>LR990666.1:6670262-9192838 GCA_905147715.2 Xestia xanthographa | reverse complement strand
CTTTAATTACATCCAGATTTTGCGAGTTTTTGTTCATCATGAACCGGGTCTTAATCTGGCATCCCGAATTCCCGATTGGCTTAAAATTATACATTCCTCTATCAACATGCCGAATTTTTTTTTTTTAAGGAAATCCGTAATACAGCAGTCCGCCGCGCGCCAGCCGTCTCTATCGAGACGGCCCCAGTACAATAAATGTGTTAAACGCTCGATGGTAATACTAGTTCTAAGGAATGTTTTAAAAGCAGTAGTTAAAACTTTCACCTCCAATATCTCCGTAACTAGAAGGTTCCCAAGTATGGTCAGAAGACGTTGACTTGTTTGTTTGATACAGTTTTTTTTTGTCGCCGACTTCTGAAGCTAAAGTTATTTTTCACTTTTTTGTTTTTTGAAGTCGGTTTTATTTTTTGCAAATAAGTTTTTTTTATTTTTCCATTTTTAGTTGTAATATCCAATACAAATATTTGCTATGCATTTATTTTACACTGTTAACAATACATATTATGGTAATAGACTTATCCTCGATCAAATAGAAACTAACATACCTAACTGTCGAAAGGAGACAATTTTTTTTGTTTGGAGAACAGGCCACCCACATAAAATTGTAACAGACATACGGATATTAATGAAACGTATATAGATTTCTTCCTTATAATTTCTAGATTACAGTGGTAATATTAGCTAAGCCATGTCTAACCGGAATTATGAGAAATTCGAAAATGAAAACGTGAATCTAACAATAAACAATAACAATAACACGTCAAATGTCAAATGAAGTTGTCAGTCAACCACCAAAAAGACGAATTTACAACGTTCCGTGCCATGATGATTTTCTATACCATCTAAAAGATTTTAGCGGAAACCTCTAAAATAGCATTAGAAAGCTCACAGTTTAATATTATTTATTTTTATATTATATTATATTTTAATTAAAGCAGATATTAGTACCAATGGATACCGTACTTTTTTTTTGTAAACGGAAAAAACGCCCCTATTTACGTAAGTATTTTCCGTCAAATGGCATTGACCACAACAGGAATGATTTGACTCGCAAAAAAATATCATAATACAACTTATTTGTTATGATTTTAAGATTCCGGTTTCGTTTCTATGTAATCTTTCGTTTATTATTAGAATAAAATGGTTACTTTTTTTTGGTGTAAGTAATATGAATATCCGCAACATCGAAAAGGGCCTAAAAAAAACTGTCTCCTTTAAACGTGACCACTGCCCGAATAATATTCTTCAAAAGAATCATCAGAATCGGTTCATAAACGACGAAGTTATCCGCGAGCACACATAATAAAAAAATGTACGGTCGAATTGAGAAACCTTCTTCTTTTTTTGAAGTCGGTTAAAAAAAACACAATGATGGTAAAACACGTGCCCCTCGGATCCGTTAACGGTCTTTTTACACCCTACCAACTGTTTAATATTTATCTGCTTGTAGTAGAACCTCTATTTTCACGTACTCTGTGTCCCGGTAATTGTAAAACTTGGGGGGACATAGTCTAAGCTTAATGTAAACTAGTTAAATAATCTCATTAAAATGTGCCGAGGGCAGCAGGGGTCTCACAAACGTGTCTCGTTTTTTAATTTCATTCATTAGTGCGTTTTGTCGTGTTGAGGTGCTAAGGGGCAATGTATTCTCAGCTCGTAATGTTGACCGTCCATTGCTTCTTTTAAGGGCCATAATATATGCCTCAAATGGCTTAGCATGATCCTCCGTTACGCCTCAAATACAGCAGCATTAATTTTGAAATAAATTTATAGTAAAGTTGAGGATTAATGCTAGGTACTGTGTGTGACGAAAACACGATTCCATAAACTTTTCTCGATAGAAAAAAATTCCAAAGTTACCTCCAAATCGAACAATAAACCGCTGGTATTCAAAAAAGACTTCAAATTAGATCATGAAACTTTGCATACTAACTGAACTAACTATAAAGCAGGTTTTACGTGTTTTCTTTTTAGTCCAATCAATAGATTTTTTGTAAATCGCAAAAAACCACTCATTTCGCACTATTTGGCTGCAGTGACTGACGTAACAACCGTTTTGTAGCGCAAGATGATTAGAACTTTATTCTAACAGTATTTCAAACGGTTTAGGCGCAGAACGTCAGAAACGCGAAATGACAGATTCGCGAATTGGCAGAAACGCATAATGCCAGGTGTCGCAAAATGACAGGATCTGATAATGACAGATTCGCAAAATGACAGATTCGCAGAATGACAGATTCGCAGAATGACAGATTCGCAGAATGCCAGGTGTCGTAAAATGACAGGATCGTCGACCGACACTGCTTTAGTTATTGTTCTGAGATCGACCCTTAGAATTTTTTTTGTGATTTTTTTTTTTAAATATTACGCGGGTTTTTTTACACCATCTCATGGTTTACGAATTGAGCAACAATTTCTTTTCCGAAAAGTTTTTCATCCGAGCTACCATTTTGGTAATATTTAAATATCGTTCTGTAAAAATAAGAAAAAAATAAAAAGCTCCTAACTCGGAAAAGGTGCGTCATAGGGCCATGCTTTTCAGAACCTAAATGGTTTCTATGGACCTAGTTTATAAGGTGCTGCAAGAAAAATGTCCGAAATCGAAAAAGAAGACGTGCTGCTCCGACCCCAAATAAATTGGGATCAGGGCAGTTGAATGTTGTACAAATCATTTTTTTTTTTCAGAAAATATCGGCATTGCATCAGCAATGCTTCTTTGATTAGAACTCTAGTAATTCTTATGATCGTCTTCAGATGTTTTATAGTTTATACCTCATTAAAGACAATCAATCAATCACAAGCCATTAAAACAGATACTACTCTGAAGTGCCATTTTAACCTAAGTAATTCTCAATTAAACGAATCACCATCCTGTAGTAAAAATTTCTTTTAGAAATAATTAGACGGACATGCGTTGCTGTTACTGGTTGTCAGACTTTCAGGCTTCGACCGACGTCAGCGTATGAGGAATTCCAGCCTAAGCCTTTAAAACTTTTGTCCAAAACTGCTGAGCAATATGCACTTTTTAATTTTTGTTTTTATTTGGTTTTGTTTATTTTTGTTTCGTTTCTGACGTTTTTCGCTTCTGACATATTGCGAACCTGTCATTTTGCTCATCTGTCTTTTTGTGAACCTGTCATTTTGCTAATCTGTCTTTTTGCGATTCTGACCATTTGAGACAAAATACTAACACCTGACAATTCGCTAATCTGTCATTTTGCGTTTCTGACGTTCTGCGCCTAAACCGACCACATGCTTAGTAGCAGCGTTCACGACCACAAGACCAACAAGCTACAAGCTACCCGAAACTGTCAAATCCTAATCAACCTTGAACCTAAAACGATAAAGTTGAAAATCTATTAAAGAGATTTGACAGATTGTAGTAGTTTGATGTGCTGGCGTTGAAGTTTGATTTAAATTGGAACGAGTGGCCTACCATGACGTCTTAAACCAGGTTTTAATCTTATTCTAGAGTGAGAAAGAGATGGCGCTAGACGTCCTCTATAGCTCCGTAACATTCCCACACTAGTGGGCCTTTAAAACAATCCTGCTTTAAGACGGCATGGTAACCCCCCAGGGGTTCTTTCAGGAAGGTTACATTATCCACATTAATATTATCTTAATTATATAAATTACGTGTCACGTTGTTTGTCCGCGATGGACTCCTAAACCACTTAACCGATTTTAATCAAATTTGCACACCGTGTGCAGTTTGATCCAACTAGAAAGATAGGATAGATAGATAGGATAGAATAGAAAAAAATAAGATGTCCACCCGTGCGAAGCCGGGACGGGCAGCTAGTTAATTCTATTTTTACCTCGAGTGTAACTAACTGACGAATCGTAGAAACTGGCAAATTATGGAAACCGTCGAGTGGACGCAACTGTCGAATTCACACAACTGTTCAATAAGTGAAACTGACTAATCAACGATACTGTCGAAAAGGGTAGACGACAAACAAAATCTAATTAGTCCGTCAGATAGATTTCCAAAAAATATTGGACACTTTTTTTTATTTTTTCACGTAAACTAAAAATTTATTTATTCATTTATTTATTTATTAAAATCTCCCTTACAACTATCATTACAGGAATGTTCCTAATGCGATAGCTCGGTCTCAAAATTAAATTTACTTATTTACAATATAAAAACATTATATGATAAACCTAAAAAAACAAAACACTAGGTACAAATCTTAACATCTACGTAATAATATAATAATCATGGCTTCAGTACATCACTCCCTAACTAGGCATAAAAACACAATATTTAAATAATAAAACAACAAAATTTAGCCTACTCTAATCTACATTATAACATAAAATAAACAACAGTATTTTTGCGAATTCACTCAAATAACATGTAAATACATCAATCTTGATGTGAAGATCGTTAATAACCCGAATTGCTCGGGTCAATGGTGTTTTAGCGAGGAGGTTGGTCCTGGCAACCGGCACGGCCAGCAGCGGCGGGCGGCGGGCGCCGTCTCCACACATAGCGGTCCGGTACACATAAACTCAGGCGCTGCAGCACTCCTGGGTTATTCTCAATGCCACGAAGTAACCTAACTAAATACGAAACAAACGTAAATTCCCGTCGCACCCTCAGTTGGTTGTACTTGACTATACCGAGCACAAACAGGGTGGGGTACATCAACGGGTAAAACGGATATACCCCATAAAGCTTCCTGTATAAAATGAAGACGATTATACAGTGCGTCGAAAACTCGTGTGACGTCACATGTACATTTTTTACTCAAATATGACGCCACAAGCTCCCGATCTTTGACACGTTTTATCTTCGTCGTTTTTATTAATTTGATAAAACAAACAACACGTATCCAATATTTTTCGATAATCTAACTGACGGACTAAACAGAATCATATTTTTTGTAGTCAGTCATCATCCCTAACTGACGAGTGAGGGAAACTGACCAGTGTTACGCGGACTCGATAGTCCACCCGTCGGTATATGCAGGCACGGATACAGGATTTCCTTGGGGGGGGGGGGGGGGGATTTTTGTTTGATTTTACTTCCGTTACGGAAAATTCATTAAAAAAAAGATGTTACATAAAGGTGACAATTTTAACAACAAATTGAATTATGGCTCCAAGAAACGAGCTCGAAAATGTTAACACTGTACCTTGGGCAGGTTACTATTGTTAAGACCCTTCATAATAGATCGACCCTTACACAAAGGCAACATACACCATTCTTGATGCGACTGAGGAACTTCTTAATAAGCTGGAACGTCTGCAGAATTTGTCCGCTTCATTTTCGGGCTTCGTAAGTACGACCATGTGTCGGAGTTTCGGAAGCAACTGAAGTGGCTACCTATTCGGCAGCGTCGAGATTGTCACACTCTTTCGTTTCTCTTTACCATTCTCCACAATTCTAAGGCTCCTTCGTATCTTCGGGAACGCTTTGAGTATCTTGTTCCTAGAGGAGGTAAGCCTTGTCGCTCATCGTCATCTCTTCTCCTTCGTTTCCCTCCCCACTCCTCAAGTCGGTATGATGGATCTTTCACTGTTCGTGCTGTGCGCCTTTGGAATTCACTTCCACACTCCTTGCGGGATAGCCCCTCGTTGGAGATGTTCAAGAGAGGAATAAGAGAACATTTCCTGTCAACATGATCAATTATGTATGTAGGATTATTATTATTATATAGGATTTAATAGGTATGTATGTATATACTGTATGTATGACGTATATTATATTGTAGGTTTGTAGTTTAGTTATAAAATTAATTAATTTTAGTAATGTTATTGCACATTCTTAAGTGAATCCTCTTCTGCAAATCTCGCCATCAAAATTAGGTTTGCTGTAAGAAAACCCAATTCTGGGTTAAGCTCGCCTTTGTACATAAGCTATATAATTGCAATTTTTTAATGTATATTTGTTTCTTTGTGTGCAATCAAGAATAAGAATAAGAATACAAGAGGAAGTAGGCTGCAAGAGCGAGCGTAGCGAGCTCGAAATTTTTATGACACCTTGCCTTGGACAGGTTAAAATGGTTTCGATCCTTCATAATTATGTATAGGAGTTACTTGGTCGACTTTTAGATAAATTCAAGACAAAGTAGTCTGTACAGCGAGCGCAGCGAGCTCGAAATTTTGAACGTGTTACCTATCTTGAACAGGTACAGGTTAGAATTGTTTCGACCTACTGGAGTTACCTGGGCTTCTTATAGACAAAGTCAAGACTCAAGAAAAACTAGGCTGCAAGAGCGAGCGAAGCGAGCTCGCAATTTTTTACATCATTGCCTAAGATAATTATGCTATAATTGCATATTTAGGCCTCGGGGCAAGGGGCTCCTAATTTATTTCAGGCTCTGTCTATACCAGTCGATCATGCAAAAATCCAATAAGAGTGCCAATCCAGAGGTAGAAAAAGGAGCCTTTTTACAAATGTATTTCCGCAGGGTTAACAATATTTTAATTTGAGTGACTCAATTTTACTTTACAATTTATTACGTACAATACCATTCTATGGCATCAGGCAGGAAAAGCTATTAGATAACAATTAAAAATCCTGAGCCTCTAGGGGCAGCTGCCTCCTCCTGGCGACGCCCATGACAAGATATACAACTAGAATATTTAGTTTCAATTCCTTCAAACTAGTTTAAAGCTTGGCTAATGACGTATTCGGCCCGGTTCAGGGGGGAGGGGGGGCAATTGCACCCATTGCCCCCTTCCCTGTATCCGCGCCTGGGTATACGTATGTATACCTCTGAGAACTATCACACACAGTGCCCAGTAGTGTCAATATTGGCTCAAAGCCTTTGATTGGCAACTGCGGTTAATATTAGTGTCCTGAGACGGCTGCGTTTCGTGACCATTGCACTAATCAATGTTACCCCTTGGCCACGAACTAAGCGTTTAAACGACACGCGTCTCACAACAATGACTGTGGAGAAAATAAATTATTGAAGTACAAGTCAAATGGGGAGCACGCATTTGGCGCATTTACTTGCTTGACCGAAACAAGTGACGAAAGATTTTGCGTGATGTTGAATCTAATATAGCTGACTCGATGACGGCTTCAGAATGGCTGCGAACTGAGCACGGTTTGACCAATCGCTGTCGCCAATGATGGATTGTGGCATTATCAGTGCAATATTAGGGCAATATTAGTGGTCAAATTGTGTGCTCGTGCTGCTTTACGCAAATAGCGTCGCAACAAGCATCGACCGAGGAAGCTGCTGTTCTATACGTAGCAAGATCGCCAAGTTTAGCAGGTTTCTCGTAGGTGAGCATAAGGTCCTATGTTCGATTTCCGGGTCGGGCAAAGTTTTATTAGGTTTTTCCATCAGGAATTTTTCAGTATCAGTCACGGAGTCTGGATTGGTGCCCGGTTGCTGGCAATAGGCCCGTCCCCTATTACATGGGACTTTAACATTGCTGGCGAAATGGGGGTGTATTAGGAGTGATGTTATGTTTTGTGCTGATCTTTCGTCTTTATCGTGTGGTTAGTGTGTAACCTGGTGTCAGAGTTTTTATGCCGCCCTATACATTGATTATAACTTTGTACGTTTAACATAGCATACAACATAGTAACATAGTAACATAGTAGTAGTAGTGGTGAACATAGTATTTTTGCAGCCGTACTATTACGAAATAGGTCTTAAAGTAGAAAACGGTATTCCGCTAGAAAATCTCTTTTTCTTTCGCTATATGTTATAGTATTATGCTATACTTACGCTTCATATTCACTATTCATAATACTATTCATCATGCTTTTTATTTGTTTATATATCTACACTCAGCAAATCGATTTAAATACGATTCTTTAACTTGGAAATATCTGAAATTAAATATTATTAAAATTTTCATGTTGTGACACTTACGTCAAGCGTCAAATTGTCAAACTCTCAGTTTCTGCTTAATCTATGATATTTACTTTTTGATTTGTAAAATTTAAATTATTTTTATCAATATGTGTTTAGCCATTATATTTTGTAAATTATTACGATTATTTACTAAATAACTTAATATTAAATTATATTATAAAATTCTTTACGCACTCATGGATAATGTCCTGGCCGACTACACTTGTCAGTTGAGATGATGGCCACACTAAGAAAACTAAGATTTAGAAAGGAGAAGACTACTTTGGAAGAAACGAGCTGACGGACGGCTAATAAAAAAGGTGGACGATTGGATCTGATTTGATGAGTATCAGAGAGCAGCTTGGTTTTCGCTGTGAGATTCTAAAACTGCCCAGGGGATCCAGAATATCCAGAATCCTAAAGATTCCCCTAGGACTTCTACTCCCGATGTTCGGAGGCTTACTACGTGCCTGTCTGTCTACTGGTCTCGCAGGGCTGTCCTACGTCTGGCCCTGAGTTCTGCACTGCCTTGCTGCTGAGCTGTCCTGGTGAACTCTGAGATCTGCGCTGCCGCCGTTTCTACTGCTTCAGAGCTGAACTTCAAGGTTGCTCCGGTATCGACCTGCTACCCTGACGCCTGCTCCCGTGATTTCTAACTGTGAACTATAAAACTATAGAGTGCGTGGTAGGTAGTTTTTTTATATAACTAGCTGTATTTTTTTCCCTAAATTAAATTTAATTGAACAAGTCTGCTTATCCTTTTAGACTATAGGAGCAAGTAGATTTGTTACAATGTACATTTCATTGCTCGTGACTGTTAATCATAAAGGCCCTTCTAACCCTAAAATTAGCACTCTATTTGTGGTGGTTCAAACTTCGTTTGAAAGGTTTAGGCGCAGAACGTCAGAAACGCAAAATGACAGATTAGCGAATTGTCAGGTGTTAGTATTTTGTCTCAAATGGTCAGAATCGCAAAAAGACAGATTAGCAAAATGACAGGTTCACAAAAAGACAGATGAGCAAAATGACAGGTTCGCAATATGTCAGAAGCGAAAAACGTCAGAAACGAAACAAAAATAAACAAAACCAAATAAAAACAAAAATTAAAAAGTGCATATTGCTCAGCAGTTTTGGACAAAAGTTTTAAAGGCTTAGGCTGGAATTCCTCATACGCTGACGTCGGTCGAAGCCTGAAAGTCTGACAACCAGTAACAGCAACGCATGTCCGTCTAATTATTTCTAAAAGAAATTTTTACTACAGGATGGTGATTCGTTTAATTGAGAATTACTTAGGTTAAAATGGCACTTCAGAGTAGTATCTGTTTTAATGGCTTGTGATTGATTGATTGTCTTTAATGAGGTATAAACTATAAAACATCTGAAGACGATCATAAGAATTACTAGAGTTCTAATCAAAGAAGCATTGCTGATGCAATGCCGATATTTTCTGAAAAAAAAAAATGATTTGTACAACATTCAACTGCCCTGATCCCAATTTATTTGGGGTCGGAGCAGCACGTCTTCTTTTTCGATTTCGGACATTTTTCTTGCAGCACCTTATAAACTAGGTCCATAGAAACCATTTAGGTTCTGAAAAGCATGGCCCTATGACGCACCTTTTCCGAGTTAGGAGCTTTTTATTTTTTTCTTATTTTTACAGAACGATATTTAAATATTACCAAAATGGTAGCTCGGATGAAAAACTTTTCGGAAAAGAAATTGTTGCTCAATTCGTAAACCATGAGATGGTGTAAAAAAACCCGCGTAATATTTAAAAAAAAAAATCACAAAAAAAATTCTAAGGGTCGATCTCAGAACAATAACTAAAGCAGTGTCGGTCGACGATCCTGTCATTTTACGACACCTGGCATTCTGCGAATCTGTCATTCTGCGAATCTGTCATTCTGCGAATCTGTCATTTTGCGAATCTGTCATTATCAGATCCTGTCATTTTGCGACACCTGGCATTATGCGTTTCTGCCAATTCGCGAATCTGTCATTTCGCGTTTCTGACGTTCTGCGCCTAAACCATGTGGTCGGTTCTAGGCTCGATTCCCAGCTTAGGCAAAGTTTACGGGGTACTTTCGTCAGGATTTTGTCAGCAGCAAACACAGAGTCCGGATTTGTGCCCAGTTGTTGGCAATAGGCATGTCCCTTATTACATGGGACTTAGAAATGATTAGTGACATGTGGGTATACCTCTGAATAACCCCTAGCGGATTACAGGCGTGATGTTTTGTTAAAAATATTATAAAATTCAACTCCAAAAATGTTCAAAGTCAGAATAAGTATGTCATTCACTTTTGACTCTATATCGTAAAGCTATAAAGTACCACATAATTCCATTATGTACTTCAATAACGTGTATTCGCTGATAGCGGCAATCGTGTATTGCACGCGAAGTACTACTGTTTGTTTTATAAGTTACTAGCGGACGTCACGCGGTTTCACCCGCGTAGTTTCCGTTCCCGCGGGATTACGGGGATAACATGTAGCCTTTGTTACTCAGGGTGAATGTAGCTATCCATTGCTGAAAGAATTTTTCAAATCGTTCCAGTAGTTTTTAAGTTAATTCGTTACATATAAAAATACAAATCTTTCCTCTTTATAATATTTTAGTAAGGACTAGCTTATATCCGCGGCTTCGCCCGGGACTTTCGTGCCCGGATAAAAGTATCATAATAATAGAACGACGTAGCCCGAAGAATTGCCAAACTTAAGTTGCAGTGGACAGGGCACATCTCGCAGAACGGATGGCCGATGGGAGTTCTGGAGTGGCGACCACAAACCGGAAACGTTGCGTTGGAAGGCCTCCCACTAGATGGACCGATGACCTGGTGAAGGTTGCAGGAATCCGCTGGATGCGAGTCGCACGGGAGCGGGCAATGTGGCGACACTAGGCCTATGTCCAGCAGTGGACGTCTTTCGGCTGAAATGATGATGATAATGATGAATAATAGTAAGACTAGCGACTGGTCCCGGATTGCAAGCTATCGCAGGTCTTCCTGTCTTCATGTCTTCTGCGTTCCGTGTTCCGTTAGACACAATCTTGCCATTATCTGTAATCATGTGCGAAATTTCATCCAAATCTGTTTAGATGTTAAGACGCGTAAATGGACAGAAATACAGAGTTACTTTTGTATTTATAGTTGGAATGTTAGGAATGGTCCATCCGCTGACATAAAGCTGTTATTGGTGTCGATTCTGTTGTGCACAAACTAAACTTAATTTAGGCTATTGCTATCTTTTACTAAAAGGCAGTCCGAGAAAAGGACGTCTGTAGCCATGAACCAAGTTAGAGTTGTCGAACTAGTTTATGCCTTGCGCTTCACCGTGTTTTCAGTCAACATTTTTTTATGAGCACCCATTAGAGACCCCTTCCTATTGCTGACTCTCTTTGAGGCGCGCGTGGAACTCGAACGCGCCGTCGACACGGCCTGTCGTCATGAGACGGACGGACGGCGAGCTAGCCCATAGTCCACCGTCCACAGGCCCGCGCCTACGGTGGCCAGGGGCCACATGGTGGCCCCCGATGCCCGGGTTGTCTCCCACGGCGGCCGGGACGCTGAGACTGAGAGGTTCTCTCCCTCTCCCGTTCCACCACCTCCTTCTCTAGCATTACTGCTTCGCAGAAGGAAACGACGGCGTCCCATTCCGTCTCGCTCCGGACCATGGCTTGAAACAAGGCCGGACTCGAGAGGTCACCGCCGCTAATCGCCGCTTCGAGGACACGGCGGTGATCCGCCCACGCGGGGCACACCTCCACCGTGTCCTCCGGTCGATCCTCGCAGTGGAAACACCCGGGCGTTTCCTCCCGCCCGATTTGGTGCAGGAACCTCCCGAAACAACCGTGTCCGGTGAGGACCTGCGTCAGGCGGAAGGTGAGGACGCCGTGGCGTCGCTCAAGCCACTCCTCAAAGAGGGGACTTATCGCCACTATTGTGGCGTGCCCTGCACGGGGTTGCAACAGTCGCTCTCTCCATGTCTCCATGTAGCCTGCCTGGGTACAGAACACACGACTTACTGTTCATAAGTCGGGGCCTAAAATGACCCATTATATACGAGGTAGTTTTACTACCGAGCTTTAGCGACAACTCACGCAGTAGCGTGATGATGTAAATTTAGTAACTAATAGGAGCGAAGCATCAATGATAAATGTTGCAAAAACAGGGAAAATTTATTTCTTTTGAGAACTTCCGTTGCAAGCGCTGCATAAACGGTTAAAGTTGCGCAACAATCATGTATTAGGGAATTGTTCCTCTTAAAAAGTTCAACATAAAATCCGCAATAGCATAATAATGTCTATCTTTTAAGGTCTCACATTCTCTCTGACCCTCTCTCTCTCTCTCATGTGACGCAGACGAAGTTGCGCGGGTCAGCTAGTTTATAATAAAATGAAATAAAAATTGTGTTAGTGTAGGGACAAACTTTAAATCTATGTAGAATTTGTAAACTATTAATGCATGAAATAAAAGGTATATATTTTATTTTTATTTATTGTTATTAATGACGGCACTTTTGAATGTCAAAAATACAAAAAAAGCGAAGCTACAGGCAAGGCATAATAACTTGAGAAAGTAATGTAGTTGCACATTCCAAAGCTTAGATCTCTATGGAGAAGAATGGGGAAGAAACTCCAACTCCACACTCTTTTAAATCAAAATATTATTTATTTATTTATTTATTTAAGGACAACCAACAAAGCATACACCAAAATACATGTTTAAGAACTCATGTTGAATTTAACATTTTATAGTGTAGCCTTAATTAAAGGCTGCCACGGCATGCATTATACATTGGAGAAGAAAATACAGTTACAAAACAGAAAATAAAATCAAATATAAAATATAGAATATAGAATAAAATCTTGGTTACATCATTCATGTTGAGATTATACATATATGTGAGAACGATGTAGAAACACGTGCCCATTAAGAACGTCTAGAGTAAAAGATTAAATCAATAATTTACAAATAAAGTAATTAAAACGAACCGTGGCAGCTAAGATGACCAGTCCTAACTGACAGCGCCCGTTCATGATTCCCCGTGATGCAAACATGAACTTGACACATGTTTGCATCACGGGGAATCCCTCATGTGTGAGCTCTTCAAACCAATCCTAAACTTGGAAAACGACCAAAACTTTTGCGAAACAAGCCCATTAAACCATAGGTGCAAAACAGAAAGAACAGTGTGCAAAAACAGATGGGTAGAATTGCACGCAACGTCACAATACCTCTATTTTTGCTGTGACACATATTCCATCAAAATCATATGTGACGATCAAGTTACCGTTCGACAGCTGACTCGAGCAGGAGTCATTAGCATGACTCAGAAATGCTTTATTAAAAGTAAAGATTTTACACTTTACTCTTTACAACAACAATCCAACCAATTATTTTTTACACCAGACATGCTCGTACCAGAGCTAGACCAAATAAACCATATTGTGAACGTCAAACTACCAACTGAAGTAGAATTACCAGAGGACATGAGTCTGAACAGATCTCTAATCATTCTTGGAGAACAAATCAAAACACTGAAATCCACCAAAGCAGAGGTCGATGACATATCAGTTCATGACATTCACCAGTACACCGTCGTCTACATACTGCTAGGAGTTGTCCTATGCGCGGCAACAATCTGGGCCTGGAAAAGGGTGAGATGCTGCTCGCATTCTACGGGCAGTCGGGCGGAGCCTCACCACAGACAGGAGTCTGTGGCGACTACATCGGAGTCTACACATCGAGTCACAGTGCAAAGTGAAGTGCAACCGCGAAAGCAGAGTAATGCTGACCGTCAGCAAAGTGAGAGTGGACACATGGGTTTAAGTGCATATTTCACCAGGCGGTGGCCCAGTGCTATGCGTAGTGAGGGGAAAAGGGAAAGGGCTACGTTGCCTAAAGGGCGTAAAGAACGTGTGCTTACAGTAGAAGACTCTTTAGTGTGAAAAATATATGTTAATAAGGACAACCATTTACGCTCAATTTTATAACACTTTTACTTTTATTTACCATTTTAATATAAGACTTGTACTAATTAATGCTTACCATTTCTACCATTTTATACATTTACTAAATTTTACTTTTGTTTACCATTTTACTTGTTAACTAAGATGATTTGATGATTATACTTTATCTGTTTATCTCATCTTGTGCTCGGGAATATGTTCGGTACAATATTTGCAACCGAACAGCTCAGCACTTTTGCCTCCGTGCATTTCCATAAATGCATGTATCGCAAGTATTACCAGTTAGTGCGTGTTCGGACACCAATCGCGTAACTCAACCAAATCATATCAAACCATCTTAGTGCTAATTTAGCTTAGATTTACCATTTTGTAACCAGTCTCAATATAAACTTTAAACCATATAATTTCGTGTAATTTAACCAGTCATAAACCAACAACCAAACCATAACCAATCAACTAAATATCAACCAACCCAGGATTTAGAGCTAAACCAGACGAGCCCTAAATTCTACATTGGTCCTTCGAGCCGGATAGCAATAGCCTTAATTAAGTTTAGTTTGTGCACAACAGAATCGACACCATTATTTTATAGTTTAATCTGATACAAAAAACTCTTAACTTTTCACAGGTTTCCGCAATATTCTTACCAAGGTGCCGTTTATGCCTTGCACCAAACAAATAAGTAGTATCGCCCGCTGGCAGTACCAGGTCCCCTTTAAAGCACGTCCCTTAATAGAGCAATAGAATTATAGATCGTTCTCAGCCATCGGAGTACGGGAATTCGGTCAGAAACATACTCAATATTGAGATGTAAGTAACGTTTATATTACAGCCAATGTATAAGCTAAGAGCGATTTCCAATTAGTGTATATTCGGCACGAATAAGCTCGGTTTTGAAAGCGCGCGACTCGTACGAGCAATATTCGGGTCAATTAGGGCCCATTTTTTTTTCGGATGGGAAATAGTTTCAGACTATTATTGACCAAAACCCATCCATGTTCCTTCAATTGCCCTTTGTGTTTCGGGTCTACGGTATCTTTTTCGAACAGTCCCGCAGCCCCGGCAGGGGTCATTTAGTTCCCTTCAATATGGTTGAGTTGAATAGCGCCGCTACATGCGTCATGTTCGTGAACGGACGCTGTCAGTTGGGACTGGTCATCTTTTAGCTGCCACTGTTCATTTTGATTACTTTATTTTTAAATTATTGATTTAATCTTTTACTCTGGACGCTCTTAATGTGCACGTCTTTCTACATTTCAACATGAATGATGTAACTAAGATTTTTGTAACAATTTTTTGATTTAAAAGAGTGTGGAGTTGGAATTTCTTGCCCATTCTTCTCCACAAAGATCTACGCTTTGTAATGTGCAAGTACAGTACTTTCTCAAGTCATTATGCCTTGTTGTGGCTGTAGCTTCGCTTTTTTTGTATTTTTGACATTCGAAAGTGCCGTAATGGTCTAATTGAAATAAATGCTTTAAGTTTGAGTTTGAGTCCATCGTCTGGTCAGCGCCATATACCAGCTAAATACCTAAAAGATCACGTTTCGCTAATTGAACAATTAAAACAAAAGTTAAACAGTAATTAATGTCTTTTACAACGCCCATGAAACTTAATTAACCAACTTCTAATTTGCTGTACATAATGTAACTTTTTCTTGTTTTCGTAACGAAAATACACGAAAAAAAGATTGAAAATGTTCAAAATTCGTGAGTATTTTTATGAAGTTTTTTTTTAACTTTAAATGTTTTAAGTGAAAAACCAAAGTGATCGCTCTTATCACTGGTTGGAAAACCTCAACAGCTGGTCCTACGGGCGAAATAGAACAGAATAGAATATTTATTGTAAAAACATGAGTATACATCAAATAATATGTGCAAGGTCTTAAAACAACAGGTAGATCTGAATGTTTTGCCATTCATGGCGTACAAAATAACGTTTATATTTTGGTTTAGAATAAACCATAAAAAAATTAAAAAAAAAACTTGAGTCTACACAGCAAACTAAAAAATAATAAAAAATATTCCTAATGCTAATTAAAAAATAAAGTATTGTTTTCATCAGATTTGAGAGTAAAATTGTAAAAATGACGTAAATATAGGAATCTATTTAATTAATTGCGTTCATTTAAAAATTCCGATATTGTATAATAGCACTTGGCTTTGAGATATTTTTTAAAATTTATTTTAATCAGAGCAGTCGGCATTCTGATAGGTTTTGGGATTTTTTATTATAAATTACTAGCGGACGTCACGCAGTTTCACCCGCGTAGTGCCCGTTCCCGTAGGATTACGGGGATAAAATATAGCCTATGTTACTCAGTAAAGACGTGGCTTTCTAATGGTGAAAGAATTTTTGAAATCGGCGCAGTGGTTTTTCAGTTTATTCATTACAAACACACACACACAAAAATACAAATCTTTCCTCTTTATAACATTAGTATAGACTAGCGGACGTCACGCGGTTTCACCCACGCAGTTCTCGTTCCCGTGGGAGTATGGAGATAAAATATAGCCTATGCTACTTGCTGATAATGTAGCTATCCATTGCTGAAAGAATTTTTCAAATCGTCCCAGTAGTTTTTAAGTTAATTCGTTACATACAAAAATACAAATCTATATATACACCACAACTCTATATAATCGCAGAAGTTTTTGAGTTTATTCATTACAATCATACTTAGACACACAAAAATACAAATCTTTCCTCTATAAAAATATTAGTGTAGATTAATACTAAACAAAAAAAATACTTTTACGCATCAGTGCCGTAGTTGATCTTGGTACGCATAGTTTTTATTATTCCGTCGATTACGAATAGAGACGTCTGATAGTTTATTAATGACGGATGGTGCAATTCGGTTTTCCAAACGCCATCATTATTCTCTTGCCTTAATCCCAATTAATTTGGGGTCAGCGCAGCATGATTGTTTTCATTTTCCATACTTCTCTATTACTCGTCGTCTCATCAGCAGTGATAGGAATAGGTAGTTCTTATTAGCCTAAACACAGATAGCCTAAACAGAGAAAAGAATCGGAGACTTCCTTAGACTATATTTTATTATGCGAGACGGCGAGTTTTTTTTTGTAAATTCTAAGAGTGCGTACCTAAGAGAGCGTATCATAGTTTTATGATGAAGAAGTCGTTTCCAAAATGTTCTTAAAAAGAAAACTTTCAGAAATTTTGATGGTTGTAACGACTGTGTTATGTTATGTCTAGTCGCAAACTTTAGGTAAACATAGACCAATTACTTATTCCAAATAACATTAATTTTTGATGTACTTAGGTACGTGATGTCCCGGAAAAAAATATAGTCTAAGGAAGTCTCCGATTCTTGTCTCTGTTCTTCGAAGTTTAGGCTAATAAGCACTACCTATTCCTATCACTGCTCATCAGACACCTTCTTTCCTGCCACATCATCCTTTACAGTTTTGGTTTTCCGAACAATTGAATAATAACAGGTGTAAAAACCACAGGTGTGTGTGTGTTTTAGCCGTGTGGTATCCGGCAGAGTAGAATAGAACCAACCCATTACACTCACGGGTGTCGTATTAGGCGACTAATGTTACCTCGGACCATACCTCTATAATAAAATTCACAAAATTCTATCCGTGCATCAACTAAACCAACACGACCTTAAAACAACTGTTCAAGATTGGCTACGTCAGCAGTCATATACTGCAACAGAGGGTCTGTTGCAGGTTTTGGCTTAATTGACCTACAACTTACTGGCACATCATACACATACACACTCATGCACAAACACACTTACACACACTCATGCACAAACACATACGCACACTTTCTCATACACACACACCTACACCACTTATGTAATTATTCTAAATTGTTTTTGTTCTTTTGTTACTTTTTACTTTTATTCCTCTTAAGATACCTATTTTTAATTTGTAAACCAACCTTTAACATTGGTACCTAACAATAATACTGTAAATTGCTTTCTGAGTGGAAACCTGGTGACCTGTAATACAGGTGTTTTACGACCTACCACAGGCACCAGTGATTCACGACCATGTAATGTCTTGTTTATGCCAATAAATAAATTTATTATTATATTATTATTAATGTCTGAGGCAGAACACCTTGCGCCTCCGTAGACCAGAGAATGGGCAGCAGCGTTTTCTGTTAGTGTTTCATCACTGCGATCTCCAATCCGCCTGCCAAGCGTGGAGATTATGGCAAATTCCTGCCATCATGGGAGAGACTTATGTCCAGCAGTGGACGTTATGGGCTGTTGTAGTTGTAGTTGTAGTAGGTGTAAAAAGACCCTTAACGAAGCTGAAGGGCACTGATTCTCCCCGTCATTGATATTTTTTGTTTGAGACCATACCTGGCAACCTTTTGGTTACAGAGATATAGGGTAGATGACAAAAAAAAAACTAATTAGTCAGTCAGATAGATTTCCAAAAAATATAGGACTATTTTTTTATTTTTTCACGTAAACAAAAAATTAAGACGTGTGACGTCACAAGCCCCCCCACTCATGATATCTGAAACGTTTTATCTTCATATTTTTTTATTTAATTTGATAACACAAAAAACACGTATCCAATATTTTTCGATAATCTAACTGACGGACTAAACAGGATCTTTATTTTTTTTTAGTCAGTCATCATCCCTATTATTATGAGTCAATATTCCAACTTTTTCACAAGTTTTTGAATACAATTTCTATTGTTATAACTTCACTTTAAATACCTCCATGACCATTTTTCTATCCAATGCGTCCATAAGCCCAATGTTTTGAATACGTTACATTGAGTTTTGACGTAAAACATGATTTTTCACACCAAAAAGAAGTATCCCAGCAGTATTTTTTGCGTAGAGTTACTTAGTTTGATGTACAGAATGCTTGGTTGACGGCTTTGTGGTGGGTATTTTTACTCCTTGATGAACACAACGAACGCTCGGGATCGGACACAAAAGTGATTGACCAGCAGAAGCAACAGTTTTGTTGTAATAAGGGCTACAGGGCCTTTTTTTCGGATTGGAAATCATCAAATGACTCCTCCCGCTCTGGGCGGAGCAGGAGGGAGTGTCAGACTTTTACTGACTAAAACCTATCCATGTTCCTTCATCGCCCTTTGTGTTCCAGGGCCACGGTATCTCTTCCAAACAGTCTCGCAGGCTATTCATCAAATCGGACTGTTTATTCTATTTTTGAAGAGATCGAGCTCCGTACCTTATAATAAGGAACCTAAAACGCTCTTCGCATCCAGTACAATAACGCTTTTAGGGTGCTGTTGGGGCTCCCGCGGTTCTGTAGCGCGTCGGGCATGTTTGCTGAAGCAGGTATAGATAGCTTTCCAGCAATTATGCGAAAAATAACAGCATCCCTGATGCGGAGGCTTCGGGGGAGCACCAACAGCATCTTAAAGGTGATAGTGGATAAACCTGACTGTCCGTTCCTGGGGCACTGGACCCGTATAAACAGCTGCAGGTCTGGTGCACCGGGAGGCGAACTTAGTTATAGCTATAGGTTTTTGAATTGATTATTATTTTATTTTGATGAAAATGATCGCTATTATTTTAAATGAGAATGTTACTAACGTAGTTTGTAAGTATTGTTTAGGCTCACCTATCGCCTAAACGCAACCAACGCCGCGATGTGCGCGAATATCGGCGGAACATTATTTTATCTGTGCCAGTGATGAATGACACTTCGTGCAAAAATATGTGTAAATATATTATCTGTGACAGCCGGTGACTTGCTAACCGCGCGAGCGGTCCATGTATATTTTTGTCCTACGAAATATAAAAGTAATTTCCAAAATAACAGTCCTTCCACTGAAGAAACCAAATACCTCAAGAAGGACAAGTCTTTGTGTCGTAATAGACACACAAATTGGCGACCGTGACAGGACAAAACAAAAATTACAAATTTGGTCGCCGAGTGCCCACGTGGCGTGATCGTCGAGACCACAAAAGGCCCAACAACAATATGAATCACTTATGTTTGATATATACTACTACACTACTACTACAATAGCCCATAACGTCCACTGCTGGACATAAGCCTCTCCCATGATGGGAGGAATTTGCCGTAATCTCCACGCTTGGCAGGCGGATTGGAGATCGCAGTGATGAAAGACTAATAGTCTGGTAAATGAATGATTGTGGTTGGAAAAGTTGAAAGCAGAAAATGTGACTTATGAACTCTGTTTGGACTAGTTAGAAGATAAACATATTAAAAGTCCTGACCCCTCCGAGGTGAGCCCGAGGGGAGGGGGGGAGCAAAGACGGTCCCGTTTTTTGGTTTTTTGCTTATATCTCGAAAACGATTTGTCGTATAAAATTTTGTTGTACTACATAATAAAACCTCATAAAATTTTCTTCAACTTTGCTTTTCAAATTTTTTATCTATCTCTTATCGTTGAATTGGTATGAGCTCCGAAAAACGATCAATTTTTTAAAATTTGTCCTACAATCTGTCCCGTTCGTTGTTTTTGGTTTATATCTTGAAAACGGTGTGTCGCACGAATATTTGTTGTACTACACAATGAAATCTGATAAAATTCTCTACAACTTGGCAATTTTTTTTTTTTTACTTTTTTTTTTTTTTTTTTTAAATATTGGAGATAGATAAAAAGTGTGACAAACAAAGTTGTAGAGAATTTTATGAGGTTTTATTATGTAGTACAACAAAATTTTATACGACGCATCGTTTTCGAGATATAAGCAAAAAAACAAAAAACGGGACCTTCTTTGCCCCCCCCCCCCTCGGGCTCACCTCGGAGGGGTCAGGACTTTTAATATGTTTATCTTCTAACTAGTCCAAACGAAGTTCATAAGTCACATTTTCTGCTTTCGACTTTTCCAACCACACCCCCCTTTTGAGCACTCATTTACCAGACTATAATAGAAAACGCTGCTGCCCATTCTCTGGTCTACGGAGGCGCAAGGTGATCTGCCTCAGACATTAGTCGCCTTATACGACACCCGTGAGTGTAATGGGTTGGTTCTATTCTACTCTGCCGGATACCACACGGCTCATAAACTAATAACTGATATAAACTAATAATAACAAAATAGTTCTTTTTTATTTGCAGTTACAGTATTCTTCATAATTTACCAGCACGCAGCGCCAAAAACTATCGAGTTCTATCCTCCCCTCCAAAAGGACCTGAAATGCAAACAATGTCTTAGAATTTACTTTCCCTTGTGCGCCTCTGACAACCAAACCTACGTCAACGAATGCAGATTTAGATGTGTGCAAGCAAGGAAGAAAGAAAATGAAACAAAGGCCCAGATTAAGAGGTACTTTTTAACCGACTGCTAAAGAAGGAGGAAGTTATGTACTGGGACTTCGTTTTGATTTTAAAAATAATTTGTTCTAAGATTTTTAAATATATACGTCTGCCATATTCGGTAATCGAACCCGCTAATAGAAACTGATGAATGCAGGGTTTCCACTAGAACCGTTTTCGCGGAACCGTTTTCGCGGAACCGTTTTCGCGGAACTGTTTTCGCGGAACCGTTTTCGTGGAACCGTGGAAAAAAAACCGGCCAAGAGCAATCGGACTCGCGCACCGAGGGTTCCATAAACTTTTTAAAGGACAAACTTAAATTTGCCCCAGAAACGGTTAATGCACCAACAAATAACAAGTTTGTTATAGTAACACTTTCAAATCGCTTTTTTTGTAATAAAGTTTAATAAAACTACATACCTATTTACGGTTTTCAGATTATTCCCTTTACATGTGCAGTAAGACATTGCTTCCGCCAAATTTCGTGATTCTAGGTCAACGGGAACTACCATTTAAGTTTTCGACCCAAAACCTAATAGGGTACTTCCGATTGACCTAGAATTGTGTTTTTTAAACTTTCACGATCAAAACACATTATAATACACATGTAAACGGGTATTTTCGCGAATTTTTACCTTTAATTAAAAAAAAAAAAAACCGTAAAAAAAAACCCGCCCCCTTTAAAATAAATACCCGGATACATGTGTATTATAATGTGACCTAGAATTGATCATCATTTCAGCTGAAAGACGTCCACTGCTGGACATAGGCCTCCCCCAAGTGTCGCCACATTGACCGGTCCCGTGCGATTCGCATCCAGCTAGAATTGATAATTTTTGTTAAAAGCAAGGTCTTACAGCACGAGTAAAGGTAAAATTCCGAAAAATAAAAAAGTTGAAAATTAAGGTAAATTTTGGTACTTACAAGTTTCTCGTTTTGATTTTACACACTTAGTAGGGACTATAGACCTCAGGTATCTGGTATAGATTTCAACTTGCTAGGTCTACCCGTTCCTGAGAAAATCGGTGGTGACAGACGGGCAAGAAAGTGATCTTTTATGGGTTTCTTTTTTACCTTTTGAGGTACGGAACCCAAAACAGATCAGCTGTTCTAGACATTTTGACCGAGTAGGTATTGTAGGAAACAGCTGTATTTGCTACCAATCCGCACTGAGCCCGCGTGGTGGATTATAGCTCATTCCCTCTCATAGAGAGAAGGCCTGTGTCCCAACAGTGGGAACATTAATAGGCTGATGATGATGATGATGATGATGAGCTGTATTTGCTTCGGGTACGGGACCCTAAAAAAAACAGTATTCAGAAACTATGGTCTCTGTCATGGCAAAAAATAGTACCAATTATAATTTTGTTTGTACAGAATCCGCACTTTGCTAGTTTTTCAATCATGATTTATTTTGATTATTACAGATATGGGCCATGCATTCTGGGATCAAGAAAAAGGAGATCTATTATAAGCTTGCTAGATGAAGATTACACGGATTGAAATTGATTAAATAATTAGGTATATTACGAATACCTAAAACGTAATTACATAATTCATTTTAAAAGAAGTCTTCTTTTATTTCTAGCTATAACCCATTTTAGGTAGGGTCAGCTCTCCTATTTTTTTGGCACTGTGCACTGGTGTGCGTGTCGTTTTACAACAAGTATATAATAAAATTATAAACATTTATTTAGTATTTTCTCACGAGTAACCAGTTGCAGACGACATAGCTGCCGTTGTGGGAAAAAACTGGATGAGGCTGGCACAGGAACGTGGAGATTGGCACAAGAAAAGAGAGGCCTATACCCAGCAGTGGGTGAGTTCGGGCTGTGGATGATGATGATGATGAACCAGTTGCCTGAACCATGCTTCGAATTAGTGCTTTGCATGTGTGCGCTACTAATATTTCTGTGGTGGCGAGAATGACGTTATGGCCCCCTTCTTCGAAATTAACGTTTCTAGATCGAGTGTTTTCCATAGAAATCACCATAATTTAAATTCTAAAAAAATATATAGTACAGATACATGTTTGATCTAGTAAATTTTGTGGATGAAAACATAATATTTAACATTTTTCTCGATTAAAAACAATCAGAAGTAACGTCGATTTTAAAAGTATTTTGAGTTTTATGAGACTTGGGGGAACGCATTTTTTATGAAAATTTAACATTTCATTTACTAATCGGGTTTCAGAGTAATATTTGTGGATAGATTTATAATATGGCACTTATTTTTTTTTTAGATAAAATAAATACGTGAAAAACGGCTCGCGCGCACCGCGCCAGTGTCCTGCCGGATGTCGGCGTCGTCGAGGAAGGACCTGTGCAATTTTTGCACGCGGCCACAATAGTATCGTCGCCGTGCGCGTAGTAGTACCTACTTACTCTAATGACCTTCTGTACACAGACTAGCGAAGTCAGTATGACAATATCTTCGCGAATTATGAACCGATTTCGATGATTCTTTTTTGTTTGGAAGAAAATTATTTCGCTTCTCTTTAATAATAATAATAAAAATACAACCTTGTGGAATCGGAAGTGCCTTACTATAGGTATGTGCCCGACCCAGTTCTCGATAATGGCTGTATCACGTTGTACTGGGATCAATCCATCATCACTGACAGGACTATTGTAGCCAATAAGCCTGATATAGTGGTGGTGGATCGATCAGAGCGGCGCGCAATGATTGTTGACATAACGGTCCCACATGATGAGAACCTCGTTAAAGCCGAGAAAGATAAACAAATCAAGTATCTTGACTTGGCTCGCGAGGTTGTTGACATGTGGGAAGTGGACTCAGCAATCATTGTGCCGATAGTCGTATCAGCCCATGGCTTAATTGCCAAGAGCCTCGATCAATACCTGAGGAGGCTCTCGTTAGGCAGCTGGATCAAGGGCTTGATTCAGAAAGCGGTACTCCTGGACACGGCTCGTATTGTTAGGAGGTTCCTCTCTCTGGAGCCCTGACCGCCGGTAGCTTGGACCCTGTTCCCGATACCGGTGGGCTACAATTTTTTATATTTTTAAATGTTTTGTATATATTTTTTTAATTCATATTTAAAAATGTAACAAATTTGATTGTAAGTGAATAAAGGAATAATAATATAATTTTTTTGCAATTTATTTACTACAGATATTATTTTAAACAACCAGATACCAGTTCCCTTTTTATAATTATAATAGTCTTCAATACCCATAAAATTACAACGTGAGATCTGCTTTTTATAACAAGAAACATAAATAAAGAAAATCTGTGACCGTTGACATATGTCATATTACGTAAAATGAAAGAGTCAAACCATCCAACAAAATAAGTAACAAAATGAAACAACGCCAATGTTGACAAGATCAGCTGCTGCTCGTCGCGCACGCCTACCGCCTCCGGACTCGTCGCTCAGCTCCGCCTCGCCGCCGCCGGAACCCAGCCCCATCGTGAGCGCTGTGACACCGGCCGTGGCAGTTGCGTCGAGCTCGAGCGACGAGTATTTCTCTCCGCCCACGACTCCACCACCTGCTCGTCGACGGGGAGGACGCCGGCCGCCGGACGGCTTAGGACCTCGAGGCCCACCGGCCTCTGATAGGGTCCCAGCTCCCGGCGGAAGTGTGCAGCGCATGCGATGGACGCAATCCATCAATGAAAATGTCATGCGCGCATACTATGGGGCTACAGAGGGGGGAAACAACCTGACTGCGTACCGTGTTAGGATGCTCTCTCTGTTTCAGGTGCTTGAGCCAGCTGTCAACGTGTCGGCACAACGACTATCGGATCAGGTGCGGGTCATCCAGCGTAATCGTATGTTGGATGATACCGTACTTGATCGCTTGCGGACTGAAATACAGAGTAACCATGTCATTGCCACGCCGTCGCAGGCTGTGGTTCCACCACAGTCAAGCATAATACCAAATTGCGATAACGACGTGAGTAATGACATGGTTACTAATGTAAGTACCCAGTGCAATGTAGAAATGAGGAGTGCTTTGGAGGGTGCGATTCGGGAATATCGGTTCATGCAACCAGACCTGAGACCACGCATACCTCGTTTGCCCATGCATAACAAAAATAGGGCGCTGGTGGCTGTTCTGGATTCGCAGTTATCAAACTATTTTGATAACTGCGAAGACCTCACCGATGTTCACTCAATCCTGTATTGTGCGGCTGTAGCGGCATGTCGTGTAGCTCATGTCAAATTTCCTTCTGACAGAGCTACACGACCAAAACCAGCCGTACCGGCATGGCAGTACAGGATTGAGCGACGTATTGGTGGGGCCAGAGCACTCATCGGCAAACTGGTCTGCTTCAGGGAGGGCAATACTCGCCCTAGAGTGATGCGTTTTGTGAGGCAGGCGTTCTCGGGGACTGATATCAGCCCTCGAGACTACATGTCCCGTGTCACAGAACGCATCGACTTCCTGAAGCAGAAAGTGTATGCATGGGCAAACCGTATTCGTAGGTATAAGCGGCGGGTGGACCGATACACTCAGAATCGCACATTCCAAAAAGATGAAAGGTGGGTTTATAGGGCTTGGGAGCGACCGGACCAAGGTGTGGCTGACACGCACCTGCCGGATGATGATGCAATGTGTTCGTTCTGGCGCAGCATCTGGTCGGTGCCTGTCAGCCATGCCGAGGGTGAATGGACTCGGGTGATTGAGCGAGCATGCGATCCAATATCAGAAATGGGGGCAATTACTATCAGCCCCCAAGACGTAGCTCGTGCAGTCCATCCGTTGCCTAACTGGAAATCTCCAGGGCCGGATGGGCTGCACAACTTCTGGATAAAATGGTTCACAAGGTCGCACGCTCGCTTGGCGACCCTGTTCCAGTCAGCCTTAGAGTCTGGGTCGCTGCCAGAGTTCCTGACAACAGGTATAACCCACCTGCTCCATAAATCGGGTAGTACTGCGGAACCCAAAAATTATAGACCGATCACCTGTCTCCCGACAGTCTATAAAGTTCTTACATCCATTTTGAGAACTAAAATTAGCAAACACATAGATGACAATTCTGTCATGTCCGCTTCTCAGAATGGATGTAGGAACGGGTCCCGTGGTACTAAGGAGCTACTCCTCATTGATATGGCCATTAGTCACCAGGTTCGCCGTTCCCGAAAGGATCTGTCGACATGTTGGATAGACTATAAGAAGGCCTATGACTCGGTGCCACATACATGGCTCATGAGGGTGCTCGAGTTGTATAAAGTTGATGCAACTCTGCGCACCTTCCTGATGTCATGTATGGGGCAATGGAGGACAGTCCTTCGCTATCCAGGATGTCGGCAGATTCAGAGGAATAGCGAGCCGATAAAGATAGAGCGAGGTATTTTTCAGGGCGATAGTTTGAGTCCGCTTTGGTTCTGCTTAGCCTTGAATCCTCTAAGCACACTGCTGGAGGATTCAGGTTTAGGCTATCGGTTGCGGAAAGATGGTCAGGTTATATCTCACCTCCTTTACATGGATGACCTAAAACTGTTTGCCCCCAACGATTTGCGACTGATGGAGTTACTGAAGGTAACTGAAACTTTCAGTAACGCCATCAGGATGGAATTTGGTGTGGACAAATGTGCGGTCATGCATGTAAAACGAGGGGAGATTGTGGAATCTGTGGGAACCCAGCTCTCAGATTCCATAACTCTTCGATCCCTCTCAGCAACCGAAACCTATAAGTATTTGGGTATGTCGGAAGCGCTGGGCGTCAATGTTGCTGACATGAAGCAATCGTTGAAGGAGCGTTTCTTTGGCCGCCTGAAAAAAGTACTTAATAGTCTTTTATCAGGTGGCAATAAGGTGCGTGCCTTCAACGGTTGGGTCATGCCGGTTTTGATGTACTCTTTCGGCATACTCAAATGGACTCAAACAGAACTAGACGCCTTGGATACGAAGGTCCGTAAATTGTTGACGGCGTATCGGATGCATCACCCACGTTCTTCGGTTATGAGACTGTATATCCCGCGGAAGTGTGGGGGTCGAGGCTTTTTAAATGCTAAGACTCTCCACAATCGCGAGATATGCAGCCTCAGGGAATATTTCCTAGGAACTGATGTGGGAATGCATCGAGATGTCGTCACGATGGACAAGGGCCTCACCCCGCTCTCCTTGGCTAAAGAGAACTGGCGCAAACCTCCAGTGCTTGACACTAACGATCGCAGGGAGGTATGGCAGAGTAAGGAGCTTCACGGACGCTTTTTCCGGGCCCTCCATGGGCCCGATGTAGACCTATCAGCGTCCGTAGCCTGGCTACGTTCCGGGGACCTATTCGGAGAAACTGAAGGTTTTGTCTGTGCAATAATGGATGAAGTTATGATGACGAATAACTACCGGAGATTTATTGTGAAGGATGGCACGGTTGACATATGTCGGGCATGCCACCGTCCAGGCGAATCAATCCGTCACATTATTTCCGGGTGTTCTCGTCTAGCTAACGGAGAGTACCTGCATAGACACAACCTTGTAGCCAGGATTATCCATCAGCAACTTGCTCTAAAATACAACCTTGTGGAATCGGAAGTGCCTTACTATAGGTATGTGCCCGACCCAGTTCTCGATAATGGCTGTATCACGTTGTACTGGGATCAATCCATCATCACTGACAGGACTATTGTAGCCAATAAGCCTGATATAGTGGTGGTGGATCGATCAGAGCGGCGCGCAATGATTGTTGACATAACGGTCCCACATGATGAGAACCTCGTGAAAGCCGAGAAAGATAAACAAATCAAGTATCTTGACTTGGCTCGCGAGGTTGTTGACATGTGGGAAGTGGACTCAGCAATCATTGTGCCGATAGTCGTATCAGCCCATGGCTTAATTGCCAAGAGCCTCGATCAATACCTGAGGAGGCTCTCGTTAGGCAGCTGGATCAAGGGCTTGATTCAGAAAGCGGTACTCCTGGACACGGCTCGTATTGTTAGGAGGTTCCTCTCTCTGGAGCCCTGACCGCCGGTAGCTTGGACCCTGTTCCCGATACCGGTGGGCTACAATTTTTTATATTTTTAAATGTTTTTTATATATTTTTTTAACAAATATTTAAAAATGTAACAAATTTGTTTGTAAATGAATAAAGGAAATAATAATAATAATAATAACACGAACTGGCACAGACCTGAGGTACTTACCACCGATGACCGCAAGGAAGTATGGCAAGGCAAAGAGCTTCACGGGCGCTTCTACCGGGCTCTTCATGGGCCCGATGTAGATTTTCTAGCGTCCGTGTCCTGGTTACGTTTCGGCGACCTCTTTAGGGAAACTGAAGGTTTTGTCTGTGCGATTATGGACGAAGTTATGTTGACGAACAACTACCGGACATATATTATGAAGGACGGGACGGTTGACTTGTGTCGGGCATGCCACCTTCCGGGTGAGTCCATCAGACATATTATTTCTGGTTGTTCTCGTCTGGCTAACGGCGAGTACTTGCACAGGCATAACCAAGTAGCCAGGATTATACACCAGCAACTTGCCTTGAAATATAAACTTGTGGAATCTGAGGTACCGTACTACAAGTATGTGCCCGACCCAGTTCTCGAAGATGACCATGTCACGCTGTACTGGGATCGGTCCATCATTACTGACAGGACTATTGTCGCCAATAAGCCTGACATAGTGATGATGGACCGATCAGCGCGCCGCGTAATGATAATCGATGTTACCATTCCGCATGACGAGAACCTCGTGAAAGCTGAGAAAGAGAAACAAATAAAATATCTTGACTTGGCACACGAGGTTCGCGGCATGTGGAATATGAACTCGGTTATCATTGTGCCGATTGTCGTGACGGCCAATGGCCTTATAGCCAAGAGCTTCGATGACCATCTATCGAAGCTCTCTTTAGGCGGTTGGATCAAGGGCCTGATTCAGAAGGCAGTACTCCTCGATACGGCTCGCATTGTGAGGAGGTTCCTGTCTCTGCAGCCCTAACCACCGGTGGCTTGGACCCTGCTCCCGACACCGGGTGGACCTCTATTTTTTTATATTTTTAAGTGTTTTTTTTTGTGCTTTTATTTTATGAAATACTTAAAAATGTAATCAAGTAAGAATTTGAATGAATAAACGAAATAATAATAATATTTATTCAAAAATAGAATTAGCACAAAAAGTACAATTTAAATCTTAGAAATAATGTTGGTATAACAAACTACGATGCCTGTACTAGGTTAAACCTGTATCACAGGCGGCATTTTTCTAATAAATACTGTTTGGACAATAGATTTCTTAACAATATTTAACATAAAATTACGAGTTAGTAAGTATGAGTTAATATATTATGGGGTACAAAAAATATATATATATATATAATTCAAACAAAAATATAAAATTAATTAAGGTCACACATGTAGATAAAATGTAAGAAAACAATTTTAGTACTTAATTATTTGCTAATGCTTATTCAGACTGTCAGCATTAAACAAGGTAAACATTGCAAAATAAAAAACATCGTCAAGGCATTTTTGTTGCGGGCGACAATTTGCTTAGACAGCGAAAAATAAACGGAAAGCCTAAAGTATGACGCACTAGGTGCCCTCATAATCGACGGAGTTAATATATCTATGCTCCGCTATTTTCCTAGCTGGGCATTCAGCGTCTCCCGTTTTGTGGTCACAAGGCTTTTTAAAGCGGGAGCAAGTCGCGCATCTCGGAGTGTCAGATTTCTTCGTACATTCGGACATCGTATGACCTACGCCACCGCAGTGACCACATACAGAAAATAGTTCTCTGCAAGATTTGGCTGCATGACCATACTGCTGGCATTTGTAACACCTCGTAACTAACGTGAAGTCCCTGACAGGACATGATGACCAATTTATAAAAATCCTTGATTGAGGAATTACAATTTTTCGTATATTGGCCGCAACTTCAATAACGTAGTAACGTTCTTTGGTGAAGATCTGATGCTGATCTTCGGAGACATACAATGGAGCTCTTCAATTATAGACAGCAAATAGCTTGAATGTTTATTGACTTTATTGCTTTCACCACATCATAATATAACATCACGCACGCCAGTGTGCCCCGAGGGGGTTAGCTGAATTGTCTACAGTAAAATTAATGACTACTTCATAGGTCTAGTGGTGGCGACTACTGCGCATGAGGTCCTGGGTTCGATTCCCAGGTCGGGCAAAGTGTTATTGGGTTTTTCCATCAGAAATTTCTCAGTAGCAGCCTCGCGAGGCTGGGCGAGCGCGGGTGCAGTCAAATCCAGACTCCGATTGGATTTGCACCCGCGCTCGCCCCGTATTCATCATCATCATCATCATCATATCAGCCCGGAATCACCCACTGCTGGGTATAGGCCTCCCCTTTTTTCTGCCACATTTCCCGGTTCTGTGCGTCCCTTATCCAGGTGTTTCCCGCGACTTTGACGATGTCGTCGACCCAGCGAGCTTTAGGGCGGCCCTGGTTTCTATGGCCTAACTTTGGCCACCACTCGGTCAAAGCCCTGCTCCACCGGCCATCTCCACGTCTAGCCAGATGTCCTGCCCAGGTCCATTTGTGGCGCACCGCCCGGTCCCCAACGTCGTAGACTTTCGTCCGACGGCGGATTTCGGTGTTACGCACTCGATCTAAGAGGGTTATGCCGAGCATGGCTCGCTCCATGGCCTTTTGTGCCACTCGTACTCGGTGGACAGTCTCCTTTGTGAGCGTCCATGTCTCGGCACCGTACGTCATTGTTGGCAGGACACATTGGTTGAAAAAGTATTACATGGGACTAAAACATAACTGGTGAAATGTGGGCTTAGGTACCTACTATTGGGTACACCTCAGCCCAACCCTTCGGGGATTACGGGCGTGATGTTACGTTATGTTAAAATATATGTATACTTAGCTAATATTTGTAAACTGTATCGGATATTACAACTAAAACTGGAAAAATAAAAAACATTTTTGCAAAAATAAAACCGACTTAGGTAGACGGTTTTATTTTTTTGCAAAATAGTTTTTATGTTTTTATTACGAGGTAATAAATAAAAACAAACATTTTATTAATCAGCTGATAACTACCGTTCTTACAGTAGGTACGTGAACCTTTCTTTGGGGGTCACTAGTACCTAGGTACTACTTTCATTAGTAAGATTTCTGCATTGTATTAGTGTAGTATTTCTTAAAAATGAATTATTATCAAGACAAGATTCATGACAATAACGTAAGTGATTTTATTGAACAATTTTAAAAACATTGAACATGGCTATCGGTACCCTAGAGCATGGTTTACGGTCGCGCTGCGTTTATTGGGTAGAAAAAAGTTTTATGCTAGTACAGCGGGTTCAAAATGGCCGCTTTAGCAGAATCCACGCAGAATCTTAGTATGAATCACGTTAAAAATTTAAATTCTTAAAATGGACTTTATGATCATAACCATAAAGTCCAAGTCATAGTCGAGTCATTCTGATGTCAGAATGACTGCCCACATTTAGAATCTCCACGTAAGGGCTCCAAAATTACCTTGCGGGGACTTGGCCGGACCTTGCGGAACACCAGTTTGGTTTCCGCAAGGGGCGCTCTACGGTTGACGCCATCATGCGCGTGAGAGCCCTCACGAGGGGGGATGCGGTGTCCAGGGGTGGGGTTGTCTTGGCGGTGTCTCTCGACATCGCCAACGCCTTCAACTCCATGCCCTGGAGCTGCATTAGGGAGGCACTCCGGTATCACCGGGTGCCGACCTACCTCCGTCGAGTGGTCGGGGACTATCTGACGGACAGAGCCGTCATCTACCCCGGTCGCAGCGGAGAATGGAACCGGCGAGAGATGTCGTGCGGTGTTCCGCAGGGATCGGTCCTAGGGCCGTCCTTGTGGAACATCGGTTACGACTGGGTGCTGCGCGCCGACCTCCCTAGTGGTGTCAGCGTAGTTTGCTACGCTGACGACACGCTGGTGCTGGCCCAGGGGAGGTCGCACGAGGCGGCGGCCGAAGCGATGACACGCGGGGTTGCGACAGTCGTTGAGAGGATCCGGCAACTGGGTCTCGAGGTGGCATTGCACAAGTCCGAGGCCATGTGCTTTCATGGGCCTCGGAATGTGCCACCTCCGGGATCCTTACTCACGGTAGGAGGGGTATCCATCGGTGTCGAGTCGACTTTGAAGTACCTAGGACTCGTCCTCGACAGCCGGTGGAACTTCGTGGAGCACTTCCGACGTTTGGCCCCCAAACTGGAACGGACTGGGGCTGCCTTCAGGCGGCTCCTGCCCAACCTGGGGGGGCCGAACGCCTCCTGCCGGAGGCTCTACGCGGGAGTCGTGTGGTCCATGGCCCTTTACGGGGCCCCGGTGTGGGCGCGTTCTTTGAGGCGGCGTGCCGCCCACTACCTGAACGCGCCCCAAAAGGTGGTAGCCGTAAGGCTGGCCCGGGGCTACCGCACGATTGCCCGCGAGGCAGCGAGCCTCCTTGCCGGATTGCCGCCATGGGATCTGTAGGCGATAGTCCTCGCGCGCCTGCATGAATGGCGCGCGGAGGTGCTACGCCGGGGGGAAACTCCGCTGCAGCGACAAATTGTCGCTCAGCGGACAGACTTCCGGCGGGATCTCATGGCGACATGGAGAGAGCGACTGTTGCAACCCCGTGCAGGGCACGCCACAATAGTGGCGATAAGTCCCCTCTTTGAGGAGTGGCTTGAGAGACGCCACGGCGTCCTCACCTTCCGCCTGACGCAGGTCCTCATCGGACACGGAGTGTTCGGGAGGTTCCTGCACCGAATCGGGCGGGAGGAGACGCCCGGGTGCTTCCATTGTGAGGATCGACCGGAGGACAAGGTGGAACACACGGTGGAGGTGTGCCCCGCGTGGGCGGAGCACCGCCGTGTCCTCGAAGCGGTGATCGGCGGTGGCGACCTCTCGCGTCCGGCCCTGGTGCAAGCCATGGTCCGGAGCGAGACGGAATGGGACGCCGTCACCTCCTTCTGCGAAGCAGTAATGCTAGAGAAGGAGGTGGCGGAACGTGAGAGGGAGAGAACCTCTCAACGTCTCGGCCGCCGCGGGAGACGCCCCGGCCGTCGGGGGCCACCACCACGTGGCCCCCGGCCACCGTAGGCGTGGGCCTGTGGACGGTGGGCTATGGGCTAGCTCGCCGTCCATCCGTCTCATGACGACAGGCCGTGTCGACGGCGCGTTCGTGTTCCACGCGCGCCTCAAAGAGAGTCAGCAAAAGGGAAGGGGTCGGTACGGTATCTCTTTTAGTGAGTAAAAGTCTGACACTCCCTCCTGCTCCGCCCAGAGCGGGAAGAGACATTTGATGATTTCCCATCCGAAAAAAAAAAAAAAAACAAAAGGCTCCCAAATTTCAGTTCGCGTTTACAAAAATTTAGTAGGTATCTACCTATTTTATACCTAAACATACTATGTTTTCTAGATTTTTAGGGCAAAGAATAAAGAGCCCCCCAGTCCGTCTCATAGAGAGGAGGCCTGTGTCCCAGCAGTGGGAACATTAATAGGCTGATGATGATGATGATCAAATAGTTGCAAATAGGTATTAGATTTTAGTAATATTTTAAAGATGATCGGTGATTTTGGCCAGTCATTCTGATATTCACTGTGCGGAGATATCCAAAGCGGAGAGTAGAGGAGATGTGCAAAGCTTCTCGACTCCGCTGGCCTACGAGAATAATTCTAATAATCCCTATCTTCTCTGCTCAACCGTTTTCACTAAAGCTAAGCGTAGATTAGAAGTGTAATTAACGAAATTCTATTGGTGGTTTCAAACACATCACCTCTTAACGTGTGTCGTCTCCGCTTTGGTAGAGTCCAGCCCGTAAACGTTTACCTCGTCACCCAGCGGTAACCATTGAGCTATTACTACTACGCATTGAGAAGACAGCGCGATTAAAAGCTGTGCTCCGTTCAACTGCAGTCGGCCGACTGCAGTTCACTCAGTCGCTTGCTCGCCACAGAGCATCTAGACGGGGTTAGCCGCCGTTTGTAACAAATCTACTTGATCCTATGAAAATAAATGAATATAAGCAGACTTGTTCAATAAAAATTTAATAAGGGAAAGATATTTACGGTGAGATAAAAAATACAGCTAATTATAAAAGACCTACCTAGCACGCACTCTAGGATAGTTTGAAGAAGGTAGTTTTATAGTAAGTGCCCCGCACTGCGAACAGATTTTGTTCGCGCTGTCTTCTCTATACGTAGTGGTAATAGCTCAATGGCGGTAACTGATTTTGTCGTTTTTCATTAGTTGCTTGGACTTCCATCAACTTTTTATTTTTGTATAGCCTAGCATCGGGCCAATTTACCCAGTTAACACCGATCCACTTTCCAGACTTGCTCTGGAGTCTGATAATATCGAAGTTATTAACGAGGTGTTTGCACAGGGGTCGGCCAAGTTCGCGCGTTAAATAAAAACAGCGCAGTTTGAACCGAATACAAGAAAAGTTTGAAGTTCGATGATTTGCAGTTGTGCGGTTTAATTTTATTTAGGTCAGGGGTATTTTGTGAAATCTTTTTTTTTTGGAGACGTTTTTTTTACTCATAAACATATTATTAACGAATTTTGCCTTTTTTAGGATATTCATGTTCCTATAGAGGTCATGGAGAAGGGTCGCTGAATAGGCTGCACTTGGTGATGGGGCTCGCTGCGAATGGCGGGCTGATACGCAGGTATCGACTGCAGAGTCGGGGGTGCTCGCGAATATACTTGTATCTCCAGGCCCCCGACGCATGGTAATAGTAGAAACAGTGGATTTTTTGTCCGTTTTTTTCGGTATTTCCCAAAAAGAATAGAAAAGGTTGTTGTTTTTTGACGCGATCACGCCTTATAAATCGATGAACACCGGCTGCACGCATGAAAAAGTGTCACTCCGTTACACGCGCCGCGATCAACGCCCAGCCCAAACCTCAAAGGGTTAAAAAAGGAGGTGAAGTTGTGTATGGAAAGTCCTTAATTTTCAAAGTAAAAATCGTATGGTTGGAACCTAACGCAACGGTGTTGTTAGAATTTAAATCCTTAAAGGAGTGAAAAGGGGTACGAATTTTTTTTTTAAAGATAAAATCACTAATAACATGAAAATTGACGTTATCACGTAAAATTATCGTCCGTAAACCGACTTTACAGACAACCATTAAAATTTCTTATTTTAATAGTAAACAATCCCCGAATTGGAACAGTTACGTCCCATGTAATAGGGGACTAGCCTGTTGCCATCAACTGGGCACGCATCCATACTCCGTGGCTGACTACTGAGAAATTCATGATGGGAAAACCCACCACCACTTTTCCCTGACCTGGAAATCGAATCCAAGTCCTCATGCAGCCTTCAGCAGTCGCGTTTTCGACCACTAGACAAGCGATGTAAGTATTTGTTCATCATCATCATCATTATTTCAGCCGAAAGACGACCACTGTTGGACTTAGGCCTCCCCCAAGTGTTGCCACAGAGTATTGATGAGATGTGTGAGTATTTATTATTTTCTTCTAAATAACAAGTTGTCCGTGCCCACATGGCCGGTATTACATTTTGAACTCAATTCGTATGCTACACTCGCTAGCTTCAAGTTTGACTTTGCCAATTTCCCTCAGATTTCTACCAAGAGAAAGTTTGTGACTTTTCTAATATGCCCTGGGATAGCAACAACTTTGTTCCGCCAACTATCCATATGTATGTTAATAAAATGTGTGGTTGAAACATCGAGGTTATTGGGAAAACAATTTTATTATGTGCTACATAGAGCAGTGTTTCTACAACAGTCTTTTTGTGATTTCAAGATCACACTTTCGCACTATTGTGGAGAAAATTAAGAGAAACTAATTAAAGAATTTTATCAAGCATGCCACGAGTAACCACGTGTGCGCGCGCGCTCCTTGTTGTAAGTTGCATCGTAAGTCACATTACAAAAAAAAATCATCATCTGCCTTTTCCCAACTATGTTGGGGTCGGCTTCCAGTCTGACCGGATGCAGCTGAATATCAGTATTTTACATGGAGCGACTGCCTATCTGGCATCGACAATCTAGTTACTACTGCTACTGGGTAATACGATTACTACAACTACTACAACAGCCCATAACGTCCACTGCAGACATAAGCCTCTCCCATGATGGGAGGATATTTGCCGTAATCTCCAGGCTTGGCAGGCGGATTGGAGATCGCAGTGATGAAAGACTAACAGAAAACGCTGCTGCCCATTCTCTGGTCTACGGAGGCGCAAGGTGTTCTGCCTCAGACATTAGTCGCGTTATACGATACCCGTGAGTGTAATGGGTTGGTTCTATTCTACTCTGCCGGATACCACACGGCTACCACATAACAAAAAAAATATTTAGAAGAAATACATACAACTGACTGCTGCAGACTGATGCAAGGGGTGAATTCAGTATATCTAAGATAATACTAAGATAACCGGTACAAGAAATTATTTCAGGAGCGTTTTGGGAATCCAATAAATTTGATTTGTTGTATTTCTTCATACGCAATGTATCGTTGCCGTGACAAAACGCACGTAGCAAACGGCAAGCGCGACGACGAGTTCGATGAACTCAGTAGCAAGGCAGTAACTGAACAGCTGATTTTTCGCGTCGTTTGTTACAGTATTTCAACAGGGGTAGGCATGATAATAATCAATATAATAATTAATTTTATTATTTTTCAATTATGTATTTATTTTGACTTCATTTCATTTAATTTTATTTTACATTTTACGATTTATTTTTGATTTTATTTAATTTAATTTGATATTTAATTTATTCTGATTGTAATTGGTTGACATAGGTTTTGGATTTAATTTGATTTAATTTCTAACGTTTTGATTCTATTTAATTTAATTTTAGTTGATTGAGTCTGATTTTATTTTAATGATGTTTTTATCTTTTATTAATTTTTATTTGGCAATGGGTGATAATTATCTAAAATAAATGAATGTTATTTTTATTTATTTTATAAACCACAGAATGTCACCTGCAACGATTCCTACATACTCCTTTTGCGTTCCTTTTCGTTCATGTCATACATACGCATGCCGGTTGCGAGTACTACGTACCTGACCTTCCCAAATAACCTCACCCATAAGGTCACTGTATGTTCCGCGTTGCCACTCACATCTGCCTTATAAATACCTTTTGCTTATCTTAAGCGAAAGTCTGACTCTCCAAACTGTGAAGTGTGTGGCAAAATAGAGGATGCACAGCTTGTGTTGGTGGAATGTGTCCGATAAACTAATAAAAGAAATGCAGTTATCAATGCGATGAAATTGTCAGTAATGGATGTTGGAGTGTACCATGGTATTTTAGCTAAGCCTACCTCTGAAGCAGCAAAAATGTTACATACTTTTTTATTAGCTAATAAACTAGATTAAGTTCAATGTGGTTTGGGGTTTTTTATAAGCTAAATTAATTTAGGAAGTAAGTTAATCAATCCATCGTCGTCCACGTCAATCCCATTGTACTTTTACAAAAAAGTACGATGGGATTGACATCGTCGCAATTTTGAACAAAAACCCTTAAAAAACCTTTTGTTAGTGGTTTCCATAAAGAAAACATTAACTTAAAAATATTTCCACTTAAGTTTTCTTAGCAATTTTCTTTGCTTTTCGACTCAACAAGCAATTAAAGTACGGCAAAAGTTAATTAATGAGAAGCACGGTAACTAATAGTGCTGCATAATTAGCACAGAGATTGTTCATTAGCGACGAGAAAGTAAAATCACTTTCAGTTTTCTGTGGTTGAAATAAATAGCTCTGTCCAAGCGATGGTTGCGATTATGATGTTTTCCAGAAAATTAGTACATTATATGAACGTAACGACCACTGATTCGCGCGACAGATCGCTTTGGTTAGAAGACAGGGTACCAGGGTACAGCTACGATATGGGCAGAGCCACAGATTTTATTATAAATTACGAAAAGAGAATAGTGTTATTTTTCACGATAAAGATATGACAGTGATGAAACATTCAACAAGACATTTCTACCCTTTTTCCTCATACTTCTATCTTCATTCATCATCGTCGTTTCAGCCGAAAGACGTCCACTGCTGGACATAGGCCTTCCCCAAGTGTCGCCACATTGACCGGTCCCGACCGACTCGCATCCAGCGGATTCGCGCAACCTTCACCAGGTCATCGATCCACCTATTGGGCGGCCTTCCAACGCAACGTCTTGCAGTTCACGGGTGAACTTTTCGGCCCCATCAGCCATCCGATCTGCGAACAATGTGCATACTTCTTTAAGAGCAACAAAAAACCAAATGACAATTCATCAGAACAGCGGTCACATCATCACCTAGCTGCCTTCACATGTTGGGGACAGCTTCCAGTCAAACCGGATACAGCTGAATACCAGGATTTTACATGGAGCGACTATACTGGATATGACCTCCACAACCCAGTTACTAGGTACTTGATATACGAATTATACGGTACCCATTGATAAGCCTGGTTGTCAGACTTTCGGTCCCGAATACCTGTGGCGACTGTGAAAGAACGGCTGACCGTGTTTTCCGAGGCTGGGTATGTGATGGATACCCATCCACGGACCGATTTAGGTAAGCGCAGCTTTACCTTGGAGATCTACTACTACTACTACTACAACAGCCCATAACGTCCACTGCTGGACATAAGCCTCTCCCATGATGGGAGGAATTTGCCGTAATCTCCACGCTTGGCAGGCGGATTGGAGATCGCAGTGATGAAAGACTAACAGAAAACGCTGCTGCCCATTCTCAGGTCTACGGAGGCGCAAGGTGTTCTGCCTCAGACATTAGTCGCCTTATACGACACCCGTGAGTGTAATGGGTTGGTTCTATTCTACTCGGCCGGATACCACACGGCTAAGACCTACGGCTAGGAGATCTACACGTGTGTTTTTTATGGTTTTATGTATATTTTATTTTTTAGCTTGTAAGAATTAGATTTTGCTGTGCCCTGACAGAGTCTACAACGGCTCTTAGTTCTAAGCTTTTTTTGTTAACACCATGTTTTTACCTTGTAGAACGCAAATAAATGAATATGAATATGATTTAGGCACGAGCTTATATTAGGTACATACTAATATGTAGTACACAGCAGGCTAAATAAAATAGGCTTTTCCGTGTGACGATGATAAATGTTTGGATAATATTAAGGAAAAAATTAAAATATTTTGGCTAACAACAGCTCTTCATTAGCTGAGTTTGTGGTTTCTATTTGTATCTACACATAACGCCTGTAGGTAAACCTAGAAGGTTATTCAGAGTTGTACCGACAGCACAAAATATAGCAAAAGTAGGAAGTTTATCTCCTACGATGAAGTAAGAGTGATGGAGTGGAAGGCCAAAGAAAAGATGTATGGATTATGATATAAAAGAGAAAGGAGTGAATGATGCTGTCACGTCTGACAGGGAGAATAGGGTTTATGCATAAATTTTATTTATTTTATTTCGATACGGAATGTTAAAGTACTATAAAAATAATGACAAAAAGCGAAAACAAGGCATAAATCGGCCAAACAACACAAAAGTTATAACCATTTAAACTTCAGTTTCTATCTCTTTCTAGATAAACGGAATTTAGTATGGATTTTGTACGTCGATCATTCGCTGTATCGGATCTCTGTCTAATCAGCAGTTTCAAATGCTTATAACTTAGTCTCTTAGTCTTTTTTAAAGATATTAAAAACATAATTTCACTTTGCTATTTCTGATGTTAATAAGCTTTGTTTAGAGTGTTAAAAAAAAATCATGCATATACCCTATTGAAGAAGAAAACGTGTTGCACCGACCCCGAGTTGAATGGAACAAGGGTAGGAACATGTTGATTATCAAAGTTCGTTAATTAAGTACACCTACCTTTTGACAAAGAAACTGAGGTACCACGGCACTGAGAGTACATCATCATCTGCCTAGCCTTTTCCCAACTATGTTGTGGTTGGCTTCCAGTTTTACCGGATGCAGCTGAATACCAGTATTTTACATAGAGCGACTGCCTATCTGACCTCCACAACCCAGTTAGTACCGGGTAATACGATACCCCTTGGTAAGCCTAGTCGTCAGAGTTTTTAGGCCTCTGACTACCTAACGACTGTCAAAGATCTACAAATGACAGCCGGGACCAACGGCTTAACGTGCTTTCCGAGGCACGGAGGAAACTCGGTATGTAATGGGTGGCCACCCATCCACACGCAAGCACGGCTTAACCTAACGATCGACCCGAGCGGCCGTTATTATTTAGCCACGAGCTCCTGAGTACTGAGAGTGCCTACCACTAGAAATAGGTCCTGCCAGTCAGTGTAACTGTCAATCAATCGTTTGCGGTTTCGTTACAAAAATACATCGTAGCATTTGGGTATTTTCCTTTCGGCCATTTAGTTCAAATATTTCTGTTTATTTGAACACAAATTTATTTTCTGACTAGCTGACGTCCCGCGGTTTCACCCGCGTAATTCCCGTTCCCGTGGGAGTACGGGAATAAATATAGCCTATAGCACTCACGAATAATGTAGCTTTCTACCAGTGAAACAATTTTTAAAATTGGTTCATTACTTCCGGAGATTACCCCCTACATACTACTACTACTACAACAGCCCTTAACGTCCACTGCTGGACATAAGCCTCTCCCATGATGGGAGGCATTACCCCCTACATACAAACTTACAAACAAATGTTACCTCTTTATAATATTAGTATAGAGTATAGATTGCCTCGTTGGTTTGGTGTTCTCAGCCTCACTGGGTTTAAGTCTCGGGTCAAGCAAAGTGACATTGATGTTTTGCATCAGGCCCCTTATTCACAACGCTTCGATTCGATTTTCGATTCGGAAAGTCGTATGTCTATCTTTTTTTGACATTACGAAATCGAGCGAGATAGACATACGACTTTCCGAATCTAAATTCGAATCGAAGGGTTGTGAATTGCTATGCAGGAGTTTCTAAGTAGCAACCACAAAGTCTGAATCTGTGCCGGTTTGATGGCAATAGGCTCGTCACATGGGTCTTTAACATAACTGGCGAAATGTGGGTTTACTACATATGTATTTGGTACGCCTCTGCCCGACCCTTCAGGGTTACAAGACTGATGTTATGTATATATTTTCGTTACGCATTGAAAATGTCACCGGAACTAATATCGAAAGTAGTTCTGTCTGTCTAACTAACATACAAAATGACGGCAAAAAATAAACCTTTTAGTGTTCATGAAGAAAAAAAAATTAAAAAACCCGAATGCGTAACAAATAACTTATAACTTATAACTTTAGTTACTTAGATATATTTTAAAATCCTTGATGAGCCCTTTATCGAGCCGTTCAGTCTGCAGAGCGTGCCAAACATTTGAATTTGGCGCGAAAATTCCTCCATTTTGTTTTTTTTTTTTATTTTGATATACCCAGTGTTACTCTCACAGTAAATACAAATCTAACGACACCTCTCAAGCTAAAATGCATCGAGCTGTTCAGGCCACAGAACGTGCCAAACAATTATACATACATACTCTCGAAAAACATAATCCTCCTTCTGGCGCACTTGGCTAAAAAATAACGGAAGGATAATTTTGAAACGTTGTCCAGTAATCTAAGCGATCTATGCTCGATTAGACAAAGGGTGCAAAGGTTAGGATAAATAATATCCCGCGGAACGCTGCCCTAATTGCCTTTTAATTATGATTTAAAGTTAACCGACGATTAACTTTGTCTAAACTCTAAAATCACGGCCCGAACATCGTTAGCAGGTAAACAGCGATTAATCAAAACGTTGGTTTGTTTTAGCCCAAAAGGTTTTTGCTAATTGTCCGTCGAATTAACTTTTCACTTGCGTCTGCTTCTGAGAAAATTGTGCTCGTAATCGAAATGGTTTTTATTGATTTGGTTGTTTCCTTGCAGTATTATTATTAGCCGTGTGGTATCCGGCAGAGTAGAACAGAACCAACCTATTACACTCACGGGTGTCGTTTAAGGCGACTAATGTCTGAGGCAGAACAGCTTGCGCCTCCGTCGACCAGAGAATGGGCAGCAGCGTTTTCTGTTAGTCTTTCATCACTGCGATCTCCAATCCGCCTGCCAAGCGTGGAGATTACGGCAAATTCCTCCCATTATGGGAGAGCCTTATGTCCAGCAGTGGACGTTATGGGCTATTGTTGTTGTTGTTGTTGCGGTATTTTAACACCCCAAAATAAGTATTTATCAATCTTGTACCAACCACTTTTATCAATTACTTTTTTTACTAAACCTGTGGCGAGGTAGTGCTTCCTTACCTAACTCATTCGTTCCACCTGCTGAAAATCTCCCACCTGGACATGAGCTGCCATGGCTGACCTGGAAGCCTTTAAATAGACTCCGGATCCAGGTTTGCCGCAGCAAGGAAATCCTGTTCAGGTGGAGATTCATTGAAGACTACTCTGAAGTGTAAATATGGTGCTGTTCTACAAACGATGGGGCACATAATATCGTGTCTTGCGTGTCCTGTTGTTTTCTACCGATTTCCAAAAAGAGGAGGTTCTCAATTCGACTGTATTTTTTTTTGTATTGTGTATGTTACCTCAGAACTTTCGACTGGGTGAACTGATTTTGATGATTCTTTTTTTATTTGAAAGCTGATGCTTTCCGTGTGGTTCCATTTAATTAGTAAAGATATGATGCTGATCTTCGGAGATATACAATGGAACTCTTCAAAACTAGACGGCAAATCTGCAGTGATTGCTGCAATCGCTTGGATGTTTATTGTTTACACAACATCATGACGTAACATGACGCCTGTATGCTCTGAGGGGGTACGCTGATGTGTACAATACACCCAGATTTCGACAGTTTAGGTATGTTAAGTTCCATTTATTGGGGATAAGCCTATTACAATGACATGTATTTTTACCAATGTAAAATAAATTCATGGCAAATATATATTTGGGAACAACTAAAAAAGGAAAAATTAAAAACCTTTCTTGCAAAAAAATAAAACAGACTTCAAAAAACACAAAAGAGTGAAAAATTACTTCAGAAGTCGGTAGCAAAAAAAAACTGAATCAAAGAAACAAGTCACCGACTTCTGAAGCTAAAGTTATTTTTCACTCTTTTGTGTTTTTTGAAGTCGGTTTTATTATTTGCAAAGAAGTTTTTATTTCATCACATGAACGCTACTGAAGGCGCCAAACTAGTGGCTCAGTTTTGGGCCCACACAATTTAGATTGCCATCGACTCGCTAGGCGCTCGCGGCATTCTGAGTTCGGTAATAGGGAATATGCATATTTTTTTTTTTTTCGATACGGAATGTTAAAGTACTATAAAAATAATGACAAAAAGTGAAAACAAAACTTAAATCGGCCAAACAACACAAAAGTTATAACCATTTAAACTTTTGTTTCTATCTCTTTCTAGATAAACGGAATTTAGTATGGATTTTGTGCGTCGATGCAGCGAATGACGTCATTCGCTATATCGGATCTCTCTGTCTAATCAGCAGTTTCAAATGCTTATAGTTATAGCTTAGTATTTGTTATAGATATTAAAAAAAATATTTCATTTTGCTATTTCTGATGTTAATACGCTTTGTAGTGATAAAAAAAAAATATGCATATACCCTATTGTCCCATGGGATCGTGCTACTGAGATAAAAAGTCATATAACTGTCAATAACGGATATGGTATAGGTCATTGGTTTCGGAGCCTCCTCATGTACCGCGGTTTTGTAACACTAGGCTTAGCAGAAAACTTATAGTGACAGCTCACAGACTGAGATCTGGACACATGCCGCTCAATAATTTTGGATTTTTAATGAAAAAAATTGATTCACCTAATTGTGAGGTGTGTGGCACACCGGAAGATGTTATACATCTATTGACGGAATGTGTCAGATTTCAGTCTGCAAGAGAGGATCTTCTTAGAGAGCTTGAGATAAATATGTACGATGTTTGTATGTTTCATCATATTTTGTCGACACCTAACTCCGGAGCTGCATATAGTTTAATTAAGTTTGTATTATTACGTTTTACGTTATAAGGTCCGATGGGACTGGCATATACAACTGTATAAAAGTCCCTTATAATAAATAAAGAGAAAAAAAAAAAAAAAAAAACTGTCAATAACATTGCATGGAAACACGATATAATCCAGGTTATAAACTATCTGCGTGCTTTTCATTCAAATCCGTTAAGTAGTTTTTTTGTAAAAGAGTAATAAACATCCACTTGTATCATGTTTTATAATATGGAACGAAATTATGTTATTTATTTTTACCCACGACGGAACGGAGACGGTGTATGCGTTTGGGGTGAGAGGATGTTTGTTTGTTTGTGTGTTTGTGCAAATACATATTGCCATTTTTCTCCAAAACTACTAGTCCGATTTTGATGCAATTTTCAGTTATGGGTTCGGGTTTGATTGGTGCATGTTCTTAGATAGGTGTTACGGTGACAACTCACCAGGGGGCGCTGCAGCAAACATTTTTTGTGCAAATACAAGTTGCCATTTTTCTCCAAAACTACTAGTCCGATTTCGATGCAGTTTTCAGTTATGGATTCGGGCTTGATTGGTGCATGTTCTTAGATAGGTGTTACGGTCACAACTCACCAGGGGGCGCTGCAGCAAACATTTTTTGTGCAAATACAAGTTGCCATTTTTCTCCAAAACTACTAGTCCGATTTCGATGCAGTTTTCAGTTATGGATTCGGGCTTGATTGGTGCATGTTCTTAGATAGGTGTTACGGTCACAACTCACCAGGGGGCGCTGCAGCAAACATTTTTTGTGCAAATACAAGTTGCCATTTTTCTCCAAAACTACTAGTCCGATTTTGATGCAGTTTTCAGTTATAGGTTTGGTTTTCATTGGTGCATGTTCTTAAATAGTTGTTACGGTGATAAATCACCAGTGGTCTACTCACGAGGGAACTCCTTAACGGTAAATAGCACGGTACGAAAATTTGAAGACGCGTTCTTATTTGATAGATAAACATGATTCCTATCATGACCTGATCCTACAGCCAGGATTGTCTTCTCACGAGGGAACTCCTCAACGGTAAATAACACGAATTCAATGATTATGACAAAAATAAAAAAATATTTATTAAAAAACCTTTTCAATAATAAGCTTTTATAAAAATGCACTGAAAAGAAGAAAATAAACTTGACTGGAAGCCAACGCCCAAAGTTGGGAAGAGATTATGCACATGATGCTCTGTATTGTATTAAAATATTGATATGCAATGTACTTTACTATCTTTGTTTATTCACTTTCCTAGTTGGAGACTTCATTGTGCGATCATGCGGATTGCATGAATGGGTGCAAAACCTAGGAGATAAAGGAGAATACAAAATAATATAGAAAGGATAGAATAGAATATAAAAAGGAGAGTACTCGGAAAGGGTTCTTGGAACAGTTGTAAAACTGATCTGTGTAATCGGGGGTTTGTGTAATTATTGCAAATGTTGACGTTGATTCTAAGGCGGCTCTACACGTTGGCGAAGATATTGGCGAATGTATTAGCCAATACGTATTGGCCATCGTGTAGAACGGGGTTGGTGATCTATTGGTAGGTATTTAGACTGTTGGTCCACGCATTGGCGCAAGATCCGTGTGGTGTTGGTTTTTCGACGCAGATCAAAGGGTTATGGCGTGATTGTGGCACAGTTTTGGGCGCACCGTTCACACGTTGGCGATGCGTTCAGTTTGCAATGAGCGGCCACACTGAGCGGACGTATGAAGTATTTGTTAATGTTAATAGCAATATAAGTACGATAATGGCAACTATGAGCAATGAAGAAACTTTTCGCTTCATAGAACTTTATCAAGCTGAAAACTGTTTAAGGAACCCAAAAAATAAAAATCATAAAAATAAAAACGTCGTAAGTACCTACAAATTTATTAAGTAGGTAGTAATGTACCTATGTCTGTATGCTGAAACCTTTGAAACATGGCAACCACAGAAATATATGAAAATAACAGCAAGAAGTGTATGTACTACCTCGCGTGCCAAATTTTGTGCAAATTTTAGCTTATTTGTCTCAAATTTTGGGGGCGAAACTCAAACGGCGAACAAGTTCTGTTAATTTTTTTTTTAGGTATTATCGGCATTTCAATATATTTCTGTGATCGCAACGGATTTTAGCAAACAGCGGTATGCAGAGAATAAATAAACCACAGCAGCCGTCAAAACCTCAATATCCATTTTGTCGTCCGCACATTGGCCCGAACCGAAGCAAACTGATCGACCTCCCAACGTGTGGACGCGATCACAATCTCTTGGCAAACATATTTGCCACAACGTTCGCCAATATCTTCGCCAACGTGTAGAGCCGCCTGACGACACAAATGTCAGCGCCCGAATCTCTTTCAGTGTTGCCATGCATAGACAAACTGTGGTGATGTTGGGTGCAGATAAAATTATGATATTTTCATTCTTCAATCTGTATTTATTACACATGATATTTATATTTGTTTATTAGTAATATTTTGTTTTAAAAATGTATATTCGTATCAAAATCAAAATCAAAGCATTTATTTCAAGTAGGCCAGTTCCAGGCACTTTTGAATTGTCGAAACAAAAATGAAAATTAAATGTAGCTACAGTCACAGTCACAAGACATAAAAACTGTGAAAGTACTGTAGATGCCCATTCCCTAGCGTAGATCTCTATGGAGAAGAACGGGCAAGAAACTCCATGGACACTCTTTTAAATCAAAATGTTGTTACAAAATCTTGGTTACATCATTCATGTTAAGATGGTATATTATGTGAGAACAATGTAGCAAGATGTGCACGTTAAAAGTGTCCATAGTAAAAACAAAAAATACAATTAAAAAATAAACATTCAAATAAGCCATGGCAACTAAGAGATGACCAGTCGCAACTGACAGCGCCCGTTCACGAACATGACGCATGGATCAGCACCATTCAGCTCAACCATTTCGAAGGGAACTAAATGATCCAACACACGCGCCACCATCAGCGAGACATTAGAGTGAGCATGACATACTCTCAACCGCCAGGGCACATTCAAGTCAAGAAATAAAAATAAAAACGTAGGATTTCAGTGAATGATAGCTTTCTAGTACATAGTACTCACACAATATGGGCTATGCGATTATATAATACTAGAGATTGATTCTATACAATGCAAAGATAGTTGTACAATCTTCAGCAGCTCCAACAATTCTATTTAATGCTATCAATTTATGCGCCCCTGTCCATGTGGAGCAGGACCAGCATTGAGCCACGCATTTTTATCAGCGATATAATCGCCCAACTTGTAATAAGCTTGCTTACATAGTGTGCGTTTGATACATGTTTTAAATTTCGTCTCATTCAGTTCAAGAATACTTTGTGGAATTTTATTATAGCATCTCAAACAGTACCCCATGAAAGATGAGTCTACTTTAGCGAGTCTGAAGCCTGGCTGAACGAGTTGGTCCCTATTTCTAGTACTGTAATTATGTCTATCACCTCTTTTACCAAAAAGGTGCAGATGTTTTCTGACGTACATTATGTTTTCGTAGATGTACTGACAATGTACCGTCATGATGCCAATATCCTTAAACAGTTCCCTTAGAGAATCACGCCTACGAAGATTATATATGGCTCTGATGGCTCTTTTCTGCAGAATAAATATAGACTCAATATCTGCAGCCCGTCCCCATAGCAAAATGCCATAAGACATTATACTATGAAAGTAACTAAAATAGACCAGTCTAGCGGTATCTACATCAGTAAATTGACGAATTTTTCTAATAGCATATGCCGCTGAACTTAGCCGCGCCGCAAGGGATGTTAAATGAGAACCCCATTGTAGCCTTGAATCAAGCGTAATCCCCAGGAAAACCGTTTTATCTACGAATTCAAGTTTCTCTTTATTCAATATTATTTCACAATCACTACTTCTAACATTGGGTAAAGCAAATCTTATGCATTTAGTTTTTTTTTCATTTAATACTAAATTGTTAATTTAAAAAAAATACTAAATTGTTAATTTAATTTAAATTGTATAAATTTTTAAAACAAAATATGGTGTCACTTTGGGCCCTATCAGAATACCAGCGCTGTGATTTTTTTTAAATGTCACAGCACCATTGGCAATTTTCATTCCCGCACACGTGCGGGAAAGTGGAAAAAATCGCACGCGTGTGAAATACACTGCATGTTGTACCTAATCGTAGTGCGTTAAGGACCAGTTTTCGAGGAAGTGTATTGAAAAATATTTTTCAATACACTTCCTCGAAAACTGGTCCATGTGGGGTTTTTGTTTCTTGGTAACATTAGTTATTGGTTCATTATTTATCGTCCATTCGCAAATTATTATGGTTGAGGAAAAGAATGGATGAAGAAACTCCTCACATTATTTTAAATCGTATTACAGATAACATTTTCACATCTTATTAATATCGTTCACTTCATTAAACACTTATAATTACTTAGTATTTTAATTGTTTTTGCTAATCGTAAGCTAACGTGACTGCTCGTTGCTCACGCGTCCATTCTGAGTGGGCGGAAGTCCGTCATTCAGTACAGTTTATTCATTACATAATAATTTTTCCTTTTGTGAGCTGTTTCTCTTTTATGTGACGCAGACGAAGTTGCGTGGGTCAGCTAGTGTTATATATGAAATCAGAAAAGAATTGAGTCATTCATCTGATAAATTAGTGACGTCACAGTCATACAAAATGTATGGGGGAATCCTGTTTTACAACTCATAAAAATAATATGTTTATTGATTGGTGTGTCCACTACTTTGGCAACACACTATGAAGCATTCCATCCGTAAAATCGGATAATTATTTTCATCCGTGTGAAGCTGGTTATGAACTGTTTTCAGGAACGGGGCGTGCCTGCCACCCGGCGCCCTCTCGAGACAGCTCTAGTGGGCTCCACTCCATACTCCCGCCGTCTTTTAATTTCAAACAGCTTTTGTGAAACTGATGATTACTAAGACTGCAGTATTTTTTAACCGACTTCCAAAAAGGAGGAGGTTCTCAATTCAACCGGTATTTTTTAATAAATTTATTTTCTACTACATGTTGTCCGCAAACAGCGTCCGCCTGAAATTAAAATATTTCATAAATATTGGGGAGACTGAGGATACTTGATCCCCCCTTTTGTTTTTCCTTTATAAAATCTAAAATATCCATTATTTTTTATACTATAATTGACTAATTGATCCGCAATTTAATAAATTATAAGTTATGAAGCCTTGCAAAAGATAGGATTGCAAACAGAATCACTAGTAAACAAAAACCTCTATGATAGCTTTGTAACAAGTGTCCTCAATGTATAGGAGAGTTGATACTACCTGTCAGGAGACTTGATCCCCCCCGGATCAAGTCTCCCACACTTGGGACACGAGATGCTTATCATAGTCCTACATAGGAGACTGTATCTAGATCTTATGAAAAGAAGTTTAAATAAAATGAAAGACTGACATAAGTTTCAATTTGTTTTAATCATTCCACATTAATTAATAATGGCAAGAGTTTGAGATCAATCAATCTTATAAACTAAAATTATAACGACTACACCATAAATTACTTTTCCTTCAGCTTTTATAATTATTTAGTTAAATCACACTGCACTGGAATTCAGTCAAATCTTAATATAATTATGCAATTCTCTTGCGGCTTTGGGTGTAAGCCCATGATGCAGTTTACTAGCTGTTTCCAAATAATTAGATAAATCTAATTCTTCTTCTGTAGAAAAATATTGCGCCTGTTTATAATTAGGCTCATATTTGGGAGAAGAACTGCCTGTATCAATAGCCTGTCTTTTTTTTGCAACATATCTTTTGAGAGTCATTACGGACAGTTTGTAAGACTTAGCCGTACCCCGTAGCGACTTATTATTGTATATTACATCATGGACTGCTAATTTTAAAGAATCTTTGTTGATATGTTCCCGCTTTTTACTGCCTTCTTTGGTTTTGTATACACGCGGCATTTTAAATCTGCAAATAATATACAAACGCGTCAAATACTGGTAAGGGCCCTAGTTCCTAAAAGCAACAGTTATTTAAAATAATACTAAAAGAATGTATTCAGTTGTTATAATGTAATCTGGTAAGCAAACCGAGTTTAGGAGACTTGATCCCCGGATCAAGTCTCCTCGAACTGAATGTACCATGTCTCCTCAATGGTAGTTCAGTTAGATAAAATAATACAGAATTTAAACAACTTAAGTCTTTCAACTCACAACTGATTATTATGAAAATATGTAATATACACAGTAATTATTCTATCTCAGTAGATCCGTGATACACAAATTTCATAATAAGAAAAGAAAATCAAAAACTTACCGATTCTAGTTTCGCTCGCTCGTAAACAACACTCGTGCGCCATTTGCAAAGTTGACGGAATATTGACATATAAGTTTTATATTCTTAAGTAGGTCGCAACGGAAGCTCAGTGTTGCTACTTTAAATAAATCTAATACGCTTCGTTAATTCATAATGCTCGTGTACCATGTCTACTAAAGGGATCAAGTGTCCTCAGTCCCTGGCTCTACATAGACCCCATAGACCCATAGACCTAGGTTGGCCGCAGCAAGGAAAACCTGCTCAGGTGGAGATTCATTAATGACTCCTCTCTGGAGTGTACATGTGGTACTATTCCACAAACGATGGGGCACTTAATATGGTGTAGGTCCTGTTGTTTGTTCACTACAGGAACTGATGGACGCTACCGAAAGCGCCAAACTAGTGGCTCAGTTCTGGACCGACACAATTTAGATTGCCATCGACAAGAACATAACAACAACAACAGCCCATAACGTCCACTGCTGGATATAAGCCTCTCCCATGATGGGAGGAATTTGCCGTAATCTCCACGCTTGGCAGGCGGATTGGAGATCGCAGTGATGAAAGACTAACAGAAAACGCTGCTGCCCATTCTCTGGCTTACTGTGGAACTAATGTCGCTAGCATAGTTGGTACCTAAACATCCTCATTAACACACACACGGCGACAAGAACATTATGCCTCTTTAATAAAAATGAAATGCTGTACGGTGGTAAGTGTATACAGGGTGTAAACAGACTCTTCACGAAGCCGTTAACCAAGCATTCTGTACATGCAAAAATTATTGCTCGTTTTTTTGGGGTGAAAAATCACGTTTTACCGGTAAAACTCAATGTAACGCACTCAAAACATTGTGCTGGTGGATAGATGGAACAGTGTGGTCGTGGAGGTGTTTAAAGTGAAATCCTACATAAAATAAAAAAGTAAAAAAAGGTCATAAAAATAAATATTTTATTTATTTTATTTTTATTTATCAAAAACTTGTATTAAAAACAAACCTGTGGAAACTTTGACCCCCAATATCTCCATAACTAGAAAATTCCCAGATATGGTCTAGAACAAAAACATTATCGAAATGATGGGGAGAACAAGTACCTTTCGGCTTCGTTAAGAGGTTTTTAACACCCTTTATTTGCTATGTTAAAGTACCAGCCATTATTTAGTTTTTATAGATTCTTGCCATTTGTAGCTCATAATTATAATATAATTGTGCTTGAAATATTTAATCGCTACCAAGCTATTTTTTTTTGTCACCAAGTTAGTCACCTAATAAGTTGTTATTCGCCTCAAAAATAAATTAGCCTTTTTTTAAATTGTTTATAAAAGTCCCAATATGTAGAAAAAGAAGCTTGGAAAATTAGAATAGTAGATTTGTACAGGACAACGTTGGTTGCGCCAGCTATAAGTAAATAGCAAAGCATAATCAGCCTATAATGTTCCCACTGCTGGGACACAGGCCTCCTCTCTATGAGAGGGAATGGCCTATAATCCACCACGTGGGCCCAGTGGTTGGTTCTAGGACATACAGGTCTCGCGATGTTTTTCTTCACCGATTCGAGAGCCGCGGAGATGAAATAAATTACATGCACTAAATTATGAACCTGTCTGAGTTCAAACCCACGACTTACTGCTCTTAAATCGGGGTCACCACTACTGGGCCACCGCTGCTCGTAAATAGACATTATCATTATTTGGAAAACAATTATATTATCACCATAATCCTATCTACTTACAGATTTTTTTAATCGCTACATATTATAAAACAAAGTCCTCCGTCGCGTCTGTCTGTTCGCGATAAACTCAAAAACTACTGCACCGATTTTCATGCTGTTTCACCAATGGATAGAGTGGTTCTCGAGGAAGGTTTTAGTATATGATTTGTCAAGTTTTTATATAGCCAATGGCTAAGATCTATTGATATTTGTTGGAGGTGTCGGAAAAAAATAAGCCGTCTGGGAGCTTTCAACTAAAACGGAAGCAAAGTTTAATGATTACTTTTGGTCGCGATAACGAACATCCACGCGGGCGAAGCCGCGGGCATCAGCTAGTATAATATAAAATTCTTTTAATAATGTATGAAAAGAGGACATCTAATCACCACTGGCTAGTTGGAGTTGGTCCAAAAGTGCTGCCTGTCCGTGACAGTTCTATTTTCCGTCGCTTCCGAGCAAAAGCAAGTCATGTGCAGTTATCATGATTTTTAGTAGGAATTCGGAGAATTTGAGTTCGGTGTGGGGATCGGTAAAGATATTTATTAAAAACTAACTGACCCGCGCAACTTCGTCTGCGTCACATAACATAGCATGTCATTTTGTGCATTCAATTATTTTGTGCATTCAATTACGAACAAAAACCTTTTAAAATCAATATTGTTTACCTCCCATAACATACGGCGTAATAATATGTAGTCTAAAGCCTTCCTTGGTTTACAAAGAACATTTTTGCTGAATTTCAATTCAATATATCCAGTAGTTTTGTTGGAAGCCGTACCATACACACAGACAAACAGTCAAAAATTCTAAAAAGTCACTTTTTGTTAGTTACGTTTTTCCAACAAAAGCCACTTAATTTTTCTTGAAAATTCTGAATGTACAGTTTTTCTTTCGTTACTGTTTTATTATATGTATAGATATAATATATAGATAGGTGGGCCATGGTTTGCTTGGAGACACGTATAAATACATAAAGGGTGTGAGGGCCAGCCCTCCGCAAACTTTAGAGTGCATTCAGCTCTTTATTCTGAAACATATCCCACCGGTTTTTATTATTTCAGGAAAAAAATATTTTTTTATCGTTTTTCAGTTAGGTACTAATCTTTTATTTGAGTGTAAAATTACATTCCTTGTACGCAGCACTCCTTATGCTTGCTGTGCGCTACGTGCGTTTTGCCACGATAACGATACATTGCGTATGAGGAAATAAAACAAATCAAAATTGGATTCCGATATCGTTCCTGAAATAATTTCTTGTACCGGTCACCTTAGTATGATATACTGATCTTCAAATGACTCCTCCCGCTGGCGGAGCAGGAGGGAGTGTCAGACTTTTACTGACTACAACCCATCCATGTTCCTTCATCGCCCTTTGTGTTCCGGGGCCACGGTATCTCTCACATCCTGTATAAATCGAAAGCGAGTGAGGTAGACATAGAATATCCGAATTTAAATCTTAGACCGATCGTTTGAAAGAGTGTAAAAACCTCCGAAGCCGAAAGGGACTTGTTCTCCCTGTCATTGCGATATTTTTTTTCTTCTACACTATACCTATATCTTCTGGATACGGATATATTGGGGGTCAAAGTTCCGACTTTTTGACAAGTTTTAATACAAGTTTTTAATGCAAGATTTTCACTTTAAACACCTCCATGACCCCCATACTGTTCAATCCATCCATCAGCACAATGCGTTGAATGAGTTACATTGATTTTTTGGATGAAAAATTTTTCACCCCAAAAAAGAATTCGTTTCCCAGCAATAATTTTTGCGTAAAGTTACTTAGTGTACAGAATGTTTGGTTTACGGCTTTGTGATGAGGTTGTTTACCCCCTATATACGGGGGTTGGTCACGTTGACCTCGAAGCCAATATATACTTCCCCTCAGGCGTCCAGTGAGTGAGTTTCCGTGCCCATCAGTATTGGAATCGCCCTTTGTGAAATGGTGGCTCTTTCCCATGTCATGGGAATTGATAAATTTATCTGTAGAACTTTAACTTATGCATCATTTTATATCCGTAGAGACTTTTATGACATCACAAGAATATTGGTTGTGACGCTTTATCACATATTTTCAAAGACCTTATTATCTTTTCTGTTTGGTGTATGATGGATGTCAGTTAGTATGGTTACTTTATAAGGACTATATTCGAGTATTGCTTGACTGATTTAGAAAAAAAAATAACGTTGAGTAATAGAGTTTGAGAGTAGCGACAAGGTTCGAACCCAAACGAACGTTACTCTGTGTATTTTATTTCATCACCGCTTCTCATTCATCATGTACGAGTATGTTCCAAAACCTCCTAATTTTTTTAAAGTCAGTTAAAACTGAATAACATCAATATTATTTAAGTTACTTACCATGTGTAACATTCCAGATTGATATGGTCAGGGATTATGATTTTTAATTAATTATGCTACGTACTTTTTTAAAAAGATTAATTGAAGCGATCTTAATTTCAAATTAAAAGGTAAATTGGCTAACGCAAATAATGTTCCGAACGAAGAAATAATTCGGTTACCTTTATAAATTGCCCATCTAGACGATACCTATATTTCCTGCCAAGTGGCACTTTATTTTAACAAGGGAACGATTTAAATGAAGATTTTTGCTTAAACCGTTTTGTATCTAAAGTCTGTTTTAAGGTCATTGATTTTGTTGGATAATTAGATTTAGTAATTTATGAACGGTGGTGGTTTCTTAAAAAATAATGATTATTACTGGGCCGTTTCACAATTTAAGGCATAATATCTGAATGACTCAGTTTATTTTTTTTGGTAAACCTGAAAACCTGGCTAGATCGATTTATCCTCCTATAATGACTCCTCCCGCTCTGGGCGGAGCAGGAGGGAGTGTCAGACTTTTACTGACTAAAACCGATCTATGTTCCTTCATCGCCCTTTGTATTCCGGGGCCACGGTATCTCTTTCGAACAGTCGCAAAAGCCCGGCAGGCATCGGTCCTTACGGACCCCTTCCTTTTTGCTGACTCTCTTTGAGGCGCGCGTGGAACACGAACGCGCCGTCGACACAGCCTGTCGTCATGAGACGGACGGACGGTGAGCTAGCCCTTAGCTCGCCGTCCACAGGCCCGCGCCTACGGTGGCCGGGGGCCACGTGGTGGCCCCCGACGCCCGGGCCGTCTCCCACGGCCCCGAAACCCCCCTGCATACTACATTTCATGGAGCCTTTTCCGAAATTCAGAACAAGAATGGCTTGTATAGAGACATTATTATATAGATTAGGTCTCCCGCGGCCCCAAAACCTCCTGCATACTACATTTCATGAAAATCGTTGGAGCCTTTTTCGAGATTCAGACATTATTATACAGATAAGATTTTGATGCAAGTGTGCAAAGTTTGTCATTACAGTCAAGGTGTGATTGCTGTAAAAGTCGAAAGACAGAACAACAGCGTTATTCAACAAAGTATGATTGTAACTTAATACAACGAAAATAAAACAAACAAGCACAAAGTATTTTCACTACGCGCCAACGTCCAGTCCATGGCTTAGAAAAGAAAATAAACAGAATAAAAAACAAATAAACATCGAACTGAAAGAATACTTTGTAAAACGCGCCGGTAGCTTGTGGCCTCACAATTCCATTATTTCATTGCCACAGTCGTTTTCTAGTCTGTGGCATAGAATAACAAATCTATAGAAGCGTTACTTCACTTATCTCGCATGAGTCGGATGCTTCACTTTCTTTTCATTTTTGCGCTTAATTGACTCAAAGTGAAACGAACATTACTTACATACGTGAACATAAATTATTCAATAGTGAAAAGTGAATTTATATTGGATTTCAGCAGAGCAAAATGAACAGAATTACACTCGGTTCTATGTTTTTCTATCAGTGTACACGTGAGTGAAGCGTCTGATATCGATATCAGTATTCATTTAAATATCTTTACGCAGCTAATAGAGTTGCTAACTATAGCGTGAAAGGGCCTTAATGGGTAAACCTAAACAAGCGCTTACTTCAGAGACAGAGAAGTACAGAGTTGTAGACTGTTGATTCAATTATAAGAACGGAGCGTTTTAGAAAAACTTAGAGAGTATCATCTCAGTCAATCATCGCCTTATCCTGCATCTTCATCACCATCGGACAAAAAACTTCACTTCTAGATGTGTCCCCTAACAATTGCCACATTTCCCAGTCCAGCCGATTTCCAGGGCCTTTTCCAACACTTGGTAAATGCGTAACACACGCATTCCCTATGCGTTTTTAGCTAACGAATTTTCTTATTATATGAAGCAATTTAATATTACGAATTTCTTCAAAATCTTTGATTCGGAATGCGATAGTAGAGTTGTACTATTGGGGAGCAGTTTATCCGTCTACATGCAAGGCCTTCCAATGTACGTAGGTCGACAATATTCTGTAAGGTCCAGGGTTAGTAAATAATACACGCACATCCAGCAGTATTATACAGGATAACTTTTTATCACTTTCCAAAAAAAAATGGGTATAAATAGGTGAGAGGAGTAGAAGCAAATGGCATACTTAGTTTTTTATTTTTTCAATTTTGCGAAAAAATAAAAAAAAAATCATACGCGTATTGCGTATGATTTGAAATTCGATATTTTTCATTTTTTTTTCTAAATTTCTCTTTCTTTGTTCTAATATGATAAGTTGAAGTTTGTAGCGTTTTTTGATGATGGATCAATTTTTTTCTAAGCTGTGCAAAAAATAAAAAGAAACTAGCTTCTACTCTGTTTACCTAATATACCCATTTTTTTTGGAAAGTGATAAAAAAGTGGCAGCAGGAATAGTTTGACAGACTTGAACTTACTCACTAGCACAGATAATATAATATCAGCCAGTACCTACATTACAGTTTCTATAATAATTTTAATCTATGTTCGTAACCGCACAAACCCGTGAATACAATAAACTAACGGTAGGGTTATTAAGTTAATTAAAATGTACGGTTTGAAGTAACGAGGCTCCTGTTAAATAAGCTGCTCTTATTTCTTGCTGATGTGATAATTATTATTACCTTTCGATTAATGTTGATTATTTCGAAAGCAAAACATAACATTGAGCCTGTAATAGCCGAAGGATTACGCAGAAGTCTTCAGTCTAAAAGCCGAATAGGCTTTTGTCCTAAAAAAATCTAATTAGTCCGTCAGTTAGATTATCAAAAAATATTGGAGACGTATTTTTTCTTTAGTTACGTAAACCAAAATTGACGAAGATACGACGCTTTTAAAATTCTCAATACGTCACGCCGTGCTATAATTTTTAGTACGTTGTGACGCCACGAGCCCCCACTCTCGAGTTTTAATGCGTTTTATCTTTGTCAATATTCATTAATTTACAAAAACAAAAATACGTGTCAATTATTTTCCAATACTCTAACTGACGGACTAAATAGATTTGCAATTTATTGATGGTGCAAACTAGCATTACGGTTACACTTAGTTTTAGCCGGCTAGTTTTAGTCGGTAGCACTTGGTTGAACTTGCCCAGACTCTGTGCTACTGAGAAATTCTTTAGAAAGAAAGAAAATACATTTATTTGGCACACGCCACAAGTGCACACAGTATAAAAAATAAACAAAAAATGAAAAACAAAAAGAATAACAAAATAAATGAGTAAAAACTTAAAACTAAACAAAAAATAAAAAACAATGTGACACCGTGTGCCTCACGGCTGCGCCAAATAGGCCCAGTTCAGCATAATGCCGGACAACTAGTGCCCGACGCTGGTTTTCAACTGGACCTAGATTAGTGAGGTTACGGATGTGAAGCAGTTTTATATGTTGTGTATGTTGTGTGTGTCTTTACGAGAAACCCTTTTTTTTCGGATAGGAAATCATTAATTGACCGGGGTCCCACTCTGGATAGAGCGGTGTCAGACTTTTACTGACTAAAACCCATCCATGTTACTTCTTAGCCCTTTGTGTTCCAGGGCCGCGGTATCTCTTTCGAACAGTCCCACAGCCCCAGCAGGCATAAGCTCTTGCGACCCTTACCTTTGCTGATAACTCTTTGAGAAAAAAAAATAGCGCGTGTGGAACACGAACGAAATTGACGTTCAAATATTGCCAATCAACCTAGTTTGAAAAATGACTTTTCATTTTGAAATGAAATGAATGATTTTAGCTTGTGGTTAAACCATAACAGTCGCTCGGATCAATCGTCAGGTTAAGCTGCGCTTGCCAAGGTTGGTCTGTGACTGGGGGACCAACCTTTACATACCGAGTTTCCTCCGTGCCTAGGAAAGCACGTTAAGCTGTTGGTCCCGGCTGTCAATTGTAGATCTTAGACAGTCGTTACAGGTAGCAGTGACCCGAAAGTCTGTCAACCAGTCTTGCCACGGGGTATCGTATTACCTAGTACTAACTGGGTTGTGGAGGTCAGATGGGCAGTCGCTCCGTATAAAATACTGGTATTCAGATGCATCCGGTTAGACCGGAAGCTGACCCTAACATAGTTGGGAAAAGACTTGACATGATGATGATTTTCATGGATGGGTGGTAATGGCAACATTTGGGTTAAATTTGAATTCCGCTCCTTCTGTCATCCCCCTTGCCAAACATACATACCTATACAAAGCTCCCAAAATAAAAATAAACCTAAGTTCCCTGACACGTAATTCAATGACAAAACATTATCCCAAAACATTTCTATTTACTGAATCTCGCAAGATAGGTCGGATAAAAACCTAAATTAAGACTCTCAGGCATTCTTGTTTATCTCAGGTTCAGACTCGACTCATTAAAATCTTATCTAACCGATCCTCGCCTAACATAAACCAGGCTTATGCCCATTTTCACAAAGACTAGGCGATATTGAAATGAATGCCTGAATAAAATCACACTATTCAGTTTTCAGCATTTGAAGAAAGAAAGAAAAATACACATTTTTTTTTATTCAAAAGTGAAAATAAATTGAATAGTTTAATTAAGATTATGTTTAAATAAAAAAATAAAATTTATTTATTTATTTTGTTGATCTTTATAAAATACTTATAAATATAATTTAATAAAATTCAAGAAAATAAATTTAATTTTAATATTTAATTTTTCGTACTAAAATATTATAATTATTAAATGATATAAACCATGTATTTATTTGACGTCAGTTAGTTTAAGAACACACAATAATATTTTTAAAAAGATACAAAATAAGGAGCAAAACATCGTATGATGTGCTGTGTGCCTCACAGCTGCGCCAAAAAGATCCATTTTAACATGAAGCTGAGTAGAGAGTTGAAAATTCTACGACGCGATTTCATTTAAGAACTAGGTTCTGCCCACGGCTTTGCCCGGGTGGAGTTTGATAATTGTCCCACAGGTTCATGCTACGGGGCTAAAAAGTATTCTATGTGTTAATCTAGGTTATAAGCTATGTGTGTGTTAAATTTTATCCAAATCCGTTAAGCGGTTTGGGCGTGAAGGAGTAACAAACAAACTCACATAGAAACTTTCGCCTTTATAATTTACTTCGTCTGCGTCACATAATATAGCTTATAACATGTCATTTTGTGCTTTCAATTATTTTGTGCATTCAATTACGAACAAAAACCTTTTTAAATCAATATTGCTTACCTCCCATAACATACGGCGTGATAATATGTAGCCCAAAGCCTTCCTTGGTGTAAACCAAGGAAGGCTAAATGAATGAAAATGATGATGATGATGATGAATGAATGATGAATGGAATGTTCTTTGTAAAAAGAACATTTTTGATGAATTTCAATTCAATCTATTCAGTAGTTTTGACGTGAAGCCGTACCATACACACAGACAAACAGACAAAAATTCTAAAAACCGGCCAAGTGCGAGTCGGACTCGCACACGAAGGGTTCCGTACCATTGACTATATTTAGTATTTGTTGCTATAGCGGCAACAGAAATACATCATCTGTGAAAATTTCAACTGTCTAGCTGTCACGGTTCATGAGATACAGCCTGGTGACAGACAGACGGACAGACGGACGGACAGACGGACAGACAGCGAAGTCTTAGTAATAGGGTTCCGTTTTTACCCTTTGGGTACGGAACCCTAAAAAGTCACTTTTTGTCATCAGTTACGTTTTTCTAACAAAAGCCACTTACTTATTTTTTCTCGAAAATTCTCGATGTACAGTTTTTCTTTCGTTAGTGTTTTATTATATTATGTGTAGATTAGTGTGATTTTATACAGTTTCATGGTCTAAGAGACCATACGGGAGGTCTTGCGTTTATTCTTCTTACACCCTGTATAGGTCCCGTCCACTGTGAGTAATAACAAGATTAGACAAACAAAAGTAAGGTCACAAAAGGTTGGCTCAAATAAATCCCCAGACGAAATAAAACGTTGCTTAAGCTTGAATGATAACTTCGTAAGACTGTATCCCTTACAAATACCACTAGCTTACCATGGTATTAGTGTAATTTAGGAGCTTTCAGTTAGTGTGAAAATGGTTCACAAAGTTAACTTTGAGCAGCGGTGGCCTAGTGGTGGCGGCCCCGACTTACGAACAGTAAGTCGTGGGTTCGAACCCAGACAGGCGTATTACTTTGTGTAATTTATTTCATTACCACTGCTCTCAAAACGGTGAAGGAAAACATCGTGAGGAAACCAGCATGTCCTAGAGCCAAAAAATTCGAAGACATGTGACATCTACCAATCCGCACTGAGCCCGCGTGGTGGATTATATAGCCCATTCCCTCTCAGAGAGGAGGCCTGTGTCCCAGCAGTGGGAACATTAATAGGCTGATGATGATGATGATGATGAAGTTAAATTAAATTCTACAAACGTGATGGGAGCCAGAAAAACATGATTTTCTTTAGACGTCAATCATGAATATATTGTACACTCATAGCTAAACATCGGATTATATGCAGTATTAAAATGCCGAAATATGCACAATCAAAACACCATTTATAACAAGAATTTACGTTTATTTTCATATTATATTATATATATAATTATATAATATATATATTATTATATATTATATTATACACATATTAATATTAGTTACATAAAAGGTGTAAAACACCTCTTAACGAAGCCGAAAGGCACTTGTTCTCCCCGTTATTACGATCATTATTTTGTTCTACAGCATACCTGGGCACCTTTTAGTTACGGAGATATTGGGGGTCAAAGTACCAACTTTTTGACAAGTTTTTTTTTTTTTAATACAAGTTTTAATGTAAGTTTTTCACTTTAAACACCTCCACGACCCCCGTACTATTCTATCCATCCACCAGCACAATGTTGTGAGTGCGTAACATTGAGTTTTACCGTAAAACGTAATTTTTCACCAAAAAAAGGCGTTTCCCAGCGATAATTTAGCGTAGGGTTACTTAGTTTGGTGTACAGAATGCTTCGTGAAGGGTAGCTCGCCGTCCGTCCGTCTCATGACGACAGGCCGTGTCGACGGCGCGTTCGTGTTCCACGCGCGCCTCAAAGAGAGTCAGCAATAGGAAGGGGTCCGCAAAGGCCGATGCCTGCCGGGGCTGCGGGACTGTTCGAAAGAGATACCGTGGCCCCGGAACACAAAGGGCGATGAAGGAACATGGATGAGTTTTAGTCAGTAAAAGTCTGACACTCCCTCGTGCTCCGCCCAGAGCGGGAGGAGTCATTTGATGATTTCCCATCCGAACGTAATTTTAGTTTTAATAACACAATCATTTCACAAACGAGTGATTAAGCTTCAGTAATATTTTCAAGCCTCGTACTATCATTTCTATCTAAGCCGTGTGCCCACACACTATCTTTATGAATTCGACTCACGTGCTTACCCCCATACTAACGATGCCACGCATTAGTGAGCGACCATTTTCGCTGTCATCTCATTACGCTCACGTGATCCGTGTTCCAGTAATTTGTTGTGTGTTTGTTAGGATATTTTTTGCTCTTGATGTTGGCAACAGAAGATGGTTCGCACTATGATTGTTATTAGTATCTTAAATTTATTTATTTATTTAATTATGGCAATCCAACGACTTATTCACTAATACATACTTGGGGTATTTAAACAATATAAGTGAATTTGTCACTTACAGGTGTGCACAGCACTTACATTTATACATTTCAAGTATTATAATATTACATACAAAAAACAGAACTACATGAAAACAACCCGAGAACTAAAAGTAAAGAAAATAAAAAACTAAATCTATTTTGTTGCTCTAAAGAACACAATCTGACACAATCAAAATAATAAATGCAGGACTACCTCGTTGATTGATTGATTTTGCGGCTTGGTTTTCGTAGGCTTCAAATCCCGGGTCGGGCAAAGTGTTATTGGGTTTTTCAATCAGGGATTTAATTATTTAGTAAGTAGCCACGGAGCCTTGATTTGTGCCCGGGTGATGGCAATAAGCTGACCCCCTATAACTTGGGACTTAAAACATAGCAGGCGAAATATGGGTGTACTATTAAGTACACCTCTGCTTAACCCTTCCCCCTACTACAGGCGTGATGTTATGTTATGTTAATTATTAACTACGTAGGACTCATTGGAGTTCATGTAAGTCGATTGAATGACTATTTCGTGAAAAAGACATTCAATCGTGTTACATTAACTTCCATCACCACTGCTCTCAAAACGGTGAAGGAAAACATCGTGAGGAAACCGGCATGTCCTAAAACCAAAAATTCGAAGACATGTGTGATGTGACATCTACCAATCCGCACTGGGCCCGGGTGGTTGATTATAGCCCATTCCCTCTCATAGAGAGGAGGCCTGTGTCCCAGCAGTGGGAACATTAATAGGCTGATGATGATGATGATGATAACATGAACTTGGAGGGTAAAAGATCTTTATTAAACACAGACTAATATATGGTAAGTAAATAATATATTTACATTATTTTCATACTAACTCTATAATATACGTAGAAATAAAAATATTTACAAGTATCAAAAAGGGTTACAGGGCGTTGAAAAATTCGTCCACATCGCTGTCAACAAGAAAAGTGCCCAGAAGGCTTACAGCACTTACCTTACTTGGAGGGTTGTAGTGATGATTTTGATGATCATAATTATATAACTAAGTACATACCTACGTCTTACAGCTGCGAATAATATTTTAATCAACATACAATCTAGCACTATCCTGAAAATTGGAAAAAACCTAAGAAAATTTGAATTTCGTGGGCTACCCTGGCCGCAAAAGATTACAGGTAGGATATTCCGTTATGAGAATAAAAAATTCACAAAGTCCACCATATTTTGGTCAAAATTAAACCATTTACATAAAAAAACCAATAACCAAAGTTTCGCTGCCTAACAGCGCAATTTACCAACGACAAGTTATTTCCCAACTCCGACTTTTCAGCCGAAACACCGATACTAATTTTAGTGAACAAGACCCTGCGTAAACAATGTATAGGCCTCATTTTAAATGCAATAACACAACCTCGATCCGGAGAGTTTAACAAAGATTTACGATATTGATCTGGCGTTTATTTTACATAAAAACGTTACGTGACCTTTTAGCTAAATTAAGAAGAATATCTCTCCTATTTTAGGACGCTTGAAGGAGTCTGAAAATTGTACTTTTTACCCGACTACATCAAAGTCAAAAGGACCCTTCCTTTTGACTTTGATGTAGTCGGGTAAAAAGTTAGTTAGGGTAGTTAGTTATGATTTTAGCAGTGTATGTATGTATGTTCATAATTTATTCATACATTTATTTATTGTTATCACAGGTGAAGAAGATCTTACAATTATTAGTATTATTGTATCACTGTAACATACCCATGGGGTGTACAATATTTAAATTATGCATGTCAATAAGATTTTGAAATTATCAATTTGATTGGTTATGTTAACAAAAATATTACATTAAACATTCAATCTTACGCAGTTATTGGACATACAAAAATAAAAAATAAGTTTAACATATCAATTTTTGTCAACCTCATCAAACATTCATTAATAGACATAATTATTTCGGTCATGCGATTTACATTAGCATTAGTACAAAAAATAAAAATAAGTTTAACATGTCAAGTTTTAGTCAACCATATACTACATTACTTATTAGACATTATTATAACAATCATTTAATTTACATTAAATAAGTGAAAAACAATTTTGGTCAAATAATTCGGTCATTTAATAATTCATTAAATGAATAATATGTTATGGAATTCTTTGAGCTTTAATTTAAAAACTTTTAATGATGAGATATTCTTGATACAGTTTGGGAGCTTGTTATAGATTTTAACCACATACCAAATACATTCAATTTAGATTTTACTGTTCTACATTTAATGCCTTTAAGTTCAGTTTTGTGTCTCGCACTTCTCAACGTTTCATACTTATCTATATCGCGTTTTTATCATCATTGCCGCTTCAAATATGTATAATGAAGGTAGGGTTAAGATTTTCAACGAAAGCTGGTCTGCATGAATCAGTCTGTGAATGTGAAATGTGAATGTTTACGTATGTTGCTCCGTAGCGCACATATTTATCCGATTTTGATGAATAAGGTGTCAATCGATCCATTACGGCCCTGGTAACATAGGCTATATTTTAACCGACTGCATTCAGTAGTCAGGTTTTAGTTTTAAAACTACTCGTTACCAAAGAGTTCTGTGATAAGCGGTTGTATAGGCATCTCATGCTGAGGAGTGAGGAAAATGTGGTGAGGAAAGTTTGGACTATGACTGTGAATGGCTATACGAGTAGTAGTAGAGTCCCTTAAAGAACGACCTTCACCGAGCTGGTTAATGGATTAAAAGTATTTTATATCAAATTAAATATGTCAAAAAATATATTGCAAATGGGTTGTCTAAAAATTTCAGTCCAGAATACATTTCTTTTTTAACATTTCACTGGTTTGGCTAATAGACAAATTCCATACCAATCAAAAGTATGAAACCTGTATGAACCTGTGTGTTTTCTATTGGCTTCATAACTTTTGCATATTCTATAGCCGATAGAATATGCAAACGTTAGGTTAAAAAACCGGTTAACCTATAAGTATATTCTATAGGCTTCATACTTTCAATTGGTATGGAATTTGTCTATTAACCAAACCAGAGAAATCTTGAAAAAAAAAAATTGTTCTGGACTGAACTTTTTTTGACAACCCATTTGCAATATTTTTTTTTGACATATTTATTTTGATATAAAATACTTTTCATCCATTAACCAGCTCGGTTAAGGTCGTTATTTAAGGGATCTTAGACTATAGGGAAAGATCAAAGAAACAGTCGATGGACTGTGTAAAAGATGATATGGTTAGACAGGATGATTCATGAGATGACGAGTAAGTACTTATGGAAGAAGAAGACAGTATATGACAAGCGCCGAGCCCAAATAAATTATAATAAAAGAAAGGATAATCTTTCCTACTTTAGAACACAAAAAAAAAATTGTACAAAATGAGCATACTCGTACATCAAAAAGATTTTGTGATCATTATCAGCTGATATATTTTTTTAATTAAACTTATCAGGAAAAAATCTTTGTTGAGTGTTTTCTTTAAATAAAAATTAAAAATACCCTTTTTTATATTCTAAATCAATATTTTTAAATAAAGAATCTAAACAGAAGAAGAAATCATAAAAAAAATACCGTAACAAAAAAGACTTCGATTTTTCAAAGTGATCGCAAACTTTACACACTGTACAGTCGATGACTTTAATTGTTTAGCCACTTACCACTATTCTTATTTTAGCCGTGTTATGCAAAGGAGGTTTTGTCGGTAATGACAATAAGTTATAGATAAAGTGCAAAATTGGAAACTAGTGGGTGGCTTATCAATTAAAGTACTCGACTCTACATAAAAAAAATCATTTTTGCACAAAAATAAAACGATTTTCAAAAACATAAAAAAATGTAAAATTACTTTAGCTTCTAAAGTCTAGTGTGCACTACACTAGGTACTACTACTAGTGTGTGTAGTGTAGTGTACTCTAATTTCTTTGATTCAGTTTTTTTTTGCCACCGACTTCAGAAGCTGTCGTTATTAAAATGGAACTTAACATACCTAACTGTCAAAATGTGGGTGTCTGTACATATCTCTGTACCCCCTCAAAGCATAATACAGGCGTGATGTTACCTAATGATGTTGTGCAAACAATAAACATCCAAGCGATTGCCGCAATCACGACAGAATTGATGTCTATTTATGAAGACTTTCATCGTACATCTCCAAAGATCAGCATCAGATTTGTACCAAATTTAAACGAGACTACCGGAATTTTGTTTTTTCAAACAAAAAAAGAATCATCTAAATCAATTCACAATTGGCGAAGATATCGCCAACACACACAAAAAAAAAATGTCGGTTAAAAATAAAAATATTGTGTGTTTTTTTATATATTTCTATGATGTATTTTGATGTATCAAAGTTTATGTCACAATCATTGGTCCTTACTCCGGAGATTCATTAGTTTCAGATAAACGTGGGGGCGTCATTAATGCGTAATCTCATTACCATGTCTAACGGTTGTGACACACTGTTTGGAAGTTCTACCAGCGTCTGTTTCTTCAAAAACCTCGCCGAGCGATGTAAATCTAAACCGTATTGATACTCCAAACGCCCTGCTTTACGCCAAGTTGGTCTTTACGTCGGGTTCAATTCCCACGTTGGGCAAAATGTTATTGGGGTTTTACATCAGGAATTTCTCAGTAACCACGGAGTCTGTATTTGTGCACGGTTGATAGCAATAGGCTTGCCCACTATTACATCGGACTTAAACTTAACAACGAAAAGAAAAAATAATGTATGATCCCTTGCTAGACCAGACATTACTTCTAGATGATAGGTGAATGGAATAAAAGAAAGTAAATTACTGAAACACTACTGTATTGTCTACTGTACAAAGGTACTTAAGTAAAATGAGCTTTTAATGTACTGATGGTGTGGAAATGAAGTGAGTGACGCGGCCCTTGTTGGCTGTAACGAGAACGCCAGGCCTGGCTGACTTGATAGCTCAACGCAAACGTTTTATTATTATTATAACTGGCACAATGTGTGTACGATTAAGTACACCTCTACCTTACCCTTCTGGGATTACAGGTGTGATGTTATGTTGTATACAGGACGTCTAGCTCCATCGCTTTCGCACTCTGGAATATAATTAAAACAAAACTGATCTCGGACCTTCATAGTAATACCCCAGGCCATGTCCTCAACAAAAGGGTATGTTATTCTATATTATAAGAACAATCTAAAAATATATTATTGAGATAGCTTAGGTTAAATGCAGTCGGAAAACGTTAGTTTTAGTTTATAAAATAGCAAACAAAATATTAAAATTCAATTCAAAGGTTTCAATTTTATTTAATCTGTTTCATAACACTATTAAATAGTAGTCGCCATGTTATTACGTCATACGGCTATGTAAACTTAGAAATGTCAAATGTCAACTATCAGCGTTTACTATTTATTTACACAGCCAACTGCCGTCATAACCCCAGAGCAATATGGCGTCCACTGCGTCAGCGTTTTCATTAAACTACGCGCGAAATCTGAAAATGCTAATTTAAATACATTTTTATGGCACTTAACGATTGAATAAAAATGTTGTGATATTTATAGTGATTGACTAATACTTTAGATTCTAATTGAGTCACTTTTAAAAAACGGGCGTATTCTATTGAAACGAAAATCCTCCACAAATTTTCAATCCATCTTGCATTCATTCTTCCTAGACAGTGTGTACATAATATAAATCGCAAAAAGATTCCTTGAGAGAGAACATGAATAATTCACGAGACCATCTACTTGAAAGGGCGATCGCCGACACGATGCATGTTTTTAATACACAATTATCTTTATCCATGTGTGTAAGAATGGAAGACAGATGTACGCTACATGTTTAATTTATAGAACAGATTCCTACGTAGAGCAAAAATTTGATTAATAGTCATATTTAGGCAGGCATTGTCCGCAACTCCAAGTCCAAAGCGTGTATTTTGTGTACGGGTGGGAAATTCATTCGATCCAATCAAAGTCCCCGAGAAAAGCCAGCAACACCTTGGATGTTAATGACGATCAAACCTCTGTGACAAAATTGGTATGACTACACTTTCTGTTAATTTTGTACCTATAATTTGGCTTCACTTCTCGTAGCCTGAACACAAAATTAATCAAAAATAGACAAATTTTTTGAAAAATTAATTTTGGCACAAATGCAACCCATGTGGGTCACATTTTTATTTTTTGTTTGCTTTTTTTTCTACAACTGTCTGGCAGTTTGAGTACTATAAGCAACCCACCCAAATGTCCTTTCTTTGGAATTGTTCGTCGTTTCGTTGAGCTCCTTGAATTATAAGTCGAGCTACACGATAACTGACAAATGCTTGCACTGACTGGACAGGTCCACTCAAATCTGTGTGGTTCTTTCTTCAAAAGACCATCTCAGACACTAATCTGCATAGTCCTCATGTGAATTGAGCAAGATTGTCTGGACTTCAAAAGAGACTATGACCTCTCAGTTTTCTTCGGCTGTTTCTTCTCAGAGTAGTCAGGTACGAAACACCGCCCCATCTAGTTTAAAATAAAAAATACATGTAAAAGTGTTTGTCCTACCTACTACCAAAGTGTACCTACTACCTACTTGCAAAATAAACATCATTTATCAAAAGTGAAAAATGAATTCATTAGTGAATCGATCCAACGGTGTTTGATTGCCGAGTGTCGAAATCCAACATGATTTCAGCGGTAGAGATGCGATTTCTTGTGGATGATCCGCATTTTTGGAGACAAAGGCGAGGTTCCCTTACAGCCGTCAACTTGATCGGAACAAGCCTATTTGATGGCATCTGTTATCATCGAGGCAGTTCTAGGTTAAAATGACGGGATGATCTTGATGCCTACAAATAATCGTAGGATTGGTCCATACTAGCTCAAAACTCGCCTAGCCTAGCCTTTTCGGGTCGGCTTCCAGTCTAATCGGTTGCAGCTGAATAACAGCATTTTACATGGAGCGACTGCCTATCTGACTACCACAACCCAGTTAGCACTGGGTAATACGATACCCCTTGGTAAGACTGGTTGTCAGACTTTTTGGGCCACGACTGTCAAAGATCTACAAATGACAGCCGGGACCAACTGCTTAACGTGCTTTCCGAGACACGGAGGAAACTAGATATGTAATGGGTGGTCACCCATCCACAGACCAACCTAGGCAAGCACGGCTTAACCTAAAGATCAACCCGAGCGGCTGTTGTTATTTAGCCACGAGTTCCTATTACGAGAAGATTAAAAAGGATAAAGGGAGGTCTTTGCCCTGCAGTGGGAAAATGCAAGCTGAAAATAATAAATAATGTTGTTAAGAGTGGTAAACCATAGGAAGTTGACTTTACATAGGCTTAAAATAAAACAGGACGAATGTATAACTTTTTCAGGAAGGTTAAAAAGACGACACTTTTATACTAAAAGAAAAATATGTACCTATCTAAAGAAAATGTCCAATATTTATCTTGTTACTTAAAAAGGAAACCTTACGTACAATAAATTGAGGATTCAATACAGTCACTAAACGAATGGAAATAAGGTTGCTAATGTATTTTTAAGTAACCTCTCGTAATTCCAACTTTATCAATATTCTTAATCAAATGAAGCCTAATTTACATTTAAAAAATCGGATCCATTTAAAAGCAATTGCGTTGAGTGCGCGAACAAGACAGAGAAAGAGACGACAGACTAACTTGGATAAGGCAATATAATCTGTGCCTACTTGTATTAAATATACTACCGAATAAGCACGTCAAGTCGTTGGTATTGTATAACGGGCTGGTGTCCGCAACTCCACATCAAAGCGCGTATTTTGCGTATGGGCTATAATCCACCACGCGGGCCCAGTGCGGATTAGTAGATATCACATGTCTTCGAATTTTTAGTTCTAGGACATGCCGGGTTTCCTCACGATGTTTTCCTTCACCGTTTTGAGAGCAGTGGTGATGAAATAAATTACACAAAGTAATGCGCCTGTCTGCGTACGAACCCACGACTTACTGTTCGTAAGTTGGGGCCGCCACCACTGGGCCACCGCTGCTCAAGCCGTTGGTACTGGCTATAATTTGTAGATCTTTGACAGTCGTTACAGGTAGTCAGTGGCCCGAAAGCCTGACAACCAGTCTTACCAAGGAATCTCGTATTACCCAGCACTAACTGGGTTGTAGAGGTCACACAGGCAGTCGTTCCATGTAAAATACTGCTGCATCCGGTTAGACTAGGCTAGGCAGATGATTATGATAAGTGCGAAATCCGGTTGTTTTTTTTTATAACGTTGCCCCACAATAGGAATTTCTCCTGTATCCTGGGTGTGTTTACAAAAATTAAAACTCACACACACACATCTAGAATTCCAGACCTGGTACAACTACCCGTAGGCCTTGAACCCGAGAGATTTGAACCCGCGATACGCAGCGCAGCAGCCAAATGCTCAGCCATTGCACAACCAGTGCTGTCAATTTAGAGTATTTTAGAGGATCAAGTCAGATGAAGTAAGCACTTTACTTAAAAGCGCATTATAAAATACTAGCGGACGTCACGCGGTTTCACCCGCGTAGTTCCCGTTCCCGTGGGAGTACGGTAGTATAAAATATAGCCTATGTTACTCAAGGTGAATGTAACTTTCTAATAGTGAAAGAATTTTTGAAATCGGTTTATTACTTCCGGAGATTACCCCCTACATACAAACTTACAAAGAAATGTTACCTCTTTATAATATTAGTATAAATATTCCCTTTGTTCAGTAATAAAAGCATAATCCTTCGAGTTGGTTGTCTAATTTAATAGACCCTACAACCCCCAACATTTCACCAGGCTCCAGTCTTGAATATTTTGGAGAGTGTGCTTTGGAATTAATTCTGACATCGGACGAGCAGAGATGAACAAAGCACTATGCTTCCACATTTACTGTGTGAAACGACAGTTTGTGGAATTCACAGCCGGTTCTCTGTTTCCCAATCATTATAATCTAGATCTCTTCAAAGTTCGAGTGAATCGGTTTCTTCTAGACAAGCGTGTTCCTCTAGAAGATTGTTAGACCACTATAATCCAGAATTTTGGGATGGGGCAGTAAGATCAATTACCTTAACTGGTGCAGCTCCAGAGAGAAAGACTAAGGAGACTGTCCTTTTACTTTTTCACAGACTTCCGAATGAACATAACATCACGCCTGTTATACCCGAAGGGTTAGGCAGAGTTGTACTTTAGGTACCTTTCGCCAGTTATGTTATAAGGCCCATGTGATAGGAGGCGAGCCTATTGCCATCAACCGGGCACAGATCGAAGCCCCGTAGCTGTAGCTGCTACTGAGAAATTCCTGATGGAAAAACTTAATAACACTTTGTCTGACCTGGAAATCGAATCCAGGACCTCATTCTCCACAGTCGCGCTTGCGACCATTAAACCAACGAGGTAAAATAATAGTAATACACGAAAAATTTGTGATAAAGGTAAAATAGATCTTAAAGCCTGATCATAATTCACACGTAAACGCTTGATAAACGGCCTTACTCATAGAGTACCATTTCAAGCAAATACACATTACTGAGTGACAGTTCCAGTGTCACACAGTTCCGGTAGGCATTGTTGGCCTGACAGAGATTTATTGGCCGACCTTAGAGCGGGACATTCGGAAATCATCTGATATTTAGTACTAAATGCGTGTAGTTGGAAGTATAATATGACCACTTAAAGTGTGCAGCTCAAGGTAGCGTTGCTTGTCAAGAAAATTTGCATCATAATATCAAAATTGGTGCATTTATTTTAGTACTGTGTTTTCCCGTCTGCACAGATACCTAAGTTGGTTGAAGTTTACACGAATTTTTGGGCTTATGGCCTTAATCGGGACTTCCATAGACAGATGTTTACCATCAGCGCCCTCTTGGCAATGTCAGTCAAGAACCAAAAGAAGCACACAACTTCAACCAACTTATCTATGTAGGCGGGAAAACCCAAAATTAATATAAATGTACGAAGTTTGACATACCGATGCATGTTTTCTTGACAAGCAACGCCACTGCGAACTGCATACTTGAAGTAGTCGTACTGTACTGTACACGCTTCTTTTCTACCAGTCTACCTTAGGGTGATGCAGAGACAAAACATGGTAATTGAGAAATAATAGAAGTCAAGTAGTATCGCAGTGAAGATCTATCGCGGTAACGTGCATCGCAGTGTACATCCCATCTACAAGAGTGGGGACAGGGGTAGTGTCAATAACTACAGACCGATCTCTGTTCTTACAATTTTGTCCAAAATTCTAGAAAAAATAATAAATAGTCGACTACTTAACTACCTTAACTCACAGAATGTAATTTCAGAGAACCAATACGGTTTTCGATCAGGTAGAAGCACAGAAGATGCAGTCTTAGAAGTAACTGGAACTATAGCAAAAAATATAACGAATAAACTCAAAACATTGGCAATTTTCTTAGACCTATCAAAAGCTTTTGACACTGTCTCTGTTCCCCTCTTGCTTGAAAAGTTGGAGCGAATTGGTGTAACGGGAGTGTGTACGGATTTTTTCAGGAGTTACCTGAGTGAGCGTTCTTAAACCATAAAGTTAGGAAATCACGTTAGCAAACAACAATTCCTAACCTACGGAGTCCCGCAGGGTAGTGTCCTTGGACCTACCCTGTATCTTATATACATAAATTACCTATGTAATCTGGCCCTAACACTAAAATTATAACTTACGCGGACGATACCGTCATGCTCATTCATGGCAACGATTGGTTGGAAACTCGCGCGCCGCGATATGCGGAGTCTGCTTTGCTTGTGGCAGTGAAATGGTTGAATAAAAACCTTCTTACCCTCAATGTAGAAAAAACCAAATTTATTACATTTGCTCCAAGTAAAGCCTCTCAAGCTCCTTCTCCCTATACCCTGACGGCCCATAAATGCGGTTTAATATCAGATGATTGCAGCGGTTGTGCTCAGGTTACGCGCACACATAATATTAAATACTTGAGTGTTATAATAGATAGTACGCTAACATGGAAAGAACAAATTCATGCTCTGGTATCCAGGGTCAGAAAATTAATCTTTGTTTTTAAAAACCTGCGAACATCTGCTGATTTTGCCACACTGCGAACAGTATACTTCGCTCTGGCACATCCCATCTTAAAATATTGTATTGCAGCTTGGGTTGGGGCTGGGAAATGCTTAATGCTCCGTCTGGAAAGGGCACACATGACTCACAAACCGGTTCGATTTCCAACTACTGAACTATACACTCTTTGCGATTTACCAACCGTCAGACACGCATTTCTCCTTGCTGTGGTGCTGCGTAAACATTCTGACCTTCCGTTTGATCCTGTTATCGTTAGCCAAAAACGTAGAGCTGGCAGAGCCTGCCAGGTGGAATTTGCCGCGATTCAAGTTGTACGGCGGCAATATCGCTTCCTCAGCTCCACTTTGTATAATCGAGTAAATAAACAGCTCATATATCCACTGACTTTGCGAGAATGTCGAAGAATCACGGACAAATGGCTTCATACTCTCACGTACGAAGAATTAGAAAACTATGTGAAAAGTTAAACTCCCTTTGTAATTGCTCTTTTATATATAAAACATGCGCAAACGCACACCCCCACACAAACGTACACTCATCTCCAACACACACACACACACACACACACACACACACACACACACACACACACACACACACACACACACACACTCCACGCACAAAAAACCTTCCATACAAACCCATAATCTCACAGAAAAATAACAAAGTGAAATATTGCTATTTGTTAATTTTTTAACCGACTTCCAAAAAGGAGGAGGTTCTCAATTCGATCGGTATTTTTTTTTTTTTTTTTTTTTATGTATGTACACCGATTACGCTGAGATTTATGATCCGATTTACGTGATTCTTTTTTAGTCTGATGCTGATGATGGGACCAAATGGCAACTATTCCAGTTGCCATTTGGTCCCATAAAAATTTGATATAGCTTGGCCCAGTAGTTTTCATTTTATGAATATTTTTACTTCAGTCGTGTGGTATAATTTCATGTATGTTCACCGATTTCTCCTCCATTTGTGGAGTGATTTTCAAAATTATTTTTTTATTTGAAAGAGTATACTTTTGAGATGGTCGCATTTAAATTTGGTGAAGATCTGATGCTGGTCTTCGGAGATATACAATGGAACTCTTCAAAACTAGACGGTAAATCGGTCGTGATTTTTGCAATCACTTAGATGTTTATTGTTTATACAACATCATGACGTAACATCACGCCTGTATGCTCTGAGGGGTACGCAGATGTGTACAATACACGTAAATTTCGACAGTTTAGATATGTTAAGTTCCATTTATTGGGGATAAGCCTATTACCATGCCATGTATTGTTAACAATGTAAAATAAATGCATAGCATATATTTGTATAGGCTATTACGACTAAAAATTGAAAAATAAAAAAACTTTTTGCAAAAAAAATAAAACCGACTTCAAAACACAAAAAAGTGAAAAATTACTTTAGCTTCAGAAGTCGGTGACAAAAAAAACTAAATGAATCAAAAAAGGTCACCGACTTCTGAAGCTAAAGTAATTTTTCACTTTTTTGTGTTTTGAAGTCGGTTTTATTTTTTTTGCAAAAAGTTTTTTTATGTTAATTTTTTATTTATTTATAGTTTTAGTTTTTTCTTTTTGCTCATGTCTCGTCTCGACTATTTGGAGGTGGGCGTTAATGACTGCGACACAGTTTTATACTGATGGACGCAACCGAAAGCGCCGAACTAGTGGCTCAGTTCTGGGCCGACTCAATTTAGATTGCCATCGACACGCTAAGAAGAAGAAATTTTATACTAATGCGGTTGTTATCGAACACATAGTTTTTGTAAACTGAGTTTTTTCTTTTTTATATTTTAAATTATTATATATTTTTAAGTGTACCTAGTGGCTTCACAGAAACGGTCTTTCGCAGTAATGTGCATAGCAGCAGTATATGTAGGTACTTCGCAAAAACGGTTTTTCGCAGTAAAGTGCGTCGCAATTTTGTAGCATCGTATAAGCATTTATCGATATTTTGTGCATCGAGATTCCGTATTCAGAAGAAAATATTTATCATCATCATCATCTGCCTAGCCTTTTCCCAACTTTGTTGTGGTCAGCTTCCAGTTTTACCGGATGCAGCTGAATACCAGTATTTTACATGGAGCGACTGCCTATCTGACCTCCACAACCCAGTTAGTACCGGGTAATACGATACCCCTTGGTAAGACTGGTTGTCAGACTTTTCTGACTACCTAACGACTGTCAAAGATCTACAAATGACAGGTGGGACCAACAGCTTAACGCGCTTTCCGAGGCACGGAGGAAACTCAGTATGTAATGGGTGTTCACCCATCCACAGACCAACCTAGGCAAGCACGGCTTAACCTAGCGATCGATCCGAGCGGCTGTTATTATTTAGCTACAAGCTTCTCATAAGAAAACATTTATCAATACATAATATACAGGGTGTAAAAGAACCCATTACAAAGCCGTCAACTAAGCATGTCATCAAAATAAGTAGCATTGCGCAGAAATTTATTATTGTTGGGTAGCGAACTTTTTTTGTGGTGAAAAATAACCGTGGTAGGACTCAATGTAACGCACTCTTTGTGCATTGACTATCTTACACTACAGGGATCATGTAGCTATTTGAAAGATTACCATTTAGAAGAAAAAAATCCTGAAAAATTTGAACCTTGACCTATCTCCGTAACTAGAAGGTTTCCTATAACTGAAAGGTAGAAGGTATGGTCCAGTACAAAGCAAAAAACGTAATGATGGGAAGGACACGTGCTTTCGGCTTCGTAAAGAGTGTTTTAACAATTGTTACGAGTAGGTATGTAAAAAAATATACTAAGGTGGGTGGACCATGGAAAGCCACGCTAACGAATAAACATTATTTATTCGTTTATTTACTGGATAAATGAAGAAAAGAAATGATTAAGTAATACTTGGTTTTATTGTTTACCATATAAATCACTTTTTTTTAACCTAGCTTTAATCACTATTTATTAAACTTAAGTTTTATAAAGCTCTTCCATTTGGCCTTGCAAGAAACAGGGCTCCAAACAAGGCCAATATTATAAATCAGCTGTTCAACTTAAAAATAGAGTTGTAACAATTAACATAATTATCGGCTTTTCCTAAAACTACCTATTATGCTCTTTCATTTAAGCGAAACATTACATTCTTAATATATTCTTATCATCTTTAAAAAACTCAAAGAACATTACTTGAACACCATCGTATAACTAAGAATGTATTAAAATAAATTATTTAAAAATAGTAGTAATGAGTATTATATTGATATTAAATAACTTGCCAATGCGTTTTACAATGAAATTCAAAACTCTTTTTTTTTATCTAAAATGGCCTTCATAAGGGCATACACTGATTGAAATTTTAGCCTTACAGAGAACGGACCCCCGTTCTCTGTAAGGCTAAAATTTCAATCAGTGTTAAAAAGTTAAATAACCCTTCTAAATAGAAATATTATAAATATAAAACATTGTTTTAACTTTCACGGTACGTTTTATAACTAAAAACTAAGTGTTCATTTGTTCATAATTTGTAGATGTTCCTTGACAGGCTCATTTACCCTAGAAAGGCCAACCGTCAAATTTTATTGGCATAATATTTGATTGGCCTTATAAGGAACCACCGGCTTTCCTAGGAACACTACCAATATTTTAACTTTAACAGAGGCAAAATCATTACGTTTTTCGTTAGTACCATAAAACAATCCTTAAACGACAATCACATTAAAAAAATATAATAAAATAATAGGTTATTTAACTAAAAACTTATGTTTTGCTATGTGCGGAAATTACAATTCTAACGTTGACGACCGAAGCCTACGAAGCGTGGGCTCGCACTGGCAAAATAACGGCGCGAGCGACTCGCCGCCGCGTCTGTGGGCTTGAGTTTGATGGATCTTAGTGTGTGTAGAAGGAATTATGTCCTAACATGTCAATAACTACGACTTTTTAATAGTTGGCCTTCAAAGGACCGTGTCCTTCCATGGTCCATCCTCCTTTATTTATGAGAAATAAAAATACGTTGTTCAGCGTGAGAAAGAGATGGCGCTACAAAAAAGTCGAATGTCTCTTTCACACACCGAAGTGAGATTAAAATAATAAGGCAGACCCTCAGATGTCATTATCTGAACTGAAAAGTTTATGTTTCAGACTTTCTGTTATCGAAGAGTTTGTACAGATATATTTTGAGGTTCGAAGTAATTTCGTGCAATAAATCTCAGCAACGAACGAGTTTGGAAACTCATTACACGGTTTCGGCAACTCAAAATGTTACGATTGGGAAGAAAATGTATTAACATTCGCCAAGAAACAATTCCTTTCACAATATTTTACGCTAGAATTTGCAGCAAAAAGCTTGTACTTGGTTGATAAATATTGGAGCTTTCTTGCTTGTGTAAATCGAAACGATAATTGTAATGGACTTTTCCTTCTCTGTGCGTTTTCATTCAGTAAGAGATTTCACGCTGCTGTCTGTCATAGCTTACGCATAGCACTAATCAGCCTATAATGTTCCCACTACTGAGAAACACAGCCTCCTCTCTCTCTATGAGAGGGAATCGGCTATATAATCCACCACGCGGGTTGTTAGATGTCACATGTCTTCGAATGTTTGGTTTCCTCACGATACTTTCCTTCACCGTATTGAGAGCAGTGGTGATGAAATAAATTACACAAAGTAATGCGCCTGCCTAGGTTCGAACCCATGACTTACTGTTCGTAATTTGGGGCTGCCACCACTGGGCCACCGCTGCTCTCCTGTGTGTCATTGCAAATGGCGAAATTTTCAATAAATAATAGTAAAAAAAAACGTTTTTAAACTTTATCAAAAAGACAATAATTTAGCCGTGCATGCGACGAAGCGGAGAGGCCGAATTGAGCTCATCCCTTATTTCTAAAAAGTTTTTGCACAAAACGCTATTAATTTCAGCAAACTTGGTGTTTTTAACAGTCAACAGATGTTAACTGTAAACAAAACTTACCTTCTATTATTTAGTCAACAATACTCGTAAAGCCTTTGTAGATGTTATTATAATAATGTTAATGAATTATTCTGATATTATACAAAACACTCTGGGTGAACTAAAATGGAATAATAAGAGACCACTATTTTGGTGACGTTCGATTCGACTTAACTTTTTCGTTATTGTGTGTGACACAAATTGATTCGACAGTGAGTGTATTTATAAAATTATTGATTGAACGATTACTGTGTTCATAAAACTATTGACGGAACAAGGATGTGTTCATCAATGATATTCTAATAAACAGATATGTTATGTATAACATATCTGTTTATTAGAATATCATTGCGTGTACGCAGTGACGCAGAATAAAGGCAAAACGACCCAATTGGCCCGTTTTCCAGTCTTCATGATTGCGCGCTCACAACATAATCTCTGTTTAATGGAATATCATTGGTGTTCATAAAATTATTGATTCGACAATGAGTGTGTTTTAAAAACTAGTTACTCAACAATTGATGTGTTCATAATACTATTGACCTAATAATGAGTATGTTCATAAAACTTTTTCCGGAACAATAAGTGTGTTCATAAAGCCATTGAATCGACAATAAGTGTGTTCATAAAACTCAACAACATACGCAACAATGAGTTTTTTCATAAGACTATTTACTCAACAATGAATCTGTTCATTAAGTATGTATTTAACAATAAGTGCATAATATAGCTTCCATTTGTCATGGTAAAATGTATTTAAGATATCATTGATAGCGGTAGAAATATTACTTGTCGCATGATGTTGAGAATAAGAACATTTTCACCTCCAAATACACCTCATCTTTTCATATGCAAATGCTTATATTATAAAGAGAACGCCAGAGGTGCGGAACTGAAGTAGAAAAGTTTGTCTCCTTGCAAGTAGGTACACTGAAAAGTTTGTTTTTATTGTCCCGAATGAAATAAGCTGTGATTAATATAAAACAAAGGACTGAGAGTACGTTCTGAGTGACGTCAAGACAAACACTTGGAAAGTTATATTAATTTATGGAATCGAGCATTATTTTCCGGAAATCCTGCATAACATCGTAACATAAGGGTTAGGCAGAGGTGTTCCTAATAGTACACCACTACACCCACATTTCACCAGTTATGTTTAAGTCCCATGAAATGAGGGCGAGCCCATTGCCAACAAGCGGGCGCAAATCCAAACTCCATGGCTGCTTATCCTAATTACGCAGGATGACTTTTTTATCACTTTGAAAAAAAAAAATGGATGTAATAGGTGAACGGAGTAAAAGCAAATGGCATTATTAGTTTTTTTTTTTTTGAGAAAAAAAAAATACAAGTTTTCTTTTTTTTTTCAAAATTTCTCCTTCTTTGTTCTAATATGAAAAGATTACTTGAAATTTGTAGCGTTTTTTGATGAGGGATCTTTTTTTTCTAAGCTCTAGAAAAAAGAAAAAAAAAACTAGGTACCTATGCCATAAGTTTCCGTTCACCTAATACACCCAATTTTTTGAAAAGTTATAAAAAAGTCATCCAGTATACTATGGGAAAAAAATTTTATAATAATAATATTTTTTTAATTAATATTTAAAAATGTAACAAATTTGTTTATAGGAGGAATAAAGGAGATAATAATAATAATCATCATTTTATTATCAGGCTACTAAGGCCCATAGATAAAATACACAAAATAACATTTAATAACAATAAACTAATACATATTTTAAAACCATGAGAACCATTATTGTTGTGATCTTCGGCTAATATTAAATATCTTTGTAAAATCAACGACGCCAACTCCCGTAGGTACTGTTGGAGCGGACGTAAGACGCGGTTTTCAGATAATTTTTGTTTCAGTGCAAAAAAACACATGTGGCAAGAACAAGGTGAATGAGCTTCGTTATGGGGCTGACAACACCTAATTTGATGTAATTAATGTTATTTAAGCAATTTTTTCAGAAAAACTATTTGTTCTAGCACATCAAAAAAGAAATTGTTAATATTCATCATATTTCAAAGACCTTGAACGGACTCGATACATCATTGGAAGAAATCGGCTCGATAGAAAATAGTTGCAATGATTGGTATTAAAATCATCATTAACGGTTCCTTGTCTTTATTTTTTGACGTATGGATCTGTAATTAAAAACTTGAAGTCAGCATATTGATACCTAAAACTGTTCATTCAGTCATTTCACAAATAATCCACACTTTTTTCATTTCAATATTTATTCATTATTTTCTTCTAAAATCTGGCCGCCCAGTAATAGTGACGTCTCGTTTACTCCCATACAAAAAGACAGTGTGCGCGATTTTGGTGTTGACAGCGCCTTAAACGTCTTCTTACCCGGCTACGCGACAGCAAAGAAAGTAATATATTTTTACACATTAAATATTCGCGCAACCGCTCCGCGCAGCGTGGTGGTAAAATAACAATAACTTCAATAATATGTGGGCCAAATCCAATTTATTGTAAGCACAACACATAACACAATAACTTGACAACAACTGTTCGGTAATTAAACTAAAGATGTTCATTTATGGGTTATCAAAATTGGCCGCGACCCGTGTTGCGCACCCCGGAAGTCCGGAAATCAGAAAGCAGTCGCTCGCGGCGACGCGTGCTAGTGACGCCCCACGTGAATAGTGTTGTTCCAAATAGTAATAATTGCATGAACATTAAAGCTTCATAGACACGTTTAATTATGAAAAGCTGACACATATAACAGAAGAACACAATACAGTTAGGTACAAGGTGAGGTTGTACCTCAAAAGACAACTCGAGGTAAAACCGGGGCGGTAAATTATTCGTTCTCGCCGTGTTATCCGGCGTAGTCCCCGGTTATCCGTGCCGTGTCCGCTGCGAGGCCGGTTGACTGATGTTTTCCGGACCGTTTCCACTTAATTGTGGCCTGTGAAATTTGTCCGTTCCGAATGTGGTGGACTTGTAATAAAATTCTTTTAGATACTTGATTTATAGGGTTCCGTGCAAAAAATGAAAAAAACGGAACCCATAAAGGACGTGCATAAAGGACTCGTGCGTCTGTCTGTACGTCCGTCTGTCACAGCCAATCTGCTACGAATCTACTGGACCAAATCAGGTGAAATTTGGAAGGATATTGTAATCCTATGACCCAAACACAGATGTGCAAAGTAAATAAGTTTTTTTTTTAATACCCCCGACAATTAATTAGGAAATCAAAAAAAGTTTTGCAAACCTTACTGTGTCATAATATATCAAATGAAAGGGCTCGTTATGAGGATCACAAATACATTTTTGGTATTATTGAAAAATAAATAGTTTTGATTTTATTCATGAAAGAAGACGAAATTTGACCATTCCCCCCTGATCTCCGAAACTACTGAGTCTAAAATTAAAAAAATAAAATAAAATACAGTTCATTGCTTGTGGATTACAGAAAAACCTCTAAGAATTCTAACAATTGAAAATAAAGTGGTAAACTCAATATTATACGTTCATTAACGGAAAATTTGACTTTGGCATTGTACGGAACCCTCTCCACGCGAGTTCAACTAGCACTTGACCGGTTTTTTTTTTTACAAATAACTAATGACCTGCTTCGCAAGGACACAAACAACAGTGGCAGGTCAAATCATCGTTTCGCAATCAGCATTTGAGCTAATGATCTTGAGGTAAGTAAACACACCTACCATCTCAGAGCCCCAAGTCAACCTCACCAACTGGGAGTGCATACTGTTGAACAACAAACGAGGCTCTGACAACCGACAAATGACGATAATATGACTATTTCTTTTAGAACTTATAGGTACTAAGTTATTTCTAGCCAAAATATCCACCACACCACAACAGCCCATAACGTCCACTGCTGGACATAAGCCTCTCCCATGATGGGAGGAATTTGCCGTAATCTCCACGCTTGGCAGGCGGATTGGAGACCGCAGTGATGAAAGACTAACAGAAAACGCTGCTGCCCATTATCTGGTCTACGGAGGCGCAAGGTGTTCTGCCTCAGACATCTGATCATCATTATCCCATCATCATTCTATTCTACTCTGCCGGATACCACACGGCAAACACGGCCTTTATTATTCTTTATGGCAATATGTGCCGAGGTCAACAATAGGGAATATGCAAGTAATGTTTTCTTCACTTAAATAATAAAATACAAGTACCCGGCAATAAATATTGCACATCGACCTTTGGAAAGAGACAATCAGCTAATTTCGGCTTCGTAGAGCGCTATCTCTCTCGCACGAAATACAAACAGTCCGGTATCTATGAACAACGACTGACAAACGTCACATAGGTAGTGTGCGACAGAGATAACGCTCTACGAAGCCGAAATTAGCTGATTGTCTCTTTCCAAAGGTCGATGTGCAATATTTATTGCCGGGTACTGTACAGTACTATCATCCCAAGAAAAGCATTAAATGCTAAGTTCAACTACTGCTTGTCGCACAAAAATAATATTAAACTCCTGCAATTTTCTACGACACTTCAAACGTCCGTAGTTGTCGCGGCCATGACGTGACGTCATTATCCACACAATCTACCTTGTTTACATCTAATTTTTTGCCCTTAATAGAATCATTTTACTAATTGTATATGCTATATTCAAGTAAAAATTGTAAAAACAATATAATAATAAAATTTTAGTGAACCTTTAAGCACTTTTTAAATAAAATTGGTTTTTTGACACAATTAGTTATCGAGGACGGTGTGTTTTGACAGTGCGTTCCGTTTCACCAAAAACATGGTACATAAAACAGTAAATTGTAAAATAAGTGATGTATTAGAAACTTAAACAAGTGTACCACAATGTTCTTGTTGTGCCGATACAAGGCATTTTTCATAAATAAAAGGAGTTTTGTATTTCATGCATATTCCCTCGTCAGATGTGACAAAACACGAATATGAAGGCCTATGCTTGACCTTTTTATGGATTCCGGCTGGTGCGCAGCACTGCTACTATATTATAATCTACTCAATGTCATGGCGCAGGTGGTGCCGGCGGTAGATGCTGGTATAGAAGTTGACGCTGCTTACTTTGATTTCAAAAAAGCTTTTGACACGACATCTCATTAAAGAAGCTCGCAGATGTCGGCTGTAAGCTACATCTATTGCGGTTTTTGCCAGTTTTAAAAAAGATAGATAGCAGTACGTTGACTATAATGGATATGAATCCAAACTGTTGGAGCGCCTGATGGATTCGTCGCAGCAGTGAGCGACGATGCGTCCTGTTTTAGTTTTAAGTTTTTAATGTAATAATTGTCGTGTACAGTCATGACTGCTTGTGTCTTTATCTAGTCAGTAATACAAGTTTTTTAAGTAATCCCAAATTTTCCTCATTTTATTTTACCCAAGTCCTGGTGCTCCCGTACACAAACCATAGTACACCTGGATGTTGATGCCAAGTTGCTGCCTTTTCTTACCCTGGGGTAAGACAAGGCAGCAACTTGGGTCCTCTCGAATTCATTATGTTGGTAAGAGATCTACCAGAGGCATGGTGCTTGTTTACTATTTGCAGATGACCTCAAGTTGCTGCTCGACGTCAAGAGTGTGTAGGGCATTACAAAAAGTAATACAGCAACATAGTAAAAACAAAAAGTATTACACCAACATAGTAAAAACAAAAAGTACTACACCAACATAGTAAAAACAAAAAGTACTACACCAACATAGTAAAAACAAAAAGTACTACACCAACATAGTAAAAACAAAAAGAACTACACCAACATAGTAAAAACATAAGTACTACACTAACATAGTAAAAGCAAAAAAGTACTACAGTACTTTTTTGCTTTTACTATGTTAGTACTTTTTGTTTTACTATGTTGGTGTACCAACATAGTAAAACAAAAAGTACTACAGTGCCATCTATGCCACAAATGAAGAAGTAACTACTTTTTCTAAGAATAAATAGGGTAGATGACTAAAAAAATTTAATTAGTCCATCAAATAGATTTCCAAAAAATATTACGATTTTTTTTACACGTAAACAAGAAATGAAAACGATACAGTGCGTCAAAAACTCGTATCACGTCACAGTTTAGTACACTTTTACCGGAAAGTGACGTCACAAGCCCCCACTCATATTTTTTAATGCGAAAGCAAAAAATATGTATCCAATATTTATCGATAATCTAAGTGACGGACTAAATAGAATCATATTTTGTTTACTCAGGAATCATCCCTTTTCTGGGATAAGAAACACTGAACTCATTTATTTTGTAAAATATTTTATTATTTTGATAGACATTATGTTTCATTAAAAAATACTATTTGTACAGTTTTCAAAATACAAACACCATTATTAAGATAACGCCTGTTACTCCCCGAAGACTTCAAGTAAATAGAGAAGTTTCCATTGACAATGATTCAACAACAACAGCACTGCAGATTTTCTTATTCTTCTGATAATGTTCCGAGTATATGAAGCATTTTTATGAAAATGTCGACAATCGATGTGTAGAGATAAAATGCTCCTAATGCGTATTCGGCTTCATCAAGCTCTACTGCTCTACCTCCCAGTATCATTTGAAGTTCCACTATGAGCATCTGGAAATGTGTTCATACTTTTAGTGCTCATTTCTGGACACGCGGTGCGTTGCGCGGCGCGTTGCGGGGCGCGTCTGGCGGCGCGTTGAGCGGCGCTTCAGGCGGCGCGTCGCCGCGTCGGGCGGCGCGTTGTGCGGCGCATTGCGCCTTTTTCCGTTTACAAAGACGCGGCGTGTGCAGCGGCGGTGTCATCTGTCATATGATTGTATTTACGCGCGCACTGCCGCGTTGATCGCGGCGGTGCACGCAGCGAGCAACGCTGTATTTAATTGCATGTAAAAACGCCTCTCCGTAAACGCTCTCATACATTGCCATATGTTTGAATTTTAAGCGGGCCGCGTCACACAACGCGCCGCGTCTCCGTAAATGAGCCCTTAGTCTGCAGTCAAACATTGCAGCAATCCTCGTTTTTAAAAGAGACACAATGTAAATTTTAGTACTGTTGTAACCACCAAATTCCAAAAACCACAACGAAATTAACAAAACAAATAAACATCACGCCTATAATCCGTGAAGGGATTGGCAGAGGTTAGTAAGTATAGATAGTTCACCCTCCATCAATATTTCACTAGTTATTTTTATGTTCCATGTAACAAAGGACGACCCTATTGCCATCAATCTGACTTAAGTCCTGAAGCCAGTCTGATATTAAGGGCCTATACTACCTCAAATGGCTTAGCATGATCCTCCGTTACGCCTAAAATACTACAGCATTAATTTTGAAATAAATATATGGTAAAGTTGAGGATTAATTTTAGGTCGTATATTTGGCGAAAACACGATTCCATAAAATTTTCTCGAAAGAAAAAAAATCCAAAGTTACCTCCAAATCGAACAATTAACCGCTTTTATTCAAAAAGTACTTCAAATTAGATCATAAAACTTTGCAAACTAACTATAAAGCAGGTCTAATGTTTTTTTATTTTTTACAAAAGACGAAAATTTGATTTCATAAAGAATAAAAACCACTCATTTCGTACTATTCGGCCTGCAGTGACTGACGTAACAACCACTTTGTAGTGCAAGCTGATTAGAACGTTATTCTTACAGTATTTGAAAGGAAGTTTGAACCACCACAAACAGAGTTGCTAATCTGAGGTAGGCTCTTAAGATGGAGAATGGATGGAGAAGATGGAAAAACCCAATAACAGCCGACCTGGAACTCGAACTCGTACTCAGCATATTTGTTGGGTATGTGTGCGTGTGCCTACGCACCGATAAGTACATTAGCAATAAACGTCAGTGCGTTACTAGCAAGCAGTGGTTTCACTCGTCTGTCCTCGTACTTAACATTGGCGACGAACCTACCTACGTAAAATAAAAGTAAAAATGTCCGGAACAGTTTTTGGTCTATTATCAGCGTTTGATCACAATGTACAGTCATGGGAGACCTACAAATGCCGCATTAAACAGTGGTATGTGGCGAACGACATCACCGGAACGAGCGATCCTACAGGAACAAAGCGACGAGCTATCTTGCTGAGCGCACTCGCGGATGGCACACACAAGTTGGCGGCGGACCTCGCGTTGCCAAAGCAGCTGCAGGACGTACCATATGATGACGTACTTAAGCTATTGGACGATCATTTCACCCCCAAGCGATGTGGTTTTGGCGAACGGTATAAGTTTTACACGGCTTCGCAACAAGAGGGGGAGACGTATGCACAATGGGCCGCGAGGTTACGAGGTCTGACGGCGCACTGCGGGTTCTCTAACGTAGAAGAAGCTCTTCGGGACAAATTTGTCATGGGGATGTTGCCCGGATCTGACAGAGAGAAGCTTTTCTCAAAAGATCTAGCGGGCCTAACATTAACAAAGGCGATGGAGTTGGCGGAGAACGCGTGGAGTGCACGAGCGGCAGCGGGCGCCGGGGCGCAAGCCGCGCCGCACGATCAGCTGTTCAAGATCGCGCGGACGACGGAGTCTTCGACCCCATCGCATCGAGAAGCTGCGCCTAGTTCGGGAGTGAAAGTGCAGTGTCAAGTGTGCGGCTATCATAATCACCAGTCATCCCAGTGTCGGTTCGCAAAAGCGAAATGTAGGAAATGCAATGTTACGGGGCATCTGCGTAGGATGTGTAAAAACATAAATTATGTGGAATCGAGAGCTGTGGATGAAAGCGACGATGACGGTGAGTGTTTTAATATTCGATCAGTTAAAGGGGAGCCGATGATAGAAACGGTATCGGTTTCGGGAATTGAATTAAAATTCGAGATAGATAGCGGATCCGCTGTTACAGCAATTTCAGTGGAAACTTATAAAACATATTTTAGCAATGTACCATTGTCGATAACTAATAAACGGCTGTGTTCATATACGGGTAATAAAATTGTATGTGAGGGTATAGCGCAGTTACAAGTAACCTATGCGAACACATCGCACGTACTATGTGTTTACGTCGTGCGAGACGGTGGGCCGCCGATCCTCGGTCGCGATTTTATTTCTAAATTCAAGTTGGAATTATTACCGATACAATATTGTGACCAAAGAGATAAAAACGATTTGTTTATTACATTGCAATGCCGTTATCCATCAGTTTTTTCGGATAAATTAGGATTATTTAATAAATTTAAGGTCAAATTACAATTAAAGGAAGATGCGAAGCCAGTGTTTGTTAGGGCTCGACCAGTTGCTTTCGCGTTAAAGAATAAAGTAGATAAAGAGATAGACCGTTTAGTAGGGCTAGGTGTATTGAAACCGGTTGATCACGCGCGGTATGCGTCACCGATCGTGCCGGTGTTAAAGCAAAATGGATCTATACGTATATGTGCCGATTTTTCTACCGGTGTAAACAAACAGTTAGTTATCGACCAGTATCCTTTGCCTACGGTAACTGAACTGTTTGCTAAGTTGCATGGGGGACAGCAGTTTACCAAATTGGACCTGTCAAATGCCTACAACCAATTTATGTTAGATGACGAGTCACAGGAATTAACTTGTATAAATACGCATAGGGGAGTATTTAAGCAAACACGCCTATGTTTTGGTATTGCGAGCGCGCCAGCCGTGTTCCAACGCGCGATGGAGGGTGTGCTGGCGGGCGTGCCCGGCACTCTGTGTATGCTCGATGATATTTTGATAACCGGGAAAACTAGATCGGAGCACCTGGATAGATTACATCAAGTATTGCTAAAATTACAAGATGCGGGACTCACCTTACAAAAAGAAAAGTGTGTATTTTTCAAGGACGAGGTCAATTACCTAGGATACGTGATAAATAAAGAGGGACTACATAAATCACCACAAAAAATAAAAGCCATGACCGAAGCACCGGTGCCGGCAAATATTAATCAATTACAGTCGTTTTTAGGGCTAGTAAATTATTATAGAAACTTTGTTCCAAACGCGTCTTCGATATTAAGCCCTTTGTATGAATTATTGAAAAAGGGTAACAGGTGGTGTTGGACGCGGGAACACGATGAAGCGTTCTCCGCTATTAAGACATGCTTAGCGTCAGAACAAGTACTTGCACATTTTAACCCAGACGCAACTATAATATTAACAGTAGATGCATCACCGGTAGGCCTTTCTGCAATACTGTCCCAAGCAGAACCCGATAGGGGTGAGAGACCAATCTCTTTTGCATCGAGGACGCTTAATGCTGCTGAGAAGCGTTACTCGCAGATACAAAAAGAAGCGACCGCGATAATTTTTGGGATTAGGCGTTACCATCAATATTTATATGGCAGGTCGGTTCCGTTCATCCTTCGGACCGATCATAAGCCACTCTTGTCGATATTCGGACCACATCGTGGTGTACCTGAAGTCTCAGCTAACAGGCTACAGAGATACGCACTGTTTCTGAGTGGTTACAATTATAAAATCGAATATGTGCGTAGCGCTAACAACAGCGCGGATTTCTTATCCCGCGCTTGCTTGCCGGAGGGGACGGGTGCGGACAGGGGCGTGCAGGGCGTCGACGCGACGATGATGCCCGATCTCGACCGCGCATCGTATATTAATTTTGTGGTGGAAGGTAGTCTACCAGTAACTTTAAAACTGTTACGCGAGGCGACAACTGCAGATGTCACTTTGCGTAAGGTGGTGCATTTTGTATTGAACGGTTGGCCTAGGAAAATGCCTGGGGATGATTTGAAGCCTTATCATGCGTGTAGGACGCAACTGTCATTTGAAAATGGTTGTGTTATGCGAGGACACAAAGTTGTAATTCCAGAAGAATTTCAAGCAAAAGTTTTAATGGAATTGCATCAAACACATTTAGGGATTGTGAAGACAAAGGCAGAGGCGCGAGCGCGGTTTTGGTTTCCGGGGATAGACGCTGCCATAGAGCGTTTGATAGGATCGTGTGATGTGTGCTTGCGACTGCGACCATCACCGGCGCGGGCGCCGATTGCGCACTGGGAATATCCTCCAACGCCATTTTACCGGGTGCACATTGATTTTCTGGGTCCTATTAATGGTAACACTTTTTTAGTGGTAGTGGATGCATATACCAAATGGGTAGAGGTTTACAATATGAAGTGCAGTACATCTACTTCCGCAACGATAGACAGGTTGTATGATTTTATGTCAAGATTTGGTATTCCGCATACACTGGTTAGCGACAATGGTACATCATTTACGTCACATGAGTTTGAAGCTTTTTGTAGGGTGAACGGAATTTCGCACGTAACGTCACCCACATACCACGCAGCCAGTAACGGGCAGGCGGAAAGTTATGTTAAGATAGTTAAGAAGGGTATTAAAACAAGCTTGCTGAGTGGTAACGGGCCGCGAAATTTAAACAACAATCTCTTAAAATTCTTATTTGACTACAGGAATTCCGTTCACACATTAACCGGGTTTTCTCCAGCGGAACTGGTCTATGGTCGGAAGCTTAGAACGCGTCTTGATCTATTAAAACCCGAATCGCCGTCGCCTTCATCCACGGCTCTCGCTAAAATGGTTAAACGTAAACAGTGTTTGCAAAATAAATCGGGCGGACATAACACCCAAGTTTACGCTACCGGTGACATAGTTTATTATAAAAGACATACCGTTAATGGTAAATACACGTGGTGTAAAGGGATAATTGTTAAAAAAATCGGCAAAGTATTGTATTTAATCAAAGATAAAGAAAATTCAATAACATTAAAGAAACATACAAATCAGATAATAAGATATAAAGGCGACGATTGCTATGGCGACAAAGACATGGATATGGACCATGAGGAGCTAAGTGGTGGCCCATCATCAGAGACGATAACTTCTGAACAGATGCCGTCACTCGACACTACTGAAGGCAGTGAAAACTCGTCGATGACTGCAGAAGGTCCCAACCCGGCAAGAGCAGCCACACCACCAGGTACACCTTCAGTTGTTGTTACACAGCCAACAACACCAGACACTTCCGGGGAGGAGGAGGAGTACCAGGAGGCATTAGCCGGTTCACCTAACACTGGACAATCTCCCGAAGCGCCACCGCAACAACAGGCAAGTGAGCCTGTGAAAACACCACGGTCTAAACGCAATCGGCCTAAAGTAAACTATAAATATTAGAAAGTATGTTAGCTATAGCATTTTTAGGAAGCTTAGATGTTTGCATTATGTTTCTAAGCTAACGGGAGGAATGTTGGGTATGTGTGCGTGTGCCTACGCACCGATAAGTACATTAGCAATAAACGTCAGTGCGTTACTAGCAAGCAGTGGTTTCACTCGTCTGTCCTCGTACTTAACAAAAAACATAATAGTACATTATGATATAAGTGCGGTAAGTTGAAAATTACAGCCGAGGCGATATTGCTAGCTCGAGCCTTAGGCGAGGGCTATAATAAAGCAGAGGCTGTAATTATCAAAGCGCACGTACGTCATACGACGTTTTATAACATATTTGCGAGGAAATAAATAAAACTCGGACTTTCTTAAACGAATAAATATTTTACTTGTTCACAAATTAGCGATGCGCGCGCATCAGCGCTTTTTTTCAAGGCAAAGACACAAAAAACAGCCAGTATTACTAATAAAGTAAATTAATATTTTTGTGTTTTTGTTACAGAAAAATGGTTGTAATTTATTGTCAAAATTAATTAAATTAAAGAATTAAATGTTTATTTATTATATTTTATCTCCCACAGTTAATTTTATTCATAAAAAATGTTAACCACTTTTTTGACATAAAAACTCTTTGCTAAGATTTAAAAAAGTACCGTTCCCTTTTGACGGAGCATCTTGATAAACCGTGCGTCTATATAGATACTCTGTGGTTGTACATTACATTACTGCACAAGTACGTAATGAGATACATTACGATATTGAAATGGGTGAAATAAGCGACCCTTTACGAGCAAATGTGTTATAAAACAATGAACGTTACAACTCACCACAGATTGGACCAAGGTACAAACAAGCAGTAGTATCAAACGTATGAGCGACATCTTCTGTCCCGTCGCGATCCTTATACCAAAGAATATAAGGCAGACCACAGTCAAGGCGAGTGAAATGACGATAATATATATGATGAAACCTGTGAAATCGAACTGAAATATAAAACATAAATTGGTTACGCACCCATGGCAAGTTTTTCTATAAATTGCAAAAATTTGTTAATTATCATCATTCATCATCATCATTTCAGCCGAAAGACGTCCACTGCTGGACATAGGCCTCCCCCAAGTGTGGCCACATTGACCGGTCCCGTGCGACTCGCATCCAGCGGATTCAACCTTCACCAGGTCATCGGTTCACCTAGCGGGAGGCCTTCCAACGCAACGTCTTCCGGTTCGCGGTCGCCACTCCAGAACTTTTCGGCCCCATCGGCCATCCGTTCTGCGAGCAATGTGCCCTGCCCACTGCCACTTAAGTTTGGTAATTCTTCGGGCTACGTCAGTAACCTTTGTTCTCTTGCGGATGTCTTCATTTCTGATTCGATCGCGCAAGGAAACTCCGAGCGAAAGCGAAATGGAGAGGGCTATCCCTCTCCATTGCCCTTTGGGTGACTTTAAGCTTTCTGATGAGGCCCATTGTGAGCGACCACGTTTCGGTCCCGTATGTAATCACTGGCAACACACACTGGTCATAGACCTGGTGTTAATTATAATTGATAATAATTGTAAATCTTTTGCTATTTGTGTTGGACACTACTGAATAAATCCGGCGAATTCGGTAAAGGGTTCTGAATAATTAAATAATTAGTCATTTTACCTTTTACCACGGACGTTTTGCAAATTTTCCTATAACCTATTAGAGAGTTATTTTCTGTTTTTTTTTTCAAAATTATTGGCTTAGTAGTTACGGAGATAAGGGTGAAATGGTAAATTTTCATCATTTTCATAAATCAGTTAAAACAACTTATATAGGTACACCGTGTTTCCGGACGATATCGATAAAGTTGGACCGGTCATTGTACTGCATATGCATAGTAAAAGTTGTTCATAATGATGATTATGAACAACTTTTACTATGCATGAGAATTATTAAGATATTCTATATTAGGGTTCAGTTAAAGCATTAGAAGGAAGGATCGACTTACACTCGTGCAAGCGATAATAGTGCAAATAGCCACTATTATCGCAGTAGCCAAGATTGCTTGAAATATAACATTAGTTTTATATATACTGGACGCAGTTGCAGCTAAGCAGCTCATTGCAATCACCTGAAAAGTCACAAAGTTCTTGAGTTATTGATTTAAAGCGCGTTTATATTTTAATGACAAATTTCTTCACGTGGACCTTGCTCTTATAGCAGAGTGTGCTGTATTTATATTAAACTAGCTGTTGCCTGCGACATTTGTCCACGTGAATTATTATTATTAAATTGAATTTTGTTAACAATTTCAAGGATTTTCGTTTCTTTTTAGGGTTCCGTACCCAAAGGGTAAAAACGGAACCCTATTACTAAGACTTCGCTGTCTGTCCGTCTGTCTGTCCGTCTGTCCGCCTGTCCATCTGTCTGTCACCAGGCTGTATCTCATGAACCGTGACAGCTAGACAGTTGAAATTTTCACAGATGATGTATTTCTGTTGCCGCTATAACAACAAATACTAAAAACAGAATAAAATTAATATTTAAGGGGGGCTCCCATACAACAAACGTGATTTTTTTGCCCTTTTTTTGATAATAATGGTACGGAACCCTTCGTGCGCGAGTCCGACTCGCACTTGGCCGGTTTTTTTGAACAACTCTAACCCTTTTTCTAAATAAAATAAAAGAAGCCCGAGTTACACTCTATATCATCAGCTATTAGCCAGTAAAAGTTTCTTCATAATCAGTCCAGCCGTTTCGGAGATAAGCCGGATAAAAAAGACAGACAAGCAAAAATCTTTCGAGACATCTCGCGAGATGGAGATGGGTTATAATCTAACGGTATTTACAATTTTAAGGTGCATATAGATTGAATGATCGTACCGTTATTATTAAACATAGGATATTGCATGGCAGCCTGCGACCACACTCTGAGTACAAAAAGATGCAGTGTATTGTAATCAAGGCTATTCTGAAAATCAATATAGGACATTAGAAAGACAAAACATTTATTAGCCCGCACAGGACTAAATACACAAAAATAAAATGGTAAAATTATCAGTACAACTAATAAAAAGAAAGCATAGAGAAAAAAAAATTAAACGGAATTGGTCCTGTACGATGCCAAAAGGCCCCCCAATGACAGCATGGTGCTGTAACATTAATGAAAATGTCACAGCCCTAATATTCTGCCCAAAGTGATGCCGCTGTTGGATTAGACGGATAAGATTAAAATAAGATTACACGAATATAATTTTTCGTATTTATTTATATAAACATATATAAATAAATACGAAAACAATAATTATTACATCTACACCCTTTTTTTCGGATGGGAAATCATCAAATGACTCCTCCCGCTCTGGGCGGAGCAGGAGGGAGTGTCAGACTTTTACTGACTAAAACCCATCCATGTTCCTTCAACGCCCTTTGTGTTCCGGGGCCACGGTATCTCTTTCGAACAGTCCCGCAACCCCGACAGGCATCGATTCTTGCGGACCCCTCTTACATCTACACCCCACGAAACTATTCTTTTCGCCAATCCGTGCCATGACTTGCACTGGCAACTCTGACGAACTTAGACGCGGGCGCACATTTCGGTTTGGAACATTATGTCAGCGAAGAGAAATTAAAACATTAGCAGATACGCTTCGTTTGGCATCAGTAGTCAGCGATTTTGTTGTTTTTCGGAAACTCTTAGTGACTGCCTCGCCAAACGCCGATGTCCTGGGTCAAAACACAAAAGCCGCGTATCCATTAGAGTAGCCTAAAGCTGGGCAACCTCGACTTGAAGCGAAAAACGCCTCAGGTTGAGGCTGCTCGCTCCCTCGAGGCACTTTGCGAATCAATACGAGGCGACAGGCCTCTCAGCGAGAACAGCAAAGTGAGGCCCGTCAAATTACGTCTTGCCGTGTACACTCAGACCAAAAAAAAAGTTAAGACGGAATTCTGCGAACAGAGAAGTGTGGCCGGTTTCGTAAACATGTTGTGCATTTATTGAGGCATAGTTTAATTGTAGTTTGATGTAAATGTGTGCGTGTGAGCGTGTATGAACAGAGCGAGCCGTAATCTTCTCTCACAACTAGTTACCAAACAGCGAAAGAAAAATCTTCTCTTGTAACTGGTTACAAAAAGTTACAGATATGGAAAAATTATTCTTCTCTCACAACTAGTTACCAAACAGCGAAAGAAAAATCTTCTCTTGTAACTGGTTAGGTAACTTTAGTTACCAAAGTGGACAAAGGGATTTGTTTTGGTCTGACTTCATTGTTTGCAGCGCTATGTCACAGTGTAAATATGGACAGTACGGAAACTACCTACAAACGCTCGAAACCGCACACTCACACAAACATGCGCATCGATGGGGCGAGCGTTTGTAGCTAGTTTCCGTACTGTCCATATTTACACTGTGGCTATATCTTGGTTACTTGGTCTGAGGTCGACTTACACGTTACGTCATTGTATCGCGATACATCATCATCATCATCATCACTTTCCTGCCCTTATCTCATGTTACTTGGGGTTTTTTTCTTCCATTCTCCTCTCTCAACCAACAACAACAGCCCATAATGTCCACTGCTGGACATGAGTCTCTCTCATGATGGGAGGAATTTACCGTAATCTCCACGCTTGGCAGACGGATCGGGGATCGCAGTAGTGATCAAAGACAAACAGAAAACGCTGCTGCCCATTCTCTGGTCTACGGAGGCGCAAAATTGTTCTGCCCCAGACATTAGTCGCCTTATATATACAACACCCGTAATGTAATGGGTTGGTTCTATTCTACTCTGCCGGATACCACACGGCTAGTAGCTCTGTCAACAGTCACGCAATCATTTACACCTTTATCCTTCACTAGCTGTTGCCCGCGGCTTCGCCCGCGTGCAGTTCGGTAACTGTCCCACTGAATCATACTAAAGGGATAAATGGTGTCCTACATGTTAATCCAGGTTATAAACTATCTATGTGCCAAATTTCATAATCATCACAATTTATTATTATCATCACAATCACCATCACTATCCGAACCACCATCACTATCACACCCACCATCATTATCACAATCGTTATCACAATCATCATCACTATCAAAACCACCATCATTATCACAATCACGATCACTATCACAGTCACCAACATTATCACAATCACCATCACTACCGCAACCACCATCATTATCACAATCATTATCACAATCATCATCACAATCACCATCACCATCACAATCACCATCACAATCACCATCACAATCACCATCACAATCACCATCACAATCACCATCACAATCACCATCACAATCACCATCACTATCACAATCACCATCACCATCACAATCACCATCACCATCACAAACTCAATCACAATCGCTATCACGATCACTATCATCATTTTAACAATCATCGTAATCACAATCATCATTATCACAATCTCCATCCTCGTCATCACAATCATTATCATCGTAACCTCAATCATTTTCATAATCACAAACATCATGATTACAATTGCCATCACTATCACAACCACAATCATTATCACAATCACCATCACTATCACTATCACAATCACAATCACCATCACTATCACTACCACTATCACTATCACTATGACTATCACAATCACAATCAGCATCACAATCACCTTTACCATCACCATTACAATCACCATCACAATCACTATCTCAATCACTATCATCGTAATCACAATCACCTTCATCATTATCACCATCACTGTCACAATCACAATTCCCATCACCATCACAATCACCGTCACTATCACAATCACTATCACAATCACCATCACCATCAAAATCACAATCACCATCATCGTTATCACAATCACCATCACAATCATCATCACAATCACAATCACCATCACGGTCACAATCACTATCATCATTTTAACAATCATTATCATCGTAATCACAACCACTATCATCGTAATCACAATCATCGTCATCACAACCTCCATCCTCGCTATCACAATAATTATCATCGTAATCACAATCATCTTCATCATTATCACAATCACCATCACTGTCACAATCACGATCACCATCGCTATCACCATCACAATCACCGTCACTATCACAATCACTATCACCATCACCATCACCATCACCATCACAATCACCATCAAAATCATTATCACAATCACCATCATCGTTACCTATCACAATCATTATCATCGTAAATTCGTAATCACAATTATTATCATCTTAATCATAATCATCATCATCACAATCTCCATCCTCGTTATCACAACCATCGCTATCACCATCACAATCACCGTCACTATCACAATCGCCATCACTATCACAATCACAATCACTATCACAATCACCATCATCGTTATCAAACTCATTATCATCGTAATCACAATCATCATCATCACAATTGTCATTATAACAATCATCATCATCGCTATCATAATCAGCACAATAGATCAACAATAACCCAGAATAGAAGTTGAATCCGCCATCTTCTGGATCTCAAAATAAATGCCAATTTCGACATCAGCACCCCTGATAATCTCGGTTTCGACACCCATATTGATTTTTAGACATTTCAACCCCATCGCACCCTAACAGGGAATGATGGTAATTCAGGTCCGCCACATTAAATCTTAAATTCGTTGTTTTTGTAATACACCCAACCCAATTCACCATACAAACAATACCTATGTTGAATTTCAGGCATTGTTACCCCATTTCCCCCTTTAGGGGTTGAATTCTGAAAATACCTGAAACACAAATGTTAACTCATTTATCGATAGGAGTACTCCTGTGAAGTTTCGAATAAAATAGTGTAACTAATCTTGTTTTCCCATACAAACTTCGGAGCCCCTTTTAACCCCCTTAGGGGATGAATTTTGAAACATCCTTTCTTAGTGCACCTCTAGACCCCATAAAAAACCTATGTGCCGAATTTGGAATCTCTAGACTCAGTGGTTTGGGCTGTGCATTGTTTTTTATACTTTGCCACCCCATTTCCCCTTCTTAGGGGTTGAATTCTGAAAAAACCTGAAACCCGTTTTTACTCATTTATTAATAGGAGCACTCCTGTGAAGTTTCGAATAAAATAGTCTAACTAATCTTGTTTCCCCTGTAACGTTGTAGAAACTCAGAATAGTTTCTACCGTTACTTTGTAAACATAACCTATTCAACACTTTAATTAAGTTAAATGTCAAAACAAACGCCACAGAGTATACATACTCATTGGGCCGTCCAGTTACTAAACGACTAAAATTAGCTGTTTTTACCAGCGCTGTGCGCGCGTTACGTGTATCTGATCGAATGAGTGAAGACTTGTCTATGCGTAAACACGCCAGTATAAATGTCACGGACTCGCGGTGACGAGTCCTTTTTTGGAAATATTCTGCTCCCAGTGACTAGACGCGTTCTCTCATCGGAAATTAAATTTCTAGAAGTATTCGTGATCTAGAATATTCGGGCTTAAAGCAGGCAGCTTTAATTTTTGTTATTAACCTAACTCTTTCTGTTTTGTGTCTGCGTAAACCCCATACTGGGTAAGTGTTGAACAGCAATTCACAGCAATTCACGTTTTCATATTTTGTGTATCACTAGCTACGTGGTCTCAAGATGTGAGCCACTTTCTATCACCGTTTTTGCTATGCACATTCAAATGCTTAAATCATGTAGCCTTCAGCCGAGTGTGTTTGACATTTTACATGACACTCAAAATGTGCAAATCATGTCGTGCTTACCACCACCATCATGTAAACTCCGTACTGATTGTGACTACCACACATCACCTTCATTGGCGCACGGGTATTTCTCGCTTTGCTTATGCCTTGGTGTCACAATCAGCGGGGATGACTGCTAGCCATTCCGTGACACGCTGGACGTTATTTTCCAGGGTTCAAGATTACGGCTGACGTTCCAGATTACGGCTGACGTTCAAGATTCTGGCTGACAGTCAGGATTTCGGCTGACAACCGTTTTACCGGCATCCAATTTGCCGCGGGCTCCGCAGCGGGTACCTTTTACCTGCGTGGCCGCGTCGAAATTCTACGGGTCGGCGCGAACATCTGCCGTCCGTCACCCTACCTGGCGTCTGCAGCGTGGCACACCGCTACGGTCATCGTCACGCCGGGCTGAGCCAGGAGAGTACCGTGCAAACCCCCGGGCGGGATTGGAGAAACTTGTGACCATAGACCTACCCACACCCGTTTATTTTATTAATATATTTTTTATGTTGACCTGGGTCCGTGGTTTTCTTCTATTTACCCCCACGGACACCCTTTCCGTCACACCCCATACAAACTTTGGAGCCCCGTTTAACCCCCTTAGGGGGTGAATTTTGGAAAATCCTTTCTTAGTGCACCCCTAGACTACATGAGGAACCTACATGCCAAATTTGGAATCTGTAGACCCAGCGGTTTGGGCTGTGCGTTGATAGATGAGTCAGTCAGTCAGTCAGTCAGTCAGTTTCTTCTTTTATATATTTAGATATCATTCCTCACACAATCAATCCATCGATTTGACCTAACAACGTTCAACTATACGTATGCGGCATCGTATCGTGTGTATTGTTTATTTGCCTATGGGAAGCATTTCAATAAGAGTAACTTACATTGCCGGGAAAAGTAGAATCAATGCATTTGCTAGGAAAAATCTTCTCAATTCGGGCCTGAAACAAATCGTAGGTATACTTACGGCCATTTTCAATAACTTACTGTTCGGTTTCGGTAGGTTACTATCTTTATCTGTTTGATGTTTTGCTTACTGGACGGTTAGAAACAAAACGTCACAGAAAATCTTTCTTTGAATTTTCTATGAATCAAGTGACAGGTAGGTGACGCGGATAAGATATTTCAAGCTAACTTTGTTTATAGAAACACCGATAGCTGCAAAACGTGGCATATTAACTGACAGCTATACGTAAGTAAGTTATAGAAAACGGGCCTAAAAGACATCAGTCGTTTCGTATCGTAACTAAAAGTTATAGTGTTGGCCAGAAAAAACAATTTTTAAAGTTTTATTTTAAATCCTCTCGCAGGTCTCCTGGAAGAATTATGAAATAAGCAGTACCTTTGTGCTCTTCTATGTTAAATACAAGGTAGAAGAGATACCGACGCTAAAATGGATACCACGTATACAGTACATCATTATAAATCCCCCCCCCCCCAACATAGTATTTTTTGTCGGTTATTTTTATAAAAGGCCACTGTTTCCTACAATACCTACTAAACTACAGCAATCAAAGTTAAACTCCATTCACTGATGGCATCTTCAGCACAACTTTGATTGCTTATTATATCTTCTTCATTTTACACGTGCAACCTGTGGGCTAGGTATACGCGAAGGTCGTACAGTGCTTTCCGCGTTCAGTATAATAACGCGTTTAGTGGTGGGGCTGTCCCGCTTCTGGGCATGTTCGCAGACGCGCATTTGGCTTGTTTTTACGCAACAATGCGTAAAAGGTGCGCTTCCCTTGTGCGCTGGGTGTGGGGCAGCACCAACAGTATCTTAAGCATGATTGCCAGTCGCCTGGACTGTGTTTATGTGGGTCGCTGCTGTGCAATTACTCATGGGTTATCGCAGCGGTAATCCACCATTATTAAAATTTGTTGTGTTGTTTGTTTTATCAGTGCTTACTAACATAGTCGTAAGTTTTACTAACAGCTTTTAAGTCATGGATCGTGACACTTTTCACAACATTTTGTCTCATACAAAACTGGTTTGTATTGAAACCAGCTATCGATTAATGTAGATTTTAAGTTAGGCCGGCTAGGCTTCATACAAAAATACCTTTCAACTGTGTGGTTCTAACAGCCTCGGACTAAAATGGCTGTGATGACATACGGCTGGACGGACGGACAGGACGAATCAATAAAGATTCCGTTTTAGCCATTTGTCTACGGAGCCTTAAAAATGAATAGATAAATAGACAAAAAGAGAGAGAGAGAGAGACTAACTTACGTCAACACAACAATCCCTACGAACATAGCAGTGGTTGATAACATTATACATGTGATTGCTAATACTAGCAATACAAATGAGCTTCGTTCGTTAGGATCATAATCAAACCCTCCTCTTAACCTTGTTACTTTTCCTTGATCTTCTACTTGAGGGTATCCTTGAAAATGAAGATAATCTGGACCAGGAAAATACCCTTGGGTCTGAAGTAGGTCTTGACTTTTAGTCAGATCTAAAACAAGGAAATAAACTTATTTATTTATTTTAACAACATTAGGGCTTTAATGTACTAATTGTACATTAAAGCAAAATATAAACAAGAAACTAGTAAGGGTTTGGATAATGATCTATCCTTGAACTTGAAGCATAGATTTTTAAGAAATTCTTCAGATACTATTTTTAATCAAGTGACTAGGATCACAACTGACTGGACAGGTCCACTCAAATCTGTATGGTTCTTTCTTCAAAAGACCATCTCAGGCACTAATCTGCATAGTCCTCATTTGAATTGAGCAAGATTATGTCTGGACTTTAAAAGAGACTACGACCTCTGAGTTTGTTTCGGCTGTTTCTTCTCAGAGTAGTCAGGTACGAAACACCGGCCCCATCTAGTTTTAAAAAATGACGTGTAAAAGTGTTTGTAAAAACCAACTTTCAAAATAAACATCATTTTGAGAATTTAAGGAAACAGAACTGACCATCATGCGTCGTGACTGGAAGTTGTGGAAACCGTTTTGGACGTATAATCTGCCTGTCCAACCGTTGCTGCTTCCCAAAATCAACCATCCAATCATAAAATTTCTTAACTGTGGATTTTCGTCGCGCATCCGCCGGTCGTATTACATGCACTTTCAAGTTTGAAATGTTTTTCAATATTCCTGCATCTACTTCTTCATTTGTATGAGCGTGTTCCATACTATTTTCTATGATTTCAATACACACAAAATCTTTGCTTTTTGCTATAGATAACGATCCCGGTGTTTCTGTTTCTTTCTTGACCAATTCCATATCAATGGCGTGGTAAGGATTTTCTTGTGTAATAGGAATACTTTTCGCAATCTCATTGTGTAGGTTTTTGATTTTATTGAGCTCTGAAATACTCATTAAGCAATAAATTTTTCAAAAACTTAATTAAATTAAATAATATAGCTCAAGGAATGGCCTTCATAATAATCACTCTGTGAAATTATTATTTGTCGCATCTGACATTGGCAGGCACGTATTACCATAAAGAAAAATATAATGCTATAAGGGTCATATTTTGGCGAGAAATGGTTTAGTACTTATAAGTTCCATGAGAAATGATTATACCGCCATACGTCGCGCGTCGTCGGTTCTCAAAACCTCGTTCGTTGTTCAATAGGATGCAACTCAAGTATGTGAGGTTGACTTGGGGGCCTTGGGGCATTGAGATGATTAAAACCTTTGATTGCAGCTGGCTTATTATTAATAGCACACAAATCTTGATGATTTATCTTGTAACTGTTGCGCCCTTGCGAAGCAGGAGCAGGTTGTTAATTATTTGTAAAAAAAAAAAAAACAAATCAAGTACCGACGCACGCACCTACGCATTCTAGGAGTCAAACTAACTGACTATGCACGCAACGCAACACAAATTACTGACGTTGCTCAAAAAGCCGCTATGCTGAAGTGGGACTGGGCTGGACACGTTTGCCGTATGCCCAATGAGCTCTGGAGAGTTTGTAAGAATCTGACAGACTAAGGGGTCTGCCCACCTTAAGGCGGAGGAAATTCATGAGGTTTTTTACTAATGCATGGGTAGTCAGAAATAAAGACATCTGCAAGAGAAGCAAGGTTACTGACGTAGTCCGAAGATTTGCCAAACTAAAGTGGCGGTGGGCAGGGCACATTGCTCGCAGAAGAGATGGCCGATGGGGCTGAAAAGTTCTGGAGGTGCGGCCGCAAACCGGAAGACGTTGCGTTGGAAGGCTTCTCACTAGGTGGACCGATGACCTGGTGAAGGTTGCGGGGATCCGCTGGATGCGAGACGCAAGTGGACGAGGTTTTCGAAGCTCTCAAAACTGCCTCGTTCGCTCGGTGCCAGACATTGAGGGCCTATGCAGTGCTCGTACCATTGCTCGCGCCAATGCTTGAAGCAACTGCTTGGTCCATTGCTGTAAGCAAGTGCTCGCACCAGGTTGGGTACATACGCCAAAATGATTCACGGAGGAATAGAGTGAGATGGGAGGTGTAGATCATCAATTGATGAGAGTATCTACACCCCGCCTGTAGTGTGAGTAGTATACCTATTGAAATGGTTTAAAAACTCTTTCATTACTAAATCTGTTTCATGCTATTGACAACCACATAGTTGACAACTACAACAAAAATATTTTGAAGAGAACGACATTCCTTGATTTTTTTTCGTGTAAATTTTTAAAAATATTATTTTTATGAGTATTTCAGAGTTCAATAAAACCAGAAATCTACACAATGAGGGTCCACACAGTTCACATATTACTCAAAAAAAATCTTATCATGCCATTGATATGGAAACCGTCGAAAAAGAAACTGTTACACCGGGATCGATAGCTATTGCTAAAAGCAGAGATATCGTGTGCATTGATGTTAAAGAAAATAGTATAGAACATCGCACAAATGAAGTAGTAGGCACAGGAATATTGGCAAACATTTCAGAGTTAAAAATGCAGATCATAATTCCTAGGCGAAAGCCTACAATTAATGAATTATACGATGGTATGGTTGATTTTGGGAAGCAAGGGTTAGCGAGACTAACTTGGCGCCAACAACAGCATCCTACACCACCAGAGCAAACGGTTGTGACGCATGATGGTCAGTAATTGCGTTTCTTTAAATTTTTAAAGATTGAGTTCATAATTGCTGCCGAAACAGCTTGCTTGCATGAACAAAAAGCATACATAATTATCTATTACAAAAAGTATGCCGTTTTACTGTCGGTTTTTACCGGACTGCCAAGGAAGGGTTTCACCCGACTTTAGTAGTCGGGAAGGGTTCCCAGACTGCCAAGGGAGAATGTTTTTCGCATGACTCTTGTACGTATGTTTGTAATATTTTAAAACAGCTGGATGGATTTCGACAGTTAAGGTATCGTCATATCGAGACAGACGGACAGACAGACAGACGGACAACAAAGTGATCCTATAGGGGTTTCGTGTTTTCCTTTTGAGGCACGTTTGGAGGTACCGGAGTGCGGAATAATACTCGACAGTGTACATAGTAATGATTATATTTAGCAAAGCGCAAGCGAAAGTTTAACAGAGATGGAAATGAAGTTACAGCGAGAATAGAGAACATTTAGAATAAGGAAGAATATAAACCAAGTTGTAGGTGATAGCGAAAAGAATAAATGATTTTACGATAGGCAAAATATAACCGCGGTAGCGAGCTAAAGCGACGTAGATTCGCGTTGAAGGCGTTAAGTTGACTGGTCGGCTGTCCACGTCGTCTGCGGCTGAAGCGGGCTGCGGAAGGCGGTGCGGCGCGCGGCGTCCGGGGTGAGGTAAGCCAACAAGTCTCCACGGCCGGCAGCGCTCGCGCACGTTGATGGCACGCGCCTTCACGCCAACATGAAGTAAAATGGTAAGCAGGACTTTTGCTGTAATAATAATAAACTTATTAAGTTTTGTGGGTAATACAGATATGCCCGCGACGTTCAGACCTTCGTTATTTTATAAAACCTGAAAGTTTCTCTGTGTATATCCCTAATACCGATATGAGCGCTAGAGCCCGCGACGTTCAGACCTTCGTTATTTTATAAAACCTGAAAGTTTCACTGTGTATATCCCTAATACAGATATGAACGCTAGAGCCCGCGACGTTCAGAACTTCGTTATTTTATAAAACCTGAAAGTTTCTCTGTGTAGGTATATCCCTAATACAGATATGAACGCTAGAGCCCGCGACGTTCAGACCTTCGTTATTTTATAAAACCTGAAAGTTTCTCTGTGTATATCCCTAATACAGATATGAACGCTAGAGCCCGCGACGTTCAGAACTTCGTTATTTTATAAAACCTGAAAGTTTATCTGTGTATATCCCTAATACAGATATGAACGCAAGAGCCCGCGACGTTCAGATCTTCGTTATTTTATAAAACCTGAAAGTTTCTCTGTGTATATCCCTAATACAGATATGAACGCTAGAGCCCGCGACGTTCAGAACTTCGTTATTTTATAAAACCTGAAAGTTTATCTGTGTATATCCCTAATACAGATGGACGCTAGAGCCCGCGACGTTTTGAACTTCGTTATTTTATAAAACCTGAAAGTTTCTCTGTGTATATCCCTAATACAGATATGAACTCAAGAGCCCGCGACGTTCAGATCTTCGTTATTTTATAAAACCTGAAAGTTTCTCTGTGTATATCCCTAATACAGATATGAAAGCTAGAGCCCGCGACGTTCAGAACTTCGTTATTTTATTAAACCAGAAAGTTTCTCTGTGTATATCCCTAATATAGATATGAACGCTAGAGCCCGCGACGTTCAGACCTTCGTTATTTTATAAAACCTGAAAGTTTCTCTGTGTATATCCCTAATATAGATATGAACGCTAGAGCCCGCGACGTTCAGACCTTCGTTATTTTATAAAACCTGAAAGTTTCTCTGTGTATATCCCTAATACAGATATGAACGCTCCCCGAGTATGAAGTATGGATTAAGGTTCCTTTGAAAGTTATGAGGTAGCAAACCACCTCTGACAATTGTCAGACATTTCAGACGGTTCCAACCGGTTTCAGACACCCATTAAAGTATGACTAATTATAGTTATACTTTTGCGTCATAAAACTTGAATTTTATGTAGTTTTTAGTTTCCTATTAGCGTCTAAATAAGATTAATTTGCATGATATAAAAGAAAAAAATCAACTTAAAAATTTCAGCCCATATAATTACGTAACTTGAAAACGATATTTTTTATATGAAGATATATTAATGAAATTGTTGTGAAAAGGTAGATCTATGTTTATAACTAATAATTCAGACAGAATTACATAGATAGCTTGCTTACTTAAATATCTGTGAATGGTGATCAAAATTTCTCAAAAAGACTATGGATAGTCTCCGAAGACCATTTTCGTGTAGCTCTAACGGTTAAAGTAGTTCCCCTTACGCGCAATCGCACCTACGGTAAATAAAAAAATAAAAAAATAGTTTAATTCTCACCATTAACAAATAGTTACAATTTACAATTTTGTTGTTTCCTTAGTTACAATTAGTAGGTACCGACATGAAAGTTATTACAATTGTTTTTATTTGTGGTGGTTATAACGAGGTTCACAAAGTTTTGACCCTACCCCCTGAACTAGGCAGGAACCTGTATCTCAGGGGATAGTGTTCAGCCATTTACAGTGTCGACCAAAAGTCCAGTGGCAATCTCACAAAGCAATAGCTTGACGTTTAGTTTGACTTACGACCTTCTACTTTCAAGAAAATAGACATTGTCGTCTACAAGTACCTAATTGTAGTTCAAAATTTCAACATGGAAACATAAGTCAAGATAGCCTAGCGGTTAGGCGCGTGCAGATCTATGAACGAATCAGTAAGCCGTGTGTTCAAATGTCACATTGTTACTTTTAGACTTTTTGGAAGTTTTTACCAGTTTTTATACTCAATTGGAAGTAATGGAACAGAAATATTATATTCTTTATCTTGTTTGCTTTGTTCACACATTCCGTGAAGTTGAAAGGTAGATCATAGAAAAATAAGTAAGGAGTTTAGATTTATGTGAGGTAGACATGAGATTTATGAATATTTAACTTGACCGGAATGAATGTTTTCGTTTGGTTGAAGTTGTTGGTTAGTGACATGTGGTTTAATAGATAGCGGTATTGTTGTTGCAAAATGCAGGCAAATATTAATATTGAGGCGAGGGCGACTATTTATCGCACTGCATAAGTGGTCTTAATAGAACACAAATATCTGAAGAAACCGGACTTTGTGAGTACTTTATTTATGAATAATTGTAACTTAAACTTTTATTAGAAATTAAAATCTAATATTATTGTTAATTTATTTGATGACTTATAGACTAATTAATTGTTTTTTATTGTAACTTAAACTTTTATTAGAAATTCAAACCTAATGTTATTGTTAATTTATTTGGTGACCTAAGGATTAATGAATTGTTTTTTAAATCCATCATGAGGCCTAAAAGATAAATAATTAGTGTTTATTTATAAATGCAGGGTGAATGATCACTTTAGTATTTTGTTCTACAGGTGCCTAACATTACTTTTTTTTTGTTCTAGAGGAATATTGTAAGTCGTTGGATAAAAAAGTATGAGGAAGAAGGGAGCCTTGCTAGTCGACAGCGAAGTGGAAGGCCGTCGCTTGTTAGCGAAGCGCAGCGACGCCATAATAATATGGTAGGCCAGTATGAAACAAATGGTTTCACGCCTACGAGACACTGCGGAATTATTTGAATTGTTAACAACACATTGCATGGCGGTGTGGGAAAATTTAAGAGGAAGGAATATATCTTTTGTTAAGTATTCTACTTTTTTTTTATCATCATTGTGACTTTTAATGATTATTGTGATTTTTATTTACTTTCTTTTGAATAGAACTTGTTATGAATTTTATATGATTATTGTGAATGTGGGGACCATGTGGGTCACATTTATATTTTTTGTTTATTTTTTCCCACAACTGTCTGGCAGTTTGAGTACTCTAAGCGACCTACCCAAATGTCCTTTCTTTGGTATTGTTCGTCGTTTCGTTGAGCTCCTTGAGTTATAAGTCGAGCTACACGTTAACTGACAAATGCTTGCACTGACTGGACAGGTCCACTCAAATCTGTATGGTTCTTTCTTCAAAAGACCATCTCAGACACTAATCTGCATAGTCCTCATGTGAATTGAGCAAGATTGTCTGGACTTTAAAAGAGACTATGACCTCTGAGTTTGTTTCGGCTGTTTCTTCTCAGAGTAGTCAGGTACGAAACACCGGCCCCATCTAGTTTAAAAAAATGACGTGTAAAAGTGTTTGTAAAAACCTACTTGCAAAATAAACATCATTTATCATTTATCAAAATATTGTGGGGTCCAGGCGCAAACGTCTACTTGACTGCATCTAAAATAATGGGAGTTATACAAAATATCAATCCTAGTGTTTTAATTTGAATTGAGACGTGTAACAAAATATTATTTAGTTGTTAATGTTTAGTTGTTTACTAATGATCTTAAATTGAGGTTTAGTTTCAATCTTCTTTTCTTCAAAAAAATGAACACTTAAACTATAACCTCAATGCGTGTTACATTTATTGTGACGTCACATAAAAAAAATATGTTCATAAAGTCTAAATCATACTTATATTAGTTTTCAATAAACTCCGCTAAATACCGATACCTGGTATCAACAATTTTATTTATGAGATTAGAATATCCTTTCCTTGTTATGTTATTGTGAATTGACTTGTGGGTATACAATAAAAAATCGAACGATTACAAGAGAACTTCTTTTAACTAGATAGAAATGTGACGTTAAAATTCTCATTAAAGTTTTTTTTTCGCCACACAAATAAGAGTGTTTGCTGCGTGTATAACAAAAGAGACGGAAATATGTTTTTTTGTTATGTGGAGTGTGACGCGACGACCTGCGACTGTTGGGCGAATTCTGGTGTGCGTTCTGTATTGAGACCACTTACACATACAGACGCACGGTCGCTCGACCGTGCGTTCACAGCAATACAATCCTTAGCGCATAGATAATACACTATATAATACAAGATAGATGTGCAACTGAGGTTTTCGTTTTAAAAACTGTGTACCCCAACTGTTAGATGGCGTTACTTGTCTCAATGTACCCTCCGCTTACGCTATCGCTCACTAGGTGGCGCTTTTAGGTTTTGTTTCTAGTAATAAATCCTTTTATTGAAGAATGATTGTTATTTATTTGTGTGAAATAAATGAATTATTATGTGTATGAAATAGACTATGATGACAACATCATGATTATTCTAGTCTTGCCTTAAATAAAATATAGAATTCGAAACATACACATAAGAATTTACTTATTTCACAAAATAAATAACAATCAGTCGTCAATAAAAGGAAAATCATTCTTCAAAATCTTAAGCTAGGAATGACATCAATAAGAGCCATATCAATAAATTAATGATAGATAGAAATTAAAAAAATATTTAGTTTTTTAAAGAATTTATTTCCTTTTTTTACAATTTGTGATAAAATAATATACATACAATACAATACATCCAAAAAGCACTTAACTCGTCGAATTCAAATCAAAAAGGTAAAATCGAGGTCCACTATAGGTACACAGCGTTGGGTCAATCGTTTACGTATCTTATCACAGGGTCCAGGGGAGAGAGTCCAACGTTTATAATAGCAGATATCAAGAAAACAAGCACAGTTTTAGGTCGTAAAAGAACACAAAACAGATCACCGGAACACCACGAAACAACAAGTAACTTAAAAAAAGTTTTCAAATGTACCCCCACTGTTACTGTGTAATAAATAAACTACTTGAAGTGAAAACGAAAAGGTCTTGTTTATTTTGCAACAATATTTTAAAATTTATCTGTAATGTAAAACATGTTGAAATAATAATAATAAATAATACTTTTTTTATTAATATTTAGTAATACTTTTATCGTACTGTTATCAACTAGCTCTATCTATTGGCAAAAGTATAAAACTATAGCCAAACAAGCGTTCCTAACCACATAGATGGCAGCACTGTCTATGAAAATTTTGTTTGAAGCCAATGTATGGAAGTTTCACCCCCCTGCCTTAGCGTGCCTCTGCACTTATGAACGCTTACTGTACATTCTGATTCTTCTTAGGACATTATTTTGTATGTCACTGATAGAGATAAAGTACTATTAAAAATGCGAGGGTTTGTTGGTGAGCTTAAAGATACGAGGTGTGGATGTAGGTGTGTGTGTTAATATGAGTGGTGAATTAGAGTAATGTGTGTAAGTGAAGAGAGAGTGAGTGAGAGGTTGAGTGATGTGGGAGTGTGTGTGTGTGTGTACGATGTAGTGAGTAAGGAAAATGTGTTTGTTTATATGGTAGATAGAAGATTATACATTTAGGGTCATTATGTTTTCAGTGTCTTCGTAGTCCAATTGTAGTAAGTATATTTTTAGCTTATTCTTGGTTTCATGACTGGTAGTCTTATTAAATTTGTTTTTTCGTTTAATTTGTTATATAATATGGAACTTAGGACATAATGTTGCCGTTTTGCAAACTTTGTGCTGTGTGGGACATTTGGGCAAGGTGCTGGATTTCTGCGTCTACCAGTATCAGCAGGCGGGAGAACTGTTCGATGTCTTCTCAGAACTGATGCGAGTACAAAAAGCTGTCGAATTGTTAGCACCTGACATTCTGAGTACAGCTGTGTAGTTGGGTATCTAAAAGGCTTCCTTTTTATAACTTTCAGAACAGCTCTGTGGGCTCGCTCCAGGACTAGAAACTTCGTTTTTGTGGCTCCACCCCACACAGAAATGCAATAATTTATGATAGATTGACACAGAGCGATGTATATTTTTATAAGAAGCACTTGAGATGCAGATTTTCTGAGAGTTTTAAACAAGAAGATCATGTTTCTTAACCTTGTCATTACTTTTTCAAGTTGTTTGTCCCATCTTAGATACTCATCAATTTGAACTCCTAAATATCTGACAACACTGGCAGGTGTAATAGTTTTGCAATTACAGTTTTGTGTTTTATCTAAACAAGTGTGTGCAATTATATTATACTCATCAGGTGGACGGTAGACTTAATGTGTAGACTGTAGACGTAAGAACCATCCAAACGGTCTGACAACTGAGAAAACACCTTTTGTTAGTTCCTCAAGTAACATACATTTTAATTCAGGTTTTATAATATGACGAAAGTATAACTATAATTCATCATACTTTAATGGGTGTCTGAAACCGGTTGTTACCGTCTGAAATGTCTGACAATTGTCAGAGGTGGTTTATAATATTGTTCCAAATAAAATATATCAAAACTAAGCTTTATACTATGACGGAAGTAAGGATACACCTTTGCTACCTCATCATAACTTTCAAAGGAACCGTTATCCAAACTTCATACTCGGGGAGCGTTCATGCCTGTATTAGGGACATACACAGATAAACTTTCAGGTTTTATAAAATAACGAAGGTCTAAAAAGCAGCGGTGAAGTTGCTTGTTGCAAAAATAAAAAAAACATTTTCTTGTTTTAGATCGCACTCGCCAAAGTCAAGCCTCACTACAGTCCCAAGTGCCTCCTTCCGGTCCAAAATATAAACAAGCTCAACTATGGAGCGGTCAAGGTCAAGGAAACCCACCTCCTCAAGGATACCCTCCTCAATCTCAAGGACAACAACCTCAACCTCCACCATACCCTCAAAACACATACGGTCAAAAGCCTGGGTTCCCAGGTCAACAATTCCTTGGAAACCTTGGGGGTCAAGGTTCACCTGCAGAATTTCGTGGGGAAATGCCGGAATATAATCCTAAAGACCGAAACTCATTTGTCGCTCTAGTCATGGCAATAACATGTATAATGTTAGCGACCACTGCTATCTTCATAGGTACTGTTGTGCTAACGTAAGTAGACCCTATCGTTCTCTTTGTGACTTACAATTATAATAGTAATATAGAATGTTCTCGTAAAGCAACAGATGTAACAATGATTTAATTTGGAAATGTTTGTTTCAGCCCCAATTTAAAAAGAACATTTAGAAAATTTGCACTTCCAGTGGCTATACCCTGCATGTAAGGTGATTTTAAAATAATATTAGCCTTAAGCCATTATACACACATCAAAAAAAGTTTGCGATCACTTTGAAAAACGTAATCTTTTTTGTTACGGTAGATTATATTATGATATCTTCTTCTTGTTATTATTTATTATTGTGCTTATTTTTTAATTTCAAACAGGGTATTTTATTTAAAGAAAACACACAAAAAATATTTTTCTTAATAAAATTCAATTTAAAAATTGTATCATCTTATGCTAGTGATCACAAACTTTTTTTGATGTGTGTACTATCGTGGTCTTTTCCGCCTGGCCAGTTTAATTTTTTTTCGCTTAAATCATGCGGAGGCGAGCCACGCCCCCTTAAAGTTTGGGCCTATTAGGAAAGCGTCAACTTTGGCGCGCAAAATAACAATAACTCTTGTTTGGCGTGCGTCGTCAGTGCGCTCGGCCGATTCGGTATCTTTTCATTAATTATTTCTATACAAAGTCAACGGAGCGGGGCTAGAGAGCGTTTCTATGTTGCGAGTGTAAGCAAATTTAGCTTAGTGGTGGTCAGGCGGGAGTGTCCTCGATAGTACTTCGTCGTAATGTACAATTTATTGCTGTCGTGTCGCGATACAACGTCATATCGTGTGAAAGCAACGATAAAAGCTCTTGATTTCTGTTAGGTTAGGTTTTTAAATAACAATAGTTTATGTGCAGGTTTAATTGGAACATAAATAATACAGTGCTGTATAATGTTACACTAACATCTAAAAGAGCATTACGGCACTTTTGAAAGAAAAAAAAACAACAAGAATAAAGCGAAGCTACATTCACAGTCACAAGGCATAATAACTTGAGAAAGTACTGTAGTTGTTCATTCCAAAGCGTAGATCTCTATGTAGGAGAATGGGAAAGAATCTCCATGGACACTTTTTAACCGATTTCCAAAAAGAGGAGGTTAGCAATTCGTCAGTTTTTCTTTTTTGTTTGTATGTTGAGCGATATCTTCGCCAAATGTGAACCGAAATCGATGATTCTTTTTTGTATGGAATAAAATAACTTTGCAATCTTTGGAGATATATAATGGAACTATTCAATAATAGACAGCAAATTGGTCGTAATTGCCAAAATCGCTGGGATGTGTGATTTTTAACAACATCATAACATAACTTCACGCCTGTATACTTTGAGGGGGTACGCAAATGTGTGGGTGTAATCCACATTTCGTCAGTTAGGTATGTTAAGTTCCATTTTATTGGGGATAAGCCTATTACCATGACATGAATTGTTAACAATATAAAATAAACTAGTATAGCTAGTACTAGTGTGGGTGCGCGAGCTGCGCGCAGCTCGCGGGTTTCGTGTTTTTGAGAAGTATTCCTTACCCTTATAAAATTTTTAGAATCCCATAGGAATCCTTAAATGAATTGGTAAATCCGTTAGAATTACCCCTAAATCAGTATGAAAACCCTTAAGAACTCCTAAAATATTCTAAAAACCAATTAAAGTAAAAAAGCGTATTTAAAAACTCAGTCCCATAAAAAAAAAACGCTACCCTAAAGTTTGCTTGTCGTCGGCCTGAGTTACGCTTCACCCACTCAACCTTCGTTACGCTGCGGAGGTTGCCGGCTCACTTCGCTCGCCAACTCCCCCCTTCGCTCCACTCGGTCTCGCAGGTTCGCTCCACTCAGAACCTACCTACCACCAGACAGGTTTTGAAGCCTACTATAATATTTGTTCAAACACATAATGGCTCTCTCTAACCGTTACGAAGTTACAGCCCTTTCAATTTTAGGGGAGGGTGGGGAGGGTAGGGAGGGGAGGGTATACAAATTTCAACGCCCCTCAATAGTTTTAGGTAAGAATCAAAAGATTTTTCAATAGTAAAAAAGGGATGAAGAGGGGGTAAAGGGGGTGAGAGGGGCGAGTTTTGAAAAATTATTTTGACTAACTCTAGGCCCTTTCTTACGAATCTGAAAAAAAAATGAACCAAGTCTCTCAACTTCCGAGATCCGCCAAAAGGGGGGAGAAGGGGGGCAAAAGGGGCAACTTTGAAAATGGTTTCTTTACTTTTCCGAGCTTCCTCTATACGAATCTGAAAAAAAAATGTTTCAAGTCTCTTGGTTTCCGAGATACGATAGGTAGGGGGAGGAAGGGGGGTGAAAAGGGGAGGTTTGGCACTTTTCCCATACTCGCGAGAGTTATTTGTTTACGAATCTGTCAAAATATACCCCTCTCCCCATCCACCATCTGGAAGAACAATTATGTCAATGAGTCAGTCAGTCAGTCAGGAGTTAATCAGTGAGTGGTAATCGAGCTTTATATAGTACTAGCTGACCCGCGCAACTTCGTCTGCGTTACATAAGAGAGAGAGAGGGTTAGAGAGAGTGTGAGTCAACCTTAAAAGATAGACATGTGCTATCGTGAACTTTATAAGAGAAACAATCCCGTCATACATGCATGATTGTTGAGTAACTTTTACCGTTTACGCAGTGCACGCAACGGAAGCTCTCAAAAGCAATATTTTTTCCCTGTATTTGCAACATTTTTCATTGATGCTCCGATCCTATTGATTATAGCGTGATCTTATATAACGTATAGCCTTCCTCGATAAATAGGGTATCCAACACTAAAAGACGTTTTAACTCGAACCAGTGGTTCCTAAAATTAGCGCGTTGAACCAACCAAACCAAAAACTCTTCTCCTTTATAATAAGTATAAAAAGATAAAAATTCAAGATGCCAGAGATTTGGATTCAAGTGGCTAAAAATTAAATTTCTCAGAAATATTGTTTTTTCCAATTAGAGGCTTCCCTCGACAGCCTTACATTCTCACCCTTAGACACTCGATGATAGTTTTACCCTAGCAAGGGCGAAAGTTCTCATCAAGATACATGAAATGAGCCCAAACGCGATATAGCTGCTGTATACTTTCAGAGACCTCTGGCTACTGTCTTCAGTCTCCATCGTCAGATCTTCGATGAAAGTCATGCTCTTGTTAGGTCTAAAGTTCTCATCAAGCTGCATAAATGAGCCCAAACACCACATAGCTGCTGCAAACTCTTGCGGTGCTTTTGCAATTGCCTTCCGTTTCCATCTTCAGACCTTCGATGACTTTCAAACTCCAGCTAGGTCTAAAGTTCTCATTAAGGTGCATGAAATGAGCCCAAGCACGATTTTTCAATTTTAAATAGGACCAACTTTGAGATAATTATACGCTTACCACAAAAAAAATATCATGCAATATCGGAATTACCTGTAAAAAGTTATGCATGGTCCCATAGAAAAAAATATACGCATTGAATTGAGAACCTCCTGAATTTGTTTGGTGGGCATAACACACAATCTGAGGCAACTGGGCGAGAGTCATTCTATCACGAAAAATCTTAACAACGCGATTCAGAAAATGGAGTGAAATGAACAACGCCATCTATAGACATGGAAAGCGGTCTAACACACACTATATTGGCTATGTAGATTTTTAAAGCAGCGTCATATAGACTAATTTACAGTACCTCTTGCTATCTTAACTTTTTTTAAAGACGGTCACTCGATTTAAAAGTTAACTTGTGAGCACATGTTTAGTTATTAGTACCATTTTGGTTGAATAGATGTCGCTGCGAGTATCTTACATTTTGATGATAAGTTCTTCTTGAACACGGTAAGTTCATTTATATCATCTGATAGAAAGCACCGATTACAATGAAACAAAAACTAAAACCTTCTCTAAGTTATGCCCAATATTTGTGCATTAAATCTAACCACATTAAATTGGATTTATAATTTACACGTGATGCTGTAACAAAAGACCCCGCACAGACATACAGACAAAAACATTAAAAATGGTAGAAATGGGTTCTGTTAGTGATCCTTTAACACCCTACTATTTTTTTTCTAAATATTTTCATTGTACAGAAACGCCACGGCATGAAATAGTTTGAACCAAAACGAAGACAAACCAAACAACAATGATGACAAATATTTCAAAGCAAATTAGTAGTAATAGCAAAATATCGCAGAACAGAAATGAGCTTGAACGTGAATCGCCTAAGTCATTGTATCCTAACCTCAGGTTTTACACTATTCTGTAATCTGTGATTGATTCATGAGTTCGTTTTTTGAAACGTTTTTTCTTACCTTTCAGCAGACGAAAAATACTGGCCACCTAGAAATTGGCATAAAAACTTTAGAACGTTATAGAACCTCATTTCATTACCTTTCAGTAGACGCCTGCATATTACTGAAACATACTGGCCACCTACAAATTCGCATTTAAAAAACTGAAGATAAACCTCAAGGAACTTCCAAATTCTTATTTCAATGTAAAATATGCATTAACTCGCTGTCGGAAAAAGCGCGGGAAACGTTCAACTTGGCGGACGCGTCCTTTTTGAATTTAAGATAAATTATTTTAAAATACGCTATCATAGGATCAGTAGTCTTAGTTTTAGTGCTCTATCTTCTTTATTTTTTATAAATTTGTAGTTTTTTAGTGTTTTTTTTTCTTTCTTCGGTAGTGGTAAGTTTTTACTCATAATTGTTGAAGCCGTGTAATGAACGACCCGCCAGACCCGGGGGACTTTGTTCCCCCGGCAGGCAATTTTGTAACTGTGAGCAATGAGTCGGGCATGGACACTGATGGGTCGTCCTCGGCTCGCCACCGGAAAAGAAGTCGCGTACATGTGTGCAAGCACTGTAATAAACGCCGTCGCACCCGAAATAACCACGGTTCCGAGTCGTCGGGTTGTGGTTGCACGGATCCTACAAGTCCTACAACTCTATCAGAACCTATAATTAGCTCTGTAATACCAACCATTGTTGCTGATATTCATGCTCCATCCGTAGCAGTTCCCGCGCAAATCGGTCGTAAAGAATACGACAAAACCGACACTGCACCATATATTATTCATTTACAGAAGAAAACTATTTCCCCTGATGATGGTACTACATTGCACCCAATCACATTTGGTAAATTCCTTAAACACAACGCCTTTCAAAATGTTATAAATGGTAGCGTCAAAAAAATTGGGCGAAATAAAATTTCTCTCTCATTTTCCAATTTTCTGGATGCAAATTCTTTTATTACACATAATAGTCTGGAAACATACAATTACAAAGCTTTCATACCCACTTTTAATGTTACGAGAATGGGTCTAGTGCGGGGCGTTCCTGCAGAATGGTCTCCAGAGGAAGTTATTGATAATATTACAGTTCCTATTGGGTGCGGTCCAATTCTAAAAGTCAGACGCCTTAATTTTAAATCCGTTGTTGATGGTACAACCATTTGGAAGCCATCCCAATCCATAGTTGTTACTTTTGATGGACAGGTTCTACCTAAAAGAATCTTTATGTGTTATAATGCATTGCCTGTTGATTTATATATTTTCCCTACTGTACAATGCTTCAATTGCTGTCGTTTTGGACACACTAAAATTCAGTGCAGATCTAAACCTCGCTGTTATAAATGTGGTCAAGGCCATACTGGAGATAGCTGTGAAAGGGAAATAGAAAATGCATCTTGCTGTCTGTGTTCTGGCTTTCACTATGCCATTAATAAATCTTGTCCTGAATTCTCTCGACAAAAACAGATTAAATCATACATGGCACATAGCTCAGTTTCTTATGCTGAAGCAGCAAAAGTATACCCCCCAGTAACTAAATCTTATGCTGACACACTTTTATCTTCTCCTTCTAAAAATTTTGCAGATACTCCATCAATCTCTTCACCCAATAGAATGCAGGCTTCAAGTAGTTATAAAAAGACTGTCTTCCTGAAACCACGCTCCCCACCCAAATCTATACAAGGTTATAATAAAGAGGCCCATAATGCTATTATTAACGATTTTACAATTCCCCAGCCATCTAATGGCTGTGGTTTTTCTAATAATCCAAATAATGATAAAAATGATGTCAACTTTTCTATTACCGATTTTCTCTCTGCATTACACAATCTTCTTAATCAATTCAACATCTCACCGTCCAACGTTGCCTCAACTTTCAATGTACCTCAATCTACTCATAATGGACAACACATCCAATATAGTCCAATGGAACTGCCGCAGTCTAGTAAACAAAAAGAGTGAAGTTATATACCTTTTAAACAAATATGAGCCATTTATCTTTGCTTTATCAGAGACTTGGCTCAAATCAAATCATATTTTTAAAATTAATGGTTATTTAACCATTAGGGAGGATAGATCTGATGGGTATGGTGGTGTAGCTATACTCATCAAGAACTCTATTCCTTTCTCTATCATTTCATTACCTCCTCATAGTGAGGAAATTTCTATTGTAGCCATTAAGGTGCACCAAACTTGTTTTGTTTCTATTTACATTCCTCACCCTTCTTCTTCTATCCTTCAAGAGATTAATAATCTCTTTTCTTTTCTTCCAAGGCCTTTCTTAATATTGGGGGACTTTAATTGCCATCACCAATCATGGGGTTGTTCTGTTTCTAATTGTCATGGAGAGGAATTACTAGATATTATAGACTCACATAACTTATGCATCTTGAACTCAGGAGCTGCTACTCGCCGTTCAGATCCCAACCAAAACCAAAGTGCAATTGACCTATCTATCTGTTCTTCAAACTTAGCATCTTCATTAACTTGGCATACTCTAACCTCCACTCATGGTAGTGACCATTTCCCAATAGTTATTTCTTATCCTACTTCCAAATCAAAGGCATCACCAAGGAGATCTAACTTAAAACATAAATTACCTAGTAGAAATAATAATGACTGGGACAAATTTAGAAGCATTGTTGACAGTAAGCTTTGCTCCTTGCCTGTAATTTCTGATGGCAATGAAAACAGCTGTGCTGAAGCTTTAGCACTTTTGTTAATCGAAGCTGCAGATGTAGTTTTTCCTGTAAAAAATAACAATAATAGTACAATTCCCTCGCCTCCATGGTGGGACTCTGAGTGTACAGAATTAGTTAACAAACGTAAAGAGGCGGAATATAATTATAACCTTAATATGTCTGATATTAATTTTGAAACTGTTACTAACTTAATTAACGAAACTTATAAACTTTTTAAGAAAAAAAAATTTGAGTCTTGGCGTAACTTCTGCTCATCAATTTCACCGAATACTCACCCAACGATTGTCTGGCGTAACATCCGTAGATTTAGATCCATATACAAGAACCCTTCACCTATACCTGATTCTTTAGCCAGCGAATTTTTAGATAACTTAGCGCCGCCTTGGGTTCCTGAGGCTATTAAGATTAACCCTAACCTGTCCTTACCAATACTGTCAATAACCAACGGATCCCATAACCAAGACACCCATACGACCCTAGATGGCCCATTCACTCTTACTGAATTAAAGGGTGTTATTCATAAAACTAAGGATTCTGCACCAGGCAGTGATGGCATCCCATATTCCTTTTTTGCTAATTTAAATGATGACGTCCTCAGTTATTATTTACATCTTATCAATTCTATTATGATCACTGGAAACATTCCTGTTGAATGGAAACGTCAAATGGTGTTGCCATTTCTTAAACCAAATAGAATCCCATCTGACGCTTCTTCATACCGTCCCATAATTTTGTCTTCAGTTCTGATGAAATTAGCTGAACACTTAATTAAAAATCGTCTAGAATGGTTTGTTGAAAGTAAGGGTCTTTTGGCAGAATCACAATATGGCTTTAGAAAAGGTAGAAGTACCAGTGACTGTTTAAGCATTTTAACATCGGATATTCGGATTTCATTTTCTAATAATCATTCCACAGTCGCGGTTTTCCTTGACATTAATTCAGCTTATGATAATGTTGTATTATCAGTTTTACAAAATAAATTAAGAGCCTTACGGGTTCCATTGAATTTGTCGAATTTTATTATTAATATCCTGACTGAACGCTCTATTAGTATGTTAATTGGAGATCAAGTGGTATCTCACCTTGTGTGGAAAGGCCTCCCACAGGGTTCTGTGCTCAGCCCCCTTCTATACAATATATACACTTTTGATTTAGACTCGTCCTTAGCTGACCATGTTAGGGTTCTTCAATATGCCGATGATTTGTTGTTATATTCTTCAAGCCAATCCGTCGAACTGGCTAGCCAGGCTATTAATTCCGCATTATCTAATTTGGAGTCATGGTTACATCATAACGGCTTGGATATATCCACGTCTAAAAGCGCGGCCGTTTTATTCACCCGAAAGAGAAATATTCCCACAATAAATCTCTTCTATAAGCAAACTCCTATCCCGATTAAAGATAATTTCAGATATCTAGGTGTAATACTTGACTGTAAATTAAGTTGTGTACCTCATTGTGATTACATTGTTAACAAATGTGAAAATCACCTAAACATGCTTAGATGCCTTTCTGGTGTATGGTGGGGTGCGCACCCCTTTTCATTGAAACTTATTTATAACGCAATCATCAGAAGCACTCTGGATTATGGATCGTTTCTACTGGAACCTGGTAACGTTATGGCTTTTAATAAATTGGATCGCATCCAATCCAAAGCTCTACGCATTGTTTCGGGTGCTATGAAGTCCAGTCCCATTAATGCACTCCAAATTGAATGCGGGGAAGCACCTTTACATCTGAGACGACAATTCCTGTCTGACAAATATTTGTTCCGGATTCTTCAGTCATCAACTCATCCTCTCATTCCTAAACTAGACTCTTTAGTGTTACAAATAGAATCTTCTGACTACTGGTCCCATAAACGTGCTCCCTGTCTAGTTATAAGCTATAAAAAATTCCTTTCACTTTCTTCTCCTATTCACCGTTCCAATAAACTTCCCATGTTTAACTGTAGTTATGAAAGTTTACTGTTCAGCCCCACCCTAAATTTTACATGTGTTAAAAAATCAGACCCTGACAGAAATTCAAGTTTTAATATATTTTTGGCTGAACACTTAGAGTATCACCATGTATTTACGGATGCTGCCAAGCTTTCTCCTACGGGTTGTGTTGGGATAGGTACATATCACTCTCAATACGACATCGTCCAAAAAATAAAACTGCCTCCGGAAACTTCTGTTTTTACGGGGGAATGTTTCGGCATTTTAAAAGCATTAGAATATTCTCGCTTTTTTAAACTCAAAAAAACTATAATTTTTACAGATTCTCAAAGTGCTCTTCTAGCCATCAACAAATCCCCTTTCGAACATAAATCGCAGTTTCCTATCATTTATTTAATAAGAGAATTTGCGTTCAGAACCATCTCTGAGGGTAATTCAATCCAGTTTGCGTGGATTCCGGCCCATGCTGGAATCCACGGCAATGAAATGGCGGATACACTCGCCGGTGATGCGGTGCAGTGTGGAGACTTAGTTCCCTATGTAAATTTTAGCTCTGATCTTGTGACTCTACCAAAAACTTTTCTTCGTGACACTTGGAAGATAGCTTGGGATATCAGTAGCAAATCGAAGGGATATTATTTTTCATTAATTCAACCTGACGTTCCGGAAAAACCGTGGTTTGGTAGGGCTGGGTTTGGTAAGATGGAGACATCCATTCTTATACGGATGAGGCTGGGTCATGTTTGTACTCCAGCCCATCTTGCCAAACTACATATCATTGACGACCCCACTTGTTCGTGTGGCACAGATGTGGGTGACTTGAACCACATTCTTTTCTCCTGTCCTCTATATGACCGTTCTTCCTTTTTCAGTGATCTATTATCTCTCCGTATTCCTTTTCCTACTTCAGTTCTATCTTTATTTTGTACAAATAGTTTTCCTGTATATAAATGTATAGCTTCATTCATTACCATTAATAATATTAAATTGTAATATATTTAATTTTTTTTTTTCCTCCTACTGATCCTATATTATCCCAAATTCCGATCTAAATAATATTTTTATATTCCTGTTTCCCTACCTTTGTAAATAACTTGACATTGGCGAGATGCACAAACCGTGCGAAGCCAGAAGAAAAAAAAAAAAAAAAAAAAAAAAAAAAAAAAAAACTCGCTGTCGTAAAATTCAATATGGATCTTTTTCGGCTTCCGAATTCTAATTTCAATGTGAAGTATGCATTACCGCGTTGCTGTAAGATTCAATTTGGATCTTTCCACTTTTTTCATACAAACATTAAACACCCTTATTTATACCCTTAAGGGCCGAATTTCATAAAACCTTAAACCTTAGTGAGCACCAAGAAGCTGAAAGGAACATTCAGGCCCACATTCACGTCTCTAACTTTAAAAACATAGGACTTTCATACAAACTTTGAGACCCCTTTTCAACCCCTTGGGGTGCGAATATTAAAAAATCCTGTCTTAGTGCGCGCCTGCACCCCATAGAGAGTGTTTGTGCCAAATTCTGGACCTCACGGCCCAGTAGTTTCCGAGATTTCGTGATGAGTGGTCAGTCAGTGAGTGGACTTCTCTTTTATATATATAGATAACTAGCTGTTGCCCGCGGCTTCGCCCGCGTAAAGTTCGGTAACTGTCCCACTGAATCATACTAAAGGGATAAATAGTGTCCTACATGTGAATCCAGGTTATAAACTATCGATGTGCCAAATTTCATAATCATCACAACCACCATCACTGTCACAACCACCATTATTATCACAATCACCATCACTATCAAAACCAACATCAATATCACAATCATTATCACAATCACCATCACTATTTCAGTCACCATCACCATCACAAACACCAACACAATCACCATCACAATCACAGTCACCATCAATATCACCATCATTATCACAATCACCATCACAATCACCATCACAATCACCATCACAATCACCATCACAATCACCATCACAATCACCATCATAATCACCATCACAATCACCATCACCATCACAATCACTATCAAAATCACCATCACAATCACAATCACCATAACAATCACCATCATCGTTATCTCAATCATTATCACAATCGCCATCACAATCACCATCACCATCACAATCGCCATCACAATCACACTATCACAATCACCATCACCATCACAATCACCATCACAATCACCATCACAATCACCATCACGATCACCATCACGATCACCATCACGATCTCCATCACAATCACCATCAATGTTGAATGATCACAACCGTTTCAAGGTTCCATCTATCTCTATACCAAAATTCATTTAGTAGGGATATACGATACACAACTGCACTCTGCGTTTCCACCCGTATAATTCCGGGATCGGGATCGGGATCTGGATAAAAAGTACCCTATGTCCTTTCCCAAGGTTCCATCTATCTCTATACCAAAATTCATCAAAATCGGTTCAGCGGTTTAGGCGTGAAAAGGTAACAGACAGACAGACAGACAGACAATGTTGAATGATCACAACCGTTTCAAGGTTCCATCTATCTCTATACCAAAATTCATTTAGTAGGGATATACGATACACAACTGCACTCTGCGTTTCCACCCGTATAATTCCGGGATCGGGATCGGGATCTGGATAAAAAGTACCCTATGTCCTTTCCCAAGGTTCCATCTATCTCTATACCAAAATTCATCAAAATCGGTTCAGCGGTTTAGGCGTGAAAAGGTAACAGACAGACAGACAGACAGACAGAGTTACTTTCGCATTTATAATATTAATAATAGTAGGGATAGTAGGGACTAGTATTTGCGAGGGTGCGCGAGCTGCGCGCAGCTCGCGTGTTGTCGTGTTCTTGAGAAGTATTCCTTGCCATCATAAAAATAATACAATAATAATATAAAAATTAAAGTATGTCTGCAAAATTGCTAATTTTCTACATTAATTTGCAGGATAGTCCTGATTGGAATAAACTACGCCTTCATGTGCTGTGCTTACGCTCGCAGGCTCCCGTGCAATGTATTTCTTTTAATTTTGACGGTAAGACAAAATGAGGCCCAAAGCCGTAGCAAAAACGAACACTGTAAACGGAACGTAAATTCTAACGATTTTTAAATCGACAATAAAACGATACTGTAGCGATTTGGTTGAATTTCTTACGTCAAGCACAAATCACTTAATGGGTGTAAAAAGCCAAGCCATTAGGGGCCGCCTCCACGAGCGAGAGAATCGCGGCGATATTATCGTCCTTGCCACGTTTTTCTATACACTCTCTTTTGGGACATCTCCACGAGCGAGAGAATCGCTGCGATATTATCGTCCTTGCCACGTTTTTCTATACACTCTCTTTTGGGACATCTCCACGAGCGAGAGAATCGCGGCGATATTATCGTCCTTGCCACGTTTTTCTATACACTCTCTTTTGGGCCATCTCCACGAGCGAGAGAATCGCTGCGATATTTTCGTATAGAAACACATTGAATCGCCGCGATTCGCTCGCTCGTAGAGACGGCCCCTTGATGAAGCCGAAATTCACTTGTTCTCCATATTTTTGATTTTTTTTTGTTGTTCTGGACCAAACCTGGGCATCTTCTAGTAATCAAAATACTGGTCATAGTGCCAACTTTCCCACAATTATTTTTTTTCAATACGAGTTATTTTTTACGTCTTTTATGCTTTGTAGGTACCTATGTGTTGCACGTCATGTGCCTGCGGCAAATAAAATTTTCTTCTTTCTTTCTTTCTTTAATGTTATAATTTTATTTTAAACACCTCTATGACCCCTGTACTATTCAATGCACCCATCAACACAATGTTTTGAGTCCTACCGTTAACTGTGATATTTAACAACAAAAAAAAAAGTCGCTTCCCAGCAATAATAAATGGTTCCGTAGAGTTACTTAGTAAGATGTACAGAATGCCAACTTACCGCAGTGTCTCAAAACGAAAGTCTATGACCAGTGTGTGTTGCCGTAGTGATTACATACGGGACCGAAACGTGGTCGCTCACAATGGGCCTCATCAGAAGGCTTAAAGTCACCCAAAGGGCAATGGAGAGGGCTATGCTCGAAGTTTCCTTGCGCGATCGAATCAGAAATGAAGACATCTGCAAGAGAACCAAGGTTACCGACGTAGCCCGAAGAATTGCCAAACTCAAGTGGCAGTGGGCAGGGCACATTGCTCGCAGGCCGAAAAGTTCTGGAGTGGCGACCGCGAACCGGAAGACGTTGCGTTGGAAGGCCTCCCACTAGGTGGACCGATGACGAAGAACGATGATGGTGAAGGTTGCGGGAATCCGCTGGATGCGAGTCGCACGGAACCGGTCAATGTGGCGACACTTGGGGGAGGCCTATGTCCAGCAGTGGACGTCTTTCGGCTGAAATGATGATGATGATGTACAGAATGCTTGGTTGTCGGCTTCGTGAAGGGTTTCGTTTTCTCCTCATGTAGATATGAAAAACCCAATTCGCATCAAAAGGTCGTTGCTTGAAATGCTGGAGGTGGATTGTGTCCTGGGGCAAGTCAGCGGCCAGTCACAACTTCGAGAAAGAGCCTATAGATGGATCTACGTGGGCAGCGTTTATAGACTAAGGTCTTCATCTTCAACCAGTGCGTTCTAACCGTCCTAACAGTTGAAATGGTCCACAAAAATCAAGGTAACTCAGCAGGCTATGCTCGAAGTTTCATTGACGGAAAAAAACTATTCGGAGAACAATAAAAGAAAATAGTTATTGACATAGTGTACAGCTTAAAGCTGAAGTGGCAAGTGGTAGATTGTTCATGTCTGTTGAAGGACCTACGGATGGAGCAAACCAGCACACCTAGCCAAGTTACAAACGTTTCGTATCGATTCTCATTCTACTATCGTAAACGCCTCGGCGTAAGCGATTGTAGAAAGCTCTAAATTGGTACCCAAGTTGACACGACTGAGTGGATCGCTCGTTCTGTAATGTCTGTGAGCGTTCCTGCCAAAGAGTTTAGCGACCAACATTGTAGAAACGATAACATTCTATTCTATCATTTTGAACGATGTAACCTTGTCTACGAATTTTCTATTCGTTTGTGTTGATCACGTGATTTAACGTTGAGATGATGTCATTCCCATTCATTTGAATAGTTTTCTACTAGCGTTAACGATTGTAGATTGTCAACTTGGCTAGGGGTGCAGTTCTGCAATGGAGACAAGATGGACCGTCGATCTTAAAACTGTTGATGGATCAGACTTGATACGAAAGACCGAGGCCAGGATGTTGTAGCACAGCTTTGGGAATACTTGTGTTCGATTATTTGATTTATGACTTGTTGGCATCCCCAACATTTTATTAATTATATTTTTTGTCTTGCAACACTTAATATTCTGTCATGTTGTGTCAATGTCATTTTTATGTCACATCAACTATCAGTCAGTTCAAGAAATATAGCACCTCGATTGTCTCCATGAACAAGTCACGTTTTTTATTCCAAAAACCTACTCTCAATTCTACCAGCCTAAACCCTGGAAATACAATCCTCAACAGACTGCAATGAGGGCTTTCGTTTTTGAGCTCACCAGATGGCGCCACTATCGAGTGAGGTCCTGTCAATAATTCTATTTTATACTATAAAATACCAATAACTTCATAAAAAAGTTTATTTTATTACGTATAACAACATATTGTAAATTTCAGATACATATTTAAAATATTCTCCCTAAAATTGGCAAGCATGTAACATTTAAAAATCATTCTACCTCCAAATACTAACAAATAAGATCCTAAGTTGCTACTTAAATCTTCAAGTCGTAATGAATCAAGAATGGCTCAGTCCACCTAGTGGAGAGGCCCTTCAACGCATCGTCTTCCGATTCGCGGTCGCTATTCCAGAGCTTTTCGGCCCCATCAGCCATCCGTTCTGCGAGCAATGTGTCTTGCACATTGCCACTTAAGTTTGGCAATTCTTTGGGCTACGTCGGTAACCTGATTTTAAAACTACGTAGGTCAATTTAATGTGCGAAACAAATATTTTCTGTTTTAAAATCATTCGAATTTACGTTACGTTTACTAAATTACTGCCTCGGTACCTAAGCGCGACTGCAGAGCCGAGCAGAGAGGTCCTGTGTTCGATTCCCGGATCGGGCAAAGTATTATTGTGTTTTTCTATCAAGAATTTCTCAGTAGCAGCAATAGGCTAGTTTCCACCATCAAAGAACAGCAAATCTATTTAGTCCGTCAATTAGAGTATTGGAAAATAATGGACATGTATTTTTTGTTTTTGTAAATCAATGAATAATAACAAAGATAAAACGCATCAAAACTCGAGAGTGGGTGCTCGTGACGTCACAACGTGCTAAAAATTTTAACACGGCGTGACGTATTGAGAAGTTCAAAAGCGTCGTATCTTCGTCAATTCTGGCTTACGTAACAAAAGAAAAAATATGTGTCAAATATTTTTTGATAATCTAACTGACGGACTAATTAGATTTTTTCAGGACACAAGCCTATTACATGGGACTAATAACTGGAGAAATGAAGGTGACTATTAGGCACAGCTCTGCTGAACCCTTCGGGGGTTTCAACAACAGCCCACAACGTCTACTGCTGGACATAAGCCTCCACATGATGGGAGGAATTTGCCGTAATCTCCACGCTTGGCAGGCGGATTGGAGATCGTAGTGATGAAAGACTAACAGAAAATGCTGCTACCCATTCTCTGGTCTAGGAGGCGCAAGGTGTTCTGCCTCAGACATTAGTCGCCTTATACGACACCCGTGAGTGTAATGGGTTGGTTCTATTCTACTCTGCCTTACGGCTTGCCTCCAGCTTACGGCTACGGGGATTTCAAGCTAGATGATAATTATGTTATGCTTACTAAGTTAAAATCAATTACTCAACGACTTGGTAACTTTTCAGACGGTCGCAGCGGGTGGTTTAGCTGCCGTGGCTTCATCGCAATACAATACTGAGTTAATTCTGCAAGCAGTATGTGCTACTGCGATAATAGTACTTGTGTGTACTATTCTTGCTTGTACGAAAGTAAGCGAGTCCTTCCTTTCTAATACTTCTACTGACCACTGTCTTCAGGCGCTGATAAACCATACCAGTATCAAGCAGTCGTTCATTCAGCAACAATCAAAAAGTGCAAAATTAAATGCTATTCGTTGTTGAATGAATGTTCAGGATTATTAGGTACCTGTTAAAGTTTTTCGGCAAGAAACTCTCAACGTCGGTCATTCGAAAAAAGGAATTCGAACATTTATTAGGGACCGTGGTCCAGTCTTACCATCCTCCCTTTTTACCCGACTGAGGAGGGTAATGTGTTTATCAGCCTATAGGTACATGGTGGACACCGACGCCAGAACAGCTACCACGTTTTCCGTACATCATTCTGAATACCCCAACATAGAAACTTTACGTTGATTATAAAAATAAAACTAGCCAAGTGCGAGTTGGACTCGCGCACCGTGGGTTCCGTATAAACTTGTAAGTATTTAGTTATTAAACTACATATTTCCGGTTTTTAGATTTTTTCGTATAGTCAGACATTGCTTCTTGCCAATTTTCATGATTCTAGGTCAACGGGAAATACCCTATGGATTTTGATCCCCGTTAGAGTGTCAATGTCGTTTCAATATCTGTCTGACAGACAGACAGATGTACAACGAGGTGATCCTCTATGGGTTTTTAGGGTTCCGTACCCAAAGGGTAAAAACGGAATCCTATTACTAAGACTTCGCTATCTGTCCGTCTGTCCGTCTGTCTGTCACCAGGCTGTATCTCATGAACCGTGACAGCTAGACAGTTGAAATTTTCACAGATGATGTATTTCTGTTGCCGCTATAACAACAAATACTAAATATGATATATAATATGAATATGAGAGAGATGGCACCACTGCCAACGTAAACAATAGCTCCGTATTAAAATTAAAGAAATAAATAGAAATTTCGTCTAAAAGTACCTAGAAATTCATGTAAAGTGTGTGGAAACGAACAATAATTACTACAAAACGTTTGTGGAAAAAACTGTGATTGTGTGAATGTGAAAAACACTAAAAACATATATCACCCAAACATCTTGTGGCGTTGCAAAACTAATATTTGTCTGTTACTCAAAACCCAATCTACTTCGGATTATTAACTGTGAAAAAGTGCAAAGTGACTAAATATTAACAATTCATGGTCCTACATAAAACTGGAAACCATTATACAAACTGTATACGTCCTGTTTATTTAGAAAATTTGGCGTCCCTAGACATAAATAAATCTTGTCAACAAATGTGTTGTACAAAAACATCGCTAAACGTCGTAAAACAATTCATAAGCATAAATATCTAAAACCAAGTAAACTAAAAGTGATTTAAAGCCAGAAGACAGATTGTGTAAACAATTCTTCAAATTCAAAATTTCAAATCGACGCGCAAGTAAGCGTCATAGCGAATTGTATAAAGTGCCTACATATCTGTCAACTACACGACACGGTCTGGGTTCGATCCACAGTGACGACAAGTAACTCTTATTGTATTTTCATTTTTTTATTCACTCTATTCACATTATTCCTGCTTAAACGAAATGGATTACGAAAATATAACTAGGTATTCGAAAAAAGAAGTCTTTGTTAAATGAATCATTAAATGATTCATTTCAGTCAACACTATCAGCTGACAACTATCTGTGTAAAAGTTTACCGGACCTGTCAACAAGGAGTGAGGCCTCTGAAACACTACATAACGTAATAGAAGACCTGAAACAACAACTTGAACAAGCTCAGAACAAAATAACGATTTTACTGCATGAAAATAGTACATTGAAAGTACAAACAATAGAACAGCAGAATATCATCACACAGTTTCAAAATCAAAAAATTCAAAAAACCTCTACACCTAAAAAGAAAGTCAAAAAGAAGCAGTCTGAACCAGTATCTCCATTAATTAAACAAGTTAAACTCCCGCACTCTGATAACAGTTCTACCAAACTGGATTTAACGCGCAAAGAAGAACTAGATGGCGCTAACGTGATGAACAATAATATTAGCTTGCATGTAAGTAGTGCTGCTGATATCACCGCCGTTTACCTAGATGGCGCTAATGTGTTGTGTAATGAGAAATCGATTTCACCTTTTGAACCAGAAGAGGGCAGCACGTGTCCAACCATTACGGACCAAAAACCGAAAATTCAAATTTTAGGTGGGCAACAATGTGCAGATTTAGCTTCTGCACTAATTCACTCTAGAAGCGACACCAGTTATCAAAGATACCGAATTACCTCGACGATAAAGCCTCACGCGAAGACTGAGGATATAATATCACCAAGTTGTAAGTTAAGTGATTGTAAAGACAGCTTTTTAGTCTTATGTATTGGTGAAAATGACAGTAACCCGAACAAAATAATTATAGAATTAGCTTCTCTATTAAAATGTATAAAAAACACAAATGTCATAATTTTAAATGTTTGGCATAACAGTCATTTGAACGAAATGTTACTAAACAATCTGTTAAAAAATATGTCGAACAACTTTGAGAATTGTACCTTTCTGGAAACTGGACGACATTACTATAGCAAAAAACGATACTTAGATGATACATGTAAAAAGATTAACTTTTTAATAGATACAATCTACTACAATCAAACATTTTTATCGCACTACGAACCAGTCGCAAAAAAAACCATCACGAACAAGTACACAGAATCATCCGCAATAAACACCGATACCATTACTAAAAACACTCAAAATTCTACTCTAGAAGCTATTCCGATTAAAGGCACAATTCCTTACTATTTTCCTACTATTAAAATAAAGAACACCCCACATAAAACATTTTTTCGAGACTATACCATGTAACACTACGCTATTCCACCAAAATATTGCAGGTTTACTAAACAAACAGGAAGAATTAGAAATATGTCTTAATCAATTTCAAGAAAACGGTACCTTCATTGATATTATTTGTCTCACTGAAACTTTTATAAAATCAGGTGACCAGGACAACATATTTATAAAAGATTATTATGTAGCTAGCAATTTTTCAAGAAAAAATGAAAAACGCGGTGGAGTTTGCATACTAATTAAAAAATCTATAGCTTTTAAACAACTTAATATTTGCGATAATATGTCAACTGAAAAACAATTCGAATGTTGTGGAATAGAAATTCCAACCATGAAATGCATTATTGTATGTCTTTATAGGATCCCAAATTCTAGCCCAAAAACATTTCTAAATATATTAGAAATATTACTACACAAATTAACTTCACACAAGGACAAAAAGATTATCATAGCGGGGGACATTAATATCGATACAATTAAGTCAAGTGTTTCTTCAGAAGACTTAAAAGGCATACTATTAAACAACAACTTGCAAATACACATTAATAAACCAACGCGTAAAGATTCATGTATTGATCACATATTTAGTAATATCAAAAATGCAAAAGGTGATGTTCATCCATTATTCCTGTCAGATCACAACACGGGTCAAACTCTTTCTTTTTCGACAGAAAATCAAAATCAAAATCAAATCATTTATTTCAAGTAGGCCAGTTGCAGGCACTTTTGAACTGTCGAAACAAAGATGAAAATTAAATGAAGCTACAGTCCCAGTCACAAGACATAAAAACTGTGAAAGTACTGTAGTTGCCCATTCCCTAGCGTAGATCTCTATGGAGAAGAACGGGCAAGAAACTCCATGGACACTCTTTTAAATCAAAAAATTGTTACAAAATCTTGGTTACATCATTCGTGTTGAGATGGTATATTATGTGAGAACAATGTAGCAAGATGTGCACGTTAAAAGTGTCCATAGTAAAAACAAAATTTACAATTCAAAAATAAACATTAAAATAAGCCACGGCAACTAAGAGATGACCAGTCACAACTGACAGCGCCCGTTCACGAACATGACGCATGGATCAGCACCATTTAACTCAACCATTTTGTAGGGAACCAAATGGTCGGACACACGCGCCACCATCAGCGAGACATTAGAGTGAGCATGACATACTCTCAACTGCCAGGGCACATTCAAGTCAAGAAAAGACGTCGGATTCCAGTGAATGATAGCTTTACATAGTACTCACACAATATGGGCTATGCGATTATATAATACTAGAGATTGAATCTATACAATGCAAATATAGTTGTACAATCTTCAGCAGCTCCAACAATTATATGTAATGCTATCTATTTATGCGCCCCTGTCCATGTGGAGCAAGACCAGCATTGAGCCACGCATTCTTATCAGCGATATAATCGCCCAACTTGTAATAAGCTTGCTTACATAGTGTGCGTTTGATGCATGTTTTAAATTTCGTCTCATTCAGTTCAAGAATACTTTGTGGAATTTTATTATAGCATCTCAAACAGTACCCCATGAAAGATGAGTCTACGTTAGCGAGTCTGAAGCCTGGCTGAACTAGTTGGTCCCTATTTCTAGTACTGTAATTATGTCTGTCACCTCTTTTACCAAAAAGATGCAGATTTTTTCTGACGTACATTATGTTTTCGTAGATGTACTGACAATGTACCGTCATGATGCCAATATCTTTAAACAGTTCCCTTAGAGAATCGCGCCTACGAAGATTGTATATGGCTCTGATGGCTCTTTTTTGCAGAATAAATATAGACTCAATATCTGCAGCCCGTCCCCATAGCAAAATTCCATAAGACATTATACTATGAAAGTAACTAAAATAGATCAGTCTAGCGGTATCTACATCAGTAAATTGACGGATTTTTCTAATAGCGTATGCTGCTGAACTTAGCCGCCCCGCAAGGGATGTTAAATGTGAACCCAATTGTAGCCTTGAATCAAGCGTAATCCCCAGGAAAACCGTTTTATCTACGAATTCAAGTTTCTCTTTATTCAATATTATTTCACAAACACTACTCTTAACATTGGGTAAAGCAAATCTTATGCATTTAGTTTTTTTTTCATTTAATACCAAATTGTTTGCTGTGAACCAATTATGGACCTGAAGTAGGGCATTATTCACGTCATCTAGATTTTGGGCCCGTCTATTTATCTTAAAAATTAGGGAAGTGTCATCAGCAAACAACACCATATTTTGAGGTTGGTTTTTCAATAAATAGGGTAGATCATTTATATACACGAGAAAGAGGAAAGGACCCAATATTGAGCCTTGCGGAACCCCCATTTTTACTTTTAAACCCTTTGAATTAACACCATTTATTTGAACATGTTGGTGTCTATCACTCAAATATGATTTTACCAAACTAAGTGCAAGTTGACCTAGTCCGTAATGCTCAAGTTTCAAAAGTAATGTGTCGTGATTTACGCAATCAAAAGCATTGGAAAGGTCACAAAATATTCCTATGGCGTCTTGAGACTCTTCCCACGCAGTAAATATGTGCTTTAATAAGGTTACACCGGCGTCAGTGGTACAACGTCCCTTGGTGAAACCATACTGTTGATCGTGTAAAATTTTGTTGGTGTTAAAATGATTGAGCATTTGATTAAGCATTACTTTTTCAAACACCTTGCTAAAAACTGGCAACACGGATACAGGTCTATAATTATTAGTATCTTTACTGTCCCCGGATTTGAAAAGAGGTATGACTTTACTGTATTTCATTAGATCAGGGAAAACTCCTTGGTCTACACACAAATTAAAAATTAAAGCCAAGTATGGGGCTATAGTCTCAAGTATGGATGTACAGTAACAGTCAGAAGTCGACTGCCAATCTCGCAACACAATGGCAAAGCAATATTGGTGGTACTTATGACCTTCTTCTTAAATATGCGTATGTCTGTATAGGCGCCGCCGCCCGTATAGCGCAAACGATAATGTGCATTGCGGTGGAAGTGGAATTTTGACCTTTGACTGTACAAACTTTGATAGACATTCCCCATAGATCTTCGGTTAGTTTGATTTTTATTTGGCGGAAAGCTTTAATAACTATCATTGGGTTTATGTGTTTAAATTTAAATTCAGCCGTGCAGCCAGATACATTCGCCTTTAATAATCCAATTGAGACTTCAGGTGAGGAATTAAGAGCCTCCGTAGTTTTTAATGGTATATCGGTAAAGAAATTTACAAATTCTTGAGCTACCTCCAGATTAGAGCTTTTAGGACCACATGCTGAATCTAACGTGTATCTAGTGTTACGTATTTTCTTCCTGTTAGTCTCATTATTTATGACTTTCCAAACTGTCTTTATTTTGTTTTCTGCTGTTTTGATCTTGTTGCTAATGTGCAAGGCTTTAGCAACCTTGCATGTATTTCTAAAAATTTTTGAATACTTAGCAACATACTTGTTAAAAGTTTCAGTGTTTATAAAAGGCTTAAGGCCATATAGCTCAAATAGTCTTTCCCTACTTTTTCTGATACCTCTAGTTGCCCAATCACTAAATATAAATTTAGGGCAAATACTTTTTGTCTTCTGTTCAAAATTTTTGTTGAATTCCGTGTGAACTATTGAAAAGAAACGATCATACAATTGATTTACATTAATATCGTCATGGCTCATAACATCTAACTTGTTTTGTAGGCAAATATTATATCTATTTAATTTGCTAGAAGTTATAGGTCTAAATTTAATCTCGACTTTTTGCAATGGTGTATTACACCTAAAAGTTACAGTTTGTCCGCTATGGTCAGACGGCAGACAATTTACTATGGCTTTATCTAAGTAATCACAATCGCAGAAAACATTATCTATACAAGTAGCAGAAGATGGAGTGACTCTAGTAGGTTCTATAAAAGTGTTGGTCAAGTCAAATGACTTAAAAAGATTTAATAACCGACTGCTATTTGAACTTTCTTCTAAAATATTAATATTGAAATCACCACAAATAATTGTAGATTTATTACTGGCTGCAAGTTTTGCCAGGACATCTTCCACTATCGATTCAAATAAGGAAAAGTTTTGATAGTTTGGGGGTCTGTACCCACACACAATTACATGCTTATCTAGCTCAACACAGGACAGTTCGACGCAATGTTCAACCGAGAGACCTACTATGTCATTACGTTGCTTATATTTAAAACAATTTTTTATTAATATTAGGGAACCTCCACGAAGCATAGTTTTACGATTAAAGCAGCTACCCACCATATAGTTTTCATAATTAATAAGCATTTGGTAATCCTTTAGCCAATGTTCAGTAAAACAAATAATGTCAAACTTACTATTTTCTAAAAACAATTCAATTTCTAATAATTTGGAAGAAATGCCTTGGATATTTTGGTGGAATAATTTTAAGGTGTTCTGCTGAGGCCCTTTTCTACTAACTAACTGAGTGCAAGAAGATACCTTGCTGTTGTAAGGATTAACAATATTGTTAATGGTACCTTCTGTTGTCTCACTTCCTAGTTTAAATTAATATTAATGTTTGGAGTGAGGCCGGAGACTCCCGTGCCAACCTCAGACAACAAGACCTTATCACTAATAGAGCCGACCTTATCACTAAAAGAACAAAGACTACCCTTCTGGTTTAAAATGAAAAGGGACTTTAGCTCTGAAAATACCCTTAAGTTTAAAGACATTATGTCCAAATTATCCTGGTCTGAAGTATTAGAACAAGAAAACTTTAATCAGGCGTTTAATATATTTCATGAAACCATGCAACTTTATTTTAATCTCAGCTTCCCAATAAATAAAGTAAAAGTACATTCTAATGTTAAAGCTCCGAAATGGATCACTAAGGGTCTGAAAGTCTCAGCTTATCACAAAAGAACAATTAGATACCGCTACTACAAAGATTCCACAAATGAAAACAAAAAAGCCTACAAAAAGTATGATAAATTATTTAAAAAATGTATATCTAATTCTAAAAAACAAAATAACGACAAATATATAACAAATGCAAAAAGTAAGTGTAAAGCTACCTGGGACATAATAAAAAATAAAACGGATGACACAAAAACATAATATGAAACAATAAAATCAATAGACTGTAATAATAAAAACATTTAATGCCCAAAGAAAATTGCAACAGCCTTCAACGATTTCTTTATCTCCATAACTAATAAAGACAACCATACTCGCCCTAATTACAAATTAATAGATTCTCTCGACTCCACTATTTATTTACGGCCAACCTCATGTGAAGAAGTTCAGAGAACCATTAATTCTTTAAATAACACACGAGCTGTTGGATATGACTGCATTTCAACATCTATACTTAAAACAGGTAGCGTAAGTAACGTAGTAAAGAACTAGCAGAAGTTTTAAGTCATCTAATAAATTTGTCTTTTAATCAAGGAACCTTTCCAGAAAATTTAAAATTTTCAATAGTAAAACCATTTCATAAGAAAAACTCCAAACTAGATATGAATAACTATAGGCCCATTACTTTGATCCCGATTCTATCAAAAATCTTTGAAAAAATCATGCACTCTCGGATTATAAATTTCTTGAACAAATTTAACGTTACCTATATTAAATAATCAAAACGGCTTTCAAAAAAATAAGTCCACAACACTAGCTGCATTCTCACTAATCCACAAAATTACAGAAAACATCGATAAACGTAATAAAGTAGCTGCCATATTCTTTGATATGAGCAAAGCCTTTGATTTTGTAGATCACAAAATCTTACTTAACAAATGCGAGCTATATGGAATTCGTGGCAAAGCACTGGAATGGATTAAAAGCTACTTAAGCAATAGAAAGCAATGCGTTGAAATCAACCACTTAAATGATAAACTTGTGTCTACCCCATTCAGATCAACTTTTGAAATAAATAAATTTGGAGTACCCCAGGGTAGCGTCCTAGGGCCACTCCTTTTCTTAATTTACATCAATGATGTTCCTCAAGTAACAACACATGAATGTATCCTCTTTGCAGATGACATATCGGTTATAGTACCAGACCAACATGATATTAAATACGAAAATTCATTAAATAATACCATAGATTCAATAATGAGTTGGCTAAAGGACAACAACCTAACAGCCAATGTTTCCAAAACCAAAATTTTACAATTCTCGAATTATAATAACACTCAAATACAAACTTTAGGCTTACATTATAATAACGTTAAAATCTAAGATGTCTCCGACACAAAATTCTTAGGCATAACCTTGGATAGATACTGTAATTGGAAAGCACATACAAACCGCATCTGCTCTAGTCTAAACAAATTTGTTTTTGCACTAAGAAGGCTTAGGAAATTGTCAAGTTTAAAAACTGCCATGGCTGCGTACCATGGCTACGTTGGCTCAATACTCAGGTACGGTCTGCTTGTATGGGGTAACTCTACCTTCGTAAAAAAAGTATTTATAACCCAAAAGAAGTGTATCAGAGCCATTTACGGCGTTGGGCCTCTCGATTCATGTAGACCTCTTTTCAAAAAGTTGGGCTTACTAACACTGACTAGCTTATACATTTTAGAAGTAGGGATGTTTGTTAAAAAGCACCCAAAACTATTCACTAAAGTAACAGAAAATAAAAAGTTTCTCTCTAGAGATCCAACCAAACTGGCCATAACAAGATGTAGAAGCACTCTCTTCCAAAACAATTGCTATAGCATGTCGGTTAAAATCTTCAATAAAATACCGAAACAAATAAGAGAACTACCAACAAATTATTTTAAAAGGAAACTGAAGAAGTGGCTCTGTAATAACGTGTTTTATACAGTAAACGAGTTTTTGACTTATAAACCCATTTGTAATGGGTAAGTTGCTTAGATTCCTATTTTATTGATGTTACCTTTAAGTCTTTTGCCTTTGTTATTTTTCTTTTCGAATTTTATTACTGTAGTCTACACACGAACATTTTAAATTCTAAAATAATGTTATTATTGTCAAAGATAATATTTAATGTTTTGTTAAATTTTTGTACCTAAACTACGAGTAGGTCCAATGTGTTTAGTATTTTTAGTTTTTAAGTTTGCATGCTGAAAGAAGTCAGCGAAATATGTGAAACCTTTTATTCTTAAGACCATCATGTACCATACCATATTTCATGCAAATAAAGAATCTTGAATCTTGAATCTTGAATATAGTCAATGGTACGGAACCCTTCGTGTGCGAGTCCGACTCGCACTTGGCCAGTTTTTTTCTTTTTGAGTTACGTAACCTTAAAAACAGCTGTTTTCTCCAAAACTGCAAAACCTACACGGTCAAAATGTATGAAACAATTTATTTTTGTTTAAGAGCCTATACTACCTCAGATTAGCAACTCTATTTGTGGTGGTTCAAACTTCGTTTGTAATAATGTTAGAATAACGTTCTAATCAGCTTGCACTACAAAGCGTTTGTTACGTCAGTCACTGCGGCCGAATAGTGCGAAATGAGTTGATTTTTATTCTTTATAAAATCAAATTTTTGTCTTTTGGAAAAAATAAATAACATAATACCTGCTTTATAGTTAGTTCAGTTAGTATGCAAAGTTTCATGATCTAATTTGAAGTACTTTTTGAATACCAGTGGTTTATTGTTCGATTTGGAGGTAACTTTGGGATTTTTTTCTATCGAGAAAATTTTATGAAATCGTGTTTTCGCCAAACATCATCATCTGCCTAGCCTTTTCCCAACTATATTGGGGTCGGCTTCCAGTTTTACCGGATGCAGCTGAATACCAGTATTTTACATGGACCGACTGCCTATCTGACCTCCACAACCCAGTTAGTACTGGGTAATACGATACCCCTTGGTAAGACTGGTTGTCAGACTTTTTGGGCCACTGACTACCTAACGACTGTCAAAGATCTACAAATGACAACCGGGACCAACGGCTTAACGTGCTTTCCGAGGCACGGAGGAAACTCGGTATGTAATGGGTGGTCACCCATCCACAGACCAACCTAGGCAAGCACGGCTTAACCTAACGATCGACCCGAGCGGCTGTTATTATTTTGCCACGAGCTCCTCGCCAAACATAAGACCTAACATTAATCCTCAACTTTACCATATATTTATTTCAAAATTAATGCTGCAGTGTTTTAGGCGTAACGGAGGATCATGCTAAGCCAGTTGAGGTAGTATAGGCCCTTAATAACCGATGAAAATTTCTATGGGGTGGTTCAGTATCATCATCTGTCTAGCCTTTTCCCATGTTTTTATTGCGGTCGGCTTCCAGTCTAACCGGATGCAGCTGAATACCAGTATTTTACATGGAGCAACTGCCTATCTGACCTCCACAACCCAGTTAGTACCGGGTAATACGATACCCCTTGGTAAAACTGGTTGTCATTCTTTTTGGGCCACTGACTACCTGTAACGACTGTCAAAGATCACAAATGACAACTGGGACCAACTGCTTAACGTGCTTTCTGAGGCACGGAGGGAATTTTGTATGTAATGGGTGCATGGTCACCCATCCACAGACTAACCTAGGCAAGCACGGCTTAACCTAAAAATCGACCCGAGTGGCTGTTATTTAGCCACGAGCTCCTCTTAGGTTAGGGGTGGTTCAGTATGAGGTATTGAATATGTAACTGTTTAAGTGTCGGTGTACCTTTCATATTGTTTAGATAATTGTTCCTTTGTGTCACTTTAGAGGCCACGTGAGCCAATGGGGAAGGAAACTGTTGAACTAATGGCACTAGCATAGCTGGTTCCTAACATCGTCATTGGTTGGAAATGTGGTAATGTCATTTATATTTCAAAATAGCTTAAGCTCATTGGTCACATTGAGACCAGCTATGGTGGCGCCATCTTAGTTTATCTTTGCTTGTGTCTCCCCATTAAGATGATTCGTACGTCAATCGATTTTTCTATATCCTGCGTGTCACTAAATACATGGCAGTGTAATTTCAATACCAGATATATAGACGCTTTAAAGAATTTTGTGTAAAATTAAAGTCGACGAACTTATATTAAGTGTAAGATCATTAAATAGGTAAAATCATCTTTGGTTTCTCAAACTATCACTTTTTATTTCGAAGGCCCATTTGAGATTTATAACGATTTAAATTCGAAATTACTAATCAGAAGTGAAAAATTTAAAACGTTAAAAGTCGTCCGTAAAACATTTCACATTATTATTTTATTTTTCTTTTATTATTATTTATCTTTCACATTATGATTAAACTGAAAAGCGGGAAATATTTAAAAAAAAAAAAAAAAACGTAAAAACCCGAATGGAAACCAAAAAACAAGCGAATTTGGAAGCAGACGGACCTCTTCTATGTTTTAATAGTCGGGTTTTTTAATTTTTTGTAACCACATTCTTATTGAATAAAAAACTAGTTTTGGGGGACAACAATAAAACATGAGACAAAAGAATACCTCAAAAATCACGCACAAAATACTCATTAAGTCCTTCGATTAACAAATTGTTGATTGAAGATTAAGTCATAATATCGCGATCGGTGTTCAAATTGAACCATTCCTTCAATTTCGTTTCCCGAGACGTCGATATGCGAAACAAAACATCTGTTTTAAAAAGTTTAATCTTGACCTCGTACAGAAAATAAAAATAGTTTTTTTTTTTACTTTTGAAAATTTGTGAAAAATTTTTCTTCCGTATGGGGGCCGTCTTGCCTGAATTAAATGAATTTTATTTTTAAATTTCAGTTCGACTTCACAAGTTACATGATATACTTTGTTGTGATCGGACTTGTGCTTATGGTGTGCAGCGCAATTTTCTTTGTCGTAAGAAAGGCCACTGGACAGAAGATGACAATGGTTCATCTGGTAATACTGATTGTAGCTACTTTGTTTCAGGCTGTGGTGAGTGAGACTTTAATTGTTTTTATTAATTTAATTAGTATGGTGCTCTCTGGTCTCTGGTCCCAAAAATAGAATGGAAAAAAATATTTATTTACTTATAATAGCTATTATTTGTTGTTATTGTTTGTAGCAAAATGGCCAAGCCACATATTTTGACTAAGGTCTAGAGTTTGTGAAGTTAGGGCGTGTAGAACACAACTCACGGGCTCGAACTCATTGGTGGGCGTGGCCAAAAAGCACGCTGTCTCACCTGGCATCGTGCCCGACAGAGATAGTATCAGTGATGAGCAGTTAGACGCTAGTCTTCACGCACGTCTAGTTCATACGCACACACACAGCGTTCCGAACCTTTCCGAACAAACACGAAGTTACAGCATGCACACATAATGCTATTCGACGCCGCTCAACACTCGCCAACAATATATATATTACGGCTGATAGCCGAAGTGCGGCTACACCTAGTTTTAGCCGGCTAGAACTAGGTGCAGCCGGCCATATGCGGTTAAACCTAGGTGTATCCTCTTATCTTCGGTTAGAACTAGGTTTAGCCTTCATCATAGCGGCTAGAACTAGGTGCAGCTGCGCACCGGTGGTTACACTTAGGTGTGTCTTATTTATCATCGGCTAGAACTAGGTTTTTAGTTCAGTTAAGCATAATTATTGGTTTTGTTTTGAGATTCTTATCTTGCATTTCCCGATTGATTCGATTTCGTTTTAGCCCCGCAGATGCATCCGAGTCGTGGGAGAACCGGTCGAACGAGTCCCGCGATCGGGGCTCCTACTTCTGAATGGTTTATAAAAAAAATAACCACGAAGGGTATGGCGGGGCCACCAGTGTGTGGCTGAAAATGATACACCTAGGTTTAACCGCATATGGCCGGCTACACCTAGTTCTAGCCGGTTAAAACTAGGTGTAGCCGCACTTCGGCTATTAGCCGTAACATATATATTGTTGGCGAGTGTTGAGCGGCCCTTTCCCTAATATCTCTTCGTACGAACCAAAACAAATAAACCATGTATCGTTTTTCATTACAAAAAATGTTGAAGAACATGATAGATGACGATTCCGGACTTGAACAGGCTTATTTTTGGTTTTCAAAGTAAAGAAGTTTAATAAATGCAGGTGGGTTAATGACCGCTACTCTCATCTTAACTGGCACCAACTACAGTTGTAACGTTTACACCGTGTTTTAAAACAAGGAATCCGGCAAGGTTTTAAGTGAGGACCCTAAATTTATTTTCAGATGCTTATTGCGGAACTTCAAATGATAATTGGCGGTAAAACAATAGAGCTTCATGATGATGAATGGGCCATAGGAGCATACCTTCTCTACACATCGATAATAAATCTGTTCCTACATATGCTGTCTATTTTAGGAATCCTTGGAGAATGAATAAGGTTTCAAGCAACCAAATCGGCTCACCCTATGACCGACAACCATTTTTTTTTTAAGACTATGTCTGACTATACGTTTTTCGGTCATAACACCATTAAAATACAAATATCAGTAAGAGAGACTACCGTGTTAATGTCTCAAGTTCACTGCGGAATCGACACCTGACGTACGCTGATGTGCAGCTGGAGCTAAGACGTTTTTTAAGAGTGGTCTTCAGCGGGGGAACGGACGGTTACAAGACAATGAGGGTTTTCCAAATTGAAAAAACCACAAGGTGGCAGCACTGGCGTAAGGTCTACATCTATCAAAATACACGAGTTTCTTGTAGTTTACGATAATTTTTAATTTAAACATCTTTTAAATCATTAATAAAATGCCTCAGTGTTGTGCCGCATAAGTTACCTTTCATTAAGTTTTTCCTTGTACCACCTGACTTTTGCAGTACTAAGAAGCTTAATCTTTAGTTCAGCTAAAGTTCTTTGTCGGTAATCCATATCAATTATATTGTAAAACAGTGCAAATACGATGGAATTTCAGTAAAAAGTTTCACCAGCATACAATTCAGTACAATTTGACAGTTGTCTACACCAGACGTCTACGTAGCGACATCTGATGTCAGTTAAAATCTGTGAAAAACCCTCATTGAAGAAAGCCAAATTAACTCCAAAACGGCTTTCCATAGACCCTCAATTTACTGCGAGCCAACGGCAAGTGCTCCTCATTCCATTTTCATTCATCATCATCATCATCATTTATTAAATAATTACAAAAATAATTAATTAAAGGTGTGAGCCGATTTGATTGCTTGAGATAGAAGAAACAAACTTGTAGCGTTCGACATAACCAATGGACTTACGTAAGAATGGTTTGGAAAGGAGAACGGCGCTGTATGTTCCCAAAAATTTGATTATTTAATTGTCATGTATGGTGCTGTTTATATAAATTGATTTTATCAATGATGTTCCTGTATTTTATTTCGAAAAGTGTAGTAATGGTATTTGTAATCGACTTCTGAATAGGAGGATGCTATGTAGGACGTAAGTACGTACTATCGTGGTCTTTCCCGCCTGACCAGTTTACATTTTTTTCGCTTAAATCATGCGGAGGCGCCGAGCCACGCCCCCTTAAAGTTTGGGCCTATTAGGAAAGCGTCAACTTTGGCGCGCAAAATAACAATAACTCTCGTTTGGCGTGCGTCGTCAGTGCGCTCGGCCGATTCGGTATCTTTTCATTCATTATTTCTATACAAAGTCAACGTGCAAGCAAAAATAAGCTTAGTGGTGTTCAGGTGGGAGTGTCCTCGATAGTACATTCGCCAGCTCATCAAGTTACCAGTAACGTAGTATTTTCTCATTCGATTTTGAAGTTAACCATCAACATATTATGGTTTAAAATCACTTGGAGTTTGACAGTTTGTGGTGACTTCATATACTGGCGACTGTTCACCAATATCTACGTGATCTTTTCATTTGGTAGAAGAAGGCTGTACGGTAGTCCTATATCGACTGGTAATTAGTGACCGATACTTAGACACGTGATTGTGCTCATGATAACAAACAACTTTTACTAAGTGACCAAACCTGAAATCGCGAAAAAAAATGTGCTGTTCAATACAGTTTGACCAGTTAGACAAACATAAATTACTGAACAGCGCAGAGAGAGAGCGCGTGAGAGCAGCGGTGGCCCAGTGGTGGCGGCCCCGACTTACGAACAGTAAGTCATGGGTTCGAACCCAGGCAGGCGCGTTACTTTGTGTAATTTGTTTCATCACCACTGCTATTCAAACGGTGAAGGAAAACATCGTGAGGAAACCGGCATGTCCTAGAACCAAAAATTCGAAGACATGTGACATCTACCAATCCGCACTGGGCCCGCGTGGTAGATTATAGCCAATTCCCTCTCATAGAGAGGAGGCCTGTGTCCCAGCAGAGGGAACATTAATAGGCTGATGATGATGATGAAATTACTGAACAGCAGATATTTTTTTCGCGATTTCAGGTTTGTCCCATAATAAAAGTTGTGTGTTATCATAAGTACAATCACGTGTTTAAGTATCGGTTACTAATAATTACCAGTCACCCTAAACAGGGTGTAAAAGACCTCATCACGAAGCCGTCAATCAAGCATTCTGTAGGTACATCTAACTAAGTAATTTTAAGCAAAAATTATTGCTGGGAGACGACTTTTTTTTTGGGGTGCTTCTGTTTTGTGGTAGAACTCAATGTAACGCACTCAAAACATTGTGCTGATGGATGGATTGAATGGTACGGGAGTCGTGGACGTGTTTAAAGTAAAAATCTTACATTAATAACTTGTATTTTTTTAAAAAAGTTGAAACTTCTACCCCCAATATCTCCGTAACTAGATGGTTCCCAGGTATGGTGTAGAAAATGATGGCAATGACGAAGAGAACAAGTGCCTTTCGGCTTCGTTAAGAGGTGTTTTACACCCATTATACTCTGCTTGGTCTATGTTGAGGATCTCTAAACGAGTTCTAGTTATTTTGAGATCTTTAGGGTCACTTAGTACAGCCCCATTGTTTCACCCTATGTAAAATCTCGATCGGTGGGTCGTCTACATTTAAATCGGTTGGTAATTTCATACAGGTTGTAAAAGGGCCCTTCACGAACCCGGCAACCATGGATTCAGTACATCAAACTAAGTATGTTTAAGCAAAAATTACTGCTGGGAAACGATTTTTTTTTTTGGAGTGGAAAAACACTTCACGGTAGGACTCAATGTAACCTGGAGTTGCGGGACTTCGAAAGAGATACCGTGGCCCCGGAACACAAAGGGCGATGAAGGAACATGGATGGGTTTTAGTCAGTAAAAGTCTGACACTCCCTCCTGCGCCGTCCAGAGCGGGAGGAGTCATTAAAATTTGATGATTCCATCAAAATTTTCATCCGAAAAGAAAAAAAAAGGACAATGTAACGCACTAATAAATAGTGATGATGGATGCATGGAAATACAGTCATGGAGGTTTTTAAAGTAAAGAGGTGAAAAATTTGGAACGTTGACCTTGAATATCTCCGTAACTAGAAGATTAACAGGTATGGTCTAGCTAGAACAAGAAAAATATCACAATGACGCGGACGGGAAGAACAGACGCCGTTCAGCTTCGTTAGCAGTCCTTTTAGAAATAGGGAACGTGCAGGAACTATAGGTGCCAGCACTAAATCGACAAAAGAGACACTATGCGGACAGTAAAGGAAACTTATAAGCTGTCATCGTGCTTTCAAATATGTAAACAAAACTATCTCTTTAATTATATTATTTTTGAATATACTAAAAGGTATAAAATATGGGTTCCGGTCTATCAATAAGGAACGTCAGCGTAACATGAATGTTTAATAATATGAATTTTATATCTTTCGTCTCCTTTCTCTGATGAAAATTGTGAAGAAATTGTGGCTTCTAAAACAGCTTTCTTATTTTTAACACATGTTTTAATGGAAGGGAATTCTTTTTTAGCGAGAACAGTATCTCCAGGTTCAAGGAGTGCAGCCAACTAAAAACTTTATTGTAAAACCATGTGAGTACATGTGGACTCTATATTTAACTGTTGAGGGATATTCAGTGTGAACTTCAGTGCAGTCTATTTTATCATATGTGTTCGCTTAGTGAAGTCTAAATGGTACTGGCATGTTGTTTGCATGGACGGTGATTTTGAGGGCCATTAAACTTTTTCAATGCAGAGGGTAACAAAAACAAGTTGTTTTCAAATATTTTTATTTACTGCGCTATCATTTTTTTGCGTTTTTCACATAAAAATGATATGTGAGTACTACGAGTATTCTTTGGGAAGTAGTAGAATTTTACGCTATTTCATTAATTTTCATTTTTTAGCTAGAATAATAATTTTCACTAATAAAATTAATTGTTTACTTTTGGAAATGTCAAGTATTTAATAGAGTACAAGATTCGGATTGGCCACGGCGGTTGGCAGCACCGTCGTTATGCACGTTCCCTATAATAATTTGGTATATCAATTTTAGAATATAAAAGAGGCTAAAATTACCAGTCCATTATCTTCTAGCCTAAACTCTAAATACTAAATTGCATAACGCTCCCAATACAGTGAAACAGGTCCCGGATAAATGTGACGTCATCAATACTAAGCGTCCCGAACTAGCCGCTCAACAAACATGTGATCAGATAACAGTCAGTTTGAACACTGAGAAATGTACACACATTTGCTTCTCGAGTGTAGTAAAACCTAAGTTTAAGTTCGAACGCTCGGATTTGCGTCTGTAATTGGCTTTATACAGGGTGATGGATATAACTTACTTACGTATAACTGTTGGTTAATATGCGTACTTCCGTAGCTATCGGTGTTTTTATAAACAAAGAATATCCTATCCGTGTCACCTACCTACCACTTGATATAGAAAAATCAAAGAACGCTTTTCTGTGATGTTTTGTTAGACAGAGATAGCAACCTACCGAAAGCGGCTAGTAAGTTATTAAAGATGGCCGTTAGTTACCTGAATCCTTGAAGGGTATAATTCGACCCGTAATAAAATAAAACGCAAAACAGATTCGCAAAAAAACATAATTGCATCGAAATAGTTATTCTACTGTTGTATAGGAATTTAATTTTTGTTAACGTATCTGAAAACATGAGCTTGAGCATTCATAGCGAAAGTAAAATACATTTGTTTAATTATTCGCCTTTTTTTCCAAAATAAAATTAACATAAGCATGTTACTTCTTGGAACATCAGCAGCTATAGTCCCATCAAAATCGATCCACCCATTTTTGAGATTACCCGTAACAAACAAACATACATTCAGTATAAAGCTGTCATTGTCAAATTATTAAACAAACACTTCAAATTTTATTTACAGAAAGAAAGAAAAAATATTAATTTGCCGCAGGCACATGACGTGCAAACATATTTATTGGTAGAGATATACGTACTTGAAACCTTCAAGACGGAATTGTAAATTTTTGACAGAATTCAAGCGTTCAAAGGTAAGTTAACTTACCGCCGCGATTAGTTGTCTTACCGCTTCGGTTAGTTTTCAGCGTTGTGTATTTGGTTTTGGGTGCTGTAGTTTCACTAAACGGAGCAGCGGCCCTTTAATAATAATCATTTTATATCAGGCAACTAAGGCCCATAGATAAAATACACAAAATATCATTAACAACAATAATAAACTAATACATATTTAAAATCGAAACTATAACTATAGTCGGTGCCAGTTAAGAGCCTATACTACCTCAAATTAGCAACTCTATTTGTGGTGGTTCAAACTTCGTTTGAAATACTGTTAGAATAAAGTTCTAATCAGCTTGCACTACAAAGTGGTTGTTACGTCAGTCACTGCAGGCCGAATAGTGCGAAGTGAGTGGTTTTTATTCCCTATAAAATCAAATTTTCGCTCGAACTCATTGGTGGGCGTGGCAAAAAAGCACGCAGTCTCACCTGGCATCGTGCCCGACAGAGATAGTATCAGCACAATATTACCGTGGTATCAGTGATGAGCAGTTAGACGCTAGTCTTCACGCACGTCTAGTTCATACGCACACACACAGCGTTCCGAACCGTTCCGAACAAACACGAAGTTACAGCATGCACACATAATGCTATTCGACGCCGCTCAACACTCGCCAACAATAGATATGTTACGGCTAATAGCCGAAGTGCGGCTACACTTAGTTTTAGCCGGCTAGAACTAGGTGCAGCCGGCCATATGCGGTTAAACCTAGGTGTATCCTCTTATCTTCGGTTAGAACTAGGTTTAGCCTTCATCATAGCAGCTAGAACTAGGTGCAGCTGCGCACCGGTGGTTACACTTAGGTGTGTCTTATTTATCATCGGCTAGAACTAGGTTTTTAGTTCAGTTAAGCATAATTATTGGTTTTGTTTTGAGATTCTTATCTTGCATTTCCCGATTGATTCGATTTCGTATTAGCCCCGCAGATGCATCCGAGTCGTGGGAGAACCGGTTGAACGAGTCCAGCGATCGGGGCTCCTACTTCTGAATGGTTTATAAAAAAAATAACCACGAAGGGTATGGCGGGGCCACCAGTGTGTGGCTGCACCTAGTTCTAGCCGCTATAATGAAGGCTAAACCTAGTTCTAACCGAAGATAAAATGATACACCTAGGTTTAACCGCATATGGCCGGCTACACGTAGTTCTAGCCGGTTAAAACTAGGTGTAGCCGCACTTCGGCTATTAGCCGTAACATATATATTGTTGGCGAGTGTTGAGCGGCCCTTTCCCTAATATCTCTTCGTACGAACCAAAACAAATAAACCATGTATCGTTTTTCATTACAAAAAATGTTGAAGAACATGATAGATGACGATTCCGGACTTGAACAGGCTTATTTTTGGTTTTCAAAGTAAATAAGTTCAATAAATGCAGGTGGGTTAATGACCGCTATTCTCATCTTAACTGGCACCAACTACAGTTGTAACGTTTACATCGTGTTTTAAAACAAGGAAACCGGCAAGGTTTTAAGTGAGGACTCTAAATTTATTTTCAGATGCTTATTGCGGAACTTCAAATGATAATTGGCGGTAAAACTATAGAGCTTCATGATGATGAATGGGCCATAGGAGCATACCTTCTCTACACATCGATAATAAATCTGTTCCTACATATGCTGTCTATTTTAGGAATCCTTGGAGAATGAATAAGGTTTCAAGCAACCAAATCGGCTCACCCTATGACCGAAAACCATTTTTTTTTTTCAAGACTATGTCTGACTATACGGTCTATTTACTATTTTCGGTCATAACACCATTACAATACAAATATCAGTAAGAGAGACTACCGTGTTAATGTCTCAAGTTCACTGCGGAATCGACACCTGACGTACGCTGATGTGCAGCGGGAGCTAAGACGTTTTCTAAAAGTGGTCTTCAGCGGGGGAACGGACGGTTACAAGACAATGAGGGTTTTCCAAATTGAAAAAAACCACAAGGTGGCAGCACTGGCGTAAGGTCTACATCTATCAAAATACACGAGTTTCTTGTAGTTTACGATAATTTTTAATTTAAACATCTTTTAAATCATTAATAAAAAGCCCCAATATTGTGCCGCATATGTTACCTTTTATTAAGTATTTCCTTGTACCACTGACTTTTGCAGAGTAAGAAGCTTAATCTTTAGTTCAGCTACTTTCCTTTGTCCGTAATCCATATCAATTATATTGTAAAACAGTGCAAATACGATGGAATTTCAGTAAAAAGTTTCACCAGCATACAATTCAGTACAATTTGACAGTTGTCTACACCAGACGCCTACGTAGCGACATCTGGTGTCAGTTAAAATCTGTGAAAAACCCTCATTGAAGAAAGCCAAATTAACTCCAAAACGGCTTTCCATAGACCCTCAATTTACTGCGAGCCAACGGCAAGTGCTCCTTATTCCATTTTCATTCATCATCATTCATCATCATCATTTCAGCCGCAAGACGTCCACTGCTGGACATAGGCCTCCCCCAAGTGTCGCCACATTGAACGGTCCCGTGCAACTCGCATCCAGCGGATTCCCGCAACCTTCACCAGGTCATCGGTCCACCTAGTGGGAGGCCTTCCAACGCAACGTCTTCCGGTTCGCGGTCGCCACTCCAGAACTTTTCGGCCCCATCGGCCATCCGTTCTGCGAGCAATGTGCCCTGCCCACTGCCACTTAAGTTTGGCAATTCTTCGGGCTACGTCGGTAACCTTGGTTCTCTTGCGGATGTCTTCATTTCTGATTCGATCGCGCAAGGAAACTCCGAGCATAGCCCTCTCCATTGCCCTTTGGGTGACTTTACTTTTTCATTCATCATCATCATCATTTATTAAAATATTACAAAAATAATTAATTAAAGGTGTGAGCCGATTTGATTGCTTGAGATAGTAGAAACAAACTTGTAGCGTTCGACATACCTAACCAATGGACTTACGGAAGAATTGTTTGGAAATTAGAACGGCGCTGTATATTCCCCAAATTTTGATTATTTAGTTGTCATGTATGGTGCTGTTTATATAAATTGATTTTATCAATGATGTTCCTGTATTTTATTTTGAAAAGTGTAGTAATGGTATTTGTAATCGACTTCTGAATAGGAGGATGCTATGTAGGACGTAAGTATTTGGCGCGTATCTTTTCTATTGTGGTCTTTTCCGCCTGACCATTTTAAATTTTTATCGCTTATAACATGCGTAGGCGCCGAGCCACGCCCCCTTAAAGTTTGGGCCTATTAAGAAAGCGTCAACTTTGGCGCGCAAAATAATAATAACTCTCGTTTGGCGTGCGTCGTCAGTGCGCTCGGCCGATTCGGTATCTTTTCATTCATTATTTCTATACAAAGTCAACGGGGCGGGGCTAGAGAGCGTTTCTATGTTGCGAGTGCAAGCAAAAATTAGCTTAGTGGTGGTCAGGCGGGAGTGTCCTCGATAGTACATTCGCCAGCTCATCAAGTTACCAGTAACTGTCTAATTTTCTCATTCGATTTTGAAGTTAACCATCAACATTTATGGCTTAAAATCACTTGGAGTTTGACAGTTTGTGGTGACTTCATGTACTGGCGACTTTTCACCAATTTCAACGTGATCTTTTCATTTGTTAGAAGAAGGCTGTACGGTAGTCCTATATCGACTGGTAATTAGTGACCGATACTTAGACACGTGATTGTACTCATGATGATAACAAACAACTTTTACTAAGTGACCAAACCTGAAATCGCGAAAAAAAATGTGCTGTTCAATACAGTTTGACCAGTTAGACAAACATAAATTACTGAACAGTGCAGAGAGAGAGCGCGTGAGAGCAGCGGTGGCCCAGTGGTGGCGGCCCCGACTTACGAACAGTAAGTCGTGGGTTCGAACCCAGGCAGGCGCATTACTTAGTATAATTTATTTCATCACCACTGCTCTCAAAACGGTGAAGGAAAACATCGTGAGGAAACCGGCATGACCTAGAACCAAAAATTCGAAAACATGTGACATCTATCAATCCGCACTGGGCCCGCGTGGTAGATTATAGCCGATTCCCTCTCATAGAGAGGAGGCCTGTGTCCCAGCAGAGGGAACATTAATAGGCTGATGATGATGATGAAATTACTGAACAGCAGATTTTTTTTTTCGCGATTTCAGGTTTGTCCCATAGTAAAAGTTGTGTGTTACAATCACGTGTTTAAGTATCGGTTACTAATAATTACCAGTCACCCTAAACAGGGTGTAAAAGACCTCATCACGAAGCCGTCAATCAAGCATTCTGTAGGTACATCAAACTAAGTAACTTTAAGCAAAAATTATTGCTGGGAGACGACTTTTTTTTTTGGGGTGCTTCTATGTTTTGTGGTAGAACTCAATGTAACGCACTCAAAACATTGTGCTGATGGATGGATTGAAAGGTACGGGAGTCGTGGATGTCTTTAAAGTAAAATCTTACATTAATAATTTGTATTTAAAAAAAAAAAATGGAACTTTGACCCCCAATTTCTCCGTAACTAGAAGATTCCCAGGTATGGTGTAGAAAACGATCGCAATGACGAGGAGAACAAGTGGCTTTCGGCTTCGTTAAGAGGTGTTTTACACCCATTATACTCTGCTTGGTCTATGTTGAGGATCTCTAAACGACTTCTTGTCATTTTGCGATCTTTAAGATTCACTTAGTACAGCCCCATTGTTTCACCCTATGTAAAATCTCGATCGGTGGGTCGTCTACATTTAAATCGGTTGGTAATTTCATACAGGGTGTAAAAGGGCCCTTCACGAACCCGGCAACCATGGATTCTGTACATCAAACTAAGTTAAGTTTAAGCAAAAATTACTTCTGGGAAACGATTTTTTTTTTTGGAGTGGAAAAACACTTCACGGTAGGACTCAATGTAACCTGGAGTTGCGGGACTTCGAAAGAGATACCGTGGCCCCGGAACACAAAGGGCGATGAAGGAACATGGATGGGTTTTAGTCAGTAAAAGTCTGACACTCCCTCCTGCGCCGTCCAGAGCGGGAGGAGTCATTAAAATTTGATGATTCCATCAAAATTTTCATCCGAAAAGAAAAAAAGGGACAATGTAACGCACTAATAAATAGTGATGATGGATGCATGGAAATACAGTCATGGAGGTTTTTAAAGTAAAGAGGTGAAAAATTTGGAACGTTGACCTTGAATATCTCCGTAACTAGAAGATTAACAGGTATGGTCTAGCTAGAACAAGAAAAATATCACAATGACGCGGACGGGAAGAACAGACGCCGTTCAGCTTCGTTAGCAGTCCTTTTAGAAATAGGGAACGTGCAGGAACTATAGGTGGCAGCACTAAATCGACAAAAGAGACACTATGCGGACAGTAAAGGAAACTTATCAGCTGTCGTCGTGCTTTCAAATATGTAAACAAAACTATCTCTTCAATTATATTATTTTTGAATATACTAAAAGGTATAAAATATGGGTTCCGGTCTATCAATAAGGAACGTCAGCGTAACATGAATGTTTAATAATATGAATTTTATATCTTTCGTCTCCTTTCTCTGATGAAAATTGTGAAGAAATTGTGGCTTCTAAAACAGCTTTCTTATTTTTAACACATGTTTTAATGGAAGGGAATTCATTATCAGCGAGAACAGTATCTCCAGGTTCAAGGAGTGCAGCCAACTAAAAACTTTAGTGTAAAACCATGTGAGTACATGTGGACTCTATATTTAACTGTTGAGGGATATTCAGTGTGAACTTCAGTGCAGTCTATTTTATCATGTGTGTTCGCTTAGTGAAGTCTAAATGGTACTGGCATGTTGTTTGCATGGACGGTGATTTTGAGGGCCATTAAACTTTTTCAATGCAGAGGGTAACAAAAACAAGTTGTTTTCAAATATTGTTATTTACTGCGCTATCATTTTTTTGCGTTTTTCACATAAAAATGATATGTGAGTACTACGAGTATTCTTTGGGAAGTAGTAGAATTTTACGCTATTTCATTAATTTTCATTTTTTAGCTAGAATAATAATTTTCACTAATAAAATTAATTGTTTACTTTTGGAAATGTCAAGTATTTAATAGAGTACAAGATTCGGATTGGCCACGCCGGTTGGCAGCACCGTCGTTATGCACGTTCCCTATAATAATTTGGTATATCAATTTTAGAATATAAAAGAGGCTAAAATTACCAGTCCATTATCTTCTAGCCTAAACTCTAAATACTAAATTGCATAACGCTCCCAAAACAGTGAAACAGGTCCCGAATAAATGTGACGTCATCAATACTAAGCGTCCCGAACTAGCCGCTCAACAAACATGTGATCAGATAACAGTCAGTTTGAACACTGAGAAATGTACACACATTTGCTTCTCGAGTGCAGTAAAACCTAAGTTTAAGTTCGAACGCTCGGATTTGCGTCTGTAATCGGCTTTATACAGGGTGATGGATATAACTTACTTACGTATAACTGTTGGTTAATATGCCTACTTCCGTAGCTATCGGTGTTTTTATAAACAAAGAATATCCTATCCGTGTCACCTACCTACCACTTGATATAGAAAAATCAAAGAACGCTTTTCTGTGACGTTTTGTTAGACAGAGATAGCAACCTACTGAAAGCGGCTAGTAAGTTATTAAAGATGGCCGTTAGTTACCTGAATCCTTGAAGGGTATAATTCGACCCGTAATAAAATAAAACGCAAAACAGATTCGCAAAAAAACATAATTGCATCGAAATAGTTATTCTACTGTTGTATAGGAATTTAATTTTTGTTCACGTATCTGAAAACATGAGCTTCAGCATTCATAGTGAAAGTAAAATACATTTGTTTAATTATTCGCCTTTTTTTTCCAAAATAAAATTAACATAAGCATGTTACTTCTTGGAACATCAGCAGCTATAGTCCCGTCAAAATCGATCCACCCATTTTTGAGATTACCCGTAACAAACAAACATACATTCAGTATAAAGCTGTCATTGTCAAATTATTAAACAAACACTTCAAATTTTATTTAAAGAAAGAAAGAAAAAATATTTGCCGCAGGCACATGACGTGCAAACATATTTATTGGTAGAGATATACGTACTTGAAACCTTCAAGACGGAATTGTAAATTTTTGACAGAATTCAAGCGTTCAAAGGTAAGTTAACTTACCGCCGCGATTAGTTGTCTTACCGCTTCGGTTAGTTTTCAGCGTTGTGTATTTGGTTTTGGGTGCTGTAGTTTCACTAAACGGAGCAGCGGCCCTTTAATAATAATCATTTTATATCAGGCAACTAAGGCCCATAGATAAAATACACAAAATATCATTAACAACAATAATAAACTAATACATATTTAAAATCGAAACTATAACTATAGTTGGTGCCAGTTAAGAGCCTATACTACCTCAAATTAGCAACTCTATTTGTGGTGGTTCAAACTTCGTTTGAAATACTGTTAGACTAAAGTTCTAATCAGCTTGCACTACAAAGTGGTTGTTACGTCAGTCACTGCAGGCCGAATAGTGCGAAGTGAGTGGTTTTTATTCCCTATAAAATCAAATTTTCGTCTTTTGGAAAAAATAAAAACATAAGACCTGCTTTATGGTTAGTTCAGTTAGTATGCAAAGTTTCATGATCTGAATTGAAGTACTTTTTTAATACCAGCGGTTTATAACTTTGGATTATTTTTCTATAGAGAAAATTTTATGGAATCGTGTTTTCGCCAAACATAGGACCTAACATTAATCCTCAACTTTACTATATATTTATTTCAAAATTAATGCTGCAGTATATTAGGCGTAACGGAGGATCATGCTAAGCCATTTGAGGTAGTATAGGCCCTTAAGATGATAATAGCGGTCATTGACCCACGTACATTTTTTAAACTTTCTAACTTTGAAAACCGAAAATAAACTTGTTCAAGTCTTTTTTTTTTTTAATGAAAAACGATACATGGTTTATTTGTTTTGGTTCGCACGAAGAGATATTCGGGAAAGGGCAATGACCGCTATTCTCATCTTAACTGGCACCAACTATATACACGGAACGTTGTTGGCGTTTGGTTTTGCTGCGTGGTGTCGCGTAACCGTCCTCGGAAACGTCGAAATACAACACCGTTCAGCCAAAAGTCCGAAAGTAAAGACCACAGGAGCTAAACGCGAGTTATATAATGCAAAAAAGCTTATGATTCACTGCAATAAACAAAACCAGAAAATATCTTATATTTTTCAGGACATTATGCTGGTATGATAGTGTTTTGAAAACATAATACAACTAATTCGACTCGATGAAAAAAATCACGAACTTATCTCTAAATAAATATTTTAACGAGTAAAAATACATGCAATCATTCTGATTTTTTTGCAAATTCTACAAGCAACATAATTATTAGCATGAAAGTGTTTTTTTTTTTAGTCCAATCAATCTCTTTGTAGTGCAAGCTGATTAGAACTTTATTCTAACAGTATTTCAAAAGTTTGAACCACACAAATAGAGTTGCTAATTTAGCTTAAGTCAAGGTCTGTGGGTTCAAAACGAATGGATTTTAATTCATGCAATTTATTTACCCAGAAAATAAAAAGTTGCTTGGCTGTGATTGCTTCGTTAGTCTAGTCGTCACAATCGCGATCCTGGGTCGGGCAAATTGTTGCTCGGTTAGTCTGAATTTGTCCTCGGTTGATAGCAAATTTAGGTTCGCCACCCTATTATTTACATGGGACTTAATCATAACTGGAAAAATGTGGGTGTACTATTAGGTACACCTCTGCTTTGTCCTTCAGGTATTACAGGCGTGATGTTATGTTAGAAACATGCTTTAGTGGGCAAAAAAACGTCGTATAAGTTAAAGTTAATCACTTCCATATTTCTGCAAAACCAAAACATGAATTACCTTAAGGTGAATGCTCCAACCAGTCCGCGAAATTCAAATTTTCTTACGTTTTTTGTAATTTTCAGGCCAGTGTTAAGTTGTATGTTAATTAAAATATTGTTCGCGGTTGTAAGACGTATGTAGTTACAGAATTATAATCATCAAAATCATCAAAACAACCCTCTAAGTTCATATAAGTCGAGGAACGATTTTTTCAAGGTCAAAGTCATTGCTAGAACTTTATGAACTTGGAGGGTTGTATTGATGATTTTGATGATTATAACTCTGTAACTACATACGTCTTACAATCGCGAACAATATTTTAATCAACATACAATCTAGCACTGGTCGGCAAATTGCAAAAAACGTAAGAAAATTTGAATTTCGCGGGCTACCCTGACGTTTTCACCTTAATGCTCAAATATTATTATCTCTTCTAAACGTACAAAATATAGTTAAACGCAAGTTAACTAACCATGTTTTCGTTATTTAAAATGATGTGTTATTATGTACCAAGTTACTTGTCCCCAGATTAATTACAGAGCAGATTATTCCGTAATTTTCCGCTAAATACTGCTCCGGACGTGAAAGAAATACTGCTCATTATGCATTGCGAGTTATTAGTTAAACTCGTGAGAAATGATCTAGCATCTGGGATTTTGCATAATTATGAGCTTAGCTGCTTTAAACCATTTTAAATTATAAAGAAAAGGAAGTAACTGGGATAAGAAGGCAAGATAACACTACAGACTAAGTTTTTGTCAATTACCTTAAGTTTTTGTCATTTACCTTAAGTTTTTGTCAATAACCTTAAGTTTTTGTCAATAACCTTAAGTTTGTGTCAATTACAGTCAGTAATAAGCGCTGTCCACTTTCAGACCTTTGTAACCGGAGAAACCTCGACCAGTGTCATTCAGAATGTCCTAGTTCAGGGGGTTCTAGATGAAGTTACCGTAGATGAATGAAGTTGTAGAAATACATTTATTTATTATTATATGTATAATATTAGGTATGCAGTCGTTCATGTAAAATGCTGATATTCAGCTGCATCCGGTTAGACTGGAAGCCGACCCCAATATGGATGGTAAAGGCTAGGCAGATGATAATGATGAGTCTCTGCCCCGTTAGTCTCAAGGTCGCGACTGCTGATCGTGGGATCCTAGATGCAATTCCCGGGTCGGACAAAGATTTATTGGGTTTTCACTTAATTAGAGTTTCTCAGGAGCTTGGCTGTGGTGGTCTGATGCCCCTGTACCTCGAAAAGTACGATAAGTCGTTGTTTATCAGTAATTTGCATTTTGAACAAACTGAGGCCCTCTTGTACATAATTTGCAGAACAGTTAATGCGGAGGGGAAAAGTAATTTGTGTCTGTATTTTTGTTCCGGTTAATCTCTAAAACGGCTGTACCGATTTTGACGGTAATTTTACTGGCAGATAGCTGATGTTGTAAGGATTAACTTACTATTTTAATTTTGGAAAACGATTAGGGTTCCGTGCCAAAAAATTAAAACCCTTAAAAATTTTAACAAAATCCGTTTCAATTAGGTCCATACGCACGAAGGTTGCGAGGAACAGCTAGTAAACAAATAAGTTTGTAATCGTGAAACCGAACCATCATCTCATTAGGTCCGGTGCCTAATGTGTTGCGTCCTAATGGCTCGTTACTGCTCTAAACAATGTTTAAACGTTCGTCTAATGCTTAGTTAAACGTTCACCTGAACGCGAACGTTTGCAACAGCTGTCTCTTGCGGGACATTTTAAATTAGTTTAAATATAAATTTATGTATACAGTCTTTTGAGTTGTGAAATTAAAACCGAGGTAGATTTATGGTTCCGTACCAAAATGATAAAAATGGGACCTTATTACTAAGACTCCACAGTCCATCCGTCTGTCACCAGGCTGTATCACATGAACCGTGATAGTTAGACATTTGAAAATGATGATGTATTTTTGTTGCCCCTATCACACACACAAATACTAAAAACAGATTAAAATAATTATTTAAGGAGGGCTTCCATACAACAAACATGATTTTTTTGCCGTATTGTCTAATGTTGTATAATTAATAATGGTACGGAACCATTCGTGCGCGGGCTCGACTCGCACTTGGCCGGTTTTTTTATCGTTATTCTAAATTAACGCGAGCGTCGCCACAGGCAAGAGCTAGTTACCCATATTTGCAAACTAATATTCTATTCTACGTAACCTAGGTAATTGTCTATTCAACTGCCAAATATTTAACAGACAGAGTTAGTATAGCATTTATAATATTAGTATGACATACTTTATTATTCCCTCTGTGCTGTAACTCAAAAGGAACAGAAAATCATACTCATACATGAGACCGTTCGTGTATTAATGCAGTAGAAAATCCTGCAGAGCATGAACTATTTCTTCGACTTAGTTGAAGTCCTAGCAACGACGGAGCCCCTATATTATTTTCATGAGGCAACTTTTTAGGGTTCTGCAGTAAGATGATAAAATCCATATAATTTTATTACGCTGACCGTCCGCACGCTCTGGGCACAGTATCTAGTTTTAGAAAATATTCCTCTCAATTACTCATATTTCTGTGGCGTGTCTCGAAACGAAAAGCTCGTATAGGAGTCCTATTACATTTTTTACGCAAATTCATGATTTTTGACGCAGTAATTTTCAGCAGCAGTAAGATATTGTAATTATTTGCTTAGGAATAACGATAGTGCAATTCTTTTCCTTGTAAGTTGGAGTTCCATATTTTCATTTTTCTTGTCGTGTAATTTACTATAAATATTTAACGAACTCAATTTGCAAGAAAAACCGCCGGTGATGGAACTTTGACGCTCAAATTCACATTGTTACAATCAATTTTTATAAAAGATAAAATTACGAAAAGATAAGTTGAATGTTTTACTTGTTTATTGGAGTTCTAGACTTTTTTTTAATTCCTTGAGTTTTCACGGAAAAAATCGTAAAGAAAGCGTAATTTAAGCCATAAATGTCTTGATTCAGCGTCCATTATATTCCAAATAAACTCAATTTTTTCAAATAAATTAATATGATATAACACTTCAATCTACACTGAATACGTTTCATTAGTTTTCGTTTGTCAATATAATACGACAAAATTACAACAAATAAAATTAAAGTACTATAACTCTGCGTCAATTCAGCTCGCTCCTCAGTCTCATGTCAGTTTGGTCTCTAATTTTCGTCAATAACAATCGACAACCGTCCGGAGAGTTATTATTATCGACCCGTGTATACCGATCAAAATAATTTGATCCAGGAAGTGAAAATCAAAAATTTGCGAAAAAAAATGTAATAGGACTCTTAACTGTTGGTCGCGAAAGTCTGACAACCAGTCTTAACCAAGGGGTATCGTATTACACAGTACTAACTGGGTTGTGGAGGTCAGATAGGCAGTCGCTCCATGTAAAATAATGGTGTTCAGCTGCCCCCGGTTAGACTGGAAGCCGACCCAAGATAAGAAGAGGCTAGGCTGAGTATGAGTCGACATTGGACCCTATGAGCAATCACGATAGCGTTCTCTTGATCAACGAGGTTGCCGGGTTGTTATTGCAAATATTGCAAGATTTGTTAACGACGCAGACTACGGAACCATGGCGCTTATTCCAGCCTACTCTTGGTAGGTGTACATAAACCACTGTGTCTCCGAGGGAATCTTTGTTACGTGTATTTTATTTTATTTACTTAGCTGTAGTGATATTATTTTATAAGCTTGTCGTAAATAATTCTTGTGACATATTCTTTTGCTTTGAAAGTTTACATCGGTAAACTTTCAAAGCAAAACAAAAAAGACTAAACTCTGTAGGGTGTAGTAGCTCGATTGCATAAGTGAGGTGTCAGAATTTTAGCTAGAAAGTGATTTTCCTTCGTGAGCAGACGATTCTGGCTCCAGGATGAGTTTCTGGATGGGACTTGTTTGCTGATGAATGGAAGACGATGTTGTTGGAATGTTTGTGGTTCTGCGAGAAGACCTAGTAAAAGGATTAGGTATTTAATTTAGTGTTAATGGTTATAAATACTGTACTAAATAAATAAATTATTCATTATAGAAATCATATAAATCCATCAAATATAAACGTGTAAAGTTTCATGTCCGCGCTATTAATTATTGAAGAGTTCTTTCGTGTGGAGACGATCCTGACTTCAGGATTAGGTATCGTCTATCAAAAAAAATAATTTTCACATAAACTAAAGGTGTGTGCAAAATTTCAGCTCAATCGGTTGGAACTGGTTGGAAATTCAGTTGCAAGATTTGACCAATACATACTAAGTAACAAGACAGGTTGGATAAAAGCTTTTAAAATGGTGCCGAATAAAGTAAAAAACCATACGGAGTAGGCTATTCCCCGCGAAGTGAACTAGCCTACTTCCCCTCACAGAGAAAAGAACTGAGTCCCAGCAGTGGGAATGCTGGTTATGCCTAAAATTATGTACCTACTAAAACAAACACAGTACCTCCTCGTCCCGTGAATACTGTCACGATACATTATTTATATTTCTGCAACCAAATATTACAGGCTTGCAGAGTATCAGTCCTCCAGTATGACCACTTTAAAATAAAATAAAGTAAAATAAATAAAACCTTTATTTTCACGCAACTTTGGCCCATAGATACCTTACAGACTAACATACATATGATAAAATACAAACTGTTAATATAAAGGACCTTGAAACTACGTTAGTACTCGTATCATTTCACTTGTGCACTATGTCACCGTGCGTTCATGTGGCACTTGCCCGTGGAAGCGACGGAACACCACTCCCTGCGGCCAAGAGTCCTCCTCCAAGACGAGGTGCAGATAATACGTTGGCACTCGCACCACGAATGCCTTGAAGTTGACGTTGCGGCGCGACTCCAACAGCTGCACTCTCGCCACGTACTTGGTCTTCTGACGCACGTACACCACGATGTTCTCCGCTGTAGTGGTGTAGTGTAGGCGGGAGATACTAGTTTACACCGGTATATTCCGCTTCGCGGGACGAATAGGCAGTTTAAATCGATATAATTTATCGATAATTCGATGCCATCCTAAAATGTAGAACCCCATCACAGTGGTTACTACGTACGCTCTATAAGTCTTTTATTTATTTACTTATTAAATTTAGTACAGCATACACACTGAGACTAAATTAAATAATCCTTTCGGTCTTCTCACAGAACCACAAACATTCTCATTTAAATGTCTTTGATTACACGTCAATTTCACGTCAAATACTCTGCATGTCATGTATTGACTTTTGTAAACAATGAACATGCGAACCATGTTATAAAGATTTAAACATAAAATCATCGGACATTTTCTTAATAATGGAATACCAAGGAATAATCTTGATGTGGTTCTGTATAGTTTTAGCAATATTCGTTTTTTTTTCGGCAGTTTACCTATTCTATAGGCTCACGGGCACAATTTTTTTTTAATATACTTCTGTGTTGGCGAATGTTGATGTTTGTTTTGTCTTTACACCCGACCTTTTCCTTACAATGTTGATTTGTTTGTGAAATTGGGCTGGTCACATCTGCCGCATGTCGGAGGAGCAATGGGCAAAAATTTGACCACTGAGTGGGTACCAAATAGCAGGAAACGACAACGCGGCAGGCCAGAAGGAGATGGCGACATGAGCTGGACTCTTTCGCAAAGGATTGGCCTACAGTCGCACTTGATCGCGAAGTTTGGAAGGAGGGAAGGAAGTCCTTTGCCCCGCAGTGGGACAATATAAGCATAAAAAGTGTAGTTTGTTAGTAAGCGAGTTGTGTTGTTGACGACAAGCTTTTGTTCAACATGTCTTGTTACTAAGTATGTATTGGTCAAATCTTGCAACAGAATTTCAAACCCGTTCCCCCCAGCCGATTGTGCTGAAATTTTGCACTCACCTTTGGTTCAGAAAACAATTAATTTTTATGATAGACAATACCTAATCCTGAAGTCAGGATCGTCTCCTCACGAAAGAACTCTTCAATGGTTAATAGTGAGGACATGAAACTTTGTATACACGTTTATATTTAATGGATAGATATGGTTTCTATCATAAACTCATTCTGCAGCCAGAATCGTCTTTTCACAAAGGAACACAATTTTTTTGAAATCACTTTCTAGCTAAACTTCTGACACCTCATTTATGCAATCGAGCTACTACACTCTAAAGACTTTACTCTTTTATCGGTAACCTTTGAAAGCAAAAGAATAAATGCCACAAGAATTATTTACGACACGCTTCTAAAATGATATCACTAAAGCTAAGTAAATAAAATACACGTAACAAAGATTCCCTCGGAGACACAGTGGTTTGACACTACCAAGAGTGGGCTGGAATAAGCGCCAAGGTTCCAAAGTCTGCCTCGTTAGCAAATCTTGCAATATTTGCAATCACCACCTGACAAACTCGTTGATCAAGAGAACGCAAGCGTGAAATATGAGTATAGGGTCCAATGTCGACCCATTTGATACTTTTCATCTACCAGCCTTTTTGCAACTATGTTGGGGTCGGCTTCCAGTCTAACCGTATGCAGCTGAATACCGGTATTTGACATGAAGCGACTGCCTATCTGATCTCCACAACCCAGTTAGTACTGGGTAATACGATACCCAGATACGATACGGTAAGACTCGTTGTCAGACTTTCAGGCCACTGACTACCTGTAAAAGCTGGCAATGATCTACAATTTAACTTCGGGCTTTTGCTGCTTGCATGCTTTCCGAGGCACGGAGGAAGCTCGGTATGTAATTCTTTTTTTTTTTGGGACAAGCCCGCCACACTGTTCCCAACCACTGTAACTCCTGAAAGCCAGAATCAACAGTAGCGACCACCAGAAAAGCGCCGAGACAATGAAGCTCGACGAAGTCCCAGAGAATGAATTTAACTGTCTTGGATCCCGCAACGAAATTAATCAGAAAAGTATAGCGGAGGAGTAGGAAAATCTGTAATTTCCACTTCCCTCCATATCAGCAGGAGACACAAAGAAACAAGGCCAATAGGCGCAAAGGGACGTTCACAACTGGGATAGGCCCAGTTATGCCCGGCATGTAACATATGGTTATCCGTCCACAGCCTCCTTCGTCGGCCTACGGCCCGGTGCCAATGCCGGCCATAAAGGATTAAAAAATACAACACTAATACCTGGTGGTATCTTTTAACTTTAAAAACCCACCGTACCACCAGGGGTAGGTACAGCCAGGGGTACGATGGGTATGCAGTGGTTGTACCAACGACCTGTTTACTACTTAATAACACTTTAAAAATGTTTTTAATGCCACTACTAGTTACCCATCAACCAAGATTAACATAAAAACCTCTCATCGATACAAATAAATTGACGAATTATGGTAATTTAGCGGAGGAGTCACAAGTGTTGGTTAAGAACAGGTGATTAGCAATTAAGGGGCTCTTCTGGCTCATTGAGTGAGCCGGCCGACCCTCTATCAATCATTCAGCCTGGCGGGAGCAATTTATGGCATTGATGTTTTTCATAAAATTACTGTGCTGAAAAAGAAGCATAACATATTAGTACACACACATTTTGTCAGTTAAATTTTAAGTCTCAACTAATAGGGGGCGAGCCTATTGCCATTAACTGGGCACAAATCCAGACTCCGTGGCTGCTACTGAAAAGTTCCTGATGGAAAAAAACCAATAATCCTTTGCCCGGCCCGGGAATCAAACCCAGGACCTCATACACAAACGAAGCATGTTTAAGAATAATGTTGTTAACAATATGGTATTAATTCTTTAGATATAGTGTATGCTGTGCAGCTGACCGTTTTGAAGATGTTTCGTACACACAGAGCTAATAATATATATTTTGGCGTTAAAATAGCTTAGACGAAAAAACAATAATAAACAAAAATATAGATAACACAAGTCTCTAACGAAATTTCCATGCAAAACGCGAATTATATCACGTATTCCCATTGAGTAACCTCAAACAAACTTATCCAACGATCCCTTGAACCAATATACGGCCAAAAATAACTCTTATTACTTCACGATAAACGTGGTCCAATTCCGAGTTGGTGGTAAAGGTATTTTGGTGAATCGAAGGCCGCCGACACATACAGCTTTCGATTTCTCTTTCAAATTAAAAGGGGACTCATGATTCCCCAAAGGTCGGGTTCTGTAGTTATAATAGACACGTTTTGCGCAAACGGACCTCAGTGCCGTTAGACCTTCTTTTTCAGTTAAGCCTTAGTACTGAAGTGTATTACTGGGATAGTGGCTGGCGACCTTTTTCAGGTGGTTTCATTACAAAGGTAGATGGCATTACCAAGGGAAGTCGAAAACGAAAAATGTGTAATGTCTTCCTTGCAAATTGGTTGGGTCTAGTGTGGGAAGCGGTTTGTTTCGGTTGCCCCGTAAAAGTGGTATTTACTTTAAATTAATATTTTCCTGTAATACACTTCCGGTTTTGTAGCGTTTTCTTCCGTGCAGGCCAGTAATAACGTCACGCCTGTAATCCCGAAAAGGTTAGACAGGGTTTACAGTACACCCACATTTCGCCTGTAAAGTTTTATGGAATGAGGAGCGACCTTCATTGTCACTAATAGAATTAACAGTTCCATGATGGAACTAGAAGTTGTTTTTTAATGGTACATTTTAGGGTTCCGTAGTCAACTAGGAACCCTTATAGTTTCGTCATGTCTGTCCGTCCGTCCGTCCTCGCTTAATCTCTGTGACCGTTAGCACTAGAAAGCTGAAATTTGGTACCAATATGTATATCAATCACGCCGACAAAGTGGTAAAATAAAAATGGGAAAAAAATGTTTTATTAGGGTAGCCCCCCTAAATGTAAAGTGGGAAGTGATTTTTTTTTTTATTTCAACCCTAACGTGTGATATATTGTTGGAAAGGTATTTAAAAATGAATAGGGGTTTTCTAAAATCATTTTTTGATAATGTCAATTATTTCGGAAATAATCGCTCCAAAAGTAAAAAACAATGTGTCCCTCTAACTTTTGAACCATAAGTTTAGAAAATATGAAAAAAATCTGAAAAGTAGAACTTTATAAGGACTTTCTAGGAAAATCATTTTGAACTTGATGGAAACAACAGTTTTTGTACAAAAAGTTGTACAAAATAATTTCTGGACTAAGTTTGTAGTATATTCGTATATGCAAGCATTTTTACACAATGGATACCCACCTTTAAACTCATGTGGGAACACTTATTGTGACGGACGGGAAACTACGGAACCCTACACTGAGCGTGGCCCGACACGCTCTTGGCCGGTTTTTTTGTTAATGGTATTAGTGACAATTAAGGAGGAGCGAACCATTGCCAGCTATAGGGCTGCTGAGGCGAAACCTTTGTTTTTTTTTCCAAAGACAATTCAAAGAATATTTATCTATAGCGTCCTGTCAATGCCACTGAAGATAGGTCAAGATAGGTACGCACTTACACGTCAAATCCTCGACGAATTTTAACTTGCATGTATATTTATTGAGTTTTATAAACAATAATGGGAAACATGTTTCTAGATTTAAACATGAAATCAATGGACGTTTTCCTAATAATGGAATACCACGTAATAATCGTGATGTGGCTCTGTGTAGCTCTAGCAATAATGCTGTTTTTCTCGGTAATTTATTTGTACTATAGACTCTCTGGCACAATTTGGATCGTAATATAAGTGTTGGCGAATGTATATGTTAGTTTTTTTCTTTATCTGACCTTTTCCTCACGTTGATGTGTGGCTTGGAGGTAAGCGAGTTTTGATGGGCACTATAGTCACACTGCTAATGAATTTGCAGCGACGACACGGCCCTTCACACCCGGTCACGGTCCTTCTTCGGTGGTGCTACGCCGTGCTCTCGCAGCAGCAATCGGGGTAGACTTCATCGACGACAGCAGGGGAACTTAGGAGGCAGTAGCATCCTTCTGCGAGGACGTCATCTCGCAGAAGGAGCGCGTCGAGCGCTTCAGGGAGGAAGACTCCGTCGCTGACGCGATTCGTTACAGGAGGGGTGGGGGAGGGGCTATGGCGGCCTGATGCTGACTTAAGAGGTGCATGCTATGGACCGAGGAGTCTATCATTGTCGCATTGTACAGCCCTCATGAGTGGTGGCGATATCTCAGGAGTTTGGCGTCCGGAGGCGGGTTGCGCTGGGTGGGTCGCGAACATCATACGTAGCAATTCTCGCGGCTCATCCACCAAGGTGACAGTAGGCTCACGTTTTAATGGGAGTAAGCCCCACACTACCAAGCCGTCTCCCCGGACGAGCGAGAGTGGTGAGCGTCAGGCATTTTTGGTGGACCCTTTGGAAATACTGGTTGTTAGATTTCACAGCTTTTGAGTAAATACCTGTGATGACTGTCAAAGATTTCCAAAAACAGCCAGGACCAACGGCTTAACGTGCTTTCCGAAGCACGAAGTGAAGCGTCTAACTTCAGTGTAATGGCCCCACATGCTCACCGGTGAACGCAGCAGACGTGTGAATGGCGCTATCTCAAATGAGTGTCTGAACAGCGAGGCGCGGCGCTAAACCCAAATAAATGAAATGCAACTAGCTTGCACCTACCTACACATTACACTAGTCTTGTAAGTATTTAAATCTTTACGTTCGTATTTCATATGAAACTGCGAGTGGAAATGGAAGGGTATTGCAGGCTATCCATTACCCAACTGCCGCAGAAGATGGGATAACTCACTGGCAATGTATGAATGTGTGTAAGTTTGCTACTTCGTATAGTCTCTGTCTTTAAATTTGTTTTAACCTGAAATAAGTCCTGCACGTCTTTATGGAAAATCCAAAGGTTTGTATTAAACACGCTTTTATTAGCTTCATCATCAGCCTATTAATGTTCCCACTGCTGGGACACAGGCCTCCTCTCTATGAGAGGGAATGGGCTATAATCCACCACGCGGGCCCAGTGCGGATAGGTAGATGTCACATGTCTTCGATTTTTTTGGTTCTAGGACATGCCGGTTTCCTCACGATGTTTTCCTTCACCGTATTAGCTTCACCTGAAACTAACAATGTAAAAAAACTTAGAAATTAAATCTGACCCACTTCCCGGTTTCCGATTGAGCTGAAATTTTGCATACACGTTTAGTTTGGATGACGACGGTGTCGATTCCTGTTGTGCACAATCTAAACTTAATTTAGACTATTGTTATATTTTACTAAAAGGCGGCGTGAGAAAAGGACGGCTATAGCTATGAACTAAGTTACAGATGTCAAACTAGTTTATGCCTTGCACTTGTGTTTTTAGTCAACATGTTTTTACGTGCACCCTTCATTTGTATGGAAATATTAGTTCCAACTAAATTTGACAGCTCTAAATAACATGCGTCTCTTTCTCGTTTTATTACAGAGAAAAAGATAGCAATAGCTTAATTAAGTTTAGTTTGTTCACAACAGAATCGACACCAATGCCATACATGTTTAGTTTGGATAGCAAGCTAAAAGTGACGTCATTCTAAATCCAATATGGCAGACTCCAAAAAATGGTGGATTATTTATTCTTAATGCATTTCCACCATGATATGGGTAATATCTAATGAAAGGCTTTGCTGAAAAGAAATACGAGTTCATATAAATAATAATAATAAATAAATATCGCCGGACATTACACACAGCGCCATCTAGTGCCACACTAAGCAACGAGGCTTGTGTCGTGGACACCAGATAGTTGATATACTACATAGATACTTTTCGTTTGTAAATACATACTTATTATACATATAAACATCCATGACTCGGAAACAAATGTCCATTCTCATCACACAAACATTTGCTCCGACTGGGATTCGAACCCGGGACCCTAAGAACGTAAGGCTGCCTCACTACCGCTGCGCCCGCGCCAGTCGGGTCGTCATCATACTCGTATTTCGGTATCATACTCGTATATTCTTTTCAGCAAAGAAAATAGATTTACATTTGAACGAATAATATAAGTACTCATGTACTACTTAGGTATATTATTCGTTCAAATGGAAATAACATCTACTGGTAACAAAGGCTTCAATAGACTACAGATTAACAACATTTGTCGTATAAAAGTAACAAAATATTCCATTTCCTTAACATTCCTAGACGATATAAAGTGTAAGTACATTAATCAATCGTCTGGTAATCTTTGCTAAGTCTCGCTACTACCAACCAAGCAGTATTTATTGGGACGCGGATATTAAAGTGTCGCCGAAGAGGAATGTTTTCGTTGGGATTATGTGGGATATCCCAGTAAGATGGGATTTCCGTTTGAGCCATATATTATTTTATCAATTTGAGAACTGTTTGGTGTATTAGTTTGTGACTATTACATACAGCCGTTACATATTACATATTAGCCGTGTGGTATTCGGCAGAGTAGAATAGAACCAACCCATTACACTCACGGCTGTCGTATAAGGCGGCTAATGTCTGAGGCAGAACACCTTGCGTCTCCGTAGACCTGAGAATGGGCAGCAGCGTTTTCTGCTAGTCTTTCATCACTGCGATCTCCAATCCGCCTGCCAAGCGTGGAGATTACGGAAAATTCCTCCCATCACTCCCATCATGGGGGAGGCTTATGTCCAGCAGTGGACGTTATGGGCTGATGTAGTAGTAGTGTAGTACATACAATAATCTCTCTCAAAAGTTTCGAGTATGAATGTGGATGAGTATTAAGTGTAGAAGAAGAACAAACAAACGACTGTGTAAAGGATGTTTTTTTTTTAATTATTCATTATAAGTATTTGAGATAGGTTTAACAACGGGTCCCAAACTAGGCACAGCCTGTATCTTGGTGACCCAGACACAATACATTACACAAGTAAATTTATTCTGTAGCTTAATCTGCAGACAGTTGGCGTCGTCAAATTCAGGTTCGGAGACTGAGGCAGTCCAGAGATCCCTTACATAAGCAATTACTCCTCCACACTTATTAATGGTTTTGGTGGTTTGATAGCTTCTATATCCGGGCAATTGGAAGATAACGGAGTTGTCATTTAACCAGCATTCCGTTAAGACTATAACATCTGGCTGAAATTCAAGACGGCATAACGATACTTGGAAGCTGAGGAAATTTTTCTGTAGGCTCCTAAATGTTTGTAGTTAATACCCTGAAGTTATGTTCCAGAAGCACGGCCCCGCACAACTCCAGTTTCCAGTTTGATATAGCAAGAAAGGATGTGTTTGATGAGATGACGAGTGATAGAGAAGTGTGGAAGAAGAAGATATGCTGCGCCGCGGACCCCAAAAATTGAAATAAGAGTAAGAGAATGGTTATGAATCTCTCTCAACAGTTGCTCATATTGGGCCTCATTAAGAAAGCCCAAAAGTCACCATAACGGCGCACGGTGGGCTGGAAATCGGCTTTCATAGAATTAGGGATTTCAATTTGCAAGTGCTTGTTTTTATGCCGGATATCGCTTCTATTAGTCATTACTAGAGACCGGATAATATGCATTTGCATATTTGCATATGCATTTGCATATTTAAGCGATTTTCAAGGCTAATAGCATATTTTTACTAATATCTAGTGATGATGCATATTATTGCTATAATTTACAGTAGGTAGGTATTTTTCGAGCGTAGCGCACTCAAATTGATAGCTTTATTAATGGACCGACGGAAGTTTTGCCAGAAAATATAAGCGCTAACATAGCACCCAAGTTCAAATTCTGCCCGGTTACCTCAGTAGATGTGGAGCGATCATTTTCGACCTATAAAAATATTTTGAATGATCGAAGACATAATCTTACCACTGAACATTTGGAACAATACTTGATTGTTAATGTTTAGAAAAATATTAAATAATGTCTACTGTATCGATTAACATCTATCAATGGATAATTTTCTATAAATGTATGCTGATTTTTTAATAAAAAATATAAAACTTAATAGTTTTTTTATTTTATCAAATAACAATAAATTAAAAAGATACATACATAATAAAGTAAAACATAAATAAGACAAGTATTTACTAACAAAATACTTAAATCTAAAGGAATAATATTTACAAAACAAAAAAAACTCATTTAATGTTGCATATTCTGTCAGTTTTCGTGCATATTTTAGGCATTTTTCATGCATATTTGCATGCATATTTCAAGCTTTTTATGTTGCATATTATCCGGTCTCTAGATTACTATGTACAAAAATGACACCCGAGTTAATTCTGCCCAAAAACGAAGGAAATATATTTTTTTTACGAAAAATTTGTATGAAGCTAGTATGAAAAATCGAATTATCTCCTAAACGGCATGTTTAACCGTACTATCCTTGGAGGTGGTCATAGTGCTAATTATTTATGATTTTTTCCAGCCCACCGTGCGGCGTCTTCTAAAACACACGTAGACCGAGTGCACGCTCACGTATCTGTATCGAGAAAGAGTATGAGCAACAATAAAAGGTGCGAGCGTGTGGGACCCCGTCGTACCGTATGCACCATTGACCTGCACCATCAATGGTACAGATAAGGGACAGGTTTACTAAGACTATTTTAACAGCGGGTTGTGGAAGTCAGATAGGCAGTCGCTCCATGTAAAGTACTGGTATTCAGCTGCATCCGGTTAGACTGAAAGCCGACCCTAAGGGGCCGCCTCCACGAGCGAGAGAATCGCGGCGATTTGACGTATTTCTATACGAAAATATCCTCCGCGATTCTCTCGCTCGAGGAGACGGCCCAAAAGAGAGTGTATAGAAAAACGTGGCAAGGACTATAATATCGCCGCGATTCTCTCGCTCGAGGAGACGGTCCCTTACATAGTTGGAAAAGGCTAGGCAGATGGAGAGTTTCTATAACCGAAATGATCAGTTCGAAAATTTATGCAAATTTTAGTAATTCTTGTCTGATAAAGTCCACTACATCTTACAAACATAATAAATACATTTTCAGCTGCAGAGCGTTCGTAAATCTTCGGAGGAAGAAACGTTTGACCGACACTATCTAAATAAGACGGCGCGGCGAAGGGACCAGCAAACCGCCTGTCCGTAATATCATTACGCTTTTTAACTTTCTGGTAAACAGTAGTGTAGAAAGTTTTTGACGGGAAAATAAGATTTAGGTCAATGATGATTGTTCACAATTGAAACTTTAAGCATCGAAATGTTAAAAAAGCATAACTGGCGAAAATCGGGAATTCTGCGGTCATTGACCCACCTTATTTTATTAAACTTCATAACTTTGAAAACCAAAAATAAGCCTGTTCAAGTCTTGAATCGTTATCTGTTGTGATCTTCAACATTTTTTGTAATGAAAAATAATACACAGTTTATTTGTTTTGGTTCGTACGAAGAGATTAGGGAAAGAGCAATAATCGCTATTCTCATATTAACTGGCACCAACTATAGTAACATTACTACCCAATCCTTCGGGGATAACAAGCGTGACGTTATGCTATGTTGTATTAAAACAGAGTAGTCAGGTACGAAACCGGCCCCATCTAGTTACAAAAAAATGACGTGTAAAAGTGTTTGTAAAAACCTACTTGCAAAATAAACATCATGTATCATTTATCACAACACAACAAAACGGCCCACCATTCGTTAACACGTGATTAAAAAGCAAACTTTCAGTTCTAACAATCTAGGTAATGTCATATTTTCAGATCCTGCAATGCCCACTCATCTATCTATATCTATATATCTATATCTATATATATATTATATACATATAATAATAATAATAATAATTCATTTCATTGTGTATTATCATGGAACACGTTAAAACACATTGAAATATTGAAATGTCACCTATGTTGACAAGGCACCGGGCCAAATTACAAAAAGAGGCACACCCACCATCTCCGGGCTCGTCGCTCAGCTCCGCCTCGCAGCCGCCGGAACGCGCCACACCCGTGAGCACCGTGTCACCGGTCGCTGCAGTTGCGTCGAGCTCGAGCGACGAGTTTTTCTCCCCGCCGTCAACACCATCACCACCACCAAGAGGACGACGACGAGGAAGAGGACGGCCACCAGCGGGCTTGGGACCTCGAGGCCAACAGGCCCCGAGCAGGGTCCCCGCTGCCGGTGGAAATGTGTCGCGCATGCGATGGACTCATTCCATTAATGAAAACGTCATGCGCGCATATTATGGGGCTACTGAGGGGGGAAGCAACTTGACTGCGTACCGTAGTCGGATGCTCTCTCTATTTCAGGTACTTGAGCCGGCTGTCAGCGTAGAGGCACAACGACTGTCGGATCAGGTGCGGGTCATCCAACGTAACCATATGTTGGATGACACCGTACTTGATCGACTGCGCTCCGAATCACGGAGTAACCTAGTTACGCCTGCTTCGCCAATGATCGCAGTGCAGCAGCAAAATATTCCCAGTGCGCCGCCGCGATCCGACTACGATGGTGAAGAGGATCGTGACGAAGTTATATCCGTGAGTACCCAGTGCAACGCCCAATTGAGGAGCGCTTTGGAAGGTGCGTTCCGGGAGTATCGTTCTACACCGCCTGAACTTAGGCCACGTTTGCCTCGTTTGCCTATGCACAATAAAAACAAGGCGCTGATGTGTGCTCTAGATTCGCAGCTGTCAAATTGCTTTGACAGCAGCAAAGACCTCGCCGATACCCACTCAATATTGTACTGTGGAGCTGTAGCGGCATGTCGTGTAGCTCACGTCAAATTCCCTAACAACGACAGAGCTACACGACCAAAATTAGCTGTTCCAGCTTGGCAGTGCAGGATTGAGCGGCGTATCGGTGAGGCTAGGGCACTCATCGGCAAGTTAATCTGCTTCAGGGAGGGCAATACTCGCCCTAGAGTGATGCGCTTTGTGAGGCGGGCGTTTTCGGGAACTGATATTAGTTTCCGAGATTACTTGGCCCGCGTCACAGAGCGTATCGACTCCCTGAAGCAGAAGATCTGTGCATGGGCAAGCCGTATTCGTCGGTACAAGCGGCGAGTGGAACGGTACACTCAGAATCGCACATTCCAAAGCGATGAAAGGTGGGTATACAGGGCTTGGGAGCGACCGGACCAAGGTGTGACTGACACGCGTCTGCCGAATGAGAGCGCCACGTATTCATTTTGGCGCAACATCTGGTCGGTGCCTGTCAGTCACACTGAGGGCGATTGGACCCGGGAGGTTGAACAAGCGTGTGATCCTATACCAGAAATGGGGGCAATCATCATCAGCCCCCAAGACGTAGCTCGTGCAGTCCGTCCGTTGCCTAACTGGAAATCTCCAGGGCCGGACGGACTGCACAACTTCTGGATCAAGTGGTTCCAAAGATCACACGCTCGTTTGGCGTCCCAGTTTCAATCAGCCTTAGAGTCAGGGTCGCTGCCCCAGTTCCTGACGACAGGAATTACCCACCTGCTCCATAAATCAGGTAGTGTTGCGGAGCCCAAAAATTATAGACCAATCACTTGTTTACCAACGGTCTATAAAGTTCTTACATCCATTTTGAGAGCTAAAATCAACCAACATATTGATAGTAATTCTATTATATCTGCCTCTCAGAATGGATGTAGGAACGGGTCCCGCGGCACTAAGGAGCTGCTCCTCATTGATATGGCCATTAGCCAACAGGTTCGCCGCTCCCGAAAGAATCTGTCTACATGTTGGATAGATTATAAGAAGGCCTACGACTCTGTGCCTCATACATGGCTCATGAAGGTGCTGGAGTTGTATAAAATAGATGCAACTCTACGTACCTTCCTGATGTCATGTATGGGACACTGGAGAACGGTTCTTCGCTATCCAGGATGTCGACAGATCCAGGGGAACAGCGAACCGATAAGGATCGAGCGTGGTATATTCCAGGGTGATAGTCTGAGTCCATTGTGGTTTTGTCTAGCCTTGAACCCTCTCAGCACACTGCTGGAGCGTTCAGGTTTAGGCTATCTGTTGAGGAGAGATGGTCAGGTCATATCTCACCTTCTTTACATGGATGATCTGAAACTCTTTGCCCCCAACAATTTGCAACTAATGAAGCTACTGAAGGTAACAGAAACTTTCAGTAGCGCCATCAGGATGGAATTTGGTGTGGACAAATGTGCAGTCATGCATGTGAAGCGAGGGGAGATTATGGAATCCGTGGGAACACAACTCTCGGATTCCATACACCTTAGATCCCTCTCCTCAACAGAAACTTACAAGTATTTGGGTATGTCGGAGGCATTAGGTATCAATACTGCAGACGTGAAACAATCGTTGAGGGAGCGCTTCTTTGGCCGCCTGAATAAGGTGCTAGGCAGTCTTTTGTCAGGCGGAAACAAGGTGCGCGCCTTCAACGGTTGGGTCATGCCGGTTTTGATGTATTCCTTCGGCATACTCAAATGGACTCAGACGGAACTTGATGCCCTGGATAGGAGGGTCCGCACACTGCTGACCGCAAATCGAATGCATCACCCACGGTCGTCGGTGATGAGACTGTATATCCCACGGAAGTGCGGGGGTCGTGGCTTCTTAAATGCTAAGACCCTACACAACCGTGAGGTGTGCAGTCTCAGGGAATACTTCCTAGAAGCCGACGGGGAGATGCACCGAGATGTGGTCTCAGTGGACAAGGGCCTCACCCCGCTCTCCCTGGCTAACGAGAACTGGCGCAAACCTAAAGTATTAGACACTAATGACCGCAAGGTGGAATGGCAGGGCAAGGAGCTTCACGGACGCTTTTACCGGGCCCTACATGGCCCCGATGTAGACTTTTTACCGTCCGTATCCTGGCTGCGCTTTGGTGACCTCTTCGGGGAAACAGAAGGTTTTATCTGTGCAATAATGGACGAAGTTATGATGACGAATAACTACCGGAAATACATTGTGAAAGATGGCACGGTTGACATATGTCGGGCATGCCACCGTCCGGGAGAATCGATCCGACACATTATTTCTGGGTGTTCTAGTCTGGCTAACGGAGAGTATTTGCATAGACACAACCTTGTTGCCAGGATAATCCACCAGCAACTTGCTTTGAAATACAACCTTGTGGAATCAGAAGTGCCATACTATAAGTATGCGCCCGACCCAGTTCTCGACAATGGTCATATCACGTTGTATTGGGATCGACCTATCACCACTGACAGGACTGTTGTTGCCAATAGGCCTGACATTGTGGTGATAGATCGATTGGAGGGTCGCACAATGATTGTTGATATAACGATCCCGCATGACGAGAACCTCGTGAAAGCAGAGAAAGATAAACAATTCAAATATCTAGATCTGGCTCGCGAGGTTGTCGACATGTGGGACGTGGGTACAGCAGTCATTGTGCCGATAGTCGTGTCGGCCAATGGCTTAATAGCCAAGAGCCTCGACCAACATCTTAGGAGGCTCTCGCTTGGCAGCTGGATCAAGGGCTTGCTTCAGAAAGCAGTACTTCTGGACACGGCACGTATCGTTAGGAGGTTCCTCTCTCAAGAGCCCTGACCACCGGCAGCTCGGACCCTGTTCCCAGCACTGGTGGGCTACTATTTTTTATATTTTTAAATGTTTTTTTATAGTATTTTGTATAGAAATATTTAAAAATGTAAAAGACATATGTAATGTAATGAATAAAGGGAATAATAATAACATATAATAAAACAGTAAAAAAGCTGTGTCTGTACATTGAATATATTAAAAAAGAAATAATTGAGGGGGGTTTAGAAACAGCAATAGAGCACGAATCCAAAAAAAAAAATCTGTCTGTTTGTCTGTGTGTCTGTTTGTCTGTGGGTCTGTTTGTTTGTACACGCTAATCTTCGGAACTAGTGGACGGATTTGAATGATTTTTTTTTTTGTTGTATAGGTATTAAGTCTGGGCAAGATATAGGCTATAATTTATCTTGGAAACTTGAACACCTGATGCAGAACCACAACAGACCAGCTGAACTATAAGAGATACAAAAATGGTACCATAGCAAAAATTGTTCCACGTGATAGGCATTTTCTGCTGAGAGAATAAATTTGAAGATCTGGAACACCTGATGTGGAACTCCAAGAGCCCAGCTACACTTACATATATATAGGAATGACGTTTTAGCAAAAGTTGTTCAATCTGATGAGCACTCTCTGTTGACTTATAAAAATCGAAGATCTGGAACACCTGTTGTGGAACTCCGAGAGCCCAGCTACACCATAACACATATAGGAATGATGTCTTAGCAAAAGTTGTTCGGTCTGATGGGCATTTCCTGTTGACTTATAAAAATTGAAGATCAGAAACATCTGATGTGGAAATCAAAGCTATCACTAATTTAAATGTATAATTATAAAATATCCACGCGGTCAAGGTGGTAACAGTTTAGGTCTGATTTTCGATGATAATGGTGTATCATTGAAAATTTGAGTCTACTGGCCAAAACTATGTCTTCTGGCTTATGTTATTTTAGTGTTTCATTTCCTTTTCCATTTATCTACGTGGCACGGTAGTCTACCCGGTAACGCAGCGGAGCAGTCACTTAGATTTTAATAAAACTATAACCATGCCTAGAAAGAGGTCAAATCTTTCCCAGTGTTCCAAAGGAGCTAAAAGATTGAGGATCATAAGATCCCAAGAATCTACCGAAGAGCGTCAGGAGAGACTTAATGCTGTTCGAAAACATCAGGCTTCAACTTGCTCCGTGGAAACCTCTTCTGATCGCGAAGCACACCTGCGTTCTCAGCGTATTTACGCATCTACATCCAGGTGTCTAGAGACCAGTGAAGAAAATGATGCGCGACTGACCGCTGATCGTGAACGTCTGCATTGTCTCGCGAGTTGGAGACATTCACGGAAAGAGAATTACGCTTGAGTTTTCAGCGTATCTACACATCGTGTTTAATGAAACGACACTTTACTTGTGGAAGAACTATATTAAAAAAATAAATAAATTCGTAAACACTTATGTAAATTGAGGGAAGCTAACGATAGCTTGCTTTTTAATCGAGCAACGCCATCTATCGAGCCATGAGGAACTAAATTACACAAACATTCCTGCCGGCCAAGGACTGTGTAAGTCCTTCAAAAGAGGTTAAATTTAAAGTTAAATTGTACACAAAAAATATTACTAAACTATAAAGGTAAAAACACAACAAAGTATACAGTATGATTGACTTAAGGTAATGCACACAGTTTGGTTATTGGTCGCTTAGTGATATGATCTTTGATTTTTAAAGAGACAACACGAGTCACCCCATCTTTACCTGGATGTTTTTCAATTATACGACCCAGCAGCCATTTACCTGGAGGCAATCGTTCGTCTTTGACCAACACAATGGTGCCTATCTCAATATCTGCCTGTTGTTTGTTCCATTTATATCTATGCTGCAAACTAGTCAAATACTCAGCTTGCCAACGTCGCCAGAGTGTTTGTAGCATACGCTGGACAAGTTGCCATCGATTAAGGTGAGTAGTGGGAGTATTTCGTAGTCTTTCGTCAGGAACTACAACAGGGGTTTCCCCTATGAGGAAGTGACCAGGAGTTAATGGAGGTTCACTTAAGGACGAATCAATTAAGGTAAGAGGACGTGAATTTACACATGCTTCTACTTGTGTGAGGAGAGTATAAAACTCATTGAAAGTAAGACAACTTTGACCAATAACGCGTTTTAGGTGACCCTTTACAGATTTTACGCCAGCTTCCCATAATCCTCCGAAGTGTGGAGCTCCAGGAGGAATGAAATGCCAGGTAGTGTGATCATTAGCGAGTAATTCCGCTATCTCGTCCACCAAATTCACTTGAGCGTTTTTAAACTGGAGTGCCATTTCTTTTGAGGCACCTTGAAAGTTCGTTCCACAGTCACTATACATATCCTTACAGTGACCGCGACGCGCAAAGAAGCGCTTGAAAGCTGCCATAAAGGCCATAGTGCTCAAAGCTTCGACCAACTCCAGGTGAATAGCCTTTGTGACGGTGCACACAAATAGGCTAATGTAAGCCTTACTGGTGCGAGTACATCTACCAGAATACAATTTCAACGAGAAGGGTCCCGCGAAGTCCACTCCACAGGATAGAAATGGACGTGCTGGTTTAACCCTATATGAAGGCAAATTTCCCATGAAAGGAGGCCTTGGCGCGGCCCTTTGTTTAAAACACGGAATACATTTTCGGATAATACTCTTAACTATTCTCTTAGCACCAATAATACAATAATTCAAGTTTAATATATTAAGAGTTAGTTGACATCCACCGTGCAACGTTCGGTGGTGAGCATCTGTGACAAGTAGTTTAGTGAAGTGGCATTGACTTGAGAGGATAACTGGTGACTTAAAATCTAATTTACCTTGAACGTTAGCGAGTCGACCACCAACTCTTAATATATTTTGGTCATCAATATAAGGGTGAAGGGAAAACAATTTACTAGATTTAGGAATAGACTTACTAGCTAATAATAAATCAATTTCAGTTTGAAACACACGTTGTGACAAACGGATACATATTTTACGTGCATTTAACAATTCGCTCGCATTTAAAAAACTTGTCCAGGTTGTAGCATTTTTAGAAACCTTTTCTTTACACCGGCGCACAAATCTAATACAATAAGCTGTAACTCGAACCAACTTTGTTAGACTAGAATAGCAATTTAAATACGAGTGTAAATCATCTACTTGATTGTTAACAGCAACATGTGCAGTAATTTTACACTTAGATTCTAACACAGTATCTGGTAACTTATCCTCTGAATATATAAATTCAGATGAGATTCTTAAAAATTGTGGCCCTTCCCACCACAGTGCTGACTCTGTCAGGTCGTTTGGGTTCATACCCCGTGAAGCTAAGTCCGCTGGGTTATCATGCGACCTGACATGATGCCATTGACTACTATTAGTGACATTTAAAATCTCAGTGGTACGGTTTGCTACAAAAGTAGTCCATGAATTAGGATGTTTACGTAACCAAGCCAGCACTATAGTGGAGTCAGTCCACGCGTAAATATGTCTTGGATCAATTGGTATACTAGTTTTAACATCAAATAACATCTTAGCCAAAAGTACTGCACCGCAGAGTTCTAAACGAGGAAGCGACACTTGTTTGACTGGAGCAACCTTTGATTTTGCAGCGATAAGACGCATTGTGATAGCACTGTCGTCCAGAACTCTAAGGTAAACAACACACGCATAAGCAGCACACGAAGCATCACAAAACCCATGAATTTCCACCTTCAATTTAGCAGGTAACAAGCCAAGCCACCGAGGAAGCTGTATAGTATTCATGTGTTTTATGTTGTTGTGAATAGTCCACCATTCAACTTGTAAGTTATCAGGTAAAACATCGTCCCACTCCAGGCCAGCCAACCACAGCCTTTGCATGAAGATTTTCAACACAATGACCACAGGGGCTAACCAACCAAGCGGGTCGAATGTTTTAGCGATAATGGACAACACTGTTATTTTAGTGATAGTATCCACAAGCGGATCTATCGACATTTTTAATTCAAAATTATCATTGTGCGGATTCCAATTAATGCCCAAAGCTTTAATAGCGTCGTGCATTTTTATGTTCACCACAGTTTGGTTACATTTATCGGCATTTTCAATCTGTGCCAATACTTTTGGACTATTTGACGACCATTTGTGTAACAAAAATCCACCTCTTTGTAACAATTCAGTTATTTGTTTTTGCAGACTAATTGTGTCATCTTCATTGGATGTCCCTGACATCAAGTCATCCATATAAAAGTCTGTTTGCAATAGAGGAGCTGCAATAGGAAACTCTTCCTTCTCATCATTAGACAGCTGGTGCAACGTTCTAATTGCAAGGTAAGGTGCACAGGATGTTCCATAAGTAACGGTAAGTAACCTGTATTCTCTAACTGCTTCATCCGAATTTTCTCGCCACACGATTCGTTGGTAATCCGCATCATCAGGATGAATTAGTATCTGCCTATACATTTGTTGAATGTCCGCTACTAAACAAATTCTATGTGTTCTCCACCTTGTTACTAAATCCTTTATATCTTGTTGCAAGGGCGGATCAATCATCAGTTCATCATTCAAGGACGTTCCTGTTCCAGGTTTGGCGCTACCATCGAAGACTACGCGTAGCTTCGTGCTAGTGCTGGACTCCTTCAAGACGGCGTGATGAGGTAAGTAATATTTATTACTTGTGTTTCTTTCCCTTTCAGGTATGACTTCCATGTGTGCTTGTGATTCATACTGCTTCAAAAATTTGCAGTATTCTTCTTTAAATTCCGGTTTGTGCTTAAATCTTTTTTCCATTTGAGTTAAACGATTAATTGCTAAACCTTTTGTGTCACCTAGGTGAGTCACGTTCTTGAAAGGCAAGCGGAGTATGTAACGGCCCTCAGCGTTCCGAGTGTGAGTTTCTATATAATGCTCTTCGCACTGAGTTTCCAATTGTGTAAGTGGTTTTTTACTTTGTGTGTGTTCCTCCAGTTCCCAGAATCTCCTGAGCAACTGGTCAGTCTCTAATTTAGTATGTGAGACAACAACATGATATGAACTTTGTGAGGTATCATTACAAGTTTGTCCTGAAATCAACCATCCAAGATGTGAATTAAGTGCAATCATTGCGTTGTGTCTATGTAAACCATCCAGCATTAATTGTGAGTGTACTTCTGCCCCCAACAAGATATCTATACTTCCTGGCTTGTGAAATTGTGGATCAGCAAGGTTGATGGCACTTAAAAGAGGCCAGGAATCCATTGATACTTCTTTTGCAGGCAACAATGAAGTCAATCGTTTGAGTACAAACGCTTGTGTAGTAATAGTGTGTGTAGAATCATAAATTGAATGAAATTTAAGGTTCACCATCGACTTAGTCGATATTACTTTGTCGTTTGAAATTCCAGTAATTTTACCATTCACCGCAACTCGGTCAAGATTTAGTAATTGCGCAGTTGTTTCAGTCACAAGTGATGCCTGAGAACCTGGATCAATTAAGGCTCTAAGTTGGTGAGTGGATCCATTTTTAGCAATAACAACAACACGAGCTGTTGCTAAAATAACCTGTTGTACATTATTTATTTCAGCTTTCATGGTGACAGCCTCGCGTGTTTCTGGCTCACTCTGTTCTGTTGCTGTGCTCGTCTTGGCTGGGTTTGTAAAATGCAAGAGTGTGTGATGACGTCGACCACATTTCCTACAGCTTATGCTTTGCTTGCATTGACTCACTGAATGACCCTGAACAAGACAGTTGAAGCAGATGCGATTCTTCTTGACAAAGTCATGGCGTTGTGAGACTTCCAAATTAGAAAATCCTTTGCAGTGGCAAATATAATGGGATTGTGAACAAAAAGTGCAAGTGCTTTCAATTTCAGTGGCGAAAGATTTCACAGGAATGTATTTTGCTTGGGTTGAGGTAGGTTTCGCTGAATCTTTCTTTGCTGTATCCTTTCTAATACTGGTGATATTTTCCATAGCTCTGAATCGGCTTTCTAGCAGTGAGGCTAAAGTCTCAAAAGTTGGTATGTCTCGTGATGAACCAAGGGACTGTTCCCAAAGTTTGTGAGTTTCAATGTCAATTTTAGAGACAACAATGTGAACTACTATAGCCTCCCACTTGTTGATTTTAAGACTTTCTAGCGAATTCAAGCATTCGCGTGTGGTGTCTACAATACCTTTCAGGCTTTGAGCGCATTCGTTGGTCATTTTGCGCTGAGAAAGAAGACGATTCAGGATGTTATTGACAATTATCCTCTTATTTTCATAACGATTCTCAAGTGTCTCCCAAGCCTTATCATAAGTAGCTTTGGTAAGTGTGAAGTGTTTTAATAGCTGCTCAGCCTCGCCCGTAATACTGGACTTCAAATAATGGTGTTTCTCAATTTTTGATAGGTTATTATCATTGTGAACAAGACATGTGAAGACGTCACGAAAGCTGTACCATTCAGTGTAGTTACCGGAAAACTTAGGTATGTTAATCGGTGGTAACTTAGTCTTGTTTTTTACCGTTTCAAATGTTTCGTCATGACATGTCATTGTGGCCGAAGTTGTAGCTTGCTGTGACTCCTGATGAGATAGCTCGATCAAGCAATCTTTAATCGCAGATTTAAAATCAAGATAAATTTCTTCGGTTTCTTCAAAATTTGCAATAGGATCAAAATGTAATTTTTCGAGAACCTCAGTGGAAACATTCTTCATAATCTCGTCGTGTTGTTTATTGTACGTTTCCCAATATTCAGTCAATGTGTCTAATCTTGTTTCTAAATAACCTCTGGTATAACGTGACTTTGAAGTTTTCTTTGTGTTGCTATACAACTTAGCAATCCGCTCACTCAACTGTTTTTGTGGCGCACACCATTGCGACATGTTTCTAACTAAATCAAAACAGTTTTCTTCAAGAAATAGTTAAAGACACCAGTGTAAATGTTCAATGTTCGTAAAACAGAAGAATTGGCTAAGTCACTGTAGTTAAAGTTTTCAATTGTCCAAAACACAAAATAACAACAAAGTTTCAAGAGATTTTTTCTAAGTTAAATTCACTAATCTCAATATTTCTAAGTTTTTTAACTGAATTTACTAAGTCCACACAACATAAAATTTCACTAAGTTCCTGATATAAAATGTTCACAGGCTTACCCACGAAAGTCCTAATACAAGTCCAATCCAATGTCACAGCACTTATTCACTAACACTCACAACTTACTTTCACTTCACTTTATTACGCACTGTACTTTATGCACTTTACTTTTTATCCGACTCCGAAGGACCAAATGTTTAATGAAACGACACTTTACTTGTGGAAGAACTATATTAAAAAAACAAAATATTCGTAAACACTTATGTAAATTGAGGGAAGCTAACGATAGCTTGCTTTTTAATCGAGCAACGCCATCTATCGAGCCATGAGGAACTAAATTACACAAACACATCGAATTCTAGGTATCTAGAGACAAGTGGGGAACGTGATGCGCGACTGACTGCTGATCGTGAACGTCACGCATTGTCTCGCGAGTTGGAGACGTTCACGGATAGAGAATTGCGCTTCGACATCAGACGTATCAGATCTTCGATTTTGACGACCCCGTTGTCGCTGGCATAAGCAACAGGTTCCGCGTACGAAGTCGCGGGCAGAAGCTAGTTAGATAATAAAATGGCTTTATGTTTAATGTCATGCAGAGTAATTAGTGCTTAGTATTCTACCTCGTGGCGTGCAATTTGTTTAGCTTGATGAGTCTTGATGTGGTAGCGAAAAAAAGGATTTAAAATTGTTGCTACAGGTGATTTTATCCACGCGGAGGTTGGGAATTATTCCACAGGAATGACTTACTGTCCTGTCAGTCTTGTACTTAGGACCCATTAATGGTAATATTTATGCGTGGTGCTAGGCAACTGGTGCTGGACTTACCCAGTTGTAATCCCTTTTGTGCCTTGTTTTATTCTGTCTTCTGCTGATATGGAGGGAAGTGAAAATTATTATGGTTTTTCCAACTCCTCCGCTATTCTTTTCTGATTACTTTCGTTGCGGGATCCAAGACAGTTAAATTGTTTCTCTGTGACTTCGTCGAACTTCATTGTCTCTGCGCTTTTCTAATAGTCGCCACTGTTGGTTCTGGCTTTCAGGAGTTGCAGTGGTTTGGGAAAAGTGTGGCGGGCTTGTCCTGTATGTCTGTCCAACACATGCCATTTTTGACTATTTATGTCTTTGATGACAAGCTCCTGAATTTTGACTAGGATGTAAAACTACACCCTTGTATTATTCAATCATGGTTCGCCATCTTTTATTATAAGAACGTTATTGTTGTTTTCTTCGGGAATAGCACTTTTTTTCGGATGAATGAACTCTATGTGCGTTTCTGTACACCTGCAAACATTCTTACTTTCGTATTTATAATATTAAGTTAGGATTTACGACCCAGCATTCTATTTCTATCCAACATTAGTCTGAACAATTTCATATTCTATTGTAGTGACTACAAGATCCGCTTTGCTTAGTTAGTAAGCAACCGTCGCACAGCATCGATGTGATCATCGTACGGCAGCCACTCACGTAGGCATTTCGATTCAATTCCCACCAAAACTGACTAGGAATTAGTACGGAATTAAGTTCCTCTCAAGTCAGATTGCCTCAGGACGTGTTCCCCTGGATTAGATTTTATACTGCGTCTTAACGAAGCGGCCTAAGACACAAGCGGTCAGAGGTGACGACAGTTGGGTGATACAATATCGACTCGATCTCAAACTGATACACGTTTAGTTCATTCTGAATGTTCCATCCTATTACTAAGCCTCCACTGTCCGTCCGTTCGTCTGTCTGTAAGCGGACTGTATCTCATGATCCGTAATAGGTAGACAGTTGTTTTCATAGAATCTGTATTTCTGTTGCCGCTATAACAATAAACTTATAATAAAACTAGCGAACGTCACACGGTTTCACCCGCATAGTTCCCGTTCCCGTGGGAGTACGGGGATAAAATATAGCCTATGTATATGTAGCTTTCTAATGGTGAAAGAATTTTTGAAATTGGCGCAGTAGTTTTTGAGTTTATTCATTACAAACATACACACAATAATACAAAAATACAAATCTTTCCTCTTTATAATATTAGTTTAGATGTAGATAAAGGGGCTCCCTGATACGATGGTGCGAGTCCGACTCGCACTTGGCCGGTATTGCTTTGCCGACCAAAAAAAATGAACCAGAAGGGGAAAAACAACAACCTGTGTAAACAAACCATTGCGACAGAAAATAATATTAAACGTCTTCCAACAAAGTATTTTTATTTGTAATATGAAAGTTGCACAATAACTTTTCTTAATGGGTACCTAAGCTAATGGCATTTACTTCGTGTAAATAAACTTTCAGTGCTGCTGCCCGCGTGTTTAGTTAAGTTTTCGACAGGCGCCTTAAGCAAGGAATGAGTGTTTGCCTACTTTCACAAAAAAATAAATAAAGATGCTGTATGTTATACTCAAAATTAGGCATGCAGGTCACGTTCATACATCTTCAGGCGTAGCATGACCACCGTGGAAACGAGTCTTGTCGACGAAAGAATAGACAAAATGACAGTTTGTAGAAAGATTTTTATCATCATAAGTACGGCGATGTCTAAAATGTTGAAAAGAAATGTTTCTATTCTTCACGTGAGTTTTCTATATAAAGATTAAGAAGAAGATAACGCGATATAAATATATGCGACGGAATTCATGAAAACAGAGGTAACAAAGGAGTTTAGGATATGTTCGGGACCCAATAAATGAAAATAATGAGATGAAATATTATATTTGACACGATATTTAACACTGGACGTCTAATGCCAGCGAGCACGTTATCCTGACTGGCTCCCCGACACACTGAGCGTGTGTGTGTGTGTCCCTAGACTATTCCTCCTTTTTAAAAGAAATATATTTATTAGAAATAATCATTTATTAAATCGCTTCAGCTCATACTTTGGTCCAAATTGATTAAGCAGCGGTACACACACAGGGAAGGTGGCGCGAATATCCTGTGATGAAGAGCTGAGCTTTGAACCTGGCTGCAACTGCGGGGACCGTGTTGAACTACTTGGTTGTTTTAATCGGTCACCAGAATTGTAGGTTGAGTAAAAATTAAGATTAAATAGAAAAACAATAATTCCATGATATCAATCTAAAAAACCGGCCAAGAGCGTGTCGGGCCACGCTCAGTGTAGGGTTCCGTAGTTTTCCGTCCGTCACAATAAGTGTTCCCACTTATGAGTTTAAAGGTGGGTATCCATTATGTAAAAATGCTTGCATATACGAATATACTACAAACTTAGTCCAGAAATTATTTTGTACAACTTTTTGTCTTTTTTGTACAAAAACTGTTGTTTCCATCAAGTTCAAAATGATTTTCCTAGAAAGTCCTTATAAAGTTCTACTTTTCAGATTTTTTTCATATTTTCTAAACTTATGGTTCAAAAGTTAGAGGGGGGGGGGACACATTGTTTTTTACTTTTGGAGCGATTATTTCCGAAATTATTGACATTATCAAAAAATGATTTTAGGAAACCCCTATTCATTTTTAAATACCTTTCCAACTTCACACGTTAGGGTTGAAATTAAAAAAAAAATCACTTCCCACTTTACATATAGAGGGGCTACCCTAATAAAACATTTTTTTCCAATTTTTATTTTACCACTTTGTCGGCGTGATTGATATACATATTGGTACCAAATTTCAGCTTTCTAGTGCTAACGGTCATAGAGATTAAGCGAGGACGGACAGACGGACGGACGGACGGACAGACATGGCGAAACTATAAGGGTTCCTAGTTGACTACGGAACCCTAAAAAACACTTTATTTTGGGCCTGAAAACCCGTTTTATTTTCAATTAATTGCCAAATTCGATTTTAAGTTGCTTCCTTGAGTTGAAAAACAGTGACGTCACAGTTTGCTATTGCCATACAAAATCTATGAGAGAACCGCGTTTTGACAGCTCTTAAAAAGTATCTCAATTGATTGGTGTGTCATCTACCCCATTGTGTGAATGTGAAAAGTATGCAATGATGATGCTTAAAAAACTTCAAATAACGGGTAGTACTTGTAAGAGTAGACTACGTAAATTTTTAACATAATGAGTGTTATAGTACCCTTAATAAAAAAGCCTCTCTCCGTCATTGCGATGTTTTTTTTGTTGTAGACCGTACCTGGAAACCTTCTAGTTACGGAGATAGGGGTCAAAGTTCCAGATTTATCACAAGTTGTTTTTTATTTACAAGTTTTTAACTTATATGACCCCCGTACAGTTCAATGCATCCGTCAGCACAATGTTTTGAGTCCTCCGTAAAACGTGATTTTTCAAACCACAAAAAAAAGTTTTCCAGCGATATTGTTTGCGTAGAATTCCATAGTTTGATTTATATAATGTTTGGTTGACGGCTTCGTCCGGTCCGTTTACACCATGGTATGCATGTATTAGAGTCCTTCAAAGATTTTTTGGCGCTTGAAAGACGTCGTCAGACGAGCGCTGTTGTTAAACTTTTGTGGTATTGGTGTCGATTCTGTTGTGCACAAACTAAACTTAATTTAGGCTATTGCTATATTTTACTAAAAGGCAGTGCGAGAAAAAGGCGGCTATAGCATAGCTACGAACTAAGTTAGAGATGTCAAACTAGTTTATGCCTTGGCACTTCACCGTGTTTTTAGTCGACATGTTTTTACGTGCACCCTTCATTTGTATGGAAATATTAGTTCTAACTAAATTTGACTGCTCTAAATTACGTCCGTCGTTTTATTAGAGGGAAAAAGATAGCAATAGCCTAAATTAAGTTTAGTTTGTGCACAACAGAATCAACACTATTGTCCGTGAAAATTGTATTGAAAAAATAAAATGGCAGCGTAAGTTCCCATCATGGCCACGCCCTTAAATATCTAAGAGCAGGAGTAACTTACGAGCAGTAAGTCCTGGGTTTGAACCTAGGCAGGCGCATTCATCATCATCATCATTTCAGCCGAAAGACGTCGGCTACTGGACGTAGGCCTCCCCTAAGAGTCGCCACATTGACCGGTCCCGTGCGACTCGCATCTAGCGGATCCCCGCAACCTTCACCATCCACCTAGTGGAACGCCTTCCAACGGCAGGCGCATTACTTTGTGTAATTTATATCATCACCACTGCTCTCAAAACGGTGAAGGAAAATATCGGGATGAAAGCATGTCCTAGAACCAAAAATTCGAAGGCATGTGGCATCTACCAATCCGCACTGGACCTGCGTGGTGGATTATAGCCTATTACCTCTCATAGAAGGCCTGTGTCTCAGCAGTGGGAAAATTATAGGCTGATTATGCTTATGCTATAATGCCTTAAATATCCATGTACAACTATAAGCTTCAAGTGTTGCGAACATCTGGTCGTCGCAGTCTAAACAAGGTCAGTGGGACGACCTAAGTCTGTGGACTAAGTGGTCGGTCTAACTAGTTTCTGAGATATAAAGCCAGTTATACACCTCTCGACCTATCTGCACGATGCTAACGCGGTCTCGAAATTGTCAAATAAATTGCTCAGCGCACATTGTTGAGTACTGGATGTTGTGCCACAAGTTGTGAAAAGAGGAGTTTGTTGTCACACTAATAAATTATAAAGGTGAAGTTTATCATCCATACATCTATACAACGTAGTGTGAGTGAAAGAGTAACAAACATCGATACAACGTAGTGTGAGTGAAAGAGTAACAAACATCTAAACAACGTAGTGTGAGTGAAATAGTAACAAACATCGATACAACGTAGTGTGAGTGAAAGAATAACAAACATCCATACATCTTACAACGTAGTGTGAGTGAAAGAGTAACAAACATCCATACAACGTAGTGTGAGTGAAAGAGTAACAAACATCGATACAACGTAGTGTGAGTGAAAGAGTAACAAACATCTAAACAACGTAGTGTGAGTGAAAGAGTAACAAACATCAATACAACGTAGTGTGAGTGAAAGAGTAACAAACATCAATACAACGTAGTGTGAGTGAAAGAGTAACAAACATCTAAACAACGTAGTGTGAGTGAAATAGTAACAAACATCAATACAACGTAGTGTGAGTGAAAGAGTAACAAACATCTAAACAACGTAGTGTGAGTGAATAAGTAACAAACATCAATACAACGTAGTGTGAGTGAAAGAGTAACAAACATCAATACAACGTAGTGTGAGTGAAAGAGTAACAAACATCTAAACAACGTAGTGTGAGTGAAAGAGTAACAAACATCGATACAACGTAGTGTGAGTGAAAGAGTAACAAACATCTATACTTCCAGACATCCACACATCCTCACAAACTTTCGCATTTATAATACTAGCTTCTGTCAGCGGCTTCGTCCGCGTGAAATTTGATAATTATCCCATGGGATCTTACTACCGGGATAAAAAGTATCCCATGTTTTAATCCAGGTTATAAACTATTAGAGCAAGACCCCAGGGCCGCCAGACCTTACTTATTTTCTCATGAACAAAATGTGTGGCATTTTTATTTATTTTTTTCGGATGGGAAATCATCAAATGACTCCTCCCGCTCTGGGCGGAGCAGGAGGGAGTGTCAGACTTTTACTGACTAAAACCCATCCATGTTCCTTCATCGACCTTTGTGTTCCGGGGCCGCGGTATCTCTTTCGAACAGTCCCGCAACCCCGGAAATGTGTGGCATTCTAGTAGTGTTAGTATGTACTGTGAACGTATGCATACCTGCTAACTTGTGCCGACGGCCTATTTTTAGATATCAGGTGCTAAAGTTGCGTAAATATTACAATTTTTCTCAAAGGCCGAGTGCTGATTTTTAGGGTTCCGTAGTCAACTAGGAACCCTTATAGTTTCGCCATGTCTGTCCGTCCGTCCGTCTGTCCGTCCTCGCTTAATCTCTGTGACCGTTAGCACTAGAAAGCTGAAATGTGGTACCAATATGTATATCAATCACGCCGACAAAGTGGTAAAATAAAAATTGGAAAAAAATGTTTTATTAGGGTAGCCCCCCTATATAGTGTATAGTGGGAAGTGATTTTTTTTTAAATTTCAACCCTAATGTGTGGTATATTGTTGGAAAGGTATTTAAAAATGAATAGGGGTTTTCTAAAATCATTTTTTGATAATGTCAATAATTTCGGAAATAATCGCTCCAAAAGTAAAAAACAATGTGTCCCCCCCCTCTAACTTTTGAACCATTAGTTTAGAAAATATGAAAAAAATCTGAAAAGTAGAACTTTATAAGGACTTTCTAGGAAAATCATTTTGAACTTGATGGAAACAACAGTTTTTGTACAAAAAAGTTGTAAAAAATAATTTCTGGACTAAGTTTGTAGTATATTCGTATATGCAAGCATTTTTACATAATGGATACCTTTAAACTCATAAGTGGGAACATTTATTGTGACGGACGTAAAACTACGGAACCCTACACTGAGCGTGGCCCGACACGCTCTTGGCCGGTTTTTTTAATATGTTGTAAAGAAGGTTGTTAAAAAAATATTATTAACACTGCCAGATGCTTCAGGTTAGCAGAAATTTCATCCTCACAAACTTTCGTTTTTATAATATTAGTAGGATCATTGTATATGTAGCCGTGTGGTATCCGGCAGAGTAGAATAGAACCAACCCATTACACTCACGGGTGTCGTATAAGGCGACTAATGTCTGAGGCAGAACACCTTGCGCCTCCGTAGACCTGAGAATGGGTAGCAGCGTTTTCTGTTAGTCTTTCATCACTGCGATCTCCAATCCGCCTGCCAAGCGTGGAGATTACGGCAAATTCCTCCCATCATGGGAGAGGCTTATGTCCAGCAGTGGACGTTATGGGCAGTTGTAGTTGTAGTAGTAGGATCATAAACGCCCACATGTGGGACGTCTGCAATCCTCGAACAGTTAGACAACGATGTACCTAATAGTACACCCACATTTCGTCAGTTATGTTTGAGTCCCATGTAATATGGGGCGAGCCTATTGCCATCAACTGCGCACAAATCCAGACTCTATGGTTGCTACTGATAAATTCCTGATGGGACAGTACATTGCCCTACCTGGGACCCGAACCCGGGATCTCGTGCTTAGCAATAGCTGCCGCGACCACAAAACAAACCAGCCAGTCTAAAATATCAAAGTTCTCTTTTAAAATAGATACCATAAGTCACTCGATCTTTGTTTATACCCTCACATCGATTTATTGGCAAACATAATTCTCGTTCACTTTGTAAAGAAAGCCTACTTAATATTCCCATCAAACATTATGAAAGGAACGTAAAGAAAAAAGTACGTAACGTCAAAACAAACAATTCGGAGAATTAATATTCGTCAGCGGGGACCGCCCGCGGGGAACCAAAATATTGGTGGAACAACATAAACATTACTTTAATGTTGTCGTGTTATAGAAGCAAGACAAATGTCTTATGCTCATGAATACCTTAATATTGTTGAAGTTTGAATTTCATATTTCCGCACTGAACTGACCATTGAAAATCCAACAAAGCACTTTTATTTAGAGATTATATTTTAAGTTGATGCCTAGTGTTGGTAAAAATGGGATCCAGAGACATGTGACGACGAATCCAAACTCTTGCTCGCACCTTTTGTTGATTCGTCTTCTGGTGTTAGGTACAAAAAATAATTACTTTTAATGAACGCGATGATCACATATTCCCACCACATATTGTTTTAATAAAGACTGATTTACATTGATCCAGTAGCTGGATACAGCTTCACTGGATTCTAGCGCAGGATTGGCATTGACACTGGATCAGGCCGTTTACATTTAGTCCAGTAGACAGTCTTACTTTGTTGAGGTAATTACGCGGCGATGACTGGCCATTGCGTTTACACGGATCCAATGCCACTGGCACGTGATGCGCGGCGTACGGGGGGAGGATACTGGATTGAAAAATAGGAACGTAGTCTATTCCGATCCAGCGGAATATTATACGACACTGTCGATACTGGACGCTGTACTGGATTATAACATGTTTAGGTACATTAACCAGATCCAGCGCAGTTGATCCAGCGCTGGAATCCAGTGAAGCTAGATCCAGCTACGAATCAATGTAAATGGTTCCGGCTCCAATATTATACCTAACTAGCTGTTTCCCGCGACCTCCGTCCTCGTTAAATTATATAAAAATACTAGCTGTACCCGCGCGGTTTCACTCGCGTGTTTCATACGTTCGTTACGTTCGTTGCGTTACGTTTATGAGATTTAGTGTGAAAGTTAATGTTCCAAGAAAACAGACCAAGTGCACTTCGGAACTCGCGCATTTAGAACCCTAAACCGTACCAAATGCAGAAGCTATAAACTGCATAGACTTAGTTAATCCATACTCAAAATGAAGTTTGTTGTAATAGAAAAATGAGGAAATTCTCAAAATGTTTCAAGTTTTCTAAAATTTTATAATTTTTTGATAAACATATGTAATAATAAATTAGTATAATGTGCTAATTTATTATTATCTATACGTAAGACCAAAAATAAAGAATAATGTGTATCAGGGTTTTTCGAAAATCAGAGTTTATTTAACGGGGTCTTAAATTGTACAGGGGAGGATATTACTGCGTGGCTTGAATTGGTTTAAATAGTCTTCGAGGCAAGCTTTGGAAACGTCCTAAACCCAGTTTTATCAGTTTGACTCTCTATTTTAATATGAGCTCTAAAAATATTATATTTTTTTAATATTTTATTAATATTTTCCTTACAAATCGGGAGCAAAAAAAAATCTAAATATTGTTTGTTACGTATTTAGTATTTACCTATATATTTGGCTTTGGATCAGTAAAATATATAAATAGTATAAATATGAAGACAGTAGCTTCAAAGGTTTAGCCGCTAGGGAACAGATGAACGTGTGACAGAGGGACGGACGGACATCTATGAGCGAAAGGAGCGAAAGCAAAGGGTCCCCATTTGGAGCCTTTGTGTACAGAAACCTAAAAACAGACTATTGAACAGATTAAGTGATCGTTTTAAGAGAAGCAAGGAATGATTACAGAAAAGGAATCGATCGGCTGTATACCAATAAAATTGTATTATAAATTTGCAACCCTTTTTATTTTATTTTTTCGAATGGGAAATCATCAAATGACTCCTCCCGCTCTGGGTGGAGTAGGAGGGAGTGCCAGACTTTTACTGACTAAAACCCATCCATGTTCCTTCATCGCCCTTTGTGTTCCGGGGCCACGGTATCTCTTTCGAACAGTCCCGCAACCCCGGCAGGCATCGGCCCATGCGCGCGTGGAACACGAACGCGCCGTCGACACGGCCTGTCGTCATGAGATGGACGGACGGCGAGCTAGCCCATAGCCCACCGTCCACAGGCCCGAAGTTTGCAAGCCTAAACTTGAGCTCGTTTTTACATCCGGTTATTATAAGTCTGCAAAACCTCCTTGTAAACTACATTTCGTGTTTTATTTGTTGGTTGCAGTATTATGAGGTTTTCAGGTGAACTAACTCTAGAACACGCCACATATAACTGTCCATGTGAGAAACAATCCTTTCTCAGGTCCACCCCAGCTACTTTTAATGTTTGGCCCTGTGCTTTGTTGATAGTCATTGCGTAGCAAACTTTTACGGGAAATTGTAGTCGTTTGAATTCAAAATGATAATCTGAAGGCATAAGTGGAATTCGGGGAATAAAAACTGTTTCTCCTTGATTAACGCCTGTAAAAATAGTTGCTTCAATCACATTCTTTTGAAGTTGGCGAACCTGTAGCCTTGTCCCGTTGCATAGTTTGGGCGGTTGCAGATTACGCAGTAACATGATTGGTGCACCAACCTTTAGGTGGAGCACATGTGGTGGTAATCCTGGTGGGTCGAGACTATTTAAGAACTCCACAGGGTAGTGAACAGCTTCTTCAACCTCCAGTACCTCATCCACAGATTTATATGTTACTTCTTCAGTTATAAGTTTCTCCAACAAATAGTTGTTGATGTTGTTGGCAGAATCGTTTCATGGAGTGAGAATGGCTCTTTCTCTTAAAAAAGTTACATCAGCCTGATTAATGTTGGAATATATTCTGTTAGTGAGACTGTCCAGATCCTCCACAACATCACAAAGGGTGCTCGGAATGGTTATTCGCCCATCTTCTTCAAAAATATTGCCATCACCAATATCTAGTAATAATTCTGAAAACTCTTCTGCCCACGGCTCTCGGTATAGGTGCACGCGCATATTTACTCTCTAGGACAGAACACTTACGTGATGCCACAATATCGAGGATTTGAGACAGGCCTTAACTTCGTCAGCACGTGTGCCTCGTGGTATAACAGGCAAGGTCTGTCTAAAGTCACCAGACAAAAGGACCGTCAACCCACCCATTAGACGGTTTTGAGCTCTAATGTCCTGCAGAGTTCTGTCAAGAGCCTCTACACCACCTTTGTGAGCCATTGTGCACTCATCCCATACAATTAATTTTGCTTCTTTAAGCACCCGAGCCATGTTACTTTGTTTGGGAATATTACAAAGTGTAGACTCACAAGAGTTTAGGTTTAGAGGCAACTTGAAAGCAGAATGAGCAGTCTTGCCTCCGTCGAGTAAGGTAGCGGCAATACCCGAAGAAGCAACGGCAACTGCAATATTCTTGACGCGTCTTATCGTGGCCAGCAGCAGATTTAATAAGAAAGTTTTTCCCGTTCTACCAGGCGCATCGAGGAAGAACAACTTTCCACAATTACAATCAATGCTGTGAATGATCTCATCGTAAGCGTCCCTCTGTTCTTGATTTAATTTCGGAACGTTCACAGCTACTGATTCAGTTAGTTGAACGGCATCGAAAGCAATCTCATTGAGGTATTGCCGATTATCTAAACCGGACTCTACTTCACGGGAAGGTGCTGGAAGTCCAAACTGATACAGAGCCTTACCCGACATGTTAAGCACAAGATCCTCCAGATCAATAAGACATCGATTGTAAGCATCGTTCACTTCGATGAACGATTGGGCATCCCCGAACTTTCTCTATATGTGGCGTATATAGTCTTCTGAAAGACTGTATCGGTGTTTCTCCCACAGAATAAGGGGGTCTCCAACTTGGCAGAACACCAACATGGTAGCGAATAACTCTCTTATTTTGCTAGGAGAGTCTGAAACAGAGGCTTCGCTTAGTGTGCGGTCCCAGTGAAAATCGTCCGCCAGTAAGCAAAGCTTCCTGCATGCTGCCTGATATGTCAGCTGAACAACGCCTTCAACAGTTTTTAAGGCAGTAAATGATGTTGGGCCGCGGATCTTGTGTAAAAGGAGGCGTAAGTAAAAGCATTCTGAATTGCTAGGGTGGACTGTGTAAACTCGACCTAATACCTTATCTTTCTTGACACCTGGGTAACCACTTACAGAAGTTCCTCTCTTCCTTCTGAAAAATGTGTTGTCTTTCCATATGTAATATGTTGGGACTTCACAGTATAAAAGAGTTCTAGCAAAATTATCTTTTCGGCATAGCTCAAAAAAGGCCAGAAGTGTAGTTTTTGGAGGATTGTTTATCCTATCCTTGACATTGCTCTCCAAAAAATATATTCTCTGACCATTTTCGAGGTGAACAGCCAGGTGCATAACTGGGGGGAACCTGTCATGGATAGAAAAACAAAGAATGCGCCAAACTGCTTCGGAGCTGCTAATATATCGTCCTGCCTCATATTTCTTTACCTCATCTTGATCTTCAACGGTAAAGGCAGCTTGGTCTGACCCTTTGTTCACGTATTTACAGATGTATTTAATTGATTTTACAGAATTACAATACTCTACATTAATGTGAGCCGAAAAAGTGCGGGAAAGGACTGGGTTATATGGCACAACCCACCGATTGTCCAGTTCCACCCCACGGACTTCGGCAGTAAAGCCACCGTCTGCCTGGGATCGCCTTCGGTACTTCGGATATCCATCCTCTCCGGTTTGGGTTTCTCGCACAAAAGGCCGGGGATACTTCTTGGTACAGGCGCCATCCTTCATACACGGTGATTTACTATTTAAAGAACCACATGGTCCGTGTACCATTGCTGTTTTAACTATTTGATAAAGGGCTTGGTCTTGGTTGGGATCAGGGAATTCAGCACTTATTAGTTTATCGATAGACTCTGGTCTTAACTTGTCTTCCAACCACAGTAGAATATGAACGTGGGGAAGTCCCCGTTTCTGCCACTCTATACTGTACATGTGACACCTGGTTGTGCCAAAGATAGACCCTTTAATGAGAAGCTTCATCATTTGTTTTACTTTTAATTGGAAAACCCTTGCAGTTAAATCGGGTCTGTCTTGAGACTTTTGGCCTTCTTTTAAGAGGACTAAAATTTCGCCCCATTTTGGATTGCACGTAAACGTAATAAAAAGGTCTGGTCGTCCAAAAAGCCGCACGTACGTCATTGCATCTTGCGTCCTTTCGTGCATGTATCTCGGTCCTCCAGTAAAAGAGGACGGCAAAATAACCATTTTTCCTAGATCAGTCAAGTTTCCGTCGGATCTAGACATAGCGTCTTTCTAGTGAACATACTCCTCACTTCTCAGCCGTGTTTGATTGTGACGGAAAAAATTTAACCTCTCTGTTTCTATTTTGGCATACATGTCAACCAAATATTGATTGTAAAGGTTACGGAACAGCAATAGGTAGCATTCTTTGTCATCACGCTCCATTATTCGATAGCTATAAAAGTCAGCCGCAGACACGGTCTTATTCAGAGGGGCTTTAGTTATTGCATCTTGCTGTGGTATTCTAATATAGTAGCCATCTTCACCTCGACAGAAAATTAGAGGATACTGTAGGGCGTCATAAGCACGGTGGGTTTCACTGATTCTTATCAATCTGTTGTCTCTGCTATGGAGGATAATATCTCTTTTTTCAAAATCTTGACCAACGATGACAACTGCAACTTCTTTAGTCGACGGAGCATTAAAACGACCGCGATGCTCACTGGGAGGCTTTCTATCTGCGTTAATAACGACTTGAAAATCATTTTGACTCGGAGGAACAGATTCAACAGCTGCTTTAAAGTCAATAATGTACGCATTGTGTTCATGCAGCAATTTCTGCAACTGGCCTACCAGTTCTGGCTTAACACCAGGTAATATACCACACCGGATCTCCCGCTCATAATCATCATCGCCAACAAAGTATATTTGAAGAAAGGCCGGTTGCTTCTGGGGCCCCGCCATAAGACATCCTATCCTGTGATAGACTTGCCCCTGAACTTTGAAAGTTGGCATATAATTACCCTCATTCATCACTTTAGCTCCAAACGATGTCATCTGAAAACATGCATTATATTTCCGGGAAGAATTAAGAAAATGTTCTGACATTGGATGTTGGTGTGTGAGGAGACTATGGAGAGGCTCAGGGTAGGTTTCTAATGTAGGAAGCTGGACTTTACCACTACCGCAGCACATTCCGGGAGGCTCATCTTCCCACTTTAGGGCACGACACCAGGTGCAGGGATGACGACATCCAAGTTCAACCACCTTATCCTTGGAATAATCAATTTCAGGCTCATATTTAAAACCAGACAAATGCTTATTTGTCCAAGACAATAATTTATTTGCGTAATATTTTGCTGCTGATTTCTGGTTAATGTGAGGATTATTAGATGCATAACGTTTCACAGCTTCTCTATTTACTTCAGGATGACTTTGCGAGTACCTACTTACAGCTTCACGGTGTACTTCAGGATGACTTTGCGAGTACCTACTTACAGCTTCACGGTGTACTTCAGGATGACTTTTTGAGTACCTACTTACAGCCCCACGGTGAGCTTCGATATGAGCTTCCGCATATTTTTTTACAGCTGATTTATTAACGTTGGGTTTATTTTTTGCGTACTTTGAAGCAGATTTTCTTAATTGTTTTTTCCTAATCAAATCTGTGAATCTTTTCCTGCGTTTATTCCCTATTTTTTCCTTTACCGGCCTTACAATAGCGGATTCGTGTAGGCTTAGTTCAGGAGTACGTTGGGTTGGCGACCTTAAATTAGACAAATCAGAGTCATCATTCTCTGGCTCAGTAAAGGTTGCCGATTGTTCGGAACCAAAAGAAGGGATTTGGTTATGGGACACGTCAGAAAATGGTGCACACTGAGTGTAAGTTGGTGATTCGTCAACAAATACACTAATTTGGTGCTGGCGTTGTATGCCAGAAAAAAATGACTCGCATTCCTTTTGCTCACTATAGGCAAGCGACTTCTCGACAAAATCAATAGCAGTGAATTGGGACTGGGATTGTGAATTCAACTGCACATTTACCGCTGAGTCGGTGAAAGTCGGTGATGCTTCAATTTTGCCGGCGTGTGGGGTAAAAAGATCTTTTTTATTATTTAAATTAACCAACGGAACCAAAACATCAAAATGACCTTCATTAAAGTTTCCTGAGAATTGGATTATTTTGACTCCCTGCCGTGCTTCCCCAAAACCAGCAATAAAAGTACCATCCTGAAACACCTGGAACTCAAATGGGAATAGTTCTCCCGCTGCCATGAGTTCACAGGTGGTTCCGTAGGTGCCATGGCAAGACATTTCAGTAACGTATCTACGCTTCGAACAATAAACAGCTTTTGACCGATCCTGGGTGAAAGGTTGAAACCTTTCCCAGTTGTCAGACACGTGGCGCACAATGCTGGCTCGAATTTGAGAAGCCATGACCATGAGATGAAAATAAGCATGCGCCATCACCAGGGATATTTACTATTTTGCAAAGAATTTGCGCTTCGTTAGAAGTGATAATTTGCCACTTCTCGACACAATCAATGGCAGTGAATTGGGACTGGGATTGTGGAGTCAACTGCACACATACCGCTGATTCAGTGAAAGTCGATGATTCTTCAATTTTTCCGGCATGAAAGGTCAAAAGATCATTTTGATTATTTAAATCGGCCAACGGAATTAAAACATCAAAATGACCTTCATTGAAGTTTCCTGAGAATCGGATCAATTTTACTCCCTGTTGTGCTTCCCCAAAACCAGCAATAAAATTACCATCTTGAAACACCTGGAACTCAAATGGGAATAATTCTCCCGCTGCCATGAGTTCACAGGTGGTTCCGTAGGTGCCATTACAAGACATTTCAGCGACGTATTTACTCTTTGAACCATAAACAGCTCCTGACCGATCCTGGGTGAAAGGTTGGAATCTTTCCCAGTTGTTAGACACGTGGCGCACAATGCTGCCTCGAATTTGAGAAGCCATGACCACGTTACGGTTCACCAAATAGGATAGAGATGAAAATAAGCATGCGCCATCGCCAGGGATATTTACTATTTGGCAAAGAATTTGCACTCCATTAGAAGTGATAATAATTTGATTATCCATTTTAATTAAGCAATGCTCACGCCCAGTATGTAACGTAAAAAAAAATCTTTATAGCTACTCTTATTACCCGACTGCGCCAGAAGGAGGGTTATTTTTGTATTTGAATTTTACAACACCAGCCTAAACCAAAGATACTAAACTAAACACTAAATTTAAAATACGAACGTAGGTATTCAAGGACACTTTTTCTAGTAAGAACAATGATATTATAAAGAAGATACGCCATGTTCATACTGAATGGCGTTCAGATATCGTTGCGAGTAATTTAAAACTACGACAGCGATAGATAATACGGAACGTATAAGATAGAAAGAGATAGCTAGCTATCAAAGTGCAACAATTGTATCACTTTGTCCTCAACAATTTTTGCGTGCTAGTGCGATATCTACCTCTTTTTACTATACAATATCATTGAGTAAGAACGACTAATACTTAAAAACTATTTTATAGACTAATACCACAGTGTGAAATACACAATATGTAATTCGCGGAGAAATAGACAACAAAATTCCAACCAGACAATAGTTAAGAACACAATTATTATCCTCCAATTTAAAACCAAAACGGAGACAAACCAAACAACGAAGATGACAAATATTTCAAAGCAAATTAGTAGTAATAGCAAAATATCGCAGAACAGAAATGAGCTTGAACGTGTATCGCTTTGGTAACCTCAGGTTTTACACTATTCTGTATTCTGTGATTGATTCATGAGTTCGTTTTTTGAAACGTTTTTTTTCTTACCTTTCAGCAGACGCCTGCATACTGAAAAATACTGGCCACCTAGAAATTGGCATAAAAACTTTGGAACGTTAACCTCATTTCATTTGGTCGGGAGGCTTCTACCTTTCAGCAGTCTCCTGCACATTACTGAAACATACTGGCCACCTAGAAATTCGCATAAAAACTGAAGATAAACCTCGAGGAACTTCCAAATTCTTATTTCAATGTAAAGTATGCAATAACGCGTTGCTATAAGATTCAATTTGGATCTTTCCACTTTTTTCATACAAACATTAAATACCCTTAATTATACCCTTAAGGGCCGAATTTCATAAAACCTTAAACCTTAGTGAGCACCAAGAAGCTGAAAGGAACATTCAGGCCCACATTCACGTCTCTAACTTTAAAAACATAGGACTTTCATACAAACTTTGAGACCCCTTTTCAACCCCTTGGGGTGCGAATTTAAAAAAATCCTTTCTTAGTGCGCGCCTGCACCCCATAGAGAGTGCTTGTGCCAAATTCTAGACCTCACGGCTCAGCAGTTTCCGAGATTTCGTGATGAGTGGTCAGTCAGTCAGTGAGTGGACTTTTCTTTTATATATATAGATTACTTCCTTCTTTGAATCGAATTTTGTCAACATTTTCAAGGGCTTTGTCTGAACGGAACCATAATCTTTTTTTCTAAAATAAAAGTATGTTACACCATATAGCATCAGCTATCTGCCATTAAAAGCCCCGTCAAAATCGGTCCAGCCGTTTCGGAGATTAGCCGACAAACACACAGAAACAAACAGACAGAAAGACAGACAGACAAAAAAGAGTACGTTAAAAGTATTGTATATAATTTGAGCTCGTGGCTAAATAATAACAGCCGCTCGGGTCGATCTTTAGGTAGAGCCGTGCTTGCCTAGGTTGGTCTGTGGATTGGTGACCACATATTACTTAACGAGTTTCCTCCGTGCCTCGGAAAGCACGTTAAGATGTTGGTCTCGGCTGTCATTTGTAGATCTTTGACAGTCGATACAGGTAGTCAGTGGCCAAAAAAGTCAGACAACCAGTCTTACCAAGGGGTATCTTATTACCCGGTACTAACTGGGTTGTAGCGGTCAGATAGGCAGTCGCTCCATGTAAAATACTGGTATAGCTGCATCCGGTTAGACTGGAAGCCGACCCCAACATAGTTGGGAAAAGGCATTCAAGGATCGTATCAGGTGGTCGTTCTACAGTTTCTGACTACCCCCACGAGTAAAAGGTGTGAGTTTATGTGTGTATGTACTATAAGAAATTACATAATGATACCCATCTTAGGTACTTTATATAACACATCTATTTGATATACTCCGACCATGTTTCTCGGCTGACACGGGGCTAAAAGAAAAATTGGCCTAGCGCGTGCCAGCTTTGAATTATTATAGGAACTTATGGCAGGGGAAGAAATAGTTTTCGCAAGTAATAACCTCATATTTTTTTAAGTGAAGGAATAAGCAGGAATCTTTGCTATATTAATACTGAACTTATATCATTATGAAGATTCTACGAAGCCGTCAACCAAGCATTCTGTACATCAAACTAAGTAACTCTACGCAAAAATTCTTGCTGGGAAGCGACTTTTTTTTTGGGGTGGAAAATCATGTTTTGTGGTATAACTCAATGTAACGCACTCAATAATCAGAGATACCATAACAAATTATGAACATAACATTACGCCTGAAGGAATTGGGGGAGGCCTTTGCCCAGCAGTGGGACAGTACAGGCTAAAAAAAAAACATCACGCCTGTAATCCCCGAAGGGTTTGTCAGAAGTGTACCTAATACTTAGTACACCTACCTACATTTCGCCAGTTATGTTTTAATCCCATGTAATAGGGTGCCAGCCTATTGCCATCAACCGGACACAAATACAGTCTCCGTGGCTGCTACTGAGACATTCCTGATGAAAAAAACCAATAACATTTTGACCGACCCGGAAATCGAACGCCGGACCTCATGTTAAGCAGTCCCGCTTGTGACTAATCAATCAATTATGCAATCTACCAAATTATGAAGGGTAATAAAATTCAGGACTGTGACAAGAGAACCCAGGCAACGTATTTCGTCAATGACTCTAAATCTAATAAAACTAACCTAAACATGGAAATAATTAGAAAAGTCACTCAGGCAGGTCAGGACCACTCAAATCTGTGTGGTTCTTTCTTCAAAAGACCATCTCTGACACTATAGTCTGCGCCAGATAAGTAGGAATTAAAGGTCATTGCTCTTTCCTTAATTTCTCTGCGTAGGTACCTCGACAATACATTATGAATCGTTTTTTATTACTAGAAAAAGTCAAGGATCACGATTGTTTCGGGACAAGTTTATGTCATAGATAATGACATAAACTTGTACTGTTTTCGGAATTATGTATTTGAATAAATGTATGCGGTTTAATGACCTTTATTTCCTACTAATCTGGCACAGACTATAATCTGCATACTTCTCATGTGAGTTGACCAAAATTACGTCTAGACCTTAAAAGACTTTGGAGTGTAATTTGGCTGTTTCTTCTCAGAATAGTAAGGTACGAAACACCGGCCCCAGCTAGTTTAAAAAAAAAATTACATGTAAAAATGTTTGTAAAAACATATTTGCAAAATAAACATCATTTATCATTTAAAACTTCGTTGAAAAACACAACCAGTGTATGAACCACATAATATTTGTTCGCAAAGGTTTGCGTCGACCGCGACAGATGTGCGGTGTGATCTGTCTTTACAAGATGTTAGACTTACTTGTGTGTTCTCGCTGTTGCAAGTATACAATATGTTGTTTGCCACAGGTGCACCGTGTTCATGTTTGTCTTACCATGCAACCTGTTTTTTAGGGTTCCGTACCCAAAGGGTAAAAACGGAACCCTATTACTAAGACTTCGCTGTCTGTCCGTCTGTCTGTCACCAGGCTGTATCTCATGAACCGTGACAGCTAGACAGTTGAAATTTTCACAGATGATGTATTTCTGTTGCCGCTATAACAACAAATACTAAAAACAGAATAAAAATAATATTTAAGGGGGGCTCCCATACAACAAACGTGATTTTTTTATAATAATTGGTACGGAACCCTTCGTGCGCGAGTCCGACTCGCACTTGGCCGGTTTTTTTTATATCCCATAACTCTAGGGTATGATCAATCATACTGTACATATACAATACATAACTACGCGAGTACTACATGGTCTCAAGACCATAACAAAAAATCAACTGGCATATGAATTATGTTTCAATCATCCTATGTTTTTAGGGTTCCGTACCCAAAGGGTAAAAACGGAACCCTATTACTAAGACTTCGCTGTCTGTCCGTCTGTCTGTCACCAGGCTGTATCTCATGAACCGTGACAGCTAGACAGTTGAAATTTTCACAGATAATGTATTTCTGTTGCCGGTATAACAACAAATACTAAAAACAGAGTAAAATTAATATTTAAGGGGGCTCCCATACAACAAACGCGATTTTTTGATAATAATGGTACGGAACCCTTTGTGCGCGAGTCCGACTCGCACTTGGCCGGTTTTTTTCATTATTCATACAAAATAATTCGGCAAAGTCACGATTATTAACGTAAAACAACACTCTTACGTGAAATATGACAACGTCGCATTTTCTTAGCTTTAAATATGAATGATTGGTGAATTAATCGTGTTTATCAATGAAACTTAGCTAAATTTTATAATTATGATTGATGATATCTCCGAAACTATGCATTTTTGGACCGCCTATTTTAGGAGTTTTAGTATTATTGTTAGCTACAGATTATAACCCTAGAGTTATGGGATATCAAAAAAAAAACCGGCCAAGTGCGATTCGGACTCGCACACGAAGGGTTCCGTACCATTGACTATATTATTTAGTATTCGTTGTTATAGCGGCAACAGAAATACATTATCTGTGAAAATTTCAACTGTCCAGCTGTCACGGTTCATAAGATACAGCCTGGTGACAGACAGACGAACAGACGGACAGACAGCGAAGTCTTAGTAATAGGGTTCCGTTTTTACCCTTTGGGTACGGAACCCTAAAAAAACACGTTGTATAGGAGTTAGAAGTTACATGTGTGCCTCAGCGGTCTAGTGGACGCGATTACCAGATCGGGCAAAGTGCCATTGGGTATTTTCGTCATGAGTTTCTCAGTGGCAGGCACGGAGTCTGGATTTATTCCAACAGGCTCGCCCCCTATTCATCAGTATCAGCCTATAATATTCCCACTGCTGGGACACGGCCTCCTCTCAATGAGAGGGAATGGGCTATAATCCACCACGCGGGCCCAGTGCGGATTGGTAGATGTCACATGTCTTCGAATGTTTGGTTCTAGGACATGCCGGTTTCCTCACGATGTTTTCCTTCACTGTTTTGAAAGCAGTGGTGATGAAATAAATTACACAAAGTAATGCGCTAGGTTTGAACCCACAACTTATTGTTCATAAGTCGGGCTGCCACCACTGAGCCACCGCTGCTCTTACCCCCTATTACGTGGGACTTATAACTATAACATATAACTAGCAAAATGTGGGTGTACAGTATTAGGTGCACTTCTGCCTAACCGCACGGGAATTACAGGCTTCATGTTATGTTATGTACGAGTAGTAGGTGCATGTATGCCTCAGTGGTCTAGTTTGCTGAGATGGTGCAGTATTTGAAAGTGAAGACCAACTAGACTCTGAGGGTCGAAAGGTTGGAATCGCGCCACAAGTGGTACGAGTTCCAACCCACCATCTCCAGACCTGCATGAAGGAGGACTTTTGGCCGAAGGGTGTCGTATATAGACGTTTCCGAGGACGGTTACGCGACACCACGCAGCGAAACACGACGCCGATATCGTTACGTGTATAGTTTTAGTTTCTCATGGTTTTAAATATGTATTAGTATATTGTTGTTAAATGTTATTTTGTGTATTTTATATAAGGGCCTTAGTTGCCTGATTATTATTATTAAGCTGATTTATCAACCTACACTGTAACTTCGTGGCACTGCAAAAGGCTGCCATAACAGCATTATCGATTTTTTCACAAAAACACAAATCAATTCTCTGTCTGAAAGGCGAACAGCCAATTGTCTCCTCAAAAAGATAAAGAATTCAATTAATGAAACCAATAAATCAAGATCGAGAGATAAATTAAATCGAGTCGGTTAACTTGGTAAGAGAGCGTGATACGGTCGCGATCACGCAGCGATTGCGCTGCGATCTCGCAGCGATCACGGCGCGATTACGCAAAGTTTACGTGCTGCACCTGATCTAACAGCGGCTTGGCACGCAAACACGCTATCTCACTTATGTTAGTGGCACTAGATTGTAGTGTTATGTGCCATTTTAAAGGAGAGTGCATGCTTGTATCTTGTAAGTGTTTTCTTTTACAATAAATTGTAACTTTCAAGGTGTGCATTTTAGTTTAGTTTGCTGGAGGTAGCAGTGTTATGCTAGGATTAGCTGACGAAGTTTTTATGTGCAGATTTTATTTTTTAAGCATACATAGTTATAGTAGATACAGGGTATAACAGACTCTTCACAGATCCGTCAACCAAGCATTCTGTACATCAAACTAAGTAACTCTACGTACAAATTATTGAGACTGAGAAACGACTTTTTTGGGATGAAAAATCAGCTTTTAAGGTAGGACTAAATGTAACACGCTAAACACATTGTACTGATGGATGTATTGAGTAATACGGGGATCGTAGGGGTGTAGGGGTATTTAAAGTAAAATTATAATATTAGAAACTTGTTTAATCTGGAGGTGAGAGAAGAAACTACTTGTATTCAACATACAGCCGGTAAGACTAGAACCCGACCTGAACATAATTAGAAGTGGTAATTAAGACAGAGGATGAGCTACATTATGCTGAGCGATGGCCAATTTGCGCTAATCTAACGTATATTCTTCACTAAATGGTTCTTTTTGTATTTTGTGCACTTTATTTTTATATGCATCATGTTTTGCGCAAATAAATCTTTTTATCTTTCTTTCTATTATTATAAATAAGAGATAATGCTCGCAATAAAACAAAATCCCATTTCTTAATCGTCTGGAACTCTAGAGAAATATAATATTTCGAGGACAGCACAGCAATAACTACTAAAAGGCAATAAAACTAAAGTTATTAAACGCTTATCATAAATTCTGCTGAGCGTAATGGCGTATAATATAACTGGCATTACTTCTAGTCCTACCATATCGTAGGACGAAACTCTTTTAATAACATCTCAGGGAACACCAATTGTGATGTACAACAACAACAACAACAGCCCATAACGTCCACTGCTGGACATAAGTCTCTCCCATGATGGGAGGAATTTGCCGTAATCTCCACGCTCGGCAGGCGGATTGGAGATCGCAGTGATGAAAGACTAACAGAAAACGCTGCTGCCCATTCTCTGGTCTACGAAGGTGCAAGGTGTTCTGCCTCAGACATTAGTCGCCTTATACGACACCCGTGAGTGTTATGGGTTGGTTCTATTCTACTCTGCCGGATACCACACGGTTTGTGATGTACGACGCTCTATAAATTGCCTCGAAACATTATTAGGTCATACAAAAATATGTCGCAGGCGTTTAGAAGAAGTTGTATTTTTATCTAGAAGACTTACTACGGCTAGGACTTCAAGCTGAACGATCAAGCGACACAGTAAATGAGAGAAATTTCTTGGGGCATGCCATGAGCCGTGTGGTATCCGGCAGAGTAGAATAGAACCAACCCATTACACTCACGGGTGTCGTATAAGGCGACTAATGTCTGAGGCAGAACACCTTGCGCCTCCGTAGACCAGAGAATGGGCAGCAGCGTTTTCTGTTAGTCTTTCATCACTGCGATTTCCAATCCGCCTGCCAAGCGTGGAGATTACGGCAAATTCCTCCCATCATGCTTATGTCTGGCTTATGTCCAGCAGTGGACGATAAGGGCTGTTGTTGTATGCCATGAGCTACGGCGACACCGCCGCGACGATACTCGCTCGAAGGTAACAAGTTACTCGACGCAAGACGCATCCTTATAAAGCCAATCAATCAAGGCGAAACAAAACCGCCATTATTAACAAAATTATGTTAAGCCATCGGCCCGTTCCTGTTTTACATAGTTTCTGGAAGTCTTTAAATAGATTCCAGACCCAGGTTGTCCGCACCAAGGAAAAGCTGCTCAGGTGGAGATTCATTATGACTTTGTCCTTGAGTGTAAATGTGGTGCTGTTCCACAAATGATGGGGCACTTAATATGGTGTCTTGCGTGTCTTATTGTTTGTTCAGTACAGGAACTGATAGATAAGGAATACACGTCTAGTAATCCCCGACGGATTAGGCAGAGGTGTGTCTAATACATACACCCACATTTCACCAGTTATGTTAAAGTCCAATTAAAAGGGGGTGATCCCATTGCCATCAACCGGGCACAAATCCAGACTCCGTGGCTGTTACTGAGAAATTCCTGATGGAATAACTCAATAACTCTTTGCCCGACCCAGGAATCGAACCCAGAACGTCATGCTAAGCAGTCGCGTTTGCGATCACTCGACCAACGAGGCAGTAAATTATCTCATAAATCACAAATTCCTAATAAAATAAAAGCTTTGCTCGAAAATACTACTTATTTCAAAGCTCCTACAGCAATAACATCGACAAACAACTGGTATTTATGATTTAAGGATTCATCCAAATCCAAGAGTGAAACATAGCTTACAGAGATCACAAACTTCGGCAAGAACTCATAAAAACTAAATGGTAAACTCGTAAAAGAAAATAAATTTAACTTCTGTATATAAGCCGATTCTACGAAGGATGAATACTGAAGTATGGAGAATTTGTAGAATAATCTGATGAATTACTTTTTAGGACACATTATGCACAGTATAAGTGCGACCGAGCTAGTCTGCTTGGGTGACAATAGAGAAAACGAATTTTCCCTGATATAGGACTATCTAGATAGAATTTTCGTTCCCGTAAATTAAACCCATTTTCCAGTTTACGATTTGAAATTTTGCATAACGTAAAACGGGGCTATTTGGATTTTTGGGGACTATTTGGGACGACCCAGAATTTCGAACTAAAATATCGATAATTGTCGGTTGGTGTACGGTAGAAGTTATCTTACAAACGCTCCATTTTACCGTGTTTAGTTTGGATTACAATTGTATCGATTCTGTTGTACACAAACTAAACTTAATTTAGGCTATTGCTATCTTTTAATAAGGCAGTGCGAGAAAAAGATGGCTATAGCTTTGAACTAAGTTAGAGATGTCAAACTAGTTTATGCCTTGCGCTTCACCGTGTTTTTAGTCGACATGTTTTGACGTGTACCCTTCATTTGTATGGAAATATTAGTTCCAATTAAATTTGAAAGCTCTAAATTACGTCCGTCTCTTTAAAAGATTGCCATAGCCTAAGTTAAGTTTAGTTTGTGCACAACAGAATCGACACCAATGCTTGGTTAGCTAAGGGCGTCATTCTGAATCCAAAATGGCGGACCATTTATTTTTTATGCATTTCGGGGACATGGGTACCTATCAAAATGAAAGGATTTGCTGAGAAGAATACATTAAAATCACGTCACTCAAAAGTGTATTTTTTGTTGTTTTTTTTTTTTAACTGTAATAATATTATCGCATGTTTTTAGCATTATTGTTAATTTATTTTCTTTCTACTACTTAGAATCAAGGTTCAATTCTTAGGTCGTGCAAAGTATTATTTATAGGGTTTTCCCATCAGGCATTTGTTAGAAGCAACCTGAAGTCTGGATTTATTACCAGTGGATGACGATAGGCTCGCTCCTATTACATAGGACCTAAACACAATCGGCGAAAAAAGCTGTAAGTTGTCGGCCTTTAATACCTCCGTAACCAGAAAGTTCCCAGGTACAAAAAAACTAAAATTTCGGAAAGAACTAGTGCTTTTCACCTTACGGCTTCGTTAACCGTCTTTTAACACCCGTTACACGATTGAATTCAGGTGAAAATAATAAGCAATCAATGCAATAACTCTCGAAGGAAATAAAGGCTATCACACAATCGAATGCACTACTAAACTAATTCAGACAATGTCCAAACCACGATTACAATGTCTGTATGAAAACCCCAGGGGAATACGATTGTATATTACTGACTTCACAGACGTAGACGGTCTGATACTTTTCACCCTTACGCTCTAAGTAATAAGGTTCAAAGTGGTCGATCGTCAGTGTACTCGATAGTTATTTATAATGTGCGTCTAGAAAGTCCAACTGCTAATGCCACTATTAATTTTGAAGAATAAGTACCACAGATATATATATACCTAGATATTATATTGTCTGTGACCTAGATAACGCAAGTATTCACGATCCGTATGAAAACCAAGCTTGCCATTTTTTGACCAGTTATTAAGACAAGCACTATTTGGTCCCTACAAGTTTCTATACACAGCATCATCTGCCTAGCCTTTTCCCAACACTGTGTTGGGGTCGGCTTCCAGTTTTACCGGATGCAGCTGAATACCATTATTTTACTTGGAGCGACTGCCTATATGACCTCCACAACCCAGTTAGTACCGGGTAATACGATACCCCTTGGTAAGACTGGTTGTCAGACTTTTCGGGCCTCTGACTACCTAACGACTGTCAAAGATTTACAAATGACAGCCGGGACCAATGGCTTAACGTGCTTTCCGAGGCACGGAGGAAACTCGGTATGTAATGGGTGGTCACCCATCCACAGACCAACCTAGGCAAGCACGGCTTAACCTAACGATCGACCCGAGCGGATGTTATTATTTAGCCACGAGCTTTTTATACACAGCGACAAATGAAATTATATTTGATCGGCTCAAGCTGATTCCCTGTCGTTTAGTGTGGTCACACTTCTAAGATCCCGCTCCCAATAGGGAAGATGCATGATTATTTTTTATCACTCTAAACAAAGCGTATTAACATCAGAAATAGCCAAGTGAAATTATTTTTTAAATATCTATTAAAAATACTAAGTTATAAGCATTTGAAACTGCTGATTAGACAGAGAGATCCGATAACACGAATGACGTCATTCTCTGCATCGACGTACAAAATCCATACTAAATTCCGTTTATCTAGAAAGAGATAGAAACAAAAGTTTAAATGGTTATAACTTTTGTGTTATTTGGCCGATTTATGTCTTGTTTCCGCTTTTTGTCATTATTTTTATAGTACTTTAACATTCCGTATCGAAATAAACAAAAGAAAATTTATGCATCTTCCCTATTCCATGGGTGACTTTTTTGACATCACTAAGCGTCGCTGAAAGAAAACGTTCGGAAACCTGAACTCATGATAGTCTGACAATGCTAACATGCAATGACCAATGGTACTGATCAAAGATTCCTTTTATGTTTGAAAAGCGATTTTTGTCAGTTTCGACATACATCTCATCTTGAGCTACCACAACACTTGCACAACCATGAAGTCTGAAATTACTGGCACCAATGTTCCTCCTGCTGAAATACGGTACTTCATTAAACAACTTGCTTCAGATAGCGATATGGACTTGACAAGTTTGTTTGACAAGTTGTCAGTGCCATAAAGGGCGCAGTTGACTTAGTTGGTTAACCATGCGTGAAATTCAATCAACATATTAATTGATGACATTGTCTAGGACGTTACTGAGATTAGTTCTTCAGTTTTTTTCGTAGCTCTTCGATACCCGCGGTGTATGTTATTTTAATTGTGTCTGTAATTGACACAATTAAAATAACAATGCACCGTACCCGATCGGGCACGGCTGGGGACATACAGGTCATAAGGCTCTATTTTGCGCCTGTTGCAGCGTTTAAGACTCATTTCAAAATATCTTATTTCCTTTGGGACTATAATAAATTAGTCTTTCAAGTCACTCAAGGGACACTTTAACTTTTTTATTGTACGTTTATTTCCTCGTCTTAAACTGACTCTTGATCCAATAAAACTAAGGACAAATCCTCGAGATTTTATTGCATTTAAATAGGTGCAGAATTGAGCCCCCTAATTCGAAGTTCAAAAGCTATAAAGTCAAGCTTCCGAACATTTGGGGGAAGCATCAAACATCGTCAGGTCAGCTGAGTTAACTGCCGAAGTGCCCCGAGAAGTTCCGAACTGTTCCGAAAGTCGTCAAAATGGCGGTATTGCGTCACAAATGAGCGCTGTCGTTTGGGATTCGGCGGAACGATATCTGGGGAGTTAATTACTGTGGGCTGGACGCTCTTGTTTGTTTTTCCAGGTGTTTAATGTTCTGGAGAAAAGTTTGGGATGATAATGGAGTATTTTAACAGACTACAGCAGAGAGGAAGGGTTATGAATCCTAACTGGCTATGTTTTTTTTTCATCATATAGCCTAAATTACTGAACTGATTTCGATAAATGAGTCTGCTGTGTTTTAATCGGTATTGATCCAGAAAGTGTCCTGGAAAATAGTTTTTTATTCTATGGTAATGATGCTATCCTGAATGTCATTGCCAACAAACTGGATTGTCCTTTGATCTGGTATTTAGGTCAGCTTCATGCTCCCGTTAATATTATTAATGTCTACTAACATAGTTATTAAGTTTTTTTTTGTTACTAACATCTTTGTATTTACTTAAATTATAATTATGGAATTTTATTCTAAGAGATTATTATTATTAATATAAGTAAATGTAATGTGATGAGGAATAGGTGGCTGAAAATCGGTTTATATGATTGATTTCATTGCTGCAGTTTCTGGAGGGTTCGATAAAGATGTAGGGTACCTCATCCAATGATATTATAAAGAAAGATACGCCATGTTCATACTGAATGACGTTCAGATATCGTTGCGTTGTTATTATAAGTACTAACCTAAATGTATACAGTAATTTAAAACTACGACAGCGATAGATAATACGGAACGTATAAGATAGAAAGAGATAGCTAGTTTTAGTGTGTTGCGCTTGAAGTACACGAGAGTATCCTAATAGAGTTTGTCGATTCACCACAGAAGAGACATTGAATATAACAATAGGCAAGCGCGTGGGGTGCATGCTTGGTATAATTATTATTTTTATGACAGTTACCAATGTAAAGCTACTGCGAAGGAAAATTAATCTTTTTACAATATACTTATATTATATTTTAGATACTATCAAATATTTGTATCAAATTTCTGAAGACAATTTATTAATATTTATAGTTTATTTATATTCGCAGTACGTAGGTAGCTGTTAGTTACGTTGGCGACTTTCATAAAAATGAAATAAATGTGTAGGATTTTGAATAATTAATAATATACTTCAACACAAGCGCCTGTGACAATAGTATATTTCTTATATTGGTAATGAATGATGTTTTAAATAAAACAACAAACAAAATTGAATTCTATTTATTACAAGGAAATTGTTTTTCGAATCCTTGTGGATTTTTGTATTTACGACGTCTTAACAAGGTGTTAATGATAAATGATGTTTATTTTGCAAGTAGGTTTTTACAAACACTTTTACACGTCATTTTTTTAAACTAGATGGGGCCGGTGTTTCGTACCTGACTACTCTGAGAAGAAACAGCCGAAACAAACTCAGAGGTCATAGTTCCTATGGTTCATAATGTTATTAGTCCCTATAAAAAAATGAACACTAAATAATTTGACGCTTGAGTCCTTTTGGAGTCATATATTTAACATCTTCTTTAAAATGTGCCGAACAAATTGTGCTACATTTACTAGGCATCCAGTCAGGTTCACTTCTTTCCGCCTTAACTATGCTAATCCATTTATTTTGTACTAACTCATCACTTGGAAATCTGTAAAATAGTAAAACATTATGAGAAAATATGTTTTATCTAGGTACATTACTACGTACACTCCAATTTTACTAATAAAATATATGACAGCCCGCTATTACTAATCTCATTCTATATAATTTTAATCATAAAAAAATGAAACCGCAACGCTATATATTGTGCCTACCATTTCGCTTCTGTTTGATTAATCTATGACCACCTATGACGAATGCTATTTGTCTCTGTCACGCAGCAGACTGCCATCCTATTCTCTATCCTTTTCGAACCATCATGTCAATAATACGAAATTTATTTGAAAATGAGCAATAACTCGTGAAAAAAATACAAAATTGATATATTTTATTTATTTACTTATGGTATGTCACTCCACAACTCTTATTTTTCTTGGCACCATAGTTTTTGCACTTTCGGAATACACAACTTGGCATTTTTGTTACGCCGCGCACTCACGTTACCTCGCTCGCTGTTATAACCCGACTAAATCAAAGTGCAACAATTGTGTCACTTTGTCCTCAACAATTTGTGCGTGCTAGTGCGATATCTACCTCTTTTTACTATATAATATCATTGACCTCATCGCATTTTGTTGATGATTTGATATGAATTTAATTGAGAGCAAGCCTATTAACAGTGTAACAATCCAATCTCAGAAAATAATTAAGTTTATATCGATCCCTAAATCGTTTTGTCTGGCCTTTCTAATCGAATTTTTGACCTTAAGATACATTTATCTACAAAATTAAAGATAACAAAAAATAAACAAAGAAGCTGCCGTGACGATCTGTGGTAAAATATGATGACAAGTGCTTTACTTGTACCACTACGTTCCACAGTATAACCACGTTTCCACTGATATGTATTGGTTCCAAGAATATTTGCCCATGTCTGTTGGAATGTTCATCTAATTAATTACGCGATCTGTGCTAATTGTCAGCACGCCGCCGGGGACTAGTGCTGACGAGCGGCGGTTAGAAAAAACGAATGGCTGATTAAGGGGACTACAGGAGCTAAACGCGAGTTTTATAATGCAAAAAAGCATATGATTCACTACAATAAACAAAACCAGAAACATATGATATTCTTCAGGATATATGCTAGTACAATAGTGTTTTGAAAACATAATACAACTTATTTTACTCGATAAAACAAAATCACGAACTTATCACAAAACATTTCTTTTAACGAGTAAAAACCATATTAAAATACATACGATCATTCTGATTTTTTGGCAAATAATTCTACAAGCAACATATTAGCATGATAGTGTTTTATTTTTTTAGTCCGATTAATAGATTTTTTGTAAATCGTAAAGAACCACTCATTTCGCACTATTAAGCCGGTGTTTTGCGGTTAAGAGTAAGACTTACTAACAACATATGGATTGTATTTGATCTGAAATAAATTCAATATTATTACTATTCGGCCCACAGTAACTGACATCCACTTTGTAGTGCAAGCTGATTAGAACTTTATTTTAACAGTTATTTAAACGAAGTTTGAACCACCACACACAAATAGAGTTGCTAATTTAGCTCATGTAGTCGCCTTCATGTACGAATAGGATTGTTGGGTGTCTGAAAGTTGCACCGCTGCTGACTTTAAAGCTGTGTGGTAATCGGTTGTAATAATTTACAGACCATTTTAAAGCATCAAGGAGTCGGTCAGAAATTGACACGCAATGCCCCCCCCCTACCTTGAACTGCACACTTAAAGTGGTCATACCTACCAGAAATCGAATGACTTACCATCCTAACACGAAGACGGTCGGAGATGGCCCTCAAAATTTAAGTATTCAACTAGGTATAACAATGAGGAATTTAATGTTCAACTTAACGATGAACGTCAGATCACGATCATAGTTCATGAAGTTTGAATGGCATTACGTTGCGGTGAGTTATGGGAATCATTGTCATAATATTTCATATCGAGGACTTAATGCTTCTACTGACATAGAGCGACCCAATTAACTGAATTGGTTTCGAGAACAGAAGGTCTAGAATAGGTGACTATATAGATAGTCACCTATTTTAGGCCTTTCAAACGGGGGTTTCTAATCATTTTAGCTAATAGTAGCTAAAATGATTAGGGACAGTCAAAAGGATAAATGGTTTAAGGCCACAACTGTATTGAATTGACATTAGTTACTGAAAAGACAAGACAACAAAGACAAGAAGACAAGACAAGACAAGAACACACACAAAACAAGAACACACGAAGACAAGACAAGACAAACCAAGACACGCGAAGACAAGTCGATTTTAATACGATTGATGTAAGCATCAATTGTATTAAAATCGACTTGTCTAGCCCACAGGTTTTTATGTACCATCATGCGATCCGAAGGCACACTACGTTGTTTATTGAGTTCGGATTGCAGCCAGTGGGCAGTCTATTAATCCGTTTTAAGAATTGAGAAAATGGCAGGACGTCTTGGATGGCTTCCTCGCGAATTGGCGAGAAGAAGCACACCATCGTGAGAAGTGGAAGGAATGGGCTTTGCTCAGGAGTGGGAAAATACAGGTCAACTAAAAAAAAAAGAATTCTTACCTTCTCGTCGTTCTAGTACATCCTAGTCTCCTTATGATGTAATCCTTCACCGTTTAGAGAGCAGTGGTAATTAAATAAATTACACGAAGTGAAATGTGCCTGCCGAGTTTGATCCCACTAAACGTAGGTTGCGGTCGTTACCACTGTGACACCACGTCTTCGCAAATCTTTCTGAAATCACCAAAAACTAGTAACATGAAACAATACAGTTTTCCGACACGTTATGAACCGTTTATGAGCGTCCATCATATTAACGACTGGATTCAATCAAGGAATTAAAAGCGTTTCCGCGTAAAAATCAACTCTGTACCTGGGAATATAGGCAGTATTTTAGCTTGAGGAGGAGAGATCCAACTACATGAGCGATTACTCAATGTCTACCGAAGATTGGAGTCGTAAACCGACACATCTTAGTAAGTATCGGTCATCAGTCAACAAGGTATGGCCATAGAAAGGGAGCATACGAAACATGACATTGCACCAGTTCCCCTGACGGGTTAGACATGAAGCACCTTTACTGCTTTTTGTCAGTATCATTATCTGCCCAGCCTCCAGACCCAGAGCCTAGAGCCGTCAGACTGGCTTCCAGTCTAACCGGATGTAGTTAAATACCAGTATTTTACATAGAGCGACTGCCTATCTGACCTCCCCAACTCGGTTAGTACTGGTAATACAATACCCCTTATAGTAAGACTGATTGTCAGACTTTTGGGCCACTGACTTTTTGCAACGACAGTCAGAGATCTACAAATGACAGGCGGGCATTTCGTCAGTATATCCATTGTTAGAGGGAACGAGCCTCTTGCCTTGAACCATACGCAAATCAAAAATAAAAAATAATAATTTTACCAACGAGACATGACAACAAACAGATCCATTTCCCTATGTAAGCCAGTTGTCTTAACTAGGATACAGGTGGAAAGCAGAAGCCACAGCCGACAGAATCGGCCTGAGCGATTTCACCATCGGCGTTCCCGATTTACGGTGTCTGCTCATGAACATGAACCCTCGTGGGTCTTATAGTTGCCACATCAGGTTGCTGATGTTCCTTCAGATCATCTCATTTCAGATTCGAAAAAAACATACATAAACTCACAACTTCTTCCCATTGAGGTAGGTCGAAAGTACAAAACATTACCTGCGTTCCTTACACACTACTTTTGGTTCGTCCACGTTCGTGCATCAGGACCAGGTCATATTCGCATGCCAGCTGCGAGTTCTAAGTACCTGATCTTCCTGAAGAACATCACCAATAAGGTCGAGAAGACAAACATATGACAATCCCTGACTTCCTAGCTACACAAACGTAACCAACACATGACATAAACTAGAGCCTACAACGTCTACATCATAAAATTGATCCGCTCCCGAATCGAGACCAAGGTTCAAAAGACTACACCACAAAGTTAGATGCAGAAGGTCAGTGCCAAAACATACACAAGATAACACAGTATGTCAAAAATTTAAATATAAAAAACTAATTTCATACCACGTCGAAATCTAATGGGATGCTTTTGGGATCGGCATGGGTGAGGCAGCTGGCTTTCGTTAGGATGATGTAAATAATAAAGTAATAAAAACTATGTAGCAGAAAGTATGAATTTCATTCGATAAAAATATGAACCGCAAAAAGAGTGAATCAAAATTATATAAGCTAACAGGTTGCGCTCCGTAACTCAGGTTGCACATGTTGGGGGAAAAATAGCCAGACTAAAGCGGGAGTGGACTGGCTACGTAGCACGAATGCACTCTGAGAAGTGGGCACGGATCGTCACACGCTAGACACCTGATGGAGGAAATCCAAGGAGACCGCGGCAAAGGTGGTGTGACGATCTGATCTTGTTTGCGGGGCGAACATGGCTAGAGATCGCACAAGATAGAGAGGTTTGGAAGGAGAAAGGGGAGGCCTTTGCCCAGCAGTGAGAATCTTGACAAGTGAACAAAAAAAAAGAAAACAGCGCGGCAGCCACGACTTCAGAACGGATACCAATGACGGTTCGTGGTGACATGGCTAGAAAGTCGTGTGCACGATTTGCGTAGATTTCACCCAACATGGGATTGACCTTCTACACCCAACTTTTTGGTGACTAAAAACTATTACACGAAACGAGTAAATCACCACTTTTATACCTACGACACTCATATTGTTTTATGGGGCACGCAATCTGTTGTAATGGATAGTGTTGGGGTCTTGGTTCAGTCGATTATCGAGTGCACGATTTATCGGGGCGAAACGATTAGTGAGGGGCAATCGTTATGGATTACGGGGAGATTGGATAGCGGTGTTTAATGAAATTAACAAGAGATGGATGGGGTCTTTGTTTAATGTTTTTAATGTGAGTGCTGGTTCGAGGTGGCACAGGAAAAGAGCTCATGGAAGGATTTGGGGAGACGTGCGACAGTACAGGCTAATAAAAAAATGTGACAATGGGTGAAGACAGAGTTTGTAAAATGTAATACGACAAAAATATGCATTATTATTTCTACATATTATAAGTCCCCCGCCGTGTCTGTCTATCTGTCCCTATGTATGCTTAGATCTTTAAAACTGCGATCTGTAAAACTTTTTTTTTGTGTTTGTTGCCTCAGAACTTTCGTTTAGGTGAATCGATTTTGATAATTATTTTTTTTATTTGAAAGCTGGTGCTTCCCGTGAGGTCCCATTTCAATTTTGTGAACATTTGATGCTGATCTTCGGAGATATACAATGGTACTCTTCAAAAATAGACGGCAAATCTGCCATGATTGCTATAATCGCTTGGATGTTTATTGTTTATACAACATCATGACGTAACATCACGCCTGTATGATCTGAGGGGGTACGCAGATGTGTACAATACACCCAGATTTCGACAGTTAGGTATGTTTAGTTCCATTTTTAGGGTGATAAGCCTATTACCATGACATGTATTGTTAACAATATAAAATAAATTAATGGCAAATATTTGTTTGGGGACAACTAAAAAAGGGAAAAATAAAAAAACTTTTTTGCATAATATAAAACCGACTCAAAAAAAAACAAAAAAGAGAAAAATAACTTTAGCTTCAGAAGTCGGTGGCAAAAAAACTAAATCAATCAAATAAAGGTCACCGACTTCTGAAGCTAAAGTTATTTTTCTCTTTTTTGTGTTTTTGAAGTCGGTTTTTAATATTAAAGTAGATAAATTATATCAAACATCTGCCGGCTCAGATATGTCCAATTCGTCATCTGATGGTGGGTCATCGATAAATGGTTCCTCAATACCATCATCGGCATCTGGTTTTCAGAAATTTTGCAAAATTTGAACAGCTTAGAAGCTATTTCGTCTAACATAACCAAATTGCTATCATTTTGTTGCAAATTTAGTCTTCTTAAAAACTTTGATATCGAATTTTACCGTAAGAAAAGGTCCTTGGTGAAAAAAAATGTCAAAAACTAAAAAAAGTACGAAACATGATGTTCGGAAATCCTGTCGGGGTCATAGTTTGTAGAAATACCTACCTACCCACCTAGATACCTACTCTAGTTTCACAGATGGTGGAATACATATGTAAACCTCGATATACCAACGATTTCACATAAAGAACACCATAGTTCTCAATATCGCCGTCACGTTTTTCATTTCGTATTCAAATCGTTTACGTATGAGAGCTGATATAGGAAATCAAATTCCTGCGCCTAAGGATAGACACGAAATATATTTATTACTTTTATGTTCAAGCGCGTTCTCTGTATTTTATATTCGTAGGGGATTTTTTTTTTGTTCTAAATTGGTTCGTGAATGGATTTGCATTGCCCCAGCATCAAATACAAATCGTTTTCGTAGAAAGAGTGATTTTTTGTGGGGTTTTTCGTTAGACATGGGTTCCGTCTTTTCATTGACACCGGGAGTGGAATTATTTTCACTGCCGCGTTGCTCCAGTAGTCACAAGTGCTACTGTTGAGCATAATCACCCACATAGGTTCAATTCCCATGTCTGACAAAATGATATTAGGTTGCAAATTTCCTGATGGAAAATCAGGAATTTTGCAGCAGCGTTCGGTGACAGAATTAGTGCCCTGTTGATGACAATAGACTCGCCCCCTATTCCTTATGCCATTGAACTTAATCATAACTGAGGAAATGGTGAACACAGGGTGTAAAAGACCTCATCACGAAGCCGTCAACCAAGCATGCTGTACATCAAACTAAGTAACTTTACGCAAAAATTATTGCTGGGAAACGACTTTATTTTTCTTTATAATATCATTGATTAAAAACTTGTATTTAAACAAAAAACTTGTCAAAAAGTTGGAACTTTGACCCCAATATCTGCGTAACTAGAAGGTTCCCAGAAATCGTGTAGAACAAAAAATGATCGCAATGACGAGGAAAACAAGTGCCTTTCGGCTTCGTTAAGAGGTGTTTTGTATGGTACCTACAGCAGAGAGCCTTGTTCTCGAAGGGAAGCCGGCAGGAATCTTCTAAGGTGCCTCCGGGCCTGACAGGTGCACCCTTGACTAACACTTCGGGGATTACAGGAGTGTTGGAGGTAATTTATTTATTTCATAAAATTACTAAAGTCACAGTAACCAAAAATAAAGGTTAACCATATAATTCCCATTGTGCAAACATAGGTCATCACCTGCCTAGCTTTTTCCCAAGTTTGATTCGGGTCGGCTTCCAATCTAACCGGATACAGCTGAATATCAGTATTTTACATGGAGCGACTGCCTATCTGACCTCCACAACCCAGTTAGTACCGGGTAATACGATACCCCTTGGTAAGACTGGTTGTCAGACTTTTTGGGCCTCTGGCTACCTAACGACTGTCAAAGATCTGCAAATGACAGCCGGGACCAACGGCTTAACGTGCTTTCCGAGGCACGGAGGAAACTCGGTATGTAATGGTTAGTCACCCATCTACAGACCAACCTTAGCAAGCACAGCTTAACCTAACGCTCGACCCGAGCGGCGTTATTATTTAGCCACGAGCTCCTTCGTAAAAAAAAAAGTCTTCGTAAATACGAACGAAAAACAAAAGACGTAAAACCATTACACGGATGAATCCTAACAATACATCTACAAGAACAAAACGTAATCAAACTACGTGCTAAAGGGTTATCCTGTTATGCCAACGTTATTGCGTTACAATGGCCCTTCAGTCCCTAATTAAGGCGAAGGGTTCTGTCTGCTCCAAACAGGAGTAAGGCTGTGCTTACACGTGCAATTTTTTTTCTACAATTTCCGGGAACTGGTACAGGAGGTAGTGGAGCAAACTATGTAGAGCTCAATATCTCTATCATTATCCTCATCATAATCATCAGTCCATTAATATTCCCACTGCTGGGACACGGGCCTCCTCTCTATGAGAGGGAATGGGCTATAATCCACCACGCGGGCCCAGTGCGGGTTGGTGAATGTCACAAGTCTTCGTTTTTTTTCGTTCTAGGACATGCCGGTTTCCTCACGATGTTTTTCTTCACCGTTTTGAGAGAAGTGGTGATGAAAAAAATTGATTCATTACTTCCGGAGATTACCCCCTACATACAAACTTACAAACAAATGTTACCTCTTTATAATATTAGTATAGACAAGTCCAGGTTTCCTGTGATATCCAAGATAAACTTAGAAAGTACATACAAATTGAAAAAGTCACATTAGTATTTGACCAGATTTGAATCCACAACCTTCTGCATGAGAGGCGGGACCTTAACCTCGGACCATCACTAAAATAACTATTATAAACTCGATGTTGACCGGGCAGTGTGTTTTAACGTACTTTCCGAGGCACCGACAATCTCGTCATGTAATGAATGCTTTTAACCAATCGATGGGCGACCTCGGCAAGCGTAGCCTTAACCTTGATGATCGCCCTCCCCGAACCCTATTATTACTCGCAATATTTCCTGAATAAATTACTCATGGAACCTCTTAATAGCTACACGCTCAAGCAACCAGGGCCGGAGAAAACAAATAAAAGAAAAGGGTTGTCAACTGAAAAAATCCAATTAGTCCGTCAGTTAGATTATCAAAAAATATGTGTCTCGTATTTTTTCTTTTGCTACGTAAACCAAAATTGACGAAGATACGACGCTTTTAAAATTCTCAATACGTAATTAATATATAATTATTGAATGCACTAAATATAAAATTTTTAGTGCGTTCTGACGTCACGAGCCCCCACTCCCGAGTTTTGATGCGTTTAATCTTTGTCAATATTCATTGATTTAGATTTACAAAAACAAAAAATACGTGTCCATTATTTTTCAATATTAGATTTGAAATTTATTAATGGTGGAAACGATCTTAGAGCATTTCACGAACCTCCGCGACGACGGACGAAAACCAATGAGACACCCGCGTGTCGCCAGCTGAAAGTCGCGCCCCAAGAAGTCGCATCGCTCGTAACTGTGAACAGGGCCTAAGTACGATTTACACCGGCCGACAGCCGGCGCGTGTAAGTCTGCCCTGGAGCGTATTTTACAATGTCTTGAAGTAAAGTCACCTGCTACCGCGGCATGCTCGTGGATTCGACCGGGTTCCAAGCTATGAAACGCATTAAGTTATATGTATGATGTATCATTAATTTCCTATCTATAATAATATATAAAAACCTCTTGTCACAGTCTTTGTTATTGAACTCCTACGAAACGGCTTGACCAATTTTTGTTTTTTTTTGTGTATATTTGGTAGGTTTGAGAATAGGTCGTTAGCTATTCTTTAATCTCACACATACACATCGAAATGTCCACGCTTACGAAGTCGCGGGCAACAGCTAGTATTCTTTTATTATCAGACATCGAAGGCCCATAGTGAAAAAAAAATATTTAAAAAAAAGGCAGTCGGTCAATCTTTGAGGACTGCCGATAGAAGTGAAAACTAAGTCACTTGTGAATTGTATCGTCGAGCTGTAGTACGTGCAATTTTTTTTTTTAATTTGTGTGTTCGTTTTCTATTTTTTTTCCTCTCCTTCCCCTCTCCCCCTTCCCTCTCCCCCTCCACCTCTCCCCTTAGGTCCCGCACCAGTCGTAGCACTGCTACGGGTGGTGCCCCGTACACGACAAGTGATGCTACGTCTAGGGATCGGCTACGAGTGCTACGAAAAGCGTACGTGACTGTCACGCGAGTTCTATGATTTTTGTTAACCCAAAAAATGCTCAACGCGCCTAAAGAAGTATTCACTTCAAAAATACATTGCAAAATTGCAAAATGGGCGCCAAGACGCGCCGGCTGGTGTAAATCGTACTTATGAAAAGAGCCTGTTGTTGCAGCACACAGTTTTCGTATGTTTTACAAAGTTATACTTTACCTGGAGCAGTGGGATGCTGCGACGTTGTTTGTTGTTCCTGAATCCTGCTAGAAGCATGTAAACAAGTGCATAGTTTGTTTATCTTAGGGCTTAGAATAGAACTGTATCTGTTGGTGAAGTTTAGAATCTACCCTAATACAAAACACATTTTCTAAGCGAGAGACTTTTGATAGAGTTATGCAGAAAATATGGCACATCGAGTTGAAAAATGATTCTTTGGCTTTTTATTTAGCCAGCTTTTTGGGGCAGTTATTAGAAAAAAAACAGCAGTGTAGTGTCATAGCCGTTGGTCCCGGTTGTCATAGTTAGATCTTTGACAGTCGTTAGGTAGTCAGAGGCCCAAGTCTGACAACCAGTCTTACCAAGGGGTATCGTATTACCCGGTACTAACTGGGTTGTGGAAGTCAGATAGGCAGTCGCTCCATGTAAAATACTGGTATTCAGCTGCATCCTGTTAGACTGGAAGCCGACCCCAACATAGTTGGGAAAAGGCTAGGCAGATGATGATGTAGTGTCATCGAAATTTAGGGACTAATTGGAAAAAAAAACAAATAAACAAATTGCCACCCAAAAATACTATCACAAATTTTGCTTGTGTTTGTCTAAAGACATATAATTCGGATCACGTACAAACAACTCAAGCAATATAGGTTCAATATTGTATCGGTACCTGTAAATGAAAGAACTACAAGAAATATATTTTACCTTGAACAAAGTTATCGAGGCAAAGAATAAGTTCGAAGGAAGTTGCTCGCGAAATGCGTCCAATAAATAATTTTACGCCGATTGCGAAGATTGGGGAAAGATTTGATGTGATTAGGGTAACGAAGTTATGTGCCTCGTTTTATATATTTTTTACTTGATAACATTAGTTTACTTAGGGGTAAAATTACGTTATAAATATTTTAAGACGCTATAAGAATAGGCATGACGACAGTATTAAAAAAATGCAAATCTATTTAGTCCGTCAGTTAGAGTATTGGAAAATAATGGACACATATTTTTTGTTTTTTTTTAATCAATGAATATTGACAAAGATAAAACGCATCAAACCTTGGGAGTGGGGGCTCGTGACGTCAGAACTAGCCAAAAATTATACCAAGGCGTGACGTATTGAAAATTTTAAAAGCGTCATATCTTCGTCAATTTTGCTTTACGTAAAAAAAGAAAAACTATGTCCAATATTTTTTGGAAATCTATCTGACGGATTAATTAGATTTTTTTTGTCGGCTCGCCTATTTTGATTATTCACAGAGTTGTACCTTAGTGGGTACAACCACATTTAGCCAGTTACATTTAAGTCCCGTTTAATCTGGGGCGAGCCTATTGCCATCAATCGAGCACAAATCCAGACTCCGCGCTGTTACTGAGCAATTCCTGATAGAAGAACCCAATAACACTTTGCCCAGAATTGAACTCAGGACCCAGGATTTTTCAAATCATAATAAGTAAACAATCAATGATTGTTGAAAAATACAGTTTTGCTATATTTTTGGTATAACAATTAATCCGAAAACGCACCCTTGGGCCTATCACGAACGCGCGCAAAGAACCTAAAGTAAATTCGGACGATATTAAAATTAAAAATAATTGTTTTAAAGGTAATCATGTCTATGGGTGGTACTTATTGAGCATGTCGTACAAGATTAAACCGAAATGTTAAAGGAGACTATCCTTCAACATTTTTTTCTTTTAAAAATTTAACATAACTTCTACGAATTTACGTTATGTTTACACCGCGGGTTTGTGCTAGACTCACATGTCCTATTAATGCATACAAAACACCCATTTCTCGGACCACCTCATTCCTTGTTCAAAGATAACTCTGCTTACCTCCCATCTCCCTATCCCGGTTGACCCGCGGCGACCGCAGCGCGTGCGACTTACTTAAGTAAAACTTAAACTTTGCATACTAACATACGTAAGTAAAACTTGTCGGAACTTCAGAATTACTCAGACAACTTAGAGCGACTTAAAACTTTCAATTGCTATGAGGAAGACGTGAAATACGGAAGGATGCAGCTAGGATAAGTTTTTTAGCTATTTACATAATATCACGCTTGTATTTTCGCTAAAGGATAGGTAGAGGTGCAGTAGGACTTTAGGAGAGATAATAATAATATGTACATTGTACACCTAGCAACTTTTAGAAATATTTCTAGGTCCAGTCCGGTCCGGGGTTGCGGGACTATTCGAAAGAGATACCGTGGCCTCGGAACACAAAGGGCGATGAAGGAACATGGATGGGTTTTAGTCAGTAAAAGTCTGACACTCCCTCCTGCTCCGCCCAGAGCGGGAGGGGTTATTTGATGATTTCCCATCCGAAAAAAAAAAAAAAAAAAGGTCCAGTCCGGTAAACCGATAAAGTTGAGTGCGACCGTAGAGTCTCATCCCAAACTATGGCCCACGTCCGAAACTAGATAAGGTATACTATAAAACCACCAAATTATCAGTAAGTAGATGAACTCTAAGGGTACGTGTGCTCGCTGCCCGGGATAAGTGTGAACTACTCAATCAACGGAACCTTATAGCTCACGCTACGTTTATTAGTATATCACATCTGGCCTGCTCTTTGTGCAACTCCACCTGCACTTTAAGGGACCTGTCTGAAGCCACCACCAATCCCATCGACGTGGCTAAGTTCTGGTCGAGACAAATTTAAATAGCCATGGGAATTATTGACAGGAAGAAGAATAATTTCCTCTTGTTTATAAACAGTATATTGGAATGTATTATGAAAATGGTCTTACATAAAGTCGCTATCGTTATTTCAGAAAATAGCTTAAATTGAATTTTACTGACTTTACACCAACATTTTGGCAGTTATATGTCAGTGGGCCAGATTGCAACCGAGCACAAATTCAGGCTACACACAAATTGTTGAACAGCCCATAACGTCCACTGCTGGACATAAGCCTCTCCCATGATGGGAGGAATTTGCCGTAATCTCCACGCTTGGCAGACGGATTGAAGATCGCAGTGATGAAAGACTAACAGAAAACGCTGCTGCCCATTCTCTGGTCTACGGAGGCGCAAGGTGTTCTGCCTCAGACATTAGTCGCCTTATACGAGACCCGTGAGTGTAATGGGTTGGTTCTATTCTAACTACAATCTATTCTAATACTAGGCTACAACATGACAAATAATAATAACTCTGGGTTTTGGAGGTCATATAGGCAGTCGCTCCATGTAAAAAATACTGGTATCAGCTGCATCCGGTTAAACTAGAAGCCGACCACGACGTAGCTGGGCAAAGGCTAGGCTGAATAACACATAAAAGTCTAAAACATTATTGACTTTTCCACGATTGTTATCGCTGATAACATGTCACGTTTTTTAGGCCCTTTGGGATCGAAGCAAATGAGCCTGTGACTAAAAAAGATCAAGCAACATTTAGCATCAAGTTAAGCAAAGACCCATCCTCTCTACTGCATGCCAAGAAATAGAACAACAAATCACTAGGTACAACATAGTTTTTAGAAGGCAACACGAATAAATTAAATCCTCCATTGCATTGCAAGCACGCACACTGCAATACAACGACTGCTAATGAATACAAATTCCTCTTAATTATTGCATCTTTGCAGCTGTAATCAACTTCTATTCGATTCCTACCTTCAGCATGTACAGTCATGATCTCTAATTTGTATAAACTTAGAAAAAATCAAAAGCGATTTTCCACAATGTCGCAGCTACCCCGTTCTATGCTTGCGCAGGTAAACAGCACCCCTAGCCAAGTTGAAAATCTACAATCGTTAACGCTAGTAGAAAACTATTCAAATGAATGGGAAACGGGATGATTGAACACAAACGAATAGAAAATTCGTAGACAAGTTTACATCGTTCAAAATGATAGAATAGAATGTTATCGTTTCTACAATGTTGATCGCTAAACTCTTTGGTAGGAACGCTCACCATAGACTAAAGTGTAGGTTTTTTCTACAGACATTAGAGAACGAGCGATCGACTCAGTCGCGTCAACTTGGCTACCAATTTAACGCTTTCTACAATCGCTTACGCCGAGGCGTTTACGATTGTAGAAAGAGAATCGATACGAAACGTTTTTAACTTGGCTAGGGGTGCAGGTGCTTTATACGAGTGGAAGTGAGACAGCAGGAAGGTATGTGAGTGTCATTTTCACGGCTTTAGATTTCTTAAAATCATAAATATTAGCATTTCTGAGATAATAACGTAGCCTACATCAGCCGATTAAAAAACAAGATGGCCGCCATTCGTGGGGTGTTGGGTTAGGACTATTTATACAAATACACGTTGTATTTGTCGATAGAAATGAGTATATAATATTCCCTTAAAGTGTCGGAAACCGTTATACAAGCACATTTTATATTCTTCTTCTGAGCGTATCAATGAGAAAAAACATAAAATAGGTGAATTCTGCTTTTTTTGGCTAATTATTTAACTATCTTCTATTTTACATGCATTTTAAAAAAACCCAACTCTGTCAAACATAATTATTATGTCGAAAATAATGTTTCATGATTTATTATATTCACTAAGTGTTTAAGATGTGTATGTATTACAAACAAATTGGATTTTGTGATCTGTTTAATTAATGATTAGATTGATTGATATGTTTTGAAAAAATCACGGTTTAATATTAGTTAATCGCGTCTTAGATGCATACAATTTTCGCCCCTGACTGTACTTGCAATGCTGGATTAGCAACATTCATGTAGTCTTGCCTGAACACTGAATTATGTGGTGTTTCATAGCCCCTATATATTGTTGAATAGCATGCAAAGCGGATTTTAGTTAAGTCCCGTACATGTATTTGTAGCTTATTCAAGACGCAAATAAGATCAAAACACGTGTTTGAGTTGAGAGTGTCTGCTAATAATGAACTATTGAGAAAAGTTATTAAAAACGATCTTGTACATACAAGTATTACCAAAAATATGTGATTGAATAGTCTTTTTTTACGTCGCGCCGCGCGCCGTAGCTAACAATCCATCTGCTACAGCTAGCACTACAGCTAGTGTGGCGTAAAATTTGCTACGCCGTAGCTTTAAAAACGTGTGCTACGCCGTAGCGGGTAAAGCGAAATCTTCATTCATCGTAGTCGGTTTAAAGACCGTACTTCACCAAATCGGATACGAGTGGAGATGCGTAAGAGCTAGGATGTATCCACCGAAGCTAAAGTGTGCAAAACGGAGAGTTGAAGAGATGTGCACCGCTCATCGCACGCCGCTCGCGTCTCTACTCGTCTCCGCTATGGGCTTGGCCGCCGAGTGCAGAGGCTGGCATGCAAACAATTACGAGACATCTACTCTCCTCTCAGCTCAACTGTTTCCACTAAAGCTGAGCGGTCACGGGAAGTGTAAATAAAAAATTCTATCGGTGGTTTACAACATAAATGCCCTATCCTCTCGTCTCGTCTCTGCTTCAATGGAATCCGGCCCTTACGCCTACGCCGTGGCATAATATTTACTACGCCGTAGCTGGTAACGCAATAGCTATGACTGTATGAAAACAAAACACCTATACAGGGTTATTTGTAAAATGATGAAGTTTTAAAACTCATAGAACACAAGTTGTAATAACCCTGTATAGTAAGACATCACTTCACAAAACAAAGACCGCCAAACTTCTCAAGTCTTGTTACCATAACAACGTAATCTAAAGAACTTATTTATCTCAGAACGTAGAACTAAAGGAACAATTCGTGCTTCTTTTCGTCGGCCGGTGGGACTGAAGTTTGCCATTGTTGCCACCTTGGCTTTATAAAGTTCTCACAAAGACTTGCATTCAGAGGTTTACTTACTACGAGTGGTTTAGTACTAACGCAGAGATAGTGAACCTTTGGCATGTGAAAGAATATTTGATTGATGTCATGTAGACGATTTCGGCCACAGTTACTTTATTGGATGGCTTTCTAGGTTGAGAGCTTTGGTGTGCTGCTCTCAAGTGATTCGCATAAACAACTCAGAGCACAAAATATTAAAGAATAGGCATATGAAAAGAGCACGTGGATGGAATTGGGGTAGGCCTTTGCCCAGCAGTGGGACAGCATGGGCTAAAAAATAACAATGCTGGGCATGACATTGTTGTTGATTAAGGTGTAGCGGCACTACAAAAAGTACTACAGAGCATAGAAAAAAAGTACTACAGCGCCATCTATGACAAAGATGATGAACTAACAAGTAATAAACGTCAGAATCCTACATCGCGCAAGCAGAGTTATCCGCGACATAAGACTATATACAAGAACCCAACATCAACTGTCGGACAGTGGCCCACCTGACATAACACCCGTCTGGTCGGAGGATCCTCCCTGTTCTATGGGGGATGAAGAGCTTTACACCCTGTTCTTCATACCCCCAAAAAAGAAAATAACAAAACAAACCTGCCTCGTTAATGTACTGGTTGCAACTGCGACTGATGAAGTCCTGGGTTCAATTTCCAGGTCAGGGAAAGGGGATTTTGGGTTTTTCCGTCAGGAATTTCTTAATAGCAGCCATGGCAATGGAGTCTGGATTTGTGCCCGACTGATGGCACTAAGCTCGCCCCCTATTTGAACCCTAACCCAATTGTTTTTTTACTTTGTGTTATGTTATTTAAACACACTTAATTAATTTTTAGTTCGCAATGTAGAACATAATATTGTAGGCCTCTTATAGAGCTTTGTCTATGTAAGAAGAGGCCTTTACTCTCCTTTCGGACAAAATAGGCTGTTATTATGATTTCGTGGTAGTGTGAACTACCCATAACTAGAACTAGACACTAGCTTATGCCCGCAGCTTCGCCCGCGTCGAGTTCGATAACTGTCCCATGGCGTCATACTACTGGGATTAAAAGTGTTAATCCAGGTTATAAACAATCGGTGTGCAAAATTTCATCCAAATCTGTTCAGTAGTTTTTGCGTGAAAGAGTAACAAACACACATACGCACATACAAACTTTTGCATTAAAAAAAAAAAACAAAAACATTTTATTTATTTATTTATTTATTTATTTATTTATCACACACACACGTTTCCTTTGCCATTACAGATAAAATCTAATGCGACAAAGTAACTTAGAAATATGCTTAACAATATGCTTAAAAATATATGCTTAACTATACCTTACATGCTACACAGTAAGTGGCCCTTGTGAACTCACTCAGTGTACAGGTGAATAAGTCTATGGTGTCCACCACCGTGTTGAGAGTGCGCAGCGCGCGAGTCAGCGGTGCGCGCCCCAGGAGGTTAGTGCGCGCACTCGGCACCGCCAGCAGCTGCGGCATGCGCCGCCGCGCCACGTACCTATCCGGTAAATTAAACCCTATTTCTGATAGTACACCTGAGTTTTGTATACTACCTCTTAAAACTTTAAAAAGATACGTTGCCAGTGCCACTTCACGCCTAATTTCTAATTTGTAGTAGCCCACCATACCGAGACAAAATAGGGTAGGATACAGTAACGGGTATCCCGGGTATCTCCCATACAGCTTTAAATACATAAATCTGACGAATTTGTTCTGTATCCGTTCGAGCATGTTTTTGTATTTTATTTCACTCGGGCTCCAGACCGCCGCATTATACTCCAAATGACTCCTCACAAGAGCCTCGTACAAAGCCCTCAAAGCACTGATGTTTGTGAAATCATTTGCTTGACGCAGCATAAATCCCAGATTCCTGTACGCCTTTTTACAAACAAGTACCACGTGTTTGCGAAACTGCAGATCACTGGTGAAATGTATGCCTAAATCCTTCACCTCCATGACACGCTGCAGCGGCTCCCCGCCCATGCTGTATTGGTGGTGTTGTGGGATTCGTGTGCGTGTGAATGAAAGCACCGAGCATTTTGATACATTAAAGCATAGCTTATTGGAGTGACTCCATTCAGTGACTCTATCCAAGTCGTGCTGCAGCATGTCATGATCGGCAGTGTCTTTTATAACTGCAGACAACTTAAGGTCGTCAGCGAATAGCATGCAAGTTGATCTGACTACCTTAGGTAAATAATTTACCACTATAATAAATAATAAGGGTCCCAAATTTGTACCCTGACTAACGCCCGATCTGGTGTAGTAGGGCTCCGAGAAGTGAAAGTGAAAGTTTATGAAAGTTAGCACTATATAAAAAGTTTGCTATCCCTGTAGTAAAGTAGGTATTTGCCGTCCTCTGAGTGTCCTAAGATTTCGGTGCGAAGACTCTTTTACTAAAGTTCGTGCGACAAATATTTACTTGAAATGTAGTGCTTGCTTATATAACTTAGTTTGCTTTTGATAGCGAAGTGCTTTAAAAAGTGATATAAGTACATGCTGTCAAGATTGTTGGTGTTATGTCAATGTCAAAAAATGTTCCTTTAGTGTAACTAAAACTCGTTAGCTTTGGGGATTTTTTTCCATACATCTTTATTCTTTTTAGGGTTCCGTAGTCAACTAGGAACCCTTATAGTTTCGCCATGTCTGTCCGTCCGTCTGTCCGTCCTCGCTTAATCTCTGTGACCGTTAGCACTAGAAAGCTGAAATTTGGTACCAATATGTATATTAATCACGCCGACAAAGTGGTAAAATAAAAATTGGAAAAAAATGTTTTATTAGGGTAGCCCCCCTATATGTAAAGTGGGAAGTGATTTTTTTTTTTTATTTCAACCCTAGCGTGTGATATATTGTTGGAAAGGTATTTAAAAATGAATAGGGGTTTTCTAAAATCATTTTTTTGATAATGTCAATAATTTCGGAAATAATCGCTCCAAAAGTAAAAAACAATGTGTCCCCCCCCCTCTAACTTTTGAACCATAAGTTTAGAAAATATGAAAAAAATCTGAAAAGTAGAACTTTATAAGGACTATCTAGGAAAATAATTTTGAACTTGATGGAAATAACAGTTTTTGTACAAAAAAGACAAAAAGTTGTACAAAATAATTTCTAGACTAAGTTTGTAGTATATTCGTATACTTATGCAAGCATTTTTACATAATGGATACCTCCCTTTAAACTCATAAGTGGGAACACTTATTGTGACGGACGGGAAACTACGGAACCCTACACTGAGCGTGGCCCGACACGCTCTTGGCTGGTTTTTTTATTTAGGGTCACCAAAGGGGTAGCCAAAGGGTAAAAACGGAATCCTATTACTAAGACTTCGCTGTCTGTCCGTCTGTTTGTCACCAGGCTGTATCTCATGAACCGTGACAGCTAGACAGTTGAAATTTTCACAGATGTAGTCAATGGTACGGAACCCTTCGTGTGCGAGTCCGACTCGCACTTGGCCGGTTTTTTTTCCATTCCTTTTTTCAGATTACATAATAGTGGAGGCAGCATTATCTATCATTGGTAATATGGCACAACAACAACAACAACAGCCCATAACGTCCACTGCTGAACATAAGCCTCTCCCATGATGGGAGGAATTTGCAGTAATCTCCACGCTTGGCAGGTGGATTGGAGATCGCAGTGATGAAAGATTAACAGAAAACGCTGCTGCTCATTCTCTGGTCTACGTAGGCGCAAGGTGTTCTGCCTCAGATATTAGTCGCTTTATACGACACCCGTGAGTGTAATGGGTTGGTTCTATTCTACTCTGCCGGATACCACACGGCTTAAACGGCGGGTGGTCACCCATCCATGGACTAACCTACGCAAGCGCTGCTTAACCTGAAGATCAACCCGAGTGGCTGTTATTATTTAGCCACGAGTTCCTCAAAGAGCGCATCTGCAGGAAAAAGTCATACTAAACTCAAATATTAAGGCTCCTTTTTACGCATTCCCTTTTCTCAGAATACATTTTAATGGGGGCAGCATTATCTATCATTGGTAATATGGCACATATCAACTTATTAAATGAAAATTAACGTTTCTGTTATAATGATGTACTGAACACTTGGTAATGATAAATTGTGCGTCGGTGTTCGTATAAATAATCATAACTGTACAAAACCACCAACTGATTCCATTCAAATAAATCCAACTTAACTTCATAAATATTATTAACACCGGTGCCGCAACTTGTTTTACCTACTTATTCCCTGGTGTAGGAACCGCAAACTCACTGTAAGGCACATGTCTCACTGTTAGCGGTTAGCGATAAGTGAGTAGAGCCAGCCATAAACCGGCTAAGTGCGAGTCGGACTCCCGCACAAAGAGTTCCGTAGCACCAAACATTATAATAACAATATTTTTAACTGTCTTTCATAGTTCAATTTACAGTCTATTTTTAGTAATACATTCTATCTACGCTCTTTCTTTACATCTTTTTCTTTTCTCTCTTTTTGATTTATCTGTACCTAACAATTATTTATCATCCACCCGCATTCTCCAGTCATCTCGCGATCATGGCGATTGCAACAACGACGAAATATCGGGAGCTCAAAATAATTCAAAATCACGGAAGATATCTTGTAAGTGACAGTGTATGTTTAGTTATAAACCGTGAACAACAACAACCGCAACATTTTACGTAAATAAATTTTTGGTGGGATACCGATTACCTTGAGAGTGTCGAAATATACTTTTTTGCGGCATAAATGGCCGAAACTTTTTTTTTCGTAAACTTAGAAGTTTGATTTTTTTTTTTCACAGCTTTAAGGGACTGTAGACCTGATTAGGTGGGTTATTTTAACTCGATATCTCCACGCGTTCCCGAGATAAAGGGTCTTGAGAGGCAGACGGACATCAAAGGGTTCTGTTTTTTTCATTTTGAGGTACGGAACCCTAAAACCAGAGATTCATCACAAATAGTGTTAGAACTTGGTTCTTGAACTTTAAAACACCTTTGCTGAATATTAAACTAATCGCAGACTGAAGAAACGTGGCTTGAAATTAACAGATCAAAACGTTCAACCTCATTTGACTCAATAATCGTCAAATGAAAATAAATTCAAAAAATTAAATCGTTGCATATTTTAAAACAGGGGCTGAATTTTTAAAAGGAAAGGAAGGGTTCTCTCCAAAAACAAAGTTTAAATGTGGCTTATTATGAAGGCCTCCCAGAGGGTTATTATTGTGATAATTAGACAGAATAATTTATTGGGCGCACGTCCAATTCCCCCCGTGTTTTGTGGTAAATAATTATAATCTCGAACTTTAAAACAAGAGGAAATGTTGAGGGATGTCATCTGTCGCTTTTGTCTGTACTTCATATTTTATGGGAGCGTAGTCTTTGGCTGTCTTTTTTCTCCGTGCCTCGGAAAGCACGTTAAGCAATTGGTCCCGGCTGTCATTTGTAGATCTTTGACAGTCGTTACAGGTAGTCAGTGGCCCAAAAAGTCTGACAACCAGTCTCACCAAGGGGTATCGTATTACCCAGTACTAACTGGGTTGTGGAGGTCAGATAGGCAGTCGCTCCATTTAAAATACTGGTCAGTATTCAGCTGCATCCGGTTAGACTGGAAGCCGACCCCAACATAGTTAGGAAAGGGCTAGGCAGATGATAATGATTATGAGACTTTGGAAAAATGAACGCAATATTATGTTGGATAGTGTACAGGTTACATTCGGAGTTATTTACGGACCATGTCTATTCTAGAACAAATTTCCGCGCGTTCAAGTGTTTTTGGACTTATTATTGGAATCAAATATAACAGCTCACAACCTAGGACCCATTAAAATTAATGATAATATTTATCCGTGGTGCAAGCAACTGGGCTTATCCTAATTGTAAACTTCGGTTTGTGCCTATTAGCCTTGTTTTGTTCTGTCTCCTGCTGACATGTAGGAAAGTGGCAAAATGTGTTTCCTACTCCTCCGCTATACTTTTCTGATTAATTTCGTTGCGGGATCCAAGACAGTTAGACACATTGTTTCTCTGGGACTTCGTCGAGCTTTATTGTCTCGACTAGTGGTTTGGAAATAGCGTGGCGGGCTTGTGTTGCTTTTGTTAGCAACACAGACCATTAAATCGTTGTGATACAGCGTCTAAAGGCGATAGGACTATAATGCCGCCCCCGCAGCGATCGAGGAGCTGTCTCCGGGCTCGGTGGATCACAACGAGTGTAAGAACTGGGTACGCTACCACAATCATGCCTAATGAGGCAGAATGAGAAGTAAAATGTACTTCTACGATTTAAATTAGATCCTTGAAGAGAGATTCTTGAGAGAATCCTCCATGTTTTCATTAAAAAAAATGGTTTTATGTGAATAAATCGTTTTGTCCACCACAAAGGTCATCTGTTTAGCCTTTTCCCAACTATGTTGCGCTCGGCTTCCAGTCTTACCAGATTCAACTGAATACCAGTACTTTACATGGAGCGACTGCCTATCTGACTTCGACAACCCAGTTAGCAGTGGGTACGATACCCCATGGTAAGACTGGTTGTCAGACTTTCAGTCCACTGACTACCTGTAAGGACAGCGGACCAACCGTATAACGTGCTTTCAGAGGCACACAGGCATTTTGGTATGTAATAGCCGGTCAGCCATCCGAGGAACAACCTAGGCAAGCGTGGCTTAACCAGACCATCGATCCGAGCGGCTGTTGAGGGTGTAATGTGACAATATGTTTGCTGTTACTTTTACGACGAACTTTTAAAACCTTTAGATTTACAGTCCTTTTCGAAATACGTCTTTGCAAACTCCTCACTAATCCTAAAATCAGAGGTTGCAATCCTTCGGTCGATCCTGGGGGACCTTACCAACTGTTAATTGAAACGCTTGTCTAAGCCGTCTAATAAAGCGATTCATAGTTTGTCAACAAGATTTGTTTGCCACGCCATCGTGGCAGAAATTTCGCGGGACTTAACTTACCTTGTTATCACAGGTATTGTTTGTAGTTTAGGACGGCGGATAAATTAATCTTTAGCCTCAAGTTTGTTTTATTAAGTTTGGAGACAACCTCACATAATTTTGTTCGAGGCTCAACATATTCATCATTCTGGAGACGAAGATTGCTGAATATGTGTTCTTAAGATTGTCATAACAAACAAAAGAGGCTAAATATTAATCAATCCGTACTGATATCATGAATTATGCGAGACTGCCTCGTTGGTATAGAGTTTGCAAGCGCGACTGCTGAGAATAAGATTCGATTCCCAAGTGGAGCAAAGTGTTATTGGGTTTTTCCATCGATAATTTCTCAGTAGCAGCAACGGAGTCTGAATTCTTGCCCGGGTGATGGCAATAGGCTCGCCCTCTCTTCATCATCATCATATCATCATTTCAGCCGAAAGACGTCTACTGCTGGACATAGGCCTCCCCCAAGTGTCGCCACATTGACCGGTCCCGTGCGACTCGCATCCAGCGGATTCCTGCAACCTTCACCAGGTCATCGGTCCACCTAGTGGGAGGCCTTCCAACGCAACGTCTTCCGGTTCGCGGTCGCCACTCCAGAACTTTTCGGCCCCATCGGCCATCCGTTCTGCGAGCAATGTGCCCTGCCCACTGCCACTTAAGTTTGGCAATTCTTCGGGCTACGTTGGTACGCCCTCTCTTACATAGGACTAAACATAACGGGTGAAATGTGTGTGTGTACTGATGGGAACACCTCTGCCTAAACCTACAGAGATTACAGATGTGATGTGTGAAAGTTACTCTTTCTGTTTGTCTATTACCTTTTCACGCCTGAAAGCCTGAACGGATTTCAATGACATTAGGCACATCGGTTGACTATACCGGATGACTGTTTTATCACTTTCCAAAAATAATGGGTATATTATGTGAACGGAGTAGCTTATGGCATACCTTTTCCTTTTTTCCTTTTTCTTTTTTCCACAGCTCAGAAAAAAAAATATCATCAAAAAACGCTTCAAATTTCAAGTAAACTTTTCAGATTAGAACAAAGAAAGAGAAATTTTGAAAAAAAAAATTGAAAAATATAGATTTCGCAAAAAAAAAAATAAGTATGCCATTTGCTACTACTCCGTTCAACTATTACATCCATTTTTTTAGAAAGTTATTAAAAAGTCATTCTGTATATTGCCGCGTTTACTGACGGTCGAGCAATTTTCAACCTTATTTTTCAGGGCATAAGGGTGAAAAGTGGTGGACCGTCAATTAACGCAGTAGTAGGTACCATGTCGGTAGTATGTCCCCGTGGAGAGCAGTGGTCGCCCAGTGGTGGCGGCCCCGACTTGGTGGATTATAGCCCATTCCTTCTCATAGAGAGGAGGCCTGTGTCCCAGCAGTGGTAACAATAATAGGCTGATGATGATGATGATGATGTCCCCGTGGAATATTTTCCGACTTCCACGCAGGTACAGCCACGAACATAAACCAGTCCACATTACCCAAGCTAAGTAATGATAATTCCAAGTACTTCCAAGTAAAAACCGCATTACGGTCAGGTGTGTACATTCCAAGAAAGTCAAATTACTATGTTTGCAAGTAGAAGGATTAAGTAGAAATGTAATATGGTAATGGCCTTTTTTATTAAGCACTTCGCTCGCGACTTAGTCCGCAAAATTTGTGATAGATCGACTAATATGCATGATATGAATATAATTTATAAACTAAATAAATTACTAATGTCGGTAAAACATTTTGAAACATATACCGCATGACTATTTTAACACTTCCCAAAAAAAAATTGATACATTAGGTGAACGGAGTAGTTTTTATTTTCCACAGCTTAGAAAAATTTGATCTATCATCAAAAAACGCTACAAATTTCAGGTTAACTTTTCATATTAGAACAAAGAAAGGAGAATTTTGAAAAAAAAAAAAATTGGTTGCCTGTAAAGTCGGTAGGTATACGGGCGAAAGTTTTACGTGACAACGACTTTGAGTGGTAAAATAATTTTAATGTGAATATTAATTTATAAGCGAAATAGAAGCGCAAGACATGAACCGGTGTGTATGCCTATCTCTCTCACTCTCTCTCTCTCGCTCTGTCTCTCTCGCTCTTAGGCGGGCTAACTGTGCTCGAGTGGAAGGGACGCGTGCCTTTCACTTTTTATGTCTGTCTCTCTCGCTCTTAGGCGGGCTAACCATGCCCGAGTGGAAGGGACGCGTGCCTCTCACTCGCTCTCATTGTGAGCGCATAACGTGAGCGGAGCGTAACGCAGTTTCTTGAAGTGTCACCCGGCAAACCAATTTATAAGACGTTGTCACGTCAAAATGAAAAATATCAAATTTCAAATCATAAACCTAATCATAAACACATTTTTTTTTTTCTCGTAAAATAAAAAAAAACTAAGTAAGTATGCCCTTTGCTTCTACTCCGTTCACCTCAAATACCCATATTTTTTGGAAAGTGATAAAAAAAGTCATCCGGTATCTCTAACCACCTTTTTGCTTAACCTGGCTGTCAAACGATCAAAACCTAGAACCAAAGCAACGCGTATTCGCTGCTAGCCCGCAAGGCAACTATTTTCAGTGTGTGAATAAAATTTCACGTTTCCACGTGCAAGCTGAGGTCTAGTTGCTTTTACACTGTCCAATCACGAGATGGGTGCAATTTTAAAATGGAATCCATTACCGTTGTGCGTTATCTTCGCATAAATACTTGACTACCCTCGCATTTGAATGTAAGTATGCTATTTTTACCCGACTGCACAGAACGGTAACGTTTTTGCAATTACTTACTTACTAGATTATTCTGTTCAATATTGCAGAAAGTTTTTATTAAAACAAATATTTAAGAGAAGAACATGATCCATCTTTTGAATCCTTGTTTTAATAAAATCTTATAATAAAGATTACTGCCTTCTATAGCACTCTTTAGTAAACTGATCCCACACAGGCAGATCCCGCGAAATCAGTCGACCTAATGAATTTTTGAATTGGTCAACTGATCTCGTTGACCAATTTTATGATTTGTATAGTCAAGTAGCTACAAAAGTTTCTGCCTTCTATAGCACTCTTTAGTAAACTGATCCCACACAGGCGTATCCCGCGAAATCAGACGACCTAATTAATTTTTGAATTGATCAACTGATCCCGTTGACGAATTTTATGATTTGTACAGCCAAGTAGAAAAGTTTGTTGATGTTAAATTATATGGAGAGCAAAACAGCACGCGCGTGTCCTCCGCGTACGCGGATACGCGCTTGCTTGTCATGTATGTCTGACAATGGCATTCAATAGGATAATTAGATTTTCCCACGTTTTTTGTCGATAAATTATGGGCTAGTTTTACATATTTTTGTTCGTGCACTTTCCAAGCACACTCTGAAAGTTTTCATACCTTTTAATTAACTATTGTCGTACAATCACTGTCGTAACGCTTTTTTATGAAGCGTATTTTAATGCAGAACATTGCGTGCCCTACATCCTCTCTCTGAAATTCATGAAATGAATCTTTGTGTCGGAAGCCCCGGCCTTTTTTTGCTCGCAATCTAAATTGGAATGTTTTGAATAGCTGAAATCCGGCCACAGGTGCGTTCAAAGGGATTCCTTAATAAACCATTTCCGATAAAATGTAATACGTATGTAAATAGGTACCTATATTTGGGATTAATAAAGGTTATTTTAAAATACTGAGGGGGAAAATTAACAGGATTGGGTACTTAAGTGTAATTGGAATGACTGTGTGAATGATTTGGTTTGATTAAAAGTAATATGCGGTAAAATACTGGTATTCAGTTATTATAGCAGGGATAGCCTATTGTTGTGACTGTCGGACTGGTAAGCCATAGGTCTCCAGTTCGAACCCAAGGCACACACCTCTGATTTTTCGGATTCATGTCCGAATTGTTTAATTATCGCTTGCTTCGGTGAAGGAAAACATCGTGAGGAAACCAGCATGTCTGACAGATATTTTGTGAGGCATGTAAAGCCAAGTCTGAGGTCCATGGGCGGCTTAAAAAGTCTGATGCCTAACCAGGCATTAACAACTCGTTCGTAGAAAGAAAGAAGACTGGTATTCAGCTGAATCCGGTAAGACTGGAAGCTGACCCCAACTTAGTTGGAAAAAAGCTAGAGGAGCTCGTGGTTAAATAATAACAGCCGCTCGGGTCGATCGTTAGGTTAAGCCGTGCTTGCCTAAGTTGGTCTGTGGATGGGTGACCACCCATTACATACCGAGTTTCCTCCGTGCCTCGGAAAGCACGTTAAGCCGTTGGTCCCGGCTGTCATTTGTAGATCTTTGACAGTCGTCGCTCCATGTAAAATACTGGTATTCAGCTGCATCCGATAAAACTGGAAGCCGACCCCAATATAGTTGAGAAAAGACTAGGCAGATGAGATGTTTTTAATGCAATTTTGTTTATTTAGTATAGCATAAAACTGTTACTACTAAATTAAATGATCTTTTTACTCGGTCTTCTTATAGAACCTCAAACATTCTAACAATGCCGTCTACCGTCAATGGTGATGCGGCAGTAGGTAGACTAGTGTTCTTGTGGCAATGGGTTGTTGGATCAAACCCAGGTAGTCCCTTTACTTTGTGTAATTAATTTCATCACCACTGCTCTCAGAATTGTTATGAAAAACATTGTGAGGAAATCGGCATGTTCTAGAACATGCCGATTTCCTCACAATCTGAACCGTATATTGAGAACGGTTCAGGCTGATTATTATATGTATAACTACCTAAGCTACGATTTTAACTGACATGGTCACTAACACTTTCATTACGAACACAAGAAAAAGGATATTATACCAATTTGTCTGCTCAGAAACACAAATCTTCAGTTTATCCGTGATGGACGCATGGATGGTGCTTGCAACAGTGCCAATATAGCGGGAAGTCAGAAGAAATAGTAAACATGGTAAATATCTCGTTTTCAGTGTTAATGTTAGTTAGTGAAGTTTGGTAAATCATTAACTATGTATAAGTAAGGTCTAACAATAGTATAGTAGAATACATTAGGATTAGTAGGTGATAGTAGATACCTACTCATGGAAATGAATAACTTTAACCATGGAATAAACCAACTTGAGAGCAGCGGTGACCCAGTTGTGGCGGCCTCGACTAACGAACAGTAAGTCGTGGGTTCGAACCCAGACAGGCGCATTACTTTGTGTAATTTATTTCATCACCACTGCTCTCAAAACGGTGAAGGAAAACATCGTTAGGAAATTGGCATGTCGTAGAACCAAAAATTCGAAGACATGTGACATCTACCAATACGCACTGGGCCCGCGTGGTGGATTATAGCCCATTCTCTCTTATTGATAGGAGGCCGTGTCCCAGCAGTGGGAACATTATAGGCTGATGATGATTCTACACTTGCGATTCGTACAATAACGCATGCAGGCGCAAAAAACAATTGCAGCCAATACTAAAAAGATGACCTCAAAGAATAACACAGTAACCTTTGAGGTACAGAGGTTACTGGGTTATTTTTGAGGTCTAAATGTGTGAAAATAAACAAAAGTCTATAAAAATGGGTTGTATAAAATATTTTCACACAAATGGAATATTTTATATGAAACCGAACTCATTAAAATTGGAATACAAAAGCGCGGTTCTCGGCTAGGTACATTGTTTCTCTATCTTTATGCAAAACTATATTTCCAAGAAATTCGCTTTACATGTTATTATGAGCCATGATATCTCTAGAATATTTTTCTCCGTTTTAGACTTTCACGCCGCACGGTTTTTCACTACACATAAAGTACTTACGGGATCGGGGGGATCCGTGATTTTCTTTTTTTATGAGCTCCCGATATAATTTTCGTCCCACCTGCATACTTCTTCAGTATTCCCGCGATCATGATGCTTGCAACAGCGTCGAAATGTCGGGAGCTCATAGAAAAAGAAAATCACGGATATTATCCCGTAAGTAAGTACTTTATGTGTAATGCAAAGAGTATAATAATAATATGGGAGGTGTAATGTTTTTCTTATTATAAATGATAAATGATATTTATTTTGCAAGTAAGTTTTTACAAACACTTTTACACGTCATTTTTAGGGTTCCGTAGTCAACTAGAAACCCTTATAGTTTCGCCAGGTCTGTCCGTCCGTCCGTCTGTCCGTCCTCGCTTAATCTCTGTGACCGTTAGCACTAGAAAGCTGAAATTTGGTACCAATATGTATATCAATCACGCCAACAAAGTGGTAAAATAAAAATTGGAAAAAAAAAGTTTTATTAGGGTAGCCCCCCTATAAGTATGTAAAGTGGGAAGTGATTTTTTTTTTAATTTCAACCCTAACGTGTGATATATTGTTGGAAAGGTATTTAAAAATGAATAGGGGTTTCCTAAAATCATTTTTTAATAATGTCAATAATTTTGGAAATAATCGCTCCAAAAGTAAAAAACAATGTGTGTGTGTGTGTATGTTATGTTTCAAAAGTTAGAGGGGGGGGGCTCTAACTTTTGAAACATAAGTTTAGAAAATATGAAAAAAATCTGAAAAGTAGAACTTTATAAGGACTTTCTAGGAAAATCATTTTGAACTTGATGGAAACAACAGTTTTTGTACAAAAAAGACAAAAAGTTGTACAAAATAATTTTTGGACTAAGTTTGTAGTATCTATATTCGTATATGCAAGCATTTTCACATAATGGATACCCACCTTTAAACTCATAAGTGGGAACACTTATTGTGACGGACGGGAAACTACGGAAGCCTACACTGAGCGTGGCCCGACACGCTCTTGGCCAGTTTTTTTTTTAAACTAGTTAGGGCCGGTGTTTCGTACCTGACATTGAATAAGTATTTCATCAAAAAAAGCTTATAGGTAATAAGAGAAAGTTCTGAAATAAGTACGTTTTACTAGCAGGGTTATCATTCACCCAGATTTATCCGGGTGTTCCGGGACCTTACCATATATCCCGACTTTACGTAAGGCCTCGTTGGTTGAGTGATCGCAAGCGCGACTAATGAACATGACGTCCTGGGTTCGATTTCAGGATCGAGCAATAATATTGGGTTTATCCATCAGGAATTTCTAAGTAGCAGCCACGGAGTCTGGATTTGCACCCGGTTGATGCTAATAGGCTCGCCCCCTATTACATGAGACTTAATAACTGGTGAAATGTGGGTGTACTATTAGGTACACCTTATAGTATTATGCTATACTTACGCTTCATATTCACCATTCATAATACTATTTATCATGCATTTTATTTGTTTATATATCTACACTCAGCAAATCGATTTAAATACGATTCTTTAACTTGGAAATAGCTGAAATAAAATATTATTATAATTTTCATGTTGTGATATTTACGTCAAGCGTCAAATTGTCAAACTGTCAGTTAGTTTTTTAATTCTCTTTCTGCTCAGTCTATGGTCTAGCTCTATGATTTCTCTTTTTGGTTTGTAAAATTTAAATTATTTTTATCAATATGTGTTTAGCCATTATATTTTGTAGATTATTACGATTGTTTAATAAATAACTTAATATTAAATTATATTATAAAATTCTTTACGCACTCATGGATATGTCCTGGCTGACTACACTTGTCAGTTGAGATGATGGCCACACTAAGAAAACTAAGATTTGAAAAAGGAAGACTACTTTTGGAGAAACGAGCTGACGGACGGCTGAAAAGTCTACTCTGGAATCTGATTTGAGGAGTATCAGAGAGCAGCTTGGTTTTGGCGGTGAGATTCTTAAACTGCCCAGGGGATCCAACGAAAGTTTCTCCTGGGACTTCTACTCCCACGTACCCCACTCCCACTACGTGCCTGTCCGTCTACTGGTCTCGCAGGGCTGTCCTACGTCTGGCCCTGAGTTCTGCACTGTCTTGCTGCTGAGCTGTCCTAATGAACTCTGAGATCTGCGCTGCCGCCGTTTCTACTGCTTCAGAGCACAGCTTCAAGGTTACTCCGGTATCGACCTGCTACCCTGACGCCTGTTCCCGTTCTTACAGTGTGGTAAACTCATTATGGTCCATCTAAGTGCATAAACTTTAAAACTGAGTGCGTGCTAGGTAGTTTTTTATAACTAGCTGTATTTTTTATCTTTCCTAAATTAAAATAGTATTTGAACAAGTCTGCTTATCCTTTTATTTTAAATAGGAGCAAGTAGATTTGTTAAAAATTGGCGCCCCCCGTAAAATCAACTCGAACCCACTCATTTATTTTCAAAATTCTAAAAAAAACTAGCACTAGTATTTCTTTTTGGACTTCTTATTTGGCCTACTCTTTTGAATATTAACTAACTTATTTTTCTTCTTCAGCTCTCCTCTTAAAGACTCTTCTATTCAACTCAACTCTTCTACAACTAAACATCATCTAGGTATTTTTCACCCCTACACACTTATCGTTATCGAAAGATAATTGGCACCTTTTCGGCCTCTTGGGAGTGTTAATACAAATACTTCACTATCCTCCTAAACACTTATTATATATATTTATACATTTTTCATCTGGGAATCATACCAAAACAAGTTTAGTTACGTGGGCTCTCAAAATATTTATATCGACTTGTTATTTGTCATCGGTTGCTAAGTAACAAACGGGCCATGGAGTATTATGGGCATGGAGTACCAGTCTTTGCGTGGTGGCAAAACTAGGTACTAAAGTTTATCAAACTTTGCGGTGGCAATCATATGTACTAAACTTTATGCTTTAGTTCCGAATTTTACCACCAACTCAGTTATTTTTTTTTTTTTTGTATAGATTAAATCGACCTTCTTTAGGTGTCTTACTCTTAAATTTTTAAACAGTTTTGGACCGTGTTCAACACTCTCTCTCTCTCTTGACTTGACTTGACTCTCTTGACGTTTTACTCGGAGCTTACCGGCTACTGTATTGCGGGAGCTGCCCTTACGTTTACTCGGAGCTTACTTACTGCTGCCCTTGACGTTTAACTCGGAGCTTACCGACTACTGTATTACGGGAGCTGCCCTGACGTCTACTCGGAGTATACTGACTGCGGTGTTGCGGTTCTGATCTGACTCCTCTTTCCCTCCTTCCCTCTTAAACTCCATAGGTACTTCAAGTAGGCTACTTTAGATTCCTGTTTCAGAACTCAGATCCTATAAGTCTAGACTCCTCGTTTATATTCTTTTACACTGTTTTACTATCCCTATACTCGTACTTTTGCTATTTTCGTATTATACTTACGACTCATCTCTTTCTTCTTTCCTTCTTCTATAATAGAGTTATTTTCGGCGTATTAAAACTCTATTTATTTTCTAATTCATTAATCAGTTCTTAAACCATTAAAAGATTATTCTTAATCTTCCTTTATATCTATTGTTCTCTTTTCTTCAAGTTATGACTAACTTGTTGTTAACTATCGACTCTAAAAGTCGGTTGGAGCGGCTGACAACTCCATAAAAATAAGCCCTTGTTAATTATCGACTCTAAAAGTTGATTGGAGCGGATGACAACTCCATAAAAATAAGCCCTTGTTAACTATCGACTCTAAAAGTTGATTGGAGCGGATGACAACTCCATAAAAATAAGCCATTGTTAACTATTGACTCTAAAAGTCAACTAAATATCAACTAAAGTTGATTAGGAGCGGATGACAACTCCGTTAAAAATAAGCCTTTGTTAAAATCTTTCTATTTTCATCTCATTAGTGGTTTTAAACGCGAGCGGATTATAACTCCTAAAATAAGCCTTAAAGTTATTGATTTATCAGGTTGAGTAGTGATCATTGAATGTGAATCCTACCTGACCTAACTTCGTAAGATGTCGGTGTGTTTGTATGAGTTATGTAAGTTTTGTGAATGCTGTAATACTTTAACTTTAGCAAAATTTTTGTTCTAGGCCAAAAATTTTCTCGGGGTCGTTGGGGAAATATAGTATTATGCTATACTTACGCTTCATATTCACCATTCATAATACTATTTATCATGCATTTTATTTGTTTATATATCTACACTCAGCAAATCGATTTAAATACGATTCTTTAACTTGGAAATAGCTGAAATAAAATATTATTATAATTTTCATGTTGTGATATTTACGTCAAGCGTCAAATTGTCAAACTGTCAGTTAGTTTTTTAATTCTCTTTCTGCTCAGTCTATGGTCTAGCTCTATGATTTCTCTTTTTGGTTTGTAAAATTTAAATTATTTTTATCAATATGTGTTTAGCCATTATATTTTGTAGATTATTACGATTGTTTACTAAATAACTTAATATTAAATTATATTATAAAATTCTTTACGCACTCATGGATATGTCCTGGCTGACTACACTTGTCAGTTGAGATGATAGCCACACTAAGAAAACTAAGATTTGAAAAAGGAAGACTACTTTTGGAGAAACGAGCTGACGGACGGCTGAAAAGTCTACTCTGGAATCTGATTTGAGGAGTATCAGAGAGCAGCTTGGTTTTGGCGGTGAGATTCTTAAACTGCCCAGGGGATCCAACGAAAGTTTCTCCTGGGACTTCTACTCCCACGTACCCCACTCCCACTACGTGCCTGTCCGTCTACTGGTCTCGCAGGGCTGTCCTACGTCTGGCCCTGAGTTCTGCACTGTCTTGCTGCTGAGCTGTCCTAGTGAACTCTGAGATCTGCGCTGCCGCCGTTTCTACTGCTTCAGAGCACAGCTTCAAGGTTACTCCGGTATCGACCTGCTACCCTGACGCCTGTTCCCGTTCTTACAGTGTGGTAAACTCATTATGGTCCATCTAAGTGCATAAACTTTAAAACTGAGTGCGTGCTAGGTAGTTTTTTATAACTAGCTGTATTTTTTATCTTTCCTAAATTAAAATAGTATTTGAACAAGTCTGCTTATCCTTTTATTTTAAATAGGAGCAAGTAGATTTGTTACAACCTCTGCCTAACCCTTCGGGGATTACAGGCGTGATGTTATGTTAAAAAAAAAGATTAATTAAAGATAGATTAAAAATAAAATATTCGGACTTTTATGCAAATATCTGGCTACCTATTTGTCAAGATTTTAGAAATCACAAAACGGTAACCCTAGTTTTACGAGTCTTCTAAGAAAATAACAAGTAGAAGCATAGCAACCGGGGGTCAAATAGACCCCTCCGGAGTGTTAAACGAGGCCGCAAAAGATGTTTATTCCCTTACATTTGCACCCTTTTCACCTCCAACAGGTCATTAGGCGTTGTCGCAAAAACACATTAACCGGGAAATTTAAGTGTTTTTCAACCCCACTAATTACTTATTTGGCTCTAACGGCCTCCCCTGATTAGGTTGTATAAATCGTTTTCAAGGGTTATTTTTTAGGCGAGCATTTATTTCTCGCTTTCTTTTTTAACCCCCGACTTAAAATGAGGTAGATTTAGTTTGATGCTGTTGTCTGTCTAATTGTCTATATATCTCAAAGATAGATACATAGATATACCTAGATAACGGAAGAGCAAGGTACTTCGCGTGGCCGGCTTTAGCATTTTATGCTTAACGTGGCTACTGGCGCAGTCAACTAATTTGTAACGTTAAGTACAACTCAAGAACTTAATTCTAGACATTTAATTTAACAATCGAATTGAGAACCTTCTCCTTTTTAAAGTCGATTAAAGAACAAAAACGTAATCTAATTTGCATAGTAACTTGTTTGTACAGTAACTGAATAGTGCTTAATATGACGTCATAAGTGGTAGTAGAGTGATAGTGTTAAAAAAAAAAATTAAAGAAAAACAAAAAACCCGACTGCGTAAAAACTAATTTTAAAAAATACGTGAAAGAATTGTCTTAAATAAAAACTAAAACGAAAGAAACAAGCCCAGTAGTTTAGAATTCTGTTAAGTAATACTAAATAACTACACAATTGAAATAGTTTTATAATCGATACACACATAAAACAAATCATAAATTGTAATGCAGAACAGAACGACTCACAGTCGGGGCCCATTTAAATTTTACCAATCAAATCTTCCCAAGGGGCCCCGACTGTGAGTCGTTCTGTTCTGCATTAGAATTTATGATTTGTTTTATGTGTGTATCGATTATAAAACTATTTCAATTGTGTAGTTATTTAGTATTACTTAACAGAATTCTAAACTACTGGGCTTGTTTCTTTCTTTTTAGTTTTTATTTAAGACAATTCTTTCACGTATTTTTTTAAATTAGTTTTTACGCAGTCGGGTTTTTTGTTTTTCTTTAAATTATTATTTTTTATTTTATACTTTTTAGTTACGATTCATTGACTTCGTTATAAGATGGTAAATTTCGCAATCTAGTCATTTCATTGAGGGAGTTAACGTGGGGATTATTAAGTAACTTGCGGTGGTCTAAACTACTGATGATTAGTCCCTCTAGAGACCTAACTCGGCTCAAAGCTACATATGCTTGACCTTTAGCAAAAATGCGTGAACTTAAGTCAACCTCAGCTCGGTCCAAAGTAGTTCCTTGGAGCTTGTGTACAGTTACACCCCAGCACAATATCAATGGCAACATTCTTCGCTCTGTTTTACCCTGTCCGCGAAGTGCATCGAATTCTGTCGTCGATGGTTCGATTCTGACTCCTACTCCAGGAACATTGTTTTTAATTGCTTTGTCGTCAAATTCTATATAAACAGCCTGTGGCAATTCTCCGGGTTCCAATTGGTCCCTCCGAAGAGCTGGCCACTCAATTGTCCTTATAACACCCATTGCTCCGTTAACAAGACCATGGGTAACATTCAAGTTTCTTCGTAACATAACTCGTGATCCTAAACCGATTGTTAAATATTTAACGATTCCTCCAGTTTTGTTAGGATCATCAGAAACATATACATCTTTCGGTTTTTGACCATATGTTTTCGATTGTACTGATATATCAACTGCATGTAATTTATACAACCTAGTAGTTTTTGCCAATATATTTGTCATCTTTTGATTATGTTCATCGTCCTGTTTAGTACCTAGTTGGGAAAACTCGAATGATTTCATTGAGATCGTCTACCTCTACCCGTCGGCTATCTAATTTTTCTCGGCGACTTGGCGATGAATAAAAGTTATTTTTTTACCAAAAATATTTGTTTTTCATGCTTTTTCACTGTTTTTAGGGTTCCGTACCCAAAGGGTAAAAACGGAACCCTATTACTAAGACTTCGCTGTCTGTCCGTCTGTCCGTCTGTCCGTCTGTCTGTCACCAGGCTGTATCTCATGAACCGTGACAGCTAGACAGTTGAAATTTTCACAGATGATGTATTTATGTTGCCGCTATAACAACAAATACTAACAACAGAATAAAATTAATATTTAAGGGGGGCTCCCATACAACAAACGTGATTTTTTTGCCGTTTTGTCTAATGTATAGATAATGGTACGGAACCCTTCGTGCGCGAGTCTGACTCGCACTTGGCCGGTTTTTTTGTTTGTATATCGTTAATACTTGAAATAAAAACTTAAATCAATAAGTAAGAATTAGCGAGAATGATTGCTTTGTTAAACAACTTTAAATCGTTATATATCCTAAACTATTATTTAAAATGAAAAATGACAAAAGTAACCTAAAGATTATTTTAAAATACCTATTCAACGACACCCCATTTGACATGGTTCAACTTTTTTTTTTTTTCATTTTGACAATATGGCGTCTGGTTGTCGCTGTGGTGAATTTTGATTACTGTTATGTCTTTAGTGACACTCGCAAGGTTAAGACGAATCGATTGACGTAAGAATTATCAAAATCGGCCTATGCATTTGGTCTCTAGAACGCCACATAGAAACAAACATACGTACCTACATACATACATAGACTGCAAACACATTACCCTCCTTTGCGTCGCGCAGTCGGGTAAAAAATAGTAGGTACGCTTGGTTTTCATAGGGATCTTGCGTTATCTATAGGTATTTCTATATCTGTGGTTTATCTAGATCACAGAAAAAAATGATTTTTGTAGACAGGCGAAGAAAGGTATTTGATGAAAATATGCATACCTAATTAGGTGTACTTATGACCGTTATTTTGCAAGTAGGTTTTAACAAACACTTTTACACGTCATTTTTAGGGTTCCGTACCCAAAGGGTAAAAACGGAACCCTATTACTAAGACTTCGCTGTCTGTCCGTCTGTCCGTCTGTCTGTCACCAGGCTGTATCTCATGAACCGTGACAGCTAGACAGTTGAAATTTTCACAGATGATGTATTTCTGTTGCCGCTATAACAACAAATACTAAAAACAGAATAAAATTAATATTTAAGGGGGGCTCCCATACAACAAACGTGATTTTTTTGCCCTTTTTTTGATAATAATGGTACGGAACCCTTCGTGCGCGAGTCCGACTCGCACTTGGCCGGTTTTTTCCTGTGTTTAGTACCTAACCTGGTGTCAGAGATTTTATGCCGCTCATGGGCCTCTGACTTGGCTTAATGGGCTTCGAATGGTAAAGAAAAAATTAAATCAATATTTAAGGGGGCTCCCATACAACAAACGTTTTTTTTTTTGCAGTTTTGTCTAATGTTTTTAAATAATGGTACGGAACCCTTCGTGCGCGAGTCCGACTCGCACTTGGCCGGTTTTTTTTTTAAACTAGATGGGGCCGGTGTTTCGTAGGGTCGGGAGGCTTCTGGGACCAGGACCAGGACCAGGACCGCGGTCCCGGATTCCCCCTAAATATTTTTGAGTAGTACTACTCTGAGAAGAAACAGCTGAAACAAATTCAGAGGTCATAGTCTCTTTTGAAGTCCAGACATAATCTTGCTCAATTCACATGAAGACTATGCAGATTAGTGTCTGAGATGGTCTTTTGAAGAAAGAACCACACAGATTTGAGTGGACCTGTCCAGTCCATTAGGTAGGTGGATAAGGATCTTTGCAAGTGGCGTTCTGTAGTTCCTCCCTACCCCCATGGCCCATTGGGAAAAAAGACGTGCGATTATGGAGATGTAGATTTCCCAAAAAAAGCTGCTAAACTAAAAGTTCTTGATGTTCGCTAAACTGCTCCACATACATAGGGGTTATTCGAATCGCCCAAGCACCCGCTGTAGGTGAAAAGCATCCTAAGACTTTTGGTCGTGTATTCACGAGCTAGCCTTTTATCTCAGACCAAATAAAAAATCAAGACATAGCGCTGCGAACAACAGTGAGGCCGGCGCAAAACTACGCCTCGCTTTTTGCATACACGCTCACACGCACACATTTACATCAAACTACAATTAAACTACGCTTCAATAAATGCACACATGCTTACAAAACCCGCCTCACTTCTCTGTTCGCAGAGTTCCGTCTAAACTTTTTATTTGATCTGAGCCTTTTATTTCTAGTTGTACTTAGTTACCATCTCCAATGACAATAATCTGTGTCGTATTGGGATTTGAGATGTGAGATGTGGGTAGGTACGATTCATAACTAGGTAGCTCTTCCTTCCCCTAAGGGATTGAGATCCGGATTACCTATAACCTCATTCCGGCTTTGGTATGACAATAGGAACACAAAATATACAGGGTGTAAAACACCTCATCACGAAGCCGTCGACCAAGCATTCTGTATATCAAACTAACTAACTTTACGCAAAAGTTATTGCTGGGAAACGACTTTTATTTGGGGTGAAACATCATGTTTTGTGGTAGAACTCAATGAAACGCACTCAAAAAAAACATTGTGCTGATAGATGGATTGAATAGTACCCGGGTCGTGGAGGTGTATAAAGTAAAAATCGTACATTAAATAAAAACTAGTATTTAAAAAAAAACTTGTCAAAAAGTTGGAACTTTGACCCCCAATATCTCCGTAACTAGAAGGTTCCCAGGTATGGTGTAGAACAAACAATGACGAGAAGAGCAAGTGCCTTTCGGCTTCGTTAAGAGGTGTTATACACCCTATAGGTACTGTAGTTAGAAGATAGCTTAGTTTTATGGAAAACTTTTGAGTGTTTTTAATCACACATACATAATAGGTACGTTAGATGATTGATGCATGGGGAACGTGAACGAAATTAAAATCTACTTGAAAGAGCCAAGAGCCACAAATACTGTGATGCCGTGACAACTTGAAGCAGAATAATAGGTACAAGCACGTTGAACAAATGCAATTACCAGGGAGCCTAAAATGGCCACTAATATAAATTGCGTTAAAATGGTCATAGACGTACCTACGTAATTAGTTAATAGGTATTATGAATTGTCACTTTGTGCCCATTTTACGAATCACATTATTTTTATGACATTTTTTTTGATAGAAAAATTGCCTTAAATCCCTTTGGTGGGTTTACGGGTTGGAACGGACACTGGGTTCAAAGATACCTGTTCTTTATTTTTTACCTAAGCTTACTTGAACCAGGCACAGCACTCATTTACTGCAGGGCCATACAAAATGTAGGCACCGGTAACAGTTCTGTTGTTTTTGTACTCCGCTACACTCGCGGCATGCATTTTTCACTGTCTGAGCCGCCTGTTACACCCAAAAGTAACAATTAGACAAAAAACCATGAGAGCATAGCCGAAATGTTCTAATTCCTATGGCTGCAGTAGGTAAGTACCTACCTAATTGACTGGCCAATGTAGGTACGGATAGATAGATTTGTGTAGGAAGTCTTGAGGAATCATAAAACACTAATATTTCTGTAAATTGTTATTACAAAACACTTTTACACGTCACATCATGTTATGTTTTAAAAGTAAATGGGGCCGGGGTGTTTCGTACCTGACTACTCTGAGAAGAAACAGCCGAAACAAATTCAGAGGTCACTGTTTCTTTTAAATTCCAGACATTCGTCAAGTCATGTGAGGACCATGCAAATGAATGCAGATTTAGTGGGAGCGTCATGGGCCCCCAAAGGCATGGAAATTGGTTGTACAAAAGTTACTCGGCTGTGACATGATGATGAGGTTTTAGAAAACGTTCGGCTGTTCTATCACATAATAAGTGACAGTTTATCTCTAAAACTCGTCGTGTTATACACCAGAGTATTGTACCTAACGTTACACTTCGGTGTCACACCGTCCACCGCTTTCAATCGTCAATGGAAATGGATGCAACGATTCGACGTCGCCCCGCTACGTTTCGCTCTTTATTTATTTAAACTACAAAAGCTCCCATGCAATCGTTTGTGCCTAACGACAGCACTATTGACTAGTGCTTGCGCTAAAAGCTCGCTCCTTTAAGCTTTATCCTTTACGAAGCTCTGATGGAACACAAGTTTTACCAATGTTTATTCAATGGATTCGTTGACTTGGAAGAAGTTTTGTTGTAATCATCATCATTATTGTTCACTCCACCACTGGTCTCAAAAATGTTCAAGGGAAACATCGTAAAAAACCGGTATATGCTAGAACCAAAAATTGGAAGACATGTGACATCTACCCGCACTGGGCCCAGGTGATGGTTTATAGCCAATGATATTATAAAGAAGATACGCCATGTTCATACTGAATAGCGTTCAGATATCGTTGCGAGTAATTCAAAACTACGACAGCGATAAATAATACCGAACGTATAAGATAGAAAGAGATAGCTAGCTATCAAAGTGCAACAATTGTATCACTTTGTCCTCAACAATTTGTGCGTGCTAGTGCGATATCTACCTCTTTTTACTATATAATATTATTGTTTATAGCCCATTCCCTCTCATAGAGGCGGGTGCCCGAGGAGTGGCAGTGGGAACATTACAGGCTAAATTATGCTTATGCTATATTCTTCTTTACTAATCCAATGGGCATGCATTAATTTTCGTCCGAATTCTTTATTTCTCGCTTTCTGATGTTCGAGTTCTTGTCCCACAACCTTAGTATAAAGGGTGTAAAAAACCTCTTAACGAAGCCAAAAGGCACTTGTTCCCCCGTCATTGCGATCATTTTTTTAGTTTTACACCATACCTGGGAACCTTCTAAGTTACCTACTATATAGTTCTGATACAATGGGGGTCAAAGTTCCAGCTTTTTATTGTAAGATTTTTACTTTAAACACCTCCACGACCCGCGTACTATTCAATCCATCCATCAGCACAATGTTGTGAGTGCGTTATATTGAGTTCTACCACAAAACATGATTTTTCACCTCAAAAAAAAGTCACTTCCCAGCAATAATTTTTACGTAAAGTTACTTCGTTTTATGCACAGAATGCTAGGCTTGGGACTTCGTGATGAGGTTGTTTACAGCCTGTAGTTTTGATAGTTTTGCTTTTATTTCTAATGATTTTTATAAAGCAGTAGTTTCTCTAAACTGGTTAAAGACATTAAGCATTCATATAACTGGACAAACGTTTAAACTCTTGAGGATGAATCTGAAAACAAATCAGAGGAAAACGAAACGACGACGAAAGAATTACCAGTAACAAACGTGCCAGCATAAAAATACGGGCCCATCCTTCAACATCCAACCAAACAGCCCGAAACCATGTAGACCTGCAAAACAAAAGAAAACAGGTCAAAAAGGTCTAGTTTGAAGCTCCTAAAAGCGGAACAATTGAAGGTAGTTGTGAAACAGTAGTCAAACAACTAAAAGTAGCGAGGGGTAACAAGCAAACAGCGCAGAGCTGCCTTTAGAGTTTTAGACAGTTGCACTGCTAACTACATAACTCCATCTTAGTAAACTGAGGCCGAAGTGAATTAGCCTTAGGAGCAGAACTCACGTCTTAGCTGGAATTGGAATATTTTCACAAAGGAACTATGGTACGTACGTATGACATCCGCGGAGTAATTATTTCGAGGCTCCGGGACACGCGATTGAGGCTACGATATCTTAATTATGTGGGGTTTGCGTTTCAGAATTATTATTATGGTAGGCGGGATGTATTCGTGCGTATATGAATAATGGCGTTTGAAATTCATTCGAGCGCAAATCGGTAGCGCGAACTACAAGTTTATTATGCGGATGTATGGATGGTAGCAGCTGGCGTTATGTAATTTCTGCCAAATGGGAAAAGGCGTATTTATGAATGTAAGTTTAATCATAGGCTGTGTCTACCAGACTAGTATCCTTACGAGAGATAATATATCTTAGACACTGGTTTAATTTCTTAGCTGTAAGTGCCCACTGTCAGTTACACAAAATCAGTTATGCTGAGGGAGAAAATCTAGATACGTTTGCGAATTGAAAGGCTGTCGCTTTAGAGGTCTAGCTCACGGTATCGAATGATGCGACTAGCGACACGATTTGCGTTTCCTTCGCGCGAATAAAGTCGTTTCAATTCTTTATTTTTTTTTACAATTATTTTCTTCGCCGGTCTCGACTAACTTGAGTGTGGAGCTCGCGGTCGAAATTTTTTTAACTTGTTTTTCCTTCGGCAACTAAAACCATCGCTTTCAGAGGATTGACGTCTGCCCTCGTGATGGATCCGTCATAATACATTGGAGCTAGATACGACGATAGATGTTTAGACGTTAAACGATTTTACTCTACCTACGGTTTTACCTATAACTACGTAAACAAATCTTAAAAGTTAAATTTGACCCGCTTCCCGGTTTCCGATTGAGCTAAAATTTGGCTTGCATGTTTATTTAGGATGACAATGCATGGTTAGCTAGGTGACGTGATTCTAAGTCCAATATGATGGACTCCCAAAGACGGCGGACTAGTTATTTTATAAACATTCCCATAATATGGGTATCAAATGAAAGGGTTCGCTGCAAAGAATACGAGAAATAAAATGACGTCACTCCAAAGCGGGATTTTTGCAACGATAACTTTATTTGTATCGGAGTAGGTGTTACTAGCCATTGACAATTACCTACCAACATTGGCTGATTTCAAATCTATCCGCTGTTTCCCAGGCCCCAAAAACAACTTGTGCTTAATCCTAATACCGTAGTACCTATTTAACTTGTTAGTGCTATGTTGTCAAGTGCGTGGGAGTTTCCTTGTTTCAAACTTCGTTGTTGTTCCTTTAGCTCGTGAACGGTACGGTTAACGTGCTTGTTGTACATCTGGAGATTATGTGATGATACCTAGTGACTACTTGTGTATGTTTTGAATTCCACTTTGGTTATCTAAAACAATTGTTTAGTCATCATTTGCCTAGCCTTTTCCTAACAATGTTGGGGTCGGCTTCCAGCCTGCCCGGATACAGCTGAGTTGGTACTCAGCACTCAGCAGGTGTTTAACATAAGGTGACTGCGAATCTGACCTCCACAACTCAGTTTGTACTGGGTGATACGATACCCCCTTAGTATAAGAACCTATTTCGTACGCATTCTGGAAATAAACGCATGAATGGAAGGTTGAAAAGGTCAGGCAGTCCGAAGGCTTTACGTGACGAACATGAACTTTAATATTCTTAAGTATGTGACAACTTACCCACCCACCACATTTCTTGAACATCTTTTGCTGCTCCTTGCAAAGGGCAACTTAAATTCGGTTATGAAATAAATGAGCTGCATTAAGAATAATTCGTTTTATATTATATGCTTAACTGAACTAACCTGGAGAAAACTAGACAACGTGTTTTATACGAAAAATGATTTTTTCTTCCTGACATGCAAGTTTCAACAAGGAGCTCGTGGCTAAATAATAACAGTCACTCTGATAAATCAACAGGTTAAGCCGCGCTTGCCTAGGTTGGCTTGTGAATGGCTGACCATCCATTACATACCGAGTTTTCTCCATGTCTCGGAAAGCTAGGCAGATGATGAAGATGACAATGTCAGTTTAAAAATTAATTAAGTAGTACAAAATCATGACCGCCCATGCTATGTGAGGGTTTCGACCAATGGAAATGTAACAACAAAAATGTAACTTGAAATTCAGTTTTAAGTAAATTTTTATTTTTTTCAGAAACCTAGAATGAGTTGTTAAGGCTGACAGCAAATGACCCCCTCCTCCTATCGGCCCATTTAATTTGACATACGATGCATCAAACAGTCTGATTTTTTTCTATCCTCGATGTCGCTGATAGAATTTAAAAGAAAGAAAGAAATAACAACAGAATAAAAGATAATATTGTCTCACGACTGCGCCAAATAGGCCCAGTTCAGCAAACTGCCGGGCAACTAGTGCGTAGAGTAATTTCACTTTGTCTAGCCTCCGGACGGATCGAACCAACGATTTAGGTTAACACAATACAACCAATCACGTCTAGTTCAAAAGTGAACACAACCCTTTGCAGTAAATTACAAACCCAAAACTCTGTCCCGTAGGCAAGCTATCCCAAAGTGTGGATCTCGTCTATCAAGTTATGCTCAAACTTGCTAACTAACGGTCTCGATTCGATCGCGCTACCATTCAACTTGCCACCTAGTTATTCTGTCTGTGGAATATCTTGCAATACTTAGTTCTGGTGTTCAATTCAATGTCTTTGCTGTAAAGTGTTGTATAAACTTAACTTTGGGGTACTTTTTTGCTAAAGGACTTTATGGAATTGCAAATTAGTATCTATGTCTCAGCTAATTAGCCGTTCAATCAACAGCCTAGCCTGTTTACTAAATAGCGGCCGTTTAACTAGCGGCCTGAAAAAACAACATTTAAGTTCGGGACTTGGGGCACCCCGATGTTAGGTTAGTTAGGTTCCTTTAAACCCTGTGGGCAGAAATAGGAGCCCCGTGAAGCGGGGCTACGCGACTATGCTTTTTAGGCGAATATAAAGTGTTTTGAGGTTAGGGCACCCCGACGTTAGGTTAGTAGGCGGTTGATGATTGAACGGCTAATTAAGCTAGTTGGCTGCGACATCTATATAATGATCTAATGATATGAACGATAACGAGGTGATCCGACAAAGAACTAGATTTGTCGACATAGCTCACAGAATAAGTAAGCTGAAGTGACAATGGGCCGGTCATATTAGCCGTAGAACCGACGACTCTGACCTTTGGGGTAGCAGTGTTCTTGAGTGGAGACCTTGAATCGGCAAACGTAAGATGGGACGCCCTTAGGCTCGGAGGAGCGACGATCTTCGCAGGATGGCTGGTGGCAACTCGCTGAGAGTTGCTGAGAATCGAGTTGAGTGGCGTGAGATTGTGGAGGCATACCTATGTCCAGCAGTGGATTGCTGTAGGCTGATGATGATGATTTATAAATGTATTTATTTATAAACGAATCTACTTCTTGGGTACAGTCTTGGTTCCGATTCCCAGATCGGATAAAGTGTCATTAGGTTTTACCATCAGGAATTTCTCAGAAGTACTGCCCAGTCTGGAATTGTGCCCGGTTGATGCCTCACCCTTCATCACAGAGAACTAACATATCTGGCGAAATGGGTAGGAACATACTTCTAGGAACACCTCTACCTTCGGTTTCACAAGATGTAAATATCTTGTGAAACCGAAGTTTCACAAGATATTTACAAGACTTGTTATTAATAAACCGATCCTCTGCTTAGGGTTTTCCAAACTACATATAATAGGATCGGTTTCCAATCTAAACGGTATTTTTCATGGAGCGAAACACTGGGTAGGTAGTAGGTACCTAGGGACCTTTGGTGAGACTGCTTGTCGATTTTTCGGGATTCTGACTACTCGTATAACGATCTACAAATGACAGCCAAGACCAACGGGCTATCGTACTTTCCAAAGCATGGAGGAGCTTTAGTTTGTACTTCATGGTCACCTTTTCACGGACTGACCCTAACAAGCGTTGTTTAAGAAAACACATCACCAAACGAAAGATGTCTACCAAAATCTAGCCTTTCCGCGAAGATTCTAAACCTGCCTGTGTAACTTTCAGGTATAACACAAGAACTTTTAATACCTTCCTAAGTAAACAGAAGCGAAAGGAATTATAAAATTACTGTCAGCAAACAGCTCAAAGTAAACTGGAATATTTGAATATTATTTCTCATTTAAATCTGTTTGATGAAAAGGCGTAAAAGCCTAATTAGAAGGTCTATATCTCAACAAGTCAACGGGACCTTACCCACATTTAGGCTAGATAAATACTTATATAAATCCAAAGTTCTGCGGAGTTTTGTGTAGCTTAAAACCACGCAAGAACACTGTGGATATACGCACAAATACGCAACGTTACAAACGAGTTAAATGGTAGGTACTTTTCAAATATGTTTGTTAGTAGGTTCAGCATAGAAAACAAACAAATTTGGTTTGGAGCCACTGGGAAAATTTTTAGTATTTTATTATTTAAGTAACTAATAAAATTATGGAGCTATTGGGAACCAATGTATGGAGAGAAATTGTTTGGAGAAGAATAGATTTGGAGCTCCTGGGAATAAGCCGTTATTTTGCGCGCCAAAGTTGAGGCTTTCCTGATAGGCCTAAACTTTTTAAGGGGGCGCGGCTCGGCGCATTCGCATGATTTAAGCGAAAAATGAACTGATCAGGGGGAAAAGACCACGATTTTACCTAGAGAAAAAATTGTTGAATGATGCAGTGGTCAAGGGTTATAGTCAAAACTATTAAGGTATCCCATTTTACGTGGGATAAGCGTAGCAAGTCTGTTTCTTCCATAAACTAACTGTACTAAAATATTTTATAGGCCTTCTGCCAATTCCCTAGTGAGTGCAAGGAGTAGTAAATGTGTTAGTATTCAATACAACACAAACTAGTCCACACTTAGATTGGCCAAGTTGCCGGTAAAACAATTTTAGCGCTGTTGGGGTCGTGCTGAAACTTCGATGCACTTCCGATACAAGTACATAACTATTAATTTATATTGCTCTTAACCTCGTAGTTTTGAAGTCAATGGAATACGGAAGATTGTTAGTCCTTGCTGTTGTGGCGGGAAGGAGAACTAGTTAGAACATCACGCCTCGTATTCCCGGAAGGGTTGGACAGGGATATGTCACTATGAGTCATGTTAAAGTTTAACGAAATACGAGTTTATTACCTTCAACCGGCACGAATTCAAGCTTAGGGTTGCTACCTACAGTAAAAATAAACGAATAACTGGCAGCCAGATCGACCGATAGCCTTAGTGAAGTTTGTAAGAAAATCGTAGTTGAAAGAACCACAGGATCGATCGCTGTGGCGCGATGTAGGGGAGGCGTTCGACGACCAGTACCTACCAGTACCTACGCTAACAAGAAGCAAGCTTGAGGGTTTGCCATCAAAAATGGTTTCTGATTGAAAAACATCTATGGTGAAAAAAAAAACATTATTAGGTCCTAGCATATTTAGGCTACTCATCATTTCATTGCATCATTTCACTGCTGGACATAGGCCTCCTCCAAGTGTCGCCACATTGACCGATCCCGTGCAACTCGCATCCAGCGGATTCCCGCAACCTTCACCAGGTCATCGGTCCACCAAGTGGGAGACCTTACAACGCAACGTCTTCCGGTTCCATTGCCCTTTGGGTGACTTTAAGCCTTCTGATGAGGCCCATTGTGAGCGACCACGTTTCGGTCCTGTATGTAATCACTGGCAACACACACTGGTCATAGACTTTCGTCTTGAGACACTGCGGTAAGTTGGACGAGAAGATACCGCGCAACTTCCCGAACGCTGCCCAGTCGAGTCGGATTTGACGATTGACCTCTTTGTCGAAGTAAGACCTACCTAGCTGGACCGTTTGTCCCAGGTACACATAATCGTCTACAACTTCGAGTGTAGTCTCCGATCTTGATAGGAGTGGGTGTGACATGGGTATTCAACATGACCTTGGTTTTGTCCATGTTCATTTTAAGGGCTATATTTCCCTCAAATGGCTTAGCATGATCCTCCGTTACGCCTAAAATACTGCAGCATTAATTTTGAAATAAATATATGGTAAAGTTGAGGAATAATGCTAAGTCCTATGTGTGACGAAAACACGATTCCATAAACTTTTTTCGATAGAAAAAAAATCCAAAGTTACCTCCAAATCGAACAATAAAGCGCTGATATTCAAAAAGTACCTACTTCAAATAAGATCATGAAACTTTGCATACTAACTGAACTAACTATAAAGCAGGTCTTATTTTTTTTGTCCAATCAATATATATTTTTTGTAAATCGCAAAAAACCACTCATTTCGCACTATTCGGCCACAGTGACTGACGTAACAACCGCTTGCACTACGCAAGCTGATTAGAACTCTATTATAACAGTATTTCAAACGAAGTTTGAATCACCACAAATAGAGTTGCTAATTTTAGGGTTAAAAGGGCCTTAAGACCCACTCTTCCGGAAGCTCTACTGAGGTCATCGAGCATTATACTGAGGTCCTCCATGGTCTCAGCCATGACCATTATATCGTCGGCAAACCGAAGGTGAGTGATGTACTCGCTATTGACCTTGATGCCTAGCCCTTTCCAGTCCAGAACCTTGAAGACATCCTCCAGTGAAGCGGTAAACAGTTTCGGAGATATGAAGTCTCCCTGTCTCACACCTCGCGATAGGTTCCGAGGCTTGGTCCTGAAGTCGGACTGGCATGGTGGCGTTTTTGTACAAACACTTCAACACCTCGATGTACCGATAGTCGATTTGGCACCGTTAGAGAGACTGCAGTACAGCCCTGATCTCGATCGAATCGAAGGCTTTCTCGTAGTCCACAAAAGCTAAACAGAGGGGCAGGTTATACTCTTCAGTCATCTGTATAACTTGCCCTAGCGTATGTATGTGGTCCACGGTGCTAAAGCCTTTTCGGAAACCGGCTTGTTCGGGAGGCAGGAAATCGTCAAAACTGCGCGCGAGACGATTGTTGATGACTTTAGAAAACAACTTGTAGACATGGCTTAGAAGTGAGATAAATGATGGGCCTATAATTCTTCAACCGGGCATTGTCGCCCTTCTTGAAGAAATTACCTACCACCACACCCCTGCACCATGCCTGTGGCGTTTTTCCCTCAAGTATGACGGAATTTAACAGCTTCTGAAGGGCCTTAAGTACTGGTTTTCCACCTGCCTTCAGGAGTTCGGCCGTAATTCCGTCATCACCCGGTGCCTTGTTGTTTTTGAGCTGCTTCAGAGCCATCCTATCCATTTATCTATAGTATATTATGTTTGAAACTGTTTTTCCGGCACTTCCCCCTCAAGGTTCATTGGAAGACCAGCGTCAGACAGTATCACCTGTCTGGCATGAATGCTGAAATGGACCTTTTTGGCGCAGCCGTGAGGCACACAGCACATATTATGTTTTCCTCCTTATTTTGTATCTTTTTATATTAAGTATTGTGTATGTGCTTTATTAGCTGACGTCAAATAAACATTTTTCTTTCTTTTCTTTCTATCCTAATCTCGTACAGGCTGACGTCCGGGATGTCTTCGGTATAGTGTCGGGTCAGTCTAGCTCTTGGGTCGTTTGCTAGATCTACGACGGGTTTACTGATTGACGTGTACAACTGTCCATAGAAGGTCTCGATCTTCCTCAGAAGCTCCGGTTTGGCGGATAAGATCCTACCATCGTCGGTTTTCAGTTTCGTGAGCTGGCTCTGCCCAATAGCCAGATCTCTTGCAAATACCTTCGAGCCTTTATTCCGCTAAATCGCGTCTTTAATACGCTCGGTATTAAAGCGGCGGAGGTCGCTCTTCAAGGATTTAGAGATTTGTCTATTGACCTTTAGTTTAGTATTTGCACGCCTCGTTTGAAGACTGCAGGATCATCTCACGCCGCTCCTTTATGAGCTTGAGAGTGTGATTGGAGAGTCTCTTGTTGTGATCTGTACGACGTGCCTTGAAGAACTTAGACCTGGGTCTAAGTTCTTCAAGGCACGTCCATACGACTGGTCGTATGAACAGTTTCCACGAACCCATCGTTGTATTCGTCTACTGAGCTTCCTAGGCACTCGGTTCTGGAGTTCAACCTGAAAGCTCTCGGGGTTTTGGATTTGGATCTGTGCTGGATGGAGCGTAAACTTCATCAGTCGAGACCTTTCAAGCTTGATATTCATGTTCAATGTGCTTCTTACCATGCGGTGATCGCTCCCGGTTTTCACCGAATTGATCACCGAGACATCATTGAACATTTGCTTCTTGGTTGACATGATGAAGTCAGTCTCGTTTTTGGTTGCACCATCGCGGCTCTGCCAGGTCCACTTCCTGTGCTCACGCTTTCTGAAGAAGGAGTTCGTCATATAGAGGCCCTCCTTGACTTGTGGATAATAAACCCAACACCACCCTCGGACTGCCGGTCACCCTCTCGGAAATAGAGCAGGTTGCCGGATTTCAGGATTATCGTGTCCTCCCCCTCTCTTCGGTCTGCTAGGGCTGCTGCACCACCCCGAGGTGCTGGCTGCGCTGCGGTTGCGCAAAAAATAATAATAGTCAATTTGTACTGAATTTTATCCCAGCAAAACTTTTAAGAAATAAGTAATTCATCGTATTTGCACTATTTTACAATAAAATATGCATTATACATGTATACATCACACGGACAAAGCAGAGTTGCTGAACTAAATTTGCACTTAGTTTGGTAAAATCTTATTTGAATGATAGACAACAACATGTTCAAATAAATGGTGTTAATTCACAGGGGTTAAAAGTAAAAATGGGGGTTCCACAAGGCTCAATATTGGGTCCTTTCCTCTTTCTAGTATATATAAATGATCTACCCTATTTACTGAAAAACCAACCTCAAAATATGGTGTTATTTGCTGATGACACTTCCCTAATTTTTAAGATAAATAGGCGGGCCCAAAATCTAGATGACGTGAATAATGCCCTACTTCAGGTCCAAAATTGGTTCACAGCAAACAATTTGGTATTAAATGAAAAAAAAACTAAATGCATAAGATTTGCTTTACCGAATGTTAAAAGTAGTGATTGTGATATAATATTGAATAAAGAGAAACTTGAATTCGTAGATAAAACGGTTTTCCTGGGGATTACGCTTGATTCAAGGCTACAATGGGGTTCTCATTTGACATCTCTTGCGGGGCGGCTAAGTTCAGCAGCCTTTGCCATTAGAAAAATCCGTCAGTATACTGATGTAGATACCGCTAGACTGGTTTATTTTAGTTACTTTCATAGTATAATGTCTTATGGCATTTTGCTGTGGGGACGGGCTGCAGATATTGAGTCTATATTTATTCTGCAGAAAAGAGCCATCAGAGCCATATATAATCTTCGTTGGCGCGATTCTCTAAGGGAACTGTTTAAGGATATTGGCATCATGACGGTACATTGTCAATACATCTACGAAAACATAATGTACGTCAGAAAAAATCTGCACCTGTTTGGTAAAAGGGGTGACAGACATAATTACAGTACTAGAAATAGGGACCAACTAGTTCAGCCAGGTTTCAGACTCGCTAAAGTAGACTCATCTTTCATGGGGTACTGTTTGAGATGCTATAATAAAATTCCACAAAGTATTCTTGAACTGAATGAGACGAAATTTAAAACATGCATTAAACGCACACTATGTAAGCAAGCATATTACAAGTTGAGCGATTATATCGCTGATAAAAATGCTTGGCTCAATGCTGGTCCTGCTCCACATGGACAGGGGCGCATAAATTGATAGCATTAAATTGTATTGTTGGAGCTGCTGAAGATTGTACAACTATCTTTGCATTGTATAGAATCAATCTCTTTAGTATTATATAAATGCATAGCCCATATTGTGTGAGTACTATGTACTAGAAAGCTATCATTCACTGGAAACCTACGTCTTTTCTTGACTTGAATGTGCCCTGGCGGTTTGGAGTATGTCATGCTCACTCTATTGTCTCGCTGATGGTGGCGCATGTGTCGGATCATTTAGTTCCCTTCAAAATGGTTGAGTTGAATGGTGCTGATCCATGCGTCATGTCCGTGAACGGGCGCTGTCAGTTGTGACTGGTCATCTCTTGGTTGCCATGGCTTATTTGAATGAATTATTTTGAATTGTATTTTTTTTTTTTTTGTTTGTGTGTTTTTGCTGTGGACACTTTTACCGTGCACATCTTGCTACATTGTTCTCACATAATATACCATCTCAACGTGAATGATGTAACCAAGATTTTGTAACAATATTCTGATTTAAAAGAGTGTCCATGGAGTTTCTTGCCCATTCTTCTCCATAGAGATCTACGCTAGGGAATGGGCAACTACAGTACTTTCACAGTTTTTATGTCTTGTGACTGGGACTGTAGCTACATTTAATTTTCATCTTTGTTTCGACAATTCAAAAGTGCCTGTAACTGGCTTACTTGAAATAAATGCTTTGATTTTGATTTTTTGATTTTGATTTTGAAATATTGAGCTCAGAGGTGCAAGCCACTGATTCCAAGAAAAACCTAATAAAAGGTAACTTATGCGGCCCATATTTGTTTCACAATTTGCTTTTGGATTCTCTATTATTTTATATTCTTGTTAGTTACAAGAATATAAATATAAAATAATAGTTAAATAATAGTTACTTAGTTGTTATAATGCACATTTACTGACAGTTTCATTTGCACACATTAGGCACAGCACAACACTGTTTCATTTTATGAACGAATATTCCTCTGATTTAAAACATTTACAGAGGAATATTCCTAATACTAAATGAAAATAAAATCATAAACTACTAAAGACGCTCTGAATGTATTTTGACAGATGATTAGACCTTACACTACAGTGCTGCCACCTCGTGTATCTCATTACAGAAAACCTCCATTGGTTGGTTTTTAACCGACTTCCAAAGGTTAGGTTATCAATTCGTCTGAATTGTTGTTTCCTTTTTTTTATGTTCAGCGATATTTTCGCCAATAATTGTGAACCAATTTTGATGGTTATTTTTTTGTTTTGAAGAATATTATTATTTCGCGGTGGTCCCGTTTAAGTTTAGTGAAGATCTGATGCTGGTTTTTGGAGTCGTGGTCGTGATTGATTTACTGTCTATTATATTGAAGAGTTCCCTAAAAATAGGAAAAATAAGAACTTTTTTGCAAAAAATAAAACTGACTTCAAAAACACAAAAGTGAAAAATAACTTTAGCTTTAGAAGTCGGTGCCAAAAAAAACTGGATAGAATCAAACAACCAAAAGTCACCGATTTCTGAAGCTAAAGTTATTTTTCACTTTTTTGTGTTTTTGAAGTCGGTTTTATTTTTTCAAAAAAGTTTTTTCATTCAAAATGACTTAGGCAAATGACAAGCACAGCGCTTTTGTGTGGCGACTGGCGAAGCTATCAGCAAACAACTCTTGTGTAACATCAGCGTCACGATGAAAACTGCCAAGGCAGGCTTAGGCTCGGCACAAACGGATAACCAACCACAGCCACCGGTAGCCAACGACAAGCAGTTCACACCCTTTTCATACATATTTTGTTGAAACTCGCAGCACACGTGTGGCCGGTGGCGGCCACTCACTACAGCAGTGTCGGCGACTAGCGGTAGCGCGCGACAGCCACCGTTGGCTGTAATTGGTGGCCCGTTTGCGCCGAGCCTTAACATTAGTTAAAGTTTTCTTTCTTCACTGCATTAGCAGTGAAGAAAGAAAACTTTAAGTTACCTACTAAAGTTTGGCCCATGGTATATAAAACATCTGAAGACTTCCACCAGACTAACAGTAGGTACGGTCAACAACACGAGAATGTTTGTGGTACTTACCTATGGGAATACAAAACTTCAAGTTTTGAACAACGAAAACCGCCCTTTTGCTGAAAAATAAAAGTACAGACAGCACATCAAGCTACTACAATCTGTCAAGTATCTTTAATAGAGTTTCAACTTAAGGGCTTATACTACCTCAAATGGCTTAGCATGATCCTCCGTTACGCCTAAAATTCTGCAGAATTAATTTTGAAATAAATTAAAGTTGAGGATTAATGTTAAGTCCTATGTTTGGCGAAATCACGATTCCATAAAATTTTCTCGATAGAAAAAAATCCCAAAGTTACCTCTAAACTGAACAAAAAACCGCTGGCAATCATAAAATACTTCAAATTAGATCATGAAACTTTATATACTAACTAAACTAACTATAAAGCAGGTCTCATGTTATTTTTTTTTTAGTTCAATCAATAGATTTTGTGTAAATCGCAAAAAACCACTCATTTCGCACTATTCGGCCTGCAGTTACTGACGTAACAACCAGTAGTGCAAGCTGATTAGAACGTTATTCTAACAGTATTTCAAACGAAGTTTGAACCACCACAGATAGAGTTGCTAATTTTAGGGTTAGACAGGCCCCTTAATTGCTAAATAATTAGGTTTAAGTTTGATTGGGAATGGTGTCGATTCTGTTGTGCACAAACTAAACTTTATTTAGGCTATTGCTATCTTTTTCTCTCTAATAAAACGAGAAAGAGACGGACGTAATTTAGAGCTGTCAAATTTAGTTGGAACTAATTTTCAATACAAATGAAGGGACTGTTCGAAAGAGATACCGTGGCCCCGGAACACAAAGGGCGATGAAGGAACATGGATGGGTTTTAGTCAGTAAAAGTCTGACACTCCCTCCTGCTCCGCCCAGAGCGGGTCATTTGATGATTTCCCATCCGAAAAAAATAAATAAAGGGGCGTGCACGTAAACACATGTCGACTAAAAACACAGTGAAGTGCAAGGCATAAACTAGTTTGACATCTCTAACTTAGTTCATAGCTATAGCCGTCCTTTTCTCGCACTGCCTTTTAGTAAAAGATAGCAATAGCCTAAATTTAGTTTAGTTTGTGCACAACAGAATCGACACCAATATCTGTCAATTTCAGGTAGCCTGACGTGCTGGCGTCTGTACCTAAGTCACAGACCAAATAAAACGGTAAAGACGGAACTCTGCGAACAGCAAAGTGAGGCCCGTCAAATTACATCTCGCCGTGTAGGTACACACAGTCCAAAAAAAAAAGTTAAGACGAAACTCTGCGAACAGAGAAGTGAGGCCGGTTTCGTAAACATGTTGTGCATTTATTGAGACATAGTTTAATTGTAGTTTGATGTACATGTGTGCGTGTGAGCGTGTATGAACAGAGCAAGACGTAATTTGACAGGCCTCACTTTGCTGTTCGCAGAGTTCCATCTTTACCGTTTTATTTGGTCTGAGACCTAAGTCTAATTCCAAGTCAAATTGTTACTATGACCGTGTTGTTGACTGTGCCATACACTTGCAAATTGGTAACTAAAGAGGGTTTGAATATTTTAGCCAGCCTCCCTGAACCTTCAAACCCCTTTGATCTGATATAGGTACTATTACTATTTTAGAGATCTTGAAGGCTTGGCCAATCCAGGACCTTATAGTTTGAGGCCGTTAATATAGTACCGCTAGCACATTAAGGTGAATGCTTCAGGGTAGCCCGCGAAATTTCAATTTTTTTTGCAAATTTTCTTACGTGTTCTGCAATTTGCAGGCCAGTGCTAGGTTGTATGTTGATTAAAATATTATTCGCGGTTGTAAGACGTATGTAGTTACAGAATTATATTCATCAAAATCATCAATACAACCCTCAAAGTTCATAAAGGTGGAAAAATTACTTTTCCAAGGTCAAAATCATTCTTGCACCTTTATGAACTTGGAGGGTTGTATTGATGATTTTGATGATTATAATTCTGTAACTACATACGTCTTACAGTCGCAAACAATATTCTAATCAACATACAACCTAGCACTGGCCTGAAAATTGCAAAAAAAATTGCCATAATGGGGAGACACAGGCAAAGATAATCTAAGATGGCGCTACCATAGCTGGTCTCAATCTGACCAATGAGGTTAAGCTATTTTGAAATATAAAATGACATTACCACATTATCAACCAATGACGATGTTGAGAACCAGCTATGCTAGCGCCATTAGTTCCACATTACGTCTCTCCATTAACGGCCACGAACTGCGCGGTGATTGCGTAACACTCTCAATTCCCAATACCATTAATTTTGTAAAGTTAACAACATTGATTGCGTTAAAAAGTTGTAGTGAACTCGAATTTCGCAAACATAAAAAAAGCTTTATTTGCTAAATCAAAATAATAACCTTGCACAGTTAACTAAGTTACAAATAAGCAGTAGAGGTAGTTACAATTTTTGTTTGTTAAGTGTTCCTCGTTCTCTGTGATTGTACTCATGGTAGCATAAAGGTGAACGCAAACTTGGCCGCACCGCACGAAACAACGTGTTACGAATTTCTTCAAAATGCGATAGGAAAGTGTGTTACGCAATTGGGGTATGGTATACCTTTCAAGTTCCAGTATATCTGGCCATCCAGACGGACCTTAATAAAATAGAAACTCGCTGCTCTCGTAGTTGACAGTAAATAGAGTTATTTCTAAGTTGGTGCCAGTTAAGATGAGAATAGCGGTCATTGCCCTTTCCCTAATCTCTTCGTACGAACCAAAACAAATAACCATCATGTATCGTTTTTCATTACAAAAAATGTTGAAGATCACGATAGATGACGATTCAAGACTTGAACAGGCTTATTTTTGGTTTTCAAAGTTAAGAATTTCAATAAATGTAGGTGGGTCAATGACCGCTATTCTCATCTTAACTGGCACCAACTATAATAGTTTAGGTATTCATTTATTCGCTGATTTTTTACTTCCAAGACAGTAGAACTAAGAATAGAAGAATTAGAACCACCCCACCTCTTAAGACTTTTTTCTATCTATTTCATTGTGGGAGACAACAACATTTTTTGTGGTAGCTAGGTAGCTCTTTCTCACAAAAAGGTGAGGTGCTCTCCGAAAGTTGACAACGTCGCAAAGAGCTGTCAAATTTATCGCTGTTATGATTAATTACCTTAAATATCTACATTTCTACATCTACACTAATATTATACAAGAGGAAAGATTCGTATTTTTGTGTGTAATGAATAAACTCAAAAACTACTGCGCCGATTTCGAAAATTCTTTCACCATTAGAAAGCTACATTCACTCTGAGTAACATAGGCTATATTTTATCCCCGTACTCCCACGGGAACCGGAATGAAGCGGGTGAAACCGCGTGACGTCCGCTAGTTACTAATATAAATTGAATATTTATGTCATCATAATTCTCCTAGCCTATCCAATTTTGGACCGGCGCAGCTTGTCTTCATCCATACTTCTCTCTTACTCGGCATTTCGTCAGACACATCCTTTCTTGCCATATCATCTTTCACACAGTTTCTCTTAGGATACCCATCCACATTCATACTCACGACATTTTCTTCATTTCTCCGCGTCACATGTCCATATCAAGCCAACTGATTTCCACACAACTTTTCAGTCCCCGACGCTACTGCGCCGGACTTCCTCTTATGTAGTAGGTACTCATTTCTTATTGTATTCATTCGCGTAACACCACCCATCACCCTTAGCATTTTCAACTCAGCCACATGCAAATGCCTCCTATTCATACCTTTTATGACCCAACTTTCTGATCCATACAAGGCAGCATGCAGGTCTAACCATTTTTAAATTCCCCTTAAGTTTAAGGGGAATGCGGGAGTCGCAGATTGTTCCCGTGACCTGCAGCCATTTTATCCATCCAGTGTTAATTCTGTGCTATTAATTTAAATTAATAGATAGTACGATCTATTTTTCCATCGCTATGCACAAGTGAAAAAATGGAATAACTCTCTGTGTTACACTAAAATATTGATTATAAATTGCAATAACTATAATACTTATTGCATTTTATAATCAATATACCTAATAAATATTCAGTGTAACAATGTAACACTGAATATTTAGGTTGGCTGGCTTTTTAAAACTAAACCTGCTACAACACCTTATCCAGTGTTACCTATTGCAAATAGGTAGGTACTTAGGAAATATTTTAGTGCAACACAGATCAATATTTGATTCTGTAGTATTAGAAATATTTGACTGGTATGTGCGACGTTGCAAACTTTCAGAAAGCACCCTCTAAATACTGTTTTGAAAGAAAGAGAGAGATAGACCTGTAGACCTGCAGAATATAACTTGCGGAGTTGAAGATTATTTGCCTAACTTTTGAAATAAACCCCGAAATCGATGAATTTGAATTTCATAATGTAAGTTTTACTACGACGACAGGGTAGTGTATACTGATAAACTGCATTCCCACTGCAGTGTGAATGTGGACCATATGCACTTGATGTAAATATGCATTTATGCACTTTTTGATGCGCAAAGACGAATTAATAATTTGGATAGCTATAAGAGTAGAGGAAGACTAAACAAACGATGGATGGACTGTGTAAAGGATGATATGGCAAGAAAGGAGGCGTCTGATGAGATGACGAGTCATAGAGAAGTGTGGAAGAAGAAGATATGCTGCGCCGACTTCAAATAAGTTGGGATAAAGAGATACCGTGGCCCCGGAACACAAAAGGCGATGAAGGAACATGGATGGATTTTAGTCAGTAAAAGTCTGACACTCCCTCCTGCTCTGCCCAGAGCGGGAGGAGTCATTTGATGATTTCCCATCCGAAAAAAAGGGCAAGAGAATGAAGATTTGATGCACAAGGACAATGAGTGACTCTTCCAGTTGGCTTCTTGAGTAGGACCGCAACTGCAAACTTCAGCGGCAACCTTACCCAAACGCAATGTCAGACCGTAGTGGCATGATCATCGACTATCTAAGTATAGAAAACGCTTCCGTTGATAACATTGCTGCCAGTAACATTTCAGTTTATACGAAAACCGAAAGTGATTGTGAGATGGATGTGTGAAGTGACAAGAATAGGTAAAGTAAGGAATTAGCCACTTTCAAACTTCCTCTAATATACTCATATACAAGGAGAATACGAACCCTTCACGTACCGTCAACAAAGACTCTGTACATCAAACTACAAATAGTTTAGGTGCTCTACGCAAAAATATTTGCCGGGAAACGAATTTTTTTATTGGGGGAGAAAACCCACTTTTAACGGTAGGACTCAATGTGGCGCACTCAAATCATTGTGCTGATGGATGGAATAGTACGATAATGTTATAACTAACAAAAAGTGAGCCGTCGCGGGACGCCTCGCAGATGTGAAACATCGAAATTATTTTGTAGAAAAAAAAAGCCAATAAAAAAACAAAATAAAATGACTCGATTCACAAAAAGAAAATCCTTATGCTGGAATCGAACTCAAAGTCACAAGATTGTAACCCAGCGCTCTGTGCCCCGAGACCAGCTGGCTTGTGGTAAATTGTGACGAATATGTAGATCTTATGCTGCTTCAACAGGATGTTCGGGATTGTTCAGGCCGGGTTCGATCGCCACGCTCGCCGCGAATTTTCATTTGTTTTTTACGTTTACCAGCGCTAGATATTTCACATCAAAAATGTGAAAAAATGAAACTTTGACCCCACCCCCCCCCCCATATCTTCGTAACTAGAAGGTTCCAGTTATGGTCCAGAGCAAAAAAATCTCAATGACGGCGAGAACAAGTGCCTTTCGGCTTCGCTATGGGTCTTTTTACATCCATTATCACCAAGAGGAAGTTTGAAAGTGGCACCTGTTACAGAAAAATTGAAAGGGAGTCGTCTGTATGGGCAAGTTAATAGGGGGGGATGAAACGCACGTGACTAAAAGCATGATGGATATGATGCACTGCTTTTGGTTTGCGGTAGCGAGTCACCTTCGGAAGAGCACCGTAACGGTCGAGTTTCCCTAGGTTGGCGTTAACAATAGCCACAGACCGCCTATGGAAAAAATGGCAACGGTGTTGGGCAAAGACGAATCAAAATTATGGCACGGCTTCATTAGCCCCGTCGTCTCGTCGAAGCTGAATGTGCAGGATTAGACCAATAACAGGAGAAACACGTTTCAACCAATGAGAGTGGTAGATACCCGCAAGTCTCCATTCTTTTTGACTCGTCTCCGTGTAGGTGGAGACCTGGCCTAAGGAATCCGAATCATAAGGCTACTTGCATAGAGAATGCACCAAGCAAGGCAAGCACCCTATCTCTGCACGGGAAACGAAAGTGAAACTGCGCTGGGCGGTTATTTGCTAAGTGTGCGGCGGTCCTTAGACGCCATCTTATCGGACAAACGGTCGAACTAATGATGTTGGAGTTAGCAAAATATGAATATGGTCGTTTAGTCCGATCTCTAAAGGTCAATGATTGCTTGTCAGTCCATAATGAATCTTAAGACTAAGTGTAAAATCACATTTGCTTGCACAGGTCAGCGTTTTCCAGAATCTTTATCTCATTCTGTCACGTAAACGCGTCATTTGGTGGAGCGAAATGTCCGGTTGCAAGCATCCGCATTCATTCGCATCGGAAGTACTTGGTCTGGACCTCTCACTTTAGTGAGTTGCAATTTTAAGTGACAGAATGGAAAAAAATATGCAAGAAAATGTGTGTGTAAATGTGATTTCACCCTAAATGTCAAGCTCCTACTGTTGTGATGTCAAATCCCATGCTTGTGAATGGAGCGTCTCATGGACTTTGGCACTTCAACTAGCCAGGAGGAACTGTGGCTGCAGGGTGACGGTCGTGAAGGATGACGATCATGAAGGGTGACGGGGTCCGTCGTACCATCTGGCCAAGTACACTGAATATCGTGACACAAACATTTACCACGCATTCAGTACATGTACGTTTCCCAAGAAGGAAATAACAGAGCGGCGACTGACTGTGCTTCTGTGACGTTCCTGGTTACGTAGATACCAAAGGAAGCGAGAGCCTAAGGTTTTGACATTGGAACACACAATAAACTTCTTCCAGCAACCATCGTGTGGAGACTTTTGCCCAGCGGTCATCGTGCATGCGGCTGATGTGACCCGCCCAATCCCATTTTAGCCTAATGTTTCGGCCAGAGCCGAAACCATCCCAGAAAAAGATGGTGAGAGGATCTGGACGCGTACCGCGAGGGCTGCTTCGAGGAAGCACGGGAAAATAGCTCGAGGAAGGAATTGAGAAGGCCTTTGCCCAGCAGTGGGACAGTACAGGCTAATAAAAAAATAAAGTCTCAGCGCGCTATGGAGCGGACCATGCTTAGAGTTTAAATATCCGGAAAAATTCTGAAGTTACCGACATAGAAAGAAAGAAAAGCATTTATTGAACTTACACAGGACCTTACAGAAACAAAAAGATAGAATAGGCATGACAAAATTGTATAAACAAGTACAAGAGAAAAATAAAAAAAATCCAATCAAAATGGTCCTGGGCAAGGCCAAAGGGCTCCTATCTCAGCAAGGCGCTATTCGGTATTCTGATAGGGCCCAGATAGACAGCCCAGAGGACATAGCTTGCAGAGTATACACGCAGAAGTGGCCGTAGTCCGGCCACGTTGTCGAAGGACCTATAACATAACAGACGGAGCAAACGAGTGGAAGGAAGACCGCATATCGGCAGGCGAAGCGAGGATCATCCCCTAGCTAGATGGACCGACGACATTCGAGAGACTGCGGCAGGCAGAGTTCAGGGTGTTGTGGCACCGCTTGGTGAATTTGTCCAGAAATTAACTACGATGGGCCAAATTTTGATTTAGAAAAATGGTAAACCAAGGCATACATTTTGACAACACCTGAATGGGCTTTCAGGAACCGGGGGTAAGACTGCTTGCAGAAGATATTATGAAATGAGAGTATGTAGTCAGTGTCGTGTCAGGGCCAACAACACACAACTCCTTAAATTGAACTTTATCTCGACTGGATAAGATCCTTTTCAGAATAACAGTTTTCTGGGTTTATTCAAAAACACATCTTTTGTCATTGAAAGTTTAATTTACTCAATTTTTCAGACCCATTCTAAGGTGGTATTGGTCCTGATATATTTGAAGCTGACTGTTAATTTGATTATGATTATGCGTTTACCATTTTGTACGGTTCAAACTGCAGCTTCGTCTGCGTAAATGAACCATTGATTTGCAGTTGGAATGCAGTTCATCAATATACACTCTATTTAGAATATTCCCCTTCTTCCCAAGAATTCTCTTGAAATCTGAATATTTTTTGTCTTGCAGGTAGGGTTATCTAAATACTACAACACGAATTTAAAATCTTATGTCACACAAAGAGTTTATTCAAAACAATTTTGATATGTTTCGTTATACCAAAACATAAGCCGAGTTAGATGCTTTTAGCTGTTCTGCGCCCAGAGACAAAATAAGATACAACCTTATTATTAAGCTTTATTAATAAGCAAAAAAGAAAATAGCTATTCATTTTAAACATCTAACTATATTACTGTCAACCTACTTTTATTTATTACGAGACAAAAGCGAGTTTCTATTTTAATGTTATAATAATTATATTATTTAAAAAAAACAACTTGGCTGTTATCATTGAGTTTGACAATAAACTTTTTGAACATTTTATGACGATAGATGTGCTAACAAAAAATTTTTTTTCACATTTTTTATATCTACCATTATTATTACTGTTGGCACATCCTCGCTACAATGTTTCTTTCCAAATTCGAGACGGTTAAACAGTCAAGTTGCTCACTACACATAATAGGATGATTACAGACTAGAAGGAAAAGATTATATATGTGTGAAACGTTCTCTGTATGTTATATCACACCATAATTACATCAGACGTCACTATTGTAACTCTGTAGATCTTTTTACATTATATCAATGCATTAAAAAATATATATTATCTATAAAATATTGCGAATATCCAGCCGCCGAGACAAAGTTACTGCGTGTGGTAAAGAACGAACGCAGTGACTTTGTTTAGAGGTACAGTTTTCTGTAATAACCATACAGTATACGTGCTTACGGTCGAATGACCAGTCTTGCGACCAACTGTTATTCTTGGTCGGAACTTTAACGAGCGGTCGTACTACAAAATGTGGTCGTCTCCGCATAAAACCGTATACTGTATGCATATTAATAATTTTGTCTACTTAACATGCTAAAAATATAAGACTTTACAGAATTGAGCAATTCGCCATACCTACTATTCAATTCTAAAACGTCTTAACTGATTAACAAGTCTTGTAGTAAAACAAATGCTCTGTCAAGGTGTAAAAACATTCGAATTGCATAGTCTTTTCAAAATTATATTACATCTGACTGACAGCAGCAACGCAATAGCATCCATATTGGTATTAGATATAAATATTGCTGTTATTGTGACAGTTAATTAATATCAAAGGTGAAACAATTGTGAACGGACTGTTATTACCATTTTCATGTCATACAAATCACTTTGGATGTGTATTAGGGACATCGGCTCACAAACGGTTACCAAGTATCCAGTATATCATACCCAACCATCATCATAATCATCATCTGCCTAGCCTTTTCCCAACTATGTTGGGGTCGGCTTCCAGTCTAACCAGATGCAGCTGAATACCAGTATTTTACATGGAGCGACTGCCTATCTGACCTCCACAACCCAGTTAGTAGTGGGTAATACCCCCTGTGGCATATGAATTTTTCCTCGTTATCTATACTAATATTATAAAGAGGTAGTTTGTGAGGTTGTAGGGGGTAATCTCTGGATCTACTGAACCGATTTTAAAAATTCTTTTACCAATAGAAAGCCACGTTATTTGTGAGTGTCCTAAGCTATATTATATTACTAGAAAAAATAAGGGGCGATAAGGGGGGTACGGGATAAGGGGGGTACAGGGGATAAGGGGGGTACGGGGGATAAGGGGGTACGGGGGATAAGAGGGGTACGGGGGATAAGGGGGGTACGGGGATAAGGGGGGTACGGGGGATAAAGGGGGGATACGGTGGGGGAATTAAGAGGAAAATAAATGTCCACCCGTGCGAAGCCGGGAGGGGCAGCTAGTTAAATATAAATCAGCTGTTTCCTAAGTGTAATACCTATTACTGAACACGTGGTAACAGTTTCTGCGTCGATGTCCGTTCCACCCTGTATTTATAAAGGGTTTAAAAAGACTCTTAACGAAGCCGAAAGGCACTTGTTCTCCTCGTCATAGTGATCATTTTTTTGTTCTACACCATACCTGGGAACCTTCTGGTTACGGAGATATTGAAGGTCAAAGTTCCAACTTTTTGACAAGTTTTATTTTAATAAAAGTTTTTAATGTTAGAACTTTACTTTAAACACCTCCACGACCCCCACACTATTCTATCCATCCACCAGCACAATGTTTTGAGTGCGTTACATTGAGTTTTACCGTAAAACGTGATTTTTCACCCAAAAAAAAAAGTAGTTTCCCAGCAATAATTTTTGACTAGGGTTACTCAGTTTGATGTACAGAATGCTTGGTTGACGGCTTCGTGAAGAGTCTGTTTACACCCTGTATGCAACAATCTCTTTACATTCATCCTATACCTTATGGTACTTATAAACTTAGAAATGTCCAATAATGTCATCAAAAATTCGGTAATCCGTAGATTTCCGAAATGGTATAACCCAGTTATATTCAACAATATAGAACTTTAAAATGTGCAAGTTTATTGACATTTTCTCATTCGTTTACGTCCAGTTACAACAGTTTAAATGTTCGTTAATATACCAGTCTAGAACATTCGATCGCTTTCCTGTATTACATTTTAAACAATGTACACTATCGAGGACTATCCCGCCTGATCACCATTAAGCTTATTTTTGTCTGCACTCGCAACATAGATTGAAGGTAGGTACGTATGTACAGTCAGGGTCTTTTCCGCCTGACCATTTTAAAAAAAATTCGCTTAAAACAAGCGGAGGCGCCGAGCCACGCCCCCTTAAAGTTTTGGGCCTATTAGGAAAGCCTCAACTTTGGCACGCAAAATAACAATAACTCTCGTTAGGCGTGCGTCGTCACTGCGCTCGGCCGATTCGGTATCTTTTCACTAATTATTTCTATACAAAGTCAACGGGGCGGGGCTAGAGATCGTTTCTATGTTGCGAGTGCAAGCAAAAATAAGCTTAGTGGTGGTCAGGCGGGATAGTCCTCGGTAGTACATACATAACGGGTGTAACAAGACTCTTAACGAAGCCGAAAGGCACTTGTTCTCCCCGACATTTCAATTTTTTTGTTCTAGACCATACCTGTGAGTTCCAACCTTTTAACAAGTTTTTAATATTATAACGTAACTTTATATACCTTCATGACCCATGTACTATTCAATGCATCCACCAACAATGTTCCACAATGTTTTGAGTGCGTTACATTGAGTTCTACCACAAAACATGATTTTTCACCCCAAAAAAATAAAGTTATTTCTTAGCAAAAAAGCGTCGAGTTACTTAGTTTGATGTACAGAATGCATGGAGTTTCTTGCTGGCTCTTCTCCATGGAAACGACAAACCCGAACCATGCACCTTTTCGACATTTTATAAGTGCCCATGTAGGCCTCATCATCTGCTTAGCCTTTTCCCAACTTTATTGGGGTCGGCTTCCCGTTTTACCGGATGCAGCTGAATACCAGTATTTTACATGGAGCGACTGCCTATCTGACCTCCACAACCCAGTTAGTGCCGGGTAATACGATACCCCTTGGTAAGACTGGATGTCAGACTTTTTTGCCCATGTAGGCCTATGTGAAATAAAATATTTTGACTTTGATTGATTTCGATTTTGCTTGGTTGACGGCTTCGTAAAGAGTCCACTTACACCTTGTTAGCTGCTAGTCTTCAATACAAAATAATCGCCATACACACTGATTCTATCAATTGATGTATAAGAACTAACGATTTATGAATACATTGTATAGCTCATTTAGAAAAAATTGCAGAATAAACCTTGAATAACTGAAGTACCTACTTATCATATTCCTATTTACAAAATCTCGTTTATTATCGAAATTACTGACTTCAGTTATATCTAAGAACACAGTCATGACGTCATAACGCCTTTTCTACATTATTGTAGTGTCTCATTTTGCATTTAAAAGAGTGCTGCAATTGATTTTCTTTACATTGTACTAACATTAGTGACGGTACTTTCATAGAAGCCTAAAATATTGGCTCACCTTTATGACTACTCTTTATGAAGAATTTCTGAACAGTCCTATTGCCTTTAAGGGCTTGCCGTATTGTTGGCCCCTAGGCTAGCTACTGCAAAATTGGGTTATTGCTGTTGCATAGTGAACCAGTAGGAAAACTATCGATTAGGAACTATAGTTGGTGCTAGTTAAGATGAGAATAGCGGTCATCGACCCACCTACATTTATTAACTTTCTTAACTTTGAAAACCAAAAATAAACCTGTTCAAGTCTTGAATCGTCATCCTTCGTGATCTTCAACATTTTTTCTAATGAATTTATTTGTTTAGGATCGTATGAAGAGATATTAGGGAAAGGGTAATGACCGCTTTTCTCATCTTAACTGGCACCAACTATATGCGTGCTGGAAAAACCTATAAGAAGCTAGATTATCCTGTGTAAATGGATCAAAATGACTAAGTTACCTATTGATATGAAACCTATTACGTCCTGATTATAGACAAATAGCTAAAGACAACTAGGTATGTACATGTTATTTTCAATTGTATAGCAACACGGTGCTTAATCGTTCGGTGACATCGAGGAGTATACAAATGGGGAACTGAACGCTAAGAAATTGTTCTGAGTAAAAAACATTCAGCGACAACACTCCATTTCTTTTGGATCGGAGGGCTTTTGGGACCGGGACAGCCGCGGTCCCGGTAATAATATTGTGATCAACAATTACATGAATTTATTATTGAAGTGAAACTTCTATATAGACGGGGTATTAGGAAAAAAAAAGAATTCTCCACTTGTATCAATTTTTGGTTTTATAAAAATACGAAATATGTTTGGTTGACCGTACTTTCCCAAGACATAACTTTGTTTTTTTTTTCTTGTGGCCCCAAAATACCACTCAAAAATATATAGGAGGAATCCGGGACCGCGGTTCCGGTCCCAAAAGCCCCCGACCATTTCTTTCCTCCTCTGTGGCTCTATTATAAAATGAAACTCACTGATAATGCCTTAACCTCGACTTTTATATAGTAACAACACTGTCACACACTAACACTTCACCAGAACCGTGGTCTGGGGCCCATCCATCGGTTTTGAGGACGTGGGCCATTCCTGGGCCAGGGTTGCTGTGGAGAGAACCCTGACGGCCTGAAATTAGTCCGAGGGCCCCAGTTCCTTGGGAACCGTGGGTTCATGAACCTCTGCTGGGGCTGCCGCCATTCATCGCTAGCGAAGTCTTCGAACGGTGGGGACGGATTCCGAACCTCCTGAATGAGAGGTTTTTCTATTGCTCTGCTTCGTAAATCTTCTTCGTAAGCGCTGTCGTTTGAGTTGTCTTCTGTTAAGTCAAAAGTTTTTGGGAAGTTGGCGGGTGTTTGGAAATTTATGTTGAAGTTTTTGAGGGAAGGCGGCATGGCGTCGAAGGGGTTCACCATGGGCGGCATGATGGGTGCCGACTGCGGGAGCTGCGGGATCTGCGGGAGCTGCGGCACCTGGGCGGGGCGGGCCGTCTTGCCGTTGTCGCCGCCCACCAGCACCTTGTTGTTGTTATTAAAGCTGTGTCGCCGCTCCGTTTGACTCGCGCTTTGGTACATGCCTTCTGAAAATATTTGACAATTTTGTTTTTACTAAGATATCTCCCGTCTTTCCACATCTATGTTGAGGCAGGGTTTCAGTTTAATCGACTCCAGCTCGCAATATTTTACATGAAGTGGACTGCCTATCTGACTGCCATCCAGTTACGGGAAGAAACTATACCCGTTAGTAACATTACTTTTTTTTTTTTTTAATTTTTCATCATTTTTAGTGCAAAAGGCAAAAGGGAAATGCCCATTTGATGAAGAGGTCATGGCCAAGTGACGCCCATGAAAGAAATCAACTATATATATTATGTTAGGGTTGACATCACAGATGAAGAAACAAATACTATTTTTACATAGAACTCGGTTGGACTTTTTTTTATTTGTTTTCTTTAGGATTTACAACGACCGGAAGTGTTAGATGGGCAATAAACGAGTTGTAAATTGAGTTTCTTGATTAATTCGGCTTTTAACTCCGGACGTTTCATTGCAAATAAGTAATAGCAATATTTTAGTTAAAAAATGGGTATATTTTTTGCACTTTACACATTGGTGGGCAAAACGTGGCCAAGAATGGGCATTTCCCTTTATGCTTCTCTTAATTGCTTCGTTTTAAGAAAAAAAAAACCCTGTGACCGGCACCAAAAAAGTATTTTTATAAAGTTCCAGGTAAAAAAGCTCAGAAATATATGTAATTTATATCTTACGTTGGTCCTCATCTTCAGACAGGTCCATATCGACGCTCTCGACGATATCCGTCGGCGGCACCATCGGAGGTACCCTGTAATCCTGTTCACAGCAAACATATTAGTATCTTAAAAAGAAAATAGAATGCGCCGACAGCCATAGAGTACACAGCTTTATGGCTCATAGCGCATTTTTTTTAAATCTTATGTCATAAATAAAATTTGGTAGTCCTATAGTACAGCATAGTAGTTTAAGTTGTTGATCTAATCTTTTAGTCTGGACGCTCTTAATGTCCACGTCTTTCTATACGTACATCGTTCTTACAAATGTATAATCTGAAAATGAATGATGTAACCAAGATTTTTTACCAATATTTTGATTTAAAAGAGTGTCCATGGAGTTTCTTGCCCATTCTTCTCCATATAGATCTACGTTAGGCAATGGGCGACTACAGTACTTTCTCAAGTTATTATGTCTTGTGACTGCGACTGTAGCTTTGTTTTTTTTTTGTATTTTTGACATTCAAAAGTGCCATAATGTTCTTGAAATGAATGAGTTGTTTGAATGATGTGTTGTTGTTTGAATGTTTGAGTTTGAGTTTATAGAAATTATTTAACCTCTGTCGGACGTATTCCAACCTTATATTATTAGGAATAAGGATAACTGTGACTTTGACAAACTTGCCAGTGGCTGCAAACCAAAAGCAACCTTATCACATCTGAGATAAAGATCACTGTAGTTTTGAGTGATGCAAAGCTGAGGTCAAATAATTTTGATACTGATGACTGTATTTTGGAGCGTTCGTCTTGAGATATGAGTCCAGTACAGTACCCGGTAGTAAATACAAAGTGGAAGGGACACCGGCGTACAAACGTTTACCACGTGTTTAGTAGATCATTCTAAATCTGAAGATACAGAAATTTTTAATTAGTAATTTAAAAAAAAACTGCTGTGTCCTACAAAAGTGCAATGCTTATAGGGGCAAAATGTATGGATTTGCTTTTTATATATACAACTTTATTTTATTTTATGTATAATAAGTATGTTTTTACAAACAAAAACTATCTATGTAGTATATAAACTATCTGGTGTTTACGACACAAGCCTCGTTGCTTAAGTGTCAGTGCGGCACTAGATGGCGCTGTGTGTAATGTCCAGCGATATTTATTTTACATATTTATTTATTTATATAATATGTATAACAGATTGAATTTAACTAAAGTTCGGAGATATTGTCCGTGACAGTTTCTTTTTAAAGCTCAATCAATATTTCTTTTTTTTTACATTATTTAAATCTCATTGATGCCCTGGTAATGTTTCGTTGCGTTACTTACCGTATCTTTGCACGCATCCTAGAAACAAATAACACAAACGAAGATAAAATCTATTTTTACTAAAAACTTATTTCTGCTACCTATTTGCATTTACGAATAAATAACATTTATTTATTTATTCAACTTACAACTCACATTATAGGTATTTATTTAATTACGAAACGATTGTTTTTTTTTATTCAAACGGATTTATAAAGATTTAAGCCTTGTTTCCGATAGGTGTTCCTATTGCATTGGCAAAAATTAATAACTACCAAACAAACTTTCATTTCATACTTAACTCCTTTCGGGTATGAATTTAAAAAAATATCTTTCATTAGTTAATCGAGCAATATTTGTATGTAGGTATGTTTAAATATAATTTTATATTTTTTACCACTGTCACTCGAAAAAGGGTATTTGATTCACCGATAACACAGATTAAAACTTATTATATTTATTTTCTCGCAGTCAATGGTAAAAAGTAGAGAACAAACTCGTGAAAAAAAAATCATCTCGGTTCTTGTGTCGCTCCGCTCAGGATTCTAATCTAGACTTCCTTGCTACGCTCGAGATTATATTAGAGTCCTTCGCTGCTCTCGGGATCCAACTTAGTCCCTCGAATTAAATTCCTAAAAACTAATATTTACTTTTATAAACAAATTAACATTTATTTGTGTTCTAAATACAAATATAAAAATAAAAAACTATTTTTAATATTAGGCTGTTTAGCAGCTTCATACCTTTGCTTCTCCTTCAACCTGGCGAAAGCAAAGCGTCCGAAAAGAAAATTAAAATCATAGTTTCATGACAAAAATACTTTTCGTTCTTTTATTTTATTTCTTCAAAAGTGTATTGAAAAACGACGTTTGATAAACGTGGACATTTGTTATTGCAGTTCTCGGCTCGAAAACACCCTCGCCTACGGCTCAGGAGTTAATTCCACCTCGGATGCAATAACAAACTTTCTCCACTTGTATCAAAATGTACTATTGTAATCACGTTCCCTAAAACGGTGGTCGCGAAAAAAAGATCTAGCTAGGGAAAATTCGTTTTTCTATTTTCACCTGAGCAAAGCTCGATCGCCCAGGTATTAATACTAGTTAGGAAAAGGTTTCTTTACCTACAATTTTATAATGTTCCCATTAACTTACTTGTCTGATTATCGCATGGAAATTCTGTTCCAGTTTCGAATTTATTCGGCGAGTAGTGGTTACTCGAGCTTCGTGATACAGGCCCTAAGAATAATATCAGCATGAGGATCGCATAGAAACCACTTCATCATAATCTGACTAGCCTTTTCCCAACATGCTGGTGTCAGCTTCAAGTGTGACGGGATGCAGCTTAAACCCACTATCTGACCTCCAGAACCCAGTTACCGCGTATACCCCTTGATAAGACTGGTTGTTAGACTTACTAGCTTCTAACTGTCCGTAACGACAGTCTAAGATCTACGAATAGTAGCTGGACCTAAAAGCTCAAAATACCCGCGTTCACAGACGGTCAACCACTTTCCAATCTTATTACTGAGGTCATAAGGATGAAAACTGGTCGAATGTGATGTGTCATGTCGGTAATGGATGGTCATCCTCGGACCAACCTCGGCAAGCGCTGATTAACCTTAAAAATTGATGTGTTGCTGTTTTTAACAGGCCACGAGCTTCTTTAACCTACATGAAGGTCTGTAGGGCTATTACGTATCTTTTTGATTTCCAGTGACTATCAAGCTGCGGTTGTACACCGAACTTTGATGACAACCGAGAATGTGTAAATATTAGTATTACGTATTACACAGAGTGGATATCACTTTACGGTGACTAACAGCCCGGGTGCGGTGTAACGTCTTTCACAAAAGCCACTTCAAACTCAGTTGTCATCAATTCGATGTCCAGGAAGCTTACATAATCGCAATATTATAAGAATCGATACGAAAGCGTCTGCCAAAATGAGTTACGTTGACTATCAGCCACGATGGGCACCAATGACGTCATATTTGAGCGCGCCTGGTCATACATAATACGAAACTAACCTTTTGACAGTTATTTGATGGACACTGAGCCCAGTTACTATAATTTCGAGCTGTCAACAGAGATACGTAATAGGCCTGCTGGTGGGAGAATATCTTTAGAAAAAGGCACTTGATATTTCCGATATGCGGTTTGCTTTAGCTGAAACTTCAACTACTATTTGCTAACCTAAAAATCTGTGCAAATAAATTTTATAGAACTTTGTCCACGTCTAAACGTCTATTATACACGCACGCCGGTTGGGAGAGCTACGCACCAGACTTTTAAACGTACTGAGAAAATAAAAACTTACTTGGTCCAATGTGGGAGGATTCATTGGTCGTGGGACTGGAGGCTGATGCGTTAAAGGTATTAGATTTCTGTGGTCTACATCTGAAAATAAAAACCTTTATCTTCATATCCTGTAAATGGCAAAAGCTAGAGAATTTAGATTTTTTTCTAACAAATTAAAAAAAAATCACGTAATTTGCCCAGAATTCACTGCAGTCAATACAACGTGGAAGAACTTTTCGACCTAATAACTTGCTTTTGTAAAGACGTAGGGCCCTGTTCATCAAGCTTCTTGCGTCAAGCGACACGCTAGCTTTACTTGTTTCTTCATCTAAGTAAAGTTCTGTTCAAACTTTATGGTGGCTCTGAAGTTAGCTGCGAGTGGCGGTCTGCGCATTATACTACTATTTATTGTCTTCTGCGCTCCGCTGATACCTAAAATTGTGTTCTGCGCAGCTTTACGTTAGATAGTACAGTAGTTAGAGAAAGTTTGAACATTTATACCTGCGCAGACCGTCACTCGCAGCTAACTTCCGAGCCGCCATAAAGTTTGACCAGAACTGTAATAATAGGTGTAAAAATACCCTTTACGAAGCCGAAAGGCACAAAGGTTCTTCATATAATTGCGAGATTTTTTTATTCGAGAACGTTACGGAGATATTGGGGGTCAAAATTCTTCAAAAGGTTTTTTTTTTAATACATTTTTTTAATGCTGTAACTTAACTTTAAATACCTCCACGACCCCCGTACTACTCAATACATCCATCAGCACAATGTTTTGAGTGAGTTACATTGAGTCCTACAGTAAAAGCTGATTAATCATCCCAAAAAAAAAAGTCATTTCCCAGCAATAATTATAGCGTAAAGTTACTTAGTTTGATGTACAGAATGCTTGGTTGACGGCTTCGTGAAGGGTCCATTTACACCTTGTTTCTGTGACTCGTGACAAGCTGTAACCAACTTCCTTCTGTCGTTTACCCCGTAGTTGCTATGGCAACGCGTATTGAATGTTTAAGTTCGTGGATAGAGGTTACCAGTGAGTGTAATGTATGAGATTATGATTGTTTAGTCCGTCAGTTACGATTATCGAAAAATATTGGATAAGTGTTTTTTGTTTTATCAAATTAATAAAAAAGTATGAAGATAAAACGTGTCAAAGATCATTAGTGGGGAGGCTTGTGACGTCACATTTGAGTAAAAAAAAATCTCAAATGTGACGTCACATCAGTTTTCGACGCACAGTATCGTCTATGAAAAAAGAAAAAAAATATGTCCAATATTTTTTGGAAATCCATCTGACGGACTTGTTTGATTTTTTTTTCATCTATTACCTTGATGTGCTACGGGATGCCTGAGCGGCGCGGAGTTGATGGCCGGCGGCGGTGGAGGCGCCAGCGACGGTAACATTCTGTGGTCCACATCCTCTAACTCTGCAATAGTATATTCATACCGTGAATATTTGCCATAAAAAGTCACACCATAAATATTCATGATATTTTTGAAATGAAAACTTCTTTAGGCGCGTTGAGCACTTTTTGGGTGAAGGAAAAACATTGAACTCATCGTCACGTATCGTAACGTGCGGTCACGCTTCGTAGCCGTTCGTAGCACTCGAAGCATCCGCTACGGCGAACAACCCTCAAAGTTCATAAAGGTGGAAAAATTACTTTTCCAAGGTCAAAATCATTCTTGCACCTTTATGAACTTGGAGGGTTGTATTGATGATTTTGATGATTATAATTCTGTAACTACATACGCCTTACAGTCACAAATAATATTTTAATCAACATACAACCTAGCACCGGCCTGCAAATTGCAAAAAACTTAAGAAAATTTGAATTTCGCGGGCTACCCTGCATCAGCCTTAAGTTGTTACGTTGTTGTGTTAAACAAATTAGCTTACTGCGACAGTAGCTACATTAAGCATAAAATGCTTAAGCCGGGCACGCGAAGTAAGTGCTCTTGCGTTAACTAGGTATATCTATATCTGTGAGTTCACATATTCTCTAGTTGAGGTCCCTGTCACCTATCAGGCAATTCTGAGAAGAAACACCAAAACAAAATCATAGGTCATACTTCTTTAAGGTCTATATATCCCTCAAATGGCTTAGCATGATCCTCTGTTACGCCTAAAATACTGCAGCATTAATTTTGAAATAAATATATGGTAAAGTTGAGGATTAATGCTAAGTCCTATGTGTGACGAAAACACGATTCCATAAACTTTTCTCGGTAGAAAAAAAAAACAAAGTTACCTTCAAATCGAACTATAAACCGCTGGTATTCCAAAAGTATTTCAAATTAGATCATGAAACGTTGCATACTAACTAAACTAACTATAAAGCAGGTTGTTGTTGTTGTTGTTGTGGTTTTTTTGCGATTTACAAAAAATCTATTCATTGGACTATAAAAATAAAACACCTATGATGTTTTATTTTTATAGTCCAATCAATAGATTTTTTGTAAATCGCAAAAAAAACCACTCATTTCGCACTATTCGGCCGCAGTGACTGACGTAACAACCGCTTTGTAGTGCAAGCTAATTAGAACTTATTACTATTCTAACAGTATTTCAAACCAAATTTGAACCACCACAAACAGAGTTGCTAATTTTAAGGTTAGAAGGGCCTTAAAGTCCAGACATGAAGGTCTGATCAGGATACGTGCGGACCATGCAGATTAGAATAATAAATAGCAATTAATAAAAACAACACTTACGTGCTAAGAGTGGTAAAGAGGGCGGCGGTGGAGGTGGAGGTAATAAACCTCTGTGGTCCACGTCCGCAGGGATCTCCTGAAATTAACAGCGAGATTTTAATATCCGTTTTTAGGCAGATGAGGAGATCAAACCAAGCCGGCCGGTAGCCCACCTGATGGGAGATGATTACTATCTATACTATACGAATAAATAAAATAGAAGTGTCTGTTTGTAATATCAAAATAACAACTTTTTATTGGATGCATATGAAAATGGATGGACTTATAACAAAAACACATTTTTTTTCAGTATTTGTCTGTCCGTCTGTCTATCGGTCTGTCTGTCTGTCTGTCTATCGGTCTGTCTGTCGGTTTGGCTGGACGCTTATGATGGGACTTTTACTGGCAAATAAATAGTGGTTCCTTGCAAAAAAAATTTAAAACACTTGAAATTGGTTACAAAATTCGATTCAAACAGGGTTTTTTTTTTAATAATTCACGCGAACGATGATCGCGAGCAGCAGTTAGTCTCCTATACACATTTGCAGTACCAGAGGTATCCCAGAAACAAAGTTGTAGTGTCTAATGTGCCTGTTATTACACAGGCATCATGGACTAACCCAGGAGTTCCTAGTATGCGAGGCGGTGGCCTGGTGCGCGTGAACAGAGTGAATCGCGGTGCCAACCGCGAGGCGATCCTGTTTGAGAAGCCTAAAATTGTTCAGAAGCCTCAAGTTGTTCAGAAACCTGAAGTTGTTCAAAGCCATCAAGTTGTTCATAACCCTTAAGTTGTTCATAACCCTTAAGTTGTTCATAACCCTTAAGTTGTTCAGAACCCTCAAGTTGTTCAGAACCATCAATTTATTCAGAACCATCAAGTTGTTCAGAATCATCGAGTTGTTCAGAACCATTAAGTTGTTCAGAACCCTCAAGTTGTTCAGAACCCTTAAGTTGTTCAGAAGCCTCAAGTTGTTCAGAACCATCCAGTTGTTCAGAAGCCTAAAGAAGCCCCTTGACAGAGTTCCACTGGTGTAGTACTAGCGTGTGAGTGTTACCTGTGGGTAGTGCACGGGCTCGGGCAGCGGCACGGGGCGCGGCGCGGGCGGCGGGGATTCCGGCGTGTCCGCGAAGCCCGCGCCCAGCGCTGGCACACCGCGCTGTGTAACAATACATGTTCATCAATATACTTCCTCCAAAACTGGCTCTTATCGCACTACGATTAGGTTCAGCATGCAATGTATTTCGCTCTCGTAGATGTTTTTCACTTATTACAACAAGTACGGAAATAAAATTTTCTACAGACAACAGCTATAACTACGTCCGAATTGACTCAATTCCTGCTGGCGGCGGTGATTGTCTTTTTTAACCTCTACAACTAAATATACGCATTTACGGCATAAATATTTATTGAATATTAAAATTTTATTTATAAATAGCATATCATACATAAACATGATCATTAAAAAAAACTACTTTTATGAACCAGTTTGTATATTTACAGAAAATTCAAATATTTTTTTATTTAGAACACAAGTTCTAAATTTAAAAAAATATTTAAATTGTCTGTTTAACATATTGGGCTGTTTAGCGGCTTCATACCTTTTCTTCTCCTTCAGCCTGGCGAAAGCAAAGCGCGGAAAAAAAGGAAATTAAATCATAGTTTCCCAACAATTCATGAGAAACATACATTTCGTTCTATTATTTCTTCGAAAAACGTCGTTTGATACACGTGGGCATTTGTTACTGCAGTTCTCGACTCCTTAACAACCTCGCCTGTGGCTCGGGTGTGAATTCCGCCTCGGCCGCAATAACAAAGTTTCCCCATACGACAATAGAGGTTTAACAAGTTCAAATTACTCGCGTTACTTACAGTCACGGGCCAAGTGTTACTCCACGGACTTGTCGGCTCTGGGTGGTATGGTTCCGTATCATCTGTAAACAAAACTGACAGTGAATATTTAGTTGTATGTGCAGAGAAACGGCACTTGCAAAATACAAATGTCTTTTTTGCGCCTAAAACTGTTAAGCCGGCTCTACACTCGCGGCGCGAACGGTCGTGAAAGCCCGCGACAACTGCGAATCACGAGTGTAGATGTTGTTCATACCTTCGCGGTCGCGCTTCGCGCCTTTCCCCAATTAGTGTCGGTTTTTTAGTCCGCGACAAAGGGTTTGCGGCGCGCGAACGTGAACGCATCTACACTCGCATTTTTCCGCAGTAGAGGACAGGATATCGTAAGGAGTGGTTGTGCGTGCGTTGGATTTTGTAAAAATGAAAACTACATGGAATAATGAACTTCAACTGACACTCATTGAGTGTTATCAAGCTGAGCCGATACTCTAGCAGTCTAAACACAAAGACCATAGAAATAAGAATTAAGTTCATGATGCCTGGACACGCATAAGTGCTATTTTAAATATACCTGTAGCTGAGTTGAAGAAAAAGAAGGAACGTCTTTTTCTCCATCTCTTTTTTATTTGCTTCTTATCTTTAACACAAAGGTAATTGTAATAAGCAATAGCAAGCAGTGACACAGCAGCAGCAGAAATCACGTCGTTGTCCTGCATAGTCACGAACAAGACTGAAGATTTGCGAGTGTGGAGAGACACAGTTCACGCGTGGATCGCGGCATACATTCACGGCGTGAAATTGCGGCACGGATCGCGGTGCGAATCACGGCAAAACTGCCAAGTTCCACATTCGCAGAGATTCGCGCCAGGTTCATAGTAAAGTTCGCGAATCCTTTGACGCGGGACAAAAAACCGACAATTTTTGAGAACGATCCGCGAACGCGACGCGAAGCCGCGAAATATATGCGAATCGGATCCACACTCATGGATCGCGTGTGATTCGCGGCTTCGCGCGCGATTCGCGCGAGAAAGTAGAGAGGCCTCTACAACACCTAATCCAGTGTTATTATTGCAATTCAAAACCAATATTTTAGTGTAACACGTCACGTTACTTTGAGCGTTATTTAATATATTTTTTTTAAGTATTAATTAATTCATCAAAACAGTGAAATATATCACGGCAATTTGCGACGTTGTCAACTTTCAGAATGCTCAACCTTAAGAGGGAACAAGGGCCTGCTAAAAATTGGAAAAAATGGTATTTAAAGAAACTATTGCCGTCGCGCTGCGTCAAGTCTGCCCCCGTAAAGTGTGATAGGGGCAGCTGTAGCTTAGACCGATTAAGTCACAAAAAATTATGTCGAGATCGACGTATCGTATTCCCCTTTTTTCTCCTCAAAAACTAAGCCGATTCAATTATTTAAGATATTAAAATTTTAGGGAAGAGTAGGTATGTCTAGGTTCCTATTTTTTTTTTATGTTAATAACTTTTCTAATTTGTCTGTTAGTCCTCTAATCACGGTTGTAAAAATGGGGCATTTTTTTAAATGACAGGGACTGAAAAATAAATTATTATTCTAGAGGCACGATTTAGGATGAAAAAAGGGGAATACATTTGTATGGAAAATCGCAGCACCTGTTCCCTCTTAATGCCCGCGAGCGAACGAGCGAGCGAGCGTCGATGATAGCTCTTGTCGCCGCAATCAACTACTGGATAGTTTTCGCCGGCAGCACGAACAGTCAGCGACCATCCCGGGGGTGAAACCGCGGAACGTAGCTTTTTTATAAACAGCCCATATCATCCCACTGTTGGGCAAAGGGCCACTCCCTACCCTCCTTTTCTCTGTCCAGAGCTACTAATCACTAATCTTTGTTAAAGCAGTCTAGCTCATCGAAGCCAATGATAAGGCTTCATACTAGTCACAAAAGATTTAAGAAAATTCAACACGTTAAGGTCAGTTCACGGAAAAATCCCAGCGCAAGCTCGAGCTTCCTCTGGTAGCAAACACCAAGAGCAAAACCGCGCTTCGAGACGGTGCGACACTAAGAGAAGACTCGAGTACGTGCAAAGACGCGCACGTAAACGCAAACCAACGCGAAAAAACCCACGAGCGATGCGTGAGAACGTAACGAAACGAAAACTTACTCGGACAGTCTTGGGTATTCTCGAGGACTCCCGAAGAAGCCCGAGGAAGTACGCGATAGAATCCCGAGAAAGCGCAAGGCGACGCTTGACGTCCGCATCGATATTCATACTATTTACAATGCAGCTCGCGCTTTTTTCCTTTCCGTCCAAACTGACCCACCCTATAGAAAAAGAAGCTTATCCCACACCTCAGCTATTTATATAAATACCAGTAAGATCCATGGTGCCATAGAAGGATGTAGGAGGCGGCGGATTGCCCGGCGTGTCTGGCGTTAGTAAGTCGAGCCCGGGCAACGTGTCCTGCGACTTTTGAGACTGCGAGCCGTTAGTTACTGCGAACAAATTGTTGTTTGCCCGTTTTAGCACCCGCTGTTTTAAGAGAGCAGCTAGAAGTAACTCCTTGATGTTTGTCACTTTCGTGCCGTTTTGCGGGAATAAAGTCCTATAAGCGTAAGTATTAAAATAAAGCTTTAAATCATCTGGGTCTTGGAACGGGCAAATCTTTTATTTTAATTATATTTTATGACTTTGGTAACGGGAGTTTTTACCAAGTTCGCAACTAATCGGGCTTATTCGAGAAAGCATGCGACATTATGTCTCACGAAAATTAGAAACAAGTTGAGCGCCGCGGCTTCACCCGCGGTTTCTTTTTTTGCTCGGCATCCCAATGGTCGTAGCGTGATGTTAATAGCCCTATAACCTTCCTCAAGAATTAGGCTATCAAATGCTTCTTTTTGAAGAATTGTAGAATTTCTAATTCAAGACAAAAATTCCATAGTGATTAGAACTCTTCAGCTTTATTATATTAAGTATACTAAAGTTGTTGTCTTGAATTAAATATATTATATTTTTCACGTCCAGAAATCAAGCGTAAAGGCGCTTCTACACCGGAAGCATTCGCCTGTAATGTGACAGTTCAGATTCACTAGTTCATGAACAAAATTGAACCTTGGATTGTTACAGTTCAGATTCGAGCATTGCATCAGTGAGTGAGGAGGACAGAGCATTAGAGTGCGCAACCTGTTATTTGTAGTAATCACTTGTTTTTGTGCAAAAAGGAATATTTAATTTTTTGACGGCACGGTTGACGCAGTTAAGCATCAAATTACACCGAGACGCGTCGCGACGCGGTGCGACGGTACTAAGGCCCTACTTCCTAACGCTTCTTCCGTATATTCGGATCTATCCGTCACGCACGCACGTCTGCAGATGAGTGAGAGTGAGAGAGACGGATAGATCTGAATATACGGACCTCTGGAGGCCAGTGATTTCGCGCTGCGCCGCGCGTCCCCGCGAGACGCATGGCAATCAAATGTGTATCTTTTCGTGGGTAAATAAAGTTATATTTTGAGTCGCTCTATTAAAACGTGAGCGCAGCATCGCGTCTCGGTGTGAATTGACCCTAAGCGATTGGCTGCTGCGCAAACAAACATTACAGGCGAATGCTGAAGTGAGGGAGCGCCTTAAAATCAATCGCATGTCCATAGCAACAGTTTACTTGGAAAACGCCTTTATTTCTTAGCAATAAGAGCGATTTTCGTATTTCAAGTACTGTATTGACGTGCACAGAACAAACTAACCTGAGTTATTATCCGAAGCATTGGTATTATTGTCGTTGATGAGGTTCTTCAATACATCGTTTATGTTAAAGTCTTGCTCTGCTTGCTTACTGTTTGGTCTGCTATTGATCACTTCGATTTTGTTGGCTGAAACATAAATACACCATGTCTTATCCGGATTCTGGTCTAGATCCAGAATGAGTGCTGATAAAAGCCATTTAGTCAGTGACAAAAAAGTGTATTTTCTTTCTTTTACTCTGCTTTGAAATGGGCAACTACAGCACTTTCACAGTTTTTATACGTTGTGACTGGTACTGTGGCTACATTTAATTGTTGTCTTTTTTTCTACAATTCAAAAGTGCCTGTAACTGGCTTACTTGAAATAAATGCTTTGATTTTAATTAATACTTGTGATTCCTGAATCTATTTGGTCAGTTATATTTAAATCCCATGTAAGATGACTTTTTTATCACTTTCCAAAAAAAAAATGGGTATGATAGGTGAACGGAGTGGAAGCAAATGGCATACTTACTTACTTGAGTTTTTTTTTTAAACAAAAAAAAACGAAATTCAAATCATACGCATAAAGCATGATTTAAAATCCGATATTTTGCATTTTTTTTTTCAAAATTACTCTTCCTTTTTTGTTTTAATATGAAAAGTTTACTTGAATTTTGTAGCGTTTTTTGATGATGGATCATTTTTTTCTAAGCTGTGAAAAAAAGAACTAGGTATGCCATAAGCTTCTACTTTGTTCACCTAATATACCCATTTTTTTTTTAAGTGTTAAAGAAGTCATCCGGTATACATCAAGCATCAAGCGAATTCATACTATGGGTTGCTAGTGAAAATAACCTAATCGGCAAAAACTCAATAAAACTTTGCCCGTGTTGCGGACCCAAGACGATTCCACAGAGCAGTCCGGTTTTCTGGTGATAGTATACCACACAACTTCTTGTTTAATTTTGAATATAAAATAACATATAAAATGTATTTATTGTGTACTAGCTGACGTCCCGCGGTTTCACCCGCGTAGTTCCCGTTCCCGTCGGAGTACGGGAATAAAATATAGCCTATAGCACTCACGAATAATGTAGCTGTATAATCTACCAGTGAAACAATTTTTAAAATTGGTTCATTACTTCCGGAGATTACCCCCTACATACAAACATACAAACTTACTAACAAATGTTACCTCTTTATAATATTAGTATAGATTTATTTTGGACTAGACGCATTTTGTCACGCGGTTTCACCCGCGTAGTTCCCGTTCCCGTGGCAGTACGGGGATAAAATATAGCTTATGTTACTCAGGGTGAATGTAGCTTTCTAATGGTGAAAGAATTTTTGAAATCGGCGCAGTAGTTTTTGAGTTTCACACACACACAATAATACAAACCTACCCTCTTTATACTATTAGTATAGATTTATTTTGAATAAAACAAAACTTACCACTATTGAGAAGCTCAGCGGACTCGTTGAAGAGCGCGATGGGGTTGTTATCGGAGGTGAGGAACGACGTGAGCCCCAAGTTGTACAGAGATCCATCCGCGGCTAGTGACGAGTTGAATGTCTGGTCGATGTTGTAAGCGACTGCAACAAGAGATACCAACATTTAAGTAATCCTTACATAATAACATCCATCTTCTACGAGGTCTGCTGCAACGCCTTCTGGTTGTCAGACTAAACAGTGTCGTTCTGTTGTGCACACACTAAACTTAATTTAGGCTATTGCTATCTTTTACCAAAAGGTAGTGTGAGAACATTACGATTAGAGCTGTCAAATTTAGTTGGAACTAATATTTCCATACAAATTAAGGATGCACGTAAAATCATGTCGACTAAAAACACGGTAAAGCGCAAGGCATTAACTAAGAAAAGAAAGAAGAAAAGAAAAAATATTTATTTGCCGCAGGCACATGACGTGCAAAACATAGGTATTAGGTACAACACTTATAAGACATTTAAAATATAACATACGTATGGAACAGAAACAAAAAAAAAACAAAAAAGTTGACATCTAGCACGTCGTGAGTGCGACAAACAGGTTAAACCACTCAGCATGATGCTGTGCTATGGGGAGCCCACAGCACAGCGCTGGTTTTCAGTGGTCACCCTTGAAAAAAACGTACGGAAGCCAATACAGTGGTATCTAATGAAATTAGTAACTAAAATAAAACAGCCAGTACTTAGATTACGTAAACAAAACACAGCATAAGAAACATAAACATTACAACAACAAAAAAAATATATATATAGGTATAAAAGGTACTTTAAACAAAGACTGCAACTAGTTTGACATCTCTAACTTAGTTCATAGCTGTAGCCGTCCTTTTCTCGCACTGCCTTTTAGTAAAAGATAGCAATAGCCTAAGTTTAGTTTGTGCACAACAGAATCGACACCATTGCCTATTTTGTTATTTTATTTATTATGAGTCTGATGTGTTCCACTGCAAGACAAAGGCCTCCCTTCCCTCTTTCCATTTATCTCTGTCTTTGCTTATTTGGGTTAAATCCTTTTAACAAGACTCCAGATCATCACGCTATCTCCTACTGGGCCTATGTTTTGCCTAGTGTACGTGAAAACGGGCACAAATCTATGTGACGAATTAGCAGTGACCACGTGTTCGTGAAAGGTAACTCTCGTATCGGTTACGAGAGTTACTCTTGCAATCAATCAGCTGGAGTTTACGACCCAGATAAGATTAACTGCTTTTTAAAACTGGCAGTTACAGTTAACAAGTAACTTGAACATCTATGGCATGAAATGCGCTAGATCTCGTACTTTAAAATACTACAATATACTCTAAGATAACTTTTGAGATTGTCGATGTCATAACTTTCCATAATTTGATCCTTATTAGCAACACTATCGAATGATGTAATAGTTCAGTATGAACTTATATTGTCACTTACGAGCTCCCGATATTTCGACGCCGTTGCAAGCGCCATTATCGCGGGTTGAACCGAAGTCAACCCGCGATCATGGCGCTTGCAACAGCGTCGAAATATCGGGAGCTCAAAACAATGAACAATCACGGAAGATATCCCGTAAGTGACAATATAAGTTTAGTTTTAAACCGTGAAAGCTTAAAACAGTGTTTGAGTTTTTTTTATGTGAAACATCTATAGGCGCGGGTAAAACTAAAAAATGGCGTGGCGACGCGTCGCCAACTGTCAAGTTGTCAACCCGGCCCGAACAATCCCGAACATTACCGACCTGTTGAAGCAGCATAAGATCTACATATTCGCCACTGTTTACAACAAGCCAGCTGGTCTCGGAGCACAGAGCGCTGGGTTAATCTTGTGACATCGAGTTCGATCCCAGCCTAAAGATTTTCTTTTTGTGAATCAAGACATTTTGTTTTTATTTAATTTTTGTATTTAAATTAAATAAATGATTATTAAATAAACAGCCATCATTTTCAGGGAAAAAATAGTAATATTTTATTTTTTCATTAAGCCATATTTAAGTCGTACTTTAATGCATATTACTTGTACAAAATAATTTTGATGTTTCACATCTGCCAGGCGTCCCGTAACGGCTCGCAATTTTTTCCAAAATCAACGGGTTCGCTTCCTGGTTACGAAACTGATTATTCAAAAATCCACCGGAGACTCATAATTACAAAGATACTCACTATCATCACCGTCATCCCCACCGTCCGTGGTAACAGGCAACTCCAGGTCCTCATCAGGGCTTGGAGACGGCACATCTTCATCCCGTTGCGGCGGCGACGGCGCGTCTGGCAAAGTTGTAATCAACTCGTCTAGTTTCCGCTTTAGTACTCGCACGCGCGCTCCGAAGTTTTTATATGCCTGAAAGTGTATTGGAAGTATTGAAACTGAAAACATTTACTTCAATTAAATTATCGAGGGTGCTACCCACAAACTTGGGTCGCCATTTCCGGATGGTAAAATCAAATATTGTAGATAATGATAACATAACTTCACGCCTGTAATCCCTTAAGGATTAGGCAGAGGTGTACGTAATAGTACACCCTCATTTCGCCAGCTATGTTTAAGTCCCATGTAATAGGGGGCGAGCCTATTGCCATCAACCGCGCACAAATCCAGAGTCCGTGGCTGCTACTGAGAAATTTCTGATGTAAAAACCCAAATACTTTCCCCGATATGGGAATCGAAACCATATGCTCAAAAGTCGCGCTTGCAACCACAAGACCAACGAGGTAGTCGATAATTGTAGATAATACAGGAAAAATCCGCTCGACTCGTCTCCTGTCGGCCGAGCCGACCCGAACATGATTCAGCAATGATAAAAGCAGAAAAGAGTTCGCGATATCGATCGGCACAACCCGAATGAAATACGTAGGTATAGTAAAATTTGCTTCGGGTAAAAAACTAACTTTCCATGAACTGGCTAGCAAAAAAATGTCATTTCGTAATTAAAAATATGATAAAAACACATTCAAAATCATCTCAACAATTAGTCAGACCAGGCCACATGTGTTGCTATGCAACAGTAAAATTTTAATGTGTCACTAGGAATCTGTTACACTCAAAGGTAATTCAATCTGAGTCGCTAGGATGACAGTCATATGCCTTTCCACTGCAGATTTAGGGGCATTTAGCTATTACTGCAGTGGGACATTGAGGCCTATACACACTGGTGTCGATTCTGTTGTGCACAAGCTAAACTTAATTTAGTCTATTGCTATCTTTTGCTCTCTAATAAAACGAGAAAGAGACAGACGTAATTTAGAACTGTCAAATTTAGTTGGAACTAATATTTCCATACAAATGAAGGGTGCACGTAAAAACATGTAGACTAAAAACACGATGAAGCGCAAGGCATAAACTAGTTTGACATCTCTAACTTAATCCTCTTCTCGCACTGCCTTTTAGTAACAGATAGCAATAGCCTAAATTAAGTTTAGTTTATAAATAAGTTTGGCAAAGCTTGCCTCATATCATATTATTATTATCTGCCTACCCTTTTTTACTGGCTTCAGCCGAATACCAGTATCTGACCTCTAGAACCCAGTTAGTACTGGATAATATGATACCCATTGGTAAGACTGCTTGTCTTTCGGGCTACTGACTACAGTAAAGACTGTCAAAGATCTACAAAATAACAACCGGACAAACGGGCTTACGTGCTTTCAGATGCACATAGCAAACTCGGTATGTAATGGGTGTGGTCTCCCATCTACGGACCAACCTAGCCTCACCAGGGCCATTCGCCTGTAATGCAACAATCCAAGAGCCTTTTTTGTCCAGAAATAAGTGAATCTGAATCATTACATTACATTTTGTGCATATTTTGGTACTTGGTACTGGCTCGTATTTATTAAATACTGTTTGTACTCACATAAGCAACAACTTTAACTTCGCCCCTCTGTGTTGAATAATATTGCGTAGCAGTTGTGAGCAACGCTAACAATGCATCTCTTGCTACTATCTCTCTCTGCAAAGCAGCTGTATACCGCTCAACGCAAGATATTCCATCATTCAACTCCTTTTCAACATCATCTTTATTACCCCTTTCTGGAAATTACAAATTATTTAATTATAACAATTTTGTTTTAGATACAAATCTGACAAGTGTTCTGTGAAGAAAAATACTTTGCAAATAATAAAACGTAGTTACTGCTACGCAACTACTGAAATATCTGCAAATCATTGTGGAGGGAAAATGCCGGGCACATCTAAATTCAAATGTTAAATCATCATCATCATTTAGCCTGTAATTTTTCCAACTATGCTAGAGCCAGCTTTCAGTCTAACCAGATGCAGCCTAGTACCAGTATGTAGTGACTGTCCATCTGACCTCCCCTCCCTGGGGTACTGGGTGGCATGATACTCGCCTTGTAAGACTTTCAGGCAGAAGTTTACATTTGTTGAGATCAAGGGTTTGGCCTTTGACTAAAATTAGGACTTGTTTTTTAATAGGTAACTGTACAATGAAAAAATGTCAAATCAACACAAAATATTTTCTGCCAACTACAACTGCAGAACGGACCAGATAGCTGGATGCGGCCTCTCCCAAAGCTAATTTGGAGAGATTTACAGTTCTAATACAGATTGGAGTAAGTCAATCCACACAGATGACATCAATAGAAATCAGAGACTTACAGAAAAATCATGACGCAGCTTTACCATGTGCTAGGAGTTGTACTGCTGCATATTTTGGGTGCCAAAATGACATGAAACCTGTTTATAGTCACAGATACACAAATAAAAAGAATAATAAATAAGAGATTAAAAAGAAATAAAAGCATAAAAAAGCTAGCAAACCTTCATACAAACCCTTAAGGCTAGCCCTCAGTAACTCGGAGTCAGACAGTTCTAAAGTACTTTCATGGATTTCTTTGAGCCTCATATCTGTGTCTGATTCAAGTACTGCACATTGTTTTATCTTGTTTACCAGTAGAGTGGGCTGAAAAGGAAGATTTACTTGTTACGTTTTCTTTTTATAGGAACGGGGCCAATTACAAAACAATGCCTTCAATCCCCAAAGGCATCGGCAGTGGTTTCCATATAGTACACCCACATTTCGATAGTTATGTTAAAGTCTTATGTGATAGGGGGGGGGGGGCATATTGCCAACAACTTAGTAAATATCTGATGCTTAACAGTAGCACCAGCAACCACTGAACCAACCAAAGCAGTCAGTAATTTTCTAGTCTGATGTTATAGGGGGTCAGCCTACCGCAGATAATAACTGTACATAGGTTTGCTACAACACCTAGGTACACTTGCTGACAACAAAATAAATTACTAGGATACTCAGTTGATTGAGATAAACATTTTTTCGTTGTTCATACTAAAATTCATAATCTTATTCTTATTCTTTATTGCACACAAAATAAAAAAGTATACACACAAATAATAAAATAAACGAAATCTCATAATCACAAAATCATCAACAAAATCATAATCAAATTCTCAAAATCAATCAATCAATCTTCTCTTTTAATTCTCATAATCTTAATACTAGCTTTTAAATAATAAATATTGCTGGACATTACACACAGCGCCATCTAGTGCCACACTAAGCAACAAGGCTAGTGTCGTGGACCCCAGATAGTTGATATACTACATAGATACTTTTTGTTTGTAAATACATTATAAACATCCATGACTCGGAAACAAATGTCCTCGTCACACAAACATTTGCTCCGACCGGGATTCGAACCCGGGACCCTAAGAACGTAAGGCAGCCTCACTACCGCTGCGCCAATCGGGTCGTCAACGTGGCTTGCTTGCGTTATGATTGGAAATTATCGCACGGGAATACTTTTGCCAATAACAATCAGGGATAATATAGCTTTCCGTAACAAAAGGAATTTTCGGAATCAGATTAGTAATTCCAGAGATTACCCTTATATACAAAATTTGGAACAAATTTTACCTCTATACTCACTTGGAACTCAGCGTCATCATCTGATTTCTTAACAGCACCGGCACTGAGTAAGCCGGTAAGATCAGACAAAAACTCATCATCATACACTGATCTTTGTTCCCATATCTTAAATATTCGCAAGATTTTTGGTCTCACTTTATCGTCCCTGAAAGAATAAGACAGAATGAATAATGTTATTACACACACAATGGTCCACTTTAAGAGCCTATACTACCTCAGATCAGCAACTCTATTTGTGGTGGTTCAAACTTCGTTTGTAATACTGTTAGAATAAAGTTCTAATCAGCTTGCACTACAAAGCGGTTGTTACGTCAGTCATTGCGGCCGAATAGTGCGAAATGAGTGGTTTTTATTCTTTATAAAATCAAATTTTCATCTTTTGGAAAAAATAAAAAACATAAGACCTGCTTTATAGTTAGTTTAGTTAGTATGCCAAGTTTCATGATCTAATTTGAAGTACTTTTTGAATACCAGCGGTTTATTTTTCGATTTGGAGGTAATTTTGGGATTTTTTTCTATCGAGAAAATTTTATGAAATCGTGTTTTCGCCAAACATAAGACCTAACATTAATCCTCAACTTTACCATATATTTATTTTAAAATTAATGCTGCAGTATTTTAGGCGTAACGGAGGATCATGCTAAGCCATTTGAGGTAGTATAGGCCCTTAAGGACAAGTGCAGAAACCAAAACCCTGAACATGTTTTTAGTAATTTTAGAAGTAAGTGATGAGGAATATAGAAAGGGCTATGGCTAGTTGACAATCTTGCTCGGTGGGAGTAACGGACAATGATCCATCTTCCTAGCATACAGAAGAGTTCATGTTCGTGCTCCCACATTAGGTAGGGTCGGCGCTCCTTATTTTCTGACACCAGGACAATTTGTTCTGGGTTGTCGGGTTAGCCGTGTGGTAACCGGCAGTGTAGAATAGAACCAACCCATTAAACTCACGGGTGTCGTATAAGGCGACTAATGTCTGAGGCAGAACACCTTGCGCCTCCGTAGACCAAAGAATGGGCAGCAGCGTTTTCTGTTAGTCTTTCATCACTGCAATCTCCAATCCGCCTGCCAAGAGTGGAGATTACGGCAAATTCCTCCCATCATAGGAGAGGCCTATGTCCAGCAGTGGACGTTATGTGGGCTGATGTTGTTGTTGTTGTCGGGTTGAAAGCAGTTTTCATCCAATAGGAGTTGGTCATGCCAGTCCACCAGAAGCATAAGGTCAACCCAAGTAAATGGGATACACAATCTACTTAGAAGACAAAGAAGTAATTGAAGCTGTAACATGCATGGCTTACATAAAATAAATTATACTTTGACAATAATAGTCAATGCATTACGCTTATGGAATATTAATATGATATTTTGAAAAAATTGCATTGTTATAAATGGTCTTATAAGGTGGATGTACCAGGGTAGCCAGTGAATGAGTGAAATTAAAATTTTCATAAGTTTTTTTTTTGCAATTTTTGGGTCAGTCTAAGTCAGGCTGTATGTTGAACAAAATAATATTGTTTCACAACCTCATCTCATAATGTAGTTTACAGAATTATAATCATTAAAATCATCAATATAACCATCTAGGTTCATTTAATCCCATTGAATTACTTTTTTATGAAATAGTCCGATCTGCATTTTATTGGAAAAAAAACGAAAACTTGAATTTCTGACTTCAAGTACCCTTACCTTGAAACACCATGGTGCTTCAATCTTAACAATAGTTACGAGAGAGAGACTACTCTTTTTTATTATTTATGGGTAATCTAGGGCTATTAATTGTATACATTTGGAAGACCCGTTTTTTAACCACTTTTTAAATGCAAAATTGAATTGTTGTGTAATTTAATTATAGAAATATCACAGAACAGCTGAAAATTGGTATTATAATGCATGAAAAGATACAAACCATGCATTATTTATCAGTGTAGACTAACCTGACCAAAGGAGTTGCTTTCTGCAGATTGAGGCCCCAACTCTCAACAAACTCGTAGTTCTTCCTCTTGCTGTACTGAATCACATCATTAGCCAAGTAAAACAGTACCAGCCGCTGTTCTACCTTCACCCTTTTCAACACATTCAGCCAACTTTGCACTATCTTCTTGTGGTGCGGCCTTTGCTTCAGACACCACGACGATAACCCCTGGATACTCTCCTGAGTGTCCTTCAGCTGGCTCAGACGTTTCTCAAACGCTAAGGTGTTAAAATCTTCTGTTTCCCCCATTGTTATCAAACTAAAAATTATCACTGACACATAATAATATTGTAGCGTCGCATGATCCGACAGGCACTAATTTTTATTACACTCTCTTCGTAAACACAACCTTAATTTTCGCGATAGTTTTACACGAACAATTTCAACACACAGCACAAAAATGTGAACAAATAAACTGAACGAAAAACCGCGTTGTTAGCATTAGCTAATCAGATAGCATGTTTACTACACGTGTATGCATGAAATGATAAATTCATTTTACTCTTCTTCGTAAAACTGCGTACAACAGTATTATTTCCAAGTTTTAACTTGTTATTTCCAAACAAATACAGAGAAATACTAAATTATTACGGAACTATTGCCAAAGACAACAACCGCCATTTTCTCAGTGATTAGTTTTTATAGAATCCATGGCACAATGGCAGGCATACGAATTACGCATTCAGCCTACTAAAATGCAACCAAAACCATTTGAAAGTTTGTACAGTGCGACGACATAAAAGAGTAGAAAATAAATGAGGGCTCCACAATCGGTCAGGTGGCAACCCAGTTAGTACGACCTTGCTGATTTTGATACTTGAATATTATTATTGGTTTATTAGCTATGAATAATGAGTAAACAATTATTTTAAATAAATATGTTTATTAATTCATTGCTTTCAATAAGTTCCGCGTAGATCAAAGATTTGGTACGTAATAGTAATAAAACTACAAGTTCACTCAAATATAATAAGAAGGACTTCGAGGGACGACCCTTTCTGTGTTTAGCTGGTGTCGAGAATTACCCGCCGTTTTGCACTATTCTGCGCACTGTGCTTACAGAAACACCAAAAACAAACAAAGCATGGTATTAATTAACTTATACTTATAATACAACTTTAAACTAGTGCTTTTATCTTCATAATATAACTGCTGTCAGTCCGACGAAAAAAGTCCCGCGCATATGTTCATAACGTGAAAATATTTTAAAATTGTTTCTTTCCACTAGTCGGTTGCTTCAACAAATATGGTATGGCAAAAAACGTATTTGGTAATACGCAATTAAATTTCATTAAATTAATGCTTTTGCCTTACTATCAACGTTGTTAAGTCGCGCTATAACTACAACGGTATTTGTTTATCTTAGCATAACCTCAATAATGGTAGACAACTAATTTGTAAATACTATTTAAATCGAAAATTTTGCTCCCTGAATGTAATAATCGTTTGTAATTAACGTTTACTGCAACTTTCAATAGTTACTTACCAGTAAAATCTGCTGTACGATGGCAAACACCTTCGAAGTAGAATAGCAGCTTCCCAGCTTGTAATTCGGTCAAACACCACATGAAACTTGAACATTACTTCACAGGCACCTCCACGAATTACCTTATTCATGATATGTCGCTGTTTTCCTGTCCACACTTAGAAATAATACACAAAAACCAAAATTCTAATGAAAAACGAAACCGATCGAGAAGAATTGACAGCTCAAGTACTTATTTTAGATGTTGCCAGAAAATGAAAAATTTCAGTTCCCAAATATTTAATTTCTACTGAGTGTGAACAGGAAAACAGCGACATATCATGAATAAGGTAATTCGTGGAGGTGCCCGTGAAATAATGTTCAAGTTTTCATTGCAGATTTCACTTGTAAGTAACTATTGAAAGTTGCAGTAAACGTTAATGAGGGATTTTCTTTTTAGCTCTTCCCTAGTTGCTGGATAGATGGCGCTAGGAGTAAGTATGATAATGCAAGGAACGGAACCTAAAAAAACTGATTTTAACAAAGCGCGAGAAATGTTGGTTATATTCGGAAGGTTAAGCAAATGAAAGTTTCAGTCAACGAGAGTATGTGACGTGACATAATGTTTTTTTTTCAAGCGTTTTGGCTTTGGCATAGTAAGTTCAACGCCATCTATAGAGTTCTTGGAAACTAAGTTTTTTTTTAAAACCTCAAAAGGAAAACCTCTCATTACAAACGATTAATACATTCAGGGAACAAAATTTTCGATCCCTCTCAGGCCCGAAGGATCCGTAAATGGTACAAATAACGAACATGCCTTGAGCCCCGCTGTACCGTTTACGGAACAAATCTAAAGGGTTAATTAAAACATTTTTCAAAAATAACTTATAGCTCTAAACCGTTTGCAATTTTTTTTACTCTATGTCCAACTAGTAATCGATTCAAACGATACCAAACTTTAGTAACATTCTAAACGGGGCATCACTATAAAAAAAAAAGAAGCGCGTCAGTCGTTGAAACTAGAGATGGTAACTAGCCGAGATTTCAATAGCTTAGCTAGCCGGCTATTTGTGGTTGAATAGCCAGCTAGCTAGCCAGCTATTTTGGCTACTTGGCTATTGAACTTTAACGGCTACCGCTCGCTAGCGGCGCAGCGGGACTTAAATGAATAACGATCAACTGCTTTGCGATTCGAGTTCGATCCTCACCGCGACTATGTCAAGAATCTGTAACTAACTAGTACCTTTCTAACTATCGTATTTCGTAAATTCGTACAATAACCGAACGAAATTACTAAGTATAATGCCTTCTCTTTCTTTATTCTATTTTGTGACTATTGTGAGAAAGAGATGTGCGATATGAATGAAGTTCGCACTCGCATCTCACATTACGTCACTACCTACTCAGCGCAGTGAGCACGCACACAGCTAGTTAGCTAACGGCTACTCGGCTACTCCGGCTAGCCGGCTACCGAATATCGCGACGGCTACTCGGCTACTCCAGCTAGCCAGCCGGCTACCGAATATCGCGACGGCTACAAAACGCAGTAGTTATATTAGCTATCCGCTGCGGTGCCGTATTCTAGCCAGCCAGTAGCCAATAGATAACTATCGTATTGACGGATATCATAGCCGTGGCTATTTCATTAATAGCCAGTATTTGGCTAGTTATTGGAATAGCTACCCATCTCTAGTTGAAACGTCAGTGTAGGTAAACATTGAGTGCCGCTCGAGTGATTTATTGTGTTTTTGTTTAGATAAGTGGTTGAAAACTTTGTGAAGTGAATGTTTATTACCTTATTATTGTATAATGCTACTTTGTAGCAAGATATTTACGTAGAACAATGAACCAAAATTATTTTGTGAGCCAACAAAATTTTTGTCGAACGATTTTTTTGTCAACATGGAGTGAACAATTGAAAATGTGAATTTGACTGTTCTAAAATGAAATATGGTCTTGGAAACAGCAAAAACAAGGTAAGTAATAATCATAATTCATTATTTAATATAAAAATAAGCATACATATTCATATTTATATAGATTTCAAGTGTTTTCAAATCGAGGTCAATGACAGTAAAATGACAGTTCGCCGTATACGAATTTTTTGTTACAATCTAGTTGAAATCTGATTAGAATGTATCAGTAAGACTCCTATATGAATTATGTATTAGGTTACTTGTGTATTTGTTACATTGGTTCTAAAGTTTCGTGTAAATTGAATCGGTAGTTTTACCAAAAAAAAAATAAGATACGGCCACAGGTCTTAGCGCGGCAAATTCTCATATGTCATCTATCTCATATCCTTTGTTTATAATACTGAAGTGGTTTTACAAGTGCTACAAATTGTTAATATTTCTGTTCTTAACTTTTTTTTTCATCTACCCACGTACTATCGTATTATCCAAATGTTTACTGATAATGGATAAAGTGACGGATGTCGTTGATGAATCGTGCGGGAGTGACATTATAGAGGAGGAAATACTAAAAGAAAGTGAGCAACAAGTTAATCCATGCATAATGGAGAGGAGTTATAGTACTCAGATCGAGATTCAGAGGGTCCCAGAGAAAAGAGCTAGAGAGGACAGTGAGGAGATTATAGAAGATGAAGATGGATTTATTACCGTTAGAAAAGGAAACAAGAAGCTAGCAAGAAGATTATCTAGAAAATCTGATACTAGTGTAAGCGGTGAAAGAAGTGCACAACCACAGGGTAATGTCGTGAGCATTACGGGAAAAGATACAGTTTTGCCAAAACAATTTGGTTTAGCTAAGTTATTGAAGTCAGAAAACATTATAAACATAAATAAAATACAGTATAAAAATGCATACAAGGTAATCATAGAAGTAGAAGATAGAGAGAACGCTGAAAAACTGGTTAAGTGTCAGAAATTTCAAGATATGGGATACAGGTGCCAATTTGCAGATGAAATCAGTTTATCCTATGGAGTTGTTAAACAGATAGATTTAAATATAGATATAGAAGAAATTCTGCAGAGCTTAGAAAGTGAATATGAAGTTGTCAGTGTGAGAAGATTAAAACGCCTTGAAGTATCTAAGGAATGGGTGGACAGCGAGACAATTCGACTATGTTTTAAAAGTTCCACTTTACCCCCATATGTGTCTATGTATGGGTGTCGGTTTAAAGTGGAACCATATATGTTTCCAGTGACGCAATGCTCCGGTTGCTGGCGTTTTGGACATTTAATAAAGTCATGTCCAACAAAAATAATACGCTGCCCGAAATGTGGGGAAAATCATAGCAATTGTGATACTACCAAATACAAATGTATAAATTGCAAGATGCCACATATGGCATTAGAAAAGTCATGTCCTGTGTGTATTAAAGAAAAGAAAATACGAGAAATAATGTGCGAGAAGAATACCACATACCGAAAAGCCCTGTTCACATATTTAGAAGGGAGAAAAGTACTAGTTGAGCAACAGACTATAGAGACTACTGAGGAAATAACGCACAATAAGTCAAATTATTTAAATAATGATAAGACTTCGTATAGAGACATGTTAGTCACAAAAGCTCGGCCAGAGAAGCAAATTCCGGAAAGAAGTGAACAAAATAATAATACCGGAGACAGAGGAGAACAAAGTATGGAAGATTCGGTAGATTCAATCATTCTCGATAAGACTGTAAGGAAACAAAAGAAAAAGAAAAAAAGGTCAGATCAGAGTCATAATTTTACATTGGATAATGAAGAGGAATCACATCTACAACAAGAAAGTATGGAAAGCAGGGAGCCCACAAAGCGTAATGTAGACTTTAAAACATTATTTCGTAAATTAAAAGAAGTGTGTTTGTCCGATTGTAGTTTTGATGTCAAAGTTAGATTAGTATTTAAATTTATACTTGAACAATGTTTTCAGTTAATTTGGGGGTTACTTAAAGAAGGGGATATTTATAGTAAATTTATTTCGGTTTTTAAAGATGGCCTGTTCACGTAAAAATATAAATCTAAATATAATGCAGTGGAATGCACAGAGCTTGAAACCCAAACTAGAGGAATTTAAATGTTTACTGTTGCAAGAAAAAATACACGTAGCATTAATTAGCGAAACTTGGCTGAGGAAAGAGGTCTATGTAAATACTAATTCATACAATATTTATAGAAGAGATAGAGAGGATTCGTATGGTGGGGTTGCTATCGTAGTTCATAATTCATTAAATGTACAGGAATTGCAGGTAAAGTCAAATAATTCGGGCATCGAGTTATTGTGTATTAAACTTAATAATTGTGGCTATATTAAATACATAATTTTAATCTACTGTCCTAGTTCTGTTCATACTACACAATCCGATTGGGATAGAATTTTTTCTTTGTTTCCTAATAACTGTTTAATAGCGGGAGATCTTAACGCTCATCACACGAATTGGTCGTATAAAAATGATAATAGAGGTAGACAAATTTTTGAGTCAGCATTAGAATTTGGTTTTACATCTCTGAATACTGGACAGCCCACTAGGATTAAATTAGTGAATAATATCTTGCAATCTTCTTCACCCGATGTTACATTTGCATCTGTGGATATTGCTGTTAATTTTGAATGGAATATTATGAACGAAAACTTAGGTAGTGATCATTTATTCATTAAATTTAAAGTAAATTATTACGAGGATGTTAGTTTTCATAAAAAGCGTAACTATAAATTAGCCAAGTGGACTGGTTATAGAAATTATCTTTTAGATTGTTTTTCGCTTTCTGATATGGGCGGTGATGTTCAAGGGTTGTATGATTATTTCACCTGTCAAATAAATAGAGCAGCCGATGAGAATATTCCTCTTATTAAATTTTGTAATATACCAAATAGTAAATTTAAGCCGAAGGGATATTGGGGGCCAGATATATCTAAATTAGTTGCCGAGCGTCGACTAGCACTCAAAAAATTTAGAGGGAATCCAACACCAAGGAACCTTACATCACTTGAAGGAAAAACATTGCAGGCTAAACAGGCTATTCAAAAAGCGAGATCTAATGACCATAAGAAATTGTGTGAAAATATTGATTACAAAGTCTCAGCTTCAGACATGTGGCGTCGATTGCGATGGGTGAAGGGTTATAGGAAATCTAATATTCAGTGTTCTCAGGAGTTAAAGAGAGAAATGTTATGTGATCTTGCACCAGATTATGTCGCTTCACTAAAACCTATCTTTACATCTAGACACGTGTTGCTCGAATCCGAGTTTACGTTGCAGGAGCTGAATAATTGTTTAAAGAAAAAAGACTCTGCTCCAGGCGAAGATAAGATTACGTATTCCATGATTTTACATCTACCAACTTGTGGTAAATTGTATTTACTCAAAATCTTTAACATTATACTAAATTCTGGTAATTTTCCATTGCAATGGCGTGATATTAGAGTAATCCCTATACCAAAGTCTGATGCTGGCTCAAATGCAAGCAGCAAGCCAAGACCTATTTCGTTGATGTCGTGTACATGCAAAATATTTCATGCTATGATTACTAAAAGACTTGAATGGTATGTGGAGAAGAATCGTATTTTGTCGCCAAATACAGTCGGTTTTAGGAGAGGACAATCCAGCTATGATTGTCTTACACGTTTAGTGACTCAAATTCAGATAGGCTTTTCAAAAAATTTCTCAACGATAGCTTGTTTTCTTGATATCAAGAGTGCATATAATAATATATTAATAGACAAGTTATTGCAGGTTCTTGATAGCTTGGGTGTGGGTAAAAGTATTTGCCAATATTTATGGAATTTTCTTAGTGAACGTCACCTTAAAGTTGCTGATGAGTCCGAAATCGATATAGTCAGATATGCACGAAATGGCTTAGCCCAAGGTGATCCCATCTCTCCGTTACTTTTTAATATAGCCACTTATATGTTTTGTAGGGATATTGTTGATGTGCATTCGTGCCAATACGCAGATGACTTTGTACTGTATTTTACTTGTAAGGATATTACAGAGGGTCGGGACAAAATCCAAAATGCTTTAAATACTTTTACAGTTTTATTGGACGAATTAGGATTGGAACTATCTATAAGTAAATCGAAATATTGTGTTTTTAGTAGGGGATTTAGGCAACAGCAAATACAGCTTGTAATAAATAACAGAGAACTGGACAGTGTATGTAATTATAAATATTTAGGCGTTTGGCTAGATAAAACATTACGATGGGGTAAACAAATTAACGAAATAGTCGAAAAAATTCAGAGGCTTCTCAATTTACTTAAAATTCTTACGAGTCCTTCCTGGGGTGTCCATCAAATCCATCTGCGTAGGCTTTATATAGCTTTAATTAGAAGTAGGCTAGATTACGGGTGCTTTTTATATGACAATAGTGCTAAATCTAATATTTACAAATTAGAAAAAATCCAAAATCAGGCTTTAAGAGTAGTAGGGAGTTTTATAAGAAGCACACCGATACACGTTATGGAGTGCGAGCTCTGTATTCCTCCACTGCACGTTAGGAGAAGATGGTTAGCATTCAAATATTGCTTAAAGTCAGGCTCTATATCCGATAATGTAATAATAAAACAGCTGTCAGAGCTTAGCGCTATTAGACACACCAGATATTGGGCAAATAAAAAGCTTCCATTACTTGTTATTGTTTTTGAAGAGGTTAGGGAGGAAAGTATAAGATCATCCCCGATTTTAGAAATGTTTTCATTAGATGTATGGGTAACTAGAATTAACACTCAAAATATAATAAAGATTAATTTGGACTCAATTAAAAAACCTAAGAAGGCGTATGATGTTGATTTAATTAAAGCAGAAACTTTGAGAGAAATATCGGATAAGTATCAAGAGTATTATAAAATTTATACTGATGGGTCTAAGAGCGCTAGTGGTAATGGCGCTGCTTACTATGATCCTTTGCATTCGGATAATACAAATACCTATTTTAAAATAAATAATTTTGTGTCAATTATGTCTTTGGAGCTTTTTGCAGTTTCAGAAGCACTTACTTATATTATATCCATTGAAAATAACAGAAAGATATTAATTTGTGTAGATAGCAAAAGTGCACTACAACATATAGCTCGATGCGCCTCTGGTTACAGAGGTGCACCGATAGCTTATAAAAATTCTTTCTAAAATACACAATCTATCTAAAAGAGATATAGATCTGAAATTGCAATGGGTTCCTTCACATATAGGTTTAAGTGGTAATGAGGAGGCTGATCGTTTAGCAAAGTTGGGTATTGTCGGGGGAAGAGAAAAAAACATTGGAACTAATTACATAGAAATATTGCCTAGGTATAAAAATAAATGTCATGAAGTTTGGAAAGAATATTTTAATCAAAGATCTAAAGAAAAAGGGATATGGTATAGGTCATTGGTTTCGGAGCCTCCTCATGTACCGTGGTTTTGTAACACTAGGCTTAGCAGAAAACTTATAGTGACAGCTCACAGACTGAGATCTGGACACATGCCGCTCAATAATTTTGGATTTTTAATGAAAAAAATTGATTCACCTAATTGTGAGGTGTGTGGCACACCGGAAGATGTTATACATCTATTGACGGAATGTGTCAGATTTCAGTCTGCAAGAGAGGATCTTCTTAGAGAGCTTGAGATAAATATGTACGATGTTTGTATGTTTCATCATATTTTGTCGACACCTAACTCCGGAGCTGCATATAGTTTAATTAAGTTTGTATTATTACGTTTTACGTTATAAGGTCCGATGGGACTGGCATATACAACTGTATAAAAGTCCCTTATAATAAATAAAGAGAAAAAAAAAAAAGTGCTGTTCAATAATAAAACACGGTATGTTTCAACACGATTCCAAGAATGTTTACGGCTTAAGATAAGAACGACTACAACTCGAGCGATAAGAGTTTTACCAAGCGGGGTCGGATGACGCATGCGATGACGTAACTGCGGCTGCGACGGCGGGGCGGGAGGGAGTTAACCTTTTTTTTGCGCCGGTCCTGAGAGGTATTTACAAATTAGTTGTCTACGATTTTTGAGGTTATGCTAAGATAAACAAATACCGTTGTGGTTATAGCGCGACTTAACAACATTGATAGTAAGGCAACAACATTTAATGTAATTAACCCTTAAGTGATTAGTGTGTATTACATTCGTGTTTATTGTTTTAGCGTAAAAATGGAGGTAAACAACGACAATGTTGTGAGATCGTTAGAGGAGGAACTGTCGGATGTGGAGGATACCCTTGATGAGAGTTGCAGTGATGTAGAACCTGAAGATTTGGAAATTCCTGTGATTTTAGAAGACTGTGAATCTGATGACTGCCTGCAAGTGTCGTCATCATCTTGAAACACGCAAAACGTGTTCAACTTGCGATCCCAAGAAGAAACGAAAAACATTTCATCTGTGTTTTATTTGTAAAAAACCAATCTGTGTGGAATTTTCTAACAAAATGTGCAAAAATTGTCGTGAAAAATTGTAAAACTTTTCTTCACTTCACTTCACTTTGTAAAAGTTTTGATTTTTTATACTTTATTTTTTTTACGTCATTAGAATATTATTAGATTCTTTAGAGAAATACCAAATTTGATAAAATATTTTGTTCCTATGTTGATAGATCTCATAATGTAAGCATAATTATATTTTTAGTTGAAATATGCCAGCAATTTATTTGTTCACATTTATGAGAAGAACATGTTTTGTTATTGTTCCTTTTTTCACTTAAATAAATAATTTTATATATAATACAGACTATTATTAATTTATTCTTATAATAAACCTTAACATCCTAAGAAAACTCATGTATATCCGATGCGGTCACTGTGACCGCGCGCAGGTCGTTACGTAACTGATATAGGGGTCAGGTGGTTAAGGGTTAATTGCGTATCACCAAATACGTTTTTTGCTATACCATATTTGTTGAAGCAACCGACTAATGGAAAGAAACAAATTTAAAATATTTTCACGCTAAGAACATATTTGTGCGGGACTTTTTTCGTCGGACTGACAGCAGTTATAATTATTTATGAAGATAGAGCACTAATTTAAAGTTGTATCTATAAGAATAACATGCTTTGTTTGTTTTAGGTGTTTCTGTAAGCACAGTGCGCAGAATTGTGCAAAACGGCGGGAAATTCTTGACTCCAGCTATACACAGAAAAGGTCGTCCCTCATAATATATATTTGAGTGAACTTGTAGTTTTATTACTATTACGTTCCAAATCTATTTATTATCTACGAGGAACTTATTGAAAGCAATGAATTAATAAACATATTTAAAATAATTATTTTCTCATTATTTATAGCTATTAGACCAATAATACTATTCAAGTATCAAGATCAGCTAGGTTGTACTAACTGGGTTGCCACCTGAGTAATCGCAGCGCCCTCATTTATTTTCTACTCTTTTGTGTCGCACTGTAGTTTACAATTTCGATTCAATTTCAGCAAAAGTAGAAAACAATTTAGGGTTTGATAACATAGACCAGTTGATTTGATTCCTCAAAAAATCTTGCATCAAAAGACGGAGAGTTAAAATCAACGGAGTAAATGTAATATCCATGATCGTAGTGAACATCTGCAGTTGTGGACTATCCCCATATACTATTATTCGGGGTTTAGGTATATCTTTTCACTGAAACATGATAAATAAAACAACTTTGTGCCTACACCACCGTATCAGGATGAGTATCTTTGTCTTGCCAGAGACAATAATACGCTGGGCTAGCTTTAATTTACAAGTATTTTCCATGCTATGCCGTGCTGGTGCTAAGCTCTACGTGTGGCTCTACGGCTGATGCCTGCCCTGCCAATCAGTGGAAAAGTTTAGTTTATCGGAGGTATATAATTATCTCTAGAAGTAACTTTGATTTGGACTTATGAAAAGATTATCGTTTAGCTCACCAGATAGTGCCACTGGCGAGTAAGGTCCTGTCAATAATTCTATTGTATACTTTATAAGTAAATAGCTTCGTATGTCTATTTTGTTACTTAGAACAACATATTGTAAACTTCAGATACGTATTTACAATATTGTCTGGAAAATTATCAAGCAAGAAAAAGAAAATCATCAGCCGCGTTGACACGATAATAGTATGTAAAGGCTGCCTTACACCGGGGCAACACTGCGGCATTGTAGAATACCACAAACCCGCATGCTACATTAAATTTAAAATGTTGCACATTGCGGTAAGAATCGTGCGGCATGGCAACAACTTGCGTCATGTGGCAGACTGTCGCAGCCAGTAGCAGCTTCTATCCAAACACAATGGATTCCATGCCACATTATTGGTGCGTCATACAGTTTATAGGAGCTAGGCATGATGTTGCCTCGGCGTAAAATAGGCTGCCGCATACCGCAAATGTTGGTTAAAAGTTGCATACCAGAAGATGACGCAAGCCACATTATGTAGCATGCTGCAATGCCGCACAGTGTTGCCCCGGTGTAAAGCACCCTTTACACTCTATGTTTCGTGCGTCTGTCGATGTCGCCCTCATTACAGTATATATGTTCTGTGAGTATATATGTTTTGTGGTCTGTCGTCACTCTCGTCTGATAACTTTGTATTATCTGTAGTTATCACTTGTCAAGTTGTCATAAGTTTGAAGTTTGTTTGTTGCCGGTGTTTGGGGATAATTACGTTTTTATTTTTTACACTTAAATTTAAATAGCTTCTTTGAGTTTAAATTCTTTCATCCTGCTGAGCTTGAGAATCTTTCTTCTCTGAGGAATAGGTAAGTATAACCTATCTTTAGGTCATTTAATTATTTATTACAAAACATGATTAGACTCACGCATGGTATATCTTTAATTTTTAGCAAAGCTTTGTGGTCATGTGGCTTTACTAATTCCTCAGAAATCTATGCAAATATACCAACCCGTGTACACGTAGAATTTAAAATCGTGCAATATCTACATAATTCTCTAGACTGTTTTTCGTGTTATCATAACTCTCATTTCACTAAGCACTAAACCCAATAATAGTGGCGCCCAACGTTGTAGGTATTGAGGACTTCCATAGGAAAAAAAAAACAAAACAAGTTTTAGACCATTGCCTAATTATTTTTATTTTACATACCTACATAATGGTACTTATGAATTTTTCAAGTGTGCGTGGATGGTCAAATCCGAAAATTAATATTCCTAGCCAGGAATCTAACCTGTTGATTTTGGGAAAAAATCACACACTGTATTAACCCTTTTCAATAGCTTCATTATGAAGTAATAATATAGAAAAATCCATATTATAATATATATTGCATTGCATATTATAAAATGCAAAATATGCATTTTTCTTCTTCGTCTAATGTGGATGATTTTATTATAACTTCTTGTTACAATGTAAAATTTAATAAGTGGAATGTGTAAAAAAAAAGTAAAAAAGTAAAATAAAACTTTTTCCAAAAAAAATATCCGACGGCGGAGAGCACTGTACATCTAGCCCACAGGCTAACCGTGTATAATGAAGTACAGTACGGTCGAAAAAGCGTGTCTTTGACTGGAAGTAAGCATTGTGCAAACATGCAAGCCAACATACTGGCTCTAACAGAAAATTCACACTCTCATTCAATATCATCATCGTCGTCAATATATGACCATGGTATTTAAACTCTCTGCAAAGGCGTGCCATACAATAGTACAGGAGGCACTTTGTCAGGGCTTCTACCCCAAACCTTAAAGTCCATGACCACAGACTTTTTGCAATAGGGTATATTATGCATGATTTTTTTTATCACTCTAACTAAACAAAGCGTATTAACATCAGAAATAGCAAAGTGAAAATATGTTTTTAATATCTATAAAAATACCAAGATATAAGCATTTGAACCTGATTAGACAGCGAGATCCGATACAGCGCATGACGTCATTCGCTGCATCGACGTACAAAATCCAAACTAAATTCCGTATAACTAGAAAGAGATGAAACATAAGTTTAAATGGTTATAACTTTTGTGTTGTTTGGCCGATTTATGTATTTTTTGTCGTTATTTTTATAGTAAGTACCTACTTTAACATTCCATATCGAAAAAAAAAAAAAAATTATGCATAGTATTCCCTATTACCCATAATCCAGGCCAATCGACTTTCATGAACTTGAAGGGTTGTATTGATGATTTTGATGATTATAATTCTGTAACTATATACGTCTTACAGCCGCGAATCATATTTTAATCAACATACAACCTAGCACTGCGGGCCTAAAATGGCCGCTTTAGCAGAATCCACGCAGAATCTTAGTACGAATCACGTTAAAAATTTAAAATTCTTCAAATGGACTTTACGATTATGAGCATAAAGTCCATTTTAAGAATTTTAAATTTTTAAAGTTATTCATATTACGATTCTGCTAAAGCGGCCATTTTAGAACCCGTTATTTTTGTTTTTTTTGGATGTGATATCATCAAATGACTTCCTCCCGCTCTGGGCGGAGCAGGAGGGAGTGTCAGACTTTTACTGACTAAAACCCATCCATGTTCCTTCATCGCCCTTTGTGTTCCGGGGCCACGGTATCTCTTTCGAACAGTCCCGCAACCCCGGCAGGTTGACCAAGACCCTGACTGGACCTTAAAAGAAACAGTGACCTCTGAGTTTGTTTCTTGTCAGAGTAGTCAGGTACAAAACAGTCGAAAAAAAATAATGTGTAAAAGTGTTTGTAAAAAATTCAAAATAAACATCATAATTATATATAAGGTGGAAAAATTACTTTTCCAAGGTCAAAATCATTCTTGCACCTTTATGAACTTGGAGGGTTGTATTGATGATTTTGATGAATATAATTCTGTAACTACATACGTCTTACAGTCGCAAACAAAATTTTAATCAACATACAACCTAGCACTGGCCTGCAAATTGCACAAAACGTAAGAAAATTTGAATTTCGCGGGCTACCCTTGAGCATCCACCTTAAGTAGAATACAGCTCTCATATCGCTACCTAACTCATACCTGTCGGATGATGACCGATGCGCGGCGCACGTTTCCTGCAGCTTCTATTGCCCGCGCGAATTTTTCCCCATTCACTGTTTCAGTCGCTCTCGTGCAGTTGCATTGCAACGTCAGATGCTTCGCTCTCGTATTGATCGTGTTCGGTAATAAGATAAATGTATAGGTAGTACGTTAGGTAGTGTAGCGAGACGGTGGGATTGATCTTCCCAGCCAATCTAGTCCACTCGCCGAGGCTTTGAGGTGTCGTGTTCGTTTTTTAATTCAGAGTCAGTTCGAAGATTTCGTGAATAACTTGAATGGACTAGGTAGGTACGTAGTTATTTGTGTTTTCCTGCTAGTGTACAGTGTGATAATTAATTTTCCTAAAGCTTTATGATTTGTTGCATAGTTTGTAAAACGTGGTGGGCGCGGGCCAGTGGGACTCTCTGCTTTGCCACCTTTTTTTTGCGATTTTGATAACTTGAGGTGAGGTCGAGGAAGAAGGAGAAGAGTGAGGCGGATTTCGGTCAAGAAAAAAAAACCTACATCACGATGGGGGGGATAATATGACAATCACGTGTATTGTTTCGTGAGACGAAATAAAAAAAGTTGTGACGCTTATATTTTTACCAATAATTAATTAAAATTTCGAGTAAGCGAATTTGTGTTAAAACTATCTGATACTTTTTTATTTTTTAAGATCTTTTCGATATTAAAAAATACACCTGATGCTGGGAGAGGGGAGAAGGGGTTGCCTAAAATCGGGTCGACGGGAAGGCGGGGGGCTATACAAGTGGCCCCAAAAACCTCTAGTGATTATAAAAAAACTTTTTGCAAAAAAAATAAAACCGACTTCAAAACACAAAAAAGTGAAAAATAACTTTAGCTTCAGAAGTCGGTGACCTTTTTTGATTCATTTAGGTTTTTTTTGTCACCGACTTCTGAAGCTAAAGTTATTTTTCACTTTTTTGTGTTTTGAAGTCGGTTTTATTTTTTTTGCAAAAAGTTTTTTTATTTTTCCATTTTTAGTCGTAATAGCCTATACAAATAATATATGCTATGCATTTATTTTACATTGTTAACAATATTATACATGTCATGGTAATAGGCTTATCCCCAATAAATGGAACTTAACATATCTAAACTGTCGAAATTTACGTGTATTGTACACATCTGCGTACCCCTCAGAGCATACAGGCGTGATGTTACGTCATGATGTTGTATAAACAATAAACATCCAAGTGATTGCAAAAATTACGACCGATTTACCGTCTAGTTTTGAAGAGTTCCATTATATATCTCCGAAGACCAGCATCAGATCTTCACCAAATTTAAATGCGACCATCTCAGGAGTATACTCTTTCAAATAAAAAAATAATTTTGAAAATCATTCCACAAATGGAGGAGAAATCGGTGAACATACAGTACCTGGCACGTAAGTTGGCAAGGTTTTGGCGGAGTGGGGGCAAGTTCGCGCATCGTACACTTAGTGGAACAAACCACTGGTCACTTAAATTTTATTGATTGTCATTTTTGATTATTGCCATCATTTATTTTTAATCATGTAGTTAAACAAAGCAGAGGAATTCGTGACTTTTATTAGGTGTTATAAATAAAACATAATACTGATGCATTTTTTTTTATTATGTAAAAAAAAGTATTATTATTAAAAATTATAGGTTCTCGTCGTCACTATCGGTTACTAATACCGTTACACCTGGCATCAAATTAAAACTACCACCTGAGCTGGTGGAAGGAGTTGACTCCTCATCCTCGACAAAACTATCGTCACTCTCGTCGGTATTTGGTCCTGGCATTGTAAAAAACGTAACAAAAACTAAATTTAAAACGATAACAACAACTGGTAACAAAAACTAAATTTAAAACAACAACAATAACAATAACTCGTAACAAAATCTTAATTTAAAACTAAAACTGAACTCGTAACAAAAACAAAGGGTAGAGTAGTACTCGTGCACTAGCACCGCAAGTATAATCGGGAGCGAACGGAATGTAGACGCAGTGCGGGAGGCAGGGGTCGACTGACGCGCCAATCGCGCGCTCGGATCGGCGCTACTTCATACCCCGCGTCCCGCTTGACCGCCAAAGAGACCTAAAAAACGACTTCTGCGCATCTAACGACTCTTGCCAAGTTACGTGCCGGGTACTGTACATGAAATTATACCACACGACTGAAGTAAAAATATTCATAAAATGAAAACTACTGGGCCAAGCTATGTAAAATTTTTATGGGACCAAATGGCAACTATTCCGCATCAAACTAAAAAAGAATCACGTAAATCGGATCATAAATCTCAGCGTAATCGGTGCACATACATAAAAAAAAAAAAAAAAAATACCTATCGAATTGAGAACCTCGTCCTTTTTGGAAGTCGGTTAAAAAGACGGCCCTTATGTGTATAGCGATCATAACTTTACTTTATTCCATTAATGCACACAAAATTAAAAGATACATCGTGACTTTTTAAACGTCTTACAACGGCAGCTCACTTCGTGTATCTTAAGACTACTAAACATTCATTAAAAAAAAACGGAGCAGTCTTTGGGGACTGCCAATAGAAGTGAAAACAAAAAGTACAGTAAAGGCGGGGCGCCCCAGTCGTAGCACTAGTAATGCCCCGCGCATGCCTATGTGGTGCTACGCCGTAGCGGATGCTACGAGTGCTACGAACGGCTACGAAGCGTGACCGCACGTTACGTTACGTGACGATGAGTTCAATGTTTTTCCTTCACCCAAAAAGTGCTCAACGCGCCTAAAAAAGTTTTCACTTCAAAAATTGTATTTATGACATTTGAATACTTGATTAAAAAATAAAAATATTATCTTAATAAATTATTGGTGAAAAAAAATTCTCGATTACAGCTATTTTATGTTACATTGAACCACCTTTGTAAAACGACTAAAAAGTAACGGTGTATACCTACACAATGTACAGACCATATATTAGAATAATCGTACAGACTAACACATCAAGCTACCCAAAACTGTCTAATCTTCCCAAGCAACCTTGAACCTAATGCTTTGGCGATTAAGTTGAAAATATTTTAAAGAAATCTGACAGATTATAGTAGTTTGATGTGCTGGGAGTCTGTACAACGGCGAGCTGAACCCCAGAATTGGAGTTTACCATTTTGTTTTCTATTTTACTGCAAAGCAAAAGTTGCCCTATTTCCCCTCGGTATTTTATAAGAGACTAGCGGCCCGTCACGGCTTCGCACGGGTGGCCATTTTATTTTGTTCTACTATTAAATATAGCCTAGGTATGACACTCACAATAATCGTGGCTTTCTATTGGTAAAAGAATTTTCAAAATCGGATCAGTAGATCCAGAGATTATCCCCTACAACCTCACAAACTTTAATTAGTATAGATAGATATACAAGATTGATGTTACGTTTTAGCATGGCGATCGGCGATCGTTTGCGGTCAGTAACCTACCCCTAATATCTCGTTGCACAGACCAAAATGATAGACAGTTGTATTTGCTTTCAGCTAGGCGTGGCCCATGCATGCATACGCTTTATCGATCGGTGTTTAACGGTGGCGCAGTACGATTTTCACTGCTACCAAATGCGCCTCGCCCGACTCACGCTGGCCCTTTATCTGAGTAATCATGAAGTTTTGTTTGATATAAGTATCTTTCTACCAAATTCGCATCTGATTTCATCATCAGCTTATTAATGTTCCCACTGCTGGGACACAAGCCTCCTCTCTATGAGAGGGAATGGGCTATAATCCACCACGCGGGCCCGGTGCGGATTGGTAGATGTCACATGTCTTCGAATTTTTGGTTCTAGGACATGCCGGTTTCCTCACGATGTTTTCCTTCACCGTTTTGAGAGCAGTGGTGATGAAATAAATTACACAAAGTAATACGCCTGCCTGGGTTCGTACCCACGACTTACTGTTCGTAAGTCGGGGCCGCCACTACTAGGCCACCGCTGCTCTCTCTGATTTCGTAAGATATTATTTTTTGGAAAATTGAGTCTGCCGATTTGAGGCTTCGTGCTACATAAGTACAAGCCATGCATGAGCCACAAAGCGCAAAGCAAATTCGATTAACCTTTATATAAAGACAGGAGAAAAACCGTGCAAGGTTCCTCAGCCTCCTACCAAGATGGGTGTTGTTGATGGAGAGCTACTGTCAAGTTTCTGTGTGTGAGACTGCACAAACAGACTCACGATGTCCGCGATTACGCGGAGCCCTAATCAAAATAATATTTGTTCAATTGACAAAGGAAAAACAACTATTCAATACACTTACCATCACGTTGGTACCGGTGATGTGACGTAGTCCTTGGTCACGTCGTATCTGAGTGGGGTGTAAGTATAACTGTGGTTTGTGTGGTGTATGTGTAGTTATGTAAGGTTCGACGGTAACCAAAGACCACCGTCGACTCCAGGATCAAACCTTCAGATCCCACACGTGGCACCTTTCACCAATGTCCAACTGAATTTTATCCCGGTTTGCTAACCCAATCGGGAATTCACAATAGTCCAGCACGAAATTTAGGAATTTACCGGCGTTCAAATGACACAAAAGGCCGGACATAACCAACAAATCACTCGCGGTCAAGACCCAAAATGGCGAGATTTCTCAATTTTCACTCAATTATCAACAAAATATCAAACACTGATCAGGATTGTATCGGATTACCATTAACTCAAAGTTTCAATCAATAATTACACGACAGCCGCGTGCACCAAATTACAAGACACGGAGCGACATTTTTCCAACCAAAATTGCACTGACAAGCAAACGTCATCGCACCACAGACAACTGAACGTAATCTGTCAAACGTCAAAAGGTGCGTTCAGAAACTTGGTGGATGAAACATCTACCCCCCCCGGACGGGCCGTCCCGTCCGCTAATCAATTGGCAGTCTTGACAAGGTTGCGACCGCTCTCTTCATAACCGATCCATCCACTAAAACCTCAGCAAAACGAGGTACCCCGTCGGTGCCAGCCACCAAATTGAGAATGCGCCCCCGGCGCCAATACAGAGGCTTAAGGTTGGCATCCTTAATAAGGACGAGGTATCCTATCTTGGGCGGATGAGTTTTATCAGTCCACTTGACGCACTGCTGGAGGATGTGCAGATACTCTAAGCTCCAACGCTTCCAAAAGCTCTGAGTGAGCTGTTGCACCAACTGAAACCGCGATAGCCGATTTTGGCTCACATCAACAAAAGGGTACTCAGGCAGAGCGACAAGTGGCTGTCCAATCAAGAAATGGCCCGGGGTTAGAGCCTCCAAATCGTTAGGGTCCGAAGAGAGCGGGCACAATGGACGCGAATTTAGTACCGCTTCAATGCGACAAAATACCGTAGCTAATTCCTCAAAGGTGAGAACGGTGTCTCCCAACAATCTCCGCCAGAGTCCCTTTGCCGCTTTCACCGCGGCCTCAAAAATACCCCCCCAATGGGGGCAGGCTGGCGGGTCAAACAACAAGTGACCCCTCGACGGGCCAATTTGTTACCAATGTCAACCTGGCTCTCATTAAGAAAGTCATACACTTCTTTCAAATAGTTACTTGTACCCTTGTAGTTGGTACCGCAATCAGACCTGATCAGAGAAGGTAACCCACGGCGAGACGTAAATCTGTCCAAAGTTGCCACAAAGGCCTCCGTCGAGAGGGAGGATACCAGCTCCAAGTGCACTGCCTTAGTTGACAGGCAGACAAATACGCACAAATAAGCCTTGACAATTTTACTATTGCGAAGGGTAGACGTCTTTATCGAAAAGGGACCAGCAAAGTCCGTTCCTACGCCTGCAAAGGGCCTCGCCTCATTGACACGATCAGCAGGCAAGTCTCCCATCTGGGGCTGCATCGTTGGGGCCTTAGTCCGATAGCACGGTATGCAACGGAAGACGATGCTACGAATGGTACGACGAGCCGACAAAATCCAAAACTCTCGCTGCAGAATGGCCAACAGCGCATTGCAACCGGCGTGCGAGTTCTTAATGTGACGATCAGTCACCAACAATTTAATCAAATGGCCCGCCTTGGGCAACAAAAGGGGGTGACGGACCCCATAAGGAAGGCTAGAGTGCCTCACAACCGTCCTCCAACACGCAAAAGACCCGTTTCATCCAAAAAGGGGTTCAACTTACTAACGGCTCCCGACAACTTAACTCTACCGGACTTCAAGGTCTCGATCTCCTTCTCAAAGTGTACGGCCTGCACAGAGCGAACCCACAGGAGGAGTGACTCCTGTCGCTCTTGAGGAGAGAGAACCGGTGACAGGATCCCTGGATTCCTAGCATTGTGACCAAAACGCCTGATCCACGAGGTAACGTTCAACAATTTGTCGAGGGAGCTGTATCGATTCAACAAAATATCAGGATCAAACGGAGGGTCCTTCGTCCCAACAGCGAGCACCTTAAGCCCGGGCAAAGGATCCGACATCAAAATTGGCGTTCGAGGCCAATCATCCTCGGGGCGAGTCAGCCAATCCGGTCCCCATCAAAGGGGGTGCACAATCAGGCTCAGGTGGAGGGGCGGCCTTCAACACTGGGCCCATCACCGCAAAGCCAAAGATGGTCGAGACAGCCACCAAACCGTTCGGCTGCAAGACTTTCACATTACCCAACAATATTCTCCCTAGTACATCGGAACCCAATATCAAATGAGCTGTATTAGGGGAATCAAACCGGCGGTCAGCCAAATCCAGGCCTGACGTCAACCGGACAATATCAGGCGACAGCTGACGTTGGGGATGACAGCCCAAAATACTCGTCAGAACAATGGCCGAAGGAAAAAACTTAGGGTCCAAACAACTCACAGGAGTGAGCCCAAATAAGGTTTGTCCCTCAACAGTCGGGATAGGTGTTTCGCCTATTCCATTAATCGTGCCTGAAAAGGCACGGACATCCAGGCTCACCCGACCCGCTAACCAAGACGACAAAAGGCAACCCTGGGCTCCCGTGTCCAAAATGGCACGGACCACAACAGAGTCCCCCGTGGGTCCCCAGACCCTGACCGATGCCGTTGGCAACAAAACCGTGTCGATCTGGGGAGGTACGTTAGCGGGACAGGCGCCAATTTCCTAGTAATGCCTGGGCGGCGACTGATCGCCGCATCCAGGCTGGGGTCTATCCCGATGAGGATAGTAGTCAAACTCCTCATCCGCGCGATGTCCCGAGCCGCGCGCCATCGCTGGAGGGGCATATCCCACCTGACGCCTGAGCGGCGGGGGGCGCGTCTCCAAACGGGGACGTTCCGCCAACGGAGGGGAGGGAAGGCGGTGCTGGTCTGGCCAACGTCGCCTACCAGCAGCTGCATACTCGCCTTCACGAGGGGAGGTCAATCGGCGGTCGCGCGGCTCCTTGCAATCCAGCAATACCTTGTTTATACAATAGCAAATTAAAGTACAAACCACAAGGGACACTACATATCATAATATATTATGTCAAACAATCTATGTTAATTTGAGTCAGGCTGACGGCAACAAATAAAATACCTGGGACAAACGGTCCAGTTAGGTAGGTCTAACTTCGAGAAAGAGGTCAATCGTCGAATCCGACTCGGTTGGGCAGCGTTCGGGAAATTGCGCGGTATCTTCTCGTCCAACCTACCGCAGTGTCTCAAGACGAAAGTCTATGACCAGTGTGTGTTGCACATTTTTAATATGAGCTTCGTTAACTCCGTTTTTTTACCAATATCTTCATCTCCCTTTACATTAATTATATAAGTTGCTGTCAGTTTCCATTTGGCATCAATCAAAGCACCAGCTTCGGGACTTTGTTGGATTTCGTTTTCTTCTTCATCAAAAACCGTTGCAATAAACGATTCTATAATACTGCAAACAAATTCATGGCGAATGATATCAATTTTGTTGCACATGAACATTATTATAGCATTCATACGTGTAAGGTTTGTTGATTTTGGCGGAAATTGGTTTACCACCTTCCAAGTAATCTCAATACAATCTGGCAGAAATTGATCGGGTATTTTACAATATTTTAGAAGACCGAAAACTTCATCATCATCATCTGGTCGTAGTGTCAGTGTTAACTGTTTCAATGTATCAAATAATATATCTTGTCCACTCGTAACTTTAGAAATCTTGTTGAAGATTCCTTTGTAAATAATCATCCTGAGCGAAATATTTTTGGTCTTCTTCCAAACTCGTAATGCAAGTGTATTTAAGCTTTCTGCATTGAAACATTCAAAAGCGAGACGAATGCCGTGTTTCTGAATTGATACCGGAGCATCTATTATTGATTCGACGAATTCCAAGCAAAGTGGTAGTGGCAGGTTAGCCAAGTACGAATGAAACATGGGTAAACAAAAATGTACGTAGTCTAGTTTTACATACAAGAGCATGGTCTTGAGCGGGACTGGAGGTCGCGAGTAGTAAGCGTGGGCACATATGGCTTGTTGAACCCGTAACAGCTTTTCATCAATTTCACTGTGATTAATTCCAGTTCCTTTTGGGGCGTATTTTGTCATGAAATCTACTTTCAACTTCTCGTCTCCTAGTTGAAAAATACCATGAGCTGCGGCTTGGGTGACTTGTAGCCATAACTGATCCTCAGCCAATAAAGAATTAAAAAAATTAAGATATTCCTTCGCAATATCGTGCGAGAAATATGTCTTCAACTTCTTGAGCACCGTGGTCATATGGTATCTGTAATTGCTATTGATATTTTTTTTCACCAGCGGAAGGTGCTCAACTAGGAGTTTCGCGTCTTTCTTTAAGTCACGGAACAGATCAAGCTTAGTTATTTCTGTTTTATCACGAATCAGTCTATGGTATTCAAATTCGGCCCAGTCCAACTTCATATATGCGTTGACTAGTTCGGGGATATCTTCTTTGGTTTTATCGAACTGGTCCAATAGATCCAAAATGAAATGAATATATTTTCTAAGACGATGCTTAACCTGATCCATATAAGGTTCACTTGCCAATCTCCTGATTTCGTCCATGTAAAAATTCAATAAATACTCAAATACTATTTCTTTTTGCTCATCTGTTAATTTATTTATGTAAAAGAAAAAGAAAAAAAAGCTCTCGATCTCCCTCAGATCTAGGATATAAGTATAATGAACTCTGTGATGTAGGATTTGCGAGACGTTAAGTGTAACGCGTACTTCGTATGGAACAGCAATATATCTTTGGTTAAGAACTATAATGAGCAATCAATGTTTTTTATTGAAAATTTCACGTAAGTAGATAATTACGTTACCTTGCCATCAATAGGAGCAAGTCATTGTTGATTATTTATCAGAGGATTATGATTTTACGAACGCATTTACTAACGCGTTTCGTTTGAGATGATATTGTTACAACACTACCGGTTTTTTTTTGTATGCTTATTTGAGTGTCTATTTCTGGCCATAATCGTTACATCACATTCGCACTGGTCAAAACACTACCGGTTATTAAACGAAAAATATTTTTATTTATCACAATCACTTAAGTATAACTCGACCACAAATTCATTACCAGTCACTAGGTATTCACTTAGATATCAAACTTGTTGTTCGCTTCGATTCGCTTCGTTGTATAAATAAAAATAAAATAATTACGATATATTATGTTGCTGTAAAACTACTTTACCTAAAGTATGCAATAATATTCATACCTTATAAATGTTCACTCAAAGTACTTACGGGATAATATCCGTGGTTTTCTTTTTTTTTCTTTGAGTGTAGTGAAAAACCGTGAAAGTCTTAAACAATGCTTATTAATGTTTTCTCCAATGCGCTACAACTCCGCCAACATAATACTCTAAGTGTAGGTACGGTCAAACAATCTATTTGGTTTACAGTATAACCAACAAATACATTGTAAAATGTTAACCAAATAGCTTGTTAACATCTGATACTCACTGTACCATTTTATTACTATTTTTTTTTCTTTTATTTCAGATCCAACATCAATCAAGATGATAAAACTGACGGGGAGCAACCTAGGCGAAAGACAGCGAGAATTGAACACAAAAGTGAAAGAAGCCGCAGCACAGAGCGTCAACTTCAACGAAATAAAAGACACGGCGGAAGAGTCCGATGTCGACAAGTTATTCAAAATAGATCTTGCATCCGAATACCATAACAGCGACTATATTATCGAAGTTCTCAAGTCTGGAGACAGTTTGTACATATCTCGAGCTCTCAAATGCAGTTGGATATTTGAAGATAGCTATTCACATATCATCAATGTAAACAATCTCCACAACAATGTGATACCTTTCATGTCTAACAAAATGAAAAAGAAGCTGCTGACAGCTATTTCCATACACGTCAGGACTGAATCAAGGGTAGTAGAATTTTATAAATACTGCATGGATAACAAATTAAAAACCATTGCATTAAAGTTTCTTAATTTTACCAATGACACTTTCAAGTTGGAGGTAATGCAGGACAAGGCCAACCGTAACCTTCTGATGCAGGAATATGGAAGCGAAGCTCCGAAGCATTTTATTGGAGTCTCATTCCCTCTAGCAGAAGCGTATATCAAGGCACTTAATAAAACCAACAGAATTGAAGTGTTTCAGAGGCTTAGCTATTTATACACAGTTTCGGGAGTGAACTATTTAGATCTGTTAGAAAAATATGTTGAAGTAAGTTCGTTACCCACTGTACGCACTGTACATACTGAAAATATCTGTTTAGGCTTGCGTATTTCAAAAAGCATTATGAAACAGCATAAGGACCGAGTTCTTAAAATGCCATCACTATACGTGAGAATATTAAGCAAAGCTGCTGTAGCCAGGTATAGTACGGCAGAAGATGCAAAAATTTACTTACCTGCTATATTGCCCAATAACGTTGAATGTTTTTGGAATAAAAACTTTTGCAGCGAATACGAATTCATACTCGATAAAATAACATATGGAAAGTTTGAATTCGTTAAAAAAATATTCACCGCCAAGTATCCGGAAGAAGACTTTGAAACGGTTAAATATTTTTATAACAGGCAGTGCTACGTTTTAATGACAACCGAAGAAAAGGAAATTTGGGCTTTAGAGCAAATAGCCAATGAGAATGAAATCCTAGGCATAGGCAAAGAATTTCTATGGTACAAGTTTGTAAACTTCGAAAAAGCTTTTGAGGAGATAAAAAAGCTTTTATTGATCGCTACAGATGATGTTAAACGGGCTGAAATGATGTTCACTCTGCTTGACTCTGCGAAAACCCACCGTGATGCACGCAAACTTATGAAATATTATTATGAGAAACATGGCAATGAACACAAATTTATTAAAGAGAATTTCGTTGATCGGATTTTGCATGACTATAATGTTTTCGAATTTGATAAAGACTGCTGGACGGCTTTTAATAAAATGCTTCACAATTTGCAGGTTTACCATGTAACTAACTTTAACAGCAAGGGTGAATATAGGTTAGTTGCTCTTATATACTGCACCATTAACCAAAAGGAAGTTCCTCAAGCCATTCTAAATCAATTAAATTGTGAATTGCAATTTTATCCGTTTAAAACGTACATAAATAAATTAACAGATGAGCAAAAAGAAATAGTATTTGAGTATTTATTGAATTTTTACATGGACGAAATCAGGAGATTGGCAAGTGAACCTTATATGGATCAGGTTAAGCATCGTCTTAGAAAATATATTCATTTCATTTTGGATCTATTGGACCAGTTCGATAAAACCAAAGAAGATATCCCCGAACTAGTCAACGCATATATGAAGTTGGACTGGGCCGAATTTGAATACCATAGACTGATTCGTGATAAAACAGAAATAACTAAGCTTGATCTGTTCCGTGACTTAAAGAAAGACGCGAAACTCCTAGTTGAGCACCTTCCGCTGGTGAAAAAAAATATCAATAGCAATTACAGATACCATATGACCACGGTGCTCAAGAAGTTGAAGACATATTTCTCGCACGATATTGCGAAGGAATATCTTAATTTTTTTAATTCTTTATTGGCTGAGGATCAGTTATGGCTACAAGTCACCCAAGCCGCAGCTCATGGTATTTTTCAACTAGGAGACGAGAAGTTGAAAGTAGATTTCATGACAAAATACGCCCCAAAAGGAACTGGAATTAATCACAGTGAAATTGATGAAAAGCTGTTACGGGTTCAACAAGCCATATGTGCCCACGCTTACTACTCGCGACCTCCAGTCCCGCTCAAGACCATGCTCTTGTATGTAAAACTAGACTACGTACATTTTTGTTTACCCATGTTTCATTCGTACTTGGCTAACCTGCCACTACCACTTTGCTTGGAATTCGTCGAATCAATAATAGATGCTCCGGTATCAATTCAGAAACACGGCATTCGTCTCGCTTTTGAATGTTTCAATGCAGAAAGCTTAAATACACTTGCATTACGAGTTTGGAAGAAGACCAAAAATATTTCGCTCAGGATGATTATTTACAAAGGAATCTTCAACAAGATTTCTAAAGTTACGAGTGGACAAGATATATTATTTGATACATTGAAACAGTTAACACTGACACTACGACCAGATGATGATGATGAAGTTTTCGGTCTTCTAAAATATTGTAAAATACCCGATCAATTTCTGCCAGATTGTATTGAGATTACTTGGAAGGTGGTAAACCAATTTCCGCCAAAATCAACAAACCTTACACGTATGAATGCTATAATAATGTTCATGTGCAACAAAATTGATATCATTCGCCATGAATTTGTTTGCAGTATTATAGAATCGTTTATTGCAACGGTTTTTGATGAAGAAGAAAACGAAATCCAACAAAGTCCCGAAGCTGGTGCTTTGATTGATGCCAAATGGAAACTGACAGCAACTTATATAATTAATGTAAAGGGAGATGAAGATATTGGTAAAAAAACGGAGTTAACGAAGCTCATATTAAAAATGTGTCTGAAGGACATCGGAATACGTGAAAAGAGCCGCCATTTACTAAAAACGTGTTTTAGCTTCATCTATGAACTTGAGAGCAGAAGTTACTATCAAGTCTTTCACCATTATGACAACGCGAATAAAATAATGCAATTGGTACTGGAAACGCTTGAAGAAATGGCACCTATTCAAGACATTTATATGGTAGTGTGGGACATACGACTGGGAATCGTGGCTCGGAAAGTGATAGCGGAAAGTAAAATTAAATATGCAGATCAAGAAAAAACTAATGAGATGAAAGAGATAGCAAACAACTTTGCAAATGAGCTCGGAATCTTAATTGAAGAATTCGTTGAAAAAGAATTGTTCTTTGATTCATTCCATAAAGATATTTACGACAATGTTGTAAGCAAGATGCAAACAGTGAGAATGTCAATAGATGCAACAGCTGAGTTTACAGAAATGAAGATTAATGTATGTTTGGGGCTGTTGTCTTTCGAAGTCCCTCAAGCATACTTACTTGTGTTGAATCTTCTGCCGGAATCTTGTCGCCCTGAATATATGAAAGAATATGAAGCTATCATTAAGAAAATATCCGATTTGAATGATTTGGGGTTTCGGTGTAATCTAAAACAAAAACTTTATGCACTTGACTTTGATGCCTTTGTATTTATATAATCGATGTGAGTGTATGTGTGGTACGCGGACGTTGATCGACTTTAAGATAAAGTTGGGCATTATATAGCGTTGTCTCTGTCACTTAGTTGACAAACTCTTTTCGAAACTCTAACTCTCCGTGTTCTGTATTATCAATATCATTAAATGTTATCATGTAGCATTGGAGTGTTTTATTTATTTATTATCCTGTACAGTGCTGGAGCTCGTGGCTAAATAATAACAGCCCCACGGATCGATCTTTAAGGTTAAGCAGTGCTTGCTGAGGTTGGTCCGTGGATGGGTGACCTATCATTATATACCGAGTTTCCTCCGTGCCTCGGAAAGCACATCTCAAGTCGTTGTTCCTGGCTATCATTTGGAGATCTCTAACAGTCGTTAGGAGTGGTCAGAACTCAGAAGCTCGAAAAACAGTAATTCAGTTTGGAGGTTAGGCTCCATGTAAACTATTGGTATTCAGCTGCATCCGGGTAGACTGGAAGCCGAGCCTAATATATTTTGGGAAAAGGTCATGCAGATTGATATTCTCTCTGTACCATGGGTGTCGGCGGGGGCGGGGGGAGGGCTGTTTCTCTGGGACAGGGGACTTCGTCGAGCTTCATTGTCTCGGCGCTTTTCTGGTGGTCGCCACTGTTGATTCTGGCTTTCAGGAGTTACAGTGGTTTGGGAATAGTGAGGTGGGCTTGTTTATCTCCTGTATGAAGGATCGAACCAATTCTAACCTGTTACTGCAAGGTGTTCAAAATATTTTGAGTTCGCTCTTGCAGCTTACTTCCTCTTGAATCTTGAATTTATATGTGAGTTGACCATATGACCAAGTAACTCCCGCATGAAGGGTCAAAACAATTCTAATCTCTCCAATATAGGATGTTAACGTTTTCGAGCTCGCTTCGCTCGCTACCGGACCCTTTATTGGATGTGCTAACATTTTTGAAGTGGCTATTGAATTTTAGAAGAACTTCAGCTGCATCTGTATATATTAAACTAAAACCTTACAAATCCGTTTTTACTCGCACCTTTCTGCCCCCCCCCCCCTCAAAAGCTGGCGACGTCCTTGTCCTGTACAGTACCACAAGCCAATTCTCGACTCTCGAGTTGAGCGTTGAAAATCTAACAATGCTTTTTTGGGCACTCACTTTTAGATGTAGCCTAGTGTTAGTGAAGCCGGGCATAAGGGCAGTACTCCACCGAAGATGTTTACAACTCATGTCCTCTCCGCTTCGATAAAGAAATTCTATTGGAGACCAATAGATACCAAAAGCGAGGAGATGTCTCGCAATTATTTAAGCCAGAATCCGCACTCAGCGCACAGCAGAGACGAGAAGAGACATGAGCAGTGAGCGGTGTGAATCTGCTCTCCTCTTCGCATTGCACATCTCCGCAAAGCTTCGGTAGATACCCCCTAACTCTTTCGTATCTCCTCCCCTCTCCGCTTTAGTGGAGTCTGGGCCTTAGTCTCAAGAAAATGCTTTACGTCTATAGAACGTGAAGCCCGCATTTCATTAAATAACTTTTTTATGCAAAACGCTTGCAACATGGTAACAATAAAGGGTTTCAACATAAAAATAAACAAAATCCATTTTAATTCTGCGAATTTAATCTGTAATCTACACAAAAATGCAACATTTATCAATATCCCGTATAAAAAATAAGTACAACAACAAATTTAATATCTACGACACATTAGAATGAAGCGTCTTTACTATTTAATTAATCAACACCATGTTACTTATGATCGTTATGAAGGATTAACATCTACATGAGAGATAAATAGTTAAAGCACAAGAAAAAGTAAGTTCTCTCTTCGTCTTTTGAACTGAAATCCAGTCGCACGTTTTGTACGTTGTGGTGCGATTAGTGGAATCATAATCTCGAGCCAGCCCAGTCGTGGCAGAGATCCATAAATGTTGACACGGGAAAATGTCAAAGCTCCTAAGGATGTAAGACCCTGGTGAATGCTCCAGGGTTTACCCGCGAAATTCAAATTTTCTTACGTTTTTTGCAATTTGTATTGCAGCAACATAATTTAATCAACATACAACCTAGCACTGGCCTGCAAATTGCAAAAAACGTAAGAAAATTTGAATTTCGCGGACTACCCTTGAGCATCAGCCTTAACGAAGCCGAAAGGCACTTGCTCTCAGTGTTTTGTTCGGGATGGTCCAGAACACAACTTGGGAACCTTCCAGTTACAAAGATATTGGGGGTCAAAGTCAAATACGTCTTTAATGTTACAACCTCACTTTAAATACATCTATGACCCGTTTACTATTCAATGCATTCATCTGCACAATGTTGTGAGAGCGTTACATTGAGTTTTACCGTAAAAAAGCAGTTTCCCAGCAATATTTTTTTGCGTAGGGTTTAGATTGATGTACAGAATGCTTGGTTGACGGCTTCGTGAAGGCTCCGGTACACCTTAAGTCATAAGTCATTAAATCATTTGTTAACACAGGTACAATAAATAGTTGTTACAAAAGATTACAAGCGCGCTTGCTCACCTTGTATAACTATAGCGCTATAGATCTCGGACTTGAGCATTCGATGGCTTTCGGGTGACAATGCAGCGTCCAAAGACAACATTCGATTCGACCACAGATAAAAAGAAAAGGATTTCCGTTTCCTTGGCTCTCCTGCAACATTCTCGTTTGATATCTAGTTGAAACGTTATTTATCTAACCCATGTAGATATTAATCGTTCATATAACAACAAATACTTGTTTTTGTACCGCAAGATTTACAAAATGGAAGAATACTGATGAAGAATCAAACAATTAGTAAGTAGATCGAGTAAAATAGTTAGAAAAATTGGTGGACTTATATTGATTAAAGAAAAGATGGAAGGATTTGGTCGTAGTATGTGGCACTGTTGATAAAGATGGAATAAGAAGAAATGGTAAGACGCAACATAAAACAGTACCGTATTAAAAATAATGAACTTTGGATGGAGCCAGGCTTAGAGTATTATACAAGAATAATAAAGTGATAAAAAAATAGTTTCAAATACAGCAGTAGAAATGTTAATTTTAAAGGCCTTGAAAGACAAAACTATGTGTTTGTACATAGAGGAAGTCATAAGACGAAACGAAAATGCCTGGAAGAGTTACCTACTGGTCCATGAAAGAGCTAATGAAAGGAAATCTTTCTTTGTCACTCAAGCATAAAATCATGGACATGTGCATTCTTGCCATTTTGACATATGGATCCCAGACTGTCTTTGAAATGTTTATCAAAAGTCAAAAGTCCAAGCTCAAGGTTTGCCAACGTGCAATGGAGCGCAGCATTCTAGGCATCAAACTGACCGACCATGTACGCAACACCACACTGCGCTCCAAAACACAAATCACTGACGTTGCTCAAAAAGCCGCTAAGTTGAAGTGGGACTGGGCTGGCCATGTCTGCCGTATGACCGACGAGCTGTGGGCGAAAATAACCACGATGTGGAGCCCTGATACAGCCAGAAGGCGACGCGGTAGACCTCGCAGGAGATGGCGGTACGAGCTGGACAAAACCAACGACCAGTGGCCCACATTGGCCCTGGATCGAAGAATTTGGAAGTCATGGATCTCTCATTCTAAAATGGAATCATTTTACAATGTAATTTGTGGGTTAAACTGTACATTCGGCCTTATGCTTCTGATGTCGAGACATGTTATTACATTTTTTCTGTTTGAAATATTTTGATAAATTGTAACAATTCCACCACTGCTGTATTCAGTCACGACGATAACTTATAGAAGAAAAACCATAACGAATGATATAGGAAGCGATATAACACTGGACGTCAAGTTTCGATTTCTCATACAATTTGCAACACAATTTAACAGTATTTATATGCATTCTTGACGTAAATGTATCATTTGCGAACATGGTACCGAACGTTACATAAATATAACGTCACGTCTGTATTTCACAGAAAGGTTAGACAGAGGTGTGCCCTATAGTACGCACGGTGAACAATCAAGCTATACAAAACCAGTTTTTACGGATCACTGACTGAAAGGGAATTCTATACAAAGCGAGGACACGTTATACTAGAAATGTATAGGTTGATGTTAGCTCTAAGTACCACAATAGGGAATATGCATACATTTTCTTTTTTTCATTTCGATACGGAATGTTAAAATACTATAAAAATAATGACTAAAAGCGAAAACAAGACATAAATCGGCCAAACAACACAAAAGTTATAACCATTTAAACTTTTGTTTCTATCTCTTTCTAGATAAACAGAATTTAGTATGGATTTTGTACGTCGATGTAGCGAATGACGTCATTCGCTGTATCGGATCTCTCTGTCTAATCAGCAGTTTCAAATGCTTTCAAACTTAGTATTTTTTATAGATATTAAAAAAATAATTTTACTTTGTTATTTCTGATGTTAATACGCTTTGTTTAGAGTGATAAAAAAATCATGCATATACCCTATTACCTCTTCAATAAATGTTATATAAATCATAATGGTTTCGTTGACAAATGTAAGTATATATTGGGCTCAAAAGTGGATAGAAAACTAAAATCTCACGGCGAAGTGTAAAACCTTTCATTAGTATACCAACGAGAAAAGTTGGTGATAGGTATTGATTTTTGGCATTTCAGGAAATTGAAGACTGTGTATAATTTGACCTGACACCTGACACCTGTTGTTCCATACATTTTGACCATGTTGGTTTTGTAATTTTGTAAAAGAGCTGATTTGTTTTTAATTTACCGTTGAAATTTTTTATTATACATATTTTAGGGGTTCGGAATGATTTACTGATTATATTCGTTTGTTAGTCGAAGTATTCCACTCTGTAAATAACGGCTGAAAATAATTTGTGAAGATTTTATCACGTATAGTGTATACCAACAGAGATTTACAAGTAAAACATCTCTAGCAGACGATACAACTACGTCAATAATCAATAACAATTACAACGCTAAATATATTCATACACTAAGCTAACGATATACAAAACTCCTATCTATAAAAAAGCTCAACTAAATCTATTATTCTATCATAAAACACGATAAAAATAAGTAATCTCTTTCAGTTACAGATTTGCGTTGTATATTAAAGAATTGTTGTTAACAGAGTAGAGAGAAATGGAGTATCAGATCATATGCACAACAGTCAGAAAATGTATGCGCTTCGGTAATATTTATGTTTTCGAATTAGCACCAACGTCGTCACAGAGTAACCTCCCGCAGAGGCAAAGTTTCTATGTTTTGTACCGGTAAAGTACTACTTATGTATATCTACGTACTTTATAGTACTACCTATAATGTGTGCGTTTGAAGTTTTCTTTTTGTTCGGTTACCTACTCCGATCGTCTTTCATTTCAATGTTTTGCAAAAGGTAACTACTTTCTTGGTTGTAAAAGCTCCAAAGGGGTGTTAGTGATTGAACGCAGTGACACTGATTTTATTAAATTGGGTTCGAGTATTGGTTTGTAGTAAAATTTATTATTTCTTGGGAGAAATGTTAAGACGAATGAGCACTCCATTTCTTTATACTCCATGTACTTGATACACTTCACAAAAGTAGCATAAATATTAAAGACAAGACGGCAATCTAGAATAATACTTGGTTTACAATTACAATAGAAATAGTTTTACTTGAATACAGAATCTTCGATAATTTGTAAATAAACTACCGCTTACTGAACTATCCACCTTAGCCTAACGTAGTCTAAGTTGATTTTTGAGTGACAAAAAGATCCTTAATAAATTTTGGTTGCAATTGAATTTGAAGTCTATTGTAGACACCATTGAGTTTTTATTTCGTAGAGTGGAAAATCATCTAAGATTCTGAATTCAAGTTTGAAAGGAAAATAGTTACAATTTTAATTGACTGCGCTATGTTGAGCGTTAGGTAACGAATGGATGGGAGCTGCCTTCGACTACAATATATAATTATACCGATAGATACCTAGGAACTAATTTATATACTATAGTATTGTTGTTCGAAGGTTTGAATTAAAAGACATACTGTTGAAACTCTTACGAATCTATAGGCCAAGCATTTTCGACAACAATTTAAAAAAAGTCGAAGAATTATTATCAAACATAATAATATCACGCCTGTAATCCCCTAAGAGTTAGGCAGAGGTGTATCTAATAGTACACCCACATTGAAGTCCCATGTAATAGGGGGAGAGCCTATTGCCATCAACCGCGCACAAATCTAGACTCCGTGGCTGAGGAATTTCTGATGGAAAAACCCAATAACACTTTGCCCGACCCGGGAATTGAACCCAGCACCTCATGCTCAGCAGTCGCGTTTGCGACCACTTGACCAACGAGGCAGTCAATTATAATCAAACTATATCACGCTTGATGTCCTAAAGGGGTAGGTACAGCTGTATAATATGCCACTAGAATAAATTTATATCTACTTTAGTGTTCAAAGGAATGTCTTTTAATTCCAAACCCAGTTTTAGTACTCGAATTCGTATAGCGACATGTCACAAAGAACCGTAAATAAAAAATGGGAGACCTGTTACTTTTTAGACGTCTACGGACGTTACGGTAGGAATATCTCTTCAATGTTTTTGCATCTCAAAACGGCACCATTATCTAGGGTCAAATTTACGTTGTGGCGGTACTTTATCAATCGATAGAATGTTCGAGAATAGGGTAGATGACACCAAAAACCATAATTCCAAGACACCAATCTCTAAAAAAAACACTTTATATTGGGCCTCAATTAATTGCCAAGTACGATTTTTAGTTGCTTTGAAATCAATAAATAGTTGAGTTGATGACGTGACGTCACAGTTGGCATACCGAGTTTCCTCCGTGCCTCGGAAAGCAAGTTAAGCCGTTGGTCCCGGCTGTCATTTGTAGATCTTTGACAGTCGTTACAGGTAGTCAGTGGCCCAAAAGTCTCGACAACCAGTCTTACCAAGGAGTATCGTATTACCCGGTACTAACTGGGTTGTGGAGGTCAGATAGGCAGTCGCTCCATGTAAAATACTGGTATTCAGCTGCATCCGGTAAAACTGGAAGCCGACCCCAACATAGTTGGGAAAAAGCTAAGCAGATGATAATTATGATGACAATGGAAAGTATATGTATTTTATTTAAACGGTATATCCGTTTAAATGAAATACAGATACTTTCCTTCCGCAATGTAAGTTGATCAAACAATAAAAGGTCACACGCGAGCCAGTCCAACATAAAACAAAACTTACACAAAGCTACTTTGAACCATCGCAAACGGCGATAAGGTCGATTATTAGCTAATTTCTCTCTATTACCTTAATGCCATGTCGCTATGCGAAGTAACCTATATACGATAAAGAGTGAAGGTAGATCTAGCCGTGTTTAAAAAGGGTACTATAGTATGGTACACATTTATTACTCACTAAGTTTATTTACAGACTGACTGGGACGCGAATGAGAGGTTTTCCTTTTGAGGTTTAAAAAAAAACTTAGTTTCCAAGAACTCTATAGATGGCGTTGAAGTTACTATGCTAGAGCCAAAACGCTTGAAAAAAAAAAAAACCATTGTGTCACGTCACATACTCTCGTTGACTGACACTTTCATTTGCTTAACCTTCCGAATATAACCAACATTTCTCGCGCTTTGTTAAAATCAGTTTTTTTAGGTTCTGTTCCTTGCATTATCATACTTACACCTAGCGCCATCTATCCAGCGACTAGGGAAGAGCTAAAAAGAAAATCCCTCATTGGGGGGAGAACTGTCAAGGAGAACTGTCAAATAAGTTCGCGTAGATAGTGCTAGGTGTTGGTTACTTAGATTCAACTGCCATGGAATGCCTTGTTGAAAACTTTTTCGTGAAAAGTGTTTTGTTTTGTCGCTCATTGCAGTGTTTTTTGTCTTTGAAAAAAGTGACGTCTGCTTTTTATTGAATATGTGTATGCTATAGTTTAACAAATGTACGAGTATAACTCCAGATGTTTGTAATTTTAAATACTTTTTAAAAAATAGAAGTTTTTAAAAGAAGTTTTCAAGATTGAAAAGATTTCGTGGCCTTTTTTTTAAACGTAGGCCTAAGTTGAGTTTGTCTTTGTCAAAGTCATCTATTCTAGATGACTTTCACAAACACTCAACGCTCTTTCGCAGAAAAGCTTTCAGCATAAAAACATAATTTGATTTAAAGAATTCTAGAACCATTTGATTTTACTTACAGTCAACTAGTAACATGTTAAGCACCTTGAAATAAATTTTTACTTGGCTTATTATTTTTCCAAATTCATAATGCCAACATTTTGAATTAAAATTACTATTAGAAAAGGCTCTTGGCTATAAATCCATTAAAAAGATCTCATCCCAGTCAGATTTAAAGCAAAATAACGAAATACACACATTATAAGTACAGAGAGCAACTCGAAATTATTGTCAGACAATTGCTTTAATGAGAGAAGCTTAGGAAACTATATTGCGGTACGACGAACCTTAGAACGAAAACATCAAGCGCCGGACGCACTGGCAGCTTTTGTTAATAAACTGTTACGATTATTGTAACGTGACATATCGTCACGCCTGTTATCCCCGGAAGGTTGGGCAGAGGTGTACCTATTACACCCTCATTTCGCCAGTAATAGGGGGCGACCCTATTGCCTGATGGCAATAGGGTTGATACCGGGCACAAATCCAGACTCCGTGGCTATGTGTGTGTACTATCGTGGTCTTTTCCGTCTGACCAGTTTATTTTTTTTTCGCTTTAATCATGCGGAGGCGCCTAGCCACACCCCCTTAAAGTTTGGGCCTATTAGAAAAGCGTCAACTTTGGCGCGCAAAATAACAATAACTCTCGTTTGGCATGCGTCGTCAGTGCACTCGGCCGATCGGTATCTTTTCATTCATTATTTCTAAACAAAGTCAACGGGGCGGGGCTAGAGAGCGTTTCTATGTTGCGAGTGCAAGCAAAAATTAGCTTAGTGGTGGTCAGGCGGGAGTGTCCCCGATAGTACCTATTACACCCACATTTCGCCAGTAATAGGGGGCGACCCTATTGCCATCAACCGGGCACAAATCCAGACTCCGTGGCCATGTGTGTGTGCCTCGAAATCGAATTGAAGCGTTTGTGAATACGGGGGATTCCCATTATACTAAACTTAACAATTTTAATTAAGTACCCACATAGTTTTTTATTGCAAAAGTTTCCGAACAAAAGTGACCAGTGCGTAACTAGGCAATAACATCGAAAAATCTCATCGAAACACGTAAAAATACATCAAAAAGCCTTCACACGAGATGTGTCTGATATCATTCTCTTACAGTATCACAAATCTTTTACTTTACCTCCATATAAATACGACGTTACTTCCAGTACTGTGTTTTGGAAAATGTGTCTTAAATTGACTTTCACAAGGTCCTTAATTGTTTGGCTCTGTCCTGTTTTTAATCTTCTTTGATTTATGCACTCTTTTTAGTACAGCCACCGGAGCTATCCCAAGCGTATGTAGAACAACTGTGCAAAATTTCATGAAAATCGGTTCAGTAATTTAGGGGTCTATCTATAGATTTCGAACGGACGAGCAGACATTCATTTAATGTTTTTAGATTTTATTTATTAGGAATAAACAGTACTGAAAGCAACACCTAACTTGCAAAAACACGCTTACAAAATTTGTACTTCACAAAAGAATTGTCAGAACATTTAAAATGTAACACAATCAACTTTATATCGTTCTCTACGCTACGTCAACGAATAGAAAATCGAATCTAAAAGAATATTCTACGTTATTATACATTTTATGTCTCGTCTATGCTATGGCCTATGGTCTATAACAGGCTATCTCTAGGCTAGCTATAGTTGTACTCCGTTTTTTAGTTGGTTTTCCAAGTTGTTGAATATACGCGTTTTTATATCATTTGAAATACACCAGGGTAGTAAGAGGTGTAAAGTACACCCACATTTATAACCGTTTACGATAACTTCAAGTGACATCTAAGTGAACGCCTAAAGCGCTGTTAGAATTTTGGTTTTCGGCGCTCAGCCGAGCATTGAAAATCATACAATGCGTTTTTATTGGAGTATTAATTTAGGTGTCTCCTGCTGTTAGTGAAAATGGGCAGTCGCCTATTATGTAGACCCATGTTATGACATACACCGAGGTATGACCTCGCTCACTCGTCGACCATTTTGCAACCATATAATTCAGGGCATTAGGCTGAAAACCGGTCGACCGTCATTCGTATATATTCAACAACAGAACGCCAGTCGTACCAGGGGAGCATGTATAAAAGGAGCTAATACCATTCTAGGACCGCGGCTTCACGTCGTCCACTTGTATGAGCTGCTCGATCGGGATCAGCGACAGCTCGCCGCCCAACATCGGCGCTGGCAGCTGGGAACGACAAAAAGTAGACATTAAGAAGGTTATTACAATTTTTCTTGTAGCACTCAAATACAACAAAAAAATGATTTTTATTTTGAGCGCTCCCGAGAGAAATAATCTAAATCCTCAAAAATCTCAGTTTAGATGTGTGTGATTATGATTTTGATATGGCCATAAAATTAAAAAAAAAATATACCCGAGAAAGTTTGATTATTTCTCTAGGCAGCGCTCAAAATAAAAATCATTATTTGTTCTTGTATTTGAGCGTTAGACTCTTAAAACACTCAAATACAAGACAAATTGTGATAGCCCTCTTAAACAGATCCATGGAAAAGCTGAAAAAGAGGTAACAAACTGGCATTTTCGTGGTTAATGGACTACTTTTTCGGCATTGGCGTCCTTAATGGACGCCAATGCCGAAAAAGTAGTCCATTACCTAATCTATGTATTGGGTATTATTTTAATGGTTTTGGGAATGCTATAATCTGACATCGGAAATGACGTTGTCAGCAAAATTCAATATGGTGCCGTAGCTTGGCTTACTATTAGGCCCCTTCACAGCGTCGGACGATGCGACTTATTGCCCTCGCTACGCTCAGGATTCAAAATAGCGCCCTCGCCGTAAAAATATTAATTTGCTCCCTTGTCATACAATGTACTATTGCGTAACTACTATCACTCCGCAGGTGTTGTCTCTGTGACTCCATGAATGCTTCACAAGTCAGGCCCAGCAGCCCGCCTGTGTGTGTCGCAGCTCACCTGCTTGTCGGGCGTGTGTGGCGTGTGCGCCTTGTCTGCGTGCGCGGCGGCCTCGCGCGCCCGCCGCAGTCCCAGCGAGAACACCGCCACCGAGCGCACGCGCTTCACTAGCGCTGCCTTAGCTCTAGACCGACCTGCTATACACATACAAATGTCCACTATTGTATGGCTGTCCGTAACTCCACTTCCGAAGCAAGTATTTTGCGTACGGGTGGGAGAATTGATAATTCGATTCAGCCCTGCTCTCCGAATATAAACGTGTCAAGCCAATTCGAACTACAACGCATTTGGCGTAAAGTCACAAAAGCAAAACTCTTTTCAAAACACTTTTCGATACAAAGGTGTTACCAACTGTTTAATAGAAAATAATTATGTTTGAGTAGAGTTTGATTGTTAAGACTTGTATGAGATGCAAGCACCGTACGTGCACGGGCACTTATTGTGGACTACTTTGGTATGGAAGCGGCCTAAAAGGTTAAAATTTAGGTGCACGATTCCAACTTCTATTTAATTTGCATTTCTTCATTAAAAGAAAAAAACTAAATTCTGTTCATACTAAATGTCTTTAAGCGTCATTGGGTGTTAAGATTTATTTCTAAAACAAAAGATTTAAAAGACACAAAAAAAAACAATTATTAACAGTTTTTCAGAGGATGAATCAAGACAAGTGGAGGGTGCAGTTTGCTTTGCCCACTCTGGGGCCTTTTTCTGGAAGTCCCTATATTGGTATTCCAACACTAATTCCTGTCCACTTACTGCCTTTATCTTTAGGTTTATCATCCTCGCTGGAGGTGGCGCTGGCGTCGATAATAGAGGGCGCGGCTGACGGCACCGCGTTCAGGTCCGGCTCCGAGCCGCCCGCACTCACACTGCCCGACAACTCCTGAAACAGAGTATGCATCATGGCTGTATTCCTCGAAGGAATGGGGAGACATGAACAAAAAACAATATGTCGCGTAAGTACCATGTAAAAGGCGACGAACTGGGTATAACTTTAAGAACTGGCCTACTGTAGAAAAAAATCTGACGGCAAATATATCGTCAGTTTCCACAAGTAAAAATTTAATATCAATCGCCCGTTTAATGTCTGACCTAAGGATGGTGACCGAGTGGTTGGACGCCAGTCGGTCACCATCTTTATGACTGGAAAAAGTAGTGCAGGTCTTCCGGCGGTTAGGAGGCGACGTTGTTGGCTAAGGCACGCAGTGATTGGCATAAGCAAAGAGATACTTATACCCAGCTAGTGAACTATATTAGTCCTCGTACGGCCTGGAGGTTATTACCCATTCCTGTTAATGGTCCTTCGAGCCGGATTTTAATAACCGTTTTCAAATTTTAAAAAAGCGCTTCTCACTCCGGCTGACAGTCCACTATTGTCAAGTTACCCTGTCTTCGTACCGCCTGTGTGTTTCGTACTATTCCTGTTTACAGCACTGGGTGAGATAAGGCTGTGGATGATAATGAAGGATGGAACTCAGGGTCCCAGCCGCATTGCTCGCGGCTGATAGACCAACGGGAAAGTCAACAACAAATTACTTATTCTGTCGAGGAGCTCGTTTCGTTAATAATTTACAAGTCATCCTGAAAGTGGCTTGTGAACAGATGTCGATGTGACGCGTTACCTGCAAGGTGGGGTTGACGAGCGGGCGATGTTGCGTGGGGTGCGGGATGCAGTGCGCCGAGCGGTGCAGCGGCTCGTCGCGCAGTCCGCGCACGCCCAGCAACGACAGCGGAGCGCCCGCCACTCCTTCCTGTGGGGAATGGTTTTATACAGGTTGGAGGAAAATACGCTTAGTGGAGCAGTAACTTAAATATTGATGATGGGATATAGGCCTGCCTCGGAGAGGAGGAGTAGACACCTCACCCGCAAAGAACAGCTACCTCCGGCACCGTCTCAATGAACGTATGCCTATACTATATCAGGATAAAACCACAAAAGACTCTACCTTACGTCGTATAGGCTTCGTTGGACTGACGTCTTGTAAGGTCTGCAGTGACCCTGTCACCGTCACGGGCGGTTCTGATGACGTCGTTATCGAAGCCGCCTTAGGCCTGCAATGTTACGTCACACAATATCAGAGCTATAGGTATTGTAAGAGAGAAAAGTAAAGGTTCGGTCAAACCGGCTGCGGACATTGGAACTAACCCGATGCTTCATTCAATCCATTATCCGAATTCGCCATTTATCTGTACACACGGCTACACATCAAGCTATACATATCCAGTATAACCTGACCTCACGTTGTATGAGTCTCCCGTACAATGAGAGATCAGCTTAATTTGCTTTTGCATAGCTTGAGTGCGTACCTGTTTGATCGAACCTTTACAGAGTAGATAACGAATGGAGTGCTCAACGTGCATATTTTTTGAGTGATCAGCAAATCAGCTGTTATTCAGAAATTCGATAAAGCGACGGAGTTCTGAACCTGACATACTCTTAGCATCGGTAATTAGCAATAGATAGAGTCGTCCGGAAGCTCGATACAGCCACTGACAGAAAAGCGACAGATAGAAGACGCGCAAATCTGTGTCACCTAAAGAAGATGCAGCAAAAGCATTCGCTGTAATGCGTGAATTTGCTATCGCAGCCGAATGTATCTATATTTTCTTCAGCTTTAATGGAGTGGCCAGATTATCGGTCACCGATGCTAAAAATAACACACGCTTAGGCCGTAAAATAGTTCTGGAAAAAACACCAGAAAACATAAGTTCGATGAATAACAATGATGACATAACACACAATTTTTTACTTGTAAATTTTGCCCGTGATTTCGCAAACCCATAGCACTCCATTTGTTTACTACTCCGTGTTATGGGAAACGTGAATTGTGCTGAAAGTTAGTACAGTGTTAAAGGGTAAGATTAAAACAACGCAAATGCGCATTTATTATTACTTAACATGAAATACAAATTACAGTACCCGGCCGTATATACGGCACTTCGAAATTCATGGGTGCTCACACATATTCGACTAAGTTCATTCGGGGCAGCAAAATTGAATATAATTATGTACGTCCGGGAAAAAGCCTGAACCGATAGATTCAGCGATGGTAAATGCCGAAAGAATTTCCAAACGCCAAGAGCCGAACGAACGTATTTATTTATTTATATTTATTATTATTATGTGTAGTCATCTCTTCGGATCAGCTGTGTTATTCTAGAAATCGTCACTTTGGAATGTCAAAAATACAAAAAACAAAGCTACAGTCCCAATCACAAGACATAATAACTTGAGAAAGTACTGTAGTTGCCCATTCCCTAGCGTAGATCTCTATGGAGAAGAACGGGCAAGAAACTCCATGAACACTCTTTTAAATCACTGTACTGTCGAACCGAACAGTGTGTAGCACCCTAGAAAACGTTTGGCTTTGTATAACGTCATCTCTGTCACTCATATCTTTCTGTCTCTTTCTAAAGCTGGATGTGTGCCAGTATTTACGCCCGGATACTGAACGCACATTAGCACACAGGATGGGTGATGGTTTTAGCGAAGGTAATCACAGACAGGATAGACACACACAGTTGTTCATATTACCTTTTCAAATGCGGAGAGATTGTTGTCAGAAACACTTTGGTCGACAGGTCATAGCAGTTGAACAATAAATGATCTTATCGCTTTTACAATTTTGTTTAGTATAGATTTTCTTTTATGGAATTTCAGAAGTTCAGACAGGTAAGTTAAATAAGAGTGGTGTAGTTCACTTTTAGAAAGTCTATACAATTTAATTTGTTAAGTCATTCATTGAATGTGATTTAATGTGTGTCTGTGTGTGTGTGTGTGTGTGTGTGTGTAATGTGGGTGTACTATTAGGTACACCTCTGCCTAACCCTTCGGGGATTACAGTCGTGATGTTATGTTATTAAATGTGACAGCCAATTTTCATCAGGCTTTAAAAATCAAAAGGAGTCTTGTGGCTCCATAGATCTGATAACCAATAGTTAATGGTGTTTTAACTACAGATTTTCTACCTATCCTGTCCTTAGAGATATATGTATGTAACACAATGTAACATAAAGGGTGTAAAACACCTCTTAACGAAGCCGAAAGGCACTTGTTCTCCTCGTCATTGCGATCATTTTTTTGTCTACACCATACCTGGGAACCTTCTAGTTACGGAGATATTGGGGGTCAAAGTTCCAACTTTTTGACAAGTGTTTCTTAAATACAAGTTTTTAATGTATGTTTTTACTTTAAACACCTCCACGACTCCCGTACTATTCAATCCATCCGTCAGCACAATATTTTGAGTGCGTTACATTGAGTTCTACCACAAAACATGATTTTTCACGCCAAAAAAAAATCGTTTCCCAGCAATAATTTTTGCATAAAGTTACTTAGTTTGATGTACAGGATGCTTGGTTGACGGCTTCGTGATGAGGTCTTTTACACCCTGTATGTAACACATGACTGACCTGTCAACCTTCATATTTAGGAATCATACAAAAAACACTTCTATTACGGTTGAAAAAGAGATTTATTGCAAATAAAAACTTAATTATTAGAAACAAGCTTAAAATACTGTTAAGGAATAAAACTTTTACAAATAATATTTCGCTACACACCGATCCATTTAATACTTGTGCCAAATTAACTGAAAACAAAAAAATAAAAGTAAATTAAAATTTGGAGGGTAGCGAGCAAGCGGTATTTACTGCAGATGGTTGATCATACCTACGCAATAATATGACCAATGTGGTAATAACATGATATTACAGTTTTTGACACTAGATTGTATACAATGTTGAAAATATACATTTTATTTTTATTTCTAGTTGTTGCTCCGAATCTGAAAATGCAATAGCGTTTTTTTTTCAGTGTAATTTTTTATGTTGATTACAATGTAATTTGCGGCCGTAATACTCAAGTATTAATAGAATTATAATCATTAAAATCATAGAATCCTCTTAGTTCAGTTAACCCCATTGCACAACTTTTTCATGAAATAGTGATTCAACGACGTTAAATGAACTTAATAAATCCCCTCAATACAACCCCTGTTGTATTGATCATTACAATGTTTATTACTCTGTAAAACCATGTTTGTGACGACCGCGATTCATATTATAATCAACATACAGCCTGACACTGACCTGCAAATTGCAAAAAACTTAGAAAATTTTAATTTCGCGGGCTACCCTCGCGTTTCCTCCGTAAGTCGACACGCTAATTGAATACCTAATACCTATAATAGTGCCACCAACTTATCTGTTCAGGTGACGGCGTCGCTAGTGGTGATTTTGGTATTGCCATTTAAGAAACACTCCAAGAAAAAAAAGGGGAATTAAACATTATAAGACAGTCTTTCAAGTCCCTCTTGAAACATCATGGTCTCCAAGTTCGAGCGGCCGCAAAGAAAAAGGAAAGTAAAGCATAAGGCAGTCTTTCAAGTCCGTCTTGAAATATCATGGTCTCTAAGTTCGAGCGGCCGCAAAGAAAAAGGAAAGTAAAACATAAGGCAGTCTTTCAAGTGGTAGCCGTAAGGCTGGCCCGAGGCTACCGCACGATCTCCCGGGAGGCGGCGAGCCTCCTTGCCGGATTGCCGCCATGGGATCTGGAGGCGATAGTCCTCGCGCGCCTACATGAATGGCGCGCAGAGGCGCTACGCCGGGGGGAAACTCCGCTGCCGCGGAAAATTGTCGCTCAGCGGACAGACTTCCGGCGGGATCTCATGGCGACATGGAGAGAGCGACTGTAGCAACCCCGTGCAAGGCACGCCACGATAGTGGCGATAAGTTCCCTCTTTGAGGAGTGGCTTGAGCGACGCCACGGCGTCCTCACCTTCCGCCTGACGCAGGTCCTCACCTTCCGCCTGACGCAGGTCCTCACCGGACACGGTTTTTTTTTGGGAGGTTCCTGCACTGAATCGGGCGGGAGGAAACGCCCGGGTGTTTCCACTGCGAGTATCGACCGGAGGACACGGTGGAGCACACGGTGGAGGTGTGCCCCGCGTGGGCGGAGCACCGCCGTGTCCTCGAAGCGGCGATTGGCGGCGGTGACCTCTCGCGTCCGGCCCTGGTGCAAGCCATGGTCCGGAGCGAGACGGAATGGGACGCCGTCACCTCCTTCTGCGAAGCAGTAATGCTAGAGAAGGAGGAGACGGAACGGGAGAGGGAGACAACCTCTCAGCGTCCCGGCCACCGCGGGAGACGCCCCAGGCGTCGGGGGCCACCATGTGGCCCCCGGCCACCGTAGGCGCGGGCCTGTGAACGGTGGGCTATGGGCTAGCTCGCCGTCCGTCCGTCTCATGACGACAGGCCGTGTCGACGGCGCGTTCGTGTTCCACGCGCGCCTCAAAGAGAGTCAGAAAAAAGGAAGGGGACCGTAAGGACCGATGCCTGCTGGGGTTGCGGGACTGTTCGAAAGAGATACCCGCCCCCAACCCGGGGCGTTCCGGGGTGGCCCCGGAACACCCCGTGGCCCCGTCTTGAAATATCATGGTCTCTAAGTTCGAGCGGCCGCAAAGAAAAAAGGGAAGTAAAACATAAGGCAGTCTTTCAAGTCCGTCTTGAAATATCATGGTCTCTAAGTTCGAGCGGCCGCAAAGAAAAAGGGAAGTAAAACATAAGACAGTCTTTCAAGTCCGTTTTGAAATATCATGGTCTCTAAGTTCGAGCGGCTGCAAAGAAAAAAGGGAAGTAAAACATAATGCAGTCTTTCAAGTCCATCTTGAAATATCATGGTCTCTAAGTTCGAGCGGCCGCCGGCCGCAAAGAAAAAAGGGAAGTAAAACATAAGGCAGTCTTTCAAGTCCGTCTTGAAATATCATGGTCTCTAAGTTCGAGCGGCCGCAAAGAAAAAGGGAAGTAAAACATAAGGCAGTCTTTCAAGTCTGTGTTGAAATATCATAGTCTCTAAGTTCGAGCGGCCGCAAAGAAAAAAAGGGAAGTAAAACATAAGGCAGTCTTTCAAGTCCGTCTTGAAATATCATGGTCTATAAGTTCGAGTGGCCGCAATAAAGGAATTTCTGTTGTAATCAATGTTCCGGAGCCATCTACTGCCACAATAATTCATCAAATTAATCAGTCACTCGAATCGCATTCACTGTCACTTTGTTTTAATAATGGGTGATTTAATTTTCTAAACATGGCATCACTGACCTGTCACAGCCGCAACGCGGATTGGATTGGACACTGACAGCAGCATGACGTTCTCAAAATGGCGGTTGTAGTTCCAATTTTGTCCACCTGAACAGCTAAGTTGGTGGTACTATACAATGAGACCGAATTCAGTATTTCTAAAATGACAGAGTATGCGCCACTTACCTGAACGGCGGTATTTCAGGTATCTTGCCAATGCACATCTTTTTCTTGTCGATGGATTTGTCGTTGCCCGGGTGTTTCGGCGTCGTCGGTGTGACCGTACGCGGCGTGTTGCGGGCCGACGGGCGGATGTCGTCTTGTGAAGTACATTCAGACTAGAAAGTGTATGATTGTGTTAGTGATGGGAAATATTGGAAGAAGAGCTTTATGTATAAGTCATCCCCCGATCATGGCGCTGGCAACAGTTTCGAAATATCGGGAGTTTAAAATAATGAATAATCACGGAAGGTATCCCGTTAGAATGACAATACTAAGATTAGTTTTAAACCGTGAAAGCTTAAAATAGTGATGTACGGTCTCTCATAAAATTTGACTCATAAAACCGATCTTTTACTAAAATCGATGGCCCCTGCACTTGTTACTCTTACCATAAGCGGCGCGTGCGCATTCTTGATAGCCTCTCGCCTTTGGAACTCGACCTTCGCCATCTCCGTAGCCAACCACGCCGGGATCTCTGGTATGGCGATGCGGAGAGCTAGGACTATCACCAGGATTACGTGCTGGAATAAATACACATACTCGTACATTATCAAGACGCCTTTATTCTCTTTAGGGGTAGGCAGAAGTGTACCTATAGTACATCCAAAGTTCAAGTAAAATGTTATAAGGGTATTTTGCCATCAATAGGGTAGATGACAAAAAAAACCTAATTAATTCGTCAAATAGATTTCCAAAATATATTGTACACATATATTTTTCTTTTTTCACGTAAACAAAAATTGAAGACTCGTGTGACGTCTCAATTGAGTATATTTTTTACTCAAATTTGTCGCCACAAGCCCCACTCATGATCTTTGATACGTTTTATCTTCGTCAATTTTTATTAATTTGATAAAACAAAAAACACGTATCCAATATTTTTCGATAATCTACTTGACGGACTAAACAGAATCATATATTTTTTGGTCAGTCATCGTAATCGTCCCTATTTGACACACCAATGCAGCTTTTGGGCTGCTATTAAATCTTTGATGAAAACATCTAACTACACTTCGTCCAAACAAATCAAACCCAGAATATGCTCCACAGGTGTACTAAAGACCAATAGACTAACAACAATCCACTATTCAAACTAATAGACTGCCTTTGCAGGGAAATGGCCTTGATACTTACTCTCCACATTTCTCTGTTTAAAGCTTCAACAATCCAAATCATGTAACAAAAGAATTAGCACCTTACCTCTAAAGCCACAATGACGAGTATTGTCTGCGCAGGAGTAGCGTCAGGTAACATTCTATGTACGGGGCCTGATAGACCTATGAGCGCGCAGTTTACTAGTACTGCTACCGCTACCATGGTTTCCATTGCGTGCTGAAAACATATCACATTTATAAAGACATGTAAAGATGACATATATTTATTTTATTGTTTATTTTTATTTAACTATTAAAAATTACGTAAATAACACCTTAACAGCTATAACGCCAATGCGATGTTACTACCACAAAGATACAGATACAAGATACAAATTCAAAACACACCTTAAAGCAGAAAGAAGAAGAGAAGGGAAGGACAAGAGATTTCTATAGAAATAAGCATCATCAAATAAAAACCGCATGGCGAGCGTCGCGACGCATGTCGTGTCAAAACAAATGAAAATCGTGTGTTTGACTACATATTCGACTCGGTTTACAACTGGTCTCGGGGCACAGAGCTGGGTTACAATCTCGTGACTATCTATGCTTCCAGTTCGATTCCAGAATAAGTATTTTCTTTTTGAGAATCGAGTAATTTTGTTTTTATTTTCTTTTGTCTCTGTTTTTTAAGCATATTACTTGTACAAAATAATTTTTTACTGTTTAATTTGACGACTTGCGTATAATTTTCTTTCTATTTGTGGACAGTAATCATTTTCTTTCTATCAACACATACCTGCCAGCTGCCGATACTCTTGACGCGCTGCGCGAAGGGTCGCTGCGCCACATGGCACAGCTTGAAGGCGTCGGCGCGGATCTCGGCTGCGTTGTTCAGTAACGCGCACACGGCCGCCAGCGGGAAGGCGGACGAGAACAGTACTACATGCCCCAGCTGCGTCAGCATCTCCAGGTACTCCGCGAACGTGCCGTCGTACTAACGACAATTAAAAAAAAACCTTTCTTAAATAACCTTTTTTTATCATGAAAAAACTTCTTCAATATTATTCATAAGAGGTTTAAAATAGTAGAGAAAAAACTTTTCAATATTATTCATAATAGGTGTAAAATAGTAGATTAACAAGTGAAAAAAAGGGAATTTAATTCGAGGGACTAATTTGGATCCCAAGAGCAGCGAAGGATTCTAGAGTTCCTTGTTACGCTCGGGATGAGCGTACCAAGGGATTCTAGAATAGAATCCCGAGCGTAGCAAGGGATTCTACAGTAGAATTCGTTCGTTACATCCGTGCGTCGGAAAGTACGTAAAGCCCTTGGTCAATTACGATTACCTTGAACAGCTGCGACTCCAACTCCGCCTGATGCAGCACCTTCTGTCCCACAAGAGGTTCGGAGTCTCTCCTGTCGTCTTTCTCCTTGTCAGCGCCTCCGTTCACGAGGCTGTTCTCTGGAGGATCGCACGAGGAGTCAGTCTTCTTGTCGAAAAGTTCCGTCAGTTGGGCCGATGTTGGTACTGTAAGAGGAAGTGTGACATAGGTATGGTCTAGGAGGAACACATTTTGACTAAAATGGCGCAGAACAATTGCGCCTGTAGTGACTGTAAAAGAAGTCAGAAATGTATTACATATTCCAAATTGATGGGCAAACTAGTTGCTATCAGCAAGACACAAATCCAAGCTCCAAAAATTGTTCTGTTTAGGAAAACCCAATGTTTATATTTCTTATGAAATAAGCAGTACCTTTGTGCTTTTCTAACTGAATGTAATGTCCTGTTAAGTATTTTGTGTGTACATAAATAAATAATATAGTACTGTCCGACTCAGGGATCGAACCAAGGACATGCTCGGCTAGGAGTTGCGGCCACTAGACTTACGAGTTAATTGAGCAGCTTGCGGACTACACATAGACGTTATCTGTAAAAAAAATCCTGATATTTCGCCGTTATAATGTTAACGGCGAAATATTAGCCTTTCGTTGGTACCTTTTTTCTCTTTATTCATTAATTTTTTTTATGTTGGTATTGGCTTACGATTGTAAATTTACCTTAAGGCTGATGCTCAAGGGTCATCATCTGCTTTAGCCTTTTCCCAACTATGTTGGGGTCAGCTTCCAGTCTAACCGGATGCAGCTGAATATCAGCATTTTACATGAACGACTGCCTATCTGACCTCCACAACCCAGTTAATACTGGGTAATACGATACCCATTAGTAAGACTGGTTGTCAGACTTTTTGGGCCACTGACTACCTAACGACTGTCAAAGATCTACAAATGACAGCCGGGACCAACAGCTTAACGTGCTTTCCGAGGCACGGAGGAAACTCGGTATGTAATGGGTGGTCACCCATCCACAGACCAACCTAGGCAAGCACGGGTTAACCTAACGATCGACCCGAGCGGCTGTTATTATTTAGCCACGAGCTCCTCCGGCTGATGCTCAAGGGTAGTCCGCGAAATTCAATTTATCTCACGTTTTTTGCAATTTGCAGGCCAGTGCTAGGTTGTATGTTGATTAAAATATTGTTCGCGACTGTAAGACGTATGTAGTTACAGAATTATAATGATCAAAATCATCAATACAACTCTCCAAGTTTATAAAGGTGCAAGAATGATTTTGACCTTGATAAAGTCATTTTTACACCTTTATGAACTTTGTGGGTTGTATTGATGATTTTGATGAATATAATTCTATATAACTACATACGTCTTACAGTCGCAAACAATATTTTAATCAACATACAACCTAGCACTGGCCTGCAAATTGCAAGAATTTCGCGGGCTACCCTGAAGCATTCACCTTAAGGCTCATATGTATTGTAAACAACATTTTTACTTGAAGGTGTAAATATTCAATTTTATTTTGGTACGTTACCTTGTTAAAAAATAATAACATAAAACACAAACTTACTTTTGCTCGGACTGATAGCTCCAAATACATCAACACAAATCTTGGCCAGCCTCAAGTTCTCAATCAAATAAGGAAGAGCCGACTCTTTCAGATTACCAATTATTTGTCGCGTTATTAGCAACACGGCTAGTTGCTGTGAACAAAAGTTATTGGTGTTATTCTTCGTTTTAATGCGCAACAAAAGTTGCACAACTTGTAGGAACAATGTGAGTTGTGTTGCTAAAATCATTTTTCACACACATTCTGTAGGTACCACCGTGCTCACTGACGACCAATTTTCAACCTTATTACTTTAAGTAAGAGGGTGAAAAGTGGTTGACCGTCAGTGAACTCAGTCAGTGACATAGAGTTAGTAACAACTAACAACGTGATTACCGCAACATAAATGTATGTTGCGGTAATCACGCAAAAATGTATGTACGCTGAATTGGCGGGCAATATTTTTTTACAATTTATGAAATTTAATAAACATACGAACGGTTTGAGAAAAAAGTCTCCTGTGAGCGAACCTAAACATTTAAATTGCATTTCACAAGCGCGTGTTAATTTAAACAGAATATCAATCACTTAAAGAAACAAATACTTTACTTATTAAAACTACAAAATAATTTACAAATGTTTTATTTTCTTCCACAAGTTATGTACTACATCTAGTGGTTGAACTGACCTTTTAGACAAAAATTGCCTGTGTTAGGTCACTTCGCTCTTCCAAAGCTTAAAGTTACGTGGTGTACCAACAATTTTAAACAACGGCAGACCGTGAATTGCAACGACTAAACTATTAATAACAAAATATTATAGTTTAAAAAACACGTTTTAAAGTGACGTCATTTTATTTCACGTATTCTTTTCAGCAAACCCTTTCACTTGATACCTACCCATATCATGGGAAGAACTAGTTATTTCTTTGGTAGTCCACAATATTTGATTTAGAATGACGTCACATAGCTAACCATGCATTGTCATCCAAACTAAACACTTTTGCAAAATTTCAGCTCAATTAAAAACCTAGGAGTGGGTCAAATTTATCTTCTAAGATTATGTTACATAGTTACATTACAGGTGAATCTAATAAAAACTATGCAAAATACGAACCTCTTTTAATTTATCCATATCCTGCAGGTAGAACGCAATATAGAACAAACTCATGAACGAGTTGAGGAATTGAAACTGAAAAAAAACAACACCATTTACTTATACTTACAACCAAAATTAACGTTAAAATACATCAAAAGCAATACTATACACGATCTACAACAAAATACTTTAACAATAATGGAATTATTTATGGTTTAAATTATATATTAGTCAGAGTTTCAACAAAAATCAAATATATTCAAACTAATTTCTATGTAAAATAAAATAAATAATTGCGTGATTTTCCTTATTAGAATTTATTTTTTAGTCTGTAATAGCGTCAGCACAACTGGCAACCCAGTGAAACACACAAAGATTATAGTTATTTACATTTGACATGTGCTTAACAGCCTGCAAAGAAGTGGGTGTTATTTACCGCCATTAATAGTAATTAATAGTAATACAAAATTGCCTTGGGTATGGGTATACCCATACCCAAGGCAGTGGACCAAGGCAATTTTTGTTTTTCTTACAAGAGTTAAAAGGACAACATTAAGTATGAATTAAGTAAGTTTTATTAATACTAATGTCAAATGTATGTACAGTCAACAAAATGGTTTGGTATGCAGGCTGGAAGTGAATCTTTACGCCTTTGCGGCTTGAAATAATTAATACCTTTACTTTTTTTTTCACTCACGATAAATTTACCGCTACTTCGTCATCATTTACTAAGCCTTTTCCCAACTACGTTAGGGTCAGCTTCCAGTCTATCCGGAATTCCGGATGCAGCTGAATACCAATATTTTACATGTAGCGACTGCTTATCTGACCTCAACTACCCAATTAGTACGAGGTAATACAATACCCCTTAGTAAGACTTTCTGCCGACCGCTACTGCGCGGTTACTTTTAAATCGTAAAACACTTGAAAGAGCGATTTCATATGATGACTTTACTAGAAGCCCAGTTTAAAAGTAGTCGTGGTTAGTTGCCTCTTTTATCGACAGTACATGCTACCAACAGAACAGATATTACTTTTAAACTCGCATGCAAGCGAAAAAGAACATCGTGCAAGCTAAGTCACTGTGCCTTCAGATTATTATTCCATTTACCAATCTGTTTTTTAAATAACCTTCTCCGTATATTTTCTAGAAGCAAAGCGTGATGGAAGCTTAGCTTTTGAGTATGGCGTTAGTTTTTTTACAGCATTTTTTAAATACAAACCAATGCTATTTTCACAATCAGGTGATTCTCATACTTTGTCTCGAGTCGATAGTTCTCTGTTCAAAAAATTGTGACGTCATAATTTTCAGTGTTACCATTTTTTTTGTTTTGTTTTTTTTTTTTGTAGTGTCCAGTCCCATTTGGTAAGCAGTAAAGAGAAAAAATAATATGCACTATAGTATATCCTCTACACAATGTGTTATTCTACTTATTGTACTTACTAATGACTAAATGTGTCTATTTAAAGTTCGATTATTCGACTATTTATTAATATTGTTTAAATAATTGATGTTCTAAACATACAAAGAAAAATCCCAATGTATTCAAAACTAAGTGTCATGCAGAATTTGTCAAATATTTTGTTCCTTTCGCACATATCCGTTTGATAAATAAGAATAAGAAAATAAATAAGAAGTATTGTATTTGTTATCTTGCCATTTCGGACAAATAAAGTAAATTTTCGAAGGCTACTGCAGATAGCAAACCAGTAGTGCTATCACTGGCTGTCATTAACAAAGCGACAAGACGTATTTATTTGACCAATTAATGAAGCTAGACTTGGCGGGCGCACTGCCGTGCCACCACATATCGCGATCGCGATGAAGAGGTGCCACTTCCGTCGAAATGGGGTAGATGACACACCAATCAATTGAGATACTTTTTAAGAGCTGTCAAAACGCGGTTCTCTCACAGATTTTGTTTGGCAATAGCCAACTGTGACGTCACTGGTTTTCAACTCAATGACTCAACTATTTATTGATTTCAAAGCAACTAAAAATTGAATTTGGCAATTAATTGAAATTAAATCGGGTTTTCAGGCCCAAAATAAAGTGGTTTTTTTTTAGAGATTGGAGTCTTAAGGAATTATTGTTTTTTGGTGTCATCTACTCTATTGTGACGTTGTCCGGTTATTGTCAACCGTAACGCTGTCGACACTTACGATCTAAGGATCAAGTAAATACAAAATATGGGGAAATTCGTTCTGGATACGTGCGAAAAGGACATCCGTAACAATTTTCCCAATTATATATTTTACAAAAGTATTAAGTTGTGAACAAAGTGTACATATTTACGGGATATCTACTTTAGAATCACACCTCATTTCGATTGTTATAAACATGAATCCAAATTAAAAGAACTGCACACAAATAAAAACTTCACAATATGAAACATTCTTAGGTCAGTGGTAGTTGTTGAAAGGATATCTATTACTTTACGAATGTGATCAATATAACGAAACGTCTTCTTAATAAAAAAATATACCCGCTTAAAATAATATAAAAAGGTGCACAACAATAATTGTTGCATAGAACTAATAACCAAAAAAAATTGGCGAGAAGAAGCACACCATCGCGAGAAGTGGAAGGAATGGGGGGAGGCCTTTGCTCAGGAGTGGGACAATACGGGCTAACTAAAAAAAAAAAAAAAAAAGAACTAATAACAAACAGTTCTTTGATAGGAATCGGAAAAAAAATCTGAACTTTTATTTTTACATACGCGTTGACCAGGTCATTTATTTCCATCGTCAAAAATATATTTCACAGTAAAACCTCCGTGCTAAAACAACTACAGATAAAAAAGACAATACCACTGGCCCAAGACCACAGACAAAACAAAAGGAAACTCAACCTCTTTGACACACACATTATTCCAAATACAAAATAAAGCTACATTACCTTTGTCGTTGAGCCACCTCGCTATTCTAGCGTACACCTCCTCCTCCACCGCTATGATGACAGCGAGCAAGGCGCGCGGTATCCATGTGAAGTATCCTATGTTTGTTTCCCACCAGTCCTGTTGAGGTAATGTTGTGATGTTAATATTATGGCTTACAGTTCTGTTTAAACTTTATGGCGGCTTTGAAGTTAGCTGCAAGAGATGGTCTGCGCAGGTTTAAGGCTGATGCTCCAGGGTAGACGGCGAAATTCAAATTTTCTTATGTTTTTGGCAAATTGAAGGCCAGTGCTAGGTTGTATGTTGATTAAAATATTGGACGCGATTATAGAATACAACCCTCCAAGTTCATAGAGGTCGAGAGACCTTTATGAACTTGGAGGGTTGTATTGATGGTTTTGATGATTATAATTCTGTAACTACATACGTCTTACAATCGCGTCCAATATTTTAATCAACATACAACCTTGCACTGGCTTGCAATTTCCCAAAAACGTAAGAAAATTTGAATTTCGCGGGCTGGTCGAAGCATTCACCTTAAAGGTTCAAACTTTACGGCGGCTTGAAACATCTAACGTAAAGCTGCGCAGAACACAATTTTAGGTATTAGCAATACGCAGAGGACGCATAAGGTTGATTGTATCGCAGACCGTTACTCGCAGCCATGAGCCGCCATAAAGTTTGAACAGAACTTTAGTAGTGATGAATCATGAAATTCATTATTAATCATGAAAACTTGGCTGACACGTTCCAATTAATATGTTTCCCGTAAAGACCAGATCCAGGTTTTGATGCAGAAAGTGGATCTAGTGTTTGCAAAGTATGGTGTGTACTAACAAAAACTAGATTTTAAACTGAACTTTTGATGTATCTATAGGCGCGGGTAAACAAAAAAAAAAGTAATGAAAAATTCGTTGCGAGCGTGGCGATCGAAACCGGGCCGAACGATCTCGAACAATCTCGAACATTACCGACCTGTTTAAGCATATTACTGGTACAAAATAATTTGGAAGTTTCACATCATCGTCTCGCGAAGGCTCACTTTTTTTGGACAGCGGCCAAAACTGACCTTAAACGAGCTACTTTTTTAGCTGCTATTGTCCAGAAAAAAATGCTGAACCACATCTTAAACAGATGATGTTTTTAAGAGATATCAAAAATCTATTTTATTCCGTAACTGTACTCTTAGTACTGTACTGAAGGTAGCGCAGGCGGCGACGCTGAGACACACGCACATGAGCGGGAACGACACGCAGTGCCGCCACACGCGTCGCCGCCGCGCCGCGTACACTCGCTATCACTGTACTGTACACATGCAGGTGTCACCTGAGCCCGCAGCAGCGCGAAGGTAGCGCAGGCGGCGACGCTGAGACACACGCACATGAGCGGGAACGACACGCAGTGCCGCCACACGCGTCGCCGCCGCGCCGCGTACACTCGCTATCACTGTACTGTACACATGCAGGTGTCACCTGAGCCCGCAGCAGCGCGAAGGTAGCGCAGGCGGCGACGCTGAGACACACGCACATGAGCGGGAACGACACGCAGTGCCGCCACACGCGTCGCCGCCGCGCCGAGTACACTCGCTATCACTGTACTGTACACATGCAGGTGTCACCTGAGCCCGCAGCAGCGCGAAGGTAGCGCAGGCGGCGACGCTGAGACACACGCACATGAGCGGGAACGACACGCAGTGCCGCCACACGCGTCGCCGCCGCGCCGCGTACACTCGCTATCACTGTACTGTACACATGCAGGTGTCACCTGAGCCCGCAGCAGCGCGAAGGTAGCGCAGGCGGCGACGCTGAGACACACGCACATGAGCGGGAACGACACGCAGTGCCGCCACACGCGTCGCCGCCGCGCCGCGTACACTCGCTATCACTGTACTGTACACATGCAGGTGTCACCTGAGCCCGCAGCAGCGCGAAGGTAGCGCAGGCGGCGACGCTGAGACACACGCACATGAGCGGGAACGACACGCAGTGCCGCCACACGCGTCGCCGCCGCGCCGCGTACACTCGCTATCACTGTACTGTACACATGCAGGTGTCACCTGAGCCCGCAGCAGCGCGAAGGTAGCGCAGGCGGCGACGCTGAGACACACGCACATGAGCGGGAACGACACGCAGTGCCGCCACACGCGTCGCCGCCGCGCCGCGTACACTCGCTATCACTGTACTGTACACATGCAGGTGTCACCTGAGCCCGCAGCAGCGCGAAGGTAGCGCAGGCGGCGACGCTGAGACACACGCACATGAGCGGGAACGACACGCAGTGCCGCCACACGCGTCGCCGCCGCGCCGCGTACACTCGCTATCACTGTACTGTACACATGCAGGTGTCACCTGAGCCCGCAGCAGCGCGAAGGTAGCGCAGGCGGCGACGCTGAGACACACGCACATGAGCGGGAACGACACGCAGTGCCGCCACACGCGTCGCCGCCGCGCCGCGTACACTCGCTATCACTGTACTGTACACATGCAGGTGTCACCTGAGCCCGCAGCAGCGCGAAGGTAGCGCAGGCGGCGACGCTGAGACACACGCACATGAGCGGGAACGACACGCAGTGCCGCCACACGCGTCGCCGCCGCGCCGCGTACACTCGCTATCACTGTACTGTACACATGCAGGTGTCACCTGAGCCCGCAGCAGCGCGAAGGTAGCGCAGGCGGCGACGCTGAGACACACGCACATGAGCGGGAACGACACGCAGTGCCGCCACACGCGTCGCCGCCACGCCGCGTACACGGGCTCCGGCCGCCCTGTCACTGTACTTGTACTCATCTCACCCTGCAACCATAAAGATAACATAAAGACTATTGGAACAGGCATGCAGAATATTCATCTAAGGAACAGGCAGAGTACCAGGCCCGAAGGCACCTAAGAAGCCGATTCCTGCCGCTTTCCCTTCGGATCAAGACACTCTACGTATGAGAGTACTCAAATTTTGCGAGTAAGGGTGCGACAGTTCAGAGTGATCTTACAATCCAAGTTGACCAAGTTGTTGACGGAGCGGGCCAGGGCAAAAGATAACTATTAAAAGGTCGACTATTTTCATCGATTCTTCGACCCTCGCTTGAATTATGACGTCGATCCACCGTTATCTATATAAGCATCTTTAGATAACACCGAAAGTTACCTGAAATAATGGTCTAGGTTCAACCAGCAACTCATCTCTTTGATCCAATGTTCCCCATTTATATGCCAGCACATTGGAATATCTGTAAGTAAATTGATAAAATTGATACTTGCGTTACATATACTGCAATTATCTTGTTATCTTTGACAGCACACAGCGCCACAATTTTTTTTTGTCTAGTTCGCCAGTGTTCATGACCGTCCCTATTAAAAACTAGATTTACTGTTTAGTAATATAGTTTGGTTTATATACCTTTTCCACGTTTCTAAGTATACACACGCCCAGAGCACGTTGAACAACGAAAACAATACGTAAGCTATGTCCTTCCAATTGTCATTTGCTGTGCCGAGCCAAATCTGTAATGAAATCGTATGACATTAGTTTTAGTTAAAGTCGCAATTTATTGCAGAATTATCTTACACATGCCAACACACATGTATGTGAATTTATTTTTAGTATCAGTCATGTTTAATTTCCATGTAATAAGAAAAGTGCCCATTTTCAATTTCGGACACAAATCCAGACGATGGGTTGCTATTGAGCCCGTGATATATTCCTGATGGAAAAACTCAGCAACACATCGCCCGCCTGGGAGCCAACCCCTCATTATAACAGTTATTTTAGCTTTCTCTGGCTTTACTAAAAAAAGGTTTATAAATAAAGAAAATTACCCAAAATATGAAGCCTACAGCAGCCGGCACCGTCAACGATTGTGTATAATGTCCAAGCCAAGCGAAGTACATTGCTATTTTTACACCAAAATATTCACTAATCTCATCTGAAATACATCAAAGGTATTAAAAAAAATCTGAAATGCGAAACACCTGATTTTTCAAGGCAATAATCAATTAGAATTAAATCTGGACCGTTAAAGATCGAGACGGGAGATAAATCGTACTAAATTCTACGTATAAATAATATTCTAGGTCAAACATAACTAAAAAAACATGCTTTCTTGTATTCTTTTGAGCAACCCCTTGCATTTGATACCCATATCATGAGAATACATAAAAAATAACTATTCCGCTATCTTTGGGAGTCCGCCATATTAGATTTAGAATGACGTCACTTAGCTAGCCATGTATTGTCATCCAAACTAAACATGTATGCAAAATTTCAGCTCAATCGGAAACCGGGAAGTGGGTCAAATTTAACTTCTAAGATTTGTTTACATAGTTACAGGTGAAGCTAATAAAACCGTGTTAAAAAACTTACCTATAGGCTGTGGAGAGAACAACGTTTTCACCCATTTCTTTCTGAGGTTCTCCAAAGCGTTTCTCTCGTGGAGGGGGAACATACTCGCTACTACTCCTCTGCTCACACATGCTGGCACTGTTGTGACAAAGATAGACTTTCATAGCATAACATAAAACCTGCATTTCTCGAAGAGTTACATAGGTTAGGTGTACGGTTTACTCATATTTCGCACGATACTTTTACGTCTCATGTAAAAGGAAGAGAACGTGAACTCCTGCTACTGCGAAAACCATTAATAATTGGTATGACCTAGGTTTAAATATAGAACACCTTGGTCGGTAGTACCGCTAGAACGATGAGGCAGTCATCATCATCATGATCATTTCGGCCGAAAGACGTCAACTGTTAGACATAGGCCTCCCCCAAGTGTGGCCACATTGACCGGTCCCGTGCGACTCGCATCCAGCGGATTCCCGCAACCTTTACCAGGTCATCGGTCCACCTAGTGGGAGGTTGGGGGTTTGATGAGGCAGTACTCTCCTAGATTACCAAATTGCCGCCTGTTGCCGTTTTCATAAAATCACACAGAAACCAGACATGTGATGTAGTGGCGTGCCTAGAGGCCAACAATACGGCAAACCCATAAGACAAGCAGACGTTTCAGAAACCTATAAATCATGAAGAGTAGAATGACCAGTCAATGGCTTGTATGAAAGTACCTCCACTATATGCCGCTGCCATTGCTTTCGGAATTCTAGTCATATTAAAGCAACATTGTGATACATAGGTTTTTTTATTACCATCCTATATCGTGTCCCACTGTTGGGCAAAGGCCTCCCTTTTCTCCTTCCAACCCTCTCTATCCTGTGCAATCTCTGGCCATGTTAGCCACGCATAAATAATCAGATAGTCACGCCACCTTCGCCGCGGTCGACCTACCGACCAAAAATTAGCAAACAAAACAAATGTGCTGCTATTATAGCCCACCATAAAGCCTAGATATACAACATCAAACCCAGTCATAAATCAGGCTTTAATAAGGCCTATATTGAAATAAAAACAAAACAATAAAGTACAATACACTCCGTCCTTTACAAAGTTCACCTACAAGAGAGAGCGACCTTCCCGATGACGCGTTGACTTATTGTGTTCGAACCAGTTCAAGGTGAGCCGATATTGCACTGTTATATTCTAACCCTTTTGTGTGTTAGAATCGATTTATGGGTTAATCTTGTGGTTTATTTACGTTTTAACGAGTAAAAATCACATTATTAGGAGTAAATTACTGATTTTAGTTGTGAGAGTCCATGTTTGCCTTGAATCGAGGTCTTAAAACTGCGGGCTAAATATAAAACCTTGCTAACTTAATATTTGAACGCTTAAGTTGCCCGATAATAACAGCAGGGAACGAATTCTAGCGCTTTGTACGTTTCGTGGTACTATTTTTATTAACGGTAAGTAGATCCTTCCAATCCCGGTATTGCGGGATCTCTGGTCTTGTGATTTAAAATTTCAATCCCACAGATACCGGGATTTAAGAGGGCCCTTCCCGGCGCGTCTATCGTCAACGCGAGCATGGTCGAAAAGCTTGTTGTTTCTTCCAGAGCCACAGCGGTGGTATTCTTTCAACTCCCTTGTCTTTCCTAGCCCCGAAAACGCACTACTCGTCACCTGCGCACCTTATACCGCCTAACGCGATGACATTCAACGAAACATAGTGTTCAAAAATTTATAAAACTTGTTCCAGGAAATACGTGTTTTTGAATAAGTCTTAGAAGTTTGTGAAATAAATATTTGTCATGTAGATACTCCACTACATTTGCAAGGCTTCTTTCATGATATTTTATTTACTTTTACAATTTATGAGTACGTTATGAACGGCCAAAGTTGAAGTAAAACTTGTGAAAAACAGCAATTTTTAGAGGCTTATACTGAATTTGTTTCTATAATTTTTTCTTTTTTGCTTCGATAGAAGCCTAGATATAGTGCACAAGATACCTATCAGTGCAAAAAAATTAAAGATATATGTGTAACAACGGCATAATCACACACGAGCGTTTGTCAAAATTCTCGCGAAAAGTATGGCGGGTAGGCCGCTGTTAAGACAGGATGTGGCATTGAAAGTTCAAGTACTGCTAAATAAATAAAAGAGTAGTCTTCATCGGACATCGTGCGCTACTACCGGTTAGGATAACTAAATGTAAAAGTTCATTCAAGGTAACCCATGTTTTCACAGGTCACAAATATCACATGAAAATGATAATGGCATGTGGAACCGAAAGCGATGTCACTGCAGGCACCAGTCACGACACTTTTCGACCTCTACCGATTATTGCCTATTTTGTGTTGCGCAAACAAATAATTTTTAACTTAAAGAAGAACTTACCAATACTCTGTCCAGGTCTGAGCGTGAGGGCAGGTTCTAAGGCATGCTCGTCGCCGGGCTCAGCGCGTGCAGACTCCAGCGCATGCTTCACTAAGGCGCCCCGCTCTTGTGAGTTCAATAGTTCAGCAGCTGAGGATCCCTGGGAAAAAAGATGTGGTTCTAGTATTTTGGATCCCTTCTTCATGTCCATGATGCAGTAACGAGCACTAATACAGCGTGTAATGTGAAAGGTATAGTCATTTTATATGCATAACGGTTCAAACTTTATGGTAGCTCGGAACACCTTAGGTAAAGTTGCGCAGAACACAATTTAAGGTATCAGCGAAAGTATCAGCGAAGCGCAAAGGCCGCAACAACTTGACTGTATAATGCAAATGTCACTCGCAGCTAACTTCCGAGCTGCCATGAAGTTTGAATAGAACTTTACAGACCATCAAATTGAATAACTTTCTCCATGAGACTAAAATCGAAATTAAGAAGAAAATATCAGCATAAATATGACTAGGTACACCTTTCTGATACACGCTGTATACACTAGAGATTTACTCGTGGAATAACAATTGGAACTTCGAAATAACATATTCATCACCTGCCGGCTTTTCCCAACGATGTTGGGTCGATTTCGAGCGACTGCTTATCTAAGCTCCACAACCCAGTAAGTACCTACCGGGTAATACGGTACCCCTTGGTAAGACTGTTTGTCAGACTTTAGGGCCACTGAATACCTGTAACGACTGTCAAAGATGTACAAATGACAGCCGCCGGGGCCAACGGCTTAACGTGCTTTCCGAGGTACGGAGGAAACTCGGCATATAGCATAGGTTCCAATTTAATACAATCACAAACAAAAAAATCATGCATATGCCCTATTTTATGAGTCATCTGTATCTTTCAGTTGTAAAAGCGTTCGTAAACTTATCTCATCCTAATTGCTAATTGTTTACACAAATAATACCTTGTTAGAGACATGTTAAAGATTTACAGCATATACGTACATTCCGGATTAACTCGACACGGTTATATTTTATCCAGTTTATCCTTGGCACGACACGCTTGCTTTTCGTTTCTGCAGCAAAACTGTCGAGGTTTTACAAAATTGGCTTGAAAAATTTGTTCTGTCCAACTTTGAGACGTGTTTGCAGTGTAAAGCTTGGCTTGATCTCGCAACAAACCTAGCAAAAAAACTTTTTTACAAAAAAATAAAACCGACTTCAAAAAACACAAAAAATTGAAAAATAACTTTAGCTTTAGAAGTCGGTGACCTTTGTTTGATTCATTTAGTTTTTTTTTGTCACCGACTTCTGAAGCTAAAGTTATTTTTCAATTTTTTGTGTTTTTTGAAGTCGGTTTTATTTTTTTGTAAAAAAGTTTTTTTATTTTTCCATTTTTAGTTGTAATATTCTACACAAATATTTGCTATGCATTTATTTTACATTGTTAAAAATACATGTCATGGTATGTATGGCTTATCCCCAATAAATGGAACTTAACATACCTAAACTGTCGAAATTTGGGTGTATTGTACACATCTGCGTACCCCTCAGAGCATGCAGGCGTGATGTTACGTCATGATGTTGTGTAAACAATAAACATCCAAGCGATTGCAGCTATCACGACCGATTTACCATCTAGTTTTGAAGAGTTCCATTGTATATCTCCGAAGATCAGCATCAGATCTTCACCAAATTTAAATGCGACCATCTCAGGAGTATATTCTTTCAAACAAAAAAATAATTTTGAGAATCGCTCCACAAATCGAGGAGAAATCGGTGAACATACATGAAATTATACTACACAACTGAAGTAAAAATGTTCATAAAATGAAAACTACTGGGCCAAACCATGTTAAATTTTTATGGGACCAAATGGCAACTATTCCGCATCAAACTAAAAAAGAATCACGTAAATCGGATCATAAACGGCAGAGTAATCGGTGTACATACATTAAAAAAAAAAAAAAAAAAAATACCAATCGAATTGAGAACCTCCTCCTTTTGGAAGTCGGTTAAAAATGTATGAAAATGTGGTACATAACTTTGGTCATATTTTTAGTCAACCGCGTGTTACTATAGTAGTGACACGTTTGAATCACGAAATCGCGCTTATCGTAAGGCTTCAACTCATAATGTTACCCACGTTTGACTGTTTTATTCATAGGTAAATTGCCCTCGTCCGCCCCAAATTCGAACGCGCCAGTTTTATTGTGCACTGTATGTATAGCTTTTAAAAGCCTATACTACCTCAAATTAGCAACTCTATTTGTGGTGGTTCAAACTTCGTTTGAAATACTGTTAGAATAACGTTCTAATCAGTTTGCACTACAAAGTGGTTGTTACGTCAGTCACTGCAGGACGAATAGTGCGAAATGAGTAGTTTTAGTTTAGTTCAGTTAGTAGGTATGCAAAGTTTCATGATCTAATTTGAAGTACTTTTTGAATACCAGCGGTTTATTGTTCGATTTGGAAGTAACTCTGGAATTTATTTATATCGAGATAATTTTATGGAATCGTGTTTTCGCCAAACATAGGACCTAACATTAATCCTCAACTTTACCATATATTTATTTCAAAATTAATGCTGCAGTATTTTAGGCGTAACGGAGGATCATGCTACGCCATTTGAGGTAGTATAGGCCCTTAAAGGCCTCACCTTCTTTCCAAAACCGGCTGATCGGTAGCCCTATTGACATTATTATTATGGAGAAGAAGAAGAGGGAAGATAATAATGATAATCAATTGAATCGAAGGATAACCACAGCTAAGCTACCTCCGGTCGTCGCTAGGCCAACCGTTTCTATGCTTATTTCAACGATCCTTGAATTTTTATCATTAACGCTTAATTAGAAAAGAGATGGGCAAAAACCATCCGACGCATCATTTAGGTCAAAAATTGTATGCAGAAAACATTCCTTTATCCATCAAATACACAATAAACATAGAAATAGTGCGTGCAGCAAATAGGAAGCCATATAATATGCGTGTAGGAAACGCTTGCTCCGTGCATTACATAAATTATTCATTGATAATATTGATTCGTATGATATGACGTCACGGTATCGCAATCAATTGGAATTTATATAATGCCTCTTTAACGAAACGAAATTATAAGGACAAGAACTGGTATTCCAAGCGGGTAGGTATACTGCTGAGTTGGCAGCTAAAATAGCAGTGGTTCGGCCATATGTTTATCAAGAGTGGCGTGAGACGCATCTGACTAGGTGAACAGACATCCATAAAAGCAGACTAGGATATTATACTGGATACGGAAGTTGGAGAAACATGGAGAAGCCGATGTCCTTTTCTACAATGGACTTGAGTTGACCGAGACTACGCACAAGCGCGGTTCTATAAGTGGGCTTTGAATTAACGCTATTGAAGCCGCCAAACTCGTGGCTCAGTTCTGGGCCGACACAATTTAGATTGCCATCGACACGCTAAGTAGAAGATGGACTTGAGTCAATTAAGACAGACTAGACTGCAGGCTCATTGGTCTAGTAATTTTGAACTTATGAGCGCTACTCCGGTATTCACTTACTTAGTTTGATTTATGGAATAATTACATTACGGAATTTTGGGTTTTTTCCATACCAGCCCGGAGACTAGATTTCTGCCTGATTGACAGCTATGTGGTCGCCCTCACGTGGTCACTTAAACATTACCAACATAATGGATGTATTTCTATAGACACACTTCTGCTAAAACAGATTTCACACTATACTCTTAGTACACACACACTTCGACAGTTGTGTATATTTATAAACACTCTTTATAGTCGAGTGCAATTAGATAATAAGGTGGAACGAAGTTTATAGTAGTCGGATTTTCATGGGACTTTCTATTTTTTCTATCTAAAATAAGTTGCAAGCTTGGGTCTCTGCGCGCAATTTAATATCAATACCGATACCAATACCACTCCCACTTATTAGCGATAAAGGCCTTTTGTCATGTTTTACTTTTTCAGCAAAAAACAATATTTAACAAGTATCCTTAAATATTTTTCTTCTTATTGTACCTCGTTAGATAGGTAATAAAATAAAAAATAGTCGCGAGCGTCGAAATTTTTTTTTTAACTTTCTTCTCCACTCCTCTAGGAACTCAATAAAAAAAGTCCCATGAAAATCCGACCACTATAAACTTCGTTCCACCTTTTGAGTATTTTTTGTCTAATTGCACTCGGCTATTACTTCAGATTCACTTCACAATAGGAAACAAACAACCTAGTCTAAATTCAAGAGCACTACGCGCAAATAAACACCGATTTGCTCAGAAAATCTTGTATTCAGTATTCATGCCTTGCTTCGGCATAGCAGTAGGTATCGCGTACAATAGGACTTTGTACCAGGTTGGGTTAGCGAGCAGATGTTACGTAGCTACTGTGCTAAATATGAGATACCTGACTTCGTAACCTCAGAAGTGTAAAGATTTTTGGCTTGCTTACGTAATATGGAATTTGTTTAGGGTGGACAGTTTTGTCGCAATATCACGGTTCCGAAGCATAGGTTTGAATAGTTAGATTTCTATAGATATTTTCGATCACGCGAAGGAGTTTGCACTGAAAATAGTGAGCTTGTCAAAGTACACACGGCAGTAAATCAAGCTGTACATATTGTAGCATTGCGCTACATAAGACTTCTTTTCTTTAAAAAAATATCAATTAAACCTTGTTTATTTTTTTCTTTTTCTGTTTGGCGTGGTTATTTTTCGAAATTAGATTTTACAGAAAATTTTTGACACCCCTGGTGAAGTTTTCTTGTCATTCGTCTATGAGATACGGTTGAAATGATAAGCTGTTTTTTTTATTACCTAAAATATTGAAAATTGTTTGTGCAGCAAATTTAATTTTCACTGTGCATACCACGGTGGCTTGAATATTTTATTGTTATTTATCCTGGTACGTAATCGTGTTTATTTCGTGAATTTTGGTTGTCTGCTCTATAATCTTCTGTTCCTGGTTTGTGTCCTTTATTCTTATCGTTTCTTTTCATTTTGCTTTAGGTTTAAATCCAGTGACAGAGGGCGATTTCGCCCTCTATTGATACCCCGAGAGCTCCATTTGGTGATGTACCTATTATTGAAGTCAGCATGTCGTAAGTGTAACGTATAAATATCTTGCCAACACTTACATCTAAAGGGTTCCTACAAACTTTCTTCGGATAACCCTTTTCAAGGTTTGATGCAAATTGCTGTTTAATTGTTCCACAACGATGTTATTCCTACGTGTGAGGATTATTAATTACGCATAAGTGATCTACGTACAATCCTTAAAAAACTTTGATTCGTCTCCCGGATCCAACGGCGCGTGGCGCGTGAAGATTATTTTTACCAGATTCAAAAAATAACTTAAGAGCCTATACAACCTCAGCTCAAATTATAATTTCGCCCCCACTTCACCGCGCCCGGCGGGCGACGCGCGGCGTCGCGCCGCCTAACTCTATCTCACTCGCACACTGTTACTCGCGGTCACGCGGGCACACCGCGAGGTCGATGCAATTTTGTTAGAATAAACTACTTACTTTATTTATCGGACAAGTTCTAAGTAATAAAATTATCAATAATAATATTAATTTGTCACTATTATCAAAATAAAATTTTATAACACTTTAATTTCAATGTAGGTAGGTACCTTTTTTATCGTGATAAAATCCTCCCACCCTGAGTGGAGCGGAAGGGACTGTCAGACTCTTACTGACTAAAATCCACGGTGTACCTTCAATAGCCCAATGTACTTACCTACTGACAGTTGCTTATCAAGCTAAATTTTCCAGTATAAACTGACCTCTCATTGTACGGAAAGCCTGTACAATGCGAGATCAACTTATACTGGTATTTTGCTATAAAATAATAGACGAGCCAACGTTACCGTGAGGGTTCCGCCCATTGATTTTGTAGTAAGTTTGAGTTTTATAGTTTTTTCCTTGTATGTATTTGTGACAGCCGTTTTATTATTGTCCGTATGTAATTATATTTCAAGTAGTAGGCCTAAATGCAAGTATCTACATATTATTACTATACCTATAAGAAATATTTTAAACCGATTCTGAGCCACTGCATAAAGTCTACTGTTACAAAAAACAAATCAAGTGCGAGTCACCATTGCATTCAGGGTTCTGTGGGTACATTGGCGTGGTAGTAAAACGCTTTGCCATTATACAAATTTCAAAATAAATCACCGAAATGTATGACTGCGTATAACTGACGAAGGACTGCACTGCAACATATTGGGTATTTTATTTTGTTGTGTTCGTGATTCTCAAGGCATGGTTTGTATGACTATGAATATTAGATAGGTAGGTAGGTAGGTAAGTATGTAGATAAGTAGGATAGTTTGTTATGTAGCCATACATGTATGTGAAAAATGTGATGCGTTTTCGTGTTATCTATCAGTAGGTATGTAGGTACGTAGGTATAATACTTAGGTAGGTATGTAGTTATGTACGTAGGTAGAATAGTTAGGTAGGTAGGCAAAGATGTAGGATAGGTGGGAGGGTAAGTATGTAGGTAGGTAGGATAGGGTAGGTAGGTAGGTAGGAGGGTAAGTATGTAGGTAGGTAGGATAGGGTAGGTAGGTAGGATAGATATGGTTTTTATCATAAGTTATTACACATTGTCAAAATTACATAGCATTTAATTCGCTTAAATCTCTTAAGGGCATATTTCGGACATGTCTGGGATCGCATAGCTCAGGCAACATGCATGTATTATAAAAATGTACTAATTTTGGTTCCATTTCTTGCCAATATTGGTCATCTCTCTCTATAATTTCAACTTTGACGTCTTTGTTGCATCCAGACCATACTCCGAAAATACATTTTACGTTTTTACGTTTACTCGCCCTTCCGCAATAGCTGCATCTCGTTCCCTTGCTGCAGCTGCCTCCATTGTAATTATTTTATAGCAGTTTTTCGCCAGTCATCATATATGTATTTCATTTTGGACTTTAGCATAGTGCTTTTGAGAGAATGATGGACACTCCATTGATGCACATAATTCGCTAAATTGGGAATAGCCAATTCCAGAAGATATGATGCCAGATGTTGCAGATTTGTTTAAATCTTGGTCTGATTTCGGCTCAGAATCAAGATAAAATGTTAGATTACACATATTGCAGGTTAATTTATATTTGGAGAGTAGACCTTTTCTTTTTTCTGATAAAATGTGAACATTGCTCAATGTACATCCGAATGCCTTATTATGATTGCATATTTCTTGAAGTCTTTTATAAAAATATTCTACATCAATCATTCTCCGTCCTTCTACATATAAACAGCTTTTCTCTTCCACAGGATTATTAAAACTCACTTCGTACCTGAAATTACCACAATATTTTTTTTACAAATTCTTGCTAAACTGAATAACATACATGATACACATACAATCTTCTCACATATAAAATCTAGCAATTACCAATCAGTATCATCATCACATTCATCATCTGATGTGTCGTATTGCGGAAGATTATGTGAATATCTGAAAAAAAAAGAGGTTTTTTTAGTATAAGAATTCATCATCATCATCATCATTTCAGCCGAAATACGTCCACTGCTGGACATAGGCCTCCCCCAAGTGTCACCACATATCCCGGTCCCGTGCGACTCTCATCGAGCGGATTCCTTCAACCTCCAACCGACCGATGACCTGTCATCGGTCCACCTAGTGGGAGGTCTTCCAACGCAACGTCTTCCGGTTCGCGGTCGCCACTCCAGAACTTTTCGTCCCCATCGGCCATCCGTTCTGCGAGCAATGTGCCCTGCCCACTGCCACTTAAGTTTGGCAATTCTTCGGGCTACGTCGGTAACCTTGGTTCTCTTGCGGAAGTCTTTATTTCTGATTCGATCGCGCAAGGAAACTCCGAGCATAGCCCTCTCCATTGCCCTTTGGGTAACTTTAAGCCTTCTGATGAGGCCCATTGTGAGCGACCACGTTTCGGTCCCATATGTAATCACTGGCAACACACACTAGTCGTAGACTTTCGTCTTGAGACACTGCGGTAAGTTGAACGAGAAGATACCGCGCAACTTCCCGAACGCTGCCCAGCCGACTCGGATTCGACGATTGACCTCTTTCTCGAAGTTAGACCTACCTAGCTGGACCCTTTGTCCCAGGTACACTCATAATCGTCAACAACTTCGAGTGTAGAGTCTCAATCTTGATATGAGTGGGTGTGACATGGGCATTCAACATGACCTTGGTTTTGTCCATGTTCATTTTAAGACCCACTCTTCCGGAAGCTCTACTGAGGTCCTCCATGGTCTCAGCCATGACCACTATATCGTCGGCAAACCGAAGGTGAGTGATGTACTCGCCATTGACGTTGATGCCTAGCCCTCTCCAGTCCAGAACCTTGAAGACATCCTCCAATGCAGCGGTGAGCAGTTTCGGAGACATGACGTCTCCCTGTCTCACACCTCGCTGCAGGAGGATAGGTTCCGAGGCTTGGTCCTGAAGTCGGACTGACATGGTGGCGTTTTTGTACAAACACTTCAACACTCGATGTACCGATAGTCGATTTGGCACCGTTGCGCGTTGGAGAGACTGCAGTACAGCCCAGCAGGGGTATTCTAAACAATTCGATAAGTTTCCGTGTCGGTAAGGAACCGTATTCGACAATCTCATTTCCGAGCCGAAGAACTCTCAAAACGCTATTCACAGATCCGAACGGATAAGTTTTTTTCTATCCCATTGACCATTGTGTTTATGGGGAACGCTACAAAATGGTAGTAAATAGATGACCGTGGTAGAAAATTTAAAATAGTAAATAAAATAGGTTTATTTGAATATTTAGTTCCGTTTAAATAAGGAATATACAGCTACTAACTTAATAGACAGCAAACGATATAAAATGATTTTATTAGTAACCAAAATAAACTTTATTTCATTTCGAATAAACCTGCTTTGTAAACAGCCGTCTGTCAAACTGGCAAAGCGCGAAAAGTGTGTTTTTTTTTTTAAATAAAACTATTTTTCATAATTCATAGATAACTTTATATAGCTTTGTTTAATTAAAAAAGGAAAACATACTGCAAGTATTTGATATCAGTATTATACAATTCTTGCTATTTGCTCATTGTCAAACAATAATTAAATTTCTTTGGGGATTACGGCAGATGATTGCGTGTCAGGGAAATAGGGCCTTATTTCTTCAATGAGGCTAAGGGCCATGTCGGGTGTTAGTCTATAAACCAACTGAAACCGCGGGTCGGCAAAAGTATTCGTCATATCCTTTATGAAGAGATAACGTCTCCTGCCTCTGTTGTCCTGCACGCCGACGGTCTCTGGCTCGCACAATCACACACTCCATCTACCAAAGTATCAAATAATGTTAACTAAAATCTAGAACGAATATCACATTTCTGTAAATTTATGTAAATGCGGATATATCAATCAAATATTGTCAATACAATAATAAAACTTCATTTAAGTACTTACTTTAGGCAGTGTTTAAAAAGTTTACAGTCTTTTTATTTCACTGAAATAAGCTGGAAATATGATTTATTTCTTCGTTTTATTTTTGTTCGATATGACTCCCGATAGCAAACAGCTGTCGGAAAGATTCGAGTCTTCAAATCGAATATGAACTGTCAAAATTATTCGGTTTCGGATTTGTGAATTGCGTTTGGAGGACATCTTCGATATCTTAGACGTTCGATTCGGTACGGAAGCGAGTCGAATGGTTATGAATAAGGCTGCTGGTCTCGATCGAATCGAAGGCTTTCTCGTACTACAAATGTCACTTACGGGATATCTTCCGTGATTATTTATTATTTTGAGGCTCCCGACATTTGTAGTATAGTTATGAACCGTGAAAGCTTAAAACAGTGTTTGGCTTTCTCGTAGTCCACAAACGCTAAACAGAGGGCACTCTTCGGTCTTCTGTATCACTTCATTTGATTCAAGTATAAGAATTAAGAAATTATAATCCTAACTAATAACATAAATGTGCAAAGCGAGTTTGTTTGTTTGTAACGCTAAAGTAGCTGAACGGATTTGGATGAAATTTAGCACATGAAAAGACCATGTCCTGGAAACGGGTATACTTTTTATCCTGGATCACAAACGACGTCGCGGGCAAAAAGCTAGTCACTAATAAAATCAAGAGTATTATTAATAAACAGCTTACGGATCCAATATTCTTTCGTCACTATGTATATTCAGTGAACAACTTGTGTACTCAAGTGGTACTTGTGATCTGCAAGAAAACGCAACATTCATTATTAAAGTACTTACACCTGAAAGCATAATTTAATCAACATGAATAAGTAATACGGAACCCTATAAAGTACAACAATATGAAAAGTTTGTGAACTCGCCAATTTCGTGGTAGGACGTGTAATAACGCACAAAACGGTAATGCCATGTGGCAAAAGCACAGAAAAAAATATCTTGATGATCAAATACGTATGTTACTTACAATTCAATATTTTGTAATGTATGAACATTTGTTTCGTTTATTTCTACATCTATCGGAGGTATTTGGGCCCTGTAACAATCACAAGTGGCTGGTATAATTGTTCTGTGGGTATAATAATACTGACCTATAGACCATACATACATTACATATTTTTGTTTATCATTTCGATATGGAACCCTAAAATTGTACAATAAAAAAAAGAAGACGAAATCGTCTATAAAATCATATTTGCGAATGTAACACCGAATAATTATATACCTACGTAATTATTATCATCTACCTACGTTTATTAGAGAAATACAGGTGCGGGTACGGGTACGCGTAGCTACATATGAAGCTGTACGTTCCAGTATAAGCTGACCTCTCATTGTGCGAAATGCCTATACAATGTGAGATCAGCTTATACTGGAAATATATTGCTTTTTTTTACACCTTACTATATAGCTGTGTGTTCTAATAACAGATCAGTTACATGGATAAGTAGGTAGCAGATACTCACGAATTTTATGGAATATTCTCTTTATCAACATCATCTTCAGTTATGTGTAATCGACGTCATCCTCTAAAAGAAAGATCATCATATTTATTATGTAGCTAAACTACTACAGTAACTCCAGTAGGTTCATATTTTTTATGTATTTTACAACATGCGTAGCTACAGTCTGATAAGTCAGTAGGGTAAGTAGGTATACGCGCCGCGCACCGTGTGACCGGCACGTCCGATTGTGTGTGAAGGAAGCAATAGTTTTGTTTCATGCAGCTAGTGTAGGTACTTACCGTAGGTACATTACTTATATTTTTTATAACTTTCTAAGCGCTTAGCGGCTGCAGTACGGGTCGGGGCCCGGGGTTTGATTACCGCACGGAACATGTATTAGTATGTTATGGCCTACAAATAGTTGTGAAGACTTGAGTTTGTAATTGCACCGTCTTTTTCATTTTGTTGTATGTGCCAAAACAAAAACAAACCTATTCTGGTAATTTAATTATTTATAAAAGTTGCCCTAAAACTATTTATTTTTTATTTGTTATTTCTCCTGAAACGTGGATGGTGCGATTACAAACACAAGTCGTCACAACTATTTGCAGACCATCACATAATAACACATGTTCCGTGCAGGAATCGAACCCGCGACCCGTACTGCAGCCGCTAAGTTAGAAAGTTATAAAAAATATAATTGTATGTACGGTAAGTACCTGGTCTACCCACACATGCAGAAACTGCTCCAAACGTGTGTACCTACTACATATTTACCTACATGTTTGTAATCACTAATACTGTAAATAGATAGGTCGGTAGATACTTACTTCATTTCGATCATATGTTTGCCTATTTCTTTACGCCAACTCTGTCGCTTTTTATTTTTATTTCGGTTATTTCCCATTACGCAAACAATATAAATTCATGCAATTCAATATTTTTATTTTACGCCGTTCTGTTGCGTAAATGTGTCCTGGAGCGCAAACTGACACAGCCCTCCCGTACGGTAGCCGGAGCAGGACTGAGCGCGGGTGGCGCGCGGCAGGGAACAAACTTTAATATGGCCGATATTATAGGTTATTTATTTTGCGGCGAAAAAAAGGAAATTCAAAAAAATAAATAATATAAGACCTGCTTTATAGTTATTTCAGTAAGTATAAAAAGTTTCATGATCAAATTTGAAGTATTCTATGATTGCCAGCGGTTTATTGTTCAGTTTAGAGGTAACTTTGGATTTTTTTTCTATCGAGAAAATTTTATGGAATCGTGTTTTCGACAAATGTAGGACTTAACATTAATCCTCAACTTTACCATATATTTATTTCAGAATTAATGCTGCAGTATTTTAGGCGTAACGTAGGATCCAGCTAAGCCATTTGAGGTAGTATAGGCTCTTAACTTTATGAGCATAATTAGCTGAATATATTTGACTAGATTATAGTTAGTTCCACAGAGAGGGCGCCACAGTGCCACGGTTTACATCGAGTCCGTAACAAAATTGAAATTAAAAATATATTTATTACAAATTAGAAGATAAAAGTGTATAAATCCGTGAAATAAGACCTAGTGCAGCAAAGACAATATGGAGAATTAAGTGAAAACCCAGTGAAATATAGGACTTTTTCAAAAAGAAAAACATAACGATCAACCGTGCTGTCAAGTGAATCAAAACATTTGCTAGTGACCTAAGTTATTCGATAAACGACTCAGTGCAAGACAGACCACTCGAACTAAAATACTCTGTGCATACAGAGCGAAAAAAACCCAGTGAAATATAAGACTTTTTCAAAAAGAAAAACATAACGATCAACCGTGCTGTCAAGTGAATCAAAACATTTGCTAGTGACCTAAGTTATTCGATAAACGACTCAGTGCAAGACAGACCACTCTAACTAAAAAACTCTGTGCATAAAGTGCGAAAAAAAAACAATTAGTGCTAAAACAAAAAACTAAATAACCTAAAAAGTGTACATCTACTTAAAACAAAGGAAGGGCATACAAGCCAGGTCAACCAACGCCATCTATCTAAAACCTTGAACACTACGTAACCAACCGCTATTGATCGAAGTAACCAAGCTCTCGTTTTGACCACATAAGCAACAGAGGGCGCTATTTACAAAACTTGATCAAAACAAACAATTTGAGCACACTAAGTTTACAAAAACGCTATAAAATCATGGAAGAAATAAAAAACATGCTGGAAAACATGCAAAAAGAAATGAAACAACAAAAGATCGATATGCTCGAAATGAAAGAAGACATAAAAACTACAATTATCAATAATATAAATGACAAGTTTAGGAGCTTGGAAATTAAAAGTGATCATCTAGAAAAGAAATTAGAGGAGCATTCTTCGGCCATCAACAATTTAGAAAGATACATGAGACGGAAAAACCTGGTCATATTTGGAGTGGAAGAACGAGAAAAATCCTATCACGATTTAGAGAAAACAATATTAGACATAATAAAGAACTATTTTAATTTACAATATGAAAATGGTATAGAAGCGGTCCGAAGACTTGGGAAAAAAAGCGACAAAATACGACCTGTTGTTGTTACGTTCAGCACAATGGGGCTAAAAATAAAAATCCAGCAAAACCAAAAATGCCTGAAAAACTCACCTTACTATATTAAACAAGACTACCCCTTAGAAGTCTTGAACAAACGCAGAGACCTACAAACCCAATTGAAAGAAGAAAGAGAGTTGGGCAATAAAGCATTTATAAAATATGACAAGCTCGTTGTATTACCCAACAGAAATAAAAACACACCACAAAACCATACAAACAAAAGAATCCTATCTGAATCACCCGAAACAGTGACACTCAATAACCAAAAAACCACAGAAAACAAAAAACAACCTATTAAGAAAACCAAGACAACTACTATGAAGAACTACATCCTACAAAAACCTAAACTTGTCTACAACAAGGAAAGTTCTTCGCACGAACAAGTACTATTGGTAGAGCATGATGAAACAGAATAGCAACTACATAAGGCCCCTCCCGCTCTCCCAATCCGGCCGGTCCCCGTGGGAGAAAAAGACCAAAACCCTTCAGAGACAAATACCTCAAATCAATCAGAGCCCGAGAGCAATGACCTATTCTATGTTGCCACATACAACGTAAGGACTCTATCGACACATGCCCGCCTACTAGAATTAATGGATGCCCTGAAAAATACTAAATTCGATATAATCGGCCTGTCTGAAACTAGGAGGCTAGGAAATTCAATTCAAGAATATGAAAATGTTATCTTTCACTACATAGGAGAGACCCCAGGTCTTTATGGAGTGGGTTTTCTCGTGAAGAAACATCTCAAAACTCACATCGAGAGCTTTACCGGTCTATCAGAACGAGTGGCGTTATTGACGCTAAATATCAACAATTTCAGAATAAGTATAATTCAAGTATATGCCCCAACAGAAGCTGCAAATGATACTGAAATAGAGTTTTTCTATGATACCATTGATAAAGCCCTAAAAATATCAGGAAATAACATAATAGTCATGGGGGACTTTAACGCCAAAATTGGTCAACCTAAACCAGAAGAAAACTTGATCATGAAAAACCACGGATATGGCACAAGAAACAAGAGAGGCGAACGACTAATAGAATTCGCTTATGAAAACAAACTTTCTATTATAAACACTTTCTATAAAAAGAAGAATAATCAAAAATGGACCTGGCGATCTCCAGACGGTAGCACTAAAAATGAACTTGACTATATACTAACAAACTTACAGAAAAACGTGCAGAATTTACAAGTCATCAACTTGAATTTCCCTACGGATCACAGATTCGTAAGAGCAACATTTCTTATACAAAAAATAAAGGTAAACAGAATTAAATATGCCAACAACTCAAAAAGCTCACTTAGAAACGAAAAAGAAATAACGAGATATAAAGAATCACTAAATGAACACAGCGAAGACCTTATGAGCTGCCAAGATATCAATTCGGTACAAGAATGCTACGACAAAATAGTTAACATCTTAGAATGTAGTCTGAAGAAAGCGCTCATACATAACAAAGATAAAGAAAGAAGCAGCGTCATATCACCTCATACTACAAGCCTAATACGACGCAGAAGTGTTTTACAAAAAATAAAACCTAAGACGCGAGCTATGAAGAATGAGTTGAAAGCACTTTATAAACTGGTTAGCAAATATGTTCGTAAAGACTACTCAAACCATCGAGAACAGACCATTGAAAGACACCTTAATTCCACAGGAAGTATAAAGAAAGCGTACAAGGAACTACGATCTCATAAAACATGGATAGAAGGACTTCATGACTCTCAAAAAACAACACATGCCCGAAAGGAGATCCTACACATAGCAACCAACTTTTATGAAAACTTGTACAGTGCTCCAGTACGCCAAGACACAGACCAAAGTGACTCAGAAAATGAGGACAATGAGGTAGAAATAAACCCAGTGGATGAATCAGAAATAATAATGGGAATCAAAAGGCTAAAAGAAGAGAAGAGCCCAGGACCTGACCAAATAACAAACGAGGTCATAAAAATAGCGGGTGCCTACCTAGTAAATCCTCTGACACATTTATTTAATTTGATATTAAGTTCCTCCGTAACACCTAAACAATGGTCTGAGTCTAATATTATCTTGTTATTTAAAAAAGGTGATCCAAAGAACATAGTTAATTACCGACCCATTAGCCTTCTTCCAGCACTTTATAAATTATTCTCATCAACTATAGAGAAGAGAATTAGTACTACGCTCGAAAAAAGTCAACCGATCGAACAAGCCGGGTTTCGAAAAAGCTACTCCACAATAGACCACATCCACTCTTTGGAATTGGTTATGGAAAAATATCAAGAGTACCAACGTCCACTCTACATAGGATTTGTAGACTACCAGAAAGCTTTTGATACGATACTACATCCCTCAATATGGAAGGCTTTACAATCCCAAAATGTGGAGAAAAAATACATACAAGTTTTAAAATACCTTTACAAGAACAACACTAGTAGAGTAAAACTGGAGACTGCAGGACCACCTATCCCCATCAAAAGAGGAGTACGGCAAGGTGACCCCTTATCACCTCGAATCTTTATAGCAGTACTAGAATGGATTATTGGAAAACTAAATTGGGAAAGAACAGGCATATGCATAGAAGGGAAACATATTAGTCACCTAAGGTTCGCCGACGACATTGTCCTTCTATCAGAGAATAGCACAGAGCTTGAATCAATGTTACAAGCGTTACAACAAGCAAGCAGAGAGGTAGGACTAGAAATTAACCTGAGCAAAACAAAACTAATGACAAATGCTGCACAACACTTGATATGCCTGAACAACACACCAGTAGAATACGTTACGAGCTATATCTACCTAGGTAAACAAATTTCTTTCCAAAAGCTAAACAACGATGCAGAAGTAGACAGAAGAATAATAACGACATGGAAAAAGTTTTGGAGCCTAAAGGAAATTTTAAAAAGTCAGATGCCAATGAAAATCAAGAGCAAAGTTATGGATTCATGTCTTTTGCCTTCGTTAACTTACGCCTGTCAAACGTGGAAGTTCACTCGAAGAGTGAAAAATAAAATCACATCCTGCCAGCGAAGCATGGAGAGAAGTGTCTCAAAAATCAGGAAATGCCAGAAAGTTCGTCACACTACCATCAGGCAAAAAACTGGAGTAATAGATGCTCTCACCTACGCTCTAAAATTAAAATGGAGATGGGCAGGACACGTAGCGAGAATGAGCGATGAACGCTGGACAATTCGCATGACGTCATGGCCAGGTCCGACAGGCACTCGGAAAAGAGGAAGACCTATAACTAGATGGTCTGACGACATCACACGAGTCGCGGGAACAAACTGGCTGACAGAAGCCAAAGATCGAGACCGCTGGGGTTCTCTGGAGGAGGCCTTCACCCTCACTACCTGAGGGGTTCATGCATGCATGTTATTTTAATTTATTTCTTTATTCATGAATTTAAATTCAATTCATTTATTTATTTCAGATAATTATACAATTTTAATACATACAATACATTTAAATTTAAAATCAATTCACATTTATACTAGCATTATATAATAATAATTTATAAAAAAAAAAAAAAAAAAAAAAAAAACGATTTATACAATACTATTATCAATTACAATACAATATTTATAATACTATTATAAAATTAAGCAATTTATAATAAAACCAATTTAAAATTGTGTTAGTGTAGGACAAACTTTAAATTTATGTAGAATTTGTAATCTATTAATGCATGAAATAAAAGGCTTTTTTATTTTTTTTATTTTTATTTATTTTATTTATAGTTAGTTGTAAAATCCAACCTCATAAACCTCATTTTAAATTATAATTTCCACATAAGAAATTCAAGATTTTAAACCTCGTCTGAAGCTTCAGGCTAGGTATCTTTACTGTGTCTCATAGTGAATGTTGTCATCTTTTTGGTTGTTTCAATTTGTCACTAGTTTTTTAAATAACGTGTAAATCCCTATCATTAATGTATTCAATTTAAATAATTTACTTATTATATTTTATTTCTATTAAATTCTATTCTTGTGGTGTTATCAAGTGATTTTTTATTTTAATAACCCTACAATATGCAGTATAACCTGACCTCGCTTTGTATGAACTTCCCGTACAATGAGAGATCAGGTATACTTTTCACAGCCTTATTCGTCGTCGTACGATACATCCTGCATGGAGCGATAAGATACGATTTTTAATAAGAGTGATAAAGACAATATTATGTAAAAAGGCTTTGTCAACAAAAGAGAAATGTAAACATTTTATAAAGCCGAAGGATGAATTCAACTATCCTTGCCGAAAGCGGCTAAATCACTGAACACTGTTAAAAAGAGCGCAATGTCATTTTCAAGATGTCACTTTTCGTTGTTCGGCAATGAAAATAGAATCATCGACTTTGATTTATGGTACTAAAACATAAACCATTGAATTCAAGCGATGATGCAACCTAGGGTGAAGCACGCTTGCCTATAGACGAAACCAATAATTCACTCTAGCGTGAACGGTTCGGAATTCTGAGTGTGTGCGTACGAACTAGACGCGCGTGAAGACTAGCGTCTAACTGCTCATCACTGATACTATCTCTGTCGGGTACGATGCCAGGTGAGACAGCATGCTTTTTAGCCACGCCCACCAATGAGTTCGAGCCCGTGTGATGTGTCACCTTAAGGTTGCAAATTGCTTGACTGGATTTTTGTGAATGAAATGCGTGTATGCTTGACAACAACTTTAATGCGACTAAAAAAATCAACGCTGGTTTGCGTCTATATAGTTACAACATACCGGCCCCCAAAGGACTATCGAGTCCTTTCAACAAAAAGAACATAACAAGCAAAATTGTATTATTAACAAAGGCTGGTACTGTGACTTCTAAAGCAAGTAAGGTAAGTACAACGTTATCGATTATTAAACATTATTTTTTAATTTGGATTTAGATTCGTTAACAATTCAACATTACAGATAGGTTCATATGCTTTAATTAAGTTTCCTTATAGATACGTATACAATATGTTTTTCAATACACTTCCTCGAAAACTGGTCCCTAGCGCACTATGATTAGGTACAACATGCAATGTATTTCACACGCGTGCGATTTTTTCCACTTTCCCGCACGTGTGCGGGAATGAAAATTGCCACAGATAACTGTACCTATACTTAGTCCAAATTGGTTCAATGCCTATAGTCTGAGGTGTTTTTTTTTTTTTTAATTTTTGCAAAGCACTACGCGTCTTTACGGCATACTTACATATTTTTTGAATATTCAAATTGTGTTTATAAATAGAATATCATAGATAAACATGATTATTCAAAACTAATAGTTACTTTTATACACAAATTAACATTTATTTGTGTTCTGAATTCAAAAATATAAAATAAATCTATTTTTATATTAGGCTGTTTAACGGCTTCATACCATTGCCTCTCCTTCAACCTGGCGAAACCAAAGCGCGAAAAAAAAGAAAATTAAAATCATAGTTTCATATTTCGTGACAAAAATATTTTTCGTTATTTTATTTCTTCAAAAGTGTATTGAAAAACGTCTCAAAATTCTCGGCTCAAAAACACTCTCGCCTACGGCTCGGGTGTTATAATTCCGCCTCGAATGCAATAACAAACTTTCTCCACGTGTATCAAAATGTACTATTAATTACTTAAGTTTTTTTTACAGTTACGAATGTGATACAATGGCAGTGCAAAGTAAGGTAAGTAAATTTTGGAAAAGTTAAGAATCATCATACCAGTTTATAGGTAAGTGACACAATTTAGTAATGCATCGTTTAATGACACTATCTCCACTCTTTACACTATAGACCCTAGTCAGACCATCTGGTCCAGGGTGTTTTTCAATTATTCTTTCTAATTGCCATTTTCCAGGTGGTAAGTTGTTTGTTTTTATAAGTCTATTTGTCCCTTTTCTAATTCTGTTTCTTGTTTCATCCATTTAGGTATTTGCTGCAGACGTGTTAAATATTCTGTTTGCTATTTTTTCCAGAAATCTCCAATGAGCCTCTGCATGTGTTGCCAGCGTGAAAGGTAAGTCGTTTTTACAGTTACTAGGTTTGGGTGTGGCACAACAATTGGAGACTCTCCAATGAGAAAATGACCCGGGGTTAGCATTTCTATTGCGTCTATATCTGACTCATCTGCAGGGGTGAGAGGGCGGGAATTTAAACAGGCTTCAATCTGACACAATAAGATTGTCAGTTCTTCAAACGTTAGGTTTGTTGTGAGAACTCTTTTCAAGTGGTGTTTAATTGATTTCACACCTGCCTCCCAGAGACCGCCGAAGTTTGGACTGTACGCGGGTATGAAATGCCATTGGGTTCCGTCCTTTGCTAATGTGTCTGCTATGTCTCTTGGGAGCTCACATTGCGCGGTTTGTAATGCAGCCATGAGTTCTTTACTACTGCCGACAAAGTTCCTGCCTTGATCGCTCCATAAGTGGGCGCATTTGCCTCGTCTAGATGTAAATCTTCTAAATGCACCAATAAATACTTCTGCTGTTAAATTGCAGACCAATTCAAGATGTACTGCTTTGACTGCCATACAGATAAAAATGGCTATATATGCTTTATTGGTTCTAGCACCTCTCCCTCTTGATATCAATACCCGAAATGGCCATGCAAAATCGACTCCACTATGAAGGAATGGTCTGGCTGGAGTAACGCGCTCTTTCGGTAGATCACCCATTACTTGTTGCTTTGATGTAGCACTATGTTTAGCACATACCAGACATTGTCGGATGCATGCCTTCACGACGTCTTTGACACGTAATATCCAGTATCTGGATCTGATGTAGGCTAACATCAATTGCACTCCTCCATAAGGTGTTTCTGCGTGTGCATTCTTCACGATCAATCGAGTCAATTCATTTTTATTTGCAAGTATGATTGGGTGTTTACTTTCTAATGCAATTTCTGCATTTCTTAGTCTTCCTCCTACTCTTAAAATACTCATTTGGCATCTATATAGGGGTTCAAAGATTTTAAAGGGCTTTTTTTCTTTACTTCATTTCTGTTTGTTAGTGTTTGAATTTCCTCTTCAAAATCGTTTTGTTGTGCTATCTCTATAATCTATGTAGTGACTCTTCAAGTTCCTCTGCCGTGACATATTTTTGGTCTTCAGACATAACTATGTTGCGTTTATAATTTAGAAATCTTCGACAGTAGCATATGGCTGTAAGTAGTTCCTTTAAATTATTAAATTGTTTAAATTGATGTATCATTCCTGTGTTATCATTTTCAGTGTTATTTATTTTTAAATTCGTTTGTTACTCTTTAATAGTTTTCTTTTCTTCATCAGTTTGTGTGTTTTCCAGCCGACTGAATTTGATTTCTCCCGTGCTCAGCCAGCTTGGCCCTTTCCACCACAAATGACATTCTTTCAATTCTTCTACAAGTAACCCTCGAGAAGCAATATCGGCAGGATTTTCATTAGATAGTACATGATACCATTGATTGCAGCTAACGTTGTCCAGTATCTCCACCACCCGGTTTGCCACAAATGTCTTCCACTTGAAGGGCTCGCCAGACAACCACGCCAAGACAATTGAAGAATCTGTCCAAGCAAATGTTTGTGATTTTTGTATTTTCATTGCCCCACTAACATGAGTTAATAATTGTGACAACAGCAGTGCTCCACACAATTCGAGTCGGGGAATGGAAATAGTTTTTAAAGGAGCAACTCGTGTTCTTGCTGCCATCAGATTGGTATAAATTTCACCGTCAGGGCAAGTTACTCTCACGTAAACAACTGCTGCATACGCACGTGATGATGCGTCGCTGAATCCATGCAACTGAATACATTCTTTGTATTTGGTTATTGTATGTATCCATCTATCTACGCTTATGTCGTTTATATTTTCCAAATCAGATTTTATGTGTATCCATTCATCTTGTAAGTCTTGACTAATCTGATCATCCCAGCTCACTTGTTCTAGCCAGAGTTTTTGCATTAACAACTTAGCTGTAATTACGCTTGGCGACAACCATCCCAAAGGATCATATAATTTTTGCACATTTGAGAAAATGTTTCGCTTGGTTGCAGCACCTTCTATTGGTTTCAAGGTAAATTTATATTCAAATTTGTCTGTATTCAGGTTCCACAGGATTCCCAGCGTCTTCACTTTTCCAGCGATATTCAAATCAAGAAGTGCATTTTTAGATCTTTCGTCTGGTGGTATGGATTTCATGAAGTCTACGTTGTTTGATGACCATTTCTTTAACACGAAACCACCCCTTTTCATCATCTCTTTCAGCTGATATCTGGCTTCAATAGCCGTGTCTACAGTGTCCGTTCCAGACAGGAGATCGTCGACGTAAAAATCTGACATCATCTGTGTAGCGACAGGATAATTTTGACCCTCATCATCAGCCAGCTGAAGTAAGGTTTTGCATGCCAAGTAGGGTGCTGGAGCTGTTCCAAACGTTACGGTAAGTAGACGGTAATCTTTAACAGGTTCAGATGGGTCTTTTCTCCACAGGATACGTTGAAAATCTGTATGGGCTCTGGACAGTCGTACCATTCTATACATTTTTTCAATGTCGGCAACAAAGCAAACTGAATGCATCCTCCATCTCATTATTATGCTGCGAAGGTCGTCTTGTACTAAAGGTCCAACTAGCAATTCATCATTAAGTGAGATGTTGTTGGAACCCTTCCCTTACAGGAAGCATCGTAGACCACTCTTGTTTTGGTGGTCTCTTTATCATATCGGACAACTGCGTGGTGAGGTAAGTAGACAGCTTTCTTTGTGTTAATTTCTTTTGCAGATATTTCTTCCAGGTGATTTAGCATTGCGTAATCTTCTATCACTTTTTTCTTTTATGTCAGGTTGTTTTGCAAATTTTCTTTCTAATTGTAATAATCGACGCATTACTATTTCACGTGTATTACCGTCTGGTGATTTAGGGTTTTGTGTTTTGAAAGGTAAGGTAACGACGTATCTACCATCTTCATTTCTTGTATATGTTTTTTTGTAAATGTGTTCACATAACTGCTCTTCTTGTGTGTATTTTCTTTTCATATCAGTGTCTATTTCCCACAGTGCTTTTAACATATTATCCATATCTACGTGATGGTGCATGACAAGATAAGAGTTGTCTTCGTCTTTGTTTTGTATCTCTCCAAATAAAATCCAACCCAGCCTGGTTCGTTGTGCGCATGGTGTGCCTGGTGGACCTTTGATTAGCTCCGATTGTAAAATGTCTGCATATTCTCTCACTCCTAGCAGAAGATCGACCGACCCTGGTAAATGGTAAGTCGGATCTGCCAGTTTTAGATATTTTAAGTGCTGAACATCAGTGTATACAGCGATTTTTGGTAACTTAGTGGTCAACTGTCTATTCATCACATAGGCTTGTATGTTAAGACAGAAATTGTCTTCTACTCTTGATATAACCTGTAGCTGAACCACATGCTTGACATCTGTTTTAGTAGATCCCACTCCGATTACACTGTCTCTCGCTGACTGCCTTTTGAGTTTCAGAAGCTGAGCCGCCTTCTCACTAATGAAACATGCTTGCGATCCTTGATCGATAAGCGCTCTTAGTACAATGGTGTGTCCTTCTTCATTCTTACATTTCACCATTGCAGTTGCTAGCAGCGCCGTCATCTTTGTATTGCTGTGTTGTGCCGTCATTGTTGTTGTTGTATTGTCTTCAATGGTGTGATTCACAGACACATTTAAAGTTGCAGTGGATGTGGTAGCTGTCTCATTCTCTGTCTTTGAAACGTCTTCCCTTTTCTCGTGAAGGAGAGAATGATGTCGTTTGTTGCAGATACGGCAGTTCGTAGGAACTCGGCATCTGAACACTGCGTGCCCCGGTAATAAGCAATTATAGCACAATCTATTTTTCTTCACATACTCGTTCCTTCCGTAAACTGTTTGCAATGACACAATGTATGTTGCTCTTCGCATTTAATACATGATTTTTCAGTTGACGTAGTAGCCGTGGCAGCAAATGATTTTTCTTGAGCTCTTGCACACTTGAGCTTGTGTCACTAGCTGCATCTGCAAGAGAAAAATCTCTTGCAGATGCAGCTGGTGACACAAGCTCAAGTGTGCGGAACTTCGACTCTAAGAACTTCTTCAAGCTGTCCCATTTAGGTAAGTCCTCTAAATCTTCTTGATAGGAATATTCCTCCCAGTCTTTGTGAGTTTCTTGGTCCAATTTCTGTACAACAAGAAATATTATCATAGGACTCCAAGACTCCGTGGAAACTGACATATTATCGAGGTTATTAATACACTCGTGAGTTGTGTCTAACAACGATTTAATGTGACTGGCACTCTGCGTATTTATTTTTCTTTGATTAAACAATCGTTTAATAATTGCGTTTACTATGATTCGTTTGTTTCCATATCTTTGTTTCAGTGCGGTCCAGGCTTGCGAGTAATTGCTTTCCGTTATCTGAATATGTCTCAGTAGCACCTCTGCTTCACCACCAATGCTAGCTTTTAAGTAGTGTAGTTTTTGTACGTCACTAATCGAAGTATTTTTGTGAACTAATGATATAAATAAATCGTGAAAAGAGGACCATTCTTCGTATTGTCCCGTAAATTTCGGTAGTTCAATTTCCGGCAATCTAAGTTGTGACGTAAACGTCCCTGGCGATTCATGTGCACCTGAACTGCATGACGGTCTGGCGTACGAAAGTTGTAAACATAAGTCTTTAAGGTCCGCTTGCATAGATAAATAAAGATCTTCGCATACATAATAGTCTTCATTCGCAAAATAGCTTATTGTATTTCGATTTTCCTTAGTCGTACTTTTTATTAATTCTTGGTGGGTGGTAGTAAATTTGTTCCAATATTCTTCTAAGCATTTTAATCGTGTCTCGATATATCCTTGTGTCAATCTCTGCTTAGGACATTTCTTTAAGTTTGTTTGTGTTTTTTGTAATATGTTGGCTATTTCTTCTAATACTCCCAGTAATTGTTCTGACGTAGACATCTTTTATAAATACAAACAACTCAATAATCTTCAAAAACAATGTGATGTTATGAAGGCGCGAACTATGCACAGATTTCTTCGTTAATATTATTGTAAATAACTTGCACAGGGCTCACTTCTTATCTAAGGAATGCGGCAGTCTTTTGTTCTCGACACCCTAACACGATCACTACTTTGCACTACAATCCGGCTCGATTTCGACCATATGGTGTATGTGTTAAGGTTGCAAATTGCTTGACTGGATTTTTGTGAATAAAATGCGTGTATGCTTGACAACAACTTTAATGCGACTAAAAAAATCAACGCTGGTTTGCGTCTATAATTCTATATAGTTACAACAACAGGAAATATTTATAGAAGCTAAAGAGATAAACATTCCCCGATCCTGTTATTTACCCGGAAAGCCAACGAACAGTAAATTGGGAATGTTTTACGATCATTTCCTTTTAGCTAAATAGATACAGCAATAAGCCTGGAAACGTTGAACCGATACATATTTTCTGAAACATATAATAATATCATCACGGTTGTAGTGATAATTTCGTTAGAGGTAACATACAAACATGAATTTCACGTCTGCAATCACCGTGTGGTTATCCCTTCAGGGATTATAGGCCTGATGTTATGCCTATGTGTTTTTCGTCAAAATTTATTCTGCGTAATATTGACACAAGGATTATTTTTGAACGTCACCTTTATTTAGTTGGTCGTTTGAACCTTGATCAACACCAATAAATTTAACCTGCTATTTTACTTCGTGGCAATCTTTCAAATAATTATTATAACTTGGTAGTATTTCTTATATATACGTTACTTCACCGCGGTTTTTAGAGAATTCAAAAATAATATTTTTTAAGAATTGCAACCTTCGTATGCATCTCTGATCTGACACATGACGCGGTACGTCACTTTTCTTTTTCGCGCGTTATCAACACCGCAAGAAAAAATCTTTCTCGTCAAATTATTCATTTAAAACTAAGTTTACATTACATTTTACCAAAATAACAAAATGTCGAGTGACAGGAAGTGTACTAAGTGCATTTTTAGTGAAAATCGTAAACCCGAAACAGAAATCGAGCATTTACAAATAACGCTCGCTACCGACCACGAAATTGGAAGGACATTATTTATCAGAAGACATCAGAGACGAAGCAGGAAAAGTGTATTCCTGGCAACAACTTGGATGCCCGACTTTAACTGACCCCCGGATACGCGATATCCACAGTGCTCATTGAAGCACTAAGGGGGTTGTAAGCTCGATAAAGCTTTTTTCCTCCAGTGGGTACGCGATACCCCAGTAACACTACTACTGGTTACTAGCTGGATGGTAAACTATCAGTGGAGATACGAGATATCCTTTAGCTGAGTCTTTGAACGATGCTAACACTGAATATCTAATGGCATAGCATCCAACGGCAGGACGCAGGTAAGTGTTATTTTCAAGACCAGTAACACCTCATGTTACTAGCTGCATGGTAAACTATCAGTGTGACACGCGGTGTCCAGCTAAATTTATTGAACAATGCCAGCACTGAAAATCTATTTGGCATCGCAGCCAAATTGTCAGGTAAAAGGCCACGTATTCTCATTACCTTGATCAGGTAATTACAAAATTGTGCTATATATCCATGACCATGCAGGTCGTAAGACGACCCTGCTTAACTTAGCACATCCCTTGTGTGTTATAATATAACCTTGCAAATGCATTATACTCTCGCAGTGAATGTGGAACCATTCCTTGCCTGGATTCCCATCAGCGAGTAAAGTTGCTGGCTGGCTGACATACATTTGTCAGGACCACACATTCTTAAGTACGAGATACTAACAGCATGTTAAGCCCATATAATGTGTTTTTAATAATAATAACAATAATTTATTTATTTCGAGCAATAAGACTCATAGCGTTAGTAACAATATACTTACAAACTATGTTAGTAATACATTTACAAACAAAATAAAACAGAAAACAGATTGTGACATCATTGCTGCAAGGTGACAGGCGCAGGTTTAGCTTGAACATCAAGTATAAATTAATGTTACACATACGTTTAACTAATGAAAACACCAGCCCAAAAAGTGTATTTATTCTATTTTGGTGGAAGTTATGCAAGACTATACAGGATATTTATTATACATACATGCCTAAATACGAGATATTTACAGCATGTTATAATCCACACTATGTGTGTAAGCTTCGACGTCAAGTATGATATTATCAAAGAACCCTGTGGCTATGCCATAAACTTGTCATTTTGATCTTTCAGCGATGAAGTAATATTTACATTTAAGCATAACACTTTTCATTCAAATAATAGAACAAGATTCTTTGTTCACTTAATACTATGAGAGAACAGCTGAAGATGTTCCAAACAGTTATGACAGACTTCTGTTCCACTACTATACATAATATGGTGAACCGGTGAACCAAGGTATTGAGATGTTCTAAACCAAATTAGAATGTTACTGTTATCATAAGCAAAGCAACCGATGAATGGCTTGAATAACACTGCATAACACAACCTACCAATGTTCAATGTCAACCTCGAGATTAAATTAATATTATTTATATTTTCTTTAATGAAATGAAACACCAAACCTATAAGGACAATAGTTATATTCTTAGCTTATTATGTATATTTCCAAATAACTAATACATGTAGCCAAAGAGATTTTACCACCAACAACAAGAAGATCAATTAATCTGTTTGTGCCTAGCACAATGAAATTCAAACACACAAAAAAGTATCCCGTTAACAAGAATCTTTCAAGACTGAACACAATAATAGATACTGGAGTGCTAAGTCAGTAGCCCCAAAAGAGAACACATCAAGGATGGTACCGGAACGATTTAACCATATTATATACCAGTTATAAAGTAATGATCTGGGTACTTGGTTTAAGTACAATGGTTCAAGAAACCATTTGTTATCAAATCTATACACCATAATGTCATATAATACTCAAAACTATTAGTATTGAGAGGAAAAGGGTTATAGACTTACAAAGTTTGGAGGTCTTAACAGCGGGTTCCTTCTATCTGGCAGAATCTTGATGCTCCGAAATTTATTTGGCATAACACACTTGGCAGAATCTTCTTTAAACGAATATTTCAAAGGCATAAAAATCATTTAATATAGTTATTGTTTGACCGAATGTTTGTATTTCCGAATTTACAATGGCATACTTTTATGGTGGCAGAATTTTATTTGGCATAATTACCTTTGGCAATATTCAAATTTCGCACAATTTCACTTGGCATTTTACGAAGATGGCAGAATTTTATTTGGTATAATCTTATTTGGGATTATAGCCATTTCTATAAAATAGCATTTTTAACCAAACATTTAAATATTGTCTCAAAAAGTCAATATGATGGGCTACAAAAGTTAGTGACAGAAACAAATCGCTCCAAAACCGACTTTACGTAGTCTTGTCTGCCCTACCCCTAGAGTGTAATTTAAAATTGCGTAGGCGCGGAGGGGCGAGGCGGCCCGCGAGTTGAGGAGCAGGTTGTTGTAACACTCGCCGCCGCTGCTGAGGCTGGCCGGCGAAGCCGGCCAGCAAGCCGAAGCTGCGGTGGTGAGCGTTAAACACATCTGCGACGATAAGCTCGCGTGGGACCGCCGGAGCCCCGCAGCGCCGGAGCCGTGACATAAACCATGCCTGCTGCATGTTGCATGCTTGCTTGCATGCTGCATGCTTGCTTGCATGAATGGTGTATGCTTGCTGCATGAATGGTGTATGCTGGTTTGCATGTTTGCATATTGTATGCTGGTTTGCATACTGCATGCTTGTTTGCATACTGCATGCTTGCTGCATGCAAGATGTATGCTTGTTTGCATGTTTGCCTACTGCTTACAGGAAAATAAAAACCACATGTTCAAAATCAACTGTTTTAATGAATTTTCTGTGATGTGGATGTGATAGATGAGTCTTTCCATTGTTAAGCATAAGAAATGTATGCCAAAAGATGATTCTAACTGTAAACTTTCTGAGATATGATAGTTCTGCTTTTAGTGACTATCGATATAAAATTTATGCCAAAAGATGATTCTGGCTGTGAACTTTCTGCGCTAAGATGGTTCTACTTTTAATTCTTATGCACATGAAATTTATGCCTAAAGATGATTCCGACTTACAAAATTATGAGTTTTGAATGTATGATAAATCAGTGTCTGCCAAACGATTTTCTGCGAAATGAAGTTTATGCTACCCGCTGTTATGCAAAGTAATATTATGACATAAAAAGTTCTGCTATAAAGGGTGGACCCCTTAACAGCCTGTCAATGTACAAATGGCATTAACAACTAAACCTGTTTTTAGTTTTAAATCAAATTGCAAAGTGGAACTAAACCCCCCCCAGCTTCGAACAAAGATAATATTCTTATCATCATAATGTATAAGCCCAATCTAAAATAACATCTCCAATAGTAACCTTATCTAGCAATCCATAGATACAATATTAAATTATGGGTATATTAATCATGCAATTCATTTAAGTACCCCTTCTTAAGTCCAAAAGTATTTTTGGAAGGATTCCCATGACCAGATAGTTTTTCCTGCATTGCATTGCATTTTAAAATCACTTAAACCTTACCCATAATAATTAATCACCTTTCTTAATCATATTGTTGCTGACTCATACCTTAAAACTAAAATGAAATACACACATCAACACGGTCTAGAGATATTTCATACTCAATTAAATAACTCGAAAAGTACTGGCCGCATTGGAATCTTTTATACACCGATTTGTTTGTAATTTATCTCAGACTAGCGGACGTCCCGCGGTTTCACCCGCGTAGTTCCCGTTCCCGTGGGAGTACGGGGATACAATATAGCCTATGTTACTCGTGGATAATGTAGCTTTCTAATGGTGAAAGAATTTTTTAAATCGGTCCAGTAGTTTTTGAGCCTATTCATTACAACCAAACAAACAACCAAACAAACAAAGTTTTCCTCTTTATAATATTAGTATAGACTAATTCCAAATTCAAATTTTTGAAATTTCTTTTGTTTCGGTGGCATAAAAATGTCATGATGTATAGGAGAGGGAATTTTCATTTGTGCGAAATTTAGAAAACAATACGAATTACGTTTAGTTACAGTTTTTTTTTCATTTTTAAACGAAAGATAAAGTTAAAATTGAGGTATTGTAGCCATGCAACGCCGACATTTGACGAGGGCGGAGATGGTACGAGCTGTGGGAATGCTGGAAGCTGGATCTGTTCAGCGTAATGTTGCTGAGGCCATAGGGACCCATCAAAATGTAATTTCAAGATTGTGGACACGCTATCGTGCCACAGGTGAAGTAGCGGAGAGGCACCGGGGGCCAAGTCGCATCACTACCCCCAGACAAGACCGATTTTTGAGAATTACTGCGCGAGCACAACCAAATGCAACGGCGACTCAATTGGTCCAAAGGCTGCGAGTGGAACACCAAGTGCTTGTGAGTGACCAAACTGTAAGAAGGCGACTGCATGAAAGCAATCTACGCTCTCGTAGACCACTCCGGGTCCCACCTTTACGGAGAGGCAATCGTGGACGACGATTAGAATGGGTTCGGAACCACGTGGACTGGGGCCGTGACCAATGGTCCAATGTGCTGTTCACGGATGAATCCAGGTTCGGCTTCCATCCAGATTCACGAAGGACGCGTGTTTGGCGAGTTCCTGGACGATGGAGCCGTCTCCAGAACCCTCAGGAAGTTCACCCATACCAAGGAGGAACAATTATGGTTTGGGCAGGAATTCGTCTTGGAGGACGGACGGATCTCGTTTGGGTGCGGGGCAATATGACGGCAGAACGATACGTCCAACAGGTGCTGGGGCCCGTAATCTTGCCCCACAGAACACAAATGGGGCAAGATTTCCTGCTCATGCACGACAATGCCCGGGCACACACGGCGAGAACGGTAGCAGCTTGGTTACATACACATAATGTTAGGGCCTTAGACTGGCCTGCTCAATCGCCAGATCTAAATCCCATTGAGCATGCGTGGGATATGCTGCAAAGAAGAGCTCTGAAGGAAGTTCCTGAAAATCTGGCTACAGAAGATCAACTTTTTGCGCACCTCAGAAGGACATGGGACAATATTCCGCAGCAAGACATTGACAACCTTGTTCTGAGCATGCCGAATCGTTGCCGATGTGTTATGAACATCATGGGCGCTTTCTCAGACTACTAACTTCAAGTTTATAAACACAAATTAAATGATTTTTCTATTTTTTTCAGTTTTTACTCACAAATTAAAAGTTCATTCATATACGGTTTCCGTCTATGCTTCATTTTTTTTCCATAAAATCCTGAAATTTTAATCTATACCTTAACCATTATTAAAAAATGGTAGAATATTAAATAACGCATCTTTTAAATATATACATGTCATATAAATAATTAACACATTGATAGTAATTCGCTTTTTTAAAAATATCCCTAGACCGTGTTGATGTGTGTATAATTATTACTTTGACTGCCTATTATGAAGACAGTAGTAAAACATAACCTAGCTGTAGCCTACTAGAAAATGAACCATGCTGAAAACAAATTAATCTCTATCAAATAACAACAGATAATTTGGCATGTCATCTACCTACATTGAATCATAACATAAAATTAAAATCACAATTAAAATACCCGAAAAGATAGATGGGCAGACATTATTATGAGATTTATACAAACTCATAAAAAGAAATTTTAACTAAGAAATTTCATTTATTTTCAGTTTTCACTACCAATTGGAGTATTGGCTTTAATAGCTTTATAGCTTTCTATTGAAAATAAGCACTAAAGTAAACCAAAAAGGGGGGGAGGTGCATGCGAGTGCAGAGATCAATGGATTGTGACTAGAAGATAAAATGCCATACATTACGTGTAGAGCTAATTAAATCCAACTAAAATTCATAACAATTGATAGTACATTACGGCAATGTAGCCAATTACCTACACAATGTTGACTGAATATGGTCAACACACATATCCACTAATTGCACAACATTTAGTCAATTCTATAGAACTACTAGATGATTAAACAGGGGTGTTCGAGACCCTTGAAAGACATTGTCATGAAAACACTGCTGATTCTTGTAGAAGTACCTAATATTTGAAATAGTTTGGGAAATTACACTAATATAGCAAATATTTATCGTGGAGACCAGACCTCTAAGTATTATATTTTTTCAATGAAACCGCAAAAACTTATTGCTCCTTTACAAGGTGCCTGGGAAAACATAATAATAACAATGTTTTTATTTATATTGTTTCTATCATTATCGGGTTTGAGATGTCTTTATTTCCCATAAGAAATTTCACTTACATGAGAAATATTAACTAGTTTAAAAAAAAAAACATTGGTTTTACGTACAGCTATGACAAAATAATTACAAACTTATGTACAAAAATATTCAAGTGTAGTAGGGTAATCGGTAAAAAATTTAACCCAGCCAAAATGTAAACATACACGGAACGCGCGCAACTAGATGTGGTATGAAATGTACTAAGGTGCGCTTGCTTTAAATATGTGTAATTTTAAGTATTTCTTAAATATTGCCATGGATTTTGCATTATAGGAATAATAGGTTAAAAAATGAATTTTAACCGAAATCATAATGTACAAAATGTACCAGAATAAAAGTATTAAGCAGAAATCAGTTTCTAAGACTTAAATACAAACAGTTTTGAGAAAATAGCTCAATCGTCCTTTTCGAGCCAATTGATTACATCTCAAATTTTGTTTTACCAGTAAGGAGTGAATCCCTTAACATTCATAATATTTAGTCATAAGACTACCAGACCTTTAGCAAAATTTTGAGCTTTATTTATACTATGTACTACTAGGTACTAATTAATAATAAAACAGTTTAATCCACACTGTAATAAAGAGGTTTCTCTTTCTTTTCTTATTAATTGTATGTAACTATATTAATTGGTGATGATAGAGTGAATACTTTAATATCCATAATATTTGATCAAGGATCTACCTAGACCCTTAAAAAATGACTGAGCTTTATTGATAAGAAGTACTTACTACTAGGTACTGATTAATAAAATCAGTTTAATTCTCACGACAATAAAGTGAAGAGATTTCTGTATTCTGATTAATTGGTTGTAACATTAATTGGAAACAGTGTTTTGAATGGACTCTGGCTCTTCTACTATTGAACAATAGTTAGACATTGTATGTGATCATAAAATCATTACATTAAATTTTTTATAGTTATACAATCACCTTTTGAGACGATATATCTATGGAGCTCTATACTTGCCTTGGTTGCACTCTTCTGTTGCAAGTATTTTAACAAAAGGCCCTAAGTGAATAAACATTGCCTTGGTTGCACTATTCTGTTACAAGTATTTTAACAAAAGGCCCTAAGTGAATAAAAATAATGCCAGTGGCATTCCTTGATAGTACTTCCTGACAATTCAACACTAAATAATGGAGTTGATGAGCCTTTTTTATTTGCAGACACATCTATTAAATACTAACACTACAACTGGATTTCAAATTATAAAATTACTTACTGAGAGATCTGAGGCTATCGTTGCCTCAATCATAGAATCTATCAAAAGTATCATTAATTTCGTCATAGTTTGATAATATGAGCAAAATTTAGAAAACAAAGACATTGATTGTTCTCCTAGCTCTAACTTTAACCCATTGGAGCAATAAAACAGTTATTAAAGTATATCAAACCCTAATATTCGTAAGTTTGTCAGATTTCAAGTGAAAGGGGTATCTAAACTCCAGAATTAAACTCTCACTATACAACCAAAACAACAGCTCAAATTAGAGCTGCCATCAACGAAGTCAGACATAATGTTGATTACATGGTTATCAAAGTTATTTTATAAAATGTAATATATTTATTGTAAAGTATCCTTGAAGCTTTAATATTGAAGCTTTAATATTCTTACAGAAGAAGGTCCAATGTAATTATCACAAATCAACACTCAGAATTACTTGCATTTTAATCAGTTAATAAATTAATGATTGCAGCCAACTCTGAACATCTACCAAGTTATAATAATTATTTGAAAGATTGCCACGAAGTAAAATTGGGAATCAAACGAGCTTCCCTGTTAAGCGAAGTCTTGATTCTAATATTATGAGTGGCAATCTGAAAAATAATTACCCACCCGCCACTATAATATAGCTAACACTAACAGCCTCAAAGCTGCAATAATTAGTCTACCTAATTCAATTTTAACCTTTCAGGAAAACATAGTGAATGTAGGTATTTGGAACTACTCTGTACATAAAACAGAGATTGTTCCAATGATAAGATCTCTAAAATAAGTGACGTACCGCGTCATGTGTCAGATCAGAGATGCATACGAAGGTTGCAATCAGGGACCGATATCGATAAATGAAAAATACCGATATTTTCAAGAAGATATCATTATTGCAACTGATATTTTATGTTAATATCGATATCCATAACGAAATTATTAAATACTGCTATTAAATTATCCATAACTATATCGTTATTCTATATCGATACCCGTCGCGAGAGGGAGACGATGACGCGACCTTAGTTGCTCGCACTCGCACAGCCGCAACGCCGAGCGGCAACATTGTAACGGATAGACCAGACCCTGTGTAACAGAACTTAATGCGACGAGTTGCGTCTTGTCAGAGCTATTGCACTCCGTGTGTAGGCATAAGATAATTACCTACCGCTTCGCGCATATTGAATATGCAAGTTCTCTTGGGCTGTCGCGCTCCAGCCGTGCGTAACTGCGTACGTATGCCGCGCGCTCTTTTGACCTTGCGTCGCGTACCTACCTACTCGTACTTCGTGTTTGTTAACTGACTGATTTGTTGATCATTAATCAAGCCAAGCATTAGTCAAGCTCAAGCCGAATAAACTGTTGCTGTTAATAAATGTAAAAAAATATGTCTTTTTTATATAAATTTCATTGCTCCATGTCCATCAGAGTTTATTTTAAAATTACCTATTTGTTAGATTTCGCATTTATGCTGCTATTAAATTTAATAAGTAATCGTAATTTTAGAGAAGGCAAGATATGTAAGACATTATAATAGAGTAAAACAATTGTAATTATAAAAGTTTTAATTAACATTTAAATAATAATACCTACATTAAAAATACAAAAATGTTGGTAGTATTTTATTTTGAGTACTTGAAGCAACCCTACCGACTGACCATTAAGCAGTGAGACGACGAATAAAATACGCTAACGCGTGGCGTCAAGGCACTATTTAGATCGAGCAGGCCCAGTTTAGGTATTTATAATGTTGGCTTTCTTCAAGATCAAAGGAGTGCAACTTCTGTACGCTAGTACTATTATCTATTCTGTGGTCTTGTTGTCGAATGCGCGCGTGTCTACCTGTTGTTATTGCTGTTGTTTTGACAAATTTGATTTACGTAATCGTGATAAATAATAGGGCGTAAAAAGCAAAATCATGTGTATACAAATACTTTAATGATAATAAGACCTCATTAAAATCGAAATGTCTGGTGTGCAATAAGGATATATTTAAGTAAGTAATTTATTTATATACGTACCTACCTATTTTCTTGGTTTTACTAGGACGATACTGATATCATTTTCGACTTATTATTACGCACTAACCATAGTGGTGATGGTAGTGGTGGTTTAGCTGCCTACTTCTTACCTTCCTACTTCTTAGTTATTTAGGTACCTATTTGGTAGTAAGTGTGATTTTTTAGATTTAGTAGAAATAGTTTGGTATAAAAAGCACTTACTTACCTAACTACCTACCTACTCAGAAATAAGTTTGAACGATCACTATTTATTAGGTAATTACCTACTACGGATATTTATAAATGTAGTTATTTATCCCATTTGATGACAATAGTACCTATAGGGCGCTGTCCTATTGAGATCGCTCGTACGATGGTATGGTGCGATTCGATTGCATTCTTCGATGACATCGTGTGTCCTATTTTGAAGCGATTCGATCATGCGTACTCGACATGTCTCTTATCATCAGAGATGCACAGTTTTTGGTGTCTGACAATATTCCTTAAGGGTCCCTACAAGAAATTAAGTCATTTTGAACATTTTTGATCACTCCTTGTGAGAAAGGCAAGAAGAATTTGAACCTGCTTTATTTTTATTATAAGAGTCAGGTTCTTATTCTTGTCGACTGCGGGAACAATTGTTTTAAATAATGTATATATTAATGGCAATCACCCATATTCAAAACCCCCTTTCCGCAAAAGTAACGAGCGAGTGATGTTTGTGGTTCTCTGAACAAAGAACTACAAAATATTCTGAATATTAAAAAATATGAATAACATCAATATATGGTCTACTCGTAACATACGGGAAAACATTATTGATTTCTATACGAAATATAGCAGAAAAAAAATGTTGAAAAAACTTTATTTATGGAAAACGTCGGGACAAAAGGGTATTTTTTTCTATACCTTAGAAACTTTTTAAAGAAAATTTAAAAATTACTCATTAATCTCAAGGTAGCCCTTTATTAGAATCTGAATTTTAATTTATAAATAAACAATAACTTCATTTCGTAAATTAAATGCAAAGTGAACTATATAATCGACCGCGCAAACCCGATCCCGTCAGTAACAAAAGGGCTCTCCCAGCGTGAGCACGTATCACTTTGCTTCGCAAGCGCTCCCGAGTTATTACGTGAATATACACACATCAACACGGTCTAGGGATATTTCATACTCAATTAAATAACTCGAAAAGTACTGGCCGCATTGGAATCTTTTATACACCGATTTGTTTGTAATTTATCTCAGACTAATTCCAAATTCAAATTTTTAAAAATTCTTTTGTTTCGGTGGCATAAAAATGTCTTGATGTATAGGAGAGGGAATTTTCATTTGTGCGAAATTTAGAAAACAATACGAATTACGTTTAGTTACAGTTTTTTTTCATTTTTAAACGAAAGATAAAGTTAAAATTGAGGTATTGTAGCCATGCAACGCCGACATTTGACGAGGGCGGAGATGTTACGAGCTGTGGGAATGCTGGAAGCTGGATCTGTTCAGCGTAATGTTGCTGAGGCCATAGGGACCCATCAAAATGTAATTTCAAGATTGTGGACACGCTATCGTGCCACAGGTGAAGTACCCCTAGACAAGACCGATTTTTGCAAATTACTGCGCGAGCATAACCAAATGCAACGGCGACTCAATTGGTCCAAAGGCTGCGAGTGGAACACCAAGTGCTTGTGAGTGACCAAACTGTAAGAAGGCGACTGCATGAAAGCAATCTACGCTCTCGTAGACCACTCCGGGTCCCACCTTTACGGAGAGGCAATCGTGGACGATGATTAGAATGGGTTCGGAACCACGTGGACTGGGGCCGTGACCAATGGTCCAATGTGCTGTTCACGGATGAATCCAGGTTCGGCTTCCATCCAGATTCACGAAGGACGCGTGTTTGGCGAGTTCCTGGACGATGGAGCCGTCTCCAGAACCCTCAGGAAGTTCACCCATACCAAGGAGGAACAATTATAGTTTGGGCAGAAATTCGTCTTGGAGGACGGACGGATCTCGTTTGGGTGCGGGGCAATATGACGGCAGAACGATACGTCCAACAGGTGCTGGGGCCCGTAATCTTGCCCCACAGAACACAAATGGGGCAAGATTTCCTGCTCATGCACGACAATGCCCGGCAGGGACCGAATTACCGTTACTTTTTTCATAACGTTACCAAATACCGTTATGGTAACGATAAAAAAGTAACGATATGAATAACGATACCCGTAAGTCCGTTATCGTTATCTAATAACTAAAATTAGTATCGGTAAAAGTAACGATACTTATACCGGTAATTTATACGCCTATCTCTTTGTAACGATGTTGACGGCGCTCGACTCGCGCTCGCACAGTCTCGCGTGTATGAATTACCCAGTGAATTAGTGATTGGTGGGTGTATCTAACAAATTGTGAAATGGCTGGAAACCGTAAATATTTTGCTATTTACATGTAAAGTTTTAAATAAGTATCTAAATAATTTAGTTGTCTTTATCACTCGAGAAAACACACGAGTAAAAAACACATTATTAACTACGTTTTTAAAATTAATATGTAGGTAGCTAGTAGCTACCGCTACTCGAGGAATGGGCTATTCACGGCCGGCAATGCCATGCCATTGCGCAGCCATTCGGAATGGCCCCGAATGGCCCATTCTTCGAGGCGGTAGCAGCTACGAATTGTAGGTACTAATAAAAGTGATAAGTTTCGTATTTTTAACCGACTTCAAAAAAGGCGGAGGTTATATGTTCGTGTGTATGTATTTTTTTTTTTTTTATATATGTTACCTGATTTCTCTCCCATTTGTGGACCGATTTTCAAAATTCTTTTTTTACTTGATAGAGTACACTCCTGAGGTGGTCCCATTTTAATTTGGTGAAGATCTGATGCTGACCTTCGGAGATATACAATGGAACTCTTCAAAAAGAGACGGCAAATCTGTTGTGATAGCTCCAATCGGTTGGATGTTCATTGTATTAGAGGTTGATCAGTGGATATGACACTTTACTTACTCCAAACCTATTCGGGATTCAGCCAGAAAGCAAATGAAAATACGCCGGGTCCATTGAAACTGTTTTTAATCATAAAAACATAACACTCAATGTTCGTCAATTATAATAAACGATTAAGAAAGTAATATTAGATTTAATTACTACACAGATGAATGCATGTCGTTCAGCAAGGGAGACAGCAAGAGAGAGAGGGACAGCATTACATTATCTGTCATAGCTACGTGACAGTGACAGTGACACATACATAGAGTGCGTTCAAATATCCTAAATATTAACACTTCCCCTTAGGATTTTGAGCGACTCAAACAAAATACTTTTCACAAGAAATCTTAATTTGAGACTCTACCATATCAATACAATTTATGCTCTATGCAACATGCAACTGACTCTACATTTTGTTCAGACTCTACAAAAAGTTTTGCATCAATTAGTAAGCATGGCTTCATTGACATAGTAGTAGGTGGATACAGTTAATCTAAAAATTACATGAATATTAAAATAATACCTACGTCTACTTAGGAATCACATTCATTTCATGTGTGAACAATTTATGTTTACATCCACCTAAGGCTTTTGTTAGTACATCAGCTGTCATTTGATCAGAAGGCAGATATTTAACAATTAAGAAATTCTTCCTAACCAGATCTTTAACATAGTGATAACGAAGATCTATATGCTTCGTTCTTTTATGACAATACTCTTTACATTCAAGAAGCTTGTGTGCACTTTGATTGTCATTAAACAATGTTATTGGAATATCTGTAGTGTCAATTTCTGATAAAAAGTTTTTAGCAAAACAGAGATCTTTACATACATCAGAAATAGACAGATACTCAGCCTCTGTACTCGATAAAGCTACACAGCGCTGTTTACGAGATTCCCAACTGATAGTATTACATCCCAGTTTAACTACAAACCCCGTATAAGACTTACGATCCACAATGTCGTTAGCCCAATCAGCATCAGAGAAGGCAGTTATACTTAAATTATTAGACCTATTAAAACATAGACAATAATTTATTGTACCTCCTAAATATCTCAAGATGCGCTTCAAAGCTAACCAATGAGTCCTGTTAAAATTGTTGCTAAACTGGCTTAGTTGACTACATGCAAAAGCAATATCAGGCCTAGTGCACACAGATAGATACATTAGGCTACCAAGAAGTTCTCTATAGCTATACATACAGTCATCAGGGTGTTCACTCTCATTAACTTCTAATTTACAATTAAGTACCATGGGAGTTGACACCGGCTTACATTTATCCATGCCAAATTTAATTAACAATTTACTAATATATTCTGACTGGTCAAGTTTTATAATATGCTTAACCCTATCTCTATATACATTCATACCTAAACAGTTTGTAACTGAACCTAAGTTTTTAATATTAAAATTATTTTCTAGCAAAGGCAATAACTCGTTTTTATCACAGCTATAAAATATGTAGAAATCGTCGACATACAACGCTATAATTATGAGATCATTACCTTCTTTCTTAATATAAACACAAGGTTCACATTTGCTCTGTTTATAACCATTTTCAGATAGTAGTGTATGAACTTTTGCATTCCATATTCTGCTTGCCTGTTTTAGGCCATAAATTCCCTTTGTTAAGAGGCAAACTTTACGGTTATCATTATTAGAAAAACCTGGAGGTTGTTCCATATAAATGGTTTCATCCAATTTTCCATTAAGAAATGCAGTAGTTACATCCACATGATCTATGCTTAAATCTAGCTCATTAGCCAAACTAAACAGGATTCTCATAGTGCTATGTCTAACTACAGGAGAGAAGGTTTCATTGTAATCTATGCCTCTAACTTGTGTGAAACCTCTGGCGACCAAACGAGCCTTAAACCTATCGAACTTGCCTGAGGCATCATGTTTACGTTTATAGACCCACTTACATTTGATGACATTTGTACTTGGTGGCCTGTCAACGATCTCCCACACATTGTTTGCAATGAGCGAATTATATTCGTCCTGCATGGCAGATTGCCAATGTTGACCGTCAGCACAGGACATGGCTTCCTCATACGTTTGAGGATCGCCTAGAAGTGCATGGTGTGCCACGAGAGAGAAATCAGTTTCATAATCCTCATACCTCAATGGCAACTTTGAACGAGTAGACCGAACAGGACGAGCAGAAGAGCGCGAAGGCGAAGGCTCTGGGGCGGCTGGTGCTTCACCCCAAAAACGCTTTTCCAGGCCTGCCCCTCGTAGCATGCATCTCGCTTTTTCTAAGAGAGTCCTATTTAGGCGCTCGGAAACACCATTTCCCTGAGGACAATATGGAATAGTGGTCTGATGGATAATCCCTTCTTTTTTGAAGTAATCAGAAAATTTGCTATTACAATATTCTCCCCCATTATCGGAACGTAGTATTTTAATTGGAAAACCCAATTGTTTTTCTACTTGTGACTTAAAATCAATAAAAGTAGAAAATACCTCATTTTTCCTCTTAAGCAGGTAGCCAAAGCTTTTCCTAGTGAAGTCGTCCGTGAACGTTACCAGATATCTAGCGCCACCCCAACTTGCAACAGGCATGGGGCCGCAGACATCCGAGTGTATGAGTTCCAAAGGTTGGCTTGCTCGGTGATCACTTTTGGTTGGAAACGGTTTAGCTGCCATTTTCCCTTCCATGCATGGTATGCAGTTTTGCAACTCTTGTTTGTGATTGAACTGAAACAACACACCATTAGCCACACCATTCCTTAACGCTAGCATACCTTGAACTCCAAGATGGCCTAGCCTCCTGTGCCAGACATCAATCGGCACCTCAGCTATGTTAGCACTCTGTGCCTCCTGCTTAGGCAGGAGCGCCGAAGAATGCGCCACCAAACCGCACGTAGACGCTGGACTTGGAACACAGGCCTTACCAGATAATTTGTAGATGCCATTCTTATTATAAGCTTTACAAATTGAATTGCCAGAGATAACACAATTTTCGTAGATATGACAACCCTTTTTGTTGAATGTTACAGTAAAACCTTTCTCACATAATCTACTGACACTCGGCAAGTTAATGGACAATTCAGGGACAAAAGATACATTATGTATACTTCTTACCAGACCATCAGTTTCCCATAATATTTCACCAGATCCTAATGATAATATTTGTTCATTGTTTGCAATTTTAATTTCACTCTTACAGTCCTTAAAATCTGAAAGCCAACTTCTGTTGTTACACATGTGCGTAGAGCAGCCCGAATCTATCACCCATTCCTGACTCTTGGCAAAGAAAGCAGAAGCCACAAAGCTCTTCTCACCATCCTCTTCTTTGTTCTTCTTATCACGTCTTAGTTTGAAGCATTTCGCTTTCAGGTGACCTTTCTTCTTACAGTAAGTGCAGGTTTTGTTTTGTTGTCTCGATACGAAGGCTGTCGTTGAAGCATCTGGCTCAGACTTACGAAACTCTTCTTGCAGTAGCCTGGTGCGCACTAATTCACTCGACAGACTTCCCGTGAGGCAGACAGTCTCGAGGCTGGAAACTAGATGATCATAATTTTCGGGTAATCCACTGAGTAATAGTTCCGCGATCTCACCATCCTCGGTTTCTTTACCAATATCCGCCAGCTGCTGAACGAGTGTCATCACTGCATCTACATACTGAGTGACAGACGAGTACATTGTCAACTCGATTCGATGCAGTTGTCGTAGAAGTAAAACTCGACGATACAGGCCCTTGTCTTCGAATACTTTGGCTAAGTTCGTCCATGCTTCTTGACTCGTTTTAGCGTTATGAACATACTGGTAACAGTGTGGTTTCACTGCTAGGCAGATTCTGGCGAGGGCTCGCTGATCTTTCCATTCTTCAACGTCTGTGCCTTGAGTACAAGACCAAACATTTTCTAGGGTTAACGCCATTTTCATACAAAATTTCCAAGTGTTATAGTTGCTCATTCCCTCGAGCTTATCGACATTGTAGTAATGAGTGTTTGCTGAATTACTATTAGAGCCGCCAGTGGACACTGTGGCAGCAGCGTTGTTCTCGCTTGCGGTCGGCGGCCGTGTAGACGTAGTCGCCATGACGAGCAGCGCGAGTCACGCGCACGCAACACAAAATGCACGCGGTCTTCGACCCTGCGATACTTTCGGCTATTATATTTCTTGAATATCCCTTTTTAGGTTGGTATTAAGATTTGTTGTGCCGTCTGGGCTTCAATAACCTATTAGAGGTTGATCAGTGGATATGACACTTTACTTACTCCAAACCTATTCGGGATTCAGCCAGAAAGCAAATGAAAATACGCCGGGTCCATTGAAACTGTTTTTAATCATAAAAACATAACACTCAATGTTCGTCAATTATAATAAACGATTAAGAAAGTAATATTAGATTTAATTACTACACAGATGAATGCATGTCGTTCAGCAAGGGAGACAGCAAGAGAGAGAGGGACAGCATTACATTATCTGTCATAGCTACGTGACAGTGACACATACATAGAGTGCGTTCAAATATCCTAAATATTAACACATTGTTTAAATACAATATCATGACGGAACATCACGCCTGTATGCTCTGAGGGGGTACGCAGAAGTGTACAATTTACCTGATTTCTCTCCCATTTGTGGACCGATTTTCAAAATTCTTTTTTTACTTGAAAGAGTATACTCCTGAGGTGGTCCCATTTTAATTTGGTGAAGATCTGATGCTGATCTTCGGAGATATACAATGGAACTCTTCAAAAATAGACGGCAAATCTGTTGTGATAGCTCCAATCGGTTGGATGTTCATTGTTTAAACAACATCATGACGTAACATTACACCTGTTTGCTCTGAGGGGTACATAGATGTGTACAGTACACCCAGATTTCGACAGTTATGGCATGTTATTTTCCATTTATTGGGGATAAGCCTATTACCATGACATGTATTGTTAACCATGTACAATGAATGCATAGCAAATATTTGTAAGTATAGGATATTACAACTAAAAATGGAAAAATAAAATAAAACTTTTTTGCCAAAAATAAAACCGACTTCAAAAAAAACAACAAACAAAAAAAACACAAAAAGAAAAGGACAAAAAAATACACTAAAAGAAAAACAAAAAAAAACACTAAAACAAAACCACAAAAAAGTGAAAAATAACTTTAGCTTCAGAAGCCGGTGAGAAAAACACCAAATCAATCAAAGGTCAAGTTTCAGAAGTCGGTGACAAAAACACTAAATCAATTAAACAAGGTCACCGACTTCTGAAGCTTGACCTTTGATTGATTTGGTGTTTTTCTCACCGGCTTCTGAAGCTAAAGTTATTTTTCACTTTTTTGTGGTTTTGTTTTATGTCTTTAAAGATGGTAAACGATTACGTAAACGCACTGTCCCCCAGAGCCTTCTCGAAGATGATTGGGATGTTATGTCCCAATCTTAATCAATTTCAGCAAGGCCAACGAAGAAACAAAATCTCGGAAGACTTGCTGAAAAATCCAGCCAAACGGCAGCGGTAATGCCGGTAATGACAGGGAACACATACCAAAACTGCGAAGCATGTACCCAAACGAAAGCCAACCCCAAAAATATTAGCTACCATTTTGCTAAATTAGTGGAGTCAAGTTTAGAAGACGGGTTCCTTCTATCTGGCAGAATCTTGATACTCCGAAATTTATTTGGCATAACACACCTGGCATAATCTTCTTTAAACGAATATTTTTAAGGCATAAAAATTATTTAATATAGTTATTGTTTGGCCGAATGTTTGTATTTCCGAATTTACAATGGCATACTTTTAAGATGGCAGAATTTTATTTGGCATAATTACCTTTAGTAATGTTCAAATTTCGCACAATTTCACTTGGCATATTACGAAGATGGCAGAATTTCATTTGGAATAATTGTATTTGGCATTATTGCCATTTCTATAAAATAGTATTTTTAACCAAACATTTAAATATTGTCTTAAAAAGTACCTAATATGATGGGCTACAAAAGTTAGTGACAGAAACGAATCGCTCCAAAACCGACTTTACGTAGTCTTGTCTGCCCTACCCCTAGAGTGTAATTTAAAATCGCGTAGGCGCGGAGGGGCGAGGCGGCCCGCGAGTTGAGGAGCAGGTTGTTGTAACACTCGCCGCCGCTGCTGAGGCTGGCCGGCGAAGCCGGCCAGCAAGCCGAAGCCGCGGTGGTGAGCGTTAAACACATCTGCGACGATAAGCTCGCGTGGCACCGCCGGAGCCCCGCAGCGCCGGAGCCGTGACAGAAACCATGCCTGCTGTATGTTGCATGCTTGCTTGCATGCTGCATGCTTGCCTGCTACATGCTTGCTGCATGAATGGTGTATGCTGGTGTGCATGTTTGCATATTGTATGCTGGTTTGCATACTGCATGCTTGTTTGCATACTGCATGCTTGTTTGCATACTGCATGCTTGTTTTCATACTGCATGCTTGCTGCATGCAAGATGTATACTTGTTTGCATGTTTGCCTAGTGCTTACAGGAAAATAAAAACCACATGTTCACAATCAACTCTTTTAGAGACTCATCTATCACATCCACATCACAGAAAAATGAATTTTCTATGATGTGGATGTGATAGATGAGTCTTTTCATTGTTGTGCATAAGAAATGTATGCTAAAAGATGATTCTAACTGTAAACTTTCTGAGATATGATAGTTCTGCTTTTAGTGACTATCGATATAAAATTTATGCCAAAAGATGATTCTGGCTGTGAACTTTCTGCGCTAAGATGGTTCTACTTTTAATTCTTATGCATATGAAATTTATGCCTAAAGATGATTCTGCCTTATAAAATTATGAGTTTTGAATGTATTATAAATGAGTGTCTGCCAAACGATTTTCTGCGAAATGAAGTTTATGCTATCCGCTGTTATGCAAAGTAATATTATGACATAAAAAGTTCTGCTATAAAGGGTGGACCCTTAGAAGACTTATGGCCCTGCGTTCTGCCTAATGTTTATGCAAAAATCATCACATTTTTAGAAGATGCTAAGGGCAGGCATGAGAAGGAAAACAATTTGACACTCAAACTAAATAATTACCAACGGACTTTTTTCTAGATACGTTTAAAATAGTAATAAATAATTGACATGTATTTAATTTCGTTTTATTTCCTAACGTAATAACTAACCCAGTCGCGACCGTGGCGTGCTGGTCATATTTTGGTTTTCACTCTCTTTAGAGCTAGTTCTTTTTGGTATTGTTTTCTCAGACAGTCCCCCAAAATATGGCTTACGGTTCATCTTTGGCGAAAAGAAAAAAAAAAATATGCCAGTTACATATGGGAAAAGTTGCATTGCCCTTTTAAATCAGCTGTTCCATACATTTTTTCCTTCCATCATGGGAGAGGCTTAGGTCCAGCAGTGGACGTTATGGGCTGTTGTAGTAGTAGTATACATTTTGACCGTGTAGGTATTGCAGTTTGCTATTTGTGTATGTAGGTAAGGTAGATAGGTAGGGTGCGTAGACTAGGGTAGGTACGGTAGGTGGGTTCCTTCTATCTGGCAGAATCTTGATGCTCCAAAATTTATTTGGCATAACACACTTGGCATAATCTTCTTTAAACGAATATTTTTAAGGCATCAAAATGATTAAATATAGTTATTGTTTGGCCGAATATTTGAATTTCCGAATTTACAATGGCATACTTTTAAGATGGCAGAATTTTATTTGGTATAATTACCTTTGGCAATGTTCAAATTCCGCACAATTTCACTTGGCATATTACAAAGATGGCAGAATTTCATTTGGAATAATTGTATTTGGCATTATTGCTATTTCTATAAAATAGCATTTTTAACCAAACATTTAAATATTGTCTTAAAAAGTCAATATGATGAGCTACAAAAGTTAGTGACAGAAACGAATCGCTCCAAAACCGACTTTACGTAGTCTTGTCTGCCCTACCCCTAGAGTGTAATTTAAAATCGCGTAGGCGCGGAGGGGCGAGGCGGCCCGCGAGTTGAGGAGCAGGTTGTCGTGACACTCACCGCCGCTGCTGAGGCTGGCCGGCGAAGCCGGCCAGCAAGCCGAAGCTGCGGTGGTGAGCGTTAAACACATCTGCGACGATAAGCTCGCGTGGGACCGCCGGAGCCCCGCAGCGCCGGAGCCGTGATAGAAACCATGCCTGCTGCATGTTTCATGCATGCTTGCTTGCATGCTGCATGCTTGCTGCATGAATGGTGTATGCTGGTTTGCATGTTTGCATATTGTATGCTGGTTTGCATGTTTGCATCTGCAAACCAAAATGTTTCCTTTATTTCCAAATAACTTATTCGTTTGTGAGTGTAATGGCACAAAATATTCTTTGTTGTATTCTCCAAAGTCTTCTAAATCTAAATAAATCTTTGTTTGATAGAACTGGTTTCAAGAAAATTTCTTACGAGCTACCAAAGTTATTTTCTTTTTTAAATGTATGAAATTGTACAACTTCAAAATTTATTATAAAAAAAACTAAAAGCCATTTTGAACTTAGCTTTATTTTAAAAAGTTCTTTAGTTGATACCCTTTCTAGCGGTATACTACATGTCACAAAGAACGATTCATTAAGTAGTCAAAATGTTAGGAGAGACAGGATTAAGAAAAGACTTATAAATGTTATTATGTTTTTATAAACTAAAGTTATAAATCTTGTTCAAATTTGATTCAAATTAACCCAATATTTATTTTATGCCATTACACCCACAAACGAAAAAGTTATTTCGAATCAAAGAAAACATTTCGGGTATTTTTTTTTTTCAATAAAAAAAAACATACCTATGTACCCAAACCGTGACATTTGGGACATAGGATGTATGGGTAATACTAGGTTAATTTGAATCAAATATGAACAAGATTTATAACTTTAGTTTATAAAAACATAGTAACATTTATAAGTCTTTTCTTAATCCTGTCTCTCCTAACATTTTGACTACTTAATGAATCGTTCTTTGTGGCATGTAGCATACCGCTAGAAAGGGTATCAATATCAACTAAAGAACTTTTTAAAATAAAGCTAAGTTCAAAATGGCTTTTAGTTTTTTTTTATAATAAATTTTGAAGTTGTACAATTTCATACATTTAAAAAAGAAAATAACTTTGGTAGCTCGTAAGAAATTTTCTTGAAACCAGTTCTATCAAACAAAGATTTATTTAGATTTAGAAGACTGGAGAATACAACAAAAATATTTTGTGCCATTACACTCACAAACGAATAAGTTATTTGGAATTAAAGGAAACATTTTGGGTATTTTTTCATTTGAAAAAAAAAAAACATATGTAGCCAACCAGGACATTTAGGACATAGGGTGTATGGGTAGAACCTAGCTAATGACCTCCCAAATCCCTGGAAAAATTGTGTCGGTCCATAAGAAAAACACCCAGTATAATTAAAAAAAATTAAACCCGACTGCGTAAAGAACAACTTTAATTAAAACCGAAAATAAAAAAGCAAGTTCAGGAAACAGGAAATATTGACTGCAACAGTCAGGTCCCATTAAATAATCGAGACTAAAACTAATTATAATAATAAAACAACAAAACAAATCTAATACAGATAATATACGGTACTAATTTGGCGTACGCGATGTTTGTATGACGTACTAGTCTTACTAAGAAATGAAACACGCGTAACCGACGTAAGCGCGCGCAATTTGTCGCGTTTACGTAGGTATCTGTCCGATCGCAAAATTCTAGCTGTTGCCGCTCTGATTAGCAGAGCCGAACGAAACGACTCGCGGCGCGCGTTCGGTTTGGCAACGTCGCGTCAGTTTTTGTTAGTTTTTATTGAATTAACGTTATTAGTAACGTTACATAAATACCGGTAATACCTATAAATTAACGTTATGTTTAACGTTAACATTTAACGTAGCATAACGTTAATGTTTGGGTAATTTTACCGGTATTTGTCTGGTAACGGTAACCGTCCCTGATGCCCGGGCACACACGGCGAGAACGGTAGCAGCTTGGTTACATACACATAATGTTAGGGCCTTAGACTGGCCTGCTCAATCGCCAGATCTAAATCCCATTGAGCATGCGTGGGATATGCTGCAAAGAAGAGCTCTGAAGGAAGTTCCTGAAAATCTGGCTACAGAAGATCAACTTTTTGCGCACCTCAGAAGGACATGGGACAATATACCGCAGCAAGACATTGACAACCTTGTTCTGAGCATGCCGAATCATTGCCGATGTGTTATGAACATCATGGGCGCTTTCTCAGACTACTAACTTCAAGTTTATAAACACAAATTAAATGATTTTTCTATTTTTTTCAGTTTTTACTCAAAAATTAAAAGTTCATTCATATACGGTTTCCGTCTATGCTTCATTTTTTTATCTTTTAAATATATACATGTCATATAAATAATTAACACATTGATAGTAATTCACTTTTTTAAAAATATCCCTAGACCGTGTTGATGTGTGTATTTCCGAGATATACGCAGACTACCACATTGCGATCCAGTATTTATATTAAAATTATTAAACTTTTTGATTGTACATATTTAGATAAGATTTTTTTTTGACGTTGGTTGTTTATTATGATTGGTAATATATTTTTTGTTTTTTACGGATTCGTATAGAGGAGGCAGTTTTCAATAGTTGACCCACTTGTCCCCCTTCTCCCCCCTTTAGGCGGATCTCGGAAGTTGAGAGACTTGAAACATTTTTTTTCAGATTCATATAAAGGGGCAACGCGTTAGTCAAAATCATTTTTCAAAACTTCCCACTCTCCCCCCCTTCACCCCTCCCCCCATCGTATCTCGGAAACTAGGACACGTAGCGGCTTTTTGATTTTTACTTTAAATTATTAATGAGGAGCGTTTAAATTTGTAAACGGAGGGTATCCTCCCCTCCCCAACCTCCCCTAAAAATAAAAGGGCTATAACTTCGTAACGGTCAGAGATAGCCATTGGGTGCTTGAACAAATATTATAGTAGGCGTCGAAACCTGTCTGGTGGTAGGTAGGTTCTGAGTGGAGCGAACCTGCGAGACCGAGTGGAGCGCAGCGTAACGAAAGTTGAGTGGGTGAAGCGTAACTCAGGGCGACGACAAGCAAACTTTAGGGTAGTGTTTTTTTTAATGGGTCTGAGTTTTTAAATAAGGTTTTTTTTATAGGTGATATTTTTTTTTATTGGTTTTTAGAATGTTTTAGGGGTTCTTAAGGGTTTTCATACTGATATAGGGGTAGTTGTAACGGATTTTCCAATTATCTTAAGGATTCCTATGGATTCTCAAAATTTTATGATGGTAAGGAATACTTCTCAAGAACACGACAAAAAGCGAGCTGCACGCAACTCGCACACCCACGCAAATACTAGTATTAATATAATGTAGAAGTAAGTAAGTTTTGGGGTCGCTGATTATGAAAATGACATCAAAATTAAAATCCAAGATGTCGCCGAGAGAAAATTTGGTTTTTCCGTCATGGGTGTCGATTTCATGGTTTTTGGGGTTGTTGGTTACGAAAATGAGGTCAAAATGAAAATCCAAGACGTTGCCGAGAAAAAAATTGTTTTTCCATCATGGATGAATTTTCATGGCTTTAGGGGTTCCTGGATACGATAATGAGATCAAAATGAAAATCCAAGATGGTGCCGAGGAAAATTTTAAATTTTACGTCATGGGTGTACTTTTCATGGTTTTTAGGGTTGCTGATTACGAAAATGAGGTCAAAATAAAAATCCAAGAAGGCGCCCAAAAAAATTTTCGGTTTTTCTGTCATGGGTGTCGTTTTCATGGTTTTGGGGGTTGCTGGTTACAAAAATGAGGTCGAATGCAAATCCAACATGGCGCCGTGAAAAAAGTTCGGTTTTTCCAACGTAGGTGTCATTTTCATGGTTTTTGAGGTCGCTGATTATTTTAATTTTAATGCTTCCTCGGCGCCATCTTGGATTTGCATTTCGACTTCAGTTTCGTAACCAGCAACCCCAAAATCCATGAAAACGACACCCATGACGGAAAATTTAAAATTTTCCTGGGCGCCATCTTGGATTTTCATATTGGTCTCATTTTCATTATCAGCGACCCCGAAAACCATATAAATGACACCCATGATAGAAAAAACAGAAGTTTTCCTCGGCGCCATCTTGGATTTTCATTTTGATCTCATTTCGTTATCAGCGTCTCCTTAACCATGAAAATGACATCCATGACAGAAAAACCAAAAGAAAAAACCACCTTCAAGTATAAATAACAGGGGTATGTTATGTTTACTCTACAGAGTGAACCTCAGTGGCCATTAAGTCGCGCTAAAGTTCAGTCGCACAAGTTTCCAGGCGCGCAAAAGTCCGTTCGCGCATAAGTCCAATCGCGCAAAAGTCCATGCGCGCATTTGTCTTTTCGCGCAAATGGGTTCGCGCAAGCGTCCTTCGCACAAATGTTTTTCGCGCAAAAGTCCCAGATCCAGAAAAATTAAGTTTGTCCTTTAAAAAGTTTGTACGGAACCCTCAGTGCGCGAGTCCAACTCGCACTTTTATTTATCATTTTGTAAAATGTTTATATGTATCTAAATTCTTCTAATACAAAATTAAACCATTTTTATTTTGATTGTGATAAATATACGGTAGACACACATTCCAGACTTTTATTTCTAAACCGTACTGACTTTATAATTATGTATCATAAAATAATATCGTCTACAGGATCAAAATGGTTTAGGCGATCACTACGCTCGATCTGCACCCGTGTGTGCGTGTATCTGCATGAACAATGCACACTAACATAGGATCGCAACGAATTTGCCTAAACTCTAGCGACTGAATTTTTGGAAGGGGCTCTTAAAGTGTAAAGGAAGGAAGGTGCCACATCATTTTATTGGTAATATATCGTTATTTTAGGATCAGTACCGGTACCGATAAAGACACACATAAGTACATATATTGATGAACTGAAATAAAATATCGGTACCAGTATCGATAAAGAGGTACCAAAATATCAGTTCCTATATCGATATTTCGATATCGATACAGCAGTGCAAGTACGTAGCACTCGATTCGATACGATTCGATAAATCTGACAGTTATTCTCGATAAAATGAGTTTTTAACCAATCGAAAAGTCGGATTTATCGAATCGTATCGATTCGATCGTTATCGATTGCTACGTACTTGCAGTGCAGGAATCATATCGGTATTACAGTCCCTGGTTGCAATTCTTAAAAAAATATTATTTTTTAATTCTCTAAAAACCGCGGTGAAGTAACGTAGATATAAGAAATACTACCAAGTTATAATAATTATTTTTCAGATTGCCACTCATAAAATTAGAATCAAGACTTCGCTTAACAGGTAAGCTCGTTTGATTCCCAATTTTTAAGCACTTGAATTTCATTCATAATATTCCTCGTCCTTGACAGTATCCGGAGACAGAGTAACAGGATTAGATATATTTTTAGCCAACAGGCTGACTCACGCGAACTCAATTCACTCCTAAATTATCACTTGGCAGAAACGGTTCATTAATGTTTCAAGTTCGAAGAGCAAACAACGCTTACTGACTTGCTTTGCTATAGCATAATCAACCTACAATGTTCCCAACTCTGGGCTCAGACAGATATGTTTCTGGGGAGTTTGTTCTGCCACTTCTGCCAGTTCTTTTTCCCAGCTAAAATACTAGGAAGTCTCGAAGTGCCGCATGTTTTGGGGAGTTGTCTCTTGTAAACTTTGACGTTCAAAAAGTGCTGATTATTAGCCTAATTTTAATAAAAGAGCTATCATTTTTATTTAGTAGGTAACTGGCTTTGTTAAAGCGTTAATTTCTAGACTGAATTTTCAGTGATTCAAACCAATCCACAGACCTAACAAATGTAACACACAGCAGGTAATGGAACGTCCAAATCGTTATACAAAATCCGAAACGTTCAAACATTACGTAATATCATAGCTATTAGTCCAAATTTTCATTAACCTGTACACCCGTATCTACCCTTATCATCCGAATCGATTGAACATCGTGCGTCTGCCAATTACGGAAAAACTTTACGACGATTCGCCCGAAGAATGAAGGTTCCGTGAAAACAGTATTTTGTACCTTCGAACTTTTGAAAATTGAGTTTATTAGCTCTTCGAATTACGTAATTAATTTAAGGGCGAGTACAAAGCCCTTTGATTGGTGTATAACAGTAGTGTTCAGAACGAGTTTCTGATTACCACTTTTTCACCAAAACGGAGTGGAGACGAACGGAGCGATGAAAAGACGTGTAATAAATCGAACAATCACAGGAGGGACGCGATGTCTATTTCAACCAATGTGATTAGTCGATTCTCGCAAGTCTCCTCTCCACTCCGCTCGTCTCTGCATCGGTGGAAATCGGGTCTTAGGGCCGGACTCCACCAAAGGTGAGGCAAGACAAGAGGCGAGGAAATGTTTTTTAACCACCAATAGAATTTCGTTATTTACACGTTTCGTCTCCGCTTAACTTTAGTGGTTGAGCAGAGAGGAGACGAGGAGGATGTCTCGTAAAGCCCGGTTTACACCAAAGCGGAGACGAGCGGAGCGGAGAGATGTGCGGAAACCCACCAATCACAAGTAGTTGCAGGTCTCTCGTCTATCCTGTGATTGGTTGAAGCTTGCAATTCTCCTCCCTGCTCCGCTCGTCCGCTCGGAAGCCTTATTATTTAGGCAAGCGGAGACGAGAAGAGACGTGAGTGGCATGCGGTGAGCGGTGTGCTGTGAGCGGCATGCCGCTTTGCACATCTCCTCTCCCCTCCGCTTTGCACATCTCCGCTTAGCTTCGCCGGAGACACTCTAGCCTTTATGCATCTCCTCTCCTCTCCGCTTCACAATTCTCCGCTCGCCTCCGCTTTAGTGGAGTCCGGGCCTTAGTCCTGGAGTACTATTACAATTTTAGGAGCCCGGCGAAGAGCTCATAATTAAGAGCTCGGGTTGCTCGGACGTCTCCAAGTTTGCAATGAATAAAGCTGAAAGATACATTAATATTCTAAATGGGGAAGTTCTAATGCTCGTTACTGAATCTCGTAGCTAAAAGCTGAATGAAATTCTGGACAATGGAACGATGAATTGTGAATTTCGACATTTTTTAACCAACCTGAAACAGCTGTTTCGATTCGGTTTATGGAAAGAAAGCAAATGTTAGTATTGTTAAGTGTTTATCCATTTCCTTGAAACTTTGGATGTTCGTCACTCCATCACTCTTTAACGACAGAACAGATTTGGATGGTATCGGGCGCACAAGTACACGATGACCTGGGTTTGTACAAAAAGTACTCTACAGCAACATAGTACGAAAACATTATAAGACACATGTAAACGGGTATTTTCGCGAATTTTTACCTTTAATATAAGCCCGACGTTTCGACCGGATTGCACCAGCCGTGGTCGCGGGAAGACTGAAGTATTGGAGGTACCGCCACAGCAAAGCGAAGGTGTTTATTCAACTACCCTCACTTGATCTTCATAAATGTTAATTAGGGCCGGTTCACACTAGGACAGCACACTACACTAACAGTGTCCGCATACTGAGATGATTTCACTTGACGAGTACACTTAGTGATACTGGATTCCAAGCGGGAGAGTCTAAAGCCGTCTTCGCAATTGAAATTAGAACCGAAAATCCGAAACGTCAAAACGTCGTCGTCGTCCGAATCCGGTCGAAACGTCGGGCTAATATTAAAGGTAAAAATTCGCGAAAATACCCGTTTACATGTGTATTATAATGTGTTTTGATCGTGAAAGTTTAAAAAAAGACAATAGTACGAAAAGCCTCCCCTTTTCTATGGGGGATGAAGAACTTTACACCTTGTTCTTCATAACCTTTAAGATTAAAACATGGAATAATATCTTTTAGCCGCGGTGTTGCGGATCTACTCCATAGTAGATCCCCAAGAATGCGAATGAACCTGCAGACAAAAGCTACTAGCTCGAATTAATCTACAAAAAACGACAGCTAATCCATATTTCATTATGTTATGTCTTTAATAAATTATAGGTATGTTTGTCGACGAAATCTCTCACGTAATACGTTATTGAGGATTCCAGAGGTGACAGTTATTCGTGATTACATAATGTAAGCAGGAATCTAGGTTAACATTCAGGCTGAACCAAGATGTTTGGAATGAAGATCTAATGTTCATTTGTTTTTCCATGCTTTTGGTTTCATTCCAACATTTTCTGTTATCGGTAGGTTAAGTTTAGACAGGTATTCGTTTGTTAATCAGACAAGGACAAGAAGCTTCCGCTTTGCAAAAATTTTCAGCCGGTTTCGTATTTCTACATCCACTTTCAACAGTATTGACAAGCATCGCATACATTTTTATAAACTTTTATTTAACTTGCTTACTAACTATAGTTGTATGTATTGGTCAAATCTTGCAACTGAATTCAAACCAGTTGATCATTTTATGATCGCTGTAAATATTGCTGGGAAAATCTTGAGATCTCAGTAGAGCTATTTCAGAGACATAATTTAAGAGTTACATGGGAGATAAAAAATACTAGCTACGTAGTTTGATCTTCTTGTTACAGACGCTATCCGTCACTTTGAGAGATTTCATAAGTTTATGATATCGTCGTAAATACGCAGCTTTATAGATGGAAGTAGTTTATTTTGACGCGTTTTTGATGGGATAAAAGTGTTTCTTTATCTTAGTTAACGACTACTAAACACTTCATGACTAAAGTCTATGGCCAAGATCCAAAAACGTTACTTAGCAAGCAGTTTGGTGAAGCTTTATTTCTGTCACTGTCGAACAATTCTCAAACTAAAAGTGCAACATTGAGACAGGAATATGTCTCAAGTCAAAGTAGGTGCTAGGTAACCTTTATAGATCCCAAATTCCCAACTTAAAGCACAACATGTAAGGAGAATCTTTTACGCCATAAATATTTGTAGGGCAGGTCAATGTGATGGTTTTTTTCCTAGCCTGCTCTGTCCAACTCCTGGGCAAAGGCCTCCTCCTCCATTCCTTCCACTAAACGCGAAACAGCTCGTGCATCATCCCGTTCTGACGAAACCTATTCAGGTAATGTTTTCATCATTCTCTTGCCCATTAATTTGGGGTTAGCGCAGCATAACTTCTTCTTCCATACTTCCCTATTACTCGTCATCTCATCAGACACCTCCTTTCGTGCCATATCATCCTTCACACAGTCCATCTGTTTCTCTGGTCTTCCTCTATTCTTAAACCAGGTAATAGCTTACATCGTATGACACTCGGAAGCATTACTTTTCTTTATAACATCACTTCTTACCTGATATTAACTAGTATGTAAGTCCCCATAAACTGCCAACAAAACTCGACTATAACGCATAGCATATCCCAAGTCCCCAAAGCTCTCGTCATGTCACGGATGGAAGCATTAGAACAGTCGCTAAGAAGCGCCATTACTTCGGGTATCGCAAACCGTGACAATAGGCCGGGAACACATTAGAACGAGAAGTGGGCATTAAACGCTGTCTAAGTATTCTCCAGACCCATATTATTTGAATATGGATTTTTAAAGGTATAAGTATCTGAATGGAAGGCTTTACAATGGTTTTTTTGTAGCGTATCGTCTACTAATGTTTGCAAATGAATATTATAATGGTCGGATTAATTGTGTCTAACGAATTTTGATAGACGATCGTGATGACGGAATGAAGTGCAAAGTTATGGTTTTTCCTACTCCTCCGCTATACTTCTGATTAGTTTCGTTGCGGGATCCAAGTCAGTTTGTTTTTCTGAGACTTCGTCGAGCTTCGTTGTCTCGGCGCTTTTCTGGTGGTCGCCACTGTTGATTCTGGCTTCAGGAGTTACAGTGGTTTGGGAATAGCGTGGCGGGTTTGCCCAATAAAAAAAATCGATAGTGATAGCTGCATAGGAATGAGAGTAATTTATTCTGAAATAACACTGATAACTTTTCATACGGAAAATTAGAAAAACTGTTACCTACGTGTACCACAAAAATTGCAAGCAGGAGCCTTCAAGCCTTCTGACTAAATAAATCAATGTCAAAGTCAAACTAACCTTTTGAAAACAGTGCATATCTCGAACTGTGAACTCTTTGTAACCGCCGCCGAATTCAGGCTTCAGCTGCTTTGGAAGATGCATCTCTTCGGCAGTTTGGAGTAGGCTATAGGAAAAACAGTTTAGTTATTAGTTAACTAGTAAGAAGGTTTTTTGACAACACTGGCTGTAAATGTGATTTGAAATTTGTGCTTGCTGAAAGCAAAGTCGCCGGATTGTTTCCGGTAAATAATCATACTCCCTCTTCCTGTAATCTATCCAAAAGTTGTCGTGAAAAGATCGCTTCTAACGATAAAACCGCTCATTGTGTCACCGTGTGTGAAATGCTTTGACAACTGTCCTTCGATTTGTCTTTTACTTCTAACTTTGCAATACATGTACTATCGGGGTCTTTTCCGCCTGACCGTTTTAATTTTTTTTCGCTTAAATCATGCGGAGGCGCCAAGCCACGCCCCCTTAAAGTTTGGGCCTATTAGGAAAGCGTCAACTTTGGCGCGCAAAGTAACAATAACTCTCGTTTGGCGTGCGTCGTCAATGCGCTCGGCCGATTAGGTATCTTTTCATTCATTTTTTCTACACATAGTCAACGGGGCGGGGCTAGAGAGCGTATTTATGTTGCGAGTGCAAGCAAAAATGAGCTTAGTGGTGGTAAGGCGGGAGTGTCCTCAATAGTACCTTTCTTCTAGCTAGGTGATATAAGTTTTTAAATGACAGAGGTAAAATCTGTGAAAGGACGTTTATCGATTAGATTTAAAAAAAAAGATTGTTGGACATCAAGTTAAATAGGCTAACAAAACAGATGGGTAACAAATCATCGATATCTGAATATGATTCATAACATCTTTACTATTGCTACTATACCACTATATTAAATTTTAAAATACTTATGGAAGTCACATTGACTTACTTAATTAAAACATGACTAGGTGTATCACTCGGTGACTTCATAATACCTATAGGCATTTAAACATTTGTTATGCTAATTGGAATAGCGGAATAAGTCTACCCAAAACCACATGGACTGGTGCTCTCAAAACGGTGAAGGAAACCACAGTGAAGAAAACGACATGCCCTAGCAAGAGCCAAAAAATCAGAGACATTCGCGACATGACATCCATCAATACACGTGGTGAATCACGGCCTGTTTTCTCTCTAAAGCTAGCCTATCCTGTCAGGTAAACCTTAGCGTGTATGGCTACCTTTAAGGAAACCATACACACACAGGTAAAATTGACCTGCGTAGAGAATAAACCTGCAGTTTTGCAACATACACGCTCCGGTTTACCTGTAAGTACAGGTCAACCGTACAGGCAAACCTGTCAGTTACATCCTAGCGTGTATGACCTTTAGAGAAGAGGCCTGTGTCTCAGCAGTGAGGGGAAAATAAAGGGCTGGTGATGGAAAAGGACTGGCCTAATATCAGTGGCCAAAAGACGTTAAAATGGAATAGTTAGCTTTGATTTACGACAAATTTTTGGCTATTTTTAGTATAGCCTAATCTGCTACAATTCTAGGCAAAAAAGAAGAAAATTAAACAGTATTTGTACTCGTTAAAAGTTTTGTAACCATTCCGCTGCGGCCTTGCGACGTTCTGAAGTCTTGTTTTTTTGTGGCAAAGCCATGTTTATTTTTAGAGTTTGTTGCCAGAATATTTTATTTATTAGCAGGCTAAGCTTACTTTTAAAGCATTACTATTTTTGTTTTTATTGCGTCCCTAGTTGGTAATAATTTAATGTTTAAAAATTCCCAGACTTTCGCGTTGACAGCTTTTACTGATGTCCCATTCACATGTTGATACAAATCAGTCATATTAAATGGCCCTAGCCTCCAAACAAAACTTTTCCGAAAGGTTAATTGCGTGGCAAGAATTGATTCCTGTTATCACACGCAAATCTGACACCTCGAACTGGTGACAAAAGTGTAAGATTACCGTGAGATAACACGGTAACATCTGCCATTAGTAAAAACACCAAAAAGTAATATTAATTAAGCTAGCGTGGATTCATGCTCGAGCCTTCTCTGTACGAGACATTTGCCCTTTAGTTTGGACAGTAACAAGCTAGAAAATAGCTCTTCTAGGCCTTTTAAGACACAGCTAGGCCTCTTCTAAAGGAGAGGGTGTCAATCATATCCCACCACGCGGTCCCAGTGCGTATTTGTGGATGTGATGGTAGCAAACACCGTTACCACCATCCACAGCCCTACTTCTCCCACTGTTGGGTTTAGGTCTCTCTTTGCTTGTGTCAATTTTTACGTTCTTATGCGAGTCATTGCCACATAAAACAAGGGAGTATCTATACATATAATAAAACAGTAACGAAAGAAAAACTGTACATTGAAAATTTTCAAGAAAAAATAAGTGGCTTTTGTTAGAAAAACGTAACTGATGACAAAAAGTGACTTTTTAGAATTTTTGTCTGGTTGTCTGTGTGTATGTACGGCTTCACGCCAAAACTACTAGATAGATTGAATTGAAATTCAGCGTAAATGTTCTTTGTAAACCAAGGAAGGCTTTAGGCCACATATTATCACGCCTTGTGTTATGGGAGGTAAGTAATATTGATTTTAAAAGGTTTTTGTTCGTAATTAAATGCACAAAATGACATGTTATCTATACTAATATTATAAAGAGGAAAACTTTGTTTGTTTGTTTGTAATGAATAGGCTCAAAAACTACTGGACCGATTTAAAAAATTCTTTCACCATTCGAAAGCTACATTATCCACGAGTAACATAGGCTATATTTTATTCCCGTACTCCTACGGAAACGGGAACTACGCGGGTGAAACCGCGGGAAGTCCTCTAGTAATCTATATTCTGTGACGCAGACGAAGTTGCGCGGGTCAGCTAGTTTAAAATATAAAGGAATAGGAAGGGATTTCCCCAAGCTAGCTGCATGCGGTGTGGTGATCTATGCAGGCTAATAGTGGATAAGAGCAATGGAGGTTGGACTTAAAAGCGTCCTATTGGAGAAGCCTATGTCTAGCAGTCAACTGCTATTGCTTTTAAGAAAGTTCAGAAAGTCTTTATGAAAGAGGTATAAACTCACACATCATCATCGGCAGTGATGTAGAAGGCGGAGCACTGAGACGACGCGTGTTGTCGCACGCACACGCGCAAGCGAGGCCTGCTCCCGCGCAGTTTCTGCAGTAGCCATAGCAGCATACTGTCTGGGAGACCTGTGGAAGAACTGCGGGTTAATCATCATATCATTAGACACACTAAACGAAGCACTGTTAGTGAAATCGCTTGAAAAAAAAATCATCGCATAGATATTTTCTGCTTTCGGGTCAGTAAGGTGTAGAAAAATCTTCTTTACATAAGAAGATTTTCCCAGCAACCTGGGTACTGTGCTGTATATTGTGAAAAAGTTAACCTCTCCATAATACTTCCGACTCGTCATCATCTGCCTAGCCTATTCCTAAGTTGGGGTGGGAATCCAGTCTAACCGGATGCAGCTGGCTATCCGTATTTTATATGGAGCGACTTCTATCACTATCGCCACTATCGCCTACCTGCGTTGTGGAGGTCAGATACCTATCTGACCTCCACAACGCATAACACTTCCGACTAATGAACAGAATTTGTGAGTCCTACTTGTGTGCTAAAATATGGTATGTCCACCTTGGCGGAATTAGATACAACAGAATGATTGGATAAAGTACGGTGTATAGCTTGTGGTACAACATGACATAGCTTAATCAGCACTCGGAGACAAGCCTCCTGTATGATCTGCAACCTACCACGCGGGTCTACTACGGGTTGGTAGATGATGCTTGTGGTACAGCCTTACCATCAGATAGCAGTAAGAAGACGAAAATTCGTGAACTATTCTCACGGAAACGTAAGGTAGTTGATTCCTGCGTGCTCAAACAAATCGTTCTTTTTCTTGATTCGATTTGTTTGGCGACTCGCCAGTTTCCGTTTTGCATAAAGGATAGGGTCGAGCGCTCATTAACAAGTTCACGATCAGTTCATTCATCCGTATTACTGCGTATTTGGCAACAAGCCAGTACCTAGATAAGGCGTATTACCAAAATTATGTTTGATATACCTAGTAGTAATCAAGATTTGATGCTGTATTTGTTAATGGAATGATTCTAAGATCAAGTAGCTAAAAACGATATCTAATATTTTATAGAGGAAAGATTTTTTTTTTGTATGTATGTTTGTAATGAATAAACTTAAAAAACTACTAAGCCGATTTCAAAAATTATTTCACCAAAAGCTACATTCACCCTGAGTAACATATGCTATATTTCATCCCCGTACTGCCACGGGAACGGGAACTACGCGGGTGAAATCGCGTGACGTCCGCTAGTACTATAGAAAACCTTTCATCGAATTTCTAAATAGTTCGGGACAGCCATTTTGGCAGCGTGGTCACTTAGAGGCCGGAAATGGACATTACACTTATTCACCCTAACATTAAAAACTTTTAGAGTAAAACCAGGCCGTCCTAAATACACCATTAACGCCTTTATTAAAGGCGACCTCTCCACCTTGCATTCAGAGCTCTGACGTGAAAATTATATGTACGAAGTTAACGTTGAAACTGAATAAAACGGTAGTAGTTAACACGAACATTGCTACCATAAACGACGTACATCACACAAAATGTAAAGGCTTGCTGAATACGAAGCCTGGCGTCAGGCCAAAATATTTATACAGAAAAGAAGAAAGATATTCCAGCTAACTTGATATCTAAGCTAACATTCGTTTGAAACATGAAATGAAGGCATTTCTGGACGCGTTTCAAAGCAAATAACGCGTATAGGAAGTGGTTATAAAGTTATTAAACTTTAGTGTCAGATTTGCAAATATTTTGTGCTTATTCCAAAGCTTGTTTTCGCTTTTTATAGTTATTCAAATCGTGTTGAGTAGAAAGTTCTAAGATTATAATCAGCCTACAATGTGTACATTATTAGGATTTTTCTTCTTTGTGGAGATCAGATAGGCAGTCGCTCCATGTAAAATACAGGTATTCAGCTGCATCCAGTTAGACTGGAAGCCGACCCCAACATCGTCGTTGGGAAAAGGCTAGGCAGATGATGAATGTGTTCATTACTAGGAATCTCGGGCACAAGCTACCTCTCCAAAAATACCTATGATCACTTCCTTGTAATTTTGTCTTTCTATCATCGATTTCGAAGCTTGGAGTTCGAATATTGTCCCATGGGAACGGACCAGGGGCTTACTCTCTAACGTTTAGTCCGTATATTCGGATCTATCCGTCTCTCTCGCGCACGTCTGCAGATGAGTGCGAGTGAGAGAGACGGATAGATCCGAATATAGGGACGAAGCTTTAGGGATTAGGGCCTCAGGATAGAAAGTATCCCACAACTCTTTTGCATTCTTCTTTGCGTGTCAATGACTCAAATAATACCCGACCAGTATGTTGCCACCTGCACAGCTCTGTGGTTGGCCTCGTTTAAATCCTGGAAGGTGCAGGTGACTGTGCAGGATGGGCAAGAAAGGAGGTGGGTCATATCCTGCATATTCTTACGCATTTATAATATTAGTATGAATGAATATAAACTGTGTTACAATTTTGGTGTACAATAACGTATATTCTATAATATCTAAGCAGGCCCGAGGCAGCGGTCGCCTGACCGCCTCTAACCCTTGGGGGAGGCAGATGAAAACAGAACTTTAATTAAATTATTGTCTACTTGGATACTGTCGACCTCGATCACTTCATATGAGTGGATTTGCTGACCGATACGATACTCGATAGTGAGAACGATGGTTTTGTAAGGGTTAGGGAAGAGAAACCTGATCTTTTTTCCTATGTCCATAGAATCCATTCTTCCATTTATTATGAATTTATAAATGCGAAAGTTAACTCTGTTTGTTACCCCTTTTTTCGATTAAACGGCTGATCGGATCGTAATGAAATTTGGCAAGGAGATACGAGTACTTATATCCTGGGGAAGGACATAGGCTATATTTTTTTTCTGACTTATACACAATCTACATAAAAATTTCCAGCCGAACGAAATCGCGAGCAACAGCTAGTTCGTTATAAGACCCTTAAATTGACTTCTATATAATTCGTATGTAGTCGGATCTATCTAATCGGAATTACAGGAGACTAAGGTTCAATGTTATTGTGTAGAAGTGTTTCAGTAGAAAATTCTGTAATTTATGTCGTTTCTCGGGCCTCGGGTCAAACAGCCATTCAAGCAATCTAGTCTTTCAAATCATTATTACCTACTTGTGGCTATAAGTGGCGTATTCGTGTGCATTTACATAAACTTGTTTCGAATAAAAACGTGCAAGATATTCATTTCACATTTTACCTTTCGCCTTCACAATACGTTTCGAAGTTAAACATGTACTTAACATTAATAAATTCATGGAGGTACGCCGCAGAACCGATAACCGTATCAATTCATACGGTTGGAGAATCAATTCGACGTAGTTCCCTAATGGGAGCAGTAAAGACTCCGTTTTGTAATTCGTTCGCGTAGTATGACAGCCTTGTATATGAGGAGGCCTTATTTAAGCTCCAACCTACATAGATTTATGAGGATTAAGATGAATAACGCTGTGTGAGACTGCACGAACAGACCCACGATGTCCGCGACTACGCGGAGCCCTAATCAAACAATACTCTTCCAATCGACAAGGGGAAAACAAATATCAGTTACACTTACCCATCACGTTGGTACCGGTGATGTGACGCAGTCCCGGTCACGTCTCATCTGGGTGGGGTGTAAGTATATCTGTGGTTTGTGTGGTGTATGTGAAGTTATGTGAGATTACGACGGTTCCATGGACGCTCACAGCGCGCACCGTCGACTCCAGGATCAAACCTTCAGATCCCACACGTGGCACTTTTCACGAATGTCCAACTGAATTTTATCCCGGTTTGCTAACCCAATCGGGGATATAATAGTCCAGCACTGAATTTAGGAAATTACCGGCGTTCAAATAAAACACAAAGGCCGGCTACATAACCAACAAATTACTCGCGGTCAAGACCCAAAATGGCGAGATTTCTCAATTTTCACTCAATTATCAACAAAATATCAAACACCGAACAGGATTGCATCGGATTAACAATAACTCAAAGTTTTCAAACAGTAATTACACGAAACAGCGTGTACCAAAATTACAAGCACGGAGCGACCATTATTCAACCAAAATTGCACTGACAAGCCAACGTCATCGCACCGATTCGCACAGACAACGAAACGTAATCTGTCAAACGTCAAAAGGGTGCGTTCAGAAACTTGGTGGATGAAACAAACGCCGTATTTTTGGAGCTATGCGAGTCTTATTCCAGCTACAACGCAAATAAATTGGTTCCTGTGATTTATTAACCAAATTATAGAAGGAGAAAAAAACATAGCCGAAAGAAGAGAAGCGGAAGAGACAAAAGGGACTCGGATGTCAAAGCTTTTTTAAAGATTGGAACTGACAGATATCTGGATTATATTTCGTGAAGAGTCAAAAAGTTAAGTGCATTGAAAGACTTCCCAGAGGCGAAGTGCGAAGAGGTCCCTTTCGGGAAATCGGGACCCACTTAACGCCTGTCAATTCTCAAAGTGCTTATTACTTCAGTTTTGTCGAGTCGGTCGTATTCGCAACGCTTTTGAAGCTCGGCATGAATCGACCGAGCGCTTGACCTCTAGTTCTAAGCGGGCAAACCGTTTACTAAACAAAGAAAAGGTTATTTCTTTTGCCGAATGAGTCAAAGAGGTCGAGCAAAACCTGTTTGATTAATCTTATTTCACTATAAAACTACCTAATCAAATTCAAACATAAATACCAGGTTTATGAAATAGGTCAGGTTTGTGCAGGCATGTTATTTTCTACAAATACAGTTGTATATAATTAAGTACCTACCTACCTATTAACGCCTTAAGGCTGCTTTTACATTTTTGGTTTACAGCGTTCTATATTTAGATAACATAATCAATACGTTTATCCATGTGCAAAAGCTATTGAAGAACGTATTTCAAGGCCGCACCAAATGTTTCGTTGATGGATGATCGGCCTTCGAAATTACGCGCTTGGGCGATAGGTAGGTACCTCTTTCGTCTAATCGCTCGATTATATCACACATTCTTTTCGCCGACATGTAAAGCCAAATCAGAGGGTCATGGGCAGCATAAAAACTCTGACACTAGGGTAGGCAATAACCACACTACTTATAGAGAAGAAGAAGGAATTATATCAAACTTGAGTTTTCTTAGAACCTCCGCTAAATTAATCTTAATAAATGGAACGAGGAATCGTCACTTTTCTACGACGTAATAACTCAAAACATTTTCGCTTAAAGAAAAATCATGCCCTAAAACTGAAATAACTTCCAAACCTTCTTAGAAACATATGAGCCTTATCTTCAGCGGCGACATGAAGGTGTAGGACCATAAATTCGACGCCAACCCTATCCGGTATTCCCTAAAGAGTACATAGGCGAGACCTTTACTAAAATATTAAGATATACAGCGAAAATATATCTTCATAGAAACAGTAAAGTCTTGCCAAGTTACGTCGTTACTCTATCAAAGCGATTCATTAATAAATGTCAGCGTTACTTGATTGATTTTGATTTTAGTGGTCTCTGTAATCGACAGAATCCATTTACTGGATAGTACGGTCTCCGCTTGCGATACTGTTTGACTTGATTTTGATTAAATTGATTCTCCTAGATTTACGCGACATGTTATACTTTCTGGTAGAATAGATGTAGTTGCAACCCAGAAGAAGCATTTTCTAGCCTATACCTTAGTCAGTTAGAACCGGTGTCTAAAACCCAGCTGTTGTCTGCGTTTTAAGGATGAAGAGCATTAAAACGGATGTATGTTCAGGCGCCCCACAGTGGAACGAATGTATGGGAGAGGTTGGACATTGACATCTCCGAAAAAAAAGAGTTAAATTATGCCAAACGAATGATGCCATCTTATTTGATTACCTAATGCCTTCAAAACTTGTTCTGATCAATTTCTTCATAACTCTCATATTTCGGGAGTAATTTGAGAAAATGTGATATTTTACTATGAAAATGAGTGTATCGAGCTCTCTCTCTCCTGATTCCGGCCTTGTTTCAAGTAGCGGTCTCTAATATCATAATGCTTATACTAAAAGATATATTTTATACTAAGACACATGGTGCGCCAAATGTGCACTTTCTGCGATAAAAGGAAATGAAAATTAAAAAAAACGAAATGTTTTTTCCCCATTTGTATTTACTTTAATCTGCAGACAGACGTATTTAGAGGTCATATATGAATATATTAAATATGTATATATATTGTTTTTTAGGGTTCCGTAGTTAACTAGGAACCCTTATAGTTTCGCCATGTCTGTCCGTCCGTCCTCGCTTAATCTCTGTGACCGTTAGCACTAGAAAGCTGAAATTTGGTACCAATATGTATATCAATCACGCCGACAAAGTGGTAAAATAAAAATTGGAAAAAAATGTTTTATTAGGGTAGCCCCCTATATGTAAAGTGGGAAGTGATTTCTTTTTTTAATTTCAACCCTAACGTGTGATATATTGTTGGAAAGGTATTTAAAACTTTCGACTTTCGAGAATGCCCCTCTCTGTATTTTCGAAAATCTTTATTTCTAGCCTGAAATGCCTCTTCGGATAGAAAACCAATGGGTACAATTGACAAGTTCTGAACTATGTCTGGCCCATGCATTAAAATTTTATGAAGTGAAGAAGGCATATAATACCATGGGTATAACTCCACGTACAGCTTAGCAGTATCAAAGCAGAACTCTCGGAATTTAGTTACGTTGATTATCTCTCCTGATGAAATACACTGCAAGATCACACAGATTTTTCTTATAAGCATAGCGTCTATTCCGGTCAGTTCAGCAGATTTAGTGTAGTTTTCAAAAAATCTCCCTGAGGCTAGAAATAAAGATTTTCGAAAATACAGAGAGGGGCATTCTCGAAAGCATATAGCAGTATCTCATGCAATGAGGATATTATGCACAATCTTTTACTGTCTTCTGATCCACTTGTTACAAGCATTCGTCCAAAAGTAATTAAGTTTGTAAAAAAATCTTCTTTTAAGGAATTTTATGAGCTTACGGATTCTGAGAAAAGTGATATCGAATTTGTTAACATAAATGATTTAGCGGATATCGATTCTGAATTGCAATTAATTGATGACGATGATAATTAAATGTTGATATTGTTTTAAAATGTGTAACTTAGTAAATTAGAGCTTACATCTTAATTATTTATTGTACTATTAATTAAACTAGGTAATTTATTATTTTCTTATCAACTTATATCTAAAATACAGTGTTTTTATCGTTATCGTAAAACATATAAATAAAATATTATGTGAAAAAAGTCATACTCTCATCTGTTCTTTTGTAAATAATACACAAGATTTAAAAAAAACAATACATATACATATTTAATATATGACCTCTAAATACGTCTGTCTGCAGTTTAAAGTAAATACAAATGGGGAAAAATTTTTTTTTTTTTTTTTTTTTTCATTTTCTTTTTTCCCAGAAAGTGCACATTTGGCGCACCATGTGTCTTAGTATTAAATATAGCTTTTAGTATAAGCTTTATGATATTAGAGACCGCTACTTGAAACAAGGCCGGAATCAGGAGAGAGAGAGCTCGATACACTCATTTTCATAGTAAAATATCACATTTTCTCAAATTACTCCCGAAATATGAGAGTTATGAAGAAATTGATCAGAACAAGTTTTGAAGGCATTATGTAATCAAATAAGATGGCATCATTCGTTTGGCATAATTTAACTCTTTTTTTTCAGAGATGTCAATGTCCAACCTCTCCCATACATTCGTTCCACTGTGCGCCCCTGGAAATAAATTCCAAGATAATCCTACCGACATAAGCGTGACTTCACGTATAATACAAATCCAAAATATGGATAGAAGTTAAGTAAATGAGCCCTGCGACTGTACAATGTATTGGCAACATCCCAACATGCTAATGCAGACCATATATCAATAATAATAACAATAAGTACGAGCTAAGTATGTGTATGTGTGCGTAAGGGTCAGTCCAGTCATATCGTAGTAGATTAGGTCGGGTAAATGTATGCTAGGAGCTCATATTTGTATTTTTACTGTAATTTTATTAGCAGGAAAACGTCTGATGTTGCTTTTAGTCTTTAGAATAGAAATAGCTGTTCTTAGTTCTATTTAACTTTATTACACTGCCCTGTTTTTACGAGATATCAATATTCATTTTAATTATTACTAGTTTTGATTTTGATGCTACTATAACGAGTGGAACGAACTTCGCGTTCAGTTTGTTTGGTGAAATCCGCTCTAAAAGCTTGGTTATTTGTAGTATACCTCCCTGCGATACCTTAAATGTTTCATGCAACGGAACTACATATTTTTGGCCTGCAGTGCACCACCTAACAACTTTCTTACAAGCCACATATTAAGTACTTTTGCCAGTCACAACACTTTTATTTAGTAGTAGCAAAGGTGGTTTTCATAAAGCATTCGTCACCACTGATGCACGGTTAGCTGTACCTTCTACATATTTGACTGTCTGCCGTAACATGCGATGCTTTATGCTGAAAATACATAAAATATCGCACGTTGCCGCTGAATGTGTCACATAAAACAGATCGTATATGCCGCGCTTGGGATGCGACCGACAATAATACTATCTGATATTCTGAAACAGTTCTTCGATAATTGGAAATCAGATCGTGTAGGTACAGTAAGCGTCAAAAGTAGATTCACAGTGTTGAGAATTAGTTTTCCTTTGCCGGCGGTAAAATTGAGTTTTGTTACTGACAGTACACATATTGGCATTATTATTCGGTCACGCCTGTCGCCATCCCCTGGCGGGCAGCATGACCTGACATGAACTCAGGACACTTACATTTTGAAGTTGCTAAGGGTCAACTCACACCGAAAGAGCGGCGAAGGGCAGCGAAGCGGAGTGCACATATGAATTTTAACTTTATTTTCATTACCATAATACTTATTACCGTATGAGAAACTCGAACGAGTCGCGGATGCCCGCGGCGCCGCGGGAATTCCGGCGAATTCCATAAACCGAAGCGATAATAAGTATTATAGTAATGAAAATAAAGTTAAAATTCATATGTGCACTTCGCTTCGCTGCCCTTCGCAGCTCTTTCGGTGTGAGTTGACCCTATAAGCTAGTTTTATTACCGTTATACCTACGTACTATGGGGGTCTTTTCCGCCTGACCATTTTAAATTTTTTTCGCTTAAATCATGCGGAGGCGCCGAGCTACGCCCCATTAAAGTTTGGGCCTATTAGGAAAGCGTCAACTTTGGCGCGCAAAATAACAATAACTCTCGTTTGTCGTGCGTCGTCAGTTCGCTCGGCCGATTCGGTAGGTATTTGTTCTACACAAAGTCAACGGCCTCAACGGGGCGGGGCTAGAGAGCGTTTTTATGTTGCGAGTGCAAACAAAAATGAGCTTAGTGGTGGTCAGGCGGGAGTGTCCTCGATAGTACATACATACGTGTAGATATAAGACTTTGTTTGTTTTTACTTTCATAATTAATTAGCCACTCAGTAGCTCGGCCCTTTTGACCTTGATACGCTAAACTGCTAAAGTTCATTCCGACGGTCATACCTCAAAGAACATTAAAAACTCATTACTGGATATCAGCTTGCACGCGGTTGTTGTCCCATAGGATCGTACCACCGGGATCATCATCATCATTTCAGCCGAAAGACGTCCACTGCTGGACATAGGCCTCCCCGCGCGTGTCGCCACATTGACCGGTACCGTGCGACTCGCATCCAGCGGATTCCCGCAACCTTCACCAGGTCATCGGTCTACCTAGTGGGAGGCCTTCCAACGCAACGTCTTCCGGTTCGGGCCACCGGGATAAAAAGTATATTATAAACTATTTATGTGGCTAATTTCATTTAAATCCGTTCCACAGTTTTTGCATGACAGAGAAGCAAACATCCATCCAACCACAAAAACTTTCGCATTTATAATAGTAGTAAGGGGCCATCCTTTAATCACGTGAGATATTTTAGGTCACTTTTTACCCCCCCCCCTGTCCCCCTTGGTAATACGTCGTGAGGTTAACGGCTACCCCTTCCAGCATATCGTGTAAAACGGGTTATTGGACACACTTGCTCAGGTTTTTAATTCTTTAAAGGCCAAAAATATTTTACCAAATCATTTTTTTTTTTTCGTAAAAATACCTACACGTGATTGTCACATAATCCCCCCCCCCCCACCATGGAAATTAGCCGTGATTTTTTCTGACTTCTCTCCCCTTTTTGAAAGTCACGTGAATAAAGCATGACCCCTATGAATTAACAATGCATATAATACTCTATCAGTCATGTTAATACCTTCACCAATTGCTGACATAAAATGGAGTCAATTGGATCAGGGATCCCTTTTTTTTGCATAATCTTCTTTTTCCTAATATACTTTGGCATAACTGTTTTGGCATAATTTGTTTTGCCATAATAATACTTTGCCAATTTTTTTTTTTGGCATACTGTTTATGTTGGCATAATCATCTTGAAGGCTAATTTGTGTTGGCATAAATTGAATTTTGCATAATGTTACTAGGCATAATGACTATTAGCATAATAGTATTTAGGCATACAAATAATATAAATAACAGAATAAAATTTGAGTTATTTATACGTATTTATTTTGAATCAAAAATTCATTAAGTTGTACTACAAAAGTTAGTGACAGAAACGAATCGCTGCAAAACCGACTCCACGTAGTCTTGTCTGCCCTACCCCTAGAGTGTAATTTAAAATCGCGTAGGCGCGGAGGGGCGAGGCGGCCCGCGAGTTGAGGAGCAGGTGGTTGTAATACTCGCCGCCGCTGCTGAGGCTGGCCGGCGAAGCCGGCCAGCAAGCCGAAGCTGCGGTGGTGAGCGTTAAACACATCTGCGACGATAAGTTCGCGTGGGACCGCCGGAGCCCCGCAGCGCCGGAGCCGTGACAGAAACCTTGCCTGCTGCATGTTGCATACTGCATGCTTGCTTGCATGCTGCATGATTGCTGAATGCATGCTTGCTGCATGCTTGCTGCATGATTGCTGCATGCTTGCTGCACGCATGCTTGCTTTATGCTTGCTGCATGATGCATGGTGTATGCTTGTTTAAATGTTTGCAAGCTGCATGTTTGCTGCATGCATGGTGTATGCTTGTTTACATGCTTCTTACAGGGAAAAAACTCACATATGTTCACAAACAACTATGTTCAAAACAAATATGTTATGTATTACCTGCTTCGGAGAGATGGTTTTATTCCAATCGTCAAAATAAATTGGTATATCCAATTAGGGTATGTCTAACATTTTAGGATTATGCTTCTTTGTTATGCCTATAAAAATATGTTTTAGTATCATTATGCGTAAATCAATTTATGCCTAACAATGTTATGCTTAATCATTATTATGATTAGATAAATTATGCTTAAAAAAATTATGCGTAAGCTGTTATGCGAAAATATAATTAGTAGTAACAAAAGTATGCCAAGTTATATTAGGTCTTAAAATTTTATGCAAATGGATAGGGAACCATTGGATCAACTATCATGTCAGACATGAAGAGTAAATATTAGTAGGTAGGTGAAGTGTTCTTAACTAAAAATATCTGTATCTATAGTTTATGTTTGTATGTCATTCTACTTAAGCCTAATAAAAAAAATCTGTAACTAAATGAATGTAATTTTATGAGTCTCAAAATTGCTAACCGTCTTGAGCTAGCGTGGTGAAAAATGCTTGTGCCTTCTCTATTTGAAAAGAGGGCTTTTCCCAGCAGTGGGACAGTAATAGGCTGCTTATTATTATTTTAAATAAATATTGAAGGAACACAAATTTATATCCCAAAAAATTTAGCATATCCAAGCATTCATTAATGCTTGTCAATATTCTGATGATGAGAAAATAATAAGATGAGATTAGTATTGACACAGAAAATTAGACTGATTATTCTAATTAGATTAGATCTTAAAAGTTTTTTAATTACTTATCACTGACACAAAATACGAAAATCAAACTTATAAATTGTACTTAAAAGTGGTAAACTTGCTGTTAAGGTTTACTATAATGTTTTGTTGCACAAAAATTGGATAACACTATAATTCAATCAAGTTTTGTGATAAGCCAGGCTTACCCTAAGTTTTAAGTATCAAGGTCTTCTTCTTACCTTTAGGGAATATCAACACAACATCTGTATGCTGAGTTGGTGTGGAATGTAGCAGAAGGCGGCGAGGATGCATCAGATGAGCACCCAGCTGGCCAGCCATGGGGAGACGTCGCCGGAGCTCTCGACCAGCTGAACCAATACAAACATTTCTTAGATATACATTTAAATTTGGTCTAAAAGGACTAAAATTAAAATTTGGATACCAAACAGTATGTTGACAATTAATTTCAATAGGTATTGTGTATTCTTCCTTCCTGTCCCCAGGGGTACGTTTAAGTAATCCGGCGAAAATTTCGCCGGATAAAAATTAAACTAGCGAGGGTTCGCTGAACGGAGTCATAGGTCTACTATGGCTTTTAACAATGTTAACTATCAAATTCAATTGACAGCTCAGCTTGTCAAACAAGTAACAACTATCAATTCAACTCAACAGTTCATGATCCACAAATAAAATTCACGGAGACGATGAATTATTTTATTAGGGGAGGGTCTGTATTTATGCTTTCGCGGTTGCACAACGACATGCTTTGCTTATGCTTTGCTTGGTAGTATAGATGCAGGCCTACCTTACTGCCTCCCTCAGAGGCGGTAGGGTGGCGGGGTCTTGAGGGGGAGCGCCACGGTCGTGTAGATCCTCAAGGCAAGTCTGGGGGATTCACCTTCACGAGGTTGCCACCCTGTTCTAGGTCTAATTCCATAAGAAATAGACGCAACAGAAACCCCCAGGCGCTTTTTCGTATTTTCCCGAAAGCCAAAATCCCAGGCCTAGGGTAATCCCACACCCCACTCCCATGATCCCACGCCCAGTCCCTCCCTCCTTTTCCCTTTCTCCTTTCGGTCCATGAGGACGGGCAACCTCATCTCCAAAAAAGCCCACACAATCCAAAATGTCGCAGAAAGGAAAAAATAATATTCCCCAGGTGGGTCCCGGCAATGCCGGGGAATCCCACACCGATTCGTCGGTCTGCCTCCACCGTAATCTGGGGGGGGGCACCAATCTGCCAATTAGTGCCGCGCCTTCTGCGCGGCTGGCTGCTTTAGCGCCAACAACACTGGCCGCGGCTCACGCGCCACTCGACACAACTATGGCTGCGACTTCTGCGCCTACTGACCCTAAGACGGCTGCGACTTCTGCGCCTGAGATGGCTGCGATTTCTGCGCCACCCACCCTGACTAACGTTACACCTTCCACGAGGGCCTGGCAACAGAGCATCGTCCGGAACAGTGTAACAAACAACCCTGACAATGACACTGACAAAGCACAACTCTCCAGCCTTAGCAGTGAACTCCGCGCGCTGGCACTCCAGCGCGAGAAGATCGAGGCAAGGCTGAAAGACATCGACTCTATCGGGACGGGAAAGGAAGCGGAATCTGGTGGTTCTGGTTTCATCTCTGTGGACGAAGTACGCATGCTGAAATCTAAGCGCGGAAAGATCCGGAACAGGGAAAGAGATCTCAACAACCGTTTGCGCAAAATCCGCCAAGGCAATAGCCAGCGCGAAGCGCAAACGGTTAGTTGTAAGGGAGTACGCGACCAGCTGCAAGTACGCGAAGGGGAAACCCAGCGCGAAAAGCAGCCGGACGCGGAAACGCGCGGGCAAGGATTAGTACGCGAAGGGGAAACCCAGCGCGAAAAGTCACTGCCCGCACCAGGAAGCGGTCAAGGACTAGTACGCGAAGGGGAAACCCAGCGCGAAACGTCACTGCCTGCACCAGGACCATCCGGAGGACACGACCGGAACCGCACCGAGACGACCCAAGACCGACACAGAACAAGACAGAAGCGGGGCAAGCGGGCTGGGTCCTCACGCAGGGTGTCTCTGGCACAAAACGTTGTACCAAGCCCCTCAGAACCGCTACCCGGTCCAAGTGGCCAGGGAACGGCGAAGAGGGTGCGCCCGGACGACACGGCTTCACCGAGTACGCTCCAGGGGGACGCCAAGCGTGTCAGAACCCAGGCCGCTCAAGGGGAGCAGAAAACCTACGCGCGGGCCACAAAGGACATCCCTGCGCGACTCGCCGTAGCAATCTGCCTCTCGCCTCCATCCCGTGACATGACGACTGACGAGGCTGAGCACATCAAGCTTAGCCTCGAGGACCTTATCATGGACACGTGCACCGACCCCTCCAAATCCATCCCGGCCTTCCGCGGCTACCCTAGGGTAGCGGACGGCACGGTTCAGATGTGGTGCGAGGACGACAGCGCCCTGACCTGGCTGACCCAGAATGTGCCCAAGATAGAACTGCCGAACTCTGACGCGACACTGACTGTAATGAAACAGTCCGACGTACCGACCCGAGTCCGAGCAGCGCTCTTTGTACCCAGGTACAAAGGGGACATATCGCTGCTCCACACTGTACTGACCCGACAGAACCCCTGGTACGACATCGGGAGGTGGTCACTATATAGGGCGACATCGGTCGGTGGCGATAACTACGGGTCTTATTTGACCCTAGGCATCCCACCGGAAGAAGTCGAAAAGGTCTTGGGGAGGGAGCGGCGGATATCGTACCTACTCGGGTCGATATACGTACGCTTTTTCCCCAAAACCCGACCCTCCGACACGCATACTGATACCGACACAGGACTGACAAAACCGGCACCGACTGAGCTTGACTTGACCATGACTCAACTAGAGGAGGAGATGGCAAGAACGGCGATGGCAGATGCCGACGCTGTGGGGATGCCAACCTCACCACCAGGGTGGACAGAGCAGCTGCTCTCATCTTCACCGGCACTGAGCGAAGACCGGCACGGAGTGGAGGTTGGGGGAGAATCATCCGATGGATCAATCTCCTCCTAACTCCACCCCACTGCCGCCCACATCCCGCCCCATAAACATTATCCAGACCAACCTCCAGCATAGCCAGACGGCTACCGCTTGCCTACGCAGGGCACTGGAGGTGGAACCCCGAACCATCGCACTCATACAAGAGCCGTGGATCCGCAATAACAGAATATGCGGCCTTGGTAACATTGGAGGTAAGCTAATCCTCGACACACAAGGTACAGACAAACCACGAACCTGTGCCTATATACCCAAAGATGTACCCACCACCACACTCACGCAATTATGTTCCAGAGATCTAACAGCCGTCAGACTCAAAACTGACGGCGATGCACCCGATATCGTCCTGGCCTCGGTATACATGCCAGGCGAGGATGAAGACTGCCCACCAAAAGAGATGGCTGACCTGGTAAGGTACTGTGAAGACGCCAACCTGGACCTGGTCATCTGCACGGACTCGAACGCCCATCACCCGCTTTGGGGTTGCAACAAAGCCAACACTAGAGGTGAGGTACTTTGCACATATCTGTTCTCCACTAACCTTAACATCGCAAACCGCGGCTCAGAACCCACTTGGGTCACATCACGCGGACAAACAATCATTGACCTAACGCTGGCTTCGGAAAGCGCAACAAAACTTATCTCTAACTGGCACGTATCCAACGAGCCTTCCTGCTCTGACCATAGAAGGATTCGCTTTTCAGTAGTAGCTAACATAAAAAAACCCGAACCTAGGCGCAACCCACGCCGTACTAATGTACCCGGCTACAAACGGCTGTTGGCCTCCCTACTAACACAGCACCAAACGCCCCAAATTCTGACGGATCCCAAGCAACTTGAGGACACTGTAAAAAAACTCTCGGAATTTATAATCGAAGCCTACCACGCCTGCTGCAAACTAAAAGATCAAAACACCAAGAGCAAGGGTAACTCCTGGTGGAATGCGGAACTTAGTAAGCTCAGGCAAACCATGCGCAAGCAATTTAACAGAGCCAAAAACTCCAGATTACCAGAAGACTGGGACTCATACAAGAAAACACAATACACTTTCAAAAAACAAGTCAGGAATGCCAGCAGGGCAGCCTGGCGTAAATTTTGCGAAGAAATTGAATCAAACACCGAAGCCGCGCGTGTGAGAAAGATACTATCTACCGATCAGGATCGCACCCTCGGGTCACTGAAAACCCCAGACAACACCTATACTAAGTCGGACTACGAAACAAGTAAAGTCCTTCTGGAAACCCACTTCCCAGACTGCAATCTCTCCGAGGACAGAACCTGGGCAAGTGAACCAATACACACACCAAATGACCAAGACTGGGCCAGAGCTCGCACCATAGTAACCGCAGAGAGAATACAATGGGCAATCACGACTTTCAAACCATATAAATCTGCAGGCTTAGACGAAATTTTCCCCGCCCTGCTACAGTGGGGAGTAGACGTCTTAATGCCGTGGCTGATCGTCATATACCAAGCCTGCATAGCACACAAATATATACCACTTTCATGGCGAGAGGTGAAAGTCATTTTCATCCCTAAACCAGGCAAACCTGATTACACACAACCCAAGGCGTACAGACCAATAAGCCTGACATCTTTCCTACTGAAAACTCTCGAGAGACTCTGTGATCGACACATTCGGGACGGACCTCTTCGGGAACGACCACTTCACAAACAACAACACGCATATTCCACAGGAAAATCAACAGAATCTGCACTACATAATGTCATCTCCAAGATCGAATGTGCAGTGGACCACAAATGCTCTTCACTAGCTGTCTTCATTGACATAGAAGGCGCGTTTGACAAAACCATCTTCCATACAATCAACACAGCCCTCGAGGAACACGGCGTGGACTCGACCCTGCGAGGATGGATCACAAATATGCTCAGACTAAGAGCCGTACAAGTTACGGTAAACGACACCACCAGAGCAATAGTGGCGAAGGGCTGCCCCCAAGGTGGCGTCCTTTCCCCACTGCTATGGAACCTCGTAGTAGACAGCCTCATTAAGCGTCTCAATAGCAGAGGCTACTACACGGTGGGCTATGCTGATGACCTGGCCATAATAATAAACGGCACACACGAAAACACACTATGTAACCTTATGCGCCAAGCCTTGAGGATAGTAGAAGACTGGTGCAAGGAATACAAACTAGCAGTGAACCCTACTAAAACCGAACTCGTCCTCTTCACAAAGAGAAGGAAGTTGGCAACTTTACAACTACCAAGCTTCTTTGGAACCACCCTAAGCCTATCGACTGAAACCAAATATCTGGGTATATTTTTGGACAAACAGCTGAACTGGGCAAAACACACTGATTACATCATCACAAAAGCCAGTATAGCCCTATGGCAATGTAAGAGACTGCTCGGGAGAAATTGGGGCATAAGCCCCAAAATCACCTACTGGCTATACACCACAGTTATCCGACCAGTTATTACATACGGCTCTTTAGTTTGGTGGCCCAGGACCAACCTAAGTACAACCCAAAAGGATCTCGAGAAACTACAAAGATTTGCCTGCGTAGCAATCACCGGCAGCATGAGAACTTCCCCCACTGCTGCCTTACAGGCGATGCTGGGGCTACCACCTCTACACCTCGTTGTAAGAGAGGAGGCGGCCATAGCGACTTTCAGACTCGAAGTATCTGGCACCCTAAGTAACGATTCCAGAATTAAACACACACGCATCAGAGAAGATGCTATCAAACAACAGCCCATGATGGCATCACCCAGCGACAGAATCCTCAAGACCCATTGCTTCCAAAAACACTACAACATAGAGCTCACAGCGGAGTTGTATGACTACTCAGGCACGAAAGAGCTAAGAATCTACACTGATGGATCAAAAACCGACGACGGAACAGGTTTCGGGGTGTTCTCCGACGACCTAAACATTAAAATAGCCAAACCCCTTGGAATACTCAACTCTGTTTACCAAGCAGAGTGTGTGGGTATCATCCAAGCGGCACACGCTATAGAGGCCAGGGAGGTTACGGATACCAATATTCGAATACTCTCCGACAGTGCCTCAGTCCTTCAATCCTTAAAGAGTAATCAGATAACGTCGAGACTGATACTAGAATGCCATAATGCCCTAGAACGAATCACGGTACTAAACCATAACATGGTAACACTACAATGGATCAAAGGTCACAGTGGATCACTTGGAAACGATGCTGCAGATGAACTTGCCAGAAGAGGATCCAGCACAAAACCCTGCGGACCCGAGCCCATTGTGCCTATTCCTTTCAAGCAACTAAGAAGCTGGTTAAAGGAACACACTCGAATACAAGCGGAGAAATGGTGGACCTCGGCACCAGGGTGTAGGCAATCCAAGGAAGCTATGCCATCCCTGGACACAAAGCTGACCAGGCGCCTTCTGCGCCTGGACAGAGATAGCCTACGACTGGTGGCGGGGACCATCACTGGACACTGTTCACTGAATAAACACTTCCACACTCTAGGAATCACTGATAGTCCCCTGTGCAGAGCATGCATGGAGGCGGAGGAAACGGTGGCGCATGTGCTCCTCGAGTGCACTGGCGTTACCAAGATTCGCGAGGAAACCCTGGGAACACCAAGATCCCTTGCGGACGCCCTGAGAAGACCGGGAAGTTTGATCTGCTTCTGGAGGGAGGTGGGCTGGTTGGAGTAAACGGCCACCACGGCTCACGCACAATGGTCCACTTTAAGGACTAAGTGCGGAAACCAAAACCCCATGATAGATAGATAGACGATGAATTAAGTACTCGGTATTGACTCGGTAGAAATATTCGTTTTCTAGGGCTCGAATCAAGCAAATGAAACAACAAACAGCTCAATGTCAATGTCAATCTGACAGCAGACTAAAATTTAGCGAGGTAAAAAGGTCGCTAAAATTTATCCTAGTCAGGCGAAAACTTATACCAGCGGACGACCGTGAACGGGACAGATTAAATTTTAGTCAGTTTAATTTTTCACCTCGCGGTGTGCTTGAACGGGGTGTTTGACATTTAGTCAGTTTAAATTTTAAACTGGATAATTGACTTAAACGCAGCCCAGTATTGGCAGCAGTAAAGATTATTGAACATCAAGAATGTTGTAATATTGGGTTAATAGAATTTTATGTTTTTGATTTACTGGCAGTTTTAATGTCTATGGTCGTTGAAAAAAAGAAAAATATTATGAGGTAGAGCGTTTGAATAAAAATGATACATTGACAGTCTGTTATAGTAAGAGAAATAATGTAGACGGATTTTAGAGAGGAATTTAAATGTTGATTTTATTTGTAGTAACTTTATTTTGATGTATATGTTTTAAAGAAAATTATAAGTGGAGCAATGGCTTTGTGTTTTTTCATTTGAAGAAGAAGGGGATCCCATACGATATGATGGTATGACATTTTACATAATAACAACAGGTTATGGGCCCAGAACCCTTCAGGTTTTAAAAGATTATGGGTTGCCAATTGAACTGATATTGTGAGGAGGTCGAGGAAGTAAGAGCCTGAAAAATATTTTGGAGTTCAAGTTAAAATTATTGGAAATAAAATTTTTGGAAAAAATGTCTGACGATCATAAATTGTCAAAACTGACAAACGAGTCTGAGTATGTTCTATGGAAACAAAAATTAATGTTATTTTTGACGGCAAGAGAGCTGGAATCTGTTTTGGAAGATAATGAAAATTTAAAGAATGATTTTATTAAAAGAGATGCCAAAGCAAAATTGCTAATAATATGTGCAATTAGTGATAAGTATATGGTTTACGCAATAAATTGCAAAACTTCCAAGGAAATTATACAAAAATTTGACACATTATTTCTTGGACATAAGGATACTCAAATTTCTCGCTTATTAGAAGATTATTATAAATATAAATTTGAAAATAAAGATTTAATGACAGACATAGCAGAAATTGAGAATAAAGCAACGAGGTTAAGAGGTTTAGGATACAATTTTGATGACAAGCAAATCATAACCAAAATACTTTCAAATCTACCGGAAAAATATATTCATTTTAGAACAGCTTGGGAATCAACATCACTAAAAGATAAAACTTTAATTAATTTAATATCAAGGCTTAATTTAGAAATAAAGATGAGACAAGAAAATACAGAACATGAAGTTTCAAAACCGACAACATCTGTTGAGAATGACACTGTCAAACAAATAGAAAACAGTTTTCATGTAAGGAGTTGCTTCAAATGTGGAAAGAAAGGACACATTGCAAGATTCTGCAGAACATTAAATGGTGACGGTAAAGCATATAACAACATAGCTCAATGCTATAAATGCATGAAGAGTGGACACAGACATGCAGATTGTAATTTAAAATTTAACTGCGTGAACTGTAAGGCTAACTCACATTATACAAGGTTCTGCCTAAAACAAAATGTAAGTAACTTCTATACAACTAATACAACAGAAGCAGAGATTGAATTCATAATAGATTCAGGTACCAGCAGTCATATTGTTACATCAGAAAGTTACCTTAAAGATAAGAAGAAGATTAATTATAAAATCATGACTGCAGACGGTAATATTCATCATGTCAACATAATGGGCAACATTTATACTAAAAGTATTGTTTTTAAAGATGTATTATGTGTTCCCCAACTCAAAAAGAACTTAATATCTGTATCTAGATTAGCTGATGATAATTATTTGTTAAAATTTTTCAGAACGAGTTGTCAAATCGAAAGTGAGGACTCTGAATGCATAGAGGTTGGTGGACTGAAGCAAGATGGTCTGTATTATTTGAACATTAATGCAAAGCCAGTCGTACTTTCAAGGTCAGTGAACATCTTTCATATAAATGCTCATTTCTGGCATCGTGCATTAGGTCATGTACCTATTAACAGGACAAAAGATCTTGTTCGAGGTATAGATAGAGGTCTGGTAAAGGAGATTGACATCTGTGAAGTCTGCACACAATCAAAATTATGTAGAAAACCTTTTAAAACAAATAGACAGAGAGCTAGTAAGCCACTTGAAATTATTCATAGTGATATTTGTGGTCCTATTGAAACGGAAACATGGGATGGTTACAAATATTTTATCACGTTTTTGGATGATTACACTCATTTTGTTAAAGTTTTTCTAATCAAAAATAAAAACGAAGCGTTTTCAAAAATAATTAATTATATTAATTTGGTGGAAAATCATTTTGAAACAACGGTTAAAACATTCAGATGCGATAATGGGGGTGAATATACTAGCAAACAATTTAAAATGTACTGTAATAACAAAGGTATTAATATTGATTACACTATTCCCTATACTCCACAGCTGAATGGTACAGCTGAACGATTAAACAGGTCATTAATGGAACGAACAAGAGCATTGCTTTTTGATATGCAGCTACCACATGAATTATGGGGTGAAGCCGTTTTAACTTCTGCTTATTTATTGAACAGGAGTGCAAATAAATTAAATGTTAAAACACCAGCTGAAATGTGGTTTAATAGAATACCTAATTTAAAACATTTAAACATTTTTGGATCTTTAGTATATTATAAAAATAATTTTCAGTTACATAAACTTGACTCCAGGAGTAGCAAAGGGCTTTTAGTAGGGTATACTAACAATGGTTATAAGATATGGGATCCTTCGAGTTTTAGAATTGTTTATTCAAGAGATGTGGTGTTTAATAATAATAAGAGTGACGTTGCAGATTATTTGAAAATGTGTAATTGTAGTGTGAAACAATGCGATTTAGAAAATTTATTTAAACAGGTTAGTGTTGATATTCGTGGTGATAGTTTTTGTGGTGAAGGTGATAATAGTTTTCGTGGTGAAGGTGGTAATGGTTTTCGTAGTGAAAGTGGTGATGGAGTTGTTGGTGATGAAGAAGTTTTAGAAAATAGAGCTGAAGTTAGTGATGAAGATGCTGAGATTTTTGAAGGCAGTATTGAAGATGTTGAAGTTGAAGTTAGTGATGAAGATGTTGAAGTTAGAGGAGTTGGTGTTGAAGATAATGAGAATTTTGAAGATAGCGTTGAAGACATTGGAGTTGGTGTTGAAGAAAATAATAGTTTGAGAGGGGAAGTTACAGATGATACAGGAGTTGTAATTAGTGATGAGTTTGAGGATGCAATTGAACCAGTTATTAATGATGGATTGCGGATTTTACCGAAAAGAGAAAGGAAATTGCCATTTTGGTTGAAAGATTATGATTTGGAGACTTCGTTTTTAACTTATACAGATGTTTTTAATAGTTTTGATAAAGATTTATGGAAAAGAGCAATGGATGAGGAAAAAGATTCCTTAGAGAGAAACAAAACTTGGGAAATTGTTAACAAGTGTGAAGCAAAAAATAGGAAAATAATTTCAAGTAAATGGATATTTACTATAAAGCCTGATGGAAGATATAAGGCTAGATTAGTGGCAAGAGGTTTTCTACAAAAATACAATATTGATTATAAGGAGACATATAGTCCAGTGGTAAATACTACTAGTGTTAGATTGTTGTTGGCGTTTACAGCTCAAAAAGGTTTTAAAATTAAGCAATTTGATGTAAAGACAGCATTTTTATATGGAGAATTAGATGAAGAAATTTTTATGGCAGTACCTTTAGGATATGATATAAAAGACAAAGAGAATAAAGTATGTAAATTAAAGAAGAGTTTGTATGGATTGAAACAAGCACCACTTATGTGGAACAAGAGATTAACGGAGTTTTTGAAAAAATTGGGTTTTTTACAATTAAAATCAGATCCATGTGTGTTTGTAAATAAAGATAAAGAAATATATTTGGCTATTTATGTAGATGATGGTATTTTAATTGGTGAAAATGAGTTTGATTTAAATAAAATTATTAATAAATTAGAAAAAGAGTTTGAAATGCGGAAATTTGATAAGACTGAAAAGTTTATAGGGTTTGATGTTAAAGTAGAACGAAATTTTATTAAGATTTATCAGGAAAGTTATATAAATCAAATTTTAGAAAAGTTTAAATATGAAAACTTAAAAGATAGTAGTCATCCAGATATTTTAGTTGATACACATCAAGAGGGGAAAATGGGAGTTGATGATGTGCATCGATATAGACAATTGATTGGTTCATTGTTGTATTTGGTTAATAAAACAAGATTGGATCTGGCTTTTCATGTTGGTTATTGTAGTAGACATCAAGAACATCCTAACTTGAATGATTTTGCAAATATTAAGAACCTTTTTAGATATATTAAGAATACAGTCAGCAGTGGTATACAGTATGTTCGTGGTAACGATTTAACTTTGACAACAGACTTTGCAGGTGATCCTGATACTAGGAAAAGTACGACTGGCTTTGTAATATTTTATGGTGGTGGTCCAATTCATTGGTGTTCACGTAAACAGTCAGTCACTGCTCTTTCCAGTACTGAGGCTGAATATATTTCTGCAGCCGAATGTATAAAAGACCTATTATACATTCAGAGTTTGATCTACGAGTTGACAAATAAATTACCAAAAACACAGTTGTTTGTTGATAATCAATCAGCTATAGTATTGATTAAAAATGGAATTTTGAATAGAAGAAGCAAACATATTGACGTTAAATATCATTTCATTAAGGAAAAAATAGATAAGAATTTGTTGGAAATTCATTATTGTTCGACTAAAAATAATTTGGCAGATATATTAACTAAACCACTAGACAGGACAAAGTTTTTGAGATTGAGACAGTGTATAGTGAGTGATACATGAAGGACATTCTGTAATGTGATGAGTTATGTAGGTTTATTAGGATTTAAGGTTGTTTGAAAATTAATTTGAAATTTTAATGTTTAAGTTAGTTATGTAAGGTGTTTAGATTAGTTAATTCAAAAGTTTGTTTGTTTTATTTAGTTAAGTTGGGTGAATTAGTTAAGTTGGGTTTTAAATGAGTTGATGGGAGTTATCTATGAGATGTTATTATAATTGTAATAAACATAAAATTCAGAGGGGATGTTGTAATATTGGGTTAATAGAATTTTATGTTTTTGATTTACTGGCAGTTTTAATGTCTATGGTCGTTGAAAAAAAGAAAAATATTATGAGGTAGAGCGTTTGAATAAAAATGATACATTGACAGTCTGTTATAGTAAGAGAAATAATGTAGACGGATTTTAGAGAGGAATTTAAATGTTGATTTTATTTGTAGTAACTTTATTTTGATGTATATGTTTTAAAGAAAATTATAAGTGGAGCAATGGCTTTGTGTTTTTTCATTTGAAGAAGAAGGGGATCCCATACGATATGATGGTATGACATTTTACATAATAACAACAAAGAATAGGACTAATTTTTTTTTTCAAGTAGGTACTTATTATATTATTGCAATACTATTATTGAAATTTATTACAGACAATTTGTGAATGAAAAACTGGTGGTTAAAATTTATAATTCAATAATTGTGTATTCGTGATTCACCAACAACTTTATTTTGTTGCATCACAAAATACTATTTGTTTCAAAACATTTTTACTTAGATTGATAACTCTTACTAAAAAACAAAATAACTTCAAACAAACCTATTTAGCAATATTTTATTGTTTACAGAGCGTAAATTCACTCAGCTGTTTCCACAACTATGTTCCAACTTAAAAATGTGAAATACGCACCGCTATCCAGCTTGTCTTTAGCAAACTCAGCGAAAGACCTGTGTTCTTGAGGAGTTGACTGAGAACTGCTCTCATAATCTTCTTTTTCGGGGTTCCCCACACTCCCATCTTCACCCTCCATGGCGAAAATTCTTGAAAAAATCCTCGAGACAATAACAATAAAACTATACACTCACAAGATCTGCGAGACCTTCAGTTTCTTACATCATCGATTATTATAGTAACTACGATCATATGTTGGAACTATTGCACCTAATTATACAGAGAAAGTGTTACGCCCCATTTAGAGGACAAAGACGACTAACATTTTCAGTTGTGAACGCCGAGAACGCGCTTTATTTACTTGTTAAATAATTTATTTTGTGACAAAACTGCGATCGCGGCTGTCACAATTCAAAATTGATTTTTGGCCGCCATTTTTAGATTGAGTGTTGCAAAACCAATAAATTGGTTTAATTTTTATAAATGTTTAGTATTATTGTACGACTTCATAAATGGAAGAAAAACTACACGTGGAGGGGAAAACTGACCAAAATACTAATATTAGCATGAATTAGAAAAAACGAAAATTTTATCAGCCTAGGGTAATTTAGGAACAGTCACATGTGCCCGTATGCTCCCGGCCGTGCCTCCAGAGGCACGGTGCATTGTTATTTTAATTGTGTCTGTAATTGCGGGTATTGAAGTGTTAAATTGAACGAAATAAGACAAAGTAAGTTGGTATTTCATTGTAGTATTTTATTTTAAAAATAAAGGCTGTCGATTGAACTTTTATTTCTCAACTTTGATTTTGGCAACATCTTATTTCAAACTTCAAAACCAGATGTCAAAGTATTTCATTCGGATACGTAAAAAAATTGTTCACGACAGATTTGAAAAACATTATTTGTACAGAAAATCTTTCATCTTTAGAATTTTGTTCTTTAATTTATATTTTATGTCCTATTTTTTCAAGATGTAACTTTCGTTGTTTTTTATGCATATGCACAAACTCATACAAAACAATTTGGAAACGGGTCAGTGTGTAAATAACTCTACGATAATCCGAACGCGTTAAAATATTCGACTTCTTGTCAGTTCATTTGTAAACGTTCGTTAATTAATTTGCGCGATAATACAAGTTACAATGGACGTGTAAACGAACATAACGTCGCGACTTTCTCTTAATTGTAATAAAAGTGTTATTAACGACAACATTCGTGCATCGAGGGAAGAGATACAATTCCAAGCCTGCTAGAAAAACAGTAAATATACAAGGTACGTAAACCTGTATTCATTATGACCTTTCTTTGTACCCATGTAATCGTCGCAATTTTCTAAAATTACATTTCTGCATCAATTTTCTTGTGTGAAACTGTACATCTGGGCTGTAAAGTGTCTGCCGAGTTAAAGTAAACGCTTTGCTTGTGTTTTCGGAGGTGTATTTATTGTTTTTAAGCTAACCCACTTTCACAAAAAAAAACAGCTGTTAAGTCGTCACGCCTAAATATTTAACAGCTGAGCTGTGTCATCATAAATTAAATACGTGTATCCTTATTGTAATATTCGCTACAACTAGTTCCCAAAGGTTCTACAATAAGAGTAAAAATATTAAAAATATTTTTATACTTAATATAGGTATATATATTTTTTAAATATATATTTAATTGAACATAGGATCATCCATCATATGGGTATACTTTAAAAGGTAACTAAAAAAACTTCACATATTTTCATAAAAGGTTCCCATCAATATGTTAAAGTAACTTGTTTTTAATTATCTTATGATTGCACCGTAACAGAGACTATCCTATTCAATTATCCAATAATTTTTTAATTGTTTGCTGGATTTTTGAATAAAATAAAATTTTGTCTGGTTGGCAACTTAAATAATGCAGTGATGTTAAACAAAATGTATGGCTTTACCATATGTTTGTTACACAACTACTCCTCACAAGCTTACGCTGATATTATGCACATAATGGTGGAATTAAAATGAAAGCATATTCATACCAATAGTATAAGAGCAGAGGAAGACCAATGAAACAATGGTTGGATTGTGTGAAGGATGATATGGCTAAAAATGAGGTGCCTGCTGTGCTGTTCTCACTTTGTTGTGACAACAGATAATCGTGTAGTTTAAAGTGTCATGGCTTGTGTATATAAATGGGGTGTTCACATAATTATACAACCTGTTTTTTTAAATCCCATAACTCTAGGGTATGATTGAGATCATATTAAAGATTCAACTGGCATATGAATTATGTTTCAACCATCCCTTTTTTTATCATTTTTCATACAAAATAATTCGGCAAAGTCACGATTATTAACAGAAAACAGCCTTACATGAAATATGACAACGTCGCATTTTCTTAGCTTTAAATATGAATAATGTATAGGACAACGCGATTACTGTCATCCACGACTTTTGCCAAATTAATTGTCACAACATATTGAGAACGCAGCCTAAGGCCCAGCGCACACCGCTTGAAGCGCAGCGCAGCGCATTTGAAGACAACAATTTAATATAAACCTTAACTACCTTGATATACGGTCGCGCACATGCTCTTGTAGTAGCTTGACAGTGCTCCGAGTAGCGCGTGCGTATTTATTCTTATATTGAATTGTTGTCTTCAAATGCGCTGCGCTGCGCCCCCAGCGGTGTACGCTGGGCCTAATAGAGAAGTATGGAAGAAGAAGACATGCTGCCAACTACAAATAAATTGGGATAAGGGCAGAAGACTAACATATTATTATATTGGAATGCGTTAATATTCTTTATACCTCAACAAATCCTATTACCTAATTGACCTTGATAATATGATTGCTTATCTCATGAGTATGTATTTCCATGCTCCAACAGTTTTATAACTTATTGATTGATGAGTTAAGCCTTATGCAATAAAAATGCATAATGTTTGTAAATTATATTTTCAAACATATGAATGATGTATTACTGTATATTATTTTAGAGCTGTTTTCATCACACAATACATGACGTCACACATTTTAACGAAAACAGAATCCTCAATCAATGGTTTAGGAAGAGGTGTATTTACAGCATAGCTTTTTTAATTAATGTTAATACCTATTAGTATTATGGTATGGACACACAACGGACCGAATGAGAGTCTAAGTGCGGAAAATGGTGTCCCTACTCTACTCTAGTATTATGGTCAGCTCCTTCCCCTAGTTCCATCATTCTATGTGATAGGGGGCAAGCGCATTGCCATCAATCAGGCACATCCAGACTCTGGGCTGTTTGCTGGAATGCTCATTTTATTTTGGAAATCAAATAAAGGGAAAAGTGAGTTACTTCAAAAAAGCTGCTATAGTAGGTCTCTTATCGCAGTCTGCTCAACAACCATAGTTATTATTCTTTTGGTACAGTTGTGGACTTTCGGCCTGATAGTTAAAAATTTTTTTCGCTCAATTCATGCGGAGGCGCCGAGCCACGCCCCCTTAAAGTTTAGGCCTATAAGGAAAGCGTCAACTTTGGCTCGCAAAATAACAATAATTCTCGTTTGGCGTGCGTCGTCAGTGCACTCGGCCGATCGGTATCTTTTCATTCATTATTTCTATACAAAGTCAACGGGGCGGAGCTAGAGAGTGTTTCTATGTTGTAAGTGCAAGCAATTAAAAAAAACAAAAGTTAGCTTAGTGGTGATCAGGCGGGAGTGTCCTCGATAGTACATAGAAGTTACATGATCATTATGCTACCCTTTTTCCAATGTTGGGGTCGATTTTCAGTGTAACCAGGTGTAACTAAATATCAGTATTTAAGATGGTGCTACAGCAGATCTTACCAAGTTGTGAAGAGGACTTAACTGAGTTGTAGAGGTCAGATAAGTCCTTGGGAAGTTTGGCTTGTAAATCATAATGTGATTTTTCTATTAGGATTTCTGAGTAGAAGCCAGGAGTCTGAATTTGTGCCTGATTGATGGCGGTAGGCTAGGTTGGCCCCTTATCTTGTATCAAGGATGATGACATAGCCATACACAACTCTCGCTACCAGACAAATTTTAGTTTCAAACTGACTGTTGGTAACTATCAGCCTGCATCATACCACTACTGGGCCAAGGCCTCCCCCATTTATTTTATTTTGTAAAATTTACCAATTTGTACGCCTTACTGGTGAAACATGTACGTACAAAATATTAATATCCTGCATGCTTAATTTGAATGTATACGCATGTTTTAACAAATAAAATTATCTTTATCTCTTTATCTTTCACTAGCGGACGTCACGCGGTTTCACCCGCGTAGTTCCCGTTCCCGTGGGAGTACGAAGATAAAATACAGCCTATGTTACTCAGGGCGAATGTAGCTTTCTAATGGAGAAAGAATTTTTAAAATTGGCGCAGTAGTTTTTGAGTTTATTCATTACAAGCATACAAAAATACAAATATTTCCTCTTTATAATATTAGTGTAGATCAAGGATGATGGCAGAGCCATACAGAACTCTCGCTACCAGACAAATTTAATTTTCAAAGTGACTGCTAGTACCTATCAGCCTGCATCCCACTACTGGGCCAAGGCCTCTCCCCATGATTTCCAGTATTGCCAGTATTCCCCTGCCAGAGGTCAGACACAGGACAGGACAGAAAAGATCTTGTGTTATCCTACATAACATTATAAATGCGAAAATTTGTGAGGATGTATGTATGTCTGGATGTTTGTTACTATTTCACGCAAATACTACCGAACGGATTTGGATGAATTTTTGCACACAGATAGTTTATAACCTGGATTAAAACGTAGGATACTTTTTATCTCGGTATAGTAAGATCCCATGGGACAATTATCAAACTTCACGCGGGCGAAACCGCTGGCAGAAGCTATTATCCAATACTAGCTGATGCCCGCGGTTCCACCCGCCCACAAATTATAATATACTAAAACCTTCCTCTTGAATCACTCTATCTATTTAAAAAACCCGCATCAAAATCCGTTGCGTAGTTTTAAAGATCTGAGCATACATAGGGACAGACAGACGCGGGCGACTTTGTTTTACAATATGTAGTGATGTGATGTCCCATCTTCGGCATCTACCACACCAGCTTTTGGGTGAGTCTTCACACTGTGGTTATTTGGCCCACAGCTAATTGCGCATACGCTGTACTAAGCCGGACCACTACCTTAGATTAGCAACTATATTTGTGGTGGTTCAAACTTCGTTTGTAATACTGTTAGAATAACGTTCTAATCAGCTTGCACTACAAAGCGGTTGTTACGTCAGTCACTGCGGCCGAATAGTGCGAAATTAGTGGTTTTTATTCTTTATAAAATCAAATTTTCGTCTTTTGGAAAAACTAAAAAACATTAGACCTGCTTTATAGTTAGTTCAGTTAGTATGCAAAGTTTCATGATCTAATTTGAAGCACTTTTTGAATACCAGCGGTTTATTGTTCGATTTGAAGGTAACTTTGGGATTTTTTTCTATAGAGAAAATTTTACGAAATCGTGTTTTCGCCAAACATAAGACCTAACATTAATCCTCAACTTTACCATATATTTATTTCAAAATTAATGCTGCAGTATTTTAGGCGTAACGGAGGATCATGCTAAGCCATTTGAGGTAGTAGGCCCTGAAACCCAGATCTTATAGTTTTAAAAATCTAACATGAATTCTCTCAACAGATGGCTGATTGGAGCACCTTGCCGCTTCTTCCGCTGACGTGTATTCTCAATCACCTCAGACCGGAGGATGCCGTTAAGGCGATGTCAACCTGCAGACACTGGCGGAATGCTGCTCTGCTTTACGAAGGACACAGGTTAGTAGCGGTTTCATAAGAACGCGGTGCCGAGTACTGCCGAGGTATAACGACTGAAAACTGACAGACGTCATTGTCGAGATATAACGGCTGAAAACTGACAAGACGTCATTCTCGAGAATGTTAATTGATTCAAAAGTCAATGCTGGTGTGCCCGGCCGTCTTTTGGCGGCGTGAATTTTCGTGCTGATGGACCAGTTCCGTGGAACGAAGGACCAGAATCTAGTGTCTGGTCTTTCTAATAATGTTTTACAAAAACTGCCACACTGCAGCATTTCCGACAGATCCTTTTAGTCTAGCTCAGTCTAAAAGGATCTGATAGTTAAGTAGCTTTGCTTTGACATTTCTTTATTAACCGACTTCAAAAAAGGAAGAGGTTATATGTTCGTATTCCCTCTCATAGAGAGGAGGCCTGTGTCCCAGCAGTGGGAACATTAATAGGCCGATGATGATCATGATGGTATGTTCGCGTGTACCTACCTATGTATTTTTTTTCTTTTCGGTGACATAAACACATAAACTTGACCTTTGTTTGGTTGATTTGGTGTTTTTGACACCGGCTTCTGAAGTAAAAGTAATTTTTCACTTTTTTATGAGTTTCTTTTGTTTTTTTGAAGTCGGTTTTATTTTTTCCAAAAAAGTTTTTTTTTTTAATACCCTCGTACCAACATAATAGTGTCTTATACTTACAGTTATTAATAATGTATTACTTCCTACAAGAAATAGAAAGCATTCTAAATGGTCATCATAAGGTTGTAAATCATACACATTGTTAAAAGTAATTAGTAAGAGCCGATAACAATTTATTATTGTCTATTGCAACTCATTGTGCTTATAATGCGCCATCAACATAATACTAGCATTTGTCACTTTTGTGTTTCATTGTTTGATAACTATGGCTTAGCCAGCAATGATGTTCATTTCTCTTTCTCTGTCACTTATTCTTTGGACTGAATCACTAAATGATGATCCTGATATTATGAATGCGTCGGATGTTTGTATCGACAAACATCCGACGCATTCGTAGCACGGATATAATGAGCATTTTGTACAAAAGAGATTTCAGATGACTTGCTACACGCCACCTTTTATGCAACCGAAGTAAAGGGACGTTTCCGACCAACTCGCATGTTTAGATATGGCTTGTAACTTAAATATGGACACTTGGACGGTGCAGTAAACCTTTGTTTACTGCTGCTGTGTTTGAACAAAAACCACTACGAGTACTACGACATTTTGAAATCACTTTCGCTTCTAGTAATCATTCTTCTGCCTTTATCTAAATTTCTTCGGGGTCGGCGCAGAATGTCTTCTTCCATACTTCTCATTACTTATCACACTTCTAGTCTTGGATGTTTATCCTCAAACTTGGCTGTTATAACTCTTTCAAAGTTATTTACCCAGAGGTAAAAATCACAGTAACCTTTATTCTCTTTTTTTTTCTTCTTTGGAAACTGAGCCGTTGTCGACTATTCTGCCAGTGTCATGTAGTGACAGCAGCACATGATAAGGAGCAATCGTTGAGTTGCTGCTGTCAAAGGTAAAATAACTATGAATGAAAACGGACTGTCTTCTTCTTGCTCTTCTTCATCGTTCCCTCAATGCTGAGAATCGCGACCACAAATGACACGTCTCCAAAACCATGTGATCTCCTGCAATGCCTCCAACAGTCGTCTTGATCGCATCTGTCCATCTTGCCGGTGCTCTGCCTTGCGCGCGTTTACCTTCTACCCGGCCCAATATCATTAGCCTTTCCAGACAATGCCTAGGCGAACGCATAATATGTCCTAAAAGCTGCACGCCCCAGGTATTGTGGAAATCCGAAATATTTGTTCTCATTGCGATCCGTGGCATATACAGCAGTTTCCGCTAACACCACATCTCGAAAGCCATCAATCTTACTGCAAGGTCGTTCAAACCTCATCATCATCATTTCAGCCGAAAGACGTCCACTGCTGGACATAGGCCTCCCCCAAAGGGGAGTTTTTGCCATAATCGCCACGCTTGGCAGGCGGGTTGGCGATCGTAGTGCGGTTGTTACAAAAACGCAGAACACAGAGAACGCTGCTGCCCATTCTCTGGTAAGTCCCTTAGTCATCTCTTACGACACCCACGGGAAGATATGGGATGGTGCTTCTTTACGTCCGACGCCATACAGATTCAAACCTACTTTTCTGTTATCTATTGCTTTAACTGTTTTCTCATTCATAGGGACACACTGAAGCTGAACATCAAACAGCTGGAGAAGTGCAAGTTCTTGACCCGCCTGTTCAAGAAGAATGTGAAAAGTCTACACCTGTACATTGACTGCAATGAGCCAGAGATTGAAAGGTTCATGAACCTGGTGTTTCCACAGTGAGTACTTACTATAACATCATCTATTAATTTATTTGTGTTTTGTAGAGTACATTAAAGAGGTCTTATCTTAGGTTCGTCATCCATATCGGGCAAAGTCTTATTGAGTTATACCATAAGGAATGTCTCTGTAAAAAAAAAACAATCGGGTCAGTCTTTGAGGACTGCCGATAGAAGTGAAAACAAAAAGTACACAGGCCCCGCCCCAGTCGTAGCACTGGTTATGCCCCGCGCATGCCTATGTGGTGCTACGCCGTAGCGGATCGCCTACGAGTGCTACGAAGCGTGACCGCACGTTGCGTTAAGTGACGATGAGTTCAATGTTTTTCCTTCACCCAAAAAGTGCTCAAAGCGCCTAAAGAAGTATTCACTTCAAAAAAAACATTTACCAAACCAAACATTTTGTTCATTTTATTCACCCACCAAGCTACGTAACAGCTTGTCGGCGGGACAGCCAGGCCCAGATCATCTGGGGATGTTGATGGCAATAAGCTCGCCCCTATTACAAAGGACTTAAACATAACTAGCGAAATGTGGGTGTAAGTGTATCATTCTAGATAGACGCTAGTAGTAGGTACTAGGTAATTAACTAGCGAATAGGCTAGTTTCCAACATCAATAAATTGCAAATCCATTTAGTTGGTCAGTTAGAGCATTGGAAAATAATGGACACGTATTTGTTTTTTGTAAATCAATGAATATTTACAAATATATAACGCATCAAAACTCGGGAGTGGGGCCTCGTGACGTCAGAACGCGCTAAAAATTATACCATGGCGTGACGTATTGAGAGTTTTAAAAGCGTCGTATCGTATCTTCGTCAATTTTGGTTTACGTAACAAAAGGAAAAATACAGGTCAAATATTTTTTGATAATCTAACTGACGGACTAATTAGATTTTTTCAGTACACAAGCCTATTGTAGATGTCCTTTAGACACACCTTTGCCTAACCTTTTAGGGATTATAAGTTATAACAGGCGTGATGTTTGGTACCGAGTAGGTAAGTCAATTAAAGCAGTTATTTACATAAACAAGGTTTCTAATGAAAAGTTGCTTGCTTTAAGTCTGACGCTATTGTCTTTTTGACCGAATTCTAAAAAAGTAGGAGGTTATTTGTTTATCGACTAGTCCTTGATTACTGGGCCGATTAATGATTGAGTTTTCATTTGGTAGAGGCAGGCCGTTCCATTTAAATCACTTAATAACTTCTAGTTACAATGTAAAATTAATTCATGACAAGAATTGTGTGGGAATTGTTGAATACTACGTGCTAGCGTTCGTTTTCCTCTAGCTTGTTAAAGTGGTCCTTTTGGGCTTGTAAAAGTGGTCCCCTAAGTCAGATACAATTAAAAATGGTAGGGTTGGTTTCTCTTGTATCTGACTTAGGACTACTTTTACAAGTCCGAAAGGACCACTTTAACAAGCGGAATAAAAAAAATATTTAAAAAAATTAAAAAATCCGACTGTGTAAAAAATAACTAATAACTTTAAATAAAAAACTGAAAAGAATAAAACAAGATCAGGAGACCGGACATATTGACTGCAACAGTCGGGACCCATTAAATAATCTAGACATTACATCCAATATGGGTCCCGACTGTTGCAGTCAATATGTCCGGTCTCCTGATCTTGTTTTATTCTTTTCAGTTTTTTATTTAAAGTTATTAGTTATTTTTTACGCAGTCGGGTTTTTTAATTTTTTTTAATATTTTTTTTTATTTTACACTTTTTAGTTACTTAGATAATATCATACCATTTTAAAATCCTCATGATGAGCCCTTTATCGAGCCGTCCAGGCTGCAGAGCGTGCCAAACATTTGAATTTGGCGCTAAAAATCCGCCATTTTGTTCCTTTATTATTTTGATATACCCAGTGTCACTTTCAAAGTAAATACAAATCTAACGACACTTCTCAAGCTAAAATCCATCTAGTCGTACAGGCTGCAGAGCGTGCCAAATATTTGAATTTTATTTACTTTTATTATACTACTTGCTGTTGCCCGCGGCTTCGCCCGCGTGAAGTTCGGTGACTGTCCCATGGGATCATACTAAAGGGATAAATAGTATCCTACATGTTAATTCAGGTTATAAATATGATTCAGGTTTATGTGCCAAATTTCATAATCATCACAATAATTATAATCATCACAATCACCATCACTATCACAATCACCATCACTATCACAATCACAATCACTATCACCATCACTATCACAATCACCATTACTGTTACATTTACCATCACAGTCACCATCACTATCACCATCATTATCACAATCACCATCACTGTCACATTCACCATCACAATCACCATCATTATCACTGTCACTATCATAATTACTATCACCATCACTATCACAATCACTATCACAGTCACTATCACAATCACCATCACAATCACCATCACCATCACTATCACAATCACTATCACAATCACCATCACAATCACTATCACAATCACCATCATCGTTATCACAATCACCATCATTGTTATCACAATCATTATCATCGTTATCACAATCATCACCATCATAATCACAATCATCACAATAACCCTGTATTGAAGTCGAATCCGCCATCTTCTGGATCTCAAAATAAATGCCATATTCGTAATCAGCACCCCTGATAATCTCGAAATCGACACACATATTGATTTTTAGACATTTTAACCCCATCGCACCCCAACGTTACAGGGGATGATGGTATTTCAGGTGCACCACATTAAATCTTAAAATCGTTGTTTTTGTTATACATACAAACAATAACCATGTTGATTTTCAGACTTTGTCGCTCCATTTCCCCCTTTAGGGGTTGAATTCTGAAAAAACCTAAAACACAAAATAATGTTAACAACTCATTGATCAATACGAGCACTCCTGTGAAGTTTCGAATAAAATAGTCTAACTAATCTTGTTTCCCCACACAAAGTTTGGAGCCCCGTTTGACCCCCTTAAGGGGTGAATTTTGAAAAATCCTTTGTTAATGCACTCTTAGACCACATAAGGAACCTCCGAATCACTAGACCCAGTGGTTTGGGCTGTGCGTTGTTAAATCACCCTGTCAGTCAGTCGGTCAGTTTACCATTTTATAATTATATGGATTTGTCATTTCAAATTACATTCAAACATATAAGTTGCATATATTTTTGTAATCACCTTTTAAAACCCCCATATGGCACCCCAAATCCACGATTTTTTATTGTTTTTTGATTATAATGTAGCCAGTGACACTCGCGCTATCAAGACAAATCTAACGACATTTATTATATCCAAATCCCTCCATCCGTTGAGGAGTTACGAGGGAACAAAGAAACGGACATCATCATCATCTGCCTAGCCTTTTCCCAACTATGTTGGGGTCGGCTTCCAGTTTTACCGGATGCAGCTGAATACCAGTATTTTACATGGAGCGACTGCCTATCTGACCTCCACAACCCAGTTAATACCGGGTAATACGATACCCCTTGGTAAGACTGGTTGTCAGACTTTTTGGGCCTCTGACTACCTAACGACTGTCAAGGATCTACAAATGACAGCCGGGACCAACGGCTTAACGTGCTTTCCGAGGCACGGAGGAAACTCGGTATGTAATGGGTGGTTACCCATCCACAGACCAACCTAGGCAAGCACGGCTTAACCTAACGATCGACCCGAGCGGCTGTTATTATTTAGCCACGAGCTCCTCGGAAACGGACATACATACATACATACAAACATACATACAGGGCAAACACATAACCCTCCTTTTGGGCTTCGCCGCAGTCGGGTAAACCCATCCACCTATCACAAGAGCCAAAACGTTTTTCTTAATTATTGTGAATGTGTGTCAAGAAACCCAGAAACACAATTCAATGGTTATTAGTTTATTAAGTAGGGACATTGATTCTATGATGAACGTCCACACTAATATTAGGGTGCGTACAGACTATATAACATATTATATAACTTGTGTTTTATAACACGTCCACATTATGATATTGACATTGACATTTATAACATTCAGTGTCCACATTAGCTGAAACATGTTATATAGCAATGTTATGTTATATAGTCTGTACGCACCCTTATAAAGAGGACAGATTTGTATTTTTAACCGACTTCAAAAAAGGCGGAGGTTATATGTTCGTGTGTATGTATTTTTTTTTTTTTTTTTTTATGTATGTTACCTGATTTCTCTCCCATTTGTGGACCGATTTTCAAAATTCTTTTTATATTTGATAGAGTACACTCCTGAGGTGGTCCCATTTTAATTTGGTGAAGATCTGATGCTGACCTTCGGAGATATACAATGGAACTCTTCAAAAAGAGACGGCAAATCTGTTGTGATAGCTCCAATCGGTTGGATGTTCATTGTTTATACAATATCATGACGGAACATCACGCCTGTATGCTCTGAGGGGGTACGCAGAAGTGTACAATTTACCTGATTTCTCTCCCATTTGTGGACCGATTCTCAAAATTCTTTTTTTATTTGAAAAAGTATACTCTTGAGGTGGTCCCATTTTAATTTGGTGAAGATCTGATGCTGATCTTCGGAGATATACAATAGAACTCTTCAAAAAGGGACGGCAAATCTGTTGTGATAGCTCCAATCGGTTGGATGTTCATTGTTTATACAATATCATGACGTAACATCACGCCTGTATGCTCTGAGGGGGTACGCAGATGTGTACAATTTACCTGATTTCTCTCCCATTTGTGGACCGATTTTCAAAATTCTTTTTTTACTTGAAAGAGTATACTCCTGAGGTGGTCCCATTTTAATTTGGTGAAGATCTGATGCTGATCTTCGGAGATATACAATGGAACTCTTCAAAAAAAGACGGCAAATCTGTTGTGATAGCTCCAATCGGTTGGATGTTCATTGTTTAAACAACATCATGACGTAACATTACACCTGTTTGCTCTGAGGGGTACATAGATGTGTACAGTACACCCAGATTTCGACAGTTATGGCATGTTATGTTCCATTTATTGGGGATAAGCCTATTACCATGACATGTATTGTTAACCATGTACAATGAATGCATAGCAAATATTTGTAAGTATAGGATATTACAACTAAAAATGGAAAAATAAAATAAAACTTTTTTGCCAAAAATAAAACCGACTTCAAAAAAAACAACAAACAAAATAAACACAAAAAGAAAAGGACAAAAAAATACACTAAAAGAAAAACAAAAAAAAAACACTAAAACAAAACCACAAAAAAGTGAAAAATAACTAGCTTCAGAAGCCGGTGAGAAAAACACCAAATCAATCAAATGTCAAGTTTCAGAAGTCGGTGACAAAAACACTAAATCAATTAAACAAGGTCACCGACTTCTGAAACTTGACATTTGATTGATTTGGTGTTTTTCTCACCGGCTTCTGAAGCTAGTTATTTTTCACTTTTTTGTGGTTTTGTTTTAGTGTTTTTTTTTTGTTTTTCTTTTAGTGTATTTTTTTGTCCTTTTCTTTTTGTGTTTATTTTGTTTGTTGTTTTTTTTGAAGTCGGTTTTATTTTTGGCAAAAAAGTTTTTATATTTTTGTGTGTATGTTTGTAATGAATAAACTTAAAAACTACTGTGCCGATTTTAAAAAATCTTTCACCATTAGAAAACTACATTCACCCTGAGTAACATAGGCTATATTTTGTTACTGTACTCCCACAGGAACGGGAACTACGCGGGTGAAACCGTGTGACGTCCGCTAGTAGTTTATAGACATTCGCACACAAGCTTAGCCTAGCCTTATCCGATTACAAATACCTAGGAGGGAAGTGTGTTTCCTTCTAGTATTTACAGTAACATTCTAGTAAACGGTTTGATAATTACATTGTTTGGAAACGTAACTGTTTTTATGAATGGTGCCATTATTGTAAGGAATAAGGCTTTTGTTACGGTTTCAGATTACTTTCGGAGAATTTGTTTTGCTGATGATTATTAGCTGCATGCCAGTTTAAGATAAATGTGATGGTATGTTAGAACAAACTGTGAACGTAAATGCGTCATCGGTAATAGTGTAACCAGCACCCCTAGCCAAGTTGACAATCTACAATCGTTAACGCTAGTAGAAAACGTTAAATCACGTGTTTAAACACAAACGAATAGAAAATTCGTAGACAAGTTTACGTCGTTCAAAATGATAGAATAGAATGTTATCGTTTCTACAATGTTGATCGCTGAACTCTTTGGTAGGAACGCACACCATAGAAGAAGTGTAGGTTTTTTCTACAGACATTAGAGAACGAGCGATCGACTCAGTCGTGTCAACTTGGCTACCATTTTAGCGCTTTCTACAATCGCTTACGCCGAGGCGTTTACGATTGTAGAAAGAGAATCGATACGAAACGTTTGTAACTTGGCTAGGGGTGCAGACACAGCTGAATACCAGTAGGCTGCCTGCCCACTAAAGCGGAGCGAGGCTGCGGAGCGGAGAAACGGTGAAATATTAACAAATAGGATCGCATAAAATCTCAGCTCCGCTCCAGAATGCAATCCTATTGGTTAATATTTCTCTTGCCTCGCTCCGCTTCAGTGGACAGGCAGCCTACATGAAGCGTCTGCTTATTTAACATCCACAACCAAGTCACTGCATAACACGCACTTTCAGGCTTTGACTAGGTACCCGTAAAGACCCCCCCGCCCCCCGCCTCCCTCTTCCTCCAACCCATCAAAAGGTTGTCTTGAAAATATTGTTTTTAGCGATAAGACAGCTCATTGTGTCACCCTATGTGAAATGTTTTCTACACTAATATTATAAAGAGGAAAGATTTGTATTTTTGTGTGTGTGTTTGTAATGAATAAACTCAAAAACTACTGCGCCGATTTCAAAAATTGTTTCACCATTAGAAAGCTACATTCACCCTGAGTAACATAGGCTATATTTTATCCCCGTACTCCCACGGGAACGTGAACTACGCGGGTGAAACCGCGTGACGTCCGCTAGTCTCTAATAATGCAACCAGACACTGCTGAATACCAATATTATACATGGAGTGACTGCTTATCCATCCACAACCAATCCACTGCAAAACACGCATTTTCACTAGGTATCCCGTAAAGACCCCCCCCCCCACCCCACCTCCCTCTTCCTCGAACCCATCAAAAGAATGTCTTGAAAATATTGTTTTTAGCGATAAGACAGCCTCATAGTGTCACCCTATGTGAAATGTTTTCTATTATGTACTTATGTAAATTGAAATTTGTATTGCGTACTTACATAATAAAGAATATTCTATTTAGTTAAAACTTTCAAAGATCACTATCATCTACCTGTCTTTGTATCATTCTACTTGGGGTCGTCGCAACACATTTTCTTCTCCCATTCTCCCCTGTCAGACCTCACAGCATCATTTACTCCTTTCTCTTTCATAACATTCCTCACACAATCCATCCATCTTTTCTTTGGCCTTCCTCTCCCTCTCCATCCATCAAAATTCACGTCCATCACTCTTAGTCGCATGCGTTTCATCCCTCCTCATTATATGTCCATACCAAGACAAAAGGAGCTCGTGGCTAAATAATAACAGCCGCTCGGGTCGATATTTAGGTTAAGCCGTGCTTGCCTAGTTTGGTCTGTGGATGGGTGACCACCCATTACATACCAAGTTTCCTCTGTGCCTCGGAAAGCATGTTAAGCAGTTGGTCCCGGCTGTCATTTGTGATCTTTGACTGTCGTTACAGGTAGTCAGTGGCCCAAAAAGTCTGACAACCAGTCTTACCAAGGGGTATCGTATTACCTAGTACTAACTGGGTTGTGGAGGTCAGATAGGCAGTCGCTCCATGTAAAATTCTGGTTTTCAGCTGCATCCGGGTAGACTGGAAGCCGACCCCAATAAAACTTGGTAAAAGGCTAAGCAGATGATGACCAAGACAAACGACTTCCTTTCAATGTTTCTGTTACAGGCGCCACTTTCAAACTGAAAGACTAAATATTGTTAAAAGATAAAATTCAGATTTATACCGAATCTGATTACATCAACAGATGCGTAATAAGGTGACGATCCATTGTTAAAAAACTAGGCTCGGCATAAACTACTGTAAATTCAATAAGTCATTGAAATGATTCAATGACAGCAAACAAATTAAATCTATACTTTAATACTATAAAGAGGTAACATTTGTTTGTAGGGGGTAATCTCCGGAAGTAATGACCCAATTTTAAAAATTGTTTCACTGGTAGAAAGCTACATTATTCGTGAGTGCTATAGGCTATATTTTATTCCCGTACTCGCACGGGAACGGGAACTACGCGGGTGAAACCGCGGGACGTCAGCTAGTACGAAATAATTTTACGATCCCTGCATTCCTAACCTTGGCCTTATTCATAGGTTCTCCGATAGCATTACAGCGCTCCTGCAATATTGATCTGGAGTCTGGTCGGGGCTATAAATAGCGGCCCTTGCTCTGAATGACACCCACGCTTCAAACGAATTCACACAGTATTTACCTGTGATTTAATTTGCGAAACTATTTTTTTTTATTTTCTGTGAAATCAAGTTACAGCTTAGTTAAAGTTCATTATACAGATTAGTTAAAGTTCATTATACAGGTTAGTTAAAGTTCATTATACAGGATGTCAGTTTAGTTAAAGTTCATTATACTTACAGGTTAGTTAAAGTTCATTATACAGGTGTACCTGAATTCAGAACATGATTTTAGACCCTTAAGAGTTGTTATTTTTTGTTTGTTTTTGAAAAGCATCACACATTTTATATTTCCTTTCTACAAATAGGGTATATGCATGATTTTTTTTTATCACTCTAAACAAAGCGAAAATCATAAACAGCAAAGTGAAATTATTTGTTTAATACTTATCTATAAAAAATACTAAGTTATAAGCACTTGAAACTGCTGATTAGACAGAGAGATCCGATACAGCGAATGACGTCATTCTCTGCATCGACGTACAAAATCCATACTTAATTCCATTTATCTAGAAAGAGATAGAAACAAAAGTTTAAATGGTTATAACTTTTGTGTTGTTTGGCCGATTTATGTCTTGTTTTCGCTTTTTATCATTATTTTTATAGTACTTTAACATTCTGTATCGAAATAAACCAAAGAAAATTTATGCATATTCCCTATTGGCTTCGTATAAAGTAATACATATAAGTTGGTTCTGCAGCATAGCGCATAAATAATGTAGTCTACTTAAATCTGGAGCAAGACATTAAACTCGAACGTTGAAAAGGACATAAAAGTGCAGTTTAATCAACTTAGCCCAAGTTTGCCAAACAGAGTAAAATCTTTGTGTTTTGTGCATATTAGAACAGTTTTGTGAACGCCTCTATCTCTCGGGCCTTTTGAGAGCACTGAGGTACCCCGCGAAATTCAACTATCATTGGTTTCATGAGACAGTCAATCAATAGGGCAATTCGGAGTTAAAAAGACTTGGATGTATGTTTTAAATGTTAATAATTGTGTAAAAAGCCGTGTGGTATCCGGCAGAGTAGAATAGAACCAACCCATTACACTTACGGGTGTCGTATACGGCGACTAATGTCTGAGGCAGAACACCTTGCGCCTCCGTAGACCCGAGAATGGGCAGCAGCGTTTTCTGTTAGTTTTTCATCACTGCGATCTCCAATCCGCCTGCCAAGCGTGGAGATTACGGCAAATTCCTCCCATCATGGGAGAGGCTTATGTCCAGCAGTGGACGTTATGGGCTGTTGTAGTAATTGTGTAAAAACACATGTTACGATCGCGAGTCATAATCATTATTTCGATCGACATACATCCTGATGGTGACCTGCAAATTCAAAACATACTTCAGTCAAAATATCTTTCTATTGAACTAGGGCAGCGATATATCCGACCGTCTTGCGGCTTATAAACCTATTAACTCGGAAAGGGATCGTCATCGTATCAACTCCAGCCATTTAGTACGTACTATTTGTATGAAATTCCCTATTGCAATGCACACTAATCAGGATCGTAACATAATCGCCTTGCCGCAGGACAAGCTCACGAAACACACGAGGTGAAAGGCGAAACGGTAACGATCCCTTTCCGAGTTGATATCTATAATACTAATATTATAAAGAGGTAAAATTTGTTTGTAAGTTTGTATGTAGGGGGTAATCTCCAGAAGTAATGAACCGATTTCAAAAATTCTTTCACCATTAGAACGCTACATTCACTTTGAGTAACATAAGCTATATTTTATCCCCGTACTCCCACGGGAACGGGAACTACGCGGGTGAAACCGCGTGACGTTCGCTAGTGTGTGATGTTTCCTTTATGCAGCCTAACGACCGCTCTATTACATGTTCTGTACACACGACAGTCAATATCACCTCTAAACTTGCACATCGATTGAGTCTTTTACCACTCAACTGTGGCGCTGTCAAACCTAAAAAATGCGCGCGACCGTGGAGCCCTGTCTGTGGAGCTCGACCGATTCGGCGGACGTGATTAAAACGACTATATCTCCGAAATTACGTTAGTTAGCTTTCCTACCAGTTATATCATTGGAATTGTTATTAAATTAGCTATCAGGTTATGTACGGTTTAGTATAGTTTTGCCATGAAATGTATTAGTAATTGCAATGTGTGTTCAGTGTGAGGGAAAAATACCAGTTTCTTGTGTAAAGGTAATTATAATTTAAAAAGAAAACCGTTTTTTCAACAAGTTATTGTTTAACTTACACAAAAACACATTAGTTCTTATAAATCAAACAAAAAAACAGACGTCGCAATACATTTTTTTCATCTCACAAGCCTAACAAAACATGACGTAATTTATGAGTGCCGCATTCCAAACAAAAGAACGGGTTTGTTTACACTTCCATTGTCAGAAGTCACAACGCCTTGTACTTTGAACTATATTTTAATAATAATCTTTGGTTTACATACTTGACACCAACACAGTTTCAGCTGTTACAAGTCATCACTTAATTAGTATAAAATAAACAAAGCAGACACTTCAAAACAGGCGTAAAAACAGCCACTCAAACATTGCATCACAGTTTATATTTTGTTGCCTCAATTTGAAATATTTTTTAACATTCTACATGTTGAAGATATTTACAAAACATTAGGCATATAAAAAATGCATGCTGTCTAACAAAAACATTAATTAAAATCAATAATCAAAACGATCAATTTCACTAAAAAATCTAGTAAACAACGGCGCTGATTGGTCAAGCGCGTCGACGGCATTGAAATCCGGCTCTATGATTGGGCCAGCGGCAAGCCGCGGCAATTCTCATTGGTCGGGGCTCACGAAAGTTTTACGTAATTAGAATTTTGAATTGAACACAACCAAAATACGATAATATTAAAATTAAACGCCTAACATATATAATACGATACATAAAGAACACACGTAATAGCCATAGTTTGCATTTCTATCAATAATTAGTGCCAAAATACCGCGAAATGTATCAGCGTCTCTTCAACGGTTTTTCATGTTTGTTGAAATGACTATTTCTGGCCGAAATCTCTAACAATTAGACTGTTTCTACATTCAAACATGTTTATTACTTACCCAGGCATGACGAAAACACAACACAATACCACACAACGCACTATATCACACACTATAGCACACAGAACATTTTTTGTTCTAATCTGTGACGACCAGTTGGCGCGCGGCGCCTTTCGCAACTGAGGAGCGGTATATTGGTCAGTTAGAAGTTTCGTTCGTTGTTGAACTGTGGCAAAATGACTTTCTAGTTCTTTCTCCTAGACTCTGTACAAATTTGAGCGAGATAGAAACAAGTTCATCATTAAAATTATGTCAAATACGAACGCAGAGACTACTCGGCCACTTTGGCCGAGCCACAGATCTGGCTTATTTTTTTGCTCGGCCAATTTGGCCGTCCCACAGACAAGGGGTTAGAACGTGTTTAATCAATACGAACGGTCGCGTAGCGCCGTCTTTCAAGTGATGTAACAATGACACAACTACGCACAACGCACAATATCATGTTTACAAAACCATCTCGTAATGTAACCAGTTCGACTCGATCACACTTGACTTTCTCATGTGATTTGTCGTACGGATGACGGGAGATGAGGGCCAATATGTGGAGCTAAGGACCAGTATCGAGCGAGGTTCTCACGTTGATATTTCAATGGTTATAGCCCAGTCAAATTAGACATGCAAGGTTACAATAATTCGCATCGAGTTAAAAATTGGTACGAATGTTGGGAACACCATTACAAATGAAATGTCAAAAGTCCCCATTGATCCGACCTTTGCAAAAAAAAATATTTAAGGTCAAAGGTCATGTAAATGGGTTTTTTGCATTTTTCACCTGAACGGTAAGTTTCATCATAAAAATATGTTCGACAAAATTGTAGATCGTGCAATTATCTATAAAAACTCATTTATTACTTTCTCCTAAGAATCACCATTTCTGAGATATAGCTGTTCAAAACGATGAAAAAGTTGTGTTTTTGACAAAAATCTAACGTTTCCATGCCACCGGTGAAGTAGTGTACGCGTGTTTTTTTAAAACGTGGTTACCCCGGTAAGCGTATTCCACGATCTATAATCGTGGCCCTGTTTCGTTAAAAAACCGGCCAAGTTAGAATCGGACTCGCGCATGAAGGGTTCCGTACCATCTTAGTAGGTGAGCCTTTAATTTTTAATTTATTTATTGTTGTTATAGGACGAGGAGCTCGTGGCTAAATAATAACAGCCGCTCGACCTTTAGTTTAAGCCGTGCTTGCCTAGGTTTGTCTGTGGATGGGTGACCACCCATTACATATTGAGTTTCCTACGCGCCTCGGAAAGCACGTTAAGCAGTTGGTCCCGGCTGTCATTATTTTGTAGATCTTTGACAGTGGTTACAGGTAGTCAATGGCCCAAAAAGTCTGACAACCAGTCTTAACAAGGGGTATCGTATTACCCAGTACTAACTGGGTTGTGGAAGTCAGATAGGCAGTCGCTCGATGTAAAATACTGTTATTCAGCTGCATCCGGTTAGGCTGGAAGCCGACCCCAGCATAGTTGTTACAGCACGATCATGAGATACATCCCGTTGACAGACAGCGGACGGATGGACAGCAGAGGCTTAGTAATAGGGTCCCGTAAGAGTCCCGTTGGATACCTTTTGGAAACTGAACCATAAAGATATTGTATCAAATAAAAAATGGTACAATTGGAAAAGATGAAAGCGGTGTAGGTAAACTATGAGCACCTAACTAGAGAAAATCATTCGTCTGATTGATAAAATTATCTAATGGAACTTCAAATGCAATGTCTTCTTCTTTTCTTCATCTTCTTCCTGCTGAGTACAAGTAAATTGTTCTATGACCGATACATGAGATATCTCCTCGCTGCATGATGTCGTAAGAATACTTTTCTAAAGGCGATTCAACATTGGAGCACGACTGTTCCTAACAACCGGCATCGGCACCAAGCTATTAGACTAAACAACCCAACATTGTTGCAGCTGCATTTAGCATGACACCCCTTAATGAAATTGCAAAAAAATGTATTACGGAGTTTTTCTGGTGCCACCCGCACCGGAAAAACTTCTTAATCGTGCGTTTTGAAGTAATGTCTGTATTGGTTCCAATGCATTGTCAATTAATTTCCAAGCAGAAGCAGAGGTTATGGGAATACAAGCTGATTGCACTAGTTTTTAGTTCCACTAAATATTTTAGATTTTTGAATCAGATGAATCATTTTCTACAATCACACTTCACACTGATAGTATGAAGGCGAAAGTTTGTATCTGTGTAACTGTGTATGTTTGTTACACTTTCACGCAAAAACTACTAAACGGATTTGGATCAAATTTAGCACACAGATAGCTTATGACCGGATTAACACATAGGATATTTTATCACCGTAGTATGATCCCGTGGGACAATTATCGACCTCCACGCGGGCTAAGCCGCGGGCATAAGCTCTTTACTCATAATTTTCACCGCAATTCCCAATAGTTTTATTTTTAATTAAATACAATATTTTTTTAGTAAACATAACCTCAATAGATCGTGGAATAGGCTCACCACGTAAAAAAAAAACCGCCAGGTACACCACTTCAGCAGTGCCGTGAAAACATTTGATTTTTATGAAGAACACGACTTGTTCATCGTTTTGAACAGCTATATCTAAATGGAGACTCTCAGGAAAAAGCATAACATCAGTTTTTATAGATAACTAGCTGTTGCCCGCGGCTTCGCCCGCGTGAAGTTCGGTAACTGTCCCACTGAATCATACTAAAGGAATAAATAGTGTCCTAAATGTAAATCCATGTTGGTCCACTATCTATGTGCCAAATTTCATAATCATCACAATTTATTATTACTATCACAATCACCATCACTATCACAACCACCATCATTATCACAATCACCATCACTATCGCAACCACCATCATTATCACAATCACCATCACCATCACAATAACAATCACAATCACTATCACAATCACCATCACCATCAACATCACAATCCCCATCACCATCGCTATGACCATCACAATCACCGTCACAATCACTATCACAATCACCATCACAATCCCCATCACCATCGCTATCACCATCACAGTCACCATCACTATCACAACCGCTATCACCATCACAATAACCATCAAAATCACTATCACAATAACCATCATCGTTTTCACAATCATTACACAATCACCATCACTATCACAATCACCATCACCATCACAATCACAATCACAATTACCATCACAATCACAATCATTATCATCTTAATCTCAATCACCATGATCACAATCGCCTTCACTATCACAACCACTATCATTATTACAATCACCATCATCATTACAATCACAATCACTATCAAAATGACTGTCACAATCACTATTCTCGTTATCACAATCATTTTCATCGTAATCACAATCATCTTCAACATTATCATAATCATAATCACCATCACTGTCACAATCACAATTGCTATCACCATCACAATCACCGTCACTATCACAATCACAATCACCATCACAATCACCATCATAATCACCATCACAAACACCATCACAATCGCCATCACAATCACAATCACCATCACAAACACAATCACAATCGTTATCATCGTAATCTTAATCACAATCAACATGATCACAACGACAATCATTATAACAATCACCATCACAATCACCATCACAATCACTATCACTATCACAATCACTATCCTCGTTAATTCGTTATCACAATCATTTTCATCGTAATCACAATCATCTTCATCATTATCACAATCACCATCACTGTCACAATCACAATCACCACCACCATCGCTATCACCATCACAATCACCGTCACTATCACAATCACCATCACAATCATCATCAAAATCACTGTCAGAATCACCATAATCGTTATCACAATCATTATCATCGTCATCACAATCATCATCATCTTAATCACAATCATCATCATCACAATCGCCATCCTCGTTATCATAACCATTGCTATCACAATCACCATCACTGTCACAATCCCAATCACAATCACTATCATCGTTATCACACTTATTATCATTGTAATCACAATCATTATCATCGTAATCAAAATCATCATCATCATTATCACAATCATCATCATCGTAATCACAATCAATATCATCGTAATCACAATCAAAATCATCATCATCACAATCATCATTATCAGAATCATCATCATCGTTATCACAATAAATCAACAATAACCCTGTACAGAAGTCGAATCCACCATCTTCTGGATCTCAAAATAAATGCCATTTTCGTAATCAGCACCCCTGATAATCTCGGTATCGACACCCATATTGATTTTTAGACATTTCAACCCAATCGCACCCCAAGACCCCAACAGGGAATGATGGTATTTCAGGTCCGCCACATTAAATCTTAAAATTGTTGTTTTTGTAATACACCTAACCCAATTCATCATACAAACAATACCTATGTTGAATTTCAGGCTTTGTTACCCCATTTTCCCCTTTAGGGGTTGAATTCTGAAAAAACTTGAAACACAAATGTTGACTCATTTAGCGATAGGAGTACTCCTGTTAAGTTTCGAATAGTCTAACCAATCTTATTTTCCCATTTAATCTTTGGACCCCCGTTTCAACCCCTTAGGGGGTAAATTTTGAAAAATCCTTTCTTAATGCACCCTTACACCTCATAAAGAACCTATGTGCCAAATTTGGAATTCTCTAGACTCAGCGGTTTGGGCTGTGCATTGATTTTTAGACTTTGTCACCCCTTTTCCCCCTCTTAGGGGTTGAATTCTGAAAAAACCTGAAACTCGTTTCTACTCATTTCTCAATAGGAGTACTCCTGTGAAGTTTCGAATAAAATAGTCTAACTAATCTTGTTTTCCCATTAAAAATTTAGAGCCCCGTTTCACCCCCTTAGGGGGTGAGTTTTGAAAAATCCTTTCTTAGTGCACCCCTAGACCATATAAGGAACCTATTTGCCAAATTTGGAATCTGTAGACCCAGCGGTTTGGGCTGTGCATTGATTTTTATACTTTGCCACCCAATTTCCCCCGCTTAGGGGTTGAATTCTGAAAAAACCTGAAACCCGTTTCGACTCACTTATCAATAGGAGCACTCCTGTGAAGTTTCGAATAAAATAGTATAACTAATTTTGTTTCCCCATACAAACTTTGGAGCCCCGTTTAACCCCCTTAGGGGGTGAATTTTGAAAAATCCTTTCTTAGTGCACCCCTAGACCACATAAGGAACCAATGTCCCAAATTTAAAATCTCTTGTCTCAGCGGTTTGGGCTGTTCATTGATTTTTATACTTTGCCACCCCATTTCCCCCTCTTAGGGGTTGAATTCTGAAAAACCCTGAAACCCGTTTCTACTCATTTATCAATAGGAGCACTCCTGTGAAGTTTCGAATAAAATAGTCTAACTAATTTTGTATCCCCATACAAACTTTGGAGCCCCGTTTAACCCCCTTAGGGGGTGAATTTTGAAAAATCCTTTCTTAGTGCACCCCTAGACCACATAAGGAACCTACTTGCCAAATTTGGAATCTGTAGATCCAGCGGTTTGGACTGTGCGTTGATAGATGAGTCAGTCAGTCAGTTTCTTCTTTTATATATTTAGACTAGCTGTTGCCCGCGGCTTCGCCCGCGTGCAGTTCGGTAACTGTCCCACTGAATCATACTAAAGGGATAAATAGTGTCCTACATGTTAATCCAGGTTATAAACTCTCTGTGTGCCAAATTTCATAATCATCACAATTTATTATTATCATCACAATCACTATCACAACGACCATCATTATCACAATCACTGGAAACGTACGTCATTTCTTGACTTGAATGTGCCCTGGCGGTTTGGAGTATGTCATGCTCACTCAATTGTCTCGCTGATGGTGGCGCATGTGTCGGATCATTTAGTTCCCTTCAAAATGGTTGAGTTGAATGGTGCTGATCCATGCCTCATGTCCGTGAACGGGCGCTGTCAGTTGTGACTGGTCATCTCTTGGTTGCCATGGCTTATTTGAATGAATTCAAACTCAAACTCAAACTCAAAGCATTTATTTAAATTAGACCATTACGGCACTTTTGAAAGTCAAAAATACAAAAAAGAAAATCAAAGCTACAGTCCCAGTCACAAGGCATAATAACTTGAGAAAGTACTGTAGTTGCCCATTCCCTAGCGTAGATCTCTATGGAGAAGAATGGGCAAGAAACTCCATGGACACTCTTTTAAAATCAAAATATTGTTACAAAATCTTGGTTACATCATTAATTTTGAGATTATACATATATGTGAGAACGATGTAGAAAGACGTGCACACTAAGAGCATCCAGAGTGAAAGATTAGATTAAAAATGTATGAATAAAGTAATTAAAATGAACCTTGGCAGCTAAGAGATGACCAGTCCCAACTGACAGCGCCCGTTCACAGACATGACGCATGTACCGGCGCCATTCAACTCAACCATATTGAAGGGAATTAAATGACCCGACACACCCGCCACCATCAGCGAGACATTTAAGTGAGCATGACATTCTCTCAGTCACCAAGGCATATTCAAGTCAATGAAAGATAAATAAATGTAAATGGTGGCTGAACAGTACAAAGTACTCACACATGTGCTATGCAATTATATAATACTAAGAACTGGAATCTATACAATGCAAGTATATTTTTACAATCTTCTGCAGCTTCCACAATACATTAACATGGGAATCAATTCTTCATCTTCTTCGTATTTTTCCGTGAAAACAATAATCTTGGGTATTAATACACTTAATAGACATTTAATTATAATAATACAAGTTTTTTACACTAAAATATTAATTAAAACTAATTTAAAATTACGGAGCTAAATTTTGACATGTCACTCAACCAGTGTTGCCCTCTCTCTTCCTCTTCAATTATTTTGAATTGTATTTTTTTTTTGTTTGTGTGTTTTTGCTGTGGACACTTCTACCGTGCACATCTTGCTACATTGTTCTCACATAATATAACATCTCAACGTGAATGATGTAACCAAGATTTTGTAACAATATTCTGATTTAAAAGAGTGTCCATGGAGTTTCTTGCCCGTTCTTCTCCATAGAGATCTACGCTAGGGAATGGGCAACTACAGTACTTTCACAGTTTTTATGTCTTGTAACTGGGACTGTAGCTACATTTAATTTTCATCTTTGTTTAAATTCGACAATTCAAAAGTGCCTGTAACTGGCTTACTTGAAATAAATGCTTTGATTTGATTTGATTTGAATCACCATCACTATTAAAACCACCATCATTATCACAATCACGATCACTATCACAGTCACCAACATGTTCACAATCACCATCCTCGTCATCACAATCATTATCATCGTAATCTTAATAATTTTCATAATCACATACATCATGATCACAATCACCATCACTATCACTATCACTATCACTATCACAATCACCATCACTACCACTATCACTATCACTATCACTATCACAATCACAATCACCATCACAATCACAATCACCTTTACCATCACCATTACAATCACCATCATCATCACAATCACAATCACTATCACAATCATTATCATCGTAATCACAATCATTATCATTGTTATCACAATCACAATCACCATCAAAATCACCATCACAATCACCATCACAATCATCATCACAATCATAATCACCATCACGATCACAATCACTATCATAATTTTAACAATCATTATCATCGTTATCACAAACACTATCATCGTAATCACAATCATCGTCATCACAATCTCCATCCTCGTCATCACAATCAATATCATCGTAATCACAATCGTTATCATCGTAATCTCAATCATTATCATCTTAGTCACAATAATCATGATCACAATCGCCATCACTATCACAACCACAATCACCATAATTATCACTATCACAATCACCATTACTATCACTATCACAATCACTATCACAACCACAATCACCATCATTATCACTATCACAATCACCATTACTATCACTATCACAATCACTATCACAATCACCATCACCATCACAAACATCATCACAATCACAATCACCATCACTATCACAATTTTAACAATCATTATCATCGTAATCACAAACACTATCATCGTAATCACAATCATCGTCATCACAATCTCCCTCCTCGTCATCACAATCATTATCATCGTAATCACAATCGTTATCATCGTAATCTCAATCATTATAATCTTAATCACAATAATCATGATCACAATCGCCATCATTTTCATAACCACAATCATTATCACAATCACCATCATTATCACTATCACAATCACCATTACTATCACTATCACAATCACTATCACAATCACTATCACAATCACTATCACAATCACAATCACAATCACAATCACTATCACCATCACCATCACCATCACCATCACCATCACAATCACCATCAAAATCACTATCACAATCACCATCATCGTTACCTATCACAATCATTATCATCGTAATCACAATCATTATCATCTTAATCATAATCATCATCACAATCACCATCATCGTTATCAAACTCATTATCATCGTAATCAAAATCATCATCGTTATCAAACTCATTATCATTATCACAATCATCATCGTAATCACAATCATCATCATCACAATAACCCTGTATAAAAGTTGAGTCCGCCATCTTCTGGATCTCAAAATAAATGCCATTTTCGACATCAGCACCCCTGATAATCTCGGTTTCGACACCCATATTGATTTTTAGACATTTCAACCCCATCGCACCCCAACAGGGAATGGTGGTAATTCAGGTCCGCCACATTAAATCTTAAAATCGTTGTTTTTGTAATACACCCAACCCAATTCACCATACAAACAATACCTATGTTGAATTTCAGGCTTTGTTACCCCATTTCCCCCTTTAGGGGTTGAATTCTGAAAAAAACCTGAAACACAAATGTTAACTCATTAATACTCCTGTTAAGTTTCGAATAAAGTAGTCTAACTAATCTTATTTCCCCATGTAATCTTTGGACCCCCGTTTCAACCCCTTAGGGGGTTAATTTTGAAAAATCTTTTCTTAATGTAACCCTAAACTCCATATAGAACCTATGTACCAAATTTGGAATCTCTAGACTCAGTGGTTTGGGCTGTGCATTGATTTTTATACTTTGCCACCCCATTTCCCCCTCTTAGGGGTTGAATTCTGAAAAAACTTGAAACCATTTTCTACTCATTTATCAATAGGAGCACTCCTGTGAAGTTTCGAATAAAATAGTCTAACTAATCTTGTTTCCCCATACAAACTTCGGAGCCCCGTTTAACCCCCTTAGGGGATGAATTTAGAAAAATCCTTTCTTAGTGCACCTCTAGATCCCATAAAGAACCTATGTGCCAAATTTGGAATCTCTAGACTCAGTGGTTTGGGCTGTGCATTGATTTTTATACTTTGCCACCCCATTTCCCCCTCTTAGGGGTTGAATTCTGAAAAATCCTGAAACCCGTTTCTACTCATTTATCAATAGGAGCACTCCTGTGAAGTTTCGAATAAAATAGTCTAACTAATCTTGTTCCTCCATACAAACTTTGGAGCCCCGTTTAACCCCCTTAGGGGGTGAATTTTGAAAAATCCTTTCTTAGTGCACCCCTAGACTACATAAGGAACCTACTTGCCAAATTTGGAATCTGTAGACCCAGCGGTTTGGGCTGTGCGTTGATAGATGAGTCAGTCAGTCAGTCAGTCAGTCAGTTTCTTCTTTTATATATTTAGATTGCACGATTTACAATTTTGTCGAACATATTTTTATGATAAAACTTACCGTTCGGCTGAAAAATGCAAAAAACCCATTTGCACGACCTTTGACCTTGAATATTTATTTTTGCAAAGGTCGGATCGATGGGGACTTTGACATTTCATTTGTAATGATGTTCCCAACATTCGTACCAATTTTTAGCTCTATGCGAATTATTGTAACCTTACCCCTATTTTTTTTGCTAATTTGACTGGACTATTACTTATTGTATTGCAACAGTAACGTTGCTGGATGATGAGGTTAACAGTCAACGAAAAAATTTTTGCAAAAACTTTTACACATCATTTGTTTTAACTAGTTTACTTGCTTCTTCTAATAATTCATTTATTTTATGAAATTAATTAATAGAAGAGCTGTAAAGGTTAAGAAACGCCAAACAAAACGGTGATTTCTTTGAATGAAGCCTACAAAATTGTAAGACGTCATAGTTAAAGTTAAGATTCCTTCAAAGTTTTGAAGATCAAGCAACATTTGTTTGTGTGACCTTTTGACTGATATAACACAAAGGGTTCATGCCTTATTGTGGTTTAATAATATAACAATGGATGTCGTTTCGGCTACTGAAGTGGCCGGGCCAGGGACTCGTCAACGATGTCTATAAACTGTAAGAACATTTTAAAAGTCTTACCGCCATAATACCAGCTCGAGATTTGCGAGGCAAACTTGTTAAAATGTTTAATGACAAATTAATTAGGCCTTTAAGGGTTAAGCAGAGAAAATTATGACTTTAGCAGGTAGTATTAAGTTTCAGGCTCGAGTTTACGCCATTTTGATGTTGTGATTTAAATCACGGCTGAAGCAATAGCACTTCGCCCGCTACTTCGTCCCCAAAAATTGTGATAGCTCGGCTCATTTGCATAATATCAATTCAATTTATAGCTTAGAGCGCTCACGAATAACATAGCTTTCTGCTAATGCATGTTTTTTTTTTAAATTGGATCATTAGTTCAAGAGATTACCCCCTACATACAACTTTTACCTCTTCCTAAAATTAGTACCTATAGATAAGATGACGAAAAACAAAAGGCGGAAGGAGGATAATTAGTCTTTAAGGACCAAATTATAGTGCGGGAACAGAACCTGAGATCCTTTGTGTCTTGTAAAAATTCAGGTCGTTAACGTCCTACTCGAAGGTTTCATTTTATAAGTAGCCATTAAAATGTATTAGAGACCAACGAAATACTTAACGATACAAACTTTCCAAAAGTCACGGTTGTCGGTATGTGCATACATACATAAATTCCACGTAATTTTGTTGAAGAAATTCGAGGTGGCCTCTGTTTATAGGCAGACTGGCCTCGTAGGCAGATAATAGTAAAGACATGATACTTATAATGACGAGACAAGGACATTATTCATATATCCAGTAGTAAGAGTAAACGATACGAATATATTTTCTCTATCTCTTCTACCCACGTATGCGTACTTTTCTGGCCCCAGTAGTGAGTGACCAACGGGAGTCCTAAATTGGCCGCTTTCCGTTACAATTCGTAAAATGTCACATAGTGACAATTCATAATATTATCTGCGGCTGTGACCTTTTAAGATTTTTTACCTCCTGGATGCCAGCATCATTCCTGACTATAATCACGCGACAAAGATTGATGCTTGGACTTCAGAAATGGTATTAAAATGACGTTTAAATCTTTATGTAATACTAGCGGACGTCACGCGGTTTTACCCGCGTAGTTTCCGTTCCCGTGGGAGTACGGGGATAAAATATAGCCTATGTTACTCAGGGTGAATGTAGCTAATTCTAGTGGTGAAAGAATCTTTTAAATCGGCGCAGTGGTTTTTCGGTTTATTCATTACAAACACACACACACAAAAATACAAATCTTTCCTCTTTATAATATTAGTGTAGACTAGCGGACGTCACGCGGTTTCACCCACGCAGTTCTCGTTCCCGTGGGAGTATGGAGATAAAATATAGCCTATGCTACTCGCTGATAGTGTAGCTATCCATTGCTGAAATAATTTTTCAAATCGTTCCAGTAGTTCTTAAGTTAATTCGTTACATACAAAAATACAAATATTTCCTCTTTATAATATTAGTAGGGCCTAGCTTATGTCCGCGGCTTCGCCCGGGACCTTCGTACCGGGATAAAAGTACCATAATAATAGTACGACGTAGCCCGAAGAAATCGGCGCAGTAGTTTTTGAATTAATTATTACAAACATAGAAAATCTTTCCTCTTTATATGATATGACGCTGACATCCAGGAGGTTAACGTGATTCATGTTATGAATCTGCTAATGCGGCCATTTTGGTCCCCCGGAGGTTACTGATAACTGAGGCCCAAAACAACGGCTGCCACGGTACGATTTCTATGGAAAGTAACTACCTATTACTGTTAGCCTGCTGCATCCATTCCATTGCTCACAAGGCCTGTACAACCGCCTTTCAAACTCCCAGTTATTGAGAGGCCTCAGCCTAGCAGTTTCTGCGATAGCTTACGGTGCGTGGTTCGTAATAACGGTTATACAACGCTATATTTAGTTATGAAACATGCAATTTACATGTTGTATAAATATATGAATTAAAGATAAGGAATGCTACTCCATTTAGTGGTTTTACTCAACAACCGGAACTAATATTTTTTTATTTGTTTTAGAGTGGTTTGTTACTCGTTTTAAATAGAATAGACAGACGGTCGTAAGGGGTAAAGAAGCCTAATAATCTTGGCAACCATTCTCCAAAGGGGTATCGTATTGCCCAGTACTTAACTTGCTTGTGGAAGTCAGATTGGTAGTTGTATGATCGTATCGTCTGTATTCAGTTGAAAGTTGGGAAGCTTCTAGTTCATCATCATTATCATCAGCCTATTCATGTTGCCACTGCTGGGACACAGGCCTCCTCTCTGAGAGGGAATGGGCTATGATCAAACACGCGGGCCCAGTGCGGATTGGTAGATGTCACATGTCTTCGAATTTTTGGTTCTAGGACATACCGGTCCGGTGACGGTGTTCTAGTTACGAAGAAGATATTGAGGGTCAAAGATCCTCCATACACACACACACACACACACACTCACACTAGTTACACGCACACGCACACGTTGTAGTTTACACTAGTTTTTTTTTAGTATTTTGAAATACATGTTTTTGATGTTATAACTTTACTTTAAATACATCCTTGACCCCGTAATATTAAATAATAAATACATGCATCAGCACAATGTTTTGAGATCGTCACATTGAGTTCTACCAAAAAACGTGATTTTTCACCCCAAAACTTTGTTACTTAATTTAACTAGCGGACGTCCCGCGGTTTCACCCGCGTAGTTCCCGTTCCCGTGGGATTACGGGGATAAAATATAGCCTATGTCACTCAGGGTGAATGTAGCTATCTAATGGTGAAAGAATTTTTGAAATCGGTTCATTACTTCCGGAGATTACCCCCTACATACAAACTTACAAACATACAAACTTACAAACAAATGTTACCTCTTTATAATATTAGTATAGATGTACAGAATGCTTGGTTGACGGCTAAAGTGTCCGTTTATACTTTTTACGAGCCCCTATTCAGATGGTTACTCAACAACCGGAACAAATATTTTATTTGCGGTATGTATGCGGTATGTAATGAAAAGGAAGTGCATGGGCCTTCGGTGGCCTAAAATAAAATGAAGGCAGGGCTGCCTTGTAATCGATATTGAATCAATAAAGTATGAGTCCAATCCCTAGTAGAATGTGTACTTAAGCTTCCCTGTTTATTTCTGACGTTGGGCAGTCGGGGTTTAATTTCCATGTTTTACCCATTTCATACAACTGCCAAAGAATGATTAAGTTGGCCTAATTTTGAGAAGAATTAATTTCCTAAACAACATGGCATAAGTAAGATCATGCCTGTTATAACCGAAAGCTTAAGCAGAGGTGCCTAATAGTACACTTTTAGTACCTATCCGAAAATTTAATATACGGCTCTTGTTCCCAAAGCAGTAAGCTCAGGTGTATTTGTATGATGCCGTGGTAATCGAGAAAGTAGTAAGTCAAAAATCCAGTTTCGAAAAATTGGCTCGTAAAGAAAGATATGTCTCAATATTTAGTGTTTACAGAATCACGTTGATATAATCAACATAAAAATCTAGTATTTACTTTTTTCACAAACACGACATATTGAAACATGGAAGAGCTCGTGGCTAAATAATAACAGCCGCTCAGGTCGATTTTTAGGTTAAGCTGTGCTTGCCTAGGTTGGTCTGTGGATGGTTGTGGGTGGGTTACATACCGAGTTTCCTCCGTGCCTCGGAAAGCACGTTAAGCTATTGGTCCCGGCTGTCATTTGTAGATCTTTGACGTCGTTACAGGTAGTCAGTGGCCCAAAAAGTCTGACAACCAATATTACCAAGGGCTTTCGTATTACCTAGTACTAACTGGGTTGTGGAGGTCAGATAGGCAGTCGCTCCATGTATAATACTGAATTCAGCTGCATCCGGTTAGACTGGAAGCCGACCCCAACATAGTTGGGAAAAGGCTAGGCAGATGATGACGACATATTGGAATATAGCTATAGAGCCATTTTTTGAAACCGCCTTTTTTGACTTACTTCCCCCTCGATTACCGCGGCAGTATGGTACACTCACATGTCGTCAGTTATGTCCAAGATCTAGAAGGGACAAGCGTATTGCAACACACTATTGAGAAATTCCAAATGGAAAAACGCAATAATACTTTTCGCGATCCAAGAAATGTACAAGACTCTATCCTGGAGATTCCCAGATCGTGCAGTTTTGTATTTTTATACAATTTGTGAAAGAAACATGTTTGCTTTCCAGATTTTTTGACACACCACACCTAAGAGAGTTAATATTCATTGGACCGAGCTACGTTCAGCAAAATAATCATGTGCCATGTATAAAACTGAGGAGGTAAGGAAAACTATCTTTTTTACTACTTTAATTCTTTTCTTATTTATAAAACTTTTCCTATGGTAGCTACACATAACCAATAGACCTAGAAGAAGAACTGACAAACAAATAGTTTTTAGTAAGTTTGGGAATAAAACTTATTTCTGAAACCTTTTTATGATGATACTTTAGTATTTTAAAGCAGAGCCAATTTCCAGAAGCACAATTTCTAACAAAACTCAGCAGCCTTTGAAAAAGTTTTATAATTCTAAGAATATTTCTTAGTACTTATTTCAAAACTTTTTCAAAGGCTTTTTTGAAAAAATCTTATGAAATTCGTTTCCGATTCCGTTAATATTTTGTAATTGTTATTTTCAGAATAACGATCGAGAGTTTGATATATAAGAACGCGATGGGCTTGCTTAAGCTCGGATTTTTGGGATGCAGCCTAGACACGCCCAAGAATGAAAACGAGAGATATTGTGTAAGTATACCTACTAATCTCTCTTTCTCTTTTTACAAAGAGATTATCTTTTTTTATTGCAAAACAAACTCTTGCCACTGCAAATGTCGAATCGGAAGTTTTAGCCTACTTTGTCTAGCATGTCTGCGTCGATATTGGCAATAGCAGAACGAATATTGTTCTTCAGCTCATCCAGGGTTTGTGGTATGTTGGTATACGCCAGGGATTTAAGATATCCCCATAAAATAATCATAGGGTGTTCAATCTGGCCAATCAAAATCACCGTTCAAAGAGATAAAACGTTCGGGAAAGTGCCGTGTAAGCCAGATTTAACACCCTATGATTATTTTTGGGGATACTACTGAGTTCACTGACGGTCTGCCACATTCAGCCTTAGATCGTAAGTAATAAGGTTGAAAATTGGTCGACCGTCAGTGAACTCAATAGTACCTTAAGGCGAGGCATCGTTCTAAAACCGGGCACGCGCGCATCGGGACTGAGCGGGGGACTGGGCGTCTGAGCGGGGCGAGGATTGCTAGCTTATAACTTAAAGGACGTAAACGACAAAATGGTTTTTGTTATTTAATTCAGTTGGGAACGATAATTTCAGAAATTCCTTCTATAATTTTAAAGAGTATGTATAGGCTCATCTACGGAGAAAGTTAAGAGGCTTAAATTGGTCCCGTTTGCCCATTAAATGTGAATCTCTTTTTAAAAAGAGTTATGTTTGATATTTTTTTCTCTGTTACAAAAGTAACTTAATCATGTATTGAAAACTAACAAAATAAGGGTTTTATCATGAATTATCAGGTCACCAACTTATATTTTCATTTGTTTTGTAATTACTGACAAAAATTGAGATCATTGACTACATGATTTCCAATGCGTCCTCTTAAGGCTCGACGCAAACGGGCCACCAACCACAGCTACCGGTGGCTGTCGCGCGCTACCGCGAGTCGCCGACACTACTGTAGTGAGTAGCGGCCACCGGCCACACGTGTGCGGCAAGTTTCAACAAAATATATGAAAAAGCGTGTGAACTGCTTTTCGGTGGCTACCGGTGGCTGTGTTTGGTGGCCCGTTTGCGCCGAGCCTAAATCCTTTATGTTTAATACGCAAATACATATACTCCAAACTGCGACACAGTAATTAGACATTGGTGCCGATTCCCTTGTTCACAAACTAAATCAAATTTAAGTTCAGTGCATCTTTTTCTTTCTATTTCATTAAGAAAAGGACAGAAGATAAATTTTAGTTATGTTCTGTCAAATTAATCAGCGCCATACAAGTTTTAGACGCGATTTAAAAGTTGACTACTAAAATGACATCAAATTACGTCAGGTGCTGACTAATTTGACAGGATTAAACTAATATTTATCTTTTGTCCTTTTCATAATGAAATAGAAAGAAAAAGATGCATTCAACTTAAATTTAGTTTAGTTTGTGAACAAGGGAATCGGCACCATTCTAAACGAAACCTTCAGTTGAGTGACAGCAAAAAGGCTCTACCACAAAGGTCATACGTCGATCTCTAAGGAACTGCTTTCTTCCTCTTGCGTCATTGACAGGTCTTGCCATTTAAAGGTGAACGCGTTCAATGTCGGAACCGCTCCAACTTGTTATGGAGTGGAACGAGTTCTAGGATACAGTTTATTGATATTATGACGTTTACAGTTAAGTTTTTTGTTAAAAGTGCGTCTTGTTTTGCGAAAAGTTTCCAAGTTTACGGGAAACGATTTTATTTTTGGGGAAAAAAATCGTTACACAACGTAACGCATTCAAAACACTGTGCTGATGGATTCATTGAATAATATATGGATCATGGAGGTATTTAAAGTAAAGTTAAAAACCTTAAAAAATATTATTTAAAAAAAAAAACTTGTGAAAATTTGTAAGTTTGACCTCCAATATCTCCGTACCTAACTAGAGAGTGGCCAGGTATGGTCTAGAACAGTGTTTCTCAACCTTTTTCTTGACACGACCCACTTAGTATGAAAAAGTTTTTGCGACCCCCTTCGCTTTTTTATCTTGTATTAATAAGTTACAAATATATCTATAAAAAAAAATTATACACAAAAATGTTTTTAAAACACTTTTTTTTGAATTTGGAATTCGATTTAATTCTCACATTCTCCATGTAGCAAAAACGGATCCACGATGGGAGAAATTAGTTAATGACAAACAAGCTAAACCTCAATAAGATGGATGAACACTAATATTTTTTTATTTTGTTAATTTGTATGAACATACAAATATTTATATCCTCTATTTAACATTTTCTTATTAAATAAATTTTTCTAGGCGTTATTGTTTTGTTTATTGAGGTAGTTTTCGCGACCTCTTGCGACCCCCCCTATAAAGGCTTGTAAACCCCCTATAAACCCCCAGGTTGAGAAACACTGGTCTAGAACAAAAAAAATATCAAAATCAAAGCATTTATTTCAAGTAAGCCAGTTACAGGCACTTTTGAATTGTCGAAACAAAGATGAAAATTAAATGTAGCTACAGTCCCAGTCACAAGACATAAAAACTGTGAAAGTACTGTAGTTGCCCACAGTTATAACAATGACGTGGAGAACAAGTACTTTAACACCCATTAGGTATACATGTGAGGCCAATGTATCGACCGGGGTTGCGGGACTGTTCGAAAGAGATACCGTGGCCTCGGAACACAAAGGGCGATGAAGGAACATGGGTGGGTTTTAGTCAGTAAAAGTCTGACACTCCCTCCTGCTCCGCCCAGAGCAGGAGGAGTCATTTGATAATTTCCCAACCGAAAAAAAAGGCCAATGTATCGAGCCGTCAGCTCCGATAGGTCTACAGTACCTACTTCTATTAACAGCATATATTCTGTTGCAGCACAAGGCCATAGAGCAGCACTCGCGAGCGCTGAACTTCAACACGTTTCCGTCTCCGGAAGACAACATCTTGACCAGAGCCAATCAGCCCCTGATGGAGTACTCGGCAATCGAAGTAAGAATCTGTACTTCTACACTCATAATTATTTCCTTTATTTATTTTTTTAATGTACAAATTTTATATTTTTTATAATAATCATCTGCCTAGCCTTTTCCCAACTACGTTCGGGTCGGCTTCCAGTCTTACCGGATGCAGCTGAATACCAGTATTTTACATGGAGTGACTGCCTATCTGACCTCCACAACCCAGTTAGTACTGGGGAATACGATAACCATTGGTAAGACTGGTTGTCACACTTTTTGGGCCTCTGACTACCCAACGACTGTCAAAGATCTACAAATGACAGCCGGGACCAACGGCTTAACGTGCTTTCCGAGGCACAGAGGAAACTCGGTATGTAATGGGTGGTCACCCATCCACAGACCAACCCAGGCAAGCACGGCTTAACCTAAAGATCGACCCGAGCAAGGTACTAAATTTTTATAATATTAAAAAAAGCATCGGAACAGGGTCTGCGCAGACCTTTAGAGTGACAGGTAAAAGTATCACTGCACATGGTTCAAAATTGCTCGTCACTCCACTCTTTGTTTAATAATAATAATATATCATTTAATTCAGGTAACAAAAAACCCATCTAAATATATAAAAGAAGAAACTGACTGACTGACTGATTGACTGACTGACTGACTGACTGACTCATCTATCAACGCACAGCCCAAACGGCTGGGTATACAGATTCCAAATTTGGCAAGTAGGTTCCTTATATGGTCTAGGGGTGCACTAAGAAGGGATTTTTCAAAATTCATCCCCTAAAGGGGTTAAACGGGGCTCCAAAGTTTGTATGGGGAAACAAGATTAGTTAGACTATTTTATTCGAAACTTCACAGGAGTGCTCCTATTGATAAATAAGTAGAAATGGGTTTCAGGTTTTTTCAGAATTCAACCCCTAAGAGGCGGAAATGGGGTGGCAAAGTATAAAAATCAATGCACAGGCCAAACCGCTGAGTCTAGAGATTCCAAATTTGGCAAGTAGGTTCCTTATGTGGTCTATGGGTGTACTAAGAAAGGATTTTTCAAAATCAACCCCTAAGGGGGTTAAACGGGAATCCAAAATTTGTATGGGTAAAACAAGATTAGTTAGACTATTTTATTCGAAACTTCACAGGAGTGCTCCTATTGATAAATGAGTAGAAACGGGTTTCAGGTTTTTTCAGAATTCAACCCCTAAGAGGGGGAAATGGGGTGGCAAAGTATAAAAATCAATGCACAGCCCAAACCACTGAGTCTAGAGATTCCAAATTTGGCACAAAGGTTCTTTATGAGGTTTAGGGGTGCACTAAGAAAGGATTTTTCAAAATTCACCCCCTTAGGGGTTGGAACGGGAGTCCAAAGATTACGTGGGGAAATAACATTAGTTATACTACTTTATTCGAAACTTAACAGGAGTACTCCTATCGATAAATGAGTTAATGTTTGTGTTTCAGTTTTTTTTCAGAATTCAACCCCTAAAGGGGGAAATGGGGTAACAAAGCCTGAAATTTAACATAGGTATTGTTTTTATGGTGAATTGGGTGGGTGTATTACAAAAACAAAGATTTTAAGATTTAATGTGGCAGACCTGAAATAATCCGTGAAATATTCCCTGTTGGGGTGAGATGGGGTTGAAATGTCTAAAAATCAATATGGGTGTCGATACCGAGATTATCAGGGGTGCTGATTACGAAAATGGCATTTATTTTGAGATCCGGATGATAATGATTGTGATTACGATGATGATGATTGTGATAATGATGACGATGATTGTGATGATGATGATTTTAATTACGGTGATAATGATTGTGATTACGATGATGATGATTGTGATAATGATGATTGTGATAACGATGATAATGATTGTGATTACAATGATAATAAGTGTGATAACGATGATGGTGATTGTGATAGCGATTGTGATTGTAATGGTGATTGTGACAGTAACGGTGATTGTGATAGTGTCGGTGATTGTGATGGTGATAGCGATGGTTGTGATAACGAGGACGGAGATTGTGATGATGATGATTGTGATTAAGATGATAATGATAGTGATTACGATGATAATGATTGTGATAACGATGATGGTGATTGTGATAGTGATTTTGATGGTGATTGTGATGGTGATGGTGATTGTGATGGTGATAGCGATGGTGATGGTGATTGTGATTGTGACAGTGATGGTGATTGTAATAATGATGTAGATTATTGTGATTACTATGATAGTGATTGTGATAACGAGGGTAGTGATTGTGATGGTGATTGTGATGGTGACGGTGATGGTGATTTTGATTGTAATAGTGATGGTGATTGTGATAATGATTGTGGTTGAGATAGTGATGGCGATTGTGATCATGATGATTGTGATTAAGATGATAGTGTTTGTGATTACGATGATAATGATTGTGATTACGATTACAATGATTGTGATGACGAGGATGGAGATTGTGATGATGATGATTGTGAATACGATGATAATGGTTGTGATGACGATGATAGTGATTGTGATAATGATGATAGAGATTGTGATTACGATTGTGATTAATGGTGATTGATGGTGATTGTGATTGTGATTGTGATGGTGATTGTGATGGTGATTGTGATGGTGATTTTGATGGTGATTGCGATGGTGATTGCGATGGTGATTGTGATGGTGATTGTGATGGTGATTTTGATTGTGATGGTGATGGTGATTGTGATGGTGATTGTGATGGTGATTTGATGGTGATTGTGATGGTGATTGTGATGGTGATTGTGATGGTGATGGTGATGGTGATGATGATTGTGATGGTGATTGAGATGGTGATTGTGATGGTGATTGTGATGTTGATTGTGATGCTGATTGTGATGGTGATTGTGATGGTGACTGTGATGGTGATTTTGATGGTGATTGTGATGGTAATTGTGATGGTGATTGTGATGGTAATTGAGATAGTGATGGTAAGTGTGATAATGACTGTGATTACGATGATAATTATTGTGATAACGATGACGGTGATTGTGATAGTTATTTTGATAGTGATTGTGATGCTGATGGTGATTGTGATGGTGATGGTGATTGTGATAGTGATTGTGATAGCGATAGTGATGGAGATTGTGATGGTGATTGTGATAGTGATGGTGATTGTGATTGTTATGGTGATTGTGATGGTGAATGTGATAATGTTTGTGGTAATTATGGTGGTTGTGTTAATGATGATAATTGGTGATAATGATGGTGACTGTGATGTGTAATGGTGATGGGGATAGTGATGGTGATTGTGATTGTGATAGTGATGGTGATCGTGATAATGATGGCGGTTGTGATAGTGATGGTGATTGTGATAATAATAATTGTGATGATTATGAAATGTGGCACATAGATAGTTTATAACCTGGATTAACATGGAGGACACTTTTATCCCTTTAGTATGATCCAGTGGGACAGTTACCGAACTTCACGCGGGCGAAGCCGCGGGCAACAGCTAGTATCATATATACCTTACATACTAACATACATATTTATATAAACTATTTAAACAATTGTACACGAAGAGACGGCGTCATGTTGCGCTGCGTGGTGTCGCGTAGCCTTCCGCGGAATCGCCGATACACGACACCCTTCGTCCAAAACTCTTCCTTGAGGAAGGTCTCAATATTATGAGTCGAAACTCGCAGCACGAACGACTTGAAATTCGTGTTGTGGTGCGACTCCAACTTCTCGACCCTCTAGATCCAGCTGGTCTTCGCTCGAACATACTCCGACGAAATATTGACTCTATTGTACTTGTTCCAGCACATTATAGCAGATGTAGAGCAGATAACTACTTGCACCCTGGAGACACTATCCAGCCTCCCCCGACTCGGCTATCTGTCACTAAACGTCACGAATAAGAAGCTGGACCAGAGCTACCAGCCCATTGACTGGATCAGTCTCGACGACTTCTTCACAGATTCACCGCTGAGAGTAGGCGTTAATATTGTAAGTACTTTTTGATATAGCAGACAATGTGTGCGCTTCGGCAATTTTCGTTCATGTTCGGAAATACTCTTACATGGGGCTGTTAACAAACATGGAATTATTAGGGATCTGATATTCGGATGTAACACATTTATATTCCATTTGTGGGAGTATTATATTATCTGTGGGTAGTAACTTCTGTGTCTTTGGTCCGACTAATGCGTCAGTCGAATAAACGAGCTCGTATGTACCGTATGTGTCATTCGCCTACGTCCCCCCCCCCCCCTCGCAATCATAACATTAAATAAAGTAGATTTTTCCCCGGCAAAGGGTACCAGACAGGGTATAGAAGCTTCTTATAATATATTTTTTCTCGTCGCAGAATTTCATAAAAAGTATAGTGTGTTTAAAATGTATTCGTATAAATAATAAATATTTTAATTGTGGCTAAAAGTAGGCAAGAAATTTGTTAAAAAAGAGAGCGGAGGGGGTGAATTTATTTAATTGGGATGTTTTCCCAAATAAATAAATTCACTGTTTCAGTCTTCATATTGTGTGTTGTTACAGATTGGTGTGCCAGTGAGAAGATTCAACGATATCATGCAGAAGGTGCTGGTGGAGGGATTGACATTATCATCACTGAAAGTTATGTTCTGCAAATCTGTAAGTAACGTTGTTCTTGTCTATGTATTTTTTTATAATAAGCCTATTCTGTCCCACTGCTGGGCAAAGGCCATCCTTTGCAACTGTCCCGGTGTTTTTGATTGCTGGAAAATCAATCAGGAAAACGAGCCTAAAATGTCACCCCAGTGTTTCTTGGGCTGCCCTCAGTGACGATGACTGTCTTCTGGGCCCTACTCTCTAACGTTTTGTCCGTATATTCGCATCCATCCGTCTCTCTCGCGCACGTCTGCAGATGAGTGCGAGTGAGAGAGACGGATAGATCCGAATATACGGACGAAGCGTTAGGGCGTAGGACCTCAGGCACCCACTATTTCTTATCTACATGTAAATGGCTGATTCAAACCTGTTTACTTTAAAAATTACGTTGTTTTATGACTGTTTATTCAAACAAATTAAAAGAACATGAACATGATTGATGCTTTCACATCACTTAATGAACCCTATTCCTAATGGGAAAAGGCTAGGCAGATGATGAATGAACCCTATTCCAATAACTATAAGGTAGGTTTTCTAATAACAGAATAACGCAATAAAAAACCCTTGAACTTTGTTACAGATCTACACCCCTCTAATATCGCACGTGTCGCGATTGTTCCAAAACACGCTCCGGGAGGTGATGTGGGTGGACAGTCCCTACGAGTCCACGGACCAGTACCACCGCGTCGTCAGGCCCCTGCGAGAAACACAGGTATTACCATCGTGCTGAGCTGAGGCTTTTTTGGCATTAATCATTTTGTTTGTTTATTTATTTTGTAAAATTTTACAGGTGGTTTTTTATTGCCAAATAAACACAATTTTCTTTCTTTTCTCTCTTTTTTCTCTTCTCTTTGCTTTCTTTTCTATATTTTTTTTTCTTTTTATTTTTTTCTTTCGTTTCTCTTTCCCTCCTAATCGCTCACAGTTCAATTATGCAATTTTCTGTTGGGCATTATCGGTAACCTTCGATCGCTAAAATAACAATGAAAAAATTCGGTTGCAATAACGATGCTTGCAAGAATCGCATCTTGGATGTAGAGACTTGCGTTTTCCGCAAGCATCGTTATTGCAACCGAATTTTTTCGTGAGTAATTAGCGATTGTAATTTTGTGATTTTATCGTTATCTATGTCGAAGCCCTGATGTCAAAATCAAAGCATTTATTTCAAGTAGGCTAGTTACAGGCACTTTTGAATTGTCGAAACAAAGATGAAAATTAAATGTAGCTACAGTCCCAGTCACAAGACATAAAAACTGTGAAAGTAAAGTGTGATAATTCTATCGTTATACTGTAACTATCTATTGATGAATGCGCACTTACCACGTACCCTAAGATGAATAAACACGTATATTAGGCACACGAGCACGCGGCGTAAACGTAAGGTAACGTCGATTTTAAAATTAAAAATACTCATTACACAAATAATATTTTCGTAATTTTAAGAATTTATTCTTTGCTATGGATGATATTGATTGTGCGTGTTGTAAACAATTTAACTGAAATGCTATAGGATAATTGTATTTTCGATGATTTAAAATCGACGTATTTACGTAACGTTTACGCCGCATGCCTAGGGCCTTTTTATTTCGGATGGAAAATCATCAAATGATTCCTCCCGCTCTGGGCGGAGCAGGAGGGAGTGTCAGACTTTTACTGACTAAAACCCATCCATGTTCCTTCATTGCCCTTTGTGTCCCGCAACCCCGGCAGGCATCGGTCCTTGCGGACCCCTTCCTATTGCTGACTCTCTTTGAGGCGCGCGTGGAACACTCCTGCTTGTCGACACGGCCTGTCGTCATGAGACGGATGGACGGTGAGCTAGCCCATAGCCCACCGTCCACAGGCCCGCGTCTACGGTGCCCGGGGCGTCTCCCGCGGCGACCGGGACGTGAGGTTCTCTCCCTTGTGCCAAGGGCCTCAAGATTTCTAAATCGGTGCTTGCTTCTCTTACTTACTAATTAGTTTGTTCCGCAGCCCGACACGTACGCCCACGTGAACCCGTTCGTCCTGATGTGCTGGCAGTGCAACAACTTGGAGCGGCTCGTCATACACGGTGAGGTTATCTACTGTCTACACTTTACAGATCTCCCAGTAAATATATGCGCTTCGGCCAACATCGTCTAGCTTCCGATATATACGAACGAGGTGGTTATGAAATCTAATGTAGAGTTACAACCTTGAAATACTTGCATATTAATGTGACAAATTGGTAGATGAAATTGTGCGTTTATGCTGTGGCGATCAAAAGGTTAAAGAAAAATTGATAACAAATTAGTCATTAATCATTTATTCATAAACAATTCACTGTATCTGTGTGTAATGTCCAGCGATATTTATTTATTTACTAGCTGATGCCCGCGGCATCGCCCGCGCCAAAAGTAAAGCTCCCAGACGACTTATTTTTTTCTGACACCTCCAATAAATATCATTATATTTTAGCCAATGTATACAAAAACTTGACAAATTATATACTAAAACCTTCCTCGAGAACCACTCTATCCATTGGTGAAAACAGCATGAAAATCGGTGCAGTAGTTTTTGAGTTTAAGGCGAACAGACAGCGGCGGAGGACTTTGTTTTTTTAATATGTAGTGATTACTATGGCAAAGCGCGGCAGTTCAAAAAAGCTTTTAGAGCGAGATTCCCATCGGCATCTTTGTCCTTTTAGCTATTTTCACTATTTAAAATTCCAGGTTACTGGCTATGGCAATACGACATACTCGGCTTCGTGCGGCTTCGCAAAGACCTGCAGCACCTAGAAGTGTCCGCGATATACTACCGGCAGGACAGGTTCCAGCACTTCATCAAGATGAGCGAGGAGGGCGCCATCCGGGTGCTGAGCGGAGACAACCCTACGCACGTCGACCCCGACCATATACGCGTGAGTTATACTATTTCAATACACTTGCTCGGAAACAGGTTCTTATTGCACTACGATTAGGTTCAACATTCAATGTATTGCACACGTGTGCATTTTTTCATATCCGCATGCGTGCGGAAATAAATTTCCACAGATACTTATACGACGTTCAAGTCGGTTCAATGATTATAGTCGGAGTTGAATGCTTTTTTTTTTTTTAATTTCGGCAAAGCAATATGCATCGCCTACGGCTCGGTTGTAAATAATGCCTCGAATGTAGTAATAAAGTTTCCCCATTTATAAAATGTGCTATTGTCTATCATCATCTGCAAGCCTTTTCACAACTATGTATGTTGTGGGGTTGGCTTCCAGATTTATTGAATGCACGTAAAAACAAGTATTTTCCGACCTCTGGCTTGACCTCCACAACCTAGAGTTAATGGGTTCTAGGAGTTTTGTAAAGGAACATCATCATCTTCCTGCCCTTATCCCATGTTACTTGGGGTCGGCGCAACACGTTTTCTTCTTTAGTTTTGTAAAGGAACATAATATTTAAAAATTCAAAGTATGTATTATTTATAGTGTGATTTTTGATAATACAGTACGTTTTAAAGCTATGATATGGTAGCTCAAACATCTACCCATTAGAGCATACACTATTTAACAATATAAGATTTAAAAAACGATATCTTCAGGTTAAGCCGCGTTTCCCTAAAGTTAAACGCAAATTCGCAATACGTTATGTGTCAAAGAAACACTTTTATTTGAAAACTACATAAAGTTTCACTAAGATGTTATTATAATATTGTTATTCCAATGTTTGCTTGAATAAAGTACATAGATTCAGTAAAATGATTATATTAAGGGTAAAAACTGAGATGTAAACAAGGCAGATGGACGGAAATGACGACAAACACTACGATATGAATGGCCGCGACAGTCACGGACGTTTGAACTGTCGTAGAAAATTGTAGAAGTTACATTTTTTTTTGAGCGACAAGCAGTCGTTAAACTTAGCTTTAAGGGGCTCCCCCATGCACACTAGCGCCACTTTAGTAAAAAAATCAGAACTCGTTAAATACACAATTAATATAAAATATGATTGACAAAGTCAATCTTTTGGTCTTCTAAATTATTTACGTCTTCTTAACTCATTGAAACATAGCTCGCTGTCGTTACAGATACAAAATGGGAAAAAAAAACGGCCGTATTAGCAATTTTCTAACTGTAACTACAGTGAAGTATAATTTAATGAATTACATAGACGTCAATAATCTAGAACTCTAAAGCATTGATTTTGTCGATCAGATTTTATATTAGTTGTGTATTTAACGAGTTCTGATTTTTTTTACTAAAGTGGCGCTAGTGTGCACGCGGGGAGCCCCTTAAATTATTTTATTGGGTTGATAGTACTGTACTTTATTGATTTAAGGCGACTACAGGAGCTAAACGCGAGTTTTATAATGCAAAAAAGCATATGATTCATTGCAATAAACAAAACCAGAAAAATATATGATATTCTTCAGGATCTAAGCTAGTACGATAGTGTTTTGAAAACATAATACAACTAATTTTATTCGATAGAAAAAAATCACGAACTTATCTAAAAAAATCTTAAACGAGTAAAAACCATACTAAAATACATGCGATCATTCGGATTTTTTCGAAAATTATTCTACAAGCAACATATTAGCATCATAGTGTTTTACTTTTTTAGTCCAATCAATACATTTTTTGTAAATCGCAAAAAACCACTCATTTCGCACTATTCGGCCCGCAGTGACTGACGTAACAACCACTTTGTAATGCATGCTGATTAGAACCTTATTCTAACAGTATTTCAAACGAAGTTTGAACCACCACAAATAGAGTTGCTAATTTAGCTCCTGTTATCGCCTTAAGTGAAGAAAAGAATACAAGCATGTTCCCTATTCGTGACAGGAGGTGAACGAGTTCATCTCGTACCCGTGGACGCCGACGCGCATGTCGGAGCTACACCCGGCGCTGCGGGCGCGCGCCAGTGCCCGCATGCGGGCGGACTACGTACTGCGGGAGACTACTGCCTTCCTGCCTCCCACCATCAACGGCGAGTAATGGGTGAGTGTGGCTGACAATATACATAGTTAGTTTTCTGACTGACTAACTGACCAGCCGAAATTTAAATTAAGATCTAGATATCAAACCAAAAGTGTATTTTAAATAATAATGTCGAAAAATATAAAATAAAATACATTGGAAAGTGTCCTAAAAATTTCCTAAATCATAAACCTAGTGGGAATCAACTAGAGATGCAACGGATATCCGGTAACTATTCGGTATCCGGCCTATCCGGCTGGATACCGGATAGTAAATCATTATCCGGCGGATACCGGATATTCATAAACTTGCTAAAAAAATCCTTTAAAACGGACATGAAATAAGACAACAGCTAGCAATTATGAAAAGTTCTATTAAAAGCTATATATGTATATACTCTAACGTCTCTAACTCATCGCACCGCACTAAAACAAGTATTTTTTAACAAGTTAAAAAAAAAAATATTTATAATCAACAAGTGGCACGATCACTCCCGATGAGATCCGAAACCGCCCGAAATGATCTAATCGCGTTGCCCGCAGCTGTACGACGCTGAACATGTCACTACTTGCCTCAGAGAACTACTTATTCTCCGCCGGAGCTCCGGCGGCCGGGTAACCGGCCATCCGGCCTCGCAGTTCGCCGAATATCCGTTATTCGGTATCCGGCCAAATAACTATCCGTGGCATCTCTAGAATCAACGCACTTGTGTGCGTGCATGCACCGTCAAATGTATGTGTGTGCTAACTACTACCTATCTAGGTTGTTGAACTGAATTGTGCTGTTGTAATATCCACACTTTTGCTTTTTAGTGGTGGACAGAAATGAATATTTATTTTAAAAAAAAAAGTTTTTTTTTTTAATTTTATCGAAAATATTATCGATTCTAAACGATCTCTGAAAATTTGGCCGGTCATTGTAAACTAACCCTGTATATTACTCTAAACAATAAACCAAGACAATGACTGCTGTTTTGGTCTAGTGGTTGCAAACGCAACTGCTCTGCATGAGGTCCTGCATTCGATTTGGGCAAAATGTTATTGGGTTTTTCAGTAGCAGCCCGGAACCTAGATTCGTGCCCGATTGATGGCAATAGGTTCGCCCACTACTACATGTACCTGCCACATAACTGGCAAAATGTCAAAATCCTTCGGGAATTATAAATCGTGATGTTACGTTATATACCAAATTTTGATATTTCATCAAGCAAAGGGAAATGCCCATTTGAAGAAGAAGTTTTGGCCAAGTGACGCCCATGAAAGAAACCAACTATAGATGTTGGGGTTGACATCACAGATGAAGAAACAAACACTATTTTGTACATAGAACTCGGTTGGACTTTTTTTATTTTTTCTTTAGGATTAACAGCGACCGGAAGTGTTAGATGGGGCAATAAACGATTGAGTTTCTTGATTAATTCGGCTTTTAATTCCGGAGGTTTCATTGCAAATAAGTAATAGCAATATTTTAGTTATAAAATGGGTATCTTTTTTGTACTTAACACATGGCAAAACGGGGCCAAGAATGGGCGTTTCCCTTTAAGCTTGCTTCTGTTCAAATATACACCCTAATTGTAACACCTGTAAGTCTATTCTAGCTCCTTGTTTACACAGGTCGTCTTCAAAACAATTGGTGGGTTCAAAACAACTGCTGTAAAGGAATACGGAAGACTCATATCTGCTAAGTATTATATTGCGACAAAACACCTTGTGATAATTGGAATAAAGTCGAAATTACGGTCAAGGGAGGGTATTGGATTAGTCTAAGTTGGATTACTACTTAAGAGAAGGCTTCTGTAGCTACTGTTTCTATTCCTGACTGATTTTTGAGCATTTGTATATCATTTGACAAATATAATATATTTTTCGTTAACTTTACTTTGACTATAGCTCATGGAAATGTAGAATCTCACACAGATGCAAAAAAAAAATCCAATTTAGATGAATCTTAAATTGTTTGATAGAAAACTTTACAACGTGAATGAGTTGCTTTCAATAATATTGATAGAACAATGAACGACAACAAATTATGGTATGTTCTACATTTTAATTCAACGCTATATTATTATAATATTGAAAGTGGCTAAACGACTTTAGAAAAGGAGTGGGTTTTTAAGTTTTATGGTTTCTTTATATCTTAAATATTATACCCGTAGTTGTAAGTAAAATATAAAAAGTATAAAAAAAATGTTTTTCGCTCTATAAATGTATTTATCGAATTTAGAGCCGAAATTTGGAATAACTCGAAAATTCACGGCCTAAAGTTGTCGGGAAAAATCTCTTAAATTGACGAAATGTGTCAATAATCATTACTTTCTAGGTGTAAAAGTATAATTATATGAATACGATCGCATATCTAATATCTGTTACCAAAAACGAGCGATCTGTCTACATTTATATATCTGTGTTATCAGTATTTTAAGCGGTATTAGAACGAAACACGGGCGTACTGTTATACATTTACAAATATATAAAAACTTTTATTACCAAACATTAAATAATGCTTCACTGATCTCTTTATGCGCACCGTAGTATTCTATTTTACCGCTAAAGTGCCATTTACACGATGAGAGGTTCTTGACTTGAAAGAAAATAAAAAAGACTCGTGTAAACTGACTTGCATCTCGATAAGATCGATAGCGTCCGTTTAAAAATTAAATTTCGAGCTTCCAAAATCGCAAGTCGATATATTTGTTACTGGTCGTGAAAAGGTCGAAAGTATGACAACTAGTCTTACCAAAGGGTATCGTATTACTCGGTGGTTAGAGGTCACATTGGCAGTGTAATCAACTGCATCCAGTTAGACTGGAAGCCGGCCCCAACATAGTTAGGAAAAGGCCATGCAGATCGCAGTCGAGAAATTCGCTTAGCGAGTCTCGTGTGACGAAAAGTGCGACAAACTTCGGGCGATTCTCGCCTACGAGTCTCGCATCGGCTTTCTCGTCTTTCAATGGTCGAGTAACCTCGCAGTCGAGAAATTCGCTTAGCGAGTCTCGTGTGACGAAAAGTGCGACAAACTTCGGGCGATTCTCGCCTACGAGTCTCGCATCGACTTTCTCGTCTTTCAGTGGTCGAGTATCTCTACTCGTGTATACGGCTTTAAATAAGTACCTGATTAAAAGTACTGGTTGCAGAGGTATACAAACTGTTTTTTTTTACATAAATTCGAAAATATTCAATAATAAATAACAGAAAAAGTTCCTGATTCAAATTTAAAAAATAATATACGGCATGATTTAATTTTTTAGTGTAAAACGATTTCATATAAATATTTTATTCACGTTCACTGATGTATTTAAATGTGTTTAAAAATAACAACACGCTGTACATAAGCTCTAAGTGTAGATTTCTCTTCAATAAGTATTAACAGAACGACTTTTTTCTGTAATATGTAATAACAATGTGTAAAAGACGTTTCTTTATTGTAAGAGTGAACAGACAAACTTTATACCAAAATTCTTATCAGAAATATTGTAACCATATTTGTAAACATTTACTGATATTATGGTTCGTTTACACTAGTCGATTTGTCGCAGTTTTTCAGCAGGCTGCGTCCTAACCAAGGCGATCGTCGCGCGAAAACAGCTGTCACGTTCATTTTGTTTGACGAACCCGAATGCCTTTCTCTTTTAACGAATAATTAGGACGCGGGATCAAGTAGAGCTAAAATTATCAAACGGATATGCCATCATTTTTGTATAAAACGTATTCTAGTTACTAGTCTACAATAGAACGACTAGTGTAAACACACCATAACTTACTATACCCCACCTTGCCTAAAATGAACATTTAACAATTTGATTCGATAAACATTTGCTTTAATTTTGTTTCCTTAGTAATAGAACTGTAATAATATAGGTAACATAGAGAAAGGCCGAATGATATGTTTACTGGCAACATCTCTCAAATATCGCGAATTTATCATGTAGTTGTAATAATTGCAATGTTAGAGGAATATCTTTTTTAATATTAACACGTCACAGCTGTAGTGGAACCTGCGAAGTCAAATATAGATCTGTTTTACTGTTAGAAAATTTTATAAATATTTGATAAATATTCCTAAAGTTTTTATTACAAGTTATTGAGCGCTCACATTCTTTTTTAATGCGGAACAAGACAATACAAAAATAAATATTTAAAAAAAGTATTATTACATGCAGGTTTGATTACAGCTTCGATAGTCTTCACTCGCCAAAAACGAAGTCGCCCAATTACAAATCGCACAAATAGTAACATCAGCGACATTGACCAAACGGATTGTTCCACTATGCCCAACTAAATTGTCCCACTAGTGCGACAAAATGAAATGTTACAAGTGGTGATGTCCACTTTGCCCACTAATCAATTTATTGCATTTGACATTGTTAATAAGAATTTGGAAATAATGCTGTGATTAAGAGAAAATAATTGAAATAAAAGAGAAGTCCATTTTAGTCCAAGTTGTGGTTATTATTATTTTTTGTAATTCACAGCGTTATATAAAATTATCTTAAGTTGAACTCTACCAGCCCAAGCGCAATAAATCGTTGCGAAAAAGTGGAGTTTAAAATTTTAAACATTCCATTTTGTCTTGGCAAGGGGTTGGTGGGGTCTTAGTTCGCTCGTTTCGCTCCCTCTGAAGACCCCGCCATCCCCTTCGAACCTATAAAGTGGAATAATCCGACCAAACATAGAGCAATTTTTGCGAGTCATACTTTTGGTGTGAGGCAAAGTGAAAATGATAATAAATATCAAAATGAACGTTTAACATCTATCTAGTCAAGGGACCCGTAGAAAATTGTACATATACTAGAAAACCAACGGGTTCACGAACATTGCACAAAACGAATAACAAAGTATTACAAATACATAATTTATATCAACGTAAAGCTTTAAGCGAACATTCGCGATACTGTATCAAATACAGTGATTTTTATTATACAAGTGCCACAGCTGTATGAAAATGTAAACAAGATTGAGAATTGAACTAAAAGACAAACGAAAATAGGAATATTTTATTAGGAAAAGTAGGCAGTGAACCAATGCAGCTAGAACCTAGTTTAAAACAAAATATTGAAATATGCATTTTTAATATTGACGAGACAGTAGCTCTCTGTGACGAAAAATGTTTTTACAAATTAAGAGTAACGATAAGAACGAACGATACATTATATTCGACGGCGGGGGCGTAACTTGGGTCAAATTACGGGATTACAGAGAGAGTTGCATCTATTTTGGTGGACATAATTACTTGAAATTAATAAAATACTTACTCCTCCGCTATTCTTTTTTGATTAATTTCGTTGTAGGATCCGAGACAGTTAAATTGTTTCTCTGCGACTTCGTGGCCACTGTTGATTCTGGCTTTCAGGAGTTACAGTGGTCTGAACATACTGTAATATTTTTTTTTAATTTAATGATAAATAATAATCATTTTACAGAAGTATGAATTTGACGGGTTGACAGTGGAGATTTGAAATGTCATAAGAGACATCGAGTGTGCTATTGTATCTGTAACGTTCAGATAAGCGTTGAAAGTTGAAAATTTAACGCACGATCGTTTATAATATTATTAATTTCCACTGTTGATGGGTCGTATGCACAACGACCAACCAAGCTGTATAAAACTAGTATCAGCGGATCCCTCATTGTAGACTGTAATCATTCCGTAGGATGATCCCAAGTTGCGCCTATGTTCGTGCATTCACGATAAACCTTCGCAGTATCTGGATGGAGTTACACAATATCCGTCCCCAACATTATTCAGATGCATTTGAAAGTATAGAGACTGACTCTCCGCTCATTCAGCGAATATAAATACAAGATTCGACGAACTTGAAGAACCTCTATTTAATTCTGCTGCTGTTCTATAACAACTTGTATTTTTAGCCCCTACTGATAGCCTGATTCGTTAATTTTAATTATCAATTTGACTAATTCGTACTTATTGTTCTGTAAAATAAAAAATACAATTTACTGATAAAATATCAGGCTTCCAGAATAGGTATTATTAATATTACTATCCTAAAAAAACATCTGATTGATTATAAACAAATTAATAATACAAAGTTAATAACAATCAAAAGTATAGTCACGCACAAACTTTGTGATCATAAATAACGAACAAAAAAGACAAAAACTCTCACATATGCCTTTATAGTATAACACATTACAAATATCGATCGTATAACATTCGAAATTCCAAAATATTTTCAATTTTAGATTATATTATTAGTATTAGGTAAGTCCTGTTTAATTGGGACAGTGCTATAATAAAAAAAAAACTTTACTTTGAGCAGACTCTTAAAGGGTTACTTTAGTAACAATGTTCTTAAATCTCGTAGTCCACGCTGTCATTTTTAAAACCTTTTTTGGGGCTGCAAACTATATTACTATTCGCAAGCGGTTAATATTCATTGAAAATGCAAAAGCTCTCCGTCTTCTTAAACCTTTAAATGGCTAATTTGACGACCTGATTGGCGCAGCGGTAGTGAGGCTGCCTTACGTTCTTAGGGTCCCGGGTTCGAATCCCGGTCGGAGCAAATGTTTGTGTGATGAGCATGGACATTTGTTTCCGAGTCATGGATGTTTATATGTATATTATGTATGTATTTACAAACAAAAAGTATCTATGTAGTATATCAACTATCTGGTGTCCACGACACAAGCCGCGTTGCTTAGTGTGGGACTAGATGGCGCTGTGTGTAATGTTCAGCAATATTTATTATTTATTATTATATTTAATTAGTACACATAATAATTAAACAATTGACATAAATCTCCTGCAGATTTAGTAACGGACGGGAGGAATATTCTAAAATCAACACACCTACTCAAAAAACATTAGTTCCTTTTTCGAAAAGTTGTGAATTACCCCATAAAATTTGTTCCTTTTGTTGACAAGTTGTGAATGACCCTTTAAAATTTGTTCCTTTTTTTGACAAGTTGTGAATGACCCCATAAACCCCACCCTGTCTCAATTGAACAGGACCAATAGGCCAATATAAGAGGCCAATAAAATTATTGCTTCAAATAGTTTTTAGTACTAAGTACTCTTTAACTTAGAGCACGATAAAAATATATAAAAAATGTTTAAATAATTTCCTTCAAATATTTTTTATGACATTTATAAACGTTCGAATGCGTATGAACATAATATGTAAGGCAACGAAGAGACTTACCAACATACATTCCCTGAGACTGAGAAATGCATAGAAGAGGCTAAGATCATAATAACAACGTTATAAATATTAAAAACAAATAATATTAAGAATTCAGAGCGTTTGGACAAGATGACTGGAAACTGTGGTCGCTCAAACTATACGTTATGTCATCTCTTGAGCTACTAAAATGTTGCTTGGCTAGGTATGTATTACTATAAATATATAGGGATGTCATACACAGGAACTGATGGACGCTACCGAAAGCGCCAAACTAGTAGCTCTGTTCTGGGCCGACACAATTTAGATTGCCATCACTAAGAAGAAGATAGGGATGTCGCACATATAGTCGAGTGCAATTAAGACAAAAAATACTCAAAAGGTGGAACGAAGTTTATAGTGGTCGGATTTTCATGGGACTTTTTTTATTGAGTTCCTAGAGGAGTGGAGAAGAAAATAATTGTGAATACATTTTTTTTTTAAATTCCCTCGTAAACATGGTTTTCTTGAATATTTTTACATCCAATTATCTGTGAAAAAGCATCAGTTACCAATTTCAAAAGAAATCATGGTCTTAAAATTCGATATTTTAGAAATAATTGCAGAAAATAGGAAATTTTCAAAAATACTTAAATAATATACATTAATCGACAACAATGAACAAAGAAACAGACCAACTTAGCGTTTAATGGATGCACGTAGGTCACACTATTACGCTACAATATGATTTTGTCGAATTTGAAGTTATTCATGAACGAAAAAAAAAATATTCAAAGGAAAAAAAAAATAAGTCACGAGTGGCGAAACTTTTTTTTTTAACTTTCTTCTCCACTCCTCTAGGAACTCAATAACAAAAGTCCCATGAAAATCCGATCACTATAAACTTCGTTCCACCTTATTGTCTAATGCGGATGGCAACTGTGGAACTAATGGCGCTAGCATAGTTTGTTCCAAACATCGTCATTGGTTGAAAATCTGGTAATGTCATTTTATATTTCAAAATGGCTTGACCTCATTGGTCAGACCGGGAACAAACTTTGCTAGCGCCATCTGCTTTCAGCTTTTACCGGCCAACCCCATTGCACTCGACTTAGGTCGACGACGTTGGAAATGTCATTGTATCTGTAACGTTCGGCTTAGAGTCGAGGTTCAGCTTGTGTTTCTAAATGACATTTGTTATTTCCACCTTCATTAGTTAGAAAATACTGCAGACTCCTAGTGTTTGGAATTTGGATAAATACTAAATGAGGTCTACAACGTAGTGTTCTTCGAAATAGAGAGCTAAAAGGCACTAGCAACCTTTCAGTGCGTGCTAAGTCTAAAACATTTTATGTGCCACAGTTTGACGACTAAAAACTTTTTGAAACGGGTGACTCTTGTCCTGACGGTCTGATACTAAGAACTATATGACAACACAAATTGAGTGTTTATTTTTTATTGTGATAATATCGTCACGAGTTGTACAGAAACAATTGCGCATCTTATTCATTCCCGCCTCTTAGTTTATTGATTACATTATTGTTTAACTCTGTCCTGCAATGAATCTCTTTTGTACGTGGTGATAAACTTACAAAAAAACGAAGGTTAGAAATATAACATTCAACTTTTTAGATTGCTCAATACTTTATCATAGAATGTATTCAATTGTGATTGGAACAAAATCTTATGCTCATTTTCACTAACGCTAGGCAACAGCTAATACCTAAATAAAGCACATGCTGTGATTTCAACCCTAGGCCCAGTGTTAAGAGTTGAAATTTCAAGTGCATTAATATAAACGCATTAATTAGATGTTGCCTAGTGTAAGTAAAAACGGGTGTAAGCTGTTTATACGATATTCCTGAAGCTGCTGCGTTTGTAAAATGTCCTGCTCAGATAATATTTTTATAGCAGGAGCATATTATCGTTAGCGATACTGTACAAGTTTCAATAAAAAGTATCGATATTATCGGCGCTATAAAATAAATAATCGAAATAACGACCTCAAAATTTTATAATGGATTATAAATCCTACAACTTTATAATATTGAACTTCCTAAGTAGAGATCGGTTGGGTAACCAAAAAATATACGCAAAATAAGTATAAACATTATTTAACGAGGACAGAGTTCAAATAGCAATTTTTATACCACCAAGACTCAATAAGGCTGTGAAACAACTGAAATCGGTTTGGCATCTTATGATGAACAAATATCAATTTATATAATAGGGAATAATCATTGTAACATATTATCTTACACGGAGAGTTAAAAACTCTGACATTTGTTACTGAAAAAACGCCATTTATATACAGCGGGTATTATTTTTAATAAAAATAGAAAATAATAAAGTTTAATCCCCGAAAAATGGATTAAAATTCGCCTCAGAATTTGTAACTTTTCGTGTATTTAGCGTGCGTAGTGCGATTTCTTTCACTACTCTTGTACTAACGGTTTTTTAGAAGTACTTGCCATAGAAAAGTGGCGCTTGAAATCGCACTTTTGTAGCATTCTATCGCTAAACCGAATTGCCTAGAATTAGACGAATTGTTGTACTTATCCATCTAATAGTGATAGGGAATGTGGAGGAGGAGGCGGTAGGGAAGTGATATAACAGTGTGTAAGGTCCATTTCTTTGTTTTATTATTCGATTATTGTTTTTGTTGACGTTGACGGACCTTCATATATTTTTTTATCTGTTTTGAGAGTCTATTTGAGTTAGAAATATTGAAATCTGATTATTTGTGTCTTTTGAATGTTGTGTCAAAAAAAATACAATTCTTTGAAATTAATAAATATTATTATAAGTCTATGAATATGTCTAAGTAATGTTTTCAGATTTAATCGTTTATATGGAATGTGTAATTGCATAGCTTTTGCATGAAATAATAAAAATAATAGTTAATATTTTAATAGTCTATGACTTGTAGTGATGTACCCTGTTGCCTCTCACCGCTTTTAATGTAATGTAGTAAAACTTCTGTGTAATATTGTATGTAAGTATACAAATTCATAGATGTTATCACATTTTTCAAGCAGAAATTTCGACATGTTTTGTGACAGTTACACTTACATTTTCATCATCACTGCCTTTATTTTATTTAAGAACTATCCTACTAAATAAAAAATAATAACCTGATCTTTATTTACAAGTCTGCCAATAATACTAGACTACTAAATAGACTATTTTGTCAAAAAATGTCAAACATGTAATATAGCACCGGGAGGCTCGTACTTACTATGTTAAATGAACATTATGTATGTGAATTCTCTGTACTATCTGAATCTGTTCTATATAATATGTATTTCACGATTAAATAAATATTCATATGTGTAGTAGTTACATTGTGTTTTATTTTAAGCTTAAACATCCTATACTTGTCTCCTCTCAGAGTGGCCAATGTTCATACAGTGGCCTAGAATGCATAAGGGCCAATAATAAGGCAAGCAGTGTTCAGAAACAGGCTTATGTAAGAGTACCGCCACTAAGTCCATACATCACAATACGGGCCCAGTGCGGGTTGGTAGATGTCACAAGACTGCGTACCTACTTTTGGTTCTAGGACTAAGTTTCCCCAAGTTCTCTTTCGCCGTTTCAAGAGAATTGGTAATGATTTTTAAATATACAAAAGGTCTGCTTAGGTTGTTCTTATCTATCACCTACCACCTGTAAGATTCAGGCGTCACCACTGGGCCTGTGGGCCACCAGTACTCCACACTATGGTCTTTGGTCAGCTTGTTGTTAGGAAGCTTATTCCGTATTACCAAAACATGAATGAGGACTGACCCGAACATTTCTTGGTTAGAAGTCATGTCAAGTGAATGTACAGACACTATAGCATTAGCAACGTTACCTCATCATAATTGATTATGCCATCAAATCGATTATTATGCTATGGCATTATAAACAGAGTTGTTTCGTAATGATAACAATTTCACACTTCTGTTAAAAAAAAATACTAATTTGAAGTCACAGTTTGTCTCGGCTTAGTGCAAAAAAAAAGAAAGAAAAACAGAATTAAAAACCGGCCAAGAGCGTGTCGGGCCACGCTCAGTGTAGGGTTCCGTAGTTTCCCGTCCGTCACAATAAGTGTTCCCACTTATGAGTATGTAAAAATGCTTGCGTACCTATACGAATATACTACAAACTTAGTCCAGAAATTATTTCGTACAAATTTTTGTCTTTTTTGTACAAAAACTTGTTTCCATCAAGTTCAAAATAATTTTCCTAGAAAGTCCTTATAAAGTTCTACTTTTCAGATTTTTTTCATATTTTCTAAACGTATGGTTCAAAAGTTAGAGGGGGGGACACATTGTTTTTTACTTTTGGAGCGATTATTTCCGAACTTATTGACATTATCAAAAAATGATTTTAGGAAACCCCTATTCATTTTTAACCCTACAACTACAACATCCAAATTTAATTAAATGAACCACAACATGGGTCATGGGTGACCCCAAAATAAAAAAAATTATTAGGTACTTACAAAATATTAAACTTTAATAAATTTAAACAATTATTACAAGGTTTTTTGGATATTAATGGAATGCTTAAGGGAAAAAAATTTAGTACAAATCTGAAAATCTAGATACATTGGTGACAAATAGGTAACCTGTGTTGTGCACATATATTTTTGGAGCACTTAACACATTTCTCTCTGCCCTTCCTATCTTTGGCTCTAGTGCATAAATAGCAGCGGGAACTTGAAGTTGATCGAGCTTGGGCTACCTAGGTACCTTCTAACTCGGTTTTTGCGTCGCGTGCGATACCTTTAGGACCAGGTTGATTTATCACGATGTTTCTACTTGCAGTGCATGTATTAGGAACAGTGAACGGAGTTCTTCGCCAAGTATAACTATTTTTGCCCATACAGAAATCAGACAGAAGAACATCATCATCATCTGATCCAGATTCAACATCAAACAAATCATCTTCATCGGAGTGTTCGGATATATGTTCATTTTCTGCAGTTTCAGATCCATGGAGGTTTCACCTTCATATTCCTCCAAAAGTTGCTCAATTTCATTACTTTCAAGGGCTCGTGACGTTGAGGCCATATTGAAAGACTATTCGTGAAATAAACGTGAAATCACACAACAGTTAATCACAAAAAAAATAGTTTCGATAACCACAACACGGGTCGCGGGCGACCCCAAACTGCAATATCTCCGAACCTAATGAGCATGCGCACCCCGCCATGCGTCACGGGCCACTGATTACCAATTACGGAAGGTACCTAGACGCACAGTGTTGTAGGTGCAAAACTCGATAAATAAAAATAAAAACCGACTTCAAAAAAAACAACAAACAAAAAAAAACACAAAAAGAAAAGGACAAAAAAATACACTAAAAGAAAAACAAAAAAAAAAACACTAAAACAAAACCACAAAAAAGTGAAAAATAACTTTAGCTTCAGAAGCCGGTGAGAAAAACACCAAATCATTGATTGATTTGGTGTTTTTCTCACCAGGAGTATACTCTTTCAAGTAAAAAAAGAATTTTGAAAATCGGTCCACAAATGGGAGAGAAATCAGGTAAATTGTACACATCTGCGTACCCCCTCAGAGCATACAGGCGTGATGTTACGTCATGATATTGTATAAACAATGAACATCCAACCGATTGGAGCTATCACAACAGATTTGCTGTCCCTTTTTGAAGAGTTCTATTGTATATCTCCGAAGATCAGCATCAGATCTTCACCAAATTAAAATGGGACCACCTCAGGAGTATACTTTTTCAAATAAAAAAAGAATTTTGAGAATCGGTCCACAAATGGGAGAGAAATCAGGTAAATTGTACACTTCTGGGTACCCCTTCAGAGCATACAGGCGTGATGTTCCGTCATGATATTGTATAAACAATGAACATCCAACCGATTGGAGCTATCACAACAGATTTGCCGTCTCTTTTTGAAGAGTTCCATTGTATATCTCCGAAGGTCAGCATCACATCTTCACCAAATTAAAATGGGACCACCTCAGGAGTGTACTCTATCAAAAGAAAAAAGAATTTTGAAAATCGGTCCACAAATGGGAGAGAAATCAGGTAACATACATAAAAAAAAAAAAAAAAAATACATACACACGAACATATAACCTCCGCCTTTTTTGAAGTCGGTTAAAAATACGTGTGCGTGGGGTCACCCATGACCCAATGTTGTGGTTCTAGGGTTAAATACCTTTCCAACAATATATCACACGTTAGGGCTGAAATTAAAAAAAAAATCACTTCCCACTTTACTTAAAGAGGGGCTACCCTAATAAAACATTTTTTTTCCATTTTTTATTTTACCACTTTGTCGGCGTGATTGATATACATATTGGTACCAAATTTCAGCTTTCTAGTGCTAACGGTCACAGAGATTAAGCGAGGACGGACGGACAGACATGGCGAAACTATAAGGGTTCCTAGTTGACTACGGAACCCTAAAAACGGGGAAGTGAGCCTGACAATTTAGTTGCACCGTAACTACATTTCACCGATGTAGCCCGAAGAATTGCCAAACTTAAGTGGCAGTGGGCAGGGCACATTACTCCCAGAACGGATGGCCGATGGGGCCGAAGAAGATGCGCCAAAGTTCACCTAAATTTTCAACTCCGATAATTGGAAATCCGAAAATGTTCTTCCTAAAATTTTTCATCCTAACAATCACAATTCCCAACTACTCTGTCTCTAATGTTCATAATTCCGAAGCATTCAACTTCATGTCAGTAGCAATAAACATCTATTATACTTTTATTTGTTTTCCTATATTTTCTCAACATAACCATCTTTTACACTATTATTCAAAGTCATATTTTTTTTGTTTAGATTTATTTTTATTCATAATAATCAGTATTATATAGGTACATTAATTTTGCGTAACTTTATTTTCACATAACATGTATAACATAATAGTAGCATTCAAAATAATAAAAAAATATAATGACCACCAAAATTAACTTTGTGACCACTAACATCTATCACCTAAAATATCAATTGATCACCAAATTTAGTAAATTGAGCACCAAATTTTAATGAGGTGGTTGATGACAAACTAGTTTTGCCTAGGCCGACTTGGGGCACCCCGACACGGATAGATTAGGTTAGAAGGGTATGGCGGGGTCGAATGAGCGAGCAGAGCGAGCGAATAGACCCCGCCATACCCTTCGTGGTTATTTTTTTATAAACCATTCAGCAGTAGGAGCCCCGCAAAGCGGGGCTCCGTCGACCGGGTCTCCCTCGACTCGGATGCAAGAGCATAACAGTTAAATTGCTGGTGGTCAAAAATATTTTTTTTGTTCTAATTTCACGATAAAATGGGGATTAATTATGGTGAACATTTACTGATTTTGGCAACCAAAAGTGATTTTTTTGCCGTTACATTTTCCAGTTTACTAAATCTGGTGGTTCGTTAATTGTACCTATGCCAAATAATAGTACGGTACAAGTTGTTAAATACATGTTTTCATATATATTCATAGCGGTGTGTACCTGCAAAGATATCCATATAGGTTAGGTTAGAACTGTGACCAACTACGCTACCTCGAAATTGGTCGCGAAACTTTTCTAAGTATTTTTTTCATAGTGCCCCCAAGACGACACTCTAACCTGAATTTCATTAATTTAAGACAAAAATCTGTGAAACGACAAAAATCAGTGAAACGACCTATAATCATTCTAAACAGTTGGTTTTTTCGACATAATTATCTTAGGTATAGTTATAGTAATAAGTACGTTATGTAACGCATACCCCCAAATAATAATCATGCCCTCAAATTAAAACTATAAATATCATCTTCTACCCACATATATTTTTTTATTACACTTGGTAAATGTTTCTTTCTGAGTATGAGTGAAAATATTATGGTAATTATGTTTAGGGATAAAAGCGTTATGATAAAAAACAGTAGGAGTTTAAATATATTCACATGAATGATATTAGTAAATACAATTTTCGGAAACATGAGTGTTATGAACATCGCCGTTAGCACTACAAATAGTATGAATGAAAACTTAAGGATGAAAAATTTTAGGAAGAGTGATCATTCGGATTACAAATCATTAGGAAGAACAATTTCGGGTAAAGAACTTTAGGTGAGCCAATATGGACCCCCGAAAAGGTCTAGAGTGGCGACCACGAACTTGAAGACGATGCGTTGGAAGACCTCTAGGTGGACCTGGTGAAGATTGCGGGAATTCGTTGGATGCGAGTCACACGGGACCGGTCAATGTGGTGACACTTGGGGCTATGTCCAGCAGTGGACGTCTTGCGACTGAGATGATGAATGATGATGTACCTACATGGTTTAAAATCATAGTTCCCTGCAGACAACTTGCTCAGACAGTCATATCAAAACCAATAAGTATATTATAGGAAGGATAAGCAGAGGTGTTAGATCATTTATATATCGATTTACACTAGCGGCACTACAAAATGGACCACAGCTCCATCTATGACACAAATGAAGAACTAACATTAAAATTCTAAATCGCGCTATCCATATAAAGTCATCCGCGAGTTAAGACAATGAATAATAAAACCGTGTTAAAACCCGACAACAACTGGGGCTGTAGCCACAACATCCGTCTGGTCGGAGGATCCTCCCTTTTCTATGGGGGATGAAGGATTTTACACCCTGTTCTTCATACCCCTAAAACACCATTTACCTGTGTTGAAATTCCCTACAGTGGGAGGCGAATGCGTTTATTTCGTGCTCAGCCAGGCACAAATCTCGACTCTGGTCTACTTCTAGGGAAATTTCTAGTGGAGCCCAATAATACTTGACCTGACCTAGCACTCGAAACCAGGAACCCACGCAGCTTTATTAAAGTCTCACCAAAATCATCTTCCGACGAAAACATTTCGTAATTCCATTGTTTTAAGTTTTAATTACGGGTAGGCGTGTCACTGGTATCTCTATCAAGACCTCAGTGACGAGATGAGTCAACTGCGCGAATGTAATCTTCATTACGTGATGTTATGCGCCCACTAACCACGGGTTAAGGCTGTCATATACAGGTATTAACTGAGGTTATACGTTGGTGATGGTTCGTAGGTTGGTCTATTGTTGTAGATTTTCAATTTATACACCAAATGGGTTATAAGAATAAGAAGAGCTCGTGGCTAAGTAATAACAGCCGCTCGGGTCGATCTTCGGGTTGAGTCGCGCTTGCCTAGGTTGGTCCGTGAATGGGTGACCACCTAGTACCTACATAGCGAGATTCCTGCGTGCCTCGGAAATCACGCCAAACTCCAAACCGCTGGCCCTGGCTATCATTTCTAGATCTTTGAGAGTCGTTACAGGTAGTCAGTGGCCCGAAATTCTGACAACCAGTCTAATGAAGGGATATCGTTTTACTCAGCATTAACTGGGTTGTGGAGGTCAGATAGGCACATGTAAAAGCTGGTATTCAGCTGCGTCCGGTTAGACTAGAAGCCGACCTTTGCCAATCCTTTTCCCAATATGTTGGATATTGGGAAAAGGATAGGCAGGCAGATATAATGATGGATTGTAAGAATATCAAGGCTGTCAACTCAACCCATACCTACATAAATACCTTCATTTCGAGACTAGGAATATTAGGTACTTCTAGAACTGCTTAGTCTTGGTTACGGCTAGCGGAATAACATCGACCACGAATGTGGGGACACTTCTACGTAACCCTTTGGAAAAGCAGGCGTGATTTGACTCAAAGAAATAATCTTAGAGTCTTTGTTGCCATTTGCTGAGCATGGACACACAACCTTCCAATAGGAAGGTCCGCTACCTATGTTAGTTCGGTTCAAACTTAATAGCGGCTCGGAAGTTAGCTGCGAGTGACTGTCTGCGCAGAAATAACGCTTTAAACTATGGCGATTCGGAACATCTAATGTAAAGCTGCGCAGACAACAATTTTAGGTATCAACAGGGTGCAGATGACGCATCGTTTTGTCTTTATAATGCGCAGACCGTCACTTGCAGCTAACTTCCGAGCCGCCATTAAGTTTGAACCGAACTATACTAGGTTGTCCAATGTCAGTACGTAAAGGAGAGATGTGTCGCTTTCGCTTTTAGTTTAGAGGGGAAAGTTCAAACGGTACCTACCTACTACTAGACATATATATGTGGGTATACGTACAGCAGGAAAACACGTACGACAATAATATTGTGTCGACTTGAAACCGTTAGTGTTAAACTGTGTTAGCATTACTAAGCAGAGAAGAATGCTTCCTTTTACCATAGCTACTGTTGATTGAGGAAGTACCTCTGAAAGTAGGTCCTTTTTATGTGATTCAGGACAGGACCTAGACTAATCTGACTGTCCTACGAATCTTGTAGGGAGCAACAGAATTGCTTTGTAAAGGTACGGTCATAATTCACCAGTAGTCTGGGTGAACCCATTAGTTTTTAACAATCTTCAAAAAAGAGGAGGTTCTTTATTGTCTGTATGTTTTCCGCGATTAGAGGGCCGATTTACATGATTCTTTTTTTTATTTGGTAAAGTAAACCCGCGTTCTCCCCATATTTATACAACCCGATTCCCTGTCTGAATGTATCCTAGGTGACAGAAAACCAACCAACCATCGCCAACCTGCCTGCCAAGCGCACCACGCTTATGGCAAAAACCCCCCTTTGGGGAAGGCCCATGACCAGCAGTGGACGTCTTTCGGCTGAAATGATGATGATGATGAACAGAAAACCTTAATTGCAATGCCCAACCTTGGGAATCAAAGCCCATTAAGTAAGTACCTACGTTGTTCTACGAAGTATCCGTTCCACTGTGCCATTCGCTAAAGTAAAAGTATGTCCCATTCCAGTTACACAGCACTATGTAATACACACACGACATAAGCGAGGCAAATCCCACGGTAAATCACTTCAAAAGTGAAGATTAATGTTTTTCATACACACAAGGCTTCTCGCTGTATGTAACGATGTCCTACAAACGCGCTGTCTCTGTCTGTTAAAGGTGTCAGATAAAGATGGGAGACGTATTGTTCTAAGTCGTGGGAAATCTACTGAGTCATTGCTCTGCTTGTAAGGAAAACGTCCCTCAGATGTACTGTTTTACCATAAAGACTCAAGGATTGCCGTTTTCCTGCAATTGATAAAATACATAAAGGAATAGTTGTTTATTTTTCTCAGCAAATTCCGCTGAAGGCCATGAAGATTATCTCTGCCAGAAACACCAGGGGTCCTAAAATGGCCGCTTTTGCTGAAACGTAATATGATAATAATATGAATTACGCCGAATTAATTAGCCGTGTGGTATCCGGCAGAGTAGAATAGAACCAACCCATTACACTCACGGGTGTCGTATAAGGCGACTAATGTCTGAGGCAGAACAGTTTGCGCCTCCGTAGACCAGAGAATGGGCAGCAGCGTTTTCTGTTAGTCTTTCATTACTGCGATCTCCAATCCGCCTGCCAAGCGTGGAGATTACGGCAAATTCCTCCCATTATGGGAGAGGCTAATGTCCAGCAGTGGACGTTATGGACTGTTGTTGTTGTTGTATGAATTACTATTCTGCTTATGAGGCCGGCGACCGATACGTAGTTCATACAAACGTAATACCAAAATAATTTGTAAATGAAACATATTCTTAAGGTAGTGTGTCTTTATTCCGATTGGAATACAGAATATCTAGGTTCCCGAATATGTATTTTGAATAAATATTGTTTTAATCAAGAGTTATGAGAAAAATAAGTTTTCTATAGAAATTTTAAATTCCTCATATCTCGTCTTTATATCTCTGTCCTTTCTATACATATATTTGGGAACTTGTAGACAATACCTATACATATATTTGGGAACATGTAGACAATACCTATAAATATATTTGGGAACATGTAGATATTCTACTGTAATCCAATCGAAATAAATACACACTATACCTTAAGAATATGTTTTATTTACAAATTATTTTGGTATTATGTTTGTATGAACTATGCATCGGTCGCCGGCCTCTTAATCATTTTAGGCCCACAGTTCTTTGTAGATACTCGTTCAGTATCTACAAAGAACTGTGGGCCTAAAATGACAAAGTTGCAAACAGATATAACTTTTCTACCATTTTACTATCAACCCTGTTTATACTTAGATATTTATCTCTTAGATCATCTTAGGACGCCCTAAGATAGCCAGCCCTGTTCTTTTGTTTCTGATTTACATAAAGTTTCAGGAGGACAAGACACTAACTGCCCAGCCCAACATATCTCTAGGTCCACAACGATCAAAACTAAGGCTCCAAAGCTACCAAGACTAGTTAAAACCTCTTGCATCGCAGTCAATGATTCACTGATGGAATTTTAACTAGCCAAGCACAACGGACTTGCTATAAATCAAAACGTTGCTATTTTTATTGCAAATGCTATGTTTATGTATGAACCAACATAAATGGAAGTGCCTTGATGGTGGCGCGGCGTCGCTTTGTCTATGCCCTATGCGTCTGTGCAATATGGTTTCCTATGCAGGGAGTGGCGCAGGCTACTTAAGTACCTTCAAAGCTGGTTTAAATAAACTAGTTGATGCTCGCGACATCTTTCGCATGTTGTAATCTACCTGACATTGGTAGCCAGCGCGAATGGTGTAGATGACATACCAATCAATTGAGATACTTTTTAAGAGCTGTCAAAACGCGGTTCTCTCGTAGATTTTGTATGGCAATAGCAAACTGTGACATCACTGTTTGGTCAACTCAATGACTCAAATATTTATTGATTTCAAAGCAACTAAAAACGAATTTGGCAATTAATTGAAATTAAATCGGGTTTTCAGGCCTAAGAAAAGTGTTTTTTTTTAGAGATTCGTGTCTTGGAATTATTGTTCTATGGTGTCATCTACCCTATTATGTGCATGTCTTGCGTTTGTTTTTATGTCGGGCTAAGTGTTATTTGTTTCGTCCACCAGGAATATCTCCATAGCAACCTGGAGTCTGAATTTGTGCCCGGTTGATGGCAACAGGGTCACCCCATGTGTAACGGATCTTAAACAGCCACTGGCAAATTGTAGAACTGCCTTCTAACATTTTTTAAGTTTACAGCCGTGATGTCACAGTTCGTTTAGAAAACACTAAAGGACAAAAAGTTGTATTGTATTGTTAATTACGTATACTTATATTTGGTAATTTAAATGGATAAAAAATAACCAAGACATCAGAGTATATTCAGTCTAGAAATAAGCATCCACTTCAGTCGCGCAATACCTAGCTAAATCGGCCGCTTTCGCCGCCTGCACAAGGCATTCCAAACCGACACTTGTAGATCGATAATTACAAAACTGAAACACTGGACGCTCCATTTAGATCAGAAGCAATTCAGTCCGCGATTGCATTCAACAATAAATTAATGAAAAAATATTGCGCCATGCATTTCCATAGTCAACCTGTTCCTATACGTCATCTATATAAATAAAAACAAAAGGCCTGACTGACTGACTGACTGACTGACTCATCAACGCCCAGCCCAAACCCTTGGACCTAGAAAGCTGAAATTTTGCACAGAGGTTTAATTTATAATGTAAACAAGGAATAAGGAAGGATTTTTAGAAATTCAACCCCTAAGGGAGTTAAATAGGGGATGGAAGTTTGTATGAAAGTCCGTCAGTTTTAAAGTTAGGATCTTCAAAGTTTGTGTTTAGGCTGATGATTAAAAATTAATTGATACATGTCTCAGCGATTTTCACAATTCCACCCCCAAAGGGTTAAAAAAGGGGATGAAGTTGTTTATAGAAAATCGTCAGTTTTACAGTTAGAATCTTCAAATTTTTTGTTTCGGCTGATGATTAAAAATAATTGATACGTGTCTCAGCGTTTTTCATAATTCTACCCCCAAAGGGTTAAAAAGGGGATGAAGCTGTTGTGTATGAAAGTCCGTCAGTTTTAAAGTTAGGATCTTTAAATTTTGTTTTTAGGCTGATGATTAAAAATTAATTGATACGTGTCTCAGCGTTTTTCACAATTCTACTCTCGAAGGGTTAAAAAGGGGGATGAAGTTGTTTATGGAAAATCGTCAGTTTTACAGTTAGGATCTTCAATTTTTTGTTTCGGCTGATGATTAAAAATAAATTGATACGTGTCTCAGCGTTTTTCATAATTCTACCCCCAAAGGGTTAAAAAGGGGATGAAGCTGTTGTGTATGAAAGACCGTCAGTTTTAAAGTTAGGATCTTCAAATTTTGTGTTTAGGCTGATAATTAAAAATTAATTGATACGTGTCTCAGCGTTTTTCATAATACCACCCCGAAGGGTTAAAAAGGAGAATGAAGTTGTTTATGGAAAGTCCTTAATTTTAAGTAAAACTCACTAAATTTATTATCAATTAATTTATTGTTATGGTTGGAAGCTAACGCAACGGTGTTTTTAAAAATATCAACCCCTGAGGGGGTAAAAGATGATAAGGGGGCTTTATCTGTACAAATAAATAAAATTGAAGTGTCTGTTTGTAATATTAAAACAACCGCATTTCACTACATGCATATGAATGTATATAGGGTACATATACCAAAATAACATTTTTTTCAATTTTTGTCTGTTCTCTTTTTCTTTCCGCTAATTTCTGGAACGGCTGGACCGATTTTGACAGGACTTTCACTGGCAGATAGCTGATGAAATAAGAAGTAACGTAGGCTAGGTACTTCTATTTTAGATAAAATCTATACAGTAACCCTCCTTCTGGCGCAGTCGGGTAAAAATATATAAAAGAAGAAGAAACTGACTGACTGACATATCAACGCACAGCCCAAACCACTGGGTCTACAGATTCCAAATTTGGCAAGTAGGTTCCTTAGGTGGTCAAGGAATGCAATGAGAAAGGATTTTGCCAAAATTCACTCCCTAAGGGGGTGAAAAAGGGCTCCAAAGTTTGTATGGGGAAACAAGATTAGTTAAACTGAATTCGAAACTTAACAGGAGTACTCCTATTGATAATTGAGTAAACATTTGTGTTTTATGCTTTTCAGAATTGAACCCCCAAGAGAGGGAAATGGGGTGACAAAGTATAAAAATCAATGCACAGCCCAAACCGCTGAGTCTAGAGATTCCAAATTTGTCACATAGGTTCCTTATGAGGTTTAGGGGGTGCACTAAGAAAGGATTTTCAAAATTCACCCCCTAAGGGGCTGAAACGGGGGTCCAAAATTTACATGGGGAAATAACATTCGTTAGACTATTTTATTCGAAACTTAACAGGAGTACTCCTATCGATAGATGAGTAAACATTTGTTTCAGGTTTTTTTTGGAATTCAACTCCTAATATGGAGAAATGGGGTGAAAAAGTCTGAAAATCAACTTACAGCCCAAACCACTGGGTCTAGAGATTTAAAATTTAGCACGCGTAGGTTTCTTATGAGGTTTAACGGTGCACTAAGAAAGGATTTTTCAAAATTTACTTCCTAAGGGGGTGAAACGGGACTCGAAAGTTTGTATGGGGAAACAAGATTAGTTAGACTGTTTTATTCAAAACTTCACAGGAGTACTCCTATCTATAAATGGGTAGAAATGGGTTTCAGGTTTTTTCAGAATTCAACCCCTAAAGGGGGAAATGGGTTTGGTATTGTTTGTATGGTGTATCGGGTCTGGTGTATTACAAAAACAGCGATTTTAAGATTTAATTCTTATTCTTTCTTATTCTTTATTGCACACAAAATTAAAAAAGTATACACACAAATTAAAATATATAGCTTATGTACAACGGCGAGCTTAACCCAGAATTGGGTTTTCTTACAGCAAACCTTTAATGTGGCGTTTAATGTGGCGGACCTGAAATACCATCATCTCCTGTTGGGGTGCGATGACCCCATCGCACCCCAACATAGACCGAAATGTCTAAAAATCAATATGGGTGTCGATTCCGAGATTATCATTGGTGCTGATTACGAATATGGCATTTATTTTTGGATCCAAAAGATGGTGGATTCGACTTCTATACAGGATTATTGTTGATTTATTGTGATGATTGTGATATCGATGATGGTGATTGTGATAGTGATTAGAATAGTGATGGTGATGGTTGATGTGATAACGATGATGGTGATGGTGATTGTGATTGCGACAGTGATAATGATGGTGATTGTGATAGTGATTGTGATGATTATAATTGTGACTTGAAATTTGCCACATTGATAGTTTATAACCTGGATTAACATATAGGATACTATTTATCCCTTTAGTATGATCCCGTGGGACAGTTACCGAACTTCACGCGGGCGAAGCCGCGGGCAACAGCTAGTTTGACATATACGTTCCCGCGCTTCAAACGCCAATCAGCGGGCAGTATCGCGCTGAGAGCGTGCGCGAGCGCGCGTTCCACTTTCAAATTTAAAATCACGTTCGAATTGACAGCCAGTGTTATTTGAAATAGTGTTAAGTTTAGTGTTTATATTTTTTATGAATAATTGTGGATATTGAACCTCTTTGGTTGAACGGAATTGGAGTTTCTAATTGAAGGTTTGTTATTAGTTACGATTGTTTGTGGTTTGAAATTTTGAATTAGGTAATGCTAAGTAAAATATTATAAAATCATTCCAAGCGTATTGTGAAATGTTTTTGTTGTGATACCAGTCTAGGTCAGTCGTAGTAATGAGTCGTTTGTAGCTTCGTAGTCAGTAGTAAAATTTCGTAAGTTTCTTCGTGACAAAGAATTTATGGAAATATTTATGTAAATTAGGAATGTTTATGTGACATGTTAACTAAAATAAGATACTGTTGAAGCTCTGTTAGACCTTTAATACTGATGTTCTAAAGTTAATTCCATGCAACTTGAGTTCTTTACTTCAAAACGCACTTATCATGTTTGTTTGACACTTAACTTTGCACTTACTAACTTTAAGTGACTTGGCCTAGTACACAGTGTAAGTAGCTACATATGCCTAATACATGCCCATTTGAATAATTATGAATATAAATGCGCATTTCCAACAACATAACGTTGTAAGTTAATGAATTTGCAAAAGACATCAACGAGCGAACATAATACGGTATTTAATAAGTTGAATGTTCCAGAAAATAACATTATTATTTTATTATGTACGTTATTATCATCGTATCTTCTGATTAAGTTACTCTGCTATAGGTGTTGAGTCACTGTACTTGACAAATGATGAATGATTTTTTAATAAGTTATGCGACTACATTGTGCGATACACTTCCAGTGTCAAAGAGAGTGCAAATAATATTGATGCGTGCATACTCTTTGCTACTAATTTCAGCTTTTAGTTCAGTTCTCTTCGCGAAAGATTGGAATATATTTTTGCTGGAGTCTAAACAAAGACACCGTCCAAAAACCATCTGCAACTGAAACTGATCTATGAAAGGGTAGTTTTAAATAGTCTAATATCCAGCTGCGATAGCTTAGTGGTATGACCGTCGGACCGTCATGTCATAGGTCCTAAGTTCGAACCCAAGACATGTACCCTTGGTTCATGTGCATGTTGTATAATTATCACCTGCTTTGGTGAAGCCAAACATTCGTGAGGAAACCAGCCTCCACCTGAGAGATATTTCTCGACGGAATGTAAAGACCAAGTCAGAGGCCCATGGGCGGCATAAAAAGTCTGACGCCAGGTTAGTTAGGCACCAACAACGATAAAGAAGAAGATTACTAGTCTAATACCACGTAGGATCTCGCTCTTCACAGTAACACTTGTATGTCTATCGAGGACACTCCCGCCTGACCACCACTAAGCTAAGTTTTGCTTGCACTCGCAACATAGAAACGCTCTCTAGCCCCGCCCCGTTGACTTTGTATAGAAATAATGAATGAAAAGATACCGAATCGGTCGAGCGCACTGACGACGCACGCCAAACGAGAGGTATTGTTATTTTGCGCGCCAAAGTTGAGGCTTTCCTAATAGGCCCAAACTTTAAGGGGGCGTGGCTCGGCGCCTCCGCATGATTTAAGCGAAAAAAAAATTAAGTGGTCAGGCGGAAAAGACCACGATAGTACTTACCAGTTGCAGGAACCACTACATCAACAAAGCAATAGTGTTACAAACACAACATATACTTATAAATAATTATTTACTCATTTGGACGCAATGAGGCGTAATAACATGTGTGTACGATGATATGTTAGCACACTGACGCATTGTACGACAGACTGTTCAAATCATAACAGCTAACAAAGACATTTGACTATGTCAGAATTACCTAGCTACTTTGAAATTGTTTTTGAACCAATTATGGTAGCCATATCGAGTCTCATAAGTAAGGGAATAAACTAAATGATTATTTATGTTCGATCCCCAGCTCTCGTTCTATTTTGTTATGGTGTAAATAGACCCTTATCGAAGCCGAAAGGCACTTGTTCTCCCCGTCATTGCGATAATTTCTTTGTTCTTGGCCATACCTGGGAACCTACTAGTTACGGAGATTTTGGAGGTCAAAGTTCCGACTTTTTCACAAGTTTTATTTAGAAGTATGATGTTGTAACAGCCGGTAGGCAGTCGCTGATGGAAAATACTGGTACTCAGCTGCATCCAGTTGGACTGGAAGCCGACGTTGAACCCAGCGTAGAAAAAAGCTACAAAGAAAATAATTACGATGATGGATTGAACTTTCGCGTAAAGGTTTCGATACATCCCGGATAATATGATAAAAATAAAGCAAAGCCAAGGCGAAAGGAAAGCAGCCCTTTCCCTGTAATTGGACACATCAGGCTCATATCAAATAATATAGGAAAGGATAACATTTTAGTTCGGAACACAAGCATAAACTTTCTTGAACAAATTAAATACTTAAACCGGGGCGTAAAACTACAACCAATTACATAAATAACCGTGTAATTCGATTATATGATGTTATGTTATGATTGCAAACAATTCATTAACTCTACGTATTTCGTATCGTCGTAAATTAAACTTTCAACATAACACTCCTCAGATTAGTTCTGGTCGAGAGAGGACATAACATCGCTCCTAATCACACGTTTGTCGACTTATTATCACTTGTTCAAACTAACCAGAAGAATTGTAAGAGCGTGAATAGCGACAAGTTCAAATTGCCAAGTATTTCTAAATAATAATAACTTGGGAAACTTGTAGGTATAAGATTATTATATTTATTTATAGTTCAAAGGAAATGGAGTAGTTTGGGAATATCATCACGCCTGTAATCCCGGAAGGATTAGGCAGAGGGGATGAGATCAGTACATTATAGGAATCAGTCCTAACAGAACGCAAGGACTTAAACCTATATAAAGAAAGAAAAGAGGGGAAAAACATAACCCTTTCTTGGCAGTCGGGTAACAATGGCTAGCCAGTTCGAAGGAGACAAGTATCTGGATGTGTATCAATAAAAGCAATATCATTAGGGAAAGGTATTTCTTATTTTTTGCCTAAGTAATTGGTTATTGCAATGGTGGCTAAATAAAAACAGCCGCTCGGATCAGCTTCACGAACACGTGAAACCGTTGGTCCCGGCTCTCAGTTTTAGATCTTTGACAGTCGTAACAGGTAGTCAGTGGCCCAATAGTCTGACAACCAGTCTTACCAAAGAGTATCATAATATTATCCAGTACTAACTGGGTTTTGGAGGTTAGAGGCATTCGCTCCAAGTAAAATACTGGAATTCAGCTGCATACGGTTAGACTGGAAGCGACCCAAATATAGCCGGGAAAAGGCCAGGCAGCTTCGCCTTTGTCTTTATTCCCAGGGATTGAACTGACCTACTGACTGAGCGGTGTGGTATCCGGCAGAGTAGAATAGAACCAACCCATTACACTCACGGGTTTCGTATAAGGCGAAAAAGGCCGAACACCTTGCGCCTCCGTAGACCAGAGAATGGGCAGCAGCGTTTTCTGTTAGTCTTTCATCACTGCGATCTCCAATCCGCCTGCCAAGCGTGGAGATTACAGCAAATTCTTCCCATCATGGGAGAGGCTTATGTCTAGCAGTGGACGTTATGGGCTGTTGTAGTAGTAGTAGAACTGACCTAAACCGACAGAAGTCAGCAATATAAGTACCATATTTACCGTTTCCCAATCCACAAAGAATGTTATCATAAAGAAACAAAGCTGGAGAGGCGTGCGTGATTGATCTAAGTGTGAGATGTGTTAACAGTACTAGAAGTATAGCGGGCACACCACATGCTATGTGCCATACGGTTGATATGTTAGGTACCGCAATCCCGCAAAATCATATAGAACACGGTATTTTACAACTGCGAAATTCATAGTGGATTACCGTTGGCGACAACGAGAAAAAAAATGGCTTGAAAGGAAATCTCAAAGCCTTACGAATCAATTTATTTTTTGGCCAAAATATAGAAAGCAGGTGCTATGGTTTCGGCTAAAGTGGAGACAAGCTGAGCGTTACGGAGACGTGTGAAATAATTTACCAACCACTATTTACATCTATTGCCACACTAGTGCAACGAGGCTTGTGTCCTGGACACCAAATAGTTGATAGTTGTTTATATTATATTACATGAGATATCGTCTAAGACTCGGAGGTTGCCAGACTATTCTCTCACTACAACTTTAAATCATCATTTCAAATATTGGCTTCTTTCGACCCCAAAAACCTAAGTCCTTACCAATCTCATCATCATCATCATCCACAGCAGATTTCACCCACTGCTGGGTATAGGCCTGTCTTTGCTTGTGCCAAGCTGTTCTTGTGCCAGCCTCATGCAGGGTATGCCCTCGTTGGCTACAATGTCATCTGCCCTTCTCACCGCCGGATTACCAACACTTCTCTTTCCATTCCTTGGACGCCACTCGATTACAGGTTTACTCCTCCTACCATCACCGCGCCTAGCTAGGTTTCCAAAATTCCAATATATATCAAACATCCTTACCAACCTACTATAGGAGTATTAAAAAGTATCTATGTAACTCCTGATACCCACTCTACTATGCACAATACAATAGCAAACCTTATTGAAGGTCCTTACGTGGTCCAAGGTCCACAATTCTCTTGTGGCATCCTTGAGCTCGTTGCCTTCGTTTGCTCTGTTTAGTTTGTTTTATAAGTGCTGCCCTTTCTATGCTCTATACATTGTTATAAAGGCTGTTTATGCCGTTTTAGAAACCATGTAGGTTTAAGCAGGTATTACAATGAAAACACTCATAATACACACGAGTGCTGAAACTGTTAGCAGATGTGGATATACCCATTATCATTATCCATCCCCACATTACAGCATATCACGATCTAAGTATCTATCCAAGTCACACAAATCCGTGTATTCTTAAACAAATACATTTGCGTAGACCGTAGTAATAACGTTAGCACTTACACTTTCTTGTGTAAATATTTAAAGAGCGAGTGTTGTCGAAATTGCTAAACTAGTACCTAGTACCTATTTCATTCAATACAAATGTGCTAATGATTGGCAAACTCTTTAGACTTGAGCATTTCGTTTTTGAATGTTAATCATAGAGGTCAGTTGAACAGGAAACCTTTACTAGGGGGATGATTATGATGAACAGGTAATACATACAATACATCATTAATATGGAGTGCATAATATGCATTATGCACTGCCAATAAATACGAATCCGTAATCGTAGTTTATTGTCAGCATTCAGCAACGATAAGTTTTATCTCGTCCAGAATCGAAGTCGCGACCCTGAGGTCTGACAGCGAACATTCCACCGCTGAGCTATTTAGGTCGTCCGCTACTGATATTATAGATATATAAGGTTTCTGAATCGTATATGTTTGTTGGTAGTTGTAGCTCTGCGATTTTTCTTCCATACAAACTTCAACTTATGGGGATCCCAAGAAAATAAGAAAGGTTTCGCAAAAACTTTCCATAGTGTTTCTCAACTTTGACGGGTGTAAAAAAAACCATTTAACACAGCCGAAAGGTACCTGTTCTCCCCGTCATTGCGATAATTTTTTGGCCAATACCTGGGAACCTTCTACGGAGATAATATTGGGAATAGAAGTTCTAAATTTTTCACCCAAAAAAAAGTAGTTTCCCAGCAATATTTTTTGCGTAGAGTTACTTAGTTTGATGTACATTATGTTTGGTTGACGGCTTCGTAAGGGTCCGCTTACACCTTGGATGTATAATTTCCCTCTAAGGAAAGTTTTCTGCCTATTCTTCAGATGTTTAGTGCCCGACAGATAGTTAATCATCTACATAAACTATTTGGTATGAATATGTACTTCATTAATGTCGCTTTGTCGATTGTCAATACCACACCTCATGAGTCATCGCGTTGATTATAATTTTAATTATGACTCAACATTTTTCGTGTAATTACTATTATAAATACCTGCATAATATCTTAGCTAAGAGCCACTGGCCTCTAGCAGAGGCCTTTGGAATCATCAGAGGCGGAGGCAGCCCAATAACCATAATAACTGCGTCAACATCGCTTTTACACAAGACAAGACTGTGATCCGTCTCATCATCATCAGCCTATAATGTTCCCACTGCTGGGACACGGCCTCCTCTCAATAAGAGGGAATGGGCTATTATCCACCACGCGGGCCCAGTGCGGATTGGTAGATGTCACATGTCTTCGAATTTTTGGTTCTAGGACATGCCAGTTTCCTCACGATGTTTTCCTTCACCGTTTTGAGAGCTGTAGTGATGAAATAAATTACACAAAGTAAGGCGCCTGGCTGGGTTCGAACCCACACTGTTCGTAAGTCGGGGCCGCCACCACTGGGCCAACGCTGCTCTATGATCCGTCTAAATAAACTAATAAACATGGCGCACAAGTCCAATCATCGAAGATATAGGACTAGAGGAGCAAGCACCTCTCTCCTTAAACTTGTCATAATCTTGTTATGTCAATAGTTTGACAAAAGGCACGTTTGTCAAAAGCCCTGTATCCTTTAATTAAGTTCCAAAATGTCATGGACTAAAGACAGTAGCGTTCGCCAATAAATCGATACGTATAAGCTCAACTATCGAAATATTGACACCACATAAAAATGTTGCGGAAATAAAACAACTCAATAAAACCATACCATACGATCATTAAGTTCATGGACAGTCACCAATTCGCACATTGTACCGTTAGCCAATAAATTATACCAATTTTGGAGTTTTGAACATTCACAAGTTGTTTTATATATGGTCATACAATACTTTACGTCAGCCTGCAATATAGAAGAGGGGGGTAATCTAGTGTGATAACATGAGAAAGATTTCAAAATAATCTTTGTCCTACTAAGAATCTAAGTTGTCGCGTAGCCGCAAAAAAACACAGTGTATGTAAGGCCAAAGTTCAGCTAAGATACTCAGGCAATATTTCTTTTCACATAAAATCCTCATTTTGGCTCATATGACTTCGAAAGTATGTAGACGTAATGTTATGATAAGTAATTGTGTAAACAAAATATATCCAAGCGATTACAGCAATAAAGACAGACTTGCTGTCTATTATTGAAGATCTCTGAAGATCAGCATCAGATTCAGATCTTCACCAAATTAAAGGACCACCGCCAAATAATACTCTTCCAAACAAAAAAAGAATCATCCAAATCGGTCCACAATAGGCGGAGAAATCGGTGAACAATGAACATATGTTTAAAAAAAAATACATACAGTCCAACATAGAACGTCCTCCTTTTGGAAGTCGGTTAAAAAGCAGACACACAGAGAGACACGAAACGCGACAAGACATCGCAAATAAGATCATAGTTATGCATTCCGAGCTTTCAAGAAGGACCGTTCATTGATATATCAAACTAACGTAGTTTTCCTCCACTCCTCATCGTATTCTAGTAAAAACAAAAAAAAAATGACGTAATACACGAACGAGCGCTGTATGATATTGAGTAAAATGCAAATGCTTGTTGACTCACTACATTAACATGCCGTATGCGTAGGCGACAGTGTATGCCCAATTATATTGACCCTTCGCTGTGGCGCTGCTAGCAATGGGATGTTTTACAATCCTATACTATTAACCTTAGTTCTCTACTTCACCGGGGGTCACGTTAAAATTGCCGTTAGCTACGAAGCCTTTACTTAATACAGTTCAAATAATATTTTACCATTACAAACTCCTTTTATTTGTTGCATTACGAATTACTCGGTTGTTTCTCGTTGAAATATTGGCAGTTATCTTTATTACAATTTGTAAGACTCAGTTGGTGCCGATGTCGAATGGACATTCCACGATGTAATTTTGGGGTTTTGTTTATAAAACCACGGTTTTTAATCTTATGCAAAGATGCTTGGAGAACAGTTTGGAATGCAATGCCTGACTGTGACTACCGATCTATACAAAGCCCTCTGTGTAATTTGATTATTATCTTCACAGATGATAAAGATGATGTTCTTCTATTTTTCTGTTCCTTTCTTCTTTTCTGTATTTTGCGTGTTTAAATCTACACTAATATTATAAAGAGTTTGTGTGTGTGTATGTTTGTAATGAATAAACTCAAAAACTATTGCACCGATTTCAAAAAATTCTTTCAACATTAGAAAGCTACATTCACCCAGAGTAACTTAGGCTATATTTTATCCCCGTAATCCCACGGGAACGGGAACTACGCGGGTGAAACCACGTGACGTCCGCTAGTAGGCAATCAAACTGTTAAATAAATAAATAAAAATTACTCCTCATGTGAGGAGTCAACTACACTGCTAAAGTCTATTGACTTTAGCAGTGTAGTTGACTCCTCACATGATCCTTCTAAAAATGTTGTTAAAATGGAAAATATAGCTTTTTTTTTTTTTCGTCGAGGCATCTCGCAGGTCAACCTATGGGGCTGACTTCTGCTTAACCGGACTATCTTGTGGATGGCTTGAGCGTAAAGTTTCCAGCCAGGGGCTAAACACTTGATGAACTAAGCGACAGCGCGCTAAGGGCACCCCCTTTGGGTTACGATTACGACTCGAGCCGGAAAATTTACCTAAGAATCGTAGTAGGTTTTATATTCTGTAATATTTGCTTAACTTCACGGGAATAGGTAACGCTAGAGTATATGTATGTATCGGAAATGTAAATCTCTTTTATTTAGTGCGTCTTGCTCGCCGACAAATGAAACTAGCCCTGATGTACCTACATAGCCCTATTTAAACTTTTAGTGCAAAACTCATTTACTTTTATCGCAAAATACAGAAAGTTACAATACGATTACGACCCGCATACAACGATAAATTTATTCGGTTACCTTGTTGTTCACATTAAGCGCCGACATTTTATGCGTTGATATAAAATGTTGCGTTGAATGACTTTATAATATCAAAATAAATTAAACCTGGCTTAAGTTTACCCTTAACGAAGCAGAAAGACATAATATGTTCTCCCGCGCCATTGCGATCGTTTTTAACAAAATTTGTCAACAAAACAGAAACTTTACCATACGTATATTTTGATTGAGTAAGGGATACCTATCTCACGATTTTAATCTTTGAGGTAGGATCTGTAGAATACCGAAGTTAAAGTAAGTATTATCATTTTATTCACATCTGCATACCCAGAATGTAGTGGAACCGGTCTCTCGTAAAAAGACGAACAAACATACATTTTATCAGTCGCATCTGTTTCGTTGGCTGCATAAAAACGCAACTATACGAAATATAAAACCTTAAGTTTAGTACGGCTGTTTACATTTACTGCTGCGCTAAAAGGGACGTAAAATATTACGCTTTTCGTTCATTGGCCACAATTTGATATGCTTTTTAAGTAGGTACCTGTTTCAATTGGTACTCTCTGTAGTATTTTGGGTAATGCTGGAAAAAGTTACAAATGAGTACGTATATACGACCGAAAACACTGGTGGTCGACCACTTTTCACTGTAATGCCTTGATTAATAAAGTTGAAAAGTGGTCAACCGTGCGAAAACATGAAGTAAATTACGCTTTGCCTTAGAAAAATCTACTTTTCGCAGACAAGATCCAGTTTATCTAACCTAGGTCACATACTCATTGGTTTTCTTTCTATAGCTAAGCTGGTCCTTTAAATATTAACTGGACTTGTTTCAGAATTAGATTGGATTATGGTCCTTGCATCCCTAACTACCATCAACCAAAAATAAACTTAAAATGATAAGGATGAAATCTAGTAAAACATACTTACATAAAATTAACAAGGAAATTGCAGATACCAGTTACATTGTACAAACATTTTCAAGGCAAACAGGCAGTAAACGTAACGAGACACGTTGAAGAAAGCCTCAAGCCTCAAGTATGTACGCGGACCCGCCAAGAATTATAGTTATCGACTGCTGTCTTACTTTATAGACCAGCTGAAAATAAGTGACACGTAATTACGTTAGCTTTTAGCTGAACTCCTAATTAATAGCTAGGCGTTTTGTATTCAATAAACAACATTGAAGCGAATTGCCAGCCACACAAACATCAACGCAATAAAACACTTGATTAAACGAAGATGATCACTTTGCTTACAACCTGTATACAAGGTGGAAGGGACGACGCATTCTTAAACATACATTCTGAACGTATTCAGAGGGTTCAGAATAATACATTTTCAATAATCGAAATGGTATTTCATGCTAAGAGCATAATGCTGTAACTTTGTGAGGACGGCGAAGCAAATGCGATTATGCGAGTGAATTCCCTAACCCTCGAGTAGTTTTTTTGCGAAGGGTTGCAAACAACTTATATTCATCCCATACAGACGGTATTCTGAGGATTATTAAACGAGAAAGAAAGGTATTCCTTGGTGTAAGAGACCATTAAATTAACCAAGCCGTTTGACCTGACTTCTAAACTCCATATTTGAGTGCAATAGGCAACCTAGATCTTCAAAACGAGGCTCAAATTGTTTCCTCGTACGCATTCAGTCCACGTCGCTCCCCGAGGCACCAACCACTGTTCCTCAACCCAGCTCACGCACCTCACCATATCATCACGCCTTCAGAAACGGAGCTAACTGTAAACCGACCGCCAGTGCGAAAAGGACTCTATATTTGTTGGAAGTGGGTTGATTATTGAGGTTATTGTGGGCTTATCTGCTTCCGATTTCGATGATATTGTTTGATTTTCGTGTCCTTTTGGATGGCAGGTGTGAAACTTTGTTTATTAAATAGTTGGAGTAGTGACATTCTCAGACTGATTGTCTGATTCCTTTACAATTACAGGTTCACAGTATGTTAGCACCAGCACGGACAACTTGTGACCTGTTACCGATACAACTTTTCTGTTGCTGTACAAATACTTTTATTTCCTAGAGATGTCCGTGTCTCCGTGTTCAGAACTGCGTCCCCCAACTTGTCCATGTCGGATTGTACGACTCGGTCCGACTAATTATTTGGTGTTAGTAATAAAAATACAAAGTGCAAACAGCTTCTCTACACGAAGCCTTCAGTCAAGCATTCTGTACATCAAACTAAAAGTAACTACGGAAAAAATATTGCTGGGAAAAGACAAGTTAGTGCCTTTCGGCTTCGGTAATTTTACACCCATAATCATTTTCTACCGAATAGTAGGTACCGATTGTTTCTCCTTTTGGCTATTGTCATTCGTGATTGTGACTCGACCTGTTGCTGTCTGGTCCAGCTCTTATCGAATAAACAATCAAATATCATTCCGTAGGTATTTGTCTACAGTTACGTAAGCCTTTGAGATTGCTTCGATAACTGGTAATTCATGACTCGTTATTGTATAACCATCAAGTTTCTTGATTGATACTAATATCAGGTCTATTCTTCTATTCATTATCATTATTTTATTGTTCCTGTCCTTTTCACATATAGAGTCGGCGCAACACGTTTTTTTCCATTCTCTCCTGTCCATCGTCACGCTATTTTAACTTCTTTTCCCTTCATATCATTGCTCACATAATCCATCCATCCTGGGGGCACGGTAACGACTAACGGTAGTGGCCGGAACTCTACACCTTATAGTCAAAATATGTGGCTTATCCGTTTCGTTCCTAGAACTTGTATAAGAAATTGTATACCTAATAGAAAAGTGAATAATTTTTTCTCTATTAGGTCTCTAGCTCTCTGCAACGCTTAGTTTTAAAGATATCCGTGGCCGCGCGATTCTCCGCGTTTCGATGGCGCGGCCACGTTCAAACCCTTATCACTTTTTAAACTTTGACAAATTTATGGTTTTGGGAATAAACTTTCACATAGTTTAAAAAAAAAAACACCGTGGTCGCGCCATCGAAACGTACACCAAAATTTTACTTGAAAATGTTTTTGGTGGGATATTAATATCAGGACCATTCTACTTTCATGTTCACAAAAATATGATAACTCTTAATCTGTCTCCGTCTACATGTTTGTTTGTTACGTCAAGAGATGGGTCGAGCCTTGAGGATTCACATTGGCACATAGGCAAACTTAAGTACCCATAAATGAGATGCTCAATTCGAAGACCGACGAAACCGCCATTGGTCCGTGTGGACTGTAGCCCACTCGATTTGATTCCCAGGTCGAGCAGTGTTATTGGGTTTTTCCATTAGGAATTTCTCAGTAGCAGCCATGGAGTCTGGATTTGTGCCTAGATAATGGCAATAGGCTCGTCCCCTATTACATGAGACTTAAACATAACTGGCGAAATGTGGGTGTACTATGTACACCTCTGCCTAACCCTTCGAAGATTACAGGCGTGATGTTATGATAAGCAGTAAATGATAATCAGGCAAACGTTTATTCGTGACTAAAAATCGCAAGCACTTCAAACATTAAGGTACCCTAGTCTGTCGAATTCACATCCCAAACTTTCATGTAGAGTGGCGTTGACAAGAAAATTCAATTTTACTTCTTGCTAACAACTTTGAACGTAATTTTCGTAGAACTTGGAGCCCTTCTAATGCTGTCTGTGTCACGAGTAATGAAGTACATACTTCGCATGGTACATTAACATGATACAAAGTATTAAGTACTGTTTATGTCTTAGGAATGTTGTTTTTACTACAGAGACTGTTATGGCTACGGGACTGTGTTACTTTGGTTTGTTTTGTGATATTGTCTACAGTTAAATATTAATTTTATTTTTGTTGTCTTGAATAGTCTTGATGTTTTCTTGATGAAAGTTAAACTGATCGAGTATCTATAGCTTGGCTAGATAAGAGTCAAAGAGCATTTATACTGTAAAAAAAATCGGAGCAGTCTTTGAGGACTGCCGATAGAAGTGAAAACAAAAAGTACACAGGCCCCGCCCCAGTCGTAGCACTGGGTATGCCCCGCGCATGCCTATGTGGTGCTACGCCGTAGCGGATGCTACGAGTGCTACGAACGGCTACGAAGCGTGACCGCACGTTACGTTACGTGACGATGAGTTCAAAGTTTTCCCTTCACCCAAAAAGTGCTCAACGCGGCTAAAGAAGTTTTCACTTCAAAAATAAGATATTACTTATCGTTCCAAAGTACCAAAAATTTAAACCCCTTTTTTGTTGAACCTGTTATTTATTTTAGTTTGAGCTCATCAGTTGGTCAATTGAATAACATTCATCATCATCATCATCAGCCTATAATGTTCCCGCGGCCTCCTCTCTATGAGAGGGAATGGGCTATAATATAACTCCACCACGCGGGCCCAGTGCGGATTGGTAGATGTCACATGTCTTCGAATTTTAGGTTCTAGGACATGATGATTTCCTCACTATGTTTTCCTTCACCGTTTTAAGAGCAGTGGTGATGAAATAAATTACACAAAGTAATGCGCCTGCCTATGTTCGAATCCACGACTTACTGTTTGTGAGTCAGGGCCGCCACCACTGGGCCACCGCTGCTCTCCTTTGAATAACATTACCTATTTGCACTTAATATAAGAATGTCAACTTAATTAAATGAAACCGCACATAGCCACAGAAATATTTGGGCCAGTATTGCTCAAACCGACAAAACATTAGGACGCGCATAAAGGAAGAGACACACCATGCCATTTGTGTAAACTAAACCACTCGTCCCACTTACACACATTCGGTGCTCAAACAATTGAAACAATGGAGCATCGAGCATCGCTCTCCAAAGTCGAATCAAATCCTTGTTTCCTATTAATCTACACTAATATTATTAAGAGGAAAGATTTGTATTTTTGTGTGTGTGTATGTTTGTAATGAAAAAACTCAAAAACATCTGCGCCGATTTCAAAAATTCTTTCACCATTAGAAAGCTACATTCACCCTGAGTAACATAGGCTGTATTTTATTTCCGTACTCTTACGGGAACGGAAACTACACGGGTGAAACCGCATGACGTCCGCTAGTGTTGGATATAAACAATATCAACCTAATGCTAGTTTAATTAAGTTGAGTTCAGAATGTCTAGATCTGTTTTCAGAATGATTATAACTGTTGAACAAGACGTTTAGAAGTTATGGTGGAATATACAGGGTCACTTTTTATCGCTTTAAAAAAAAATGGGTATAATAGGTGAACGGAGTAGAAGCAAATGGCATGTTTTTAATAAATAATTCGAAATTAAAATCATTCACGAATAGGGTATATGCATGATTTTTTTTATTACTCTAAACAAAGCGTATTAACATCAGAAATAGCAAAGTAAAATTATTTTTTTAATATCTTGAAAAAACACTAAGTTATAAGCATTTGAAACTGCTGATTAGACAGAGAGATTCGATAAAGCGAATGACGTCATTCGCTGCATCGACGTACAAAATCCATACTAAATTCTGTTTATCTAGAAAGAGATAGAAACAAAAGTTTAAATGGTTATAACTTTTGTGTTGGTTGGCCGATTTATGTCTTGTTTTCGCTTTTAGTCATTATTTTTTAGATCTTTAACATTCCGTATCGAAATGAAGAAAATAAAATGTATGCATATTCCCTATTGCGTATGATTTGAAATTCGATGTTTTTTTTTTTTTCAAAATTTCTGTTTCTTTGTTCTAATATAAGTTAAAATTTGTAGCGTTTTTTGATGATGGATCAACTTTTTTCTAAGCTGTTGAAAAAAAAAGCTAGGTATAAGCTTCTATTCCGTTCACCCGTTCACCTAATATATCCATTTTTTTTAAAGGGATAAAATAGTCATCCTGCATAGTAAAGAAACTTACAAACATACATAAACCCTGAAAACATAAGGCACCTTTTTAGGGCAGTCGTGTAAAAAGTTTGTAGTTAAAAGCGCGAACTGAACTTTATATAAATGGGTTTTAAAGTTGTTTCCTCAAAAACATGATGATGATGTGTTTACATATTTGGAAACTACATAGCGAACGCAGTGTAAGTAAGTGCAAGACGCAATGAAGTTTAATAACAAAAGTAAGTTATTTAATCATGTACATGTTGCGTATCCTTCCGTGTTGGCTGCAATTAAAGCCGTTTCTTTAGTTTTTGTGGCGTTGCATCGTTACTGAGTGATGGAGTGTTATAATTGATACCGACTATGTTTATTGGTGCTAAGTGGGTGGTCAGTGTGGAGGAAGTGTGTCTCTGTACTTGTGAAAATCGGGTAAAATTTTTGTGAGTTATGACTAAATGCCATCTCATCTATAGAACCATGTAAGTGCATTAGGTACTATAAGTACATTGTATTCAGTTTATACATTGATACTTAGCCGTAATACCAAAAACAACTTCTATACCGTTATATACCTTTTGTCCATGACTGCGGAGCAATATGCACCTTTTATAACCTTGTTATAGAAGATCTTTACTATTAAATGACATAGATTTTATAAATATACATTCTGGGGCAGAACCTCATACAATTTTTACCCTTCTCCTTTTACAAACATAATGGTCCTTGGATCTTCAGGGTGAGGTATACCTAAGTATGTACCTATATCAAACATGAGTATATTTAGACAGATCACACATACATTCTTTCTAACAGATCGAAGTGTTAGTTTACGCAGTTTTGTCTCAGTATCTTTACATAAAAGTTAACTAAGACCAGCGTTTAGTAAGAAGTGCTAACATACATATTAGTAATGCAAAAGCTGTGTACCTACTTGTCTCAAAACATGTCTGACTCATTGTGGCTCAGTTCGTGTTAAGTCTAAAAAGACCGGAATGGGAATGTCCTAAGTTATGAACCTATAAGTAAACAAACTGCAACGACTGCTGCATTAAATGCGTATTTCCCGATCAGTAATTGAGCCTCATAAAATTGCGTGCTTTGTAACACTTCTCAGAGATAATATCAAGGAAATAGCCGATACTTTCCACTGGTTTTATCAAATCAAACCATTTCACTTATTAGGCAAGTAGGTACTCTCCAAAAATCAGAACCAGCTCTACAATTTATCGATGAAAGGTAACTTACATCTGTGTCTAGCTTTCTAAGCCTTTTAATGATTTTTGTGATTTTTATATACATTCTTTTTGGATAGAACTTGTTATGAATTTTATATGATTATTGTGAATGTGGGGACCATGTGGGTCACATAATTATATATTTTGTTTATTTTTTCTCACAACTGTCTGACAGTTTGAGTACTCTAAGCGACCTACCCAAATGTCCTTTCTTTGGTATTGTTCGCCGTTTCGTTGAGCTCCTTGAGTTATAAGTCGAGCTACACGTTAACTGACAAATGCTTGCACTGACTGGACAGGTCCACTCAAATCTGCATGGTTCTTTCTTCTTTTGAAGAAAGAACCATGCAGATTAGTGTCTGATATGGTCTTTTGAAGAAAGAACCATATCAGACACTAATCTGCATAGTCCTCATGTGAATTGAGCAAGATTGTCTGGACTTTAAAAGAGACTATGACCTCTGAGTTTGTTTCGGCTGTTTCTTCTCAGAGTAGTCAGGTACGAAACACCGGCCCCATCTAGTTTTAAAAAATGACGTGTAAAAGAGTTTGTAAAAACCTACTTGCAAAATAAACATCATTTATCATTTAAGCTTGCTTCTAAAATAGGCCTAGGTAGGCGCTACTCTTGGCAGTTGTTAATTTAAGCAGCACCAACTGTGTTTCCTAAACAAGAAGGAAGCGGTGTTACATAATTATCATGAATGTCCCTTATAATAAGGGGCAAGAAACTATGGCCATTGATCGAGCAAACAGACAGGCTACTACTGATAATTTCTTAAATCAGAAACGATTAACACTGCCTAAACAAACGAGCCTAGGATTCTACGCATACATCGCGCCTGCAACCACTAGAGCTAGACTAACTAAGTAGGATGTAGTGGATATAGTAATAGTAGTTAGTTGCATAATGAAGCAACAGAACACAAAACTAGATAGTGGTGTCGATTCTGTTGTGCACAAACTAACATAATTTAGGCTATTGCTATCTTTTTCTCTCTTAATAAAACGAGAAAGAGACGGACGTAATTTAGAGCTGTCAAATTTAGTTGGAACTAATATTTCTATACAAATGAAGGGTGCACGTAAAAACATGTCGACTAAAAACACGGTGAAGCGCAAGACATAAACTAGTTTGACATCTCTAACTTAGATCATAGCTATAGCCGTCTTTTTCTTGCACTGCCTTTTAGTAAAAGATAGCAATAGCCTAAATTAAGTTTAGTTTGTGCACAACAGAATCGACACCAGTAGCTACTACGCTGAACATTAAAAGTTTCTACCATAACGACGCGCGACGGGGTGCACAGCACACAGTACGGTCTACAATCATATCTCCAGACTGTTTTCACAACAAACAGTTCATTGGACTGTAATTGAGATAAGAATTTATTTAAACAAAGAATAAAACCACAACCTATTTTCTAGTAGAAGCGAAACTCAGGTGCTTTCCTATCCGGGGTTGCGGGACTGTTCGAAAGAGATACCGTGGCCCCGGAACACAAAGGGCGATGAAGGAACATGGTTGGGTTTTATCAGTAAAAGTCTGACACTCCCTCCTGCTCCGCCCAGAGCGGGAGGAGTCATTTGATGATTTCCCATCCGAAAAAAAGTCGGTATACGGGCGAAAGTTTTACGTGACAACGACTTTGAGTGGTAAAATAAACTTTTTATGTCTGTCTCTCTCGCTCTTAGGCGGGACGCGTGCCTCTCACTCGCTCTCATTGTGAGCGCATAACGTGAGCGGAGCGTTACCCAGTTTCTTGAAGTGTCACCCGGCAAACCAATTTATAAGACGTTGTCACGTCAAAAAGGTGCTTTCCTATAGGCACACAAAGGGTAAACAAATAAACACACATCTACTGTCATCTATAGCCACTCCAATTACATCATCTGCCTAGCCATGCAGCTGAATACCATTACATATTTTACATGGAGCGACTGCCTATCTGACCCCCACAATCCTGTTAGTACTGGGTATTACAATACCCCTTGGTAAGACTGGTTGTCAGACTTGCGGGCAACTGACGTGGTTTCGTTCGGATCACGAGTTTCGCATCTATTCGAGGCATTATTTCTTCGTCTTTACTCTTACTAAGGAAAGCGAAACAGATCAATGTACACGCTTCTTTATAGTACGTGCATAGAATATAAACAGACAAACAACTGTACCAACCATTTTGGAAGGCATTGCTATGTTTATGTATTATGGAAGCGATGATACAAGATTAGTATGCGAGACGAGTGAGGTTGATTCGCTTAGTTACTTCCTGTGATTGGTTGATTGAGGACGATTCGGTAGGGAAAAGTAGAGCTGCAGTTGATTTTAAAAGTTTTATTGAGTACCTACATGTGAATAATCATTAATGGGCTTTCATAAATTAGTCACGATATACCTATCACTATGTAGCAGGCCCAAAGGCACCTAACAACTCGATTCCTACCGGCTTCCTTTCGGACACTCTACGTAATGTATGTAGCGATTGTGTGGTTTAAATCAGAATCCTAAAGATCTATAAAAGTACAAGGCACAAGGGCCGAAGGGAATATTTGCCACACGGAAGTATGGAACAGACTTAACCGAAAGCAGGTGGTTAAACAGTTCAGTTTTCACTAGAATTCTCGCTTTTGATGATACTGCCACATTGTTGTGAACACTTATGCAGATCAATAAACAAATAGGAGTAAGGCGGAAGGAATACCATGTTTTCAGTACGTATTATTCCACACCCGAACATAACAAATTTTCACCAGCAATAAAAAAAAATCCTGTTCCATATATTTTGACCGTGTGAGTCCGTGTGCTTTTGTAAGAACCAGCTGACTTTTTTTTAAATTGCCGATGTGAAATGTCTATGGTTCAAATGTTCTGAATACGTGATATATTTGTTTGTGCGTCGGAGTCCCTTCCATCCTATAAAAGAGTCTAAATTCCTTTGTTTCCATACTGGCAAGGCTCGCCTCATATTAGGTAATGGGACTCAAACACAACAGGTAAAATATTAGTGTACTGTAAATAGGTCCACCTCTGGCTCCGATGTTACAATGTCATAACGAAAAGATCCATGGGAACAAGAGACCGGAACTGTAAAGACTAATTCCTAATTGATTAAACGAAGGCGTTGATTAAGCTGTGGTTTTCACGGCCAATGGCTTGTTGTGACTGATTGTTCGTCCCGGTCGCCCTTGCATTGTTTAGTGCTCATTACGATGAGTGAAACAATAATGAATAGGTGTCAACAATCGGTCGGCATAATTGATATTACGGAGCTTAAATCAACTCATTGGAGAGGTTATAATCGAACCTACAGGTAGGTACTTCTGTACTTTCTAACATTAACGGTTGGTCATTACAGGAAGCAGAGCAGCTGGACTGCCCATACTTCCTAAAGTTTAGGAAGAAGTTTATCGTCTGATCATTAACACTAGATCATTAGAGGAAGTAGAGAACGTATACTCCCCAAAGTTTATCAAGAAGTTCTTAGTGCATCTTTATGTGCCAGTCAATGAGTTTAGTAAATCAAGCCTTATCAACAGTGATAGGAATAGGTAGTGCTTATTAGCCTAAACTTCGAAGAAGAACAGAGAAAAGAATCGGAGACTTCCTTAGACTATATTTTATTATGCGACCACGGCGAGTTTTTTTTTGTAAATTCTAAGAGTGCGTACCTAAGAGAGCGTATCATAGTTTTATGATGAAGAAGTCGTTTCCAAAATGTTCTTAAAAAGAAAACTTTCAGAAATTTTGATGGTTGTAACGACTGTGTTATGTTATGTCTAGTCGCAAACTTTAGGTAAACATAGACCAATTACTTATTCCAAATAACATTAATTTTTGATGTACTTACGTGATGTCCCGGAAAAAAATATAGTCTAAGGAAGTCTCCGATTCTTGTCTCTGTTCTTCGAAGTTTAGGCTAAATAAGCACTACCTATTCCTATCACTGCTTATCAATCATTTGACAAAGTTTTGTTAATCCAAGTTTTGCATATTTGTATGGGAAAACATGAGGAAAATGTAGTGAGGAATATGTTGAGTATGAATGTATAGAATAGCTATAAGAGTAGAGGAAGATCACAGACACAGTGGATGGACTGATATGTAGGATGAAATGGCTAGAAACTGCTGAGATGAAGAATAATAGACAAGTATGGAAGAAGAATCATGATGATGAATATGGAAAAACATCTAAACGTCATCCATTTTAAAATCATCATAAATGATGATGATTTTTTCAATTGATTTATGAATCAGCGATCTCCCTGACCTGACAACACTTCCGTTAGGCGTATCTATGAATTTGAAATAAACTAACGATTGCCATTCAATAATATCCTACGAGCAGATGCACATAACAATAGGCTACCCAGGTACCCACACCGCAAAAATTAAAAAGAAAAGTAAATCCCACTCAGATGTAGAAACCTTGGTAACACCTTCCATCAATTTTAAACACATACCCACAATCATAATTTTTCAAATCCAAGTAGAATTAAAACCAATACTAATGACTTAGCTCTGTAGGAGTCGCAATATGTACCTATGTTTTCACAAGAATACTAAAGCGACTGCTAAACATTATTGCACTGTTGGAATTTCAACTCTCGACTCTGCACTGCAAGTACGTAGCAATCGATAACGATCGAATCGATACGATTCGATAAATCCGACTTTTCGATTGGTTAAAAACTCATTTTATCGAGAATAACTGTCAGATTTATCGAATTGTATCGAATCGAGTGCTACGTACTTGCACTGCTGAGCCGAGCGTTTAAAATCTAACGGTGAGATCTTGTTTAGGCACTCTGTTAAGTGTTGCCTAGTATAAATAAAACCGGGCCCTAGTAGACACAATATGGCGGAGGCGTGCGCAGTAATAAGTCTTCATGTCATGAGGTTCTGCCTACCAACCTTGGCACAGTCAATCTGCTGATTGTAGGATGCGATTTCCTTTGAATATGATTGTAATTGTTGAGATATGGGATGTAGATGTTATTAGTGGAGGCGCTTGAGGCTATGTACCTAAATGCTTCTAGAGAGTTGAAGGTTGAGTGACGTTGTTGCGAAGTATAATGGGTGTAAAAGTAAGCACCCTTAACAAATCCGAAAGGCATTTTGTTCTCCCCGCCAACGTCATTGCGATCATTTTTAAGGTTACGTACCCAAAGGGTAAAAACGGGACCCTTTACTAAGACTCCTCTGTCCTACTGTCCGTCTGTCACCAGGCTATATCTCATGACACGTGATAGCTAGACAGTTGATATTTTTACGCTACAGATGATGTATTTCTGTTGCCGCTATAACAATAAATTAATAATAAACGATAATACGATGTTACGGAACTCTTCATGAACTCGAACTGTCCGACTCGCACTTGGCCGGTTTTTTACATCATTATATTGCTAGAAACTACGAATCATCAGAAAGAACCGCAGCAACTTTTATTGTCATAAGCTAACTCAAAAAAAAAACTGTAACAACAATACGACACAAAGTAATCAACCTGACTGTATTGTACAGTACTTCTTACTGCGTCCACTCAGTCATCAAAAATACGTCAATGGTCAGATGAGTAGCCGTACTAGAAACGGTTCATAGAGACATTATCTTTTAGTTCCCAAGGTGATAAGTGGGGTAATTGTCAACATTCTGAGAGCACGCAATTTTACGTTAATGTGGATATAAAGTTCTATGAAAATAGCATTACATTATTAGCGCGTACGGATGGTTTTCAAGCCATCATGCGCAAGAAAGCAAACTCCTTGCTGCACCGTCTACGAAGCAGCAACAAGCTGTTGTTGCTGCTTCGTAGACGGAGCAGCATCTAAATGTGATTGCTGCCCGTTTTGACTGTCCTTACCAGAATCAGTGGGTAAGGACAGCCCTATGGCTGTCCTTACCCACTGATTATGACTTATGCCTATGCATAAGTTAGGTATAAGTACTAAAAATTTTGTGTTACTAACACACTAACATTCCATGTTTCTATGTTTTTATTATGTTTTGTGATTTATAATGATACAACTTATATGGAGATTTCTCTGAAATAAATAAATAATAATAATAATATTAAGCTCCTCTCGCTCTGTATGCTTTCAACAGGATTTCCGTAGCATGAGGCAGTTACATAGGTACTACAAATGAGTATCATATGAGGAAGTGTAAAAGTGACGCGAGTGACTGAAAAGTTGCGTGGGAATCGGTTGGCTTAGTATGGGCATATAAGGCGAAGGAATGAGGAAAATGTCGTGAGGATAGTTTTGAGCATGAAAGTTGATGGGTATAAGACTAAAGGAAGACCTAAGAAACGATGAATGGACTGTGTGAAGGATGATATGGCAAGAAAGGAGCCTGTGTCTGATGATATGACGAGTAATAGAGGTAGAGAAGAAGAAGACATGCTGCGTAGACTCGAAATAAATCGGGATGTGGGCAAGAGAATGATAATGAGGAAGTTGTTACATACATTTTCAATTTTTCCACTATCTTTGTCGTTGATTTATGATTTCATGATTTATTATTATTTATTTAGTACTTACCTACAATATTTAAAACCATTAACACTAAAGTACCTAATCTTTTTACTCGGTCTTCTCGCAGAACCACAAACATTCCAACATTATCGACTTCCATTCATCAGCAAACAAGTCCAATCCAGGGTTGGTCTCCACGAGTGGGTTGGTCTCCACGAGCGGGTTGAGCTTCGTAAGCAAACGCGGTACAGTACAGGGGAAGTGGATCGAGCTACAGTGCGACTAAATGTATGTTTCCAAGAGCGAATATAATTATTTGGAACAAATAAATTGATATAATGTTTCTTTTAGGCCCTTTTGGCAGCCTAGTGTGTAATCATGTCCACATAATAAGTACCTAACAATTAATAATTCACAGTGGATACCTATAAGCAATTTAAAAACTGAGAGAAGAAAACTAGCGCTCTTCTTCATTTTGCGAGCACCTAAGTAGTTTACTTGCCGAAAATATTTGCATGTCATCACGAATCTTGGAATGCAAATAAAATTTTACAAAACTAACAACAAGCAATGATTTCATCATTGTTCAAAGATGACAGTAGACTTGCAATCACAACATCTACTAGGTAGTTCAAGAAATCTTATTATTAAAGACAACAATAATATGTAGTTAATTAAATTTAATTCTGAAAATTGGAGCGTGAGAAATCACGTGTCATTTGATATTACGTGGATATTACCTAAAATATGTGTATTAGAAGTTACATTGCGTTACACAATAATCTGACTGACAAGTGCCCGTGAAGACACAAACTAAAGCTGAACCGATGACTCCCGAGGTCCACCACCAGCCTAAAATTAAAAGTCGTTAAAGATGTCCACCAGTGATGGTGCCTAAAGGGAAAAAAAAATAAAAGGTTGTGTTTCTGACTATAATCTGATAGACAGCGAGAATTATTTTAAAGAAATGTGTCGCGGTCAACCACTGGTGGAGTTAGCCGGTGGTGGACATCGGGAATCATCGAGACCAAACCTCTAGAGATTGAAACACAGAGGGTAAACCTACAGTTTATGATCAGATGTTCTCTGAATGTGGAGACGAACTTTGAAAAGATTTTGGAAATTTACAACCCCTAATACAGGACAAAAGGCAATTGCGATTGAAAACTAATTTGTAAAGTTAAGTCATCATCTGCCTAGCCTTTTCCCAACTATTAGTATGTTGGGGTAGGCTTCCGTCTTACTGCTGCTGAATACCAGTATTTTACATGGAGCGACTGCCTATCGGACCTCCACAAACCAGTTAGTACTGGGTAGCACGATACCCCTTGGAAAGACTGGTAAAGTTGAGTAAGAACTCTAAATAAAACAACTCTGTTAACAAGTCGTTAAAATAAAACTACTTGATTAAACTTAACAAGCAGGCGTTACGTTTGCTTCGCTTTCTACACTCATACAATATTTCAATGACCTACATATTATACAAATTCACTGCCAAAACAATAATTACGATATCCGACATATTTTCTACGGGTGTAAATGTAAATGCGTATGTTCCGAGGTCGATGGACGCGTTTACACACGAATATAAAGTACAGGTTCCGATGTGAGCGACGATACCACTAGAATATGGAATGACTTATTTTTTTTTTTGGAGTTGAGTGTGCTAAAAATAGCCAGTTGTCTGATAATTAAATATAAAAAAAGGAAAACGAAAAAAAGAAAGAGGAAAAGGTAAAAAGCTTCTGTTATCTGATTGATATGCCATGGCGAAGGTATTCATTAATAGCCTGTAGGACCTAGCCCAGCTGAGTGCTTGGGGTCCACCTATGAAGACAATTTTGATGCAAACTTTTCATCAAATTTGTTTTTAGAGGACTAAAACCTTTTAGATCTCACCTTAATTGGTTTTGTTTAATAAAACCTAATGAATGAAGTAAAGCACTATAGACGTGTAGAGACATCACTGTGTCTATTATGTACCTAATTGGATATGGAATGTTTCCGAGTCTTTTCTATAAGGATCTAACCAAGATCTAACTAAGGACAGTTAGATCCTAATGGAAAATACTTGGGAACTCCATGGGACTCCAGCCGTTTCTTACAATCATTAGTTTGGCGCTTATCCTTACAAACTTCCATTCGAATAATATAAATGTGAAACAGTTCGTGTGACCAGAGGGCTGGCTCTTTCTTAGACCAAAGAATTAGTATTGCCATTCAACGTGGCAAGGCAATGCTGCCAGTCTTCTGGGCAGTTCTGGGCACGTTTCCGGATGACAGCGATGCGAAGGCGTACTTTGACGCCTAAGTGTTCTACATTGCTGTCGTTGTAGGTTGTAGGTACTTGCTTTTAGTCCTGATTTTTTTTGTAGTTTGTAATTTGTATAAATATGTACATTATTATACAAACTACAAAATATACCTTAATTATAAAATATACATAATAACTTAATTATAAAATATAATTTTATATTACACAATGTGAAAGTAACTCTGTCGTCTGTGTTACCCTTTCCGGCCTCAACGGATATCAATGAGACCGACAGGTAGACCACAACATGGATTTGGAGATAGGATATTTTTTATCCCAATAGTAGGTACGTGTTCCCGTTGCGGAGGTATGAGGAAAATGTCGTGAGGAAAGTTTTGAGTATGAATGTGGATGAGTAGGTACACAGGGTGGAATTTTTCAATGCCACCTGCTATGAAAGGAAAGTATTCTAAAATACTGGAGACAGCAATTTTAACTCAAAGAAAACATTCCTTTATTTTTAAAAGGAAACTAATTTGTATTCACAGATTTTCGAAAATTCGTTTGCCACACTCGGGAATCGAACGTAGAGCAAGACCAAAGAAACGACGGCGACGGATGGATTGTGTGAACGATGATATCGCAAGAAAAGAGGTGTCTGATAAGATAACCAGTAATAGAGAACTATGGAAAATGAAGACATGCTGCACCGACCACAAATAAATTGGCATATAAGGGAGGAGAATGATGAGTGGGAATAATTTCCGACCAACAAGCGGGCGACCCCGCAGGCAAAAGCTTGTATATTAATATTGCAGTTCTAATATCACCTGGGTAAAATAATACCAGAATGTACCTAATGCTAAAAGATTATGCTCATATCCTGTACTGTACGGAGTAATTATCATAAGAACTTGTTACGCTAGTAGTTAAAACATCGTGTGCCATAAAAGTATGTCAAGGCATTCAACTAATCCTTGTGAAATGAACTGTCCCGTCTGATATACTGAAGAATGAATCGGTTCACAGACTTGAGTGGTTTATGTTTTATAAATGTTACATTTTAGTGCTGGGCTTTCAAATGACCAACCACGTTATACAATTAAGTAATTAGAAGGCCCACGGCGATTCTATGTAATATTCGGTTTAAAATTGAGTTAATAACTTAACTGACTACAAGAGAGATCGACTTCCAGATCCCAAATATGATTGTAGATAAGTCTTGGGAGGATGGGATGACTCTCTAAGCTCCTGTTATCAAGCACAAAAACGAATGAACCTATGAATTCCAGATCTTTCTGCTACATCTATGAATTTGCGTTATCTACATACGTACCCAGAAAAAATTACAGCATAAAGGGTGAAATGAGACCCTTGCAAAGCCGAAAGATATTTGTTCTGCCCGTCATTACGATCACTTTTTTTCTCCTAGACCACACCTGGGAACCTTCTACTTAGTTACGGAGATATTGAGGGCAAAGTTCCAAAATTTTCGCACTTTTTTTTAAAGACAACTTTTAAATGTTAAAACTTTACTTTAAATACCTTTCACCTTGTATTGGGGAATGCCCTTCCCGAGACCTTCAATGTAAATACTTGGGAATTGTTGCAATACTCCTTATTTAATATTTCATTCATGTCATACACCTCTCCTTTGTACATGTTTCAATATTCATTAAACACTCCAATCAACATGAATTCCAATCACAATTTCCCTGAATCACAATTTCCCTGAGAACTTCTGTAAACTCACAAAGGGGAGATTTCCATTCCTTAGAACAACAATTCAATTATAGGTTCAGGCCTCCGCGTTTTTAGGAACCCCAGCCTTACAGCGGTTGATCGTAAACACCTTTTTGTGATCACAATTAGATGGGTTCCCACCATTCATGGTAGACTGGTGGTTTCTCATGGAGTCAATGGTTCGGCCCTTGTACTGAGTGAATCGGGATGTATTACGGCTGTTGCCCTGTGATTTGCATTTGTTTCTTACAAAATTTAATTGAATTACCTAAGTATCTAGGAAGTTGTTATGGTACAATGTGGACGGATGCCGTTTAGCTACATCTTAGTACGATTAGGCTTGTAATTTCATAGTAATTGGTCTATTGATATTGCCATCGTTGTTGCATTATATACGTACAATACTACAACTTCGCCCGCTTCTTCGTGCTCAGAAATTGTGATACCTCGGCTAATAAGCATGATATTAATAATATAATTCACACCCACTCATAATATAGGTAGCTTTCTGTCGGTGGAGAATTTTTAGAATTGGATTATTAGTTGCGGTGATTACCCCCTGAACACAAACTTACAACTAAATTTTACCTTTGTTTAATATTAATATTGATGATATCCGAAGCTTAGTTTTAAGCCGGGGTTTCGGGACTGTTCGAAAGAGACACCGTGGCCCTGGAACACAAAGGGCGATGAAGGAACATGGATGGGTTTTAGTCAGTAAAAGTCTGACACTCCCTCCTGCTCCGCCCAGAGCGGGTCCCGGAGTCATTTGAAGATTTGCCATCCGAAAAAAAAAGCCTTTGTTTTAATAATATTGGTTCATTAGGTAGATACTTTCTCTGTATTTTCCGTTATCGGCCATATCCTGTTCAGTAACTTCGTATTTAAATTCTTATTATTGAACGCTATTTAGGTGACGTTTCCAGGTTGATGATAAATGATAAATGATGTTTATTTTGCAAGTAGGATTTTACAAACATTTTTACACGACATTTTTTTTTAAACTAGCTGGGGCCGGTGTTTCGTACCTGACTACTCTGAGAAGAAACAGCCGAAACAAACTCAGAGGTCATAGTCTCTTTTGAAGTCCAGACATAATCTTGCTCAATTCACATGAGGACTATGCAGATTAGTGTCTGAGATGGTCTTTTGAAGAAAGAACCACACAGATGTAGATAGAATGAAACATAGAGTTTGGTAGACTCTCCCAGGTTTATCTAGCTTGTGTAGATTGATCCTTATTGTACATACAGATATCATTTAAGACTTGCACAACAACAGGCTAGTAATTTATAATCTCCATATCTTATGTGAACTATCCGCAAAAAGACAAGTCATTTGCGCAACAAAATGATTCCTTCAAACGCAAGAGCAACTCATTAAGCACCAAAGTACCTAATATGAAAAACACACTATACAGTCACGCAATTGCGACTGTATTTGTCGAAAGTGAAGGCAGAGGTTTAGGTATACCAACTACACACACGTTACATTTCATTAATGATGTATATGTCCGATTAAAAGTGGGATATTTGATTACCTACTGGCAAGATACATGTGACAAGCAAGAGACACAATGACTTTGTGTAGAACTGAAAGACTTTTGACTGATGACGTATTAGCGACTTTCCAAGAGATGGATAAGGCTGTGTTTCCAAAGTGCGTGGATGTGCAGCAAGAGATATGCATAAAACTATCATTCACAGAGCTAGCTTAGCTCAAAATGTAAAAGAAAGAAGTTTTGCTATTAGCTAGTTTCACACACATCCCTCGCTACGCATTCTCGCTCATCTTATGTGGAAACAGTGAAAACGCAGCTTAAAGGTGTCACCTTGAGTAATACTTACGCAGGTGCCTACTTCATAAAATTAATTAAGCATAGGTTTTTCGAAATAGAAATTAATACCTACATCACAAAAATTATATACGGATGACTGGCTACTACCAGTTTTTATTATTTCAACAAAAAACATGGAATTATTGATAGCGGTAAAAACTGTGAAATAGATAGACGTTGCAAACATTTCATGTTTCATTCTTTGCAATATTGCAACCGACAGAATCGATTTAGGTATAATATGTTGAATGCATCATAAAAGTCTAGGCGTTATTTAGTAGTCGAATAAGTCAAGTATAGTTCCTGAGTCTCACACAGCAGTTTGAACTGCTGTTGTGATATTTGTACAAATTGTGTGATGGAAATTGATTCCATTATGTTTTTGCAATATTTTCTTTGTATAAATCTTCGTCGTCTGTCTTTCATTCCTATTTTACTTACTCGAAATATTTTCTTCTGTCATTGTGTTAGCTGTCACCTGATAATCTTGATCTGACTGTGGAGTATTCTTTTATACTGCGGGTCTAAAATGGCCGCTATAGCAGAATCTACGCAGAATCTTAGCACGAACCACGTTAAAAAAATTAAATTCTTAAAATGGAATTTATATCAATAGTCATAAAGTCCATTTTAAGAATTTTAAATGTTTAACGTGATTCACGAAACGATTCTGCTAAAGCGGTCATTTTAGACCCCCTGTTTTTCATGGCAACTCGTTTAAATCCAATTCACCTTTTGTTGTCTAGATCTAGTTTATACGACTTAGTTTTAAGTGAAAAGCAAAGACTAACATATCTCTTATTATTTTTCCAGATAATAGCCTCTAATTGAAGACATTCAGAAAACCGCCTTCTCATTCTCTTGAGAAGATGTAGTATTTCAAAACAGAACAATCTTGAAATCTTTTACATCCAGAACCAGTTCCACTGAAACCATGACAATTCCTAGGCAAAATCACAGAATAATAGATCACGAAGAATTATGAGAATCAACGAGAGTTCTAGACTAAATACCATATCACCAGAAACGAATTTAAGTGCTAACTAAAGAACTATGAGAAGTATCGAAACATCTAGAGCATTCGGAAGATATCCAGGAATGTAAAAAGGTTGTTTTAGAAGTAATAGTCCAAGATGTCGACGAGTAACGAGCTGAGTGACTTGGAGACGCCGAAGCTTCGGATGAAACCGGCAATCAGTCGGATCTTCTGTTGCAGTGTGACGGCTGCTTCGGGATTCGTTGCAGCTTACGCATTGGTAAGTTGTACCTTTCATAATTAGGTAAATAAAAACAAAAGACAAAAATGCACGGTTTTTTGACAAGAACGTTACACCGAATCCAATATCAGGGATTGTTATGGTGGTATGCAGCATTTGAAACCTCTTATTTACGCGTAATGGTGTCCTCCCGGGACCTATGTTTGGCCTTATTTAAATCCGTAATTATTTATCTTGAAGGTTTTTTTTTCTGATTATTAAAGAACCTTTGCGTGTGTAAAACGCATCATTAAGGTAATCTTATGCCTTATCATGCAGTTTCCGCTGAAGGGAAGTGACGTGTGGTCATTAGTAAGATACCGACTGTGTGTTCCTTCAATCTTTATTTAAAGCATGTCTTGTACTTAGTACTAATTCAAGTAAACTGGTCAATGGTTAGAGCTTGGTTGGTTTTTAATTGTTGTACGACAATTTTTATAAACTTTTTTTTCTAAAAGGATTCAAAATATTTAGTGCCACAATCATTTATTTGTTAATTTTAGTGGTTCTTGACAAGTGGCCTCCGATTTCAATTTTCAAACAGGTACAAGTCTACATGAACTTTCAACACGATTGCCAAAGATTTCTGGTATCTTTTGTCAATTCAATCCATATTTGTACCTTTATACTAAACTGGTAGATATTACTTTATCTACGTCCTCAGGACAGTTATTTACTTTGGCGAAGATAATGTTTTACCTGAGGTCACAATAATGGTTAATCGTTACATCTTCCATCTTCCATCTTCAATAAACAACCGACACAAAACTTACCTAACGACAAAAGCATTCGCTTATTTAAAATTCACCCGACATTGCACGAAGGAAGTACGAGACGAAACTGACCAGAACACGTTGACCCCTCACTCCGTCATCTGTTGCGGAGACTGTTTGCATTTGTATGCAAAGCTCGGTCCTGTTAGACTGGCTAGTTGTGAGGCCGTTTATCTTGAGAGATGACGACGCAATAGTGAGAGTAAACTTACTGGAACTCAGACTAGTCCAAGATGTTGTGTCATTATGTGTTTGTAACATGGGTTTTTTTTTCACTATCAGTGCAGGAATTTACAAACATAAGCTCATACCTTTTTCCATGGGATAAGCATAACTTACAGTCACCTACTCGCGATCGTTACCACACCTACCTTGGGGGAATTCTTTTTAGTCGTTTACTCTTCACAGAATGGTCATGAGGGCTCACCCAACAACCGCGGTCGCTGCCTTCGCGATCCTTTTCCACCGGTCTCATAGAGGAATTTGTTCATTGCAAATTCTAAAAGAAAACGTGAGAGCTAAAAAGCTACCTATGATTGAGCCAGTTTTACCTAATCGAGATCATAGAAGAAATGGAATTGTGCTTGCCCAAAATCATAATATTATCATATCTTTATATTATCTCACGAGAATTACAGACGCTGGTTCACAATTGACATATTGAGAAAGGTGTATGAAGTAGGAGAGTCCTGAGGTACAGATCAATACATTTTAATTTAGCACCGATCACAAACCAGTCTTTTAAATTCATCATCATCATCATCATCATCAGCCTATTAATGTTCCCACTGCTGGGACACGGGCCTCCTCTCTATGGGAGGGAGTGGGCTATAATCCACCACGCGGGCCCAGTGCGGATTGGTAGATGTCACATGTCTTCGAATTTTTTGGTTCTAGGACATGCCGGTTTCCTCACGATGTTTTCCTTCACCGTTTTGAGAGCAGTGATGATGAAATAAATTACACAAAGTAATACGCCAGTCTGGGTTCGAACCCACGACTTACTATTCGTAAGTCGGGGCCGCCACCACTGGGCCACCGCTGCTCTCTCTCTCTCGCGCTCTCGTCTTTTAAATTACCATCTTTCATTTGTCCTCTCTACTTTTATAAAGACAGATATTATGACACGTAAGTCCGATCCATAACACCCAAGAGAGACAAAAAACCATCGGTGTCAGCGTGTTTACAACCTGATTTATTTCTACGAAATTATAAATTGATACTGTATGCAAACCAGTTTGTTCGTTGATCGAAGACAGATTTTTTCGTGGGTTTTATTTCCAAGGTAGGTACAGACAATTTTATCCTGTTACTCGTGTAGCCATCTACCTATTTTGCAAGGGCAAGCGTGGCACAGAAGTAATTATTTTATCACTTTCACGTGGTGGCTTCTCCGTCATCCACCATAGGTACTCACCAGACAGACCTTGCCCCTACAGACTTCTACTTTTTCCAGAATTTGGATAAGTACTTTCATACAAGCCTAAAAGCTCGACTTGCCCTTTTAACGTACTTAGTCTTCATGATGTTAGGGTTTCTGAACAGTCTGCTTGACTTATGGGCTTGCCGTATTGTTGGCCGATGGGCACGTCACTGCGTCTCACAACATTTACCTTTGGATTCCTCGGACTTTCCTAAGATTGCTGCTGAAACAGCAGGGTTGGCTGACTAGAGGATTATTTTGAAAAAGCTGACATCACTTTTCTTTAACACTGTAATTTTCAATCATTGAACTTTCTCACCAATATCAAAGTCCGTCATAGCTTACTTTATTCTTATCCCTGGACACTGGGTTGAATTTGCAAGAAATATTAAAAGGCTGTGCTTTTAAACTTTCTTGCAAATTCAACCCATAGTTCACCTTTAGGCCTCCATAGTGGTTTCTTCTCAGGCTGTATGGTATGTCAGATTTTAGAATGTTGTAAACGCCATTCGCTCAAAGGATTTCCGTCGTGGCGGCAATTACACACCGTAGGTACCAAATTACAAGCTATTTAATATTTATTGCCCACAATCTTTACGAAAAGCTAATTGCTTGATTTGATGTAGTTTGGGCGTTGGTCCTGGCTGTCATTTGTAGATCTTTGACTAGATAAATAAGCAAGATCATCAATTAGCGGCTCTCAACAATAGTGATTTAACTGTAAACTGACTTGATTCTTCAAGGGATACACACAGCTAATCCTTCAAAGATGATAAGCTAAACCATATTTTACCATTACTTTCCAGGTGGCGTATGCGATCGCGTTGATCTATGAGATCGTTTGGGTGGTGGAGTCACAGAGCGGTCTACCGCTAGCGTCCGCACTGCTGATGGTTTGCTACTGCATCGTCATCGCCGCCACCGTAGTGTTGGTGCATGGACTGATATCTGTAAGTAATGAAAAGAAGAAAGTAATGAAGGAAGGTTAAATCTGAAGAAAAACTATTAGGTATCATTTAGCCAAAAGACGTCTTTTGCACCAAGCAACTCTAAGTGAACATAGACAATTTTATAAGTCTCTTACTCGTATGCGCATCTCCGTAAGGGCAACCTGTCAAAGAAACAGCCTAAGTTTGTAAATCACCTGCTCGTCAAATCGCATGTAGGTACATTTTGTACTTGCGTTTCGACTTTGGCTACATCTTGGTCCGAAGTCAAAAAGATAACTATCCTCGTTTCACCTGGCTCATCCCTGGAAGATGAAATCAAGAAGAGTAAATTACCATACCTTAAAATATTGTGGACTGCCTTGTAAGTCTGGGCATCCTGCTCGATTCCCGGGTCGGGCAAAGTGTTATTGGGTTCTTCCATCATCAGGAATTTCTCAGTTGCAGCTACGGATATTAGTGCCCGGTTGATGGCGATGGGTTCGCCCCTTATTACATGTAACTTAAACATAACTAACTAGCGAAATGTACTATTAGGTACACCTCTGCCTAACCTAAATTAAAGGACCATGGGCAAAAATGTATGAAGCCTGGGCTCACCCACCAACAGAGATGAGAACACTTTGGACATACTTGTACAACACTAAATATGAAGATATAAACTCATTTTTGTGAAGAATCCATGGGGTTTTTTTGCTAAGTATAAATATTTTTCTCACCATAGAAAGCTATAATCCTGCAAAGTAATGCTGTTTTGACATTGTAGTTTTTGTTGTTTTACACCTTATACTTGTTTTAATTCCTTGAGGAGCTCGGGGAAAAATAATAACAGCCACTCGGGTCGATCTTTAGGTTAACCCGTGCTTGCCAAGGTTGGTCTGTGGATGGGTGACCACTGATTACATACCGAGTTTTCCTCCGTGCCCTAAAAAGCACGTTATGCAGTTGGTCCCGGCTGTTATTAATTGTAGATCTTCGACAGTCGTTACAGGTAGCCAGTGGCCCAAAAAGCCAATACACTAATTGTCTTTTTCTATAAAATCTATTTAGGTGCATATATTTTAGCTGCAATGGAATTGAAGGTGGTGCCCATAGTAACAATTTAAGTACGAACAAAATTCTTTACAATGACATATGCCATAACTCTGTTGGACACTGAGCCCAATTTGACTCATGCTCCTTTAGCGACTTATTCCGAGCTTATTACCTAAGTTAATAAATGCTTAATAAATTGCAGAAAAACAACAGATGCCTGCTGGCGTGGTTGATAGCAGTCATACTGGTTCTCATACCGGAATGTGCTCTAGTCTTCTACATGTCTATAAGTCATTGGGTAAGTCCTCCACATTTCTCCATAATTTTATGTTTATATTCGCTGTTACCTGTAAAATTGTGCCAAAATGCATCTGTGCACAAAGGCAATTGAAAGCCACAAAACCAATACCTAAGTAGTTATAGTAAGTATGCGATTCTTCATAATTGTTTTTTTTATTTTTACATTATAATTTATACGCTCCCTGGCATAGCGCACTCTTTATTGCCTTGATACCATTATTATTGCACATATGTTAAACAAATGAATAAATGACTTATGACTTAAGCTTGATCCTGGGCTTTTCATGACATGTTCATCAGCATCTGCTACCCATTCCAGGATATTCACCAAAGTTTCTTGGTGTTGACGTGTACGATTTGAGAGGCTTAAGGGCAATAGTCTGTAATATAAGATGATGATATTGTACGGTAAGGCCGTCAGGGTTAACAAAAGAAAACCGGCCAGTGAGAATCGGCCTCGTGCACAAAGGGTTCCGTAGCACTTAACAATTTTTATCGCTCATAAGCACTCAACAGCAAAATTTCCAAGTTCCGTTTTTTGCCTTTTTGCAACAGAGCCTTAAAAACCAGTATAAATGCTGGTTCCTTTTTGTATTGAAACTGTACATGACATATATTATTGATCGAAGATGACATACCTATAATATAACCATAGGCTAGCTCAAGGTTGAAGTATTACCACTAACATGCCGTGTACGTAAGGTCAGTTCAACCATCTCTTGTAACAATTTCTGATTGCTTCACGCATGTTTCCAGGGTCTCCAAGGAGTGTACGGCGGTGCTGAGCTGGCGTGTTACGTGGCGCGGCTTCCGGCCATCGTATGCGGGGTTGTGCTCGTGCAATCTGCATATGCACTTAGAGAAGCCAGGTTAGATCTTAACTGAAAAATTATCTAAATGGGCAAGTGGGTAGACTGCAATGGCATCCACTCAGATCCAGTCTGTCCCCTTGCTGTCCTCTCCCAGTGACGCCCTGAGCCAAGGCTTCGAGTCTCGTACCCCTCAGGAGGTGCCCTTAGCGTGAAGTTGCTTATAGTTTGTAAGTTCTGACCTGGCTGGAGGCGTTACACTCAAGGTAGGGTACAGGATTCTCCGGTTAAGCAGACGTCAACCTCTCTAGGTTGAACTGCGAGATTCACAAAAAAAAGAGCAGCAATTACATAATTAAGTACCTACGACTTTTATCCACGAAGCAATGTCCCCGCGGGATAATTTTTGACCTCAAAAACTAGCATAAAATAATTAGGGTAACAATTTATTAGTCCGGAAAACTTTTCCGAAGTAGCTAGACTAACAATGATCGCAAGATAACTAAATCTATCAGCCAATGAGCTTATTAAGTCTCAAGTCTGTTCATAGTATGACCAGTTTAAGTGTGAAGTTCAAGGTGGCTTTCCTTGTAAAGAAAATTTGCATAGATATGTCAAACTTACTATATTTATTTTAGTTCTGTGTTTCCCGTCTGTACAGATAATTTGTTTGAAGTGTAAATGCACAGCATGCACATGTGTATAGCTCTTACATAACAGGTCACAAAAACCAGCACCAATCGTAAATTCCTTAGAAAAACTTCTATCCACCATACTTCCTCATACTTTTCCAGGAAAGCCGGTTACAGCGCAGGCGGAGCGGTGAGCGGGAGCGAGTTCGACGCGAGCCACTTCGTGCCCGACGCGCCCAACGCTTTCACTAACGACGGCTTCCTACAAGACAACGGTAGGTAATACGGAACTAGAGTGTAGAAATGTTTACTACTATGGGCATTTGAATTGATAAGCGGGTAGGCGGGTAGATAGAACTACCAGGAAATCGCAGAATTGGGTCATAGACAATGATATATAAACTATAGATACGTTGTCCGCACTCTAAAATGACAACATGAAATTAAGCCAATTGGCCACATCGCGCTTAGTTACGCACCAACCTGTCGCGCGACGCTACGTTTGTTTATAATTTAATAAATCCTGTGACGTGACTGAAGATGTATATTTATCTCCCTCTCGCAACAGGCATCCCGTTCGGTGTCATATTTTCTTTCTCTTTCTTCACGCTTATAAGTAGTTCTAGTATTTTCGCCGTTTTTAAGCGCCGCGATGTTGGTTCATGACGTGTCTATATAAGGTCTATATATAATACGTCATTGGTCATAGATAGATGTTTCAATAGTCAGGTTTAAGTACCTTATATGTTAACTTTTTTATTTTTTTTGTGAATATCTATCCACCTTATCATTCTATTTGGATTTGGGTCCGGTTGCTAGCAATAGGCTCGCCCCCTATTACATGGGACTTAAACATAACTGGTGTAACGAGGGTGTACCTAATAGGTACACCTCTGCCTAACCTTTCCAGGATTACCGGCGTGGAATTATGTTATATTTCTATCCAGTATCCACCTAATGAAACGTGGAGAAAAACATGGACCAATGAATATTCTTTAAAAGAATCCCTAGATCTACGCATTTTCTTTGTGTTCCACAACTTTCTGCAATGTTTCAACCATCATTTTGATTTCCAGGTAAATCCGGCTCCATGCCGGATCTCCGTCGTCACCTCGCGAGCCGTCAATCAATGAACTTGGGCTACCCGCCGCACATGCTACCACAGCCGCCACCAGCATACTGGCAGCACCTAGCCGACAGACAGTACGCGGCCAGCCTTAGAGGCTACCCGAAGTCCTACCAGTCTCCACAGATGTACGGCACCTGGGTAGGACCTCGATCAGGACCATACGACAACCCATACAAACGAAGGCACTCCATAGTCGGTGCCTTCCAAACAGACGAGTACCCACCCAAAGGATACGACTACGAAGACAGAATGGAATGTAAAAGCGAAATGGGTTACCCATACTACCGCTCCTCTTACGCTTACGACCCGAGAGCTTACCCTCCAGATTATGACCCTAGATTTTACCCCGAATATAAAAGGGAGGATTCAGCGTATGGGGTAAATCTGCTAAGACATGAACCGTATCATTTTAGTGGGTCCAGAGAGAGGGTGTTCTATGGGCTACGGAACAGCCATAGTCAGTCTGTGGGTAATGAGTCGGATGATTTAACTAAATATAAGGATGTAGCTTTGTAGGAACATACTTATTTTTTTGTGGCAAAGCCTACATGGAGGAGAGATAAGGAAGAAGAATTGGAGGCATCTATTACCCATGGGTGCCTACTAGACATAATAGGCACATCATTCTGTACCCTCCATATGAAAATAAAACTATGTGAGCGGTTCAAAATGATGTACTGAATACCACCCTGTATTGTATTGTGACCTGTCTTTTCAAGCAAGAATGAAAATTGTACTTTTCAAAAATTTTATTTCATCGAAAATCCGAAAATCGAAAATAATTTTTGCTTTTGAAGACAGCCAAAAGATGTTAATACTAAAATTAATGTTAGTTTAAGACAATAATATAGCAACTACCTAAATACATAGGTAATTCGAGTGGAACCTAGGTCTGTACCTACATGATTTTTAGATTTGTATTCAGAAATGATGTATTTTTTATAAGAGTTTATTAACGAATCTGAATCAATTTAAGAATACTTAGGCAAGTGTTATTTTAAGAGCTAGTTAAGTTACCTAATTAACCAAAGGTATTATACAGTTAATTGTAAGTAGGTTTTTTAGATGTAACGATTATGTAAAACAACATGAAATCAGTCACTACATTTTATAAATTGAATCAATAAATTGAATTTGTATAAAGAGTTTATTCTTTTATTTTTCTCTCGGGTTTCACGAATATTGCCTAATAATAATAAAACCAAAAAAGTTTAACATCGTGTTGTTTTAAATCGCTAGCAAATCATAGTACATAAGTATTGCCAGCGCTGCATGGGGTTTAGTAAAGTGACCAGTATACGATAAATCTTGGTATAAGTGCAATCTAAAACGCACCGACCCTCGCACCGCCGCCGCCGCCGCCCCGCGCCCCGTGAATTTGTGTCCTTAGTCTTTAGGGCGTATACACAATATAGTCATAAACACGACAAGACGCGGCGACGCGACGTCGCATCGTGCTTCGACGCGGCATCGTCTCACGATGCGACGTCGTATCGTGGGAAGTAAAACAAAAATAAATAATAATATACCTACTTAATAAATAAATATCGCTGGACATTATACACAGCGCCATCTAGAGCCACACTTAGCAACGAGGCTTGTGTCGTGGACACCAGATAGTTGATATACTACATAGATACTTTTTGTTTGTAAATACATACTTACATACACACATACTTACTTACACATTACTTACGTAAACACAAACATTTGCTCCTACCGGGATTCGAACCCGGGACCCTAAGAACGTAAGGCAGCCTCACTACCGCTGCGCCAAATCGGGTCGTCGAAAATCAAAAGAAAGAAAAAAGTACTTAGGTAAATCAAAACAAGTAATCAAGTAAGAGAAACAAAAAGCAAAATAAACAACCCGCAGTCAGATCATTGTTGAAATGCGGTTGGTGAAACTGGTTTTCAACCACAGGATTACAATATACCACTGCAGTCAACATAGATGTAAATATGTCCTTAGGTTAATATACCAGGTCCTGATGAACAAGCCGAGCCTTCGCATGGCAAAGGACAATTTCAGCAAAATGTTACTGGAAGAGAAGTGGGAGCTCTCCCGCCCAACTTTGAGCTCCAATCCGTACCAGTTAACCCACCTTTACCGATGTTTGATCTGGATAGAGCAGCTGGAAGTGATTCCAACTGACCCACCAATAATAGTAGGTATCTACCAAGAGAACAGATAGACCGGGAATCTTGTCATGCGTGTAACAGGCTGGCTATGGTAGAACATGAGCCCGTGAACGCTCCCGCCAGAGACATGCCAGTAATTGAAGTGCCTCGAAATAAGGCTCCAGTTAAACAGCCAAGTGTCCCTGCTCCGGCCGAGCAGCCTGAAGTAGCAGAAGATAAATGTTTAACTACCCTACCCCGTTTTAAAATTTGACCATTGCATCTCTAGTTTGTCAACAAATACACGTTGCCTACTTGAACAAAGAAACATGTATGGTATAGGCTCAGAACAGCGTAAATTAATAGATAAACAGGATAGCTCTTCGATGAGAGGTTTTCCTTTTGAGGTTTTAAAAAAAAACTTAGTTTCCAAGAACTCTATAGATGGCGTTGAACTTACTATGATAGTTGGCGCCAAAGCCAAAACGCTTGAAAAAAAAAACATTGTGTCACGTCACATACTCTCGTTGACTGACACTTTCATTTGCTTAACCTTCCGAATATAACCTACATTTCTCGCGCTTTGTTAAAATCAGTTTTTTTAGGTTCCGTTCCTGGCATTATCATACTTACTCCTAGCGCCATCTATCCAGCGACTAGGGAAGAGCTAAAAAGAAAATCCCTCAATCAACGGCTAGAACCTGTATGTCCCCAGCCGTAGGTACCCGATCGGCAGTGCATTGTTATTTTAATTGTGTCTGTAATTGCGGTTATCGAAGAGGTAGCAATAGATCTCAGATAGGTACCCAATAATCAAAACAGCACTAGGCCTCTGGCCTATACTTTTCAAGTCCGTAAGAATAAAAAACTTTTATTTATAAACCTAGGTAGATAAACGGTGTGTGAGATATTACAATGTAGAACTTTTACTTTTTTATGTTTATTATGTAGGTATGTATTTACAAACAAAAAGTATCTATGTAGTATATCAACTATCTGGTGTCCACGACACAAGCCTCGTTGCTTAGTGTGGCACTAGATGGCGCTGTGTGTAATGTCCAGCAATATTTTTATTTTTTTTTATTTTTTTTTTAATATTTTTTTTACGGAGTAGGAAACGCCCATAATGTCTACCAAAAGTACATGTTTCGTGCTAACAGAGTAGACCTCCTGGTACAGTGAGAGCCAATGAGAGGTTTTCCTTTTGAGGTTTTAAAAAAAACTTAGTTTCCAAGAACTCTATAGATGGCGTTGAACTTACTATGCCAAAGCCAAAACGCTTGAAAAAAAAACATTGTGTCACGTCACGTACTCTCGTTGACTGACACTTTCATTTGCTTAACCTTCCGAATATAACCAACATTTCTCGCTCTTTGTTAAAATCAGTTTGTTTAGGTTCCGTTCCTTGCATTATCATACTTACTCCTAGCGCCATCTATCCAGCGACTAGGGAAGAGCTAAAAAGAAAATCCCTCATTACTTTACTCTATAGAGAGCACAAAATTGATGAAGGTATCTAGAATACTTACGGACGGTAGATCACCTTCCACGGATTAAAGAATGTGTCAAAAGCCTTGTTTCCGTATTTCCTGCGTAACTCAAAAAAGTTTAAACGTTTAGTTACGTAGTAGGTTGATCAAAAACAATTTAAAATTTTTGCTTAAACTGTGCTCTGGCCTCACATCCTAAGCAACTATAAAACTCCCTTATAATGACCCACTGCCCAAAGTTAGATTTTAAATAAAACCATCATCAATGCCATCGATTTGCATTGCGATCGCAAACAAACAAGCAAAAACTAAACGCTATAAAAAAAAGCAGAACAAACTTCAGCACAAGTGTTGCTACCACCAATTTGAACAACTACTCATTTTTTTTCATTTTCACAATCTATAATTCATCATGTAGTTTTTTACCCGACTGCGGCGAAGCCCAAAAGGAGGGTTATGTGTTTGCCCTGTATGTATGTTTGTATGTATGTCCGTTTCTTTGTTCCCTCGTAACTCCTCAACGGATGAAGGGATTTGAATAGTTTAGATGTCGTTAGATTCGTCTTGATGGCGCGAGTGTCACTGGCTACATTAAAATCAATAAACAAGGAAAATCGCGGATTTGGGGAGCCAGATTCTGGAGGTCGATTTTTTTTTTTCTTCTTATACCATCGAGTGGGGTATCAAAATGAAGGGTTTTTAAAGGTGATTACAAAAATATATGCAACTTATATGTTTGAATGTAAATAGAAATGACAAATTGTATTAAAAGTAAATAAAAAATTCTAAGTTTTGCCACGCCTGAACGGCTAGATGGATAATAGCTTGAGAGGTGTCATTAGATTCGTATTTACTGTGAAAGTGACTCTGGGTAGAAAATGGCAGATTTTTAGCGCCAAATTCAAATGTTTGGCACGCTCTGCAGCCTGAACGGCTCAATAAAGGGGGTGCGTACCATTTGATATAATAACAAAAGTTCTAACGACCACATGACCTAATATTTAGTTGATATAATATAAAAAATCTATAGTAACCTTTAACACTTCAATACCCGCAATTACAGACACAATTAAAATAACAATGCACTGTGCCTCTGGAGGCACGGCCGGGAGCATACAGGTTAATATAATTTTGAAACGTCTACTTTGTTTTGTATGTGTCGCAGCCAACTAGTTTAGTTAGCCGTTTAATCAACTCTTAAATCTCGTCTAAACAGCTTTAAGTTCGGGACTTAGGGCACCCCGATGTTAGGTTAGTTAGGTTCCTTCAAACACAGCAACACAGAAACAGGAGCTCCGCACAGCGGTGCTCCGTTGTCTACGCTTTTTAAGCGAATAGAAAGTGGTTCGGGACTTGGGGCACCCCGATGTTAGGTTAGTTAGGTTCCTTTAAACCCTGCAAGACAGAAATAGGAGCCCCGCTTAGCGGGGCTCCGTCAACTACGGTTTTTAAGCGAATAGAAAGTGGTTCGGGACTTGGGGCACCCTGATGTTAGGTTAGTTAGGTTCCAAAGGTGTAAAACACCCTGCAAGACAGAAATATGAGCCCCGCATAACGTTGTCTCCGTTGACTACACTTTTTGGCCAATATAAAGTGTTTCGAGGTTAGGGCACCCCGAGTTAGTTGAACGGCTAATTAAACTAGTTGGCTGCGACATATACTTAAGCAAAAACTGATTCGATTATAGACGCCTGAGATTTTCGTGCTTCCCCCCGATCCCCTCTATTCTTGGTGAATCATTTGGGTTAGATGAAGTTATAACCGTATGAAGTTTCCTGATTAATTACAGAATTTAGGCTGAAAATGAGTAAATTTGACAACTATTTCAAATGAAAATAGGTCAACTAAATGTTATATAATAAAAAGAGCATTATACAAATTGAAAGTTATATGAAATGAATATTATACTAAATTTAATTAGAACAAAAGAAGTTTATTTGAAATGTTACATTAGATGTCATGAAATTTGTGTTGTTATATGTAAAATGTCATACCTTCATATCGTATGGGATCCCCTTCTTCTTTAAATGAAAAAAAACACAAATCCATGGCTCCACTTATAATTTTAAAACATATACATCAAAATAAAGTTACTACAAATAAAATCAACATTTAAATTCCTTTATAAAACCCGTCTACATTATTTCTCTTACTATAACAGACTGTCAATGTATCATTTTTATTCAAACGCTTTTTTTTTAATATTTTTCTTTTTCAACGACCATAGACTTTTAAAAGCTGCCAGTAAATCAAAGACATAAAATTCTATTAACCCAATATTACAACATCCCCTCTGAATTTTATGTTTATTACAATTATAATAACATCTCATAGATAACTCCCATCAACTCATTTAAAATCCAACTTAACTAACCCACCCAACTTAACTAAATAAAACAAACAAACTTTTGAATTAACTAATCTAAACACCTTACATAACTAACTTAAACATTAAAATTTCAAATTAATTTTCAAACAACCTTAAATCCTAATAAACCTACATAACTCATCACATTACAGAATGTCCTTCATGTATCACTCACTATACACTGTCTCAATCTCAAAAACTTTGTCCTGTCTAGTGGTTTAGTTAATATATCTGCCAAATTATTTTTAGTCGAACAATAATGAATTTCCAACAAATTCTTATCTATTTTTTCCTTAATGAAATGATATTTAACGTCAATATGTTTGCTTCTTCTATTCAAAATTCCATTTTTAATCAATACTATAGCTGATTGATTATCAACAAACAACTGTGTTTTTGGTAATTTATTTGTCAACTCGTAGATCAAACTCTGAATGTATAATAGGTCTTTTATACATTCGGCTGCAGAAATATATTCAGCCTCAGTACTGGAAAGAGCAGTGACTGACTGTTTACGTGAACACCAATGAATTGGACCACCACCATAAAATATTACAAAGCCAGTCGTACTTTTCCTAGTATCAGGATCACCTGCAAAGTCTGCATCACAATACGCTTTTAAAGTTAAATCGTTACCACGAACATACTGTATACCACTGCTGACTGTATTTTTAATATATCTAAAAAGGTTCTTAATATTTGCAAAATCATTCAAGTTAGGATGTTCTTGATGGCTACTACAATAACCAACATGAAAAGCCAGATCCAATCTTGTTTTATTAACCAAATACAACAATGAACCAATCAATTGTCTATATCGATGCACATCATCAACTCCCATTTTCCCCTCTTGATGTGTATCAACTAAAATATCTGGATGACTACTATCTTTTAAGTTTTCATATTTAAACTTTTCTAAAATTTGATTTATATAACTTTCCTGATAAATCTTAATAAAATTTCGTTCTACTTTAACATCAAACCCTATAAACTTTTCAGTCTTATCAAATTTCCGCATTTCAAACTCTTTTTCTAATTTATTAATAATTTTATTTAAATCAAACTCATTTTCACCAATTAAAATACCATCATCTACATAAATAGCCAAATATATTTCTTTATCTTTATTTACAAACAGACATGGATCTGATTTTAATTGTAAAAAACCCATTTTTTTCAAAAACTCCGTTAATCTCTTGTTCCACATAAGTGATGCTTGTTTCAATCCATACAAACTCTTCCTTAATTTACATACTTTATTCTCTTTGTCTTTTATATCATATCCTAAAGGTACTTCCATAAAAATTTCTTCATCTAATTCTCCATATAAAAATGCTGTCTTTACATCAAATTGCTTAATTTTAAAACCTTTTTGAGCTGTAAGCGCCAACAACAATCTAACACTAGTAGTATTAACCACTGGACTATATGTCTCCTTATAATCAATATTGTATTTTTGTAGAAAACCTCTTGCCACTAATCTAGCCTTATATCTTCCACCAGGCTTTATAGTAAATATCCATTTACTCGAAATTATTTTCCTATTTTTTGCTTCACACTTGTTAACAATTTCCCAAGTTTTGTTTCTCTCTAAGGAATCTTTTTCCTCATCCATTGCTCTTTTCCATAAATCTTTATCAAAACTATTAAAAACATCTGTATAAGTTAAAAACGAAGTCTCCAAATCATAATCTTTCAGCCAAAATGGCAATTTCCTTTCTCTTTTCGGTAAAATCCGCAATCCATCATTAATAACTGGTTCAATTGCATCCTCAAACTCATCACTAATTACAACTCCTGTATCATCTGTAACTTCCCCTCTCAAACTATTATTTTCTTCAACCCCAACTCCAATGTCTTCAACGCTATCTTCAAAAATCTCATTATCTTCAACACCAACTCCTCTAACTTCAACATCTTCACCACTAACTTCAACTTCAACATCTTCAATACTGCCTTCAAAAATCTCAGCATCTTCATCACTAACTTCAGCTCTATTTTCTAAAACTTCTTCATCACCAACAACTCCATCACCACTTTCACTACGAAAACCATTACCACCTTCACCACGAAAATTATTATCACCTTCACCACAAAAACTATCACCACGAATATCAACACTAACTTGTTTAAATAAATTTTCTAAATCGCATTGTTTCACACTACAATTACACATTTTCAAATAATCTGCAACGTCACTCTTATTATTATTAAACACCACATCTCTTGAATAAACAATTCTAAAACTCGAAGGATCCCATATCTTATAACCATTGTTAGTATACCCTACTAAAAGCCCTTTGCTACTCCTTGAGTCAAGTTTATGTAGCTGAAAATTATTTTTATAATATACTAAAGATCCAAAAATGTTTAAATGTTTTAAATTAGGTATCCTATTAAACCACATTTCAGCTGGTGTTTTAACATTTAATTTATTTGCACACCTGTTCAATAAATAAGCAGAAGTTAAAACGGCTTCACCCCATAATTCATGTGGTAGCTGCATATCAAAAAGCAATGCTCTTGTTCGTTCCATTAATGACCTGTTTAATCGTTCAGCTGTACCATTCAGCTGTGGAGTATAGGGAATAGTGTAATCAATATTAATACCTTTGTTATTACAGTACATTTTAAATTGTTTGCTAGTATATTCACCCCCATTATCGCATCTGAATGTTTTAATCGTTGTTTCAAAATGATTTTCCACCAAATTAATATAATTTATTATTTTTGAAAACGCTTCGTTTTTATTTTTGATTAGAAAAACTTTAACAAAATGAGTGTAATCATCCAAAAACGTGATAAAATATTTGTAACCATCCCATGTTTCCGTTTCAATAGGACCACAAATATCACTATGAATAATTTCAAGTGGCTTACTAGCTCTCTGTCTATTTGTTTTAAAAGGTTTTCTACATAATTTTGATTGTGTGCAGACTTCACAGATGTCAATCTCCTTTACCAGACCTCTATCTATACCTCGAACAAGATCTTTTGTCCTGTTAATAGGTACATGACCTAATGCACGATGCCAGAAATGAGCATTTATATGAAAGATGTTCACTGACCTTGAAAGTACGACCGGCTTTGCATTAATGTTCAAATAATACAGACCATCTTGCTTCAGTCCACCAACCTCTATGCATTCAGAGTCCTCACTTTCGATTTGACAACTCGTTCTGAAAAATTTTAACAAATAATTATCATCAGCTAATCTAGATACAGATATTAAGTTCTTTTTGAGTTGGGGAACACATAATACATCTTTAAAAACAATATTTTTAGTATAAATGTTGCCCATTATGTTGACATGATGAATATTACCGTCTGCAGTCATGATTTTATAATTAATCTTCTTCTTATCTTTAAGGTAACTTTCTGATGTAACAATATGACTGCTGGTACCTGAATCTATTATGAATTCAATCTCTGCTTCTGTTGTATTAGTTGTATAGAAGTTACTTACATTTTGTTTTAGGCAGAACCTTGTATAATGTGAGTTAGCCTTACAGTTCACGCAGTTAAATTTTAAATTACAATCTGCATGTCTGTGTCCACTCTTCATGCATTTATAGCATTGAGCTATGTTGTTATATGCTTTACCGTCACCATTTAATGTTCTGCAGAATCTTGCAATGTGTCCTTTCTTTCCACATTTGAAGCAACTCCTTACATGAAAACTGTTTTCTATTTGTTTGACAGTGTCATTCTCAACAGATGTTGTCGGTTTTGAAACTTCATGTCTATCTGTATTTTCTTGTCTCATCTTTATTTCTAAATTAAGCCTTGATATTAAATTAATTAAAGTTTTATCTTCTAATGATGTTGATTCCCAAGCTGTTCTAAAATGAATATATTTTTCCGGTAGATTTGAAAGTATTTTGGTTATGATTTGCTTGTCATCAAAATTGTATCCTAAACCTCTTATCCTCGTTGCTTTATTCTCAATTTCTGCTATGTCTGTCATTAAATCTTTATTTTCAAATTTATATTTATAATAATCTTCTAATAAGCGAGAAATTTGAGTATCCTTATGTCCAAGAAATAATGTGTCAAATTTTTCTATAATTTCCTTGGAAGTTTTGCAATTTATTGCGTAAACCATATACTTATCACTAATTGCACATATTATTAGCAATCTTGCTTTGGCATCTCTTTTAATAAAATCTTTCTTTAAATTTTCATTATCTTCCAAAACAGATTCCAGCTCTCTTGCCGTCAAAAATAACATTAATTTTTGTTTCCATAGAACATACTCAGACTCGTTTGTCAGTTTTGACAATTTATGATCGTCAGACATTTTTTCCAAAAATTTTATTTCCAATAATTTTAACTTGAACTCCAAAATATTTTTCAGGCTCTTACTTCCTCGACCTCCTCACAATATCAGTTCAATTGGCAACCCATAATCTTTTAAAACCTGAAGGGTTCTGGGCCCATAACCTGTTGTTATATGTAAAATGTCATACCTTCATATCGTATGGGATCCCCTTCTTCTTTAAATGAAAAAAAACACAAATCCATGGCTCCACTTATAATTTTAAAACATATACATCAAAATAAAGTTACTACAAATAAAATCAACATTTAAATTCCTTTATAAAACCCGTCTACATTATTTCTCTTACTATAACAGACTGTCAATGTATCATTTTTATTCAAACGCTTTTTTTTTAATATTTTTCTTTTTCAACGACCATAGACTTTTAAAAGCTGCCAGTAAATCAAAGACATAAAATTCTATTAACCCAATATTACAACAATTTGGTTATTTGTTTTTATAGCATATGAAATTTATATCTTAGGAAGGTTATTTCAAGTGATAATGTACTATTTGTTATTATACCATTATATTACACACCCCAATAAAGGGCTCATCATGAGGATTTTAAAAGGTTATAATATCTAAGTAACTAAAAAGTGTAAAATAAAAAAATAATTAAAAAAATTAAAAAACCTGACTGCGTAAAAAAACTAATTACTTTAAATAAAAAAAATAAAAAACTGAAAAGAATAAAACAAGCTCAGGAGACGGGACATATTGACTGCAACAGTCGGGACCCATTAAATAATCTAGACTAAAATCATTACATTTAATAGGGGTCCCGACTGTTGCAGTCAATATGTCCCGTCTCCTGAGCTTGTTTTATTCTTTTCAGTTTTTAATTTTTTTTTATTTAAAGTAATTAGTTTTTTTACGCAGTCGGGTTTTTTAATTTTTTTAATTATTTTTTTTTTTTTCACTCTATTTACATCAACATTAAAAACCTTTATAATATTATTAATAGTATGCATTTCATGGTCAAAGTATGAGGATCAGAACTGCATTTTCTATCTGTCATTATATAGCATGGTCAAAACGTGTTTTTTTATGGTTCCGTACCTCAAAAGGAAAAAAAACGGAACCCTTATCAGATCACTTTCGCGTCTTCGTCTTTCACGTCTGTCCGTCTGTCACCACCGACTTTCTCAGGAACGGGTGGACCTACTAAGTTGAAATTTATACCATATACTGAAATCTATAGTTTCTATTAGGTGTGTAAAAAATAAGGTCCTGAGTCAACACTTTAAAAAGATATGGGCAAATTTAGGTTTTCGCGAAAAGTGTTAGTTTAAAAATTTACATTAATTTTCTACTTTTTTATATTTCGGATTTGTCCCTTTACTTGTGCTGTAAGACCTTGCTTTTAACAAAAATTGACAATACTAGGTCAACCGGAAGTACCCTCTAGGTTTTGGGTCGAAAACCTATAATTATGATAGTTCCCGTTGACCTAGAATCACGAAATTTGGCAAAAAGATAAGTCTTACAGCACATGTAAAGGAAAAAGTCTGAAAAGCGTAAAAATGTAGTTAAATAACAAAAAAAAAGTGATTTTACTATTACAAACTTATTATTTGCAGTTGGAGCAATAGCCGTTTCTAGAGATCGAAGAGCAAAGTTAAGTTTGTCCTTTAAAAAGTTTGTACAGAACTCTCGGTGCGCGAGTCCGACTCACTCTTGGCCGGTTTTTTATTAAAAAAAATCAGGAGTGATGATGAAAAATACTTACTCTACTCACTCAAAGATAATTGAAAAAGGGTCATTACCTGTATTTTTATGTACTTGAAGATGAAGAAAAACAAATACTAACTAGCCCCAGTGTACATTTTGTACTGGCTACGTTTGCTGAGATGAATGCATTTATTACAAGACGATGAGAACATTGCTGTGGACCAACTATTTTGAAAGTTGGACAACTGCCCCTAGTAAAGACCCATGGTCCAACTAGTTGAACAGAGCAGTTGGACCACTGCCCCGGACTGTTCTATAGGTTATATTTCTCATAATTATGAATGACATCGACATGTCATTTTGTAACCAACATCCGCTTTTGATTTTCCCCATAAAAGGGTAAACTTTAAAGAAGCTGGCATCAGCTGCGACTCATTTTCCAGCTACCTGCAACAGATAACTTTAATTCATAAAACGAGCAATTATGAACTTTGTACCATTCGAATAAGGTATGCCATTTCTAGAGGTTGTTATACAGTGTGTTTTGATAAACACTGTGCTTGTTTACCGTGTCGAAACAACTCAGCCGGCTTGCGTTGCGTATCGTGCTATCTCTGTCTATCAGTCAAAAATTCAAGAGTTTAGTTGTCGACACGGCTAAAGTTTTAAAGTTTTTACGATAATCCAAAAGTTACTTTGTGCATGTAATCTTGTGTTTTGTGGCAACTGTTTGTCGTAGCAAAGTGAATAAATGGTGTGTGATCAATGTGAACTTTGTTTTAGTGTTGTTTGAAGGCTGTGTAACTGTATTGTTTCATGTAGGTGGCTACCTACTGTTGTAGTGGGCCCGATGTGAAAGTGTTTTGGCATAAAATTCGGATCCCATTGTTCGATCTTTCCGGGTATACGCTGGGAAAAACGCTACCTACTAAGTGTGACTTGCGTAAGACGTCGCTTACATTGGTGAAATGTGTGTTAATTTAGTGCAAACTCTGATTAACCATTGATTAAAATAATATTTGGTAAGTGTTTTTGTGATATCTTTTAAAACATACTCGAAATACTGTAAACACTCCACATTGTTCTGAGACATCGCCTCATTTTGATTTCTTAGAGATTCAAACTTTTGGCCTGTTAAAAGTTAAAAGAAATGATGGAATTTTTCTATAGTCATTGCACCTTTCTCATGATTGTCAATCAAGGAATAATCTTTTATATCAGGTCACAAGAGAATCAAGGAATACTCGTACACTGCATGAAAACAGTTATATTTTATTATAGTTAGGTAGTATTAAAAATATTGTTCTTGAAATGGATAGCTGACACCTGTTTAGAAACATAACTTTAAATCAAAGATCATAACATAAACTTATGGTTTCTTCATAGAAGTTTGATAGTTTTGGTGAAAATCTACTCAAAGCATTATTTGTAGCAAATAGAAAGGAGTTTTGTGGTAATAAACATTACTTTTGAGCTACTCAACAGTCGGGTCAAAAGGAGGAGGTTCTCTAATCTATACAAAACATAATTGTTTGTGTATCTTGGGCTTTTTCCAATCTATTCAAAATGTTATTTCAAAGTAGGAGAATATTTTATAAAAAAAAAATAGGAAATATATTTTGTTGACTTGGAGAAATAAGTCAAAATGATTTATCCTATTCTACATAGTTATCAACTTTCGAAAATTTTAGCACAATAGTACATTTCTGCAGCAGCCAGCAACAGAGGCATTGATGGACGAATTTCATACAACTATTGCCGGTCGCTGGGTGCATGTATCTGGCCAGTACAGCAATTTCGATTTATATCGAAGAAGGTTGTCAAAATAATGTTCAAATTTACAAGCATGTTTGAGAAAAATAAATGACGCTGCTATTTCTCCAGTATGGTGAAAGCTCTATGAAATTATTTTATAAAATAGACCGTAAATAGACAATGACCTGTCAAGTTGATCTGCATTTGTTTTGGCATTTCTTCTTAAGGATCAGCCAGCCAGAAAATGGTAGTTTTGCAAAAGAATTATGTACCTATATAATGATGACTTAGAAGTTCTACATTTAGAAATAAAAAATATTAATTTTACTAAACTATACTTTGGCAGATGCTTGTTCACCGATGGGCAATTTCAGTGTGAAGTATGAATTTTCATGAAAGTGTTATTGCACAAGCTGATGCAACTAATTCACAAGTCCACTTGCTCCAAGCCTAAAGTTTAGATTACGAGCAAAACTAGAAAAAGTTTAATTCCACAAAAAACTATTCATAACATAACATCAGTCTGTAATCCCCAAAGGGTTTGCCAGTTATGTTTAACACTTCAATACCCGCAATTACAGACACAATTAAAATAACAATGCACTGTGCCTCTGGAGGCACGGCCGGGAGCATACGGGTTAAGTCCAAATTAATAGGGCTGAGCCTATTGCTATCAAGCGGGCACAAATGAAAGAAAGAGAAAAGAAAGAAAACAAATTTTTGTGGCTTTAGCCGCAAGTGCACACAACAATTAAAATAAGAGTGAAATAAAGAATAAGAAATTAAGTACACAATAAAAAAAATACTTAAAATTAAACAGAAAAAAAAATAAGAGAAATAATATTGTGTGTCCCATGGCTGCGCCAAATAGGCCCAGTTCAGCAAACTGCCGAGCAGCTAGTGCCCAAATCTGGACTCCGTGGCTGCTTCTGAGAAATTCCTGAAGGAATAACCCAATAACACTGCCCGACCTGGGAATCTAACCCAGGGCTTTTTGCTCAGTAGTTGCGAGGCGTATTATGATGACGAGTCAGATTTTACTGTTTTGGCAATTGGGTACAGCTTGTTAACCTACTGCCTGAGTTTAAATACATTTCTAACAGCTGTTTTTGCTATTGTGGGAATCTATAGAGCAAATGCTTCAAAAGCTTTTTGTAGCCATAAAACAATTTGTTCTTATAGAATACTAGCTGTTGCCCGCGGCTTCGCCCGCGTGAATTTCGGTAACTGTCCCACTGAATCATACTAAAGGGATAAATAGTGTCCTACATGTTATTCCAGGTAACAAACTATATATGTGCCAAATTTTATAATCATCACAATTTATTATTGTCATCAAAATCACCATTACTATCACAACCACCATCACTACCACAACCACTATCACAACCACCATCACTACCACAACCACCATCATTATCACTATCACAATCACTATCACAATCACAATCACAATCACAATCACAATTACTATCACTATCACAATCACTATCACTATCACAATCTCTATCGCAATCACTATCGCAATCACTATCACAATCACTATCACTATCACAATCACAATCACTATCACAATCACTATCACTATCACTATCACAATCACTATCACTATCACAATCTCTATCGCAATCACTATCGCAATCACTATCGCAATCACTATCACTATCACAATACCTATCGCAATCACTATCACTATCACTATCACTATCACTATCACTATCACTATCACTATCACTATCACTATCACTATCACTATCACTATCACAATCACTATCACTATCACTATCACTATCACAATCACAATCACAATCACAATCACAATCACTATCACTATCACAATCACAATCACTATCACTATCACTATCACTATCACAATCACTATCACAGTCACTCACTATCACAATCACTATCACAATCACAATCACAATCACAATCACTATCACTATCACTATCACAATCACAATCACAATCACTATCACAATCACTATCACAATCACAATCACTATCACAGTCACTATCACAATCACAATCACTATCACTATCACTATCACAATCACAATCATTATCACAATCACAATCACTATCACAATCACTATCACAATCACAATCACAATCACTATCACAATCACTATCACTATCACTATCACAATCACAATCACAATCACTTACACAATCACAATCACAATCACTATCACAATCACAATCACAATCACAATCACTATCACAATCACAATCACAATCACAATCACTATCACAATCACAATCACTATCACAGTCACTATCACAATCACAATCACAATCACAATCACTATCACTATCACTATCACTATCACAATCACTATCACTATCACTATCACAATCACAATCACAATCACTATCACAATCACAATCACAATCACTATCACTATCACAGTCACAATCACAATCACTATCACTATCACTATCACTATCACAATCACTATCACAATCACTATCACAATCACTATCACTATCACTATCACAATCACAATCACTTACACAATCACAATCACAATCACTATCACAATCACAATCACAATCACAATCACAATCACTATCACTATCACAATCACTATCACTATCACTATCACTATCACAATCACCATCACAATCACAATCGCCATCAAAATCACTACCACAATCACCATCATCGTTATCACAATCATCATCATCGTAAAACAATCATTATCATCGTAATAAATATCATCATCATCACAATCATTATCACAATCGTCATCATAGTTATCTATCACAATCATTACAATAAATCAACAATAACCCTGTATAGAAGTCGAATCCAGCCGTCTTCTGGATCTCAAAATAAATGCCATTTTCGTAATCAGCACCCCTGATAATCTCGGTATCGACACCCATATTGATTTTTAGACATTTCAACCCCATCGCACCCCAACAGGGAATGATGTTATTTTAGGGCAGCCACATTAAACTTTGAAATCGTTGTTTTTGTAATACACCCAACCCAATTCACCGTACAAACAATACCTATGTTGAATTTCAGGCTTTGTTACCCCATTTCCCCCTTTAGGGGTTGAATTCTGAAAAAACCTGAAACCCAAACGTTAACTCATTTATCGATAGGAGTACTCCTGTTAAGTTTCGAATAAAGTAGTCTAACTAATCTTATTTCCCCATGTAATCTTTGGACTCCCGTTCCAACCCCTAAGGGGCTGAATTTTGAAAAATCCTTTCTTAATGCACCCCTAAACCTCATAAAGAACCTTTGTGCCAAATTTGGGATCTCTAGACTCAGCGGTTTGGGCTGTGCATTGATTTTTATACTTTGCCACCCTATTTCCCCCTCTTAGGGGTTGAATTCTGAAAAAATCTGAAACCCATTTCTACTCATTTATCAATAGGAGCACTCCTTTGAAGTTTCGAATAAAATAGTCTAACTAATCTTGTTTCCCCATACAGACTTTGAAGCCCCGTTAAACCCCTTTAGGGGGTGAATTTTGAAAAATCCTTTCTTAGTGCACCCCTAGACCACATAAGGAACCAATGTGCCAAATTTGAAATTTCTAGACTCAGCGGTTTGGGCTGTGCATTGATTTTTATACTTTGCCACCCTATTTCCCCCTCTTAGGGGTTGAATTCTGAAAAAATCTGAAACCCATTTCTACTCATTTATCAATAGGAGCACTCCTTTGAAGTTTCGAATAAAATAGTCTAACTAATCTTGTTTCCCCATACAAACTTTGGAGCCCCGTTTAACCCCCATAGGGGGTGAATTTTGAAAAATCCTTTCTCAGTGCAACCCTAGACCACATAAGGAACCTACTTGCCAAATTTGGAATCTCTAGACTCAGCGGTTTGGGCTGTGCATTGATTTTTATACTTTGCCACCCTATTTCCCCCTCTTAGGGGTTGAATTCTGAAAAAACCTGAAACCCATTTCTACTCATTTATCAATAGGAGCACTCCTTTGAAGTTTCGAATAAAATAGTCTAACTAATCTTGTTTCCCCATACAAACTTTGGAGCCCCGTTTAACCCCGTTAGGGGTTGAATTTAGAAAAATTCTTTCTTTTTGCACCCCTAGACCACATAAGAAACCTACTTGCCAAATTTGGAATCTCTAGACTCAGCGGTTTGGGCTGTGCATAGATTTTTATACTTTGCCACCCCATTTCCCCCTCTTAGGGGTTGAATTCTGAAAAAAACCTGAAACCCGTTTCTACTCATTTATTAATAGGAGCACTCCTGTGAAGTTTCGAATAAAATAGTCTAACTAATCTTGTTTCCCCATACAAACTTTGGAGCCCCGTTTAACCCCCTTAGGGGGTGAATTTTTAAAAATCCTTTCTTAGTGCACCCCTAGACCACATAAGGAACCTACTTGCCAAATTTGGAATCTGTAGACCCAGCGGTTTGGGCTGTGCATTGAATTTTATACTTTGCCACCCCATTTCCCCCTCTTAGGGGTTGAATTCTGAAAAAACCTGAAACCCGTTTTTACACATTTATCAATAGGAGCACTCCTGTGAAGTTTCGAATAAAATAGTATAACTAATCTTGTTTTACCCATACAAACTTTGGATTCCCTTTTAACCCCCTTAGGGGTTGAATTTTGAAAAATCCTTTCTTAATGCACCCCTAGACCATATAAGGAACCTACTTGCCAAATTTGGAATCTCTAGACTCAGCCGTTTGGGCTGTGCATTGATTTTTATACTTTGCCACCCCATTTCCCCCTCTTAGGGGTTGAATTCTGAAAAAACCTGAAACCCGTTTCTACTCATTTATCAATAGGAGCACTCCTGTGAAGTTTCTAATAAAATAGTCTAACTAATCTTGTTTCCCCATACAAACTTTGGAGCCCCGTTTAACCCCTTTAGGGGATGAATTTTGAAAAATCCTTTCTTAGTGCACCCCTAGACCACATAAGGAACCTACTTGCCAAATTTGGAATCTGTAGACCCAGCGGTTTGGGCTGTGCGTTGATAGATGAGTCAGTCAGTCAGTCAATCAGTCAGTCAGTCAGTTTCTTCTTTTATATATTTAGATTGTTTTGTTGTATTAGATTGCGTATGTCTTTCCAACTAGGGATTGTAATTTGGAAAACCAGATCCGGTAGACCAATGGGTCTGGCATGATTTGACCGATCCAGTCAGATCTGGACAGATTGGAAATGACGCCGGATTGCAATCCCAAGCTCAAACTTCTGAACTCTTCTCAAAAGTAATGTGGTATTGTGGACATCAGGGCTATGTTTATGTGGCATGATATAATAATACAGAATTGCAAAAATAACTGCAGTATTTTGTCTGTTCCCTTATTGTAGAGATCTTTTTATCCTCTTGATTTAACAATTTTTTATATTATTCTTTTTCATATTTCAGCATGGAAGCCACCGCAGCTACAATGAATTTACAACCATTGGAGAATATATTTTCATCAGGTAAGAGTATTATTAAATCATAGAAAAAACTGTAGAAAATAAATAATTGATGCAGGCTCTAATGAACTTGATGAATAGTAGCAATCATTTATGACTGTATTCTGTATCATAAAGAGGAGATTGTGTGAATGAATGAACTCTGGGCCAAACTTTTGCAACCAATCTGCTCTAACTGTCAGAGTCTACAATTAGACACCAGCTTTTATATTTTGTTCTCCGCATACCGGATCCACAGCGACGATCTTTAGAGGGTGGCTGGTAGCAACTGGATAAGAATTACCGAAAAAAGTTGAGTGGTGTTGAAGAGGTATGTCCAGCAGTGGACTGTTTTAGGCTGAATGATACCGCATCCAGTTGTCTCCAGTCACTTTTTAGGGTTGTTGGTCCATCAAACTCACACTCAAAGCATTTATTTCAATTAGACCATTAGGGCACTTTTGAATGTCAAAAATACAAATAAAGCAAAAATGCAGTCACAAGGCATATTAACTTGAGAAAGTACTGTAGTTGCCCATTCCTTAGCGTAGATCTCTATGGAGAAGAACGGGCAAGAAACTCCATGGACACTCTTTTAAATCAAAATATTGTTACAAAATCTTGGTCCATCCAACTTGACCATCTAACTAGGAGGCTTCACACGCTACGCTTGCACATACGCGGTCTCGGCTACAGGGGGTCTAAAATGGCCGCTTTAGCAGAATCACAGAATCTTAGTATAAATCACGTTAAAAATATAAAATTCTTAAAATGGATTTTATTGTCATATTAATAAAGTCCATTTTAAGAATTTTAGTTTTTTTACCTGATTCATATTACGATTCTAATAAAGCGGCCATTTTAGACCCCCTGGCCGTATTTACTCCATAAGCCGTCGGTCCTTCGATATACAAGGCCAGCTCATTGCCACTTCAGCTTGCTTTTTACTCTGCTCGGCTCGTTATTTCGGTAACTCCATTTGTATGTAGGTCGAAAATGCCTCCACAAAAAACGAATTCCCAACATTATGCGGCTAATTTTAGAACTAACTGCATAGCCCATTAGCCATGTGAACCAGAAAAATACAGTACAAACGAAAGGTGTAAAAATATAATATATCTACCAACTTTAAATAATTATAACTTGCCATTATCAACCAGCTATGCATTGTCTAACGGCATCCATACACGTCCTAAACTAATTACCTTTTACATTTTCATACAACTAACATCTCTATTTCAATGTTTTTAAGTTCATAATTGCGTGTGGTTCACTGATAGCTGTGTCGCGATTGTAGTAAAATAAATGAGGTAGGTATTTAGAGAATCCCATTCTGGTAGTAATTTACAATGGCGACTGTTTCGTAAGTATAACTATGTTACTGGTAAAATCTCACGTTGTTGCAAGACCGTCTTGTATCTTTGTGGCAACTAAGTACCTACCTACTTAGGGTTCTAAAAGTGGTAGTTATGAGACCATCGCGATCTCTCATTTTGACGGGCTGCCTGAGTCGATGGGCCGTCAAAACAAGCAGAAGATCAGAAGTATCAGTATTAGTGACTAATTATTATGAAGTGGGGCTACGGTAATCGTTTGCTACTCAGCTGATGTGCAGACTTGCAGAGCAGATCGAGGTGCCCGTTCGCGGTAGTTCAAAATTGCTTTTTTTTTAGGGACTTTTGTCCGTATACAAAAGTCCCTCGTCTGCGCAGGCCCTAACAGTATTTGGTAGACATAACATGCTTGCTTTATTATTGAGCTCTTGAATTTTTCGTTCATGAGTAACATTACATGACAACTGTCATGTATTCTAGTTTAAAATATATGGCAGTTGTAATGCTGCCCATATTTGCTCGATAAGATCTGCCCTGCACATAATTTCCCTTAATCTAGTAGTTTTACTAATTTACAATCGGCTTCATGTCAAAAGAATGGATAGATCTAATTTTTTAACCAAAAAAATCCCAAGTGATCCAACCAATCTGCCTAGCTTTTTTCCCAAATTATGTTGGGGTCGGCTTCCAGTCTAACCGGATGCAGCTGAATACCAATATTTTACATAGAGTGACTGCCTCCACAACCACTCCAAATAGAACCGCTCATAACAAATGATCAGCTCCTTAAAATTGTTTTTTTTTTGGAATCCTATTTTTATCAGCTTTCGGATTTCATCGTCATCTGCCTAGCCTTTTCCTATTGGGATCGCCCGCTAGTCTAGGGGCTTCTTTTCAGCAAATAATTGTGACTTTGTGATACTGTCTCTCGAAATACCATACCATACAATATCATCAGAAAGTATCTCCTCGGTCGACGGTTTTAAAATTTCGATTTTCGGAACATTTTGTTCATGTTTACGAAATATTAAAAAGTTTTACGCATACCAGTCTCTCAGATGCCCCTCAATCGACTGAGGGTGTTGAATACTTTAGTCTCAGTTAGAAAAGTCCACTTATTCGGCCACTCGTCTTCCTCCATTCGTCGCACTTCGTACTCACACATACACGAAATTGCTCTTCACAAAATTTGACGGGAAATCGAGGGTCTGCCTCGCGATTCTTGTGACGTCAACGCAGATTTCTATGTAAAATACTGTTGCGTTTGTGTGAGTACGATGCGTGTCAAATTTGGTGAGTGAAGTATCTGAATAGTTACGTACTCCGTGCTTCACTGGAAGGCTTCAGAGGGATCGATGTCGCGCCTGCGCCCTCGCCCTCGCCCGTACAAAGGCTAGGCTGCTCCCTAGCAAGCTGGGCCTGTCAAAATAACACACGATTTTCGCGAATTTCGCACGCGAGCTTCTCAAATATTGTTAAAAATAATAATTTCAATTAAAACTCTTACTCAAAAATGTTTTTTGGAAGTTTAGAACGATTTTTTGTCCCCTAAGTTTCGGTTATTGATTCTATTTTCTTTCTTTCGACTTTTTTATTTGTTATGTTTAATTTCTGATGTGATGGTGTCTTTTTGTGTTCGACAGTTAATTGAATTAGTGGTGTCGTACAAAAATGTAGCTGGTTCGGTTTTTGCTGTGTAGGTAAGTATGAAACTTGTAGCATTCGTTTACTTGTTGCGCTTGATTTTAATGTACGGATTACGTAATGCGTCATTATAAACTTTAATGATTCGCCGGCTGTTGTTGTAATTTCGTGTTATAAAATGGGAGGGACATTTTGTTTAAATGGTAACGAAAGCTGTTAAATAGTATTTACTTGTTAATTGGGTAGAATTATGTTGTAATCTAACTGGTTTATTAATGAGTCCCAGTTGGGCGCCACTTTGTTGTACAACTCTTAGCGGATCAATGAAGGACTCGAAATGGATCTTCAAAAGAATTACGATGTATTAATTATGAACTGCTTAATTAATTGTAGCTTTACCTCCTATGTGGAAGCCCCAGACTAAGGATTTTTGGAAAGTCTACGTTTAAAATATACAAAACTGGACACTTTTAATTATGCACTTTCCAAATGATCTTTCAAAGAGTGATCAACTAGCCTCTGTTCCCGCGGTCACAGCTAAATACATTCAAAAGATCAAATAGTAATTTTAAAATCGTCTAGATATTATGTACATTTTTTGTAATCCATTACCTGTTTACGCTGCATAGTCAACGAGAACTCGAGAATACTAGAATTCGTCTTTTCCGTACCACCAATGGGCAAAGGCCCCATTCCTTTCCAACACTCTCGGTGTTTTGCCTTCTCTGGCCAGTTAGAAACGAATCTAAATCGGCACGCCATTGTTTCTTGGGCCTGCCTCGGTGTCGACGACCGTCTTCAGGCACTGGCCTTCTGGCCCATCTTTCCTGATCCATCCTGGAAATGTGACCCGTCCAGTCCCCGAAGAATTCAATTATAATATCACGCCTGTAATCCCCGTAGGATACGGCAGAGGTGTACCTAATACTACATCCACATTTCGCCACTTAAAGTCCCATATGGGGTGAGCCTATTCACCCGGCAAGATATGAATTCAATTATACTAGCTCAGAACCGAATAAAAATACCCGTGTCAGGTATAAATGTCATTTCGGAGAGTTAAACGTCGGTACTGGAGTTTTATTATGATCATCTTGCAAAGAGAACGGCGCACTTAATGTCACATTACCTGAATTTACTTCCTAATTGAGCATGCCTGAGAGATATTTATCGACGGCATGTAAAGCCAAGTCAGAGGCCCATGGGTGACATAAAAACTCTGACGCTAGGTTAGACACTAACCACACAGTCAAAGAAAGAGAAAGAACGTCCACCAACCCACAGTGGGCCCGCGTGGTGGATTATAACCCACTGCCTCTCACAGAGAGGAAGCCTATGAGTCAGCAGTAGGAATATAATAATCAGCAGCCTATACGCTGGCTTACGCTGTTCTAGAGAATCCTTTTTTAGCGAATATTGGGTTTAACTTTTATTAGTTGATCAGTAGTTGGGTGACCATCATTATACACCGAGTTTCCTCCGTGCTTCAGAAAGAACGTTAATTGTGACATCCAGTCTTACCAAGAGGGGTATGGTATTACCCAGTTACTGAGTTGTGGAGGTCAGAAAAGCAGTAGCTTCATGTAAAATACTGGAATTCAGCTGCATATGGTTAGACTGGAAGCCGACTCCAACATAGTTTAGGAAAAGGCTAGGCAGATGATGCCCCTTGGTAAGACTGGTTGTCAGACTTTCGGACCACATACTATCTGTAACAATTGTCAAGGATCTACGAATAACAGCCAGGACCAAGAGGCACGGAGGAAACTCGGTACGTAATGGGTGATCAGATCATACATCCACAGATCAACCTAGGCCAACGCCGCTTAACCTGAAGATTGATCCGAGTGACTGTTATTATGTAGCTACGATCTCCTCCACGAGTGACGATACTGAAAACTGAAATATTTCTGGCATCCCTATGAATACGCAGCCTAATTTCCATACTGATTGGGTAATTGTTTACCACGATACTCTCTTGTCGGCTTGTGACAATATGAAGAAGAAAAAGAACACAATCGGGTCCAATTTCAACGCACATCGCTTAAATCCCAAAGCGGCTTACATCAGGGCCACTCATTGTCTTCCATATACCGAAGTAACAGAACATTTGTGTGTTCTCATAATTCACCTGAATGAATTAGAAACGCTGATAATTGTCCAACAAAAGGCAAAGACGGACCGTAAAAACTGTATTTGGATATTGTATCGGTAATTGATTCTACGGTATAACGATAAAAGTCGGCCAGATTTAGATAGTACTCACATTTGTAAAAGGTAAATGTTTTAGACGACAACCATAAAACTTCATCATAATCATTGGTTTTTTCGAAGTATTGCAACAAGACTTTTTTTAATTTCCGTGTTGTGCTGTGTTACTGGAATAATCATATTCAGGGATGGGTGACTACCCACTACATACCGAGTTTCGGAAAGCACGTTAAGCTGTTGGTCCTGGCTGTCATTTGTAGATCTTTGATAGTCTTTACAGGTAGTCAGTGGGCCAAAAAGTCTGACAACCAGTCTTACCAAGGGATATCGTATTACCCAGTACTAACTAGTTCTGTATGGTGTCGGACGTAAAGAATAGCACCATCCCATATCTTCCCGTGGGTGTCATAAGGGACTTGCCAGAGAATGGGCAGCAGCGTTCTCTGTGCTTTTGTAACAACCGTACTGCGATCGCCAACTCGCCTGCCAAGCGTGGCGATTATGGAAAAAACCCCCCTTCGGGGGAGGCCCATGTCCAGCGGTGGACGTCTTTCGGCTGAAATAGTAGTAGTAGTAACTGGGTTGTGTAGACCAGCTAGGCAGTCGCTCCAAGTAAAATACTGGTATTCAGCTGCATCCGGTTACACTGGAAGCCGACAATAATATAGTTGGGAAAAGGCTAGGTAGATGATGATGATGACTGGACTGAAATGAATGGAGATACGAAGTGAAGGGAGGTGTCTGATGAGATGACGAGTATAGAGAAGTGTGGAAGAAGAAGACATGCTGCGCCGACCACAGATAAATTGGGATAAGGGTAAGATAATGATGATCCATTTAGACTAGAAGTTGACCGCAGTCCCCAAAATAGTTCGGAAAGGGCAAGCCAGACGATGAAGGGAAACTGAGGAAGTTGGGAATGAATTGTAACTGATGCAGACTCAAGGACTTCAAGACTGATATGCGCACTTCGTCCCGCGTTCACAAATCATCCTATTCGCATTTGGTCCTATTCGCAGTTAGTCCCATCAACTGCACAAAAACTTTCTGTACCAAATCATGTTTCTGATATTCAAGAAACATGGTAATACTCTTTGGTTAACGTTATGAATTCGTCTCGCTTGATTTGATGTGCTACACGCTTAGTGATACGTTTTTGTTTTTGTACTAATGCGTTCCACCGATTTGTTACTGGCCATATATTATGTCTTTGTTGGTTTACGAAATAGACGCCATTTCGACCTCAAAGGTAAACACCTACGCGTGATTACGAGACTTTAATGTTGGCAATGTCTTTAGAGTGGCGAATTTAAGAGGTCACGATGGTTGTGGACTAAAGTTGGTCCTTCTTGGGTTAGGTAATCTTTTAAATTAAACACACATCAACATTTCAACAATTATCGTTAGACAAAAATAACGATGATTTTTAGGGTTCCGTACCCAAAGGGTAAAAACGGAACCCTATTACTAAGACTTCGCTGTCTGTCCGTCTGTCCGTCTGTCTGTCACCAGGCTGTATCTCAAGAACCGTGACAGCTAGACAGTTGAAATTTTCACAGATGATGTATTTCTGTTGCCGCTATAACAACAAATACTGCTATTACTATACGCTTAAGGGGGGCTCCCATACAACAAACGTGATTTTTTAGCCGTTTTGTCTAATGTATAGATAATGGTACGGAACCCTTCGTGCGCGAGTCCGACTCGCACCTGGCCGGTTTTTCTGGTTTGTTATTTATCTAAAAGTAAGGAACTCGTGGATAAGTATTAACAGCCGCTCGGGTCGATTTTTAGGTTAAGACGCGCTTGCCTAGTTTGGTCTATGGATGGGTGACCACCCATTACATTCCGAGTTTCCTCCGTGCCTCGGAAAGCACGTTAATCCTGTCAATTGCAGATCTTTGACAGTCGTTAAGTAGTCAGTGGCTCGAAAGTCTGACAACCAGTTTTACCAAGGGTTATTGTATTACCCAGTACTAACGGTTGTGGATGTCAGATAGGTAGTCGCTCAAAGTAAAATACTGGTATTCAGCTTCATTCGGTTAGACTAGAAGCTAACCACAACGAGGGAAAAGGCTAGGCAGATGGTTGATGTTCTTTTACTAAAAGTATCAATTCAGATTCCAAGGCCGAAGTTCTAACTTAATATTGTTAAATAACATTCGAAATATCACCAATAATAGCAATGTTTGAAATGGAATAACTCTGTTCAATACCAAAGTTCGGGTACGTTACATTTTCTTCGAACCCCAAATTGGCTAAAGGCATTGGATTAATCCAATTTTTCCAATTTGTCCTTACAACTTTGCTCTTCCATTCGCTACAACATGTACCTATTTCGAACTTTTTGTATGATTTGATATATATATCTTAGTATTTTTTGGGCAAATATGCTCCACGTTTTTTATAGAAAAATATTTGACGTATGATTTTCACAGTTCGGGAAACGCCCTATGCGTTTACTTGCACATAAAACTGCGCAGTAAAACCGTAAAGGCTAAAGGTTAAATGGTCTTCAAAACTCTGCATATTTCCAGGAACTCGCAATATCCTGACTGGAAGAGCTGTGCGCTTTTTAATGAGCGCCCCAACAGTTTTCTTTGAGCAATATGAAACCAGCAAAAGGGACCGGAAAACACCCGCGTATAGCAGAAAATCTTTTCACTGCCGCTCCTCGGGATAAACCCGAGCAATTTACTTGTGGAGTCAAATAGACTGCTTTAAAATTATTCTCGGAAATTCTTGGAGCTTTTAATCATAGTCATGATGACCTTTTGAGTAATCTTTATTATCTGTACATCTATACAAATAAATAAAATTGAAGTGTCTGTTTCTAATATCAAAACACCAGGTTTTTTTTTAATTTTTGTCTGTCAGTCTGTTTGTATCGGCCAATCGCCGAAACGGCTGGACCAATTTTAACGGGAGTTTTACTGGCAGATAGCTGATGTTATAAGGTCTAACACAGGTTTATTTTATTTCAGAATAAGAATTAGGATACCTTGAAAAAAAATTAGAACCCTTGAAAATGGCAACACAATCCGATTCAAAGAGGGAAGTATTTTTTTTAAAACATAATTTTACGCGAACGAATGTCGCGGGCAACTGCTAGTCTTTATTATATTATACGCTATAATATCTGGGACATTGTAACAAACAAACCGTAAACTTGAGGTCGTTAATATGGGGGGGGATATGCAATAAACGCGTATTATATCACCCAACACAACGCAACCCGAGGCACGTGCCGACATAATCCCCTTATATGACGTGCTGTTAATTAGATTCCTCAAATATCAGCCAATCGGAAATTGGAGCCCTTTGCCCTTGAGTGGAGAGCCCTTTTAGTGTTGGGCAGACTTAAGATTAAGTAAGGTGTTAGGATTTAATTCGGTAAGTCTACTTAGCCTTTTGTCCCAGCAGTGGAAACATTGTATTGTACGCTGGTTATGCTTTTTAACACGCTTTTAATAGCTTCACCTTTAAGTAACTATGTAAAAAAATCTTAGAAATAAAATTTGACCCTCTTCTCGATTTCCGATTGAGCTGAATTTTTGCATACGCGTTTAGTTTGGATGACAATGTATGGTCCAATATGACGGCCATATGCACCCCCATTATATGGTTATCAATTAAAAGGGGTTGTTGAGAAAAATACGAAAATTAAAGACGTACCATACCATACCTATATTTCAGCGATGTTTCTTCAGAGTTTTCATGAATTTTAACGAATAACAATTTCTTCTCTCCTTTGTAACAAATCGTTTGTAATTTAAAGCATTCTGCTACGTTAAAGAATGTCAAAAGTCTGAAACAAGTTAAAATGAATCCGGGAATAACTCTCTCTTTTGTGATTGCTGAATACGGAAAGCCAAAACTCTAAGAACTCCAGAAGTTTTGAAAAACATTCAGTAGCTATTGACCTGACTGACGGTTCAAGAAATCTTAACAGAGCTTTGAATCACCTTTTGGAAGATTACCAAGTATTTCCTATAAGCCTTGCGATTTTGAAGTTTGTTGTGTCTACATTTCAAGAATGCAACGCTATCTTGCACCACGTGTTTCTTATCTCTTATCTTATTGCCCTACTGACCGCGGCGATCTTTACTCTATCATCAATTTTCTAAACCCGCAAAGAAACGATGTCTATCTATTTATTCGCCTCCACGCTCAACTGATTGTTCCGACTTGAAATTCAATATCTGGGAATCTCGATATCTGATATCTAGTTTACTTTCCCACAAGAAAACTAAAATGTGCCTCTTCGGTATTCCTGAACATTCCGGACAAACCTATTTACTGTTGTCCCTGTCTAGTTCTTCTGACGATATAGTATTTTGATTATCGATTCCCAATCGAAGAGATTTGGTCCTTAAATAGCTTTAAGTTTTGGTCTTTAATCGCTGTGAGATTTTCTTGTCATGGGTCAGTTCTATCAGTGTTACTTATTGCATAAGCATTAATTTATTCTATAGATCTGTTTGTTTCCGCGGTAGATATTACGTCAGTTTCCGAGAAACCCGGTTTCGGTCCCATAGTAAAACCCTGGAAAAACCGGGTATTGCTATGGGTCTGAAACCGTGTTCCGCATGCTTTACACCAAAGGTCGCTCTAGACGGTCTTAAGTTATGGGTATCGCAACATGATTTAGTATGTCTAGTGTTACCAAGGTTATAGCCCTTATACCCCTTCAAAATCATAAAGTCCCTTTGATAATATCTCTAGAGATATTTAAACACTTCACAGCATCTTATTCCCGTCATGAATACTCTTAAATGACGTCAAGGGGGATCAAAATCTTAAGGCGTTATTGTCTTATGGCCCTTTGTCTTCGGTATCAACCCTGGGGACTTTGCCTTTCAATAAAATCCCGGGAGAGTTCTTTTAGAGGCTTAAATCTGTGACCGGATATCGCTTAGCGTAAAGCTATAGTTGACAGGATACGCTATAGGTGTAATGCATAAAATGAATCGCAAACATGACCTAAATGTTGGCCATTTGCGCATCGGCTCTGAAATGACAGCCGAAACTGCGGGCTTACACCCGTAAGCCCACCAGAGTACCCACTCTGGCTGGATTTAACTGAGTTCAGTCTCATATCCCAGTTTAACACACACTCTGGGTTTTATCACATATGAATCTGTAGCTTTACCTGAAAAGTTGGGGCCAGTATGTGTTGATCTACAAAAAACACCGTTCGCAACAACTGCGCAGTTGTTTGAGCCAATATTAGCGTTTGTTGGGTCCAATGTGTGTAGCAAGGGTAAGATATGTGCTCAACTGTATATTAACTTTGTTAAGTCGCTTCGGAAGTTGCGAAAGTACGTGTAGGATCTTAATTTAATGAAAACAGTTTGAGATGAAGACAAAGGGGCGTGTAACTGAAAATTGTACACGAAATACAGACATGGAAGTTGGAGGAAGTATGCCTTGCGAGCCTATTGTAATTACTTTAGTCCTGTTTAATGGTATAATAGCGGCAGAGAGCATTCATACACGAAACAAATATACTAAACAGTTTTTGCCGGCCAAATAACTTCGAGTGCACTTAGATCATGGTTTATTGCCTAGTAGAGACATCATTCTTATTATGTTGTCTTACAACTCCGATTGATCTTTGTTTCCATACTCTCAGACTAAAAGGCCTTGAGAAGTAGCAATTGCTTTCCAAGCGTTTGATCTTTCGTCGGCGTCAGTTCAGGACCTTATATCAAAATGTTTTGGCCAAATACATTTTTTTCATCAAAATCGATAAAATAAGTAGCCTGCCATATAACGGGAAACGTTGAGATAGCTACGCAGGCACGGACGGTAAAACCGACGGATCTGGGAATTTCGACATACTTGTTGGTTGATATACAGTATTTAGTTTCTCCTGTAAAAAAGGGTGTTGTGCATTTACGGGGTCCTGCTCTGACGCTGACGATTTCTATAAAGACTTTGGCGTAGATCTAGGCGGTTGAATTTTTGACTTTTTCATCATTGTTGTCGCTTTGTCTATTTCCTCAGCTAGAAGCTGGGGATCGACAGCAAACAAATAAAGCAGTGGCCACGTTTATACGGATCCAGAAAGGTCAGTCTGTGAAGTTCGGTGAGCCATATTGACATTGCAAAGTGGCGACAAAACTCCAGAGGCGGTATTTGGCGTCGTGCCCATTGTGTTAGGCTCGGATACGAATAGGAATGGTCACATCTTTGAATTAACCGCCTCTTGCATAAACATTTCCGTGCTAAGGCGTTGTCGATGTGAGAAATTCTTCTCTTAGACTAAACACCCTTTCTAAAATAGAATATGGTAACACACCAACTACAAAAACGGTGTTGGTATTTCGTGAGTAAAGCAGACAGTAAATGATGATCGTGATTTTGAAGAGTTTTATGAATGCAGTTAAATACCACTATCGATTAGATAATGCTTTATGCTCACACATATGAGTGTATTTCCTATAGTAAGTTTACCAATTATGGTACTACAGATGGATTTATATCTAAAGATATACGGTTGCAAATTCCCAAACAGTACAGACAGTACAGTTCTTTAGTTCCATGATTGGTAGTAAACGAATGTCAACTGGCAGCTGAATTCCATTATTTCATGTAGCGACTGCGTATCTGACTTTCACAACCCAGTTACTGGTTAATATGATACCCCTTGTCACACGGATTGTTAGACTTGTGCTTCGGACTCCCCGTAGCAACCGTCAATGATCTACAAAAGAAAGCTGGGGCCCAGAGGCCCTACTCTCTAACGCTTCGTCCGTAATTCGGATCTATACGTCTATCTCGCGCACGTCTGCAAATAAGTGTGAGTGAGAGAGACGGATAGATCCGAATTACGGACGAAGCGTTAGGGAGTAGGGCCTCTGGGCGGTGAATGCTCCAACCAGCCTAGCACTGGCCTGCAAATTGCAAAAAACGTAAGAAAATTGGATTTTCGCGGGCTACTCTGGAGCGTGATGTCGTAAAAAATGTGTCTTGAACATAACTCGGCAAGCGTAGTTAAACTTCGGTCGACCCAAGGTGCGGCTGCTATTATTTAACCACGAATCCCTTGAGATAATTGAATAAATAAACAACAATATGATCCGTAAAAAGGTGCAGTAAGTTAGGATTTTGCGTAACCCCAGGGATTAGTGAAATGAAGCCGCGGTCAACAGCCAGTCAATTAATTACTCGAATATTTTAATTAGAAGTGAGAACTGAGTGGAATGAACCATTGTTATCGTGTCACAGAATGACAATTAAACATGAACTAATGTAATGCCGCTGTCGCACGGCACACGAAACTAGGTAAAGGGGTTATTTAATCGCTGCTAAACATTCTTTAGCTTTCATGCCATTTATGGTGAAGAAGTTACTGCTTTTGGTAGATTTGGAGAGTCACAACTGCTACCAAAAGATGCAACTGGAAAACCATGACACAAACTCGCCAAAAGTGGAGAGTTTTGAAAGAGACCTCGGCATTGGGTGACCAAAAGTTAAGAAGAAGAGGAACTGCCACCAGCTTGTTTCCAACAAAGTAACTCAGGAGATATCTATAAAGTTTTGACAGACCATTGAAAAGGGAGGATCTTCCGATCAGACTGGTGTGTCATGAGTTCATGACGGCTATAGTCCAGCGGTTGTTGTCGGGTTTCCGATTTTCTGATGATTATGTTACTGCGCGAAAATAACTGTTTACGCACAACAGAATTTTGCGTGACGTCAGATATGACGCGTAGATCGCATTTGGGGATGTAGATGCAAAAAAACATTGTGGGATCATGCAAATACGAAATCTTGCTTAAGTGCGTTTGAAAAAGAAACCTAATACTCTGCTGTTAGCATTGTTTTTGATCGCATACAATTTCCTAGCTCACAAGTAGCGCCTACGAAAGGCTTCGACTGTCTTACTTATACTTCACCTTACACCTTACATTTTGCTCGCTTCGAACTCAACGCGATAGAAACTAGCCAGTATCGCCTTTGTGATAGAATACGAGACGTCATCGATTTCATCTCATCTATGGCGATTTGGTTATTTGATATGAACATAAACGTTAGATCTGTTACGCTTAAATGAGGTGTAAAACGAAGCAGATAAAGTAGGAAGTCATATGCTATAATGTCACTGGACCAAAAAAACGATACATGGAAATGGAATGTGTGAAGGATAATATGACAAGAAAGGAGGTGTCTGATGAGATGACGTGTAATAGAGAGGTATGGAAGAAGATATACTGCGGCGTCTCCAAATCAATTGAGATAAGGGCAGGAGAATGATGACGATAATTATGAAGCTAGAATATAATTGCCCATAATGCTATTGCCAATGTAAGTAGGTACTTGATAATATCTCTCTCTACCTCTTAAGATGCCCACGCAACACAGGACGGCTATTCATATCCCCCAGCAATTCTCTCTCATAACACATTCAGTCATTTGTATCTCGAGAATGCACAACAAAAGCATGACAAGTAAAACAGACAGTTATAATTTGGGATCTGTCCAACTTTAGATGAGCTTTCGCCATTCTGCTAGTTTCCCTTCTTCCAAACCTTTTGTTTGGGTGTCACGGCGCAGTGTCTCTACTAATGCTGGACATGGTGGTTTGGCTTAACGCTCAACAGGGTTGTGCTCTAAGCCTTGACCTCGAGGAAAGTGGGTCAGGTCGGGCGGCCCCGTCTCCGGATCATTATGCATTTTGTATGGCGCTAAATGGGGAAATATGGGATGTGTTTTCCTTTGTTTAACTTTTTTTTTTGCGTGAGCATAAAAGGGATCTGTGTTAACGAGGTTGTATAATGTTTTGTACGTGATTTTTCCACGCCGACGCCGTGTTCACGTGTTACCGTATTTTTATGCGTTGCATGTTTGTTTGGTTTTAAAAGGTTAATATTGATACAAGTACTGAACCGATCTTGAGTTTTTGAACGTGTTATAGACTACCAAAAACACTAATCGCAATTTTCAGCACGTGTTAAAAACCATTGCGGAATCGTATAAACTTTAAGTATCGTCGGTGAAACTGTTGAACTATTAAAACCCAATAGCTTGTAAACCCCAAATCAATACTAGGTACATAATGCGTACCAAATTGAATTTACGTAACCAATGTTTAGCAGTTCCAATAATAACATACTAGCTTAATCACAGCGTAGTTTCCGATGAAACTCTAGTAGACGGTGCATCGGGAAGCCAGCAGACTCCTCATGTTCTCACCGATAGGGATGTCCGACTCGCAACCAATATCCGTTTCCGCTGTCTGCATCTGATAACTTCCACAGTTCCACACGATGGATTTATTCGTGTTTCGCTCTGGGAGTTGTACGAGTTCCCCCCATTGTGTTTGATTTGTAAGAAAAGTTGCGAGAGATTTGTAAAGATTTGTCATATATTCTTTGAATAGTGAGGTTTTATGAGATACTGGGGTATTTTGATAAGTTGATCTATTCGTATGAGAAATTCGACGTACTCGTATCGCGCATATGTGGACGCCAATTTAGGATACTAACTGAATTCTCAGATAACTTTGCCGAATAGTTTTTTTTTATGTCAGCCTTCTCTGTTCCACTTCTGGGCAAAAGCTTCCTATATGGCTTTTCAATTTTGTTTATAATTTGCCTTCTCCGACCAATTCGTCAAGACTGAGTCCAGATCTTCACGCCAGCGTTTCTTGGGCTTCCCTCGGTTACTACGGCTAACGGCTATCTTCAGGCACCCACTGTGTGACTATCTTCGCCCATCTGTCTGCCCTCATCGTAAAAACGTGATCCACCCAGTCCCATTTTAACTTGGCAGACTTTGATCGTATTAAGGTGTTGCGCATTCGATCAGAGAGTCTAATCTTGAGAATACTACGATCCATCGCTCTTTGGCAAACGTTGAGTTGGGATCGTTATTAAGAGTTTACCTGAGGACACCATAACCGGGCGCTAGTCTAATCTAGCAGAGATAGCAAAAGAAATTGTAAATGAAATTCGCGTTTTGTGCCTTACGTTTTAAAATGCAATTTAGTCTTCACAAAGTTTTCTACGCAAAAGAAGCTAGACGTTGTCATGCATTTGCAATTTTATGAAGACGTAAAATTCTTGTCCTTTGTACAAGGTACACGTTCGCGGTACAACAATGTTTGATTAAATGAAAGCAGAGATTTCATATTTTCAGAATTCTTTGTAAAGTGTACATAGGGTTTGTTCACACTGTTACTTTTCATAGTATTTTAATTTAGATTGATTGCACAGAGCTCGTGTGGCGATGAAAAATAAAATGCAGCGACAACACTTTGGCGTTTAAACTTTCCCAAAGTGACACGAATTTGTCAATGCTTCACAGGACACTAAAATTACATCTTCTTCAACCTTTAAACTACTAATGCTGAGTGTCTCTTCCAGAACTCTCCACTTTTCACTAAAATGACATGCACTGACCTTATTGGTGTAAGATCAGCATTAACGTGAACGAAGCAAAAAGGAGTACGAGTATAGGTATGTGAGGACTGCAGATTTTCAGTAGTTTCAAAAGTCTTGAGTTTATTTATGCAATGAAGCATTTGATGCAAAGAATCGAGACAACAAACAATCGCTGTGACTTTGATCAGACTTTGTCATTCTCGATACTAAAATAAAGTCCCTGCAGTTTAAACATGTATGCATCCTCTCGGCATTAAATATTCTGAGCATGTACTCGTTTGTAGGTAAAGTACGCTATTCTAAATATCTTTTCGCTCTAACTTTGCATGCAAACACCGGGTCGATTTGTTACAAATACACTGTAGTATCAAAGCACATTGCTTGAATTCCTTTCCGGCGAGAGGCCAAAGTTGTGGAGTCCGCTTGTGAAGCTTTTCCCCGCTCGGGAAGTTACGCTTGATAAACATTTGCGTTCAGAGAACACGGCTTTTAATGGACGAGATACGAAATGAAATACCTTTTTGAAATTAAATAAGGTTGGACTTTTGTGCTGGGAGTAGATAGGAATAGTTTTGAATGGGTATTTTTAGTCTGTGTGTTGAGTCTTGAGTGTGATATAATACCTACCAGGCAGTGAATAGACCTAGTTGTGGTTTGAGGTCGCGTTGGAGGTCATCCGGGAAGGCCCTCACCTTATTCTGCTGCGAAACTTCGTTGTTGTATTCTAATGTTAAGATCATCATCTGTCTAGCCTTTTCCGGAGTCTTCTTCCAGTCTAACCGGATGCAGCTGAATACCAGTATTTTACATGGAGCCATTGCCTATTTGACCTCCACAACCCAGTTAGTACTGCGTAATACGATGCCCCTTGGTAAAACTGGTTTGAAGCTATCTGACTACCTGTAACGACTGTCAAATATCTACAAATGACACCTGGACCAACGGCTTAACGTGCTTTCCGAGGCACGGAGGAAACTAGGTATTTAATATGTTGGTCACCTATCCACGGACCAAGGACGGCAAGAACGGCTGAACCTAAAGATCGACCCGAGCGGCTGTTACTAGCCATGAGCTCCTCTGGCATTGCAGATGTCTATAGATGACGCTGCGATTGGTGGGGCACCGGCTTGATTGGCAGCCAATAAAAACCACAACGATAATCATTTAGCAGTCCCTGGGTGGGGCCCTATCTCGTTATATAGTGATCAATAGACCTCCAATAAGACTTGACGATCTTATGACTATATCAACGAGCGGAGCTTCGCGTAGCTGAGGTTTGGGCCAAATATAGGATTTGATGAAAATTTGCCATCGATACGCTAAGAAGAAAAATAAGACCTAGTAGAATAATATAGTCTTATAATGAAAACGTATTGGAAAGGTCTTGTCCAATCCAATATCTAAATCACGAAAGCTTGTGAACGCCCACATCGAACCACGTGCCTCTCTCGTACAATATTACGAAGAATTATGTCAGTGAGGTGTTTTGTGTTCGCTTAACAGGCAGATTCTTGTATCCTGTTGGCTGTCGGTGCCCATTAAACAGATTGACACCTTTTGGGGAAAAGGTAGTCTCATTCGGAAGCTGTCGATACTTTCATTGGTGTCGTTAAAAGCAGTTATTTATAGATGGAAATGTTTCGATGAAATCACTGTTGTTATGTGGTCTTGAAATGGCCATTAATTTTAAATTGAATTGGTTTGTTAATTAAATATGTACTACATCTTTAATCAGATGCAAATCTTACGATTAGGTATCTAATCCTTCCCTGTCCCTTCAACCTTGTATACCTATTGAGCCTATACCAAACTGCTTGTTGACATTGGGTTCGCTGCATCCATTCTGCCCCAGGAACATTTTACAAGTGGTCAAAATTCAGTCCCACAAAAAAGTATTCACTTTGAAGCCACGAAAATAAATGTTGCAATGGAAGCACCAGGGTAGTCCGTGAAATTCAAATGTTCTTACGTTTTTGCAAGTCAGTGTCACGTTGTACTCGTATGTTGATTAAAAAATGATATGTGACCGTAACAAACATGGCTAGAAAGAATAAAAATCATCAATACAACCCTCTAAGTTCATTGTATCCCATTGAATGGCTATTTGATGAAAAAGCCTGGCGCTCCCCTCTTATGGGGTTGTATTTTGATCAACATACTAACCTGAAACTGGTTGGAAAATTGCAGAATAAAAACTCAAGATCGTTTGATTTCCACGAGTTACTTGGCGCTTTCGTCTTAAACGGTTTCTAATAAGACAACATTCCACTGATTCCACCTAAAGCTAATCACATAACGTGATTGAGGGAAGGCGGGCGTCTAACGTATTCAATTTACGGTAACCGATTAGGTGTTGCTAATGTAAACAACGACGTTATGCTCATTACGTATGTTTTGGTGATCAGGTGTTGCTGAGTATTCACAGATTTCCAGTATTGTATGGAATTGATGCGTTCTATTATAGGAGTTTGTTTGTTTTAGGAAATGATAAAAAACGTAAGATACGGCCCGTTTGTACTCGTCTCAATCAGGAGGATTGTAAATTGATGCTAAAAGATGCTAGCTGCATTTAAAAATACGTTGTATCAGTGTATGTTGGGTCTCATGAGATGGGATTAGATATATTACTCATAGTTTTAGAGGTATGCGGAATTGGAGGGAATTTTCCTTATCCTCGATAGAAAAGAGAGTATCCTCTGACCAAACCGGTGTTGTCTGGTGGGCTACCTGCCTTACGGATGTTGTTGGTTCAACTGCCTAGCGCGCCAGCAACTGCCTATCTGACCTCCACAACCCAGTTAGCACTGCATAATACGATACCTCTTGGTAAGACTGGTTGTCAGACTCTCGAACCACTGACTACCTGTAACGACTGTCAAAGATCTACAAATGACAGCCGGGACCAACGGTTTAACGTGCTTTCCGAGGTACGGAGGAAACTCGGTATGCAATGGCTGGCTTAACCTCGAGAGGCTGTTATCTAGTCACTGGCTCCTCCATTATGATGATGTTTGAACGTTTTGTGTTGTTTGCTTTCAGACGAGGGCGGCGGCAGCTCGGATTCGCGCTCCGACAGCAGCGAGGACGAGGTCACTGAGCACGTGACGCGATCCACGCCCCCGCCAGACATGGCCGCTGCCAGGGCACAGGTAAACCTGACGGTAAATCTTGAATATTCCAGAATAATTATTAGAGTCTTCCTTCTGGCACAAACATGCTTCTGGCCACAGTATAAGTATGGACAGTACGGAAACTGAACGGGGCCCGGCGCGGCACGCACTACAGCACCGCACCGTTCGCTTGGAGGCCCCGTCGATGCGCATGTTTGTGTGAGTGAGCGGTTTCGAGAGTTTGTGGGTAGTTTCCTACTGTCCATATTTATACTGTGTCCTGGCCCTTGTCCGAATTTACTTGGGTTTGACGCAGTATGTCTTCTTCTTCCATACTTCTCTGTTACTCGTCATCTCAGTAGGCACGCTTGTATTAGCTTTCACACATGTCCGTCCAATGTTTATTCGATCTGCACCTATCTTATACTGTCTCACATTCACATCCGATGATCATCCATACAACTTTTTTGTCAACAGTCTTCTTTATTACACGATGTCAACAACAAGTGTAGTCCTGTGGCCCTACTCCCTAAGGGTTCTTACAGACGAGCGGCACGTTGCCAACTGCAGATAAACTGCAGCCGTCGCCACCTGTCGACGGCTGCCGTCGACGCTTGCAGTTGTGGCGTCGGCGGCTACAGCCGGCGCGTCGACGGCAGCCGCCGACACACATTTACGCGAACTGCACAAACTGCAAGCGTCGACGGCAGTCGTCGATGCTTCGGCGGCTGCCGCCCGGCGCGTCGACGGCAGCCGTCGACAGGTGGCGACGGCTGCAGTTTATCTGCCGTTGGCAACGTGCCGCTCATCTGTAAGAACTCTAACGCTTCGTCCGTAAATTCGGATCTATCCGTCTCTCTCACTCGCCCTCAGCTGCAGACGTGCGCGAGAGATACGGATAGATCGGAATATACTGACGAAACGTTACGTTTATTCCCATCCACCACCCCCAATTCTACCACCCGGGGTGGTGGATGGGAATAACTAGAAGCGTTAACGCGTTTAACATTTCTTCCCATCTACCACCCCTAGTAAAAGTGATTTTAAGGACTATTTGACTTATTTTTTTTTGTTCTTTTTTTTTTTCGTTGAATATTGGACTTGCTGTTTTTTTTTTTATTTTTTTTTCTTGGACTATTGGACTTACTTATGGTTTTTTTTTCTTTTTTTTTAAATCTTTTTTTTTTGCTTATGTTTTTTGGACTATTTGACTTGTATCTTTTTTTATATTAATCATTTAGTTTATTTTGTTTTGTTTTTTGGACTGACTTTATTTTTTTTTTGTTTTTTTTGGAATACAAGATTTTTTTTTTGCTTTGTTTTTTGGACTATTTGACTTATATATCTTTTTTTTATTAATTATTTTGTCTATTTTGTTTTTTTTTTTGGAATACTAGACTTATTTTTTTTTGCGTTTGTTTTTTGGAATAGTTGACATATTTTTTGTTGTTTTTGTTTTTTAGACTGACTTTTTTTATTTTGTTTTGTTTTTTGGAATATTTGACTTATTTTTTTTTTTGTTTTTTGGACTGACTTTTTTTTGGAATACTAGATTTTTTTTTTTGCTTTTGTTTTTTGAACTATTTGACATATATTTTTTTTATTAATTATTTTGTTTTGTGTTTCGGAATACTGTACATTTTTTTTGCTTTTGTTTTATGGACTATTTGACATATCTTTTTTTATTAATTATTTTGTTTTGGTTTTTGGACTGCCTTTTTTTTTTTTTTTTTTTTGTTATACAAAATTTTTTTTTTTGCTTTTATTGTTTGGACTAATCTTTGTTTATTAATTATTTTGTTTATTTTGTTGTTTTTTCGAATACTAGACTTATTTTTTTTTTGTCGGCGGCATCTTGGATTTTTATTTTGACCTCATTTAAGACGTGTTAAGGAAAAAAAAATCATAATCCAAAAAAAAATAAGTCAAGTATTCCAAAAAACAAAACAATAAAAAAAAATTAAAAAAAAGGTAGGTATGTCAAATAGTCCAAAAAACAAATGCAAAAAAAGTCTAGTATTCCAAAAAACAAAACAAAATAATTAATAAAAAAAGATAAGTCAAATAGTCCAAAAAACAAAACAAAAAAAAATAAGTCAAGTATTCCAAAAAAAAAATACAAAATAAAAAAAACAAAACAAAGCAAAAAAAAAAATCTTGTATTCTAAAAAAAACAAAAAATAAATAAAGTCAGTACAAAAAACAAAACAAAATAAACTAAATGATTAATAAAAAAAAGATATAAGTCAAATAGTCCAAAAAACAAGCAAAAAAAAAGATTTAAAAAAAAGAAAAAAAAACCATAAGTAAGTCCAATAGTCCAAGAAAAAAAAAAAAAAAAAAACAGTAAGTCCAATATTCAACGAAAAAAAAAAACCAAAAAAAAATAAGTCAAATAGTCCTTAAAATCACTTTTACTAGGGGTGGTAGATGGGAATAAATGTTAAACGCATTAACGCTTCTAGTTATTCCCATCCACCACCCCGGGTGGTAGAATTGGGGGTGGTGGATGGGAATAAACGAAACGTTAGAGAGTAGGGCCTCTGTTGCCAATCGACGAACTACAGTATGGATGGGTTAACTTTAGCTGTCAGAAATTCTCTTGAACTAGTCCAATGTCTATAAAAGGGTTTCTTTCAAAGAATTTACTAAACTTGTAGTTGATGAATGAGCTTGATGATGGTGATGGGCAGTCTGCTTACAGCTTATTGCTGATATTTGCATTCAAAATATTTTCTATTCTATTTTTATTTATGGCAATTGTGCCGATATCGACCGTCATTCTATAGGGAACGTGCAGGAACTATAGGTGGCAGCACTAAACGACAAAAGAGACACTATGCGGACAGTAAAGGAAACTTAAGCCGTCACCTGTCACGCAAATCTCTTCAAAAGTATTATTTTTGATTATGATAAAAGGTATAAAACATGGGTTCCGGTCTATCAATAATGTTTGTCAGCGTAACATGAATGTTGACCAATATGAATTTTGTATGTTTCGTTTATTTTCTCTGATGAAAATTGTGGTGCATGAAGAAACGGTGGCGTAAACAACTTTCTTATTTTCAACACATGTTTTAATGGAAGGGAATCCTTTATCAGCGAGAACAGTATCTCCAGGCAGAAAAATCAATCCACAATCATTTGTTATAAGCAATCACTATAACGCCCTCCGTAGCATTTAGATACAAAACTTAGGAAACTACAAGGAGTGCAGCCAACTAAAAACTTTATTGTTTATCCATGTTTATAATCTGAGTACATGTGGACTCTTTGTTTAACTGTTGAGGAATATTCGGTGTGAACTTCAGTGCAACATATGTGTGTTTGCTGAAGTTTAAATGGTACGCCAGTACCATTTAATGTTTGCTTGCACGGTTGATTTTGAAGGCTATTGAACTTTTTCAATGCAGAGTGTAACAAAAACAAATTGTGTTCAAATATTTTTGTTACTGCATTTATCCATTTTTTGCGTTTTTCACTTATACATGGTATGAGAGTACTATTCTTTGGAAAGTAATAGAATTTTATTATTTTACGCTAGGTATTTGATTAATTTTCATTTTTGTGGATGTATTGGTACATCCAGAAATGCAACAATGGATTATGATTAGCTAGAATAATCATTTTCAATAATAAAATTAATTCTGTTTACTTGTTTTACATGTCAATGTCAAGTATTAATTTGGTACATGATTCGGATTGGTGACGCCAGTTGGCACCACCGTCGTTGTGCACGTTCCCTATAGGAGAATCAACACCTCCCTAAGAGTATAAATGTTCTGTGATCAACCAGAGCATAGACTTAGTATATACTGCCGTAAACCAGAGTATATAATATGTTCTGTGATCAACACACTTTAACGTCAAATTGACAAATTTAAAAACGCCCGCTCTTTACCACTTTGTAATATTTTAGCTGGAGATCGAAAGTCCTTTTAGGGAAAGAATATACTGAGAAACCTAAATGTATGAGTGCGTGAGCAACGACTGCAAATTTTGCATGTACTTTCAGGTGCCAACGATCAGCGTGACCCCGCACAGTCCGGGACTGCTGGAGGACAGCTTGCAGCAGCTGCGACGGCTGCATGCGGCTGTGCAGCGCATGAGAACTGCGCCGCTGCCACTACTGGTAACTATCGTTATGTCTTCAAAGTTATAAGTTTTTGCTGTACAAATAAATGGAGGTGAAATAGTGCGGTTAGATGTTTCCGACGATTGTGGTGATGACTAGTCAAGAAATACATTTATTTGGTATATAGGTATGCATCATATGGGTTGTGGAGGTCAGATAGGCAGTCGCTCCATGTAAAATACAGGTATTCACCTGCATCCGGTTAGACTGGAGGCCGACCTAAACATAGTTGGGAAAAGGCTAGGCAGATGATGATGATGATAGGTATGCATCAAGTGCACACAATATAAAACAAAAATAACAACATCACGCCTGTAATCCCCAACGGGTTAGGCAGAGGTAGGTATACTACACTAATGGTCTACACTATCTACACTAATATTATAAAGAGGAAAGATTTGTATTTTTGTGTGTGTGTTTGTAATGAATAAACTCAAAAACTTCCGCGCCGATTTCAAAAATTCTTTCACCATTAGAAAGCTATATTCACCCTGAGTAACATAGGCTATATTTTATCTCCGTACTCCCACGGGAACGGGAACTACGCGGGTGAAACCGCGTGACGTCCGGTAGTACGAAATATGGGTCTACTATTAGTACACCCATATTTCGTCACTTGTGTTTTAAGTCCGATGTTATGGGGCGAGCCTATTGGCATTGGTGGACTATTCTTCCATTCCTTCTTTATTGTGTCTGTGCCTTACCTGGTGACTCCTTTACATGTCGTTGAGAAACATCTCGGTGGACTATTGTCACCATTTCTTATAGTTCTTCTAACATGTGGTCTTCTATGGTTCAGGCGACAGGCACGAGTCGTCTCAGCACGTCATGTCCGTCACTATGTAAGGACGGCGTGGTGGAAGCGGACTGCTCGTCTCCCACACATCTGGACTTCTACCCACAGAGTCGAAAGGGCAGCGGTGAGTGCGAAATCTATACAAATAAATAAAATTGAAGTGTCTGTTTGTAATTTCAAAGTAACAGCTTTTTAATGAATGCGTAAATGAAAGTATAGTACTACGGTACTTACAACATTTTTTTTGTCTCTCTGTTCCCGCTAATTTCCGAAACGCCTTGACCAATTTTTGACGGTAATTTTACTGACAGATAGCTGATGTTATGAAGAGTAACTTACGCTATTATTTTAGAAAAATAATTACGAGTTCCATACAAAAAAATTAAAACCGTTGAAATTGTTAACAAAATCTTAAACAGCCAGCAGTTTTTTTCCCTGCCTGCTTTTAGTTCAAACTGATCTTATAGTCTAGTGACGAAGCTCCAATAAATCCTCAAAGGTGCATCTGGTTTTCTTCCTGGTACAGGCTAGTTTTCCGGCCATAACATCAAGGATTCGAGAGACAGCGAACTTCCTCCTGAGACTACATGAGCTAAACACGAGTTTTGATAATTTAAAAAGGCACATGATTCCCTGCAATAAACAAAACCAGAAAAATATATGATATTCTTCAGGATTAGTGCTTCACTTCTGATTATTATTGCTAGTATGATAGTGTTTTGAAAATATGATACAACTAATTTTACTCGATAAAAAAAATCACGAGCTTATCTCTAAAAATTTCTTATACTTAACGAGTAAAAACTATACTAAAATACATGCGATCATTCTGATTTTTTGGCAAATAATTCTACAAGCAACATATTAGCATCATAGTGTTTTACTTTTTTAGTCCAATCAATAGATTTTTTGTAAATCGCAAAAAAAACACTCATTTCGCACTATTTGGCCCGCAGGGACTGACGTAACAACCACTTTGTAGTGCAAGCTGATTAGACCTTTATTTTAATAGTATTTCAAACGAAGTTTGAACCACCACAAATAGAGTTGCTAATTTAGCTCCTGTAATCGCCTTAACAAAAATTCATCATCAATGTGCAAAAGTATGACTGTATTCATTCATGTATGATTCATATAAATCTGGTTTACAGGTGAATCCCGACAATGGGGTCTCTGGGAGCGCCGCGACGAGGGTCGCCGCAGCAGCTGGGCAGCGCTGGAACCCGGCCCGCGACCACACGACCCGCACCGACAACGCAAGTATGTATCTTGCGTTTGGAATACAGCTTTCAAACCTATAAAGACGTTCAGTGTGACTGTGAGCTACAACTAAAAACATTAGTAGTACTCGAATTGGTCATTCTGAACTCAATTTAATTAACACCTGTATAAGGTTTATATTATTTAAAGTAAAAATAGCATCTACTCGTATTACTGGAAGGGAGGTTAAATATGAAATAACTGTCGTATTTCTTTCCTAAAGAAGACTTCAATTCTATAATCTAACTTAGTATCAACTTAACTTCTCTTTGAATTATTTTACCTGCCAACTTCCGCCATTTTATTTTATTTTCAAAATAACGACCTCGCATTATAACTGTATTAATAGCTGGCATAAAAACAAACAAGTACACTTAGAAGATTTTGTCAGAAACCTTGGTACTTGTTTGTTTTGATGCCAGCTTTTGATTGATACAGGTTTTATTCGTGGCTAATAAAATCAAAGTTGTACTAATTGTGCGATCAGTGAATAGATTCCAACTTTGATAGCTATATAAGATTTTGTCTCATGCAAAACTTTGTTTTATTGATAACATCTATTGATTAATGCTGGTTTTATGCGTAGCCGCTATTTTGACAATCAAATAAAATGGCGGAAGGTAGGAAAGCCACGCTTCATAGAAAATCTTCCACCCCTTTGCTCTAATTTGATTCTATTACGTATTGACTCGAACACTAAGCGACACCTGAATGAATGCCTAAATATTTATTGATGGAATTTGAACTCTCGACATTGAGCCAAGCGTTCAAAGACCAACAATGGGATATTGCTTAGGAATAGGGTAGATGACACCTTAAAACAATAATTCCAATCTCAAAAAAAAAACACTTTATTTTGGGTCTGAAAACCCGATTTATTTTCAATTAATTGCCAAATTCGATTTTTAGGTGCTTTGAAATCAATAAATAGTTGAGTCATTGAGTTGAATAAACAGTGACGTCACAGTTTGCTATTGCCATATAAAATCTATGAGAGAACCGCGTTTTGACAGCTCTTAAAAAGTATCTCAATGGATTGGTGTGTCTACCCTATTCATTTAGGTGTCGCTTAGTGTTAGTGAAAACGTATGTGTTGTTAATTGTAGTGCGTTGAACGGTCACAGCGCGTCGCTGTCGTCCATGGAGTCGGAGGGAGAGGTGCCGCGGCCCGTGCGGCACTCCACGCACTCGCTCAACGACAATGATCTCGCTGTGAGTATGGCTTACTTATTTATAACCTTCTAAACTGTGAAGGGAAAAAAAGATAGAAGAAAATATGTTTATTTGGCATTTGCCACATGCCACAACATGAAAAAAGTAACTTAATATCTCTCACGGCTGCACCAAATAGGCCCAGTTCAGAAAATTTTGGTTTTCGTAGAAAATTAGGCAACGTCCTTAATCTGGAAATGGCTAAAGGTCTTAGCCCACATAAACGACTCCGCTCCCACCCGGCAAAAACAATGTAATTCAAATATGGGCTTTATGTATTGCTCTATAGATATACTTTACATTGACAACATAAATTAGCAGACAGCTCGCTGTCAGTGGGTTTACCGCCGACAATGCCAATGTAAAGTATATCTAAAGAGAAATACTTACAGGCCATATTTTAATTATATTATTTTTGCCGGGTGGGAGCGGAGTCGTGTAACTGGGCTAATAAGACCTTTACGTTTCAAGTAATTTCGCAAAGGTCGTAGCAGGTGGCATTCTGAAGTTTCTACCTACCCCCGCGCGAGTTTGTAAATGTATATCATCATTTCAGCCGAAAGACGTCTACTGCTGGACATGGGCCTTCCCCAAAGGAGGGTTTTTGCCATAATCGCCACGCTTGGCAAATGTATATACAATTTCTAAAAACTTTTAGCACTGTGCTAAGCCCGCAAGAAGATTGAGGTTATGCGTCGCGGGTTCGATTCCCGCACGGAACAAATTATTTTAGTGATTAAGTGAGTTTAAATGGTTGTAAATGTACCCACGATACAGGAGAAATTCCTAGTGCGGCGCAAAGCCAGCTAAGAATTGTATCGTCGAGCTATTTTAAAATTATTTTTGGTTTGTAAAGAAGTGCTTTTTTTTTCTCACCGCTTAAACCTTCCCTGGACTACGACAAACATTTCAAAACCAAAATCAGCTAAATTGGCCCAGCCGTTCTCGAGTTTTAGCGAGCACAAACGAACGATGACGCGAGTTCCATGATTTTTGTTCATCTCAAAGTGCTCAACGCGCCTAAAGAAGTCTTCACTTAAAAAAATGACGACTAGCAAACCCTGCAGTTACAAAATAGCTCAAACAAAACCATAATTTTCCCTTATACAGAAAGACTTCGAGAAAGTAACAGCAGCTCTCCGAGCGGGGGGCATAGCCCCGGGCTCCGGGGTGGTGGCCCCGACAGAGGGCGGGCGGCTGGCGGCGCGCCTGCCGCTCCAGAAGTCCGTGTCCACGCCCAGCATCGTGGCCGCCGTCACGCCGCACCTGGCGCAGCCCACGCCTAATGTGTACGTACTCTTAAGGTTAAGTGTCCTGTTATATTGTCTCATCACTTTTAACGGTTCTGTAGGATGCTTCATTTAGGTTCTTACAAACTTAAGGGTCCAAAGGATTAGCACAAACTCATGGGTAAACATAAACAAGGTGTAAACAGACTTATCACGAAGCCGTCAACCAAGCATTCTATTAAGTAACCCTACGCAAAAATTATTGCTAAAAAACAACTTTTTTTGCAGTGAAATTAAATTGTGATTCAAAGGACAGGTATAACATTAAAAACTTGTATCTCCGTAACTTATAGTCCCAAAAAAAAAGATAGTAATGACGGCGTTTCGTTAAAAGTATTTTTACTCCCATTAGAATGGTCATTTTGTAGAATCTTTGAAACTTAAGGCATTTAAAGGATAGTAGGTCAGCTCCATACATCGAGCGAAAACGCGTGTCTTTATACATGTCAGTCACTGTACGTGAAGCGTCACGACTGGCTTTCAACGGGAATTTGATTCGCTTCTATGTTTACAAGCGTTATTGCTCTTTGTAAGGAGCCAAGACTTCATGTTGGTATAGTTGGTTGCAGGATTGAGTAAAGGACAGGTTTAGGTACACTTATATTATATCGATTCGATGATGTAGAAAACTTCACATCTAATTTTGATTGAAATAGAAAATGTTTACAACTTCGACTTACTAATAACTTACTAATTATTATTAATCCTAGATCAACATGTCGGTTACCTGTTGTGTTGATAGCAGTAGTTATCCAAGCGTTAGATAGTATGTCTGTAATGATATATCCCTATACAGGGTGTAAAAGACCTCATCACGAAGCCGTCAACCAAGCATTCTGTCCATCAAACTAAGTAAATTTACGCAAAAATTATTGCTGGGAAAAGACTTTTTTTTGGAGTGAAACGTCATGTTTTGTGGTAGAACTCAATGTAACGCACTCAAAACATTGTGCTGATGGATGGATTGAATAGTACAGGGGTCGTGGAGGTGTTTAAAGTATAAATCTTACATTAAAAACTTGTATTTAAAGAAAATACTTGTCAAAAAGTTGGAATTTTGACCCCCAATATCTCCGTAACTAGAAGGTTCCCAGGTATGGTGTAGAACAAAAAATGATCGCAATGACAAGGAGAACAAGTGCCTTTCGGTTTCGTTAAGAGGTGTTTTTACACCCTTTACATGAAAAAAAAATATAGTAAATCCTGACCGCGCATGACACACTTAGCCTGAAAACAGTTATAAAAAGTATTAAGTATATTCATGTGCTTGAATACATTTCATAAATAAAAAAATAAAAAAAACTACCAACACAAGAAACACTACACATGACGCATATTAGTTTTTTTTTAATAATTCAACATTATTCAGTAAGTAGGTATATAGCTGAAACACCCCGTAATCCCGTAAGAATTAAAAAAAAAATATTCACAATTTACACAAAATATGAATTCAGGTTTCATTCTATTTTTTAAACCAGTGTTATTGCATTTCCAAAAATCGTATTGTGCATGTTGTATTGACATTGTCAAGTTTTGTTTTTTTTTGTTGTTTTGGCTCATGTTGAATGAACAACCTTTCATAGTAGACCCAACATTTGAAATAATGGATCTGTACAATTAGTCTTTTGGCCCTCCGCGACTGCGCTATTCGCCTCTTGCTCGCACAGTTCGTGTGCAAGCGAGATGAAAACATGTCGAACAAAAGTGGGCGTGGCATTTCTACGTTCGTTCTACTATGAAGTTGGTATATGCATGTGTGAGTCGATGTTTTCATTAATTTGTCGTCGCACTGTCGCTTTGCTCAGGTTGAATTTGATAGCACTTCCGAATCGGTACACAAACAAATGTTTGATTTTTTACATTTTTATTTGCACTTACAATGTATTACTTTCGTGATTTATTTGACTCCAAGGGGGCTCCCAACCATAGATCCTATTTTTTCTTTCTATTTTTTCTTTTTTACCTGCTCTCTCTCGTCAGGTATGAACAAGGATGTCCTTTTTTAATTCATTTAAATTGTGTCTCCTTAGTTGTCATGAAACGTCAAAATACTGAAGCACAAAAAAAGCTATTGAATGGGATGATATTTACAAAAAAATAAGGTCCCAAAATTTTACTCTAGTTGTTCCCCCAATAAATTTTATACACCCAAATTCTATCAATTCTGTCCCCCAAATTATATCTGGATGTCCTCCAAACTCTATCTCGACGTCCTACAAAATTCAGTCTTCGTGTCTTCCAAATTTTTCTATACGTCCTCCAAATTCTATCAATACGTCCTCCAAATTCTATCTATACGTCCCCCAAATTATATTCCTACGTCCTCCAAATTCTATCTATACGTCCTCCAAATTCTATCTATACGTCCCCCAAATTATATTCCTACGTCCCCGGAATTCTACCTCCTCATCCTCCAAACAAAACGGCCCGCGTCCCCCCTCCACCCCCTGTGCTAAATCACGTACGTACATACACCACGACATCATACGCGTGTGGGTAGCGGCGGTGCGCGCAGCGACTCGGAGAGCGACGACGCGTCGGCCGCGACCGTCGGTGCTACGCAGCCCGCACGACACACGCCCAAACAGGACCATCTCGGCTTGCACCGACTTACGTTTTTGGAACAGTGAGTATTTCTTAGGGCGTATACACCTCGAACGCTGGCTACCGGCGCTTATCGGAACCGGTCCGCGCAGGTAGTCGGCGTAGGCAATCTCTATACTTTGTGCCGAACTTTGCCGACAAGTTCTGACCTGCTTATCGGCGCCGACTACTTGCGCAGACCGGTTCCGATAAGCGCTGGCAGACAGGCGCCGGTAGCCAACGTTCTACGTGTATACACCCTTAAAGGCAGGGATAGATTAGGTAATACTTGGTCCAAGGAGGTTAGGGGGTTCTAGTTTCCCAAATTATTGGATAAAGGAAATGGTCAGTTAAATTCTTCTAAAGATGGCTGAAACCATGTGGTATTATAGTATAAGACATTGTAGTCAAAAAATGAATGGGTGAAATTGGTGACTAGTAACTCAATTAAACTGTCAAAGACCACACACACAAATGAGCCCCTATTGAAGAAGTGTTTCATGTTGCCAATTTTAAGACCCACAAATGAGAGTCAGGCCCCCAAAAGAATGGGGTAGATGACACACTAATCAATTGAGATACTTTTTAAGAGCTGTCAAAACGCGGTTCTCATAGATTTTGTATGGCAATAGCAAACTGTGACGTCACTGTTTAGTCAACTCAATTACTCAAGTTTTTCTTGATTTCAAAGCAACTAAAAATCGAATTTGGCAATTAATTGAAAATAAATCAGGTCTTCAGGTCCAAAATAAAGTGTTTTTTTTTAGATTGTTGCCTTGGAATTATTGTTTTATGGTGTCATCTACCCTATCATCATACATCATACAAGATGGTATGAATTGTCTTTGAAAGCGGTATTTATTTATGGGGAAGGGACAGTTTTATAGGGAACCAATTAGCAGAAAAAAAAAACAGTTACTAAAGACAACAAAAAGGTCTACAATAAAACCAGTAAGTATGGAATGAAAAGAAAAGAGTTTGAGCACATATTTTTTTAAATTAAAACTAGCATGCTAAAGGCACAGGCTTCGCTTGATGTGTTCGTTTGATTTTACACTTATTTTATTAAAAAATAAACAATTATTATTACTTATTATTGTTATTTTTCGCTTTTTTCTGCATGTCACAGAAACAAAACACGAAACATTTAACACAAGAATTAAAATCAGGGAAGAAGTGCAAAAAAAGAGGTTATGTGATTTAGTATGTATGCACTAATAATGTTGATTGTTCTAAACAGAGCGGCTTTTGATCATCACGCTGAGAAGAGGCGGAAACGGGGTAGCCTGTTCTTTAGGAAGAAAAAGGTAATAAGTGTTTATAATACTTTATTTATTTGTGTCGCCAAGCAATGTTGTGTTCCGCTTTGTAGGAGGTTAAAGCTTTGTCGCTTAACTGCTTCCGTGTTTGTCTCTCAATAGTATAAGTATAATATAATTTACTAATTAATAGAATCCCTTGCTACGCTTGGGAATCTACTCTAGATCCCTTGCTACGCCCGGGAATCTATTCTAGATCCCTTGCTACGCCCGGGAATCTATTCTAGATCCCTGGCTACGCTCGGAAATCTACTCTAGATCCCTTGCTACGCTTGAGAATCTATTCTAGATCCCTTGCTACGTTCGTGAATCTACTCTAGATCCCTTGCTACGCTCGGGATTCTACTCTAGATCCCTTGCTACGATTCTACTCTAGAATCCTTCGCTGCTCTCGGGATTCAATTAGTCCTTTAAATTAAAATTCCCTTTATAACACTTGTTGTATAAATATATAATCTACTATTATTCGTAAACGCTGCTCAAAGTTAAGAGACGTATAAACGTCAAATAATGTATGAAATATGTATCATTTTCATTCATTTTCATATTTTCTATTTACGTTATTTGCAATTTGTAATTCAGTTTTAGGCTGTCTGTTAAACATAATATGATTCGAGACCAATGTGATATGTCGATTCTCACACGTAGGAGACGTGTGAGAATCGACAATCGACGAGAATCGACTCCTGACCTATTGATGCAAACCGAGCCTAATCTATACTTTAGTTCTAATATTATAAAGCGGTAAAGTTTGTAAGTAAGCTAAATTATCCCCGAGTGTCATAGACTGTATTTAAAACGCTATACTTTAGTATAATTTTCGATCACAACGCGAGTGAAGCCGTGGGTAAACATTACACTCGGCTAATGACCGTTGTACCGATAAAGTGTCCCGGTGCCCTTGGAAGTGCAGTCTGTTGATACATTGCAGGACAAATCTCGAAAGACGGCGCATGCGTGGTCCGCGGCCTGCTCGGGCGGAGACTGCGACTGGTGCGGCCGTCCGCTCGCCGACAAGCCCGCACTGTATTGTGACAGTAAGTTGGGATAGGAAATGTTAATATTAATGTGCACGTCTTTCTTGTAAAATCTCAACATGAATGATGTAACCAAGATTTTGTAACAATATTTTGATTTAAAAGAGTGTCCATGGAGTTTCTTGCCCGTTCTTCTCCATAGAGATCTACGCTAGGGAATGGACAACTAAAGTACTTTCTCAAGTTATTATGTCTTGAGACTGGGACTGTAGCTTTGTTTTTTTTGTATTTTTGACATTCAAAAGTGCCGTAATGGTCTATTTGAAATAAATGCTTTGAGTTTGAGTTTTTGAGTTATGCATGTAATTTTTTCTTCACTTAAATCAATAAAATACAGTACTATCAACCCAAGAAAAGTATTAAAAGTTAAGTTCAACTACTGCTTGTCGCTCAAAAATAATAGTAAACTCAGTTCAAACTTCCATGACTGTCGCGGCCTTGATGTGAGGTCATTTACCTCAGTCTGTCTTGTTTATATAAATTTATTTGGCCTTAATAAAGTAATTTTACTGATTGTATGTTCTTTATTCAAGCAAAAATTGCTATAACGATATTATAATAAAATATTAGTGAAACTTTAACTAGTTTTCAAATGTAAGCTTTTTCTTGACACATAGACTTTGACGTCAGCACGCGCGTTATCGAGGACGACGTGTTTTGAGTGTGCGTTCCGTTTCACCAAAAACATGCTACATAAACAATAAATTGTAAAATAAGTTATTTTTTAGAAACTTAAACAAGTGTACCACAATGTTTTTATGCGCCAATACAAGGCATTTTTAATAAATAAAAAGAGTTTTGTATTTCCAGCATATTCCCTATTGTGTACCTTATTAACATACTTATAGGAGTTAATATCCTTCAGACGGCTTTGACCTGGCCTTTGACATCTCATTTAGAGAAAATAATCGAATGATTATTTGATCACGGTTTCACGTGAGGTCCAGATTCCCTTGAAAGATGATTTGTTTCACTATTGGCTTAGAAATCATAAGTTTAGTTTACCAGCCACAATATTATGACGTGACTGTTTTACCAGATATATCAACGGAAACAACAAAACGGTACAAACAAAAAGAGTACGTAAGAAAGGGATAGATGACCCACCAATCAATTGAGATACTTTTTAAGAGCTGACGTCACTGTTTGGTCAACTCAATGACTCAACTATTTATTGATATCAAAGAAACTAAAAATCGAATTTGGCAATTAATTGAAAATAAATCGGGTCTTCAGGGCCAACATAGTGTTTTTTTTAGAGACAAGACACCAAGTCTTGGAATTATTGTTCCAAGGTGATATCTACCCTATTGTAGCAACAATGTTTGCTATTGCCTATCCTCGGGCCTAATGTGAAAAAAGTGTAAAGTTATGTATTCATCATCATATCAGCCCGGAATCACCCACTGCTGGGTATAGGGCGAGGGCTGATAGTAATGTCGAGGATAAAAATGGTTTTGTGGACGAGTTATAAACTCTGCTTTTCACTTCGATTGCGAGGAAATAAAACAGTAGTATAAATTGAAGAAATTAATAAACACGCAAAAACAAGAGCTGTTTCCCGCCGCTTTCTTTTTTTGAAATCTTACGACATTGATATTAGAGTTGGGCTGCAGACCTATACAGCCTACTATTAAATATTTTTTTTTTACAATATTTTTTTTAAATTAATTAAAGAACCTACCGTAGGTACTTGAATTTAATTTTTTATATCTTTTATGTCTTAAAAAACACATAAGGCAAATAAATTAAAGTAAATATTATAAAATAACAAATTCTATCTATGAACTTCTTATTGCGTTTGGCTGTATGGCTCATTTTCTTTGCCTTAATATAGATACATTAATGCCCTTGTGCACAAAATTCGATTTTGTGCAGCCTATATCCTGCACAAACAAGCACTTTCAGAGCATGAGAAGTGAAAAAGATATTTATTTCAATTTCAGATTGTACAAAGACGGTGCATCAAAATGTGTGCAAAGACTACTTTGACTGTAACAAGCCAAAACCTTCAAAGGTGCGTATAATTTCAAAGTCACTAATAATTATGGTTACGACCATCTGCCTAGCCTTTTCCCAAATTTTATTGGGGTCGGCTTCCAGTCTAACCGGACCAGTATTTTACATAGAGCGACTGCATATCTGACCTCCACAATGATGGTTGCGACCACGACTATTTATAATTTCATTTTGGACTACTTTTGGCAAAGTTGTTGTTTCAAAGTAAATATAAGATTCATAAGATGTCCATAATTATACATTACTAGCTGATGACAAACAAAAACGATTTTTTATTCATAAGCGTATATTTTCACAGACTTCCGTGGCCAAATCCCTGAGCGCGACCAGTGGTAAGAGCAGTAAGCGCAGCTCGGTGTCCAGCGCGTCACAAAACACCAATAGGTAAGTACGCCCTCTGTCTGCGCACTGATCAACTAAAACTTGAGTGGTACGTCTCGTCGCTGCTCTTTACCACGGTGTTTTTCAAATCTCGGAACCAATTTTTTGTCCCTGGTGTATCCGTAATTTTGAATGAACAAAACAAAATTAGTTTTATTTAAGTAAATCGGCCTCGTGCTGTATTTTTTTATTATGGTTTCTTTAAAATCGTGAAACAGCGTTTTTTTTTTGCAATTTAAACCTTATGTCAATGACATGAAAGTTTCAGTTGTAACGACTATAACGATTTTTTGATGACAAACTACCGCTCCGGGCGTTTGATACGCCCAGATTTGGAGTTTATACGAATTTATCTATAATACAGACGCCAATTCATCAAGCTACAATCTAACAAACTTCTTAAATAGATTTTCAACTTTATCGCTAAAGCATTAGGTTCAAGGTTGTTTGGGAGAATATGACAGTTTCGGGTAGGCTGTTTTCGAGATTTGACAAACATCTTAAAGTAAGGAGAAGCGACGAGAGCATCCCAATAAATACGATCACTAAACAGTCTTATGCCAGAATGCGTAGTCACTATGGATGGCATATGTTTTGCAGCTTTATATTTGATTGCCGACATGGCGCCGCGCTGATGCATTTTTATTGTTTTGCGTGCCATAATAATGTGCAAATTGATAAATAAATATGGTGTGGGGAGTTTTAAAGTGGTATCTTTTGATTAGTGGCTTAGAAATGACAAAAACTACAACATAACATCTTCAGATAAAAACGAATGTATTGAATTATTAAGTGTAATAAAATTACTTGTTATGTCGTCGGTTCTATTATAAAAAACAAACTGAATAAAAAGAGTGAAAAAAGGGTATGTTAGTTGAAAATCTTATTTAAAGTTTATTGTTTTTTCCAAAAAATCTTGACACTACTCGAAGTTAGAAGAATACTATGAGAAACAATGTAGAAAAAACGAGAAGGTATCGTGATACAAGACTTATCTAAACCACTTTTCAAAAGAAACTAAACCATATTTCTAACACTTTATGTTTCAATTTTGAATAGCAACATACATGATAACAGAGGCATACATAGGTCGTCAAAACTCAATGTCATACAATTTAAGAGATACACAGGCGTTATTTTATATACACCACAGATTACATACTATACAGATACCTCAAATTACATGGAAATTAGGTTTTACTAGGGGCGTATCTTGTTGGTAGTTGTTTTCTGAAACTGGGCAACGATTGAAGTATAATACGGGATGAGTATTGCAAATGCAGTCTTATTATCTTATAGTTATAATATCTTATAGTTTTATTTCGGACTACAAAATTGATGTCTAAATAATCATAAGAAAACTTCCTAAGTCTAAAGAACGTTTTTTGGGTAGATCCCTTACCCCGAATCCTAAAAAAAGCGATCGGTGCACGATCGTTGCGTTCATGTTGTGCGATGTTACTCATTTCTAAGGTTGCCATTTTATGCCATACTGCCGATGGCCACCGGGCAGTTAAGGATGGTCTTCGTCGTCAAGATGCCTCCTTTGCAACATTCACTCGGAAGGATGAAAAAATGCCAAAATCAGTGATTCGGGGACTTCCGGCCTATGTTGATCAAGAACTACCGGAAGAGCTGGAAAAAATCGGTTTCACCGGTGCATTAGTAAAACCCCTTAAGTCTCGCAGTGGATTGGACAATCCCTGTCCTCCCTTTCTAGTACAGCTGCCAGCAGGAGCTGATATTACTAAATTTCGGCAAATAAGGTACCTGTGTAATTGTGTCGTGTCTGTTAGCAAGTTCAAGCCAAACCGAGCTTATGGCACCCAATGCTTTCGCTGCCAAGAGTTTGGTCACGCATCCCTCAACTGCAACAGGCCTCCTCGCTGCGTGAAATGTATTGCTCCTCACGCAACTGCCTCGTGTACCAAATCCGACCGCTCTGAGCCGGCACAATGCTGTAATTGCAATGAACATCACCCGGCGAATTACAGCAAGTGCAGTGTCCGAATAGCATATCTGGACAGCATCGAGAAAAAGAAGGCTTTAGAACGCAAGCCCGTACCTTCAATGTTGGCTACGAAATCTACGCTGGTTCTGCCAAATCTGCAACATCCGACGTTGCAACCAACATTAACTTCAAATCAGAGATCCTGGCCTACTGTAGGAACTCGCGACACGACATCGATCAAAAATCAGGCTCTCATAGACCACCCTACGACTGACACAAATGATGAAACTACAAAGGAGATGTTTGATATATTATTAACACTAAAAAACATAAAGTCACAATTTGCTGCTTGCACGTCTTGGTTGGACAAGGTCATGCTGGTTCTCTCCCATCTTGGTAAATATGTCTGATTCTGCAGAACTCCGATTACTATCCTGGAACTCCGATGGAGTACGTTTAAAGATCCATGAGCTACTCGATTTGGCGGTAAGCGTTCTATCTGTTGATATTATTGGTATTTGTGAAACTAGAGTAACCCCAAATTCAATGTTAGTTACACCTGGCTTTACCTGTTATCGCCAAGATAAACATCTTACTGGCCGCGGGCAAGGAGTTGCTATTCTTGTAAGAAATAATCTTACTCATTCGGTCTTAACTCGTCCAAATACAAAAAATATTGAAGTTGTCGGTATTTCTGTGAAGATTTCAGGAATTGATCATATTGTGTTGTCCATTTACCAGTCACCCAATCTGCCATTGCTTCGTAGTGACCTTGAGTAATTGTTCGGCTTGGGTTCCCATGTTGTTATCATGGGAGACTTTAATGCCAACCACTCACACTGGCTCAGTAGCTACACTAACACGCGCGGCAGAACTCTCTTCAAACACATGCTTGAATCCGACTACGTTATACACAGTCCTAGTCTACCTACCCAAGTGAACTATTGTCCTAATCGCAAACCAACACGCCCGGACCTGGTGCTGTCCTTGAATGTGGGCTGCATTAGTGATGTTGAAACGATTATAGCATTATCATCGAACCATTACCCCATATTCTTTACCATTGGAGGCGTCCTGAGTCGCAAGGTAAAAACCAAGATCTTTAAATTTCACTGTGCTAATTGGAATAAGTATCGTTCTCACCTCAATAGAAATTTAACACTTAGTTCTAAGACGTTTAACACCAATGAAGAGATTGATAATGCCATAGGTCATTTGCAACAAACTATCATTGATGCCAGAGACTCTTCCATACCGTCCACAACTGCTGGGTTTAGCGATACCCCTACCAAGCTACCCAGGTATATTCAAAAATTAATTCGCTACAAAAACTACTTGCGTCGCATTGAACAGAAACTGCCCAGTGGTCACCTTAGAAGGCTTAACCGTAGTAATATAAACACTCTACAAGCTCTCATAAGTACAAATATCCGTAACCATCTTGATAACGTCTGGAATGCCAAACTGGCTAAAGTTGATAACCCCAGTCAAGATATCTGGCGTGTAACTAAATCCCTCAAACCTAGATCTGAGAAAATACCTCATCTTAAGCTTTCCGATGGGTCTCTGACGTCTACTGAGGCTGAAAAATGTAATGCGTTGGCTAAAGCCTTTTATGAAAATATGAGCCTTACCACTAACTGGGTTTGTGACTCTGAAGTCGAGGCTGAGGTATCGAAATCCATGTCGGTCATTAATAATTATAATTTTACTTCTGGTTTAATTAAGCCAGTTACGCCTTTTGAGATCCGCAAAACGCTGACTAGGCTTAAATCCCGTAAATCTGCAAGTCATGACGCGATCCATAATGCACTGTTAAAAAACTTGCCACAGAAAGCGATAGTTTACATTACAAAAATCTTTAATGGCTGCTTTGGCCTGGGCTATTTCCCTAAGATCTGGAAAAAAGCAAAAATAATACCACTTAAAAAACCTGGAAAAGACAGTACCTCACCTACAAATTACCGCCCTGTAAGTCTGCTACCGTCTATTGGCAAAATGTTTGAGTCTGTAATTTGTTCAAGACTATTACGTGCCACTGGGCAGTTTCTGATCCAAGAGCAGTTCGGGTTTCGTGCTACTCACTCAACTACCCAACAACTGGCTAGGGTGTGTGAACATATTTCCCATCACCTAAATCTCAAGCAGTCTACAGGTATGTTTCTGCTGGATATCGAAAAAGCATTCGACACTGTGTGGCACGAAGGCCTGCTACACAAGTTGCTTTCTCTTGACGTACCTATGCGTCGGGCAAATATTAAAAGGTAAAAATTCGCGAAAATACCCGTTTATATGTGTTTTATAATGTGTTTTGATCGTGAAAGTTTAAAAAAGACAAGTACCTATGCCCCTCATTAAACTTATTCAATCGTACCTTGCGGATCGGAAATTCCAAGTACACATCGGAAACACCATTTCTTCGCCACTCAGCATCCCAGCTGGCGTTCCGCAGGGCTCTATTGTAGGACCCTATTTATTTCTCGTTTTTGTTAATGATATCCCTATTCAGCCTCGTACGAAATTAGCGTGTTTCGCTGACGATACTGCGTCTTATACCTCTTCTGACGATACCGATTTGATTATAGGTCGCCTACAATATTCTATTGATTTACTCCAGGACTATTTCAAGAAATGGAAACTAAAAATAAATGAGGCTAAGACTGAAGCAACATTTTTCTCTCGTGCTAGGCAACCCCCCGCAAGAACCTTAAAAATAGCAGGCCATAAAATACCTTGGAAAGCAAGTGTGCGTTATCTTGGGGTCAGAATGGACAACCGTCTAAACTGGTCCAAACATATTGCTGATTTACGTTTGAAGGGCGCCCAAGCCCTTGGTGCTCTAAACCCTATAATGAACCGTAAAAGCAAATTAAGTAGCGGTACTAAATTGAGGATTTATACTACACTTGTCCGTCCGTGTATAACGTATGCTTGTCCTGTTTGGAGTGGCACATGTCTTTCCAACCATCACCTACTACAAGTTATACAAAATAAAGCTGTTAAAATATCCTACAAAACTAAGTTTAAGACTAATCTTCAGAGGTTACATAAGACCATTAAACTTCCTTTGCTATTTAATTATGTATTTAAAGTTGCACTAAAATTTTATAATAAAAACAAAATTAATACCAATAACCCATTGATTACAAATCTATGTTCATCAACTGTAGACAAGTTACCGTATATCGATAGATACGGCACTTACCGCCTACCACATCACTACCTTTTGTTTCCACCAAACGAGGTGCGGTCGACCAGCGACTTGACCCCTGAGTCGCTCACTGGCCGTCCCGGCCTCGATCACTAATACGCAAGAGCGCGGGCGGCAGGGAGGCTCCGTCCGCTGATAGTTGACTGGTCGTGCGACTGCTTGTGTTTACATACGTAGCCTGCGTGATCAGTTAACTATTAAAACATTTTTTCGACTAACCTACATGCAAGCAGTAAATTATAATTAACTAAATAATTTACACATCTGTCTTAATATACCCATATTGTTGTGTGTTTAATATCATGTTATTACCAGTTTAGCTATCTTTTATAAGCTTTCAAAGGCGAATTGCTAGCCTAATATAGTGTTTTTATTTTAGTGTGTTAATGTAGCTTAGGGTAAGTGCATTTTGTTAGTGTTTTGATGATTAATAAAGATATTTGAAAATGAAAATGACTCATTTCTAAGGAAAACCTAATGCGTTCGGGTTTACTCAACGAAACAAACGCGACGTTCACGTGTTTGTACGATGATCGCTTTGACACTAGAGAAGCACAATAAAGGCCTTTGAATTATTTTGTCTGCCTTACTTCCGCCATTTTATTTTATATTCAAATTAGCGGCCACGTATTAATTTTGCGTCTATACCGACAATTTTTTGTATGAGACCAAATCTTCTAAAGCGTCACGTTTCTGAGATATACGCTATCAAAGCTACAAGCGTCGCCATCAGCACAACTTTGATTTTATTACTTACTCTTAAAACTTGTTTAGGTAAATCAATAGCTGGAATCAATACAAACAAGAATCATATCGTTTCCGATATATAAGCCATTAAACTTACAATTTTCGCCATCAGCACCACTTTGATATATTTCAGAAATGTGATTATGTGACACTTTAGAAGGCGTTGTCTCATACGATACTTGTTTTGTATTTATTTCAGCTATTGATTGATACAGGTTTTATGCGTGGCTAATAAAATCTAAAGTTGTATTGATTTTTCCATCAGTGAATAGATTCTAACTTTGAAAGCTTGTTACTCGGAAACGTGACGCTTTAGAAGATTAAAATTAAAATTTAATTAGGGAAAAATATTTACATGGGAGATAAAAATACAGCCAATTATAGAAAAACCTACCTAGCACTCTAGGATACAAACGTAGTAGTTTTATAGTTCACGCTCTTAATTGGTGGCGAATCAGTTCAGCACTGTAGGAACGGGAACAGGCGTTAGGGTAGCATAAATCTTCTAAAGCGTCACGTTTCCGAGTAAAAAGCTTTCAAAGTTAGAATCTATTCACTGATGGCACAATTGTCTCGTTCAAATCTTGTTTGAATTGATACCAGCTATTGGTTAAAACAGGTTTTATAAGCGGCCGTTATTTTGAATATGAAATAAAATGGCGGAATTAAGTTAGACAGGCCACGCTTCATACAAAAATCTTCATACCCGTTTTCTTTCCGAAGTAGCTTGCCGCAGGGGTCGAAACTAGTCAGTAAAATCAGTAAAAGTCAGTTTTTTTTAGCATGGTCAGTAAAAGTCAGTTTTTTGAGAAAATGGTCAGTTTTTTCAGTTTTTTGAGATCAACACATATATTGCTCCATATTTTTTTTTGGAACCTTATTAATTATTTACTGACACAATTTTGCCTGTCTGTGTCGTTCCTTTTTACGCATACCTTCTTCATTCTAGATTTTGCTTAAGAAATATATATCTTATAGTATACCTACTAGCAGCCAAACCCGGCGTTGCTCGGGTTTCACCTTTCAAGTCCATTCATTTCATCAGTTGCAACACTTTTTCACATTTTCGCCACCCACAACCGCGACCATACTTCCTTACTTTCACCAGGAGACCAAAGGGGAGATGATTGGAGTTGGTGGTCATAGAGAAAACCCTGTCTTCCCGTCCTAACATTAGCATTTTAAATATACATTTAGATTGTGTCAACAAAAAACAAATTTCTAGTCATTTCTAATTTTCTTAGCCGGGCCCAGTGATGGTTTGAGGGCAACTAACAGCTGATGCTCTATTATGATGTCTTGTGGCAACTTAATATTGTAGCATCATTATTTCGAGGAAAAAAGTCCAATCCTACTTTTTTTCTCGAAATAAATACATATTTTCATCATATTATCCTATTGTCTAATGTTTCTAACTTTTAATATTATTTGCATGATTGGATGTGTGCGTGTGTGTGTGTGTGTTTGCTTATTAACAAATATTAAAACTGATAACTATTTGTAAACTTTTTAATAATAAAAATGTGGTGATGGTTGTTGGCTATGGGGATGGTGGAGGCCAATAAATTTTTTTTTTCAATTCCACATGAAACTTTTATTTTAAGTTAGTTCAGATGGTCAGTAAAAGTCAGTTTTTTTAGATTTCTGGTCAGTAAAATCAGTATTTTTGAACACTGAACCTGTTTCGACCCCTGTTGCCGTCGTAAGCATTGCATTGTTTTATTACACAGGCGTGTATTGTTTTTCAGTCTTTACATAATAAAGTTAGCTATCTATATAGTACGTAATCTGTGCCAACATAGTCTGTAGGTATTATATTTTGCTTCGTACTCTCGCTATTTATTTAATCTCTGTATATACCTTCGAGTTTCGAGATCTGTCAGCTATTTCTATGCTATGTTATGTTTCCTGTAAGCTATATACTTCGTGTTTTCGTTGGTTTTTTTTTTTCATTTTATTTCGGTGAACGGAATGGTTTTTTTTATAAATATCATTTTGATTGGGGAGATGTTGAGATGGCAAACTATGGATTTAAAGATTACTGAAGATTTTTAGAACAGCAATTTTACTATTTTAATTTTTTTCAAAATTAAATATATTTTACGTTTTATCCATTGGGCTTTTTCTTAAAACTTATCGACGAAAAGACACTTTGAAAGCCTCTATTTAAAAACTGCTTCAAAAAACCTGTGTTTGCCACCTCGAGGTCTCCCCTCGCGTCACAAACGAACTACAAATACAAATATATACGTAAACCTGCCAAACTATCCGACGCACACATATGTACCGTGTGTTATGTGTTCGCGGCCACTCAGCAAGAAGTCTGGATGCTACTCGCCGTGGCGCCGCGTCGCCACCAAGCTCGGCGTGCAGTAAGTTGCGGGAATGCTGCCAGCAAGCTGCCTATTTCTATCTCTCTCATCCATACATACATTCACATATACATCGTTGTTTGTTAATGTTCTGTCTCTGTCTTGTTCACTTGTTATGTGCGGTTGTCTTATGTGTCATGTGTTCCTGGTAGGCCGTGGGTGTTTGCAGGTCTGTTGAGCTGTTTTGATGAAGTTATAAAGATGAGTTAGTAGAATAATTTAAGGGTGAAACTGAACGCGATCACATTTTAACACACGTATAACCGAGTTCACTGACGGTCGGCCAATTTTCACATTTATGTCCTAAGTAATAAGGTTGAAAATGACGACCCTCTGTGAACTCGGTAGTACATCATTCATAACCGCGTTCAAGACTCAGTGTCAGTATTCCGCAACAATAATGACACGGACAGCTCTAGAAAGCAGTTTATATGTGTTGATCGCGATCACTTTCTTTGGTGATATCTGCTCTAAGTTATCTACAGCTAAAAACTAATTGAAATGAGGAGTTTTAACAAAAAGTTACCTTACGAACTTCATGCGTGGTGAACATTTGCATTTTTCTTGATAACACATAATTCAGGAGTAAGTTAACAATTTCAATGTCCACGAAGCAGACATATTAGCTAAACAATCACCTTGACCCATACGTGGTTCAACGGACAGGAAAAGGGTTAAGTATTATAAGCTTTCTGACAGTAGAAATAACGTTTAAATTACAGTAAATTATCGGTAAGCTAATTTTAGGTAGCTATACAGTAGTCAGGGCTTCTGGCACAGTATTGTATTAAACAATTAAGTACTTCCGTATTGTTGCACAAACAAAAGGTCATAAGTCGCACAGTACGACCAAGGTACACCATCCGGCTGTACATATGGCTCATTCAGTTTAGAGCGAGAGAGAACACTGTAGAGCGCCGTCTCTGTCACTCATAGCTAATGTGTAGGGGTCGGATATTCGGATGTTTGACCTAAAGTACGGCAAAGGGTACAAAAGTATGGAAGCGGCTTTTTTAAATGTAATTTTTTATCCCGGGATCACGGAATTTTATTTATAAAATATAATTCTCAAAAAAATAGTGAATATTTATAATCTATTTTAAATTTTAAACCAGGCAAGAAATGTTTTATGACAAGTAAAAATACTACAACTATTTAAATCTTTTGCTGCTGAAATATCGAATAGGACAAAATTGTAAACATACACACTGGGCATAATTAATTTGGAGTAAATGAATAAATGAACAACAACTATTTATTTAATAAACCGGGACTGTTCCCATAGTGACGTCCGCTCCATACTAGTCAACGCTTAAACTTTTGATAAGTATGCATCCGAATATCCGATCTCTACTCATGTGCGATTCCTACTCTTTCTAAAACTAAATGTTTCATGTCAACGGCCGGATACGGCCGCTCTACGAAAACGTTGATCACTTTTGGAAATTTGTCATATTGAACTCGCTCGCTAGCACGTCACATTTTGACGTCGCCATTTGCATCGTATAATATGGCAAGGTTCTAAATCTGTTTAAAGCTTTCGTAAGTCATCCGTACAGTACGATCATTTGCTTCTTTTCGCGAGAACACCGCGCTAAGTCATGACGTCACCACATCGAGCAGATTCTTCTAGATCGTTCTCGAATCATCCACGACGCCTTACTTGTGTATCTTTCTGTCTGTAAAGACGGTAGTTTGAACTTCTCTTTGACATTGTCGTAGCACTTGTTCAATTTAATACGTTTTTATTGTAATTTGTCAAGTTATGCTGGAGATATTTTCTGTTTTTGTTTCTTTTAGGTCACAGGTTTTGTCTGTAAGAGGTTTTAAGCATGAGTTCAACTGTTAAGGGAATTTTTAAATCTGTTTTCCCACCTTCTAGCAAGTTTGTGTGAATGAATTGGCATGTCGTTACAAAATGATCTTACAGATAGTTACTAAAATTGTATAAAACAATCGACTATCACTTTTACTGTAGAGCTTAAGGACATGATAAAATGTAATAACACGACGATGTGGTAATACAACTGGCAAGTGTACCAACAGCGACCTTCATTCGTTTTCTAATCGATTTCTCGTTGGTATCGAGTGTTTCGGGCGCTATCGAATAGAATTAGAACTCTATAATTACATTACTGTTGCAAAAAGTACCATGTCCATAAGCTCACATTTCAAACTTCTGAACGAGTTGAAATTATAACTTTAATCCCTTTTCAGTAGAACATGTTTTACCTCGAACAGACCGTAGAATATCTTCGACGCAGCAACGAAGCTATCTTTGTACAAATATTTTTCTTTTATCATATTTTTATCGAAGTTTTGCATGACACGTATTGTGAGTTCTCTGCTTCTTCTTATTATTTAGGCTTTGCTGAACTATAAATATAAGAGTTAAATAAATTGAAATTAATATTTATGTGTAAGAGTATTCGTAAGGTCCAACCAGTAATTTATGTCATGTGTCGGTTGAATTGACCCTGTATTTGTCTTTTTTTTGTATGGCAACACAGAATAATTTGTTGCAAGCAACCCTGTATAAAGTTATACTGTTAGTTATTTCACGTGTGTGATGGACTCGTTATCGTCCACAGCCCAACTTCACCCATCATCAGCATCATCATCATCAGCCTATTAATGTTCCCACTGCTGGGACAGAGGCCTCCTCTCTATGAGAGGGAATGGGCTATAATCTACCACGCGGGCCCAGTGTGGATTGGTAGATGTCACATGTCTTCGAATTTTTCTAGGACATGTTGGTTTCATCACGATGTTTTCCTTCACCGTTTTGAGAGCAGTGGTGATGAAATAAATTACACAAAGTAATGCGCCTGTCTGGGTTCGAACCCACGTGTTACTGTTTGTAAGTCGGAGCCGCCACCACTGGGCCACCGCTGCTCTCGCACCTTCACCCACTGCTGGGTATATGCCTTTCTTTGCTTGTGCCAAGCTTCACATTCTTGTAGCCTCATCCAGGATATTCCCACGATGGTAACAATGTCTCTCTCCAGTCTTTGGACGCCACTCAGCAGTCACAGCTTTACTCCACCTGCCATCACCGCGCTTGGCTTGGTGTCCTTCCCAACTCCATTTGGTTCCATAACGTGATCTACACTAATATTATAAAGAGGAAAGATTTGAATTTTTGTGTGTATGTTTGTAATGAATAAACTCAAAAACTTCTGCGCCGATTTCAAAAATTCTTTCACCATTAGAAAGCTACATTCACCCTGAGTAACATAGGCTATATTTTATCCCCGTACTCTTACGGGAACGGGAACTACGTGGGTGAAACCGCGTGACGTCCGCTAGTTTCCAATAAAGCTGATCTTCGTGGTGTTTATTTTTAATTTTTGAGTATAATTTTATATTCCACTAGCGGACGTCACGCGGTTTCACCCGCGTAGTTCCCGTTCACGTGGGATTAAGGAGATAAAATATAGCCTATGTTACTCAGGGTGAGTGTAGCTTTCTAATGGTGAAAGAATTTTTGAAATCGACCCAGTAGTTTTTGAGTTTATTCATTACAAACATACAAAAATACAAATCGTTCCTCTTTATAATATTAGTATAGATTGCTAGGCAAATGCCTTCCTCATATACTTCCAAGCAACCTTCTTCTGCGGCACCTCGAACCAGACAGACCATGTAAAATATTGTGGTTAAATAAATAAAAAGTATTCAGAAGTAAAAGTGTCCAAATCGAAAAGTAGAATATTCCTTGTATCTTCATCTAACAGATTATTAAAACCTTTTTTGTCCAAAGAAAGTATAATCAGTTTTTTATGCCACAGGCCTCTGCAAGTCAAAAACTAAATTACTTCAAATAAAACTTGTTTATTCTGTGTTGCCGCCTCCAATAAGTTCCATCATTGCGACATAATATATTTACAATGTGTTTGTAATTACAGCACCAGCCACATCTATAACGACGACAAAGACGGCTCCGACCACAAACATGACCAGAGCAAGTAAGTATTACAAACAAGTCTTTACGGGTAATCTAAAGAAATATCTGCCGTTTCTACATGACCACCCGATAGTTCAAGAGCTCGAGGCTAAATAATAACAGCCGCTCGGGTCGTTCTTTAGGTTAAGCCGTGCTTACCTAGGTTGGTCTGTGGATGGGTGACCACCCATTACATACCCGCAGTTGCAAACGGTTGGGCCCGGCTGTCATTTCTAGATCTTTGACAGTCGTTACAGGTAGTCAAAAAGTGTGACAAACAGTCTTAAGGGGTAATTACCCAGTACTAACTGGGTTCTGGAGGTCGGAAAGGCAATCGCTCAATGTAAAATACAGTTATTCAGCTGCATCCGGTTAGACTGGAAGCCGGCCCCAACTTAGTTGGGAAAAGGCTAGGCAGATGATGATCCTAATTAAAGACTTCTTTTTGAAGAGTTTCTTTAGGCCGACACATTTCAGACAATCACTAAAATAAACAACACAACAAGGCAATTTATAATTTTTTAACCGTTTGAACGCCAGAGCGTAAACGCATCGGCGCCCCCTCCACGCCAAGCCACAAAATCAGCGCAAATACCTACAAAAAAAATAGGGATTCCAACATCTTATCGATAACTATCTTATCGATAATTTATCATTGCTTTTCGTTCTATATTTTTTAAATAAAATATTACTTGTTGCAATATTCTTTTATTTAATTTGACCCTATTTAGTAATATAATATCATTAAACCCCAGATACAAAGTACTAAACAACCTAAAAGTAGACATTAGAACTACAAACAAATAAATCAAATAATAATAAGGTCCATCACTAATCTCGTTCGTGACGTCATCCGTTGTCGGGAATACCCGACTCTGGCGTGGCTGGCACGACTTTTGACAACTTCCTCGCACATGCGAGTAGGGATGTGACATGGACATAATAAATAATAATTGAATAGTATTTAAAACAATTTAATCAGATTCTACGAAACTTGGCAAACTTATGTCATCCCAGTCCTTTGCTGTCGCACTTTTCTAATAACGTTCAGTAAATTGACGTAAGTTACTGAACATTTTTCTTCTGGCACTCGATCCAGTTCAAAAGCGATTAACCTTCCGAACGCCGCATTTCGTGGGTCGCTAGGCCCTGGTTGGTTAAAATCCACCGGAGGTAACTTGGAGACATCACACCTTAATTCATTTGCGTCCCATATGCTCCGTTGATAATTTGATACATAATTGCACTCGTTTTAAGTTCCGAAGAAACTTGTGTTTCTGTTGTTTTCTTTGCACAAAGTTGTTCGTTTAGCGATGCTTTCCTTTTACGACTTACATCACTCACTTAGTAAACTTGGTGAGGAAGGTCCTGCTATATCCTCAGGATCAGGAGAAGACATAATTATTACATAATATAGCAAAAATTGTTAATAAGAAACCCACCCGATATATTACTTCACTGTTTTTTAGTGTTGCCAACCAAAATGAAAAGTATGATGAACGAATGAAATATGCAATAAATTTCATTTAAGTACATGATTTCCGTGACATCTGAAATTAAACTAAAATAGGATAATTATGTTTTTTTTCCACAATTTTATACTTAAATATTAAGCATTAAGAATATTCAGATACGAATAGTTGTTATAAAAAATAATTGTCGAAGTAATACTAAGCTGCTTTTAATAAAATATTTCCTTAGATTTGAAATATAAGTTACCTTACCGACAGCGACAGCTAGTGATAGGTACATCACTAGCTGTCGTGTCTTGACGACTGTGGCGTGAGGAAGGACACTTTTTTACGAATTTCGATTAGCAATTTTTGATTATTGTTTTTTCAAGTGAAATATAACTAATGAATATATATTTAGGCCATTTTACAATATTTCATTAATGTAGTTATAAATAATAGGAAAAAGGAACACAGAAAACTTAATTTAGTATATTTATTTTGTACTAAAAAAATGTCGATTTCTTGTCGTCTGTAGACGACGGTGGCGTGTTGGGCACGTTTTCATTTGTCGGCTATACACGACCGTGGCGTTCAAAAGGTTAAAAGGTTCGTCTGCTCGACAACGTAAATACCGCAACGAATGTTTTTAAATTGTCAAAATGAATAGCAAGGAAATAATTATTATGCTGCTGGTTAATTGAAAGGTTTATTTAATCAACTCCCAATGCTCATGGCATTCAAACAGCGTTGATTCTTTTGTCCTCAACACACATATCTACACTAATATTATAAAGAGGAAAGATTTGTATTTTTGTATGTTTGTAATGAATAAACTCAAAAACTACTGCGCCGATATCAAAAATGTTTTCAACATTAGAAAGCTACTTTCACCCTGAGTAACATAGGCATATATTTTATCCCCGTAATCCCACGGGAACGGGAACTACGCGGGTGAAACCGCGTGACGTCCGCTAGTTTACAATAAACCTGACATTCGATATCCTTCATTCCCAGCGCTTCAGACGACGCGGGTGTATCAGAGTGGCCGGAGGTGTTCCTAACACCGGATCAGCTGGGCGACGAGGCGATATGTCTGGGACTGGGCGCCTGCGAGCCCGACACCTGGGCTGCGGGAGCGCCCAAGGGACTGGCCAAGTAAGTCATTGATATTAGATTAATTTGGTAATCTATTGCGGACAATTAAAGTGCCATGTTTTGTGATCACCAAAATATGAACGTCCGCCCCATCGAACTATGAGAGTGGGGAGAGAGAAAGCGTCTGAGTTTGCGCCGACTCACATAGGGGTATTTGAGGCAAAAAACCGGTCAAAACTATATAAGGGCCTATAACATGTCAGTGTATAATAAAAAAAAAATTGATAAAAAAAATGGATTTATTAGTAAAAAAATACATTTAAAAAAAAAATAAGAAAAATCAAAAAAGTGTAACGAACTGCTGTCCATTTCTGCTTAAAACTCGTCTTAAAATGCCTCAACGAACAAGACAAAAAAATCCTGTCTTCTGCTGGAAATGAAGTCAATTGAATCAATTTTCCGAAGTAGGTACCTACAAAATAAACAAAAAAAATTTTTTTTCGATAACCTATAAGTACCTACTAACTTATAAATTTAAAAAAAATATTTAGGGTATGTTGGGGGACGATTTTTTTTTCAGTTTCTGCAAGGCAAAGGATCAAACTTTATTACTATGTCTAAAATGTAGGGCGACAAAGACCAGCACATAAACAAAAACAGTTATAAAATTTTATTTAAAAAAAATGTTTTTAAAAAGGGAATTTGCAAATTAACTTTATATAGTAAAACTTGAGGAGAAATGAATTGTAATATATTTTATTACAAAGTAAATACCTTCAACTTTTGGTATTTTGACGTTATTCACCCCACGAAGCCAAGTTATCACGAGAAATATTTAAAATAGTCGAACGCCGAGAACAAAGACAACCGTAACACAACATGACTGGGTTCTGACTGACAGTGCGGCCAGACCGCGCAGGTAGAGTGGGTTTGGGGGCAGCTCTTTGATAAACCGGTTATTGTACTTCATGAAACACGCACTGTTTGTATCATTTAGTTAATTTTAGAAAAACCTCTTATGACCTTGCCTCAAATGCGACACCAGTGCACTATAGTATCTTCCGCGTCTATGGTTAGTTTCGAAAACGGTCAAGACAACGACTATTTTAAAATCTTAAGTTTGGGATACTTGGGTCTACATACCAGAAGAACAATTCAATGGAAAAGTTTATTTTAGTGTATTGATTATTGTATTTATTTATTTCTAGACAACTCGGCGACAGAGAGACGAAGCGTCAGGAACACATTTACGAGTTAATATTGACGGAGAAACATCACTGCTTAACTATCAGGCTGATGCAGAAGGTAAATTATTATTTTAATTATAAGTCCAAATGAATGAGTGCATGGTCACAACCACACGACTGTTTCATTGTAAGTCCATGAAATCTCTTTCGTAGGTTGCTGCCAGTTACTTCTTTAAAAATGTCATACATTTAGAATTACCATTACCAAGTATTTTACATTTCAGTTACAAACGGTAAACGATCGGTTTGATGTTTGCCCAATAGTACACTTCATACCCTCGCCTGCGGCTCGGGTGTAAGTTCCGCCTCGGCTGCAACAAAAAAAGTTTTCCCGCTTGAATCGAAATGTACTATTGTTCAAATATCAAACCCATCTATCATTTGTAACCTTTTCGTAACACTACTCTTGTCAGAACATTAGTTCCACTCCCCCCCAGATGTTCGCAGAAGGCATGGTGCGCGGCGCGGGTGTGTCGGCCGCGCAGGTGGCGCGCATGTTCCCACGCGTGGACGAGCTGTGGGCCCTCCACGCCGCGCTGCTGGCCCGGCTGAGGGCCCGGCAGAAGTCCAACCCGGCCGTCGCCACCATCGCCGACATACTGTGCGACACCTTCGCTCCGCCACAGCATCATAAGCTGAAGGCTGCATATGGTTAGAACATCTTATCTATCAGGCAATATAGTGCACTCATCAATTTATCATCGTCTGCCTAACTTTATCCCAAGTATGTTGGGGTCGGCTTCCAGTCTAACTGGATCCAGCTGATACCAGTATTTTACATGGAATAACTGCCTATCTGACCTCCGCAACCCAGTTAGTACTGGGTAACACGATACCCCTTGCTAAGACTGGACGTCAGACTTTCGGGCCACTGACTAATTCATACGACTGTCAAAGATCTACAAATAACAGCCGGGACCAACGGCCTAACGTGCTTTCCGAGGCACGGAGGAAAGTCGGTATGTAATGGTTGGTTACCCATCCACGGACCAACTTAGGCAGATTGACCCGAGTGACTTTTATTTTTTAGAACGGAGTTCTTAGCCGCTAGTAATTTTACAGTTATTTAATGACCTCCGACAAATCCAATAGCGACCTTATTTCGATGTGAATATAGATCATTGTAATGTGGACAAGTTTTGCCACTCACATCAATCCAAAAGCAACTCTATCGTTACGTGTAATAAAGATCACTAACTCTGCATGGATTGTAAATACTTCTTTTATGTACTCTAATGCCTGTCACAACAAAAAATAAGCAAAAATAGACTCTAATGCCATTTAAACTGGTGTCTCCAGGTGAATTCTGTTCCCGGCACCGTGACGCAGTGGAGGTGTTCAAGGAGTGCTGCACGCGCGAGCCGCGACTGTCGCGCTTCATACGCAAGTGCCAGCAGAACCCACTGCTCAGGAAAAAGGTAAAAAAGTGAGCCATCGCGGGACGCCTGGCAGATGTGAAACATCGAAATTATTTTGTACAACATGCTTAAATAAAAAGTCAATATAAGAAAAAACAAACACATACAATAAAATAAAAACAAAATGACTCGATCCTTATGCTGGAATCGAACTTGAAAGTCACGAGATTGTAACCCAGCGCTCTGTGCCCCGAGACCAGCTGGCTTGTTGCAAATCGTGGTGAATATGTAGATCTTATGCTGCTTCAACAGGTCGGTAATGTTCGGGATTGTTCGGGCCGGGTTCGATCGCCACGCACGCCATGAATTTTTCATTTGTTTTTTTTTTGGTTTAGCCGCGTCTATAGATGTTTCACATCAATAATGCCATCATTGAATTATGTTATGCGTGTTTAGGGTGTTGTGTCTTGTTGTGTTTAACACTTCAATACCCGCAATTACAGACACAATTAAAATAACAATGCACCGTGCCTCTGGAGGCACGGCCGGGAGCATACGGGTTAAGGCCTAAACACAACACTAGGTGAACCGATGACCTGGTGAAGGTTACGGGAATCCGCTGGATGCGAGTCGCATGGGACCGGTCAATGTGGCGACACTTGGGGGAGGCCTATGTCCAGCAGTGGACGTCTTTCGGCTGAAATGATGAAGATGACGCCTGTTTAGGGTACGGTGTACCTATACACGTTACCCAGTGTTGTTTTGCTGTCAATAGGGCACGAACCCCTGAATCCGGCCGGTGAAATTGCGGATAGGAAGCCCAATAACACTTTGTCCGACCTGGGAATCAGATCCAAGACCTATAGCTCAGCCGTAGTGCTTTGCGGAAGTCACATTGTCATTGCTAGGCTGCAAGCATCGACCCTATGGAGTCGTAATGTTACTTATTTTGTTTTAAAACAATTCCGCTAACTGACAGTTACTCAAATCTGCGTTCGCTACGCTCTGATTGGCTGACCCAAGGTCAAATAACACTCTCTCTCTCCCTCTCACTGTTTTAGAGAGAGCGAGCGTCAACATTTATAAGTGACAAATCAGCCCTTAACCCAATTCATTTGGGTTCGGCGCAGCATATCTTCGTCTTCCACACTTCTCACGTCTTATTTATTTATTTATTCATATAACAATTCGCTTTGTGTTTGAATTAGTTTGTACATTAATTAATATTTTCCGCAGCCGTGTGGTATCCGGCAGAGTAGAATAGAACCAACCCATAACACTCACGGATGTCGTATAAGGCGACTAATGTCTGAGGCAGAACATCTTGCGCCTCCGTAGACCAGAGAATGGGCAGCAGCGTTTTCTGTTAGTCTTTCATCACTGCGATCTCCAATCCGCCTGCCAAGCGTGGAGATTACGGCAAATTCCTCCCATCATGGGAGAGGCTTATGTCCAGCAGTGGACTTAATATATAATATTTGATAGCTAAAAACAACAAAGTAACCTCCTTTCTACCCATATCATCCTTCACACAGTTCATCCATCGTTTCTTTGGTCTTCCTCTACTCTTATAGTCGTCTACATTCATACTCAACACTTTCATCATTCCTCCGCATCACATGTCCATACCACGATATCCGATTACCTCAATTTTTCAGTCACCGGCGCCACTTGCAGACTTCCTCTAATGTTCTCATTCCTTATCTATACTTCTATACTTAATATTATAAAGAGGAAAGATTTGTATTTTTGTATTGAACTAATAAAACTACTGGACCTATTTGATTTATTCTTTCAGCAATGGATAGGTACATTATAAGCGAGTATGATAGGCTATATTTTATCCCCGTACTCCCACGGGAACGGGTAATACGCGGGTGAAACCGTGTGACGTCCGCTAGTTTTATCTATTCGCATAACACCACAAATCCCCGTCAGATTCTCCGCCTTTTTGACCCCTTTAGGAAATATAAATTGAACGCCATCAATCTGTCACCAAATAAACCATTGTGTTTTATGTGCAGGGTGTCCCAGAATGCGTGTTGTTCGTCGCACAAAGGTTAACCAAATACCCGCTGCTATTGGAGCCGCTGTTGAAGACGGCGGGAGATGACGTCAACGAGAGGGAATTGCTGCAGAAGGCGCTGTGCGGTGTCAAGGTAAATTGAACTTTATTTTGTTGATTAATAAGTTTGTTTCTGTGAAGCAACAGTATATGAAGTGTTAAATACAATTCATATAGTAAAATTGTGCCTTGTCAAGGGATATTGAGCTTTGAAACGCAAAATTCAACGTTTATATTTCAACGGTTTTAGCAGTTGAACTACAAAAACCGCTCTTAATGCAACGAAAATAAAGACGATAAAGGTCATTTTCACTTTCTACGATTATGTCCCGGTCAACTTATTCCTCAGATTTGGTGACTAGCGGCTACCTAGATATCGTGAAACAGGCCCTAAGTGAAATTCTTACCAATGAAATTCGTCAAAATTTTATTCTAGGAAATCCTAGTAGACGTGGACAACCAAGTGGCCTTAAAAGAGCGCGAGGACCGAAAGCTGGAGATCTACCACCGAATAGACGCGAAGTCCTTCGCCAACTTCCGGGGACGGAAGTTTAAGAAGAGCGATATACTGCAGGGGAACAGGAGTCTGAAGTAAGTACAGTCGTGGTCTTTTCCGCCTGATCATTTAATTTTTTTTTCGCTTAAATCATGCGGAGGCGCCGAATCACACCCCCTTAAAGTTTGGGCCTATTAGGAAAGCGTCAACTTTGGTGCGCAAAATAACAATAACTCTCGTTTGGCGTGCGTCGTCTGTGCGCTCGGACGATCGGTATCTTTTCATTCATTAATTCTATACAAAGTTAACGGGGCGGGGCTAGAGAGCGTTTCTATTGTGTAAAAGTGCAAGCAAAAATTAGTTTAGTGGTGGTCCGGCGGGAGTGTCCTCGATAGTACATTGCAGGCTCGAAGGCGCCTTAGAAGTCGATTCGTCGGCTTCCTTTCGGGAACAAGGCATTCTTATAGTCTCCGCCAGATAAGTAAGAATTAAAGGTCATTGCTCTTTCCTTAATTTCTCTGCGTAGGTACCCCGACAATACATTATGAATCGTTTTTTATTACTAGAAAAAGTCAAGGATCACGATAAAGGTCGTTTCGGGACAAGTTTATGTCATTATTTCTGTTTTCGGATTATGTATTTGAATAAATGTATGCGGGTTAACGCCTTTTAATTCTAACTTATCTGGCGGAGATGGGAACTACGTGGGACGAAACGAAACCGCGTGACGTCCGCTAGTAATCAATATTTTTGTATAATCTGTGTAAGCGCACTCTGCGTTCCACTCTCACCGACGCTACAACGGCTATCTGTAACCACCTTATATATCAGAAATATAGGCCTTTTTCATAGCAGCAAGTAGTTTTACTTCTTACTCGCTGCACAACTGGAGCTGTACAGCAGGATATTGCATCAAACCTCTTGTCTGCGAGAGAGAGTGCGCCATAATGATGGCCATCATCATAATCATGCGGACTTCAAATCCAGATTACGGGCTTCATCGAAATACGCAATAGTATTTTGTTCGAACTGAGGATTTACTTCAGATACCTACCATCAATCGCGCTTTCGGCAGCTAGAAAAAGAAATGCTAGTTTTTGGAACATAAGTGTTAAGTCTTTAAGGTGACACTAGTCGACATTTTTTCCGTAGAAATTTCGGGAGGGTATTACTCCACTGTATAAGTTAAACATGATATCGTTTTGTCTCAAGCCATTAAAAAGTTACGAGCTACCAAAGATTCGTTTTCATTGCCCATTTTAACGCAACTTTGGGCGTAAATTAGTAATAAAGAAGTGTCGAATTTCCAAAACAAAGTCGGTACCGACAAAGCACAACTATCGAAGAATTCAATTGCTTTTATTTGTAATTGACTTATGTAGTGGTTTTTTCATAAAACTCGGTTTTCCAAAGGCTTTTTCGTATTTTTTTAAGCGCGCTTTTTACTATGAATTATCGTGCATCTCACTGAACTCACTCTGTCGGGCACGATGCCAGGTGAGACAGCGTGCTTTTTGGCCACGCTCACCAATGAGTTCGAGCCCGTGACTAGTGTCACCTTAAGACGCAGATTGCTTACAGGTATCTGGCTTAAAATCGGCCGATGTTTCCTCAAATAACCTCCCCTATTCAAATAAAAAAAATGCAAGAGATCATTGAAAATATATATGATATAAATGCTAAAGTATCCCGTCTCATCCCCAGGTTCGAAGGTGTGGCGACGTTGATGCAGGGTCGCAGTAAGATGCAGACGTTACTGGTGATCGTACTCACTGATGTGCTGTTCTTCCTGCACGATAACAACAACAAGTACACCTTCTTCACGCCCGATAATAAGGTACGCTTCCAGCATAATGATCAATTATTCAAAAATACAAGTCTGGATCTGTTTCATCATCATCTGCCTAGCCTTTTCCCAACTATGTTGGGGTTGGCTTCCAGTCTAACCGGATGCAGCTGAATACCAGTATTTTACATAGAACGACTGCCTATCTGACCTCCACAACCGAGTTAGTAGTGGGCAATACGATACCTCTTGGTAAGACTGGTTGTCAGACTTTTTGGGGCACTGACTAGGACTACTTGTAAAGACTGCCAAAGATCAACAAATGACAGCCGGGACCAACAGCTTAACGTGGCACGGAGGAAACTCGGTATATAAGGTTGCCCACCCATCCACAGACCGATCTAGGCAAGCACGGCTTAACCTAAAGATCAACCCGAGCGGCTGTTATTATTTAGCCACGAGCTCCTCAAGTCTGGATCTGTTTATCCACCTATATCGACTTTGACATAATATCGACCCTAGATGTTGTTCGATTGTTTTCGCGTTTTTAATGACTTGTCAAAGATGCGCTGCGGATTGCTTGTATGGTTAGTAAAGGTAACGAATATGGCATTAAGATCATCAATACAACCCTCTAAGTTCTATTAATCAATCAATTTAATCAATGGGATTATTCGCAAATTTCAAAACATGTAAACGCTTCCACCTTAAGCGCGGGCCATACCGCCAGCTAGCGAGCCGGGCGAGCCTCTGTAACCGACTTCAAAAAGGAGGAGGTTCTCAATTCGATTTTTATTTATGTATGTACACTGATAACGCTGAGATTTATGATCCGATTTACTTTATTCTTCTTTAGTTTAATGCGAAATAGTTACCATTTGGTCCCATAAAAATGTAACACAGTTTGGCCCAGCAGTTTATATTTTATGAACTTTTTTACTTCATTCGTGTGGTCTAAAGCACACTCGTTTCATGTATGTTCACAGATTTCTCCCCATTTGTGGAGCGATTTTTTTTTTTTTTTTTTAGTTCATTTTGACTTTTTCAATAAAGTGTGGCCTGCGCTTTAAGCGCCTTCACTCCTACTCAGGAGATACCCTAGACACAGAATAGATAATAGTACTAACGTACAGAAGTTGCACTCCTCTGATCTTGAAGAAAGTCGACATTTTAAATATCTAAACTGGGCGCGCTCGATCTAAATTGTGCCTTGACGCCACGCGTTAGCGTATATTATTCGGCGTCTCGCTGCTTAATGGTCAATCTGTAGGGTTGCCACAAGTATTAAAAAACTTTTTGCAAAAAAATAAAACCGACTTCAAAACACAAAAAAGTGAAAAATAACTTTAGCTTCAGAAGTCGGTGACCTTTTTTGATTCATTTAGTTTTTTTTTTGTCACCGACTTCTGAAGCTAAAGTTATTTTTCACTTTTTTGTGTTTTGAAGTCGGTTTTATTTTTTTGCAAAAAGTTTTTTTATTTTTCCATTTTTAGTCGTAATAGCCTATACAAATATATGCTATGCATTTATTTTACATTGTTAACAATACATGTCATGGTAATAGGCTTATCTCCAATTAATGGAACTTAACATATCTAAACTATCGAAATTTACGTGTATTGTACACATCTGCGTACCCCTCAGAGCATACAGGCGTGATGCTACGTCATGATGTATAAACAATAAACATCCAAGCGATTGCAAAAATCACGACCGATTTACCGTCTAGTTTTGAAGAGTTCCATTGTATATCTCCGAAGACCAGCATCAGATCTTCACCAAATTTAAATGCGACCATCTCAGGAGTATACTCTTTCAAATAAAAAAATAATTTTGAAAATCACTCCACAAATGGAGGAGAAATCGGTGAACATACATGAAATTATACCACACGACTGAAGTAAAAATATTCATAAAATGAAAACTACTGGGCCAAACTATGTAAAATTTTCATGGGACCAAATGGCAAGTATTCCGCATCAAACTAAAAAAGAATCACGTAAATCGGATCATAAATCTCAGCGTAATCGGTGTACATACATAAATTTAAAAAAAAAAAATAATACCGATCGAATTGAGAACCTCCTCCTTTTTGGAAGTCGGTTAAAAATAAAATACTACCTACCAACATTTTTGTATTTTAATGTATTATTATTTAAATGTGACTAACTTATATAATTACAATTGTTTTACTTTAATATAATGTCTCATATATTTCTTGCCTTCTCTAAAATAACGATTATTAAATTTAATAGCAGCATAAATGCGAAATCTAACAAATCATTTTAAAATAAACTCTGATGGGAAGCATGGAAATTAATATAAAAAAGACAATTTTTTTCTACATTTATTAAATATACCTTTTTGAACACCCAAACACGCAACAGTTTATTCGGCTTGTCATTTTCACTAACAATGATTAATGATCAATAAATCAGTCAGTTAACAAACACGTAGTACGAGTAGGTACACGACGACGCAAGCGACCAGTCGAAAGACATACGTACGCACGGCTGGAGCGTGACAGCCCTAAAGAGCTTGCATATTCAATATGCGCGAAGCGGTATTATAGGTAGGTAGGTAGGTATCTGATGCCTACACACGGAGTGACAGAGCCCTGCCCCAGATGCGAAGGGACTCTTGTACCTCTTCTTGTATTCTCTATCTTCTCTGGATATCATATATTTATCTTTGTTGTCCTCAGACCGGCGTAGTATCTCTAGTGAAACTGCTAGTCCGGGAGAAGGCGGGCGCGGAAGGCAAAGGACTGTACCTCATCTGTAGCGGGCCCACCGAGCCCGAGATGTTCGAGCTGCGCGTGCACAGACCCAAGGACATACACAACTGGATACAGGCCATCAGGTATACAACATAACATCGCCTAAATGTACCGTTTCCTGTAGGTCAAGATTCAAAGGAGAAATACCACTGTTCAAAACGACATTGTATACTGAAAGTACAATACACAACCAATACTCCTACAATGCCAAAATGGTGTCCGGGAACTTGATTTTAAAAATATTAGAACGTTTGTACTTGCGCGATAATCCATAAATTGACCTCATTTGTCGTCAAAAATCCATATAAAAACCGGCTAAGTGAGAATCGGACTCGCGCACGAAGGGTTCCGTACCATCATCTGAAAAAAAACACGTTTGATGTAGGGGAGCCCCAAAATATTGATTATTCTGTTTTTAGTATAGTATTTGTTGTTATAGCGGCAACAGAAATACATCATCTGTGAAAATTTCAACTGCCTAGCTATCAGGGTTCATGAGATACAGCCTGGTGACAGACAGACGGACAGACAGATGGAAAGTGGACTTTTAATAATAGGGTCCCGTTTTTACCCTTTGGGTACGGAACCCTTACAATGAAATTCTTCTGTATCCCTAATTTTAATCAATCAATCATGAATATCGATCCAGTGTCCATTGATCGACCATCACTTATTTCGCACGCTTTTTCGACTGATGGACGTCGACCGACATCAATCAAGTTACACTTTGAAGCCCTCTACATCGCAAATGATTTAGCGCTATCCTAAAATATTATAAATGCGAAAATAAGTTTCTTACCTTTTCACGCCTAAATCACTGAACCGATCATCCTGAAATTTTGCATATACGATGTCAGGTGTACAGAAACAAACAGGGTCACCTTTCATCCCGAAAAAAAGTACTTTAAAAGCTAGTATGTATATAAATAGTAGATTTTACAACAAGTGCACAAGGCGAGGGCTGATAGTAATGTCGAGGATAAAATGGTTTTGTGGACGAGTTATAATAAACTCTGCTTTTCACTTCGGTTGCGAGGAAATAAAACAGTAGTATAAATTGAAAAAATTAATAAACGCACGAAAAAACAAGAGCTGTTTCCCGCCGCTTTCTTTTTTTGAAATCTTACGACATTGATATTAGGCTTGGGTTGCAGACCTATACAGACAGCCTACTATTAAATTAATTTTGTAATCATAATTTTCTAAAATTAATTAAATAACCTACCGTAGGTACTTGAATTTAATTTTTTATATCTTTTAAGTCTCAAAAAACACAGAAAATAGTACATTACTGCAGCGGCCGGCAACAGAGGCATTGATGGACGAAGGTGTTACATACGTAAGTCCATCAATGCCTAGTTGTGGCCAAGACTTGAATTGTACTTTTCTCAAATAATGCGAGGAAATTTAAACTCTCGCGTTGAAGAGTACATTTGTTTTTTTTTTTTTTTCAATAAACCGCAAGCCAACTCGGAATTAAACCTTTGATAAGTTACCTCCTTTGTTGCCATGTTTGAGAGTAAAAGATCATTCCATTTTTTTACTATGTAATTTATTTGGCCGCTAAACCAGACAGACATACAACTTTTTTCATACAACTTCTGCCGGCCGCTGGTCGCATGTATCTGGCCAGTACTGCAATTTCGATTTATCTCGAAGAAGATTGTCAAACTAATGCTCAAATTTCCAACATTATTTTAAGGGAAGTTTAACGCTAAACGCTGTAAGATTTTTGTGCTACAAGCGGGCCTTAGTGCCCTAGTATTTATTGAGTCAATGCGACAGCAAAATTCTAATATATTATCACACCACCAGGGCGGTAGTCCAAAGCTGTCCCGACGAGGTGGAGGAGTCCGAGGTAGGAGCCACGGCGCCGTCCGCTGAGGAGCGGCAGCGGCAGCTCGACGCGCGACACGAGAATATAAGACTGATCACTGGTATGTACGATTGTGGCGCTTATCTGTATAGTTGTAGAATTCAGTTTTTAACACCCGTGTTTCAGTACTTATTACCTTCAGAATTCTGATTTTTTCTACTTATAATCCTTATCTATATTGCGGTACGGTTCAATTTCAAATATCCGTAATTCAGTACTTATTACCTCAGATTTATAGTCTAATCTTTGAAGTTAACGTATTCAACCTAATATTTATACCAATAAAGTTTATTTTTTATTTGAACTTCTGTGATATTTTTTTTTTTGGTACTTTAATGTTTTCGACCTGAAACATGTTCGTCGTTAAAATTCAGTCAATACTGTTATTTTATTTCATGAACTAGCTGTTTCCTGCGACTTTCGTCCGCGTGAAACTGTCATTAAATGTTACTACCCTATTTAAATCGGATTTTTTTAAATCAATTTCATGTGTTTATTTTAGCAGGGAACCCTTATTCTTTTGCTAAAATATAATAATAAAAGAAGCCTAAGTCACTTCTTATAACACTGATGTTATAAGAAGTGACTTAGGCTTCTTTTATACTTGACCGATCGTCTGGACCGATTTGACACGACTTTTACTGATAAAAGTCGTGTCAAAATCGGTCCAGACGTTTCAGAGATTAGCCAGAACAGACAGACAAAAATTAAAAATGTTATTATAAGTATCATAACTATATATTTTTATATGCATTCAGTAAAAAGTTGTTATTTTTAAATTACTAACAGACACTTCAATTTTATTTATTTGTACCTAAACAACGATACGGAACTTCTTTCGGGTCGCAAATACGAATTTTAATACAGGATTTAAATTTTTATTGTTTGTTTTCTTAGCGTTAAGGGCTATTTTGTACTGACTTGTAGCGTAAAACCTAAGTCTTTACTACAAAACGTAGAGACGACGATTGGCGATACTATGCGATATTACTTTTCAAAATTATTTACCTACTTTGAGCCAGTATGGGGTAGTCAAAGACACCATTTAAAATTTATACCTATCAGTACGGTCAAATCACAAAAGCGGATATAATTGTAACAATTTTTTAAATAATTAAACGTCGTAAACTGCACATATTTGTGGTGTGTCCGGGTTTTGGGTAATCTTCGGTTGACACGCTAACGAGTCCATGAATTACGTCTGTCGATTTTGCAGTTTTCGAACTCCTCTGCCCCCTTGGTGAGATATCGTGAGATTTATCTTGACCCTTTATATCACCTGAGATTTTTAAAATACGTATTTTAGTGTAAATACGTTAATCTATGTTTTATTGCGTTGGATTCATTTAATAATTTGATTAATTGTTTTCATTGAATGTTATTTAATTCCTTTATTTATATCTTTACAAATCAATTACATTTTTAACATTTTCATTGAATATTTATTATTAAATAAATATTATTGTGTAGAATTTAGGCAAATTTTAGTAGAGAAACATATTTACTTAATTAAACTCAGTTTGACGCAATTTTGCAGTTTCTTGCGGAAAAAACAACGTGATATTTGCCTCTATCTTCCTCGTGAGATTGGCTGAGATTGGGTGAGATTCGTCTCGATAGTCCCCCCTTAAACGCCTCAGGTAATTTATGGACGCCTCCTAACTCAGCACAATAACAATAAATAAGTATATTTTTGTATTTTATGCAAAGGGTTGTAGTCTGTAGTTATCAGAAACTCTGAAAGATAAAGATCCCAACACAAGACGTAAAAGAACTTCCCTCTTCTCCCTCTCCCGTCTTTGTGATTTGACCCATTTCAATATAACTTTGAACAGCAACGAATATAAATATTTGTTATTGAACAGAGGAGACTCCGCGGTGGCAAATAGAAGGTGATACAATAAGTACTAAATGCCTGTTGCATGACAGCATGTTACGTCACAGTGCGTTAGGCTGAGGCTGTCCTTTTACGGAAGCGGTGCAAAATTTAAATGGTTCCTATATCTGGAAACGAATCTGATGTGAACGTCAAACCCATCGTGACTGAGAGTCACTCAATAATACTAACAGTAAGGGGCCGTCTCCACGAGCGAGAGACTCGCGGCGATTTGACGTATTTCTATACGAAAATATCGCCGCGATTCTCTCGCTCGTGGAGACGGTCCAAAATAGAGTGTATAGAAAAACGTGGCAAGGACGATAATATCGCCGGGATTCTCTCGCTCGTAGAGGCGGCCCCTAAACGAGGAAAAAAATCATCACGTAAACAAACTATTGGGCTGTCTACTTTATACGTATTTATAATACCGTCCCTAAAACGTGTTCGTGTCATAATTAATCAGGAATGGCTCAATCTTGACCACCATCGTGAATATTAGTAAAAATATGATGAAAAAGCGCACAACGCGCGAACGCTCTATAACATCTTACATTTTTAAGGATACGAACGCTTCGAGCGGAGAATTCATGCGCGATAGCTCCCATTTGTTGCTTAAACTGCCAAAGTATCACTATCTCTTATGGCATACGCTGACAGCTAATCCATACAATACTTGACAACAATTTACGTATTTGGCTCAATAATGACGCAGAAGTGATAGGGATGGAAAACATTATGAGCTCGCCAGTTTGTTTTCTCTTAGTTTGCTCACTTCGCTCGCTCAATAGACCCCGCCGTCCCCTTCGAGCTAAGCCACATCGTGAGATGACAGTAAAAAGCGAGACAAACAATTAAAACAAAAACAGATCAGCAGGCTCCACGTTTAAATACAGCGGGAGTAATTTGACTTAAATATTGGATACACAAAATTTTCGAGGAACCGAAGCAAAATTGGCTTGATTATTTTAACCGCTGGAGTTTCGGACATCCTTTCGATTGACGCACTCAATAAAAGGTTATTTTTCAGCGAAGTATGTGTGTATTTACCTTTCGTGTAGATAAATAAATGTTTTTTATTTCGTCGATATATTAAATGTGATCGCAAGTAAACAGTATTAGCCCTTAATAGTGTGTATATCCTTTGTGAAAAAAACAGACATGCACTCGATCCATTTGTATGTATGTTATGAAAAAATTAATGGGAACTCTTTAGAGTATTTACATTAAAGACGGCCCAAAAAATGTTATTTATCTAAATAAATGTTATTTTTACTACCCTTAGCAAAGTCCAATATGCAAAGCAAACCTTACCGTACTCAAATGTGCTTACAGTCAGAAATTAGTTAGTAAATGGAGGACTCTGCGTTGTGCGATTCATCTGCCACACGCTCATGTGCATGGAGTGAAATAATTCTGTACTGGTATATAATTAGCTGCGCTTTATGGTCGTCATTTAAGGTTGTGGTATCTGCTAAATTAGCAACTCTATTTGTGGTGGTTCAAACTTCGTTTGAAGTACTGTTAGAATAAAGTTCTAATCAGCTTGCACTACAAAGTGGTTGTTACGTCAGTCACTGCGGGCCGAATAGTGCGAAACGAGTGGGTTTTTATTTATTTGTAGCCTAATAAATCATTAGATCAAAATGCCAATTGTACACTTTCTGAAGTGTCAAATATTGTGTGAAAAAACTAAAACTTAATGCCGTTTAGGAGTAGTTACGAAATTTCAAAGAAAAATGCTTCACTTTGAATATTTTTTTCATATACATAGTAATAATAAAGTTAGATTTATTTCAATTGTATCAATTAAAGTTTAGAGTCTAATAAGCAACAGATATTTTTATTTTATTTTTTGCACATTTATATTCACTCTTCAAAGAGGAGTTACATGGAGAAAGCCTCTCTTTAGCAGATACCACCCCCTTAAATCGAATACCGTACCTCAATGTACTCGAGCAGTATGTCAAATACTTCCAACTCAACCTGGGTTGTCAACTCTTCAACCGACCGTACTGACACAAGAAGTGATCGATACCGCATAATTAGAACTCCATTTACTCACTAATCAGTGGCCCGTGGTCTATTACACAGCCAAAATATGTATCGGAAAATTCGCACGTAAATGTTCCCTTATAGACAAACTTTAAAAGCACGAAAACCGTCAGTGTAAATGCTCTAAGAACAACGGAATATCTATAAAACATTGTATACAATGCTCATTTATTGTCACAGAGGCACTAAGGGCTAAAGACAGGGAACATGCGACCTTATTGGAGGAGAAGATGGCTCTACAGATGAAGATGGTCGGCATTACGGATGAGTCGTGGCTTACCTTGCCACATACAGGTCAGTTGCGTTAGTATCGCTCCATTATTTAGTATTTTTATTCTATTTTTGTTTGTTTGTGGTGTTTTTTGTTTTAGAATGTGTTTGTCAAAGAAAAAAAATGTTGTTTTGTCTTTGGTGATCGTTAAATGCTTGTCTTGTGTGCTTTTTACAAGCTTTAGTTCTTGGGGTCAGCAAATGGTAATCAGATTAAAATTGAAACAGATTCGTTACGAAGAAAACTGTATGGATGGAAATACGCCTTTTAACGTTTTAACACAAATGGGTAGTCGAAATAAATTTAAACAATGGGGAGACACACTGTGGAACTAATGGCGGTAGCATAGTTGGTACCGAAACATCGTCATTGGTTGAAAATGTAGTATTGTAATTTTATATTTCAAAATAGCTTAACCTCATCGGTCAGATTGACACCAACTATGGTGGCGCCATCTGAAATTTACTTTGCCTTAGCCATCCCATTGTAAGGAATTCACTGACTGCATGGTACTTTTCTGGTAAACAAGTAAACAGCAGTCCTAATTAACATATAACTGCAGCAATTTTATAAATAGTCAATACAACAACAATTTTTTGTTTACATTTTTTAATTCTAACGTAAACACGGCGACACATCAAGCTATACATTTCCAGTATAACATAGCCGGTGAGGCTATTTTATACTGGAAATGTACGTACGTACAGGTCGCGGCACGTAACTCTAGCGCTGAACGAAACGTGGTGGGGATAGCTGCGCATGTTCTACGACTGGAGCGCCAATCGGCGCAACGAACGCCCCAAGATGTACTTATTTTTTACTTCAGCGCAATAACGGTCAACGCTAGAGTTACGTGCCGCGACCTGTACAATGAGAGATTCGCATAAACTGGTTTTGTATAGCTTGATTGGTCTTCGTGCGTACATAGTGAAAATAGCTAGACAAAGTCCCAAACATTATTTAGCTACAAACGCTTTGTGCCGTGGTGTGTTCAACATGTCATGAACAAGAAGACGCTAACGCAACTTGTTACAAACACAGGCAGCAGCACCGCGTTCCCGGGACTAGTGTTCCCGGACTACGTGCGTCTGGCGGCGCCGTCCGCTGACAAATACGTGCTGTGGCAGGACGTCTGCAAAGTTGTTATGGTAAGTCATGATAATATATTATACTAGGTGATTTTTTCAAGTGGGCGTGGGTAGCCAAATCCGAAAGTATAAGAAATACCGAAAAATACTCAAAGGAGTCTCGGGCCCGATTTTAATGAAAACTAAAACTACATCATTGGTTTAAAAAAAAAATCTAGTTTCTTAGTCAGGAATAAATAGGAATACACACTGTATTATTACACCATTCGATAGCGTCACTGTTAAGGATCAAATTCTGGGAAGTAACGGCATACGGCTTACGGCTTCAGTTTAAATACTTGTGTCGCGCTTTTTTGCAATTTGGTCGAAGTCATCGTTTTTTCATGAACGTGCGGTTCATCATTATCGGATTACATCAGTCCACTACTAGACATAGGCTTAAAACGATTGTTGGCAACTCTCATTCAGTTGCTTCCAGCCACCCTGCAGAGTTTTACTGAACGAGCGGTTTCCACCATCATTGCAAATCTATTTAGTACGTCAGTTTGAGTATTGGAAAATAATGGACACGTATTTTTTGTTTTTGTAAATCAATGAATATTGACAAAGCTAAAACGCATCAAAACTCGAGATTGGGTGCTCGTGACGTCACAACGCACTAAAAATTATAGTACGGCGTGACGTATCGAGAATTTCAAAAGCGTCGTATCTTCGTCAATTTTGGTTTACGTAACAAAAGAGAAAATACGTGTCAAATATTTTTTGACAATCTAACTGACGGTCTAATTAGATTTTTTCAGGACACAAGCCTATTACGTATTGGGACAAGCCCGCCACACTATCCCCAAACCACTGCAACTCATGTGCGCCAGAATCAACAGTGGCGACCACCAGAAAAGCGCCGAGACAATGAAGCTCGACGAAGTCCCAAAGAAACAATATTACTGTAATGTTTTTATTTTCCTCTTTCTCTCTATAGGACGCACTAGAAGCCAGTAGCGCCCCCTGGCAGTCGGGCGGCGCGCTAGGGCGCAGCACTAGCTCGGCGGGCGAGCGACACTCCGTGGCCTACGAGAGCCCCGCGCTGCCGCGACGGGCTGACACCTTCGCGGGCTTCGACGCTAGCAGGCACAGAGGTACACTTTCTCTAGACTCAGACATTACTAAGAATGATGAAAACACTGCACTTACAAAAACACAAATTAATTTGAGTTGTTATAAAAATAAACAATGCTTATCCCTGCAATTCGACGGATTGACAAATTTGGTTATCTTTAGTATTGACATTAATGACAGAAAGCTGTCAAAAGCCTATTGGGATGCATAATGTTGCAATTTCATAGAAATATCTATCTGTGGCAAGATATAGCCCCTCCCATTATGTACTGCTGGAGAAAAGATATCTGGAGACACGTCTCTGGAAGGAAAGTCACGTCGATGGAAGGCCTCCCGGGAACTAGGTGACCCAATGACCTGGTGAAGGTTGCGGGAATCCGCTGGATGCGAGTTACACGGGACCGGTCAATGTGGCGACACGCGCGGGGAGGCCTTTGTCCAACAGTGGACGTCTTTCGGCTGAAATGATGATAATAACGTTTCTGGAATTGCTACAGCGGTGTTTTGACTGAGACAGGCGACCTAAGAAAATGTCTCAAACAGATTTGATGGCTCATAAGCGTTAAAATTACTTAGGTTTGGAAGAACTTCGGAAAACGACATTTTAAATATACCGAAATATATAATATACTAAATTATGCGTTACAACAACAACAACAACAGCCCATAACGTCCACTGCTGGACATAAGCCTCTCCCATGATGGGAGGAATTTGCCGTAATCTCCACGCTTGGCAGGCGGATTGGAGATCGCAGTGATGAAAGACTAACAGAAAACGCTGCTGCCCATTCTCTGGTCTACGGAGGCGCAAGGTGTTCTGCCTCAGACATTAGTCGCCTTATACGACACCCGTGAGTGTAATGGGTTGGTTCTATTCTACTCTGCCGGATACCACACGGCTACGCAATTATGCGTTAGCACACTATTTATTAGGACTCATTTCATGTGTGCAAAAACAACTTATGTGTAGTAATTACGTTATTTTTCTTGGTCTTCGTCAAACATAATTATTATTCCCAAAGAACTCGAGAACGAAGTCGAGTCACAATAAATAAGCTTCATCTTTACTTAACCACATTCAAAACGACCTCTATTGACCAGTTTCAGGCGTAACCCTCCGAATGTCAACGGACACGCCCACCGAGAGCGGAGAGCCCGAAGGCGAGCCGAAGATTATCGAAGTGGGCGAGCGACCCGAAGTGAGCAACGAGGCAGCGCTGAAGCTACAACATGCCATATACACGCTGACCTGCATAGTGTGGCAGCAGCTTACTACGATACATAGGTGAGCGATATAAATAATTATACTTTATTTGTAAATCGTTATTACTTACTAGCTGATGTCCGTGGCTTCGCCCGCCCGCAAATTATATACTAAAACCTTCCTCTTGAATCACTCTATCTATTAAAAAAACCCGCATCAAAATCCGTTGCGTAGTTTTAAAGATCTAAGCATACATAGGGACAGACAGATGCGGCCGACTTTGTTTTATAATATGTAGTGATTAAAATTATCTTTATAGATATCCTACCTACGAAGTCTGCGGAGTTTTTCTAGTCATTTTTTTTATTTTTTTATTAATAGAGCGTAGGTAGACGCCCGACAGATAGTGGGCCGACGATCTGGTAAAGCTTGGTAACGTTCGTTATAGTGATGGTAAGAGGAGACTTATACCAAGACAGAATCTTCAGTTTTGGCAGAAAAATGACGATGATTAACATAACGAGACATTGATGGTGAAGAATCGACCAATCAAAATGATTAAAATCTACATCGCGTCTCTCGTCTCTTCTGTGATAGGTGGAATCTTGCATGTTTCCTCTCCACTCCGTTCGTTACCGATTTGGTGGAAAACGGGTTTAATTGTTACCTCTATCCTCCAGCTTAGAAGCGCAAGTAAGCGCGTGGCGCTGGCAGGGTGGAGGCTCAGCTCGCACGCCGGACTGGTCGGACGCGCAGCTGGAGGAGCTGCGCCACGCGCAGGCGCGCCTCACGCGCGACCGCGCCGCCTTCGACGCGCAGCGGGCCGCCGACCACGCCGCGCTGGCGGCAGGTACGCTCTGTCACTCCTGCACCCCTAGTACTGGTCGGACGCGCAGCTGGAGGAGCTGCGCCACGCGCAGGCGCGCCTCACGCGCGACCGCGCCGCCTTCGACGCGCAGCGGGCCGCCGACCACGCCGCGCTGGCGGCAGGTACGCTCTGTCACTCCTGCACACCTAGTACTGGTCGGACGCGCAGCTGGAGGAGCTGCGCCACGCGCAGGCGCGCCTCACGCGCGACCGCGCCGCCTTCGACGCGCAGCGGGCCGCCGACCACGCCGCGCTGGCGGCAGGTACGCTCTGTCACTCCTGCACACCTAGTACTGGTCGGACGCGCAGCTGGAGGAGCTGCGCCACGCGCAGGCGCGCCTCACGCGCGACCGCGCCGCCTTCGACGCGCAGCGGGCCGCCGACCACGCCGCGCTGGCGGCAGGTACGCTCTGTCACTCCTGCACACCTAGTACTGGTCGGACGCGCAGCTGGAGGAGCTGCGCCACGCGCAGGCGCGCCTCACGCGCGACCGCGCCGCCTTCGACGCGCAGCGGGCCGCCGACCACGCCGCGCTGGCGGCAGGTACGCTCTGTCACTCCTGCACACCTAGTACTGGTCGGACGCGCAGCTGGAGGAGCTGCGCCACGCGCAGGCGCGCCTCACGCGCGACCGCGCCGCCTTCGACGCGCAGCGGGCCGCCGACCACGCCGCGCTGGCGGCAGGTACGCTCTGTCACTCCTGCACACCTAGTACTGGTCGGACGCGCAGCTGGAGGAGCTGCGCCACGCGCAGGCGCGCCTCACGCGCGACCGCGCCGCCTTCGACGCGCAGCGGGCCGCCGACCACGCCGCGCTGGCGGCAGGTACGCTCTGTCACTCCTGCACTCCTAGTACTGGTCGGACGCGCAGTTGGAGGAGCTACGGATGGAGCTCTGATACGGATTTTTAAAAAAAAATATTGGGGGTGGTGGCAATTCATATATCCATAAGGCTTTTAGCCCATATAAACGACTCCGCTCCCACCCGCCAAAAGAATTTAATTCAAGTATGGGCTTTATGTATTGCTCTTATACTTTACATTGGCAACATAAATTAGCAGACAGCTCGCTGTTAGCGCGGTTATCACCGTCATTGCCAATGTAAAGTACTGAACCATATTTAAATAATATTCTTTTCACCGGGTGGGAGCAGAGTCGTTACGCTAAGACGTTATTACTACTTTTACTCATAACAATGTAACCAATACTACAAGTTACTGCAACACGTACACAGAACGCCAGCAGTTGCAGGCGGCGCGACAAGCGCTCGCGGAACAACAGAAGGACGTGGAACAACAACGAGAGAGGCTCTTCAGGCGGCTGGAGCGGTTACAGCAACATGGTATGTTGCGTTCTGATAGTTTAAAATATTGCTATTTAATTTTGTAACTTTAAAAAAATTGCTGTCTGTTTTGTTGGTCGAGTGATCGACGGAGTGCTGAATGCGCAGTATATGGGTATGATAAAATCCTAAAATAGAATCGTTTACTGCTAATATTGTCACTATGATTACGTTTTGAAACATAATGATACCAGAAATCAGTTCCGTAGTTTGGAAACGATCCTAGCTATAGCATCAGATCACCTATGCCAAATGTCTGCGGAATTGAACGAAATTACATAGTTTCAAAAGATCATCATCAGCTGAATACTAGTATTTTACATAGAGCGACTGCGTACCTGACCTCCACAACCCAGTTAGTACTGGGTAATACGATACCCATTGGTAAGACTGGTTGTAAGACTTTTTGGGCCACTGACTACCTAACGACTGTCAAAGATCTACAAATGACAGCTGGGGTCAACTGCTTAACATACTTTCCGAGGCACGAAGGAAACTCGGTATGTAATGGGTGGTCCTGGTCACCCATCCACATACCAACCTAGGCAAGCACGGCTTAACCTAAATATCGACCCGAGCAGCTGTTATTATTTAGCCACGAGCTCCTATTGTTTCAAAGGATGTTGTCCAATAGTAGCTTTAAATTTAATGTAAGTTAGTAAAATACAGAAAAACTTCACATTATCGTCGTTTTCTCTTAGCAGGCGGTTCTCAGGAGGAAATAGCGAGTGTTGGCACTTTGTCACCCGACTCCAGCGTCAGCGATACCACGCGGCGGAAAGAGCCCAAGTGGCGAAGTACGTGTATACACCCTTGTAATGCATGCACATTACTACTCCATGCACTAACAAATATGTACTAGAATCGCTCGTGCTGTCTTACCTCTGTCAAACTTTGAAAGTTTACATGGACTTTCCTTATGCATACAAATTACTACTCTATGCACCTACAGATATGTATTAGAATCGCACATCCTATCTTATTACTTTCAAGTTCGTTTACACACACTTTGTACTAAAATCGATCGTCCTGTCTTATCTCTGTCAAACTTTGATTTACATTTAAAACCTCTTTCGATATGCATGCAAATTACTACTCTATGCGCTAATAAATATGTACTAAAAACGCTCGTGCTGTCTTATCTCTGTCAAACTTTGATGTACGTTTACATATACTTAAAATGTCACTTACGGGATAAAGATTTTTAAGTATAGTTATGAACCGTGAAAGCTTAAAAACAGTGTTACGTTTACATACTCTTTCGATATGCATGCACGTTTCTACTCTATGCACTAACAAATATGTACTAAAATCGCTCGTGCTGTCTTATCCCTGTCAAACTTTGATGTACGTTTACATGCACTTTCGCTATGCATGCACATTACTACTCTATGCACCTACAAATACATATGTACTAATATCGCACATCCTATCTTATTTCTTTCAAGTTCGTTCACATACACTTTCGATATGATATAACTACTCTATGCGCTAAACAAATATGTACTAAAATCGATGACTGATGTTGTATTATCTTTGTCAAACTTTGATGTACGTTTATAAACTCTTTCGATATGCATGCACAAAACTACTCTATGCACTAACAAATATGTACTAGAATCGCACATCCTATCTTATTTCTTTCAAGTTCGTTTACATACACTTTCGATATGATATAACTACTCTATGCGCTAACAAAAATGTACTAAAATTGCTCAACAAACTGCAAACAGTTACGGCCATTTTCAATAACTTAATGACAGGTATCGGTAGGTTGTTATCTCTGTCTATTTGATTGACATTTAGCGTACGGACCGATAGAAACAAAACGTCACAGAAAAGCTTTCTTTGATTTTTCTATGAATCAAGTGACAGGTAGGTGACGCGGATAAGATATTTCAAGCTAACTTTGTTTATAGAAACAGCGATAACTTATGGTCGTAGGCATATTAACCAACAGTTATACGTAAGTAAGTTATAGAAAACGGCCGTTAGAGATAGCAACCTTCCGTTTCCTGTTAGTAAGTTTTACTGAAAATGGCCGTAAATCAAATTTCTCTCGTCCCTGAGATTCGTATACTATTAGTCTACCCATAACTACAGATAACCGCGGCTCAACGGGCTCCGAGTCTTCGGTGAGCGCGTGTAGCGTGCGGAGCGGAGTACTACCTCCGCCACAACTGCTCTCCGCGCAGAACGAGACCAGGGCCACCGTGCATGCCTCCGCTATATCCGTGAGTATTTACATTTTAAAACAAAATTTTATAAAAAAAAGTGAGCCGTCGTGGGACGCCTGGCAGATGTGAAACATTGAAATTATTTTTTATATGTGCTTAAAAAAAAAACAATATAAAAAAAAAAAACAAACAAATCAAATAAAATAAAAACAAAATGACTCGATTCTACAAAAAAAATCTTTATTCTGGAATCGAACTCGAAGTCACGAGATTGTAACCCAGCGCTCAGTGCCCCGAGACCAGCTGGCTTGTTGAAATCCGTGGTGAATATGTAGATCTTATGCTGCTTCAACAGATCGGTAATGTTCGGGATTGTTCGGGCCAGGTTCGATCGCCACGCTCGCCACGAATTTTTCATTTGTTTTTTGGTTTACCCGCGCCTTTAGATGTTTCACATCAATATACAAGATAGCAGCCAACCGGTATAAGGAACAGGGTCTAAGCTACTCAGGTCAGGGCTCCAGAGAGAGCAACCTTCTAACAATGCGCATCTTGTCAAGAAGTACCGCTGAGTATTGTTATATATATTAGTCTATTATTAGTCCCGAGAATGGATACTGATAAAGGTTGACTGGTAGAAAATGCCTATGGCATTAAGTCCGCCTCTGTACTTTGTACTTGAAGTGTTAAATAAATAAATAAATACTGGACCATCATCATTTGCCTTGCCTTTTCCCAAATATGTTAGAGTCAGCTCTCAGCTTCCAGTCTAACAGAAAGCAGCTGAAAACCTGTATTTTACAAGTGACAACTGCCTATTTGACCTCCAGAAAACAGTTAGAAAAACACGATATCTCTTACTAAAACTGATTTTCAGAAAATTTTCAGTTGTGACTAACAGAAAAGACCAACTTATGACAAGCAATGCTTTATTGAAGTCAATTAATAAATATTACAAATGTTCCTTATTTAAATGTCAGACCTGGACCAATAGGGATGATGACTGACAAAAAAAATATGATTCTGTTTAGTCCGTCAGTTAGATTATCGAAAAATATTGGATACGTGTTTTTTGTTTCATCAAATTAATAATAATTGACGAAGATAAAACGCGTCAAAAATCATGAGTAATTGTGACGTCACATGTGAGTAATAAATGTACTCAAATGTGACGTCACACTAGTTTTCGACGCACTATATCGTCTTCATGTTTAGTTTACGTGAAAAAGAAAAAATGGGTCTTATATTTTTTGGAAATCTATCTGACGGACTAATTAGATTTTTTTTTGTCATCTACCTCCTATTATTTAAAATAGAGGTCAAACACAAAACCTCCTTTTGAATTTTGCCGTAGTCGCGTAAAGTGCCTTTCATACTCATATTCATTTATTTGCGTTCTACGAGGTAAAAACACGGTTTTAACAAAAAGGGCTTAGAGCTAAAAGTCGTTGTAGACCCTGTCAGGGCACAGCAAAATCTAATTCTTACAAGCTAAAAATTAAAATATACATGAAACCAAATAAAATGTTTTCTTCGTCCCTTAGTTCCTTTCGGCTTCGTTAAGAGTTGTTTTACACCCTTTATAGAAGAGGGATACTATAAACGCTAGCACATCAGGCTACACGAAACTGACAATTTTTTACAATCAACCTTGAACCTAATCCATAAGCGATAAAGTTGAAAATCTATTAATAGTAGATTTTACAACAAGTGCACAAAACGAACCATTTGTATCCGAGACTTTTAGCAGCCCGAGCCGAAGGCGAGGGCTGATAGTAATGTCGAAGATAAAATGGTTTTGTGGACGAGTTATAAACTCTGCTTTTCACTTCGATTGCGAGGAAATAAACAGTAGGTAGTATAAATTGAAGAAATTAATAAACGCACGAAAAAACAGCTGTTTCGTGTGTAGATACGTTAATGCCCTTGTGCATAAAATTCGATTTTGTGCAGCCTGCACAAACAACCACTTTCAGAGCATGAGAAGTGAAAATAAATTTGACAGATTGTATTAGCTTGATGTACTATGTAACATTTCCTTACAGCAAATGGTAAAACAGCAGCTGCCTCTGAAGCTGGCGAGCGGTAAGAGCCAACAGCCGCCCCCCGGCTACCACAGACTGCACGAGTCTCCTAGCGAGGTCAGTACAACTGTACAACTGTCTATATGTGTGTGGTTTTATCTTCGTAATCATTGTTAATAGCAAAGCTAATAAGTTGATTAATCGCATTGTTCTTAGTGGCAGAAGAGTATATTTTGTTTTCCGTGAACGTTATAAATGACAAAAGTCATTTGCTGTTATTTTATTTTTGTGGTATTGATGCTCTGCATAATTATAGATATTTATTTAAAGTTAGTTACGTTCTCGTAAATAATGTGTTAGGAATGGAACCACATGGTTTACTATATTTTATTTTAGATATTACCTAATTATCATGTTCAACTTTAGCTAGTGTTCAGATTTTATTAAGATATACAAGATGTAAACGAACTCTTTACGAAGCCGTCAACCAAGCATTCTGTACTTCAAACAAAGTGACTTTAGTTTTGGGGTAAAATCGCGTTTTAAGGCCCTGTCTAACCCTAAAAATTAGCAACTCTATTTGTGGTGGTTCAAACTTCTTTTGAAATACTTTTAGACAAAAACGACAGACTAGACTGGCTGGCAGACTATAATAAAGTTCTAATCAGCTTGCACTACAAAGTGGTTGTTACGTCAGTCACTGCGGCCGAATAGTGTGAAATTAGTGGTTTTTTGCGATTTACAAAAAATCTATTGATTGGACTAAAAAATAAATAACATAAGACCTGCTTTATAGTTAGTTCAGTTGGTATAAAAAGTTTCATGATCTAATTTGAAGTATTTTATGATTGCCAGCGGTTTATGGTTCAGTTTAGCTTAGGGATTTTTTTTTCTATAGAGAAAATTTTATGGAATCGTGTTTTCGTCACACATCCAACCATTAACATTAGCGTTAGCATTATTATTCCTAGCATTAATCTCAACTTTACCATATATTTATTTCAAAATGAATGCTGCAGTATTTTAGGCGTAACGGAGGATGATGCTAAGACATTTGAGGTAGTATAGGCCCTTAAGGTAGAACTCAATGTAATGCAATCAACCCATTGTGCTGATGGATGCATTGAAAAGTGCAAGGGTCATGGACGTATTTAAAGTTATAATATTAAAAACTTGTATTTAAAAAACTTGTTAAAAAGTTGGAACTTAGACCTCCAATATTTATTTGATTTATATCGGATTAATTGGATTTAAATCGTATTTTTTTTTTTTTTACATTCTGATCTCTTTTAATTTGAAACTCAAGTTTATATATCTTTTTCACATAAATTCAAATCACTTATTAAGATCACTGTAATTTTAATGAACAAGGAAAATAATTCGTTTAGTTTTTTCAAAAGGAAGACTAATTTGGCTGCCTCCTCGGTGCCTAATCTATTCCTTATTTTGCTGTGCACCAAATTGAATGCCGAAAATATTCTTTCGACCCCAGCGGAAGAAGCAACTGTACATAGCAGTTGCTTGATTATATCCAATTATTCTTGGATTATAGGTACATTTGTTCATATTTTGTATTGCGCCGTAGTTTATGTCGGGGGAAGTATCTTGTCACATTTTGGCCGATTTGGTCGCAGTAAAAAAGTATTGATTTAAATCTCTATTTAAATCATTGATTATAGTAAAAAAAACCACTTGATCGCGATTTAAATCAAAACGACCCTGGTCATTACGTGTTATTTTTGAATGAGTACAAGTACCTTTCGGCTTCGTGAAGAGTATTTTTTACATCCATTACTAACGTGTAGTTTGTAAAAATTCGCTCTGTGTAATGAAAGTTAATATCGTTCATTCTTCTATATTGATCACGGTTAACACACTTAACAATCCTATTTCTGAAAATGAATTAAGTAGCGAAACAGATCAAATGGTTGGTCCGTGTTGCAGGAATTCGAGTATCCCAACGTATTTTAACGTGATATTAGTTGATACTGTAAGTAACATTAATGTCCAGTAGCATTGATTATATGTATACATGTATATGTGGTATATATGTGTTAGTTTGAAATTGTAGATTATTATAATATGGCGCTTAGTTAGACATCTAAGCAATAAGATTTTATTGGAAAGGGTAAGTTTAATAAGGTCTACTGGTAAACTCCAAAATATGAACTATACAAGATAAGAAAAGTATTTTTTCAATACACTTTCTCAAAAACTGGTCCATAATGCACTACGATTAGGTACAACATGCAATGTATTTCACACGTGTGCGATTCCACTTTCCCGCACGTGTGTGGGAATGAAAATTGCCACAGATAACTATACCTATACTTAGTCCAAATTGGTTCAATGCCTATAGTCTGAGGTGAACGTTTTTTTTTATTATTTTTTGCAAAGCACTACGCGTCTTTACGGCATAAATATTTTTTGAATATTCAAATTGTGTTTATAAATAGAATATCATAGATAAACATGATTATTTAAAAGTAATAGTTACTTTTATACACTAATTAACATTTATTTGTGTTCTGAATTCAAAAATATAAAATAAATCTATTTTTTATATTAGGCTGTTTAACGACTTCATACCATTGCCTCTCTTTTCAACATGGCGAGACCAAAGCGCGAAAAAAAAAGAAAATTTAAATCATAGTTTCATAGTTCGTGACAAAAATATTATTCGTTATTTTATTTTATTTCTTCAAAAGTGTATTGAAAAACGTCGTTTGATACATGTGGACATTTGTTATTGCAATTCTCGGCTCAAAAACACCCTCGCATTCGGCTCCGGTGTCATAATTCCGCCTCGGATGCAATAATAAACTTTCTCCACTTGTGTCAAAATGTACTATTGTGAACAAATACAGCTTCAAATGAATGATACGAAATAACCATTTTTCGCCGCAATTGAAAGAAAGAAAGAATAGTCGGGGGGGGGGGGGTGAATTAGAGGAAAATAAATGTCGGGACTAGCCGGGACGGGCTTAAACACACAAAAATTATGGTTACTTAATTAGTACGCGCCCACTTAGCTTCGTTAGTTCACTATACTGTACCACCGCGCAATTGGCTTCCACGTCTGTTCTCTTCCGTATTCGGTGTACTACAACCATTTCGTCTGTTCCGCTTTCAGTGTTAGAGCATGCTTTGCTTACGTTTTGTATATATTTATCCATAAAATAATTAAGATTAAGAAAAGTACCCCAAAGGTTTATTAAATTAATAAAGAACTCTCTCCGTCAATTTACTGTAATATCCAACACAAATAAATGGCTTACAACGAATTGAGCGGTACTTGTACAATATTGTATCTTTGTTAATCGTTATTTAGAATAAAAGCATTCAGAACGCCATTTACAATAGGCGAGACGACAAAAAAATCTTATTAGTCCGTCAGATAGATTTCCAAAAAATATTGGACACATATTTTTTCTTTTGTTCTGTAAACCAAAATTGACGAAGATATGACGCTTTTAAAATTCTCAATACGTCACGCTTTGGTATAATTTTTAGCTAGTTCTGACGTCACGAGCCCCCCACTCCCGAGTTTTGATGCATTTTATCTTTGTCAATATTCATTGATTTACAAAAACAAAAAATATGTGTCCATTATTTTCCAATACTCGAACTGACAGACTAAATAAATTTGCATTTTTTTTTATACTGTCGTCATGCCTATTAAGTGTGTGATAATATACTACGCTCCTAGAACGCTTCAATACGAACTATTTATTTTATATGCCGATGGCAGTGAATTTTAAGACCTATACGGTCATTGATTCTAATGTAAACTGTAGTTATTGACATAGGCATTAACCACAGATTAGCCGAAGTCTTTCGAATTTGGATGTCATTTTGTATGTCATCTGTCTTCATCAATGCTTGTTGTATTGCAGCATCAGAGCCAGGGTCTGGTGATCCAGCACACTCGCACAGGGAGCTCGCCCGCCCCGCTGCCCTCGCAGCAGCAACAGATCAACAATAAAGCCACCAGGTAAAAGACCTTGATCAAACCTAGCCAAATAGTGATGTTGTAGAATAGCTAGAGCTAAGGCTACGCGTAGATTGTCCCAATTTTATGATATGGCTAGAAAGGAGGTGACGGCTGACGAGTAATAGAGAAGTATGAGATACTCGCTTCGTTCAGGATTCTAGTCTAGAATCCTTCGCTGATCTCGGGATCCAACTTAGTCCTTCGAATTAAATTCCCTTTTTTTTCACTTGTTGTAAAATCTACTATTCTCTCATTTAGATATCTCAAATAATTCAATTACTAACACCATTAACGCACCACTAAGCATGCAGCTTATTCGAGACTCGAAATAAGTATAGTGAGGAACTCAGGATCCCGGATACACGCCTATGATAAAAGGCATGAGTTTATCTTTATGCTTTATTTGCCCTTCAGAACGAACACATACCCGAAGCTGCCGGACAAGTTCCGCGTGCGCTCTCCGGAGACAGGCGCAGCGGCTCCCCCCCCGGGCGCCAGCGAGGAGGAGGTGATCTTCTTCTGACACCCGCCACACTCCGCGCCGCACACGCGCTCCTGAGACTGTCGCCTCTCATAAGACCTTCCAGACATTTATACTGCCCTGGTACTTTCATTATGTGCTCCTAATTTTGCAAGTTATTTTGCTCTGATTTTCTACAACAACAACAACAACAACAGTACACAGTAGTTGTGGATCGAGGATACCAGTTTTATTACGTTGTTTTTGATAACGCCTTCCGCGATGTTGTGGAAATATTAATGAAATTAGCAAGTTAAAAATGCTCTTTTCAACTAAAGTTATCAATTAGATATTTTTTGTGCCATTATGGCGAGAATAATAGAACAAAATGTTAGTTAAAACTTTTGGAAGAAATTGCATTTTATACTTACGTTTGCTCTTGACGGTAGTTAGATACTTGTTGTTATAAAAAATTTACGAAGACGATCCACAATAGAATATACTTTCAAATTCTCTCATAATTGTTCAAATACAAGTTGAAAGTGTTACCTTCTGCCTACTTTGAAACCCTAGTACTTTTGTGACTAACTTAATAAAACTTAGATCGATTTAAATTCACCGTGTATGAAGATCTAAAATAATGGCATTTACTATATTGTTTTAACCTCTAAAGAATGACTACTTCAAAAGAGATTGGATAAAAACAACTCTAGTCAGTATTTTTGACTGACTACATGCATAACTTCTTATTTAACCTTAACTTTCATAGTTAATATTAGTGATGTGCTGACTGAAAGGGCAATCAGTCATTTTTATTGTCACCGTTTTTTTTATCGATACATTAAAACAATCGACTATGTTAGCACATCCCTAGTCTAAATACTAACTTATTAATTTTACGATTTAGTTACATTTTATTCATCATGCATCTACATTTTAATATGAAAATAAATAAAATTATAAAAATATTTTACTGACTATTTTAAATCTTGAAATAATACATTTTAAAATAACTATTTCAACCATGTCATATTTACTATAACGAGGTTTTTTTTAAAAAAAAAACAGGCAGCTATACCTACTTATTCATTTCCTACAAAATTTAAAAAAATACACGTTTATTATAAAGTACAAACAAACAATACGAGCTTACAAAAATCAGACATTCCATTTTAACTATAATGATCTCTATTTTAACCCTATAAAATCTATTTTTACTGTAACAGTATTTTAATCGCAGCTTTTTACCGAGGCAACTATTTACGCTGTTCTTTATTATTTAAATTATTTATATTTAATAGGAAGGTCGAGTGAGGTGAAACATTAAAATATTTAGATTAGAATAAACTTCAAGTATACCTATAATAAATAAAAAAAGTGACGAATTTAGTCGAATACGTTATCCGAACGTCAAGATTCGACTAAAAAGTGGTTATATATAGAGAAAATAATACTAAATAACACGAATGTAGACTATGCGTTCGTGTGGAGACGCATTTAGACATTACCTAAACTAACTAAGACAATTGTACTTTGTGTCAAAGTTCAAACAAACGAAGATCTGACAGCTGGAACAAGTGACAGTTACTAAGTATAAAGCTGTTGCAGTAGAATGAATAACGAAATGTATATTATAACCAATAGAACAAAGAGGCGGGCGATGAACTTACACTTATTCGAATTCCTTCTTGTTTGTAGATAGTCGATTGGTCTTCGATAAATCGTTACTTAATCGATTCGATTCGGTTCTAAAATCTTTTAAAACTATGTTAAAACAACTTAACACGTTTGTTGAATATGATTAATAAATCGATATATCTTATTCAATTTATTCGATGTATCGAGTGAAGAATCGATTCGTCTTTTATGAGTAACTGAGGAAGTAATTTAAGATTTTAACTGTAGAGAAAAATGTCTACACCTAGCGGTCTATAGATAAATAATAGAAATTGTTATATTAGATGTTTTGGAAAATAAATGAAAAATCTTGTTGTTGAATATTATACATTGATATTATGTATATGATTATGTATGTTGACAGCATTTACTGATATAATGGCAATATTGACTGTGATGAAAAAAAATTAAGACCTTTATGAATTAAATATTAGAATGGTTGTATAATACGAAAGTGCAATAATGGTAAATGCTTTCAACGATTAAGAATAAAAATGTTTGAGAAATTAATAAAATTGTTTGTTATGAAACATTTTTACATACATTATATAACTTTTTGAATCACTTGTTACTCGGTATTATGACTACTATTTGTGTTGTGTTCAAAGATTTAAACCGTTAGATTAGATCTACCTACGGCGTCAAAAAATGACAATGATAGTATTGTCTCGTTCACTCTTACTACAAATCGTATCTTTTGTTCCATATGGGATGTGCGAGCGAGCTCTTAGCACTGAACATTTTCAAGCGACCTTAGTACGGTGACATCTGACGATTCAAATATTTGGCTGTAGAATAAATAATAATCAATACGACATAAATGTTAAGAAAAAACATGGGTTTAGCCGGGGTAGGGGACTAAAGAGAGCTAAAAACCAATTTTTGACAAGTTATAATGTCATTCAGTCAAAAAAAAGAGAAAAGGACAGATATTTACAATGGGCTAGAAAGAGACAAAAACTCGAATTCCTTCAAATTCAGCTCAAATAAGGCATGGAATTTATATTATAAGTCGAATAGTGCCAAAAGATTTTGTGACTTAATTATTGAAGGAGAGAGTACTTATTTGCTTGACCTTGGCTAAGTCTATGCACAGATAATCAATTTCTATATAAATAAAATAAAAATAAAACTATATTTCACTACAGAATAATCTTGAAGCACGCTGTTTCAAAAATGTAATACAAATAACTATATATTTTCAATAGTAAAGTAATTGTTACATTTTATAAGCAACTACGTTTTAACTAAATAAATAAAATATAACTGTTAACTGTATATATGTTGGCATATTTACTATTATATGTAATAGAATGTTATCCGAATATACTTGTAATAATAATTATTAATATTTGGGATTGGCAATTGCATGTTTTGTGAAAACGCAATTTTAAACGGATTTTCTCGACGCTTGACTGTACTGGATAAGGTTTTACGGTAACTGCAGTTAAAGAGCTTATTAGGGTAAACTTAACCTCGGTTGGAAGAAAAAAATGTAGGAAATTCAGTCATAAAAAGTATTTTTCGACAAGATTGATAGAGAGTTACTGAAGAAGTGCCGTAAAGCCTTTTTATAAAACAACATTCAATTGCTAGTCGCCCAGCTGAGTTAACAGACTTACTTCCTAATAAACCGCAAGCCAAAATCGACTTTAAACTAACTTGCTCAAGGTTGATTTTCCTTCACCAAATATTTACTCGTCTGTAAATTCGGCTGCCCACTTTTATTCTAAGTCTGTGTGCAGCTATTGTGTGTTGGTCGCCTTTTACGGCGATAATAATAATAAAAAACTTGTTTGTAAAATATTAATTTGTCGTTAACGTACGATTTCACACAACAGTTGTTTAGCTCACTTAGAATACCTATTGTTGTTATAAAAAAAAAAAACTCATAAGACTATGTAACTATTTTTCGTGCATTTACTGTAATCATTTTTACTATTTAGTCTATATACAAGGTGATATTTAAAATCTATTTTCTTGTTTAGGAATACCTTTTCATACTGTGTGTATATATATTGACGTTGATGTTTGAACATATTAATCTTAAGATATATCTTATAAAACGATCAAAGGTTAGGTTTCAATCGCGAGATCGAAATTTTCAACTTGCAATAAAATTATGATGCAAAAATATTTAATAATAAAAAAGTATATGGCAATTTAAAAATTAGTAGTTAAAAAAGTTTTAAATGAATCGGATTTAAGAGTTTATGGTGTACTTAATTTTTATTTGTATAGATCGTCGGCGGTTCGCCGGAGGTTTCGACTTCAAAACATCATGACAATAAATAAATAAATAAATGTTCTATTTTTCTGAACGGTTACGACATGTAGCAAACTCGGCGGTGAAAATTTGAAATGTCGTAGGAGCCATTGAACGTGCTGCTGGAATCTCGACTTTCGTCACTGATCTAAACGCTGCTAATTCAACAGCGTTCTTACGGCATTTCAATCTTCCACCGTCGGTTTATTTATGAGACCTATTAAACCTTTTGAACGCCAGAGTGTAAATACATCGGTGTTCCCACCCACGCCAAGCCACAAATACCTACAAAAAATATTCCAACATGTCATCGATAACCAATTAATCATTGTATTTATTATTGCCCAAATTTTTAAAATAAAATATCACTCGTAACATGATAGTTTAATTTGATAATTTAAATATTAACCAGCAGTTACAAAGTTTAAAAAAAATGACGTTTTCTCGTCGGCTTTAGTCAACGGCGGCGTGTTGGGCACGTTTTCATCTGTCGGCTATATCCGACTGTGGCGCTCAAAAGGTTTCTCAAAGTGTTTCTCGTAATGTATCATATATTTTACGAAGCTTAAAACACGGCCATTGATATTTTCATAAACATAATATTCAATCAAATTATACGCTTTTTAATACAATCGCATTCCGACGGCCAGAAAAACATGCATTTAAATAAATTATTGTTCCTTATATAGGATATAAAGTTTATCTTATTCATTGGGTATTTTGCTATTATAGACCTAAGCATAATATTGCATTTAGATAATTGAACTGGAACCAAAATGGGGCTTATTTTATTAAACGATCTACTCATATTATGTACTTCATCTTCAAATAATTATATTGTGTAGTGAGATAGTACAGCATCTACGTTGAAAGATTATAATATATTTTCATAAAATTCATGAATGAATCTATGATGAGGCATCTTCTTTGCATTCTTTATTGTTAGATGCCTAATACGTCATTCTTTGCCAGCTATATTACATTCCTACCGTTTAACTGAGACGGCGCCTAAGGTATAATTAAATTCAAACTTTTTGACGGCTCGGAAGTTAGCTGCGAGTGACGGTCTGCGCAGGTAACGGTTCAAACTTTATTGCGGTTCGGAACATCTAACGTAAAGTTGCGCAGAACACAGTATTAGGTATCGGCGAGGCGTAGAGGACGCATGGTTTTGACTGTATTATGCGCAGACCGCCACTCGCAGCTAACTTCAAAGCCGCCATAAAGTTTGAATAGAACTATAGCTTCGCGTTAAACGGTAGGCTTGTAGTAATACCATTAAAATTGTTACAATTTCAAAGTTTTACAACATTGAGCTTTTAGTGCAAGACTAAGGCTTGCAATATCGCCCTTATGTACAGGAACACAAGAGTCCGTGCCTTCTATGATAATTAAGTTCTGTTTCGGACCGCTTTACGAACTGTATTTTGTTTATTTTCACATGAATTCTAGCTATTGTATGTCATCATATTCGCCCTTTGACTGTAACGGTTAATACTTCGTTTTAAAATAAGAATGCAGCTGTTTTGTGTTCTTAATTGAATGTTTCAATCATTAAAAAAAAATACAGTGTAATCGACTAAACGAGGGAAATAATTTAGATGAGCGTAGTACTAATTCATATGAACAGCTTTTTCATAGAGCCAACCCTGAAATGTCAGTAAAAATCAGCAACTCCATACATTTATATTACTTGACTTGTTGTACGTGACCTGTGTCCGCGTGAAATTATTATAAAAAAAATATTACTTCCCGTTTTGAATCGGATTTTGTTACCAATTTCAAGGGTTTTATTTTGCACAGAAACCTAATTCTGTTTTAGCCTTTATATGCCACCAGCTATGTGCCAGTAAATGCCCCGTCAAAATCAGTCCATCCGTTTCGGAGATTAGACGGAACAAACAGACAGACACACAGACAAATATTAAAATATGTTTTAAGTACCGTATGGCGTATATACTTTTATATGCATTCAGCATACAGCTGTTTATATCAAACAGGGTTGATCCCATAGTAAAAGTTGTTCATATTCACTACTCTGGAATTAAAGTATGCTCCTAATTGAACTTATCACCCTGTTACATAGAAATCGTAATCTGTCATAGATAAATAATGCTCTCAAATCAGTCAAAGGGCATCCGTTGTATAAATAGTAGATACGCAATCATTACTATAATATTATCGGTATACTGTCGCCAACACGTCAAGTTAGTGTGACTGACACTAGCTTGGCCACCATCTGGGATTTTAATTTTGATAACACAAAAAAATTGTCGCTAATGGGGAGACACAGGCAAAGATAATCTAAGATGGCGCCACCATAGCTGGTCTCAATCTGACCAATGAGGTTAAGCTATTTTGAAATATAAAATGACATTACCACATTTTCAACCAATGACGATGTTGGGAACCAGCTATGCATGCGCCATTAGTTCCATAGTGTGTCTCCCCACTAGTCGAAATTTGTCGCCAAATATCAGAATTTGTCGGTCACTGGTTCAAAAGATATAAGGGTTTGTAGGTGGCCGATCTGGAGAGACTCTCCCCAGCTTGGCCACATTTATATCTCAAAAACTAGGGCACCTAGCGAAGATCTGTTTTCTCCCATATTTTGTCGCCAATTAGTCGCAATTTGTAGCCAAGTCAAAGATTTAATCGGGTCTTAGTTTAGAAGATATATTAATTTCATTTACTCAGGTATAGTTCAAGAGCTAGATCGACTGAACTCTTTCGATCTAGCTCTTGGACTATACCATACTAATTAAACTCATTATATGCTGATGGTGGCCAAGCTAGTGTCAGTCACACGTCAAGTTACCTACCTTAAACTGTAAAATTCTCCAAATGATTTTAAACCATAAAATGTTAAAAGTTAAATTCAAAATCAAATGAGAAAATAATAGTTTGTGATAACTGGAAGCGTTGGCGACTGTACTTTCTTTCGCTTACATTGAGGATTCAGTATTTAATAACCGTTGGTCATACATAGACATTACGTTAGTGAGATGTTAATCAGTACTTAACTCCGTAGCATTAATTTAAGTTCGCTCGTTGCAATATTTAATAAAAAAAAAACTTATGTAAGCTTTAAAGTATATTTATATTTTAGTTAATGTGTCCCCTCCAAATTTTCTCGTATTATTTTGTGGCAACGACAATACGCTCTGTATTGCTCAATTTGTGCTCATTTTTAAATCCTTGTACTTATTTCTATAGTGATATTAATATTTTATTCGTGTATAATAAACGGTTTGTATCGTTTGACTATTGTAAACATTTAATTTGTTTGTGTTAATTATCTTGATCTGTGAGGATTTAGCGGGCTATGCCTGCCTTGTATTTAGAATAGATGACAGAAATAAACATTTACCTAGTATCATTTTGTGTGTTTTTATTTTAATTATAAACAATGGCATTTTAACAGATATTTTAACACTCTGTGTTAGTAAGATGATAGCAGTCTTTCAAATGAGACAAGAAAGTTCTTTGGCCGAGATCTATAAACGTTACATAAGCACGCGTTTTGACTTAGAAGTGTTCCTGTCTCTATCATGCACTTGTAGTTTGACAGTTGTGCGACAGAGACAGGTATAACGCTTGTACGTGCTATGTAACGTTTATAGATGTCGGCTTTTATGTTGTAGCGAATAACTGCACACATACATAATTATAACATAACAGACACTGAATAGATTTCATCAATTAATTCCTTAGTTGAAATCATTTGAATGAGTTTATTGTGTATATCACTTCAGTCTTATTTTTATTTTATTAAATCACGGATTTGAACAATTATTTAGAAAAGTGATGAAATCTACTCAAATAATTAAGTAATTATTCAATTACAAACGATAAACAAATACCAATAAAGTTGCTTCTCTGTTGACTAATATTTAACATACAATAGAAGTGCGTTTAGTTATTGATATATTGAACTACGGTTACATTGGTAAGAAGTGCACGTAAGTATATCGTATAGAACTACGTGAAAGTAACTAATTTATGTACTTACTGAAGTATTTTTTATCAAAAGTAATAAGGGTTAAAGTATTGGAGAAAACTCGGTGCATCAAGGGAGCTGAAAAGGCTTCACTTCAAGGAAATATGTACCTTAGCAGGTTTAGCTAAGATTCAAAATGACGTGGGAATATTTTCGATAGAGGTATATGTACCTCCACAGGCAATCATACATACAAAACAAAAATAAGGATTTGATTTAGAAAACCCAATTCTGGGTTAAGCTCGCCGTTGTACATACATAAGCTATATATTTAATTTTGTGTGCAATAAAGAATATTTTTAAAACAAAATTTCAAAGTTTTATGGACTGGAAGAACATGATTTGTTATTTTTCAAAAATAAAAGCTTGTAAAAACAGTCTTATTTAGCTACACTTAAGGATGAAAATTGAGTAGGTATCTATCTATCTAGCCACCACTATAATCAAGGCACATCTTAACGATATTCTATAATTAGTTCAAGATCCCAGGGCCGCTAGACATTACTTATTTTCTGAATAACAAAACGTGTTCAAACTTTAACTATAAGTAAAATCACGTTTTTTGTGAACTTTAAAGCGTCTGGCAAAAAATTCCACCCACGGGAAGTGTCTGGCAGTGTTGATTATTCACTTTTAACAATATTCTATAGAACACAAAAATCAGCACATTAAGAAAAGTGAGTAAGTAATGGTTTTATTTTTACATTCACACGTTAAAGAAGTTTTTGATCCTAGCCTAAGCTGATATTATTTTTTAAACTTACTTTATCAAAAAAAAATCTTTGTTGTGTATTTTCTTTAAATAGAAATAACCTGTGTGAAATTAAAAAATAAAATGATTTTTTATTTTTTATAAAAATGTAACAAAAAAGATTTCGATTTTCCAAAGTGATCGCAAACTTTTTTTGATGTGTGTACCTTTAGCACCTGTAAATTGGCGATCAGCCCAAGCTAACAGGTAAGCATACAATCACTATTTGATCATATTTTGTTCATAAAAATAAGTAATGTCTGGCAGCTCTGGGCCCTTGCTTTAAAACGATTTCCTAATCATTACCTAGATATTTATTTAGACATACTTGAATTAAAGAAAAAAAAAACAACCTTGAATTGAAATCCAAGCAAAAAGTAAAAATAAATCATCTCTTCTCCTTTCCATGCATGGATATTCGTAGCCATTCTATTGAACTCAATAAAACTTTATCTTGAGATAACAATCATAACAATATCATAAAAATAATTCGGTCAAGTAGATTCCAATCAGAAACAAAAATTGCTCATGGTTTATCACTATCTTCACTGTATTTAGTTATGACCAATAACAAGTAATATATTATGGCAGTTAGGTCATATCAATTTAATACTAAATTGTTATATTTGAGCCAACACTACGTCCTATGAGGAAAACTATTTGTGACTCAAAGCATTTGATCTAACTAAAATGGAAATTTTGCTTGACATTCGAGAGACTATTCTTCTAACTTTGTGATAGTTTCCTAACGGGTTCTATATCAATAAAATATTCCATCATCATTCCTATTCATCTGAAATTTACAACATGTCCCTAACAATTTCATTAGAAGTCTTCTCCCAAATCTTGCCTGACCGATACAGCCGATAGATTTTATTGCTAACTAAACTTTGTCCAAATTTAATCATTGAACCTTCAAACTTATGCTGGAACACCTGCATTTGTGTCACATTGTACCCCACCCCACTAGGGTTGATTACTTTCGGATCCCTACACTCTGTGTACTTATGTGAAGCTAATATTTCTACTGGTAATACCTTACTACTCGAGTTTACAGTAAATATATCTTCAAAAGTATGCATGGCATCTAAATTCCTTACATATACCGACTTTAAGTCTTGAGGCATTATATTATTATAGTAATGCGTCTTCTTCATAATCTCTGGATACCCTTCCTCAGTGTTGTCATCATCTGCTTGATTCAGACAAAACAAAAGAGGTTTCACTTCCAAAGTCTTAAACTTCCTCGTAGGATCAAAATCATTGAATATTTCCTTGGCATTATTATGGACTCGTGGTACTAAGAATTCATCCCACGCCAATACCATAGCATGACTGACTTTCTCAGCTTCTTCTTTATCAAATCTAAAATGTCTGAACAAGCAGTCCAGCTCAATAGCCTCTTGAACAATGCTGTAAGACTTAGCAAATACAAATGGATAGTTTAGCGGGAAGAATTGTATATTCCACTGGGTTATATCAGGTGGCAGTAAATTCAGTCTCCGGATAATATCTTCAGATATCATGCTATCATAAATTGTAAAGAAATTCACCCCCATCATATGGTGAAACACTAGGAACTCTATGAATGCATCTCTTGAGACCAATGGTACTTGGTTCGGTATCACACAGACGGCAGGTTCTATGTTGTTCACGAACTTAATGCTACTACTTTGCCTGGGTTTCCTTTTAGTGTTCACTTCAATAACTCTATTGATTGGGGCATGTATCGGGTTGATGTTGTAATCATTGACATAGAAGCTTATTCCTTTTGGCTTACCCAAATTCTGGTTCAGTGAACACTGGAAGATGTATAAGCGGAAATCATTGATGGGTTCCGATACAATCTTGTAATTGAACCTTCCAGCTTTAGGCTTGTTTAGGTTTTCCAACCAAATGTTGCATCGAAAGTTAGGTGGGACGTGCGCCTTGCCAATGACAATAGTGTCAATATTATGAGCATGCATCGGCGTCAACTTATCGTACTTTTGATGCGATCTCAGAAATGACGAGTATGAGTAGAAATTCTCATCGATCTGCTGAAACAGTGGAGGCGTTTCGCGGATTTCCAACGACGAATTACGTAGGATTTCAGACAGCATTGTTGCGTTGAAACCGGGGCCGCAAAACTCGATCTCGGAAAGGCCTGGTTTGCCGAAGAAATTCAATACTTCTAGCACATACCTAAGCCTGTAGTACTCATGGCGGTATACGAGTAATGTTACGATGCTTAAAAAGCATACAATGACGAGTATAAGTTGATAATATTTCCTCATTGTGGTGGTCCCTGCTGAGTTTCGAGAAGTCTTCATTTATTCACCCGGCATCTAAAAGCAGTATAAGCTGTTAATTAATTGAATAACCACTCTCTAAACACAACGATATTAAAAAGACAAATAACTTACCAATTCATTTGAGAACACAAATAAAAGCAAAATAATAGTTTTCCAAGAGGAAAATCATTTCACAGCATTGCAGAATATGATTGTGATGAATGAACTTGATTGAACCAATGAATGGAATTGATTTGTTGTTTCACAATCACAACTGTCATTATGACACTTCAATGATGTTAATTTTCTGTATGTTGGTTGTATTAGGTATTTCTAGTTTTTGGTTATATTAGAGGTGGAATCTTGCCTTCTTGCCTTATAGTCTGTAATCGTACAAATAACCCTTCATTGCAGATGAATAAAAGAGCGTCTTTTACAATGATCAGCGATCAAATTTAATTGTAAAAAAACCTGGAAGCATTATTTTGCTAAAAAAGCACTAAAGTTTTTTTTTCCGAGATAATATAATAAAAATAAATGAACTAATTTGAACTGATTATCTATGATTTTAAAATAGACCTCGATAGCTGTCAGCTCTATTCAATGTCAATTCTGCCAAAGTAACAAAATAAAACCAACCAAAAGCGAGCCAGTCATCGGCGTTTTCATGGATTGTCTTGTATGAATATAAAATAAAATAAATTCTAAATATGTCCACCAATAAGGACGAGACTTTGAGACAGTTTTGCGATGTTACTGGCGCCGAAGAGGGCCGCAGCAAGTTTTTCTTGGAGTCTTCTAACTGGCAGCTAGACGTAAGTGTATATCTTGTTTTATCACCTTTTTGCTGTTTTTGTCGTCAGAATAGCGTATTATCTGATAGTTAACAGTGTCAATCGACCGTTTGAATCTATTAACATTAGTTTTGTTTTGGTATTGACCTAATTGTGAGGTTTTCATTCTGTATTGGTTAAATTGTTGTTTTGCTTGTAACAAAGATCATATTGCAGCCAATTTACTAAGTACGTAGCTATAGAAATTCTACATACATTTAGGTACAGTTGTATTACATTTCCATGAGTAATGACTTGTCTCTGATTAATAATTTCGCACGACCTGTCTACAAATCAATGGACTGTTTTCTGAAGCTAATTGATTGCTTTGTTGGCTCTTTTTCCATTGTTGACTTATGAATTCTTAGTCGACATCAACAGAGAGACTTCTTTTGAATTTATTTACAACAAGAATCTTATTAGCAGGTATATACTCTAACTTTCATGCCCTATTCTCCAATTAAACATAAATAAGTCTAATACTCCTCACAGTTTTTATTTTTAAATTTCTACACTTTTAACATGAGTGATAATCATAAAATACAATTACAGGTAGCACTATCAAGCTTCTACGAGCACGGGGGTAACGTAGATGAACCCCCCACTAACCCTGCAGTTGCTGCATCATCTTTGCCGACCCTCTCAGATAGTGACATGGAGTCGCCTCCAGGGTCTCCCCTGGCACCTGTGAAGAAAGACAAAAAGAAGGTGCCAGGCCAAAAGTTTGCCACGTTGGACTCATTGCAGCAAGAGAGCTCAAGTGATGAAGAAGAAGGTGATTATGTCTTGTTATTAAAAAGCATGTTTATTTATTTTGCAGCAATTTTGTGGTCAGTGACAGTAATAATTTAGCGCATAATGAAAATTAGTCATGCATTGGTAAGCAAAATTTTAATTACTAATCTCGGTGCTGGTCAAGTGTTGAAAATGATTCAGCACTATATGTTTGGCATTCATTTAGCTACTGAAAGTAGGCATTAGTTGCCCTATTGATCCCAACCTCGAGTTTGCTAGGTCCCTTCCGATCTAGGTAAGGTAATAAAAGGGAAATTAAATAAGGGACAACAAAAAAAAAAATTGTTTCAGTTTTTGTCTGTCTGTTAAATGATAAATGATAAATGATAAATGATGTTTATTTTGCAAGTAGGTTTTTACAAACACTTTTACACGTCATTTTTTAAAACTAGATGGGGCCGGTGTTTCGTACCTGACTACTCTGAGAAGAAACAGCCGAAACAAACTCAGAGGTCATAGTCTCTTTTAAAGTCCAGACAATCTTGCTCAATTCACATGAGGACTATGCAGATTAGTGTCTGAGATGGTCTTTTGAAGAAAGAACCATACAGATTTGAGTGGACCTGTCCAGTCAGTGCAAGCATTTGTCAGTTAACGTGTAGCTCGACTTATAACTCAAGGAGCTCAACGAAACGACGAACAATACCAAAGAAAGGACATTTGGGAAGGTCGCTTATAGTACTCAAACTGCCAGACAGTTGTGGGAAAAAAACAAACAAAAAATAAAAATGTGACCCACATGGTCCCCACATTCACAATAATCAAATAAAATTAATAACAAATTCTTTTCAAATGAATGTAGAAAGCTCTTATCTTCATTTTTACATCACTCTGATTACGGTAAAAAAAAAAACACAAAAATCATTAAATGTCGCAATGATAAAAAAGTAAAATACTTAAAAAAATAAGTATTCATGTCAAATCATAAGTATTCATGTCAAATCAAATTGTTCTGGCTAATCTCTCTCCAAAAGAGCTGGACCGATTTTTACTGGCAGGCTGTTGTTAAAACGAGTCACGTAGGCTACTAGGTTTGCCAAAAAATTAAAACCCTTGAAATTGTTAACACAATCTGATTGAATTAGGGAAGTTATATATTTAGAATTTATCACACGGATAAAGGTTGCGGCAACAGCTAGTAGAAGAATAAACTTGTACGGTTTTGTTAGCATAGTAATATCAGAATGAGTTGGTTAAGGAAATACAAATGACAGTGCATGATTTCTTTGATGATACAGCTTCGTGTTCAAAACAATGCTACGAAAATCCACCCGTAAATGATGAACTCATCACTCAAGAAGATTCTGAATGTGTACATGAAATGAATAAACTGAAAAAGGAAGTGCAGAGATTGTTGTGTGAGAATAGTGCATTGAGGAAAGAGATAGCAAGATTGAAAGGTCTGGCACCTCCTGATGAGAATGAGGCAGGTCTGTGTGTCATTATATGTCTTGTAGCGTTGTGAGTGTAGAACTAAAAGTTAGGTATGTACATGATCATTGGATTTTCCTGCGGTTTCCTGTGATTTTGATTGACATTCTGTGATTTTGTATGAATTGTTGTTACCATATCTTGCAATTTGTGATTTTTTGCTATTTTATCATTAGACCGCCTCGTTGGACGAATGGTCGGTAGCGCAACTGCTGAGTATGAGGTCCTGGGTTCGATTCCCGGGTCGGGCAAAGTGTTATTGGGTTTTTCCACCAGGAATTTCTCAGTAGCAGCCATGGAGTCTGGATTTGTGCTTAGTTGCTGACAATAAGCTCATCCCCTGTTACATGGGACTTGAATATAACTGGTGAAATGTGGGTGTACTATTAGGTACACCTCTGCCTAACCCTTCGGGGATTACAGGCGTGATGTTATGTTATGTTTATCATTAGATTCCGCTAACAGTTAAATCTGACTTCCAAACCTTATTTTCCGAATGCCTGGTTTACAATCACTACAGATTGATTGAATAAAGCACATACTTTTAACTTGGTTAGAATTCATCAGCATAATCATCAAAATTATACATTTTACTAGTTTCTCTTTTATTGAAGAACTGGGGGTCTAAAATGGCCGCATTAGCAGAATCATAATATGAATCACGTTAAAATTTTAAAATTCTTAAAATAGACTTATATGACCATAAAGTCCATTTTAGACCTCCACACCAAATCTGAATGAGGTCCCAATGAGGATGTCCCAGTCCCAATACAATAATAATATGTAGTTCCTTATGTTTCAGTGACACTCATTACTGAAAAATAATATCAGTTTGTTAAAAGAAAATCTTCCATTGTTGCAGGTCAAGCGTTTTACGCGGGTGGGTCGGAGCGGTCTGGTCAACAGATCCTTGGACCAGGGAAGGGGAGAAAGGACATAGTCACTGAAGTATTCAAGAGTGTTAGAGAGTGAGTTGCGTTTTTTTTTATAAATAAGTAGGGTAGGACGAATTGTTTTGGCAATGTACACTGTGTCTTTGTCATTAGTTCTAATTATAAATCAAGAACTAACTTCTTACAAGAGAATTTTAGTAGTTCCTTGCCACTGTCGGTTTTTCGGGGAAATCTAACAAGTAGAAATACTGCAAATATTCTATGGCAGGGGTGCTCAAACTTTGTGTGGGCCAAAACCTGGCCGGGGGAGCGTGATGAACTGCCCAATACTCCAGCACCCCAAGGTAGTCAAAGAATACCGTGTGGTTTTAGTCAAGTACAAGTCTGACTGACCCCTTCGCATAACCTAGGGCGGAGGACATCCATGAGGATTTATTTCCACGCGCAAAAAAGGGGTGCTCAAACTAATAGTGTCGCTGTGTCACAAAATAATTGTGTGCAGTGATCGAATGCCAACTTACAATTTTTCTTGTTCTTTTAAAGAAAAGCACCTAGTGTTTAGAAAATGGCTTTTAGTACATGACATACTCTTCAAAATTATGGACCTTATTTCTATCCAGAAATAACGTCCATATTGAAAATGTTTGATATTTGAGTATCAAGGTCTTCTGAAAATGTATAAGTTATGAATGTGACAATACTTTACAGTTTGTCGAAATCAGAGAAACGTCAGATGTGAGACACATGAAATAGAAATAGAATGAGTAGTTTTATGTGTGAAATACACATAAACATTATTAATACAGGCATCGTAAAGAGATACTAATGATACTGGTATCATTGTTATGAGTGGTCGCGGGCCGCTGCAAGACTTTCAAAAGTTTCAATATAAAGTATTTTATACTTTTCGGGAATTCCCGCGATCGACTCTGAATCCTATTTAGAATGACTGTCAAACAGTTATTCTAAAGAGGATTTTATATTAGGGAATTCCCGCGATCAACTCGGAAAGATCTCGCGAATGCAACCCGAACCGTAGACCTTTTCTCGACGTTTTATAGGTGCCCATGTAGTCCCATGTGAATTAAAATATTTTGTTTTTTATAGTTTTTTTCTGCCTTCGTCAAGCTTTGTCCCATAATTCACAAGGAACCCATTCGAATTCGTCAAGGCTGGAAATGTATCGCTAGGACGTCTTGGTGCGAAATCGTCGTAGTACGGTGTTAGTTACAGAGTCGTAGTGCAGAGCTACGTCGTAGCGTCGTAGCTCGTAGCTCAGTACGACATAGCACTATTATTTAATCACATTATTATTATAAATGCGAAATTTTGTATGTGTGAAAAACTACAACGTTCGGGTAATAACTAAACCATTATCTTAATGAAATACAGGCGCGGCGCGGTGGTGTTTGAAGATGAGCCGTCCTCTACGAGCCGAGGGGGGCGCTCCGCGTTCAGCGGGATGGGATACAGACTCGGTAACTATGAAACATTATTTTTAATACAGTTGCTCAAAAAGTGGTGTATTGCAGGGACGTATAGCGTTCGGGAAGTGGGCTATTACATACTAGTGCTTGTTTTTTTACCTTTCCCGAACTAGTGTGTTCTCTTTCCCAACTGTCAAAATAATGTCTATTAAAAAGAAAAACCAACCATGAAGTTTTTACTAAAGAGTTTTTGTGATTCATACAAATACGTATATTTCTAAAAAGAAGCTACTAATTTATTTCAATATCAGATTTAATGATTTAATTGAATGAGTTAGGTTAGGTTTCATTTTATTTCATCTCATTAAATTTCATTTCATATCAATATAAAAAAATCTACTGAAGACTAAGCTGTATGGATAGTTCCCTTTGCCTACCAAAATGGGTGAAGAAAAAAAAACTCTGCTTATATTCTACGGTTGGCGCCATTTTCCAGAAATTTTCTTTGCGAGTTTATTGTGTTTTTATTATTTTATTAAATTGCTTCATTTTTTCGCAACTGTATTAAAAATAGTCGTTCAGTACACTTGCGGAACCGTCATTGCAACTTGTTCCGACTGTCAACCCTCGCCTTCGGCTGCACCTCGGCTCGGGTAGACATTGGTCGGAACTCTTTGCAATGACAGCCTTTCCGCACTTGTAATGAAATATACTATTGTTAACCTACAGGATGTAAATGGTCTTTTACGAAGCTGTCAGCCAAGCATTCTGTACATCAAACTAAGAAACCCTACGCGAAAAGTATTGATGGAAAAAACTTTTTTTTGGGGTGAAAAATCACGTTTTACAGTAAAAATCAATGGGGGGAAATATAATGACCACCAAAAATAACTTTATGACCACTAACATCTATAACCTAAAATATCAATTGATCACTAAATTTAGTAAATTGAGCACCAAATTTTAATGAAGTGGTTGATGACAATCTAGTTTTGCCTAGGCCGACTTGGGGCACCCCGACACGGGTAGATTAGGTTAGAAGTGGTTATTTTTTTATAAACCATTCAGAAGTAGTCGACCGGGTCTCCATCGACTCGGATGCAAAAGCATATCAGTTCAATTTCTGGTGGTAGCTAAAAAAAAAATTTGGTTCTAATTTCACGATAAAATGGGGATTACTTTTGGTAATCATTTACTAATTTTGGCAATCAAGTGTTTTTTTTTTGCCGTTACATTTTGCTAAATCTGGTGGTTCGTTAATTGTATGCCAAAATCAATGTCCTAATATTTATACATGCGAAAGCTTGTGAGTATGGATGTTTGTTACACTTGCACGCAAAAACTGCTGAACAGATTTGGATGAAATTTTGCACAGGGATAGTTTATAACTTAGATTAACACAGGATATTTTTTATCCCGGTAGTAAGATCCTATGGGACAATTATCAAACTTGACGCGGGCGAAGCTGCTGGCAGAAGCTAGTCTACACTAATATTATAAAGAGGAAAGATTTGTATTTTTGTGTGTATGTTTGTAATGAATAAATTCAAAAACTACTGCGCCGATTTAAAACATTCTTTCACCATTAGAAAGCTACATTCACCCTGAGTAACATAGGCCAAATGTTATCCCCGTACTCCCACGGGAACGGGAACTACGCGGGTGAAACCGCGTGACGTCCGCTAGTGTATAATAAGGTCGTGTGTTGCAGGTCAAACAGCAGATGAGCCCGAGCCAACAGCTGCTGACGCCGCCGCCGCCGCCGGTGGTAACCCGCAGGCACCAGCAGTAAGTCATCAGTGATTACTTTTAGAACATCTAGTGTCTTCTGTTTTATACAGAAAATAGTAACCTAACTGGGACAAAATCACTTACTATTGATTGCTAATGAGGGATTTTCTTTTTAGCTCTTCCCTAGTCGCTGGATAGATGGCGCTAAACTTAGTATGATAATGCAAGGAACAATTAAAAAAAAACTGATTTTAACAAAGCGCGAGAAAACTAGGTTATATTCGGAAGGTTAAGCAAACGAAAGTCAACGAGCGTATTTGACGTGACGCAGTGTTTTTTTTTCCAAGCGTTTTGGCTTTGGCACCAACTATCATAGTCAGTTCAACGCCATTTATAGAGTTCTTGGAAACTAAGTTTTTTTTAATACCTCAAAAGGAAAACCTCTAATTACTAACGAATAAATTCGGTTCCAAAGTCAAAGTCAAAGTCAAAATTATTCATTTGCAGTAAATGTGGTACAAAAGATGGTAAAAATAATATGTAGTGCAATGACACATTTCGCCATAAAATTGGCATGCAAACATTAAAGAATTAGATGCTAATTTCAAAACATAATAACTGATTGTTAAACAAACATGAAATTAGTTAACTATGCATATTGCAAAGTTACTCAATACATAACAAAATTTTGCTGTTAAACACTAAAACCAAACAAAGAAATTGTTAACAAAAGGAAAATAATAGGAAAATATAATATTATCTAATATACAAACACAACAATATTATTATAATTTTAGGAAATTCTCTATAATACATTCCGGTAAAGGTAGGATTGACAATTAGATTTTTTGATGATAATGATGCTTGCGAGTAACGCAAGTCTCTACATCCAAGATCTTTTCTCGCATGCATCGTCATTGCAACAGAATTTATTAGTTAGTAATTAGCAATTAAAAGTTAGCGATTTTGTCGTAATCTCTGTCGAGACTGGCGCTGGTCCATTTTTGTTTTTGGAAAACAAACAGTAAGCATTTGAACCCTCAAATCATACATAATGCTTTATTGTAGTAAACATCACCATCACCAGCTGAATACCAGTATCCTAAATGGAGCGACTGCCTATCTGACCTCCACAACCCAGTTATTACTGGATAATACGATAACCCTTGGTAAGACTGGTTGTCAGACTTTCGGCCACTGACTACCTGTAACGACTGTCAAAGATCTACAATTGACAGCCGGAACCAACGGTTTAACATGATTTCCGAAGCAAGGAGGAAACTCTGTATGTAATGGGTGGTCACCCATCCACGGACCAACCCGGGCAAGCGTGACTTAACCGGAAGATCGACCCGAGTGACTGTTATTATTTAGCCACGAGCTCCTCTTATTCCACCTACAGGGTGTCAAACATGATAGATAGTAACAGAATGAGCAAGATCGTTCGGGAGAAAGTGATGCAGATGGGAGGTCATGACCCTCAACCTTGAGGAATACGATGCACGGAGGACAGGGTGTCAAAGTACCCATCACATAACCGCCATCTAAGCTCGCCATGTACACGAAACCTAGTATGTCATGGCGCCCAATCACTGGACGAGGGGGACATAGTGCACTACTGTGGTCGTAAACACAGATAGAGTGCACCTGTGTTTACGCCTCAACTCTTCCCTTATTTTCATAGGGCATACAATTAACGAACCACCAGATTTAGCAAAATGTAACGGCAAAAAAATCACTTTTGATTGCCAAAATTAGTAAATGAGCACCAAAATTAATCACCATTTTATCGTGAAATTAGAACCAAAAATTTATTGTTTTAGTTAATGACCGTCAGAAATTGAACTGTTATGCTTTTGCATCCGAGTCGAGGGAGATTCGGTCGACGGAGCCCCGCGAATCTTACTTCTGAATGGTTTATATAAGAAGTCGGGGTGCCCCAAGTCGGTCTAGGCAAAACTAGTTTGTCATCAACCACCTCATTAAAATTTGGTGCTCAATTGATAGTTTAGGTGATAGATGTTAGTGGTCACAAAGTTATTTTTGGTGGTCATTATATTTTCCCCCTTTTCATAGTACAGCAATCGAAGTGTAAGTGAATGTGTTCCCAGGGCGCCGACCAGCCGCGCTCGGTGCGCCTGCGCCTGTACCGCGAGGGCTTCACCGTGGACTCGGGCGCGCTGCGGCACTACACCGACCCCGACCACGCAGACTTCCTCAACTGTATACGTCGCGGGTATGTAGCTATCACACTTGTCTCATCCCTGACAGCATCCCAACAGTGAACAATCTCTAAAATATAACTATGTATAATCTCAAAATTAATGATGTAACCAAGATTTTGTAACAATATTTTGATTTAAAAGAGTGTCCATGGAGTTTCTTGCCCGTTCTTCTCCATAGAGATCTACGCTAGGGAATGGGCAATTACAGTACTTTAAGTTACGATACCCCTTGGTAAGACTCGTTGTCAGACTTTGGGCCACTGACTACCTGTAACGACTGTCAAAGATCTACAAATGACAGACGGGACCGATAGCTTAACATGCTTTCCGAGACACGGAGGAAATTCGGTATGTAATGGGGGGTCACTCATCCACAGACCAACCTAGGCAAGCACGGCTTAACCTAAATATCGACCCGAGCGGCTGTTATTATTTAGTCACGAGCTTCTCATTGAAGTGTCTGTTTGCAATTACAAAATAACATTTTTTTACTGAAGAAAGTATAAACGGTACCTACAATATAAAAAAAAGCATTTATTTATTATTACCCGACTGCGTTTGTCTGTCTGTCAGTCTGTTTGTTCCGGGTAATCTCCGAAACGGCTTGACCGATTTTGACGGGACTGTCACTAGCAGATAGTTGATGTTATAAGGAGGAACATGGGATTAGGGTTCCGTGAACAAAATTAAAACCCTTGAAATTGTTAACAAATTCAATTCAAATGGGAAAGCACCTAATATTTTTTTTATAATAAACTTAAACTCAAAACTCAAATTCAAAGCATTTATTTCAATTAGACCATTACGGCACTTTTGAATGTCAAACATACAAAAAAAAAAACAAAGCTACAGTCAGTCACAAGACATAATAACTTGAGAAAGTACTGTAGTTGCCCATTCCCTAACATAGATCTCTATGGAGAAGAAGGGGCAAGAAACTCCATGGACACTCTTTTAAATCAAAATATTGTTACCAAATTTTGGTTACATCATTCATGTTGAGATTTTACATATATGTGAGAACGATTTAGAAAGACGTGCACATTAAGAGCGTCCAGAGTAAAATATTAAATCAAAAATTTAAAAATAAAGTACTTAGGTAATTAAAATGAACCGTGGCAGCTAAGAGATGACCAGTCCCAACTGACAGCGCCCGTACACGAACATGACGCATCTATCTATTAATTTCAGACTTAGCTTTTCGTCTAATATTCATCTATACCTCAAGGCTTGAAGCGTTGACGAAGTAATAATGAGTAGTTGTATCGTTCCAGTGAGATCCCCCCGGAGCTGTCGGGCGGCGGCGGCGAGGTGCGCGTGTCGCTAGAGGACCGGCGGCACGAGGAGTGCCCGCGACACATCGCCAAGCCGCAGCCCTTCTCCGGGAAGGGGCATCTGCTCGGCAGGTGAGGACATTCAAACGCTTCAAACTATAACTCAACGTAGCTTGAGCTTTACATCTACACTAATATTATAAAGAGGAAAAATTTGTATTTTTGTGTCTGTGTATGTATGTTTGTAATGAATAAACTCAAAAACTACTGCGCCGATTTCAAAAATTCTTTCACCATTAGAAAGCTACATTCACCCTCCCTGAGTAACATAGGCTATATTTTATCCCCATACTCCCACGGGAACGGGAACTACGCGGGTAAAACCGCGTGACGTCCGCTAGTATGTTATGCTTTAACGTGGCTACTGTCGCAGCAGTGCTATATAGTGCTTATGACGTCATAATAGTCAAGAAAAAAAAACATGCGTGGCAGTCTTTGAGGACCGCCGATAGAAGTGAAAACTAAGTAACTTGTGATTTGTATCGTCGAGCTAATAGATTTATGAATTATTTTTGGTTTGTAAAGAAGTGTTTTTTTTTTGTTTTCTCACCGTTTAAACCTTCCCTATAGGCCTATTACGTATCTTTCTAATATCCAGTGACTATCAAGCTTCGGTTGTACACTGAACTTTGATGACAACCGAGAATGTCATAATATTGGTATTACGTATCAGACAGTGGATATCACTGTACGGTGACTACAGCCCGGGTATGAAAGAAAAAGAAAGAAAGAAAAAGCATTTATTAGCCCGCACAGGACAAAACACAATTTAAAATGGCTAAATTAACAGTACAACTAAGAAAAAAAAACGGGGTACGGTACGGGTATGGTGTAACGTCTTTCACGAAAGCCACTTCAAACTCAGTTGTCATCAATTTGTTGTCCACTATGCTTACATAATCGAAATAATATAAGTATCGATACGAAAGCGTCTATCAAAATGAGTTACGATGACTATCAGCCACGATAGGCACCAATGACGTCATATTTGATCGCGACTGGTCATACCATACATAATATGAAACTAACCTTTTGACAGTTAATTGATGGACACTGAGCCCAGTTACTTTCATTTCGAGCTGTCAATAGAGATACGTAATAGCCCTACTGGACTACGACAAACATTTCAAAACCAAAATCAGCTAAATCGGCCCAACTGTTCTTGAGTTTCAGCGAGCACAAACAAACCATGATTCATTTCCATGATTTTTGTTTACCCAAAAGTGCTCAACGCGCCTAAAGAAGTTTTCACTTATAAATGGCACGCTTGGTTATCCTACTCTTCCGTTATTCTTTTCTGATTAATTTCGTTACTGGATCTAAGACAGTTAAATTATTTGTCTCTGCTCTTATCTTGTAGTCTCCACTGTTGATTCTGACTTTAAGGAGTTGCAGTGGTTTGGGAATAGTGTGGCGGACTTGAACCAAAGAACAAATGCCCGGTTTGTGATTGATTTTGGTGTAGATTCCTTTATTGCGCAAGTGCACGTTCTTTTCGCATTCGTGCAATAGGGATGATGACTGACTAAAAAAACATGATTCTGTTTAGTCCGTCAGTTAGATTATTGAAAAATATTGGATACGTGTTTTTTGTTTTATCAAATTAATAAAAATTGACGAAGATAAAATGTGTCAAAGATCATGAGTGTGGGCTTGTGACACCACATTTGAGTAAAAAATGTACTCAAATGTGACGTCACACGACTTTTCGACGCACTGTATCGTCTTCATTTTTCGTTTACGTGTAAAAAGAAAAAATATGTGTCCAATATTTTCCAATACTCTAACTGACGGACTAAATAGATTTGCAATTTATTGATGATGGAAACTAGCCTATTGTCCACTGCACCACTAAACTGCAATAAAAGTGTATGTCTGTTGTAGTCCGACGCCCCCGACGGTGGGCGCGACGTCGGCGGTAGCGGGCGACGTGGCGGACCGCGCCGCCAACCAGCGCGCCGCGCAGGACGCCGTCAAGATCAACGACTCCGAGCCCGTCACCACCATACAGGTATACTTCTACTCTATATACGACGTCGGCGGTAGCGGGCGACGTGGCGGACCGCGCCGCCAACCAGCGCGCCGCGCAGGACGCCGTCAAGATCAACGACTCCGAGCCCGTCACCACCATACAGGTATACTTCTACTCTATATACGACGTCGGCGGTAGCGGGCGACGTGGCGGACCGCGCCGCCAACCAGCGCGCCGCGCAGGACGCCGTCAAGATCAACGACTCCGAGCCCGTCACCACCATACAGGTATACTTCTACTCTATATACGACGTCGGCGGTAGCGGGCGACGTGGCGGACCGCGCCGCCAACCAGCGCGCCGCGCAGGACGCCGTCAAGATCAACGACTCCGAGCCCGTCACCACCATACAGGTATACTTCTACTCTATATACGACGTCGGCGGTAGCGGGCGACGTGGCGGACCGCGCCGCCAACCAGCGCGCCGCGCAGGACGCCGTCAAGATCAACGACTCCGAGCCCGTCACCACCATACAGGTATACTTCTACTCTATATACGACGTCGGCGGTAGCGGGCGACGTGGCGGACCGCGCCGCCAACCAGCGCGCCGCGCAGGACGCCGTCAAGATCAACGACTCCGAGCCCGTCACCACCATACAGGTATACTTCTACTCTATATACGACGTCGGCGGTAGCGGGCGACGTGGCGGACCGCGCCGCCAACCAGCGCGCCGCGCAGGACGCCGTCAAGATCAACGACTCCGAGCCCGTCACCACCATACAGGTATACTTCTACTCTATATACGACGTCGGCGGTAGCGGGCGACGTGGCGGACCGCGCCGCCAACCAGCGCGCCGCGCAGGACGCCGTCAAGATCAACGACTCCGAGCCCGTCACCACCATACAGGTATACTTCTACTCTATATACGACGTCGGCGGTAGCGGGCGACGTGGCGGACCGCGCCGCCAACCAGCGCGCCGCGCAGGACGCCGTCAAGATCAACGACTCCGAGCCCGTCACCACCATACAGGTATACTTCTACTCTATATACGACGTCGGCGGTAGCGGGCGACGTGGCGGACCGCGCCGCCAACCAGCGCGCCGCGCAGGACGCCGTCAAGATCAACGACTCCGAGCCCGTCACCACCATACAGGTATACTTCTACTCTATATACGACGTCGGCGGTAGCGGGCGACGTGGCGGACCGCGCCGCCAACCAGCGCGCCGCGCAGGACGCCGTCAAGATCAACGACTCCGAGCCCGTCACCACCATACAGGTATACTTCTACTCTATATACGACGTCGGCGGTAGCGGGCGACGTGGCGGACCGCGCCGCCAACCAGCGCGCCGCGCAGGACGCCGTCAAGATCAACGACTCCGAGCCCGTCACCACCATACAGGTATACTACTACTCTATATACGACGTCGGCGGTAGCGGGCGACGTGGCGGACCGCGCCGCCAACCAGCGCGCCGCGCAGGACGCCGTCAAGATCAACGACTCCGAGCCCGTCACCACCATACAGGTATACTTCTACTCTGTACCACGTGTTATCGACACTATCGATTAACTTCGACCGGTCATTGTACTCATCATTATGAACTACTTTTACTATGGACCAAACCCTGATCCCGAAAAAAAAATCTGCTGTTTTTTACTGTGTTTTGACGAGATAAGCGAACATAATTGAATGGAACAGCTGATTATTTTTCGCGATTCAGGATTTGGTCCCATAGTAAAAGTTGTTGCATTTTGATTTTGCCAGAAGCTCTATAACTAGCATCACCTATAGACGGGAATAAGTAAATATGATGCGCGAAACGAGCATTTTCTGTTACCCCAACTAAGTATTGTATAAGTGATCGTTTTTGAAGGATTATGTTGCTTGTGAGTGAGGAGTTTGTGGCTAAATAACGGCAGCCGCTCGGGTCAATATTTAGGTTAAGCCGTGCTTGCTTAGGTTGATCTATGGATGGGTGACCACCCATTACATACCGAGTTTCCTCCGTGCTTCGGAAAGCACTTTAAGCAGTTGGTCCCGGCTGTCATTTGTGATCTTTGACAGTAGTAACAGGCAGTTAGTGGCCCAAAAAGTCTGACAACCAGTCTTACCAAGGGGTATCGTATTCTCTGGTACTAACTGGGTTGTGGAGGTCAGATAAGCAGTCGCTCCATGTAAAAACTGGTATCCAGCTGCATCTGGTGACTGGAAGCCGATCCCAACATGGTTAGGAAAGGGCTAGGCAGATCATGATGCTGCCTGTGACTATCAATCAGCTTGTGAAAAATCGTTCATTGATTCGCGTTTGTCCCTCAGTTCCGGCTCGCAGACGGCAGCCGGCTGACCGGGCGCTTCAACCACAGCCACACCGTGCGCGACCTGCAGGCGTACGTGTCGCGCGCGGAGCCGTCCTACCAGCTGCAGGCCTTCGTACTGCTCACCACGTTCCCCAGCAGAGAGCTGGCCGACCCGGCCGCCACGCTGGCGCAAGCCAACGTCCTCAACACCACGCTGCTGCAGCGGCTCAAATAGGACCCTGTGGCGACCACGGAAGGCCCATTCTCAGTTGGCGGTGCCCGTTCTTAGGTCCTAAACTTCTTGCTTTTTGGGAGTTCGTAGTTTTGTGCAAAGAATTTGAAGGGAGCGGTCTTTTATAAATCCTCTCATGTAATATTATGCCCATCTTTTTATGCAAAATCTACGCAAAGCTTCTGTAAGTTACTCCTGAACGGTCAAAAAGTTAGGCGCTCTCTTAACACACGAATGGAATGCTCCAAAAATGCATTTATAGATCGGCTTTTAGGAGTTTTTTAAATATTTAAAATATTGGTACGTTTCGTTCGTGTGTTCGTGTACTTTTATACGTAAGTGTGAACGGGGCCGGAGCTATTGTAACGCGATCTCGCGAGTGAAACAGTGTATTGGTCAATAAATAAAGTTTTTAAGTTCCTTAATGGTCGTTTTTGTTAGTACACCAATGAATAAACCCACTATCCGAAACATGTGTAAAATGAGTATCCTGTAGTGGGTACGTGTGGGGATATCCTGCATTATACTGAGTGACAGATATAACCTACAAAAGGTATGTTGAGACTTGAGTGACAGGGTATATCCTGCAATATGTTGAGCCGGGTAAAGAACATGAAACACGTAATGCAAGGCGCACGCATAGTCTTGATCATATCTCAAATCAGAAGTTCTCCAATGCTGCAATTGTCTGTATTCTGCATAAGACACACTCAGCGTCTCAAAAACGTTCGCAAAGTAGTCTGCACAACGCACCGTTTGTATAGCTCTCAGGGACCTCGTGCACTACACGGCCCACCTCGTCTTGGCCTCGTTTTTTTTAGTTTCCCCGTTCAACATTTTTCATTGATACTCCGCTCCTTTTGGCCGTAGCGTGATGTAATTGAGGCAGTTGTCTCACCGCCAACTAATGCAACGGGCGATTACTCGCACCACTCGCTCGGGGCGGCTCACGAGCGTATCAGCGTAGCATTGAACTGCTCGAGTTCCGGTCCCGACAACAATGATAGTTTATTATTTATTTATTTAAACTTCATGTACAAGAGTGGTACATAGGCGGACTTAATGCCACAAGGCATTCTGTACCAGTCAGTCAGTTCTCTATAGTTCTATCTGAATTCATAAATGTGCACTCAGATACGAAAAAAAGAAAAGGGAAGTGGTAGAAATGGCCGCTGGTTGGTCTCTTGGCGTGAGTTCTGACCGCCAAGCGAGTATCACTGAGCGAGTATTATCTGTGATGCTTTAGTCGACAAACTTGTGGAACGAGTGTACCTATTATATAGTGTATTATCTATGGGAACGAGTCCTCGCCGGCAGTGTAAACGTCAGCGATCAATGATTTATATAATAATGCATTTCTTTGTTTATAAGGATTGTATATCCATTGTACCTACGGTCGAACAAGCTATTTCAAATTACATTGTAAAATTTAAACCAAATAGTTTGATTGACCGTACGTTTCTTGAGCGAAAAAATAGCCGATAGGTAGTTAGACGCTTCCTCGCAGGCGGTGGGACAAACTACATAGCTTAAATAATTATTGAAAAATTTGTGTTGGATAGCCCCGATGGGCTATCCAACACTAATTTTTTTTCAACTCGTACACCAGTAGTTCCTGAGATAAGCGCGTTCAATCAAACAAACTGTTGAGATTTATGATAGTATTAGATAATGGTGCCGATTCCCTTGTTTACAAACTAAACCAAATTTAAGTTCAGTGCATCTTTTTCTTTCTATTTCATTAAGAAAAGGACAGAAGATACATTTTAGTTATGTTCTGTCAATCAAATTAATCAGCGCCATACAAGTTTTATACGCGATTAAAAAGTTGACTACTAAAATTACATCAAATTATGTCAGGTGCTGACTAATTTGACAGGATTAAACTAATATTTATCTTCTGTCCTTTTCATAATGAAATAGAAAGAAAAAGATGCATTCAACTTAAATTTAGTTTAGTTTGTGAACAAGGGAATCGGCACCATTACTTCCCTAATTGGATTGGATTTTGTTAACAATAAGGGTTACACACATTAACACGATATGTCGCATCGTGAGAATCAACGACATCGCTACGTGTCTTGATTTCGTCGTGTGGTCGGCCGCAGTATTTCGAAAAATGGACCGCACGACCTACTCGCTACATTCAATAACAAATAAAAGCGGCACCGTGGAATAGTACATTTTGATACAAGTGGAGAAAGTTTGCTATTGCATTCGAGGCGGAATTATAACACACGAGTCGTAGGCGAGGGTGTTTTTGAGCCGAGAATTGCAATAACAAATGTCCACGTGTATCAAACGACGTTTTTCAATACGCTTTTGAAGAAATAAAATAAAATAACGAAAAATATTTTTGTCACGAACTATGATTTTAATTTTCTTTTTTTTTCGCGCTTTGGTTTCGCCAGGTTGAAGGAGAGGCAAAGGTATGAAGCCGTTAAACAGCCTAATATAAAAAATAGATTTATTTTATATTTTTGAATTCAGAACACAAATAAATGTTAATTTGTGTATAAAAGTGACTATTAGTTTTTAATAATCATGTTTATCTATGATATTCGATTTATAAACACAATTTTGAATATTCAAAAAATATTTATGCCGTAGAGACGCGTAGTGACTTGCCGAAATTAAAAAAAAAATCATTCACCTCAGACTATATACATTGAACCAATTTGGACTAAGTATAGGTATGTTATCTGTGGCAATTTTCATTCCCGCACACGTGCGGGAAAGTGGAAAAAATCGCACGCGTGTGAAATACATTGCATGTTGTACCTAATCGTAGTGCGTTATGGACCAGTTTTCGAGGAAGTGTATTGAAAAGATAGTTTCAACGACGTCGTACCGTGCATCGTGAGTTCGTGACACGTTGCGATGTCGTTGATTCCCACGATACGACGTCGCAACGTGAAACGATGCCGCGTCGTAGCACGACGCGACGTATCGTGTTTGTGTGTACGAGCCGATAAGGGCACGTAGTGATTATTACTTTGTGGTTAAGGGCCGAGTCATACCGGAATGGCAGCGGCCGGCAGCGACGCGGCGAGAACACGGCGGCGCTCCGCCCACGCGGGGCACACCTCCACCATGTGCTCCACCGTGTCCTCGTTCACAGAAAAAAAAATGGTCCAGTCAACTGTAACACTGTTAATCTTTTTTACCATGGTCCAGTCAACCGGACCTAGCCAACTGTACCACGGGCAAGGAATGGCCTGAAGGTAGCCCCGGTTCGTTCCAGTTTGTGGGCCAAATGTCGGAAGTGCTCCACGAAGTTGTCGAGGACGAGTCCCAGGTACTACAGCGTCGACTCGACGCCGACGGATACACTTCCTACCGTCAGTGAGAGGATCCCGGAGGTGGCACATGCCGAGGCCCATGAAAGCACATGGCCTCGGACTCGTGTAATGGTGTGACTCGGCCCTAAACGGGTTGTTTTGCACGGAACCATACCTATTCGTTTTTCAGAAACATCAGCTATCTGCCAGTAGTCTCGTCGAAATTGGTTCAGCCGTTTCGGAGATTAGCCGGAACAAACAGACAGACCGACAGACAGGCAGACAGACAATAATTTGTGTTTTTGAGTACCGGTTATACTTTCGTATGCTTTTGATTGATTGGAATGCCAATGAGCTGCGAATAACCTTAAAAAACCCACAATGATAAATAACCGGTAGATAAATAAAACCAACTATGTAATATAAAAAAAATATCCATTTCATCATAACATTACAAAATATAATTTACTATATAAACATTATGTATAATTTATTACTACTAATAATATTCAAAATTATCCATAACACTATGTTAGATTAATTTATAGTATAATAAACTCAACATGATTACTTTGCTTCCAAAGCTGTTCAAGTCTCTTGCCCGATTTGAACTCAACCGTCGAAAGGCGCCATTTTGTCTACGCTTGAATTTGGAACGTCACGTTGTTCGTCGATCAACAACAAGCTGCTCTAGGGAAGTTGCACGCGCACGGGTCCGTCGTTATACACTCCGCGGGGCATATGCAGTTGCACGCTGAAAAAATATGAACGAAGTCAAATTAGTGTCAAGGTCCCAAGGCCTCGATAATGAAAAGTTTTTGTTATGCACAAAAGCTCTTTGCCCAAAATGTCCCCCCCTCCCAAACGAGTCTTTTTGAGGGATTTTTTGGGCACTGGGCTGGGTAGTTTTATGACTTGCAAGGTAAATGAGATGAGCGCAAGGCAGAGGGCCGGCAAGACAGTCTGACAGTGTCATAAATATGGTCGCAACCTCCGCAGTCGACGAACGACGAAGAAGAAGAAGAGAGAGACAGCTACTTGTCTTTTATCTCAATTGCTTAGCAGTAACAACTCGAATGATTTTGGGGGCAATTACGAATCCATTGATTCAAAGTTAGAATAAAATTGACTTGCTTTACATCGTTATTTAAGCAATAATTGTTGAAATGTCAAAATAAAAAGCGTTGCCATTGTGTTTTGCAAATAACCCGCTGCCTGGATTATATCCCTACTGGCCTAAATGGTTAGGAGTCAACAGTAATGCTATATATGGTACTCACGTTTGCAGTCGCCGTATTTGCAAGGGTCCATGTATTCTGTGCAGTCTTCGCCGGGCGGCAGGAATGATGACCGGTACACTGTTGTGGCTTCCAACTGGTGACAGATCACGAAATTAACTTTTAGAACTTTTATTGAAGGGAAACTGGCTACTGCTAGGCTTAGGAAGACGCTATAGGTAGTCTAACAATATTGTACCTTTAGGATAGAAGTGGGACCTTATGAATTGAGCTTTCTGCCGGGCGCAATAGCTTAAGTCTTAAATTGTTTCGTAACTTTGCCGATAGTTTCATCATCATCATCATTATTTCAGCCGAAAGACGTCCGTCCACTGCTGGCCTCCCCCCCAAGTGTCGCCACATTGACCGGTCCCATGCGATTCGCTTCCAGCGGATTCCCGTAACCTTCACCAGGTCATCGGTCCACCTAGTGGGAGGCCTTCCAACGCAACGTTTTCCGGTTCGCAGTCGCCACTCCAAAACTTGCCGCTTGCGCTTGCTGATAGTTTACATAAGTTTTATTTAGGGTCAGGACAGGAGTCTATAGGTCTTATTTAATGCACTGACCTTCTGACATGGCTTAGTGTACTGTCCTTTGCACGCCCACGGCGGCCGCTGCGGCTGCGGCGCGCACACCGGCTGGTACGACATCTTCTGCGTCGTTGAAGACTCCATTTTAGCTGAAATATCAACATTTATGTTGAGGATAGAACTCCTTACTGCCCTTACCTAACTTTACCATTAATCCATGTCTATAGTTTGGAGAGACTCATGTATACAACAAAAACTTTTGAAGTAAACAACAAAATAATGAAGTTTACAACAAAAATATAGTCAGCTCACCTGCTGGTTTTTCGTAGCACTTTTGCGGTGCGTAAGAGATGGGTATCGCACAGCGGCCGGGGTCCAGGAACGACATGCGGTTGATAGTACGGTCTGTAGACAATATCAAAATATTTAAAAACATTAATCAGATTCACTTCTTTCAAGATGAGTATGGAGGGGAAGTGCTATCAAAACGGTAGGTGAAATTGTGGCTTGGCGTGGATCCCACGCTCGTGCGTTTATAAATGCTCTGGTGGTCTAAAGGTTAACCAGATGATATTATTATCTAGTTTCTAGTAAGAGTGTAGGATCTCCAACCAAAAGCTAGAAGGGACTCACTCTCAAACGGTTGTTCAACACAGTGGAACTTGGTAGGCGGCTTGCAAGACTCCCGGATGGCGCTCGGCTTCGGGACGTAGTCGTGGCGCTGCGTCGTGAGGTTCTGCATGGGCCCCTGACCCCACATGTCGTGGTGGCACGGACGGATTGCTTGCGTAACGCATGTTGGGTTCGGCAGGTACGATAGCTAAACGGGAATTTAGGAAAAAGTAATAAGCTGATGTGGTCATATCTTAGGAAAAAAAAACTATGAAAGTAGTATTCTGACAATACCGTCAAACTCTGCTCAACCCGGGAAAGCGATTGTTTTAATTCTTGGTTACAGTTTTGTTAAGATTATTTAATTTTAGTCCAGATCCAGACGAACTTCATGAGCTAGCTATTCACGCTTCTGGTTAGCCCAGCAGCCAACCAGAAGAGTGGACGTCTGTTACCTTTTGCACAGTATCTCCTTCCATTAGCGCTGTCGAGGGCACCAAGTTCGGCAGTGGCTTTATAGGTGACGGGATGGGACACTTAGTCGGCACGTAACTGCGGAGTGCGTTATAAGAAATAATGTGTTTGAAATACAAGTGTCTTGGAAGATGGTAGTCAGCTTAAAGGTGCATTCCCGCATTCAGACCGAAGTTATTTTTTGTAGAGCAACATTTTTCAACATAATTAAATAATTACTTTCTATAACTTTTGCGCTTTTGCTATAATTATCTTTTCTTTATCCTTGTTTGCCCAGTAAACACTTTCAAACAAAAATTAACTTCAGTGTGAATACACCGTTAAAAAAAGTTCCAAGAAATAATTTGGATTGAGAAAAGCAAGAGCTTCGACTTGAAATGCTGCAGACCCGCTTCCTATTTTAGCCGACTAAGTGTAGTCATGATTCCCCTCGGTATGAATTATTTTCTAAGCATTTCGTGCCGACACGATTGATGTTTGGACACAGTCTTTTCCGAAGTAAACATCCTTTTAAAGGTGCTCTTTCAGAGGTAACCCGCAACTAACCAAACCACTGATGGCAACGGCACCTAATCGCCATCACACTTCAGCGACACGACTGGTTTCTAAATTTGTTAATCTCTATGAAAAGGTGGTGTTGCAATCTACAGAAGTGTACCATTAAAACATTCATCACGACAATGTATTATCGGCCATTTTACCTGTTCCTATAGATAGTCGCAGTTTCAAAATTCTTGGACGCTGTGACAGGATTCATGCAGCCATCAGGTATAATGGCTCGCCGGCGGCAGTCACTCGCTGCGTCCAAGTAACTGGAAAAGGAGTCCAATGATTAATATTCCAACATGTCTAGACAGCCGTTATGTTCAGCTATATTTGCCATAATCATAGTCTTGGATGGGTGCTCGATAAAACACGTCAGGCTTACCTCATAGTGTATGTCGTATTGCTTTCCAGTTTTTGACAAGGCTTTTGATATTGTCCCTTGCAAGCCCATGGTATTGTCTCTTTAGGCATTATCTGAAAATATTTAAAACACGAGTTTTTAACAGTGAATTGGAACTTTTGCTAAAATATGGTTGAATAAAGCTATTTATAAATGTTTGTGTGATGTTCTATGGTCGATCAAAAACGAAGTACCTTCGCACATGTTCGCTTCGGGCACCTTCAGCAATCTTGGTTTTCGTCTGATTTTACAGTCAGATATTGAAAAGTATACCTGGTTAGGCATATAGCTCATCTTCTGTGTGGTGGTGCCTTCCATCTTAGCGGCGGGTCGTTCGTAGCACCGGTCCGGCGCGAATGACTTGGTCTGCTCGATCTTCTCAGGAGGCAGGTACGATAGCTTGTTAATCGTGCGGTCTAGAATAGGGATTTATTTAAAAAGACCACTACAACAGTCTTCAGCCTGGTTAAGAACGTATAGTTCTTCTTTCTTAGTGAAAATCTGCGTCTCTGTTCTACCAACAAAGTCAAAAGAGGTCTGGACTGTTTGATGAGTAAAATTTTCAAGTATTTTTTAATCGCAAAATACGCCGAAACAAAATGAGCAGTTTGATAATTTAAAAGGGTTAGTGAGTTTGTGCATAATAACTTTCAAAGGGCGTTTCGACGCAGTGGAACTTGGCAGGCGGCTTGCAGCTGTCTCGAAGCACGCATGGCTTCGGGACGTAGTCGTGGCGCTGCGTTGTAAGATTCTGCATGGGTCCCTGACCCCACATGTCGTGGTGGCACGGACGGATTGCCTGGGTCACGCATGTCGGGTTCGGTAGGTATGACAGCTGTAGAATATACAAGTTTTGGTAAGGATTTCACTTAAAGAATGAATAAGAATATAAAATGTTGATGCATGAAATGGTAGAAGCCGACCAAAGAAAGGATAGATGAACCGTGTGAGGAATGATAAATAGAGAATAAAAGGAGAAGTTAAATGATAGCATACGAGGGTCTAAGTAACAAGGCAAGTTAGACAAGGGCAGGATGATGGATGATTGCCTCAGAAAAAGCTGATTTTCCTATAAAAGCCGTGGCGTCATCTTTCTGAATTTTATATGGAAATCGGGTTAACGGCGAGTGAGTATATGAGGCAACCCTAAAAACCAGAATTAACAATAGCTATCACCAGAAAAGCATCGAGAAAATTAAGCTCCTCGAACCCAATAACATGCTAAAACTCTCTTAGGAACCCCTACAAAAATTACCATGCAAGTCCAGCGGGAACTTAAACTTAAATGAACAAACAGCCTTAGCTTTAGTTTAGGAATTTTTCGGAGTGAAATGAAGAGCAAGAACAAGAAGCTGACAGGCTAAATTACAATCTGGATATCAAATCAAATCAAAAATGTTTATTTGCAAGAAAATACGTCATTTTAAGGAAAGATTTTAATATGTCCTAAAAGTCAAAGTATTCTGCCTGCAAGCAAGCGTGCAAATAATTTAGATAGGTCGAAGGCACACTTCCGCATAATCCTCCTAAGATTACAGGCGTAATTTTTTGATATGTTATAATGGGTTGTGTTACCTTCTGCACAGTACAGCCTTCCATAGGCTCGCAGCTGGGCACCAGGTTGGGCGCCGGCTTGCGAGCCTCTCCGCGCAGGTTGCGGCACCCCTCCGTGGGCAGATACGACAGCTTGTACGTCGTGCACGACTCCACCGGCGCCTGGGGACGCATGTAGCAGCGACGCGGGGCGTACGAGTCCGGGATGCGGGGTTGTTTGTAACACTATGGAAAAATATAAAGTCAATAAGGTATAGATGCGGGGTTGTTTGTAGCACTGGAAAAATATAAAGACAAAGTAATAAGGTATGGGGCTTATGTTGTAGTTGGCATAAAACACCAGTTTTGTGACTTCTCGACGACTGCTTTTAACAGTTTTCATACTAAGCGTCTGCAGAGTGCAGAGTGTTGAAAATCGATTGTCGCTAGAAAAAACGGGAGTTGGCCTTACAACTGTAGGGCTATAGGCTTATTCTGTTATTATGATGATATCACCATGAGGAGACTAATTCAACGAGCCAAGAAGTTCATGCCTGCAGCCTGCCTCCCTTTAGCTAACCGACCTTTCTACGAATATCTATCATAGTGCAGCGAGTTTATAAAACACGTTTATATTTTTACAAATACACATAAGTAATGCTGCAGTCAGTGAAATATTTTTTATACTTATATTATATTATACTTTTCAAAATATCTCTTCTATTTTCACAAAGAAAACTTTTAAAACACTTTTCTGTCAGCTTTTGAGTAACCTTATATTTATCTGTTCCTGAAACTGTCCCCGGCGGGGTTTATTTTAATAAGGCCCCGAGTTCAAAGGAAGTTTCACTCCGGCCGAATGAAGTTATGTCGACATCTGAAAGTTTCTTACAAACTTGTAATGAATGTTATTTTTGTAACAAGAGCTTGCGGCCAATTAGGCTGACCTACGACCCAACTGGTCGCAGTCTCATCCTACGCTCATTTTTACTGTGTTCAGAAGATTTTTATTTTAGGAAAACCTACACGAAGCCTTCCACTTTTAATTTTTCACACTGGGTAACTTCCAACGTTTGAAAGCTAATGAGAGTGGGGCTTTGGTTTTTTTATGAATCGTTGCAGTTTGCAAAACTACAGAAACTTGTAAGCGGTGCCAGATCTTTGCTGCGTTTTTGGATGGCATTTGCTGTTGTGGTCCTAGTTGAAGCTTACCTTGGGTCGAACACAAGCATCAAATCCCTATGCCTACAGCATAGTCCTATAACTTGCACATACCGGTTTCACGGCGGGTTTCTGGCAACAGCAGCAGGTCCTGCAGGGGCAGGGGTGCTCCTGGTTACCGTCGATAAGGTGCCCGTCGCGCGGCCCCGACTTGATGCCCGCCGACGGGGCGCAGGGCGCCGCCGCCGGGCACGGTACGCAGCACCTGGAGCAACACAAGATGGAATCGGTCTATTATAATTTTGGTAAGTAGTTGGCGGAGTTAATTTCGTGCGTTATACAACATTATATTTTGCAATCGTAGTATAATCAATCTGTCGCCATGACCGCTAACACGACCTTTCTTTATCTAACACTAAACATCTAACGGGCCGCCTCCACGAGCGAGAGAATCGCGGCGATCCAATGTATTTCTATAAGAAAATATCGCCGTGATTCTCTCGCTCATGGAGACGGCCCAAAAGAGAGTGTATAGAAAAACGTGGCAAGGACAAAAATATCGCCGCGATTCTCTCGCTCGTGGAGACGGCCCAAAAGAGAGTGTATAGAAAAACGTGGCAAGGACGAAAATATCGCCGCGATTCTCTCGCTCGTGGAGACGGCCCAAAAGAGAGTGTATAGAAAAACGTGGCAAGGACGATAATATCGCCGCGATTCTCTCGCTCGTGGAGACGGCCCAAAAGAGAGTGTATAGAAAAACGTGGCAAGGACGATAATATCGCCGCGATTCTCTCGCTCGTGGAAGCGGCCCTAACGGTTAACGCACACTTATAAGCACTGCAGACTAGAATCACCTTATCGACTCGTCGCCAACCGGTTCAGCATCGCAGAGACAACGCCGGCTGGACGCCGTGCTTGTGATGGGTTGACGACAAGCTTGTGGTTGAGTAAAGGTGACGGTGGTGGCGACATTACGTTAATGAAGCGAAGGTTTGTCGTGACCGAGTGCCGATACCACTCCCTCCTTTCCTTGGAGTTCAGCCGTAAGAGGGCTGAACTCCAAGAAAGCGAGACGAAAGAGAAGAGATGTATTATAAACTACCAATAGAATTACGTTATTTACACTTCTCGTCTCCGCTTAGATTTTGTGGAAACGGTTGAGCATAAACGAGAGGAGACTGATGTCCTAACCTAATGCTTCAGCGATAAAGTTTAAAATCTGTTAAAGAAATTTGACAAATTGTAGTAGCTTGATGCTGGCGTCTGTACATAAGTGTGCGTTGGTAAAGAGTTTAATAGAAATAATCCTGTACGAGTTAAGGCAATAGGGTAGATGACAAAAAAAATCTAATTAGTCCGTCAGATAGATTTCCAAAAATTATTGGACAACTTTTTTTCAGGTAGAAGCCTGTTTGAAAAAAATGAAGACGAGACAATGAGTCGAAAACTCGTGAGACGTCACATTTGAGTACATTTTTTACTCAAATGTGACGACACAAGCCCCCACTCATGATCTTTGACACGTTTTATCTTCGTCAATTTTTATTAATTTGATAAAACAAAAAACACGTATCCAATATTTTTCGATAATCTAACTGACGGACTAAACAGAATCATGTTTTTTTAGTCAGTCAACATCCCTTTTCGGTGCTGTGTTTCTATCTGTGCGGTGACCTTAAACAATATTCGGCTGAAATGACGAGATAAACAGGAAGGATACACAAGATTATCAGTGAGCCCTTGACCTACAGTTGACGAAACAATAATATCAGTAATCAGTTGTCTTCGATAAGTGTGGCACGCCTCTCACATTCGTCTCAAATAATTAGTGCGTTTATTCTTTTGAGCAAAGTGAGATAAAGTGCATACGATTGGTAAGTCTGTGTGTGATAACAATGATAATACGAGTATTGATAAGTAAAAATGCATTTACATCAAAATAAGTACTAGGGTAGCAGCAAATGATTGCATGCATTTGGTATCTGAAGTGCAAGCTCTAGCTGATAGCTTTATCTATGCATTTACGATAGTAGAGTCACAATTATTTGCTGTCGATGACATCAATGGTACAGCATTTGATCAATATATTATAAGGACCAAATAATAGGAAATTTAGAATAGAATTAAATATGCTATTGTTTGCTTTTACATCTTGCTGCTAGACTAGTCACACAACGTAGAGAACCGTGTCGAAGTGTCTACCATTCCACTTGCAGTAAAATTATTAAAAAATTAAAGAAATATAGGTACTTACTCTGGCATAATTTTGTAATAAATCCTATACTAAGTTCACTGTACAAAAAAAATGTTACAAGTAAAAACTAAATCTAAAATATTAAAATGAACTGAAAATAATTTATAAAAACATTTCAGTCTAAAAATGGATCATATAAAAATAATGTCAGTTTTGATTGTTAGCATTTGTTTAGGGTTATTTTTTAAATATCTAGTCGGTCGCATTCCTTATTTGAAAGAAATACGTAAAAAGTTCCTAACACATAAATTATTATTCAAGAAAGTTTTAGAGCTCTGTAATACGTAAACCACTGATGAACGATGCGCGTTGAGCACTTTTTGGGTGAAGGAAAAATATTGAACTCATCGTCACGTAACGTAACTTGCGGTCACGCTTCGTAGCCGTTCGTAGCACTCGTAGCATCCGCTACGGCGTAGCACCACATATGCATGCGTGGGGCATAACCAGTGCTACGAATGGGGCGGGACCTGTGTACTTTTTGTTTTCACTTCTATCAGCAGTCCCCAAAGACTTTTTTTATAGAAATGACGGGGAGAACAAGTGCCTTTCAGTTTCGTTAAGGGACTAATAAAATTAAACCCTTTAAATAACACTTAAATGTTGATCCAAAAAAACATTCACAAAGAATAACTTAGCTTTTTCAACACATTTCACAATTTTACTTTGTAGTTAGAAAACGTGAAAATGTATTTGACGCGATATATTGTGTTCTACGGCCAAAGTTAAACTAGCAAGCCAGCTATGCGCAACAGAAAGTCGAGGGAATGAACCAAGAAACATGACTTCAGACTTAATATTACTCACCAGCAAAGCGAAATGAGTTTGTCAGTCTGTCAATTTTCTAGCTCATTTTTAACGTTGAATGCTACTGTTGGCGAGCCTACTCTCCCACCACTGCTTACCCCTTGAGTGAATACAGGCATGATATCATGCTATTTTATTTAAACTTTTGTTTATTATAGAAGCCGTGTGGTATCCGGCAGAGTAGAATAGAACCAACCCATTACACTCACGGGTGTCGTATAAGGCGACTAATGTCTGAGGCAGAACACCTTGCGCCTCCGTAGACCTGAGAATGGGCAGCAGCGTTCTCTGTTAGTCTTTCATCACTGCGGATTGGATATCGATCCAATCCGCCTGCCAAGCGTGGAGATTACGGCAAATTCCTCCCATCATGGGAGAGGCTTATGTCCAACAGTGGACGTTATGGACTGTTGTTGTTGTTGTTGTTGCTCTTTCCTTAATTTCTCTGCGTAGGTACCCCGACAATACATTATGAATCGTTTTTTATTACTAGAAAAATCGTCGAAAGGTCGTTTCGGGACAACTTTAAGACATTATTTCCGTTTTCGGAATTGGTTTTGAATAAATGTATGCGGGTTAATGACCTTTAATTCTTACTTATCTGGCGGAGACTATAGAATGGTCAAAACCAGGTTTAAGTCAGTCCCTAAATATAGTTTAATAAACAGCAAGAACGGGGTATTTAGCTTATAGATCAGGTACCAGACGGTATCAACACTGAAGGCAAGCCGGCGCCTTGCACCATGGATCGCGAGCCGTCTATATTTTCCGCATAGCACCAGTTAAGCTATTAGCACGTCTCTATCATAGATAGTTACTATGGCTTTTATAGATAACTAGGTTTTGTTCAAAGCTTTACGTTAGGCTTGAAGAAAAAGAAAAAGAAAAATTTAATTACTGTCACGCTGACGGTCGGTAGCACACGGTCGGTCGCGTTCGAGTATATATTGTTTTCTATATAGCACCATATTGTGACGCTGACGTCAGCGCCGACCGAGAGCCGTATTTTGTTCCCGCTGACATCACGACCGACCGACCGTACGCGACCGACCGTCAGCGTGACAAGAATTCAGGACTAAGGTTTGAATTACTGTCGCACTGACCGTCGACGACCGACTTAATACGGCTGAGCTGTCAGTTGCCGCTGACGTCAGCGGCGCGTATTAAGTCAAATTTGAACTTTATTTCTTCGCTGGCGTACGCGACCGACGATGCACGACCGACCGTCAGGGCGACAAGAATTCAGGCCTTAGTCAGAAATGGAACAGTACGTTTTGGGCTCTCTCTCAATACGTGGTATTGATTTTATAACGTGACTGACTCGTTGGTGTAGGGGTCGCAAGCATAGATAATACACTATAATACAAGAGTCGCAAGCGCGACTGTTGAGCATATCGTCCTGGGTTCGATACCCGGGTTGGCCAAAGTGTTATTGGGTTTTTCCATCAGAAAAGTCAGTAGCAGCCGCGGAGTCAGGATTAATGCCCGGTTGGTGGTAATAGTAAGCTCACCCGCTATTACATGGGACTGAAAAATAGCTTGCGAAAAGTGGGTGTACTATAAGCCCTTTGGGGTTTTGGGATCCTTTGGGGATTGTTTCTCTGAGACTTCGTCGAGCTTTATTGTCTCGGCGCTTTTCTTGTGGTCGCCACTGTTGATTCGGGTTTTCAGCAGTTACAGTGGTTTTGGAGTAGTGTGGCGTGCTTAACCCTTTGGGGGTTACAGGCGTGATGTTATGTTAAGTTCTTTGTGAAGGATATTTTCCGGGAAAGTACTGACCATCATCATATCTATTCGTGTACAGGCACATTAAACCTTTCCTTTGTCATTGAGACGGCTTTGCCGTGAAATTATGTATTGAATTACGCAACTGTTTTTTAATTAATAAACGTCATCTCTCAGTAGTCCACAAAATAATAACAACCACTCGGTTCGATCTTTAGGTTAAGCCGTGCTAGCCTAGGTTGGTCTGTGGATGGGTGACCACACGTTACATGCCGAGTTTCATTCGTGCTTCGGAGAGCACGTTGAGCTGTTGGTCCCGGCTGTCATTTGTAGATCTTTGACAGTCGTTACAGGTAGACAGTGGCCCAAAAAGTCGACAACCAGTCTTACTAAGGGGTATCGTACTACACAGTACTAACTGGGTTGTTTAGGTCAGATAGGCAGTCGCTCCATGTAAAATACTGGTATTCAGCTGTATCCGGTTAGATTGAATGCCGCCCCAACATAGTTGGGTAAAGGCTAGGCAGATTATGATGTAGACAGTAGTCCGGTTAAGCAGCCGACCTTGGTAGCCCTACTTAGGTGGTGGTCGGTTGCTTAACCGGACTATCTTTTGGATGCCTCGTAAAACCATAACTGTCTGGGCATTTTTTCTGGTATTGCAGATATTCATTGGAGCAAGTGACCCGGCCATCAGGTCAATCCTATCCCCACTTTTTCGAAAGCATATGGCTCGTTCAACCGCAACGTCAGAAAGATAGCTCTTATGGTAGGTACAGCCAATGAGCTCAGCCCTCTAATAAGTGCATACGTAATATACCTTATATCGGATAGAATGATACTATTGCGACGATAAAGGACTGTGTAGTTAATTGTGTCCTAAGTCAGTGTTGTTGCAACGGTTGTGGTGTTTAGACGTGTTTAAGTGTTTACTTACAATATTCAAGGTGAGTAGGTCTTATAAGTTATAATATAGGTGGCCAGTTTGTTTGTCTGTACACCAAATATCGTTGGTTAGTTTTTTAATTAAATTTTAACATGTTATGATTTTATTTTACTGCTTTAGCAAAAGAGTTAGACAAAATAATAACTTGATCAAAACACTTTACATAGCTTAAAATAACAAAATATGGACCAGTGCGTCTCAAAAAGTTGGTAATTAGGATTTATATTTTAGGCCTTTCATAATTTATTTACGGATAACAATACATTTTATTTAGAATATTTAGTGGTAATTCCGCAAAAAAGAAAAATGAATAAAATGAGCAATTTTCCCATTTCTAAATATGCTGATGCACAGCATATTTTTGCGGGTGAGAGGCTGGTGCTGCACCCTGCATCCATCCTGGATCTCCTTCGAGGAATTCGTCATCTGCCTAGCCTTTTCCCAACTATGTTGGGGTCGGCTTCTAATCTAACCGGATGCAACTGAATACTAATATTTTATATGGAGCGACTGCCTATCTGACCTCCACAACCCAGTTAGTACTGGGTAATACGCGACCCCTTGGTAAGACTGGTTGTCAGACTTTTTGGGCCACTGACCTGTAACTTCTTCGCGGAATTAACACTGAAAATTTTGCATAACAATGCCATGGGTTTCCGCAAAGTAACGCCTGATTTTATAACTTATGGATACGTATTCGTTAAACAGAACCAATTAGGCTATGTTAGGCATAGGTACATATAAGGAAACTATGAATTTAATCAGTTTGCGCTTTCGGGATTCGAACCAGTTATTCTCCGTTATCGCTAACAGCAAATTAAATTATTAATAATACTAATAATTTTAATTATTGAATTAGTAGTAATAGAGCATGTTATAAATTAGTAACCGAAGGCTACTAGGAAGTTATTAGCATAATAATTAATTCACACAATTTACTAGCTTAATAGATGATACTAATTTTTAAAACCAGCCAAGTGTGTGTCAGGCCACGCGCAGTATAAGGTTCCGTAGGAGCTTATTATTAAAAAATGAAAAATAATAGATATAATAGATCAAATTTGACATCAGTGTCAGTTTAGCAACTACAGCAAATACTTCATCTTAGTTACTTTAGAGGATTTATTCTAAGGATTTTGAATTTTGGTACAAAATTATCCAACACCCAAGTTCAACGACTATTAGTGCTAAACTAATAAAGTTATCTTAACCGCTATAATTTTCCTTTAAAGTTCATGAAACGTACTATCATCATGAATTTTTCCAGATTTTTCAAGCCGCTGCCCTGCTGGAACAAATATTTGCATTTTAATATTTTTCAAGTTACATATATCGTAAATGCAGCATTCAATTGAAAAATAGGATTAGCAACCCATAAGTCATTTTAAAAGACCTATTCAACGATACACCACACGATGGGAAAGACGACGAAAAAAAAATCATCCCTACTTCACATCTCTATGGGAGCTATACCCTAAAAAAATATTTTTCAATTTCAATTCGATTTCACCACTTTGTCGGCGTAATTGATATACACTCCTCTACTAACAGTCTCTGAGCAAAACCTCGGACAGACGGACGGACAGACGGACGGACACACGGACATGACGAAACTATAAGGGTTCCTTGTCAGGACTGAGGAACCCTAAAAAAGTACTCAATTATTACCAGACAAGCTTATAATTTGCGAAATTATTTTTGTGTATCTGTGTTTTTGTTGCCTTTTCCCAACACAGTTGGGAAAAGTTAAGTTTTATTACAGACGCTGATTGTGAATGTCGCCTATAATGGTAAATATGAGAAGGTGAGAGCATTATTAGACAGCGGATCACAAAGGTCGTATGTGAAAGCTGCAGTGGTCAAGAAATTGGGGCTGCGGCAGACTGGCACAGAGAAGATAGGTCATATGTTATTTGGAGGTGTAGAACAACCAGCAAAGGTATATAAGTGCTTTGAATTAGAGGTGAGTAGTTTAGACAACTCATTTCATGCTAAGATCAATGCATTACAACAGGCTGATTTATGTGGGCACCTACCAAAAGTTAAGAATGTGGCATTGTCTAAGAAATTGCGAGACTTAAATATTAAGATCAGTGATTTTCAATTTGCAGACACTGAAATTGGTCTCTTGATTGGGTCTGATCATCTTGGGTCCATAGTTAGTAACGAATTGGTACATTTAGATGACAACCTGATGGCTGTCAAAACCAATTTAGGATGGACATTACAAGGCCCAATAAATAATTTAAATTCAGTCAACACTAATAGTGTTTCATGCTTTTCGAAAACAAATCTTTCTGATTTGTGGAGTGTGGAGTTATTAGGTATTCAAGACCCCTATGAAAAGCAGTGCAAGCACGTTACTGAAACTGAAGTTCTTAAAAATTTTAACAACAACATTTCAGTGAATGCAGAAGGCCGTTACAATGTGTCACTGCTGTGGAAGGAAGGGTGTCCGAAGCTCAGCACTAATTATGAAGTAGCATCTAAGAGGCTGGAGTCGACTACGAAGAAATTGAAGTTGACAGGTAACCTAAATACTTACAATCATGTCCTACAAACTTGGGAGAAGGATGATATTATTGAGAAGGTTACATATGATAATATGGAAAAGGGTCACTACTTACCTCATCACGGTGTCATAAAGCCACATAGTACTTCAACTAAAGTGCGCCCTGTGTACGACGCGTCCACAAAGGACCGAAATGGGTGGTCACTGAACAGTTGCTTGGATAAAGGTGTTAATATGATAGAATTGTTACCGAAATTATTAATACAATTTAGAAAGGGTGCTTATGGAGTTGTCTCTGATATAAAGCAAGCGTTTTTACAAATATGTGTTATAGAACAAGACAGAGACTATCTTAAGTTCCTTTGGTGGGAAGATATAGAGACATGTGATAAAATAGTGACATACAGACATAAGAGAGTTGTTTTTGGAATCACTTGTAGTCCATTTTTATTAAGTGCAACTTTGAATTATCATTTGGATTTGTGCACAGAGGCCTACGAGAAGACAGCAACTAAATTAAAAGAGTCATTCTATGTTGACAACTGTGTAGCGAGTTTTGATAGTATTGATGAACTAAATACCTTTATTACAGAATCAGCTACCATAATGAAAAGTGGTATGTTTGATCTGCGTGGATGGGTAACAGCTCCTCATAGAATAGACGACACAGTTTCAATTTCAGTATTGGGAATGACATGGAATACATTGGAAGATGACATACAATGTAATGTGAGCATAAATGTATCTTCATCAGAACATATAACAAAGAGGTATGTGATCTCTGTGGCTCAACATGTGTTTGATCCACTGGGATTAGTTTGTCCAACAACATTAATCCCCAAGCTTATTATGCAAAAAATCTGGGAACTGAACCTTGACTGGGATGAAGAAATACCTTCCAATTTGGCACAGGAATTTAAGAATTGGTTGAAAACAGCTTATTTAATCAATCAATGTCGTATTCCAAGACGTGTATCAGTTGCACCTATAGAAGAATGTGAGACCAGTCTGCACATATTTAGTGATGCATGCCAAACATCATATGCTGGCTGTGTGTTCTTAAGAACACGAAAAGATAAAAATGTACATGTACAACTCATTTTAGCAAAGAGTAGAGTGGCTCCAGCTAACAAGAAGATGTCATTACCTAGATTAGAACTTATGGGCGCTCTTATCGCATCTCGGTTATATAAAGAAGTTATGGAGTCTGGAATATTGGCTCAATGTAAGAAATACAAAACCTATTTTTGGACTGATTCAGCAGTAGTGTATGCATGGATAAAAAGACAAACACAATGGAAACTATTTGTATCCAATAGAGTTAAAGAAATATGTACAACTACAAATCGCAATGATTGGCACCATTTACCAGGTGAACACAACCCAGCTGATTTGCCGTCGCGAGGATGCAATGCACAAAGATTATTAGAAAGTCGGTGGTGGGAAGGCCCTACTTGGCTCAAAAACAGTATCGAAGCTTGGCCCAAATCATCGGTAGGTGACCTGAATGACGCCTGTGAAGAGTTGGTGCGTGCTGAAATTAGTACGAAGGCTGTAATTTGTACCGACGTCACAACTGTTCCATTTAGTCGGAGGTTAATGTATTTTTCTAAGTATAACCGTATAGTCAGACTTGTAGCATGGATTTTACGCATGAGTTGTAAAGTAAGAAAGAAATTTAATGTACATGGATCAGATATAGCAAATGACGAATATATAAATGCAGAGAATTCGTTGATAAGATTGTTACAGAAAGAAGATTTTACTCAAAAAGGTTTACCGAAGAATCTAAACACAATTATGGATGGTGAAGGACTAATCAGAGTAAAGACAAGATTGGAGTTGAGTCATGAAGATAGGAAATTCGTGAATCCAGTACTGTTGCCTGGCAGAAATGAAATAATACAACGGCTAGTACGACAGCGACACGAAAAACTTAATCATGCAGGGACACAGCTCTTGTTGTCAAATCTCAGAAATTGTTTCTGGATTTTGAACATAAGACGTCTCGCCAAGAAGATCGTGGCGCGATGCGTAGTATGTAAAAGGGACAAATGTAAACACTATGAAGTTCCTGAAGCGCCGTTGCCTGCGGACAGAGTTGAAGCATCTGCAGTCTTCCAGGTGACGGGGATAGATCTTGCAGGACCATTATATCTTCGTAATCAAGAAAAATGCTGGATAGTGCTATTTACATGCGCTACTTACAGAGCAGTACATTTGGAATTGGTAGATTCCTTATCTACTAACAGCTTTTTGATGGCTCTACGTCGTTTTATAGCACGAAGAGGTCGTACGAATGTCATTTACACTGATTGTGGTAGTAATTTTCAGGGTTCAGCTAATTTATTGAAAGAAATAAATTGGTGTGAAATCGAGGCTGCGACAGCGATCGTTCCACCGCCAATCAAATGGCGGTTCTTACCACCCAGAGCACCTTGGTGGGGAGGATGGTGGGAGCGTCTTGTCAGGGTAGTAAAGGATATGTTACGGAGAATTTTGGGTAAACAGACTGTAACATGGATTGAGTTGTCGACGTTACTTTGTGAATGTGAAGCAGTCATAAATAGCCGTCCATTGACATATGTAGCAACAGACGACTACTCATTAAAACCGCTCACTCCCATGATGTTTTTGCATCCTCTACATTCTACAGATACACCTGATTTGGATCAAATAGATTCAAATAATATTAATATTCGTTATCAATATTTAAATAAATTACGAGCCGATTTTAGACAACGTTTTAGAAACGAATACTTAGCCTTGCTTTGCAGTAGAAACAAGTGTGTACCAAATTTTCCTAAAGTTAATGACATTGTTCTAATTGAGACAGATTCCAAGAGATTATATTGGCCTTTAGGAATAGTAAAAGAATTGTTAACAGGTGCTGATGGACACAGCAGAGCCGTAAGAGTACAGACTGCGAATGGTGAATGGGTACGAGCTTGCCAAAAGCTTTATCCTCTGGAACTATCAGCTGTTTCCGATGAGTGGCGTAGAACAGGCAGCAACACAGGTAAGCCTGAGACTTGTTTACCTAATGAGGATTTGAACTCCCGTGGAGCGTCGAACTCAGACTTGGACAACTTGACTCAACCGCCCTCCGTGGTCACTAGACACGGAAGAGAGATTAAAGTGCCAAAACGATTTTTAGAATAGTAATTAAATTTGTCTGCTCCGATTCTGTTGTTGCTGTATCCCGCATATTATGTTACGCGTCCACATAGTATTGCAGTACCTTATTGTTATTTTAATGACCATTTAATTTATTGTTAAATGTGTATGTACCTATGAATGACTAATTATTTTGACATAATATTTTATGTGACATTGTATTTTTTACACAATTTGAATTTATATATCACGGCAGGGAAAGCTTAGAGGAACACTGTCCCCAAATTATTGGCGCCATTCGCCACCATATTGTCTTTCAGTCATCACATCGCCTTGCGATACGATTCTTCATTGTTGATAGATAGATAGATGGGTATTTGAAATCACACACAGCACTTGACTCAAATTCCAAACGTTTATTTCTATTAAACCATAAGTACAGAAACTGATTAACTTTCTAGAGTTGAGTCGTCCATTCGCAAATTATTATGGTTGAGGAGAAGAAACTCTTCACACTATTTTAAATTGTATTACAGATCGTTCACTTCATTAAACACTTAAAATTACTTAGTATTTCAATTGTTTTTGCTAATCGTAAGCTAACGTGACGGATCGTTGCTCCCTGTCTGTTCTGAGTGGGCGGAAGTCCTCCACACAGTACAGGTAACTCATTACATAATAAATTTATTAAAACTTACAAACAATACTAGAGTAATTCATAATTAATTATTTTAATAATTAAACAATACCAATATTCACAAATGCAAAGGTTTTATCAAGTTAAAGCTAATTAGTCGCATCAATACTTTTTACAACAATATTCAATCTTGTTTTAAAACCATTTCCGGTAAATCAAAGTATTTAGTACAAAGAACACCTACGAAGTCTTTCACTAATAAATTGTTCTGTAAAATAATCTTGTTACTTTTTAGTTTGTAATTAAATTAGATAATCTGATTTAGTTGTAGTTTCAAATTATTAATTGATTTATTGATCAAATCGTATTCGGCCTGTAGTGTTGCCTCATAAAAATCTTGTGTCAAAATGAACAATAATAATTACAAATCCAATGTCATAAAATACTTGCTTATCATAATTTTAACTATAGATTTAGCTAAAGACTTACTGAGTCTTTAGCTAGACTTTTGTTTAATAAATTACTATTTGAAACCACGAACTATCTAAGTGCTAGTTACGCCAATAGATGGCGCTTAACTCATTTGTCAAGTGATGTAATAACTGTACCACGAAGCAGAGATGGCAGGTTCATGGAATAGAATTATGAGTGTTAATAATTAGATTAAATCTTAGCAGATAGAGCCTCTTGCGGCGACACGGCCATTCTGATCGGCGGTGCGCGCTCTGCACCTGCCGTCGCCGTCAGTATGTGGAGTTTCGTGGTTGTTATCTGAAATAGTGGAGATTTTTGTCGGCAGATTATTGTTGCTTTTATTATTATCCTACAATGTTCATTGAATTGTAGGATTTGGTAATAGAAAGTGTCAGTCAACATAGAAAGCTAGTTATAGATCAGGCATCTATTCAGTTTTCCTTGTATTCAAAATTAAATGCGTTTATGTATCACCTAGACATACACACAGTCATAGAGTTAATCTGCTTGAAATTTTTATTTAATCTTTTAGTAGTGTTTAGATTGAAGCTGGTATGAGCTGCTAACTGAATAAAATGTTGTAGCCTGAATTATCAAATAACATTAATTGAATTGAGGTTATTGATTTTGTTTAATCAGCTAACAGCTGAATAAAATATTGTTGCTTCAATTGTCCAACAATATTCGTTGAATTGTTGTTTAGTATCAGTTAGTTTGCAAGCAGTTTTGCAACTTGTATTTGAGTTTGTTGATGCTAAAAGCTATTTGTTAAAAATAACAGCTTGGTATGAGTTTGGGTTTTTAGTTATCTTCAGAACCTTGTAATAGATCTACTGTCTACTAGATTTGTCTTAAATAAAATTATTGATTGCTTTAGATAGTCTGTAATTTGTATTTGTTAAGTGTAGTGTAAGTAGCATGTTTTTATTTGTTCATTCTCACGGGAAGGTAATGCTCTGTGATAGACACAAAGTCTTGGATTTGACAGGATAAAAGGATAGGATCAGGAACACCGCTCTGTGATAGACACAAAGTCTTTGATTTGACAGGATTAAAGGGTAAGGAGTTTAGGACCATTGCTCCGTGACAGGCACGAAGTCTTTGATTTGATAGGATATAAGGAACCAGGCTCTGGGCGTTAGTACGCCGTGGACCCAGCAGGATAACATGAGAGTATTGTTTATCAGTTGCCTCCACGGCTGCTGATAGGATCATTAGTATTGTTCATTATCAGTGGCCTCCACGGCTACTGATAGGATAATTTGTAGTGTTCATTATCAGTGGCCTCCACGGCACTGACAGTATTTGTTTGATTTGATGTGAGTGTTTGTATTACTCATTGCGCTTGTTGTTTCCTCCACGGATACCAATAGCTTGTGAGTTTTATTTTTATTTTCTTAGTTACTGTTAGGAGTACTACTATTTTGTTATTACTTTTGTAAATAGTTGCTTACAACTGGCAGGATTATAAAAACCATAATAATCAATGTGTAGGTAGGTTGATTGGGCTATTGTATTAAGTCTATTGTTGTAACACTGTAGGTATCAGTGGGGAAGTGTAAGAAGTAGTTTGAAAACTCCTCACCTTTTATGTTAGTTTATGATGTGAGGACACTGTAACAGTCATCCCTGGTTGGCTGTTCTCATGCTGTTCCCCATTTTATAGCTCCATAACTGGCGACACGGTCATCTGTTCACCAGGCTGCAGTCCTCGAAGTTGTTCATTTTTTAAATTGTTCATTGAGTCACATTTTTAAGTGACCTTGCTCCATTATCATTTGCTGGGGAAGCGGTTAATTCCAAACTTGATGTCTTCACTATCTTGGAGTGACTGGGTGCATAGAGTTTTAGAAGAACTTGAGTCTTCTTTATAGTTGCTCTCAATTTTGTTTCAATTTCTTTGATAAAAGGTATCATTTCTTCTATGATAAGACAATTGCCTGGAACCTGAAATGTGAGAAGTCATGCAGGTAAATAACATAACATCACGCATGTTGTCCCTGAAAGGTTCGGCTGAGGAATAACTAATGGTATGCCAAAATTTATTTTGAAGTCCCATGTAATAGGGGGCAAGCCTTATTGCCATCAACCAGGCACAAAACTGGACTCTGTGCCTGCTACAGAGAAATTCCTAATGGAAAAACCCAACAACACTGCCTGACCTGGGAATCGAACCCAGAGCCTTATGCTCAACAGTCACGCTTGCAGCCACTAGACCAACAAGGCAGTCAGTGCAAGTAAATATTAATAATAGTGTAATGTCTACACTAATAGTGAAGTGTGTAGGTACATAACATCACACCTGCAATCCTTGAGGGGTTAGGCAGAAGTGAAAATAATAAATCCACACTTTGCCTAAGCCTCTAGTTTAGCGATATGGCTATTTGCCATTCATATGATTGGCCAGCTACTGAGAAATTCCTGATGGAAAAACCCAATAACACTCCGACAGGCCAGGGAATCGAATCCAGGTCCTCATGCTTTAATAACAGGGCTCATGATCACTGGACCAACAAAGCAGTCCTACTATTGTTAAAATTAGTTGGAGTGATAAGTTATAGAGTCGGTAATAAGTTGTTTTGAAGAGTTAATTAAACTAAGATGGGAAAGTTAAACTGATCAGAACTATTTTAAGAACACTATTCGTTGTGTAGTTGCACTGACAAAACATTCACATTTTAATAACACATCAAAAGCTTTGCTTCGTTGATACAACACGCTAAGATTTCATTGTCATAACTTGTTGAACTGAAATTTGTTTGACATTTCATAAGTTGTCTTGTTTTATAAATCAGTTTCTTAACAAAGTGTTTTTGTATGAATCTTGCAACATGTTGTCCAATACAAATGTTTTCAAATTTGCATAATTATTTGAAAAGCCCTCAACGTTGCACTTAACGCAAACAATATCTGATTGTGAGGTATAAACTTATAAGTGTGAATGAAAAGTCAATAACAACGTCTTAAATTTGTTACTACTCATTTATCTAATTACATAGTAGTAATTAAAAAAGTTAATTCATGGTTTTAGTTTCTGACACATCATTACTGGTTATATTTCAAAAACCATTGATTGCTTATTGAGTGAATTAAATGGAGTGTTTTTATTTCACTTCCACAGGTGTCAAGTTACCATAACCAGCATGGGATGTGTTAAGTAATAATGTTATCTGTAAAAATTCCCTACAGTAACAAAATACTAAAATAAATGAAACAAAATACTTCCCGGGATTGATGATCCATTAGCAGGTTTATTTATTGATAATTATGCTTTCCCGGAGTCCAATCTTTGTTTATTCTGCTTCGGTCATTCTGTGCTGTACATGTTGGCAATTTTGAGTGCAATAAATGAAGTTTTCCATCACAACTTCATTCTTTGTTTACCAATATAAATTGCATTTTCAGAATGTGTTCTTATGATTTGTTTTGGGTCAAGTGTTGCAATAAATTATCATGTTGGTATCTGTCAGCCACTTGGATGAAAATGCAGCCAACTCTTTGGCTATCTTAGTCTTCCTAAGTATCTTCTTGTCTATCAGTTCATTGCCACTTAACACTGTATATTGGCTGTGGCAGCATAATAAGTCGCTCTCTCTTGAAAAGCTTCGTGGTGACCACTTCGGTGAAAAATTCTTTGCCACGCCTTCGGCCATGGTCACGAAAGCAAGAGTTCTAGTTCGGTAGTTGCTTGTAATTGTTCTGGATGTCCGGCACTGTGAGCAGCGCGCAAGAGCTATCACCTCTTCTGATATCACGGCAGGGAAAGCTTAGAGGAACACTGTCCCCAAATTATTGGCGCCATTCGCCACCATATTGTCTTTCAGTCATCACATCGCCTTGCGATACGATTCTTCATTGTTGATAGATAGATAGATGGGTATTTGAAATCACACACAGCACTTGACTCAAATTCCAAACGTTTATTTCTATTAAACCATAAGTACAGAAACTGATTAACTTTCTAGAGTTGAGTCGTCCATTCGCAAATTATTATGGTTGAGGAGAAGAAACTCTTCACACTATTTTAAATTGTATTACAGATCGTTCACTTCATTAAACACTTAAAATTACTTAGTATTTCAATTGTTTTTGCTAATCGTAAGCTAACGTGACGGATCGTTGCTCCCTGTCTGTTCTGAGTGGGCGGAAGTCCTCCACACAGTACAGGTAACTCATTACATAATAAATTTATTAAAACTTACAAACAATACTAGAGTAATTCATAATTAATTATTTTAATAATTAAACAATACCAATATTCACAAATGCAAAGGTTTTATCAAGTTAAAGCTAATTAGTCGCATCAATACTTTTTACAACAATAATCAATCTTGTTTTAAAACCATTTCCGGTAAATCAAAGTATTTAGTACAAAGAACACCTACGAAGTCTTTCACTAATAAATTGTTCTGTAAAATAATCTTGTTACTTTTTAGTTTGTAATTAAATTAGATAATCTGATTTAGTTGTAGTTTCAAATTATTAATTGATTTATTGATCAAATCGTATTCGGCCTGTAGTGTTGCCTCATAAAAATCTTGTGTCAAAATGAACAATAATAATTACAAATCCAATGTCATAAAATACTTGCTTATCATAATTTTAACTATAGATTTAGCTAAAGACTTACTGAGTCTTTAGCTAGACTTTTGTTTAATAAATTACTATTTGAAACCACGAACTATCTAAGTGCTAGTTACGCCAATAGATGGCGCTTAACTCATTTGTCAAGTGATGTAATAACTGTACCACGAAGCAGAGATGGCAGGTTCATGGAATAGAATTATGAGTGTTAATAATTAGATTAAATCTTAGCAGATAGAGCCTCTTGCGGCGACATATACATATTGACTTAGTAGGTACGTAAATTTTAATAATTATTGAATTTAATGGAAATGATTTTTATGTGTATTGTAATGTAAATTAGTGAATGACTAATACCTATATCTATTGATATATCAATATTCCTTTGTTGGGCGGTGGGAGGATGTTGTAGATACTATGGTATCATTTAATGTAGAATATTTTTAACGCTTGCAACACTGTACTGACTGTCATAATTCACTGCAATATAAGGACTTTTACAAAATGGACGCGTATATTTTATTTTGACAAAATCATGAAGCTTGCGAAGATAAAAGGGTGATTTACGGGTGCTTGTGTCTCCCTCTGCTCAGCCGCTCAGTCTTCGATCCATCACACCCTTATAGTTTCGCCATGTCTGTCCGTCCGTCCTCGCTTAATCTCTGTGACCGTTAGCACTAGAAAGCTGAAATTTGGTACCAATATGTATATCAATCACGCCGACAAAGTGGTAAAATAAAAATTGGAAAAAAATGTTTTATTAGGGTAGCCCCCCTATATGTAAAGTGAGAGTGTTTTTTTTTTTATTTCAACCCTAACGTGTGATATATTGTTGGAAAGGTATTTAAAAATGAATAGGGGTTTCCTAAAATCATTTTTTGATAATGTCAATAATTTCGGAAATAATCGCTCCAAAAATATAAAACAATGTGTGTGTCCCCCTCCAACTTTTGAACCATAAGTTTAGAAAATATGAAAAAAATCTGAAAAGTAGAACTTTATAAGGACTTTCTAGGAAAATCATTTTGAACTTGATGGAAACAACAGTTTTTGTACAAAAAAGACAAAAAGTTGTACAAAATAATTTCTGGACTAAGTTTGTAGTATATTCGTATATGCAAGCATTTTTACATAATGGATACCTTTAAACTCATAAGTGGGGGACACTTATTGTGACGGACGGGAAACTACGGAACCCTACACTGAGCGTGGCCCGACACGCTCTTGGCCGGTTTTTGTGTTTCTGATTACTATTGTTAATGTAATGAACCATAGAAATAAAAATATTTCTCATTCATTTATAACTGCCACATTGGTTTAGTGGTCGTAAACGCGACTGATGAGCATGAGGTTCCAGGTTCGATTCCTGGGTCGGGCAAAGTGTTATGGGGTTTTTCCATCAGGAGTTTCTCAGTAGCAGCCACAGAGTCTGGATTTGTGCCCGATTGATGGCAATACGCTCGCTCCCTAATACATGAGACTTAAAACATAACAGGTGAAATGTGGGTGTACTATAATTTAGGTACCTGAAGGCGTGATGTTATGTTATGTTTTACCAAAATCCATTCAGTGGTTTTGGGTGAAAGAGTAACAAACATCCATCCATCTTTACAATTCGCTTTTATAATAGTAAGTAAAATAAACAAATGGGTCTTTCCTACCTAAAGTAACTTTATCCACCAAAATCATAAGCCTTCCTTTTGGCTTTAACGTAGTCGGGTATAAATAAATAAATAAATGAATGATTAAATAAATAAATAAGTAAATAAATAAATAAATATCGCTAGACATTAACACACAGCGCCATTTAGTGCCACACTAAGCAACGAGGCTAGTGTCGTGGACACCAGATAGTTGATATACTACACAGATTAAAAAATAAATAAGACTGCACAAAATGCTCCCGGTCCTTTATTAAACGGCGACTCAATACCAATTTAGTTCAATTGAAAGGCAAGCTACATTTCTTGACCAATTTGTTCTGTTACTTGATTTTATCAGAAAGTGCATTCATGTTATCGTACAATGTAGTCACATTTTAAAACATTTTTATCTTACTACTATTACTGCACTTGGCAGGTTAGAGGGTCTAACATCGCGTCCCTGGTTTTCATAACTGCTTTTGTTGTTAATGCAGACAAAAAAAGGTTTTAACAACATCAGAAGGTTGCGTGTTCAAATCACGTCGGGGTCACCAATTTTGTGTGCGTGTAGATATTGTCATTAGGGTGTGTGTGTGTACGGAGGGAAATGAAATGCTGTGGAACTCGAATATTTCTTTACTTGCGAAACGTGTTACAAATATTCCAATGGAGTAGTTGATTAGGTTGCAAGCGCGTCTATAGTTTAAGGTGGTTACGGGCCGCCGAGAGCTGCACATACGACGAATACAAGAAATCAGCGGTCCTACACGTTTAATAGATAAGTTAAATATACATAAGACCACATCAGCATTCCACGAAGGGCTAGATAAATATACACAGCTGTATTATCTAAAACCTCCTCATACCGTCATGTTAAGACCCGTATAAAAAGGGGTGAATTTATTACTATTAGCCGGGCACACATCTAGACATCAAGCTGCGAGATACTGAGCTTGCACTAATGTGAATTTACGATCTCATGCTCTGCAAAATAGAGGAGCTCGTGGCTAAATAATAACAGCCGCTCTTCAGGTTATGCCGTGCTTGCCTAGGTTGTTCTGTAGATGGGTGACCATCCATTATATACAGAGTTTCCTCCGTGACTCGGAAAGCATGTTAAGCATTTAGTCCCGGCTGTCATTTTTAGATATTTGACAGTCATTACAGGTAGTCAGTGGCCCAAAAAGTCTGACAACCAGTCGTACCAAGATGTATCGTATTACCCGGTACTAACTGGGTTGTGGTGGTCAGATTGGCAGTCGATCCATGTAAAATACTGGTATTCAGCTGCATCCGGTTAGACTGGAAGCTGACCCCAACATATTTGGGAAAAGGCTAGGCAGATGATGATGCACTTTGTGACCACTAGACGAACGGGGCGTCAGGATGACTGTGTATTCCTAACCTTGTGTTCACATTGTTTTAGCCGTTACTAAACAAAGATGCAGTGTGACTGTGACTTCGTGACGACGGATAACGAGGAGCTGGAAGCGCACTACGACAACTGCAGCATGGTGTGGGATGAACTGCACCCGGGGAAGCCGCGCCCCAAGTAAGTAGCATGGCATAACGTCGTTGAAGATCTAACACCACGTAAGTCAAAAATTGCAGCTTTACAGGAGAGTGCAAAAATTGCATAAATACAAAACCTTTATCTGTTAGTGAAGTAGACACAAATGGCGTCAGACCGATTCGGTCGGGCTTCACAGACAAAGGGAGTAATGGTATAATACCATTTTATAATTTATTTTCATTACAAATTAGATAGAGACATTGCTTGTTACTGTGATTGGCTGAATCAACGCGTCTTCCGATTCTCTAACGGCAGCAAAAATCTAAATGACAAAACCGCCTCAAATGACTTACGTGGTGTTAGAACTTCAACGACGATAAGTAGCATTTTAACGTTCCCACTGCTGGGATACAGGCCTCTACTTTGTGTGAGCGAGAGGGTCGTAATCCACCACTCGGGCTCAGGAGGGTTGGTGAATGTACGATGTCTTCGAATTATTGGTTCTAAGACATGCTGGTTTCCTCATAACGTTTTTCTTTCACCCTTTTGAGAACGGTATTGAACCTAATTAGGTTCAATACCGTTCTAACCTAATTAAACACAAATTAAAGCGTCTATCTAGGTTCAAACCTGTAACTTATAAGTCGGCTGTTACCACTGGTCCACTGGCACTGCTCTATACAAGTGGGTTATTCCCAAAGTACTCCATTTCCTTTGAACTTCAAATATAAGAATCTCATACATTAATTCCCAAGTTACTCTAAGGAATTATTATTATTTAGAAATACTTGTCAATTTGTTCCCATTTGGCTCTAAGCATGCGCAGAACAGACCAAGTCAGGAGAAAGACTTGTTTAGCAACTTGACCACTAAATTCTGTCCGCCAACAGCCTCTTTTTAGTTGCAGTTTCATGAAATAACTAACTATTACGGCAATAAGGCGTACTGTGTTAACTTGATGAACAATTTTCACTGTCTGTACATCAGGTGACATACTGGTCATATGACATGATACGTGGAAACAAATAATTGTTATTATGGTAATGGTAGAGTGAATACAATACATATGCTTTCTCTTTTCTTTTTTCTTATTATAACAGAAATATTCTCGTGCACAGTAATGCAACAAACTTTGTACAGCTCGTAAATTAATTCGGTATAGATAAATCAGATCTCGGAGCTTTGTATACAAGATAAAACCTGCTTTCAGATAACCACTGTGTTTGCAAACTGATAACGAGGCAAATTAGTAATTTCATGTTCTAGTAATAACACGGGTTAAGCTTGCGGAGATCGGGATGGGTAATCAATAATTCATAGCATATTGAGTACCGTCCCTGCCTCCCGGAGAGCATGTTAAATCTTTAGCACTGGTTGTCATTGTCAGCAGGACGACAGCCTGACAACCAGTCTTACCAAGTCAAAAGGTACCGTGTTACCCACTAACGGACGTTTTCTATAACTTTCTTACGTCTAACTGTTAGTCGCTACGGCTATCGGTGTTTCTATATAAACAAAGTTAGCTTGAAATATCCTATCTGCATCACCTACCTGTCACTTGATTCATAGAAAAAAATCAAAGAAAGCTTTTCCATGACGTTTTGTTTCTAACGGTCCGTAAGCTAAATGTCAAACAGACAGAGATAGCAACCTACCGATACCTGTTACAACAACAACAACAACAACAGCCCATAAGGTCCACTGCTGGGCATAAGCCTCTCCCATGATGGGAGGAATTTGCCGTAATCTCCACGCTTGGCAGGCGGATTGGAGATCGCAGTGATGAAAGACTAACAGAAAACGCTGCTGCCCATTCTCAGGTCTACGGAGGCGCAAGGTGTTCTGCCTCAGACATTAGTCGCCTTATACGGCACCCGTGAGTGTAATGGGTTGGTTCTATTCTACTCTGCCGGATACCACACGGCTAATACCTGTTAGTAAGTTATTAAAAATGGTCGTAACTGGGTCGTGGAGGTCAGATAGGCAGACTCTCCATATATGTACTGGTATTCAGCTGCATTCAGTAAGACTGGAAGCCTAACATAATCGAGAAAAGGCTAGACAGATCATAAATGATTCCGTAAATCATTGTAGCCTATCAAATGGTGTCCCTCATGTTATGTATGTTTCCAGGAACAGCGATGGCACTATGAAGCTGCCAAACAAACACCTGCAAGACCTGGACGTGGACATCCTGTATCATCTGGGATTTGACACACACAACTATGACCTTCCTGCCTTGTTTGGCGACGTTAAAGTAAGACCTATCTTTAGGCTGTAGAGCGAAAAGCTTGAGGCCACTACAGGAGCTAAACGCGAGTTTTATAATGCAAAAAAGCATATGATTTACTGCAATAAACGAAACCAGAAAAATATATGATATTCTTCAGGATATATGCTAGTATGATAGTGTTTTGAAATCATAATACAACTAATTTTACTCGAAAACAAAATCAGTAAAATCTCTAAAAACTTCTTTTCACGAGTAAACCAGTAAAAAACGAGTAAAATACATGCGATCATTGTGTTTTTTTGGCAATTAATATTCTACAAGCAACATGATAGTGAACAGAGTGTGCATGATAGTGTTTCATTTTTTTAGTTAAATCAATAGATTTTTTGTAAATCGCAAAAAAACACTCATTTCGCACTATTCGGCCCGCAATGACTGACGTAACAACCACTTTGTAGTCAGGCCCGGATTTAGGGGGGGGAAAGCCGGGGCCTATGCCCCGGGTGGCAAGTTTAGGGGGCGGCAAATTCAAGCTTGGCAGACATATGGTCAAACTTGCGATAATGATGAGTTGTAACGATACAACTCATTGATTTCTGTTGAAGACTGGAAAACTGTTCCTGTTGAAGAAGAAGGAGCGCCCTGCAGACACCCCATATGCATACTAGCCCATCGATTTAGATCTCTCTCTTCTGAGGAAAGACGTAAAATTTTCGAGCTCGCTTCGCTCGCTCTTACAGCCTAATTTCTCTTGAATTTTAACTTTGTCCATAACTCACCTAAGTAACTCCGGTAGTTGGAAACAATTCTAACCTGTCCAAGGTAGGTAAACTGTTAAGTTTTCGAACTGGCTTCGCTTGCTTTTTAGACTACTTTCTTTAGACTTTGCCTAAAAGTAATTCCTGTATGAAGGATCGAAACAATTCAAACCTGTCCAAAGCAAGGTGTCAAAAAATTTTCGAGCTCGCTTCGCTCGCTCATGCAGTCAAGTTCTTCTTAAATCTTAACTTTGAAAGTCAACCAAGTAACTCCTGTATGAAGTGACAACATAATTCTAATCTGTCCAAAGTAGGATGTTAAAATTTTCGAGCTTGCTTCGCTCGCTTTTGGAGTCTTAGTTCCTCTTTCTCGTTAAATTGTCTCCCTAAATTGATTTAGTAGCATCTATTAAGAATAAAATTTTCATGTAGTGCCTAACCTTTTCAAATAACTCTTCAGAACCTAAACTAACCAATCCGAGGTCACGGAGGTGCTAACGTTTTTGAAGTGGCTATATGCACTTCAGCTACATCCGTAAATAATAAACTTACAAATCGCACCCTTCTGATAGGCCCCCCTTCTGGCCCAAAAGCTGGCGACGTCCTTGGCCAGGCCCCAAGTAGTATTAGCCCAGGGCCCAACAAACTCACGGTCCACCCCTGGGCCTATGGCCATCATTAGGCGTCTGATGGGTGAAATAATGATGATGATAAAAATATAGACGGGCGGGGGCGGCATTTTTTAGTTTTTGCCCCGCCTCGAAAAATTTCAAGATCCGGGGCTGTTTGTAGTGCAAGCTGATTAGAACTTTATTCTAACAGTATTTCAAACGAAGTTTGAACCACCACAAATAGAGTTGCTAATTTAGCTCCTGTAGTCGTAGATGATAATACAATATCACGCCAGGTATCCCCGAAGGGCGAAGGGAGAAGACCGCGGTGCATGCATATAGCCAGCAATGTTATATGCCATGTAATAGGGAGCGAGCCTATTGCCGTCGACCGGGCACAAATTTAAACACCGTGGCTTGTATTGTTGGGGAAATTCCCAATTACACTATGCCCGACCTGGGAATTAAATCCAGGACCTCATACTCTGCAGTCATGTTTGAAACCACTATACTAGACCAACGAGGCAGTTTTAAGATGTCAATTTATTCTAAAAGCCCGCTTTCACTAAATCTAGGCAGCACCTAAATTAAAGCCTAAATTAAACAGGTTGGGGAAATTCTAGGCAATATTACATCATTACATACATACATTACATTATTACATATTACATTACATTATTACTTACATTATTATATAGCTTATTCTTATAGCTTCTGCAGCCTGTGATCCAGGACTATCCTAGTACAGGCATCTCACATTATAATACATACATTGTTAGTTTCAGATTCTTATTGTATTTTACCTTTTGTGATTCTGATAAGAATATTTATTAATTTTATTTACCAGTCTTACCAAGGGGTATCGTATTACCCGGTACTAACTGTGTTGTGAAGGTCAGATGCAGTCGCTCCATATAAAATACTGGTATTCAGCTGCATCCGGTAAAACTGGAAGCCGACCACAACATAGTTGGGAAAAGGCTAGGCAGATGATGATGGATCAAATTAATTTGCCAATTATGTTCATGTACCTTATCAGAAAACATGACAATATTAGTTGGCTTTGAAAATAAAATGCTGTTTATGTTATCGCAGTAATCTTCACTGTAATAAATTGCATTAAAGTGCATTGTATCGATTATCCAGTGTTGTTATCAAACATTTTAGCTTTTATCGTGAAGTAACTAATTATTGCTGGTTGTGGCAAGTGCACTCTTGTTTTATCTTGTCGGTATGGATGCGATAGAGCAGTGTTTTTCAACCTGTGGGTCGCGACTCACTGGGGGGTCGCGAAGCCTCTAAAGGGGGGGGGGGGGGTCGTAAGAGGTTTCGAAAACTACCTCAATAAACAAAACAATAAAGCTTAGCAAAATAGATTTAATATGGAAATGTTAATTAAATGATATAAACATTTGTATGTTCATACAAATTAACAATATAAAAATCGGAGCAAATGTTGTTTTCTAATCATGGATGTGATATGAATAAGTATGTATTTACAAACAAAAAGTATCTATGTAGTATATCAACTATCTGTGTCCACGACACAAGCCTCGTTGCTTAATGTGGCACTAGATGGCGCTGTGTGTAATTTTCAGCGATATTAATAAATTTATTTATAGTATGAAAAATATTTGGCGACCCCCTACCCTTCGCTTAATTTTCCATGTATTTTATTAAATTATTATTTATTAAATTTATTAAATATTAAATCCATATCCAAATATTCACAATTTAACACCCTAAGAACGCAAGGTAGCCTCACTACCGCTGCGCCATTCAGGTCGTCATACCATCAGTAAGGGGTCGTGTCACAATAAGGTTGAAAAACACTGTGATAGAAATCTGTGAGCCTTTTCCCATCCTTTTAGCCTCGAAAGGCTAGACAGAAGTGTACTTATTAGACACTGACATTTAGCCTGTTATGTTTAAGTCACATGTAATAGACATGGAATAGGGGACATGTATGTTAGCGTGAGTCTATTACCATCAACCAAGCACAAACCCTGACACCGTGACTGCTACTGAGAAATTCTTGATCGAAAAACCCAATAACACTTTGCTCAACTTGGGAATGGAACTCAGGACCTCATGCGGTCGCGCTTGCAACCACGCTTCTTTGATGATCACAGTTAAAGTAAAAATTTAATCATTACAGTTCGTCTGCATGGGCGGTACCAAGCATCGGATGAGGGAGTTCGCGCAGTACATTACCAAAGTCCTGGACCTGCCCAACAAGGGGCAGAAGCTGGTGAACATGACCAAGCACTCTCAGAGATACGCTATGTACAAAGTGGGACCCGTACTGTCCGTCAGCGTGAGTATTATCACTGCCACTAGCGGTCGAAGAGCGATGCACATCGTCTAACCTACCTCAAGAATTGGCCTATCAAATACAATTTTATTTTCAAATCTGTCTAGTAGTTCGAGAGATTAGAGCTTTCAAACAATTAAACTCTCAATTTTGTTATATTATTTAGTTTAAATAGATAAAATTTATTAGACTCATGTTAGGTTCATGAATGTCGTAAACCACCTTGACTAAAGCTATTTTTAATTATGCCATTAGTATTCTAAGTTCCTAACATTCGAATGGTAAACCTGATGAAACGAAAGAGGATTCATTTCCATCTTGAATATTAATGACGAGAAATATTGACAGATTTAGGATAACAAAGGGTAATTGTAAATGTGTACATTTACAATTACCCTTTGTACTCTGAGTCTGTAGACTCTGAGTAGCACAGAGAGCCATGGAGCGTTCCATGCTCGGCATAAAACTTTTAGGCCGAGTTCCAAACTTCGAAATCAGAGACGCACGAAGGTCTTCGATATTGGAAATCGCGTTATGGAACTCAAATGGAGTTGGGCAGTACACCTAACAAGGCGCGGTGATGGCAGGAGTAAAGCTGTGACCGAGTGGCGTCCAAGGAATGGAAAGAGAAGCGTTGGTCGTCCGGCGCCGAGATTGGCAGACGACTTTGTTGCCATTGCGTACAATAACTTGGATTAGGCTGGTAAAAGACCGTGGAACTTGGCATAAGCAAAGAGAGGCCTAAACCCAGCAGTGGATGAAGTCAGGCAGGTTAATTTATGAGTAGTAAAAGTTTAAGCAATTTAGAAACCTATTCTAAAGGGTGTAAAATACCACTTAACGAAGCCGAAAAGCACTTGGTCTTCCCATCGTTGCGATCATTTTGTTGTTCTACACCATACCTGGGAACCTTCTAGTTATGGCGATATTGGGGGTCTCAGTTCCAACTTTTTGACAAGTTTTTTTTTAATACAAGTTTTTAATGTAAGATTTTTACTTTAAACACCTTCACGACCCCTGTACTATTCAATCCATCCATCAGCACAATGTTTTGAGTGCGTTACATTGAGTTCTACCACAAAACATGAGTTTTCACCCAAAAAAAAGTCGTTTCCCAGCAATAACTTTGAAATTGAACTTGATGTGCAGAATGCTGGGTTGACGGCTTCGTGATGAGGTTGTTTACACCCTATATACCAATATCTGCTTTTATCGACTGTTTAAAGGTTTATACTGGTCTATTTGAAATAAATGCTTCGACTCAAGACTCGATAAACAAGAAATCAGCCTATCTATTCTGAGGCAGGTCCCTTAACTCCTAATCATACCTCTTGGAAACATCTCAGGGGTATCATAAAATCACGATAAAACCACATCTGTTCCGCTTCACCTCCCTAAAATCTATTATTATAAGTTCCGTTTATAACAATAATATCAGGGGTCTACAAGAATTATTTGGTGAATTCCTAAAAACTATTGATTTTGGAAAATGCAATAGGAGAAAAAAAGCAGTTTTTTTTTTTGAATTGGTAATAATTTACGGTATTTATAAGCTATTGTGGCATCATGATATGTCTTGTGTTAATGAGATATTAATGACTCTCTTTTTATATTCGGTATCCGGCCGGTTAATGGGATACTATCCGGTATCCGGCCGGATAGTAAAAATTGGCCGGATATCGGATAGTTACCGAATATCCGTTTCATATCTAAACTAAACACGTATGCAAAATTTCAGCTCTATCGGAAACCAGGAAGTGGGTCTAATTTAACGTCTAAGATTTTTTTGCATAGTCAGTGCTCAAGATCTTTTGTTACTATTATTTTACAGCACGGTATTGGTATTCCATCAATGACGACACTTCTCCAAGAGGTGATCAAGCTGGTATACTATGCGAAAGCCAAAGACCCCATCTTCTTTAGGATCGGCACCTGTGGAGGTCTCAACATACCCGCTGGCTCCGTCGTCGTGTCTTCTTTCGGACTAAATGGGAATTTGGAGAAGACTTATGATGCTGTGAGTATAATAACAGGGCTATAACTTTTTACCACGCTAAGTTTCATTCCTTATCAAGAGAAGTATATATGGGGGTATTCAAATCGTCTCCTTACCTCGTTGAGTCAGTCTAACCGTATGCAGCTGAAAACCAGTATCTCTTGTCATGCCTTGTGAGTTGTGAGTTTTCTAAATAAGGATTACTTGGCTGTCAGACTAACGACGATAACGACGACGACGACAACGACGACACATACGACGACGATACATCACGACGACGACGACACACACGACGACACACGACGACGATACAATATAGACGACGACGACAACACGACAACACGACGACGACAATATATTAATACAATATTTCGTGTTTATAATAATACTAGCGACCAGCCCCGGCTTCGCACGAGTGGAATTTTCTTTTGAAGAAAATGAGAACAGCGATTAACAAAGCGACCTGGGCCAGCAGTCTCGACAGAGATAACGACAAAATCGCTAGCTTTACGCTAATCGCTAACTTTTGATTGCTAATTACTAACGAATAAATTCGGTTGCAATAATGATGCTTGCCAGTAACGCAATAATGATGCTTATGAAAATCGCATCTTGGATGTAAAGACTTGCGTTACTGGCAAGCATCATTATTGCAACCGAATTTATTCGTTAGTAATTAGCAATCAAAAGTTAGCGAATTTGTCGCTATCTATTTCGAGACTGCCTGCCCTGACCTGGATGCACACGGGTGCAAATTTCAAATGAAATATCAAAATTTTGTTTCATACAATCTTGTCCTGTCTTGTTGTGTCTTGTCTTGTCCTACACACACAACAATAGTAGATTGTTATACAAGGGTGGAAAGAAATCAATTCCCATACGAGGTATTTAGACGCACGAGCGAAGCGAGGGCGGCTATAGTCCGAGTGGGAATTGATGACTTTCACCCGTGTTAAACACTCTACTTTTCATTTCAAATATAAGGAAAGTAAAAAATAGTAGTTTTTCTAAAATATTTATTGATAGTAATAACATGAGTAGTACCTATTTAAAATTAATTGAGAAGTTAGAACAATTTGTGAAATTCAAAGTTAAATTTTTGTTTGGAATATTTACACTGTTTGATATATTATGACAAATTTGGCTGTGTTGGATCTCTGTAAAAGTAGAAGACTCTGGTATTTCATTAGACGGTGGAATCCATGGCGGAGACTCTCTTGAAGTGGCTGGTTGAGGCGAATTGGGGCGTATATTTATAGTCTCAGTTAATTTCTTTGAAATTTTAGATTTATTTTGGATAGAATCCTCAATGTAGCCTTCCGCGACTGTGCTGGATTTCCATCCTCCATGTCTTTTTAACATTGTTAAGTTCGCCCCAGAATCGGCTAACAGTGTCGCTGACGTTCTTCTATAACAATGCCCGGTCTATAACAATGCTCACAGTTTGGTAAATTCAAATATGTTGCTATCTGCTTTGGCATAACTGAGATTTTATTTTTACCGATCACTTGTTTATACCATTTTGCCTTTTGGTAGTTGAGAAAAAAACGATCCGTTTTTATGTCAGTAGGTCTAAGCTTTTGATACTTTTTTACTGTTTGTGTAAACTCTTCTCGTACTACATTTGTACGCTCAATATTTGTTTTTGTTTTAGTCAATTTTACAACTAATAACTGACCATGATTTTCAACGTCTTTAATTGTTAGATTTGTGAGCTCACTGCTTCTGCAGGCGCCGCTTATACCGAGTATCAATACCACCTGTGAAAACAAAGAATTTTGTTAGTATTTATCTTTTAGGTATGTAGGAAAAATAAACAGGTTTACTCTAAAAATGCATGCCGTTCCAACGTCTTTACTCTCAATATACGCAATCTGGTCAGTGTCATTGTCTCTTTTTGTACAAACTTATCTATAATACTTATCAGAGTAAAGACGTTGGGAACGATGTTCATTTTTAGAGTAAAAGACTTCTCCTTACTTAGATAAACGTTTAGCTTACCTTCATTGCCAAATATATCTCGTCAGGGGCTTCATTTAAAAATGATTCCACTTCGTAAGAGGTGAAAACCTTAGATTTTTTGCTCTTGAACCCCTGAGACTGTCTTTTCAAAAACGCTGTGAGATTATGGATTTTTTTCAAATCCACATTATGTTTTACACTAAGTGTACTCTTGAGCATTGAATACCTGCTCCATAGCGTAGAAGGCTGTATTTTGCTAGATAGTCCATTGAAGTATGTAAGAAATACACTTTCGGAAAACGATTTTATTTTCTTGTCTGTTCGCCACTTCATAAAATCATTGTAAATATTTAAGTATCTTTCCTTTGAAATTTCTGGCAAAAGATTTTCAATAACTGTATTGGCCTCGTCTTTAACGGAATTGGGGGTCGACATTTCAGAATCGCTTGAACTCATTTTTAATCAAATAATTTCGGTACAGAGTTAGTATGCCGCCAAATTATACATAGTCTTTTTTAATTTAAATTTCAAATATGGAACACACCGCCCGCGTCACCGCCGCGGGCCATCCCACTTTAATAGGTATTTTTTTAATTCACATTGGCCGTATACACTCACAAGACCGCAGCATTTTTTTTAATCGATATTTTTCTTAATTATGTAAAAAAATTATAGCCGACTAAATAACCAATTTTAGTTCTATTTTTAAAATTCATTCCCGCCCTAGGGAGGGAAGGAATTACTATGAGTCTTTGCCGCCCAAGGGAGGGAAGCATCGTTTTCGACCCGCTGCTCTGATCAAACAAACACTACTTTCCGAGTATGAGAAATGAAAAAATATTGAGTTTTTTGCCCATTCTTCTCCATAGCGATCTGCGCTTTGGAATGGGCAACTACAGTACTTTCACAAGTTATTATGTCTTGTGACCGGGACTGTAGCTTCATGTTATTGTTGTCTTTGTTTCGACAATTTGAAAGTGCCTGTAACTGGCCTATTTGAAATAAATGCTTTGATTTTGAATAAAAACAGCCAAATCGGTGGAAGCATCCTCAAATGATGCTCTGTCATCTTGGTTTTAAGTTTAAATACCTACTTTAAATTTTATAAAGCCTTCGTTTTAAATGGCAGTTGTAGGCTCTTACTTTTAATTGCATGGTTTTATGTTGATGACAATTTTCAATGTAACGGCAAAGTTGTATTACCCAAGTTAAACTTACGGGTTATATTTTAATTATATTTTGCTTAGGACCTACAAATACTATGTTATTGTGGTAATATAATTGTGGTTATTTGCATTCGATTCGTCATTTATTGTTGACACATTATTTTGTTTTAAGATTGAATATTTTTATATCTTCCTTAATATTAATATTTGCATACGACAGTTAACCGCAAACTGACGTGCATATCTGTAGGTACTATCGTGGACACTCCCGCCTGATCACCACTAAGCCAATTTTTGCTTGCACTTACAACATAGAAACGCTGAAGCCCAGCCCCGTTGACTGTGTATAGAAATAATGAATGAAAAGATACCGATCGGCCGAGCACACTGACGACGCACGCCAAACGAGAGTTATTGTTATTTTTCATTACTCATACTCAGAAAGTAGGTCTTAAGTTGCCTGAGGAGCGGGTTGAAAGTAATACTTTTCAGCCCTAGGGAGAATCGTTTTCGTCAGTTGAAAACGATTCTCCCTAGCTGTCAAATTATTAAAAAAAAATAGTTTATACTGCACCTGCTTGCAAAAGTACCTTGATACTTTATCAAATTTACGGTAGAAAGTACGTCATTGCATATCGAACAAATATGCGGGGAGAAAACGCATCTGAGCGGGAGAGAAAAGTGTATGAAAATCCATTTCTTACGTGGTTTTTCTTTTTTAATTTTGGGTAAGACTATGCGCCGGTAACCTGAATATCAAAAGCCAAAAAGTTTTTACAGTGAGTTTTTATCTCCAAGTTCGCAAAATGACACTGGCCACTAGCTGTGTGTTGGATGGTGTCGGGCTGGCAGTGCGACCGCACAGTGTGTAATTTCGCCTAAAAAGCGGACATCCTCTTTTTATAGCGGATTCCGATGGATATAACTGTTATACAGTATAATATGAAATACCAATTTAAATATATTACTTAATTTTAAAGTTACAATAGTTTTTTTGAATGGTCAATGAACTTTGTCAAAATCTTTTTTTGTAGATATTTCCTAAAATAACAAACGCTCACCTTATTTAAAATTAACCATGAATTGAAAATTGTATATATAATGTCGTGTATAAATTACAAGTCTTTACTTTCCCTGGAACGCGAGTTAAAAATTTATTTTGAAATATTAGAAAATAAATTATATAACATTTTCTATATGACATTAGCATTTTTTTTTACCAACGAAAAACACTATAGTTATGTAGCTTCTTATAGTAAAAAAATCGAACATTTTACGTACAGGACTTCAGAGTTATAACGTTTCTAAGTTTTTCATCAATTTCTATGGAAATAGGGTTGTCAAGCATGAGTTTACTATAAATAAGTAAACTCATGGAAAAATGTATGTTATTGAAAAATCACACAATATCTACTAAGTAATAAATTTTCTAAACACGTTTTTAATATTGAACCTCCTCAAGATAATTTTTGAGTTTTTGAAAGAAAAGGGAGAAATAAACTGGACTTATTTGGTATGACATAAACAAATAAAAAATTGAAATGAGAGTTTACGGGTTATCTTCAGTGTCTGAAATAATGAAAAAAATACGACGAAGCGCTTCGAGAAAAGGTATGTTTTGCCCTTGCAACAGTCCTACAAATACACAATAGTCCAATAATAAAAAAGCGCACGAACTTGACACATCAGCCGACGCGCAATGCTGCAATCACACACAATATCGAGAGACTATCACTTTGATTTATACCACATAAATAAATATAAGAAGCCTTAAGTATTTTTTATTGAAATTGAAAAGAAGTTGGACGGAAACAAATAAAAGGAAACCATCAGGAGGTTCCTGGACTCAGATGCAAAGGACTCACCGAATCATTTCTATCTTATCAATCCCCTTATATCCAAGAAATAGGTAAATAACCTAATGATAAGTTTTTATATTATAAAAATAAGATATAGATATAGACATAATATTTTAGAAGTTTTAACAACCAGTCTTACCAAGGGGTATCGTATTACCCGGTACTAACTGGGTTGTGGAGGTCAGATAGGCAGTCGCTCCATGTAAAATACTGGTATTTAGCTGCATCCGGTAAAACTGGAAGCCGACCCCAACATAGTTGGGAAAAGGCTAGGCAGATGATGATGATTTTAGAAGTTTTAAGAGATCTTTTCTTTGACTTCTATCTTCTCCAAAAAAACTAAAAAAAAAATAACGGCCATCACTGAAATAAACCATCGACTTGAGTGACAACCCTAACTTAAAATTTAAAAATTTAATATCTCCGAAGTCCTATGTTTAATAGGTATAGGATATTTTGTTTTGTCGAAGTAATAGTTACATCAACTAATAATTTGGCATTTAAAAAAAATGCTAATAATGCAGGACATGTCAGAAAAAAAAAATTAAATAACAAAAAAAAATGTTTTCGCCCAAACCAGACTTTTTTAATATTAATAGGTGCCTATTAGTAGATTGTATCATAAGGGAGCAAAATAATATTTTTATGGCGAGGGCGCTTTTTTGAATCCAGAGCGAAGTGAGGGATTCTAGAGTAGAATCCCGAGCGTAGCGAGGGATTCTTTAATAGAATCCTGAACGTAGCGAGGGATTCAAAGTACGTCGCCCGAGCCAAAAATATATTTTGCGCCCGAGTGCAAAAACACTGATACACTTGCACTCTACTTTTCATCACCCACTATGAGAAAATAAAAGGCGCCTCATAATTTTAACCGACTTCAAAAAGGAGGAGGTAATTCGACTGTTTTTTTATGTATTTACACCGATTACGCTGATATTTATGAGCCGATTGACGTGATTATTCTTTAGTTTGATGCGGAATAGTTGCCATTTGGTCCTATAAAAATGTAACATAGTTTGGCCCAGTAGTTTTCATTTTATGAACATTTTTACTTCAGTCGTGTGGTCTAATTTCAACATGTAAAATAAATGCATATCTAATATTTGGATAGGATATTACAACTAAAAATGGAAAAATAAAAAAACTTTTTTGCAAAAAATAAAAACCGGCTTCACAAAACACAAAAACGTTAAAAATAACTTTAGCTTCAGAAGTCACAAAAAAAACTAAATGAATCAAACAAAGGTCACCGACTTCTGAAGATCTAAAGTTATTTTTCACTTTATTGTGTTTTTTATTCACTGTCACTTGAAGAACTCATTTTTCAAAACAAAACCATGAATTTCTAACAATTCATGAAAATTGTCGAAAACGCGGTCTTTAGTTCGCGCGTTTTTAATTTGATTTCTTTTTTTTATTCAGTCAGCGCGGCGGCCGGCGGCGCGACTGGGCCGTCGTACCAGCCAGTCTTTATTCAAACAATATTTGCGTTCGATTTCTTTCGGCGCTGAACACTAAGATGTTCCAAATTCAAAAAGTGCGCCGCAATTATCTTTGCGGCGCACTTTTTGAATTTGGAACATCTATAAAGAGGATTAAAAACTCATTACTGCCCGCTAAAAGTTTCTTATAGAAAACACCACCTTTGGGTGCACTTAAAGGCGAACCAAGTCGTCCTTTTCGAATAGATGGGATGAAAAATATGTTTAAATCATAACCAAAAACACCCAATGGAAAAAACGATTACATACGGAAATAAAATGTTTCTATGGTTTCTAGGGACTTTTTTCGATTTTCAAAATTTCTCGACTAATATGATAGATAACGACACCGGAGTTTTACTAGTAGATTTGTTCGATTAATACCTTTCTAAATAGCATATAAAACGAGCATGTCCGCTTTTGAGGCGAAATTATACACTGTGCGACCCTGCGGCGGCAGGATAAACAATTTGAAAAACCGGCCATGTGCGAGTCGGACTCGCGCACGAAGGGTTCCGTACCAATTATTATAAAAAAATCACGTTTGTTGTATGGGAGCCCCCCTTAAATATTAATTTTATTCTGTTTTTAGTATTTGTTGTTATAGCGGCAACAGAAATACATCATCTGTGAAAATTTCAACTGTCTAGCTGTCACGGTTCATGAGATACAGCCTGGTGACAGACAGACGGACAGACGGACAGACGGACAGACAGAAGGACAGACAGCGAAGTCTTAGTAATAGGGTTCCATTTTTACCCTTTGGGTACGGAACCCTAAAAAGAACATGTGAAAATTGCAGACGCCATTGGCGCCATTTCCAATTTGTGTGTTGTTCGAGGATTCAGTTTTCGTAGAAAGTAAAATAAAACTATCAAAATGATAAGTAGTGATAGTTATTTTCCTCGTAGGTGTAGTATAAAGCACTATGTATCACTCGAGAGAAAGTGCGATTCCCGATCTCGGGTGTTTTAAAGCTCGACGGTAATCGGTCACTTTCTCCTCTCGGTGAACAATGTACTACTCTGTCAAGAAAGTACCGGGAAAAGATCAATAATACACAAAATGTCTGTTATTCATCCAAATTTATTTTATCACCTTCAAAGTATGCTCCTTTAGAAACGATACACTTGCGCCAACGAATAATCCATTCATCAAAACATTTTTTAAACGCTGCTTCCGGAATTGAGTTCAGTTCTCGCCGCGAATTCTCCTCTATGTCTTCTATCGATTGAAAACGGGTGCCACGAAGTGGTAATTTGAGTTTAGGAAAAAGAAAAAAGTCAGCAGGAGCCATATCTGGTGAACATGGTGGTTGCTGGATGGTATTTGTTGAGTGTTTGGTCAAAAATTCGTTCACAATGATAGCCTTGTGCGAAGGCGCATTGTCGTGGTGCAAAATTCAAGAATTTTCTTTCCACAAATCTGGCCTTTTTCGTCGAATTTGCTCTCTTAAAAGCCGCATAACGCTCAAATAATATTCTTTATTTACCGTTAGACCTTCCGGTAAGAATTCAGAGTGCACAACACCGCGATAGTCAAAGAAAACAGTCAACATGACTTTGACTTTTGATCGACTTTGGCGTGGTTTTTTCGGTTTCGGTTCAGTTGGAAGGCGCCACTCCGAAGCTTGTTGACTAGTTTGCATGTCAAACTCGTAAACCCACGTCTCGTCACCAGTAACAATGCGTTTCATGAATGTTGGGTCCGAACTGACTCGTTCTAGCATGTCCTCAGCGACTTTCATGCGATTGAGTTTTTGGAGAAAATTCAGATCTTTTGGGACTAGCCGAGCAGCAACATGTTTCATACCCAAATGATTAGTTAAAATGGTACGGATCGACTCGTGAGATACAGAAAGTTCGGCGGCTATCTCTCTCAGAGTTGAATGGGGATTTTCAGTCACTATTTTCTTCACTTTTGCGATGTTAACTTCAGTTGCAGACGTTGACGGCCTACCAGAGCGAGGCAAATCTGCCATCACATCTCGACTGCTTTTGAACGCTTTGAACCACTCATAAGCACGAGTTTTTGATAAAGTCGATTCACCGTAAGCCTTCTGTAACATTTTCAGTTACTCCGAACACGAAATTCCATTGGCGATGCAAAATTTAAGACAAACTCTTTGTTCGATATTTTTGTCCATTATGAAATTCGCAATACACACTATATATGATATTACTAAAACCAGCACTGTATTTAATATAAATAACAGATGCAACTCAAACTCCGCGCCAAAATGGAAAACAGTTGTGCCAATCTAACAACTACAAAAAAACAAAAATTTGAATTTGGAACCATAAACAAATCATCCATTCCCGATACTTTTTTGACTGAATGTACTATTACTTTTCTATTGAACTATGTTCCAACTTTCTATACAGCCACGATGTAAAATTGAAATATTATAAAGTTAGTATTAATTAAAGAATACATATTTTTTAAATAACTTTATTATAACTATGTTTCAACAATTTCTTTAAAATAACATAGATTTGGGCAAAATATTTACCATTTTTTCGATGATGAAAATGAAAAATAGGTAATGGCTAAATAGCTGGCCGGCCACGGAAAAAAAGCATAATAGGTGGGAAAGCGGCAATCCGATCTTCATTTGTTTTTTCGAGTCGACAGACTTCCGGCGGGATCTCATGGCGACATGGAGAGAGCGACTGTCGCAACCCCGTGCAGGGCACGCCACGATAGTGGCGATAAGTCCCCTCTTTGAGGAGTGGCTTGAGAGACGCCACGGCGTCCTCACCTTCCGCCTGGCGCAGGTCCTCACCGGACACGGAGTGTTCGGGAGGTTCCTGCACCGAATCGGGCGGGAGGAAACGCCCGGGTGCATCCATTGTGAGGATCGACCGGAGGACACGGTGGAACACACGGTGGAGGTGTGCCCCGCGTGGGCGGAGCACCGCCGTGTCCTCGAAGCGGCGATCGGTGGCGGCGACCTCTCGCGTCCGGCCCTGGTGCAAGCCATGGTCCGGAGCGAGACGGAATGGGACGCCGTCACCTCCTTCTGCGAAGCAGTAATGCTAGAGAAGGAGGTGGTGGAACGTGAGAGGGAGCGAACCTCTCAACGTCCCGGCCGCCGCGGGAGACGCCCCGGGCGTCGGGGGCCACCACCACGTGGCCCCCGGCCACCGTAGCCGCGGGCCTGTGGACGGTGGGCTATGGGCTAGCTCGCCGTCCGTCCGTCTCATGACGACAGGCCGTGTCGACGGCACGTTCGTGTTCCACGCGCGCCTCAAAGAGAGTCAGCAAAAGGGGAGGGGTCCGTAGGGACCGATGGGGTTGCGGGACTGTTCGAAAGAGATACCGTGGCCCCGGAACACAAAGGGCGATGAAGGAACAAAACCCATCCAGGTTTTAGTCAGTAAAAGTCTGACACTCCCTCCTGCTCCGCCCAGAGCGGGAGGAGTTATTTGATGATTTCCAATCCGAAAAAAAAAAAAAAAAAAAAAAATTGGCGGAAAAGACCACGACTGTACGTTTGCGGAATCGCAATCAACTATGATATTGACATTGATGTACTTACAATGCATTGTTATCTTTGTATTAAAGGACAAGGAAAGTCAAATTGTTAGCTCATGAGTTAATCGTATAATCCTGTCTCTGAAGTCCCTGTTAAGTTACACGACAAATGAAATCCGGGTCACTAGTAGCGATAACCTGACTATGGTATAACTAAACGGAAATATACGTAACCCGATATCTTTGTTATGTAGGTAGTCAGAAGTTCGGAAGTATGACAGCCAGTCTAATAAAGGGGTATTGTGTTGCTGATTAACTGGTCGTTGGTTCTGGCCAGCGCGTCCCGCCATCTGGTCGAGGTTCTACCGCATCGCCTTCTGGCTGTGTCAGGGCTCCACATCGTGGTTATTTTGGCCCAAAGCTCGTCTAGCATACAGCAAACTTGGCCAGCTTAGTCCTACTTTAGCTTAGCGGCTTTTTGAGTGTGATGTTGCGTGCACGGTCTGGCCACTATTCATTGATAAAAAAATTGGTAGAGATTCACCAATTTCACATTACTCTATGATTAATCTGTTTGTCTTGATGTCCAGAAGATGATATTTTAGTTTCGCTTGTTGTATCTTTCAGCCAGTGCTGGGCAAGACCCGCCGGTGGCCTGCGATCCTGGACACGAGGGTCTGTCAGGAGGTGCACTCGATGGCCTCTGACAGCGATAACTTTGGTACTTACATCGGAGGGACTATGGCTGCTGATGACTTTTACAGAGGTATGGTTTAGATTAGCTTGTAAAACGATAAACTTTATTAGACAGAGCTTCCTCAAAATCTGTTAATGAAACAAAAAAAATCTTCGGACTAACAGTTCTAACGGAGACGGTATATGCGTTTGGGGTGAGAGGATGTTTGTTTGTGCAAATCTATGTTGCCATTTTTCTCCAAAACTACTAGTCCGTTTTTGATGCTATCTTCAGTTATGGGTTTGGGTTTAATCGGTGCATGTTTTTAGATAGGTGTTACGGTGACAACTCACCGGGCGGCGCTGCAGCAAACATTGTTTGTGCAAATCCATGTTGCCATTTTTCAACAAAACTTCTAGTCCAATTTTGATGCAGTTTTTAGTTATGGGTTTGGGTTTAATCGGTGCATGTTTTTAGATAGGTGTTACGGTGACAACTCACCGGGCGGCGCTGCAGCAAACATTGTTTGTGCAAATCCATGTTGCCATTTTTCAACAAAACTTCTAGTCCAATTTTGATGCAGTTTTTAGTTATGGGTTTCTTGTTTGATTGGTGCATGTTCTTAGATAGGTGTTACGGTGACAACTCACAAGGGAGAGTTGCAGCGAACATTTGTTTGTGCAAAATCAAAAATACTAGTCGGGTTTTGATGCAATTTGTAGTTGATTAGTGAGGGTTCTTAAATAGATGTTACGGTAGTAACTCACTAGAGGGCGTTGCAGTAATAAAACTGTAACAAAGGCGTATCTTCCATAGGGACATTCGCGCGAACGCCCGGGGCGGTGCGTTAATGTACATAATATCTATACTATAAATCTATTGTTTTTTTTTTAAAAAACCCACGACGAAGAAAAAGTAATTGAAAAAGGATAAATAATTTAAAAACCCCAAATTAATTAAAAAACCACTCACTATTTCATCGTCACAATCACTATTTCATCGTCAATAAAAATAAGTAGCATCATCAACTTCTAAAGGTCCCCACAGTAAAACGAACCTATGTTTAAATAAACTCCTAACAAAAACTCCATAACTTCAGGTCAAGCCCGTCTAGACGGTCCCTTCTGCGACTACAGCGAAACAGACAAGATGTCTTTCCTGAAGACCCTCACTAACCTCGGAGTAAGGAACATTGAGATGGAAGCCACTGCCTTCAGCGCGTTCACCAGGGAGGCAGGAATAAGAGCTAGTATTGTCTGCGTCACTTTCCTCAACAGACTCCAAGGAGATCAGGTTTGTGGAGCGACCGATAGATGGCGCTGTTTTCAATTCTGACTTTTTGGTAAAGAATAAATTATTAATTTTTTGTTTCTACAGTAATCTAAGTTTCTTGATGATATTAAACCATTATAAATGGATAAATACTAGCGAAAACTGTTTTTATTCTATCAAGATGCTATGTTGTTGGTCGCAACTGACAAAAATAGGTAGGAACACACTCTATGCAGCAAATAACATAGATACGATGGATCCCAGGACAGTTCGACCCTCGCGTCTGGTTCGGTAATATGTAATTGGGGTTTTCCATTAAGAATACTTAAGAAGATATCTTAGTATGTTCCCAGCTCAAGTCGGCTCGCCCCTGGAAGTAATTATAAAAGACCATTTTTAGGGTTCCGTACCCAAAGGGTAAAAACGGAACCCTATTACTAAGACTTCGCTGTCTGTCCGTCTGTCTGTCACCAGGCTGTATCTCATGAACCGTGACAGCTAGACAGTTGAAATTTTCACAGATGATGTATTTCTGTTGCCGCTATAACAACAAATACTAAATATAGTCAATGGTACGGAACCCTTCGTGTGCGAGTCCGACTCGCACTTGGCCGGTTTTGTAGAAAGGCGTGGGTTCGAACCCAGACAGGCACATTACTTTGTGTAATTTATTTCATCACCACTGCTCTCAAAACGGTGAAGGAAAACATCGTGAGGAAACCGGCATGCCCTAGAACCAAAAAATTCGAAGACATGTGACATCTACCAATCCGCACTGGGCCCGCGTGGTGGATTATAGCCCACTCCCTCTCTTAAAGAGGAGGCCTGTGTCCCAGCAGCGGGAACATTAATAGGCTGATGATGATGATGATTTGTAGCTAGCAATGATTAAATAAAATCTTTTCTATTTTCAGGTGACACCAAGCAAGACCATGCTGACGGAATGGCAGAAACGGCCCATGGTAGTGGTAGGACGGTACATCGCAAAGTATTGGGAGAAGCAATAACTTGATTTATTGGAACAAGATCCCAGGGCCTGGGCCAGACCTTACTTATTTTCTCAGTAACATAATAGTAGTGTTAGTATGTACTGTGAACGTTTCGGTGTGGGTGAAAATTCGGTTGCAATAACGTTGCTTGCGAGAAACCTATCTTGGATGTAGAGACTTGCGTTTCTCGCAAGCACCGTTATTGCAACCGAATTTTTTCGTAAGTCATTAGCGATCGAAAGTTTGCGATTTTTATGTCGAGATTCGTCCGGTGCTAAAGTTGCGAAAAAATAATACAATTTTCGAGTGTTCATTTTCATATAATATAAGTAAGGTCTGGCGGCCCTGGGATCTTTTACTATAATGACTTGATAGATAACGGATATTAGGTAATTGATTGAAATAAGCTTTATATTTGTATTAAAGGAATGATGGAGAAGAATAAATCATATTTTATTATTTTGTAACAACCACTTTGTTTTTTTTAATTCCATAGTTTTTTGTAGTAAGATTATTTTACAAGATTTTATTTAACTAGCACTTGCACGCGGCTTCACCCACGTGGTAATCAAAATAGAGAATTTAGATAAAATAACTACATAACACCATTACACCTGTTATCCCTGAAGGGTGGGCAGAGGTGTACCTAACAAGTACACCCACATTTCGCCAGTTATGTTTAAGTCCCTTGTCATAGGGGTCGAGTCTATTACCATCAAGTGGGCATAAACCCAGATTCCTTGGCTGCTCGTAAGAAATTCCTGATGAAAAAACCCAATAACACTTTGCCCGACCCGGGAATCGAACCCATATTCTGCTACGTTCATTCTTCGGCATCATACAGTCATTCTGCTCATTCACAGCGGCTATAAAAAGGCTTGCATTGTATAGAATCATTCCTTTTCACCTCGCATCCATCATCCAGTACAGACCCCCCCGCCATGGCCATGGCGGTGTAACCCAAAACCTCTGTACAATCGTAATTATTCAATATAGATGTGAAACCATAACGATAGATTCATTTCATCACCCGGGAACAGACCTCATCCTCAACATGGCGTAAGCAGGTCGCGATTGTGAGCAGGAAAGTCACTGGGACGTTGCGGTCGCTCTATCGGTTGAAAAATATTCTCCCATCACACATTAAGGCAATGCTTGTACAGTCCCTAATCTTCCCCATAATTGACTATGGTGATGTGTGCTACTATGACCTGAATGCAGATCTCCTCAACAAACTTGACCGACTTCTTAATAGCTGCATTCGATTCGTTTTCAATCTCCGAAAGTATGATCATGTATCTGCACATCGATCGCTTTTAAAGTGGTTACCAATCCGGCAGCGCAGAGCGTTGAGGGCGTTGACAACCCTGTTTTCTCTTCTTCACAAACCTACTTCTCCTTCTTATCTAACTTCTCTTTGTCAATATTTGTGCTCTGCACACAGCAAGAATCTTCGGTCTGAGAATAATCGTCTACTTCGTTGTCCTTCTCATCGCTCTGGTTTTATAAAATCATCTTTCTTTGTCCAGGCGGTCTTCCTTTGGAATGCGCTCCCTCAGAATATCAGGACGGTAACCAATCGGTTCACATTTAAAGTGAAAGCTCGAGAACACATACACAAGAAGTTGGCAGATTCGTCTCACAACTAAGTTGTTGTAGTTTGTTTTTTGATTATCTTTCATTACTTACTTTATTTTGTATATATATATTTTGTTTTATGTATGTATATAAGTATTTATTCTTGTATTTTAGTTATAAATATTTTCTTAAAGTTATTTTCTGTTATTGCACCTACTGTGTATTGTCTCTGCATCACCCTAAGGTAGACTGGTAGAAAATGCCTAAGGCATTAAGTCCGCCTTTGTATAGTTTTTTACTTGTGCATAAAGTTTTAAAAATAAAAAATAAATATTCGGCACACCATACAAAAATCCCACGAGAAAGTGCTATTGGGATAAAAATTTTAACAATTTCATGAGCCTGGAACAAAACAACTCGCATCTCACATTCTTATAGTATGACCACTTTAAGTGGTAAATATGGCGCTGGTGAAGAAAAGTATGCAGCGATATGTCAAGCTTCCTAAATTTTTATTAGCTCTGTGTTTTCCCGCTTGCACAGATAAGTTGGTTGATGTGTACATCCTACGTTCTTGTCAGATGTTAGATGCTGCGTTGAAAACACACTAAATATTGACTCTCGTAAGTTTATGGGAAATATTTCAAGTAAAGGCATGTATTTATTTATGTTATGATATATTAGCTTTTGCCCGCGGCTCGCTCGCGTTAGTATAGAATTTGGCAATCAATTCGGGTTGTACTCTACTTGTAATTTAATCATGATTAGAAAAACAAGTGGCGCCATCTATGAGCATAAGAACGTTAATGTTGTTTTCCTCGGTAACAGTACTTTTTTTCGAGATGAAAGATACCGTATGTCCGTTTCTGTACACCTTACAACGTATAAGCAAAATTTCGTGATGATTGGTTTAGTGGTTTAGGCGTGAAAAGGTATCAAACAAACATCACTTTATTTTCGCATTTATAATATTAGTTAGGAAGTTAGGATTATATGCTGCGTTGAACATACACTCGATAGTACCTCGATGAGCGAGCTTTGCTAGGTTTCTCTTTTTTGGTAACGTTTTTTACAAATGAAAACAAATAAGAATCGCGGCTGCTATAAAAACATATATAATCTTGTTTATTCATATTTTTTAAATGGTTCCGCGAAACTCAAACTCGGACATCATTCTATGTCAAAGTCCCTTACCATGGGATGTCCTCAGGGCTCGGTAATCGCTCCGTATCTGTGGAATTTAGGTTTTGATGATTTTCTCGCGATTCCTCTCCCACCCGGCTGTTCATTAACCGGTTACGCGGACGACGGCCTGCTGCTCATTCAGTCGAGTACTCGGGCTGGACTCGAGAATTTAGCTGACACTTGCCTACGATTAATATCTCAGTGGGGCGATCGAAACCGTCTGACCTTTGCACCGCAAAAAACTTATCAACTAATTTTAAAAGGTAATCTTAAATCGTGGCCTAGTATTAAATTTAATAACGTTCCCGTGAAAAGAAAGCAGTCCGTGTGCTACCTTGGTTTGGTCTTAGAGAAGAATTTTTCATTCATAGATCATATAAAAACTATCGGTGAAAAAGCTAAAAAGAACTTTTATGCCTTAACTAGAATATCCAAATCTACGTGGGGTCTGTCATTTCTAACTTTAAAGACCATTTATGGGGCTACCTATTTGGGGTGTATGTGCTACGGGGCACCTGTTTGGGCCGATAGGGCCACCATAGGAGCGGTACGACGTAAATTGCTTCAAAGCCAGCGTTTGGCTTTGATATTCTTATGCAAAGCGTATAGGACGGTTAGTACTGAAGCCTTACCGGTACTTGCAGGTGTACTTCCAGTCGATCTTGAAGTGCAGCGACGGGCTGCAATGTACTATAACGCGCGTGAGACCACGGACGCGGACTTTTTAACCCTACGTGACCGTGATAAGATTTCTAGATTATTCAAACCACAGACCGACGTCTGGGAGGAACTTTTGTCTGAATGGCAATGTAGGTGGGATAACTCCATCAAGGGCCGACACCTCCACCAGTTCTTTCCATCCGTTCGTGAGCGGCTGGCCAGGACATGGCTGGAGGTTGATCACTGTGTTGCTCAATTTCTCACCGGTCATGGTAACTTTAAGAGTAAATTATTTTCCTTCAAGCTTGTTGACTCGCCTCTTTGTCAATGTTCCACATCTGACTGCGAATATGAACAATCAGCACATCATATTTTATGGGAGTGCAGTCTTTGGCAGAATGAACGCAATATTATGTTGGATAGTGTACAGGTTACATCCGGAGTTATTTACTACACAGACCTTGTAGAAACTAGAACAAATTTCCGTGCGTTCAAGCGTTTTTGCCATACCTATTATTGGAATCAAATATAACTGCTCACAACTTAGGACCCATTAATGTTAATATTTTATCCGTGGTGCTAGGCAACTGGGCTTATCCCAGTTGTGAACGTCCCTTTGCGCCTATTGGCCTTGTTTCTTTGTGTCTCCTGCTGATATGGAGGGAAGTGGAAATTACAGATTTTCCTACTCCTCCGCTATACTTTTCTGATTAATTTCGTTGCGGGATCCAAGACAGTTAAATTCATTCTCTGGGACTTCGTCGAGCTTCATTGTCTCGGCGCTTTTCTGGTGGTCGCCACTGTTGATTCTGGCTTTCAGGAGTTACAGTGGTTGGGAACAGTGTGGCGGGCTTATCCCATTCAAAAAAAAAAATGAAACCTAGCTATATCGATTTATCGCCCCCAAACCAAATACAATCAATTTCATGAAAATCGTTGGAGCCATTTCCGAGGTTCAGATTACATATTTACAAGAATTTCTCGTTTAAAGGTATTAGATTAAGTCTCGTAAGTTTATGGGAAATATTTCAAGTGTATGTATGTATGTGCGCCCGCTTCCATAATGTATGCTTTTATGAGCTAATACAAGCCATAAGTGCCTTCTCCTGCGTAAAACGCCACATGTGGCTTTAGTGATGTTATGTTGGCGCTGCTGGTGTTCCCATATTAAATAGAAGCAGGGCATAAATTATAATAAGAGATCACGAATATTTTCTGCTTCATCTAGGGAGTTTGATGTTCTGAATTTGATCCGAGGTCAGGAAGGATTCATAACCTGCTAGTAGGGCTAAATACAGGATGTTATCAACCTCATCACGAAGTCGTCAACCAAGCATTCTGTACATCAAACTAAGTAACTTTACGCAAAAATTATTGCTGGGAAACGACTTTTTTTTTGGGGGGTGATAAATCATGTTTTGTGGTAGAACTCAATGCAACCATCAGCAAAATGTTTTGATTAAACATTTTGCTGATGGATGGATTGAATAGTACGGGGGTCATGGAGGTGTTTAAAGTAAAAATCTTACAACAAAAACTTGTATTTAAAATAAAATTGTCAAAAAGTTGGAACTTTGACCCCCAATATTTGGTTTCAACCAACATGGGTAACTAGAAGGTTCCCAGGTATGGTGTAGAACAAAAAAATTATCGCAATGACGGGGAAAACAAGTGCCTTTTGGCTGCGTTAAGGTCTTTTACACCCTTTATATCTCATCATCTGCGCCTTTTCACAACTGTGTTGGAGTCGATTTTGAACTGGATTCAGCTGAATGTGTTTTTCATGGAGCGACTGCCTATCTGACCTCCACAACTACGTTAGTACTGGATAATACGATACCCCTTGGAAAGACTGGTTGTCATACATACTTTTTTTTTTTTTTTAATACCTGACAAAGATCTACACCTGACAGCCGGGTCCAACATACTTTCCGAGGTAAAGAGGAAACCCGGTATGTTATGATGGTCACCCATCCCCAGGCCGACCTAGGCAAGCGCGGCTGTTCTTATTGAGGCACGAGCTCCGACGGCTGACTATATTCCATTCCATACTTATTTAATTAAATTAAATATTTGTTTATTTTAATTTATAGTTTCTTTTTTGTCTATTATGGCATCTAGGCCTAATTATTAGTAAAAATATTCCTAAAAACTATTGTTAGTTGACAAAACATAGAAAAATTATATTGAGAATTCTCTTCCCGTCTGTTCATTGCATTTTTACGTCTATAGTTGTGCGAGGTATTCCATGAAGCACACCCAAACGAAGCACACCCAGACGAAGCACACCTAAAGTATTCCACTTAGCACACCCGTAGGTGGGCTTCAAATAAAAATTTAAAATAATTAATTTCCTATTCCACGAAGCACACCCACGAATATCACTCGCATAGTGTGGGGACTAAGAAATAAAAATGTCGAAAGGAGAAAATATTTATTATTTAAAAGACTAACTTAAATATCTAACATCTTTCAGTTTCATTATAATAATGTGATACAATACTTGTAATTTTAATAGTGTTCATTTATAAATCCCATAGATAAGACGTATACATGATGCGCGAGAAGATACAAATCCATAATAATAGCATATCATATCCCACTGGGACCACGGGTAACGAGTGATTGCATAATTTGACTAGGCACGGGTTTATAGGTTTTTTATTTTTTATTTATCTACCAACTACCAGGAGGCCAGAACCATAAAGGAGGTATTGTATTGTATTGTATAGCGGGCTGGTGTCCGCAACTCCACGTTTATATATTTGTAATAGGGATCTCATAATCAATCCATATACATTTCGATTATCATGCAATAGGCAATGTAGAAAATACTTCTTCATGATTCTGGGATCCTGGTAGTTTGTCTTCTTCTTCTTCTTATGGTGTAACTGAACGGGAACAAACGTAAACAAGGATAGTAAAGTCTCACAAACTAGTTAGTCTTTTAAATAATAAATATTTTCTCCTATCGACATTTTTATTTCTTAGTCCCCGCACTATGCGAGTGATATTCGTAGGTGTGCTTCGTAGAATAGCAAATTATTTTTTTTTAATTTTTATTTGAAGCCCACCTACGGGTGTGCTAAGTGGAATACTTTAGGTGTGCTTCGTCTGGGTGTGCTTCGTTTGGGTGTGCTTCATGGAATACCTCGTTGGTGCCAGTTAAGATGAGAATAGCGGTCATTACCCTTTCCTTCCCTAATATCTCTTCGTACGAACCAAAACAAATAAACCATGTATAGTTTTTCATTACAAAAAATGTTGAAGATCACGATAGATGATGATTCCAGACATGAACGGGCTACTTTTTTTTTTTTTTGGGATAAACCCGCCACAGTGTTCCCAAACCACTGTAACTCCTGAAAGCCAGAATCAACAGCGGCGACCACCAGAAAAGCGCCGAGACAATGGAGCTCGACGAAGTCCCAGAGAATGAATTTAACTGTCTTGGATCCCGCAACGAAATTAATCAGAAAAGTATAGCGGAGGAGTAGGAAAATCCGTAATTTCCACTGGAACAGGCTTATTTTTGGATTTCAAAGTTAAGAAGTTTAATAAAATGTAGGTGGGTCAATGACCGCTATTCTCATCTTAACTAGCACCAACTATAGCCGGGTAGGTAATCATTAGTTTATTTGTTTGTAACAAATTACTATAATATGGTGTAAACTGTTTCCATTTACGCCATTTATTAATGTGTTACAGTTAGAGATGGTTAAACAAATAAACTAATGATTACCCGTTCCATTCCGTTTCCGTTCTGAAAAGAAAGTAGTTCATATATTGTTATGGTATAACGTAATTTATTCGAACAATACATCGAGAATACGCTTAGGCGAAAACATTTTACGTAAATGGTTCCATAATTGAAGACTTCGTCCATAATACATAGTTCTATGTACTTGGATAACCGTATTCACGAGTCGATGAGCAAAAAATGCGTCCCTACTATTATTCTGTGGGTTTTGTCAAAACGGTCTGCGTCCTGTGGTGAGAACAAATGAATTTTTGTAAGTGGACGCGTAGACGGCCGACTTTAATCGAAACGATTGTAATGGGATCGACGGTAATCGGGCGGGGTATTCGGAGCTATAGTACAGCGGGCTGTTATCGGTATGTTTTATCCAAAGTGATTTAGGAAAGTGTGTTGCGTGCTGTCTTTCGATTTAACTACTTTTTTCATTAAAACTAAAGAAAGGTTTTGGCCATGTTTCTATGGTTTCCTTTTTTAAATAATTATAATCTAGTCAAATTTGTTTTCTGGATGTTTGAACACAACGGACAATCTGGCCATTTTTTTTAGGTTTTTGAAGGTTCATGTCTCTTATCTAAACTTATATTATAAAGAGGAAAGATTTGTATTTTTACCCGATTGCGCTAGAATGAGGGTTATGTTATTCGAGAGTATGTATGTATGTACTACCTAAGTATGTATGTATGTATCACGGAGTAAATACAAAGAGGAGATGGCCTAATTAGATTTCCTTAGGAAACAACGCGTGACACTTTACGGGGTGAGGGGGTGCTAGATCCCGCCCACTTCTCTATTTTCCATCTATCGGTCAATAGCAAAACTATTCGCACGTTCTGTCGATTTTGTTTTGTAGTTACGTAACTATCTCACACTAGATGTCACTAAGTGCAGGATGCAACAGGGTCGTACTCAGAATTTTCGTACCGGGGAGTACTGTTTTATTTTAAATTAATTTTGCGAACCATCTTGATGCGTATTTTTTAATTTAAATTGTGATTTTATTACGAAAAAAAAATGTTTCTGACGAATGACGAATGAAGATTATTAGATTTTCTCTTATACAACATTATTTTTTGTTTACACTAAACCCGAAAAGGGTCATTGTACTCATCATTTTGAACAACTTTTTCTATGGGACCAACCTTGACATCGCGAAAAAAAATCAGCTGTTCCCTACATTTATACTCGTCAAAATGTAGGGAACAGCTGATTTTTTTTTCCAAGGTTTTTTTTTGTCATCATTAAAATGGCAAGAACAAATTCGTATATTTAGTCGGAGACCAGTCTTGTCTATTATTTTTTGTAATCCATAGCAATGGATTACAAAAATTAGACAGCAGTCTTAGATTATCTTCGGATGGAAATCTAAAACATACATCATTTAAAATTTAACTAAATGAACTAGGTGGGCTTTAAGTACTTTAAATAAATAAAATAATTGTAGATAGAATATTTAATTTATAGGAGATTGTATTTTTATGTCCAGCGTATTTAATGTTTTAAGTACTTTCCATTTATGAGACAGCCGCAGCCGCGGGACATTCAGTAAAATAATTGATTTCTAATTACAGCCCTGTCTTTTAGTTGTTTATGTTTGTTGTTCATAGTTGACGATAGATGGCGGCCTGTTTACAAAATGATATGAAAACTACAAAAATAACATTTTGGCCATTAAAGGGTCTTTAGGAATGAATGTTGAACAAATTTCAGTATTAATATTATTAAAATATGTTAGTTCTGGGCTCTACATACCTAAATATTTTTAAGTTTCCATGACACCAAGTGTCGCCATCTAGTGTCGGGTAGGATTATGTTTGGAAACGCCGACGCTAGGAGATTTTTCTAGAACTATTTTAATAAATTACGCATAAAATGACTTACAAATGAAATGTGATGCCATCCATAGCATCAGAACGTCTATCCGAGTAATTTTTACAAGACAAAACACAACACTTCATTCTTTTTTTCGTCTAGCGCGAACAATGCTGTAAAATGGGAACGTTCACAAAGTTGTGCACAGGACGAACGCCAACAATACACTGACTAAGGCCACGCCCACATGATGACGTCAGGACCTAGTTGAGAATCACAGTGCACAGTTGCTTAGGCCATCTCCTCTTTGTATTTACTCCGTGGTATGTATGTATAATTGTTTGGCATGCTCTGTGGCCTGAACGGCTCGATGGATTTTAGCTTGATAGGTGTCGTTAAATAAAAAATGAAAAGAATAAAACAAGTTCGGTATTTTTTACGCAGTCGGGTTTTTTAATTTTTTAAATTATTTTTTTGTGAGTATGTTTGTAATGAATAAACTCAAAAACTACTGCGCCGATTTCAAAAATACTTTCACTATTAGAAAGTTACATTCACCCTGAGTAACATAGGTTATATTTTATCCCCGTACTCCCACGGGAACGGGAACTACGCGGGTGAAACCGCATGACGACGGCTAGTAATTAATAATTTATGAAAAAACAGAAAAGACACACAGACACAAGACAGGGAGGAAACAGGGGACTACATTTGTATGAAAAAACGGCCCTTCTGTTTCTTCTTGTGCCTTGTTATTTGTTTTCTTGGCTTCGTAACTATTTCCTATGATTTTGTTTGTATCTGCGTTCATTGCTTTGGTCGGTAGCACTTCGTGTAGAAATTGTCCCATTAAAAGCGGCCGTCTACTAAGCCTTATTTTGCTGGTTCAGCCTGATTCTAAGTCTTAGCTTATAAATTGTATGTTTAGAATAAACTAGGGCCTTACCCTGGGAGGCATTTCGTTGACAAAAGAACCTAATCCTTAGCCACAGTGGTAGTGTGGTTGAAATATTAACATTCTTAATGTATTTAAGGTTGCAGGAAATGTGAAAGTATTCCTATTGTGTTCATAAAAATATACACAGTTAAGGTCCCACATAAACGACTCCACTCTACCCGGTAAAAAGACTAAAATTCAAATATGGGCTTTACGTATTGCTCTTTAGAAATACTTTACACTGGCAACATAAATTAGCAAACAGATCGCTGTCAGCGGGCTTACCGCCGTCAATGCCAATGTAAAGTATATCTAAAGAGAAATACTTTTATAGCCCATCATCATCATCAGCCTATTAATGTTCCCACTGCTGAGACACAGGTCTCCTCTCGCCTGGTGGATTATAGCCCATTCCCTCTCATAAGAGGGAATGGGCTATAATCCACCACGCGAGCCCAGTGCGGATTGGTAGATGTCACATGTCTTCGAATTTTTTGGTTCTAGGACATGCCGGTTTCCTCACGATGTTTTACTTTTTTTGCCTTTATTTCCACCGTTTTGAGAGCAGTGGTGATGAAATAAATTACACAAAGTAATGTGCCTGTCTGGGTTCGAACCCACGACTTACTGTTCGTAAGTCGGGGCCGCCACTGCGGCCAACGCTGCTCTTATACATTTTAAATTATATTATTTTCACCGGGTGGGAGCGGAGTCGTGTAACTGGGCTAAGACCTTAAATTTTCTTCTTTTTTATCGTGTGGTTAGTGCTGATGTCAGAGTTTTATGCCACACATGGGCATCTGACTTGGCTTTACATGCCGTCAATAAATAGCTCTTAGGCATGCTGGTTTCCACGATGTTTTCACTTCACCGATCCAAGTGATAATTGTACAATACGCACATGAATCAATGAAAAAATCAGAAATGCGTGTCTTGGGTTCGAACTTGAAACCAATGACTTGGTGATAGCAGTAATAACTGCTCATTGTTTTTTTTATTATGTACTCAAAATTGACTCCCCTCTTATGAGGAGAGTGATACGCAATGAAGATTTAGGCTTTATTGACAGAAAGAAAGAAAGAAAGAAAAAAGTTTATTTGACGTCAGATAAAAGCACACACACATATAAAAAAAAGATACAAACAAAGCAGGAAAAACAGCTGTGTGCCTCACGGCTGCGCCAAAAAGGTTTATTTCAGCATTCTTGCCAGACAGGTGATGGTGATTCTGTCTGACGCTGGTCTTCCAATGAACCTTGAGGGGCAGACAGCGAAATAAATTGTAAAAGTTGTTAATGTTTTTACTGTTAAACCTTCATCTGTTAGCGAAGTAGACACAATAGTTAAAAAATGGCGTCAGACCGATTCGGTCGGGCTTCACAGACGAAGGGATAACGCCTTTACTGAAACAATATTCATAGTATGAGTCACTACTATAAAACACACACACGATCACTAATTCCTAAAATGGAAACCTAATAACATTATTTCATGGCCTAGCTTCTATGAAAACTACCTGCCTCTATTATAATCCAATTATCCCGACTGTGTAGCATAATTTTCGGTATGACGCCGCTACGCCGTAGCTGCCGTAGAGGCGCCGTAGCTCGTAGACTTGCTACGTGACTACGAGTTCGGGGGCGTAGCGAATTAGAGTCGGATTTATATTTTTGTTATTGTAAGAATATTCGTCGAGAATGTTATGTGTGTTCTATGTAAGGTAGGGAAAATGATATTAAATGCTTACTTTATGAAAAGAAGTTTATCCGTAAAAATGATATTAACCCATTTATTAAACCCCCGGGTTAGGCAGAGGTGCACCCACATTTTGCAAGTTCTAAACTATTTCTTGTATATGAGAAATACAATGTAGAAAATTGTTTCTAAAATTAGACAGACACATGCAAGACTGACCGAAGGAAGCTGATTTAACGCCAAAAAAGAATTTAAATCATTATTTTTCTTATGATTTCACCACAATTCATAGTGTTGAAGAAAACTATTGTACTATAATATATATAAAGCTTTCAACGTTCAAATAAATATAATAACCTCAAATTACATGTTCATAACACTTGTTAGAAAATTCGTTAATATTAATAAGAATTCTCATACCTATATAATTATTTTGGCCTCGGTTTCATTATTATTAAACAGAATTCCACTCCAGTCCACTCCATATTTATTATAAAATATACTATATAAAGATATCATATACATATGTATAATGTGTGTATACATGTGGTCATAATTTTTAGGGTGTGACACATACTATCAAACAGAACAACTTTTTTCATGAAATCAACACTGTGATCGCGCAAAAATATCAGCTGTCCCAAACATTCAAAATCAAAATCAAAATCAAAGCATTTATTTCAAGTAAGCCAGTTACAGGCACTTTTGAATTGTCGAAACAAAGATGAAAATTAAATGTAGCTACAGTCCCAGTCACAAGACATAAAAACTGTGAAAGTACTGTAGTTGCCCATTCCCTAGCGTAGATCTCTATGGAGAAGAATGGGCAAGAAACTCCATGGACACTCTTTTAAATCAGAATATTGTTACAAAATCTTGGTTACATCATTCACGTTGAGATGGTATATTATGTGAGAACAATGTAGCAAGATGTGCACGGTAAAAGTGTCCACAGCAAAAAAAAAACACAAACAAAAAAAAATACAATTCAAAATAATTCATTCAAATAAGCCATGGCAACCAAGAGATGACCAGTCACAACTGACAGCGCCCGTTCACGGACATGACGCATGGATCAGCACCATTCAACTCAACCATTTTGAAGGGAACTAAATGATCCGACACATGCGCCACCATCAGCGAGACAATAGAGTGAGCATGACATACTCCAAACCGCCAGGGCACATTCAAGTCAAAAAAAGACGTAGGTTTCCAGTGAATGATAGCTTTCTAGTACATAGTACTCACACAATATGGGCTATGCATTTATATAATACTAAAGAGATTGATTCTATACAATGCAAAGATAGTTGTACAATCTTCAGCAGCTCCAACAATACAATTTAATGCTATCAATTTATGCGCCCCTGTCCATGTGGAGCAGGACCAGCATTGAGCCAAGCATTTTTATCATCGATATAATCGCTCAACTTGTAATATGCTTGCTTACATAGTGTGCGTTTAATGCATGTTTTAAATTTCGTCTCATTCAGTTCAAGAATACTTTGTGGAATTTTATTATAGCATCTCAAACAGTACCCCATGAAAGATGAGTCTACTTTAGCGAGTCTGAAACCTGGCTGAACTAGTTGGTCCCTATTTCTAGTACTGTAATTATGTCTGTCACCCCTTTTACCAAAAAGGTGCAGATTTTTTCTGACGTACATTATGTTTTCGTAGATGTATTGACAATGTACCGTCATGATGCCAATATCCTTAAACAGTTCCCTTAGAGAATCGCGCCTACGAAGATTATATATGGCTCTGATGGCTCTTTTCTGCAGAATAAATATAGACTCAATATCAGCAGCCCGTCCCCACAGCAAAATGCCATAAGACATTATACTATGAAAGTAACTAAAATAAACCAGTCTAGCGGTATCTACATCAGTATACTGACGGATTTTTCTAATGGCAAAGGCTGCTGAACTTAGCCGCCCCGCAAGAGATGTCAAATGAGAACCCCATTGTAGCCTTGAATCAAGCGTAATCCCCAGGAAAACCGTTTTATCTACGAATTCAAGTTTCTCTTTATTCAATATTATATCACAATCACTACTTTTAACATTCGGTAAAGCAAATCTTATGCATTTGGTTTTTTTTTCATTTAATACCAAATTGTTTGCTGTGAACCAATTTTGGACCTGAAGTAGGGCATTATTCACGTCATCTAGATTTTGGGCCCGCCTATTTATCTTAAAAATTAGGGAAGTGTCATCAGCAAATAACACCATATTTTGAGGTTGGTTTTTCAGTAAATAGGGTAGATCATTTATATATAGGTACTAGAAAGAGGAAAGGACCCAATATTGAGCCTTGTGGAACCCCCATTTTTACTTTTAACCCCTGTGAATTAACACCATTTATTTGAACATGTTGTTGTCTATCATTCAAATAAGATTTTACCAAACTAAGTGCAAGTTTACCCAGCCCGTAATGCTCAAGTTTCAAAAGTAATGTGTCGTGATTTACGCAATCAAACGCTTTGGAGAGGTCACAAAAAATTCCTATGGCGTCTTGAGACTCTTCCCACGCAGTAAATATGTGCTTTAATAAGGTTACACCGGCGTCAGTTGTACAACGTCCCTTGGTGAAGCCATACTGTTGATCATGTAAGATTCTGTTGGTGTTAAAATGATAGAGCATTTGATTAAGCATTACTTTTTCAAAAACCTTGCTAAAAACTGGTAACACGGATACAGGTCTATAATTATTAGTATCTTTACTGTCCCCGGATTTGAAAAGAGGTATGACTTTTGTGGCACGTGGGCCTTTAATTTGAAGTAGTGGACTGTATGAGAAGTTTGAGGGTTTTAGAGATACCTAATAGTTAATAATTTTGGTGTAACTGGCTGAGATTCAGATCCTTGGCTAGAACAGGCAATTTGACTCCACTAACCTTTTGCTTCACCCTTGTCCTGGCTTGGATCAAGCTTGCTGATGCAGCTTGCTGCCGCGTGGTTGGATGTGACGTCACTATGGGCTTCTAGAAAGTCTTTCGGGATCCGAATTGTAGGCACACACAAATTTATTGTCTAGAATTGTTCTGATACGATCAGAAGGCACTATATCACAATAGTAGATGAAAAGTCAGGTTTTACAATGTGGTATCGACACATCGGCGTGCACGGCACTGCGAACCTGCTTCTCTTTCGGTAGTCGAACGTCGACTCCTTGCAGCACTAAGATGGCTGCTCATTCGCCGTCACCTCACCAGAAGTGAGGGTAGAAGACATAAAATTAATGGAGCTTAAAACTACCTTAACCTAGACAAGGATCGAACATACCCCCCACCGAAATCACTATGATGATTTCCCATAAAGTAAGAAAAAATAAAACAAGAGATCGGGCTACAAGCCAGAGAAGGCTTACATCAGTGGTCACGAACCCTGATAGAGCCATGTTGGGAAAAAAAAACAAATGGGGGAAGGTACGAACCTACTTATAAGAAATTATGTTAATTATAGATTATCCTTATAAAACTAGAATAACTACCTAATTGAGGTAGGTTTTATTAACTAAAACTACTAGTTAGAGTATGGTAATGGGCAAAGTTTGTTTACCGGTCTTTTATAGGTACTATTTTTTGTTCGGACAGTAACGACGCGAACAATATTGTCAACACCGGGATGAATTTTATCAGTTCTTGCCAGCGGCCATTCGGATGGATGCTTGACATCAGATTTTATGAGAACTAAGTCTCCTTCCTTCAGATTAGGTGGTGATGAATACCATTTCGCTCTCTGTTGCAGAGTGTGAAGGTAATCATGAGACCAACGTTTCCAAAATGATTGTGTAATTCTTTGAAGTGATTGCCAACGTGACAACCTGCTTAAAGAAACATCCTCTAAGTTAAACTCTGGAACCGATAGCATACTTTGACCAATTAAAAAATGACCAGCGGTAATGACATCAAATTCATTAGGGTTATCTGACATTGGACAAAGTGGGCGTGAGTTCATTATAATTTCAATTTTGCAAAAAACCGTTGATAGTTCTTCAAACGTGAATACCTTATCTCCGCAAGAACGAAAGAGATGATGCTTTGCGGATTTTATTCCTGCTTCCCATAAGCCACCCATGGAAGGGGCGTTAGGTGGATTAAATTTCCAATTAACTGATCGCAATGTTAGACCATTGAGAATGTGGTCGCGGTTTTTTTGGCTATTAAAATATTTACAGACTTCCTTCAGATGTTTGGAGGCTGCAACAAAATTTGTCCCACAATCAGAATATAAGGTATTACATAATCCTCGTCGAGAAACAAATCTGTCAAAAGCTGCTAAAAAACACTCGCATGAAAAGTCTGACAAGACCTCGAGGTGCACAGCCTTGGTAGAAAAACAAATGAACAGGCATAAATAGGCCTTATAAGTTTTAGCATTACGTTTTTGGCTTTCCTTTACAATGAACGGACCTCCAATATCGACACCTACATGATTAAATACTTTGTTAGGTTGAAGTCTACTTGGGGGTAACGTACCCATCATTGGTTGAATTGAAGTCGGTCTAAATTTTAAACATTTTGCGCATTTTGACAACACCGATCTAATAACATTACGACCATTTATAATCCAATATTTCCTAGATAAGATTCCGTGCAACGTGCGCGGACCCACATGCATGTAAAGTTTATGATAATATTCTATTAAAATTAAAGTTGTATGACATGCTTTTGGCAAAAGTAAAGGATGCTTGGTATCATAAGGCAAGTCAGCCTGTGAAATTCTACCCCCCACCCTGAGGAACTTATTGTCATCAACGAAGGGTGAAAGTTTACGTAAGGATTTTACTACGTTGCCCTTTTTAGAAAGTATGGCAATTTCAGATTCAAAATAGTTCGTTTGAATTATTTTAATTATAGAATCATGAGCTCGAGCTAGCTCAAGGGTAGTGAGTGGCCCTGAGACTATCTGTTTCGATTTTAAATAGTCTAAATAACGGTGGTACCAGGCGATATAACGTTGTAACTTGTTGAATGATGAGAATTTATTAAATATTAATTCTTCTAGATTATTTTTACAATTCTTCAATTTGTTGTCAGTAGTATTAAAACAAAAAGAGTCATAATTTGATTTTAATTCGGGCACTTTATTTTGGTCAGAAACATAAACCGTTTTATTAGGCCATAGACCACGTTCCTGATATAACCACGAGGGACCACGGATCCATTCCGGAGCATATTCCATAAATCGATCAGGTAAAGCGCCTCGTGAACAAATATCAGCAGCATTATTCTCACTACTGACATGATACCAACAGTTAGGCTCCAAAATATCAGTTATTTGACTGACTCGATTAGAAATAAAAGTTTTTAATTTATATGATGGAGTCTGAAGCCATGAAAGAACGACACTCGAATCGCTGAGTGCAATAATTGGGGAATCTAGTTCCTTATTCTTATTCTTTATTGCACACAAAAAAAATCAAATATACATAAAATTGCAATTATATAGCTTATGTACAAAGGCGAGCTTAACCCAGAATTACCCCTAAACCCTTTATTTTTTTTACAATACAATTAATAAGTTTAGAAAGCAGCACGGCCGCCATAAGTTCCAGTCTAGGGATCGACAACACTGGCTTCATTGGAGCCACTTTTGATTTGCTTGTTAGCAACCGCACCTTTATATTACCCGCTTTATCAGTGCTGCGAACATAAATACATGCTGCATAGCCTAAGGATGACGCATCGCAAAAGGCGATGAGCTGAACCGAATTGAACTTAGATATTAAAAGATGTCGTTCAATTCGCAACTCTGCAAGACAGGGCAAGGTTGAAAAGAATTTATGCCATTTTTCTTTTAACTCGGTTGGTAAATAGTCATCCCATCCTAAACTTAACTTCCATAAATCTTGCATAATACATTTAGCAACAAAAGTGCATGACGATATAAAACCCACGGGATCGAAGATACTCGCAAGTAATTTGAGAACTGACCGCTTCGTTGAGAGCGAGTCATTTAAATTATAATTGAAGGAAAAACAATCACAGCTAGGTAACCACGTCAACCCTAGCACTTTGATTGAGGACGATAACGTATCGTCTTGAAATTTAATAGCAGATACCTGCTCGGTTGACATACGCGTGAGCAATTCAGAACGATTACTTGCCCACTTCCGAAGATCAAATGCTCCACTTTTAAGAAGTGAGGTTAACTCGTCTTGCAACGTGCAAGCTTCGTCTATCGTAGGACACGACCATAATACATCATCAACAAAACATCCTTGTAACAACACATTGGAAGCCAAGGACTGCGGATTATCATAAGCCAATTGATGTAACGTTCGAATAGCTATGAACGGGGCACTTCTAAGACCGTATGTGTTTGTTTTAAGTTCATAAATGCGTACGGGGTCAGATGTTGTGACACGCCAGAGAATATGTTGGTACTTTCTTTCTGACGGAATAATATTGATCGCTCGAAACATTTTAGAAACATCTGCGGTAAAACAAACATCGTATAACCGAAACTGACTTAGAATTTTAAAAATATCTGAATGTAGTTTTTGTCCGGTTAAAAGAATGTCATTAAGTGATAATCCGTTAGTGGTAGGAGCTGAACCATTGTAAACAACTCGCAAAGGTGTAGTTGTACTCGCGGGTTTCAATACACAATGGTGCGGAATAAAATATTTAGATGGTTCCGTACCTTTATAAAGTTCCATGTGTCCTAACGATTCATACTCGTTCATAAAATCACAGTATGCCTGTTTTAAATCGGGTAATTTATAAAGTCTGCGCTCTAAATTGAGTCATCCGCTTAAAAGCTAAATTGTAGGAATCACCCAAAGGCTCGTGGTTTGGTTTTAATAAAATAGGAGAAACGTATCGGCCCGTTTCGTCCCTGTAATGATTTACAGAAAATATGTTTTCAGCAAGAACGTCTTGCGGATTTAAGTGTTGAACTTCGCACGGCAAAGATTCAACCTCCCAAAACCTTTTGAGGGAGTCATTGAGGAGATTTTCCTCGACAGTAAACGTTACTGCATGCAGAGAGAAGTAGTAGCAGCGGTTACGTTAGAATGGTTGTTCTCCGACATACAAAACCTTCCCGTAATCACATAACCAAAAATGGTACTTAACGCAACAGGTATATCTGAACCAAAGATTAATTTCTTTCCGTCGTAAATATACGGGAAAACATCACCCGCCAAAATAATATCTATATCTGAACGCCTATAAAAGGTAGGGTCAGCAAGAATTAAATTTCTATATTCATCAATAACGCTTTGAGGTAACTGTACGGTCGGCAAACCACCAGTAATTTTTGTAAGCACTACAGCGTCAATATTAAAAGATGGTTCGTTACTATGACGCGGTTTCAAAGCGAACGAAGTCATGCCATGATTTTTTACACTTTCGCCTGCGAGGCCAAAAATATCAAAATTACATTTACGAGGCTGTAACCCTAAACGTTGTAAACAATCAACAGAAATAAAGTTTGTTTGAGCGCCAGAATCAATCAAAACACGACACGGCTGATAACAATCGGTTTTATCTAACACATGCACCACAGCTGTACCTAGTATAACTGTACCAGCAGTTGTGTGTAAAGAAGCGGAATGGCAACTGTTAGTTTCACTCGGACCGGTAGTAGTCGATGTCGTCTGTGATGGTAATGATTTTGCATGAGATGTACTCGAGTCGCTGCCGCTTGGGCGCGAACTCAAAACCGGTTTGTTATCGTCGAGGTGCAATAACACGTGATGCGATTTCTGACAAACTAAACATTTAAACTGGCTTCTGCACTCATTAGCATTATGGTTTTGTTTTAGGCAATTATGACATAATTTAAGTGCACTAACACGGTTAATGCGCTCCTTAGTGGACAATTCACGGAATTTATCACACCTAAAAATCATATGTTTGCCGTCACAATGTAAACAAGAAGAGTTGATTTGCGATGAAGTTGCATGAGTAAATGACCTAGTTTTTTCCGTCTTATTAATTGGTTGACGTTTATTTTGTTGCAAGTTCACTGAACTTGTATTATTAGTGTAAGAAATAGAGTGATCAAGTACTTTGATATGATTGTTTACGAAGCTAATTAAATCATGGAAAGTCGGAACAGATTTTTGATCCCAATTTTGTTCAAATAATTTTCTAGTTTGTGAATCTAAGGCACGTAGTGCAATATGACACATCACATAACTATTTAAATTTTCTATATTTATCGCTTGAATAGCTTGATAAGAATGCTCAAATGTTTCAATAAAGGTATTTAATTGAGCTGAAGACTCTTTATTTATCGGTGAGAAACCTAACATTTTATCGAGGTATCTACCCACCAACATACGATTATCCTGGTATTTGTCAAGAAGACTTTTCCAGACTAAATCATAATTACTTGCAGTAATCGGTAAACTTTTAACAATATTTAATGCACTGCCCTTCGTACATGACAGAAGGTAATGGTATTTATCGATATTTGGTATATGTGGTTGGTTATGTACCAGTGAACAAAAGGTTTCGTAAAAAGTGGTAAAGTTTTCAATGTTACCGTCAAATGTAAATAGCTCTAATTTAGGTAAACGCGGACTTGATTGAATTACGTTTTGATTTTCAAGTTTAACACTACCCGCAGTTTTATTAATTAATCTATTTGTAACTAATTTTACGTTATAATAAATATCATCGAAACTTTTTATTTCCTGGGTTCGCACGTTAGCGTCCGGGTTTGATTCCAACTCGGATTCACATATTTTAAGAACTACTTTTTGAAATCGATCACGCACTTCATCAATGTCCGAAACACGTAATAAAAGTAAATCCCGCTTATCAGGCGTTGAAATGTCCTTTGACATTTCATAGACATATTGTAATTGCTCAAAGAGAAGTTCCTTTTCTTGGATTAGGTATGTAATTGATTGCGATGATACATCTCTTCTAGGAGGCATGATTACCTTCAACGTTATAAGTTGACAATATTGTTAATGTAGGTAGATTCTAGGTAGTACAAATTAGATACGTACCTATTTATTGAATGCAAGTAGGTATTTGGGATTTAATTGTTTAATTGTTATGCAATTAATAGATTTAGGTATGTATGCAATGATCTGCACACCGGATAATGTTTACGTACGACGTAAAATATTATAGAATGGAAACTATAACGGTGTTGAAAGTAGGTACTGGGAAACAAAATAGGTACTGAAATCCGGCTCGAAGGACCAAAAAATGTGGCACGTGGGCCTTTAATTTGAAGTAGTGGACTGTATGAGAAGTTTGAGGGTTTTAGAGATACCTAATAGTTAATAATTTTGGTGTAACTGGCTGAGATTCAGATCCTTGGCTAGAACAGGCAATTTGACTCCACTAACCTTTTGCTTCACCCTTGTCCTGGCTTGGATCAAGCTTGCTGATGCAGCTTGCTGCCGCGTGGTTGGATGTGACGTCACTATGGGCTTCTAGAAAGTCTTTCGGGATCCGAATTGTAGGCACACACAAATTTATTGTCTAGAATTGTTCTGATACGATCAGAAGGCACTATATCACAATAGTAGATGAAAAGTCAGGTTTTACAATGTGGTATCGACACATCGGCGTGCACGGCAGCGCGAACCTGCTTCTCTTTCGGTAGTCGAACGTCGACTCCTTGCAGCACTAAGATGGCTGCTCATTCGCCGTCACCTCACCAGAAGTGAGGGTAGAAGACATAAAATTAATGGAGCTTAAAACTACCTTAACCTAGACAAGGATCGAACAACTTTACTATATTTCATTAAATCAGGGAAAACTCCTTGGTCTACACATAAATTAAAAATTAAAGCTAAGTAAGGGGCTATAGTCTCAAGTATGGATGTACAAACTTTGACAGACATTCCCCATAGATCTTCGGTTAGTTTGATCTTTATTTGCCGGAAAGTTTTAATAACAATCATAGGGTTAATGTGTTTAAATTTAAATTCAACCAGGCAGCCAGACACATTCGCCTTTAATAAACCAATTGAGAGTTCAGGTGAGGAAATAAGAGCCTCCGTTGTTTTTTGTGGTATATCGGTAAAGAATTTTACAAATTCTTGAGCTACTTCCTGATTAGAGCTTTTAGGACCACATGCTGTATCTAATGTGTAGCTAGTGTTACGTATTTTCTTCCTGTTAGTCTCGTTATTTATAACTTTCCAAACTGTCTTTATTTTATTTTCTGCTGTTTTGATCTTGTTGCTAATGTGCAGTGCTTTAGCAACCTTGCATGTATTTCTAAAAATGTTTGAATACTTAGCAACATACTTGTTAAAAGTTTCAGTGTTTATAAAAGGCTTAAGGCCATAAAGCTCAAATAGTCTTTCCCTACTTTTTCTGATACCTCTAGTTGCCCAATCACTAAATGTGAATTTAGGGCAAATACTTTTTGTCTTCTTTTCAAAAGTTTTATTGAATTCCGTGTGAACTATTGAAAAGAAACGATCATACAATTGATCTATATTAATATCATCAAGGCCCATAACGCTTAACTTGTTCTGTAGCAAAATATTATACCTATTTAATCTGCTAGAAGTTATAGGTCTAAACTTAATTTGAACTTTTTGCGATGGGGGTGTATTACACCTGAAGGTTACAGTTTGTCCACTATAGTCAGAGGGTAGACAATTCACTATTGCTTTATCTAAGTAATCACAATCGCAGAAAATATTATCTATACAAGTAGCAGAAGATGGAGTGACTCTAGTAGGTTCTGTAAAAGTGTTGGTCAAGTCAAATGACTTAAAAAGATTTAATAAGCGACTGCTATTTGCACATTCTTCTAAAATATTGATATTAAAATCACCACAAATAATTGTAGATTTATTACTGACTGCAAGTTTTGCCATCACATCTTCCATTATTGATTCAAACAAAGAAAAGTTTTGATAGTTTGGGGGTCTGTACACACACACAATTACATGCTTATCTAGCTCAACACAGGACAGTTCAACGCAATGTTCAACCGAGAGACCTACTATGTCATTACGTTGCTTATATTTAAAACAATTTCTTATTAATATTAGGGAACCTCCACGAAGCATAGTTTTACGGTTAAAGCAGCTACCCACCATATAGTTCTCATAATTGATAAGCATTTGGTAATCCTTAAGCCAATGTTCAGTAAAACATATAATGTCAAACTTACTATTTTCTAAAAACAATTCAATTTCTAATAATTTGGAAGAAATGCCTTGGATATTTTGGTGGAATAATTTCAAAGTGTTCTGCTGAGGCCCTTTTTTACTAACTAATTGAGTGCAAGAAGATACGTTGGTAGGATTAACAATATTGTTAATCGTACCTCCTGTTGTCTCATTTCCTAGTTTAAATTAATTTTTGGAGTGAGGCTGGAGACACCCGTACCATCCTCAGACAACAAGACCCTATCACTAATACTAATATACCCTAATTGAGAATTCTCCACGGTGACACATGGATCCTCCTCAGTACAATGTTTGTAAACATTTATAGCACTAGTGCTATATTCATTGAAAGTCACCTGTATACTAGTATTACTACTAATAGTCGCAGTGTTAATAATAGAACTAAACTTAGACATACTATTTATGTCTGTGTGAATATTATAAGCTAATAGCCGAGCTATTTTGTGTCTACATCTAATAGGTAGATACACCTTACCCCGTGTCGACTTCAGTTTACCAACAATAGTGTTGATATCCAGATATATAAGTCTGTCACTATAGTGACCTACTAAAAAATGTACATGGTTATTTAACATATGTATATAATTATTTTTTCTATTACCCAAATTTTCAAAAAATGGAAAACCACACAATATTATTTTGTTACAATTTAACTTTAACAACTCTGAAACACAGTCAGTGATGTCTTCCTTTTTAATCTTAGAACTATTACCAACACATATAGTAATGGTGGTACTAGGATCACAAACGGTCTTTGTTACTGATGCCATAATCTGTTTGTAGGTTGATCCTGGCATGCAATAATTTTGGGTACAATAACTCAGGTTATTACTGATCAATTTCCCTAACCCTCTACCTATACTATCAGAGAACATAACTGAAAGATTAGAACCAAGACTATTAGGTGAGACCAAATTACCTAAGTCAGGTATTGTATCTTGGGTGGAAATACAGTCCTGAGTACTCACAGCTAGGGACGGGTCCTCCGTTGCCTCAAGCTGGAGGGCATCATTGCTGGATTCCCTCTGACAAGTACACTGAGTGTTGCTGAGAGTCAGCGAGTCCACTTTGTCTACCAATGCATTTGTAGCAAGAATATGCTCTTTAATTTGATTTTCCGAGCATTCATATTTATTACATAAAGATTTTAGTGACTTATTAAGAGCCTCTATTTCTGATTGTAAGCGCTGAGTGTCAATTTCATAAATATTTATACTATCTTCCAATTTAATCTGATAGTTATTTAATTTATTAACTAGAGAAACACGTTCCTTCCTTAATTGAATATTTTTGGAAAGGTGTTTTTGTTGTTTCTTGTATTTATTACATTTTTTAATTATTCTATTTAATCGTGCATATTTCTTAATTTTATTTTTACTAATTTTGTGGCTGTAGTTATGCTTTAGTAAGGAGTCCTCTGTAAGGTCTATTGTTATAATGGAATGAGGGTTGCAATTTGTATTAACTAATTCATTATACAAATGTTCAGTTTCCATAGCCTGAGTATGATCCTTTTCCTTTTTCAAATTTAAAAGTTTAACATTTGCATGGACTAATTCATCCTCTAGGTCCCTAATTTTACATAAAGCCTCCTCATACAAGTTGCTACAAGAGTTGAACCCATCCGTGACCGCCCTTAGTTGATCCCGTTCATTGACAACATTCAAGAATTCCTGATGAAGGTCTACTAGCTCCCGTTTTAAGCTCGAGTTTTTGCTATTTACGTTAATGACCTCCTCCTCACTGTCCTCTCTCTCTTGCAACAGCTGCTGGCATTGGAGTTTAGAGTCCTTAAGTTCTTGGAGGGCCGTTCTCAATTTTAGCTCCATATCTTGAGCAGTAGCCTTACGGGTCATCACAGGCATGGTTTCCGGATTGGTTACTGAAAATTGTAAATAAAGAAACGGTGAGAACTAATAGGATAGACCAATGGAGAGAATTTTGAGATAAAAAAGGGGAAAAACAGGGAAAAAGTTTATGTTACTCAAAGAAATGAGGTAGGCTGCTATATTAGCTTGACAATAATTATATTAGCTTACTGAATAATTAATTTTATTGTTTCAATGAGAATTTTACTTAAGATTTTACTTTTTCAAGTGGGTAGATTGCCTGGACTAAAAACTTATGATTATTACAATATTACTTCAAGACGTTAATGAAATAACTATCACGAACATCTACAACATATTTAACTAATATTGAAAAGATTGATAGCAAGTTTATCGTTAAAGTTTTACTTTTTACGAAATGACAATTGTCAACAATGCAATCTAGAACCTTAGAAGGAAATTAGCAAAAAAACAAAAACTATACTAGAATTGGCGTGGACGTGTTGTAAAGTTACGATTATGGGACGATTGTGTGCTATTCTAAATATAAAAGTAAACAAATACTCCCCGTATCAATCCGTAGTCCGAACATCAGCTGTTGGTTTTAGGTTACCGGTAACGTCGTTTCGTCGCCGTACAACCGAATCCTTTATTAATTAACAGGAAAATATGTTTCCTGGGTATTTACACATTTAAAATACGAAATTACATATGATTACACCTTAATTTAACTTAATTACTATTTAATTTTAATTTTAAAATACGGAACAAAATTTTGACATGTCACTCGGGCAGTGTTCATATATGCATCACATTATATTCATATTACTATGTCGTGACGATTAAATGTATGTAATCAAGTGAAGTAATATTAATGTGATTGGCTCGAACGCCCTTCCCCTTGAGTGCGGTGATAAGATTCCTTGATTTATCTCCAATAGCTTTACATGATAACATATTATGGTGGTTTACATGTAGGTGTAGTCGCTGCAAATCATGTAAGCATGTGACTTTCATTTGCATTAAAATAAGGTTTAAATTTCAAAGATTTATTGTGTATTTATTTCATGTTTATAATAACTAGTTTGTTTTGGTCAAGCATGATTGGTGTATTACAAGACTATTGAGCAATAAATGGGCTGTTTAAATCACGATTTTGGCAAAAATAACTCGTGAAATTATAAAACTGGACCAAGTTTGTTGTAATCAATTAATGTATCGTTCCTTAAAACTATGATGAAATAAATTACACAAAGTAATTCGCCTGCCTGGGTTCGAACCCACGACTTACTGTTCGTAAGTCGGGGCCGCCACCACTGGGCCACCGCTGCTCTTAAAACGGTAAAGGAAAACATCATGAGGAAACGTCCTAGAACCAAAAATTCGAAGACATGTGACATCTACCAATCCGCACTGGGCCCGCGTGGTGGATTATAGCCGATTCCCTCCTGGAGGCCTGTGTCCCAGGCGTGGAAACATTAATAGGCTCTGGATGATGATGAAAAACTATGAATCAATGAAGTTTCGTATACTTACTTCGTTCCCATGTTTTTGTGCTCATAAGCACAAAAACATGGGTACACAAATAGCCAAACAACTATCCGTAGGTCACATCAAATATTCGTTCCAAGCGGGAACCGAACCCACGACACGTAGCGTAGCAACCAACGCTCAGGCATTGCACCATGCCCATAAGGAATACCTTTTATAGAGAAGGATAAATACAAAAACCGGCCAAGAGCGAGTTGGACTCGCGCATGAAGGGTTCCGTACTATCGTAGTAGGAGAGCCCCTTTAATTTTTAATGTGTTGTTACAGCGGCAACAGAAATACACATCCTGTGAAAATTTCAACTGTCTACCTATTACGTATCATGAGACACAGTTCGCAAACAGACAGATGGACGGACGAATGGACAACGGAGGCTTTGTAATAGGATAATAAAAATAATAGAACCCAAGGTCAAGGTCAAACTAAATTAGCTAGCGCGACTCTGCAGACGGGAAGGGTATCGATATCCAAACACGATAAAAATACCAATACTACTTTTTTGGCAAAAACCTCTGCAGGTGATTTAGTCACTAGGTTAGTTTATTTTTTTTATCATGATTAAATACCGATACCCATGACTACTGCGGAGCTTTGCTTGCGAATTTATTAGATTCTGTATGTGCAAAGCTTAATACAATTTAAACTTTTCAAAAACTTTACATAGAGAGCCCATTCAAATTTACCCACCATTCAACTCTACCAAATTCTTCACGCCTTTTCAATAACCCTTTGAAGTATCAAAACGCGACGGTCGGCGTTTCGTGCGCAAATCTACTTCCCTCCAACTTGCTACGAGCTACGTCAGTCCGTAGCGGTGCTCGTAGCGGGCAGGCGGGTCTACGTCGGGTCTACGCCACCCCAAATATTTTTTTAAATGTAATTTTCTCTATGAAAATTCCTACCAGTCATATTTTTCAGTGTTTGTATTCGCACAGTGAGTGATTTAGAAGTGATTTGTGCTAAGATAGAAGTGAGAAGTGAACGTGAATTTGGTGTAAAGTAAAGGTTTTCGTGGCGTGAGATAACGTTTATTTTTTCACTGGGTTTCTGTGTTTTATCCGCATGTATCGTGGACAGATCGGATTAGGAATTATGTGTAAGTATTTCTACTAAAACAATATTACAGGACTATAATACCATAAATTACCTTATACAAGTTGTTTTAACAAAGGGTGTCGTATATTTTCGGGTCTCTTGTTTACAATACTGCATTTTTAAGACTTCGCACAAAAGCGGTCGTAATGCCTCCTATATATAGAACAGTGGCTTGCTCATTCATACTTTTGGAGTGGCATATAGAGGTCAATCCTTTTGTTTTTTGAATGTGTGTCGCAGTATTAACTAGATTATTTACATCGTTAATTATGAATCAACCTTTGTACCTATGTTTCTGTTCCTTTCTTCTTTCCTGCGTAAATTAGTGTGTACATAAAGTGTTTAATAAATAGTCATGTATTTAGGCCGAAGAAAATAGGCATATAATTGAGAAAAAGCCTACTGTGATATACTTATAAGGCTTGGCAATGTGACAATTTCAGGCAAGAGGTATTTGAACTACTTGTGATCGGCGAGCAATGCCAAATCTACGTCGATCGGTCGCGTTAAAAATTTATAAAATATTAGCTTGCGTTACAAAAAAAAAATATTTAAGGTAAAACACAACATTGAAAAGGTAAGGGACAGGCCTTTGCCCAACAGCGGTATCGAATAGGCTTATTTAAAAAAAAATACAAACAAAAATAATGTTTACGTAGATGATCATCACATCAACGACTCAGTAAAAAAATCTGAATGGACCTTGATTTTTTTTTGTCATGCTTTAATTTATTATCAAAACAGTTTTTGAAGTTAAACTCATTAGGCTTTGATTGCCCAATTGTTTGGAATTTAGGATAAAGTTTGTCATAACTAATCATCACGTCTGTGTGCTTCGAAGGATAGGGTAGAGTTGTAGGCGTGATGGGCAGACGATATTATATAGCTTTTGCGGGTCCTGGATGAGGTTGGGACAGGAGCATGGAGGTTAGCACCAGTTAAGAGAAGCCGATCAGTGTGTGAAGTTGGGCTACGGATAATGATGATGATCATCTGCATAGCCTTTTCCCTACTCTATTGGGGTCGGCTTTCAGTCTAACCGGATGCAGCTGAATACCAGTATTTTACATGAAGCGACTGCCTATCTGACCTCCACAATCCACTTAGTACTGGGTAATACGATACCCCTTGGTACGACTGGTTGTCAGACTTTTGATGCCACTTGTCAAAGATCTACAAAAAATGACAGCCGGGACCCAACGGCTCAACGTGCTTTTTGAGTCACGCAAGAAACTTGGTTTGCAATGGTGGTCATCCATCCAGAGTCCAACCTTGGCAAGCGTGGCCTAACCTTGAAGATCGAACCGTGCGGCTGTTATTATTTAGCCACAAATTCCTTACACCCACAGAGCTAAATGCCTATTTTTTATGATGAAGTTCTGCCTAAGAACGACCCTATTCAATCTCACATCTGTTGAGAGCAGATCTTCCCAACAATAGTGTCACAATATCACTTATGACATTTTATCCTTATGATCACTATACATACTTAGGTCACAATAGAGAATGTATCGTTACCTGTCCTTTGTGCCCCATACTTACAACCAAAAGGGTGAAAGGATCTCGTTAAGAGGAGGCGCCTGCGTCCTTATGTGCAATATGATAACAACATATTGTTATCAGTAATTAGTTTGCTAGGGTTATTATATAATACCACGCCTGTAATCCCCAAAGGCTTAGGCAGAGGTGTAATATATCTAATAGTACACTCACATTTCGCAAGTTATGTTAAAGTTCCATGTAATAGGGGCGAGCCTATTGCATCAACTGGACACCAGCTTCCATGTGTATCTGGATTAATGTTGCCCAAAATCGGTCTTGGTCTTGTTCTTGTATGTTTGCAAGACCAAGACCAAGACCGACTTATTGTAGCAAGACCAAGACCAAGACTGAACCCTGCAAGACTTGAGTAAGAACAAGACTAAGCCTGCAAGTCTCTTGCGTCTTGCAGTTATTTTTTTTAAGTGCGATAGATAAATAATAGGTGCTTAAAAATCCTACAAACAATTTTCGTTCATCACAAGCCACAATAGATATCCGAAATGTGATAAATAAATAAATATAAATAAATATTGCTGGATATTACACACAGCGCCATCTAGTGCCACACTAAGCAACGAGGCTTTTGTCGTGGACACCAGATAGTTGATAAACTACATATAGATACTTTTTGTTTGTAAATACATACTTATTATACATATAAACATCCATGACTCGGAAACAAATGTCCATGCTCATCACACAAACATTTGCTCCGACCGGGATTCGAACCCGGGACCCTAAGAGAGCGTAATGCAGCCTCACTACCGCTGCGCCAATCGGGTCGTCAGATATATCTCATACATTTTAATGTAGGTATCAAATATTTAATTCATGTTTTAGATGTTTGTGCTGGTAATTATAAGTCTAGCTGACGACAAATTTTATTAGTTAGAAGTATCAAGTCCAGATGAAGATGAAAGTATATGTGATAATTATTTTAACCGCTAGCTGTTTGTGAAGAGTTTAGGATAGCCAGTAAACGTACAGAAAATCATTAAAGGTACCTACATAGAGTTAGTAATTACGCTTAGGTACGAAATTGCGTCATTTTTTTAAATTATTGTTGAGTCAAATTTATTAATTTGGTGGTTTACTATGCCTATGTCAATTTAAGCTCAACATGTACCTACTCTGTTACGTTGTTCTAAGATCTAAACTAACGTGTTAACTATATAGCAATAGGCTAATAGGTAATTGAAAGTAGTCTAGTCTAAGTAGTAGAGTCTCGCAAGACTTGCGAGGCTCTTGCTGCAAGACCAAGACCAAGACCAAGACTGTGAGCGCAATACCAAGACCAAGACCAGGTGTGTTGACGCAAGACCAAGACCAAGACTGGCTAAGGTCTCGTCTTGGTCTTGCATTTGGGCAACACTAACTGGATGCAGCTGAATAAAGTTAAGCGACTGCCTTTCTGACCTCATTACAACAACCACTTATACACCCTCACAACAACCTTTACAACCGTTTCTTTTCTAAAGGACTGCCAATTGACAGGAGGGACCAAAGGCTTAATGTGCTTTTCAAGGCATTATGTCGTTTGTTGGGAGTTGTTCTGACATAACATAAAGCCTGTAAATTCGTGAAATGTTAGGCGGAGGTGGGTGTACCTTAAAGTACACCCACACGTCGTCAAGTTATGTTTAAGTCCTATGTATTATTTATTTATTTTATTTATTTATTTCACTTGGAAACTTTGGCCATTCTTTCAATCATCTGAGCGCGTTACCATATGACAGCAATTAAGATTATGTATGTAATATATATTTAGGCTTAGAAAGAGGCAGCAACGCGATCTAGACGCGCATCAGGAAGGCTGGTTCGGAACAGGAGAAGAGTACCGGCGTGGAAGGATATGGCCCGGCCTTTGCCTAGCAGTTGGTCATACATCATCATCATCATCAGCCTATTAATGTTCCCACTGCTGGGACACAGGCCTCCTCTCTATGAGAGGGAATGGGCTATTATAATCCACCACGCGGGCCCAGTGCGGATTGGTAGATGTCCCATGTCTTCGAATTTTTTGTCCTAGGACGTGCCGGTTTCCTCATGATGTTTTCCTTCACCGTTTTGAGAACAGTGATGATGAAATAAATTACACAAAGTAATGCGCCTGCCTGGGTTCGAACCCACGACTTACTGTTCGTAAGTCGGGGCTGCCACCACTGGGCCACCGGTGATCTCAACGGTCATACAACGCTATAGAAAAGAAAATTAGACTTAAGTACCCTTTAAGTGAAGTTCTATTTTTGTAAAAGGTACATTTCATTCATAATTGGATCCAAAAAGGTTCTACGACGATTTAGAGTCACAATAAATCTACCTCTGTCGCGATAGCGTACGGTTTGAATAAAATCTATGACGGGCAATTTCACAATTTGTTTAGGCAAAATTTTCGGTAATTTACGTAATATTTACGCTCGTAACGTCGCGATCATTTGCCAATTAGGGCGCTGTATGTAGGTTACTCATAATTAATTGTTTCAATATCGGGGAGCAAGTAATTCTGTGTTGTGGCATGAATAATAAAATAATTCACCAAAGTCCTCGGAACTGGTAGCTTCGATGATTCATGAATTCATTTATTATTAAAGTACATGATTGAGTTGTTAAATATTTTATCGAATTAATTTTGAATTGCCTCTTGAATTAAATATAGCGGTAAGCAGCTTTAGAGGGTGACAATGACAGAAGGGAGGAAGTAACACATGGTGAGGACGATGCCCAAAATTCAAAGAAATGTGACATCTATCTGTCCATGGTGGATTACAGCCCACTCTCTCTTATAAAGAGGAGGCCTTTGTCCCAGCAGTGGGAACACTATAAGCTTGTTATACTAAGCATCTTCTTTGAAATATATTACGATTACTTATTCCGATTTCCGTGTGTTCAAGCGTTTTTGCCATAACTTTTATTGGAATCAAATATAACCTCTCACAACTTAGGATCCATTAATGTTAATATTTTTATCCGTGGTGCTAGGCAACTGGGCCTAGCCCAGTTGTAAACGTCCCTTTGTGCTTATTGGTCTTGTTTAATTCTGTCTCCTGCTGATATGGAAGAAAATGGAAATTATGTTTTTTTCCTACTCCTCCGCTATACTTTTCTGATTAATTTAGTTGGGGGATCCAAGACAGTTAAGTTCTTTCTCTGTGACTTCGTCGCTTCATTGTCTCGGCGCTTTTCTGGTGGTCGCTGCTGTAACCCTTTGGGGTTAACAAGCGTCATGCATGTTATGTTTGATCAGGTAAGTTATTCTATTTTTAACCGACTTCAAAAAGGAGAAGGTTCTCAATTCAATTGTTTTTTATGTATGTACACCGATTACGCTGAGATTTATGATCTGATTTACGTGATTCTTCTTTAGTTTGATGCAAAATAGTTGCCATTTGGTCCCATATAAATTTAACATAGTTTGGCCAAGTAGTTTTCATTTTATGATCATTTTTACTTCAGTCGTGTGGTCTAATTTCATCATGTTCACCGATTTGTCCCCCATTTGTGGAGCGATTCTAAAAATTTTTTTTTATTTGAAAGAGTAAACTCCTAAAATGGTCCCATTTCAATTTGGTGAAGATTTAATGCTGATCTTCGGAGATATACAATGGAACTCTTCAAAAATAGACGGTAAATCGGTCGTGATTGCTGCAATAGCTTGGATGTTTATTGTTTATACAACATCATGACGCATCACGCTTGTATGCTCTGAGGGGCACACAGATGTGTACAATAGACCCAAATTTCGACAGTTTAGGTATGTTAAGTTTTTATTGGGGATAAGCCTATTATTACCATGACATGTATTGTTAACAATGTAAAATAAAAGAATAGCAAATATTTGTATAGGATATTACAACAAAAAAAGGAAAACTATAAAAACTTTTTTGCAAAAAATAAAAACAAAACACAAAAAAGTGAAAAATAACTTTAGCTTCAGAAGTCAGTGACAAAAAAAAAACTAAATTAATCAAACAAAGGTCACTATAATAACTTCTGAAGCTAAAGTTATTTTTCACTTTTTTGTGTTTTGTGTTTTTAACTTCTCTGCTCACTTTACTTGTATAAAGTAAGGTGAGAAGAGAAGTTAAAAACATCAGATCAGTATTGATCAGTATTGATCTCACAGTGGTAAAGAGATAATAACAGGCTATATATATATATACTTTGATGTCATAGTTAATGCATCTAGATTATTATGCGGGACACAGGTTGTCACGTGCTGCCGTGCCCACAGTGAGGCTCATGGGAGATCCCTTTACGATCTCTACAGGGAAAATCCAACACAGGATAAAATCACTGGTTTATCATGTACAACCCAATTTTTTTTATTATATTCCAGACAAAAATAACACCTTCTTGTTTTACAAGCGAATTATCGTTGAAACCAAGGAGATTATTGAATGCGGTGAACGCGATGAACGAAAAAATTGAATGTCTTTGGTTGAACCCATTGGTTGAACCTGACATACCGCGGCACATTTTTTCAGCTCCTCTAGATTCAAAATTGATGTAGTAAAATCCAAAAAGAAAGAAATATAAGTTTAATAGCTTTAAGTTTTTCGTTAAATTAAGTTTTATGCAGGGAATGCTGCAATGTGTGTTTACAGGCGTTGCATAGGCCAACGGGTTGTTTTAGTGAGGTGGAAATCCTACACTCCTCGGTCTTACCCGAAAAGACCGGTCGCCTTTTGAAGGGAAAGGCAATTAAATGGTCTGAACTATCTTAATAAGATCTTTTACACTAGGCGAGGTACCTGTTTATTGTTTTCGCGTGATATTACAAAATGTTTTTCAGTGTGGTAACTAGATACATATATACAGGGTTTACCAAGCATTCTGTACATCATATTATGTAACTGAGCTGGGAAACGACTTTTTTTTTGCGGGTGAAAAATCAAAATTTGCGATAAAATTCAATGCAACGCACTTAAAACATAGTGCTGATGGACGCATTTATTAGTGGTAAAGTGAAGTTATGATCTTAAATACAATAGTATTTGAAAAAAAAAAACTTGTGTAAAAGTTGGAACTTTGACCACCAATAACTCCGTAACCAGGGGGTCTAAAATGGCCGCTTTAGCAGAATCCACGCAGTATCTTAGTATGAATCACGTTAAAAATTTAAAATTCTTAAAATGGACTTTATCATAATGAGTATAAAGTCCATTTTAAGAATTTTAAATTTTACCTTTTTAGACCCCTTGAAGGTTTCCAGTTATGGTTCAGAACAAAAAAAATATTGCAATGATGAGGAGAACAAATGCCAAATGTCTTTCGGCTTAGTTAAGGGTATATTTACACCCTTTATGATTATATATGTCGGTATTTGGATGAGGCTTAGTAGTGGAGGTATATCGACAGAAACAATGATGATGGATCGTATGGGCTATTAAATAATCTATTATAAAAATAAATCGCTAAATGTGTTGCTAAGCGCAAATCTCGAGAGCAGCTGAACCGATTTCGCTAATTCTTTTTTTTATAATCATCCTGGAACTACGAGGATGGTTCTTAAGGAGAGAAAAAATTTAAAAATGGCCTGAAAAAAATAATAATTTAAGAATCGACTGTTAGGCGGCACGGAGTTCCGGTCAGCTAGTATAGTTATAAATAAAAGTAACTAGGAAATAAATAAACGGTTTATATTATTCATCAAACATACATTTCCAGGTCTATAATAAGTTAATCCACACGGTTCCGTTTCTCTTGTAACTTGACGCAGTCGTAATGACGTGTTTGCGTGCCGACGTTTGCGCCAAGCGTTCAACTGTATTGCGTATCATACAATTTATAAACATTCATTACATTTATGTGTGTTAGGTATTTATGTAATATTATACTATATAAAGCTCGATTACCACTCACTCACTGACTCACTGACAGAATTGTTCTCCCTGATGGTGGATGGGGAGGTGGGTATATTTTGACAGATTCGTAAACAAGTAACTCCCGCGAGTATGGGAAAAGTGCCAAACCTCCCCTTTTCACCCCCCTTCCTCCCCCTCCCTATCGTATCTCGGAAACAAAGAGACTTGGAACATATTTTTTTTCAAATTCGTATAGAGGAGGCTCGGGAAAGTAAAAACCAGTTTTCAAAATTGACCCCTTTTTCCCCCTTCTCCCCCTTTTAGGCGGATCTCGGAAGTTGAGAGACTTGGAACATTTTTTTTTTCAGATTCGTATAGAAGAAGCTCGGGAAAGTAAAAACCAGTTTTCAAAGTTGCCCCCCTTGCCCCCCTTTTCACCCCCTTAAGGCAAATCTCGGAAGTTAAGAGACTTGGAATATTTTTTTTTTTCAGATTCGTATAGAGGAAGCTCGGGAAAGTAAAAACCAGTTTTTAAGGTTGCCCCTTTGCCCCCCTTTTCACCCCCTTAAGGCGGATCTCGGAAGTTAAGAGACTTGTAACATTTTTTTTCAGATTCGTATAGAAGAGGCTCGGAAAAGTAAAAACCAGTTTTTATATTTGCCCCCCTTCTCACCCCCTTTAGGCAAATCTCGGAAGTTGAGAGACTTGGAACATTTTTTTTTTCAGATTCATACAAGGGGGCCCAGAGTTAGTCTAAATCATTTTTCAAAACTCCCCACTCTCCCCCCCTTCACCCCTCCCCCCATCGTATCTCGGAAACTAGGGCACGTAGCGGATTTTTGATTTTTGGTGTAATCATTATTGAGGGGCGTTGAAATTTGTATACGGAGGATATCCGCCCCTCCCCAACCTCCCCTAATATTGAAAGGGCTGTAACTTCGTAACGGTCAGAGATAGCCATTATGTGTTTGAACAAATATTATAGTAGGCGTCGAAACCTGTCCGGTGGTGGTAGGTTCTGAGTGGAGCGAACCTGCGAGACCGAGTGGAGCGAAGGGGGGAGGTGGCGAGCGAAGCGAGCCGGCGACCTCCGTAGCGTAACGAAGGTCGAGTGGGTGAAGCGTAACTATGTTTTTTTTAGCGTTATGTTTTTTTTAATGGGTCTCAGTTTTTAAGTAAGGTTTTTTAATTTTATATTATTAGGTTTTTTTTTTAAATTAATTTTATAATGTTTTATGGGTTCTTAAGGGTTTTCATAGTGATTTAGGGGTAGTTGTAACGGATTTTCCAATTATTTTAAGGATTTCTATGGATTCTCAAAATTTTTATGATGGTAAGGAATACTTCTCAAGAACACGACAACACGCGAGCTGCGCGCAGCTCGCGCACCCACGCAAATACTAGTTATACTATATAAAGCTCGATTACCACTCACTGACTGACTGACTGACTCACTGACAGAATTGTTCTCCCAGATGGTGGATGGGGAGGTGGGTATATTTTGACAGATTCGTAAACAAGTAACTCCCGCGAGTATGGGAAAAGTGCCAAACCTCCCCTTTTCGCCCCCCTTCCTCCCCCTCCCTATCGTATCTCGGAAACTAAGAGAACTGTATTTTTTTCTTTTTACGGATTCGTATAGAGGAGGCTCGGGAAAGTAATAACCAGTTTTCAAAGTTGCCCCGCTTGCCCCCTTTTTCACCCCCTTTAGGCGGATCTCAGAAATTGAGAGACTTGGAACATTTTTTTTTTCAGATTCGTATAAAGGGGCAACGCGTTAGTCAAAATCATTTTTTCAAAACTCCCCACTCTCCCCCCCTTCACCCCTCCCCCCATCGTATCTCGGAAACTAGGACACGTAGCGGCTTTTTGATTTTTACTATAAATTATTATTGAGGGGCGTTGAAATTTGTACACCCTTTCCGCCCCTCCCCAACCTCCCCTAAAATTGAAAGGGTTGTAACTTCGTAACGGTTACAGATAGCCATTGGGTGTTTGAACAAACATGTTCGGTGGTGGTAGGTCCTGAGTGGAGCGAACCTGCGAGACCGAGTGGAGCGAAGGGGGGAGGTGGCGAGCGAAGCGAGCCGGCGACCTCCGCAGCGTAACGAAGGTTGAGTGGGTGAAGCGTAACTCAGGGGCGACGACAAGCAACTTTAGGGTTATGTTTTTTTTAATGGGTCTCAGGTTTAAGTAAGGTTTTTTACTTTTATTTTATAAGGTTTCTTTTTATATTAATTTTATAATGTTTTAGGGGTTTTTAAGGGTTTTCATGGTGATTTAGGGGTAGTTGTAACGGATTTTCCAATTATTTTAAGGATTTCTATGGATTCTCAAAATTTTATAATGGTAAGGAATATTTCTCAAGAACACGACAACACGCGAGCTGCGCGCAGCTCGCGCACCCACGCAAATACTAGTTATACTATATAAAGCTCGATTACCACTCACTGACTGACTGACTGACTCACTGACATAATTGTTCTCCCAGATGGTGGATGGGGAGGTGGGTATATTTTGACAGATTCGTAAACAACTAACTCCCGCGAGTATGGGAAAAGTGCCAAACCTCCCCTTTTCGCCCCCTTTCCTCCCCGTCCCTATCGTATCTCGGAAACCAAGGGATTTGGAACATTTTTTTTTTCAGATTCGTATAGAAGAGGCTCGGGAAAGTAAAAACCAGTTTTCAAAGTTGCCCCCCTTGCTCCCCTTTTCGCCCCCTTAAGGCAAATCTCGGAAGTTAAAAGACTTGGAATATATTTTTTTTCAGATTCATATAAAGGGGCAATGCGTAAGTCAAAATATTTTTTCCAAAAATCCCCACTCTCCCCCACTTCATCTCCCCCCCCCCCCTTTTCACCACTTTTTTTACTACTGAAAAACTTTTTGATTCTTACCTAAAACTATTGAGGGACGTTGAAATTTGTATACCCTCCCCTCCCCAACCTCCCCTAAAATTGAAAGGGCTGTAACTTCGTAACGGTTAGAGATAGCCATTGGGTGCTTGAGCAAATATTATAGTAGGCGTCGAAACCTGTCCGGTGGTGGTAGGTTCTGAGTGGAGCGAACCTGCGAGACCGAGTGGAGCGAAGGGGGGAGGTGGCGAGCGAAGCGAGCCGGCGACCTCCTTAGCGTAACGAAGGTTGAGTGGGTGAAGCGTAACTCAGGGGCGACGACAAGCAACTTTAGGGTTATGTTTTTTATAATGGGTTTTTAGAATGTTTAAGGGGTTCTTAAGGGTTTTCATATTGATATAGGGGTAGCTGTAACGGATTATCCAATTATTTTAAGGATTCCTATGGATTCTCAAAATTTTATGATGGTAAGGAATACTTCTCAAGAACACGACAACACGCGAGCTGCGCGCAGCTCGCGCACCCACGCAAATACTAGTATTATTATATACCCGTATACTAAAAATAATATGTTAGCTGTGTAACGTTTTTTTAATGAAAATGCACTAGAATGAGTACCAGTGATTTCCCTCTTAAGAATATAAACCAAATCGTCAGAAACTGCCCATTAAATATATAACGTGGAGATCAAAGGTCACAACACACACACACACACAACATTATGCAGTGCCCTGTAGCAGCGAGGCCCAGTGGTGGCGGCCTCAACTTACGAGCAGTAAGTCGTGAGTTCGAACCCAGACAGGCGCATTACTTTGTGTAATTTATTTCATCACCGCTGCTCTCAAAACGGTGAAGGAAAACATCGTGTGGAAACCGGCATGTCCTAGAACCAAAAAATTCGAAGACATGTGACATCTACTAATCCGCACTGGGCCCGCGTGGTGGATAGCCCATTCGATCTCATAGAGAGGAGGCCTGTGTTCCAGCAGTGGGAACATTATAGGCTGATAATGCTATGCAGTGCCCTGTAGTGGGACACCATCACAGTAAATTATAGTGGTCAAGAGGCCCAGAAATAAAAGTTTAGGACCCCTGTATGTTAAGATAATAACGTAGCAGGTATTTGCATACGACACATAAATGGATTACCTATTCGGAACCACTTTATACGTAAATCCATTTTCACCTTATATTGCTACATCCGAAAAACAAATAAACTCATATAAAATATTCCACTCATTTGTTTATGAGACATCCGAAAATATTCTCTAGAGAGAAAAATGTACGAAATACACAATTTGGAATGTAATTTTTCAACGGTAACATCTGAACTCCGAGTGACTTTGTTAACGCGAATGTACTGTGATTTTTAAACTTTACTAGGGGCGAGTTTGCTTGTTTTATGGTTCCTAACCTTAGTCGGAACCCTTATTGGATTACTTTGTTGTCCGTCTGTTAAGACCCTTTTTCTTAAGAACGCGTGGAGGTATCTAGCTGAAATTAATAAAAAATACAGCACAGATGGAAAATCATCAAATTACTCCTCCCGCTCTGGGCGGAGCAGTGTAAGACTTTTACTGACTAAAACTCAGCCATGTTCCTTCATCGCCTTTTGTGTTCCGGGGCCACGGTGTCTCTTTCGAACAGTCCCGCAGCCCCGGCAGGCATCGGCTCTTGCGGACCCCATCCTTTTGCTGACATCTCCTTGAGGCGCGCGTGGAACACGAACGCGCCGTCGACATGCGGCCTGTCGATGTCGTCATAAGACGGACGAACGGCGAGCTAGCCCATAGCTCACCGTCCACAGGCCCGTGCCTACGGTGGCCCCCGACGCACGGTGCGTCTCCCGCTGCGGCTGGGACGTGAGGTTCTCTCCCTCTCACGTTCCGCCACCTCCTTCGCTAGCATGACTGCTTCGCAGAAGGAGGTAACGGCGTCCTATTCTATCTCGCTCCGGACCATGGATTGAACCAGGGTCGGACTCGAGAGGTCGCCGCCGTCGATTAGGGTTTGCTACCCCTTTAGGACAATAAAAAAAAACAACTTTGTAAGTCAACGAAATTTGGCAAGAAACAAGAAAAAACTAAAAACTAAAAAACCGTAAATATGTAGTTTAATAACAAAATAGCTACAAGTTTATACAGAGTTCTCGGTGTGCGAGTCCAACTCGCTCGTTCACTTTTTTTTTTCCTGAATAATTTCAGTTAATTTCGGCTCTAAAAATAGCGGAGTGGGTGAGAATTATGATGTTGGATAAAGGGTAAAGATTTAGGTCCCTAATACTAGTTGGATTTTGGTGAGGGTTTCGAAGAGATTTTTGGTCAGGATAAATACATACTTACATAACATAACATCACGCCTGTAATACCGGGTTAGGCAGAAATGTACATACGTAATAACATTTCGCCAGTTATGTTTAAGTCCCATGTAATAGGGGACGAGCCTATTGCCATCAACCGAGCAAACATCCAGACTCTGTGGCTGGAAAATTTCTGATGAAAAAACCCAATAATATTTTGCCCGACCCGGGAATTGAACCCGGGACCTCATGCTCAGCAGCCGCGCTTGCGACCACTCAACCAACGGGGCAGTCCAAAGAAACTATTCTTCTCATAATCGTCTTTCACTACGCAAGGTATTCAATAGTATTCCGATTGGCAACTCAATTCATTGTTTAGTCTGTAACCCAAGAATACGATTCCTATCAATAAAACTTCCCCATTTTCCTGTTTCAGTCAACGTCGGGCTGTTTTATTTCTTTTTGTTTTCTTTTACTTTAATGGAAATTAAAGAAAGATTAAATCCGTCGTCATTGCATTTCCAGACTGTCTGTTATGTTACTGAAGCTAATAAAGGTTAAACGCTTTTATATGCATTGAACAGCATCACCACGAGTCATTTTCACTAGCCGACTCCGACCTGAGGCCTCTGCGATGGGAGTTTGGAATAGAAAATTGTTCATTGCACAGTATACAGGACATTTTTCAAGTGGGCTTGGACGGCCGAATTCGAAACTATGAGCCAGTCAGTCCAGTCACGAACCTAATTTTGATGAAAACTAAAACTGCTAATTGACTTAACTATATTTTATGTAAAAAGGGTTCCAAATATAATAGGTACTGCACACTCTAGGGCAGGAACTCTCGGATAGGTTTTGCTCTATTAAAGCGGGTTCACTGGCTCGCATCGGTACCTAACGAGTTCTGTGTCTCCGACTTCGACCGTATACAACGCGCAAAATAATTCAATCAATTCATTGTCACATTCTCCGGCAATCGCTGGATCACACTGGAATTAATAAAACAATAAATTAATTACTTGGACCATCATTGTATAAAATATGATTTGTTAATAAAGGTCATTTATATTATTTACACTTTCATACGGGTCCCAGTTGCGACCAGCGACAGTGTAGACTTCAAACAGGGCGATCAGGAGAAATACCAAAAAAAAATTCGACATTTTAGCGGCTTATCTGGAAAAAAGGCATTTAAATTATGACTTATTCGCAGAGAAGATATTCTTAAAAAACCGGCCAAGTGCGAGTCGGACTCGCACACGAAGGGTTCCGTACCATTGACTATATTTAGTATTTGTTGTTATAGCGGCAACAGAAATACATCATCTGTGAAAATTTCAACTGTCTAGCTGTCACGGTTCATGAGATACAGCCTGGTGACAGACAGACGGACAGACAGCGAAGTCTTAGTAATAGGGTTCCGTTTTTACCCTTTGGGTACGGAACCCTAAAAACTAAAAACGTTTTAACCGCGTGCTCAATTTTGATGACCGAACAAGCGAAGGATTCTAAAATTAGAATCCTGAGCGTTAGCGAGGGAATAAAAAGAGCACGAGGTGAAAAAGTACCTATGCACACAACACGTAAAAAATTACGTGTTGCACTCGAGTGCAAAGATTTTCATGACACCTCAGCGAGGAAATGACTAAATGCAAAAAAAGAAAACATTTACAATCACAAGATACTTTTATTTCAGTTTAGGTATTAACTACAACATTATGATAGGTAAGTATTACAGAATAATCTTTTTTTTTTTAATTAAAACAAATAATACTTAGATATTATTAAGAAAAATTGAAAGTAACGTTAAGTTACTTAAGTTGAGTGTAATATTTTTGTTAGGTACTGCAATGTTGGTGTTAGTAACTTGAGTACCGCTTTTGATTCATCAGATTCCCTTAGCGGAAATGTTGACGAGAGATGGTTAATTGTTTCGTAACGGCTCATTTTTGATGAAGAAGGGCCAGTCCAAGGATCTGACTGACGCTCTTTCAGTGTAATGGCTCCTACGATGCCTTTACATATTTTAGACTTATTTTGGATGGAATCCTCTATGTATCCCTCTACAACCGCATTGGACTTCCAGCCTCCATGGCGCTTAAGGGACGGGAGTCCAGTCCTGCCCCTTAAGCGCAGTTTCAGTCAATTCTGTTGGTGTCAAATAAACTTTCTCGTCACTAGAACCACTCATTTTAGGTTTTTCATTGTTTTCAAGTTTCTTGTTTTTAACCTAAGGTTTTAACAATATGACGTGATAAAACCGACTTAAAAAAAAAAACAAAAATATGAAAAACACATTACATTTTTGGTTGTGTAATGTACAAATATTTGCTATGCAAACTTCAATTTGAAGTAAGCCCAACAAGAGGTAACTGCTGTAAATCGTTGAGGAATTCCGTCGACTGTCTATGGTCTGCATCATCAGACCTGTGACTTGCACGTGCACTTAAACCCATATGGGTGCAAAGTTCTCGTCAATAGAACTGAATTAAGTCCAAACACAACCGCCGCGCCGCCAGTCTCTTGGACCAATTAAACAGCGTTGAGGAGTTTTTCGATGCCTTTTTATAGTTTTTTGCTGGTTTATTTATTTTAATTTATTTAGTAGTTTTTAACTAATCTACATCTACACTTCTACATCTACACTAATCTACACTATATCTACACTATCTACATCTACATCTACACTATCTACATCTACATCTACACTATCTACATCTACACTATCTACATATACACTAATCTACACTTCTACAATAATATTATTAAGAGGAAAGATTTGTATTTCTATATTTGTGTGTGTGTGTGTGTGTGTATGTTTGTAATGAATAAACTCAAAAACTACTGCGCCGATTTCAAAAATTATTTCACCATTAGAAAGTTACATTCACCGTGAGTAACATAGGCTATATTTTATTATCCCCGTACTCCCACGGGAACGGGAACTACGCGGGTGAAACCACGTGACGTCCGCTAGTAATGTATATAGTCGTAATAAGAATTAAATTTTAAAATGAATTATACCACATTTTTTAACAAAATTGTAAGAGAGAAAAAAATTGGAAATACGTACCGTCACACTTGGGCAAACAAAAATCGACTGTTATGATCCGGAGAACTCGCGAGTTTTTATACCGAATTAGCATAATGTCCTTATCCTTTATTGATTCCGAATTATTATAATAAAATTATAATATATTATTATATTGTAATTTAATTTATTCGGGTTCCGTACAAAAAATAAAAAAAATAGTTTATTGCTTGTAGAAAGCTTTGCAAACCTTACTGTGTTATATATCAAATGAAAGGACTTATTATGAGGATCTCAAATATTATAGTTTCGTTATTATTGTAAAATAAATAGTTTTGATTTTATTCATGAAAGAAGACGATAATTGACCATTCCCCCCCTGATCTCCGAAACTACTGAGCCTAAAATTTTGAAAAAAATACAAAATATGCATTGCTTGTAGATTACAGAATAAGAACTACTATAAGGATTCTATGAATTGAAAATAAAGTGGTAAACTCAATATAATACGTTCACTTACGGATAATTTGGCATTGTACGGAACCCTTTCCACGCGAGTTCAACTCACACTTGGCCGGTTTTTTTGGGGCTGAGGAATTTTGTTTGTTAGCTTCTTAATTACTAACGACTTTATAACCTTGTTCCTCGAAGCTGTATAAATACTAGTTACACACACATATAATTATATTTTTAAGAATTTATTCATATCTATGGATAATATTGATTTACCTGGTTGAAAACAATTTAACTAAAATCATAATTTATTGTATTTTCGATACGAAAATCGTCGTATTTACGTCACGTTTACACCGTGCGCGATCGTGCTAGGGAGAAAGTACTTTGATTTAGTATATGTAAATAGGATCAAGTTCTTAATTCTGTCTTGTCAGCTTATAGTTATACTCACAATACTTAGCCCTAATTAGCATGTTTACATAATAGGTATTGACAAACACGAAGCATTGCTAATTATACCCCTGAAAATAATAAAATTACAGTTGTGTGTGCAAACTTAGGGGCATTCTCTCATGACTCACTCTCATAGTCCGCTCCAGACCAAACTATGCCCCATCTGCTGGAGTGTCCCAGGTGTCCTGTACTGCAACTCTTTACCCGTTATAAACAAGCAACTACTTCATCTTAGTCACTTTACAGGATCTATTCTAAGGATTTTGTATTTAATACAAAATTATCCAACACACAAATTCAACGACTATTACTGCATAACTAATAAAGTTATCTTAACCGCTATAGGTTTCCTTTAAAGTTCATGAAATGCACTATCTATATGATTTTTTTCAGATTTTTCAATCCAGAAGTTTAGCTTTTACGGGGGGGGGGGACGCCTAAAAATTTGCACTTTAAAGTTTAATATTTCGTAAATGGAGCATTAAATCGAAAAATAGTACTAGCAACCCTAAAGTCATTTTAAAAGATGACGAAAAAAGAATTCATCCCCACTTCACATGTAGGGGAGCTACCCTAAAACAATATTTTCAAAAAATTTATTTTACCACTTTGTCGGCGTTATTGATACATACACCTCTACAAAATTACAGCTTTCTATTACTAACGGTCTCTTAGCAAAAACTAGGACAGACACACAGACGGACATGATGAAACTATAAGGGTTCCTTGTCAGAACTGCGGAACCCTAAAAACGGGGTATACCTAATAGTACATCCACATGTCGCCAGTTATGTTTTAGGTCCTATCTACACTATTATAAAGAGAAAAGATTTTTTTTGTGTGTATGTTTGTAATGAATAAACTCAAAAACTACTGCGCCGTTTTCAAAAATTCTTTCACCGTTAGATCATCATCATCAGCCTATTAATGTTCCCACTGCTGGGACACAGGCCTCCTCTTTATAAGAGGGAATGGGCTATAATCCACCACGTGGGCCCAGTGCGGGTTGATAGACGTCACATGTCTTCGAATTTTGTGGTTCTAGGACATGCCGGTTTCCTCACGATGTTTTCCTTCACCGTTTTGAGAGCAGTGGTGATGAAATAAATTACACAAAGTAATGCGCCTGTCTGGGTTCGAACCCACGACTTACTGTTCGTAAGTCGCGGCCGCCACCACTGGGCCACCGCTGCTAGATACACAGGTACATTCACCCCGAGTAACAGGCTATTTATCCCCGTACTCCCACGAAAATGGGAACTACGCGGGTGAAACCGCGTGACGTCCGCTAGTGTTATGTAATAGGGGGCAAGCCTACTGCCATCAACAGAGCACAAATCCAGACTCCGTAGCTGCTACTGAGATATTTATGGAAAAACTCAATATCAATTTAACCTGGAAGTGAACCCAGTACCTTATGCTGACCACTACACCAATGAAGCAGTCAGCTGATGAACTGAAGAAATCCTAAAGGAAAACCCGAATATTACTTTGGAATGGAACTCCTTACAGCAAGGAGTCAAGTGTGACTATGAGATCAACAGGGAATTAACAGATAAGACTTAACGTCATCATCACCTGCCTCGCCTTTTCCCAACTATGTTGTGGTCGGCTTCCAGTCTAACCGGATGCAGCTGAATACCAGTATTTTACATGGAGCGACCGCTTATGACCTCCACAATCCAGTTAGTACTGGGTAATACGATACCCCTTGGTAAGACTGGTTGTCAGACTTTTTGGACTACTGAACCTAACGAATGACTGTCAAAGATCTACAAATGTCAGCCGGGACCAACGGCTTAACGTGCTTTCCGAGGCACGGAGGAAACTCTGTATGTAATGGGTGGCCACCCATCCACAGACAAACCTAGGCAAGTACGGCTTAACCTAAAGATAAACTCGAGCGGCTGTTGTTATTTAGCCACGAATTCCTCGAAAAGACTTAACGTGATGATCCATAAAAAAAGGTTCTTACCTATCCGGAAAGAAATAAAACTAATTTCTAATTCCAAGCCAATACTCAAAGGAAATTACGTAGAAAGGGTTATTTACCCACTACAGTAGTTAACTCGGCTATGGATATAGTTTCGTGAATATTATTCATGAGCACAATCAATTCACATGAATAAATTAAGTTAGGGATTGTCGACAGATCTGTTCGTAGATAACTAGTAGTGTTTCGATCGGTAATAAACACCCTTTATGGCTGTATTATTCCAGGATAGGTCATCATTGATTACCAGTAATTGGGTCGCGAGGTCAGATAGGCAGGCCGGATCCTATTACATCATCATCTGCCTAGCCTTTTCCCAATTATATTGGGGTCGGCTTCCAGTCTAACCGGATGCAGCTGAATACCAGTATTTTACATGGAGCGACTGCCTATCTGACCTCCACAACCCAGTTAGTACTCAATACGATATCCCTTGGTTGTCAGACTTTTTGGGCCACTGACTACCTGTAACGACTGTCAAAGATCTACATATCACAGCCGTGACCAACTGCTTAACGTGCTTTTTGAGGCACGGAGGACACTCGGTATGTAATGGGTGGTCACCCATCCAAAGACCAACCTAGGCAAGCACGGCTTTACCTGAAGATAGACCCGAGCCGCGTTGTTATTTAGCCACGAGCCCCACGAGCAGGAATCCTGTTAAATACTGGTACATTAAGTAATGTATCATATCACACTTGTAATTCCCGAAGTTAAAGCAGAGGCGTACTATCGGGATTTTTTTCGGCTGACCATTTTAATTTTTTTTCACTTAAATCATGTGGAGGCGCCGAGCCACGCTCGCTTAAAGTTTTGGGCCTATTAAGAAAGCGTCAACTTTGGCGCGCAAAATAACAATAACTCTCGTTTGGCGTGCCTCGTCAATGCGCTCAGCCGATTCGGTATCTTTTCATTCATTTTTTCTACACAAAGTCAACGGGGCGGGGCTAGAGAGCGTTTTTATGTTGAAAGTGCAAGCAATAATGAGCTTAGTGGTGGTCAGGCGGGAGTGTCCTCGATAGTACGTAAATGGTACATCCAGATTTCGCCAGTTATTAATTTAAGGCCCTTGTAATAGGGGGTGAGCCTATTGCCATCAAACGGGCACAATCACAATCTAGACTCCGTAGCTGTTCTGAGGATTCCTTGATGGAAAAACGAACTCGACCAGCGAGGCAGATCTTTAATTACCTACCAGGCAATATTGTGTTTTACTGTAAGTAGTTTAAATATCTTCGTCAAGAGATATCTATACTTATAATATATACTTATTATATTATTATTAATATTATAAAGAGGAAAACTTTGTTTGTTTGTTTGTAATGAATAGGCTCAAAAACTACTGGACCGATTTCAAAAATTCTTTCACCATTAGAAAGCTACATTCACCCTGAGTAACATAGGCTATATTTTATCCCCGTACTCCCACGGGAACGGGAACTACGCGGGTGAAACCGCGGGACGTCCGCTAGTTTTTCATATGGGGATATACAGGATATAAACAACCTCATCACGAAGCCGTCAACCAAGCATTCTGTACATCAAACTAAGTAACTTTACGCAAAAATTATTGCTGGGAAACGACTTTTTTTTGGGGTGAAAAATTATGTTTTGTGGTAGAACTCAATATAACGCACTCAAAACATTGTGCTGTTGGATGGATTGCATAGTACGGGGGTCGTGGAGGTGTTTAAAGTAAAAATCTTACATTAGTAAGTTGTATTAAAAAAAACTTCCCAAAAAGTTAGAACTTTGACCCCCAATATCTCCGTAACTAGAAGGTTCCCAGGTATGGTGTAGAACAAAAAAATGATCGAAATGATGAGGAGAACAAGTGTCTTTCGGCTTCGTTAAGAGGTGTTTTACACCCTTTATCTATTTCTTCCACTCAGCATCGTAGTGTTCTCATCTTTTGCAAAAAATATAACAAACCGAAAAAGCCGCTGTTTTGTAAATACCAAAAAACGGAAACAAATAATGCCTTCTGAATAAAATATGTAAGTAAAAGTACTCAACAAGAATCCTAGCAAAAAACTTTCCGTAGTTATTTTTAGAAAGAAACATTTCAACGTTTTTCTTCTGAGAGTTTAGTAAAATACTTTTGGATTAAAACTTTAGCTCTACTGGGAGTTTTTGCCTTTTTATTAAAAACTTGCTACATGTTAGGTCGGAACGAGGGCACTTGTGAGTCCCTTGAGAAATGTTGTACTTTCTAAGGGCATAAGTCAACAACTGGCAACTTTAATAGGGTCAGTAAAGGTTTATTACATTTATGACTATTACGGGCACATTCAAATTGTTTGACTGGTGAGCCTGAGGTCCCGGGTTCAATTCGCGGGTTGGGCAAAGTGTTATTGGGTTTTTTACATTAAGAATTTCTCAATAGCAGCCACGGAGTCTGGATTCGTGCCCGGTAGTATAAAGTTTGATGTCTAAACGTAGTGGGTTTCAACTAATTATCCATACTAATATTATAAAGAGGAAAGATTTGATTTTTTGTTTGTTTGTGTGTTTGTTACGATTTAACTCTAAAACTACTCAACCAATTTTAAAAATTCTTTCAGCAATAGATAGCTACATTATCAGCGAGTAATATAGGCTATATTTCCTCCGCGTACTCCCACGGGAACAGGAACTACGCGGGTGAAACCGCGTCACGTCCACTAGTGTTTAATAATCCGGTGACACGACGTGTAAAACGTTAACATAGTAGAAATAACACTATACCTACTACCACTGCCAGTGTTTTTGTTCCAAGTTATTAATGGGCTTTTATGCTCGCAATTTCAAGGAAAAAGATTTCCATACTCTTTTACTGGAAACCACATATATATTAGCATAACTTTTTTACTTTAATGCATGAAAATGCTGTCACACTTTAGTTCGTGCAGGGGCCGTAGTCGACCATTTTCGCAGCTACACCTTTTAGCTGCAGCAAGCGTAGCTTATCGCAATGCTCTGGCTCTGGGCACAGTTCCAAATTCAAACTCCGAATCTACTTGAAATTCTCTAAAAGGAAAAATCGAATGCATCTCAATCCATGTGGAAAAAATTCAGATTAGAAGTGGTTTAAGTGTGATTAACTGTTAAGTACCTAAATCATTTCTTAAGCACAAAGAGGCAAGCTCGGAATAAAACCGAACATTACCGATGACTGAAGTAAGAAGTAGTTACTGACAGTATGACCACTTTAGGTAGGCAGTTCAAGGTGGTAGTTCAAGGTGTCGCTAATATCTATGACACATTAAACTTCGATCAATGATATTCTATTATACAGATATGTTATGAGCGCGCAATCGTGAAGACTCGAAAACGGGCCAATTGGCTTGTTTTGCGTTTGCCTCACTGCGTGTATGTGAGCTGGCGCTGCCCCGCGGCATACTTTTTTCAGTGGTTTTGTAGGTGTATAACAATTATATCTGTTTATTAAAATATCATTGACTTCGGTGAACTAAATATAAGTCAAATAATACATAATATGCCAAAAAAAGAATTGGTCAATAGTTTTTGGTAAAATGAAATTCGAGCAAACAAAATTCGGAAAAGTGATCGGTTTTCGGAAAAAATGCCGGATATGTCAAACTTGATACATTTATTTTAGTTCTGTGTTTTCCCGCCTGCACAAATAAGTTGGCTAAAGTGGGAGTTAGTTTAGTGTTACATGTATCTTTTGACGCCCGAATGACAGGGCCGTAGTTTGGTTAACATTTTGGGAAAACGACACACAAATGAACGTGGAAATTCGCTTATTAAATCTAGCCAAATTATTAGTACACGCTTCCTTCATCAGTAAATTTACTCAATTGACCACAATCCACCATCAATAAATTGAAAATCTATTTAGTCCGTCAGTTACAGTATTGGAAAATAATGGACACGTTTTTTTTGTTTTTGTAAATCAATGAATATTGATAAGATAAAACGCATCATAACTCGAGAGTGGGGGTTCGTGACTTCACAACGCACTAAAAATTATAGCACGGCGTGACGTATTGAGAAGTTTAAAAGCGTCGTATCTTCGTCAATTTTGGTTTACGTAACAAACGAAAAAATACGTGTCAAATATTTTTTGATAATCTAACTGACGGACTAATTAGATTTTTTCAGGACACAAGCCTATTCTTTTAGATTAATCAGTTAATCAAAAAGTAAACAAGTTCCATTTGTTTCCCAACTCCAACAAAGTTACGTCCCAAGAAAAGTTTAATGAACTTAGAAATTGTTTCCGTGATAAAATAGCAGAACCTGGAGTTAATTGTAAGTCAGTTACAGCAAAAATACGTCTTAGCACAATTATTATGTTAATTTTATAAAGAAAAAAAATCATGGTGTACTTAGTTACCTACTTTTTGTCGTTACACGCAATATGAATTTGCCTGAGTAATGGTGGTAAATCCTATGATGTGTCAACAGTGTTATTACTTAGGTTTTTGTGTTACGAAAACAATATAAGAACATGGCGTGGTAAGAATTTAGCCAGTCATCAAAATAATGGTGGCATTGACTACCTAGGGTGTGACTTATTTTTAAGTATCTGGTTAAGGCTAAGCCTTACCTACATTTACCATTTTATAAAGAAAATGTTTTTAAAAACGGCTCGAAAATATATCATGACAGAAGCTATATAATACAATATGGTATTTACGCGCTGTATTTTTTGTTTCGTTCTCATAGAGACAGTGTGTTCCAGTTCTGGCGAGAAAAATACGATTTTCGGACCCAATTTTATTACATTTTCTAACCTATGAAACTTTTTTGTATTCTGTATCGTGTGGTTAGTGCCTAACTTGGTGTCTGAGTTTTTATGGGTCTGCCGACTTGGCTTTACATGCCGTCGAGAAATATATCTCAGGCATGCTGGTTTAGTTTCTTCACGATGTTTTACTTCACCGAAGTAAAATATAATACGCACATTAATCCGAAAAATCAGAGTTGGGTAAGAACTCGAGACCTTTGGTAGGCCGTGTGGTATATGGCAGAGTAGAATAGAACCAACCCATTACACTCACGGGTGTCGTATAAGGCGACTAATGTCTGAGGCAGAACACCTTGCGCCACCGCAGACCAGAGAATGGGCAGCAGCGTTTTCTGTTAGTCTGTCATCACTGCGATCTCCAATCCGCCTACCAAGCGTGGAGATAGCGGCAAATTCCTCCCATCATGGGAGAGGCTTATGTCCAGCAGTGGACGTTATGGGCTGTTGTTGTTGTTGTCGAGACCTATGACTTAGCAGTCCGACGGTCCCACCACTAGGCTATCACTGCTCCGTGAACAAACAAAGCACGTCGGAACACAAAACGTCGGTGCCAGTTAAGATGAGAATAGCGGTCTCTGCCCTTTCCCTAATATCTCTTCGTACGAACCAAAACAAATAAACTATGTATCGTTTTTAGGGTTCCGTAGTCAACTAGGAACCCTTATAGTTTCGCCATGTCTGTCCGTCCGTCCTCGCTTAATCTCTGTGACCGTTAGCACTAGAAAGCTGAAATTTGGTACCAATATGTATATCAATCACGCCGGATAAAGTGGTAAAATAAAAATTGGAAAAAAATGTTTTATTAGGGTAGCCCCCTTATATGTAAAGTGGGAAGTGATTTTTTTTTAAATTTCAACCCTAACGTGTGATATATTGTTGGAAAGGTATTTAAAAATGAATAGGGGTTTCCTAAAATCATTTTTTGATAATGTCAATAATTTCGGAAATAATCGCTCCAAAAGTAAAAAACAATGTGTCCCCCCCTCTAACTTTTGAACCATAAGTTTAGAAAATATGAAAAAATCTGAAAAGTAGAACTTTATAAGGACTTTCTAGGAAAATCATTTTGAACTTGATGGAAACAACAGTTTTTGTACAAAAAAGACAAAAAGTTGTACAAAATAATTTCTGGACTAAGTTTGTAGTATATTCGTATATGCAAGCATTTTTTTTACATAATGGATACCCACCTTTAAACTCATAAGTGGGAACACTTATTGTGACGGACGGGAAACTACGGAACCCTACACTGAGCGTGGCCCGACACGCTCTTGGCCGGTTTTTCATTACAAAAAATGTTAAAGATCACGATAGATGACGATTCAAGATCCAGACTTGAACAGGCTTATTTTTGGTTTTCAAGTTTAAGAAGTTTAAGAAATGTAGGTGGGTCAATGACTGCTATTCTCATCTTAACTGGCACCAACTGTAGCACGCTGCTCAAAGGTAAAGTGATTAGTGCATCGCTTTGTCGTCTCCTGCAGCCTGCAGGCTTTACCTCGGTCACTGGAATTCCGGCACTTTGCTGCATTAGCATCGACACAGGGGTTTTACAAAGTTAATGAAAGGTCTCTGGCCTCGGAAACCATCTCCTCTTCTCGTATTCGTTTTGACCCAAATTAAATTAGGTAGGTAATGCACTTGAAAAGATTAATATTATCGAGTCAGCCAGGGCATAACAGGTCTGATTGCCTAACACCTCGCGTCTCATGCACGACGTTGGGGTTCAAATCTGGGTTAGCAATATGTTGGTCTGGCGTATCAGAGTTCATGCCTTTTCTGTATGAGAAGAGGTTTTTGCCATTAACGGCCATTTTCACTAACTTACTAGCCAGTTTCGGTAGGTTGCTATCTCTGTTTGTTTGACATTTTGCTTACTGACCGGTAAGAAACAAAACATCACAGAAAAGCTTTCTTTGATTTTTCTATGAATTGAGTAACAGGTAGGTGACACGGATGGGATATTCTTTGTTTATAGAACAACGATAGCTACAGAATAAGGCACATTAACCACCAGGTATGCGTAAGTAGGTTATAGAAAACGGCCGTTAGTGGGTTGCAAATAGACTGGTGTTATTTTATTTGCCGATGAGTAGAATTTTATTACACAACAATGTTATGTGTTTTATCATCAACTTTCTACTCTTGTCCCGTTCTACTTGTGGTCGTCGCAACACGTCTTCTTCTTCAATTCTCCCCTGTTGGACGTCACGTCATCATTTACTCCTTTCTCTTTCATATCACTCCTTACATAATCTATTCATCTTTTCTCAGGTCTTCCTCTCCGGATAAGAATAAGAATAATTTGTAAGAAAAAAAGTATTACAAAAATGTACAATTAGGTGCAGTAGTGTTATTTCTAAAACAATGGTATAATTAGTGCATAATAGTAAACTATAACTAAACATATATTTAACAGTTGCAAGAAACGATAATGTGGAATTCACAAATGATTGCTAGCGACCTGCCCGATCTAGGTTAATTTAAACCTGTGTTTCAGGCTGGAGAGGATTTCAGGATGGAGAGGAACAAAATGAGTCAAAAAACAAATCCTCTCCTCCTCTTTATTGATTAATTGTGCTTTGTTGTTTACTCTCAAATGTCAGCAAATTACTTTTCTTTTGGGTTGTATCAACCCATACATCTGACTTTTTTAATTACGGACTCTGTTATCCTGTTTACTGTCTTCACGATGTTATCGTGACTTTGACGCTCCCCGGCTGTTCCCCTCCAGTCATCGAATTATATCTAATCCTTTTACGGCCATTTTCAATAACTCACTATAGTCTGCGCCAGATAAATAGGAATAAAAGGTCGTTAACCCGCATACATTTATTCAAATACATAATTCCAAAAACAGAAATAATGACATAAACTTGTCCCGAAACTATCTTTATCGTGATCCTTTATTTTTACTAGTAATAAAAAACGATTCATAATGTATTGTCGGGGTACCTACACAGAGAAATTAAGGAAAGAGCAATGACCTTTAATTCCTACTTATCTGGCGCAGACTATAGCTGGTTTCGGTTTTCTATGAATCAAGTGACAGGTAGGTGACGCGGATAGGATATTTCAAGCTAACTTTGATTATGGAAACACTGATAGATACGGACGTAGGCATATTAAATGACAGTTATACGTAAGTAAGTTATAGAAAACGGGACTGAAAATCTTGGTACTAACTGTTATTAATTATAGTGAGTTTTACAAAAAAACCGGTCAAGTGCGAGTCGGACTCGCGCACGAAGGGTTTCGTACCAATTATTATAAAAAAATCACGTTTGTTGTATGGGAGCCCCCCTTAAATATTAATTTTATTCTGTTTTTAGCATTTGTTGTTATAGCGGCAACAGAAATACATCATCTGTGAAAATTTCAACAGTCTAGCTGTCACGGTTCATGAGATACAGCCTAGTGACAGACAGACGGACAGACGGACAGACAGCGAAGTCTTAGTAATAGGGTTCCGTTTTTACCCTTTGGGTACGGAACCCTAATAAGCTCGGCTTTGTTGAACATCTTCTCTCTGTATGCTTACATGTGTGATAGTATCTTTCTAGATGTAACAGTGACTTTAAATCATCATCATCTACCAAGACTTTTCCCAACTTTATTGAGGTTGGCGCGGCGGAGTCTAGTCTAACCGGTACAGCTAAATACCAGTATTTTACATGGAGCGACTGCCTATCTGACCTCCAGAATCTAGCTAGTACTGGGCAATACGATACTCCTTGGTAAGACTGGTTGTCGGACTTTCGGGTCACTACCTGTAACGACTGATAAAGATCTATAAATGACAGCCGGAACCAACGGACTGACTTCCTTCCTATTTTTCTGCCTCTGATTTTCCAATTCATGTGCATATTGTATAATTGTCACTAGCTTCGGTAAATGAAAACATTGTGAGGAAACCATCATGCCTGAGAGATATTTCAAGCATGTAAAGTTAAGTCAGAGGGCGACCTATAAACTTCGACGCCAGATTAGGTACTAACGTTTTTATGCTTTCTGACTGGGACTGTAGCTTTGATTTTCTTTTTGTGTATTTTTGACATTCAACGGTGCCGTTAATTGTCTAATTGGAATACATTATAATTTAATAAAAACGTTTATTCATCTCCACAAGTTACATTGTTATAATATAGGTTATTTTGGCAGAAAGTTGTAATTTGTGGAAGATCTGGAGTCTAAACTAAGCCTAGGCCTGTATTTTAGAACTCCAGGCCCCCCATCACATCATAAATAGTGGTTGTCAACGTGGAAATAGTACGAAGATTGGTGACGGTGTGTGTGCATGTTATGTGGTTCTGTGTGTGTGTGTGTATAATATTTAAGTATGTATAGATTTAATGCATAATTTGTATTTTATGAAATAAATGCTTTGAGTTTGAGTTTAAGTTTGACCACACGATAAAGAAGATGTATTTATTAAAATGGGCCTTAGGCTCTGCTCCAGTTTTGTCACTTGCTGAAATAATAGGCCTAGAAAAAAAAATACTTAACTCTCTGAATGTTCTTTGTAAATAGTCTACGCTGTTTTTGACGATACGTCAGAAGCATTCGTTTACGCAAAGTTTCACAGAAATAACAAACCCACGCCACAGTGTATGAGACCGCATAAACTCAGTGGACCAATGTCACAGTCCCCAGTTGACGCACTTCTAATTAGACAGACTGTGACTCACGGAATGGAATAGTTTTCTTGTCGATTCCCTTTGGTCTCGCTGTAACGTATGTCGCACTTTATTATTTTGTGTTCTCTTACTGATAGAATTTAGGTTGTTGAGGTTTTAAGCAGAGAGAACATAATTATGTACGTTCTCTCCGTACGGTGTGTTTTATTGTATTTGTTGGTTTGTCGTTTTTGTCGTGTTGTTCTCATAATCACTTCTGAACAGATACCTAGAGACCACCAGCAATTCATAAACTACCCATTATTCGCGTTTACGACATCAACAGTAAAAATCACCGAGACATTAGCGTCCCGAAGTATCTCGAAGGACATTATCGTTCGGGGGCCGATAATAGCATAAGCACAGTAAAATTATAAGCAGTAGGATGGCTTCAAAGAAACGACCGAAACGCTGACGTAATTCCCCGACTGCCCCTTCCTGCCCATAAGGATGCTTCAAGGTGCGAACAGACAGAGTCGCGCGCGTCGCGTCATTTTCTTAACGATAAACCACACAGTATACCCGATAGTAGCAACCCTAGCCCTGATCGACGGTAGGCATTGAATTCAAGGGCAGGTCCGAGTCACATCCTGCAGGGGTTGCGGGACTGTTCGAAAGAGATTCCGTGGCCCCGGAACACAAAGGGCGATGAAGGAACATGGATGGGTTTTAGTCAGTTAAATTCTGACACTCCCTCCTGCTCCGCCCAGAGCGGGAGGAGTCATTTGATGATTACCCATTCGAAAAAAAAAGGTCCGAGTCACACTACTGCATATATCTTTTTACTGTGGCATAAGTCCTCTCAGAATTCGAGGGGTGACCGTCTGCTAGGTCAAGGACGGGCGGGCGATTACCTCATTGGGTTAGTACTGGGCAATACAATACGCCTTGGTGATACTGGTAGTCAGATTTTAGGGGCCACTGCCTAACTTAACGACTGTCAAGATCTAATTGACAGCCGGGACCAACGGCTTAACGTGCCTTCTGAGGCACGGAAGAAACTCGGTATGCAGTGGTCGCTCTTTCACAGACCACCCTAGATAAGCGCGGCTTAAGCTGAAGATCGACCCGAGCGGCTGTTATTATTTAGCCACGAGCTCCTCCATAATTATAAATGTCCAGCCCACTTAGCATGAACGCCGTAGACACGAAAGAGAATCGACAAATCTTTTGTTCATCTGTCATTGAATCGATTCAATGACAGATGAACAAAAGATTTGTCGATTCTCTTTCGTGTCTACGGCGTTCATGCTAAGCGGGCTGAAGAACAACTTTTTTTTTCTTATTTCTGTTCCGTTCTGTTATATTTTAAATGTCTGTTATGCGTTGTATGTTTTTGTTTACTTTCTATAAGTTTGTATGGACGTCGTGTGCCTGTGGCAAATAAATATTTTTTCTTTCCTCCTTTCTAGATGGTAATTAATCCTGGGAAAGATATAGACAAAGGTTTATAAGTAGGTAACTGCTGATTGGTTGTTACTTACTTTACTGTCTCGTTAGTCGAGTGATCACAGGCGTGACTAGTGAGCTGGGTTCGATTCCTGGATCAGGAATGGTGTTATTGGGTTTTTCCATTAGGAATTTCTCAGTAGACAGCTACGGAGTCTGGGTTTGTGCTCAGTTGATGGCAATAAGCTCGCCCCTATTACATGGGACTTAAAACAAAACTGTTGAAATGTGGGTGTACTATTGGGTACACCTCTGTCTAACCCTTCGGGGATTACAGGCGTGATGTTTTGTTATGTTACGTTATGTATAGGTTTTCTTTCATAGGTCGCTAGCCTACCTAGCTTTTCACAAAAACTCAACTAAACGATTGATAGTTACATCATATTAAAATTATAACAAAAATGTAAGTATCGATTTGCTTCTGTAATACTCTAATTTCCCGGTTTAGGTTCTAATATAAATAACCTCTGCATCACATTCAGCTCAGTAGAATCTAGAAAACATATGAAACAGACAGAGAAACACACTTTCGCGTTTATTATTATTAATTTATTTATTTCAGATCATTAAAATCCATAAAACACATTAAATTCAATTCAATTAGCACATATCTAAATATATAAAAGAAGAAACTGACTGACTGACTGACTGACTGACTGACTGACTCATCTATCAACGCACAGCCCAAACCGCTGGGTCTACAGATTTCAAATTTGGCAAGTAGGTTCCTTATGTAGTTTAGGGGTGCACTAAGAAAGGATTTTTCAAAATTCACCCCCTAAGGGGGTTAAACGGGGCTCCAAAGTTTGTATGGAGAAACAAGATTAGTTAGACTATTTTATTCGAAACTTCACAGGAGTGCACCTATTGATAAATGAGTAGAAACGGGTTTCAGGTTTTTTCAGATTTAAACCCCTAAGAGGGGGAAATGGGGTGGCAAAGTATAAACATCAATGCACAGCGCTAACCGCTGGGTCTACAGATTCCAAATTTGGCAAGTAGGTTCCTTATGTGGTCTAGGGGTGCACTAAGAAAGGATTTTTCAAAATTTACCCCCTAAGGGGGTTAAACAGGACTCCAAGGTTGTATGGGGAAACACGATTAGTTACACTATTTTATTCGAAACTTCACAGGAGTGCTCCTATTGATAAATGAGTAGAAATGGGTTTCAGGTTTTTTCAGAATTCAACCCCTAAAAGGGGGAAATGGGGTGGCAAAGTATAAAAATCAATGCACAGCCCAAACCGCTGAGTCTAGAGATTCCAAATTTGGCACATAACTTCTTTATGAAGTTTAAGTGTGCATTTAGAAATAATTTTTCAAAATTCACCCCATAAGGGGTTGAAACGGGGGTCCAAAGATTACATGGGGAAATAAGGTAAGTTAGACTACTTTATTTGAAACTTAACAGGGGTACTATTATCGACAAATGAGTTAACATTTGTGTTTCAGGTTTTTTCAGAATTCAACCCCTAAAGGGGGAAATGGGTAACAAAGTCTGAAAATCAACATAGGTATTGTTCGTATGGTGTATCGGGTCGGGTGTATTTCAAAAACAACGATTTTAAGATTAAATGTGGCGGACCTGAAATACCATCATCCCCTGTAACGTTGGGGTGCGATGGGGTTGAAATGTCTAAAAATCAATATGGGTGTCGATACCGAGATTATCAGGGGTGCTGATTATGAATATGGCATTTATTTTGAGATCCAGGAGATGGTGGATTCGACTTCTACATACAGGTTACTGTTGATTTATTGTGATGATTGTGATAACGATGATGATGATGATGATTGTGATGATAATGATTGTGACTACGAAGATAATGATTGTGATTACGATGATGATGATTGTGATAACGATGATGATGATTGTGATAATGATGATGATGATTGTGATGATAGTGATTGTGATTACGATGATAATGATTGTGACTACGAAGATAATGATTGTGATTACGATGATGATGATTGTGATAACGATGATGATGATTGTAATAATGATGATGATGATTGTGATGATGATGATTGTGATTACGATGATAATGATTGTGATTACGATGATGTTGATTGTGATAATGATGATGATGATTGTGATGATGATTTTGATTACGATGATAATGATTGTGATTACGATGATGATTGTGATAATGATGATTGTGATTAAAATGATTGTGATTACGATGATAATGATTGTGATGACGGGGATGGAGATTGTGATGATGACGATTGTGATTACGATGATAATGGTTATGATTACGATGATAATGATTGTTAAAATGATGATAGTGATTGTGATGGTGATTGTGATGGTGATGGTGATTGTGATTGTGATTGTGATGGTGATGGTGATTGTGATGGTGATTGTGATTGTGATGGTGATTGCGATGGAGATTGTGATGGTGATGGTGATGGTGATTGTGATGGTGAATTAGATAGTGATGGTCATGGTGATTTTGATAGTGACGGTGATTGTTATGGTGATAGCGATGGTGATGTGGATTGTGATGGTAATTGTGATGATGATGGAGATTGTGGTGATGATTGTGATGGTGATTGTGATTGTGATGGTGATTGTGATGGTGATTGTGATAGTGATGGTGATTCTGTTAATGATTGTGTTTCCGTTGATAATGGTTTTGATAACGATGATGGTGATTGTGATAGTGATTTTGATGGTGATGGTGATTGTGATTGTGATGGTGATTGCGATTGTGATGGTGATTGTGGTGGTGATGGTGATTGTTATTGTGATAGTGATGGTGATTTTGATAGAGATGGTGATTGTGATGGTGATGGTGATTTTGATAGTGACGGTGATTGTTATGGTGATAGCGATGGTGATGTGGATTGCGATGGTAATTGTGATGGTGATGGAGATTGTGGTGGTGATTGTGATGGTGATTGTGATGGTTATTGTGATTGTGATAGTGATGGTGATTGTGTTAATGATTGTGTTTACGATGATAATGGTTTTGATAACGATGATGGTGATTGTAATAGTGATTTTGATGGTAATTGTGATGGTGATGGTGATTGTGATAGTGACGGTGATTGTGATGGTGCTTGTGATGGTGATGGTGATTGTGTTGGTGATTGTGATTTTGATAGTGAAGGTGGTTGTGATAATGATTGTGTTTACGATGATAATGATTTTGGTAACGATGATGGTGATTGTGATAGTGATTTTGATGGTAATTGTGATGGTGATGGTGATTGTGATTGTGATTGTGACAGTGATGGTGATTGTGATAATGATGAAGATGATTGTGATTACGATGATAATGATTGTGCTAAAGAGGTTAGTGATTGTGATGGTGATGGTGATGGTGATTGTGATAGTGATTGTGATAGTGATTGTGATAGTGATGGTGATTGTGATAATGATTGCGGTTGTGATAGTGATGGCGATTGTGATCATGATGATTGTGATTACGATGATAATGATTGTGATTACGATGATAATGATTGTGATGACGAGGATGGAGATTGTGATGATGATGATTGTGATTACGATGATAATGGTTGTGATTACGATGATAAGATTGTAATAATGATGATAGTGTTTGTGATAGTGATTGTGATCGTGATGGTGATTGTGATAATGATTGTGATTACGATGATAATGATTATGATAACGATGATGGTGATTGTGATAGTGATTTTGATGATAATTGTAATGGTGATGGTGATTGTGATAGTGACGGTGCTTGTGATGGTGATAGCGATTGTGATGGGGATTGTGATGGTGATTGTGATGGTCATGGTGATTGCGATTGTGATAATGATTGTGATAATGATGGTGGTTGTGATAGTGTTGGTGATTGTGATGGTGGTTGTGATAATGATGGTGACTGTGATAGTGATGGTGATTGTGATAATGGTTGTGATAATGATGGTGGTTGTGATAGTTATGGTGATTGTGATAATTATGGTGGTTGTGATAGTGATGGTGGTTGTGTTGTGATAGTGATGGTGATTGTGATGATAATAATAAATTGTGATGGTTATGAAATTTGGCACAGAGATAGTTTATAACCTGGATTAACATGTAGGACACTATTTATCCCTTTAGTTATGATTCAGTGGGACAGTTACCGAACTGCACGCGGGCGAAGCCGCGGGCAACAGCTAGTATAACATAAACACATTACATAAAATTAAATTAAAATCAATTATGTAGGATAAATTATGCCTTTACATCAAATTATATTATTTACAAATAAATCAAAATAACATTACATTAAATTATTTACAATTAAATCAAAATAACATCAAAATTAAAACAAAAAGTATAGGACACAAGCAAATAAGCATGACTTGTGACGTGTGCTATTTTGGATAGGACAATCCGTGCGAGATAAAATCAACTGCAGGATGCCGTTGCTACTGCCTCGCACACGTAGTGACAAGGAAGCTACCCTTTTGCGCACAATCGCATGGAAGCCGTCCGTACGCGCCTCCGCAAACATACCAGACGCACTATTCAGTATTCTGAAAATGTTGTTATATGTTGTTTATGTGGAACACCCAGACCCACCCAGAGCACCCAGAGGAGCTCGTGGCTAAATAATAACAGCCGCTCGGGTCGATCTTTAGGTTAAGCCGTGCTTGCCTAGATTGGTCTGTGGATGGGTGACCACCCATTACATACCGAGTTTCCTCCGTGCCTCGGAAAGCACGTTAAGCAGTTGGTCCCGGCTGTCATTTGTAGATCTTTGACAGTCGTTACAGGTAGTCAGTGGCCCAAAAAGTCTGACAACCGGTCATACCAAGGGGTATCGTATTACCCAGTACTAACTGGATTGTGGAGGTCAGATAGGCAGTCGCTCCATGTAAAATACTGGTATTCAGCTACATCCGGTTAGACTGGAAGCCGACACCAATAAAAAAAAAAAAACTTGGGGAAAAAGGCTAGGCAGATGATGATGTGGAACACCCAGACGTTGAAAGCTAAAGGCCAGTACCTAGTTTTAGTTTAACTCAAGTAGAAACTTCTTGTTTAACACAAAAAGCTTTTAAGCATCCCTGAAAGAGCTACTTTAGCTCGGAGTTTATTACGTCACAATACTTAAAACATTATGTCTGCCATTTTGTCTCTGTGTACAATGATCGTCAAAAATATCAGGACAGACTATACTAAACTTTATCTTAATGGATGTGGATGGGAACAGCGGTGGCTCAGTGGTGGCGGTCCCGACTTACCATCAGTAAGTCGTGGGTTCGAACCCAAGCAGGTGCATTACTTTGTGTAATTTATTTCATCACCACTGCTCTCAAAACGGTAAAGGAAATCTTCGTGAGGAAACTTGTATGTCCTGCAAAATTCGAAGACATGATACATCTACTAACCCACTCTCAACCCGCGTGGTGGATTACAGCCCACTTCCTACCTGCGTCCCAGAAGTGGGAACAATATAGGCTGATTATGCTATACTACGCAATGGTCACAGTTATTACCAGAATGATGGGTTAATCGTGGCGTGTTAGTTTTTTTTTGTCCTGCAAAGTTCTTGCGTAACACAATTAAAATCCCATTGTATTCATTTTCAAAATTCAACGAAATTCATTAAAATTTTGTTTGTTCGACAACATAAAACGAAATTTTCGTTATTTAAGTTGTCGAACAAACAAAATTGTCAACTATAGCTGCATAGGTACAGTACGATTCACGAAAGATGACCACAAATAGTGGCCGTCGGCGCATGTACACTCATGAAGACAAGACTTAAGACAAAATAATATTTTAATGTTAGTTAGCACCAATTGCGTAGCTCCGGTCTTGACGCATTCCGCCCGCGCCTCACCTCGAACCTCCAAAGGGACCTAAAATATGCCCTCTGCGCAGTGGTCATCTTTCGTGAATCGTACTGTAATTAAGTAAAATATTATGAATTTCCTTTAAAATACTTCGGATTGTGGTAACGGTAAGCAGCGCGCAATTAGGGTGCTGAACATATTAAACAAAAACTACAAAATATACGAACAAGGCGATGATTCAGAATAATATCCGTAAGTAATAGATAATTTCATTTATTTCAGACAATGTTGAGTTTTCTTAGTAATTTTATCAGTTTGTTCGTCTAGATAATATGTTTGATACTGACTGTACCTGACATAGCTTACACACATAAACGTAGGACCAAGATAGTAACATCAAATGTAATCTTGACGCGAGATCACGACGTTTCATTAGAGACATTAAACTTTATATCTTAATACAAAGGAATATGTGTTTTGTTATTGCCTTAATAAGTGAGCTAGATAACATTTGTGTGTGTTCAGTTTTAAGTTTTGCTAGTGTGTATGTGTTATCGTTGTTGAAGTTCTAACACTAAGTAAGTCAAATAGGGATGACGACTGACGAAACAAAATATGATTCTGTTTAGTCCGTCACTTAGATTAGGTATCGAAATTTTTAGATACGTGTTTTTTGTACGAAGATAAAAGACGTCAAACATCATGAGTGGGGGCTTGTGACGTCACTTTTCGTTAATCAATTTACTCAAATGTGACGTCACACGAGTTTTCGACGCACTGTATCGTCTTAATTTTTTGTTTACGTGAAAAAACCTATTAATATGTTCCCACTGCTGGGATACAGGCCTCCTCTCAGGGGGAATGGGCTATAATCCACCACGCGGGCCCAGTGCGGATTGATGTCACATGTCTTCGAATTTTTTTTGGTTCGAACCCACGACTTACAGTTCGTAAGGCGGGGCCGCCGCCACTGGGCCACCGCTGCTCAGAAAAATTATACTTGTCCAATATCCTATCTTAAGGACTAATTCGCTTTTTGTTGTCCTCTACCCTATTATACCAAGTAATGTTACAATACCATTTTACAATTGCTGTTCACTTCAAATTAGATAAAGACTTTGCTTGTATTTGATTGCCTGAAACAATGCGGCCTCTGATTCTCTAGTAAAAGGCATTCAAATCAAAAAGCCAATATCGCCAAAATTTACTTACGTGGTGTTAAAACCTCAACGACGTTACTTATATTATGTTGTTCAACTACTATTGATTAGATCGTTTATTTTGTGTATCATTATTTCTTGCTCTTGTCCCATGTTACTTGGGGTCGGCGCAACACGATTTTAGGGTTCCGTACCTAAAAAGAAAAAAGGGAACCCTTATAAGATCACTTTCTTTACCATCTGTCCGTCTGTCACCACCGATTTTCTCAAGAACGGGTGGACCTAGCAAGTTGAAATTTGTACCATATATTAAGATCTATAGTCCCTATTAGGTTTATAAAAATCAAGGTCCTGAGTCAACACAATAAAAAGACATGGGCAAATTTAGATTTTCGCGAAAACTTGTAAGTACCAAAATTTACCTTAATTTTCATTTTTTTTTTCGGACTTTTCCCTTTACTTGTGCTCTAAGACCTTGCTTTCAACCAAAATTGACAATTCTATGTCAACCGGAAGTAGGTACCCTATAGGTTTTGGGTCGAAAACCTATAATATATGGTAGTTCTCGTTGACCTAGAATCATAAAATTTGGCAAAAAGCAAGGTCTTATGTCTGAAAACCGTAAATATGTAGTTTAATAACAAAAAAACCGGCCAAGAGCGTGTCGGGCCACGCTCAGTGAAGGGTTCCGTAGTTTCCCGTCCGTCACAATAAGTGTTCCCACTTATGAGTTTAAAGGTGGGTATTCATTATGTAAAAATGCTTGCATATACGAATATACTACAAACTTAGTCCAGAAATTATTTTGTACAACTTTTTGTCTTTTTCAGATTTTTTTCATATTTTCTAAACTTATGGTTCAAAAGTTAGAGGGGGGGACACACATTGTTTTTTACTTTTGGAGCGATTATTTCCGAAATTATTGACATTATCAAAAAATGATTTTAGAAAACCCCTATTCATTTTTAAATACCTTTCCAACAATATATCACACGTTAGGGTTGAAATTAAAAAAAAAATCACTTCCCACTTTACATATAGGGGGGCTACCGTAATAAAACATTTTTTTCCAATTTTTATTTTACCACTTTGTCGGCGTGATTGATATGCATATTGGTACCAAATTTTAGCTTTCTAGTGCTAACGGTCACAGAGATTAAGCGAGGACGGACAGACGGACGGACGGACGGATGGACAGACATGGCGAAACTATAAGGGTTCCTAGTTGACTACGGAACCCTAAAAAGAGCGATTTTACTATTACAAACTTATTATTCGCGGTTGGAGTAATAGCCGTTTAAAAAGTTTGTACAGAACCCTCGGTGCGCGAGTCCGACTCACTCTGTCTGGTTTTTTTTTCTTCCATTCTCCCCTGTCAACCGTCACGCTATCATTTACTCCTTTTTCTTTCATATCATTGCTCACACAGTCCATACATCTTCTCAGTTCATTTGCATCTGAATTACTCGTTGCCCTTGGACCTACAGACACAAATATTTTGCGCACGAACAGCCCCTGAAAGGTCGGGTCCCCAGACACATGGAAAAGGTCGCAGCTCCCATAAATATATAGACAGAATTGGGTATTTGGCAAGAGATGAGGAATAAAATAACATAAACTTGAATAACAAAATTGGAAGTTTTTGAAAGAAGTATGTAAAGTTTGTAGCATCAGGTGGCATTCTACCTGATGTGAACAGATGATGCAGCCTAGCTCACGCTTGATTTTATCTGTGTTTCTACGTAGTTAGTTCTCATGTGAGGTTAGTTCTACTTCTGCGAAGCAGTAATGCCAGAGAAGGAGGTGGCGGAACGTGAGAGGGAGAGAACCTCACGTCCCGGCCGCTGCGGGAGACGCCCCGAGCGTCGGGGGCCACCACGTGGCCTCCAGCCACCGTAGGCGCGGGCTTGTGGACGGTGGGCTATGGGCTAGCTCGTGTTCAACGCGCGCCTTAAAGAGAGTCAGCGAAAAGGAAGAGGTCCGCACCGTGGACTGTTCGAAAGAGATACCGTGGCCCCGGAACAGAAAGGGTGATGAAGGAACATGAATGGGTTTTATTTAGTCAAAGTCTGACACTCCTTCCTTCTACGCCCAGAGCGGGAGGAGTAATTTGATAATTTCACATACGAAAATAAAAGGGATCAAACCACAGGCAACAATTATTCCAATGTAATCTCACGTGAAACCAGCTGAAGTAACACCCACCCATTGTGCTTACAAACACCAAACAGCATATTTTACAGCGTGCTTATATTGCAATCCAGCTGCGTCACACAAACTATAACATATAGGACAACAAAAACCGCATGCTTAGGCAGCAGTCCCAACGCTTCCGATTAGCGAGAAGCGAGTAAAGCTTGCAACTAGAAAGGAAATGGCGAGCAATGAACAGTGCAGCGACTGCGTAGGTCGGATAGTTTTGTGATAGGACTATGAGCGAGTATGCGAGTGCAAAAGGCGATTACTCACACCCGATCACTTAAGACTTATGTGGCAAGCAAGCCTTTCAGCAAGCTGCCTGCTAAGCGAGCGTCGACGATTTCGTTAAACCCCAGGAACATTTGCTGCTGGTGTTCACCTGCAGTGGCCTGTTTGGAAAGCACTAATCCGATTGCGCACCCAAGTCATCGTCATCATCAACCTAAAATGTTGCCATTGCTGGGACACGGCCTCCTCTCAATGAGAAGGAATGGGCTATAATCCACCACGCGAGCCCAGTGCAGATTGGTACATGTCACATGTCTTCGAATTTTTGGTTCTAGGACATGCCGATTTCGTCACGATGTTTTCCTTCACCGTTTTGAGAGCATTGGTGATAAAATAAATTACTCAAAGCGCGATGCGCCATGCTGATGATGATGATGGTGCGATAATGCGCCTGTCTGTGTTCGAACCCACGACTTACTGTTCGTAAGTCGGTAGGTCGCTGTAAACAAAATTTGGCCAAATTGGGAATTAAAGATCCTTCTGACACACAGTGCGAATGCGTGTCCCAACACGTGCACTTTAAAAGACCTAAAAGACGCCACAGACGTCGCGAATAACGTAGTGGCCACATTCTTTATCTCTTTTACTGCCACGGAATCTACATTTAGCTAGTCGCTTCCTCTTCGGCAAAGGGACAGGCTCCTTACGTGCAGCTGGCCAACTGGTTCACCGGATATCAATAACAGTTTCAACAAAAAAATATCCGTCCTGCGGCATTGTTGGCTCGGCTTTTGTTGGCGAAATATTAATTGATCGGTTTTAACGATTTGGAGGACAAGTTATATGGAAATTGGATGTATTTTTGTTTTGTATTTTACTTAACTAAATGGTTCAATGCGGCAAAAATTTAACACTCCTTTTTTGGTGGGCAGTCGTGTAAAAAGAGCCGCGTTAAAAAGCCATGGAAGAAACGATCTTTCGAACATAATTATTCGATAACATCGTAGCTTGTATAGTCTTACCGAGTTAAATCGACGTGTATGATCATAATATTCTCCCAGATTACGATGTAAGTCGGTAATAGCGAGCGTATTGTCATCAACCGTGCACAATTTCGAATATGAACATTATGAGCCGATACAGTTTTGTATCTACTACACTATAATCCCATTATATTTCATCCTTATTTATTTACATAACATAACATCACGCCTTTAATCCCTGACGGGTTAGGTAGAGGCGTACCTAATAGTACACCCACATTTCACAGTTATGTTTAAGGCGGCTCCCCGAGCAAATGATCTTGAGCGAGCAGTTTTTTGGAGCCTACTCCTCTTTATCCTAAAGAAACCAACTAATAAAAAATACATTAAATTACTACATATTCTTGACTCCAAAATTGTCGTTTCATATTTTTTTTAAGTTGCTTATTGTTTAATAAATACCCTCACAACGAAACCACAGAAATGAGAAATAATGATTTATAAAATGCTACTCCTCGTAAAATAACCATTATTTTGATTCGCTACTTATACTAATGGATAGGCAATTTAATAATTAACATAATTGTCGTTTTATTTTTTCCAAAAGACGTAAATTTGATTTTATAAAGAATTAAAACCACTCATTTCGCACAATTCGGCCTGCAGTGACTGACGTAACAACTATTTCGTAGTGCAAGCTGATTAGAACTTTATTCTAACAGTATTTCAAACGAAGTTTGAACCACCACAAATAGAGTTGCTAATCTTGCTCGGGGAACCGCCTTAAGTCCCATGTAATAGGGGGCGAGCCTTTTGCCATCAACTAGACACAAATCTAGACTCCATGGTTGCTACTGAGAAATTCCAGATGGAAAAACCTAATAACACTTCGCCCGAATTGGGAATCGAACCAGCTCATGCTTAGCAGTCGTGCCTGCAACCACTAGAACAACAACGTAGTAATTTATTTATTTTATTTCAATATTGTTTTCAGTTTCCCTTGCTTACACTGTAGGTTTTACGAAATTCCTAGATATCAGTCTCGAAGACCGAAAATAGGAACAAACAAGTCTATGTATAACTTTCAATGAACTACCTGTAATTTACGAGGTTCCCGAGTTCCATCGCTATTGTACTTCTTGCCATAAATATATCTCTTGGTTCGGTAGGCCGAAGTATATGAGAAACTAAGCAATAGCGCTAAATAAGACCTTTCACGTTGAAGCTCTTATTTCAGACACTTAGGATCGAACTCCACCCAAGCGGAGACAAGACGAGAGGAGAGGAGATCAGTTGTAAACCACCAATAGAATTTTGTTATTCATATACTTCTCGTCTCTGCTTAGCTTAAGCATCAGTTCACGCGACGGTATTGGAAGAGCCCAGTGATTTCACGCTGCGCCGCGGCCGCGAAACGCATCGCAATGAAATGTGTATCTTTTCGTGTAGTAAATAAAGTTACATTTTGATTCACTCTATTAAAATGTGCGTGCAGCGTCACGTTGCGTCGCGTATCGGTGCAAATTAACCCTTAGTGGAACGGTTGAGTAGAGAGGAAAAGCAACAACAACAGCAACAACAGCCCATAACGTCCACTGCTGGACAAAAGCCTCTCCCATGATGGGAGGAATTTGCCGTAATCTCCACGCTTGGCAAGCGGATTGGAGATCGCAGTGATGAAAGACTAACAGAAAACGCTGCTGCCCATTCTCTGGTCTACGGAGGCGCAAGGTGTTCTGCCTCAGACATTAGTCGCCTTATACGACCCCCGTGAGTGTAATAGGTTGGTTCTATTCTACTCTGCCGAGATGATACGAGACGGGAAAAGCGATGCCTCGTAATTATTTAGGCCAGCCTCTGCACTTGGCGGAAGCGCACAGAGGACATGAAAGCGGCGTGCGGTGACCGATAAATCCGTGAGAAGCCTGTACACACATCTATGCCCCGGTCTAGTCAGTACGCATCTCCGCACAGCTTCGGTGGATACACCCTATAGCTTCTAAGTATCTCTCCTCTCCGTTTTGCACATCTCCGCACGTCTCCGCTTTAATGGAGTTCAGGCCTTAGGGTTGGTAAGTAAAGTATGGAGAGTTTAATTCTTCTATATGGATCTTTTTAATTACTCCTTAGGCCTTTGGTCTTGCAGTAAGAGCGATATGGGCTACATAGCAATGAGAATTAAGCATGAAACGATTCATAGGAATTGCCCCCTAGAATTTATATGGCTTTCCAATAGCGTATTGCAAAGAAGGTAGAATTCAGAAAATCATTTTGTTGAATTCTAGCATATTGTTCTCATAGCTGCCGCCGCCGTGCGCCGTGTGGTATCCGGCAGAGTAGAATAGAACCAACCCATTACACTAACGGGTGTCGTATAAGGCGACTAATGTCTGAGGCAGAACACCTTGCGCCTCCGTAGACCAGAGAATGGGCAGCAGAGTTTTCTGTTAGTCTTTCATCACTGCGATCTCCAATCCGCCTGCCAAGCGTGGAGATTACGGCAAATTCCTCCCATCATGGGAGAGGCTTATGTCCAACAGTGGACGTTAGGGGCTGTTGTTGTTGTTGTTGTTGTTCTCACAGCTAAGCTTTGATGCGGAAGGATTCAACGAAGCCAGTTTTTCATTTCTACACGCGATAACTAAAACTTACGCTTGGGTGTTGGTTGTGCGAAGTGTTATTGGCTCGCCAAATGTTGCCCCTCGTATGCTTCTTCATTACGTTCTCCCCACCCCGCTAAAGTTTGCGGTAGTCAAACAAAACACCAACAAACATAATTTCTTACTGAGCATACAACATTATTGTTTGAAGAGATAAAAGATTTCAAATAAGAGAAGAGAGTGAATGTTTGCCAGTGACAATACACCTAGAAATCTGAACCCAGAACATGAAATGCCAATCAACAGATCACTAGATGATGCTTACTAATTGACTGATTTATCTGTACATCTATAGGTACCAACAAATAAATAAAATTGGAGTGTCTTTTTTAATTAAAAAATAAGAGCTTTTTAACCGACTTCCAAAAGGAGGAGTTTCTCAATTCGATTGGTATTTTTTTTTTTTTTATGTATGTGCACCAATTACGCTGACATTTATGATGCGATTAACGTGATTCTTCTTTAGTTGCGGAATAGTTGCCATTTGGTCCCATAAAAAATTAACATAGTTTGGCCTAGTAGTTTTCATTTTATGAACATTTTTACTTCAGTTGTGTGGTATAATTTCATGTATGTTCACCGATTTCTCCTCCATTTGTGGAGCGATTCTCAAAATTCTTTTTTTATTTGAAAGAGTATACTCCTGAGATGGTTGCATTTAAATTTGGTGAAGATTTGATGCTGATCTTCGGAGATATAAAATGGAACTCTTCAAAACTAGATGGTAAATCGGTCGTGATTGCTGCAATCGCTTGGATGTTATATGACTGTATTGTTTATACAACACCATGACGTAACATCACGCCTGTATACTCTGAGGGGTACGCAGATGTGTACAATACACCCAAATTACGACAGTTTAGATATGTTAAGTTCCATTTATTGGGGATAAGCCTATTTATTACCATGACATGTATTGTTAACAGTGTAAAATAAATGCATAGCAAATATTTGTATATGATATTATAACTAAAAATGGAAAAATAAAAAAAAATTTTTGCAAAAAAATAAAACCGACTTCAAAAAACATAAAAAAGTGAAAAATAACTTTAGCTTCAGAAGTCGGTGACAAAAACAACTAAATGAATCAAACAAAGGTCACCGACTTCTGAAGCTAAAGTTATTTTTCACTTTTTTATGTTTTTTGATGTCGGTTTTATTTATTTGCAAAAAAGTTTTTTTTTACTGACTGCATAATTATGACGTTTTACGTTACGTTTACAACGGGCGCTCTTGTTGCCCCTCAGGACCAAAATGTCATGAATTTATAACATAATTATGATCAGATGTTGTCTTTCGAATCTTTTATGCTTACTAAATGTCAGACTTCTTTGAAATTCAATACACAATTATTTTGCATCATCTTTATCTGCTCAGTATTAAATACAATGCCTATACTATTACGACAACTTGACATTATCGTCCTCGTCCTCGTCCTCGTCCTCGTAAATTGTGTTTTTATAACTTGACATTGTATAAAAAAAAAACAATTTCATGTCAACTAATAAAATGTATGTTAATGGGGACTTTGCATTGTTACGACATAGAGCTTTGTAAGTTGTTTTAATATTTCTACACCGGCAACGGTAGTATATGTGAAACTGTCTAATATTAAGATCTTAATGTACCATATGCTCAGAAATAAACAAATCTTATCTTATCTTATCTTATCTTATCAGAGTAAAACATGTTTGTTTTAAAGCGGTTTACAATGGAACAAAGTGGGTAGAAAATACTACAGTACGGTCACGTATTTCTTTTACTTCACATTTAAAAAAACGTGTTTAGAGCTTAAACAACTGGGTTCTTTAATATTTTCACACAATTTTCTTCTAGTTTCGTGTTTTATAGCACAGAATTATAGCTGAACATGTGTTTGCCGAAAGCTAAAAGTGCTATTCCACTGATGCATACGATATGCATGGAGTAGAGATTTGCGGGTTTAATTGTTTTCTAGTTACGCATTCCTAAGTAGTGGTCAAAGTGAACGATCTCGCCTACATTTTCATACAAAGGAAGAAGCTATGTACACGTACTATCGAGGACACTCCCGCCTGATCACCACTAAGCAAATTTTTGCTTGCAATTTTATAAGTGCACGGGGCGGGGCTAGAGAGCGTTTCTATGTTATCATAGAAACGCTCTCTAGCCCCGCCCCGTTGACTTTGTTTAGAAACAATGAATGAAAGACAATACCTATCTGCCGAACGCACAAACGAAAGTTATTGTTATTTTGCGAGCCAGAGTTGACGCTTTCCTAATAGGCCTAAACTTTAAGGGGGCGTGGCTCGGCGCCTCCGCATGATTTAAGCGAAACATTTTTTAACAGATCAGGTGGAGAAGACCACGACTGTATACTAGCTGAACCGTGGGCTGACATGAACTGCACTTTACCGAATGGTCCAAATGACATCTACCAGACGAAAATAGGCACACCACATTGTTCATCATCATCATGATTCTCCAGCCCTTATCACAATTTATTTGGTGTTGATGCAGCATGACTTCTTCTTCCATACTTCACAGCAGCAGTTAGCAGTCACCTGTTCACACAGTCCATCCATAGTTTCAAACTCAAACTGAAAGTATTTATTTCAATTAGACCATTACGGCACTTTTGAATGTCAAAAATACAAAAAAAAAAACAAAGTCACAGCATAATAACTTGAGAAAGTACTGTAGTTGCCCATTCCCTAGCGTAGATCTCTATGGAGAAGAACGGGCAAGAAACTCCATGGACACTCTTTTAAATCAAAATGTTGTTACAAAATCTTGGTTACATCATTAATTTTGAGATTATACATATATATTATGTGAGAACGATATAGAAAGACGTGCACATTAAGAGCGTCCAGAGTAAAAGATTAGATCAACAATTTAAAAACAAAGTAATTAAAATGAACCGTGGCAGCTAAGAGATGACCAGTCCCAAGTAGTCTCAACTGACAGCGCCCGTTCACGAACATTTTACAATTTTTCTTTTGTCTTACTCTACTCTTATAGTCATCTACATTCATACTCGAAATTTCCTCACTACATTTTCCATTATTGTTGTATAATCTCACGAAAACGAGTGTGCTTGAACGTAGTAGACAAAACTTAAAGTAGGTAACGCCTTAAATCTTTAATACCCCCGAGAACCTTAAACAAAGATCAAAGATTCAGAAGATCAGAAATTGATGGCAAACGAAAACAGTGATTTAATTACTTACTTGACTTGTTATTTTAGTCCAACAATATCTCTATTGATCTTTAATTTTCAAATTTATTTGGGAATCTTTAAATATTTAATCTTAGTTGGTTTACTTAAAATATTTTCATTTATATTTTGCTAGCTTTTGCCCGTGGTTTCGCTCGCGTTATTTTAGAATTTGACAGTCAATTCGGGTTGTACTCTGCTTGTAAATAATTCAATCATGATTCGAAAGGCACGCGGCGCACGTTCCTTGGGAACAGTACTTTTTTTCGGGATGAAAGGCACTTTACGAGTATGTCCGTTTCTATACATCTGACAAAATTTCAAAAATCAAATCAAATTTTCAAATTTCAAATACAAAATTTCACGGTTTAGGCGTAAACATGAAACAAAAAAGTTCCTTCCGCAATTATAATCTTAGTTAGGATTATTGGCAATTAAACGCGAACAGAAATACATCAAAAGCTAACAATATCGTTCAAGTTTTGGACGTTCACTGAAATAAACGGACTAGTTTAGTCTTTGTACGTGCGCTGCAATATTGTTCCAAGTATACCGACATAACTTTGCTGAATATTGCTGCCAACATCGTTTGTTTTGGCTACAAATAATTGAGTAGGTATGCTGGTATAGTGTTTTACTCTTATTTCTTAGTTGTTTAAGGAGTGTGTTTTCAAAAGACACCTAGTTTCGTCAGGAAACTACAAAGTTTTTGGGCACGAAAATCTCTGTGAAAGTGAAAGTGCTAGTAAGGTAGCCCGCGAAATCCTAGTTTTCTAAAAAGTCTGCAAATTGTAGGCCAGTGTCATTCATTTAAATCCCGTTGAATGACTTTTTTTATATTTATTGAATGGGGTTAAATGAACTTAAAGGGTTGTATTTATATAAATTTTAATGATTATAATTTTGTAACTTTACGTGTTACTTGCGCGAATCATATTTTCATCAACATACAACTTCACACTGACCTGTAAATTTCACGGGCTACCCTGGCGTTTTCACTTTCAGCTCCGGACAAACTGAAGCGAATCCCGTGCGGGATAAGGGTACGCTCGATTGTGTCAGATAATTTTTTTGGAGCATTTCAAACTGACGCGAATAGTCACATGAGTTGTCCATTAGGACAACTCATGTGACTATTCGCGTCAGTTACATTATTATTACATTAACACGCGCTGTTTCATCCCGCATTCCGAGCGGGATTCGCGTCAGTATGAGCAGAACTTTATAGTCACAGGTGTCTTGTTAAAAAGTTGTACTTATTTAAGGGAATGGCGCCAGTTCTCACAGAAAACTGTATCTCTTTTGTTTGTGTAATAATTCTCTCAGCAAGATTTATAATATCCAATTAAATTAAATTTTGTTAAATAAATTACTTGGCTCTTGTAATTTGCATAACATTTAGGCAAGAAAAATAGTTTATGAGTTTTGCCATTCTGAATATTAAAGTAAACCTTTTTTAGTTTAAAAATACATAAGTTTGTTTAAATTTCGTTTGCGAAATGAAATTGCCCCTATAAAAGAAATTTACCTTTATAAATCTTGACAGTAAATAAAAACTGATTGCAGATCAGAAAGCCAGGCTTTTATTGCGTGACGTCGCAATATGAAATTAAATTAATTTGTTGACTGCCTCAGTGGTCTAGTGGCTGCAAGCGTGACTGCTGAGCATGAGGTCCTTGGTTCGATTCCCGGGTCGGGCAAAGTGTTTTGAGTTTTTTGAAAGAAAGAAAGAAAAAGCATTTATTAGCCCGTACAGGACAATATACATAAAATAAAATAAAAGATAGATAGATAGGTTTTTCTCAGAATCAGTCACGAGTCTGGATTTGTGACCGTTTGAAGTCTTATTAGGCTCGCCACTATTATCATCATCTGCCTAGCCTTTTCCCAAGTTTTATTGGGGTTGGCTTCCAGTCTAACCGGATGCAGCTGAATACCAGTATTTTACATGGAGCGACTACCTATCTGACCTCTACAACCTAGTTAGTACTGGGTAATACGATACCCCTTGGTAAGACTGGTTTTTCGGCCACTGACTAAGTACCTGTAACGACTGTCAAAGATCACAAATGACAGCCGGGACCAACTGCTTAGTGTGCTTTCCGAGGCATGGAGGAAACTCGGTATGTAATGGGTGATCACCCATCCACAGACCAACCTAGGCAAGCACGGCTTAACCTAAAGATCGAGCGGCTGTTATTATTTAGCCACGAGCTCCTCTATTATATGGGACTCGCCACTATTATATGGGACTCGCCACCATGGGACTCGCCACTATTATATGGGACTCGCCACTATTATACGGGACTCGCCACTATGGGACTCGCCACTATGGGACTCGCCACTATGGGACTCGCCACTATGGGACTCGCCACTATGGGACTCGCCACTATGGGACTCGCCACTATTATATGGGACTCGCCACTATTATATGGGACTCGCCACTATTATATGGGACTCGCCACTATTATATGGGACTCGCCACTATTATACGGGACTCGCCACTATGGGACTCGCCACTATGGGACTCGCCACTATGGGACTCGCCACTATGGGACTCGCCACTATGGGACTCGCCACTATTATATGGGACTCGCCACTATTATATGGGACTCGCCACTATTATACGGGACTCGCCACTATGGGACTCGCCACTATGGGACTCGCCACTATGGGACTCGCCACTATGGGACTCGCCACTATGGGACTCGCCACTATTATATGGGACTCGCCACTATTATATGGGACTCGCCACTATGGGACTCGCCACTATTATATGGGACTCGCCACTATGGGACTCGCCACTATTATATGGGACTCGCCACTATGGGACTCGCCACTATGGGACTCGCCACTATGGGACTCGCCACTATGGGACTCGCCACTATGGGACTCGCCACTATTATATGGGACTCGCCACTATTATATGGGACTCGCCACTATTATATGGGACTCGCCACTATGGGACTCGCCACTATTATATGGGACTCGCCACTATGGGACTCGCCACTATGGGACTCGCCACTATTATATGGGACTCGCCACTATTATATGGGACTCGCCACTATTATATGGGACTTAAAACATAACTGGCGATGGGTTGTACCTACTAGGTATACCTCTGCCTAACCCTTCGGGGATTAAAGGCGTGAATAACAATGCAAATAGATTCTGGAAAAATATAATCTCAAAAACGATAACTTACATTCTATCTCTGCAAAAAAGGCCTACACAAAATATTAACAAAAAACTATTTGTTATTCGAACTTTTGCAGAAATTCTAATCTACGATCGTATTATTTTACCATTCACGGTTGGAAATATAAGGCAACAAAGCTATATTTTTACATCATTATTATTCGCTTACGTTATTTTTTGATATCTAGTCACCAAACCTGTTTTTAGAAAGAAAAAACTGTTTTTATAAACCACTGAAATATCTCTGTGAGTGTGCTGAAATGGAAATACTTATCTTTCAGCGAATTGAGCGTAAAATGATTACATTTGAATAATGTAAATATTGCTTCGCTCAGCAGAATGGATAATATATGGATAATATCCACAACTTGTGGAAACACTGTTATTTTTACTGTTTCCTCCATTGTTTTATCTTTGATTGTTTTTCTCATATTATATGGCTTCACTACAACGTTATTACCTGCCTAGTCCACTACAAACAGATCTAAAATAGGTAGGTATTGAAATGAACCATAGTCACACAGGTATGGCAATTTGGTGTGACTATGGATTGGTTGGGAGATTAATAGGGCGTCAAAAAATTCGTCCACATCGCAGTCAATAAATAGGACGCCGGTGAAGTGATTTATAAATAACTTTTATATTCGGACGGCTAATCGGATTGACAACTTCTCAAAAGCAAGTCACAAACAAAATAACCCGATTACCAATACTAATTGGACTTGGCTTAAACTCTACCCTTGCTTGACGAAGGGTAAACTCAGAGGCTACCTCAACGTAGGGTAAACTCAAGGCTACCTCTGCGAAGGGTAAACTGAAAGGCAATAAATCGTTCGTCGGTCTAACAGGTGGGCCAACGATCCGTGGCTAAAACGCGTTGATTAACCACGTACGGATAGTTAGGGGATGTACGACCCCTTCGCACCCTCACGACATTAATTCGTAACTAATATTTATGTTGGACTGACCCTTGAGAATGTTTGAACGTGGCTAACTGCGTAGGTTAAACGTTTACTCGTGAAATTATATAATTCGAGGTTAGGGTATACAACTAGTCTCTAATTGTGACGATACTAAAATACATATGCCTGGTCCACCTTTGGAAATTATTTCGGTACAAACATAACATAATATCATGCCTGTAATTCTCATACGGGTTAGGCAGAGGTGTATAACAGTACACCCATATTTTGTCAGTTATGTTTTATTTCCATGTAATAAAAGGCGAGCCTATTGCCATCAACCGGGCCCAAACCCAGGCTCCGTGGCTGCTAATAGAAAATTTCAGATGGAAAAAACTGATAACAATGGCGTATTAGGGATTCGAAGCCAGGACCTCAGAAGGATGCTCAGCAGTTGACCCGTAGACCAACGAGGCAGTCCTTACAAACGTTTTTCAATTTAAGTACGAGTATCTATTTTTTTTGCGGAACAACTGGAAAAGATGCTAAATGACCTCCATACCGTAGGTTCAAAAGTTGGTCTGGAAATGAACACCCTGAAAACAAAAATATTAACTTAACAGGTCAAAACAAGAAATAAAAATCAACAACGAAACGGTAGAATATGTAGAGGAATATATTTATCTCGGTAAACAATTATCTTTCAACAAAAATAGAAATATCGAAGAAATCAAGAGGAGAATTAACATAACTTGGAGTAAATTTTGGAGTTACAAGGAAATAATGAAATCCAATTTACCGGTAAAACTCAAAGCTAAAGTCATGAACTCTTGTTTGCTGCCATGCCTTAACTATGCGTGTCAGACCTGGATCTTCAACAAAACAACCAAAAATAAAATACAAGTTTGTCAAAGGGCCATGGAACGAAGAACAACGAAACTCAACAATCAGGAAGAAGACTCAAGTCATAGATGCCCTTCAACACGCGCAGGCACTGAAATGGAGATGGGCGGGCCACCTGGCGCGATCAGAACACAGTAGATGGACTCTGAGAGCGACCGCGTGGTTAGCACCACACGGCAAGAGAAAAAGGGGCAGACCAGTAGAGCGCTGGCACGACGAGATCGTAGAACTGGTTGGAAATTCATGGCTAGCTAAAGCAAACAGAAAGCAATGGAAATTATTGGAGGAGGCCTATACCCGTCGAGGGGTCCTTAATGCACAGTAAATTCTTTACTTAAATTAATTTATGTTAAATATTTTTTCATTGTAATTAAGGAATAATAAAGGCTTTTTTATTTTTATTTATTTATTTATCTATTTTTAACCGACTTCAAAAAGGAGGAAGTTCTCAATTCGTTGGAACCTTTTTTTATTTTTATGTATGCATGTTCCCCGATTACTCGAAGATGGCTGGACCGATTTGTTTTTTTTTGTTTGAAAGAAATACATCCCAGATGGTTCCATGATCATCAAGTCAGGATCTGATGATGGGATCCTGGAGAAATAGAGAGAACTCTTCAAATTTTACACGAACACTTGAAAACACTTGAACTTTCGCTTTTTTGTGTTTTTTGTTTGAAGTCAGTTTTATTTTTTGCAAAAAAGTTTTATATTATCTTTTGTCTTATAAAGTTATTTGGTTGGATGGTGTAATTACTCTAAACCAATCATAGATCAAGAGATTTGACAAGATTATTTGTTAGACACTGAATCAGGCATGTAGACATGAACCTACAGATCATTGATCTGTGCATGAACCTAATCTAAATACTAGACTAGAAGAAAAATGTGCACTAGGCCGTTCAATGTGAATTCGTATGTTATGAGAACATTGTTCCACTAAACGAAATATTGGAGTTTGTTGACCCAAATATTTTGGCAAGAAGCGTGCCGAGTTTACAGACGAGGCAATAAAAATATTTGTGCAACAGAGACGGGGATATACACAAGAGTAATGATCTAATGATGGAAAGAGACAGAAGATGCCGTCAAATCATATAGTCGCTTGGAGAATACCAAAGTTCGTCTGGCAAATTATATCTAGAATGTCAAAAGAATATAAATTGAGAAAAATTATAATATTGCTAATGGAAAATAAACAGTTTCGTCGAGAATTCAAATAAAATATCTGGCTCTAAATAAATATTGAGCTTTAACTTTATGACTATATAGCCAGTTTTATTGAATCTGAAAAATTTGACTTCATAAAGTTCTGAACATATTGTCGTTTATATTTGGAGAACGCAGACTGCGAAGTAAAACGTCGAGCGTCGAGAGCCACTCACTTGGCAGTTGGCAGAATGCAGTAATAAATTTCTCCATTTCTGTTTGATCTGAGCTGCGTTAATTAGCAAAGATTAATCAAAAGCTTATGGAGCCGTACTTTACGTATGAATGACAGAAATCGATAATTTCTCATCCATTCACATGTGGGTTAATTAAATAGCGGTAATACCTACTGCCTATTAATACGTCTGCTTCGAACAAGAGCCTGCCGTTTCTGTCGGGATAAATCGATCAAATTTATTGGGGTCAGCTTACCGGATGCAGCTGAATACCAGTATTTTACATGGAGCGACTGCCTATATGAACTCCACAACCCAGTTAGTACTGGGTACTACGATACCCCTTGGTAGGACTAGTTGTCAGACTTTTCGGGCCTCTGACTACCTGTAACTACTGACAAATGGTAGCCGGGATCAACGGCTTAAGGGCCTATACTACCTCAAATGGCTTAGCATGATTCTCCGTTACGCCTATAATACTGCAGCATTAATACATATATAGTAAATTTGAGGATTAATGCTAAGTACTATGTGTGACGAAACCACGATTCCATAAACTTTTCTCGATAGAAAAAAAAACCAAAGTTACCTCCAAATCGAACAATAAACCGCTGGTATTCAAAAATTGCTTCAAATTAGATCATGAAAGTTTGCATACTAACTGAACTAACTATAAAGCAGGTTTTATGTGTTTTATTTTTTTGTCCAATCAATAGATTTTTTGTAAATCGCTTAAAAACACTCATTTCGCACTATTCGGCCGCAGTGACCGACTTAACAACTGCTTTGTAGTGCAAGCTTATTAGAACTTTATTCTAACAGTATTTCAAATTAAGTTTGAACCACCACAAAAACAATTGCTAATTTTAGGGTTAGAAGGGCCAACGTGTTTTCTGAGGCACGGAGGAAACTATGTATGTAAAGGGTAGTCACCCGTCCACGGACCAACCTAGGCAAGCGCGGCTTAACTTAAAGATTGACCCGAGTAAGATTAACCTTGAGTGTTTCTCAAATAATTGATTGAACCAAAAATTTAAATATTTTTAAAATTTATAAGATAAAGTATTTACCTGGAAATCTTAAAAGCCACCAAAACAGGCGAGATAAAAGAATTTACGATAAATAAATTTCCTTTCTTCCCTTAAAATAAAGCAACTTCAGCAAAAAGCCTTAACGAGGTAACGTCACGTATTTTGATGTTTCAGCGGAATTTCTTCTTGAAAAACTTCGAATCTGGGTTAATTTGCTTTAGGAAATTAATCTGATCGTATCAGTATTTAGAATTTAGACTGATTACTGGCATGATGTTATGATAAGTATGTATGTTATTCTTCTAGTCCATACTAGTCTATATCTATACTAACATATCTATATCTATACTAATATTATAAAGAGGAAAGATTTGTATTTTTTATTATGTAACAAATTAGAAACTATTTGACCGATTTGAAAAATTCTTTCAGTAATGGATAGCTACATTATCAACAAGTAACACAGGCTATATTTTATCTCCGTACTCCCACGGAAACGGGAACTACGCGGATGAAACCGCGTGACGTCCGCTAGTATTATTATAAAGAGGAAAGTTTTTTTCGTTTGTGTGTTTGTACCGAATAAGCTCCGAAACTACTGGACCTATTTTAACCAATTTTTCACCAATAGAAAGCTAAATTATCAGGATGTAACATAAGCTATAAATTATATTTATATCATGTAAATTAGCCGAGCTATCACAATTTTTGCGGAGAAAGTCGCGGGCGAAGTGCTAGTTTTTAACCGACTTCCAAAAGAAGGCGGTTATCAATTCGTCTGATCTATCTATACATATAATAAATCTGTAGAAAAATCGTTTTTGTACATCGAAAATATTTTGAAAAAAAATTGCCAGGGTGTGAAAGGATAACCAACAGAACTCATTTTCAGCATTTTTGGAATTTTTGTCTGTTCGAATTTTCATTTCATTTCATAACTTTTATACATAAAAATTGTGCGTATCTTGAGGTATTATTTAGTTTTTGTTTCATCGTAATCGGTTAATTCTATCAAAAGATATATGAATTTAAAGTATTCAAGAAGAACTAATCATCAATTGTAAGATGCAGCGACATCTGTTTTACTAATATGGTACTAATTACTTAAAAAGTGCTCACCAGATAACTTTTCAACTGACGGGCTTTAAAATAAGTTATTATAGCATGGTACTCTAGATTAGTCTACATAATGCTGGATGCTGCTTTGAAAGTTTACGCAGCATGATTATAATATTGCATTATATTTTAGCAGTTTAACATGTTGGTCATTAGATGGCGTTGTTCATTTCACTCCATTTTCTGAATCGCGGTGTTACGATTTTCCGTGAAAGAATGACCGTCGCCCGTGTCAGTTGCTTCAGCTTTGAGTTTTTCTTTTGAGAGCTTCCGTTGCGAGCGCTGCATAAACGGTTAAAGTTACGAAACAATCATGTCTGAGGGAATTGTTCCTCTTAAAACGTTCTAAAAAAATCTGCGATAGCATAGGTATATGTACCTATAATTTAACTCACACCCTTTCTAACCCTCTCTCTCTCTCTCTCATGTGACGCAGGCGAAGTTGCGCGGGTCAGCTAGTTTTTAGGGTTCCGTAGTCAATAGGAACCCTTATAGTTTCGCCATGTCTGCCCGTCCGTCCGTCCGTCTGTCCGTCCTCGCTTAATCTCTGTGACCGTTAGCACTAGAAAGCTGAAATTTGGTACCAATATGTATATCAATCACGCCGACAAAGTGGTAAAATAAAAATTGGAAAAAAATGTTTTATTAGGGTAGCCCCCCTATATGTAAAGTGGGAATTGTTTTTTTTTTTAATTTCAACCCTAACGTGTGATATATTGTTGGAAAGGTATTTAAAAATGAATAGGGGTTTCCTATAATCATTTTTTGATAATGTCAATAATTTCGGAAATAATCGCTCCAAAAGTAAAAAACAATGTGTCCTTATAAAGTTCTACTTTTCAGATTTTTTTCATATTTTCTAAACTTATGGTTCAAAAGTTAGAGGGGGGGGGCTCTAACTTTTGAACCATAAGTTTAGAAAATATGAAAAAAATCTGAAAAGTAGAACTTTATAAGGACTTTCTAGGAAAATCATTTTGAACTTGATGGAAACAACAGTTTTTGTACAAAAATGACAAAAAGTTGTACAAAATAATTTCTGGAGTGTTCCCACTTATGAGTTTAATGGATACCCACCTTTAAACTCATAAGTGGGAACACTTATTGTGACGGACGGGAAACTACGGAACCCTACACTGAGCGTGGCTCGACACGCTCTTGGCCGGTTTTTTAATAAAACCGACCGATCCAAACTACGCAGACCAACTCATAACACCTTAAAAACGCATAAGTGCGTTTAAACACCTCAACAATAAGCCATTATGCGGTCCAGCGCAACGTTTGTCCCATGACAGCACTTCTGCAAGATTAGAAGCCATTTTGTGTTCTAACTTATGTATTGCGGTCACACTATTGTGTATTCACTCTACGTAAAGGCGTCATTTGTTTTTTCTTCGATTTTCCGTGCTGCCTACTCTTTGGACCAGACGCCGAAAACTTTTCAGCATAATGCTTGACGTAGCTCGCTGTTTTCTTTTGTTTTACCAAATGGGAAATAGAAAAAAAGTAATTTTGAGTATACTTCGGTTACTACTAAGGTTTGATCTTGCTTAAAGGATGTTTGTAACGTAACGCGACTGCCAAAAGGTATTTATAAGTCAGATGTGAGGAACGCACCTGATTTGTGAGCTCGTGGCTAAATAATAACAGCCGCACGGGTCGCCAAGGTTGGTCTAAGAATGGGTTACCATCATTACATACCGAGTTTACTCCGTGCCTTAGAAAACTTGTTAAGCCGTTGGTCTTAGCTGTCATTTGTAGATCTTAGACAGTCCTTACAGGTAGTCAATGGTCTGAAAGTTTGAAAACCAGTCTTACCAAGAGTTACCGTTATTTTCCAGTACTAACTGGGTTGTGGAGGTCAGACATGCAGTCGCTTCATGTAAAATATTGGTTTTCAGGTATGTGGTTAGACTGGAAGCCGACCCCAACAAAGTTGGGAAAAGGCAGTAGATGATGATGATAATCTGTCACCTTTTGCAGTAGGCAGAAATTACAGAGCGCCACGTAAAAAGATGACATACTCTTCTAAGTCTAAGTTCACACCTGTACTACACACCAGACCTTACAGAATTCCTATACATATAAATCATGACAACAATAAATGTCATCTATTTTGGTTCAATCTTACAGTCAATCATACTCGTATGTCGGGTTGTCAGGAATTTATTTCACTAGGCTCGAGCTTATGTGGGCTGTAGACGGGTTTCGTGCTATGAAAACACACTGGATGCGATACACTATTTTATTTCGCATTGCACGGTTCGGTATGGTAGTTTCCATGGAGAAGAACCGGCAAGAAACTCCATGGTTACTCTTTTCAAACAGATACACTGAGTCTAACAAATAACTTGACATTACACTTTCACACATTAACACTAGGCACAATGAATCGTGTACAGTTTCAAGACGTCTTAACTTCGCTGCAATCAGACCCAGACTGTCTGCCTCGCCGCGAGGTGTTAACATCAGGACTCTGTAAAAGCCGCCATGGTAGGGAGTAGGTCGCGTGATGTCACCACTGGCGCGCTTTCGATTCATTCGCCCGTCCGTACTCATGACCGGATGCGACACGTATATAAACATCATGGTTTATCCCAAATTCAAGGTTTCGTAGACCGCATCTACCTATAGCGGGGGTCGACGCAATAAAACAAGCGAAGTGTGAATGGGGCCTTATGATTAATGGTCGGCATCTCAGCTGTCACAGTGGGTTCCGCCGTTAAACTACTGCTGAAATTGGAACCGCACTGGAAATCTGCTTATGGATCGGTTTTTCATTGTTTCTGTTGGTGCTTTATGATGTGGTAATGCCATCTTTTATTGATTTAACATAATTATGTTTTGTTCAGGGAATGTTGTGATCTTATCGCTCCTGGAATTAGTCAGTTATCTTTTTATGCTATGACAGTATTTTGTAGCATAAAAATAAAATGATCAGCCTGTAATGTTCCCACTGCTGGGATACAGGACAGTCCGGAGGAAGGGGGCCGTAGTCCAAAACGTGAGCCCAGTGCGGTATTTCAGATGTCACGTAATATGACTTTGGACTTTAGCGGCGACTGCTGAGCATGAAGTTCTGGGTTTGATTTTTTGCATTTTTTTTGAGTATTTTTTTTCTTGGGTTTGAATTTTTTTGGGTTTTTTTACGGGTTGGGTTTTTTTCTCGGTTATAGAAATCGTATCAGTAGTTCTGAAAATTACCCCGCGACATATTAACTAACAATTTTTTTTTTACTTTTTATAATAGTAGATATGATGATGATGATCATGATGGTTACTTACTAAATGTGTTTTTTTCTATGTACCGAAAGTCACACGTGGGTAGTCTGACATACATAGTCGTATATATCTCGTTATGTAAACATGTTAGGCGCATACTCTAACTTGTTATATAGAAAACAGTATTTCATATCATGTTCTGAATAGATTTATTTTAGTTTTTGTTTTAGCTTTTGTTTCTTTATGTAACTAATGAAAACTCTTACGTACCAAATACAACAAGAAAATACAACAACCGATTAGCTAGATAACATTAAAGTATGTACCTAGTTGCTTTATATTTCCCACAGATAGTCCTTCCTGGGTTCGATTCCCAGGTCGGGCAAAATGTTATTGTGTTTTTCCGTTACGAATTTCTCAATAGCCACGGAGTCTGGAATTGTGCCCGGTTGATGGCAATAGGCTCGCCCCCTATTACATGTCACTTAACCATAACTGGCGAAATGTGGGTGTACTATTAGGTACACCTCTGCCTAACCCTTAGGGGATTACAGGCGTGATGTTATATTATGTTAGATAAAACATGAAGGAGAAGGAAGTAAATCAGTATCACTATCACTACGTATATACATATTATAAAATAACGTCGCCCGCGTCTGTCTGTCTCTATGACAAAACTAAAACTACGCAACGGATTTTGATGCGGGTTCTAATAGATAGAGTGATCCAAGAGGAAGGTGTAAGTATATAATTTGGGCAGGCGAAGCCGCGGGCATCAGTTAGTAAGTATATAAAAGCTTTCTTAAACTAAATCTCACGTCAGAATATACGAAAGTATACATATAAACTATGTGGTTTGACGGCCTAACGGAGCTCCTGCCTCGGTAACAGCTCTGTCTAAATTATAGTTATTTTGTAAGCACAAAATAGGGACAAATGACCGTAATCTCAATTCTAAACAATATAATCGAGTAGTAGATAGGTTTAACGAGGCCAATTTCTCAAATTTCGTACATTATTCACTGAAGGTCTACAGAGTTCACTGTAGGTCAACCACTTTTCAAGTTTATCACTGAGGGTATAAGGGTGAATATTAGTAGACTGTCAGTGAAATCGGTAGTACTCTAGGATTTTTTAGCCTCTCCAGCGCAATTGTCACACGCGTGACAATCCTGCACCTCGCTTGACCGCAGCTATCTGTCACACTTGTTGCACGCGCACCCGCCTCCAAAAAACTGCATTAATGCGAAAGTTTATCAGGATGAATAGATGGGGATGAATGTTTGTTACTCTGTCACGCAAAAACCACAGATCAGATTTAAATGAAATTTTGTACACACATAGTTTATAATCTGGATTAACACATAGGATATGTTTTATCCCGGTAGTATGATCCCATGTTACAATTACCGAACTTGACGCGGGCGAAGCCGCGGGCTAAAGCTCGTTAAGATCTAAACTTCTTGTAGTTAGACCTAACTACTAAAGAGGGACCTCCTTCGTATTATGTTAAAGTCAAGAACAAGTTCGGAGAGGTTTGTAACATTACACAGCCTGTAACTAAGTTGTTTTACAATTACAAAAGTTCTGGGAACTAAACGTAATGGTACGTACTGTACGCCCTCGAGGTGTAGAAACTATCGGCACATTTGCCGTAGGCGATTGTACGTACACCAACATTTTGCTAGCCATAATTAGTAACTGGGTTGTGGAGGTCAGATAGTCAGTCGCTCCATGTAAAATACTGGTATTCAGCTGTATCTGGTTAGACTGAAAGCCGACCCCAACATGGTTCTGAAAACGCAAGGCAGATGATTATTATTATTATTATTTATTTATTTAGTACAGTATTTAAAACCATTAACACTAAATTAAATACCTAATCCTTTTACACGGTCTTCTCGCAGAACCACAAACATTCCAACAATATCGTCTTCCATTCATCAGCAAACAAGTCCAATCCAGGGTTGGTCTCCACGAGAGCGTCCTCAACGCTCTCGTGGAGACCAACATGTTACATGCCCAATATAAATTGTAATTCATCATCTGCCTAGCCTTTTCCCAACTTTGTTGGGGTCGGCTTCCAGTCTAACCGGATGCAGCTGAATACCAGTATTTTACATGGAGCGACTGCCTATCTGACCTCCACAACCCAGTTAGTACCGGGTAATACGATACCCCTTGGTCAGACTGGTTGTCAGACTTTTTTTTTTTGGGCCTCTGACTACCTAACGACTGTCAAAGATCTACAAATGACAGCCGGGACCAACGGCTTAACGTGCTTTCCGAGGCACGGAGGAAACTCGGTATGTAATGGGCGGTCACCCATCCACAGACCAACCTAGGCAAGCACGGCTTAACCTAACGATCGACCCGAGCGGCTGTTATTATTTAGCCACGAGCTCCTCAATATAAATCCCAATATAAATTTTAATTATGACGAGAAATAATGACAATTTGTGTCGTGTACAGCGTGGATTTAAAACGCTATATTTTACTTCATTTTCAACCGTGAAAAACCACAATCATGGCCTGACAGGAATAAAAAGTATGAAAATATATGTGCAGCTGTTCTTTGTTTTCTGCGCAACGCCTACCTAATTCTTTATAGGCATTATTTCGTGTTGTTAACATAACATGACGCCTGTATTTCTTAACGGTCTAAGCAGTGGTGTCGTATCGAGGAGTATTGCCTTCAGAATCAGGCCCTTGATCCAACCGCCTAAAGAGAGCTTCGATAAATGGTCATCGAAGCTCTTGGCTATAAGACCATTGGCCATCACGACAATCGACACAATGATAACCGAGTTCATATTCCACATGTCACGAACCTCGGAAGCCAAGTCGAGATATTTTATTTAAAAAAAAAATAATTATTATTTATTTTATTGCGGACACAAAAAGATCCATAGAGTGTTAGTAACATAATATTAAAGAACTTATTCTATATATCTAGTGTTAGTACCAATTACCCTCTGCACAAGAAAAAATACAATTGGAGAGCTGTAGCTTTCCGCTACAGTTCTCAGGATGCTGTTGCGACTATCTCTCACTCTCCTGAGTAGCGAGGCACTTTTTTTTTCGGACCATCGCGTGAAACCCGTCGGTACGAGCTTGCGCAAACATCCCCGACGCACTGCAGAAGCGAGGTAGTCTCAACAACATCCTGAAGGCATTATTATACTGGACGCGCAGGGCATCTAGCGACCTTTTAGTGTAATTGATCTATAGATTACCCGTGTACAGACTCTGGCAGTAGGCCTTAAAAAGAGTGATTTTAAGTAGGTCCGTACACCGAGCAAATCTACGGATCAACATGTTGCACCGGACGGCTAGTGCCCTGCGCTCAAACTAAGTGAAATTATCTTTACTCAAAAAATCACTTAAAATTAGCCAGGTGGCAAGTCATCTTGCCACCTGGCTAAATTTAAGTGACACTCCAAACACAATATTATGGAACCCATGTCACTTAGCACCCTTTATGTGGTCAACGAACTGGAATCATTTGTGTGACATTTTGTGTTCGTTTTAAATGTCAGACTAAACATTGAAGTTAAATATCCGTTAGACAGAGTGTTGAAAACTCTAAAAATAATTCGCTTGCCTCTGGTCATAAAAACATTGTGTATAAAAACGGGTATAAAGTTCCCTACCTTCGGGCTTCAAAGAATCTACTTCTCCAAATTCCTTCACACCGTACAGGCTTTATGTCAAATTCTTACGCTATCTCTACTATAAAGCTCTGGAACGCGTTACCATTTGGCATTAAAAAGTCTGAAAGCAAATTCACTTTCAAAAGAAAAGTTCGTACTTACTATTTAAGTCAGACTAAATAGCTCTCAAATCGAAGTTATCGAAGTCGAGTCATAATAATAATTATTAGTTTTATCGCTATTTAATTTTTAATTTTTGGTATTTGATAGAATATCTATTAGTTTATTTTATGTGTATATGTGTATTAGTATCAATATAAGTATATACATTCTCGTTAACAAGAAGTTAGTTTTTTATACATTATTTTGTACCCTATCACTATGTTTTCCTATTTAACCCAAAGGTTGACTGGTAGAGAATGCCTTGTGGCATTAAGTCCGCCTATGTACCACTCTTGTACATGAAGTTTAAATAAATAAATAAATAAATAAATAAAGTTTAATCTGGTTAAAAGTAAAGGTTATTTTAAAGGTCTGTATAAAAATAATCAGATTTTATAACTTTTTCACTTGACTACGCAACGAAAGAAAATAATGGTTCCTACTGTGTCACATGCAGACAAAAAAATCATGGACATGTTTGCGTTCCTAGACAGAGCGACGGTCATAACGTACAAAGCGACATTTCTAAACATATGGTTTACAGAAGAGCGTTATAAACCTTTTCCCAACGTTGTATATGTAAAGGCCTTACTACTACTACATCAGCCCATAACGTCCACTGCTGGACATAAGCCTCTCCCATGATGGGAGGAATTTGCCATAATCTCCACGCTTGGCAGGCGGATTGGAGATCGCAGTGATGAAAGACTAACAGAAAATGCTGCTGCCCATTCTCTGGTCTGCGGAGGCGCAAGGTGTTCTGCCTCAGACATTAGTCGCCTTATACGACACCCGTCAGTGTAATGGGTTGGTTCTATTCTACTCTGCCGGATACCACACGTATAGCCACCACCTAAAAGCCTATGTGAAATGAAATATTTTGATTGTACTATGAATTTATTAATGTAATTTAGTACTCGAGAAAAGTCCGACAACCAGCTTATCAAGGGGTATCGCATTACCCAGTACTAACTGGGTTGTGGAGGTCAGATAGGCAGTCGCTCCATGTAAAATACTGGTATTCAACTGCATCCGGTTAGACTGGAAGCCAACCCCAACATAGTTGGGAAAAGGCTAGGCAGATGAATTTAGTACTCGAAATAGAGTGTTTTTAATAGCAAAACGGATTTTATTTAACTTTTATGTACCAATTTCGTGCTGAGAACTCTCCAGTAAACAATGTGTTTAGACGTGTTTTATACGTAGGGACCGTCGAGAAATTACCACTACCAATATAAGGCTTGAGAGATTATAAAAACCGGCCAAGTGCGAGTCGGACTCGCACACGAAGGGTTCCGTACCATTGACTATATTTAGTACTAGCTGACCCGCGCAACTTCGTCTGCGTTACATAAGAGAGAGAGAGGGTTAGAGAGAGTGTGAGTCAACCTTAAAAGATAGACATGTGCTATCGTGAACTTTATAAGAGAAACAATCCCGTCATACATGCATGATTGTTGAGTAACTTTTACCGTTTACGCAGTGCACGCAACGGAAGCTCTCAAAATCAATATTTTTTCCCTGTATTTGCAACATTTTTCATTGATGCTCCGCTCCTATTGATTATAGCGTGATCTTATATAACGTATAGCCTTCCTCGATAAATGGGCTATCCAACACTAAAAGACGTTTTAACTCGAACCAGTGGTTCCTAAAATTAGCGCGTTGAACCAACCAAACAAAAAAAAATCTTCTCCTTTCTAATAAGTATAGATTCAAGTGGGTAACAATTAAATTTCTCAGAAATATTGTTTTTTCCAATTAGAGGCTTCCCTCGACAGCCTAACGTTTTCACCCTTAGACACTCGATGATAGTTTTACCCTAGCAAGGTCGAAAGTTCTCATCAAGATACATGAAATGAGCCCAAACGCGATATAGCTGCTGTATACTTTCGGGGACCTCTGGCTACTGTCTTCAGTCTCCATCGTCAGACCTTCGATGAAAGTCATGCTCTTGTTAGGTCTAAAGTTCTCATCAAGCTGCATAAATGAGCCCAAACACCACATAGCTGCTGCAAACTCTTGCGGAGCTTTTGCAATTGCCTTCCGTCTCCATCGTCAGACCTTCGATGACTTTCATACTCCAGCTAGGTCTAAAGTTCTCATTAAGGTGCATGAAATGATCCCAAGCACGATTTTTCAATTTTAAATAGGACCAACTTTGAGATAATTATATGCTTTTCACAAAAAAAAAAAATATCATGCAATATCGGAATTACCTGTAAAAAGTTATGCATGGTCCTATATAAAAAAATATACGCATTGAATTGAGAACCTCCTGAATTTGTTTCGTGGGCATAACACCAAATCTGAGGCAACTGACTCGGGCGAGAGTCATCCTATCACGAAAAATCTTAACAACGCGATTCAGAAAATTAAGTGAAATGAACAACGCCATCTATAGACATGGGAAGCGGTCTAACACACACTATATTGGCTATGTAGATTTTTAAAGCAGCGTCATATAGACTAATTTAGAGTACCTCTTGCTATCTTAACTTTTTTTAAAGACGGTCACTCGATTTAAAAGTTAACTTGTGAGCACATGTTTAGCTATTAGTACCATTTTGGTTGAATAGATGTCGCTGCGAGTATCTTACATTTTGATGATAAGTTCTTCTTGAACACGTTAAGTTCATTTATATAATTTGATAGAAAGCACCGATTACAATGAAACAAAAACTAAAACCTCTAAGTTATGCCCAATATTTGTGCATTAAATCTAACCACATTGGATTTATAATTTACACGTGATGCTGTAACAAAAGACCCCGCACAGACATACAGACAAAAAAATTTAAAATGGTAGAAATGGGTTTTGTTAGTGATCCTTTAAGAGTCCTATTACATTTTTTTGGTAAATTCATGATTTTTGACGCAGTAATTCTCAGTAGCAGTAAGATATTTTAATTATTTGCTTAAGAATAACGATAGTGCCATCCTCTTTCTTGTAAGTTGGAGTTGCATATTTTCATTTTTCTTTTCGTGTAATTTACTATAAATATTTTACGAACTCAGTTTGCAAGAAAAACCGTCGACGATGGAACTTTAACGCTCAAATTCACATAGTTACATTCAATTCTTATAAAAGCCAAAATTACTAAAAGATAAGTTAAATGTTTTACTTGTTTATTGGAGTTTTAGAATTTCTTTAAATTCCTTGAGTTTTCACGGAAAAAATCGTAAACAAATATTAATTTAAGCCATAAATGTCTTAATTCAGCGTTCATTATATTCCAAATAAACTCAATTTTATCAAACAAATTAATGCGATATAAAACTTCGATCTACAGTGAATAAGTTTCATTAGTTTTCGTTTGTCAATATAGTAAGACAAAAATACAATAAATAAAATTAAAATACCTACTATAATTCTCAATTCAGCTCGCTCCTCAGTCTCATGTCAGTCTCGTCTCTAATATTCGTCAATATCAATCGAAAATCATTCAGATATCGCTATTATTATCGACTCGTGTACGCCGACCGACATAATTTGATCCAGGAAGTAAAAATCAAAAAATTGCCTAAAAAATGTAATAGGACTCTTAACACCCTACTATTTTTTTCTAAATATTTTCTTTGTACAGAAACGCCACGGCATGAAATAGTTTGAACCAAAACGAAGACAAACCAAACAACAATGATGACAAATATTTCAAAGCAAATTAGTAGTAATAGCAAAATATCGGAGAACAGAAATGAGCTTGAACGTGAATCGCCTAAGTCATTGTATCCTAACCTCAAGTTTTACACTATTCTGTAATCTGTGATTGATTCATGAGTTCGTTTTTTGAAACGTTTTTTCTTACCTATCAGCAGACTAAAAATTCTGGCCACCTAGAAATTGGCATAAAAACTTTAGAACGTTATAGAACCTCATTTCATTACCTTTCAGCAGACGCCTGCATATTACTGAAACATACTGGCCACCTACAAATTCGCATTTAAAAAACTGAAGATAAACCTCAAGGAACTTCCAAATTCTTATTTCAATGTAAAATATGCATTAACTTGCTGTCGTAAAATTCAATATGGATCTTTTTCGGCTTCCGAATTCTAATTTCAATGTAAAGTATGCAATAACGCGTTGCTGTAAGATTCAATTTGGATCTTTCCACTTTTTTCATACAAACATTAAACACCCTTATTTGTACCCTTAAGGGTCGAATTTCATAAAACCTTAAACCTTAGTGAGCACCAAGAAGCTGAAAGGAACATTCAGGCCCACATTTACGTCTCTAACTTTAAAAACATAGGACTTTCATACAAACTTTGAGACCCCTTTTCAACCCTTTGGGGTGCGAATTTAAAAAAATCCTTTCTTAGTGCGCGCCTACACCCCATAGAGAGTGCTTGTACCAAATTCTGGACCTCAAGGCCTAGTAGTTTCCGAGATTTCGTGATGAGTGGTCAGTCAGTGAGTGGACTTCTCTTTTATATATATAGATTTGTTGTTATAGCGGCAACAGAAATACATCATCTGTGAAAATTTCAACTGTTTAGCTGTCACGGTTCATGAGATACAGCCTGGTGACAGACAGACGGACAGACAGCGAAGTCTTAGTAATAGGGTTCCGTTTTTACCCTTTGGGTACGGAACCCTAAAAATGATAGTTGCTTTTAAAGATAGATAAGCTTTTCGATACTTAATGTCAGTACCATACAGACTTTAGACTTTTACGTCATTGTTCTATAAATACAAAACGTTTTGTATTTGTGTGAACTCGCCTTCTAGTAACGGCCCTCGCGCACTAGTCGGCGACGACCACAACTTTTGCCGCAGAAGCTTTGACCAAGAAGCAAGCTTGTTCGCACAAACGGGCGTTCAGCCAGTTTTGTTCCAATTTGCGGCCGGCCGCGTAGTGCGTCAGATCCCTAATTTGTCTGCTTGACTGCCACTCAATGATAAATGATAAATGATGTTTATTTTGCAAGTAGGTTTTTACAAACACTTTTTTTTACACGTATTTTTTTTTAAACTAGATGGGGCCGGTTTCGTACCTGACTACTCTGAGAAGAAACAGCCGAAACAAACTCAGAGGTCATAGTCTCTTTTAAAGTCCAGACAATTTTGCTCAATTCACATGAGGACTATGCAGATTAGTGTCTGAGATGGTCTTTTGAAGAAAGAACCATACAGATTTGAGTGGACCTGTCCAGTCAGTGCAAGCATTTGTCAGTTAACGTGTAGCTCGACTTATAACTCAAGGAGCTCAACGAAACGACGAACGATACCAAAGAAAGGACATTTGGGTAGGTCGCTTAGAGTACTCGAACTGCCAGACAGTTGTGGGAAAAAATAAACAAAAAATATAAATGTGACCCACATGGTCCCCACATTCACAATAATCATATAAAATTCATAACAAGTTCTATTCAAAAGAATGTAAATAAAAATCACAAAAATCGTTAAAGTGATAATGATGATAAAAAAAAGTAAAATACTTAACAAAATTAGTATTCATGTCAAATCAGTAAATGTCAAATAAAATACTAAAAAAAAAAAAAAAAAATACGTGTCAAAACATTAAATGTCGGAGTGTATAAAAAATAATAAAATACATGTCAAAACATTAAATGTCAGATTGTATAAAAAAGGAAAAACAATAAAAAAGGAAAAAAAAAAAGGATAAAAAAGGAATAAATAATAAATGTCAATGTCATACACAAAGTTTTTATAGACTGTAAAATATCCCATGCTCCAGTAGCAAGTGTAAACTTGATACTATAGTCTTACCCACTTCCATATTTGAGTAGCCCGTTCCCCATCAGGTAAGTAAATCTTTTCAGACAGTCTCCTTTGATGTCGCTGCGTCTATAATAGCTACCTTTTACCTTTAAACATGCTTGAGGCTTTTATAAAGGAATATTGCGAAGGTACTTCAACATTCACATGACATCACGCCTGTTATTCCTGAGGGGTTAGGCAGAGGTGTACCACATAGTAAGTCCTATGTAATAGGGGGCAACCCTATTACTATTAATGGGGCATACAGACTCCGTGGCTGCTACTGAGAAATTCCTGATGGAAAAACCCAATAAAATTTGCCCGACCTGAGAATCGAATCCGGGACTCCATGCTCAGCAGTCGGACTTGCCGTGACCGATCCATAGTCACACCAAATTGACACACCAGTGTGACTACGGTTCATTTTATTAATCTGTAGTCACACTGGTGTGACTATGGCTAATTTAACCTGATCCGTAGTCACACTGGTGTGACTATGGATAATTTAACCTGATCCGTAGTCACACTGGTGTGACTATGGATAATTTAACCTGATCCGTAGTCACACTGGTGTGACTATGGATAATTTAACCTGATCCGTAGTCACACTGGTGTGACTATGGATAATTTATCCTGATCCGTAGTCACACTGGTGTGACTATGGATAATTTAACCTGATCAGTTAGTCACACTGGTGTGACTATGGATAATTTAATCTGATCCGTAGTCACACTGGTGTGACTACGGATCAGGTTAAATTTAATAAATAAACAATTTAACCATCGTCATGGGACTTGCAACCACTAGACCAATGAGGTAGGAACATTGATCGAGAGATATTGGATTTATAGTTGGTCAATGTAACTAGATTGCCGAATATTTAGCGACCCCGGCTAAAAATTAATCGAAATTACAATGTAATTTGAATAAATCTAAATGATAGTGAAAACCGTATCGAAGTCATAAAAACCTAATTCAGAAGTGAATGTAAATGTAGTCACTTAGAGCAGTTGACACACGGAGAGCGATTTCAGTTACAGTACAAAAAATATAATAATGTACACACATCAACACGGTCTAGGGATATTTTTAAAAAAGCGAATTACTATCAATGTGCTAATTATTTATATGACATGTATATATTTAAAAGATACGTTATTTAATATTCTACCATTTTTTAATAATGCTTAAGGTATAGATTAAAATTTCAGGATTTTATGGAAAAAAAATGAAGCATAGACGGAAACCGTATATGAATGAACTTTTAATTTGTGAGTAAAAACTGAAAAAAATAGAAAAATCATTTAATTTGTGTTTATAAACTTGAAGTTAGTAGTCTGAGAAAGCGCCCATGATGTTCATAACACATCGGCAACGATTCGGCATGCTCAGAACAAGGTTGTCAATGTCTTGCTGCGGAATATTGTCCCATGTCCTTCTGAGGTGCGCAAAAAGTTGATCTTCTGTAGCCAGATTTTCAGGAACTTCCTTCAGAGCTCTTCTTTGCAGCATATCCCACGCATGCTCAATGGGATTTAGATCTGGCGATTGAGCAGGCCAGTCTAAGGCCCTAACATTATGTGTATGTAACCAAGCTGCACCGTTCTCGCCGTGTGTGCCCGGGCATTGTCGTGCATGAGCAGGAAATCTTGCCCCATTTGTGTTCTGTGGGGCAAGATTACGGGCCCCAGCACCTGTTGGACGTATCGTTCCCCCGCACCCAAACGAGATCCGTCCGTTCTCCAAGACGAATTCCTGCCCAAACCATAATTGTTCCTCCTTGGTATGGGTGAACTTCCTGAGGGTTCTGGAGACGGCTCCATCGTCCAGGAACTCGCCAAACACGCGTCCTTCGTGAATCTGGATGGAAGCCGAACCTGGATTCATCCGTGAACAGCACATTGGACCATTGGTCACGGCCCCAGTCCACGTGGTTCCGAACCCATTCTAATCGTCGTCCACGATTGCCTCTCCGTAAAGGTGGGACCCGGAGTGGTCTACGAGAGCGTAGATTGCTTTCATGCAGTCGCCTTCTTACAGTTTGGTCACTCACAAGCACTTGGTGTTCCACTCGCAGCCTTTGGACCAATTGAGTCGCCGTTGCATTTGGTTGTGCTCGCGCAGTAATTTGCAAAAATCGGTCTTGTCTGGGGATAGTGATGTGACTTGGCCCCCGGTGCCTCTCCGCTACTTCACCTGTGGCACGATAGCGTGTCCACAATCTTGAAATTACATTTTGATGGGTCCCTATGGCCTCAGCAACATTACGCTGAACAGATCCAGCTTCCAGCATTCCCACAGCTCGTAACATCTCCGCCCTCGTCAAATGTCGGCGTTGCATGGCTACAATACCTCAATTTTAACTTTATCTTTCGTTCAAAAATGAAAAAAAACTGTAACTAAACGTAATTCGTATTGTTTTCTAAATTTCGCACAAATGAAAATTCCCTCTCCTATACATCAAGACATTTTTATGCCACCGAAACCAAAGGATTTTCAAAAATTCGAATTTGGAATTAGTCTGAGATAAATTACTGTAAACAAATCGGTGTATAAAAGATTCCAATGCGGCCAGTACTTTTCGAGTTATTTAATTGAGTATGAAATATCCCTAGACCGTGTTGATGTGTGTATTTTCAATCATATCACTTACCACGACAAAATGACATCGAATATTCAGGCGACAGCTGTTATTTAATAACGTTAATTTAGATTCAGAACGCTTTCTGAATCAGGGGCACAATGTTAATAATAAAATAATGTCTCGAATAAAACCTGCTTGTTTATTCATTGAATGAATTGTCGTGCAAAATATTTAATACTTAATTAATTTTTATGATCCGTAAGCTCGAATTTTAACATTAACTAGCTGTTGCCCACGGCTTCGTTCGCATGACAATTTTAATGTGTATGTAAGTCCGAACAAAAACCTTTTAAAATTAATATTGCTTACCTCCCATAACATACGGCGTGTCAATATGTAGCCTAAAGCCTTCCTTGGTTTACAAAGAACATTTTTGCTGAATTTCAATTCAATCTATCCAGTAGTTTAGTTTTCGTGAAGCCGTACCATACACACAGACAAAAAGACAAACATTCTAAAAAAAACGCTTTTTGTCATTAGTTACGTTTTTCTAACAAAAGCCACTTATTTTTTCTCGAAAATTCTCAATGTACAGTTTTTCTTTCGTTACTGTTTCATTATATGTATAGACTTTTATTTTGTCCGACTACAGCGAAGGCAAAAGAAAGCAGTCTGTGTATGTATGTTTGTATTTACGTATGTTCCTCCGTAGCGCCAAAACTTTTATCCGATTTTGATGAATAAGGTGCCAATAAATTCATTATAATGGCTCTGGTAACATAAGCTGCATTTTAACCGACTTCAACAAGTGGAGGCGATTTTACTTTGTTAAGCTCGTATTTAACCTCGTAGACTATTTTTCTGTAGTTGGGTTTTTATTGGTAGTATAACCACACAAATTCTTGTTTGCAGTGCTATTGTAAGATCTTCTATCATTATGGAATGCAAATAAAGATATGAATGTGAAGTCAATCTATACAATTCTACTGCCACGTTGGTCTAGTAGTCGTAAGCGTAATGGAGGGGTACAGCAAAAAAAACAGTGTTTTCCGCAAGATATGGAACATCATCATAATTTCAGCCGAAAGACGTCCACTGCTGGACATAGGCCTCCCTCAAGTGTCGCCACATTGACCGGCCCCGTGCGACTCGCATCCAGCGGATCCCCGCAACCTTCAACAGTTCATCGGCCCACCTAGTGGGAGGCCTTCTCCAACGGAACGTCTTCCCACAAGATGTGGATAATATCCATAATTTTGCTGAGCGAAGCTATATTTAAATTATTATTTAAGTGTAATCATTTTACACTCAATTCGCTGAAAGATAAGTAATTCTATTTCATATGACCCACAGAGATATTTCAGTGGTTTATAAAAACAGTTTGGTATTTATAGATACTCGTATTGCAAAAACCGGCCAAGTGCAAGTTTGCACCGAGGGTTCTGTATAATCTTGTAGATATTTTGTTATTAAACAACAGCCCGCGTAGCATGGCGATTCTATCTCTACTCTACAAGACTCGACAAAACTCTTTTCTATACAACTTGACATGTCTTAATGTCTTGACATGCCCGAGCATGCGGCGACCCATCGACTCGAGTTTGTACGAAGACAAAGACATAGAATGTTTTCCATAGCAACGGAGTGACATTGAGGATTTTGCACTCAGCATCTGCGATCTAGAAGTAATAGAATTGATTATATTTTTTTTAGATTGTTGATATTATATTCATCACCTTAGAAGAGATCACAGGATCTCTTGCTTCCCTGCAATCTCATATCATCTTTAACAATCTCATGATTTTTGTACTTATCTTAAAATATCCATCAATGTTCAGTTGGTAAGATAATAGTTTCTTACTTAGTTTTTGTTGTTTACTTAAAAGTAATGTTCCATGGGCGGTGGTTAATATCAGGCAAGGTGGACAATGACATTAAATTTGTTTGAAAGGAAAAAGATGCAAACAAATTGATGCAAACAGTAGTAACAGAACCGGGAACTGTGGCGGAATAAAAGGGGGCGTTTACTCAACAGTGGGTGATTTCGGGCTGATGTGTTTGATGATGATGTATGCTAGCCACTTGATAGCACATGAAAGAGCAGCACACCAAAGCACTCGACAACCACCCTAGAAAGCCATCGAATGCAGTCGCTGTGGCCGAAATCGGCTAGATGGCATTCTCATTAAGTAACTCGTTTTCCGGGATATCGAAGCCCCGGTTAGAGCTCGTACAGCGTTCTTATGGCATAAAACTGAGGGGATGGCGACGGTAGGACCCCGACATGTTTTTAAAAACAAAATGGCTTGCAAACAAAAATTATATTTATAAAAATAATCTTGTCTAGGTCTAATGTGTTGTAGACTTTTTGACATTTGCTGACAAGAAACTATTCCTACAACCAGTGTCAAAAGTAGACAAAAAATTATCGCCATGCTCGGACGTTGTAGACTTTTGTCGCTAAAGAATAGAAACCTTTCTTTTCCACATGTCAAACATCGCCATGCTTAGGACAATAGAAGTCTTTCGAAAATCTGTCAAATATCTGTCATTTTGTCGATTGTCAGTCGACAAAACCCGTTTCCACGGCGGCCATGCTACGCGGGCAGATTTACGGTTTTCAGATTTTTCCCTTTACATGTGCTGTAAGACATTGCTTCTCACCAAATTTCATGATTCTAGGTAAACGGAAAGTAACCTATAAATTTCGATTCCCTTGACAGTGTCGTTTGTTGTTTTTGACGTGACAACGTCTTATAAATTGGTTTGCCGGGTGACACTTCAAGAAACTGCGTTACGCTCCCGCTCACGTTATGCGCTCACAATGAGAGCGAGTGAGAGCCCGCCTAAGAGCGAGAGAGACAGACATAAAAAGTTTATTTTACCACTCAAAGTCGTTGTCACGTAAAACTTTCGCCCGTATACCGACTTTACAGGCAACCAATTTTTTTGCGGCATTATAAACGGTCGTATCTTTTTTTTTAAGATAAAGTTATCTTAAAAAAAAAGCTACCTAGTTAGCTGTGAAAAAATCAAATTATTAAGTAATAATTTGATTTTTTCACAGCTTCAAAGGACTGTACACTTGACTATATGATTTTAATTTCAACTCGATACCTCCATGCCTTCCAGAGACGCGTTCGCGTTGTCTTGACAGACAGACGGACTACAAACTACTCCTATAAGGGTTCCGTTTTTTTCGTTTTGAGGTACCCTAAAAATAACGAAATCGAAAAATAATGATTTAAAAATATCGCTTTGTTGCCTTAAATTTCCAACAGTGAATGGTAAAATAATACGATGAGATTAGAATTTCTACAAAAGTTGGAATAACAAATTGTTTTTGTTCATGTTTTGTGTAGAACTTTTTTGCAGAGATAGAATGTATTGTTATTGTTATCGTTATTGATATTATATATTTCATGTGTCTATTTGAATCATTAGTCGAGTGGTCGCAAGAGACTGCTGAGCATGAGGTCCTGCGTTCATTCCCGGGTCGGACAAAGTGTTATTGGGTTTTCCATTAGGAATTTCTCAGTAGTAGCGACGGAGTCTGGATTTGTACCCGGTTGATGACAATAGGCTCGCCCAAAGATAAGTAATTCTATTTCATATTACCCACAGAGATATTTCAGTGGTTTATGAAAACAGTTTGGTTTCTACAGATATTGAAAAAACCGGCCCAGTGCGAGTTTGCACCGAGGGGGTTACATGGGACTTAACATACCGGCGAAATGTGGTTGTACTATTATATGTATACACCTCTACCTAACCCTTCGGGGATTAGAGTCGTGTTGTTTTGTCCACTCAATTTTATTTATGGATGTAGAATGATGCAGAGAAAATACTCGATGGTATTCGAACAGTAACTCTTGGTCATTACGTCGGCGTCGTGTCTACGATTCCACTCCATTGAGTCCAGTTTGTTTGGTAAATCTCTTCCACTATAAGTCTGTGGTATCTAATGGAATAACCAGGAAACTGCATTAAGATATTATAGTCTGCGCCAGATAAGTAGGAATTAAAGGTCATTGCTCTTTCCTTAATTTCTCTGCGTAGGTACCCCGACAATACATTATGAATCGTCTTTATTATTAGAGAAAGTCAAGGATCACGGATAGTAAAGTCAAGGATCAAGATAAAGGTCGTTTCGGGACAAGTTTATGACATTATTTCTGTTTTTGGAATTATGTATTTGAATAAATGTATGCGGGTTAGTGACCTTTATTTCCTACTTATCTGGCGCAGACTATAGAAGATATATTGAATGCAACTGGAACGTAAATCTCTAAGCAACGGCCACTTTTGGGTTCTTTTCTTCTTCTATTTTACTTGTAAATGGTTTAGTTTAATTTTCACGTTAATCAGCGCAAACCAAATGCAAACCAAATTTAATTTGAATATAATACAGGGTGCGAACGCACAAACGCTTACCACGTATTTAGAGTATCATTCCAAAGCCTCATACATTTTTCATCGGGATTAAAAATAAAACCCAGTTGTTTCGAGCAAAACTGCAATAGGTTCCTACACAGTCAAATGTATGGACCGGCTGTTTTTTTAAATTACCGTTGACACATTTATATGGGTTCAGAATGAATGAATGAGAATTCACTATCATCAGCTATTACTTAGCCTTTTCCCGACTATGTTGGGGTCGGCTTCCAGTTTAACCAGTATTTTACATGGAGCGACTGCCTATTTGGCCTCCACAACCCAGTTAGTACTGGATAATACGATGTACCCCTTGGTAAGACTGGTTGTCAGACTTTTTAGGCCACTGACTACCTGTAACGACTGTCAAAGATCTACAAATGACAGCCGGGACCAACTGCTTATCGTGCTTTCCGAGGCACGGAGGAAACTCGGTATGTAATGGGTGGACCCATCCACAGACCAACCTAGGCAAGCGCGACTTAACCTAAAGATAGACCCCACCGGCAGTTATTATTTAGACACGAGCTCCTCCTGAATGAGAATTCACCATCCCGTATAATTGCTAAGAACACCACTTTGACTCATGAAAATAAACTACAATCTCCCGTCAATTTTAGCTTGGCTGCTCCAAAGGCTAACCGGCCTTTACGGGGCGATAAAGTGATTTGCAGCCACGATTCAATCTCATGGGACAACTATTGGCTCAGATTACGACACTGAGAATAGTGGAAGGAAGAGACTAGGGCGGGGGCGAGGGGCGGGGAGGAAAGGCTTAGTGGTTGTATTGGTAGCTTAACCTTTTATGAGGTTATAGTATTAAAGGATATTGTAGCCTTTCTGATAAGTACAGGAAGTAAATCCGGTACGTTATTAGCTGCTTCAGTCCCGATGTTTATTGGGAAAATATAAGAAGAACTAATTACTGTACTATTATTAAAAGCCCTTGGCTGGAGGCCTAACACTAAAGGAACCCACAGGATAGTCCGGTTAAGCAGAATCCAGCCTCTAATGTTGACCTGCGAGATTACGAAATAAAAAACCGGCCAAGAGCGTGTCGGGCCACGCTCAGTGTAGGGTTCCGTAGTTTCCCGTCCGTCACAATAAGTGTTCCCACATAAGAGTTTAAAAGTGGGTATCCATTATGTAAAAATGCTTGCATATACGAATATACTACAAACTTAGTCCAGAAATTATTTTGAACAACTTTTTGTCTTTTTTGTACAAAAACTGTTGTTTCCATCAAGTTTAAAATGATTTTCCTAGAAAGTTCTTATAAAGTTCTACTTTTCAGATTTTTTTCATATTTTCTAAACTTATGGTTCAAAAGTTAGAGGGGGGGGGACACATTGTTTTTTACTTTTGGAGCGATTATTTCCGAAATTATTGACATTATCAAAAAATGTTTTTAGAAAACCCCTATTCATTTTTAAATACCTTTCCAACAATATATCACACGTTAGGGTTGAAATTAAAGAAAAAATCACTTCCCACTTTACATATAGGGGGGGGCTACCCTAATAAAACATTTTTTTCCAATTTTTATTTTACCACTTTGTCGGCGTGATTGATATACATATTGGTACCAAATTTCAGCTTTCTAGTGCTAACGGTCACAGAGATTAAGCGAGGACGGACAGACGGACGGACGGACGGACAGACATGGCGAAACTATAAGGGTTCCTAGTTGACTACGGAACCTTAAAAAGGATTGTATTAAAATTGTATGTATGTGTTGAGGTTAAAGTTCGGTGCATAACATGTTTGGATATTTGAATGTCATTGTGATAACACGAATTATCCTTATCTTAAACTTTTTGTATTTACATATCTTTCTTCACCTACCTAGTACATAATGTTATGTAAGTAATAAGAAAAGTACAACAAAACAGACCTAAACAAACATCTTTCTGCACCATGAAAATCTGCCCTAGAACAATAAGCCACTGTGTTGACCAACTTCTAGTGTATGTTTTCGTTATTGCAACTTTATAATAAATGTTGTTTTTACATGTGAATATAAACATAAACATATTTGTCCTGTTCTGGGACAAACTTGTTCATAACAAATTCATTAAAAAGTTGTTATAACGAAATTCTCTAATTAATAAAGTCAGAGTGCCCATTTATACAATCAGGGCATACAAATTTGAAACTAAACAAGAGCATCGTCACAACGAATTAAAACCTCATTTGTTGAATTTATATCATTTGTGAGGACATCAGTTTAATAGATTAGAGTTTGATTATAAAAGTCTTCTAAAACAAAATGTAGAAGCGCCGCCACTCAGCACTCAGCCGCCCAGCTCAGCTGTACAACAACAACAACATACAATTATTTTCAGGCTACTTTGGCGCATAGATATAATATACCTTACATACATACATAACGATAAAATACAAATAAGCAAGCAAATTGACACATTGCTCGCAGAACGGATGGCCGATAGGGCCGAAAAGTTCTGGAGTGGTGACCGCGAACCGGAAGACGTTGCGTTGGAAGGCCTTCCACTAGGTGGACCGTTGACCTGGTGAAGGTTGCGGGATCGCGGGGTCACTGGATGCGAGTCGCACGGGACCGGTAAATGTGGCGACACTCGGGGGAGGCCTATGTCTAGCAGTGGACGTCTTTCGGCTGAAATGATGATGATGATGATGAAGCAAGCAAAGCCAGCAAGCTAGCTAACAAGCTATGCATGTATACTTTGTATGAAAATGTGTGAGGAATTGTCTACTGTATAGCATACGACGGCAACGCTAGGCACTGATGCTTGGCTGGTAAACACTGAACTGCTTACGTGTCAGACCACTCCGTTAACATTCTACGTAGCATTGGACGCTACTGCTAAACTAAACTAAAATACTAAACTCGTAGCTCAGGTCTGGGTCGTCACAATTTAGATTGCCATCGGCACGCTAAAAGAGGACGTGGAAGCGCCTGGGTAGCCCGCGAAATTATAGTCTCAGTGTCAGGTTGTATATTGATTAAAATATGATTCGCTACCGTATTGGGATCAGTCTATCATTACTGACAGGAATATTGTCGCCAGTAAGCCTGACATAGTTGTGATAGACCGATCAGCGCGCCGCGTAATGAATCGATGTTACCATTCCCCATGACGAGAACCTCGTGAAAGCAGAGAAAGAGATGCAAATAAAATATCTCGACTTGGCACACGAGGTTCACGACATATGAAATATGAACTCGGCTATCATTGTGCCGATTGTCGTGACGAACAATGGCCTTATGGCCAAGAGCCTCAATGATCATCTATCGAAGCTCTCTTTAGGCGGTTGGATCAAGGCTGATTCAGAAGGCAGGTCTCCTCGATACGACTCGCATTGTGAGGAGGTTCCTGTCTCTACAGCCCTAACCACCGGTAGCTTGGACCCTGCTCCCGACACCGGCGGAACACTATTTTAATTAATTAATAAGTCATTTAATCCCATTGAATGACTTTTTCATGAAATATTCGTTTAATTGGATTAAATGAGCGGTTAGTTTCTCCAACCTAATGATCATGAATTCATCTTGAAAATAACGGGTTTATCTTAAAAGATTTTAATGTTAAAGCATAATTAAATTTAAGAAGATTACAAGCTAAGCCCCGCGATATTGCAGACATTTCTCTTAGAAGGCTTAACGCCGCGAGCAGAATTATCTTTATCCTTCTTGACTATAACACGCATCAACGATTAATTGTACTAATTAAGAGCGGACTTTTAATTATCTTCGTTACAGCCTGCTATATTCTCTATTCATTTTTCTTAACACAAAACTACATCCTATACTATAATAAAACAGTAACGAAAGAAGAACGGTACATTGAGAATTTTCGAGAAAAAATAAGTGGCTTTTGTTAGAAAAACGTAACTGATAACGAAAAGTAACTTTTTAGAATTTTTGTTTGTTTGTCTGTGTGTATGGTACGGCTTCACGCCAAAACTACTGGATAGGTTGAATTTAAATTCAGCAAAAATGTTTTTTGTAAATCAAGGAAGACTTTAGGCTACATATTATTACGCTGTATGTTATGGGAGGTAAGCAATATTGATTTTAAAAGGCTTTTGTTCGTAATTTAATGCACTTATGCTATATTATGTAACGCAGACGAAGTTGCGTGGGTCAGTAAGTTAAAAAATACTAGCCCACCAGCATCGGGAACAGAGTCCATCTACTTGTGGTTAGGGCTCAGAGAGGAACCTCTTAACAATACGCGCCGTATCCAGAAGTACTGCTTCCTAAATCAAGCCCTTGATCATCCAGCTGCCAAGCGAGAGCCTCCTCAAATGCTAGTCGCCAGCCTTTATGCATATTGTTAATCATTGGATGTTCTAAGTAATAAACATCACATTTTAAATAGCCTTTATCATCCGCGAATAATGTTGCTTTCTGCCAGTGAAAGAGTTTTCAGAATTGGATCGTTCCGGAGTTTACCCCCTAAAAAAAACTAATTAACTTTTTTTAAAACTAGTTTTTTTTTTTAGGTTAACTGTCGAAATCTGGGTGTATTGTATACATCTGCGTACCCCCTCAGAGCATACAGGCGTGATGTTACGTCATTTAGGCGCGCGCGGAACACAATCGCGCCAACTTAACATACCTAACTGTCGAAATTTGGAAGTATTGTATACATCTGTGTACCCTCTCAGAGCATACAGGCGTGATGATACGTCATGATGTTGTATAAACAATAAACATCCAAGCGATTGAAACATTCTCGGCAAATTTGCCGTCTATTTTTGAAGAGTTCCATTGTATATCTCCGAAGGTCAGCATCAGATGTTTACAAAATTTAAATGGGACCACACGGGAAGCACCAGCTTTGTAAAAAAAAAGAATTATCAAAATCGGTTTACCCAGTCGAAAGTTCTGAGGTAACAAACACAAAAAAAAAAAAAATACAGTCGAATTGAGAACCTCCTTTTTTTGGAAGTCGGTTGAAAATTCAAGGTTTACAAGGTATAATCGGCTCCTCCTATTGTTGAATTGGGCTATAGCCTGTAGCCTATGTTACCAGGCCCATAATAACGAATCGATTGACACCTTTTTTTCGGATGGGAAATCATCAAATGACTCCTCCCGCTCTGGGTGGAGCAAGAGGGAGTGTCAGACTTTTACTGACTAAAATTCATCCATGTTCCTTCATCGCCCTTTGTGTTCCTGGGCCACGGTATCTCTTTCGAACAGTCCCGTAACTCCCACAGGCATCGGTCCTTGCGGACCCCTTCCTTTTTGCTGACTCTCTTTGAGGCGCGCGTGGAACACAAACGCGCCGTTGACACGGCCTGTCGTCATGAGACGGACGAACGGCAAGCTAGCCCATAGCCCACCGTCCACAGGCCCGCACCTACGGTGGCAGGGGGCCACGTGGTGGCCCCCGACGCCCGACGCCCGAGGCGTCTCTCGCGGCGATCGATTGACATTTAAGATTCATAAAATTCGGAAGGTTAGATTAGGTGCTACGGAGGAACATGTACACGTAAATACAAACATACGTAGACTTCTAAAATCACAACCCTTTCTTTTGGCTTCGTCGTAGTCGGGTAACAAAATATACATACGTAGCTCGTTAGCAATAAATCTCACGGTTTATTAGCTAAACGGTAATAGCAATGTCGAGACTAAAACACGTTTCATATTAGTTTGTAGTAATAACACAATATGCTAATAACAGGGGCTATTTGCGCGTAGTAGTAATTGCTTGATGTCCATTTAGATAATTGATGTTATCTATACTAATATTATAAAGAGGTAACATTTGTTTGTAAGTTTGTATGTAGGGGGTAATCTCCGGAAGTAATAAACCAATTTCAAAAATTCTTTCACCATTAGAAAGCTACATTCACCTTGAGTAACATAGGTTATATTTTATCCCCGTACTCCCACGGGAACGGAAACTACGCGGGTGAAACCGCGGGACGTCCGCTAGTTTATTATATACGTACATTTTCCTTGAAAATGACTGCAAATAAAAATAACTGTAAACAGAAGGTACGGCGTGTATTTTTACACTCACATTAAAAGTGGTTTTTAAGTAATTTTCCTATCGAGCGTTGTTAATGGTGTCGATTCTGTTGTGCACAAACTTAACTTAATTTTGGCTATTGCTATCTTTTATTAAAATACAGTGCGAGAAAAGGACGGCTATAGCTATGAACTAAGTTAGAGATGTCAAAATAGTCTATGCTTTGCGCTTCACCGTGTTTTTAGTCGACGTTTTTACGTGCACCCTTCATTTGTATGAAAGTATTAGTTCCAATTAAATTTGACAGCTCTAAATTACGTCCATCTCTTTCTCGTTGTATTATAGAAAAAGATAGCAATAGCCTAAATTAAGTTTAGTTTGTGCACAAAAGAATCGACACCATTAGCAAGCAGTGCGTACTTATCAACCTACCCTTTATTTTAGGGTTCCGTACCTCAGTCGGCAAAAACGGAACCCTCATCATCAGCCTATTAATTGTTCCCACTGCTAGGACACAGGCCTCCCCTCTATGAGAGGGAATGGGCTATAATTCACCACGCGGGCCCAGTTCGGATTGGTAGATGTCACATGTCTTTGAATTTTTTGGTTCTAGGACATGCTAGTTACCTCACGATGTTTTCCTTCACCGTTTTGAGAGCAGTAGTGATGAAATAAATTACACAGAGTAATGCGCCTGTCTGGGTTCGAACCCATGACTTACTGTTCGTAAGTCGGGGCCGCCACCACTGGGCCACCGCTGCTCTCTCTCACGGAACGGAAAATGGAACCCTAATATCTACTTATTCATTGAAGTTTAAATCAGCTGTATTGTCGACGATCCTATACCCATTCAAATTCTTGCAAAAGCATTTAACGATATTTTGTAAAAATTTCAACGTAGAATTCACATTTTCGCGTGAGTGGTCCACGAAATGAAACATCTGTGTTCTATTTTAACGCCCATTGAACAAGCAGATTGATGTAAAGCTACGATGCTTCTGTACAAAACTTCACGGTCGTAATCCCCAAAGGATTAGGCAGAGATGTACCTAACAAGTACACCCACATTTTACCAGTTATGTTTAAGTCCCATGTAATTGGAGGCGAGCCTATTGCCGTCATCATCATCATTTCGGCCGAAAGACGTCCACTGCTAGACATAGGCCTCCCCCAAGTGTCGCCACATTGACTGGTCCCGTACGACTCGCATCAAGCGGATTCCCGCAACCTTCACCAGGTCATCAGTCCACCTAGTGGGAGGCCTTCCAACGCAACGTCTCCCGGTTCGCGGTCGCCACTCCAGAACTTTTCAGCCCCATCGGTCATCCGTTCTGCGAGCAATGTGCCCTGCTTACTGCCACTTAAGTTTGCCAATTCTTCGGGCTACGTCGGTAAGCTTGGTTCTCTTGCGGATGTCTTCGTTCCTGATTCGATCACGCAAGGAAACTCCGAGCATAGCCCTCTCCATTGCCACATTGCCATTAGGTGCCTTATACCACAAGCCATCATTTTAGCCATTGGGTCTTGGGTATTATGCCATCGACCAGGAACAAACTCAGACTGTAGCTGCTACTGAGAAATTCTTGATATTAAACACAATTACACTTTGCCCGACCCGGGAATCAAACCCAGGACCTCATGCTCAGCAGTCGCACTTGCAGCCACTAGATGACTATACCAACAAGGCAGTTTGTTACTGAACCTAGCAATAGCCCATAAGACAACAAATTCCTAACAAACCATAAGTAACTATCTCAAAAGTTTTAAGCCCCTTTCAAAAGATTTCTTATCATCCTAAAGTATGGAACTTTAGAGAGCCTCCGGGGCACGAAATCACTTTGAAAAGATTCGGAAAGTTTTGAAATGTCTGGGAACGAGAACATAAGTCATAAAAGTTGTCATGGAAGTGGACAGTTTCGCAATAATGGTTTAGCTTTGTCTCGACTGCTAGCTTGGATGTAATGGCAGCCTCAGGGAAGGTGCAACAGTAAATGTTTTCAAGTTTATTTGTCTTTCTTGAAGTACAAATAAAAGTTGTATTACCGTCTTGTTGGCTTTGCCTGTGTAGATCGAAGCTCTAAAATAATTCCACGTTAAAATACTTCCAGAATAAAAAGTATCCGCTATCCTTACACAGTTCACGGTCTACTTCACCATCATCATTTGCCTAGCCTTTTCCCAGCTATGTTGAGGTCGGCTTCCAGTCTAACCGGATGCAGCTGAATACCTGTATTTTACATGGAGCGACTGATTATCTGACCTCCACAACACAGTTAGTACTGGGTAATACTATACCCCTCGGTAAGTGCCGGTTCACGGTCTACTTATTCGCCAAATTAGAAATCCCTTTTGTTCTTTTGGCGTGTTAAGGTAACAAACAGAGATTAATTGTATTATGTAGTACGGATTACCGTAGATGCGAAATCCATTTGTATCTACAATTAAAAAAAAGAATAATAAAGTTCAGATTTAGATAAGGATTTTTATAGCGATAAAGGTAAAAAGGTAAAGGTTTTCTGGATCTTACAATAAATAACAGAAAAACCATGTCTTATCCTAATTTATTTAGGTTAGTAAGACAATAACCCAGATAAAATAATAGAACAAACGTACAGAAATAATAAAATAGAATATTCTAGACTCCGTAGAAAAATAACGCAAGTGCAAATATTTCGTTTTCATAAAACGAATCTCCGAAGATTCCGAAATTGGAGGCGTATTTCTAAACGAAAGCCTCGCTGAGCTCGACAAATACTGGAATTCGCAATATAGCATTTGTGTCTCGTATCTGCTTACGTAAACAACTTGTTTGAGAGAAATGTCAAGAGGCTGGCGTATTTTGATAGAAAAGGTACGCTATTAGACGGTTTGAGGGTAACAAACGACGATCATCTGAAGAGAAATAATGTCATTTTTTATGGTAATTGGTGGTGATTGTTCAGCGCAGGCCAGAAACATCGCAAGTTTGCTATCATCCCAGTCGTCTGAAACATCTTTTGAGAACAGTAGTGTTACGAGCTGGGTATGGGATAAATTAATTACTACCGATGAAACAACTGAATAACTTTAATAATCACAAAACACTTCAAACTCAATCACTAATACACTACTGATCACTATTCACTTAGATATCGCACTTATTAGATCACCTCGATTCGCTCCGTACTGTAGCCAAAATAATACTGCCTGCTCCCGCAAACACGTCGACTATTTATATGACGACCGAACGTTTGAGAAAGATCCAGAATCTTCTAGTCAATTCATACTAGGTCATTGTCCTACGAGAAACTTCCACAACTTTAGTACAAAGGAAAGAAATAGGTACTTTATGTCCTGGGCGTACGGTCGAAATTACAATGACAACTTTCTGATGTATTTTATAGGTAGTTTGTGAATTTGTACCTACATCATTCGATACATACCTACTACTCTACCTACCTACTTACTTCGTTGTAGGTACCTACTATTAGAAGCTACTTATATTGTAGGTATGGCTACGACGTAACACTGCCCCCTCCTTAGACATGCTCGTCCCGAGCATCATTAGGCCCGTAGTATCGCGCCAATCGGTCTACATGGACAATCTTAGGCGCACCTCGTGGACCCTTCTGTATTCGGTAGGTGACATCGTTGATCCTAGTCACGACTCGGTATGGTCCATCCCAGTTTGCTTGTAATTTCGGAGACTTCCCTTTGCTCCGTACTGGGTTATGCAACCACACCAGTGAACTCTCGTCGAAACCTCTACTATTTGCCTTCCGGTCATAACGGGTCTTCATCTTCTCAGACATCTGTTGGCCGGATTGTCTGATATGCTCATAAACATCATTCAACTTGTTACGCAAGTCATTTGCGTAATCCGTTACACTGCATGGAGCATCAGGGGGAGTTCCAGTGATTAAATCTGCAGGCAACCGTAATTCCCTTCCAAAGTTCGCGAAGGCTGGCGTCACAGTCGTACTTTCGTGGACGGCGCTACGGTAGGACAGAAGGAATGGCTGTATGTGCTTGTCCCAATCCCTTTGTCTGCTTTCCACCACTTTTGCCAGATATCTTTCCAACGTTTGGTTGAATCGTTCCACCATTCCATCAGATTGTGGGTGGTAAGAGGTGGTTCTGGTTTTGTGGGTACCCAATAATCGACAAGTCTCCTGAAATACTTGCGATTCAAAATTCCTTCCTTGATCGCTGTGTATTTCTAAGGGTACTCCAAAACGACAGAAGACTTCCTGAACTAATTTATCTGCGACAGTTGTGGCTTCTTGGTTAGGAATGGCGAAGACTTCTGGCCACTTTGTGAAGTAATCCATGACCACCAAGAAGTACTTGTTCCCGCTCTCACTTTCTGGAAATGGTCCCGCAACGTCTATTGCTATCCGTTCCCAAGGGGCTCCAACGTTGTACACTTTTAATGCTCCTCTGCTGCGTGTTTGGGGTCCTTTCACGGCCGCACAACTGGTACATTTGCGACACCAGTCCTCCACATCATCTCGACAGTGGATCCAGTAAAAGCGTTCTCGAATTTTTAGTAAAGTCCTTTTTACCCCCATATGTCCTCCCGAACATCCATCATGGTACAGCCGTAAAACATCCGGTACCTTAGCTTTAGGGACAACCATTTGTAGATGACAGCTGTCCCCTCGAGCGTTTTCCCATTTACGGCACAAGACTCCATCCTGGATCACCAAGCTGTTCCATTGCGCCCAATAACTCTTCGTGATGGAACTCATCGCAGCCACATCACACCACTTGGGTTTAGGAGCACCAGCTTTGATCCACTCAAAGATCGGTTTGATGTCCGAGTCATTTTGCTGAGCCTGCTGTAGGGTTTCTTTCCATTCATCGCTGAGATCCATTCTAAGCATCCTCACGGGCACTACTTCCTTAGTCTCTTGCCTGGCACAGTGCTTACAGTCTTCAGGACAAGGTCTTCTCGACAAGGCGTCTGCGTTACCGTGAGTTCTTCCACTGCGATGTTCAGTTACGAAGTCAAACTCTTGCAATAGCTCAATCCATCTCGCCACTTGCCCCTCTGGATTCTTGAACTGTAATAGCCACTTCAATGCAGCATGGTCAGTTCTTAATTGGAATTTACGTCCCAACAAATATTTACTGAAGTGCTGCAATGTCTTTACTACGGCAAGTAGCTCCCGTCTTGTAACGCAGTAATTTCTTTCTGGTTTGGATAAAGACTTGCTGAAGTAAGCTATCACAACCTCTTGGTTTCCTTTCCGTTGAGACAGCACGCCCCCAATTCCAGTATTACTTGCATCTGTGTCAACTATGAAGTCATTTTCTGTGTCAGGATATCCCAAAATAGGCGTATTGCACAGACGTTTCTTTAATTCCTGAAATGCAACGTCGCAGTTCTCGTCCCAACAGAATTGCCGCTTTTCCTCAGTGAGTTTGTGCAGAGGTTTTGCAATGTCGGCAAAATTCTTGACAAACCTTCGATAGTAGGAGCACAAACCCAGAAATGCTCTGACCTGTGTTTTGTCTTTCGGAACTGGCCAATCCTTGACGGCGACTACTTTTTCTGGGTCTGTTCGAACACCTTCCCCCGAAACTATGTGCCCTAAAAAGTTCACTTGTTGTCTGAAAAACGAGCACTTTTTCGGACTTAACTTGAGATTTGCTGTTTGGATTTTCGACAGCACTTGGTTGAGGTTTTTAAGGTGATCTTCAAATGTACGGCCCACGATGATTATGTCGTCTAGATAGACAAGACATGCGTCTCCAATCAATCCGGCGAGTACTTGCTCCATCAGCCTTTCAAACGTCGCAGGAGCATTGCACAATCCGAATGGCATAACTTTAAACTGCCACAACCCTTTCCCTGTTGAGAATGCAGTTTTTTCCTTATCTTTGGGGTCTATTTCTACTTGCCAGTAGCCACTTTTCAGGGCAAGTGTGGTAAACCACTTCATACCAGTCAGCGTATCCAGTGTGTCATCGATCCTAGGCAGCGGATAGCTGTCCTTTTTCGTGACATCGTTTAGTCGTCGATAGTCCACACAGAAGCGCATACTGCCGTCCTTTTTCTTTACCAGGACCACAGGAGAACACCATGGACTCGATGAAGGCTCTATAACACCGTCCTTCATCATTCCCTCCATCATGGTTTCCACCTCTTTTTCTCGTGCAACTGGCAGTCTTCTTGGTCGCTGACGGATTGGTAACTCGTTACCCGTATTAATCTTGTGCTGAACTAGTCCAGTTCTCCCTATGTCAGCATCATTTGAAGAGAAAATGTCGGCGTACTGAAGTAACATCTTCTTAGCCTTGTCCATTTCTTCTTTAGATAAATCGCAGTTTCCCAAAAGTGTTGACACGTCAAACTTTGTACTACAAATTTTATTTCCGGTAGGCAGATTTTGCAATTGACGCATCCAAGCTACTTCCTCGCAAGTGCCGATTAAGGTGCCCTTCTTAATCACTTGCTCCTTGTCACTTGGATTCAGTATGCGTACTGCTGAGACGTTGTTGGCCATGACCAGAGTCCGTGCAATCTTCCATGGAAAGTCATTGTTCACCCTTTCTATCAGAACACTTCGATCTTTTTGTCCAGAATTCCGTGGTAAACTAATTGGCACAATCGTTTCTGATCTGCGAGGAAGAACAATCTCCTTCAAGCAGTACACTTTCCCTGATGGTGCACCTTCCATGAAGACTTCCTCTGAACCACATTTCAATACTCCTTGATCAACGTCGATCTCACAACGATATTTCCGCATAAAATCCAAGCCCAAGATGCAATCGTCCACTATGTCGGCCACGATGACATTGTGCTTGTAAAATCTGTCACCCAATTTTAACTCCACCTCCTTCTTGCCTCGGACGGTTATGTGCTGACCGGTAGCTGATAGTAATCGTATACGGTCGTGGTTATCAAAGTAGTCCCCAAGAAACCGACTTGCTAGGTGAGAGTTAACGACCGTGTAAGAAGCTCCAGTATCCAACGTCAGTTTGCATGGTGTTCCGTTGACTTCGCCTCTGATGGTCAGGCTGTTCCCGTCATGTGCTTGCGAGATCAAGATTCTCGGGGCTCTTTCAATACCAGCCAGCACCCGCCCCCCAGTCCTGGCATTTACTCGTTTCCCTGCTGTGGCTGGGCAGTCACTTCAGCCACCCTTCCTTGCTGATCTTCTCGCGGGGTGTTGCGCTTTGGACAGCTTGACCGAAGGTGACCCCTTTCTCCACAAGTGTAGCACCTAGGACTGTACCCTTGCGGCCGCTCGCGTACCGGTGATGCTACAACCTCCCTAACGCGGTGCGTTTTGTGGTCTTGCCTCACTGCCTCTACTTCTAAAGCATGGGCTAAGGCGTCCTTCAATGTTTCATGATGCCCAAGTCTCACGGCGGCTCTAACTTCTAAGTCACGTATTCCATCAACGAATGCTTGTACCAGATTCCCATCGATCAGTGCAGGGGCAGACTGGTATGCTTTCCGAACCAGCTTTTCAACTTCCAGGGCCCACTGCTGTAGGTTCTCAGCACTACGTTGAACACGATCCTTCAACTTAGCACGAAATACGTGCTCCAGGTGCGCGTCGCCGTATCTGGACTCTAACGCCTCCAGCAGCTGCTCGTAGGTTACATCCTTACCGAGCGCCTCAAGAATGTTTAGGGCCTGGTCTCGGAGGCCCAAGGTGAGCGCGGTCATGGCTTGCGATTTTGTCCATCCATTCGCCTTCATAACGGCCTCAAATTGAATTTTATAAGCCGACCACGAAGATGTTCCGTCGAATGGAGGCACCTTAAAGCCCCGCGCTGAAGGTGCAGCAACCACTGAAGCCACAGTCACGTCTCCAGTCTTCAGTTCCCCCAAAGCCTTCTTCACCCCAGCGATCTGAACTTCGGCTTCTGAGATGCGATTCTCATGCTGGTGAACCTGATCCTTCATTACCTTCAGCTCTTTGCCAAAAGTTGAATGAAGATCCTTTATGAGGATCATCTGTTCTTCTTGACGACGAGCCTGCTCCTCCTTGTCTCGTTGCAACTGCTCTTCCAACCGGCGAGCCTGGTCCTCTTGACGGCGAGCCTGCTCCTCCTTATCTCGTTGCAACTGCTCCTGTAACTGGCGAGCCTGGTCCTCTTGACGGCGAGCCTGCTCCTCCTTATCTCGTTGCAACTGCTCTTCCAACCGGCGAGCCTGGTCCTCTTGACGGCGAGCCTGCTCCTCTTGACGGCGAGCCTGCTCCTCCTTATCTCGTTGCAACTGCTCCTGTAACTGGCGAGCCTGGTCCTCTTGACGGCGAGCCTGCTCCTCCTTATCTCGTTGCAACTGCTCCTGTAACTGGCGAGCCTGCTCCTCTTGACGGCGAGCCTGCTCCTGCAGCAGCGCCATTAAAGCTGACAAGTCTGGCGCCACTGATACTGGAGAAACTCTGGATGGACCAGCGACTGGCACTGACGTAGGCTGGACTCCACCCGGTGTCTGTGTCGGAGAGTCTCCAAACCGCCTTTGGTCCATGTCCTGCTGTCGCTGACTCCTGGTACGGATACCGTCCGTGTTGTCCTTTGGTAGAACTGGCATAATTTATCCCTCACTTCTGGCACCAAATTGTTACGAGCTGGGTATGGGATAAATTAATTACTACCGATGAAACAACTGAATAACTTTAATAATCACAAAACACTTCAAACTCAATCACTAATACACTACTGATCACTATTCACTTAGATATCGCACTTATTAGATCACCTCGATTCGCTCCGTACTGTAGCCAAAATAATACTGCCTGCTCCCGCAAACACGTCGACTATTTATATGACGACCGAACGTTTGAGAAAGATCCAGAATCTTCTAGTCAATTCATACTAGGTCATTGTCCTACGAGAAACTTCCACAACTTTAGTACAAAGGAAAGAAATAGGTACTTTATGTCCTGGGCGTACGGTCGAAATTACAATGACAACTTTCTGATGTATTTTATAGGTAGTTTGCGAATTTGTACCTACATCATTCGATACATACCTACTACTCTACCTACCTACTTACTTCGTTGTAGGTACCTACTATTAGAAGCTACTTATATTGTAGGTATGGCTACGACGTAACAGTAGTTTAAAAAAAAACATAAAGTAACGCAGTAGTCTTTTGGTTGTGGAGCTCTGTTAATAATAACAACCGCACGTTAAGCCGTGCTTGTCGAGGTTAGTCCGTGGATGGGTAACCATCATTACATTAAGCCGTTGGTCCCGGCATTCATTTGTAGATCTTTGACAGTCGTTACAATTAGTAGTCAGTGGCCTAAAAATCTGACAACCAGTCTTACTAAGGGGTATCGTATTATCCAGTACTAACTGGGTTGTGGAGGGCAAATAGGCAGTCGCTCCATGTAAAATATTGGTATTCAGCTGCATCCGGTTAGACTGGAAGCCGACCCCAACGTAGTTTGGGAAAAAGCTAGGCCGATGAATGCGACTTTCTTGGTTCGAGCTCTATTGAAGCCTTTCACTGCTTTAGGAGAGGTACGAAGACCTGTCAAAAGGAGGAGAATATAACAACAGCAAAGCGCGTTGCTTTGTATCAGAGAAACAATAAAATACTCTTGTATATTATTTTCACGTAATGTGTAAATTTTCTTTGACGACCGCGACACCCATACGAGTTGGGTTAGATGGCTTTTGTTAAATGGTGTTCAAAGCGGAGGGACTCGCTTTTCTTTCCGTAGATGTTTTATTTTATAATTTATCTCGAAGATTGTCTCCTTTTGGACACACTCTTATTAATAAAACATTAAATAGGGGCCGGTGCCGGTAAATATACGAGTAAAATTAACGAGAAAACTTATAACTTTGGGGTAGCATTCTTGTACCCGCGCGTGGGCCGTTATTAGTTGGTGGTTTTATGGTTTGTGGTGGGTGGTTATTTTGTTCTAGGTAGGTATTTTTTTAAACGAGGTTTTTTGCAGAGGTTTTTTGGAAATTCTTGTATAAAAAGATCACAACGGCTAAGATCACAAGCCCGCTACAAAATTCCTAAACTACTGTAACTCCTGAAAGCCAGAAGCAAGAGTGGCGACCACCAGAAAAGCGCCGAGACAATTAAGCTCAACGAAGCACGGAGAAAAAGAACGAAGGAGATCACAAGCATAGGTTTTGTTACAAATAAGTACATACCTACGTGTCCAGTAGGGCTATTACGTATCTCTGTTGATAGCTCGAAATTATAGTAACTGGGCTCAGTGTCCATCATTAATTAACTGTCAAAAGGTTAGTTTCGTATTATGTATGACCGGTCGCGTCAAATATGACGGCATTGGTTGTCATCGTATCTTTCGTATCGATACTTATAGATATTATTTCGATTATAAGCATAGTGGACAATAAAAAGATGACAACTGAGTTTGAAGTGGTTTTCGTGAATCCCGTTACACCGTACCCGGGCTGTTAGTCACCGTAAAGTGATATCAACTCAGTGCGATACGTAATACCAATATTATGACATTCACGGTTGTCATCAAAGTTCGGTGTACAACCGAAGCTTGATAGTCACTGGATATCAGAAGAATACGTAATAGGCCTGCAGGTCTAGTTAGACTTTCGTTGAACGAGTTGTCGAGTGCTGCGGCTACTCCCGCGTGCAAAGTTTTAAATTGATTGCTCTCTAAATACTTTACTGAAACTACGTCAAACTTTAAGAGTCAAAAAACCAGAGGCACTAGCATGAGCAAGTTGTGTAAACGTAACGTAAATACGTATATTTTAAAATTAATAATACTCGTTTCACATAATTGTATTTTCATAATTTTAAGAATTTATTCATATGGTTGGATGATACTGGTTGTGCTTGTTGCAAAGAATTTATTCTATCTTAAATATATAAAAGAAGAAACTGACTGACTGACTGACTGACTGACTGACTCATCTATCAACGCACAGCCCAAACCGCTAGGTCTACAGATCCCAAATTTGGCAAGTAGGTTCCTTATGTAGTTTAGGGGTGCACTAAGAAAGGATTTTTCAAAATTCACCCCCTAAGGGGCTTAAACGGGGCTCCAAAGTTTGTATGGGGAAACAAGATTAGTAAGACAATTTTATTCGAAACTTCACAGGAGTGCTCCTATTGATAAATGAGTAAAAAGGGGTTTCAGGGTTTTTCAGAATTCAACCCCTAAGAGGGGGAAATGGGGTGGCAAAGTATACAAATCAATGCACAGCCCAAACCGCTGGGTCTACAGATTCCAAATTTGGCAAGTACGTTCCTTATGTGGTTTAGAGGCGCACTAAGAAAGGATTTATCAAAATTCACCCCCTAAGGTTGAAGGTTGGGTTAAACGGGGCTCCAAAGTTTGTATGGGGAAGCAAGATTAGTTAGACTATTTTATCCGAAACTTCACAGGAGTGCTCCTACTGATAAATGAGTAGAAACGGGTTTCAGGGTTTTTCAGAATTCAACCCCTAAGAGGGGGAAATGGGGTGGCAAAGCCTATAATTCAACAAAGGTATTGTATGTATGGTGAATTGGGTCGGGTGTATTACATAAACAACGATTTTAAGATTTAATGTGGTGGACCTGAAATACCATCATTCCCTGTTGGGGTGCGATGGGGTTGAAATGTCTAAAAATCAATATGGGTGTCGATACCGAGATTATCAGGGGTGCTGATTACGAAAATGGCATTTATTTTGAGATCCAGAAGATGGCGGATTCGACATCTGTACAGGGTTATTGTTGATTTATTGTGATGATTGTGATAACGATGATGATGATCGTGATAATGATGATGATGATGATTTTTATTACGATGATAATGATTGTGATAATTGAGATAACGATGATAATGATTGTGATTACGATGATAATGAGTATGATAACGATGATGGTGATTGTGATAGTGATTTTGATTGTGATGGTGATTGTGACAGTGATGGTGATTGTGATAGTGACGATAATTGTGATAGTGACGGTGATTGTGATGGTGATAGCGATGGTTGTGATATTAAAGATGGAGATTGTGATGATGATGATTGTGATTACGATGATAATGGTTGTGATTACGATGATAATGATTGTGATAATGATGAGAGTGATGGTGGTTGTGATGGTGATGGTGATTGTGATTGTGATGGTGATGGTGATTGTGATAGTGATTGTGATAATGATTGTGGTTATGATAATAATTGTGATGATGATGATTGCGATTAAGATGATGATGATTGTGATTACGATGATAATGATTGTGATAACGATGATGGAGATTGTGATAGTGATTTTGATGGTGATTGTGATGGTGATTGTGAAAGTGATTGTGATAGTGAAGGTGATTGTGATGGTGATAGCGATGGTGATGGTGATTGTCATTATGATTGTGACAGTGATGGTGATTGTGATGGTGATTGTCATTATGATTGCGACAGTGATGGTGATTGTGATAATGATGAAGATGATTGTGATTACGATGAATAAGATTGTGATAACGAGGATAGTGATTGTGATAGTGATTGTGATGGTTATTGTGATGGTGATTGTGATGGTGATTGTGATGGTGATTGTGATGGTGATTGTGATGGTGATTGTGATGGTGATTTTGATGGTGATTGTGATGGTGATTGTGATGGTGATTGTGATGGTGATTGTGATGGTTATTGTTATGGTGATTGTGATGGTGATTGTGATGGTGAAGGTGATTGTAATGGTGATGGTGATTGTTATTGTGATAGTGATGGTGATTGTGATAGTGATGGTATTTGTGATAGTGATGGTGATTGTGATAGTGATGGTGATTGTGATAGTGATGGTGATTTGATAGTGATGGTGATTGTGGTAGTGATGGTGATTGTGATAGTGATGGTGATTGTGATAGTGATTGTGACAATGATTGTGGTTGTGATAGTGATGGCGATTGTGATCATGATGATTGTGATAATGATTATAATTGTTGTGATTCCGATGAAAGTGATTGTGATAATGATGATTGTGATAATGATGATTGTGATAACGATTATAATAGTTGTGATTCCGATGAAAATGATTGTGATAATGATGATAGCGATTGTGATAGTGATTGTGATCGTGATTGTGATGGTGATTGTGATGGTGATTGTGATGGTGATTGTGTTGGTGATTGTAATGGTGATGTGATGGTCATAGTGATGGTGATTGTGATGGTGATTGTAATTGTGATTGTGATGGTGATTGTGATTGCTCACAATCACAATCACTATCAATCATTATCACAATCACCATCACTCTCAGTGATGGTGATTGTGATAACGATTGTGATTGTGATGATAATAATAATTTGGGATGATTGTGAAATTTTGCACATAGATAGTTTATAACCTGGATTAACGTAATTAACTGGTATTATATTTATTACTGTTCAGTACACTATTTATTATTTTTCAGTGGGACAGTTACCGAACTTCAAGCGGGCGAAGCCGCGGGCAACAGCTAGTAATGCTATAGGATAATTCTAATTTTTATTAAAAAAATCAACGTATTTACGTTACGTTCACACCGAGCGCTTGTACTAGACCCAAAACAAATCAATCAAAGGGAAATCATCAAATGACTCCTCTCGCTCTGGGCGGAGTAGGATCCCTCCTACTCCGCCCAGAGCGAGACGAGTCTGTCACTCCCGTGACAGACTTTTACTGACTAAAACCCATCCATGTTCCTTCATCGCCCTTTGCGTTCCGGGGCCACGGTATCTCTTTCGAACAGTCCCGCAACCCCGGTCGTACTAGGGCCTCAGTTTAGTTTTAAAAATAAAGAAGTTATATTTTACTCATACGTATATATGAATATTGGAGACTTCGAAAGTCACATAAAGTGGCCGCGATTTTTAACTACCTTCTGATAAACTCAATTCATTCAATGAAATCTCTAACAGACGTGAACAGAACCTAACTTTCAAAACTTTTCTCGAGGCTTCTCTAGACAAACAACTCTGGCTATTGTTATAGTTAATTATTTTGTATACAAAGAAGCTTTTGTGTAAAAGCCATTACTAAATCATTAGTTTCGGTTCAGCAGATTTTAAGATCCATCTTTAAGGTTTTTTTTATTTTTATTTCTATTATAAATTTCTTGATGAGATTTTCTGAAAGCACAATGGATATAACAAAAAATAGATCTACAGTTTTACATTAGAAATATTAAGGTTTGGGCAGTTGGGTACCACTCTTATTTAAGTTAATTTGAAAAATCTATCATGTGCAAAAAAAATGCCATTAATACAAAAGCCCTTTGTAAAAACCGCAAGTTAAAAATAAGTTATCTTAAAAAAAAAACGTTATCTTGATGCAATTTATTGCTAATGAGATTGTGTATTAATTAATAATAATAATTTATTTATTTATTCAAGTGAAAAAGGGTTTATTAGTACACACAGAATTCAATCGATAGGACAAAATGATACATTAAACATTCCAATACATCTCAAAACAGTAACCACACAAAACATACGACTGAAGGTGACGTGCAAGTCACTGCAGCGTCTAATGTATTAATACTACGTTATGTTAGCTGCTAAACTATTTAAGAAGCAATGGCTTGAATTGAACCATTTCAAAACTCATAAATCCAAGCAGTTTTAGTTCGCAGATAAAATTGCATCATCTCAAATTGCTATGACACAATAAAACTATAGTTAAGATGAAAATAGCGGTCATTGACTCACCTACATTTGTTAAACTTCTTAACTTTGAAAACCAAAAATTTGCCTGTTCAAGTCTGGAATCGTCATCTAACGTGATCTCCAACATTTTTTGTAATGAAAAATGATACATGGTTTATTTGTTTTTGTTCGTACGAAGAGATGTTAGGGAAAGGGCAATGACCGCTATTCTCATCTTAACTGGCACCAACTATATAAGCCATGGCGATGTAGCGCGTCAAAAATGTTTGCGGAAGAGCATATAGATGGTTTTGCGGCCATCATGCGAAAGAGAAGCGCTTCCCTGCTCGCTCGTCTTCGTGGCGGTACCAACAGTATCTTGAGTTTATTCACAGATAGATGGGAGTCTCCAATGCTGCGACATTGGATGAAACTCCACACTAAATAATACAAATGTTTGTGTGTGTATTTATGTCTACTAACACTAGTATTTAAGACCATTGTTACTAACACTATGGGCGTAGGCGTAGCCCGAAATAAACGCTATTATTATTATGTCGTTTATTCATTTAAATTCTTATCTCATTACATTTTTAAGTATTTCTTAAAATAAAACGATATAAAAAACCGGCCAAGTGCGAGTCGGACTCGCACACGAAGGGTTCCGTACCATTGACTATATTTAGTATTTGTTGTTACAGAACAGAAATACATCATCTGTGAAAATTTCAACTGTCTAGCTGTCACGGTTCATGAGATACAGCCAGGTGACAGACAGACGGACAGACGGACGGACAGACAGCGAAGTCTTAGTAATAGGGTTCCGTTTTTACCCTTTGGGTACGGAACCCTAAAAAGGAAAAACACTTAAAAATATAAAAAATAGAGGTCCACCGGTGTCGGGAGCAGGGTCCAAGCCACCGGTGGTTAGGGCTGCAGAGAAAGGAACCTCCTCACAATGCGAGCCGTATCGAGGAGTACTGCCTTCTGAATCAGGCCCTTGATCCAACCGCCTAAAGAGAGCTTCGATAGATGGTCATCGTAGCTCTTGGCTATCAGGCCATTGGCCGTCACGACAATCGGCATAATGATAACCGAGTTCATATTCCACATGTCACGAACCTCGTGAGCCAAGTCGAGATACTTTATTTGTTTCTCTTTCTCAGCTTTCACGAGGTTATCTTCATGTGGAATGGTAACATCGATTATCATTATGCGGCGCGCTGATCGGTCTATCATCACTATGTCAGGCTTATTGGCGATAATAGTCCTGTCAGTAATGATAGACCGATCCCAGTACAGCGTGACATGGTCTTTTTCGAGAACTGGGTCGGGCACATACTTGTAGTACGGTACCTCAGATTCCACAAGTTTATATTTCAAGGCAAGTTGCTGGTGTATAATCCTGGCTACTTGGTTGTGCCTGTGCAAGTACTCGCCGTTAGCCAGACGAGAACAACCAGAAATAATATGTCTGATGGACTCACCCGGAAGGTGGCATGCCCGACACACGTCAACCGTCCCGTCCTTCATAATATATTTCCGGTAGTTGTTCGTCAACATAACTTCGTCCATAATCGCACAGACAAAACCTTCAGTTTCCCCAAAGAGGTCGCCGAAACGTAACCAGGACACGGACGCTAGAAAATCTACATCGGGCCCATGAAGAGCCCGGTAGAAGCGCCCGTGAAGCTCTTTGCCTTGCCATACTTCCTTGCGGTCATTGGTAGTAAGTACCAAAGGTTTGCGCCAGTTCTCTTTAGCCATGAACAGCGGGGTGAGTCCCTTGTCCACTGCGACCACATCTCGGTGCATACCCACCTCGGCTTTAAAAAAATATTCTCTGAGACTGCACACCTCACGGTTGTGGAGGGTCTTCGCGTTTAAAAAGCCACGACCTCCGCACTTCCGCGGGATGTACAGCCTCATCACCGATGATCGTGGGTGATGCATCCGGCTTTCGGTCAGCAGTGTACGAACTCTTCTATCCAGGGCGTCGAGTTCGGTCTGAGTCCATTTGAGTATGCCGAAAGAGTACATTAAAACCGGCATGACCCAACCATTGAAGGCGCGCACCTTGTTTCCGCCTGAAAGAAGGCTATTTAATACCTTCCTCAGGCGGCCCAAGAAGCGCTCCCTCAACGATTGCTTCATGTCAGTTACGTTAATGCCTAACGCTTTCGACATACCCAAATACTTGTAGGTTTCTGTTGAGGAGAGGGATCTAAGGTGTATGGAATCCGAGAGTTGAGTTCCCTCGGATTCCATAATCTCCCCTCGCTTTACATACATGACTGCACATTTGTCCACACCAAATTCCATCCTGATGGCGCTACTAAAAGTTTTATTATTATTATTATTATATAAGTATACATTCAATTCAACAGTTAAACGATCACAATCTTTCACTACGCTTTCAAATAAAATGTTCATCCGAAACTATACAATAGTATGACCACTTTAAGTGTGGAGTTCAAGGTGGCATTGCTTGTCAAGAAAATTTACATCAATATGTCAAACTTGGTACATTTATTTTAGTTCTGGGTTTTCCCGCCCACACTAATTTGGTTGAAACGTCTTTCTCTACATCTTTGCGTTAACTGCGGAGATAAAATCATCAATTTGGACTGTGATTGGTGGAGCGACTTTTTTTAAAGACGTTGATTGGTTGGACGCCATTTTTGAAAAGTTCGGTACGAATGTCCATAATGTGCCTTAATAAAACTTGCTTAGTACAAAGTTTGGGATCTCGAGTTAGACTCGTTATTGAGAATTGGGTCACCAGTTTATGCTGGGTGGAATGGTTGTGGTTTTTCTTTGAGAAAACTTAGTTTTACTGCAGAAGGTTGATTTAAAAATAAAATAGATAGTCGTGAAATAGATAGTCTAGGATTTTGCCTGAGAATATTGATTTCTGTGAACGGATTTGGATAAAATTTAGCCTGTAACACATAGAATACTTTTATCCCAGTAGTAAGATCCAAAGGGACAATTATCTACTCCACGCGGACCAAGCCGCGGGCATAAGCTAGGCTCTTGTAAAAACCTAATGGTATTTCATAATTATTGGTGTGTAACAAAAAATTGATAGCAAAACCTAGCTACAAATCTAGCTGGAGCTGCTAAGGTGCGAATTTAGTAACTTTAGATCTATCACAAGCTGTGAGCACAAGTCTGGACCTACTCTCACACAATTCCTTTCAGAAACACTAGTGATAAAAAAAAACAAATACAAGACGCTCAGTGCTTGTACTAAATGACAGCATTTGTTCTTTCTTGTTCCCAGCAGACGTTGAAAATAAAAATACTTGAACATTGGTGTCGACTCTGTTGTGCACAAACTAAACTTAATTTAGTCTATTGATATCTTTTACTAAAAGGCAGTGCGAGAAAATGACGGCTATAGCTATGCACTAAGTTAGAGATGTCAAACTAGTTTATGCCTTGCGCTTCACCGTGATTTTAGTCGACGTGTTTTTACGAACACACTTCATTTGTATAGAAATATTAGTTCCAACTAAATTTGACAGCTCTAAATTACGTCCGTCTCTTTCTCGTTTTATTAGAGAGAAAAAAAGTTTAGTTTATGCACAACAGAATCGACACCATTGTCTACTCTCTCGCGTCCTATACTGTTTAAATCGACACCATTGTCTACTCTCTCGCGTCCTATACTGTTTAAATCGACACCATTGTCTACTCTCTCGCGTCCTATACTGTTTAAATCGACACCATTGTCTACTCTCTCGCGTCCTATACTGTTTAAATCGACACCATTGTCTACTCTCTCGCGTCCTATACTGTTTAAATCGACACCATTGTCTACTCTCTCGCGTCCTATACTGTTTAAATCGACACCATTGTCTACTCTCTCGCGTCCTATACTGTTTAAATCGACACCATTGTCTACTCTCTCGCGTCCTATACTGTTTAAATCGACACCATTGTCTACTCTCTCGCGTCCTATACTGTTTAAATCGACACCATTGTCTACTCTCTCGCGTCCTATACTGTTTAAATCGACACCATTGTCTACTCTCTCGCGTCCTATACTGTTTAAATCGACACCATTGTCTACTCTCTCGCGTCCTATACTGTTTAAATCGACACCATTGTCTACTCTCTCGCGTCCTATACTGTTTAAATCGACACCATTGTCTACTCTCTCGCGTCCTATACTGTTTAAAGGCACAGTTCCATTACTGTCCATTGTTACGTTAAGCCTCACAGGCTTAACGTAACAATGGTAAGCAACTAAGGATTTACCTCGTATGAACATTTTGGTAAAATTGTCCACTGAAGTGGCCAACTAGTCCACGACTGCGATACATAAAGTAAAAAAAGTAAAAGGTACGCAAGGATCTTTTGGTTGTGGACCAAAATTGGGGAATTTCAGTTTTATAAAGGATCACTCAGTGGTCCGTCACCTGTCTGTCTGTCGCATAGAGGTATCATATACTCGGTCGGTGAGCTATGGGCTAGCTTGTCGTCCATCCGTCTTATGACGACAGGTCGTGTCGACGGCGCGTTCGTGTCCACGCGCGCCGCAAAGAGAAAATAGATCAAAGAGATGTCAGCAAAAGGAAGTGGTCCGCAAGGGCCGATGCCCGCCAAGGCTGCGGGACTGTTCAAAAGAGGCCGCGGCCCTGGAACACAAAGGGTTTAAGAAGGAACATGGATAGGTTTTAGTCAGTAAAAGTCTGATACTCCCTTCCGTTCCGCGGGAGGAGTCATTCGATGATATCCCATTCGAAAAAAAAGGTATCACATACTCGTGACTACGGTTTCTTTTAGCTGTGAAAAAATCAAACTTGTCCAAAAGGCCCGTTTTCTCTATCTTACTTACGTATAACTGTCAGTTAATATACCACGTCTTGTAGGTATCGGTGATTCTATAAACAAAGTTAGCTTGAAATATCCTATCCGCGTCACCTATCTGTAAGTTTATTCAATGTCAAACAGACAGAGATAGGAACCTACCGAAATAGTTAGTTATTGAAAATGGCGGTAAGTCAACGCAATCAAAAGATATGACCGTTTATGTCGCATATTTTCACATATTTTGTAATTTTAGAAGGGAAACAAAACCTATTGGGTACTTCCCGTATACCTAGTCATACAATTTCTTACAGCACATGTAAAAAAAAATCTGAAAACCATAAATATGTCTGCATTATGTAGTTTTTACGAAACTCTCGGTGCGCGAGCCCAACTCCCACTTGGTCGGTTTTTAACAACATCTTACTGTGCTACGGATGTGTAATTGTCAATCAAATTAATGCGCAGCCTTCGGCTATTCAACCGCATATGATCGATCAATCAATCAAAAAGCCGCATATGATATAACCTCTCCGTGCACATCCTACGCAGCAGTGGAATAGAGTCTTTATTCTGAATGCAGAAACCAGCAAACTATTTTAAAAGTACTGATGTCATATTGTAAAAAGAAAACTAACGGGGTAGTTTAATATAAGTTTGTAGAAAAGTTTCGTAATAAACTGTTTTTCTCCATTCAAGTTTGTGTTTTGCTTCAAAAACTACTTTGATCTCAACTTTATTTTTATGTTATAGCGTTTGTTCAGAACTAGAATTTTAAATGGGTCTATTTGAAAATATATTATTACAACAAGCTGACCCATGGAACTTCATCTGCGTCACATTAAACTGTGATATATCCTAAGATTTTAATAAAAATTATGTAAGTTTTGTTCAAAATTAAATACTTATGATGACCTATTTATTTGGATAAGGATTAATACCTTGTTTATATAAAGTCAAATTTTATTGATGCCCCACTCCTATTAGCCGTAGCGTGATGTTATATAGCCTATATATAGCCTTTCTCGATAAATTGGCCATCAAACACTTAAATAATTATTCAATTCAAACCAGTACTTTCTGATATTAGTGGGCTCAACCAAACAAACAATGTCTTCAGCTTTATAATATTAATAATAATGTAGATTGAATAGAGGCATTCATAGTAAAAAACTATGTTATTTCACTTTACCACAAAAATCATATACTTTTACAATCCAGCCATAGACAGACTACAACTAGAAATAACTCTTTAGTACCACCGACTGCCATTAACGTAATGTTGCTCGCTCTTCGATAATCAAGAGCAATCGGCACAATTGCTCGATAAAAGGAGCAATCAATAGCTGTATTTTTGGTATTTATGCCCCATTCAATTGCACAGTTGTCCGTGTTATATTGAAGGTACAATTTCTATTCAATTGATGTCGATAAAGCCTCCACGAGTGGCGATATTTAAGTGGCCACGTCCGTTGCAACGGGCCCGTTGCCAATTTTGCTGACCAGCCTATTTTCCACGCATTCAATCATTCCGACAGTGCCAATATTTTCAATGCGGGATCAGAAATGATTTTGCAATATCTGACCCGTCAGTTGGCCTAAAATATTGCTGCGTAGCATGTTTTTGTAAGCTGGTACTACGCCATTTGTAACAAAACAGCTGCTAATTAAAATGTTAAGCTACGCATTGCCACTATGCGTAGTTTAAATTTTTTTTGCATGCTGCATGCAAGCACGCATACAGTATGCAAGCAAGCATGCAGCATGCAAGCGAGCAAGCATGCAACATGCAAGCGAGCAAGCAACATGCAGCAGGCATGGTTTCTGTCACAGCTCCGGCACTACGGGGCTCCGGCGGTTCCACGCGAGCGTATCGTCGCAGATGTGTTTAACGCTCACCGCCGCTGCTGAGGCTGGCCGGCGAAGCCGGCCAGCAAGCCGAAGCTGCGGTGGTGTTACAACCACCTGCTCCTCAACTCGCGGGCCGCCTCGCCCCTCCGCGCTTACGCGATTTTAAATTACACTCTAGGGGTAGGGCAGACAAGACTGCGTGGGGTCGGATTTACAGCGATTCGTTTCTGTCACTAAAACCTAATTTTTAGCAAATGTTTTGAGACCAAAAATTTTATTAGGTATACTTATATGAACATTCGGAATATTACACATTATATAATAAACTACTTAGGACATTTGACTTTATAGCATGTGAAATCAGAAATTCAAATTCAAATTCAAATTCAAATTCAAACAGTTTATTGTGGATCATAGGTTCATAAGATGTTGTGTTAAATACAGGTGTCTGCTATGTCCCGCCATTGAGGCATACAAAATTCATGTCACAAGACTAAAAATTACCTAATTAAATTAAAATTAAACTTAGATTATATAACAATAAAATTAAAATACAATACATTCCATTTGTCATACAAGTACATTATGATCAAATTATCAAAATTATAAAATACTTATGTCAGAAGATTTAATTATTATTGAATTCGATATTATGACAGAACAGTTTTAGAAATAAAGATAATAATTATGTAAAACAAAATTTCGGGATTTTGAACATTATGGTTACTGAAGTTTATAGCAAACGTTTTATGAATAATGATTTTCAGTCAAAAATTTTTAGTAGAATTAAGGGAGTACAATACATACAATACAATATCCTCTAGTTGCAAAAATCAATGTCTGCCTACATACACATTGATTGATGGCACACAGCTAACAATAACAAAGTTTGTATCAATATTGGCTAACTTGGCCTTTCAGTGTACGGTCCAGCGAGTTTCAGTGGTGGTTTGTGTTTACTGTCCCTGCTAACGGCATTGGCCTTTTTCCTGTAACTGAATTTTAGGGAAAATTGTGATATTTCTTAGAAATACAGCAGTTTTATTGTAAAGTTGAACGTTTTATATTACATAATAGTTGTTGCCCGCGACCTTCATCCGTGTGAAATTATTATGAAAATATTTATTCCCTATTTGAATCGGATTTTGTTAACAATTTCAAGGTTTCAATTTTCTAACACAAAAGTAAGTTAGTTTAAGTTACTCCTTATAGCATCAGCTATCTGCCAGTAAAATTTTCACGATTTCGGTTCAGCCATTGCGGAGATTAGCCAGAACAAACAGACAAAACTAAAACGAAATTGTTATTTGTACCGGATATACTTTCATAATAATATGCATTCAGTAGGAGGCTGTTTTTTTTAAATCACAAACACAATTATTTGCGTGTAATATTAATATTATTTGTTACTTTAGTACATTTTCACAACCGGGTTTGATTTCTTTAAAGAATGTAAGATTTTTATTTTCATCCCAGAAAACTCGAAAACGCAAACGAAGCTACGGAAAAATCTTGTAGGATGTTAATACATAATTAAATCCGTATTTTTTTTCCTGTTCGTGGAGAAATTCCCCAAGCGAATAAAAAAATAACATACAGTTTGCACAAGATGTTACGTATTCTAACCTTAAATATACAGTTGCCATCTTTAGGCACCACTCTTACCGCCGACGCCCCATTGGTTGCTGAGCGTGGGGTCCTATGTTCGATTCCCGGGTCGAGCAAAAAGTGCTATTAGGTTTTTCCCATTAGGAATTTCTCATTAGTAACCTGGAGTTTGGAAGTTGGCGGTATGATACCCCCGTGTCTCGGAAAAGCGTTGGTTCTGCACGTGATGTCTCTCCAGTCGTGTCTGATTGACGCGCTGACGACTGTACATTCGCAAACATGGAACTGGGAGCAAAAAGAAAATAATAAAAGCAAAGCATCATGTCGTCTTCTTAATGTTCATGATGTTAATTAGTGAAACAGAGAGACTTGCAAATGTTCTAACGAAGTTAATTATGACAGCGAGCTCAAAAGCTTTGGGATGTTTCTTTTTTTGGAGTTTCATGTTTCGTATTAATTCAGACATCTATTAATACATAATCTTTGACTACAATTTGAATATTAATAGGCACAGAGATGAAAATGTCTTTAGGAGTCGTTTTGAGCGTGAATGTGGATGGATATAAGAGTAGAGGAAGACCAAAGAAGTGATGGATGGAGTGTGTGAAGGATGATATGGCAAAAAGGAGGTGCCTTAGGAGATGACGAGTAACAGAGAAGTACTTATAGAAGAGAAGACATGCTGCGCCAAACCCAAATTAATTGGGATAAGTATAAGAGAATGACGATGAATAGGCACAGGGAGATTATATATGGTTTGATTGCCACATTGAATTCTATCGTACTAGTTATAGGTTTGATTATTGCACAAGCCAATGTTTCAAATACATAATTAGGTCGTGTCTAATGCAACAATGAACGCAGAATGATTATCAAAAAATAAAAATGAATCGTTGAAAAATATCAAAGGTTTTGGAAACACGAAACATAATATTTTACGTAATTGGTTTTCGTTTCGTTTTCCTTGTTAACTTAAAGTATTAAGATTTTATCAAGGGTTATATTTTAATTATGGTAATTAAAGACTTCTGATTGTTTATTAGGAACCTCTTTGAGTATAATAACAGTAATTAAAGAATCAAGAGAGAGAGAATTTGGTAGAAAAGAGAGGGAGAATTTAGCTTTCAGCTCTCTGTTAACCGTAACTATGGATTCTTGATACATTTAAAGACAATTTGCCATATTTTTGACAAAATAGTTTAGTACAATACTCAAAAATTAGGTCAAAGTTGAAATCTTTTTATCTCTATCGATTTTATGCCAATTGAAGATGAAGATTAATATGAGGCATTCGATAGCAAGGCAAGTTTGTGGCTAAATAATAACAGCCACTCGGATTGATCTTCAGGTTAAGCTTCGCTCGGCTAGGTTGGTCTATGGATGGGTGACCTCCCATTACATAACGAGTTTCCTCCAAAAGTCCATCCTCCTTTGAAACTTCCTCTTATATGCTTATATTACTTTATCCTTTTTAGTCACTCCTCATGTCCATCTCAACATTTAACTACGTATAATAAGTATCAGACAAAATCTTACTAATATTATAAATGCGTAAGTTGGTGAGGATAAATGGGAGGATGTTTGTTACTCTTTCACGCAAAAACTACTGAACGGATTTGGATGAAATTTAGCATACAGATAGTTTATAACCTGGATTAACACATAGGACTTTTTATCCCGGTAGTATGACCCTGTGGGACAATTATCGTACTCCACGTGAGCGAAGCTTCGTGCATAAGCTACAAATTTCTACATCATCATTTCCGCCGAAAGACGTCCACTGCTGGACATGGGCCTCCCACAAATGGGGGTTATTGCCATAATTGCCACGCTTGGCAGGCGGGTTGGCGATCACAGTGCGGTTGTTACAAAAGCACAGAGAACGCTGCTGCTCATTCTCTGGTAAGTCCCTTTTTTTTTTTTTCGGATGGGAAATCATCAAATAACCCCTCCCGCTCTGGGCGGAGCAGGAGGGAGTGTCAGACTTTTACTGACTAAAACCCATCCATGTTCCTTCATCGCCCTTTGTGTTCCGGGGCCACGGTATCTCTTTCGAATAGTCCCGCAACCCCGGCAGGCATCGGTCCTTACGGACCCCTTCCTTTTTGCTGACTCTCTTTGAGGCGCGCGTGGAACACGAACGCGCCGTCGACACGGCCTGTCGTCATGAGACGGACGGACGGCGAGCTAGCCCATAGCTCACCGTCCACAGGCCCGCGCCTACGGTGGCCGGGGGCTACGTGGTGGTGGCCCCCGACGCCCGGGGAGTCTCCCGCGGCGGCCGGGACGTTGAGAGGTTCTCTCCCTCTCACGTTCCGCCACCTCCTTCTCTAGCATTACTGATTCGCAGAAGGAGGTGACGGCGTCCCATTCCGTCTCGCTCCGGACCATGGCTTGCACCAGGGCCGGACGCGAGAGGTCGCCGCTTCGAAGACACGGCGGTGCTCCGCCCACGCGGGGCACACCTCCACCGTGTGTTCCACCGTGTCCTCCGATCGATCCTCACAATGGAAGCACCCGGGCGTTTCCTCCCGCCCGATTCGGTGCAGGAACCTCCCGAACACTCCGTGTCCGGTGAGGACCTGCGTCAGGCGGAAGGTGAGGACGCCATGGCGTCTCTCAAGCCACTCCTCAAAGAGGGGACTTATCGCCACTATTGTGGCGTGCCCTGCACGGGGTTGCGACAGTCGCTCTCTCCATGTCGCCATGAGATCCCGCCGGACGTCTGTCCGCTGAGCGACAATTTGTCGCTGCAGCGGAGTTTCCCCCCGGCGTAGCGCCTCCGCGCGCCATTCATGCAGGCGCGCGAGGACTATCGCCTCCAGATCCCATGGCGGCAATCCGGCAAGGAGGCTCGCCGCCTCGCGGGCAATTGTGCGGTAGCCCCGGGCCAGCCTTACGGCTACTACCTTTTGGGGCGCGTTCAGGTAGTGGGCGGCACGCCGCCTCAAAGAACGCCCACACCGGGGCCCCGTAAAGGGCCATGGACCGCACGACTCCCGCGCAGAGCCTCCGGCAGGAGGCGTTCGGCCCCCCAGGTTGGGCAGGAGCCGCCTGAAGGCAGCCCCAGTCCGTTCCAGTTTGGGGGCCAAACGTCGGAAGTGCTCCACGAAGTTCCACCGGCTGTCGAGGACGAGTCCTAGGTACTTCAAAGTCGACTCGACACCGATGGATACCCCTCTCTGGTAAGTCCCTTAGTCGCTTCTTGCGACACCCACGGGAAGATATGGGATGGATGGCCATTCTTTACGTCCGACACCATACAGAACAATTTCTACATATATGTAGGTAATACTGTTCGTAAAACCTTTTCTAAGCTGTGAACATTGTATCATCTATCACCGTCACTTTTTGTCGACTTTTTTGTATCCTCCCCTAGGTGTTGAGGTAGAAAAATAATGAGCTATGAAGTGATGTTTATGTTCTCTTGTAAAAGGTAGGTAAAGAAAAGTGGGTGGGATGTAATACTCGTAAAATATTTAGTACTTTTTATAATGAAAAGATTTTTTTGACAAGGCCGCCATAAATTGAAACAAACTTATTCGTTAAACCTGAATTAGATGACACTTTAATGGTTTTGTTCTACAGAAAGGTTAGATGAGTAATAATTAGTTTAGTTTAGTTTATTTATTAATAATTACAAAGAATTACAGGTCAGTTTTATAAAAAAAGTGAAAACACAAATCATTAAACATTACAAAGAGCATCAAGAACAAATTAAATTAAACTACCAAACCACCATTAACCACCACCACCACCACCATTTATTACCACCTGTGTGTATGTATGACCGCTTGTATTAACGTGATTAGAGCAAACGCATTAGATATGTAAGGACCGTAGTGAATGCCAACGACTCTCAACAAAAAGTCTGCTTTTATTTTATTCCAAAATTAACTTACCCAACCGACCATTACATAATCCTTTAGGTACAATAATGGTAAATAAGTCCTGAAATCCCCGTAAACGAATAAATTGTCACAGTTCAGTGGCTGTTCGAACCCTTTTTAACATAGAGTAAGAATAAATGGAGCGCTCACGTGCTCGCGGACGCCACTTAGGCATAGGAACTCCCATCATCAGATTCTCGAGATCTGTGAAAGTATCAAGCTGTGTATATTATTATGCTGCTTGGATGACATGCATAGCATTACTTTTTGTGTGGTTCCTGACACATTTTACTGTGGCTTATTGTAAAAACAGACTTTAGACATCCGGTTTATTTGACTAGCCCATGAATTTGAGAGCCGTAATTTATGACTTTGCAATTTATGGATGTTGCATGGTTCCAGCTTAACAATCTTTGTCTTCTTTATCTTTTTTAAAAACGTTACCACGATACAGGGGAAGTTCCTAGTGAGGAGCACATTAGGATCTCCTGTATCGTGGGATAGATAAATTTAAAATTACATACACAAACAGCCAGACCCAGAACAATAACTGGCAATAAACTCAAGTATAGCAGTAGTATTCTTGATAGTTTCATCATACAGTGGCAGCCATCTCTTCATCTTCAAGAGAGCTCCTATCCAGCGTGTGGCAGTTGTCAAACACATTGGAGTAAACTTAATTTTGAGGATTTTATTTGTAGGCTTCCATTCTTTCATACTCCATGCCCCATACCCTATTTACAGCAACATTCACCGGTAACAGAAATACATATAGTATCTACGGACATCCTATTGTTTTACCTTCATGCTCACTGGCAGACAACTTTACTTTTAATTAAATTCTAACGCTTACAGGTGGACGGACAATTAAGGACAGGCAGTATGCATGTTGGATGTGTGTTTAAAGACACTAGCTTTTACACGCGGTGTTCGTTTGCTTCCAATTAGTGAAAGACTTTAATTACTCATACAATATTTGTGTTATTTCATAATTATTGTTAGTTATCCTGAGAATAGTTTGTGTGGTTTTGTGCTTAATTGCTCACCATAAGTTTTCTTTTTTAATATATGCTGTTCTCCTGTAGACAAATTCACTATCAATCAATCTTTAGTTGCGTAATGACGGTAAAATTCACAAACCTTATTAACATCAAAGATACTTCGACATAAAATTCATCCTTCGCTAGTAATAAAGGCAATTTGCGTATGAAGTTTCAATTTCATTGTACGCTTCAGACAATAGTGTTTTGTCTAGAAACTCGTTGAAAACTTGAAACGTAACTGTTCGTTTCGGAGGCACCATCTATTTCGCTTTTATGACGTATTTTATTGAAGCACTACGTCATTTTTATGCGATCCTAGTACCTTTTCTTTGGCAGGTTTGATCTTGTTTTTTTTTTAAGGGAACTTTAGCTGACTACAAGAAGGGCCACAAGATTGGCTTATAACACAAAAATACTCTTCTTTGGGGTCTAAACCAATCCTGTCGCCAATCAAGATTATTCACAAAACAATATTTTCATCCCCTGATACTTCATAGCTATAGGTGGGCTTTAGCCTCATGGTACACTCCAAAAAACGTGATATATGTACCATTTATTACAATATAAACGTAATATAACAGGTAAACTCGTATCATAGTACACCTATATTTCGACAGTTATATTAGGGTCCATAAAATCCTCCACGAAATAAACGAAAATTTAGTTAATACGAAACATCGGAAAATGGATTCTACTTTTGCAATATAACATTTTATTCTGTTGGAAATAGAAAAGACAAAGTAAGTACCTACTTAATACATTAATTCAGTGGATAATATAATCAACCTAGATACCGCAGACAGGACAGCTGAGATGAGTCTAGATTTAATCAAAACTTATCTCATTCCAATATTAATGAGTTAGTTACCACAAAACCACAGACATGTTTTATTTATAAGGCCGAACTTTTATACATAACAACAAGTAAATAAAGAAGTTTAGCAATTCAGGCTGAGATGTAGGCACAAACACATTTTAACGATAACGATGTTAGTCCTCGTCTGTTTTTATCGGGCACGTTTTTGAAATGACTTTTTTGTTTTAAGAAACAGGTGGCTTCTAACGCGTTTATACATATCACCTGGTACCTTCAATAACACGGGATTTGCCGAAGCTTCTTAAGCTGTTGATAAGAATTAATAAAATTATTTGATAGCCTCGATGGTCTAGTGGTTGTAACCAGTACTGCTGAGTACGACATCTTGGGTTCGATTCCCGGGAATTTTTCAGTTGCAGCCCGAGGACTAGGTTGGTTTTCGATAGATAGTAATAGGGTATATGCATGATGTTTTTTTATCACTCTAAGCAAAGCGTATCAGAAATAGCAAAGTGAAATTATTTTTAATATCTATAAAAAATACTAAGTTATAAGCATTTGAAACTGCTGATAAGACAGAGAGATCCGATACAGCGAATGACGACATTCGCTGCATCGACGTACAAAATCCATACTAAATTCCGTTTATCTAGAAAGAGATGGAAACAAAAGTTTAAATGGTTATAACTTTTGTGTTGTCAGGCCGATTTATGTCCTGTTTTCGCTTTTTGTCATTATTTTTATAGTACTTTAACATTCCGTCTCGAAAAAAATATTTTTTTTGCATATTCCCCATTGGGTCGTCTCCTATTCGTCAAAAGGCTCAAATATAACTGGCGAAATGTGTCTGGACTATAGCTACACCTCTGCCTAACCGTTTGGAGATTACCCTCTTTCGAACAGTCCCGCAGCCCCGGCAGGAGTCGGCCCTTGAGGACCCTTTCCTTTTGCTGACATCTCTTTGAGGCGCGCGTAGAACATGAACGCGCCGTCGACACGGCCTGTCGTCATAAGACGGACGGACGGCGAGCTAGCCCATAGCTCACCGTCCACAGGCCCGCGCAATTTGATACCCACTCCTCTAAATTCACTATGTTAAAATGTTCTCGACAAGTTCGATTGGAAGTCTCGCTATTGATACAAAGACGTCGACTCGACGTAAAGGTCAGACATACAAATGGCCACCAGTTGCCGCTGTTGCTAGTGTCCTATTGACATTGCTTACGACCCTCCGCGCTTCACTGACGCTTTGCAAACATTCTATTTTAAACCTACGTAGGAGATAGAGATCAGTCGAACAAAAAACAAAAGCTGGAGAGAAAAACACAGAGCGTAAACGGACTTATCATGAAGCCGCCAACCAAGCATTCTGTACATCAAACTAGGTAACTACGCAAAAATTATTGCTGGGAAAGGACTGTTTTTTTTGGGTTGATAAATCACGTTTTATGGTAAAACTCAACTGTTTCGCACTCAAAACATTGTGCTTATGGACGTATTTAATAGTAAACGGGTTATGGAGGTATTTTAAGTAAAGATAAGAAAAAAAATATCTGAAAAAGTTAGAACTTTGACCTCCAATATCTCCGTAACTAGTACCTTCCCTAGTATAGTCCAGAACAAAAAAAAAATCGCAATGACTGACGGCCGGACTTTAACGGCCTATTTACACTCTTTAATGTATGTAGCTCAATAGGAAACCGGAAAGTGGGTCAAAAACTTATAAGATATTTTAACATTTATAGTTAGTTACAGGTGAAGCTAATAATAGCGTGTTAAAAAGATAACAATAATAAAGCCTTCACAAAAACATTCAGTAAAAACTATCTCAAAGCTTAAGCTTAAAACAATACCTTGACGCGGGAGCCAGGGATTGCATTCAGATATGAAGTTGGTAGCAAAGAGGTGTCATTTGCACGAGGTGAACCGTCGCTGGGTATGACGGCTTTCTGCGTGTTTCTTTTGTTTTTAGCTTTTTTTTCAAAGAATATATATCTTAGTGCCGGGTAAATGACTTGTTGGTTAGTTTTTCAGATGAGTAAAGAGGTGGAATGAGGCTTTGATAGTGGTTTTGGAATGAGGGATTTTCTTTTTAGCTCTTCCCTAGTCGCTGGATAGATGGCGCTAGGAGTAACTATGATAATGCAAGGAACAGAACCTAAAAAAACTGATTTTAACAAAGCGCGAGAAATGTAGGTTATATTCGGAAGGTTAAGCAAATGAAAGTGTCAGTCAACGAGAGTATGTGACGTGACACAATGTTTTTTTTTTCAAGCGTTTTGGCTTTGGCACCAACTATCATAGTAAGTTCAACGCCATCTATAGAGTTCTTGGAAACTAAGTTTTTTTTTAAAACCTCAAAAGGAAAACCTCTCATTGACAAACGGCACTGATCATGCCTTCATCCATCTTTAAAAAAACCCCATTGCTGGCATTGGGCCATTCCTCAGCAAAAGCTTAGTAGGTACTTAAACTAAGTTTTTGTGACTTTAATTTATATTTAACCTTGTTTTCATTCTCCAGGTTTAGTTTTCAGTGCAGTTTATAGTAGTTAAATACGTAACAAAAACGTTGGGGTAATTGGCTTGCAAGTCAATTGGCTTCCATTACCTACGTTCACGTACAAGATTAACCCGATGTACGTAAGGCTTGCATGCCAGAACTCGTACTTTTCGTAATTATCATGATTATTATCAGAATGATAATTATCGACGCTGAAAACTTGATCTCTCTTTTTATAATGCTCGGTAATAAAATATGAATTAAAGAAATACATTAACGTCTATAGGTACTATAATTTACTAATTAATTATACTAATAATATTATAAAGAGGAACAATTTGTATTTTTGTATGTTTGTAACGAATAAACTCAAAAACTACTAGACAGATTTTAAAAATTCTTTCTCCATTAGAATGCTACATTATCCTTGAGCCAGGACGTGCCGCTAGTTACTAATATAGTATTGTGACAGTTTTATTTTTAAGATGACCGTGCTTGGATCCACGTGGAAGCGAAAATCGCATTCAGATATTCTTACGTAAAATGTATTTGGGTGAATTTCAACAAACGCCATTTTTTTATCATATCGGTGAACTTTTTCATTTATATATTTTTTGTATATTTTTCAGGTTTTATGTAATCTTTAGGATATCAAATATCCCCAAATTTAATATTATCAGCGTATCATTTAAGAATAAGGAGAAAATTAAGTTTCAATTCTGGTTTCCACTGATATGACAAACCGGCACCGATTATTTTTTCTGTACACCGATATGATAAGTTTATCCACCGAAATGATGTACATGTCCAGTGATATGATAATCTATCTCAAACTCAAACTCAAAGCATTTATTTCAATTAGGCCATTACGGCACTTTTGAATGTCAAAAAAACAACAAAAAAAAACAAAGCTACAGTCCCAGTCACAAGACATAATAACTTGAGAAAGTACTGTAGTTGCCCATTCCCTAGCGTAGATCTCGATGGAGAAGAACGGGCAAGAAACTCCATGGACATCTATAAATAAAGTAGGTACATGTATAAATAAAGTAGGTAATTAAAATGAACCATGGCAGCCAAGAGAAGACCAGTCCCAACTGACAGCGCCCGTACACGAACATGACGCATGTATCGGCGCCATTCAACTCAACCAGATTGAAGGGAACTAAATGACCGTCAGGTCATTTAGTTCCCTTCAATCTGGTGGACCGTGGCGGGTGTTGACACACCCGCCACGGTCAGCGAGACATTTGAGTGAGCATGACATTCTCTTGGCCACCAAGGCATATTCAAGTCAATGAAAGATAACTAAATGCAAATGCTTTACAGTACATGGTACTCACACATGAGCTATGCAATTATACAATACTAAGAGATGGAGTCTATACAAAGCAAGGATATTTTTACAATCTTCTGCAGCTAGCACGAAAATTGGCCCAATTAGTTTTCCCCTATGGTTGTGGAGCAGGACCAGCATTGAGCCAAGCATTTTTATCATTAATGTAATCCCCTAACTTATAATATGCTTGACTACATAGTGTGCGTTTTATACAAGATTTAAATTTCGTCTCATTTAGTTGTAGAATGTGGGGAGGTATTTTATTGTAACATTTTAAACAGTACCCCATGAAAGATGAATCTACCTTAGCAAGCCTGAAACCTGGCTGAACTAGTTGTTCCCTATTTCTAGTATTATAGTGGTGTCTATCACCTCTTTTACTGAATAAATGCAGATTTTTCCTAACGTACATGATATTCTCATAGATGTATTGACAAGGTACTGTCATGATATTTATTTCCTTAAACAGTTCTCTTAGAGAATCGCGTCTACGTAATTCATATATGGCTCTGATGGCTCTTTTCTGCAGAATAAATATAGACTCGATGTCTGCAGCCCGTCCCCATAGTAAAATACCGTATGACATAATACTATGAAAATAACTAAAATAGACTAGCCTCGCCGTATCAACATCTGTAAATTGACGGATTTTTCTAACAACATATGCTGCTGAGCTCAGCCGTCCTGCAAGAGATGTTAAATGAGGACCCCATTGTAGCCTTGAGTCGAGCGTGATTCCCAAGAAAACCGTTTTATCAACAAATTCTAGTTTCTCTTGATTCAATACCACGTCACAGTCACTACTTTTGACATTTGGTAAAGCAAATCTTATGCACTTTGTTTTTTTCCCATTTAGTACTAAGTTATTAGCGGTAAACCAATTATGAACCTGCAGCAAGGCGTTATTTATGTCGTCAAGACTTGTGGCACGTCTGTTTATCCTAAATATTAAAGAAGTATCGTCAGCAAACAACACCAATTGCGGGTAGTTGTTAAATAAATGGGGTAGGTCATTTATGTACACTAAAAAGAGGAAGGGACCCAATATCGAACCTTGTGGTACACCCATTTTTACTTTTAAACCCATTGAATATCTTCTGAACTATAGTAATAACTAATAACCTTTGAACATCAAAAAGGAAATACTTAGTAGGTACTCATCATCTGCCTACCCTTTTCCCAACTAGGTTGGGGTCGGCTTCCAGTTTTACCGGATGCAGCTGAATACTTACCAGTATTTTACATGGAGCAATTAATTATTATTTATATTATTTTATTTTTTGAGGTACTATGGGGGCCTTTTCCGCCTGACCATTTTATTTTTTTTTTCGCTTAAATCATGCGGAGGCGCCGAGCCACGCCCCTTTAAAGTTTGGGCCTATTAGAAAAGCATCAACTTTGGCGCGCAAAATAACAATAACTCTCGTTTGGCGTGCGTCGTCAGTGCGCTCGGCCGATTCGGTATCTTTTCATTCATTTTTTCTATACAAAGTCAACGGGGCGGGGCTAGAGAGCGTTTCTATGTTGAAAGTGCAAGCAAAAATGAGCTTAGTGGTGGTCAGGCGGGAGTGTCCTCGATACCTATATATTTTTACAAGGGTGACTTAGAACTGAAGACCTGAACTGAGGGTCTTATGTATGTAGATCACATCCAAAGAGAACTGAGTTCTTAGAAATCCAAATAAAATATATTTTTTGAAATGATGTACCTATTTTATTATATTTACTTTCTTGTTTTATTATATTTACTATAGGTACTTTAACATTCTGTCGCAATAGCCGTGGGCTATGAGGTCTTATTGGTTCTTGAGAAATATCAGGCAACATTTGCCTTAGCTTTATTCCTCTGATAATATGCACGGGCACTGATTCGGTTTTTTTTTTTTGTGCAATGCTACGTGCATGTGCAGTCATTTGGCTTCGAATTGGGATAAGTCCGGCTGCCTTTCGTCTATCTAAACGTTCTCTATCTTTTCTTAAATGCTCCTCTCTTAACACAGGATCGCTTTTGACTTTAGCTTTTCTTATTCTTTCCAGCAACCTCTTTCTCTATTTTTTCTCCTTCTCTTTTAGTTTTGGCCTCGGCATTCTTAAACAAAATTAAGCTATTATGATGTTTTCTTTTTTTAACTACAAAATATTTTCTAGAGAAACCTTTAATGCGTTCAATTGCTCCACCTCACCATCATCATCTCAGCCTTTAGATGTACATTACCGAATACAGACCTCCCCTAATAATACATTTATACATCTTCTCCCAGTGGTATCGTGGTAATGATTTTGGCAGTCTATGTAGGTAAGTATGTATGTATGTTTGTATGTTCCATTGTTTCTTTGTATACTTAAATAAATGACACGGGATCTACCGATATGATAAAACGACTCACCGAGATGATAAAATGATCTACCGATATGATAAAGCAATCCACCGATGTGACAAAACTGTGCCTTGATCATGAATCAAAACACCGATATTAGATATAAGACACCGATTGATTTTTTCTTATAATTTCGGTGTAAATTATCACATCGGTGGTAATAAGGACCACCTATTACAGCGATATGAGAACAGCGACGTGAGAAATAACACACTTTTTAGAAAATTAGAAAAAATGCATAATATCTAGGATAAATTCAATAACAGTCAATGAAGCTAATTCACTTAATACCTCTGTTAGAACCAAACAACAATAATAAAACTACTCATTACACTAGAAAATGCAACCACCGATAATATAAAATAATAGTCCGGGAGCAACTGAAATGGCGTACTTACGTTATTGGCGGGAATATGCAGTGATTTGACACACGTCCGTCCTGACTGCGTACTAGCACACATTAACGAGGGAAATAAAATTGGGGTGGGGAAGCTGTCGGAATCGTCGATGTAAAGTTAGGTTTAAATTACTTTTGTCCAGCGATATGAGAACATTTTGCAGGACAAGTACGTTTGTGCCTCTCAGTAATAATAATCGTTAATTATGTAATCAAATATTATTATTATTAATATATATTAATAACAAAACTAATATTCTATGAAATAGAATAAGTTATATACTTAACTTACTTATTTTTATTAGTGTACAAGCTTTTTTGTTTGTAAAAAAAGTAGAGGGACAGCACCGATTTGAAAAAAATTGAGGTTTATGTATTTATTTCTACCTTTGTAAATAGTCCTAGGCAAATTATATTTTTGCCACAACCTAATAACTACCTGTTAAATACTAAAAAAAATAATTCAGAACAATATTCGTTTTTTCAAATACTAATTTCACCGAAGACAAAAAAATAAGTCATTTGGGAAATTCACCCATTTATTAAAGTTTTATATTTGTTATTATCAAGATAATTATCAAGGTAGTTTTATCAAGATAGTTATCAAGGTATCTTTATCAAGATGATTAATTATCTATTACAATTATCACTTGGAACCCTGATTTAAATGGATCTCTAATTTATTTAAGAGTAGTATATAAGATTAACCACAGACAATTGTAGTCTGTGGTTAATCTTATACTACTCTTTATTACTTACATTATTCTAGTGATGAACAGTGACAGAGAGGAGATGAATGTCCCTTATCGTGATTATTTATGAACAAGAATGTACGACACATAGACACGACCGTATTCTCTTTGTGTTATCGCTGGGACATTGTAAGAAATGGTTAGTTCGTTAGGCAGGTTTATTTACTAGTTATTTCTTATTACAAAAGTAAAGATTGACCGTCTGATGTTAAGTTTATTTTATAATTGGTTTAGCCACTGTAGGTCTGAAAAAACACTCTTTGTTGATTGTGAATTTGCAAAGCTTTTTCTTAGCGTGTCGATGGCTATCTAAATTGTGTCGGCCCAGAACTGAGCTACTAATTTGGCGCTTTCTGTAGCGTCCAATCAGTTCCTGTAGTGAACAAACAACAGGACACGCAGGACACGATATTAACTGCCATCGTTTGTGGAACAGCACCACATTTTAAATCTCCACCTAAGCAGGTTTTCTTTATAGCAGTGGTTCCCAACCTATGGTCCGCGGACCATCGGTGGTCCGCAAGAGCCTAGAATATGGTCCGCGATAGGTTAAAATGTTATTCGTACTTTTTAACTTGCACAGAAGATCCAAACAATTCTCACTAGATCCATCATAGATCTAGCCAATGGATCTTTCGAGAATGATCGACCTAATTGAACCTGTCAGAGGCAAGGTGCTAATTTTTTTTGAGAATCTACTATCTTATTCCTATTTACGGAAATAGGAATAAGATAGCAGATTCTCGAAAATAGTAATTTTTCGAGCTCACTTCAATCGTTTTTAACCGACTTCAAAAAAGGAGGAGGTTATATATGTTCGTGTGTATGTATTTTTTTTTGTATATTTCCTGGTTTCTCCCCCATTTGCAGACCGATTCTAAAAATTATTTTTTTATTTGAAAGGGTATACTCCTGAGGTAGTTCCATTTAAATTTGGTGAAGATCTGATGCTGATCTTCGGAGCTATACTATGGAACTCTTAAAAATAGACGGCAAATCTGTCGTGATTACTGCAATCGCTTGGATGTTTATTGTTTATACAACATCATGACGTAACATCACGCCTGTATGCTCTGAGGGGGTACGCAGATGTGTACAATACACACAGATTTCGACAGTTGGGTATGTTAAGTTCCATTTATTGGGGATAAGCCCATGACCATTGCATGTATTGTTAATAGTGTAAATAAATTAATGGCGACTTGTTTGGGAACAACTAAAAAACCAGCCAAGTGCGAGTCGGACTCGCACACGAAGGGTTCCGTACCATTGACTATATTTAGTATTTGTTGTTATAGCGGCAACAGAAATACAAGTACCCGGCAATAAATATTGCACATCGACCTTTGGAAAGAGACAATCGGCTAATTTCGGCTTCGTAGAGCGTTATCTCTGTCGCACACTACCTATGTGACGTTTGTCAGTCGTTGTTCATAGATACCGGACTGTTTGTATTTCGTGCGAGAGAGATAGCGCTCTACGAAGCCGAAATTAGCTGATTGTCTCTTTCCAAAGGTCGATGTGCAATATTTATTGCCGGGTACTGTACATCATCTCTGAAAATTTCAACTGTCTAGCTGTCACGGTTCATGAGATACAGCCTGGTGACAGACAGACGGACAGACGGACAGACGGACAGACGGACGGACAGACAGCGAAGTCTTAGTAATAGGGTTCCGTTTTTACCCTTTGGGTACGGAACCCTAAAAATGGAAAAATAAATAAAACTGTCTTGCAAAAAATAAAACGTACTAAAGCTTGACCTTTATTTGATTGATTTAGTGTTTTTGTCACCGGCTTCTGAAGCTAAAGTTATTTTTCTTTTTTTGTGTTTTTTTTTTGTATCCTTCACTTTCTTAATTCAATTTTTGAGTTAAAGATTCACCCCCCTAGATTTAATCCTGTAGGTGTTCATGTTAATCTAAGACCTCATGGTCCCTGGTAACAATGAAGACAACAAAGTAGTCCCCGGTCCTAGAAAGGTTGGGAACCAGTGCTCTTTAGCGACTAACCTGGGTTCGGAGTCTATTTAAAAACTTCTAGGTCAGTCGTGGCAACTCATGTCTAGATGGGAGATTTTCAGCAGGTGGAACGAATGGATTAGTAAGGATGCACTACCTCGCAAAATAATCCGCTTTTTTGACTGCAGGGATTTTAGACAGGTATGTTATGTATGTGCATACAATCTACATATTTCTCTCTAAGTAAAAGCGTAGTGGAGTACAGATGGCAGCCGTTTCGTGTAAAATATTGAAATTCAGCCACATCTGGTGGAACTGCAGCCAATCCCAGTAAAGTTGGGAAAATGTGAAAATGAAAATGTTTTCATCGGTAGCTTCTATGGTCTCATGAAAATTATAGTGTAGTTGAACAAGAAAATTGTTATTTAGTTAAGTTCAGTTATGAAAAACTTGAAGACACGTAAACATAACACATTTCAGCATTGTATCTAGGATAAATGGAGGAGCTCGTGGCTAAATAATAATAGCCACATGAGTGAATCTTCAAGGTTAAGCCGCGATTGCCAAGGTCGATCTGTAGATGGGGACGGAGGAGATTTATTATGTAATGGTGGTCCATTACATAATAAATCTCCTCCGTACCTCGGAAAGTACGTTAAGCCGTTGGTCCCGGCTGTTATTTGTACATGGACGGTGATGGTGATCATGCATCCGGTGACGTGCCGGTTTTAATGCCATTAACATCAAAATAAAACAAAAGAAATATACCTACAAAACTACAATAAAAGTGTGGTTTTTTATCATTTATTGGCAAGCCGAATGTAACAAATTGAAAAATACCGTGTATCAATTCCACTTAAAACTACGAACAACATGTACAACATTCGGGTTGAATCAGAAATTATTACACACAGATTGCTTTCGCTCCGTACACGTAACGGTGCTATTGGACAACTAAAATATTAATAAAAAGCAAAAAGGTTGACTGTCGCTGAAAACCCAATATTGAAATAGTTGAAAGCAATTTTTACAAACAAAGCAAATTTTTGACTTTATTTAAAAATCCGCTACAATGAAGCGGAACTAGGCTGGTCATAATCTATCGTAAGCTCAGTGAGATGTAGGCCAAAATAGTCAATATGTAGAGTCCCAACACAGCTAAAAGCCGTTGTGGCAGACATCGTAGGAGATGACCTCGTGGAGACCAGCTGAACAAAACCAATGACCATACATTAGCCTAGGATTGAATGTGCTCGAAGTCATGAGTCCTTTGCCCAGCAGTGGAACTGATGCAAGACAACATGAGCAGTACACTTAAAGTACTTACGGGATAATATCCGTGGTTTTCTTTAAAACGTTATCGTGGTTTCGTTTGGTTAAATAAAGAAAACCACGGATATTACCCCCGTAAGTACTTTAAGTGTAGTGAAAAACCGTGAAAGTCTTAAACAGTGAACATGAACACTATTTTTTCAATGATCTAATTTGACTTCCACTGGCTCAAACTGATGCCTGCCTGCTAGAACTGCGGCTGCCACAACTCCCAGTCCACGCTTTCCGCATACAAGGTAGATAAAAAGTCTGAAATTGCAAAAAACTTTCCCCCGTCATTTTGTTTGAAAATATTAACTAACTAGCTGACCCGCGCAACTTCGTCTGCGTCACATGAGAGAGAGAGGGTTAGAGAGAGTGGAGTCAACCTTGAAAGATAGACATAATGCTATCGCGGTTTTTTTTAGAACGCTTTAAAACGAACAATTCCCTAATACATGATTGTTGCGCAACTTTAACCGTTTATGCAGCGCCCGCAAAGGAAGCTCTCGAAAGAAATAAATTTTCCTTGTTTTTGCAACATTTATCATTGATGCTCCGCTCATTTTAATTATAGCGTGATGTTAGATAACCTATAGCCATCCTCGATAACTATTCAACACTAAAATTTTTCCTGTAATTAGCGCGTTCAACCAACCAAAATCTCTTTAGCTTTATATATAATATTAGTAAATATATACCTACGTAGATCCAAGTGGGTAACAATTTAATTTCTTCGATATATTTGCATTAATCGCTAAAATAATCTACTTATGTTTTTCCAAAAAAGGGCTTACCTCGACAGCCTTTTTTTTTCGGATGGGAAATCATCAAATGACTCCTCCCGCTCTGGGCGGACCAGCAGGCAGTGTCATACTTTTACTGACTAAACCCATCCATGTTCCTTCATCGCCCTTTGTGTTCCGGGGCCACGGTATCTCTTTAGAACAGTCCCGCAACCCCGGCAGGCATCGGCCCTTGCGGACCCCTTCCTATTGCTGACTCTCTTTGAGGCGCGCGTCGAACACGAACGTGCCGTCGACACGGCCTGTCGTCATGAGACAGACGGACGGCGAGCTAGCCCATAGCCCACCGTCCACAGGCCCGCGCGTACGGTGGCCGGGGGCCACGTGGTGGCCCCGGACGCCCGGGGCGTCTCCCGCGGCGGCCGGGACGTTTAGAGGTTCTCTCCCTCTCACGTTCCGCCACCTCCTTCATCCTTAGACACTCGATGACAGTCATACTCCAGCTAGGTCGAAAGTTCTCATCAAAGGTGCAAGAAATTAGCCCAAACACGATTTTTCAATTATAAATGGGACCAACTTTGAGATGTACCTACGCTTTTTACAAACAAAAGGACCATGTACGGACTTCTCTGTAAAAGTTATCCGTGGTCATATATAAAAAAAATACGCGTCGAATTGAGAACTGCCTTCTTTTTGTTTCGTCGGTTAAAAAACCAATCTTGAGGCAATTTACACGTTTGCGGCGGCGACCTCTCGCGCCCGGCCCTGGTGCAAGCCATGGTCCGGAGCGAGACGGAATGGGACGCCGTCACCTCCTTCTGCGAAGCAGTAATGCTAGAGAAGGAGGTGGCGGAACGTGAGAGGGAGAGAACCTCTCAACGTCCCGGCCGCCGCGGCAGACGCCCCGGGCTTCCGGGGCAACCACGTGGCCCCCGGCCACCGTAGGCGCGGGCCTGTGGACGGTGGGCTATGGGCTAGCTCGCCGTCCGTCCGTCTCATGACGACAGGCCGTGTCGACGGCGCGTTCGTGTTCCACGCGCGCCTAAAAGAAAGTCAGCAAAAAGGAAGGGCCGATCCGCAAGGACCGATGTCTGCCGGGGTTGCGGGACTGTTCGAAAGAGATTCCGTGGCCCCGGAACAAAAGGGCGATGAAGGAACATGGCTGGGTTTTAGTCAGTAAAAGTCTGAGACTCCCTCTTGCTCCGCCCAGAGCAGGAGGAGTCATTTGATGATTTCCATCCGAAAAAAAAAAAACAAAAAATAGGCAACTGACACGGGCGAGGGTCATTCAATTCAGAAAATGGAGTGAAATAAACAACGCCGTCTCGATAGACGGCGTTGTTTATTTCACTCCATTTTCTGAGCAGTTTAACATTTTGGTCGATACCAAAATGTTAAACTGCTAAAGTATATTACCTATGCTATAATTTTTTTTTTAAAGCTGGTCAGTTGATTTAAAAGTTATAACTGTGGTGAGCACATTTTTAGTCATTGGTATCATTTTAGTTCAACAGATGTCGCTGCATGTATGCATCTTACATTTGATGATTAGTTCTTCTTGAAAACTTTAAGTTCATATATCTTTTGATAGAATTAACCGATTTCAATGAAACAAACACTAAATCATACCCCAAGTTACACACAATTTTTATGTATAAACATTGTCAGCGTTGAATTCGTAGATTTTACGTGATGTGCGCACAAACAAACAGACAAACAGACAAACAGACAAAAATTTCAAAAATGATGGAAATGGGTTCTGTTACTTATCTTTTCACACGCTGGCTATTTTTTGTTTCAATTTCTTCAATGTACAAAAATGACTTTTCTACAGATTTATTATATGTATAGATTTTTGTTTTCAAACAAAATGTATGGGAAAAGATTTTTGCAATTTCAGACTTTTTTAGTACTCCAACCTGGGTTGGTCCGGTTTTTGATCAGTAAACAGAATCGATTGGCATCAAAAAAATGTTTTGTGTAAAATTGCCGTTTTCTTGGTAACTGTACATTTTTTCGAAAATCTGTGAATGGGTGTCAAAAATTCACGAAAAATTATGGATCATCTCTTAAGACCATTTTCGTGTAGCTGCAACGGATAAGGTAGCTCCCCTTATCGTTTATCCTAATCCACCCTGCATAGTCTAACACAATCACCAGTAATTGTCACAACAGCGTACAAATAAGCAACCAAATGTTGCAGATAATTATCCGCAAATCGACACGTTTTTTTTGTATTTTGCCACATTTTCTTAGATTTGGTACAATTTCCTGGCACAAAGAAGCAATCATGTCAGTAACAAGAAGAACTCATTACTGTTGTTTGCTGAATCCGCAATTTAGCAGAATAATAGAGAGATGTTAATCACTCCGATTTATTAATCAAGAGGGATTTTCTCATGGCGCCTCACGAAATTGTAGGAAGGTGGGATTAAGAGGGGAATAAATATTTGCTTCTTTATCTGAGTATTTGTTTCGATTCTTGGTTTAATAGACCGTTTTATTAAAAGTCATCATAACATAATCCACGAAGGTTTAGGTAAAAGTGTACGTAATAGTACCTACACCCACATTTGGCCAGTTAAATGTTTAAGATATATGTTATAGCGGGCGAGCTTATTGCTTAAAAGTCATAAAATCATCTTCGACAGACCACTGACTTGTAGTAACTTTGTGGACATTTTTACGGCTGATGACTGATGACTGGACGGTGGTATAAAAGGTTTTGGGAGTATGAAGAACAGGGTGTAAAGCTCTTCATCCCCCGTAGAAAAGGGAGGATCCTCCGACCAGACGGGTGTTATGGCTGGTGGGCAACAGCCCGACAGTTGTTGTCGGGTTCTTGTATACAGTTTTATGTCGCTTAGTCTTATGTAGGAATTCTCACGTGTTTCGCCGTTAGTTCATCGTTCGTGTCATTGATGGCGTTGTAGTATGTTTAGTTCTACGTTTCTTTGTAGTGCCGCTACAGGGTGTAAAAGTACCCATAACAAAGCCGAAAGGCACTTTTTTTCCTGCCATTGCGATCAACTTTTTGTTCTAGACCACAATAAGCCGCTACGAAGATAAGGGAGTCCCAAAGTTCGGCTTATTCCACAAATCCCCCCTAAGAAAATCCCCCTCATGGGGGAAAACTGGACTTTAATGTAATAAATAATCCAGAAAGTCCCCTTTTCATTTTGAGTTATTCCACTTTATCAGGAATAAGCCCAAAGTTCGGTTCCAACTTTTTTTTAAATACAAGATTTTAATGTTATATTGCTTTACTTTAAATACCTCCACGACCTTTATTATTCAATGCATCCAGTGCGTTACAATGAGTCCTACGGTAAACAGTGATTTTTCACCTAAAAAAAAAAGCCGTTTCCCAGTAATAATTTTTGCATAGAGTATCAAACTAAGTAATAGTTTGATGCACTGAATGCTTGGTTTGACGGCTTCGTGAATGCTCGTTTACACCCTGTATGTATAAAAAAGCCGTGGCAAAGCATAGGATATTTTTCTCATCAGGAGCAAGCGTTTGTTCTGATAGGGAAAGTAAGGTTGCCCGTCCATCTTGCTGACTAATCTGGAGTTAATGGTTTGAAAAAACTCATACTTAATTAGAGCGAGCCATACGTATAATGCGGTTGGCCAGGGCGTCGACATCGATATGTTCAGTACTAGCATCTCAAAATTAAAAAGGACTCTTTGCAATTTATTTTTTGATAGCGTAAACTAAGTGAATGCAATTTGCGCTGTTTGAAACTCATGTTTACAAACACTGTTTGCCTTCTTAAATATTTTTGTTTTTGTTACTAAGCTCTTTTTTTCAGTGACAGACTGACGTTGTGTGAGTGTGCAAACATTGAGGTGGTGGAGGAATACAGGTACTTGGGTTTAGTCATAGACAACAGCTTCTCATGGAAAACTCACATTATACAACTATGTGACAAACTCAGGTCAGTACTTGTGAAATTTTACCACCTTAGTTTTGTGCTGGACAGGGCAACGTTGTACATTGTTTACTATGCATTGGTGGACTCACTGCTTTCTTATGGGCTGGCGTGCTATGGCAATACATTCAAAACATATTTAGATAAAATAAAAAAACTGCAAATCAGATTCATGAAAATTTTAGTAGATAAAAAGACAAGAAACCGGTGTAAAAGTAGTGATTATGAAGACTTATTTTTGGAATGTAAAATGCTGCCGGTTCATGAGAGGGTAGTGCTGTCAGTAGCTTTAGAACAATATTGTAGCAATGAGTTTAAAAACCAGGTGATACACACAAGATCACAAAGGAACAATAACACGAAAAGATTTGTAGTGCCCACTTGTAATAATTATTATGGTAGAAGATGTAGAAAGTTTGTAGTCCCAACTATTTTTAATGACCTTCCAGCCGATATATTATATAACGCTTGTATCACTAAAACCTCCTTTAAAAACAAATTAAATAAGTACCTATATAATATCTTCTGTAAAAGCCTCGCTAGTAGAGAATAGAACAATGTTAACACTCCTGTTTTTGTTATTTTAAGGTATATTTTATTTTTTACTTTGTTTACTGTTTGTGGAAAAGTGTCACTATTAAAATGTTAATAAGTTAATGTAAAGGAAAAAGGAGCTACGTCTGCCAACAAACTGCTTTGCAGTTTGGCGGGGGTAATTATGTACCAGTCATTGTATATTTTTGTGAATAAACACTTTTTTTTTTTCATCTGTGAAAACTTTTAATTGGCCTTAATTTTGTTACTCATAATCATGTGTAAATTTTTAGCTGTAAGTTTTCCTAAAACTGTAAAATAAAATATAATAAAATAAAAATCCAACACTCAGTGAGCAAGGGTTGATCAATGCTCGATCCTTCAAATAAAAAGGTTTTTGCCCTGAAGTGGGATTTGCTGATATTGTTGTGTGTGTGTGTTTGAAATAAATAAACTAAAAAAATACTGCGCCGATGTCAAAAATTCTTTCACCATTAGAAAGCTACATTCACCTTGAGTATCATAGGCTATATTTTATCCCCGTACTCCCACGGGGACGGGAACTACGCGGGTGAAACCGCGTGTATCCGCTTGTAGATAATAAATTGAGAGGCCACGTCAAAATGATTTTAAATTCGCGCGCAGATGACACGGCTCCTGACACCTTACCACCGTACCTATCAGATAATGCTGAATTATGTAAGTGTCTAAATTCACGGAACCGGTCCAATGGGATATTATTGAGAAAATATCATAAATCTCGTTCCATTCAACTTTAATCTTTGTAAAAGTACCGAAATTGGATTGTTTATTTAATTTTATCGTATTTTCGAGTATATAGAGGAGTATAGAGGTTGGTCCTTGGATGGGTGACCACCCCTTACATACCGAGTTTTCTTTGTGCCTCGGAAAGCACGTTAAAGCTTGTAAAGGGCCGACACCACACATTACTCGTGCTGGCCGGGTCAGCAAACCTCAAGCGGTCTTCGAATAAACCACCTATCTTTATAGGTAATAGGCAACAGGCAATAGGCTAAACTCACTAGCTGTTGATCCCGGCGTTATAGGCAATCAGTGACTCGAAAGTCTAACAACCAGTCTTACCACATTATCCATCCATCTTATCCACATTCTTGTCACATGCTCCTAATTAAACTTGTTTGGTGTTTGTTTACTACTTTATAAGAAGCAATCAAAACTCGTTTCAACAACTTTCTCAAAGAAAACAGTGGCTTACAGGCACTAGCCATGAATAAAACACGAAAGTAATCTAAGCGACATTACTTAAAGCATAAAACAGATAGCTATCTTGGTACCCTAAACTTAATGACTTTATTTCGGAATCCCGGTCATAACTGCCACAATAACCTGTAATCCGAATTTCCCGTTATTTTATCCTGAAAATTATTCGGATATCGCCTGGTCGAACACACAGGTAATCCGATCTCTACAGCGAGTTATGAAATCAAATTTAATAATATCTAACATGAGATATTTCCTGTATTACATTCTGGCGACAAAATATTTGGGATCGCTGAAATTAAAATTGGTCGGGTGGAAGTTCACAGTTCGAGGAATTTTGATTATCGGATTTTAAAAACATAAAAGAGATAACGTTGGAAATATGCACGGGTTCTGGTCAAAGCTGTAAATACCCAGGGGTATCGTATTACTCTTTCTGTATTTATAATCGTTACATGCTCCAATGTAATTGGCAACAGTAAGTAGGTACCAAAAAACCGGCCAAGTGCGAGTCGGACTCGCACACGAAGGGTTCCGTACCATTGACTATATTTAGTATTTGTTGTTATAGCGGCAACAGAAATACATCATTTGTGAAAATTTCAACTGTCTAGCTGTCACGGTTCATGAGATACAGCCTGGTGACAGACAGACGGACAGACGGACAGACAGACGGACAGACAGCGAAGTCTTAGTAATAGGGTTCCGTTTTTACCCTTTGGGTACGGAACCCTAAAAAGAAACACAGGACAATTTAATATTATACAGAATGACCTTTTTATCGACATTTTTAATTTTTTCTTTGTTCTAATATGAAAAGTTTCCTTGAAATTTATAGCGTTTTTTGATGATAGATCAATTTTTTTCTAATATTTGTTTTGGAAAGTGATAAAAAATAAAATGCTACAGGGATCGTACCGCACTCGAATGACCATGATAAGAGGGCGTTATTGTTAAACATTCCTTTAATAACATAACATCAAGCCTGTAATCCTCGGTGTAAATGGTTAGGCAGAGGTGTACCTAATATGTAGTACACTCACATTTTGGCAGTCATGTATAGGTCGTGTAATAGAACGAGAGAGGGCGAGCGTATTGCCATCAAAAGGGCACATATCCAGACTCCGTGGCTGCTACTGAGAAATTCCTGATGGAAAAACCAAATAACACTTTTCCCGACCCGGGAACCCAGGACCTTATGCTAAGCAGTCGCAATTGCGACCACTAGACCAGACAGGCGTATAATAATCTCATCATCAGCCTATTAATGGTCCTACTGTTGGGACACAGGCCTCCTCTATCTATGAGAGGGAATGGGCTATAATAATCCACCACGTGGGCCCAGTGCGGGTTGGTAGATGTCACATGTCTTCGAATTTTGTGGTTCTAGGACATGCCGGTTTCCTCACGATGTTTTCCTTTACCGTTTTTAGAGCAGCGGTGATGAAATAAATTACACAAAGTAATGCGCTTGACTGGGTTCGAACCCACAACTCACTGTTCGTGAGTCGCGGCTGCCACCACTGGGCCACCGCTGCACTCAATAATAATCTATTTAAATTATATTGAAAAAACAAGATAGCCTTGTTAGTTTCCATTAAGGCCGCGTATACCTAAATGTACAACTAGGAAAATCTGTCAATACATTTATGTCTATTTGCAATCGTTGTAGAAATACGAAACACACTCAGTTTACTTAACAGTTAATGTCGTTGTCCCCAGCGTTCAGTGTTCGTCGTTGAACAAGCGCTGCCACGGAAACTGAGCAGCTGGCGTCGCAAGCGGCGTCTGTGGCGCGTCCACGTCTACTCCATGATCGGGTGCGTGCGCTGTGACAGCTGACATGAGCTGAATGACGTCATGTCTACCAAAAAACACTCACCGCAACCCAGTGAGTACCGAATCTTTATTATTATTCATTTATTTATTCAGGTACACACATATTTTTTAAATTTATTTATTGGCCTATCTACAATTGTTACACTGTTTATTCTAATAATACAAGCAATATAATACAAGCATAGTGTACAGTATGATGCGATAGACACAGCATGTTGGTGCCATTATTATTAGAGTTTTACCGTGCACCAAAATCATCGACTACATAATTTAGATAATAGGGTAGATGACAAAAAAAAACTAATTAGCGCGTCAGATAGATTTCCAAAAAATATTGGATACGTATTTCTTTTTTTTTCACATAAACAAAAAATGAAGACGTTACACTGCGTCGACTCGTGTGACTTCACATTTGAGTACATTTTTTACTGGAAAGTGACGTCCCAAGCCGGGGACTCAAGATCTTTGACGCGTTTTATCTTCGTCAATTTTTAATAATTTGATAAAACAAAAAACACGTATCCAATATTTTTCGATAATCTAACCGAGTGCAGAATACAGCGCACCACACACACAGATACACAGCACACACACAGTACACAGCATATGTTAATCTCAAATGCGATTTGGCTGATCACGTGAGTTACATGCATAAGTGTACAAGAATGGACGTGGCTGCCGTAGCTGCCCCAGAAAGAGGTGGCAAGATGACCTGGACGCGCATTGCGATGACTGGTCTGAGGTGGCGCACAAAAAGAGGACCGGAAAGCTAAGAGGGGATGCCTTTGTCCAGCAGTGGGACATTCATGGCTATAAAAGAAAAAATGTAAATGTACATAATTATAAACTATCAATTTTTACCCATGAGGGTAGGCCGGAACTGAAGGACACTGCCTGTTACGATCGTATATCCATGTATGGTCCTTTTGTTTCGTCAACCTTTTTAGACACAGCATAAGGGCCTGAGCAGGCGACAGACTTTTTGTGCGATCGAGTCTGTGGCGCACAAAATGTCTGCATGGCATACAAAAAGTCCGTCGCGGATTTTACGCAGACTTAACGCACACGACACACATCTTCATCGTACGTTACGTCCCCCAGTAAAGAGTGCAGATTGCATACAAAAGAGTGCGCCGTCTGCGTTAGCACGCTTTGAAGCAAAAGTTCTATTTTTTTCGCGCACTTTTGTGCAGCGTGGTGCAGCGTGATCTGACAAAATGACACGGATTTTTTTTTGCGCCGGACTTTTTGCGCGTCGTATGCATATAATTGCTTAAAAGTGCGTCACGGATAGTCTGTCGTCTGCGCAGGGCATAAATTAGTATAATCAGTCTGTAACGTTCGTACTGGTGGATGTCATATGATGTTTTGGATTCGTGATTCTAGGATAATTATGGTGTTCCATTCGCCACGATTTTTGGAACGTTTGTTTTCTGAATACATTATTACATAGGAAGTGCCTCCGCAGCCGGCGCGGGTTTCCAAAATGTATGTGATTGGGAGCCGGCAGTACACATGGGTATGTTGGTAGCATTGCATCAAGTGTCCGTCAATGCCAAAATAAGTCGCCATAAAAAAAGGGAGGGAGTTTGTAGTTTTTAGTAAAGAATTTATACCATGGCTTGCTTGAGTCTTGCTAGCTGGCGTGAGGAGCGTAGGCCGAAGGCCGGCGGAGCGACGACGATATTCGTGATAGAAAGTGGGTGTGTAATGTAAAATGCGACCGTAGTGAGCGCGCCTCACGTAGTCATGAAAAATGATGATCCGGAAAAAAAAAATGGAACTTTAGATTATGGAAAAAAAAAGTTAGGAAACACAATAGAGAACCTAATAAGATAGTTTATCATGACGTAAATTAAATAACAAGTGCGGAGGTTAATGTCATAGACAATATCTTTAAAAAATACTAGATTAATCGTTAATTAGTGCGATTGATTTTAGTTGAATCAAAATTAGGTAAGTAAAACAGTAGTTGAGCCGACCAATATGCGTTATGACCTACGCCGGCCGCCAATTCGGCAGTAGGCACCGGCTACCGAATCGGCTACGGAGGTACTACATATTACATATTTTTGTGTGTTAAAAGTATTTATCACTATGTATTTATTTATTATATGACTGGCATCTTCTTTATTTATGACACAATCCTGCTCTTGGCTGTCAATAAAATGAAAAAAATCTCGGTGGCTCTTTGAAAATTTGACATTGAATTGACAACTCCTCGGAGTGAAATACAAATAAATAATTTTAAGATAAATAATAAAAGAAACCGTTATAATGTTAAAGTGCAAAACACAGGGTGGGAAGGGAAATGAAGGTATGTTTATAGAAAGAGATCCGAATCGTATAGTTGCTGCGGGCTTGACTACAAGGCAACCTAACGTGCATGTTGCCGAACATCTCAAACAATACCTGCTTCAAGATGAAGTAGACGCACTTATTAATGATGCCATCATACCAGAAACGATAAGACCATCGAAACTACGAATGGTAAGCAAAATCAGTGTCGCTGAACTCATCAATCCACCTGCGAAAACGAAATTTCAAACACTCGTTGATGATTTGAAAGAAACCTGTTACAGTTCCTATTGGAAAAAACAAGTGGGAAGAACACACGATCAAAGGCCGCTCCTACCTCCAGGTTTTGACATTGATAATGAAACTTTTGGTATAAAAACCGTACCTACCGAAAATGCCTACAATCTGATAATGCAAAGGTATGCTCCTTTAACAAAAACCTCGCCAAAACTAGACCCTGGATACCAACTTGATCGCAAGTACTGCAGACCCGCATACAATCCAGAACAAATTTTCGGTATCGTCAAAAAACCTAACACTAGCGGTGTTTATGCGAAATGTTGTTTTTCTGATGACAAAATAAAGTTAGGAACTGCTTCTTATAGTGTTATAAATTCTTTGGAAGTTGATATCAAAGCTGAGAAGGTTCCGCTGTTAGGTAAGTTTGTAACACCAAACGACAGTATTAAACGAGTTCCTGAAGGCTATGCATTTGGGAAATTAAAACCTAAAGACAACGTCACTAACTGTCTTACAAGAAGCGGAATCAATCCAGATAAAGAATTATTTTTAAAATGTCTCGGTCACTTAAATACGTTGCGAAAATGTTTGTCTAAACTATTTGACGATCAGTTTTTTAGACAGTCTTACTTGCATTTTAAATACTTGGATAAAGCCAACACAGGATGGCTACCCAAAGAAGTAATTTATAATTTCTGTAGAACTAAGCATGTCAGAGTAAATCCAACTCTAATAGAACCTCTTTTGGAAATGTGGCGTAGCTTCGACGGTTCTCATATAAAATATAGCATATTTGTTGATACTATAAATTATACGAAGCCAATATCTGACTTACCTAAACTACCAAATATAGCAATGGAAAGCCTTGACTATTCTACGACTTATAATGATATGGCAAGACCCGATCAAGAAGTAGATACAAGAGCAATGGCAGGGTTACCTTCAGGGAGATATATTGAGAAAGACGAAGTGCCGACACCAGATGGTTTATGTAAAGCTGATCGTATTTACCTTCCGCAAGAATCCGATGTAAGATGTTGTATAACTCCATCAAATTTTACACATTTTGGCATTTCGCATCGCGACATGTATGCTAAGCGGTCCCCAGAGGTAGTGAGGAGAGTATTTGAGGCAGCTGGAGAACATTTTACTGACCAAACGTTCAGTGAACTTTGGGATGAGGCGAAGAAATATCATTCTCAAGGCTGGGTGTCTTTTGCAACGTTTAGAAAAGCTTTGGAGAAGTGAACTGTTCGGTATGGTAGAACTTAAAACTTATATCTATGGTAATAGTGTTATTTTTAAGTTGTAGTTTTTTGTTTTAAGTTTCATTGGTTTTCTTTTAGGATTTAATGGTTTCGATTTAAGTTTTAATTGTTTCATTTTGTGTTTCATTTTATTTTAAGCTTTAGTTTATTATTTTTGTTTGTAAGTTTAATTTCTGTTGTAAGTTTTTCTTCTAGTTTATGTATGTTCTTGTTTTAGTCGTTTTTTTAAAATAAATGTGAAGATTCATATTATTCTGTTTATTTTCTCGTTGATTATGTTCTGGAGATATTCTTATTTTATCTATACTAATTATTATTATTATACTATATAAAGCTCGATTACCACTGACTGACTGACTCACTCACTGACAGAATTGTTCTCCCAGATGGTGGATGAGGAGGTGGGTATATTTTGACAGATTCGTTAACAAGTAACTCCCGCGAGTATGGGAAAAGTGCCAAACCTCCCCTTTTCGCCCCCCTTCCTCCCCCTCCCTATCGTATCTCGGAAACAAAGAGACTTGGAACATTTTTTTTTCAGATTCGTATAGAGGAGGCTTGGAAAAGTAAAAACCAGTTTTCAAAATTGACCCCTTTTCCCCACTTCTCCCCCCTTTAGGCGGATCTCGGAAGTTGAGAGACTTGGAACATTTTTTTTTTCAGATTCGTAAGAAGGGGCCTAGAGTTAGTCAAAATCATTTTTCAAAACTCCCCACTCTCCCCCCGCTTCACCCCTCCCCCCATCGTATCTCGGAAACTAGGACACGTAGCGGCTTTTTGATTTTTACTATAAATTATTATTGAGGAGTGTTTAAATTTCTATACGAAGGGTGTCCTCCCCTCCCCAACCTCCCCTAAAAATAAAAGGGCTATAACTTCGTAACGGTCAGAGATAGCCATTGGGTGTTTGAACAAATATTATAGTTGGCGCCGAAACCTGTCTGGTGGTAGGTAGGTCCTGAGTGGAGCGAACCTGCGAGACCGAGTGGAGCGAAGGGGTGAGGTGGCGAGCGAAGCGAGCCGGCGACCTCCTTAGCGTAACGAAGGTTGAGTGGGTGAAGCATAACTCAGCTTTTAACGTTTCTAATGAATTCTTTTTTTTATTAAATTAGGTTTTAGAATGTTTTAGGGGTTCTTAAGGGTTTTCATACTGATTTAGGGGTAGTTGTAACGGATTTTCCAATTATTTTAAGGATTCCTATGGATTCTCAAAATTTTATGATGGTAAGGAATACTTCTCAAGAACACGACAACACGCGAGCTGCGCGCAGCTCGCGCACCCACGCAAATACTAGTTATACTATATAAAGCTCGATTACCACTGACTGACTGACTCACTCACTGACAGAATTGTTCTCCCAGATGGTGGATGGGGAGGTGGGTATATTTTGACAGATTCGTAAACAAGTGACTCTCGCGAGTATGAGAAAAGTGCCAAACTTCCCCTTTTCGCCCCCCTTCTCACCCCCCCCTATCGTATCTCGGAAACCAAGGGATTTGGAACGTTTTTTTTTTCAGATTCGTATAGAGGAGGCTCGGGAAAGTAAAAACCAGTTTTCAAAATTGCCCCCCTTGCCCCCCTTTTCACCCCCTTTAGGCGGATCTCGGAAATTGAAAGACTTGGAACATTTTTTTTTTCAGATTCATATAAAGGGGCAACGCGTTAGTCAAGATCAGTTTTCAAAACTCCCCACTCTCCCCCCCTTCACCCCTCCCCCCATCGTATCTCGGAAACCAGGACAAGTAGCGGCTTTTTGATTTTTACTATAAATTATTATTGAGGAGCGTTTAAATTTGTATACGGAGGGTATCCTCACCTCCCCAACCTCCCCTAAAATTGAAAGGGCTGTAACTTCGTAACGGTTAGAGATAGTCATTGGGTGTTTGAACAAATATTATAGTAGGCGACGAAACCTGTCCGGTGGTGGCAGGTTCTGAGTAGAGCGAACCTGCGAGACCGAGTGGAGCGAAGGGGAGGTGGCGAGCGAAGCGAGCCGGCGACCTCCGCAGCGTAACGAAGGTTGAGTGGGTGAAGCGTAACTCAGGGGCGACGACAAGCAACTTTAGGGTTATGTTTTTTATAATGGGTCTCAGTTTTTAAGTAAGGTTTTTTACTTGTTTTTATTAGGTTTTTTTATATTAATTTTATAATGTTTTAGGGGTTCTTAAGGGTTTTCATAGTAATTTAGGGGTAGTTGTAACGGATTTTCCAATTATTTTAAAGATTTCTATGGATTCTTAAAATTTTATGAGGGTAAGGAATACTTCTCAAGAACACGACGACACGCGAGCTGCGCGCAGCTCGCGCACCCAAGCAAATACTAGTTATATTATATAAAGCTCAATTACCACTGACTCACTCACTGACAGAATTGTTCTCCCAGATGGTGGATGGGGAGGTGGGTATATTTTGACAGATTCGTAAACAACTAACTCTAAATAGTTTGGGAAAAGTACCAAACCTCCCCTTTTCGCCCCCCTTCTCACCCCCCCTATTGTATCTCGGAAACCTAGGAATATGGAACGTTTTTTTTTTCAGATTCGTATAGAGGAGGCTCGGGAAAGTAATAACCAGTTTTCAAAGTTGCCCCCCTTGCCACCCTTTTCACCCCCTTTAGGCGGATCTCAGAAATTCAGAGACTTGGAACATTTTTTTTTTCAGATTCGTGTAAAGGGGCAACGCGTTAGTCAAAATCATTTTTCAAAACTCCCCACTCTCCCCCCCTTCACCCCTCCCCCTATCGTATCTCGGAAACTAGGACACGTAGCGGCTTTTTGATTTTTACTATAAATTATTAATGAGGAGCGTTTAAATTTGTAAACGGAGGGTATCCTCCCCTCCCCAACCTCCCCTAAAATTGAAAGGGCTGTTACTTCGTAACGGTTAGAGATAGCCATTGGCTGTTTGAACAAATATTATAGTAGGCGTCGAAACCTGTCCGGTGGTGGTAGGTTCTGAGTGGAGCGAACCTGCGAGACCGAGTGGAGCGAAGGGGGGAGGTGGCGAGCGAAGCGAGCCGGCGACCTCCGCAGCGTAACGAAGGTTGAGTGGGTGAAGCGTAACTCAGCTTTTAACGATTCTAATGAATTCTCATTTTTTTATTGATTTAGTTTTTAGAATGTTTTAGGGGTTCTTAAGGGTTTTCATACTGATTTAGGGGTAGTTGTAACGGATTTTCCAATTATTTTAAGGATTCTTATGGATTCTCAAAATTTATAAGGGTATGGAATACGTCTTAAGAACACGACGACACGCGAGCTGCGCGCAGCTCGCGCACCCAAGCAAATACTAGTAATATTATAAAGCTGCAGTGTTTGTTTGTTTGAACGCGCTAATCTCTGGAACTACTGGTCCGATTTGAATGATTCTTTCAGTGTTGGGTAGTCCATTTATCGAGGAAGGCTATAGGCTATATAACATCACGCTGCGACCAAAAGAAGCGGAGCAAAATATTGCAAAAACGGGGAAAATGTATTCCTTTTGTGAGCTGTTTCTCTTTTATGTGACGCAGACGAAGTTGCGTGGGTCAGCTAGTTCAGGATATGACAACGTGGTACCGGTACTTAAAGAAATAATATTTGAGTGAGACTGACAAATTGTGAACGTTACTTGAAAACTTTGTGGTCTACTATTAGCTGAGCCCCGCTGTTTCACCTGTCATTTCTGACTTTTCGTCTTTTTGCAAGATGTTAAATATAGCCTAGTATACCTTCCTCAACTCAAGAACTGGGCAACCAAATAAATACCTAAATAAATAAATAAAATAGTTTATTGTCACAAAGAAACATACATTAGTATACACTGATTAACAAAATGCTAACTGAATAGACTCGGTGGGACTTTGTAATAAAAGTAGTGGACTGTATATATATAGGTGTAATACCAAAATTAACATTAATTCAACATGTGAAGACCGTACAAAGAAATGCCCGGAGTGGTCGACGTCTGTGAGCTCAGTGAGTGGAAGGCCGCGCAGCGGCGCTCGCGTAGCCGGGTTCGGTACGCCGCGCCCCGCGCCCTCCCCGCGGTTGTCCACGCATATGTGAGGCGCCGACATATTCCCCGGGTTGAAGAGAAGTCTTCAATCTTCGACTGGTAGGGGGCAGATGCAGTTGAAAGCACGGCGAATGGTGCCCCGCTTCGTCTTCATCTCAGCCACTCTCGTGACCCCGTCTACGCCGGGATAGGTCTTCGTGACCCGACCCAGGGACCAGAGCAGAGGTGGCGTCGTCTTGTCCTTGATCAGGACTAATGACCCCGGCTTCACTTCACCTCTGGAATCAAACCACTTCGATTTCGCCTGCAGCAGAGAGGTATATTCATTATGAAATCGTCCCCAGAAATGTTGCCTGATGAGCTGAATCCGCTTCCAACGATCCAGCCGCGTGATGTTGGCTTCAGTCAACTGAGGATATGGTACTGATAAGAATGGCCGTCCAATTAGGAAGTGAAAGGGAGTAAGCGCCGATAAATCGTTAGGGTCAGAAGAAAGAGGAGTAAGAGGGCGTGAGTTCAACACCGCCTCTATGTGAGTGAGACAGGTAGCCATCTCCTCGAAAGTGAAGTGAGTAAGATGCAGTAACCGTTTTAAATGATGCTTGCATGATTTTACAGCAGCTTCAGCCAATGAATTAAAATGAGGGCTATAAGCAGGCGTGAAATTGAATTCAATGTCTTCCTGCGCCATTTCAGATGCAACATTTGATGATTGCAAGAACCTACGACGGGGACACTAACTATGCTGCAGAAGTCTGTTTAAAGATATTGTGAGCCCTGCCGCACAGACTAGGATAACCTGTATCTTAAGAGACAGTGTTCCGTATGGCAGTTCCGGAGATTATCGCGCTCAAACTCACAACAAACCCTTCGGCTTTATTATAAAAGTATAAACTAGCTGTTGCCCGCGACCTTCGTCTGAGTGAAATTATTATATTTGAATCGAATTTTGTTAACAATTTCAAGGGTTTCAATATTTGCATCGAGTCCTACACCAGCTAGCTGCCTGTAAAGGTCCCGTCAAAATCGGTCCAGCTGCAGAGCTTTAGCCGGAATAAAAACTCAGACAGACAGACAAAAAAATGTCATAAGAACCGTATCTACTTTTATAATGCATTCAGCAAAAAAACTGTTACTTTGAAATTATAAACAAACCAAAAGGCTTGGAAGATTTTTGTATAAAGCCTGGCTGGCCTTACTTCCGCCATTTTAATATTGTTACGAGCTGGGTATGGGATAAATTAATTACTACCGATTAAACACTTGGATAACTTTAATTAATCACAAAACACTTAAAACACAATCACTTATACAGTAGTGATCACTATTCACTTAGATATCGCACTTCTAGTTCACCTCGATTCGCCTGGTACTGTAGCCAAAATAAGACTGACTGCTCCCGCAAATACGTCGACTATTTATATGCCGACCGAACTTTTGAGAAAGATCCATAACTTCCCAGAATCTTCCAGGCAATTCATACTAGGTCATTGTCCTTCCGAGAAACTTCCACAACTTTTGTACAAAGGAAAGAAATAGGTACTTTATGCCCTGGGCGTACGGTCGAAATTACAATGACAACTTCCTGATGTATTTTATAGGTAGTTTGCGAATTTGTACCTACATCATTCGATACATACCTACTACTACCTACCTACTTAGTTGTAGGTACCTACTATTAGAAGCTACTTGTATTGTAGGTATGGGTACGACGTAACACTGCCCCCTCCTTAGACATGCTCGTCCCGAGCATCATTAGGCCCGTAGTATCGCGCCAATCGGTCTACATGGACAATCTTAGGCGCACCTCGTGGACCCTTCTGTATTCGGTAGGTGACATCGTTGATCCTAGTCACGACTCGGTATGGTCCATCCCAGTTTGCTTGTAATTTCGGAGACTTCCCTTTGCTCCGTACTGGGTTATGCAACCACACCAGTGAACTCTCGTCGAAACCCCTACTATTTGCCTTCCGGTCATAACGGGTCTTCATCCTCTCGGACATCTGTTGGCCGGATTGTCTAATATGCTCATAAACATCATTCAACTTGTTACGCAAGTCATTTGCGTAATCTGTTACACTGCGTGGAGCATCAGGGGGAGTTCCAGTGATTAAATCTGCAGGCAACCGTAATTCCCTTCCAAAGTTCGCGAAGGCGGGCGTCACAGCCGTACTTTCGTGGACTGCGCTGCGGTAGGACAGAAGAAACGGCTGTATGTGCTTGTCCCAATCCTTTTGTCTGCTTTCCACGACTTTTGCCAGATATCTTTCCAACGTTTGGTTGAATCGTTCCACCATTCCATCAGATTGTGGGTGATAAGAGGTGGTTCTGGTTTTGTGGGTACCCATTAATCGACAAGTCTCCTGAAATACTTGCGACTCGAAATTCCTTCCTTGATCGCTGTGTATTTCTAAGGGTACTCCAAAACGACAGAAGACTTCCTGAACCAATTTATCAGCGACAGTTGTAGCTTCTTGATTAGGTATGACGAAGACTTCTGGCCACTTTGTGAAGTAATCCATGACCACCAAGAAGTACTTGTTTCCGCTCTCACTTTCTGGAAATGGTCCCGCAACGTCTAGTGCTATCCGTTCCCAAGGGGCTCCAACGTTGTACACTTTTAATGCTCCTCTGCTGCGTGTTTGGGGTCCTTTCACGGCCACACAACTGGTACATTTGCGACACCAGTCCTCCACATCATCTCGACAGTGGATCCAGTAAAAGCGTTCTCGAATTTTTAGTAAAGTCCTTTTTACCCCCATATGTCCTCCCGAACATCCATCATGGTACAGCCGTAAAATATCCGGTACCTTAGCTTTAGGGACAACCATTTGTAGATGACAGCTGTCCCCTCGAGCGTTTTCCCATTTACGGCACAAGACTCCATCCTGGATCACCAAGCTGTTCCATTGCGCCCAATAACTCTTCGTGATGGAACTCATCGCAGCCACATCACTCCACTTGGGTTTAGGAGCACCAGCTTTGATCCACTCGAAGATCGGTTTGATGTCCGAGTCATTTTGCTGAGCCTGCTGTAGGGTTTCTTTCCATTCATCGCTGAGATCCATTCTAAGCATCCTCACGGGCACTACTTCCTTAGTCTCTTGCCTGGCACAGTGCTTACAGTCTTCGGGACAAGGTCTTCTCGACAAGGCGTCTGCGTTACCGTGAGTTCTTCCACTGCGATGTTCAGTTACGAAGTCAAACTCTTGCAATAGCTCAATCCATCTCGCCACTTGCCCCTCTGGATTCTTGAACTGTAATAGCCACTTCAATGCAGCATGGTCAGTTCTTAATTGGTATTTACGTCCCAACAAATATTTACTGAAGTGCTGCAATGTCTTTACTACGGCGAGTAGCTCCCGTCTTGTAACGCAGTAATTTCTTTCTGGTTTGGATAAAGACTTGCTAAAGTAAGCTATCACAACCTCTTGGTTTCCTTTCCGTTGAGACAGCACGCCCCCAATTCCAGTATTACTTGCATCTGTGTCAACTATGAAGTCATTTTCTGTGTCAGGATATCCCAAAATAGGCGTATTGCACAGACGTTTCTTTAATTCCTGAAATGCAACGTCGCAGTTCTCGTCCCAACAGAATTGCCGCTTTTCCTCAGTGAGTTTGTGCAGAGGTTTTGCAATGTCGGCAAAATTCTTGACAAACCTTCGATAGTAGGAGCACAAACCCAGAAATGCTCTGACCTGTGTTTTGTCTTTCGGAACTGGCCAATCCTTGACGGCGACTACTTTTTCTGGGTCTGTTCGAACACCTTCACCCGAAACTATGTGCCCTAAAAAGTTCACTTGTTGTCTGAAAAACGAGCACTTTTTCGGACTTAACTTGAGATTTGCTGTTTGGATTTTCGACAGCACTTGGTTGAGGTTTTTAAGGTGATCTTCAAATGTACGGCCCACGATGATTATGTCGTCTAGATAGACAAGACATGCGTCTCCAATCAATCCAGCGAGTACTTGCTCCATCAGCCTTTCAAACGTCGCAGGAGCATTGCACAATCCGAATAGCATAACTTTAAACTGCCACAAGCCCTTCCCTGTTGAGAATGCAGTTTTTTCTTTATCCTTGGGGTCTATTTCTACTTGCCAGTAGCCACTTTTCAGATCAAGTGTGGTAAACCACTTCATACCAGTCAGCGTATCCAGTGTGTCATCGATCCTAGGCAGCGGATAGCTGTCCTTTTTCGTGACATCGTTCAGTCGTCGATAGTCCACACAGAAGCGCATACTGCCGTCCTTTTTCTTTACTAGGACCACAGGAGAACACCATGGACTCGATGAAGGCTCTATAACACCGTCCTTCATCATTCCCTCCATCATGGTTTCCACCTCTTTTTCACGTGCAACTGGCAGTCTTCTTGGTCGCTGACGGATTGGTAACTCGTTACCCGTATTAATTTTATGCTGAACTAGTCCAGTTCTCCCTATGTCAGCATCATTTGAAGAGAAAATGTCGGCGTACTGAAGTAACATCTTCTTAGCCTTGTCCATTTCTTCTTTAGATAAATCGCAGTTTTCCAAAAGTGTTGACACGTCAAACTTTGTACTACGAATTTTATTTCCGGTAGGCAGATTTTGCAATTGACGCATCCAAGCTACTTCCTCGCAAGTGCCGATTAAGGTACCCTTCTTAATCACTTGCTCCTTGTCACTTGGATTCAGTATGCGTACTGCTGAGACGTTGTTGGTCTTGACCAGAGTCCGTGCCATCTTCCATGGAAAGTCATTGTTCACCCTTTCTATCAGAACACTTCGATCTTTTTGTCCAGGATTCCGTGGTAAACTAATTGGCACAATCGTTTCTGATCTGCGAGGAAGAACAATCTCCTTCAAGCAGTACACTTTCCCTGATGGTGCACCTTCCATGAAGACTTCCTCTGAACCACATTTCAATACTTCTTGATCAACGTCGATCTCACAACGATATTTCCGCATAAAATCCAAGCCCAAGATGCAATCGTCCACTATGTCGGCCACGATGACATTGTGCTTGTAAAATCTGTCACCCAATTTTAACTCGACCTCCTTCTTGCCTCGGACGGTTATGTGCTGACCGGTAGCTGTTAGTAATCGTATACGGTCGTGGTTATCAAAGTAGTCCCCAAGAAACCGACTTGCTAGGTGAGAGTTAACGACCGTGTAAGAAGCTCCAGTATCCAACGTCAGTTTGCATGGTGTTCCGTTGACTTCGCCTCTGATGGTCAGGCTGTTCCCGTCATGTGCTTGTGAGATCAAGATTCTCGGGGCTCTTTCAATACCAGCCAGCACCCGCCCCCCAGTCCTGGCATTTACTCGTTTCCCTGCTGTGGCTGGGCAGTCACTTCAGCCACCCTTCCTTGCTGATCTTCTCGCGGGGTGTTGCGCTTTGGACAGCTTGACCGAAGGTGACCCCTTTCTCCACAAGTGTAGCACCTAGGACTGTACCCTTGCGGGCGCTCGCGTACAGGTGATGCTACAACCTCCCTAACGCGGTGCGTTCGGTGGTCTTGCCTCACTGCCTCTACTTCTAAAGCATGGGCTAAGGCGTCCTTCAATGTTTCATGATGCCCAAGTCTCACGGCGGCTCTAACTTCTAAGTCACGTATTCCATCAACGAACGCTTGTACCAGATTCCCATCGATCAGTGCAGGGGCAGACTGGCATGCTTTCCGAACCAGCTTTTCAACTTCCAGGGCCCACTGCTGTAGGTTCTCGGCACTACGCTGGACACGATCCTTCAACTTAGCACGAAATACGTGCTCCAGGTGCGCGTCGCCGTATCTGGACTCTAACGCCTCCAGCAGCTGTTCGTAGGTCACATCCTTGCCAAGCGCTTCAAGAATGTTGAGGGCTTGGTCTCGGAGGCCCAAAGTGAGCGCAGTCATGGCTTGAGATTTTGTCCATCCATTCGCCTTCATAACGGCCTCAAATTGAATTTTATACGCCGACCACGAAGATGTTCCATCGAATGGAGGCACCTTAAAGCCCCGCGCAGAAGGTGCAGGAACTACTGAAGCCACAGTCACATCTCCAGTCTTCAGTTCTCCCAAAGCCTTCTTCATCCCAGCGATCTGTACTTCGGCCTCTGAGATGCGATTCTCGTGCTGGTGAACCTGATCCTTCATTACCTTCAGCTCTTTGCCGAAAGTTGAATGAAGATCCTTTATGAGGATCATCTGTTCTTCTTGACGACGAGCCTGCTCCTCCTTATCTCGTTGCAACTGCTCTTCCAACCGGCGAGCCTGCTCCTCTTGACGGCAAGCCTGCTCCTCCTTATCTCGTTGCAACTGCTCTTCCAGCCGGCGAGCCTGCTCCTCTTGACGGCGAGCCTGCTCCTCTTGACGGCGAGCCTGCTCCTCTTGACGGCGAGCCTGCTCCTCGTGACGGCGAGCCTGCTCCTCCTTTTCTCGTTGCAATTGCTCTTCCAATCGGCGAGCCTGCTCCTCTTGACGGCGAGCCTGCTCCTCTTGACGGCGAGCCTGCTCCTGCAGCAGCGCCATTAAAGCTGACAAGTCTGGCGCTACTGATACTGGAGAAACTCCGGATGGACCAGTGACTGGCACTGACGTAGGCTGGACACCACCCGGTGTCTGTGTCGGAGAATCTCCAAACCGCCTTTGGTCCATGTCCTGATGTCGCTGACTCCTGGTACGGATACCTTCCGTGTTGTCCTTAGGTAGAACTGGCATAATTTATCCCTCACTTCTGACACCAAATTGTTACGAGCTGGGTATGGGATAAATTAATTACTACCGATTAAACACTTGGATAACTTTAATTAATCACAAAACACTTAAAACACAATCACTTATACAGTACTGATCACTATTCACTTAGATATCGCACTTCTAGTTCACCTCGATTAGCCTGGTACTGTAGCCAAAATAAGACTGACTGCTCCCGCAAATACGTCGACTATTTATATGCCGACCGAACGTTTGAGAAAGATCCATAACTTCCCAGAATCTTCCAGGCAATTCATACTAGGTCATTGTCCTTCCGAGAAACTTCCACAACTTTTGTACAAAGGAAAGAAATAGGTACTTTATGCCCTGGGCGTACGGTCGAAATTACAATGACAACTTCCTGATGTATTTTATAGGTAGTTTACGAATTTGTACCTACATCATTCGATACATACCTACTACTACCTACCTACTTAGTTGTAGGTACCTACTATTAGAAGCTACTTGTATTGTAGGTATGGGTACGACGTAACAATATTGCCAAGTTGCGGCCATTCATAACACCTACAATAATCGATAGCTGGTATCAATACTAACAGGTTTTGTATGAGGCAAAATGTTGTGTTGTGTGTTGTATTATGTTGCGTTGTTGTTGTGTATGTTGCTGTTGTTGTTGTTGTTGTGTATGTTGTTGCTGTTGTTGTTGTTATTGTGATATGAGCTATCAAAGTTACAGTCGATTCACTGGTGACATCATCAGCACAACTTTAAACGTGACACTTTAGAACATTATGTCTTATACAAAACGTGTTTGTATTGATACCAGCTATTGATTAATGTTGGTTTCATGCGTGGCCGCCACTTTGAAAGAAAATTAAAATGCCGGACGTTTAAGGTCGGCTATTAATTCCAAACCCCTTTATTTATATAAGTACGATTCGATTTTCAGCTACAAAATATTCAGAAAAGGTATTCTGTCAGTACTGTACTAACGAACTGTCAATGTTTAGATAGAGCGGGAACATTGTACCTACATTACAATGACTAGCACGCCACTAGAATATGTAATTTTAAAGGAGTGCCACACGCCACTAGCGTTTTTTATTATTTAGTAGTCATGCAATGTGCTGTATGTTCCCTGAGGCCGTGGTTGCAAAATGGCTTAATATGTGTCGGTGGTTATTGTATTAAATCCTAATGATAAATGCTAACTTTTTTAAAAATCAGTCGGAAAAAAATAACGAGTATTATTTTTTTCAGACTGTTTTGTACCTGACTACTCTGAGAAGAAACAAACTCAGAGGTCACTGTTTCTTTTAAGGTCAACTCACATGAGGAATATGCAGATTAGTGTCCGAGGTGATCTTTTGAAGAAAGGACCACACTGATTTGAGTGGACCTGTCCAGTCAGCGCATGCAAGCATTAATAAAGAGATTATTAGAAGTATTTAAAAGAGTGGTTCTATGAACATTCATATTGCTGTGGGTTGCTTCTGGTTGCAGTAATAATGGTTCTATGCTTGATACAAAAATCAACGATACGATTTTTTTTGTTAGCTTGTCCTGGGAAAAGGCCCCATTCCTTCCACTTCTCTTGGTGTTGTGCCTCTTCGCGCCAATTTGTGAGGAAACCATCTAAGGCGTCCTGGGCAGGCAGTCTCGACATAGTTAGCGACAAATTCGCTAACTTTCGATCGCTGATAACTAACGAATAAATTAGGTTGCAATAATGATGCTTGCGTGTAAAGTAAGTCTCTACATCCAAGATACGTTTCTCGTAAGCATCATCATTGCAACCGAATTAATTCGTTAGTAATTAGCAATCTAAAGTTATCTAGCGATTTTGTCGTTAACTCTGTCGAGACTGCCGGCCCTGCCATCTTCTCCTTGGTCTGCCACGATCCCGTCTAGCTATCTCAGGGCTCGATATACGGGCCAGCTTTGACGACACCCGGCAGACATGACTCTCGATCGATGCAAATTATAATTTGCAAATAAACAATGATGGTTTTATAAATTTCCAAAAACTCGTAATGTTCCACCCTCTCCATTGACTCAAAAATAAGTAAGGGTTACAAAAGGGCATCCCATAAACATGCCGTTCGTCCACACCCAACATACGTATTTAACACTCACTTAATTTCCATATTTATTGCCTCACCTCTACCATTTCGCGGAAAAATACATATGGACATAAAATACGAGGTTTTAACCACGCTAAGCCGGATTATCTTCATTAAAAATATTCGCGGAATTCAACCCACACCGTTGAATTCCGCGAACATTTTTAGTAATTATTTAAATGAAAAATAAAAACAATTAATTACGAATTTTGCAAGATTTTGCTGTGAGTCATCTTTTTGAGGTAAAGTTTGGGTTAACGGGTTTACGCTTGTAATTTTTTACTTATAGATAGGAGACCTAGCTAGATCGGTTAAAGTTATCATGACAAAAGTCAGTTTGCACCTATCAATATCTTCATAGGACCTTTTGAGCGGCAAACTGTCCGATAATTTGTCACGTAGCACCGCTACGCCATTTCATCGAAGAACGTGACTGACGTAGACAAATGCTACGGATTCGTAGCAGCGTCGTAGCACGTCGTAGAACTTGAATGGAAAAAATAAATTAACGTCGAAACACTTTTTGAGTTTTTAGGGTTCCGTACCCAAAGGGTAAAAACGGAACCCTATTACTAAGACTTCGCTGTCTGTCCGTCTGTCCGTCTGTCACCAGGCTGTATCTCATGAACCGTGACAGCTAGACAGTTGAAATTTTCACAGATTATGTATTTCTGTTGCCGCTATAACAACAAATACTAAATATAGTCAATGGTACGGAACCCTTCGTGTGCGAGTCTGACTCGCACTTGGCCGGTTTTTTTTTGTATAATACTAGTTGTGCCCTGCGGTCTCTCTCACCCACCGTTTCTCTTTTTACTGGGCTCCCAAGTTTGGTAGTGTGTTTTTAATAGCCTGTTAACCTTTCTTAAGAATTAAGCTATCAAATTCACAAAGAATTTTGTCAATAGAAGATGTTTTACATTGTTGCACTGAAAACTAGGCAAAAGGAGCAGGAAAGGACGTACAAAACCTTTGCATAAAACTTAAAACCACTTTTTTTATGGTTCCTTTGCTAAATGGCAATAGACCAGTCCCGTCCGTCTGTCATAGCCATTACTCCGAGACTGCTAAGACAAAGATACAATTTGGAGAGCAGGTGATTTCTATTTACAAAAGTGAATTGTATGCATTATACATGTAATTGAAGGACTGCGTGTGGTGTTTTCGACGGCGCTCAAAAAATGAAATCATGGTTCCTAGAATACCTAGGCGGTAAGCAAGCCCCCTGTCAGTGCGTATGTAACCCAATCCAGCCTAACCAATCTAACCATAACCTTAAAACCAAATACACAAGTAACCTTAAAATAAAACCAGTCCTATCTAGCGCGTGCATGGTTCCACGTTACAGCAATTCCCTGGGCGAACATTTAGTTATTTACGAATAGAAATAGCTCCTAACGTGGTCCTAAAAGAATTCACGTTTGTGTTACCAGTAACGTAAACATTTACCATTTTTTATTTTGCGTGTCGGGAGAGTTGACTGTAGGTATACAAATTTAACTAGAAACAAATGGTCTGAATCGGGTATTAAACACATGTAAAACGTTTCCACGAATACTAAGCATGCTTCAAGTGGCAGATCTACGCAAAAATTATTGCTGGGAAACGAATTTTCCTTATATAAATCTGATTTTGTTAAAAAATTTAAGAGTTTTAATTTTTTGCTCGGAACCCTAATTTTGATTTTTAAAATAAAAGTAGCCTACGTCACTCCTTATAACATCATTCACCTACCAGTAGGTAGTCCCGTCATAATCGGTTCATCCGTTTACACAGACAGACAAACAATCTAATAAATGTATTGTTGTAATAAGTACCGTAATGTATACTTTTATATGCATTCAGTAACATGCTGTTATTTTGAAATTATAAACAGACAATCAAATTTTATTTAAAACTAGCTGACCCGCGCAACTTCGTCTGCGTCACATGAGAGAGAGAGAGGGTTAGAGAATGTGAGTCATCCTTAAAAAAGCACATATTTAGTCACTAAAATGTTACTAACATTTTAGTAAAATGGATGTCGCTGCATCTTACATTTGATGATTAGTTCTTCTTGAACACTTTAAATTTATATATCTTTTGATAGCATTAACCAATTACGATGAAACAAAAACTAAATAATACCTCAATATATGCACAATATTTGTGTATAAAAGTTCTCACACACAGTTTTTACATTGGTTTCGTAAATTTTACGTGATGCTTGATCATTGAAACAGACAAACAGACAAAACTTCCGAAAATGCTGGAAATGAGTTCTGTTGGTAATCCTTTTGTCAAAGGATTACCAACAGAACTCCTGGCAATTTTTTTTTGAAATATTTTCGATGTACAAAAATGATTTTTCTACAGATTTATTATATGTATAGATAGATAGACTAGCGGATGTCAAGCGGTTTGACTCGCTTAGTTCCCGTTCCTGTAGGAGTACAGGGATAAAATATAGCATAAGTTACTCAAGGTGAATGTAGCTTTCTAATGGTGTAAGTATTTTTTAAATCGGCGCAGAAGTTTATGAGTTTATCATTACAAACATACACCCACACAAAAATACAAATCTGTCCTCTTTATAATATTAGTGTGGATGTGAAAAAGGTTACTTTCTGATTATTGCGAAAAGTCGAAGGAATGAAAAGAGATAGCGTCTTTTCATTCCTTCGACTTTTCGCAATAATCTTAAGAAGGGCTGACACAAAAATAATACAAAGCCATTTTATACAAAGCCTGCCGAGATATACAAGTCGTGGTAAAAAGATTTGCCAGTCAGCAAGAGTAGCAAGTCTAATTCTCTTTATAAAACAGGTATGTATTTGACTGCTTAGTTGGTTTATTGGTCTCAAATACTTATGCTGAGCACGTTTTGGGTTCGATTTTCAGGTAGGGCGATTTATTTCTGTAACTGGGGAGGTAAGCCTAATAAGCGTTAAATATGGGTGACTATCGCCGTGTGGTATGGCAGAGTAGAATAGAACCAACCCATTACACTCACGGGTGTCGTATAAGGCGACTAATGTCTGAGGCAAAACACCTTGCGCCTCCGTAGACCAGAGAATGGGCAGCAGCGTTTTCTGTTAGTTTTTCATCACTGCGATCTCCAATTCGCCTGCCAAGCGTGGAGATTACGGCAAATTCCTCCCATCATGGGAGAGGCTTATGTCCATCAGTGGACGTAATATGGGCTGTTGTTGTTGTTATGGGTGACTATATAATTATTGTGAAGGTACATCTCTACTTTACCTTTCGCTTATTACAGGCGTCATTTTGGTTCATCATCTGCCTGCTTTCTCCCAACTATGTTGGTTGGCTTCCAGTCTAACCGGATGCAACTGGATACCAGTATTTTACATAGAGCGACTGCCTATCTGACCTCCACAACCCGTGGAGGTTAAAGTAATATTACGTAGCATTTGCTTAAACGTTATAATTTATGCATTTAACTAGTTTCGTGACGACCACCCTTTCACCCTAGAGACAATGACATTAAACAGTTTAGGAATAAACATTATTCTATTACTTAAGCCCCAGAGACGAGCATACACGCAAGTCTAGGTCAAAATTAAAACGTTCTCCGGAACAAAATATAACATCACGCATGTAATCCCCGAAGGGATAAGCAAATGTGTAACTACAAGGTGAAAACAGACACTTCACGATACCGTCAACCTAGCATTCTGTACATCCAACTAAGTAACTCTACGCAAAAAATATTGCTGAGAAAAAACTTTAGCATTCTGTACATCCAACTAAGTAACTCTACGCAAAAAATATTGCTGAGAAAAAACTTTTTTTGGGATGAAAAATCACGTTTAACGGTAGGACTTAATGTAACACACTCAAAACATTGTGCATTGATTTATACGGGGATCATGGAGGTTTTTAAAGTAGAGTAATAATATTAAAATCTTGCGTTTAAAAAAAAAACTTGTGAAAAAGTCGTAACTTTGACCTCCAAAATCTCTACAACTGTAAGTAACGCTAACGGTTCCCAGGTAAGTTTTAGAACAAAAAAACGCAATGACGAGGAGAACAGGAGCCTTTCGGCTTCTTTAAGGGTATTTAGGAACTGATTATAGGACAGCCACATTTCGCCGGTTATTCGGAAGTCCCATGTAATAGGGGTGAGCCTGGTACTTTGGCGTGAGCAATTCCGTTCTGTTATAGCCACATTTGTCAAAGGATTGATGGTCGATGGATAATCCAGGGCCCTGTTTTATGAAGCTGACAATCCGAAATATATGTCAAAAAATGACAAAATTGTAGAATTGTCGCGCTTAGGCTGTTTTATGAACGTGACATATATGTCAAAAAACGACAGGTGAAATCTTGACATACTTGTCATCCAAAAACGCGTTTATGAAACTCGACATTTGTCAAAAACCACAGTCGATTTATTTCGCGACAGAGGGCAACGCTCCTGTCTGATTTGTCGGACAATTCTACATAATATGTCATGACCTCATGATAGATGTGTGTTTTATAAAGCAGATTTGACAAGTTTTTCACGACAAATTGTCACCTGTCACCTGTCGCTAATAAAGTTTCATAAAACAGAAATATGTCGGATTGTCGCGACAATTCGACGTATTTGTGAATTTTCCACCATGACAATTATGTCACTTGTCAGCTTCATATAACAGAAAAAAATTACAATTGTCACTTTTTGACATATGTCGACTTGTCGGATTGTCAGCTTCAGAAAACAGGGCCCTTATCATGCCCTGATTCAATAATAAAACAGGGCCCTGATCATGCCCTGGTTCAATAATAAAACAGGCCCTTATCATGCGCTGATTCAATAATAAATTCAGTTACACATTTACCAACTCATCTGTGCAGACGGGAACACACAGAACTAACATAAATGTACCAATTTTGACATACTGATGCAAATTTCCTTTACAAGCAACGCCACCCTGAACACACAAAGCACAAAGTGGTCATCTATAAAAGTAAAGTTTGCTTGTCTAGTAAAAGCAATTGAAATATGTTTTAATATTCAAAATTCAACTGATTGAAGACCGCAGTAACCTGAAATAGACTGAAACTAATATCGTTAATAGATTGAATACTTCAGTTCCTCGACAGTTTGCGGTTCAAATTCGTTAGAAACGGCTACAATTAGATTTAATTTGAAGTCTGGGGTTGAATTTGTTGAATTGTTGACAACTCGTCGAAATATTTACAGTATTTTACCTGAAAATTTATGTTTTGCTCTCAGTTTGTATACATACACAGGTACTTGGTGCCTTCTTACCGTATTAAACAATAGAGATGGTATAAAAGAATCGCCTACGAGGGAAATATGTTTTGTTTTATTTTTTATTGTTGTCTTTTTATTTGAGCTTTGAGTTTAATAAAGTTTCGAGGAGCTCGTGGCTAAATAATAACAGCCGCTCGGGTCAATCGTTAGGTTAAGCCGTGCTTGCCTAGGTTGGTCTGTGGATGGGTGACCACCCATTACATACCGAGTTTCCTCCGTGCCTCGGAAAGCACGTTAAGCCGTTGGTCCCGGCTGTCATTTGTAGATCTTTGACAGTCGTTAGGTAGTCAGAGGCCCAAAAAGTCTGACAACCAGTCTTACCAAGGGGTATCGTATTACCCGGTACTAACTGGGTTGTGGAGGTCAGATAGGCAGTCGCTCCATGTAAAATACTGGTATTCAGCTGCATCCGGTAAAACTGGAAGCCGACCCCAACACAGTTGGGAAAAGGCTAGGCAGATGATGATGAGTTTAATAAAGTTTAGTTTTCACTTGCCCGTTTTCATTATCACTAAGCGGCACCTAAATCAATGCCTAAATAAAGCACTCTAAACGATTTTAAGTATTATATACGTATAGTGCCGAGCGTGATAGTGGTTAGTACAACGTTTTCAAAATCGACATGAGATTTAATGTTAATATTGTTACTTCCGGTGTGAAACCATTCACAACATGAAAGCGAACATTACACACAAGGCCGGACTCGTCCGGTTAGTTCGCAGCTGTTTAGAGTAGTTGAAAACTTTCGGATATATTACCTGCCCAAACGTAGCCCGCAGGTTGTACGTGGTTATAATTTACGCCCGGCACAATCCATAATATAATATTATTTGTTGAGAAAAGTTTCGTAGTTAATGTTAGTGGTTTAGTTTTGGATGAATGGACTCAACACGTTAAAGCATTATAAGGCCCGGACTCAACCAAAGCGGGGAGGAGAAGAGATGTACACCGCTCGCAGCACACCGCTCACGTCGCTTCTCGTCTCCGCAGTGCGCTTGGTCGCCGATTGCAGAGGCTGGCCTAAGCAATAACGAGACATCTCCTCTAGTCGTTGCTCTACCGTTTCCACTAAAGCTAAGCGGTGACGAGAAGTGTAAATAACGAAATTATTTTGGTGGTTTACAACACATCCCTTCTCTTCTTGTCTCATCGTCTTCTTTTATCAAGAACTGCATCAGTTGGTCAACTTTTAGTAGAAGGAGGAAGATGTAAACCAAATAGCGATAAATTGAAAATCAACTTTTGCCAAAAGCGTGCTCTCATTGCGTGGCGATGAATTCGCAATCAAAATTCAAATTGACTGCTAAAACATTGACAAAATTTAAATTGACTCGTGAGAACACTGCTAAAACAATTTCATCTGTCTACTGGTTTTGAATGTCTCTTAGGATCTACTATAAAATGAAAACAGCTGTAGCGTAAGATAATAATATCAACAAAGTTATGAATATAACAGTAAAAGTTATACAAAACATTCTCTTTGGAGAATAGAAACATACCGTTCGATAAACCCACAGTCCTACAACATCCTAACTCTGTAGCCACACTTCGAAGCTAAAGCGTGTACATCTTGCGCCAACGAATGCGGAGAGAAATGCGATTAATGAAATTGTTTAGATCATAAACGAGTAAAGGCGGTTTCAGATTTATCTATTTTCGATGCGTATAATCTCGTGTTTAGAACCGCGTCTACGCACGCCTTTTGCAACGCACGTTGGCGCGCTTATAAGCTCGTATGAGCGCGAGCGCAAGAGGCGCTTCGCCGCACGCCCGCCCACTCACACGCTGGAATTAACGCGAATGTACATTTGTTTTCAACCGACTTCCAAAAAGAGGAGGTTCTCAATTCGACTGTTTTTTTTTTTTTTTTTTTTTGTGTTTGTTACCTCAGAACTTTCGACTGGGTGAACCGATTTTGATGATTCTTTTTTTATTTGAAAGCTGGTGCTTCCCGTGTGGTCCCATTTTAATGTTGTGAACATCTAATGCTGATCTTCGGAGATATACAATGGAACTCTTCAAAAATAGACGGCAAATATGCCGTGAATGTTGCAATCGCCTGGATGTTTATTGTTTATACAACATCATGACGTAACATCACGCCTGTATGCTCTGAGGGGGTACACAGATGTGTAGGTACAATACACCCAGATTTCGACAGTTAAGTATGTTCAGTTGGCGCAAATGTGTTCCGCGCGAGCCTCAAATGACGTAACATCACGCCTGTATCCTCTGAGGGGGTACGCAGATGTGTACAATACACCCAGATTTCGACAGTTAGGTATGTTAAGTTAGCGCGTTCGTGTTCCGCGCGCGCCTCAAAGCGATGTCAGCAAAAGGGACTGTTCTAAAGAGATACTGCGGCCCTGGAACGCAAAGGGCTAAGAAGGAACATGGATGGGTTTTAGTCAGTAAAATTCTGACACTACCTTCCGCTCCGCCGACAGCGGGAGGGGGTAATTTGATGTTTTCCCATCCGAATAAAAAGGTATGTGAAGTTCCATAACTGCCATATATTGGGGATACGCCTATTACCATGACGTGTGTTGTTAACAATTTGACAATAAATTCATGGCAAATATTTGTTTGGGGACAACTAAAAATGGAAAAATAAAAAACTTTTTAACAAAAAATAAAACCGACTTCAAAAAACACAAAAAAGTGAAAAATAACTTTAGCTTCAGAAGTCGGTGACAAAAAAAGTAAATCAATCAAACAAAGGTCACCGACTTCTGAAGCTAAAGTTATTTTTCACTTTTTTGTGTTTTTTGAAGTCGGTTTTATTTTTTTTTGTAGCGAAACGCGGTATACGCGCTAGCGTACGCTAAGGTTGTGTTTTAAATAGCAGCCGGGACCAACCGCTTCACGTGCTTTTCGTTATTATTTAGCCACGAGCTCCTCCAATTCGATACACTTACACTATAATAATAAAACCTTTATTTTCAGGCAACTTTGGCCCATAGATAATACCTTACAGACTAACATACATGTGATAAGATACAAACTGCGTTAGTTTATAGGACTTTAAAACTACGTTAGTATCACTTCACTTGTGCACTATGTCAACGTGCGTTCATGTGGCACTTGCCCGTGGAAGCGACGGAACACCACTCCCTGCGGCCAAAAGTCCTCCTCCAAGACGAGGTGCAGATAACATGTTGGTATTCGCACCACGAATGCCTTTAAGTTGACGTTGCGGCGCGACTCCAACAGCTGCACTCTCGCCACGTACTTGGTCTTCTGACGCACGTACTCCACAATGTTCTCCGCTGAAGTGGTGTAACGTAGGCGGGAAAAGCACACCGGTGTACACCTGCATAATTATATGTATAAAACAAGAGATTTGTAAAAGGATTGAACAACATTCCCTGGTGGTATATGTTACGACCATGCCTCGGTTAGAACACGGCAATAATGCTTTAGTTACAGTAACGGAACAATGGAATGGAAAATGTGCTATCAGGAAACTCATGTGCCTTTGGGGATACGTAAATGGAACATTCTGTTTTTGTTGTCTAATTAATGAAAGGGGTGATTTTATCTCTTTGTTATAATTCTCTGTTCTGAGATTACTGGAGTGTTTTTAACATTATTTTCCTACACTAACATTATCAAGATGAAGATTTGTATGTTTGTAACGAATAAAATCAAAAACGACTGGGCTGATCCCAACATTTCTTTCACCATTAGATTGCTACATTATCTTTGAGTAGCATAGATTATAAATTATGTTTATATCACATAAATTAGCCGAACTATCACAATTTTTGCGGCTCAACCTCACAACGTTTTGTCAAAATCCCGAAGTTCTAACTTTTGTGTTACTGTGCACCAAATAATATGGCTAATATAAGTCACACCAGACGGTGAACCTTAATAACAGACAGTTAAGTTGCTGGGAAGTTTGTTACGCTACTTTATGTCCGCAGTTAAAAAAGCAAGTGGGGCAGGCGTAAAGAAGTATCATGCAATTTTCACGTTCAAAAATGTTTTTTTTTGTTTATTTTTTTTTTGCTGAGTTCATCATATACTATTCATGAAGAATACAGGATATCTAATCTACTGATACTATTAGCCTGTTTTATCCCACTGCTGGGCGCAGGCCACTCCCCATGACTTCCAGTTGTTTCGCTCCAGGGTCAATGTGAACCACTGCTCGCTGGTCTTGTCCAGATCGTTCTGCCATCTTCTAGAAGGTCTGCCGAGACGCCTTCTTGCTGTGTTAGGGCTATATTGGCACGTGTTCCACGCGCGTCTCAAAGAGAGTCAGCAAAAGTAAGGGGTCCGCAAGGACCGATGCCTGCGGGGGTTGCGGGACTGTTCGAAAGAGATACCGTGGCCCCGGAACACAAAGGGCGATGAAGGAACATGGATGGGTTTTAGTCAGTAAAAGTCTGACACTCTCTCCTGCTCTGCCCAGAGCGGGAGGAGTCATTTGATGATTTCCCATCCGAAAAAAACCGGCCAAGAGCGTGTCGGGCCACGCTCAGTGTAGGGTTCCGTAGTTTCCCATCCGTCACAATAAGTGTTCCCACTTATGAGTTTAAAGGTGGGTATCCATTATGTAAAAATGCTTGCATATACGAATATATTACAAACTTAGTCCAGAAATTATTTTGTACAAATTTTTGTCTTTTTTGTACAAAAACTGTTGTTTCCATCAAGTTCAAAATGATTTTCCTAGAAAGTCCTTATAAAGTTCTACAATTCAGATTTTTTTTCATATTTTCTAAACTTATGGTTCAAAAGTTGGAAGGGGGGGGGGACACATTGTTTTTTACTTTTGGAGCGATTATTTCCGAAATTATTGACATTACCAAAAAATGATTTTAGGAAACCCCTATTAATTTTTAAATACCTTTCCAACAATATATCACACGTTAGGGATGAAATTTAAAAAACCATCACTTCCCACTTTACATATAGGGGGGCTACCCTAAGAAAACATTTTTTTCCAATTTTTATTTTTGTTTACCAAGACGTAAAAAAAGTGCATCAAGTTCTATAACTACGTTGGTTACTCTTTGATAGAAAACTATACAACTTCTCTGTTGAATAGGTCCTGAACAGAACTATGCGCTCTTGCAAAAACTTCATCAATGCGGTTGTCGTGTTTTGCATAACAATAAGATTCGTTCAACTGAACACAGTTCAATGAACGGCATAGTTCTCGTGTTAACTTGCCATAGAACTCTCGAAGTGGGGTTTCAAAGAGGTTTTGTAACACGCGACGGTTTTCAATAGGTAAAGCATGAGGTAAATATTTTGATTCATGAGTTCAATTTCGTATTTAGAAAATAGTTGGCTATTATTTTGTAGAATAATACAATGAAAATGAATGTTTATCAATTGGATACACTTCGTCAATTTGACGTGGCCTTATTTTGTACAACTGTTTAAAAGTAAATATGTGGGTACTTACTTTTAGTTTTATTTTTGTAATTATTTACAGGGTTAGTTTTCAATGACCAGCCAAAATTTAAAATTAAGATCTAAATATCAAACCAAAAGTGCCTTTCTAGACAAATTTAACATATTTATTAACAGTAATATTTACATTATTTACATACTAACTCTATAATAGAAATAAAAATATTTACAAGTATCAAAAAGGGCGGTTAAAGTGCCTTTTAAATATTATTGTCGAGAACTATAAAATAAAATAATAGCATTCATTTGAAAATGTCCTAAAAATTTCCTAAATCATAAATCTAATGGGAATCAATGCACTTGTGTGCATGCATGCACCGCCGAATTTATGTGTATGCTAACTGCTACCGCTGCGAATTGTGCTATTACAATACGTTCGCTTTTTAGTGGTAGACAGGAATTAAATTTGATGAAAAAAATGTTTTTGTTTTTCATTATATCGAAAATATTCTCGATTCTAAACCATTTCTGAAAATTTGGCCGGTCATTGAAAACTAACCCTGTGTAGTTCTAGTCGTAGTATCTATATAATGTACATAATAATTAAAACTTGTGGTTAAATAAAAATCATTAGTTAGTAAATCCATAACATATTATTACGCTTGTAATCACTGAAGGGTTAGGCTGAGGTATACCGTACACCCACATTTTGCCAGAAATGTTTAAGTACCATGTAATAAGGGGCGAGCCTATTACCATCAACTGGGTATAAACCCAGACTCCGTGGATACTACTGACAAATTCCTGGTGGTAAAACCCAATAACACTTTTCCCAACCCGGGATTAGAAAAATGTCTACGTTCAAAAATATACACTTACGTTCACTTCTTCCGGACGTGCTGTTTGTGTATATAAATTTTACGGTCATAGTTGTGCACTCCACTCATGTTACGAGTTCACCTCCCATGTAATTGTTCCTCGCCCCATCATGTCCTGCCTCAAGTAACGGTGGCTTCCGCATAGCGCGCGTGAATGTACGCCTAACTTAATTAGTGGAAGCACGCCATGTGCCGTGCCGTTTAGCAGTTTTAGCAGTTTACGTGTCATTGTATGTAAGGGTTTGCGTAGATGTACCACTTCAGGAACAACTGGCTGTTGCCCGCAACCGTTCGTTCGCGTGAAATTATAATAAGATAAGTCATCCAATTTGAATCGGATTTTGTTAACCATTTGGGTTTTAATATTTTGCACGGAACCCTAATACTTCTTCTGAAATTAAAGAAGCCTAATGACCTACGCAGACCGGGACGACATGGCAAGGAATTTATTTTTTTGCCAATGAACATTAAAACGTATTGATATACGACCGTGCATGGCGCATCTTTGAATGTAAATCCCTTTCGATGCCACGGCATGCCACGAGATAATTTTAAAGCATAACAATTTGTCTTATTTCTATATCGTTTGAATGTCCACTGGTAAAAAAACTAAATCCCTTGCCATGCCGTCCCGGTCTGCGCAGGCCTTTAGTCACTTCTTAAAATATTAGCTATCTGCCGTGCGGTCCAGCCCTTTTGTAGATTAGCCGGAACAAACAGATAGACAAAACTTTAAAAAAAAGTTTTTGTTATTTCATTTAGGAAAATGCTTTTAATTCCAAACAGACATTTAAATTTTATTTATTTGTATAGATGCTGATATCTAAAAACTGTTTGAAGAAATAAATGAAATAAATTGCACTGAGATAACACCATGAGTCACTGCGGCGCTATTTGCTCGGGAAATTAACAAGTGCTGCACGTGTGTGTAACTAGTTCACAGCTTGCGCATGAAGTCGTGTACGGCGCGTAGTGGTTTTTTTTGTACCACTTTAAGAACTGAAAAAAAGTGGTAGGGTAGTTGTTAGCGTAATATAAGCGGATTTTTTTGTATGCTGTAAGTCTCTATGTGGATAATTATGTTGCAGTCGTTCTGTGATAATTACGAGAGGCGTACGTTATGTGCCGTGCCACTTAGCAGTCTGTATACGTGTTGATGTAGAGAAAGGAATTCCTCTAGTGGTACATTTAAACCACTTTAGGAACGTAAAAAAGTGGTTAGAGGTTTGATGGCGAGATGTGGCTGGGAATTCTTAAAGGTTAGGTTTGTAAGTTTAAAGAAAACTGTTGCTTTAGTTTTGCTGCTCTATGTTTATTTCTAAACCCACACCCATTGTAAACTGTTCCAACTCGTGAATGATTATATTGCAGTTGTGTTGCGTTGTCCACAAAATGAAGTACTTTGGCACTGCAAGCGCGACTCCTGCTATAGGGCGAATAATATATTATCAATTTATTTCAATCACATAAGGCTTAAAGAAACAGGGTTTGGAGATCACCCTTTAAGCAAGAAGATGCTTATGTTAGGTGACTCCGCTCTTCTACTTAAAATTGAAGGCAAACAGCAAGAAAATAAACCACGATCTGTTTTATTGATAAAATTAGCCCACGGTGGTTTATTTAAGTTACCAGCACTGAGCATTTACTGAGCCCTCTAGTATGGGACGTCAAAGGCTGATTTTGCATTAGTAGTCTTTCGTGTTCTGAATTTTCACTTTTCACATGGAACTTCTGATCTTCGGAGAATAAAAACGTGACCTAATGATGTATTACGTGTATCCGCAAAAATGTGAACTTATAGAGACCTACGTGTCACCACGTTTTTCATCACCAGCCTCCAATGATATCACGTACTAACAATTTGTTTATGTCAACCAACGTCCTATATAGCTGTGTGCCTGTATTCAAACATTTTTATACGAGAAGGCACGTGGCGAGCCTGTATGCACAGGAATTTGTCGCCATTTTGGACTTAATCTTACTTGAATAGCGGACCGGTCATCTTATTAAGGTGTTCACCAGTGTAGCAGTGTAAATGTAAAATAAATTCTAGTAGGAATGTTTTGGCTTTTGGGTAAATAGTTAATTATTCCAATAATTACTGTATAATTTAAATGACTCCAATTATTTTGAACTTAAATGTAATGTAATTTATGATTGTCTTTCGTGGTTATGTTAAAGCGAACACAATGGACCGTCGTCTGTGTTTGTACCGTAGTTTGTTTCGTATTACCCTAACTGGGTTGCGGAAGTCAAATAGGCAATCGCTCCATATAAACTACTAGTATTTAGTTGCATCTGACTAGACTACAAGCCGATCCCAACATAGTTGGTGAACAGATGATGATGAGTTTACCATTAAAGTCCTTAAATAATTGATTTCTTTTCCCACGACCCTTTCCATTGTGTGCATCTTCAAAAGATACTTCAATTGAAAACGGTGTCTTTGTTGAACATTTGCCTACAAAGTTGATGTGAAGTATTCTTTGAAATGGAACGAAAAGGATATAAGCTAAGCTGTACATGAGTTTCAGTTTGTAGATTCCACTTCTGAGCTAGGTCGCTATTGTGAAATGGTGTGTAAGAAAGATCCTGGTACAAAGATAAACTTTTGTTATATTGATAAAACTTGTGGCGCCTATTGAACCTTCAAGGTCTTAGGAATAGACAATCTATACTTAATATTATAAAGAGGAAGACTTTGTTTGTTTGTTTGTTTGTTTGTAATGAATAGGCTCAAAAACTACTGGACCGATTTAAAAAATTCTTTCACCATTCGAAAGCTACATTATCCACGAGTAACATAGGCTATATTTTATTCCCGTACTTCTACGGGAACGGGAATTACGCGGGTGAAACCGCGGGAAGTCCGCTAGTGTAATATAAAAGGAATATGTTTATGAGATTGGAATATATTTTTCATAGTTGAATACACATTATAACTGTGACATCATCATCATCTGCCTAGCCTTTTCCCAACTATGTTGGCGTCGGCTTCCAGTTTTACCGGATGCAGCTGAATACCAGTCTTTTGCAGGAGCGACTGCCTATCTGACCTCCACAACCCAGTTAGTACTAGTTAATACGATACCCCTTGATGAGATTGGTTGTCAGACTTTTTGGGCCTCTGGACTACCTAACGACTGTGAAAGATGTAGAAATGACAGCCGGGACCAACGGCTTAACATGCTTTCCGAGGCACAGAGGAAATTTGGTATGTCATGGGTGGTCACCCATCGACAGACCAACCTAGGCAAGCACGGCTTAACATTGTAACTGTGACATGTTGGAAAAAAAATCCTACCGAGTCACAGTGTGACATGATTGGGTGTGACTCGTTGGGAGCCCATCATATTATTTAGTAGGACGAATGGCACCGCTCGTAAATAAAACGTACTTAATTATGCTGTTATTATGGATTTGTATTTCTGGAGCTCGTGGCTAAGTAATAACAGCCGCTCGGGTCGATCTTTAGGTTAAGCCGTGCTTGCCTAGGTTGGTCTGTGGATGGGTGACCACCCTTACATACCGAGTATCCTCCGTGCCTCGGAAAGCACGTTAAGCTGATGGTCCCGGCTATCATTTGTCCATTTTTGACAGTCGTTACAGGTAGTGGCCCAAAAAGTCTGACAACCAATCTTACCAAAGTGGTATCGTATTACCCAGTATGAACTGGGTTGTGGAGGGTTACTCCATGTAAAATACTGGTACTCAGCTGCATCCGGTTAGACTTGAAGCCGACTCCAAAATAGTTGGGAAAAGGCTAGGCTGATGATGATTATGGATTAGTATTTTCCATCGATATATTCAGTAGTCCAGGAAACAATTCCTAATGTCGTGGAACCACGCGTAATTAAAATTACCCATGGACCCGGTAATGGGTCGACCCACCGGGACCACGGGTAAGAAAGAAAGAAAGAAAAAGCATTTATTAGCCCGCACAGGACAAAACACAAATTAAAATGGTTAAATTAACAGTACAACTAATAAAAAAAAAATAAAGAGAAAAATAAAAAAAACATGAAATGAAATATTGGTCCTGTACGAGGCCAAAAGGCCCGTATCTCAGCATGGTGCTGTAACATTTAAAAAAAAACGTCACATCGCTGGTATTCTGATAGGGCCCAGAGTGATGCCACGGTCAGACACGGATAAAATAATAAATACATAAAGTGTAAACGAAAAAAATAATACAAATATGGGTAGAATAAATAGAGAAAATAACAATTACATCTACACCCCACATAACCACTACTTTGTGTTGACTTTCACAGGCTACACTGACGAACAGAGACGCGGGCGCAGACATACATATTAATATATAATCTGTGATTTGTCAGAGAGTATATGTTCTGTGTAACGAGTGATGACATTCAACGTGCCTACGTCATCAACATCATTCTCTTTCGATTATTATTTGTGGTCGGCGCAGCATATCTTCTCCTTCCATATTTCTCTATTACTAGAAAGTTATCTACATTGGTTTCGTAAATTTTACGTGATGCTTGATCATCGAAACAGACAAACAGATAAACAGACAAAAAATCCAAAAATGCTGGAAATGAGTTCTGTTGGTTGTCTTTTCACATCCTGGCATTTTTTTTTCGAAGTATTTTCGATGTACAAAAACGATTTTTCTACAGATTTATTATATGTATAGATTACTCGTCATCACATCAGACACCTCCTTTCTTCACATATCATCCTTCACACAGTCCATCCATCGTTTCTTTGGTCTTCCTCTATCTACTCTTATACCCATCCACAGTCATACTCAAAACTTTCCTCACGACATTTTCCTCATTCCTCCGCATCACATGCTCACATATTTACATAAAAAATACTTTAGGGAAGAGTGAATAAGCGATAAGAATAAGTTAATAGTTAGTCATAAGGGTCGGCACACTGACTGATTTTCTTGGATCCGCACGGCAGACTCTTTCGTACAATGCTACCCAAAGGATTACTTAAAACAAATTTGTCTGGAGAGGACTTGGAAGTTGGCAAGGTTCCAACTAGAAAGGCCAAGGCCAAAATACCTTTAAATTATCGATTGTAATGGACCAAGATAATCGTAGCGTACATTTGACTCTTTTCTATCACAACACACGTCTAATTTTATCAAAAACCGGCCAAGTGCGAGTCGGACCTCGCACACGAAGGGTTCAGTACCATTGACTATATTTAGTATTTGTTGTTATAGCGGCAACAGAAATACATCATCTGTGAAAATTTCAACTGTCTAGCTGTCACGGTTCATGAGATACAGCCTGGTGACAGATAGACGGACAGACGGACAGACGGACAGACAGCGAAGTCTTAGTAATAGGGTTCCGTTTTTACCCTTTGGGTACGGAACTCTAAAAAGTACCTTAGTTATTAAGAGAGTATTGAAATTGCCTTTTTTTTGCTAAAATGTTTCACGTTAAGATTTCGTGACGACGCATGCAGTCGCGACGCGTTGCCAAATGTCAAGTTGTCAACCCGACCCGAACAATCCCGAACATTACCAACCTGTTGAAGTAGCATAAGATCTACATATTCGCCACGGTTTACAACAAGCCAGCTGGCCTCGGGGCACAGCGTTGCGTAACAATCTCGTGACTTTGAGTTCGATCCCAGCCTAAGGATTTTATTTTTGTGAATCGAGTCATTTTGTTTTTATTTAATTTTTGTATTTACTGAAAATAAATGATTATTAAATAATCAGTCATAATTTTCTAGGAAAATTATGCAATATTTTATTTTCTGATTAAGCCATATTAAGTTCCTGTCATAATCTGTTATTTTATGCCTATTACTTGTACTAAGTAATTTCGATGTTTTACATCTACCAAGCGTCCCGTGACGGCTCACAATTTTTTGTTTAAATAGTTTTGCCAAAGCATAAGTAATTCGGGATCCACTGGGTCAATGTAGCGACACTTGGGGTAGGCCTATGTCCAGCAGTGGACGTTTTTCGACTGAAATGAAGATGATATTCATATGTAGTCATTACAGCTACACCAACAAAAATGTCCTATAAAAAATGTCATACAGACATAGCCGAGGTGTACTTAATAGTACAACCTACACCCACATTTCGCCAGTTATGTTGAAGTCCCATGTAATAGGGGGCGAGCCTATTGCCATCAACCGGGCACAAATCCAGACTCCGTGGCTGCTACTAAGAAATTCCTAATGGAAATACCCAATAACAATTTGCCCTATTCGGGAATCGAACCTAGGAACTTATGCTCAGCAGCCGCTATTGCGAGCATTGACAAACGAGACAGTCATATAGACTGGATGGTAAAACTAATTTCTATCTACAAAATTCGCATGAAAACGTAGTTAATTCCAGTGTGCTTTTCTCCCTAGGATTAAATAACATAGGAATTACAACGCGATCTAATTGAAATTCTCACTAAGCTTAATGTATTTGTGTAAGGTACGAGTTTGCCGTCAGATTTAATTGTAACATTAATTTTGAGTGGAATGTTCAGTGTCAAAGTTTTTAGGGTTTATTGTGGGATTAACGGTGAAATCCATGGTAAGGACTGTTCTTTCTTTTGAGAATGACATGAGCAAGCATTCTTTAACGTTTATTTCCGTGGCTGGCGTGAACACATTGACATGTCGACTTCTAAGTTTTTTTTTTATTGGCTTATTACATCCTGCGCACTAGGAACTTATATGAAAAAAATTGACAACTCAAAATATACATAATTTTTGGAGCAATCGACTTTGGTAATATGCTGACATCTCGCATTTTGACGTAATTGGACATGAGGTTTTGTTAAGTTAGACAACTTAACAAAACCTCATGTCCAATTAACAATTCACATGTTTTTTGTGATCGAACATTGATATTTTGTTATATCAACCTATACTCAGTCCCCAAAATAATATTCGTTATTTGATATCTCAACATATACCTACACTTAAAAGTTTCCTCTAGGTACTAATGTTAAATTGACAACTTGAAGTATCAAGCTATTGTCAGCCGAGGTCTTGTTGATTAAATCGTGATAAATTGAGATATCAAGTTATGGCCAACCGAAGTATTTCTGTTTAAATTGCGATATGTTGAGATGTCCAGTTACGGCCAACGAAGTTCTGAACCCTAAATGTAATAAGTATAGGTATCACTACATGTCCGTTACAAAAAACTTTAACGTTAAATGAATATATTTAGTTGACAACATAAGTAGGTACGCAAGTTGTAACATCTCGCCAGCGAATGAATGAAGTGGACGGAAACGGTAAGATACAGATTTCATACTCCAAGGGATTTGTTAATGTTATTATAGAAAAAAAGAAATTGTCTCCTACCGGAATCAATGATGAGGATCAGAGAGGTCGACAACCTCCCAAAAATAAGAAGACTATCAAAGACATTTCACTTGTCAACCACCACATTTTGAGCTTTCCAAGTTACGAGAGTCACTACTGTAGAAATTCAACTGGTAAAAAATATCTAGCTGCTGACCTTTCAATTGCTAAAAAGTACAGAGAGTATAAAAACACTTCTTCAAACCCTGTCTCGTTAAAATTATATGCCAAATGCTTTCACGACCTCAATCTGTCGTTTAAGCAACCATCGAAAGACACATGCAACACGTGCGATGTGTTGAACGCTAAAATTAAAGTTGCAGATGAAGACCGCAAAATTAATTTAACTGCTGAATTAGCTGAACACCAACATCAAGCTGATAAAGCTTATGCTGAAAAACGTGTGGATAAAGAGAATGTCAAAGCAGATTCGTCTGTTAGGGCATTTGCATTTGACCTCTAGCAGTGCTTGCCGACACCATATTTAAAAACATCTGTCTCGTTTTACAAACGACAGCTTTGGTCTTTAATTTAACAGTGCATGATTTAGCAACTAATGAGGCTACCTACTACATGTGGGACGAGACAATAGGAGCTCGAGGAGCAAACCAAATTGCCTCATGTTTGTGGCACTTCTGCAACAGTTTGCCATCGGAAGTTAAAGAACTGATTTTTTATTCGGATACTTGTGGTGGCCAAAACAAAAACAATGTCGTGGCAATGATGTTCATGTTTTTGCCACATAATCATCCAACGCTGCAAAAGATAAAGCACAAATTCCTCCTCAGTGGGCACACACATATGGAGTGAGACTCTGACCATGCGATTATAGAAAAAACTAAAAAGAGGACACAGGTGACGATCAATCATTTATATGATTGGGTGCAGCTGGTGAGGACTTGCAAAGTTCAGAAACCATTCAAGGTCGTGGTAATGACTGTAAGTGATTTCTTGGATTTTGCTGAATTAAAATCCAAGAATGGACCCTTTTCTGACAAAAAGCTGGACGATTCTTAAGACAAATTTCTGTGGCAACCAATTAAATGGCTGCTTATGATAAAAACATCGTAGGAAAATTAATTACAAGAAAAGCCTGGATCGCGAACCCCCTTTCAAATCAGTCAATTTTCGGAAAAGAGGAAAAACCACCTTAGATATCTTTAAGTTGAGCCAAATCTCCAAGGAAGCTTTGCCAATCAGTGCAGAGAAAAAAAAAGGATTTGATGGACATGATTGACCTGATTGACGACTCGTTCAAATAGTTTTATATTAATATAAAAACTGTCGGTGATGTCTCTGCATCTACTGATCCAGATTTGGACGAGGACAACCCAGATGAAGAGGATTCTGAGGTCTAATAAAAATATATGAATGGTAAAGTCGTCTAAATGGGAGTGATTAATGGGTTTTCGACGAGGTTAAGGAGTCAATTTTTTAGTTATTTGTGTTATTAACAGACAAGACTTGTATATGTATGACGTTGTTTATAGTCCAATAAAACAATTTTCTATTTTATGTTTTTTTTTTATTGCAAAAACGATACGAAACTGGTAGGTTCGTGGTGTTTCAATTAATTATATTTATTTTGTTTTTATTTCACATTGCTTGATTTGAGTGAGTAGTAGGTACCTATTTCAGCAAATCAAATATTTTTTTGTTTGTCATCTGTTTGCTATGCAATTAGAATAATGTGTTTGTCCTTTTGTCATTAAAATAACATTGTTTACCTAATAACACTCCCCACTCAGAAGGTGAATAAGTTGATAACTGTTGGTGAACAAGTTGACAACTTGGTGAATAAGTTGATAACTCGTTGGTGAACGACTTGACAAGTCTATTATTATGCAATCTATGGGGAATTTCATTTATTTATTGTCATCATTTAAAAGATGACATAAAATAACCTCTAAAACAACTAAAACACATAATTTAAACCAATTTACCGATTTACCAGAAGACGTCAAAACTTTAAAATGGCCGCCCTGACAATTTACAATTTTAGACATGTCAACATATTCACGCCAGCCACGGATTTAAGGTTTATCATCATCATCAGCCTACAGCAGTCCACTGACATAGGTCTCCTCAATCGCACGTCACTCAACTCGATTCTCGGCAACTCTCATCCAGTTTCTACAAGCCACGCTGCGAAGATCGTCGCTCAACGCTTGCCTGAGGGCGTCTCACCTTACGTTTGCCGATTCGCGATCTCTACTCAAGAACACATCAACCCCAACGGTCATCGGTTCTACGGCTAATATGACCGGTCCATTGCCACTTCAGCACCCCTAGCCAAGTTACAAACGTTTCGTATCGATTCTCTTTCTACAATCGTAAACGCGATTGTAGAAAGCGCTAAATTGGTAGCCAAGTTGACACGACTGAGTCATCGCTCGTTCTCTAATGTCTGTAGAAAAAACCTATACTTTAGTCTATGGTGAGCGTTCCTACCAAAGAGTTTAGCGATCAACATTGTAGAAACGATAACATTCTATTCTATCATTTTGAACGATGTAAACTTGTCTACGAATTTTCTATTCGTTTGTGTTGATCACGTGATTTAACGTTGAGATGATGTCATTCCTATTCATTTGAATAGTTTTCTACCAGCGTTAACGATTGTAGATTGTCAACTTGGCTAGGGGGTGCAGCTTACTTATTCTGGGAGCTATGTCGACAACTCTGGTTCTCTGTTGGATCACCTCGTTCTGGATGCGATACCTCAGAGACAATCCAAGCATAGCGCATTTCATAGGTCTTTAAGTTTTGTCTTTTCCAATATTTATGATACCTACATTATTACGGAAGCCGTTTTTTTATTTAATTTTGATTCTAAATAGGCTTGCGTTTAACCACAAATCGCCTGATGTGAAGCGATGACGCGGTTTAAGAAAAAAAACGAAATAAATGTTCTATTCGAGGAAACGAGAACAAAAAAGCTGCCAGTATTACTGCAATCCAGAATTAAGTCTTGAATGAAATACGGATTTCGTGACTCTTTGTGCCGTAATTAGCACAAAGGAAGGCGTTTAACGGCCGTTCAGGAGCAGATATTGCCTATAATTTACAAGGCACCCAAAGGCACTTTATTACGTAGGCAGGAAAGGTCATCTCAATTAAGTAAATAATGTAGAATACAAGTATATATGTGGTATTCATGTTTTTAATATCATCATCTGCCTTTCCCAACTATGTTGGGGTCGGCTTCTGGTCTAACCACATGCAGGTAAATACCAGTAAATGTGTGGCTAAATCATAACAGTCGCTCCGGTCGATCTTGCCTAGGTTGGTCCGTGGATGGGTGACCGCCCTTTACTTACCGAGTTTCCTGCGCGCCTTGGAAAGTACGTTAAGCTATCCCGGCTGTCATTTGTAAGTGTTAGTTTGTCTTTGCTGTTTATTGTCTTTGACAGTTGTAACAGGTAGTCAGTGGGCCGAAAATCTGACAACCAGTCTTACCATGGGTATCGTATTACCCTATACCCGTACACTAACTTGGTTGTGGAAGTCAAATAGGCAGTTGCTCCATGTAAAATACTGGTATTCCACTTTATCCGGTTAGATTGGAAGAAAACCCCAACATAATTGGGAAAAGGCTAGGCAGATGATGATAAGAACGGTCTCGTGGGCGAGGCTGCGGGAAAAACATAGTATTCTACCCAACTCTCCAATTACTCAAGCACCACCAAAATTAATTCTATTAAAACCACAGCAGCAATTACACAATTTGAATAGTTAACCTCACAAAAACTATTAGCAAGCCGCACCTCGGAAGTGTTGACCGGATTTCACCCGTTTGTAACCCTCGCAGAAAGCTAATTAGCAAATGTTTTATGTGTAGCCTTCGCGAGGTCAATGAGGTTGGTCAACATTGTGCCTAATTAAGCGGACACAGGTATTTAGTTAATTAATAGAAGTTATTTTACAACGCACATAGTTCTGTGGTCACAGAACAATTTGGGTTGTAAAATGATTTCGTCACCGGACTTCATCCATATTAATGTGTATTGTTAGTTGGTAAATTAGGTTAGTATGAAAAGTCGTGACATTATTATTTCGTGTTTTTCTACGTCATCCCTTATTGCTTTATCCTTATACTATCAAATGAGCATTATTTGTAATCAAGTTCTCGAAAACGGCTCTAACAATTTCGATGAAAGTTGCAATAAAGGTGTTTACGGGGGGTCGGGAAAAATCGATCTCGCTTGAAAATTTGTTTTCTCTATTTTCACACGAGCAAAGCTTCGTCGCCAGCTAAATCGCAAAAAAAATATTTTTAGGTGAAATAACTTACAACACCCATAACAAATCACACACACACAAAACACACACATCACTTAAAAATATATTATTGCGATTACTACATTTGCAGAGAATTGAACGTGATGTATATCGATGTACGGGAGAGTGTTATTTTAACTGCTTAAATTGACAAACATGTTGGCAAAATGTATTTAAAAGAAAGATTTTATAATTATTCATAAGGAGCAATGAGTGCCAGCATTAAACATACGCTCAACATTAATTCTACCAAAATTACATCAAACTACATCACAGAGTCGACAATCGCCTGAACTCTACGTCTCATTTAAAAACATTCATTACAAAATCAACGGAAGCCTTTCAAGGAGGTTTGAGCCCTGTTAACACTGAACACATGTGCCGATACTTACGCTTGCTCGCGAAAATCTTTTCATTCACGTAATAAGGGCGTGAGGGGGCAACACTGGGCTGAAATTAGATGGGTGATGATAAAAGAACGAGACAGAAGTATCATCAAAAAGTTTGTGGAAGATGTGTTAGTTAGAATAATGTTTGGTTTCATTTGGTGGTTTCTCAGGCAAGAAATTAGCCATTATTTTACAACGGTGGTTTAAAGTTTACTGAAAAATATAACCCTGGAAAAAAATGAAAAGCATTCATCTGCCTTTTCCCAAATTTATTGTGGTCGGTTTCCAGTCCAAACAGATGCAGCTGAATACTAGTATTTTACATGGAACGACTGCCTTTCTGACCTCCACAATCCAGTTAGTACTGTATAATACGATATACCTTGGTAAGACTGGTTAGCAGACTTTCAGGCCACAGTAAGCGGAATATGTAGAACCTATGCATCTATAACACCTCAATGTACCATATTTCACGTAAATAAAGATTATTATTATTATTATTATAAAACTTCGATAATACAATTTGAGTCGCAAACTTTTCTGAGTAAAAGTTTTAAACCGTTTAACTTACAAGTGCTAAGTTATTTGAGCTTATGAAGACTTAAAGCTGTTTTATTAAAGGAGATTATTATTGGTAAGGTATTTTAATGGGGAGACACACTGTGGAACTAATGGCGCTAGCATAGCTGGTTCCCAACATCGTCGTTGGTTGAAAATGTGGTAATGTCATTTTATATTTCAAAATAGCTTAACCTCATTGGTCAGATTGAGACCAGCTATGGTGGCGCCATCTAAGATTATCTTTGCCTGTGTCTCCCCCTATTTGCTGGTTATGTCTAACTCACTTGCAGGTTAACGTCCAGAATTTTGCAAGGAGCGACTGCCTATCTGACCTCCACTACCCAGTTAGTACTAGGTAATATCGTAGGTATCTCTTGGTAATACTGGTTGTCAGATTTTCAGGCCACTGATAACCTGTAACGACTGTCAAAGATCTACAAACACACCTGGGACCAACTGCTTATCGTGCTTTCCGAGGTACGCAGAAAACTGTGTATGTAAGGGGTGGTCACCCGTCCACTGACTTACCTAGCCAAGGACGGCTTTACCTAAAAATTTAATTGTTATTATTTAACCACGAGCTTCTCCGCTTCTCCTCCTCCTCAATACGCATCATTCTTTTGAAGAAATAAGAACAGCATTGTTTTAGACTTTCACGGTTTTTCAGTACGCTCACGGAAAAAAAATTCACTGATTTTATCCCGTAAGTACTTTAAGTGTAAATCAGAACAGACTTTGTAAGTCTAATACTAATCTCTTGTACAAGTTAAAAACTCATTATCTACTAACCGTCAACTCTTGAAATACTTCTGTTATTCCTACAGGATGTCAATGTAAAGCCCCCATGTTTTATTCATAGTTGCACGAACATGGGAAGGGGGTTTATATAAAAAACCACAACGTACTATATGCTTATGTTACACTTCAATGAGATCCATAATGTTTTGAGTGTCTGACCAGCAGTGCAAGTACGAGCACTCGGTTCGATACGATTCGATAAATCTGACAGTTATTCTCGATAAAATGAGTTTTTCAACCGACTTCCAAAAAGAGAAGGTTCTCAATTCGTCTGTATTTTTTTTTTTTTTTTTTGTGTTTGTTACCTCAGAACTTTCGACTGGTTGAACCGATTTTGATGATTCTTTTTTTATTTGAAAGCTGGTGCTTGCCGTGTGGTTCCATTTAAATTTTATTAACATCTGGTGCTGATCTTCGGATATATACAATGGAACTCTTCAAAAAAAGACGGAAAATTTATTGTTAATCCAATATCATGTCGTAACATCACGCCTGTATGCTATGAGGGGGTACGCAGATGTGTACAATACACCCAGATTTCAACAGTTAGGTATGTTAAGTTAGCGCGTTCGTGTTCCGCGCGCGCCTCAAAGAGATGTCAGCAAAAGGGACTGTTGTAAAGAGATACTGCGGCCCTGGAACACAAAGGGCTAAGAAGGAACATGGTTAGTCAGTAAAAGTCTGACACTCCCTTCCGCTCCGCCCAGAGCGGGACCCGTAATTTGATTTCCCATCCGAAAAAAAAACATGGTATGTTGTTCCATATATTGGGGATACGCCTATTACGCATATACCATGACATGTATTTTTAACAATGTCAAAGAAATTCATGGCAAATATTTGTTTGGGAACAACTAAAAATGGAAAAATAAAAAACTTTTTTGCAAAAAATAAAACCGACTTCAAAAAACACAAAAAAGTGAAAAATAACTTTAGCTTCAGAAGTCGGTGACAAAAACACTAAATCAATCAAACAAAGGTCACCGACTTCTGAAGCTAAAGTTATTTTTCACTTCACTGTTTTTTGAAGTCGGTTTTATTTTTTGCAAAAAAGTTTTTTTAACCAATCGAAAAGTCGGATTTATTGAATCGTATCGTATCGTATTCGATCGTTATCGATTGCTACGTACTTGCAGTACAGACTTAACACTCAGCTCAAAGATAAAAATATCAGATTATAATGGTTTGATTTCATATTTTTATGTTCCTTTTCGTAACTGATTTAGGTTGGGTAGAATGCGATCAAATATTCTAGTAGATATTATCAAGATTACGCCAGTAATCAAACTTTCGTTTTATCCTTATTATCTCGTTGTGGGACAAAACTGCTTATTTAGGGTCGATTTCACCAAACATGACTTTACTCAAGAATAGCTATCCACGGAATGATATATTCCGTTCATATTATACTCTTATATTTTTCACGTTTAATATTATATTCTTATGTGTAATACGTTAGCACGTTTAATATTATATTCTTATATTTTACTCTCGGATAACTTCGTTCACGTTCCACCACTCTACACCGGAGCAAATTTACTCTCGGACAGTTATTCTGTGACAGGGAGTGAATCCGAATGTGTGAAATGAATGACTTTATAAGCCACCCAAATTCGATTGCTCGTTTCTCCTCTAATAAGTAAAGTGTATTGCGTATTATTCTATTCGGTAGGGTTACTTATACCTATATCAAAAGTGTCAATAGTCAATACTAGAAATTCTAACCTCATCAATATTTTGTGGTGTTTGTTTTTGAGATTTGCTTGTGTTTTGACAAATCAAACAAACATAACGCTGCTCGCTTAGGTAAACGGAACCTTTTAATAAAATCTATGTTATCGTAGTCGTCAAAATAATTATTTCTTTCTTGTATCCATCTTGGTCGCCTTGGTAAATATTCGTTATCACTGTCAGAATCCTCAATTAATGCTCTCAAACGATCAGACATTTTTAGACAATACACAGGCTCATCTAAACTATTTTCACTTTTCACAAAAACAATACCTAGTAATAGGTAGGTAACTGGCGCGCTGGCATATGTTTATGCCAGCGCGCCAGTTAGCGAATCAGCTGTAAAAATAATGGCACTTGGATGCCATATTGAACTTATCCTTCGTATAAGCTCGCTGTTCCTTGAAAATCGGTGGAGTAGAGATTTACTCCAGCATAAACGTTTACTCTTGGATTAAGTCTATGGTGAAACGTAAAAACATGTTATAATAGGAGTAACTGCTCGTATACTCTCGAGTAAGATTTACTCTAATCTAATCGACCCTTAAGAGGCTAAATTCCTGTCACGCTGACAGTCGGTCGCGCATGTTCGGTCGCGTACATCAGCGAGAAATACAGTAGCAAATACGCGCCGCTGACGTCAACGTCGCAGTATAGTGCTATTAATAGAACACAATGTATACTCGTACGCGTGACCGACGCATGCGATCGACGTCAGCGCAACAGGAATTTAGGCCTAAAAGTACACATACAGTAAAAAAAAGGCGTTTTCCAGATTTTTTTGGTGTGGAGTTAGGTACTTAAGTTGATGTACACAATGCTTGGTTGACGGCTTCGTGAAGGCTCCGTACATCTTGTACATACCAATCAAAATTGCTCTGGGTGTGGTTAAAATATAAAAGACACTACACGGTATTTAAACAAAATCAAACACAGTAATGCTTCCCTTTTCATTTCATTTTATTTACTTATTCAAACGTTACATATAATTTACAATAATACAACATTTACACAAACGGCTATCACTTACAACATAAATCGAGCAACAAAACCGGATTACTATGACACTCGCAGTCCCAGCTATCTTGATCTAGTCACCGCCGCGTCCGGTCACCGGCCGCTATCCGGATATGAGCCGGTAGTTTTGCTGTGTAATCCGCGAGGCGTCGGCATTGTAATCACGGTGTACGGATAAAATGGCGGGTTTTATGTCTGTGTTGTGTTGTCACACAGTTATGACTCTTCTTCTTAGCGTGTCGATGGCAATCTAAATTGAGTCGGCCCAGAACTGAGCCACTAGTTTGGCGCTTTCGGTTGCGTCCATCAGTTCCTGTAGTGAGCAAACAACAGGACACGCAGGACACGATAATAAGTGCCCCATCGTTTGTGGAACAGCACCACATTTACACTCCAGGCAAGAGTCATTGATGAATCTCCACCTAACCAGGTTTTCCTTGCTGCGGCCAACCTGGGTCCGGAGTCTATTTAAAGACTTCCAGGTCAGCCATGGCAACTCATGTCCAGGTGGGAGATTTTCAGCGGGTGGAATGAATGGGATTGGTAAGGATGCATTACTGCGCCACAGCTTTAGTCTTTCCGTGGAGCGCTCGCCACTGAGAGGGGTGACACACTTCAGAAAGCTGTTTCGGCTTTTCAGCCTTTGTGACACGAGGGTATTCATATGTAAAGGGTGACGTGTATCTGAAGTCATTTTGGCTCTTTCGCTAGAGCTTGCCACTATCCTGCGAACTTCTGGTGGCGCTATTCCTGCCAGTGGGTACAACATCTGTACCGGGGTCGGTTTAAGGCAACCAGTGATAATCCGGCACGTTTCATTCAGAGCTCTATCCACTAACTTTGCATGGGCTGAACGGCTCCACACGGGGCACGCAAATTCACCAGCTGAAAAAGATAGCGCCAGCGCAGTAGTCCGCAAGACATGAGGCGAAGCACCCCACTTAGAAGAGACTAGTCGCCGTAAGAGATTGTTGCGAGTATGCACCTTCTGCTTGATGGTGTTGCAGTTTTTGCTGAAGGTCAATGATCTGTCCAGAGTAACCCCAAGATATTTTGGGAAGTTACTGTGCTCGATGGGCACCCCGTCCCAAACTATATTAAGTTTGCGCCTGGCCTCTCTGTTTCGAAGGTGGAAAATGCAAGACTGTGTTTTGCTCGGATTGGGTTTGAGTGAATTAGCGAGGTAGTATGTCGTCAATTCACCAAGAGCATCTGACAAGTGGACCTCAACCTCCTCAAAGGTGGTGGCTTGGGAGGTGAGGGCAAGGTCGTCTGCATAGAGGAAGCGGGACGTGTTCGGACTTGATGGTTGGTCGTTGGTGTATATATTAAATAGAAGCGGTGCCAAGACACTACCTTGGGGCAGGCCGTTCTTTTGTGCCCGCCAACGACTTTTGTCTGAGAGAAGGTGGACCTGGAAACGGCGGTTGTGGAGAAGTTCCCGGAGTAATCAAACAAACCTCTGATCGCTTATCAAGGTCTCTACTTTCCACAATAGCCGTTTGAGGTTGACTGTGTCGTAAGCAGCTGAAAGGTCCACGAACACAGCACCTGTGACCATTCCTTCCTCGAAACCATCTTCAAGATGTTGAACGAGTTTAAGGGTCTGGTTACTGCAAGACTTGACGGGTCTGAAACCAGCTTGCTCTGGGATTAATTTCGGGTCAATAACGCTCGTAAGACGGTTCAGCAGCAGTCTCTCGAAAAGCTTGTATGTATGGCACAGTAGAGAGATTGGACGGAAGTTTTTTGGGTCGTCTGCTGCTTTACCTGGCTTGGGTATTGCTATGACTTTAGACTTTCTCCAGAGACGGGGTACTGAAGCTGATTCCAGACAATTGTTGAATAGTTGCAGCAACCACGACACAGCAACTGGGCCAAGATGTTTTATCTGCTCAACCGAGATGTCGTCCATTCCGGAGGCTTTGCCGCACTTAAGGCCTCTAATCGCTACGACGATATCAGTAAGGTTGAACGGTTTGCTAATATCGTCGCAAGCGCCATCGAGGATTTGTGACTTCGGGACCTTACTGGGACGGCGTATTGGTTTGCCATTTGCAAGCAGTTGGTGAGCTACCTGGTTGGCGGTAACTTGGCTTGGTGGTGTGGGATGAGGGGACTCACTAGTCAGCTTTCTAATAGTACTCCAAGCTTTCTTACTATTATGAGTCATATCAATACTGGATACAGTGTTGATCCACCTCTCTTGCCTGTTTTCACCTAACTTTGAAAGCAGCATTTCTCCAGCTAGCGTGGTTTCCTCCGAGAAAGGGTCAGTCTCATAGAATGACTCATATCGGCTCAGTAGTTCACGAGAGTCTGTCGACAGCCCTGGAATATAGGAAGTCCTGCAACCCCTTGGAATGCATCTTCGAGAAGTAGTGGACACGATGTCAACAAATTTGTCGTAGTTAAGTGGGGTTGGCAAGACATTCAAGAGGGCGTCATCAATCGAACGCGTGAAGGACTTCCAGTCGGCCTTGGTGTAGTTAAATCGGCGCTTGAAAGGGAAACTTATAGGCTGGACTACGGGTTTGATGCAGCACATTATAGGTCTGTGCTGAGTGCGGGGAATAGGTGAGCATACGCTTTTGGAGCACTGTGAGCTGATAGATGAGCTGGCGAAGATAAGATCTGGGTTGTATCCGCGTTTCCAGCGGCCACTATTAAATGAGGCCGGTTGTTTGGCATCATCAATCAGCATCAAGTCATTGGCCTCAGCCCATTCCTCGACTGCTTCTCCGCTAACATCCGTGTCATTGTAGCCCCAGTTGGTACTATGACTGTTGAAGTCACCGATTACAATTCTAATTGGTTGGTTGCTAAAGTTCTCTGGGGGAGTAAAATTGAATGTGGTACCAGGTGGTTTATAAACGGAACTAATGGTGCAGTTGCCAACATCCAAGGTGATAATTTCTATTCCATTCTCGTTTGAGCACTTGGTGGATAGTATGCTTACGCCGGGAGCAACAAACACTGCGTTACCGTGCTTTGGGTGACTGATCTCGGCGATAAGCGTAAGTCCATCGATGTGTGGCCGGCTTTGGGTTTCATCTCGGTGGGTCTCTTGGACGCAAAGAATGTCGCACTGAGTTTTGCGGTAGACATCGGAAAGAATTTCTGATTTGTCTTCTGAGAACCCTTCGATGTTGACCGAGACTACGCACAAAGCCGATTTTATAAGTGGACTTTGGATTGCCATCGTGGTGAAAGGATTAGCCAGCACAGCGGGGGGCTCGCTGACTGCCCAGGGTGCGCCGGACGTATGGTGGTTCAGTAGATACGTCACTCGGGGATGCTCCTTTCATGCACCCCTCACAGTTATGACTGTGACACATAAATGATAATTCTAAGGTGAAGGTGAGGAAAGGGTGAAAATGAATTGGAAAAGAGAAGACTGCCTTATTGGTCTTGTGGTCGTGCACTGCTGAGCGTGTGGTAGAGAGTTTGATTTCTAGGTCAATCGAGGTATTATTGGATTTTTGCAACAGGAATTTCTTAGTTCAAACTCGGTGGAGTGGAGATCTTCGCAGGATGGCTGGTAGCAACTGTATGAGAGTTCCTGAAAATCGAGTTGAGTGGCATGCGATTGAGGAGACCTATGTCCAGCAGTGGATTACTGTAGGCTGATGAAAACCAAAAGTCTCTGTATGTGCCCGATAGATGACAATAAGCTCGTGGGTATGAAATACAAGCATGCGTGTTGTATAGAGCAGCGGTGGCCCTGTGGTGGCGGCCTCGACTTACGAACAGTAAGTCGTGGGTTCGAACCCAGACAGGCGCATTACTTTGTGTAATTTATTTTCATCACCACTGCGGGGAAGGAAAACATCGTGAGGAAACCGGCATGTCCTAGAACCAAAAATTCGAAGACATGTGACATCTACCAATCCGCATTGGGCCCGCGGGGCCAAAAAGTTCTGGAGTGGCGACCGCGAACCGGAAGACGTTGCGTTGGAAGGCCTCCCACTAGGTGGACCGATGACCTGGTGAAGGTTGCGGGAATCCGCTGGATGCGAGTCGCACGGGACCGTTCAATGTGGCGACACTTGGGGGAGGCCTATGTCCAGCAGTGGACGTCTTTCGGCTGAAATGATGATGATGATGATTGGGCCCGCGTGGTGGATTATAGCCGTACGTCTCTTCTCGTTCCGAGTGCCGAGTGCGGAGGCTAGCCTAAACAATTACGAGACATCTCTCTTCTCTGCTCAACCGTTTCCACTAAAGATAGGCGGAGAAGCCGTGTGGTATCCGGCAGAGTAGAATAGATCCAACCCATTACACTCACGGGTGTCGTATAAGGCGACTAATGTCTGAGGCAGAACAACTTGCGCCTCCGTAGACCAGAGAATGGGCAGCAGCGTTTTCTGTTAGTCTTTCATCACTGCGATCTCCAATCCGCCTGCCAAGCGTGAAGATTACGGCAAATTCCTCCCATCATGGGAGAGGCTTGTCCAGCAGTGGACATTATGGGCTGTTGTTGTTGTTGTTGTAAGCGGAGACGAGAACTGTAAATAACGATATACTAGCGGTGGTTTACAACACATTTCTCCTCCGCTTCGGTGGAGTCCGGCCCTTACAACTATATAATGTTAATTTTGTTAACGCCACGTATTGACTGCCACAGACTTCGCTTCATATTCAATACTCAAATCTAGTGTTAATAAAAGGGACGTTATGAAAACCAAAGTACCTACATAAGTAGCCAATTATACCTACTTATCTTTATACGATACAGAATCGCTAGGTTTACATGAGATGCTTCAGTGTATACGCTTGAATAAACACTTTGGTCGCTAATAACACCTAAGTATTTGAAGGCTCATTTACAAGGCTTTTGGATTAGCGCTAGTACCTCAAATATGTAGGTAGCCTGAAACTTGACATTTTATTTTCTGCAACGTAAATTACGGAAATGTGTTTTAGTGAAGATGCAACAAGCAGCGACGGTAACGCCGAAAAATATGAAATATTGTGTAAATTTAATAAATTTGAATCCTGCTGCCAAATTTGAAAAAAAGCAGAAAAGAGACTTGAATGAAGATTAATGAAATCACCATCTTACCAGTTCTATGAAAAAATCTTATTAGTTAGATTTTCAAAAAATATTTCAGACTTTTTTTTTCTTTTGTTACGTAGACCAAAATTGACGAAGATACGACGCTTTTAAAATTCTGAATACGTCACGCTGCTCTATAATTTTAGGTGCGTTGTGATGTCACGAGCCCCCACTCCCGAGTTTTGATGCGTTCTAACTTTGTCAATACTCATTGATTTACAAAAACAAAAAATACGTGTCCATTATTTTCCAATACTCTAACTGACGGACTAAATAGATTTGAAATTTATTGATGGTGGAAACTAGCCTATTCTGTGTCACTCATTCGAAACTCCACAAACTATGTCATGAGAATAGCTCATATCACGGTGGAAATATGAAGAAATGAATATATTGGAAGTATACTTAAGTATCTCCACTCGTGGAGGCATTTCCCTTCCACTACTTTATTAACATTACATCAGCCATGTAATCCCTAACGGGTGGGTAGAAGTGTACCTAACCATACACTCTCATTTCCTCAGTTCTGTTTTTAAATTCCATGCCCGGTTGATGGTGATAGGCTTGCTCCTATAAGCAAGCCTATCACCATCAACCGGGCATAAATCCACACTTCACGGCTGCTACTAAGAAATTTCCGATGAAAAAACATAATAACACTTTGCCCAGAATTGAACCCAGGACCTAATGCGCTTGAGACAACTAGGACCAAAAAGGTAGTCGACTTTACCAACCAACCTCAACCAAGCAAAACGTAAACTATCCCCACCTTCTCACTACACAAGAGAGCTAAACTAGTTATCCAGGTCATAAATTCTCCAAATAAAACCCGCGTATCTAGCTCCAACCGGTAATGGGGAACAAGACGTGCGTAATAATACTAGAGTCTACGTGATACGAGACTTTACGACGCGACGAGTGAAAAACGACGCAACTTACTTTTAGTTTCAGCTTGCCTGTAAAAATTGATTAAGTGCGTGTTGGATACGTGGTTCCGTAGATACAAACGGTATATTACATGAACTTTATGTAAGTTTTTTACTGTTACTTTTTCTTATTTTATTTTTTAGTCACCTTTTTTTCACAATTGTGTAATAGTCTCAATATTGTTTATACTTATGGGAAAGAGTGAGATATGCCCAACACAAGTATTACCAATTACTTACTGGGGATGTCTCATTTATAATCTCATCATCATCATCAGCCTATTAATGTTCCCACTGCTGGGACACAGGCCTCCTCTCTATGAGAGGGAATGGGCGATAATCCACCACGCGGGCCCAGTGCGGATTGGTAGATGTCACATGTCTTAGAATTTTTGGTTCTAGTACATGCCGGTTTCCTCACGATGTTTTCCTTCACCGTTTTGAGAGCAGCGGTGTTGAAATAAATTACACAAAGTAATGTGCCTGTCTGGGTTCGAACCCACGACTTACTGTTCGTAAGTCGGGGCCGCCACCACTGGGCCACCGCTGCTCTCTTTTATAATCTATGTAACTATTTTGGGACAAATAAACATTTATTCATTTTCATTTTTTCATTTAACTTGGAACTTGAGCTATTGCTGGTCAAAAATATTGCAAATATACCTATGTATGTATGAGAGTATATTTATTTTTATTATTTCGCTCAAACAAAAACTCACACCTTAGTGTAAGTAGTTCCGAAGACCAGTACATCAAATTTTCAACTCTTTATGATATTAGTGTAGACTAGTTTACGCCCGCGGCTTCGCCCGCGTGAGTGTTCGAAATCGTACTACCGAGATAAAAAGTATTTTATGTATTAATCCAGATTATAACCTATCTGTGTACCAAATTTCATTGAAATCCGGTCTGTAGTTTTTGCGTGAAAGATTAACAAACAAACATCCATCCAGTGAATCCGAAAAAAAAATCTCTTTTTTTTTCGGATGGCAAATCATCAAATGACTCCTCCCGCTCTGGGCGGAGCAGGAGGGAGTGTCAGACTTTTACTGACTAAAACCCATCCATGTTCCTTCATCGCCCTTTGTGTTCCGGGGTCACGGTATCTCTTTCGAACAGTCCCGCAGCCCCGGCAGGATCCCGCAGCCCCGGCAGGAGCCATCCTTACAAACTTTCGATTTTTTATTATTAGTGAAATAATAGATTTTTGCGATTATTACTTAGTCTGTTTTTGCCATAAACCATTTGTCAGTGTCAGGGGTCCACCCTTTATAGCAGAACTTTTTATGTCATAATATTACTTTGCATAACAGCGGATAGCATAAACTTCATTTCGCAGAAAATCGTTTGGCAGGCACTCATTTATCATACATTCAAAACTCATAATTTTGTAAGTCGGAATCATCTTTAGGCATACATTTCATATGCATAAAAATTAAAAGTAGAACCATCTAAGCGCAGAAAGTTCACAGCCAGAATCATCTTTTGGCATAAATTTTATATCGATAGTCACTAAAAGCAGAACTATCATATCTCAGAAAGTTTACAGTTAGAATAATCTTTTGGCATACATTTCTTATGCATAACAATGGAAATACTCATCTATCACATCCACATCACAGAAAATTCATTAAAACAGTTGATTGTGAACATGTAGTTTTTATTTTCCTGTAAGCAGGAGGCAAACATGCAAACAAGCATACATCTTGCATGCAGAAAGCATGCAGTATGCAAACATGCAAACCAGCATACAATATGCAAACATGCAAACTAGCATACAATATGCAAAAACCAGCATACACCATTCATGCAGCAAGCATGTAGCATGCAAGCAAGCATGCAACATGCAGCAGGCATGGTTTCTGTCACGGCTCCGGCGCTGCGGGGCTCCGGCGGTCCCACGCGAGCTTATCGTCGCAGATGTGTTTAACGCTCACCACCGCAGCTTCGGCTTGCTGGCCGGCTTTGCCGGCCAGCCTCAGCAGCGGTGGCGAGTGTTACAACAACCTGCTCCTCAACTCGCGGGCCGCCTCGCCCTTCCGCGCCTACGCGATTTTAAATTACACTCTAGGGGTAGGGCAGACAAGACTACGTTAAGTCGGTTTTGGAGCGATTCGTTTCTGTCACTAAGTTTTGTAGCCCATCATATTGACTTTTTAAGACAATATTTAAATGTTTGGTTAAAAATGCAATTTTATAGAAATGGCAATAATGCCAAATAAAATTATTCCAAATGAAATTCTGCCATCTTCGTAATATGCCAAGTGAAATTGTGCGAAATTTGAACATTGCCAAAGGTAATTATGCCAAATAAAATTCTGCCATCTTAAAAGTATGCCACTGTAAATTCGGAAATACAAACATTCGGCCAAGCAATAACTATATTAAATCATTTTTATGCCCTACAAATATTCGTTTAAAGTAGATTATGCAAAGTGTGTTATGCCAAATAAATTTCGGAGCATCAAGATTCTGCCAGATAGAAGGAACCCCAGTGTCAGCGGTCATTTAAGCAGAGTCTACGCATATATTTTTATAACTTTCTGCCACGGAACCCCGAAGGACACGACACATTTCTATTTGGAAACTTTCGTAAACCAGGCTCAGATCCCTGCTATCTGAAACTGGATAGTAAACTATGAAAGTCAAAATGAGTTATAGCCTGAAAACGTACGAAAGTATTACAAGCTTTTCTATTGAAATACGTGAAATATTATGCTCTTTGGGCGAGGATTTTTCACTTTGACACGTATATATTCAAGTCAGGCTCCGCTTTTTATGTGAGCTTTTTTCGCTGCAAGCCTTAAAAATACTAAGTCACTGGAGTATTTCACATTCAGAATTTTTAAGAAATGAAGAGCTTAGTGCTGTTTGAAAAATCAAGATCAACAGAAAGGTCTGGTGCGTAGTACTCGCAACCGGCGTATTTGCGTTATGCAATCAATAGTGAACGGGTCATGGAAGTATTTAAATTAAAGTTATAACCTAAAAAAATACTTGTACGGGCAAAGTTTAAACCTTTCGTTGGTTACTAGGTAAGGTCCAGAACAAAAAAAATATCACAATGATACTAAATATAACAAGAAGTGCCTTTCGGCTTCGTTTAAGGTCTTCATGTTACTCGCGTGTTTCGAGAAAAAATCTATTTATGTCACATGCACATGAATCCCTGAATAACAGATCACTAGACGTTACATGGAAATAGGTATAATAATATCCTCATTCCACCATCAAGGTAAATACAGATGAGCGTAGTAAATAGCGCCGGCCGTAAATCCCGAGCTGGCCGAGCTACGATCCCTTCGTAAAATATTCAGAGCGAGTGAAATCACGGTGTTAACTGGTAGTCAGCGCGATATCAACTTAGTACCGTATTGTTTTAGTAACTAAGTATTTTTTGTATGTTTGCCTGATAATAATAATAATCATTTTATTGTCAGGCGACTAAGGCCCATAGATAAAATACACAAAATACAACAATTATATACTAATACATATTTTAAATGATATGAGACTAAAACTATGAGGAGCTCGTGGCTAAATAATAACAGCCGCTCGGGTCGATCGTTAGGTTAAGCCGTGCTTGCCTAGGTTGGTCTGTGGATGGGTGACCGCCCATTACATACCGAGTTTCCTCCGTGCCTCGGAAAGCACGTTAAGCCGTTGGTCCCGGCTGTCATTTGTAGATCTTTGACAGTCGTTAGGTAGTCAGAGGCCGGAAAAGTCTGACAACCAGTCTTACCAAGGGGTATCGTATTACCCGGTACTAACTGGGTTGTGGAGGTCAGATAGGCAGTCGCTCCATGTAAAATACTGGTATTCAGCTGCATCCGGTAAAACTGGAAGCCGACCCCAACATAGTTGGGAAAAGGCTAGGCAGATGATGATGAGACTAAAACTATACACACAACGTTGTCGGCGTCGTGTTTCGCTGCGTGGTGTCGCGTAACCATCCTCGGAAATGTTGATATACGACACCTTTCGGCCAAAAGTCCTCCTTCATGCAGGTCCGTAGATGGTGGGTTGGAACTCGTACCACGACTGACTTAAAGTTGATGTTGTGGCGCGATTCCAACCTTTCGACCCTCAGAGTCCAGTTGGTCTTCACTTTCAAATACTGCACCACTTCCTCAGTTGTAGTGGAGTGATGCAGACGTGAAATGTACAGCGGCGTTGTAGGCATAGCAGAACGCAACAGCATGTTGGGTCCACTCGGTGCGGTACCGCACAGGTTACGAGAACAGGGCTTCTGCTTCTTCCTCCTTTCCACTTTAGTGGAGCCCTCCTCGTAAACTTGGCTCGTTGTTGGCACGGAGCTACGGACCGCAGCCAGGGCTGGTTGAAAACCCATTTGCAAATTATCCCCTTTCCTGGTTTGGCTGATTGACAGACAGGCAACTTACCATAAATCACTGATGATACAAGCATTGTCATCATTTTCCTGTCCTGGTGTGTCCGCAGCGTGTCTTCTTCTTCCATACTTCTCTATTACTCGTCATCTCATCAGACACCTCCTTTCTAGCCAAATCATCCTTCACACAGTCCATCCATCGCTTTTTTGGTCTTTCTCTATTCTTATAGCCATCTATATACCATGACCTACACACACTCACGCGCACACACACACACACTCACATACACGCAAACAGACACACACATCACATATAAAATATAAACTACTACTTGAATTAGCTTTGTATTCATAATCGCTCAGGTAGATCGACACAGTCTACTATTACAAAATAGATAATGTCGAGTCAGTAAAATTTTTAGGAGTTCATATTGATTCATTATTAAATTGGAAAAATGAACTAAAAGCCATAGACGGGTCAATATCATCAGCATGCTATGCCCTCAGGAGCCTACGAGAGGAACTTAACATAGATATTTTAAAATCAGTTTACTATGCATTGGTGGAGTCAAGATTAAGATACAGTATTCAACAATGGGGAAATAGCTACAAGTATAATTCTGATAAAGCATTTGTGCTACAAAAGAGGGCAATCAGAACAATGGTTCGTATTCCCCAAATCGAGTCCTGTCAGAAACATTTCCAAAATCTATCTATACTTACAGTACCTAGCCTTTACATACTTACGGTCTTGACCAGCCTAGCGAAACACATAAGTGATTATGAAACGCAGGATGAAAGACTTAAAAGGGAAAGCACAAGGAACCAATATTTGAAGCATAAAGTGAACCCTAAATTAAATATTGTAACACATTGTGTACAGTATCAAGCGGTAAAATTATTTAATTGTTTGCCTAAGGACATAAAATCACTGCTATATAAAACCACCTTATTTAAAAATAAACTAAAAAACTTCTTACTGGAAAAATGTTTCTATTCCGTGGATGAATTCATGACTCACAGACATTAGTTTAATTTGTTGTTGTTGTTAATTTTATTGTAAAAAAAATATTTGATGTTATGACACTTGATTTTTAATGGATTTTATTTACTCACTATTTGAATTTTTGACATGATAATTTAATTTTTTTTTTTTTTTTTTTTTTTTTTTTTTTTTTTTTTTTTTTTTTTTGCTATGGTCATGTTAAAATATTTCAATGAATTTGTATGTACAAAGAATGAATTTGAATTGTGATTTTCTATTTATAATTAATTGTTATTGAACATTGTGGCTATTTATTATTTTTTATGACATGTTTTCTTGGATTTTATGTATTAATTATGATTTTAATTTTTGACAATCGATTAAGTTTTTGGTGACATTTTTGAATATTTTTATGGTTTTTACTTTTTTGTTGAAATTGTTTATACTTGTGATTTTTTCTTGTACTTGTTTAACCTATTTATGTAACGCATTCAGACACAATTATTATTGTTATTGAATAAATGAAATGAAAAAAAATGAAATATTATACTTATAGCATCACATTTAAAGCTGAATCACTGTCTCTCAAGATACAGGTTACCTACCTAGTTTGAGAGGCAGGGTTTTCCATATTGTGTACAGATTTCAGTTCCTAGATTGTATTACATTGTGTTACTACCTAAGCTCATTTAAGTTGTGTTTTCTTAAAACATGTTAAATCTGTGTTTTTATGAAATAAAGTTTTATTATTATTATTATATATTATGACCGATCCATAGTCACACCACATTGCCACACCAGTGTGACTACGGTTATTTTTGTTATTTTTTTTATTTTTTTGTCACACTGGTGTGACTACGGATAATTTAACTCAACATTTTCCTTATTCCTCAGAAACAAACATCTTACAAGATAAAATACACTAAGTAAGAGTAACTCAAACTGAAGTTGATGGTTATCTTCTGATAATTTAATTGCGACTCGAGTAGTAAGAAAGAGTCTTACGTATTTTCTATTTCTCTTCAGAAACCCCTTGACAGCCTCTTCTTTACTAAGTTGCTGTCGGCTTTCATTCTTACCGAATGCAGCTGACTCATCATCTTCCTGCCCAATGTCCCATTCTACGCACACGAAGGTCGGTGCAACACGTTTTCTTCCATTCTCCCCCTGTCAGACGTCACGGCATCATTAACTTTTTTTTTCTTTTATTTATTTATTGGCCTATCTAAAATTATTTGACTGTTTATCCTAATAATACAAGCAATATGATACAAGCATATTGTACACAGCATGCAAAAAAATCTAAATTGTAACAATAATAAAATTACAATAATAGTGCAGAATTAACACTTTTATCAATAGTAGGTAGTTTCAAAAACACAGTAAATACAAAGAGAAAAACAAAAAAAGTTAATATGGCGGTTAGGTTTGATGGACTAAGCGCTTGAATTTTTTAAGTGTTGTGGAAAAAATGTTTATTGATTTATCTCAATTATTAAGAAGCCTGCAAATTCTGTGGATGGGTGAGTTGGATCCGGATATTTCATATAATTTCTCACACAATCCACATATTTCCGTTGGCCTTCCTCTCCCTCTTCTTCCATCAACATTCAGATCCTTCAATCTTTTAGCCACATGCGTTTCATCTTTGCTCACTATAATAATATGTCTATACTAAGATAAACTAATTACTTTTAAATTTTTCTGTAACAGGCGTCACTATCAAACTTTCTCTATCTACATTTACACTAATATTATAAAGAGGAAAGATTTGTATTTTTGTGTGTATGTTTGTAATGAATAAACTCAAAAACTACTGCGCCGATTTCAAAAACTCAAAAGAAAGTTACATTCACCTTGAGTAACATAGGCTATATTTTATCCCCGTATTTCCACGGGATCGGGAACTACGCGGGTGAAACCGCGTGACGTCCGCTAGTAACTAATATACTCATGCAGCTGACTGCTGAATTTAAATGAAAAATACTTAAGTATTGTATTTTATAGTAAAATAATAATAAAGCCTGAACATCCTATTCCCGGTCGACTGAACGTAGCGGAAATAAGAAAAAGTAAATGCCTACTTAATTTAGAACGTGTTCTTCTCACGATGTACGAGCTTAAAGATGGCGGCTTGCTGCCGTATTTATAGCCTTCTTAAGTCTTCAATTATTATTGAACAAGACACTTTGATTACCCAGGATGGTTTAGCTTTGATTTGGTAATTATCATCTGCCTAGCCTTTTCCCAACTATGTTGGGGTCGGCTTCCAGTCTTACCGGATTTAGCTGAATACCAGTATTTTACATGGAGCGACGGCCTATCTGACCTCTAGAACCCAGCTAGCACTAGGTAATATGATATCCTTTGGTAAGACTGGTTATCAGACTTTCAAGCCACTGACTCTGCTAAAACACCCACCGGCTACCATATTCCACTTCCTGGTGTATTGGTTGAAGCGTAGAACTGGTAAACCAAATAACCCAGCAATATATGTATCTCTGAGAGGTGCCTTATGGATAAGATACAGAATCGAGTCAAGTCTCAATAGGTAGCTTTGATAATGTTATTCCAGAGAGAGAAAACTCTCTTCCATTTGCATTTTAAATATTAACTTAGAGCTTCGGTTACATTTACCGATATCTTCCGATTCGATCGTTATTCTTGATTTACATAATCGGTTTATTATTTGATCTTATCTGAGAATCGGTAATGTGTTTCCGATAAGCATCTAAGTGTTGGTAGTATTTTCATAAGTTATTATTTTAATGATACACGTATGATCGTTCGATAGTGTCATCAACCATGTATCAAGAAATACACATTAAACTAAACACAGCAGTTGTTTGTAGAAAATAAAAAAAAAACACATATCACTCCTAAGAGTTACCATAATCGGCCTGTAATGTTACCACTGCTGGGACACAGGCCTCCTCTCTATGACCACGCGGGCCCAGTGCGGGTTGGTAGATGTCACATGTCTTCGAACTTTTGGTTTAGTTCTAGGACCTGCCGATTTCCTCACGACGTTTTCCTTTACAATTTTGAAAGTAGTGGTGATGAAATAAATTACACGTACTGTACCTGCCTGGGTTCGAACCCATCACTTACTGCTCGTAAGTTTAGTAGCAGCAATTGCGAACTTTAGAACAACGAGGCGGTCTATACTAATCTCATTCGGATGTTATGGTATTTTAGCAAAAACTCTGCTTCTTTTGTCTAAAGTAATGTGACAGAAAATAATCTGTTTTTTCTTGTCTAAAATATAACTGTGTAACAAAGTAGGATTTTAATTAGGAACCTCTCTTTCGTTAAATTTCAAGTTAAAAATAAAATAAGTAACAAGAATTAAGTAGCACAAACTGCGAGCAAAACTCTCACATATGTAGTCACTTCGGACTATTAAGAGACTTTACCCTCTGTGGTATTTAAACGTTGCCACAGTGAATAAACAGAACAGTGAGGTAACTGCGGATAAACACCCAATTAAGTTCTTAATTAAATAGACAGCTATGGACTTATTTAGACAATTCTATTGGATTTATAAAGTGAACATGAAAGATAAAAGTACAAAAGTAAAGCCTTTCTTGTTTACTTTTATGAAAATCTTGTAAGAAAAGGACATAATTGAAAAGTAATGATTTCTTTGTACGTCAGCCCGCTTTGTACTTTGCCGAGATCCTAGCAACTCAAACTACACCACAACTCAGCACATAATGAGGGATATTGATGTCTAAAAAGTCCTTGACTCAAAGAAAACTTCAGTGACAGGCGGACAGAAAAAAGGTATTGTAAAGGTTCTACAAAAAACATAACATCACGCCGGTAATCCACAAAGGGTTAGGCAAAGGCATAACTGTGGAATAGTGAACCCACATTTCACCAATTATGTTTATGTCTTATCTACTGGATGCGAGCCTATTATCATCAACCAGGCACAAATCTAGTCTCCAGCTGCTACTTAGAATTTCTTCGTGGAAAACCCCAATAATACTTAGCCCAACCCGGGAATTGAACCCAGGACTTCTTGATCAGCAATCGCGCTTTGAACCACTCGACCAACGAGGCAGTTTAAAGTTCTGTTTCTACTTGTCTGTTTGCACTACTGTTTACAAACACACTGTGACGCAACCCCGCTATTGTGCAGCTGCTTGTTTTTCTCCGAGGTCACAGCTGAAAAACCACTTGTTTTCACTCAAAAGGTCGCACGCCGCTCCTTTTTGCAACAGTCCAGCTTTGTGAAGGTTAAACTGAAAGGAGGGTAATGGCTTCACGCGTTCGTATGTTTGCAGAAGACTTTTATGTCCTACATTTAGACTGAACGAATTAAATAAGGTTAGGTGCTCAGTAATTGCCATCGGCGTGCGTGTAGGACCAGAAGTATGAACGTGGTAGAGACGAAAGGAGTCGTTTCTGCATACCACCATGGGAAAAGGCGTGAATTTATGTAGATAATCGTATGAATTAAATCAATCTTCTGTGTGGTGTGTGAATTCAGGCTTAATGAGGCTAATTCAGTCAGCAATAGGGATATTTAAAGTAAACTATCGAACGCTTCTAAAACGTGACATTAAGGCGAGGTAGACCAAGCGAAATAGGCATTTAACACTACCAAGAGTTGCCCGCGATTGCCGCAAAGCGAGGCGTGCGCTTACGTTGCGGGGAGTGTCACATTACAGATAAGCAGGCAGTAGGTCAACTTGTCTTATTGATTTGTTTTAAAAATAAAATAAGAGATTTGAGTCATTAAAAACTTGTTTTATTATAATTTGTAGTAATAGCGAAGTCTTTCTACGACGCCCTTTTTCTTGCAGTTCTCTCAGAAGAAAATTTATATCAACGATTCGTCGTCTTGTGACAGGATGAAAATTGTCTTGATTTGAAGCCTCCTCTACCACAATAAATGAATTTTGAATATCTTCCATTCCACTGTAACAATGGATGAAAACCAATTAGGCCAACGCACCGGTTGACTTTAGGCTAGCAACTCTACATGTGAATACAGGTGTATCACTTAAAAGCTTGTTTATTTTAAATAACAATAATAGAAATACATCTAGCTTGTAATAAATTTACTGCTACATCTTTTAATTTATTTAAATATACTTCATGACTATACAAGGAAAATGATGGAAAAAAAAAACATTATTACTAATAAACTTATATTGTCACTTACGGGATATCTTCCGTGATAATAAATTGTCACCATGCATTGCGGCCATGCGCTTCACAGCGGAAGTAGAGAAAAGTCGGACGTTGGCATTCCTTGACGTCAAAGTCGTTGTAAGGAGTGATGGGACCCTTGGTCACTCAGTGTACAGGAAGCCGACTCACACGGACCGCTACTTGCACGCCACTTCACATCATCACCCTCGTCACCTCAAGTCCGTAGTCACTTCACTGACCAATCGCGCTTTCGATCTATGTGATTCCGAACACCTTACGGGTGAATTATCCTACGTGCAAAAGGTTTTACATAGGAATGGTTACAAAACCAATACTGGAGCAGTAAGACCAAATAAGATGCGAGCCGCCAGATCTACAGTGGAGCGTCAGCCAACTTTCTTGCCATATCTAAGAGGAGTAACGGACAAGATAGGTCGTTTACTGAGTAAATACTCGATAAAGACCGTGTTTACTCCTCATGAGAAAATTGCGCAAAGTCTGCGTTCCCCGAAGGATAAGATCCCGTTTGAACATCCTGGGGTGCATAAGATTGATTGCAGTTGCGGCAGTTCATACATCGGTCAAACGAAGCGAACCATCTCATGCCGCATTAAGGAACACATAATAGCTGTGAAAAATAAGGATGAGCAAAAATCTGCCATAGCTGAGCATCTACTGCAGTCAGGGACCAATCACTGGATCGAATTTCATAAGCCACGGATTTTGTCTAAGGATAAACATTACTTACCTAGGCTGACAAGAGAGGCAATTGAAATAAGAAAACATAAAAATTTCAATCGAGAGGATGGCTTCAAATTGTCGAGTACGTGGAATCCAGTTTTGAGTATGCTCAAAAGTAGCAGCCGGCATCATGATAAGGACTCCACAAAACCTGGTGATACTGTGAGTGTGTTTTGTCATGACTTAGTGGCGAGTTCCCATAGTGCGCGTAGCAAAAGACAAAGAAAGAGGGTAGACAGATTTGTCTGCTCTTAACAATTTATTTTCCATCCACCCGCATTCTCCAGTCAACCCGCGATCATGGCGCTTGCAACAGCGTCGAAATATCGGGAGCTCAAAACAATTTATTATCACGGAAGATATCCCGTAAGTGACAATATAAGTTTAGTTTTAAACCGTGAAAGCTTAAAACAGTGTTTGATTATTACTAATAAATACATATAAATACTTACACAGCAGTCTCACTAGGTTGTGCATCAACAGGATCGAGTGTTATATGAGAGTTGTCGGTGTTATCAACTCCACTTGCACTAGTGCTCGTCATTGTTTCGTTTTTTCTGAAATAAAGAGCAAAATAATAAAATTACGGAAAAAAATCGGGTTTTTTAATTATATTTTTTATTTTTGACTTTTTATTTACTTAGATATACCATTTTGAAATTCTCATGATGAGCCCTATATCAAGCCGTTCAGGCAAAGCAGAGCGTACCAACATTTTGAATTTGGCGCCAAAATTCGCCATTTTGTTATTTTTTTTTTGTTATATCAAGTGTCACTTTTACAGTAAAATTACGAATCTAACGACAGCTCTCAAGTTAAAATCCATCGAGCCGTTCAGGCCACAGAGCGTACCAAACAATTATACATACTCTGGAAAAACATAACCCTCCATCTGGCGCAGTCGGGTAAAAAAATAATATTTGACACTCCAACTCATCGATAAAGTGATGATTATTTGTATAACTCGGTCAAATTATCTCTGCACCTCACCAGAGATATTGTAACCGCGTTGTATATAGTAGGGTACACAATACTTACACAGCAGTCTCACTAGGTTGTGCATCAACAGGATCGAGTGTCACAAGAGAGTTGTCGGTGTTATTAACTCCACTTGCACTAGTGCTCTTCATTGTTTCGTTGTTTCTGAAATAAAGACCACAATAATACAATTTCGGAAATATAAAATAAAAATAAAAATTATTTAAAAAAATAAAAAAAACCCGACTGCGTAAAAAATAACTAAAAATTTTAAATAAAAACTGAAAAGAATAAAACAAGTTCAGGAGACAGGACATATTGACTGCAACAGTGGGGACCCATATTGGATGTAATGATTTTAGTCTAGATTATTTAACGAACAGCCGTGCGCCAACAAAACGGACATAGGTCCTACCTCGTCAAGGCCCGGCGGGCGACTGGATCCACGTACGCAAGCCGCTTTCTTATATAATAATTTATTATTAAAAGGATTAAATTGTTTTGCAAAATGTAACCACAAATAATTGTTCTATATGTTATTAACTTTGCTTAAATATTTTTTTTGGAAGTAAAACTTTCATATCCTTCCAGAAAAGTAAGAAAAACATAAAAAAATATTCGAATTAGGCTCCTGTTCAGATTTTTTTTTTATCGAGTGAAGTTTTTGATATCATGTTTTGAACCACAAATTATCTTAAAAGATAATATAGTATTTTTTTTTGCTTTAAAAAATCACTATTTGTTTGTTTACTATTGAATCAAAGTTATGTAAAATTGGGAAAATTGGGTCTACCTGCCCTTAATAACGAGCTGATATAAGAGGCAGAGGCATTAAAGCATTCCATAGTTAAACCCTTATTCAAAAAAGGTGATCGAAAAGAGCCAAATAACTATCGCCCTATTACTCTTGTTCCTGTTTTATCAAATATCTTTGAAAAGGTATTTTACAGTCGATTAATAGGATTTTTAAATAAGCATAACATTCTTAAACAGGAACAAAACGGTTTTCAACATAATAAATCCACTTCTTTGGCAGCATTTACCTTAATTAAAAAGATCACAGAATACCTAGACGAAAAAATTCCGATTGCAGTAGTATTTTTTGACATGAGTAAGGCTTTTGATTTTGTGGATCATATCATCTTACTATGATGATCCGGGGCGTCGCTTTGGATTGGATTAGAAGATTTTTAACAGGACGTCAACAATGTGTTGAAGTTGCAAATTTGAATGAAAATCTTGAATCCACTATCTATAGATCCTCTTCTAAATTCAATACCTATGGCGTACCACAAGTGAGTGTTCTGGGACCCTTGTTATTCTTAATATATATTAATGACTTACCAAATTCATTAAACTACGATAGTGTCCTTTTCGCCGATGATATTTCTGTCATAGTGCCACATAAAACTAAAAATTCAACCCATGAAAACCAATTAAGAGAAGCTGTACAGTGTGTTATAAATTGGCTTGAATCTAATAACCTTTGTGTTAATATTTCGAAAACAAAATTCATTAAATTTAGTACATACAAATGCAAACCCTCTGATAGTATCAACGTTAAAATAAATGATAAAATTATAGAAGAAACAGAAAATATTAAATTTTTAGGTATAACTCTCGATAAATTTTGTAATTGGAAGCCACACATATATGGCGTATGCAGTAAACTTAATAGATTTGTGTATGCGTTAAGGAAACTTCGAACTTCTTAAGCTTTTGACGTTGACCGGCATGTATTTGTTTGAAGTATCAGTATTTGTAAGGAAACATAGTGAATTTTTTAAATTCAAAGGTGACAGTTACACTAAGCAGAGGCCAAGAGATCCAACAAAAATTTTGATACTATTTTGCAATACAACATTGATTAAAAACAATGTGTTTCATATGTGTATTTCTATCTTTAATAAATTACCAAGAAATATTAGAGAACTCCCTTTTAAATATTTTAGAAATCAATTGCGTAAATGTTTGACAGAAAATTGTTTTTACAGTTTACAAGAATTTCTGCAACACAAAATTTAATTTTAAGATATAGGTATTAGTTTCGTGCGCAATATTTGTGTTATTTTTTATTTAATAATTATCTTACTTTACTTTAATAAGTACATGTTAAATTTCACGTAGATACGCATTGTACAATAATTTAAAATTATATTTGCATGCCCTAAAAAGGCAAAATATGGTTTGTGCCTAAACCACCAACTTTAACATCTGGTAACACCTGTATTTTAAGCAAATAAATAATTCTTATTCTTAATTCTTATTCTTATGGTTTAGCGCTACGTCGTAGCATATAGCTACGCCGTAGCACATATCTACGCCGAAGCACATATCTACGCCGTAGCACATAGCTACGCGCTAGCACTGCGCGTAGCAAAGCGAATCGTTCACCGGTTTTAAGTCTGTCGGATTGTTTTATTACACAAATATGCTGCATCAACTCAATCTATCGCAGTCCATTGCTGGACAAAGGCCTCTCCCAAACTGCACCACAACAACCTGACCTCCACATTCTGTATTCAGTCAGCTCTAGTCACTTTTTTGGGCTCCGTACCCGAAAAGTAACCAACGGGACCCTATTACTAAGCCTGCGCTGTCCGTCCGTCCGTCCATCTGTCCGCTGTCGCCGACCATGAGATATGGATCTCATGGTCGGTAATAAGTAGAAAGTTTAAATTTTCACAGAATATGTTTTGCTGTTGCCTAAATTCAAAATGAAAGGGTACACTACGATGGTACGAGTACCCTTCATGGGCGAGTCCGATTCACATTTGGCCAGTTTTTAACGTAACCCATTTATCTGGAGGGAGGCCCACACTACATTTATCAATACGCTGTGTATAAAATAAAATCTTATACTCTGTAGATCACAAAACCATATGCCAGAAATAACGAAATTCAAATACATTATGTAAAACCCACTGAGCATGTCAAAATATTTGATGTCGGCTGGATGCGGGTCCTCTCCGAGTGCGCGCACAAATGCGTTATCAATCAAACGCTTCGTTTGATTTACCCGCTCCTATATTTTATGCGTTTCACTTCTTTTGTTCGCTTATCAAATTATGTTTGATGGTACTTTAGTACAATTAGGGTTTTTATTTTGTCATTTACGTATCGTATAATATTTGGACTTTTGGAGTTATTGCCTGTTTGTATTTAATTCCTTTAAAAATATTCTAAACTCGTAGAATTTTATTTCTTTTGTTAAACGTTCAAAATCAGCACAAGATAAAATTACCTGTAACAAAAATAAAACGCTTAAGCGTTGTAAAGAATTTTATTTCCTCAGCATATCCACGACAGAAATCCAGCATCGTTAGGTTTTCTTCATTTAAAATCAAGAAAGCTTATCATTTTCGTTCCATTCAAAAGTAATTTACACTCCAACACCAAAACCGATGTACAATAAACTTTTACTCAGTAAATAAATGATTTACGTTACCTCCCTATAATTTACACAAATGTAAAATGATATTATTTACACGAAACCCACTAAGACATTGACTAAGCTTCAGGGCTGAGTTTACCGCGATCATGTATAAATATTCATAATTATACACCCGATTTAATATATCTAATAATTTATAATAAAACTACATATTAAATTGCTACTAAGCCCTCTTCCTCTGTCTTCCTCTCTCCTAATGTTGCTGTGCCCGACAGGGTCCATAATGATCTTTTATTTTATTTTATAACCATCCTTGTAATACCTTATGGAACGCAATAAACAATTGAGTATCAAAGGAATCCAATCTTCAGCCCACCGTAAAAAATCTGAAGAAAACTCCAGAATTTTCCTGTTTGAGGATATTTTGATAAATTCGTTTAGAAGCAAAGTCTAGTCTTCTTCAGTAAATACATTTGGGTAAAACAAACATTTTGTTGAGGCATGGATGTTTGTTTTTTTCTATTTTTAGATGCCATTTCTCTTTAGGTTGGGTTACTGTGTAATATTTTTTCTTTATGTTATTTGTTTATGTGATAGACAAATAGCTCGAATCCCTGTAGAGTGAACTTATGAATATTTGCACAAAAGTATCACGCACCCGTAATGCATGCTTTCTTTTTAAGTGTGACATAGATAGTAGTGGCTTAATAATAACAGCCTTCAGGTTCAGCCGTGCTTGCCTAGGTTGGTCTGTGGATGGGTCTGCGTCTAACTGTTGGTTAATATTTTCGTCCGTATCTATCAGTGTTTCTATAAACAAAGTTAGCTTGAAATATCCTATCCGCGTCACCCACCTGTCACTAGATTCATAGAAAAATCAAAGAAAACTTTTCTGTGACGTTTTGTTTTTAACCGTCCGTAAGCTAAATGTCAAACAGACAGAGATAGCAACGTACCGTTACCTGTCAGTAAGTTATTAAAAATAACCGTTAGTCCCGGTTGTCATTTGTAGATCTTTGACAGTCGTTACAGGTAGTCGGTGGCACGTAGTACTAAGTAGGTTGTGGAAGTCACATAGGCTGTCGCTCCATGTAAAATACAGGTATTCAGCTGCATCCGGTTAGACTGGAAGCCGACCTCAACATAGTTGGGAAAAGGCTAGGCTGATGATGAGAGATAGTACTGTCTTTTCACTGCTTTAGAGTTTCACGGTTTTTCACTACACTTAAAGTACTTACGGGATAAAGAAAATCACGGATATTATCCCGTAAGTACTTTAAGCGTAGAGACGTCTTTTGTTATTGTCCTAGATAATTTATTTCAAAATTCGTAATAGTTTATATCCAACCGAACTACCTAGCATTGCCCAGGAAAGGACATTGACCACAATCAGAGTCGCTTTATAGTAAAAGAGTATGGCCATAAAAATAAACTCATAAATTATAAAATATTTTTTTAACTTCTCTTAATTCACTTGAACGAAATCGTATGTGGGGTTACTATTTTGTATTTTATTAGCTACAGTATTGGATTTTATTGCTTACTTTTTAAAATGGCGTATTTCGATAAAATAAATGTTGCCAATTTATTAAAACCTGGGACATAATCCGTCACTCAGTTTTAAAAATAAATTCAACTATGACTTTATCCTCGTTATTTATATTTTTAATTAGCACAGTTGAAATAACATATTTTCTTAGTTCACATCCTATAGATAATATTACTTTGCTAATTAAAAATCTTTCTTTAGTTGACAAATCAGTTACAGTCAGAGTGATTTATATTGACTGTTGGTAGCACTATCACAATGTGATATGTGAACTGTCTCTGTCTATTTGTCAAACAAACAAAACAACACCGAACTTTTGTTTTCACTTGTGCATCGATAGTTGTTGAGTTTGTTGTGCTTATAAATAACTTATAATTGCGTACTGTTCGTGTCTTATGTCAATTCAAGTCATACTGTTGTAATGGGCTGCTGCTTTTAGTGGAAGGTTCGTTACAAAACTAACCTCAAAACTGAACAGAAATTCAAAGAACAACTAAAACCCCCACAAAATAAATGGATATGTTTTTTTTTCCTTAGAAAGTACGACATCACCCCTCTTTTATATTCAATTTATGCTATCATACAAAAAGTTTTGATGCGCAACGGCGGCGGTCAGTAGAAAAATGGGCATTCTCCTTTAAATGTAAACACATTTAAATTTCAGAATTTTTTGTTCGGAGAACAGCTGGACCGATTTGGTCGTAACTCGTAATAGACCGGAATAAAGTTTTATGGGAAAGATAAAATCAATATTTTCCAGCAAGTCTGTTGAGTCAGGGAGTTGATAGACCCGGAGATCTTGCAAGGCGCACTAGTTATCGTGATTCCCGGTGCAAGTGTAGGAAGGGAACACCGGGTTGGTTTTAAGTTGGTAAGAGTACAACAACACAAAACAAAGCTTAAAGTTAACAGCAAATTCTAATTCAAGAGACGAAAAACCCTCCAACCGGGTTACCACTTTATCAACGTTAAAAATCTCATAAGCTAATTTACGACACCAGTCTATATGCAAATCGGTTTGCAACAGCTTAATGTTGACTTGCGAGGTAATCCCCCGCCAAAACTAGGGTTGCCACATGTACAAAATTCCCAGAAATTAGAGAGTCAAACACAGTATACAGATATCTATACAAATAAATAAAACTGTAGTGTCCGTTTGTAATTTCAAAATAACAGCTTTTTACAAGCTTTTTTTTTTTAATGCAAATGAAAGTATTAAGGTATGATTTGAAAAGAGTAACCATGGAGTTTCTTGCCAGTTCTTCTCCATAAGAAACGACCAACCCGAACCACGCACCTTTGTCGACGTTTTTTATGTGCTCAATTAGGCTTAAGTGAAATAAAATTTTTAATTTTGATTTTTTGGTACTAATTTTTGTCTGTCTTTTTCCGGCTTATCTCCGAAGTAAGCTGAAATGGCAATGGGCCGGCCCGTAAATTCAATGACCGTTGGGGTAGACGTGTTCTTGAGCGGAGACTGCGACTTGGCAAGCGTAAGGTGGGACGCCCTCAAGCTCGGTGAAGCGATGATCTTCGCTGGGTGGCTGGTAGCAATTGGATGAGAGTTGCCGAGAATCGAGTTGAGTGGCGTGAGATTGTAGAGGCCTATTTCCAGTAATGAACTGTTGTAAGCAGTTGATTAACTTATATGTAGGATGCCATGTAAAGTCAAGAATTTTCTTCAAATGTCCGGAATTATGTCCAGAAAACTTAAAAAAAAAAAAACAAAGTCATAATATTTTATTTCACATAGGCCTAGATGGGCACTTATAAAACGTCGAAAAAGGTGCACGGTGCGCGTTGGTTGTTTCCATGGAGAAGAACCGGCAAGAAACTCCATGGTTACTCTTTTCAAATCATTAGGTAGGTATTACAATATTATTTTGTTACAGCATTAGTATTTAAGTAAGGGGGGACGGCGTAGGCCCGACAATAGGTCGTTGCTTAATAAATAAATAAATAATTAAAGGTCGAAAAATATTTAAAGATCTGGAAACCCTAGTCAAAAAGGAAGCCGCGCGGTCGAGTGGAAAACTGTGGTCTCCGCATAATTGTTGGCGTTTTGACGAGATATTACTTTTAAAACGGAGAGTTTATTCTTTTTAAATTATTTATGAAGTGGCAAATTATGAGGAGTTTTTTTTAAGAAATGTTATGTTTTAAGGTTGGTCATTATTTTGTGAACTTTGCATTTAACTGTGTTCGACTGCGTTTCCACTTTGTCGTGACGACAGATACTCCTACTATAGTTTAAAGTGTCGTGGCTTGTGTATTTAAATGGAGGTGTTCACATCCACGCGACCATCGCGATCCATCGCCGCAATTTCTGTCTTCCACGACTTTTGCCAGCTAAAAACCAACGATAAATTAATCGTCACGACATAGTGGAATGCCCGACGTTTTTCATATTTTCTAGCAATTCCACACTGCTGTTTTGCATTCATTTCAAACAGTAAAACCTGAGAGGTAAAATTAAATGATATTGCAAGTTATTTAGAATGGATGGGTGACCACCCATTACTTACCGAGTTTTGCTCCGTGCCTCGGAAAGCACGTTAAGCCGTTGGTCCCGGCTGTCATTTGTAGATCTTTGACAGTCGTTAGGTAGTCAGAGGCCCAAAAAGTCTGACAACCAGTCTTACCAAGGGGCATCGTATTACCCGGTACTAACTGGGTTGTGGAGGTCAGATAGGCAGTCGCCCCATGTAAAATACTGGTATTCAGCTGCATCCGGTAAAAATGGAAGCCGACCCCAACATAGTTGGGAAAAGGCTAGGCAGATAATGATTGCAAGTTATTTAGAATATTGGCAAAATTCACTTGTACCTGTTCTTCTGCCTTTCAGACCTTTATCTTCTAGTCCCCATTAAACTAAACCCTTATATTTTTTTACATGCTTTTATTTAACTTGTCTTGTTAGTATGTTACAAAGAATGAAACGATAGATGGACTGTGTGAAGTATGGCAACAAAGGAGGTGTCAGATGAGATGACAAGCAATAGAAGAAGAAGAAGTATGGAAGAAGAAGAAGATATGCTCCACCGACTCCAAATAAAATGAGATAATGGCAGAAGAATGACGATCTTAGTGTGTTAGTACGAGTATCATGTATTGGTCGAACCTTGCAATAGGGTAGATGACACTCTGCCGGGGTTGCGGGACTATTCGAAAGAGATACCGTGGCCCCGGAAAACAAAGGGCGATGAAGGAACATGGATGGGTTTTAGTCAGTAAAATTCTGACACTCCCTCCTGCTCCGCCCAGAGCGGGAGGAGTCATTTGATGATTTCCCATCCGAAAAAAAAGGGTAGATGATATCATAAAACAAGAAATATATTCCTAGACACCCATCTCTAAAAAAACACTTATTTTAGGGCCTGAATTTGGGCCGATTTATTTTCAATTAATTGCCAAATTCGATTTTTAGTTGCTTTAAAATCAATAAATAGTTGAGTCACTGAGTTGAATAAACAGTGGCGTCACAGCGTGCTATTGCCATACAAAATCTATGAGAGAACCGCATTTTGACAGCTCTTAAAAAGTATCTCAATTGATTGGTGTGTCATCAACCCCATTGAATTTTGAACCAATTCCCCCGAACCGATTGAGCTGAAATTTTGCACACAGTTTTGGTTTTGGTGACAATACATTTTCTTTTTTTTTCCAGAGCGGTCGGAGGCGCTAAGCGGGCGGTTGTCGAAGTCGGCATCGGAACTGTCTTGCGCACCCACCGCCACATCCTCCCCGCCCCGCGCCCGCTCCGCCCACCACCACACGCCGCTCTCCGTAGTTCATAGGACGCAGCATTTCTTTACTAATTTAAAGGTAAGAGACAATTTTATTACAGTAGGTATTGTCCACCTCTCATCATCATCTGTCAAGCCTTTTCCCAACTATATTGGAGTCGGCTTCCAGTCTAACTGGATGCAGCTGAATACCAGTATTTTACATTTAGCGACTGCCTATCGGAAATCTACAACCCAGTTAGCACTGGGTAATACGATTACGATACAGGTAAGACTGCTTGTTGCACTTTCGGGTCACTGACTATTTAACGACTGCCAAAGATCTACAATTGACAGTCGGGACCTACGGCTTTTGGCGCGGGACAAATACAAGAGGTGTCGAAGCGCGGGCGAGGCGCGGGCGAGGTGCGGGCGCGGCGCCGGTGCAGCACAAAACAAGCGCGCTAACGGTGTCGGAAAGATGAGGCGCGGGTGAACACAGGGATGCATTTGGGGCATTCTAGTGTTTAAAATTCTATATTTCCCGCATTTTCGCCGTCTAGTTCACTCCTGTGAACACTCTCGGCATGCCACTGCTAACTGCAGGTGCGCCAAGAGTGAGGAAGTGTCGCCCGCGCCGCGCCGTCTCAGTATGTCTCGCGCCTAACCTCTTCTATACATTTTCTATGAAATTTCAGAGAAGCTCTGTCTTCTCTACTCTAGCTTCTATATTAGATATCCACGCTATGGAATAGGCAACTACAGTTCTTTCACAGTTATTATGCCTTGTGACTGGGACAGTAGCTACATTTTATTGTTGTGTTTGTTTCGTGCCTGGAACTGGCTTACTTGAAATAAATGTTTTGTTTTTGATTTAGTAGGTATTGGTTAATTGATGAGAGCAGCGGTGAGCCAGTGGTGGTGGCCCCGACATACAAACAGTAAGTCGTTGGTTCGAACCCAGGCAGGCGCATTACTTTGTGTAATTTATTTCATCACCGCTGCTCTCAAAACGGTGAAGGACAACATCAAGAGGAAACCGGCATGTCCTAGAACCAAAAATTCGAAGACATGTGACATCTACCAATCCTAAGCACTGGGCCCACGTGGGGGATTATATATAGCCCATTCCCTCTCATAGAGAAGTGGCCTGTGTTCCAGCAGTGGGAACATTAATAGGCTGGTGATGATGATGATGATGGGGTATTGATTAAAACATTTCAGGAAATTGAAGACTATGTATCATTTAACCTTCACCGTTAACAATACATCATTTGTGAAGCTTGTAACCTACTTGATCCTATTAAAATAAAAGGATAAGCAGACTTGGTCAATTAAATTTTAATTTAGGAGAAAGATAAAAAATACAGTTAGTTATATAAAACCTACCTAGCACGCACTCTCTATAGTTTTAAAGTTCACGCACTTAGATGACAAGAATGAGTTCACCTCTGAAGGAACGGGAACAGGCGTCAGGGTAGCAGGTTGCAGGGGTGGCAGGTAGGCAATACCAGTGAGACGTCGAGGATCACCTTCAGGAAACCTCAGCTGGAAGGGCGTCGTGCAAATCTCAGAGACCAACAGTCAGCACTGTAGTAGGGCAGCGTAGATTTCAGGGCCAGAATAGCTCAGCGTCGGAGTAATAGTCCCAGGTGGATCTTTAGCTGGATCCCCTGGGTAGTTTAAGTATCTCAGCGAAAACCAAGCGGTTATCTGATGCTCATCTAATCAGATCCAAGAGTCGTCCTTCCAGCCGTCCGTCAGCTCGTTTCTCCAAAGTAGTCTTCTTCTTTCAAATCTTAGTTTTCTTAGTGTGGCCATCATCTCAACTGACAAGTGTAGTCGGCCAGGACATATCCATGAGTGCGTAAAGAATTTTATAATATAATTTAATATTAAGTTATTTAGTAAACAATCGTAATAATCTACAAAATATAATGGCTAAACACATATTGATAAAAATAATTTAAATTTTACAAACCAAAAAGTAAATAACATAGACTAAGCAGAAACTGAGAGTTTGACAATTTGACGCTTGACGTAAGTGTCACAACATGAAAATTATAAGTTAACTAGCGGACGTCCCGCGGTTTCACCCGCGTAGTTCCCGTTCCAGTGGGAGTACGGGGATAAATATAGCCTATGTTACTCGTGGATAATGTAGCTTTCAAATGGTGAAAGATTTTTTTAATTCGGTCCAGTAGTTTTTGAGCCTATTCATTACAACCAAACAAACAACCAAACAAACAAAGTTTTCCTCTTTATAATATTAGTATAGATATTATTTTTATTTCAGCTATTTTTAAGTAAATGAATCGTATTTAGATCGATTTGCTGAGTGTAGAAATATAAACAAATAAAAAGGATGATGAATAGTATTATGAATGGTGAATATGAAGCGTAAGCATAATACTATAAGCTTAATATGTAGGTCAGTGAATAAGCTACCTTATGTCGATTAAACAGCTGCAGCTGTTGGTAAATGCTAAAGACAGTTAAATTATAGACTGTAGCCTAAACACAGGCATGGTTGGAAGCTGTTCAAAGCTATTAAAGGAAGACAGGTGTCGAGAGAGCGCTCAGGGCATTAAGCCAAGTTAATAAGATGCAACTAGCTATTTGCACGTCAAGGGAGCTATCAGCAGATACGAGAGGCGCTTAGATAGATAAAATTGTACAGGATAAAGATATCACTTACAGGATATTGCAGGAAAACTCAGAGAATGTAGAAATAAAGAAAGAAAGAAAGGGTTAGGCAGAGGTGAACCTAATAGTACACCCACACTTCGCTAGTTATGATTAAGTCCCATGGAATAGGGGGCAAGCCTATTGCCATCAACCGGGCACAAATCCAGACTCCGTGGCTGCTACTGAGAAATACCTAATGGAAAATCTCAATTATAAATTGCTCAACCCGGGAATCGAACCCAGGACCTCATGTTACCAATAGACGAACGAAAGTCTAAATAGAAATACGTATTGTGATAAATGATGTTTATTTTGCAAGTAGGTTTTTACAAACACTTTTACACGACATTTTTTAAAACTATAGATGGGGCCGGTGTTTCGTACCTGACTACTCTGAGAAGAAACAGCCGAAACAAACTCAGAGGTCATACATAGTCTCTTTTAAAGTCCAGACATAATCTTGCTCAATTCACATGAGGACCGTGCAGATTAGTGTCTGAGATGGTCTTTTGAAGAAAGAACCACACAGATTTGAGTGGACCTGTCCAGTCAGTGCAAGCATTTGTCAGTTATCGTGTAGCTCGACTTATAACAAAGCAACACTGATTCGCGAATTTAAACCTCTTAAGTCCAGGGTTTCCCACGATGTTATCTTTCACCGTCAGTTGACGAAAGCGGAATGCATAAATAATATAAATATCAGCTGAGGGAAACCCGCCATCCAATTTACCTACGTCAAATGCAAGCGGACCCGAGCTAGGGGTTCGATCCCTGCTTATAACAGATATTTATATGACCTAGATAGTTGAGGTCGGATCGGGAGTTAGACACAATGCAGAAGAACAAGAGGCTTGTGTCCTGAAAAAATCTATTTAGTCCGTCAGTTAGATTATCAAAAAAAAATTGACACGTATTTTTTTCTTTTGTTACATAAACCAAAACTAACGAAGATACGACGCTTATAAAATTCTCAATACGTCACGCCGTGCTATAATTTTTAGTGCGTTGTGACGTCACGAACCCGCACTCTAGAGTTTTGATGCATTTTATCTTTGTCAATATTCATTGATTTACAAAAAATACGTGTCCATTATTTTCCAATACTCATACTGACGGACTGAATAGATTTTTAATTTATTGATGGTGGAAACTAGCCTATGACGTTTTTTTTTTCAGCAAAACAAAGCAATAATTTGTTTCTACAATAATAATAGTTATTTATGCAACTGTTGTATAATGAGGGGTATTAAAACACGAATGTGGGTTTATCACACGAGGCGAAGCCGAGTGTGATAATAGTATCACATGAGTGTTTTAATACCTAATTATGTACAGTTGCATACAAGACTTTATCTACATCCATGATATGAATCCTCCATAAAAGGTTCTGAAACCATAGGGTGTTGCAGTGTTCTAAGAAGTCTATGTAAATTCATGGAAAGTTTAATTGCTCAGTATTTAATACAAACAAACCATGTATAGGTAATAATATAATTATTAACATTTTGAATTGTATAATTATTAAAATGCACAAAGCTTGTATCACTCATTTTTGTAAACAACAAAGTAGGTACTTAGTGCAATACTAATATCCAAAAAATTATCTCGGTACTTGTATCCCTCGCTCCGCTCAGGATTCTAATCTAGAATCCCTCGCTACGCTCGTGATTCTACTCTAGAATCCTTCGCTGCTCTCGGGATCCAACTTCGTACCTCGAACTAAATTCCCTTTTTATTCACTTGTTGTATAATCTACTATTGTTCGAAAGTATAAGGTAATGGTGTGAATGGACTCATTTTTCATTTGATACAAAAGGTGTTAACCGATTTTGATCATTATTCACTTTCAAAGAAATGTAATTTGGTGTTAATGATCTTGGAACTTGAATTATATTTTTATACAGAATTTTCAAGGAATGACATTTTTGTCAACTAGCTCTAATCTATTAGAATGAGCTCGTGGCTAATTAATAACAGCCACTCGGGTCGATCTTCAGGATAAGCCTCGCTTACCTGGGTTGGTAGGTGGATGGGTGAGATGGGTGGATGCCGAGTTTCCTCCGTGCCTCAGAAAGCACGTTAAGCCGTTGGTCCCGGCTGTCATTTGTGGATCTTTGACAGTCGTTACAGGTAGTTACTGACCCGTCTGACAACCAGTCTTACCAAGGGGTATCGTATGGTGTGGAAGTCAGATGCCTATCTGACTTCGCTCCATGTAGAATATTGGTATTCAGCTGCATCCGGTTAAACTGGAAGCTGACCTCAACATAGTTGGGAAAACGCTTGGCGGAAAATGATGCCCTAAACTAAATTATTAAAAAGAATCTAATGATTATGTTAACCACCTCTGAAATCCTGTAAAAATACGAGCTCCAGAAAATCTGTCGTTTGCATAAACTCTGTCTTTGAAGTCTGTTAAAATGGCAACATGATTACATTTTCTTTTTACGTAAATAACGGTAAATTCCCCTGTAAAATAGGGATGCTGTCTTTTTCAGACGGGTTGTCAACGGTTTTACCGTGATTTAAGGTTGAGTGTGGTTTAAGGATTTAGTCAAAGGGATGATCACAAATTAATGTGTTATGAAAGCAATTTGCTTTTAGAACGAATTTATAAGCAAATTGCTTGAAGTTATCGCTTTTCATTTGTCAACCGTCAAGATTTTAGCTGTAATGTGTCACAAAATTGTTATTAGTGAATTTAATAGTGCAAACGGGCCAATTAGAGTCCGTTAATTTGCCACAATTTGTGGTTTTGATGGCGTGTATGGTTGATAAAATTATTTTACCTTTCTATGTTATTAAGCAGCTTTTAGTGTGTTAAGTTTAAATAGAATTTTGTGATTAAGGTAAAGGTAAAAAAAAGTACAAATTATTATGTCACGTAAGCATAAACACAATGCGAAAAAATTAGAAAAAAAAGAAAAAAAAAAGATTTGATTTGATGTGATGGCTTTTTCTATAAGAGAAAAAAAGAAAAAAGAAAGTAATTTTGATGGCTTTTTCTACAAAAGTATCCCAGTACTTAGATAATACTTTTGTTTCGCCCACCTCCATAAAAAGAAATACAAGCACGCGGGTTGCGAGTATGATGCACCTCATCTTTATAAAACAACGGAAATACAAACAATATTATCAAACAACACAGTACATTACCAACATAATCCATTGTTAGAGAAACCAGACTTAAGTTTAAATTACTAGCTGTTGAGTTCGATAATTGTCCCATCATACTACCTCCTAAAATCCTATGTGTTAATCCAGGTCATAAACTATATGTGTGCTAAATTTCATCCTAATCCGTTCAGTAGTTTTTGCGTGAAAGAGTAACAAACACACACACAAACTTTCGCCATTATAATATTAGTGTGATTAGCAGGACTAATAGTTGTCTGAATCCACACAATAGGCTTGTGTCCTGCAAAAATCTAATTAATCCGGCAGTTAGATTATCAAAAAATATTTGACACGTATTTTTTCTTTTGTTAAACCAAAATTGACGAAGCTACGACGCTTTTCAAATTCTCAATACGTCACGCCGTGGTATAATTTGTAGTGCGTTGTGCCGTCACGAGCCCCCACTCCCGAGTTTTGATGCGTTTTATCTTTGTCAATATTTATTCATTTACAAAAACAAAAAATACGTGTGTATTATTTTCCAATACTCTAACTGTAGAACTAAATAGATTTGCAATTTATTGATGGTCGAAACTAGCCTATTCTCAAGAACTCGCCGAAGAAACACTTAAATCCATAATTAATAGTCGTTCACCATAATTCGTGATGGCCCAACTTAACGTCATGACGGGGCAACATCTTTGGAACTTTTGAAGCCTCTGAGCGATCGATCGGAGTGAGCAAGCGTTTTAGAAACGATTCGTGAGCCGAATGAAGCCATGATGGCGCTGATTAAAAGCTTTCTTTATTATTTTGTCGTGTTAAACGTAAGATCAGTTAGCCGGGTGTCTCTGACGTAAATTGTGATAAATGTGTCATTTTGATAGTCGAAATGTAAAATAGCGGCTCTTTAGTAAACTGATCCCACACAGGCGAATCCCGCAGGATCAGTCGACCTAATAATTTTTTGAATTGGACAACTGATTCTGTTGACCAATTTTATGATTTGTATAGTCAAGTAGGAAAGTTTCTTGATATTAATTTATATGGTGATTGCCGTTGGTGAGACATTTTGTTATTTGTTTTACACATTTCGTCTCAGAGTTTCTTAGTCTATCAATTGGTAGTAGTATTTTTATACACGGACAAAATAGTTTAATTTGCGTAGGAGATCAACAAATATTAGTTGCTTTTGATTGAATAGTGTAAGCTTTCTAATTAAAGTTTAAGTTTACAAATTTGCAGTACTACAGTAATTATTGTGGTGTTGGTTAGATTTAATTACAGTATTCCGTGGTCAAACAATTTAGAGTTCGCACAACGTTCTGCAATCAGGAATTATTCCGGGATACCAATTAAATAGCATTAACATAATTGAACTAATTATCGAGTAACAACCTATACATTATTTTGAATAAGTTTTAATTGCATTAAATGGTATCCACTCGGCTGTCAAGTTATCAAAATAAGCGAAGTCGCCATTGTTTAACTAAGGTTTAACTATTGTGTCTACTTCGCTAACAGATGAAGGAGTGAATTCTACTTAACATATCACGCCTGTAATCTCTAAAGGGTTAGGCACAGGTGTACCTCATAAGGTTCTGTTCTGTATAGGTACTGGGTAGGTTCTGTTTGGTGTCGGACGTAAAGAATAGCACCATCCCATATCTTCCCGTGGGTGTCGTAAGAGGCGACTAAGGGACTTACCAGAGAATGGGCAGCAGCGTTCTCTGTGCTTTTGTAACAACCGCACTGCGATCGCCAACCCGCCTGCCAAGCGTGGCGATTATGGCAAAAGCCCCCCTTTGGGGGAGGCCCATGTCCAGCAGTGGACGTCTTTCGGCTGAAATAGCAGTAGCAGTAGCAGTACCTCATAATACACCCACATTTTTCCAGCTATGTTTAAGTCCCGTGTAATAGGGGGCGATCCTATTGCCATCATTCGGGCACAAATCCAGACTCCGTGGCTGCTGCTGAGAAATTCCTGATAGCAAAATCCAGAAACACTTTGCCCAGGAATCGAATCCAAGGCCTTATGCTCAGCTAACGCGCTTGCGATCCGTAAACCAACGATTCTAATTATGAAGATTAAAATATTTACGATTTAGGACATTTTTTCACTTGTTTTGCACGTCTTTTGTTTAGTTGTCGAAATGGGAAAGTGGCACCGGTCTCCTATTTAATGCTATATGCGTCCGACTTCAGCGTTTACGTTCCGATCGACGTCTGAACGCCAGGCACAGCGTCAGCGGTCAATACATCTCATAGCGAACGACGACGTCTCATTCACAACAGTAGTCGACAAATAGTGCTCGCGTGTAGTCGTGTGATACAAAATGGATATAAATTCGACGCCTAAGAATATGCACTATAACATTTGACTGATTCAATATATAATTCGTCTTTTTCTTTATCAAATTTCGACATTTTGTACTTACGCCGCTTTTGTACTTTGCCGGAAGACGTTGCGTTGGAAGGCCTCCCACTAGGTGGACTGATGACCTGGTGAAGGTTGCGGGAATCTTCTGGATGCGAGTCGCACGGGACCGGTCAATGTGGCGACACTTGGGGGAGGCCTATGTCCAGCAGTGGACGTCTTTTGGCTGAAATGATGATGATGATGATGTACTTACGCCAAATACGACATTCACGCTGCATTGCTTCGAAATAACTAGAGACGCGGCGCAAAGCGTTTGAATGCCGCCTACGGCGTCCACACGCCAACGTCAGCGTGTGAAAGAGACCACAATAGTACATTACTGCAGAATCCAGTAAGTAAGCCTTCCTGGCCTAGTGTGAGTTAACCGGACCAAACCGCAGGTGAGGTCCGGTTATATACGAGGCCAGGATGGCTTTCTTACTGGTTGAGGTTTGTATAATACTTTTCTCAAAAATGCAAGAAAGTTTAACAACAAATTTGTTTAAACACAATTATCGCAATTGAATGTGAAATCCCGCCAGTCGTTGTTTTTTTTTTAATACAAAGTTTGCGTTTAGTTTTGGAAATTGTTCTATTTTTATATTACATGAATGTTTTAGTAAAAAATGTAAATTATTGTTTTTGAAACTCTATGTTAATTTTAGAATGGAAAGTTTTAATTCAACCTGATTTATAAACTGAAATTACTAAATACAAACATAAAATCCCACACTATACTTCTAACACATTAATAAATCAAAACGCAACGCATACTTTTTCTGCGTCGCGTTAAGTGTCACTGACTATAAAATGGCTGTAATATTATCTCATAAAATGTCATACCAAAAAGAGAGATAAATATTATATTGGGAGCCTTTTCTAAGCAGATCCAAAGAGGAGGACCTACTGTCCAGTAAGTAAATTACATACTTACTTACTGGACAGTTGGAGATTCCAAATTTAAAATCTCGCTTCTTACTGGACAGTTGTGAATAAGTCTCCGGTAGAGTTCACTTTCTGGATACTTTTTAGAGATGTTATGGTAACATTACATACCATTTTTGAGAAAAATACTTTCTTCATTATAGCCCGATTTTTGAGATAAAGCTATTTGAGCCGAGCCAAAAAAAAATTGGTCAGGAATAATACATAAGCGAAAAGTAATAGCGCGGACATGTGAAACCGCAGAACATAGCTAATGTTAATTAATGTTGTGTTCAAACAACACAAAAAACGAAATATCCAGTCCTGTCAGTTGTCGTGTTGACTTGTCACGTTTCACAGCTGATTGCGCGCCAGCAGGCGATTGGCGCGAATCAATTGATGAAGCCCACGAGCCTTCGGGTATCCGGGTCGCCGCTGTCATCGCTTTATGCCCGATAGACTTTGATTAATAGCTACGGCAACTGTTTGCTATTAAACTTGAAGTCAATCAACGAAATTAGCTTTGATAGTGACGTCTAGCAGTTGAGTTGGAGGAGCTCGTGGCTAAATAATAACAGCCGCTCGGGTCGATCGTTAGGTTAAGCCGTAACCCATTACATACCGAGTTTCCTCCGTGCCTCGGAACGGCACGTTAAGCCGTTGGTCCCAGCTGTCATTTCTAGATCTTTGACAGTCGTTAGGTAGTCAGAGACCCAAAAAGTCTGACAACCAGTCTTACCATGGGGTATCGTATTACCCGGTACTGACTGGGTTTTGGAGGTCAGATAGGCAGTCGCTTCATGTAAAATACTGGTATTCATTTGCATCCGGTTAGACTGGAAGTGTACCCCAACATAGTTGGGAAAAGGCTAGGCAGAGATGAGTGTCGTCTAGCAGTTGTGACCTCTAAATAGGTCAGGTACGTAGTACTACGCAACCAGGGAACTAATAAGACCTGGATTTTTGAACGGAGTAGGTACTAAAGGAAATTGACTGCCTCATTGGTCGAGTGCAGCATGAGGTCCTGGGTTTGATTGCCGGGTCGGTCAGTGTTACTGTGTTTTTCCATCAGGAATTTTCTCATTAAGAGGGCCCTTCCCGGCCCGCCTTTCGTCAACGCGAGCATGGTCGAAAAGCTTGTTGTTTCATCCAGAGCCACAGCGGTGGTATTCTTTCAACTCTCCTGTCTTACCTAGCCCTGAACCCGCACTACTTGCCTCCCGCGTACCTCATACCGCCTAACGCGAGGACATTGAACGAAAAATGTTGTTCGAAAATTTATAAATCTTGTTCCGTGTTTTTGAATTAGTCTTACATGTATGTGAAATAAATATGTGTTATTTAAAATCTCCACTACATTTGCAAGGCTTCTATCAGGATGATTTCTTTACTTTTACAATTTATGAGTACATTATGAACGGCCAAAGTTGAGGTAAAAGTTGTGCAAAACAGCAATTTTTGGAGGTTTATACTGAATTTGTTTCTAAAAAATTTTTATTTTCTGCTTCGATAGAAGCCTAGATATAGTCCACAAGATACCTATTAGTTCAAAAAAAATAAAGATATATGTCTAACAAAATCACGCACGAGCTATTGTCAAAATTCTCGCGAAAAGTATGGCGGGTTGGCCGCTCTTAAGTAGCATCCACGGAGTCTGGATTTGTTAGTCGATGGTAATAGCTCGCCCCCTATAACATGAGAGATAACTGGCAAAATGTGGGTGTTAGGTTAGTTCCCACCATCAATAAATTGCAAATCTATTTAGTCCGTCAGTTAGAGTATTGGAAAATAATGGACACGTATTTTTTGATTTTGTAAATCAATGAATATTGACTAAGTTAGAACGCATCAAAACTCGGAAGTGGGGGCTCTTGACGTCACAACACACTAAAAATTATAGCACGGCGTGACGTATTGAGAATTTTAAAAGCGTTGAATCTTCGTTAGTTTTGGTCTACGTAACAAAAGAAAAAATACGTGTCAAATATTTTTTGAAAATCTAACTGACGGACTAATTAGATTTTTTCTGGACACAAGCCTATTGGGTACGTCCTCTGCCTAAACCTTCGGATTACAAGCGTGATGTTATGTTATTTATTTAAGTTAGGAGCATAGATTATTGTGTTCTCTGTCATCTGCTTCTTCCGTGCTAAGATTTCAATCGCTCATTGATCTAAACTTGTCACTGACTTGCATGAAGAGTCCTACAGGAACCTCCCATCTAATTTATATCTTGAAAAGTATCTGTTACTTCGAAACACTGAAACTTTCTATCGGTGAAAGATATTTTGAAATAAGTTCAGTACTTTCAGAGATCGTCAAAGAAGTATTTCAGGATACAAACTTAACTGACTCTATTGTCACATGCAATAGCGCATTGTTAAAAGGAGCAGGTACTGGTTATTGAAAAGTCCTGCCCCTGACCACCAACTCACTGGGTAGACACTCACTTTGGAAGCAAATAGGTAAAGGACAACAAGGTTTTAAATACCCTAATGTCGCTCAACCTGCAAAATATCTCAACAGCTGCTGTGTATTCAATGCCCTAAAGTAATAATAATATCAATAATTAGGCGGTTCCTCCCTCTGGACCCCTGACCGCCAGTAGCTTGGACCCTGTTCCCGATACCAGTGGGCTATAATTTTTTATATTTTTAAATGTATTTAATATATTTTTTTAATTAATATTTAAAAATGTAACCAATTTGTTTAAAAAATAATAAAAGATAGTAATAAATTAATAGCCTTTATTTGCAATAACAATAACATCTCATATAATACTGCTGAACTTAAGAAGTTCGGTCAGTTCTGGAAAAACACCAATAAAATGAATCATAAGCCGGGCCCCCCGTCAGCGTGGCGGGCGTGCACGAGCCAAGTGAGATCGCCACTATGTTCTCCCACCATTTCAGGGTGGACTCGCCTCTGGGGCCAGCGCGGCAGGGGCCCGATGCTGAGGAAGGTAGTGAGCGTAGTGTTTCTTTTACTACGAAGCAAGTGCGTGCGGTGATTAAAGGCATGGTGAAGAGTAAGTCCCCGGGTCACGACAGCCTTAGCATCGAGCACCTGCAGCACGCAAGTGTACACCTACCCAAAGTGCTTGCTATGTTTTTTACCCTGTGTTTAGGCCACTCCCATCTGCCCGACAATCTAATGCGTACTATAGTTGTACCAATCATCAAAAATAAAACTGGTGATACATCGGATGTAAACAACTATAGACCGATCTCACTAGCCACAGTGGTCGCCAAAGTGCTGGACAGTCTCCTGGGTCAGCACCTGGATAAACACGTCTCGCTAAACGACGCGCAGTTCGGTTTCAGGCCCGGGCTTTCCACCGAGAGTGCTATCCTGTGCCTTAAGCAGACTGTACAGTATTACACGATATAGCGGGATTCTTGAAAAAAACAACTTTCCCCTATTTAAAACGTATAATTTTGATAATGGTCAAATTGTAAAAAAAATAAAAAATACAGTTAGGGTGCGATTGTGCCCGGTTATCCAAAGTATCAAGTTTTGAATTATATAAAAATAGGTCGCACACACAAAAAAAACTCAGTTAGAATACAATTATGTCAGATTATCCAGAGAATGTACGAATCAATAGTTATTTATTTTACTGAGGAAAAACCAAAATCCTGAAATTCAGAGGAAAAATATTTAAACGAACCTAGCGGTAATTAACTAATTGGCCAATGCTAATTAACACGCCTCGGAAAGAAAAAGATAGTGATGCTAAATGCCTAAATACTCGCACATACCCTGTGTAGGGGTTGTATTACTGAGCCTTACATAAAAATAACAATTAAAACATTGAAAGAGATAAATAAGACGGTAAATTTGGGAATCCTCAGTTTGATCCTGTCGGGATGGCGAGACGCGCTGCAGGTCTGCCGCGGAGCACCGTGCTGGTAACCTCGGTCAAAACAGGACCAGGCCTCCGATCATCTGGCGCTTGGTCATATTTGCCGGCTCAAGAGCCTGACACAATTCAGGAACCGGAAAGGCTGCACACGACCACACCGGGGTCGCGGTGGAGCGTTGCTCCCGACTGCTAGCTCATAAAGTTGTGGGTGATGCCGTACTCAGCGCCTCCTGCCCAACGTAGATAAGAAAAAACAGGCGGCATGAGACCAAAAAAATACGGACTGAACATTAAACAAATTTGCAGAAAAAACTATTGTAAAAACTTACCGATCCATAAGAAAATTTTCAGATCACGCCATTCCGGCGAAAAGAAAACAGCAAAAAACCAATGAGATTTTACCAATAGAGACGTCATACTGATTATAAAGAAATAAAAACATGGCGATATTTTACATGAGCGGCTAGCTGGGTGACGGCCAATGTCAGTCTATGACAGCAGCTAGATAGAGTGAAATGGGGAAAAATGGGTACCTATCAGGCAGCATGGAGAAAATAAACAGTAAATTTTCAATATAAAAATGTTTATTTACAAATAATAATATTATGTATGTTTTTTTTGTTTCACTATCACTTCACTATCACTAAAGTTGAAAACAAATAGTTGAGTATATTGTTGGCATTTGGCATCCATTCATCTTCTCGTCTTTGGCTTCTAACTACTTGTACCCATTTTTCTTTAATTAATCCGTCTTTATGAAATCTAAAACAAAATAGAAGTTAATGATGAAAGGCAAAAATGTTATATTTATCTAATAACAATGATATTCTAGTAAACAGTTATTTTGTGAGCGCACAATCGTGAAGACTCGAAAACGGCCCAATTGGGCCGTATAGCCATTAGTCTGCAATACGCATAGCGACGAGCGATACGCTGCTACGAATTTAGATAAAAATTGTAAAAATGCATCGTGCGTGTTCAGAAAGTGTACCAATTATGATACCAAAGTAAATAAAACACAAGGGATCTCATACCACATGTAACTACGCAATATACTTCGATTTATTAATATTTTTCATTTATTTTCTTAATATTCTGATATTTGGAGGATAAAAAAGAAAGAAATGGGAAATGCATTTTTGTCGTGAGTACAACAACGACGCGTGAACTCTAGAGTCCAGACATAGAACAACACTATCTGTCTCTTTTTCTTATTGGTTTTATCGAGCTATCCCTTTTGTGTCGTTTTGACTTGTAGTGAAATGTAGAATGAATAAAAAGGTGTGGTGCCGCTGCTGCGCGAAACACTTTTTTCGGTGGTTTTGTAGGTGTATAACATATCTGTTTATTAGAATATCATTGTCTACTATGGACAATATTGGACACCAGTGGTGAAAAATAATATGTGATATTCGAATAATATATTAGGCCAGGCCCCATATGGCCATATCACCCCAACATCCTTTAGCGTCGTTCGAACTGACAACACCGCACGCCATTATCTCGTTTTCTCTATCACTCATAAATGCAACACGCTACTTGTCTCTTTCGTGTATGTGACAAAGCGGCAACAGCGCGGCAGTCATTTTTGAGTAAAATTTAATTTATGATTTTCCATTTTAAATAGAATAAACAGTACTTACAAATGAAAAGACACATCCTTCTTGATTTTTACAGCCGGCCCAGTATAAGTATTGCACTTTATAAACACAAAACTTCCTTATTTGTTTAATTTCCTATAGCAAACTCCCGTTAAACGTCAATTCGCGTCGCGACCAGACGCAGGACGTGCGCAGGACAGACTGAAGTCACACAAGCTGGACAGCTTGTGTTTGCATTGCCACGCTGACGTCGGTAAAACGTATCTACCTCAGTATTATATATAACATCATTGCAAAAAACAGAAGATTTCACATATGATGTTTTTAACCAACGTTGTCGCCTTTAAATTCAAAATGATTCACATTTTTTAAAAAAGTGATTTCAACCAAAAAAAATTCAGCAATACATCGTCACGGGCAACAATCCACATCCAACTGACACAAAGAAAATCTTCACTTTTTTCTCGAACAAAAACAAATTCCTAACTTAAAAAGATTCAGTACTTAAAGAAAAATTTTGACTAAAAGCTTCCGAAAACAGGTTGCATGACAATCACCATAAAAAAAGGTGATATTCAAAAATGTAGCGTTTTTAAAACGCTGCAGTACCCCCTTTCCAAGAAAAAAAAAAACAAGTCCGGCAGAAAGGAAAAAAACAGAGGAAATTAACCTAGACTAGCCTAAAAACACTATACCTAATAGTTGACCTAAACTAAACCTAACATAGACGACATCGGAGTACAACAGATACAGAATAAATGAGTAACCGGTCTCTCATCTACCCGTTATCAGTGCAAGCTCACGAAGTGTCCAATAAACCTAAGATTGACCGGTCAAGAAAAAAACAAGGAAAAATTAAATCTAAGTAAAACTAAGCTAACTTAACAGTTGTGCAGTAGCAGCTACCTAATTATACTACTAACTTCAAACTAGAACGACAAAGTCAACAAAGAGACCTGAAAGAGCAAAAAGAAAAAAAAAAAAACCTAGGATAAAAAATAACACCTAGTTGACAAACGTGATCGGTTGAAAATAATTTAACAGCTTCGGACAAAGAAACACCTTGGCCTTAAAATCAACAGCAGACAAATCCATCATGAGTCTATAAAAGAGACTTCGGACAAGCAAGGACAAAAAAAAAAAATTCAAGTCGAAAATAAGGCTTGGACATAAGACAAATAACTACAGTTCGAACAAAGGAACGTGAGACTTAGAGAATACAAAAAACAGCGTTCAAGTTCAAAGATAGAACTTGAACGACTAAGTAGTACTCCGGTTCAAACAAGGAACGGGAGACAAAGGGAGGCTTAGGAAAAAAACCAGGCTTAAAGATATAACTTGAGCCTAAAGTCAAATAAAGTAACATTCGAACTTAAGGAAAAGTTTCAAATCGAAGATAAAAAAAATTTCGATAATAGATTTTATCGATACGTGCACATCACTAAAGGATGCACCAGTATGGCTGAGTTCTAAGATTAAGAAAGCCACAAGTTCACTTGTATAACTTTGGTCTATACACAAATCAAGTACTACACGACCTCAGAGATAAGTCTCAGTTGTAGATAAGACTTAGACAAGAGACAAATGGACTCCGGTTCACAGAAACTAGAGTCAGAGGAGGACTAAGGCTAAGAGGATTTCAAGTCCAAGAGAAACAAGAAAATTAAGTCCAAGTCTACCATTTCGGATAGATTAAGTGCAGTAATTAATTAACACAACGCCCTACCAAAATGTGCAACACGCCATTTATGATAGAACTAGCTATGACGCGACTTGACAATGTACTAGCATAAAATTTAGAAAAACGCCATCTATGTACGTTTATTGGAACTAAATGCTAGCGACAACTCGACAAAAGATGTCCTAACACAAAAGTTAGACAACTGCCATCTGTAATTAATTGTTAGTACTGAACCAACGGTAATCATAGGCAATTTTTAAGGATCAAACTGAGCGCGATAGAATCGCTTGAGTCCCGTACAAAATATTTGAAATAAAAGATAGAGGGAAAAAAGTTACTTTAGGATATCTTTAATATGATATCTACCAGAGTGTACGGAACCACAGTCCTGTAGTAAATAAGTAGTCCTAGAAATAACTTGCAAAACACGACACTTAACAAAACGTGGAGCAAGCTTCCCAGAGAAAAAATCTTCTCCAGATGACCTGGAGAAATTACGTCTCCATACAGTGTCACCAACATTTAGAGTGATAGCCGACCGATTGGAGTTATAAGCTCGGGAGTTACGGAGGAAAGCCAAAGAAAGATTATCAGCCACCTTCGCATAAACCTCACGAAGTGAAGACAAATTCGAGGCGTGACGAGTCCGACTGTCCGCTAAATTAGAGCTTTGAGTCTGACTACTAGCACGGCTAGAATCCATTAGTACTTCTCTACCAAACATGAGAAAGTTAGGCGTGAAGCCTGTGGCTAGATTGACGCATGAGTTAAGATAGAGCTTTACTTTAGGCAACATCTTAGCCCAACATCTTTGGTTTTCACCAACTAAAATCCCTAAGCATGTCACTACACTTTGGTTATAGCGCTCAACAGTATTCGCTTGGGGTGTATAATAAGGTGTAAATGTAGGGGATTCAATATGGAACGATCTGAGGAAATTTAGAAACTGTCTACTGCGAAAAACAGTAGCGTTATCGCATAAAATAGAACGAGGAACGCCGAAGTTAAAGAAAATTTCGGACTCTAAAGCTTTAATAATAGAAAAAGCGTCTACTCTCTTAAGAGGAACAAGCCACACATACTTCGAAAAAACATCGACCATAGAGATGATGTACCTATAACCGTAAAAAGCGATGGGCAACGGTCCAATCACATCAATCGAAATCATCTGCAAGGGCATGGACACTTGCTTAGGGTAGCAAATCTGTCCGCGAGGTTGCGTGTTCGCGATCTTATAAGCTTTACAAACCTCACATTGTCTTAAAGTGCTAACGACGTCACGGTACATGTTAGGCCAATAAAAAGTTTCCTTAAGTTTTAGGTACGACTTGGATACACCTGGATGTATTGAAGGAAAACTATTATGTGCTTCCCAAATCGCAGAAGTAACCTTTTCAGCTGGCAAAACAACACGCCATGGGTCGGAAGACAAGGGACTGGTAACAGGCATACGTCTTAGTAAGACACCGTTATGTATTGCGTAAGCTGGAAACATTTGTGGTATATCACGGGCACCTAAAAATACCTTCTTGTACCATCGGTCGTTAGTATGTTCTGGACCCTGATCAAACGACACAGGACTTGCATATAATCTGGAAAGGGCATCTGGTACTATATGTTGTGTACCCTTGCGGTGTATGATATCGAACGTATATTGGGAGATCATAGTAGCCCAACGAGCTAAACGACCTGAGGGGTTGTTCAAAGTGAGAAGCCATTTAAGGGCCATATGGTCAGTTATGACAGAGAACTTGAACCCATCCAAATAGCACCGAAAATGTTTAATAGAATCTAGAACTGACAAAAGTTCGCGCTCTGTAGTGCTATAATTACGTTCAGTTTTGGAAAATAGGCGCGAATAATAAGCGATTGGATGCTCTACATCATCAATCTTTTGTGTTAAAACTGAACCATGACCAACAGCAGACGCATCACACTGCAAGATGAACGGTTTCGAGAAATCAGGACATGCCATAACAGGGGTATCGATCAGAGCTTCTTTTAATTTTACAAAAGCTCGTTCAGCCGCGTCGTCCCAACTTATTGGATCACGACCTTTTCTCTTACCAATTAACGCAGTAAGCGGAGCTATTATGGTAGAAAAACCATTCACAAAACGCCTGTAATAGGAACACATTCCAATGAAACCGCGTAAGGACTTAGCAGTAGTAGGAGTAGGATAATCCCTAATAGCTTCGAGTTTACCGGGATCGGTTTGAAGACCCTTCTCATTTACAATATACCCTAAGTATTTTAATTCGCTCTTACAGAACACGCACTTTTTTAGATTGATGGATAAACCAGCCCTCTTAAGACGAGCTAGAACTTTCCTGAGAAGCGCCAGAGTCCTTGGAAACTAGAATCAAATCGTCAACATACCCGAAAACGCAGTCGTCGCTGGTAGAAGTAAATTCAAAATTGACAATCATATCAGTAAGACGCTGCATCTCAGAAGCAGCATTTGTAAGACCAAATGGCATCCTAACAAATTCGAAGAGACCTCGTTGAGGAACAATAAAAGCGGTTTTCTCACAACTCTCTCTATCAGCGAGCGGGATCTGCCAAAATGCACTCCTAAAATCAAGAGAGCTTATGTATCTAGCACCTCGAAGGTTATCAAGAATATCATGAATGCGCGGGAGCGGGTACGAATCTCTAATGGTCACACTATTAAGCTTCCTACTGTCAACACAAAAACGCATTTTGTAACCATAACCACTGGACTAGCCCATGGGGAACGAGAGGGACGAATAACACCCAAGTCTAGCATTTTATCAATCTCCTCGTTGAGAATTTTTAATTTAACTGGAGATAAAGGATAATATCTTTGGCGGATAGGAGGTCCCGTTGTATTGATTTTATGGGACAGCCAAGATGTTTTTCCCAGGCCTATTTTTTCAGAAGAGATGTCTTCAAACTCATTAATGACTTGCTGAAGGTTCATCTCTTGATCCAGTGATAATACGTTGCGTGGATGAACGTATCGAACCTCGCTAACAGAGGAAAATTGTGGAGGTGAGTGCTGAACAGACGGGAGGTACATATTACCACTAATATTTTTATCAAAAGCTTGACTAAAGACGGACGTTAAACCAAACTTATTCCAAAATTCAATACCTAATATCACGGAGGACGACATAGAACTTGCCACTAAAAACTCATGGATAAAAGTTGTACCGTTAAACTTAACTGGGAGATAAACAGTACCCAGAATATCGATAGGCGAATTATTAGCCGAAATTACACGAGGACAAGCATCACTCGCGTTCAAAGAATGACCAAATTTCTGTATTAAACTATCACTAATAAGCGACATCTGTGCTCCAGAGTCAAGTAAAGCCTTAACAACCTGGTTACACAATAAAATTTCAATAAACGGTCGATTATCAGACAAATCAGTAGATATCACCGGTGACACTGTACGGTAAAAAACGTGCCGTCGGAGACTTATGCATTTTTTGGATTACACTTAGGACAATCGCGTGTTATAAAACCTGGAGTGCGACATTTAAAACATAACATGCCAGTGACCTCCGGGCAAGAACGGTAAGAGTGTCCGGGGTTGTTACACTTAAGACAGTGTGGTTGAGACAGACTGCAGGTTGGACAACTCTGAACCTTACTTTCACTTTGGTGGGGTTTGTTCAGGCGAGGTTTTGGAGACTGGGAAGCGTGTCCAGAAATAGATGTCGGGTAAACAGTACTATCCAGACTAGCGACTGCTTTTGAAGTTTTAATAAAAGATTCAAAATGCGAAGCAGCCTCAATCAGACAATTTAAATCAGGAAACCTCTGTATAGACAAACAGGGGGTGTATTTAGGTAACATATTGTGTGTAATAATATCAACCAACTCTGATTCCTCAATGGGTTTGACGAGTTTGGCATTAAGGTACGTCACTCGAATAACAAATTCCTTCACAGACTGCTCAGGTCTCTGCCTAAGATTACGGACCTCTTGTCCAGTCCTGAATTCAAAATCGGCTGACCCGAATGTTTTAAGGAAAGCATGTCTGATCTCTACAAACGTCAGACCGGGTCGACGGATGGACCTATAGTATTGCAAAGCGATACCAGACAAAACCTCGTGAAAACGCCTAACGAGATAACTATCCGTTAGATTGTCAGCCTCCCTGCATTCTTCCAAACTAGAAAAAAAATCGCGTACACAAGTGTTGCCATCAAAAGAAATTTTCCATTTTGACAGTGAGAACTGCTTGACGAACGGTGGACCATCATCGGATCTGATTGGTGAAGGCAGAATAGACTGGCTGGAACCACGAGAGACTCTAGGTGGAATAGGAGGTGGCGGTCGAGAGATGATAGGACTATCACGATGCGGAGTCTCACCAATGGAATTTCCTTCTTCCAACATGATGTAAATAAAACTAATACAACCCTAGGCAAACACGTGCATAAAACTAGAATAAGTACGACGGCTGTGAATTAAAAGTCGATTTGATCCTAAGCAAAAAAATAGGCACCCCAAGTACAGCTGGACCTCAACACAATAAAGAAACTAGACACGCAGCAACCTGCCGTGACCGGAATTGCCAAGCTAGGAAACAAAAGACACCACTAAGAACAGACAACAACCGTGCATACGGAGCTTACCTTTGCAACACGACGCCTATAAGTTCAAACAACACACTCATGCACTACGGGTTCTAACCACCGCTAGCTAAAGGAAAACAAATTAAACACAGGGGATAATAATCAGGTAAATTATGTATTTGTTGGGTGAGAAATAAAAGAGGGTTGTGTGTTTTATAGTTCACAAAACTATTTTATATATGTGATGAATAATTACAACTCACACAAGCGAACAAAGAACAGTACCCTGCCAGTTCTTCGTGATCGTATCTGTAGTTTAGGGCTCGTGATGTACCACCATGGGAACAGTCCAGGCTCTAGGAAACTCTTAAAGTGGTCACTTGGGTAATCACGTTAAAGACCTGAAACCAACAATAGGAATAAACAGAGAACGAATTAGCTCACACAGTGGAAGAAATTATTAGCTCACTTGGAGTGAGCTACCACCCTCGAAATTGCAAAAAAAAAAAAAAAAATTATGTGATGTAGATTTAAATAACAAGAAGTATGGACAAGAAAAATACTTACTTTATTAGTTCGGGCGCCATATATAGCGGGATTCTTGAAAAAAACAACTTTCCCCTATTTAAAACGTATAATTTTGATAATGGTCAAATTGTAAAAAAAATAAAAAATACAGTTAGGGTGCGATTGTGCCCGGTTATCCAAAGTATCAAGTTTTGAATTATATAAAAATAGGTCGCACACACAAAAAAAACTCAGAATACAATTATGTCAGATTATCCAGAGAATGTACGAATCAATAGTTATTTATTTTACTGAGGAAAAACCAAAATCCTGAAATTCAGAGGAAAAATATTTAAACGAACCTAGCGGTAATTAACTAATTGGCCAATGCTAATTAACACGCCTCGGAAAGAAAAAGATAGTGATGCTAAATGCCTAAATACTCGCACATACCCTGTGTAGGGGTTGTATTACTGAGCCTTACATAAAAATAACAATTAAAACATTGAAAGAGATAAATAAGACGGTAAATTTGGGAATCCTCAGTTTGATCCTGTCGGGATGGCGAGACGCGCTGCAGGTCTGCCGCGGAGCACCGTGCTGGTAACCTCGGTCAAAACAGGACCAGGCCTCCGATCATCTGGCGCTTGGTCATATTTGCCGGCTCAAGAGCCTGACACAATTCAGGAACCGGAAAGGCTGCACACGACCACACCGGGGTCGTGGTGGAGCGTTGCTCCCGACTGCTAGCTCATAAAGTTGTGGGTGATGCCGTACTCAGCGCCTCCTGCCCAACGTAGATAAGAAAAAACAGGCGGCATGAGACCAAAAAAATACGGACTGAACATTAAACAAATTTGCAGAAAAAACTATTGTAAAAACTTACCGATCCATAAGAAAATTTTCAGATCACGCCATTCCGGCGAAAAGAAAACAGCAAAAAACAGAAGATTTCACATATGATGTTTTTAACCAACGTTGTCGCCTTTAAATTCAAAATGATTCACATTTTTTAAAAAAGTGATTTCAACCAAAAAAAATTCAGCAATACATCGTCACGGGCAACAATCCACATCCAACTGACACAAAGAAAATCTTCACTTTTTTCTCGAACAAAAACAAATTCCTAACTTAAAAAGATTCAGTACTTAAAGAGGTGGGTTAAAGAGGCTTCCGAAAACAGGTTGCATGACAATCACCATAAAAAAAGGTGATATTCAAAAATGTAGCGTTTTTAAAACGCTGCAACGAGCAGGAAGACTCCAGTCTATGCTTGATACCTCTATTTATCGAAAGCGTTCGATCTTGTATCGTATGATATTCTATGGGGTAAATTAAGGGATGAAACTTGTCTACCTGGGGAAATTTTACTTTTATTTATGCATTGGTATAACAATCAGAAGAATTTTGTAAGATGGGCAGGCTCTCTTTCGCGGGAGTATGGGCTGGAATGCGGGGTGAGGCAGGGGGGGCTGACCTCTTCCAAGCTCTTCAGCCTGTACGACTGACCGATGAGCTCAGCAGCACCGGCATAGGGTGTCATATAGATGGAGTGTGCGTGAATAACATCAGCTACGCAGACGATATGGTGCTGCTGAGCCCGTCGATTGGTGCCTTGCGAGGGCTCTTGAAAATTTGTGAGTCCTACGCGGTGGCCCATGGGCTCAAATACAACGCGGAAAAGAGTGAAATAATGATTTTTAGGCCGGACAACAAGCGATACACATTCGTTCCGAATTTCACTCTAAGTGGTACAGCTCTAAACAAAGTTGAGCAATTTAAGTTTGACGACCTGATTGGCGCAGCGGTAGTGAGGCTGCCTTACGTTCTTAGGGTCCCGGGTTCGAATCCCGGTCGGAACAAATGTTTGTGTGATGAGCATGGACATTTGTTTCCGAGTCATGGATGTATATTATGTATGTATTTACAAACAAAAAGTATCTATGTAGTATATCAACTATCTAGTGTCCACGACACAAGCCGCGTTGCTTAGTGTGGGACTAGATGGCGCTGTGTGTAATGTCCAGGAATATTTATTTATTTATATTTATTTATTTAAGTATTTGGGCCACTGGGTCACCGAGGACCTTAAGGACAGTGTGGATATCGAAAGGGAGCGCAGAGCGCTGTCTGTCCGATGCAACATGTTGGCTCGCAGGTTTTCACGGTGTACGGGGACTGTCAAAGTTGCGCTTTTTAAAGCGTACTGTCAGTCCTTTTACACCTGCAGCCTGTGGGTTAACTATGCACAGCGGATATACAGCGATCTGCGCATTCAATACAATAACGCGTTCCGGGTGCTGATGGGGCTGCCGCGCCACTGCAGCGCCTCCGCGATGTTCGCGGCGGCTGACATAGACGGCTTTGCGGCCATCATGTGCAAACGGTGCGCATCTATAATGCGCCCATGCGCGACAGTCCCAACACCATCCTGTGCGCGCTGGCGGACCGGTGGGACTCTCCGATACTGGCGCGCTGGATACGGCTGCACGCAGTCGTTTAGTGATGTGCCGCCACTATCGCGAAGTCCAACCGGACCTGCCACTTTAGTATTATTATTAAATACAATAGTTATTACTAACACTAGTTTTTAAGCTCGCAATTTTACTAATAAATATGGATGTAATCTTAGGATGAATCTGAAATAAATGATTTATTATTATTATTAATAGGTACAATTCATTTAACCTTATAATTAACAATACCTTTAGCATTTCAGTAAATATTACATTTCACACAATATACATTTAACATTTCATCCCGGCATAAAATTTTTAACATTCTATGAAACATTAGTACATTTCATTTAAATAACCTTTTTAGGGTTCCGTACCCAAAGGGTAAAAACGGAACCCTATTACTAAGACTTCGCTGTCTGTCCGTCTGTCTGTCCGTCTGTCCGTCTATCCGTCTGTCCGTCTGTCCGTCTGTCCGTCTGTCTATCACCAGGCTGTATCTCATGAACCGTGACAGCTAGACAGTTGAAATTTTCAAAGATGATGTATTTCTGTTGCCGCTATAAGAACAAATACTAAAAACAGAATAAAATTAATATTTAAGGGGGGCTCCCATACAACAAACGTGATTTTTTTGCCCTTTTTTTGATAATAATGGTACGGAACCCTTCGTGCGCGAGTCCGACTCGCACTTGGCCGGTTTTTTAATATTTATTCAAACATTATTACATGTAAATATTACATTTATCTTTAGTTTTTTACATTTAATGCGATTTTTTTTTCCATAAACATTAGCACATTACATTTAATTTAATTTAGCATTTCTTTTAATATGTCATGTCACGTCACATTACATTTAACATTTCATTTAATCTAGCAGTTCTTTTAATATTACAAATGTCATGCCCTAAAGTACTCACGTTTAAAACCTTTTCCAGAGCCGTTGGCAGCGCAGCCGAAGTCGAGAGCGATGCCCTGCCGGCACCACCTTCACGCTAGCGCCGGGGCTGGACAGCAGTGGCACAGAGTACGCCGGAGACCAGAGCTCGGAACACAGCACCCCTGCCAACTCGCCGCGACATAGGAATAAGAGGGGTGAGTCTAGTTTTTATTTTGAAAAAAAATTACATATTGTCAAAAATTGGCCTATATACATCGCTCGGAAAGTTTCGGAAATCGGAAAAATGCCTAAAGGCTGGCAGCATTGCCATGTTGGATGGCAAATAAAATACATATTTCATTTGATTACAAAAGGTTGTATTGATTGATTTTTTTTTTTCATTTCGTGTAAAATTAGATCGGATTTGAATCGAAAATGTAGTTATATGTTTTAAAAATCCAATCCACATGCAGCGGAGGAATAATTTTTTACTTTTTTTTTTAACTACTTTTTGCTCAGAAATATTTTACTACATCTTGTGTTTAACTACAAACTCAAAAACCTTTATCATGCCACATAATCGAAATTATATTCTAAAAATATCAAAAGAAACAGAATAAAATATCTATGAGTTCAAGTTTCAAGGGAATTAAAGAAAAATATATGTAGAGAGAAAGTATTTTAATTCCACGCAAAATGAAAAGATTCTCATTTCAGTCGTCTAAAAATAAATATTTCTATTAAATTGACTTCTCTCGGGGATTAAAAAAGCCCGAGGGTTGAGTTTTCAGTTACCTCAGCTGTAAATGATATGAAAGGTTAGATTACGTCATTTTTGTAGAAATTTATTGTTTTACTTTATTTGATTTGATATAAGGAATCTGTTAGGTGTTACCCGAGACTTCGTTCGCATAGAAACTTTGATGTGAATGTGTGAGAAAAAAATGTCAATATATGCTATTCCAGACTATAAACTATTTCTGTGCTAAATTTGATCTAGATCCGTTATACCGTTCTGGCATAAATGGCATCCATCCATGCAAACTTTTCGCATTTATAAAATAGTAGTAAAGTACTAATAGTCTACCTAATATAAAACCAAGTCGTCTCTCTGTCTGTTCGCGATAAACTCAAAAACTACTGCACCGATTTTCAAGCTGTTTTCACTAATAGACAGAATGTTTCTCGAGGAAGGTTTTAGTATATAATTTGTCAAGTTTTTGTATACATTGGCTAAAATATAATGATATTTGTTGGAGGTGTCAGAAAAATATAAGTCGTCTAGGAGCTTTCCTTTTGGTCGCGATAACCGACATTCACGTGGGCGAAGCCGCGGGCATCAGCTAGTGTATACTAGCTGTTGCCCGCGGCTATAGATTTAGGAACCGAATAAATGCAGGGTATAAGAGATGAGAGAGATGAGAGCAGCGGTGGCCCAATGGTGGCGGCCGCGACTTACGAACGACTTACGAGTCGTGGGTTCGAACCCAGGCAGGCGCACTACTTTGTGTAATTTATTTCATCACCACTGCTCTCAAAACGGTGGAGGAAAACATCGTGAGGAAACCGGCATGTCCTGGAACCAAAAATTTGAAGACATGTGACATCTACCAACCCGCACTGGGCCCGCGTGGTGGATTTTATAGCCCATTCCCTCTCATAGAGAGGAGGCCTGTGTCCCAGCAGTGGGAACATTAATAGGCTGATGATGATGATGATGATGATGAAGAGATGGACTTGCAACCTGACATCATAAATTCAGTTCGTGAATCCAGATGGGTAAGAAATCTATACGCTGGAGAGTATAGAATCACGAACTGAGTATATTGAGGCAAATTGAGGCGGCATACGTCAAACTAGAATCTATTCTATATCTCTACAAAAACTGGGGTTCCTTATGGATAGCACGTTAGACCTCCGTAAAGATTGCTCGTCTTTCTTTCATCGCAATCATAACACTTTGAGGTTGTCTTTAAGGGTAAGTCGTAAAAGTTTATTAAAAACGTCGGGTAAAGACATGTTTTTGTTGAAGATTCTTCGTGACTTTTCATAGCTGGCTCCGTCCAATTTTCTTCAACACAAAAAAAGACGGAATCTTGGTTCAAGCTTCTCCATTCCTTAGTTACGAAAACATTATTTTATAAAAAAATCAGAAAATAAACCTAAAATATTAATATAGAACATAGTCCAGAAATAAACCTTCCTCTTCAACAAATAAGCTGGCAATATTTTATTTTGATACAAGTGGGTAAAGTTTGTCATTGCTGTCGAGGCGTGATTACAGGCCGTAGTGGATCCGGGAGCCAAATCATAAATGCCACTCGTATTAAACGATGTTTTTCAATTCAACACACGCTTACTAATTGATAAAAATATTATTCCTATGCGAAAATATTATATTAGTATTATTAAGTATGTTTGCGAAAACATTGCTCTATAAAATAAATTACGAATAAGATACATAATCAAAATCAAAGCATTTATTTCAAGTAGGCCAATTACAGGTAGTTCTGAATTGTTCAACAATAAAATTAAGCTACAGTCCCATCCACAGGGCATAATAACAATGAAAGTACAATACTGAAGTTGCCAATTCCCTAGCGTAGATCTCTATGGAGAAGAACGGGCAAGAAACTCCATGGACACAAGACACTACAAAAATATTGTTACAAATATAATAACAGCACTTGTCAGCCCAACGTTTTCCAAAGTTAGTTCTTCCGGAACAACCCCTTGATAAACAGACGTTTAAGTTATTTAAACGTTAACCACTTTATACCTTCACAGGATGGTCTAATTAAGTTTTAGATTAGATGCCGCCATTTCGAAAATTACGTTAAGTGCTTTGTTAGCTCCGCCGTCAGTACAGATACGCTTTTGACTTTGATAAACTCCGCAATGAAATTAAGGAGACTGTCAAAATTAGGGAGACCGCCAAAAAAAAAGGAAACTGCTCAAATAGGGATAGTGATAATATTAAAGCGAAACTAGAAACAACTTTTGGTTTAGTTTGAAACTAATTCATTTGTGGTCGGTATTTATGCTGGTGTTAATAAGTTTAATCCTTACCAAGTTGGTCTGGTTTCAGAGCAATTCAATTTAGTATTTATTCATAACTCTGGGGATCCGAAACATTAATTTTTAAACGGATTTCAGTTAAAATAACCCTTAATTTAGAATGATTCGTTTTAAAATTCGGTATATTGTATATAATATCACCATACCCAGTAAAAGAGAACCAGCTACATCTTTTACCGTGAAATAAGCAAAATGGTCGCACGATCGATCAAACATGCGAAAAGAGTAGGTAAAGTTAAATTCCCGTTTTGTCACTTTAAAAAATATTCTCTGGAATTACAGCTTTGTTTAGTTAGCGGACCGAAAACAAAAAGCAATCTTTTTTTAGCAGAAAACCGTTCAAAAATATTTACAAAAACACAAGTCAATCATTCTCGTCAACAAAGTTCAATTGCATAAAAGAAATTGTTGACTAACTCAGGAACCCATTCTAATTTAAAAACACAGGGACACAACAAAACACTGTGTTGTTTTCAATTCAAATTGTTAAAGGAAAGAGAGCAAAACAGGTGGTAATTGGAAAACCAAGTCTAATTGTATATAGAAACGGTGCTTTCCAATTAACGGGGAGAGAATTAAGTGTACTGAGTTTTCTATAAGTACATTTTAATTGTTTACTTAGGTAGTGAGTTAAATATCTTATCTGATGTTTTGTTAACTTTTATAAAGTAATTCAATATCAAAGAACTTTCTTTTAATTTGCCTGTACCTGTAGAAGTTTTTTTTTTTATTTTTGTTATGTAAATAGGCTAAAGCGATGACGCGGCCTAGGGTGGAGCACGCTTGTCTAGAAGAATCAGTCGAAAAAAAACGAAATGTAGTTTTTTTTCGAATGTCGTAACGACGTCGACGTCGCAAAATTACTTTGGAGAAATGGTAACTTTGCGACTATTTAGTTTTCTTGTTCGGGTACTACTCCAGGTTGCTTGCTTGCAAAATCATAACTAATCCTCTTGAAATAGCACAAGCTTTTAACGATCACTTTGTAGATCAAGTGAAAACAGTTACTAGTTTAGACAATAATAATAAACATAAAATAAACAGTAGCATTACTTCCATGTTTATGTCACCTACACTACCACAAGAAATTCACCAAATTATTATGTCGCTAAAGAATACATCTAGCACTGGGTATGACGATATATGTACAAACATTGTTAAACGGGTATCCACAATAATTGCTCCTGTGTTGAGTCATCTTATCAATATGTGCATATACCATGGCTACTTTCCAGAAGAATTAAAAATAACAATTATAAAACCTCTCTTCAAGAAGGACAACAGAGAAGATATGTCCTGCTACAGACCTGTAGCGTTAGTACCGATTTTTTCAAAAATATTCGAGAAAGCAATATATTATCAACTTAATTCATACTTTGAGAAAAATTGCCTTTTCGTTGAAAACCAAAAAGGTTTTAGGAAAAACAGATCTATAGACATGGCCATATACGATTTCTTACATATGGTTACCAGTAGAGTGGATAAGAGGCTACCAACTCTAGCGCTTTATATGGACATGTCAAAAGCTTTTGATCGCGTAGACCATAAATTACTAATAAATAAACTTAATGCATACGGAATAAGAGGAAATATATCAAATTTAATAGAATCTTATCTGTGTGATAGGCAACAAATAACTTACATTAGTAGAATTTCTAAAAAAACGAAATAACATATAAATCCAGTCAGAGAACGGTAAATTATGGAGTACCACAAGGTAGTGTACTCGGACCCCCCTTATTTATTGTTTATATTAATGACTTTCCGACAGCATCACCGTATCCCATGACAATGTTTGCAGATGACAGCACTTTACTGTTCAATAGTGACGAAGTAAGTACACTGGAGGCCGAGATTAACTCTACTTTACTATCAGTTGTGAATTGGCTGCATAATAATAATTTGATTATAAATCTTGATAAAACAGTATTAATGAAATTTCAACAAAGAATAAATTACAATTTGGACCTAAATATTAAATGCAATGACAAAACTATTAATGAAGCGAAAGTGACTAAATTCCTTGGACTAAATATAGAAAACACTTTAAAATGGAATTCCCATATTGACAAAGTATGCAGTAAGCTAAACCAACATTCCTATGCTTTACACATGTTAAGTAAAACGGCCAATCGAGCAACAGTCCTAACAGCGTATCATGGTCTAGTAGCTTCAACATTGAGATACGGAATTATATTTTGGGGCAATGCCACAGGTAAAGATATGGTATTTAAGTGCCAAAAAAGGTGTATAAGAGCTATTTATAATTTGCAGACAACAGACAGCTGCAAACCGTTTTTTAAAAATACAAAAATATTAACTATGCCGTCGTTGTACATCTATGAAACGTCTATGTTCGTAAAAAATAATTTACATAAATTTGCTCGAGTAACTAGTCAGCGCCGTTGTGATCGGTTACAAACAGTCGGATCTAGTACTGCACTGTACAGAAACAGTATTTTTGTAATGGCTCCAAAGGTCTATAATAAATTACCAAAATGTATAAGGAGTGAAGCTAATGTCCGCATATTCAAAAGTAAATTGCATTCATTTCTAATAGAAAAGACGTATTACTCTATCGAAGAATTTTTAAATGATAAAATATGACATGACCAGCCCTTATTATAATTTATTTATTAGTAATAGGTACATCTAATGGACATTATTTTCAATTTTACAAAATTTGACATTAATAGCTTTCTAAATAATAATTATATCGTTGACATGCATGAAAAATAAAATTATAATTGATTCATTAATGATTAATAATACATTGAATTCTCATTATTTACTCGAACCTGACTTTGTATTGTATAAATCCAGACTTATTACTTAAAATAAAAACAATATTTGTACACCAATTTCATTGGTAGGACAGGGGGTCTAAAATGGCTGCTTTATCAGAATCCTAATATGAATCACGATAAGAAATGTAAATTCTTAAAATGGACTTTATATTATAAAGTCCATTTTAGGGATTTAATTTTTTAGTGAATTAAATTATTATTCTGCTAAATGTAAATTCTTAAAATGGAATTTATGATCATGACTATAAAGTCCGTTTTAAATTTTTTTTTTTTTTTAAGTGAAATACTTTATGGTTCTGCTAAAGTGGCCTTTTTAGGCCCGCAGAGCGAACTAAAATGTATGAATAAGACCTTTATTACAATACCTGTGTTCACAAATAAAGATGATTTGATTTGATTGATTTGCTTTCTGTCTTTATTTAAGTGTCGAGACACCTCACAAGATTTTAGAAGTTTAATGTATCCTTCTTACACATATTTCTTGAAATTCTTGAGGTAATCGTAATTAGGTTTTGCGCATGATCCTTTGATAACAACAATAATTGATACAAGGAACTTATACATATTAACACGCATGTCTTCACCTGATAACTAAGAAAAAGATCTAAGAAGTGAGTTTAAAAAAATATAGGGTTTCCTAAAAAGAATACGAGAAATAAAATGACATAACTCTAAAGCGTATTTTTGAGTTTTTTTTTTACTATAAAATTATTTAATTGTAATTAGGTACGTATATTAGAAGTTTTCTATTGGATACAAATATTTTACAGTAACGTCTGGATTATCTCCTGTGACGTCAGTAATTATTGTACTAGGCTAGCAGTAATTTGTGAGAGATTACGCTAAGTTCTGGCGACCCGCCAAGACGTTGCTTATCAGATTTATTTGTTGTTAAACAGTCCCAACTCCCCAGGCAGTTGTTGTTTTACTAGACAATATTGATCTATTCGTACTAACTAAATTACTTTGGCACTTAGGTGCGTAGTTCTTGATGAGTTTGGTTGGAATTGGGGTTGAATTTGACGACAAGATACGTTAGTCAGTGTTAGGAAAAGAGTTTTAAGATAACTAAAAATAAATGACAGCGTTAACTTGACTATAATTATTACTGAGAAAATGTGCTGGGTGATCGCATTTTTCGGCCATTTCTTCAGATCAACAACTGCCTAGACTTTTCCCTACTATGTTGGGGTCGGCTTCCGGTCTAACCGGATACAGCTATATGAGCGGATACCCTCCATGTAAAGTACTGGTGTTCAGACTTTACATGGAGCGATTGCCTATCTAACCTTCACAACCTTGTTAGTATTGAGTAATATGTTATCGGTAAGACTGGTTGTCAGACTTTCGGACCACGGACAACCTGTAACAACTGTCAAAGATCTACCTACAAATGATAGCCTAGATGAAAGGCTTAACGTGCTTTCCGAGGCACGAACGAAATTCGGTATTTAACGAATGGTTAGTCACCCGTCACGGACTGACCTGACGAGCTCCTGTGTAGTAAACATGTGGTCAAATGGAGCAGAATCCTCCTCTTAATTATAAATTAGTGGTGCAGCAATACTAAGGCCCGCTGCAGAGATCATGCGGCAAAACTTAACAGCTAATAGATTTATAGGTCTTTGTGCAGTGGTGGGAAGAATACGACCGGCGAATAAGGCCATACCACCGAACCATTAGGGGCAGCGCAGACGACAGACTTGTTGTGTGTACAAGTCTGCTACAGACAAAAAATCTGTGACAAATTTTGCGTGTTTGAACACTTTTTTGTCCCTTATAAGGATCCACTGATGGAAAGGATCCTACTGATTGAAAGTGTCTGTCACACACAAAAGTCTGTTGTCTGCGCTGCCCCTTATTGTAACACCATACTTTTATAAACTGTCTCGTTGGTATTTTAATGCAAAAAACATGTTAATACATTTCCACGCCGTACTGCAAACATCTCACAACAGGGCTGATCGATCTATGTTTAGAATTAGTTCGCACTATTTATGAAAGTCTCTTTAGAAAACAATATTGTTACTACCTTTTTGGTCGGCTGATCGCAAGTGCGGCTGCCGAGCACGAGGGCATAGGTTTGCTTACCGGGTCGGGCAAATTGTTATTGGGGTTTTCCATCAGGAATTTCTCAGTAGCAGCCAAGTTGTCTGGATTTGTGCCTGGCTGATGGCAATAGGCCGCCTATTACATGGGACTTAAACCTAACTGGTGCAATGTGGGTGTACCATACGACTATGTACACCGCTATCTTACCCTTCTATGATTACAGGCGTTATGTTATGTTATGTTACTTTCATAAAAACACTTTACAATAATATTTCAAATCTATCAAGAGATTTGATTGCGATGATTTGAAGTTTTGATTGCTACTATATCTTCGGTTGTAGACAATAAAACGAATTATATATACATTTTAGAATTTAATTAATATTCGAGTTCCTCAAATTTTTTATCTATCTCCAATATTAAAAAAATAATAAATATAACAAAAATTTTAAAAAAAATTAGCAAAGTTGTAGAGAATTTTATCAGATTTCATTGTGTAGTATCTTCTAACTAGTCCAAACGAAGTTCATAAGTCAGATTTTCTGCTTTCGACTTTTCCAACCACATACTGGTTGGAAAAGTCGAAAGCAGAAAATCTGACCCTTTTGAGCACTCATTTACCAGACTATTAAGATAAAGAACAAAAATGTGCTTAACGAATATTTTCCATTTTACAATCAACGTAGGCCAAAGAAGGTAAGGATCGCAAAAACAGGCGTTTTGTGGTATCTACCTACCCCTTTGGGAAATAAACGTGAGTTTACGTATGTATGTAATCAATCTAAATTAAGCTACGTTGAATCCGCGCCTTCATGCTAGGCCCACTGATATCTCTCCAATTTCCATTTATTGCCTTAAGAGCGGGCCGAGCTTCTGGCGCTAATAGATTTTAGGTATTCTATGTGCTCCACGTATGTGTGCGTAAGGCACACCCGCAAAAGCACTGTACGCTAGTGATTGACTAAATCGGAAAGATATCGAATCTTCCATTTATTATTGTACAATTATTTTTTTGGGATCCTGAAAATAATTAAATAAAAAATAATGTCCGGAATATAATATTATAATAAAAATAAACAATATGTAGCTAAAAAATATATTAATAAGTAAATTAAAACAATAAAATATCCGGTTACGTTGGTTTAAGCCAGCGGTCGGCAACCCGCCGCCGTCTCACTTGCGGCCCGTAAAAGTTTTGTAAATAAGTTATAATTATCAAAATAAAATAAATGCATGAACAAACCACAATCGACCGTATAGTGTGAATCCAGCCTTAAGGTAGTCTATATTTTTTCCATAGAAATTTCGGGAGGGAATTACTCCACTGTTGGACACTGTACATACAAACTCCAAAGTTATACATGATATCGTTTTGTCTCAATAATAATTTTACACACACACAACACAGAACAGCACAACAGGAAACAGAATAGTAAAATAAAAAGCCATTAAGGCTGATGCTCCAGGGTAACCCGCGAAATTTTAAATTTTCTTACTTTTTTTGCAATTCGCAGGCCAGTGCTAGGTTGTATGTTGATTAAAATTGTTTGTTTGCGACTGTAAGACGTATGTAGTTACAGAATTATAATCATCAAAATCATCAATACAACCCTCCAAGTTCATAAAGGTGCAAGAATGATTTTGACCTTGGAAAAGTAATTTTTCCACCTTTATGAACTTTTTTTGTATTGATGATTTTGATGAATATAATTCTGTATCTACATACGTCTTACAACCGCGAATAATATTTTAATCAACATACAACCTAGCACTGGCCTGCAAATTGCAAAAAACGTAAGAAAATTTGAATTTCGCGGGCTACCCTGAAGCATTCGCCTTAAAGAGTTACGAGCTACCAAAGATTCGTTTTACTTTTTATTGCCAATTTTAACGCAACTTTGGGCGTAAATTAGTAATAAAAGATGTGTCAAATTTCCAAAACAAGTCGGTACTGACAAAGCACAATTATCGAAGAATTCAATCAATTTGATTTGTACTTGATTTATGCCCTGGTTTTTTTCATAAAACTCGATTTTTCAAAGTTCTTTTCGTATTTTTTAGGCACCTTTTACTATGAATTATCTTGCATCTCACTGAGCTCATTCTGTCGGGCACGATGCCAGGTGAGACAGCGTGCTTTTTGGGCACGCGCAACAGTGAGTTCGAGCCCGCGATAAGTGCAACCTCAACAAGCGCTTTTCATTTTTTCTATGGGATATGATACGTAGGTATATTGGGCTTCTAGAGTTAATATCACAAGTGCTGCCCGCCTTTAGTTTATTTTGCCACCTTGTGGCCCTTGCCTGCCAAAAGGTTGCCGACCGCTGGTTTAGGCTGTCATGGCCTATTGAAACAGTAGTTAGTAGCACGAGGATAAGGCATAATATACGATAATTCAAAGCCAAAAACACTCCACCGATTTAACCTCAAATTTAATTAACTTACTTTACGAAAGTTGGTTACGCGATTCTCTACTATGCTGTAAAATAATCAAAATACGTAAAAACATTATTACAAATCGATATTCCAACCGGGTTAAAACGGTTGACAAATTAAAAAATCGACTAAAATAGCAATATTTCATTCGTCAGTCGATATTGTCGACAGCCTACGTCAGTGGATCTCCACACGCACATCCCTAACTAGTCGCAAGAAGAAGCGGCTGTACTACGCGAAGTATCCGCCTAATGAAGTATCGTTTTGTGATTTTTACATTGCTTGTCCAGTGACTTAGCGACAAACTTACGTAGTGGTCAAAGAGCAATGTATTTATTGCAAAAATAGTACAGTCGTCACGTTGTTGTTGTTACGATCGCGGTCCGAAAGTCGAAATTTAATAAATTATATTTCTATGGCGCGCCGCAAAAATCAACAAGCGACACAAGCTCCCCGTCCAACAGCCGAAGCAGGACTAAAGCGGATAGGGGGGAAGCGTGGCGGCTCTGGTTAGAACGGGCGGCACGCACGCTAATTTAGGTATTTCCTTCATAATATTCAAACAAAGACACATTTCGAAAATGTAAAACGTATACGTTATAGAAAACATATAGTTTTGTTATTATTCAAAATCTGATGATCTTCCGTGAAGTATTTACGCCGTACTTAGGGTTTATTTTGTTTTTTAGAGATTACTTTGGATTTTTTTTCTATCGAGGAAACTAAAAGTAATCGTGTTTCTAAAGCGTATGATGTATTGAGTGAATCCTTAAATATCTTACATATTAATTGCATAACTGAAGGATAAGTAATAACGATGCAGTAAGGGATCAAGCGAATGCAATTATTTTGGAATTACGTATCGTTTGCTCGGTAGCGCCTTAAAGGTGTTCATGCTAAACGAACAAGAAAGTTTTATTGTTCCAGAATGGAAATGATTTACTCGGAGGAGGAGCTCGTGGCTAAATAATAACAGCCGCTCGGGGTCGATAGTTAGGTTAAGCCGTGCTTGCCTAGGTTGGTCTGTAGACGGGTGACCACCAATTTCATACCGAGTTTCCTCCGTGCCTCGGAAAGTACGTTAACCCGTTGGTCTCGGCTGTCATTTGTAGATCTTTGACAGTCGTAGTAGTTAGTAGTAGGTAGTCAGAGGTCCAAAAAGTCTGACAACCAGTCTTACCAAGGGGTATCGTATTAGCCGGTACTAACTGGGTTGTGGAGGTCAGATAAGCAGTCGTTCTATGTAAAATTCCGGTATTTAGCTGCATCCGGTAAAACTGGAAGCCGACCCCGACATAGTTGGGAAAAGGCTAGGCAGAGAATGGAAATGATTTACTTACCTAAAATACGGAGTATTTCAACGTTTTGATTGGGACGAAAGATAAGACAAAAAAGGTTTTGTCGTAAATGACATCATTTGAATTTAATCCCATTTAAACACAGGCCTCTTTGTTTAAAATAAATGTTGATTAAAGCTTTGATTGTAACGAGTCTTGACTCTTAGACGTCTTTGACAATTTACCTACAGTTCAGCCTACAGCAGTCTACTGCTGGACATAGGCCTCCTCAATCACACACCACTCAACTCGATTCTCAACAACTCTCATGCATTTGCTACCAGACACCCTGTGATGATTGTCACTCCACCGAGCTTGAGGTCTCACCCTACGTTTGCCGATTCGTGATCTCCATGCAAGAACACGTCTACCCCAACAGTCATCGGTTCTACGGCTAACATTGGGCTGATGTTTTATTTAAGACAAATAATGAACTACTTGAACTAAACTCGCTACTTTATCATCAACATCATTCTCCTATACATATATAATCCTAATTTATTTCTTCTTTCTTACCAATACCATCCTTAACCAATGCAAATGTAAATCAGTCACAACTGACTAACCACCCGATGAACCTATAAAGCACACATTGGTATAATATTAGTTTTGAATAGATAGAAACGTGCGTATGTGTAGGTATGTCAGTCAATAGACATACAAGGAACCGGCAGACATCCCAATCTTGTGATTAATTAAACGCCAATCAAAGTCAGACCCGATGTTCTATTGTTTCGATCGTCGCCTCCACAAGTCCGTTCATATGCTTCCCGAATTCGAGGAATTAATTCTACAGAGGTAGCCAAAGGAATGGAGGAGCTCGTGCTTTAATAATTACAGTCGCTTGGTTCGATCTTCAGATTAAGCCGAGCTTGTCTAGGTTGGTCTGTGAATAGGTGACTACCCATTACATACCGAGTGTCCTCCGTGCTTCTGAAAAGGTCCCGGCTGTCAATAGGGAATATGCATAAATTTTATATTTCTATTTCGATACGGAATGTTAAAGTACTATAAAAATAATGTCAAAATGCGAAAACAAGACATAAATCGGACAAACAACACAAAAGTTATAACCATTTAAACTTTTTTTTCTATCTCTAAACGGAATTTAGTATGGAGTTCGTACGTCGATGCAGAGAATGACGTCATTCGCTTTATCGGATCTCTCTGTCTAATCAGCAGTTTCAAATGCTTATAACTTAGTATTTTTTATAGATATTAAAAAAATAATTTCACTTTGCTATTTCTGATGGTAATACGCTTTGTTTAGAGTGATTAAAAAAATCATGCATATACCCTATTGTATATCTTTGACAGTCGTTAAGTATAGTCAGTGGCCCGACAGTCTGACAACCTGTCTTACCGAGGGGTATTATACTACCCAGCGTACTAAATTTGTTGTGGAGGTCAGATAGGCAGTCGCTCCGTGTAAAATACTGGTTTTCAGCTGCATCCGGTTACACTGGGAGCCGACCTAACATATTTGGGAAAAGGCCAGGCAGATGATGCACACAGGCTACCTACAGTATTGTCTCTCCTTCCCCCTTAAATCCATCCAAAGATTGTCTTTAAAAGATCTCTTTTAGCGATAATACCGCCCATTGCGTCACCCCTTGTAAAATGTTCTACATTTGTATCTGTAATTTTTATGGTGTACATAATAAATAGTGTTCTATTCTATTTTATGATAAAACACGAATAGCTTGATATACCTAATCTTATGTTAAACAAACTTCTCAATGTATTCCTTTGAAGACGACTTAACTCTAATTGAATACACATGTAAATTATATACTACGAATAAAGTGGTTCAGTATTCCAACGTTTGGTTTGGTACGTATACGAGACAAATGTGTTGATTTATTAATCAGCTGGTATCAGTAAGTCATTCATAATGTATGAGCCGTCCGTGTGATCAACAAATTGTGTTTAAAACCACTTTTAGCTGTCGGTTAGAATGAGAATATAGCGGGTTTTGCTTTTCCAGATGCTTTTGAAGGATTGTTTTTGTAAAATTGCTTATTATTTATTTAAACTTTATGTACAATAGTGGTACATAGACGGACTTAATGCCACAAGGCATTCTCTACCAGTCAACCTTTGGGTTAACTAGGAAAACGTAGTGATAGGGTACAAAATAATGTCTGAAAAAACTAACTTCTTGTTATCGAGAATGTATATAGTTATACTGATACTAATACACTTATACAGATAAAATAAACTCGTAGATATTCTATCAAATACCAAAAATTAAAAAGAAAATAACGAGAAAACTAATAATATATATATTTTTTTTTTGCTTATATTATACCTACATTCATTAATTCACGCATTTTCCCATGGGGTAGGCAGAAACCACAGAACTGCACCTGCTACGATCCTTAAATACTCCTTTTGCCTCCTTCTCGATCAAATACTACGCAGTTACGTTGCGAATACTACGCAGTTACGCACCAGACCTTTCTGAAGAACCTCACCAATAAGGTCAGTGTCTGTCCTTCTAGGACAACCCCTCCATGCTATACTTTTGTTGTATTGTATGACGGTCTGCTGCCTAGAATTTCACGTGCAAATAAATATTCGGTTCCACTCCAGCCTCCCCGATTCCAGAAAAGCCTTGGTGTTTCTGACGATCTCGCAGCTCTCTGAGTTACCAAAGTACTTAGCTCTGTATGCGGCAACCTCTGGGCAGTTGAAAAGCACATGGGTTGCTTTCTCGTCTTCCTTCTTGCAGAAGGAAACTTGCACTGCCCAGTAAAAGATGTTTTTTTGTATTTCAAACTTTTGGCTAATCTTGTTCAGCCGTGCAAAGATCGTCGCAATATTTTGTGCTTGGATTTCGATGCTGCCAATACTCACACCTCGTGTTGTTGGCTGAGGTTTACTGTCAAATTACTATGTCAATTTACAGATTTGATTAACGAGAGTATTCCGCAGCAAACCTCTTTTCATAGCACTCTTAACTTCGGGTTTATGCAGACCTACCGAACACCAATATGTTCACACTGAACAACTTTTAAAAAGGTTTTTCTTCTATCGTTCAAATTTCATGTTGTTACGAACATAGTATTCAACTCAACTTTTAACTCATGTTTTTAAGATAAAGATCCTGTCTCCAAATTACAATATTGGTGCTCGTGACTGTATCTATAGCGGCTTTTTCTAATTAACAAAGCACATAACATAATTTGTCTCCGTTAGCTAATTTACATTTCAAACTAGGTTCATTTACTCATTAATAAAAGGCAAAAGAGGACTGAAAAATACGCAAAACTTTTTCAGAATAATTATTCTACGAACTGACGAAAAATGATTTCAGTTCGTGATAAAAAAGGCAATGTGGTAATTAATGGTCGGGACAAATTGTTCGCAAAACTAATGGCCGATAAGGTTAAAGAGTTCTGGAGGTCTTGGCGTGGGTCGTCCTAAAAGATTCACCGACGACCTGGGTTAAGGCTTAATATAAATGGATGAACTCCTGAATTCCAGATTCATAATTTCCGTTCTACTTTGGACTTCTGAAGGGTGAGATTTATTTTGAATGCTGAATACGAATAGGATTGCGTTTGACCGCGACTAGCATAATGTGAAGCGATGACATGTCCTAGGGTGGAGCACGCTTGCCTAGAACAATCCGATTCACTAGAACTTTGTAGAGATCTAGATTAAGAATAGATAGATCTAGAGAAACAGAGAAGCCGGCAGTGAATTCCACAGACTGGCGGTTCGCACATTAAATCGTTCTTAATGTGCACGTCTTTCTGCATCGTTCTCACGTAAATTTATAACCTCAACATGAATGCTGTAACCAAGTTTTTGTAACAATATCTTGATTTAAAAGAATGTACATGGAGTTTCTTGCCCGTTCTTCTCCATAGAGATCTACGCTAGGGAATGGGCAACTACAGTACTTTCTCAAGTTATTATGTCTTGTGACTGGGACTGTAGCTTTGTTTATTTTTTTTGTATTTTTGACATTCAAAAGTGCCGTAGTGGTCTAATTGAAATTGAGTTTGAGGTTTGAAATGTGGAAGCATAGCGCTTTGTTCGGGTCAGTGGAATATCAACCGTATAACGGTGGCGCTATGCCGTATCTCAGCTCGTCCTGATAGAATGATGATATTCAAGATCCATAAAAGTACCTAAACAGTAAACGATTACACGATTCCAGAAACTAGAATATTTCAAACAAACCCTTTAATCATATTTACTTATCGATCACTTATCAACTTACCTTGAAATACATACAAAATCGTTTCTCAGATATTGGTGACTTACCTAGCATTTCCATCGATTTCTCATGAATTGTCCTCAACTAATTATTATGGTTACATTTTGTGTTCTGGCTAATTTATATTCACGGGGGCAGCCTAATGCTTTTGGGTTTGGAACAGAAACTGAATAATGAGACATTGCGATGTTCTCACTAGGGATTAAGTCATCATCTGCTTAGCCTTTTCCCAACTATGTTGGGGTCGGCTTCCAGTTTTACCGGATGCAGCTGAATACCAGTATTTTACATGGAGCGACTGCCTATCTGACCTCCACAACCCAGTTAGCACCGGGTAATTCGATACCCCTTGGTAAGACTGGTTGTCAGACTTTTCGGGCCTCTACGACTACCTAACGACTGTCAAAGATCTACAAATGACAGCCGGGACCAACGGCTTAACGTGCTTTCCGAGGCACGGAGGAAACTCGGTATGTAATGGGCGGTCACCCATCCACAGACCAACCTAGGCAAGCATGGCTTAACCTAACGATCGATCCGAGCGGCTGTTATTATTTAGCCACGAGCTGCTCACTAGGGATTAAGTATTCACAGTTAAATGTACCAAACGAACATGGTATGTTTCAAAGTTGGCAAATGATAATTTTTTTGTGTGGTAATCGATTGTTGTGGTATGAGCACTTGATGCGGAGTAATGAGGAAAAAAAAAGTTTTGAGTATGAATGTGAATGGGTGTGTGGTTCGATAGCTTTGAATTTTAATCTAGGAACAAAAGTGCTGGCTGGATAGAAGAAACTTACCGACGTCTTTTCACCGCTTTGCGCTGTCCCGAGACTAGGAATCCATTTACAGAGGTTCACAGCACTTAGCACACGAGGATTAGACAGTTTTCACAGTTTATAATTAGCAATCTTCTGAGTTTTCTTAATATTTTACGGAGCCGCGCGCGTTTGTTTCAACATATCACTCTGCATGGTGGAGCTATCGCTCATTCGTTCAGAGCGCGGTAGATTTTCGCGCGTCTGATTGGTTGAGCGCGTTGAGGGGGGAAAGATGGTTCGTTTCATATCAATTTATTATTATAAATAAACCTAAGAATGGGTTTAAGAGTAGAGGAAGACCAAAGAAACAATGGATGGACTGTGTAAAGGATGATTTATGGCAAAAAACCGGCGAAGAGCGTGTCGGGCCACGCTCAGTGTAGGGTTCCGTAGTTTCCCGTCCGTCACAATAAGCGTTCCCACTTATGAGTTTAAAGGTGGGTATCCATTATGTAAAAATGCTTGCATATACGAATATACTACAAACTTAGTCCAAAAATTATTTTGTACAACTTTTTGTCTTTTTTGTACAAAAACTGTTGTTTCCATCAAGTTCAAAATAATTTTCCTTATAAAGTTCTACTTTTCAGATTTTTTTCATATTTTCTAAACTTATGGTTCAAAAGTTAGAGAGCACATTGTTTTTTACTTTTGGAGCGATTATTTCCGAAATTATTGACATTATCAAAAAATGATTTTCGAAAACTCCTATTCATTTTTAAATACCTTTCCAACAATATATCATACGTTAGGGTTTAAATTTAAAAAAAAATCACTTCCCACTTTACATATAGGGGGGCTACCCTAATAAAACATTTTTTTCCAATTTTTATTTTACCACTTTGTTGGCGTGATTGATATACATATTGGTACCAAATTTCAGTTTTCTAGTGCTAACGGTCACAGAGATTAAGCGAGGACGGACGGACAGACATGGCGAAACTATAAGGGTTCCTAGTTGACTACGGAACCCTAAAAAGGAGGTGTCTGATGAGATAACGAGTATAGAGAAGTGTGAAAGAAGATGACATGCTGCGCCGACCCCTAATTAATTGGGACAAGGGGAAGAGAATGATGATGATCAAGCTTAAGGCGAGGCATCGTTCTAAAACCGGGCACGCGCGCATCGGGACTGAGCGGGGGACTGGGCGTCTGAGCGGGGCGAGGATTGCTAGCTTATAACTTAAAGGACGTAAACGACAAAATGGTTTTTGTTATTTAATTCAGTTGGGAACGATAATTTCAGAAATTCCTTCTAAAATTTTAAAGAGTATGTATAGGCTCATCTACGGAGAAAGTTAAGAGGCTTAAATTGGTCCCGTTTGCCCATTAAATGTGAATCTCTTTTTAAAAAGAGGTATGTTTGATATTTTTTTCTCTGTTACAAAAGTTACTTAATCATGTATTGAAAACTAACAAAATAAGGGTTTTATCATGAATTATCAGGTCACCAACTTATATTTTCATTTGTTTTGTAATTACTGACAAAAATTGAGATCATTGACTACATGATTTCCAATGCGTCCTCTTAATACAAAACTTGTCAAGAATGTCTAAAAAATGAACAAAGTGAACTTATAGTGATACTTACGAGATACCTTCCGCGATTGTTAATTGTTTTGAGCTCACGATATTTCGACGCTGTTGCAAGTGCCATGATCGCGGGTTGACCCAACCCGCAACCAATCAACCCACGATCATGGCGCTTGCACTCAATCACAAACAGTGTATGAACAAAGTGGTTACGACGTGAATATCATACACGTCTGAAACAGCACCATTACACATAGGTTCGATACATGTTACAAGACGAATTTTCTTCAACAAGACTTGTAAAATAAAAGACTTTCAAGTTTTAAAGATTTCACAGATTTCCGCAAAACTAGAGTAAACACAAAATATCGCATCCGCTTATCACAATTCCGAGTTACTTTCACGACAGCCTCGGGAATAGACGGAAGCTCTACTAGGTCCCGAATATCCCTTCGTGGTCATATTTTATTAACAAGAAGGTAAATAAATAAAATTCACTGCTTCGTTGTCTATATTCTTGCAAATAAATGTATCATTCATTCATTCATTCATCATTCATTCATTCTTCATTCATTCATTCATTCGTTGGTCTAGTGGCCACAAGCATGACGGCTGGGCGATCCCAAGAACCCGGGTTAGATTATTTGCATTATTTGAGTTAAGTGTTAGCTAGGTGTTCATGAATCATAAACTTTTATACTACACCTGCTTGGAAAGTACCTTGATACTTTATCAAATTTACGGTAGAAAGTACGTCATTGCATATCGAACAAATATGCGGGGAGAAAACGCATCTGAGCGGGAGAGAAAAGTGTATGAAAATCCATTTCTTACGTGGTTTTTCTTTTTTAATTTTGGGTAAGACTATGCGCCGGTAACCTAAATATCAAAAGCCAAAAAGTTTTTACAGTGAGTTTTTATCTCCAAGTTCGCAAAATGACACTGGCCACTAGCTGTGTGTTGGATGGTGTCGGGCTGGCAGTGCGACCCTGCGGCGGCAGGAACCCTGGGTAACCACCCAATACCGAGTTTCCTCCGTGCCTCGGAAAGCACGTTAAGCCGTTGGTCCCGACTGTCATTTTGTAGATCGCCGGTAACCTAAATATCAAAAGCCAAAAAGTTTTTACAGTGAGTTTTTATCTCCAAGTTCGCAAAATGACACTGGACACTAGCTGTGTGTTGGATGGTGTCGGGCTGGCAGTGCGACCCTGCGGTGGCAGGAACCCTGGGTAACCACCCAATACCGAGTTTCCTCCGTGCCTCGGAAAGCACGTTAAGCCGTTGATCCCGACTGTCATTTGTAGATCTTTGACGGTTCGATCTTGGACGTTCGGTCATAGATCTACGACTTGCTTCCACCTGTGTCTATAATACCCCTTAGGGGTTTATGGGCGTGGTGTTACTTTAAATACACTTCTGGTATCTCTGGTACCTCTCTACTAACACAGCTGGTCAGTTCTCATAGCTTCGAATCCTAAGTGCTTATTAAAAACAACGTGGGCTATATTTTGACAACGCTGATAGCTGGAATAGCCTATTCGGTTCAATGAAGAGTTATTAGGTGGAACCGCAGTTATGTTTGGAATACAATAACTACGTTTATAATACCTACGTAAGGTTTATATTCTTGTAAATTTGCTTAAAATACACGGAATGCATGGGTATTCCGTGTTATTGTGTTACGGAATTCGATTGGTTTTTCAACAATTAACAAACTATGGAGTTTGTTAATTTTTCAAAGAAATTGAAAAACCATTGGAATTCCGTTAATTTTGCACCCTACATTGAAGTACTACATCTACAATTCTTTCACAGGTATAAAAAAATAGGTCGCAGGTAGGTAATTTATTTGATACCATTAAGTAGGTACTTCAAGAAGTAAGTACTTCGTTTGTTTAGTAATTAAAATACTGTGCTGGCGTGTGTTCCTGTATTAAATCGCGTGATAGCGACACGTAGCCCAGCCCAAGAAATGACTGCACTATATTATTAAAAACATTGCTGTAGCCAGAACATGGATGTTTTACGCGCGTTACCAATTACCATTTGGCTTTTCAGTACATTTCACAAATGTTTACCGATAACACCTGCTGTCAATTATATTCAAGTATAAAAATATCCTCGAATCACTGTAGCACCTTTCGAACTAGTTACAAAATACAACATTGTAATATTTTGCACACAAAGCTTTCAAAAATTGTGTACAGCGTCATCTATATTAGATGTCGGTAAACAACGAAGCGAAAGCTTATATCACAGACAGCGCCATCTAGTAGTTGCTCTCCGTACTATGCTACTAGGATTGAGCAAGAAGCGGCTACGATTTCCTCATCTCACCCCTAGTTGGCTCTGTATGTGTTACGCCGAGAATAAACTACGACATTTTTACAAGGTTTTCAGGTAAAAAGATTTGCATGTTGAACAAGTGGAACAATATAACGCTGACATTATAACAACACTTATGATTTAAAAGTTTAGAAATTATAATAACCATTGTTGAATACAAGTCAAATAAATACAACATGACAACATTTATGTTTTTTTTTTTTATATATAAAACTAAACGTTAGTACCTACATATAGGTATACAACGATGTCAATAGGACAATTCGGCGTCGTGAAACGTGCCCAGAAGACTGGCAGCGTTGCCACGTTGAATGGCAATGCTTATTGTTTGGCCAAAGAAAGAGCCAGCCATCTGGTCACGATCACGTGAAGTATCGACCAGTCGGTAAGAGATTTCGTGAGAGACGCACACTCGGACCCCATAACCCGAGCGTTTCGTCCCCAAACGACTCAAAGCTGTACTTACCAAAGGTGAATTTGCGCCGTTTGAGGATCTCAGCAGCTGCAGCGGCAGCGCCTGTACAGCCCGCTGTGCTTCCAATGTGAGATGGCGCAAGGGTGTCGACAATAACCATTTAAATTTAGCCAATTTATTTTATTTACTGCCCGTTTTAATTAGAGGGCTAATAGAGCTACCATCTGCTAGTTGTTCGTAGCTAGTAGATTAGAAAGGGATGCAAATGATAAAGCAGATCGCATCGTAACGGAAACTCACAAGGATGAAACATTAATCAACATCTTTCATCCAAGCTAGCCCAAGGCTATATTATTGGAGTAAGATAGTTCAATTTAGTTTTATGGCTCAGGCCTATGCCGAAAGTTGAAAATCTAGCGACGCGCATTTATTTAAGCATCTATTTTGGTGTTGCTCACCCTGGTATGGTTAGTCAATATACAGTAATTACTTGAGATTATGTAATTAGAAAGAAAGAAAGCAAGTAAAGCTAAGAATTTTTGACAGTTCTAACTTTAAGCTAATAATTTATTACACTACAGAATAAAAATCGTATCTTAAGTTCATAACTTTTTCTCTAGTAATCACTTGTACGGAGATACGGGTGTATATGTGTTACTGAAATGAGAATCGGGTAGATGACACACCAATCAATTGAGATACTTTTTAATAGCTGTCAAAACGCAGTTCTCTAATAGATTAAACTGTGACATCACTGTTTAGTCAACTCAATGACTATAGTACATTTTGATACAAGTGGAGAAAGTTTGTTATTGCAATCGAGGCGGAATTATAACACCCGAGCCGTAGGCGAGGGTGTTTTTCAGCCGAGAATTGCAATAACAAATGTCCACGTGTATCAAACGACGTTTTTCAATACACTTTTGAAGAAATAAAATAAAATAACGAAAAATATTTTTGTCACGAACTATGAAACTATGATTTTAATTTTCTTTTTTTTTCCCGCTTTGCTTTCGCCAGGTTGAAGGAGAGGCAAAGGTATGAAGCCGTTAAACAGCCTAATATAAAAAATAGATTTATTTTATATTTTTTAATTCAGAACACAAATAAATGTTAATTTGTGTATAAAAGTAACTATTAGTTTTTAATAATCATGTTTATCTATGATATTCTATTTATAAACACAATTTGAATATTCAAAAAATATTTATGCCGTAAAGACGCGTAGTGCTTTGCAAAAATTTAAAAAAAAAACACCTCACACCATAGGCATTGTGCCAATTTGGACTAAGTATAGGTTTAGTTATCTGTGGCAATTTTCATTCCCGCACGTGTGTGAAATACATTGCATGTTGTACCTAATCGTAGTGCGTTATGGACCAGTTTTCGAGGAAGTGTATTGAAAAACTATTTATTGATTTCAAAGCAACTAAAAATCGAATTTGGCAATTCATTGAAAATAAATTGGGTTTTCAGGCCCAAAATAAAGTGTTTTTTTTAGAGATAGGTGTCTTGGAATTATAGTTTAATGCTGGGTGTCATTTACACTATTACATTACATTCCCATCGCTTACACACTTGTCTACTTAGATTAGAAGATGGCAGAGTATGGGACCCTAACTTGTAGTTGATGTAACTTCCCCCATTCCGACAGCATCCCTTGTCTGAATCGTTTCCGTAACTTACTTAACTATTGCCTAATTGAGTCTCTTTATTAGCGTCGTAAACTTGTGTTTGTGACGTTCAAAGATCATTAAGATGGAAATTAAAGGAGTTTTGACGTCATTCTGCTCTATTCTTAGATTTTGGACTTTATTGCGTTAGAACTTAGTTTTGTAAAATGATGTAGAGAGTCTACCTGAAAATTTTTGCACATAAGTTTGATGCGTTGAGGCTTACCCTTACTAACCTTAGATATTAAGTACAACTTTTTTTTCGGAAGCTAGCTAGTCATATATCTAAGTAACAAGTTTGTTACTTTGCTATTTGACTCACTCATCATCATCATCATAATCATCATCATCATCATTATTTGACTCACAAAATCCGATTAAAAAAGGAAAGTAATCTTATACAAGGTGTAGTTTTGCATCCTAGTTAAAATTCTTGTGTTTGTAGTTTGATTTTACGATACCCGGTCAATCTATACTAATATTATAAAGATGAAAGATTTGTTTTTTGTTGTTTGTGTGATTGTTACGATTTAACTCTAAAACTATTCGACCGATTTGAAATATTTTTTCACCATTAGAAAGCCACGTCTTTACTGAGTAACTTAAGCTATATTTTATCCCCGTTCTCCCACGGGAACGGGAACTACGCGGGTGAAATCGCGTGACGTCCGCTAGTAAAAATTAATAAAGCTGTTATTTTAAATTGTTTTTTGACAGTATTTCAGAATAACACGAAAGTAATAAACAGAATCCCCCATCCTGCGACATGTCGCTGTGTGCGTTTATTTGTGTGTGTGAAGCCGCGGTTATAGGGCTAGTTACAGAAACGCTGCGTTTAAATTAGGGTGGTTTAAACTTACCGATTTCCGTAAATAAGAAAAAAAACCTACCATTTTATTATCGATTCGGGTCGAGAATCATTAGCATAGATTAGCATATAGACCTCCTTGAATTTGACCAGGTTGCAAAGCGACACCTTGAATATAAAAATCTCTTGTCACAGTGTTTGTTATCGAACTCCACCGAAACGGCTTGACCGATTTTCATGATTTGTTTGGTGGGTCTGAGAATAGGTCACAGGCTATTTTTTAACCGACTTCAAAAAAGGCGGAGGTTATATGTTCGTGTGTATGTATTTTTTTTTTTATGTATGTTACCTGATTTCTCTCCCATTTGTGGACCGATTTTCAAAATTATTTTTTCATTTGATAGAGTACACTCCTGAGGTGGTCCCATTTTAATTTGGTGAAGATCTGATGCTGACCTTCGGAGATATACAATGGAACTCTTCAAAAAGAGACGGCAAATCTGTTGTGATAGCTCCAATCGGTTGGATGTTCATTGTTTATACAATATCATGACGGAACATCACGCCTGTATGCTCTGAGGGGGTACGCAGAAGTGTACAATTTACCTGATTTCTCTCCCATTTGTGGACCGATTCTCAAAATTCTTTTTTTATTTGAAAAAGTATACTCCTGAGGTGGTCCCATTTTAATTTGGTGAAGATCTGATGCTGATCTTCGGAGATATACAATAGAACTCTTCAAAAAGGGACGGCAAATCTGTTGTGATAGCTCCAATCGGTTGGATGTTCATTTTTTATACAATATCATGACGGAACATCACGCCTGTATGCTCTGAGGGGGTACGCAGAAGTGTACAATTTACCTGATTTCTCTCCCATTTGTGGACCGATTCTCAAAATTCTTTTTTTATTTGAAAAAGTATACTCCTGAGGTGGTCCCATTTTAATTTGGTGAAGATCTGATGCTGATCTTCGGAGATATACAATAGAACTCTTCAAAAAGGGACGGCAAATCTGTTGTGATAGCTCCAATCGGTTGGATGTTCATTTTTTATACAATATCATGACGGAACATCACGCCTGTATGCTCTGAGGGGGTACGCAGAAGTGTACAATTTACCTGATTTCTCTCCCATTTGTGGACCGATTCTCAAAATTCTTTTTTTACTTGAAAGAGTATACTCCTGAGGTGGTCCCATTTTAATTTGGTGAAGACCTGATGCTGATCTTCGGAGATATACAATGGAACTCTTCAAAAATAGACGGCAAATCTGTTGTGATAGCTCCAATGGGTTGGATGTTCATTGTTTAAACAACATCATGACGTAATATTACACCTGTTTGCTCTGAGGGGTACATAGATGTGTACAGTACACCCAGATTTCGACAGTTATGGCATGTTATGTTCCATTTATTGGGGATAAGCCTATTACCATGACATGTATTGTTAACTATGTACAATGAATGCATAGCAAATATTTGTAACTAAAGGATATTACAACTAAAAATGGAAAAAATAAAATAAAACTTTTTTGCCAAAAATAAAACCGACTTCAAAAAAAACAACAAACAAAAAAAACACAAAAAGAAAAGGACAAAAAAATACACTAAAAGAAAAACAAAAAAAAAACACTAAAACAAAACCACAAAAAAGTGAAAAATAACTTTAGCTTCAGAAGCCGGTGAGAAAAACACCAAATCAATCAAAGGTCAAGTTTCAGAAGTCGGTGACAAAAACACTAAATCAATTAAACAAGGTCACCGACTTCTGAAGCTTGACCTTTGATTGATTTGGTGTTTTTCTCACCGGCTTCTGAAGCTAAAGTTATTTTTCACTTTTTTGTGGTTTTGTTTTAGTGTTTTTTTTTTTGTTTTTCTTTTAGTGTATTTTTTTTTTCATACACATCAATATTTCCACGCGACGAAGGCGCGGGCAAAAGCTAGTATTTTAATAATAATTTCACGCGAACGAAAGGCCACGAGCAACAAATAGTTCAGGCAGTGGCTAAAATGAATTCCACGTACGAAAATATCATTATCATTTATCTTCATTTTCAGTCTATTACCTCATACCAATTCGTCTATCTGTCTACCGACATAATTGTCTCGAAAAATAATTATCTCCCATTGTGCTGGCATTGATATATTCAGCATGATTACATCAATTTCATGCCCAATTGCTGACAGGCGAGACGTATCAATTGACCTTTTGAGGCTGAATTAACATCCAGATAGTAATATAGAATTAGTTGTGATTTTTGTCTAGATATTTTGAGATGCAAATGGTAATGTAACGTTATAATTTTGGGAAGGGAATAAACTAACAAAATTTTGTAAATTATATAATACTCGCGGACGTCACGCAGTTTCACCCGCGTAGTTCCCGTTCCCGTGGGAGTACGGAGATAAATATAGCCAATGTTATTTAGTAAAGACGTGGCTTTGTAATGGTGAAAGATTTTTTTAAATAGGTCGAGTAGTTTTAGAGTTAAATCGTAACAAACACAAACAAACAAAAAATCAAAACTTTCCTCTTTATGATATTGTATAATAATTATATTTATATTTCCTTTATTCCTTTTAACATCTTATTACATTACATTTTTAAATATTTCTTTAAAAAACATTATATAAACATTTAAAAATATAAAAAATAGCAGTCCGCCAGTGTCGGGAGCAGGGTCCAAGCTACCGGTGGTTAGGGCTCCAGAGACAGGAACCTCCTCACAATGCGAGCCGTATTGACGAGTACTGCCTTCTGAATTAGGCCCTTGATCCAACCGCTTATTATATTTATATTATTTATATAATATAATATATCTATACTAATATTATAAAGAGGTAACATTTGTTTGTAAGTTTGTGAGTTTGTATGTTTGTAAGTTTGTATGTAGGGGGTAATCTCCGGAAGTAATGAACCGATTTCAAAAATTCTTTCACCATTAGAAAGCTACATTCACCCTGAGTAACATAGGCTATATTTTATCCCCGTACTCCCACGGGAACGGGAACTACGCGGGTGTAACCGCGTGACGTCGGCTAGTATAATATAAACAACAGAATATAACACCAATTTCCTACACTAAGAGTAGGCAGAGTGCGTCCCATGTTTCCAGTTGCTTAGCCGTATTCACCTTAAACTGGGCATAATTCTAGATTCTGGGCTATAACTATTGATCGCTAATCGAAAACTCAATAACATTTTATCAAATCTGGTAATCAAACCTTGTAGCAGCATAATCGACCACTAACTTTTACACCACCTACCTGCCTTATTTAAACACATAGTTAAGTTCTAAGCAGTAGTAAAAAGTGTTCGATCGAAAAATTTGCATAGGTAACTATTACTCCTTCGCTGTTTTAAGCTTTCACGGTTTGTAACTAAACTTACACAGTCACTTACGGGATTTCTTCCGAGATTTTCAAATAAGAATAAATTTATTAAACCATTGTTACCAATATTTACTAACCTCCTAACTTAGCACCATGACAAAATCGTAACAAGTAAAATTTTAACATAATTTTTTAGAAAGCAAGGTGCCTCATTCTAGGCTGCGCCTTTATCTTGGGGATTATTCTGAGCTTCCGATATTTCGATGCTGTTGCAAGCGCCATGATCGCGGGATGATTGGAAAATGCGGGTGGATGGTAAATCATTTATTAGGTGCAGACAAATCTGTCTACCCTCTTTCATAGTCTTTTGCTACGCGTACTACTGGAACTCGGTACAAAGCTTACTATTACTCGTTGTTTACAAAAATGGGTACATCTCCATAAGACAGGATATTATAGATTAGACAAAGCATAGCACGAACCCAAAGAGTATCTAATTGTGTTGTAACCATAACAGACCCTTTTTCAGGCCTCAGACCAAATAAAAAGGTAAAGATAGAACTCTGCGGAACAGCAAAGTGAGACCCGTCAAATTACATCTCGTTCTGTTCATACACGCACACATTTACATCAAACTTACACGTTTACGAAACCGGCCTCACTTCTCTTCGCAGAGTTTCGTCTTAACTTTTTTTTTGGTCTGAGTGTACACGGCGAGACGTAACTTGACGGCCTCACTTTGCTGTTTGCAGAATTCCGTCTTTACCTTTTTATATTTTGGTCTGAGTTTCAGGCATAGTGAAAATCAATTCTAAAAATAGTTCTATCAGCGCTGTTGTGACATGTTCGCAACACGGTGTGAAATGTATCGACATGGTTTTCGCATTAACATACACGAAGCGGCCTTGGTTCAGATCGCTATCTCCTGATCGACGATGGCCTACTTGAATTTCCAATTCAGTTTGTGTAACGTTGACAACATAGGTAGCTTTCACAAGTGACAAATTAAAACCCACACAATGATAGTCAGCCCAGTTAGTAAGATGGCTAATCTTTTTTTCAATACACTTCCTTCCTTAAATCAAATCATTTTATAACTAAAAATGTTTATTTATGATTTTCTATTTACATATAATATACACAATATTTAGGCCTTTATAGACATGCTCCTTTTTGCAGAGATTTAAAAAAATCAATCACCGAAGAATTGAACCATATTGGACCTAGTTTATATTTACCTCTGATCAATGTAAAATAATTTAAGTATATTGTGGTGAGAAAATAAAGTTAGTGGATTGATTGACTTCTGGAAATGAGACTCTAGTAGAAATTAAATGAAAAAACAACCAACGAGTGTAAAATACACTGCATTTTGAACCCAATAGTAGTACGATAAGAGCAATGTGCGGTTCCATTACACGCTCGCCTTCGGCTCGGGTTAATATGTCACCTCAGCTGCAATATCAAAATTTTATATCCCACAAAGCCCACTATCGAATCAGGTGGATTACCTAACTGCCATTACATGATGGTAAAGTAAAGCAAAGACCTTCAAGGTTTCTAAATCCAGGAGATTGGTCAAGTTTTTTTGCATTTTGTTTATTTATTTGTACCTCATAAAAAGGAAAGTTTCAGCAGAGGTTTTACTGTCTAAACATAAAAACCGCGAACTATATAAGCCAAAGTTTTTGTAAATTTTGTGTTTTACTGCTTCAGAGCTGATGAATATCAAAGTAAATCTCTTCAAAAGCTGATTACTTTTGTACCACCTCGTAAAGTTACATAACTAACCCAAACAGAAAAGACAGCATCCACATCCATACTATGCTACCAGTTTTAATTCGAAAGTAGCTCTGTCTGTTTATCTGTCACAGTTTCACGACTGTTCAGTCGTAAGACTGCACGAATTTTAATATGGTTAGGCGCACAGGTGGACTCAGGGCCTTAGGTTAAGGCATAGGGTGGTTTTTGAAGTGAAAACTTCTTTATGCGCGTTGAGCACTTTTTGGGTGAACAAAAATCATGAAACTCGCGTGACCGTCACGTACGCTTTTCGTAGCACTCGTAGGCGATCCGCTACGGCGTCGCAGCACTTAGGCGGGCGCGGGGCACAACCCGTAGCAGTGCTACGACTAGGTACTAAACACCCACCTGAAGGGAGGGGAAGTTGGAAGAAAAAAAAATAGAAAATGAACACACAAATTAAAAAATATATTAATATACACATAGCTCGACGATACAATAATTCACAAGTTACTTAGTTTTCACTTCTATCGGCAGTCCCCAAAGATTGCCCCGCATATTTTATCGTACGCGAGTGAAGCCGTGTGCAAAAGGTAGTCACAAATATTTTTAGGATTAACCAACAATTAGAGTATTTTAATCATCAGGCTGCTGTACCTATTACATGCCTTCTAAAGCGGTTATCGATACTTATGGCACCATTTGTACATACCTCGAAAATTTTCAGCAGGCATATCGGATCCAGAATAAGTTAAGAACTTTGATTAGTTTTAAATAGCGCATCAGGTATAGAACTAGCAGCTTTTATAGTTGCCATTAATCTTACTTTTAGAAGAAAATATAAGTGACTTCGGTCCAGCGCTCACCGCTGGAGGCGCAGCGGAGCGCATTTGAAGACAAAAATTTAATATAAACCTTAACTACCTTGATTTACGGTCAATATAAGAATAAATTCGCACGCGGTACTCGGAGCGCCCTCAAGCTACTACAAGAGCATGCGCACGACCGTATATCATGTTAGTTAAGGTTTATATTAAATTGTTGTCTTCAAATGCGCTCCGCTGTGCCTCCAGCGGTGTGCGGTGGGCCTTCTTCTTCTTAGCGTGTCGCTGACGATTCGAATTGATCAGCCCAAAATACATCTACGAGTTTAGCACTGTTAGTAGCGTCCATCAGCTCCTATGATGTCCAAATAACATGACAGGCAGGATACGATATAAATACCTATACCATCGTTAGTAGGTAACTAATGAACTACGCATTTCCTCCAGTCGAAATCACTAAGAACCTTGGCACACTCACCGAGAGCTAATTTATTCAATTGCCTCCTCCGCCCGGACTCATTACGGTGAAGTTACCGTCGGCGTCGTTACGGCGATGATATCACAAAATAAAGTGTTTTATTTTCTTGCTACTTGGTCAATTAAACTTCCTATTAATTACGATACTTAAGGTGGAAGCACTAGAGTTACCCGCGAAATGATTTTTGCAATTTACTGGCTAGTGTCAGACGAGTTTTTTCCTTTACATGTGCTGTAAGACATTGTTTCTTGCCAAATTTCATGATACTAGGTCAACGGTAAGTACAATAGTACATTTTGATACAAGTGGAGAAAGTTTGTTATTGCATTCGAGGCGGAATTATAACACCCGAGCCGTAGGCGAGGGTGTGTTTGAGCCAAGAATTGCAATAACAAATGTCCACGTGTATCAAACTACGTTTTTCAATACACTTTTGAAGAAATAAAGTAAAATAACGAATAATATTTTTGTCACGAACTATGAAACTATGATTTTAATTTTCTTTTTTTTCGCGCTTTGGTTTCGCCAGGTTGAAGGAGAGGCATGAAGCCGTTAAACAGCCTAATATAAAAAATAGATTTATTTTATATTTTTGAATTCAGAACACAAATAAATGTTAATTTGTGTATAAAAGTAACTATTAGTTTTAAATAATCATGTTTATCTATGATATTCTATTTTTTAAACACAATTTGAATATTCAAAAAATATTTATGCCAGACGCGTAGGTAGTGCTTTGCAATAATTTAAAAAAAAACATTCACCTCAGACTATAGGCATTGAACCAATTTGGACTAAGTATAGGTATAGTTATCTGTGGCAATTTTCATTCCCGCATACGTGCGGGAAAGTGGAAAAAATCGCACGCGTGTGAAATACATTGCATGTTGTACCTAATCGTAGTGCGTTAAGGACCAGTTTTCGAGGAAGTGTATTGAAAAATATGATTCGCGACCGTAACGCGTATGTATTTACAGAATTGTAGTCATTCAAATTTTCAATACTGTTGTTGGACTCTTTTCTAATATGAAAAGTCCATACTGGTTGTTTTTATGTGACGTTTATTTTAATGTATTTTTTATACATAGAACTGTCACTTTGTCTAGTCTTATTAAAATATACGCTCTCTTTAAATAAACATGTCTTTGATAAAATAATAGTATCTTCTGGATTCTGTGGGCACCACCTGCTGAATTTACCACAAATACAACCCCCTAGTTCATATTTAGAATACCATTAATTAACTTTTTCATGAAACTGTCTGACCTGCAAATTGCAAAAAAAAGGAAATTTGAATTCCGTCGGATACCCTGGCGTTTTCCCCTTAATTGTTGAATTTAAGATTGCATAATCTATTCTACAATCCTACTAATATCATAAATGCGAAAGTTTGTGTGTATGGATTTTTGTTACTCTTTAACGCAAAAACTACTGAACGGAATTGCATGAAAATTTGCATACAGGTAGTTTATAACCTGTATTAACACATAGAATACTTTTTATCTCGGTAGTAAGATCCCTTGGGACAATTATCAAACATCACGCATCTTTAATGTCAAGCAGCGCTTGTTAAGGTCGGTCCGTAGATGGGTGGTAATGCATTACGTAAGTACAGCCGCGCCTTCACCTTACGCCGTTTCTGTATAATTCGCACCAAGAGGGAAACGCCAGGGCCAGGGTATAGGCCGCGAAATTCACGTAAAATTCTCTATTTCACCAAAAAGTCATTCAATGGTGTTCAATGAACTAAAAGGGTTGTTTTGGTGATTTTAAGGCCCTTCTAACCCTAAAATAAGCAACTCTATTTGTGGTGGTTCAAACTTCGTTTGAAATACTGTTAGAATAAAGTTCTAATCAGCTTGCAATACAAAGCAGTTGTTAGGTCAGTCACTGCGGTCGAATAATGCGAAATGAGTGGTTTTTTGCGATTTACAAAAAATCTATTGATTGGACTAAAAAAACACATAAGACCTGCTTTATAGTTAGTTCCGTTAGTATGCAAAGTTTGATGATCTAATTTGAAGTACTTTTTGAATACCAGCGGTTTATTGTTCGATTTGGAGATAACTTTGGATTTTTTTTCTATCAAGAAAAGTTTATGGAATCGTGTTTTTGTCACACACAAGACTTAGCATTAATCCTCAACTTTACTATATATTTCTTTCAAAATGAATGCTGCAGTATTTTAGGCGTAACGGAGGATCATGCTAAGCCATTTGAGGAATATATAGCCCTTAATGATTATAATAACTCTGTGAAGCCATATTCGTTACGGTCACCAATCATATTTTAATCAAGAAACAACGCACGACCTGCTAATTGCAAAAAAACTAAATACGCGAGCTATACTGTAGCGGTTCGCCTTTAAGCTTTTGGTCCCGGCTGTCACATGTAGAGCTTTGATAGACATTACAGGCAGTCAGTGGCCCGAAAGGCTGGTAACTTAATCTTACCCAGTACTAACTGGGTTGTGGAGGTCTGATAGGCAGTCGCTCAATGTAAGATACTGGTATTCGGCTACTTATGGTAAAGCTGGAAGCTGGCCCCATCAAAGTTGAAACGATTGTCAAAAATCTACAAATTGCAACCGGAGAACCAAAGACTGTACGATTTATTCTTCGTTTGGTCCACTGAGTTTCGTCCCACTTATCAAAATCCTGGGTTGTCCCAAACAAAATGCTTCCTTCGTCCCAATACTTGCTTTCTGAGGCACGCAGAAAACTCGGTTTGTATTGGATTGTCACCCATCCGAGGCCAAATCTAGGCACGGCTTATGCTTGGCGATCCACCTGTGCGACTGTTATCATTTAGCCACGAGCTCTTCCTCCAATATAAACTTCAAAAACTAGTCATAGCAAATTTCTAAAATAGGGTAGGTATACATAATATGTAGCGGTACTACAAAAAGTACTATGCTACATGGAACAAAAAGTAGTACAGCGCCATCTATGCCACAGATACTGAACTAACTGCGAAACACGTCAGAATTCCTACATCGCGCAAGCAGAGTTATTCGCGACTTATATACGAGAACCCGACAATAACTGTCGGGCAGTGGCCCACCAGACTTAACACCCGTCTGGTCGGAGGATCCTCCCTTTTCTACGGGGGATGAAGAGCTTTACACCCTGTTCTTCATACCCCCAAATATGCTTATAATGAATTCGATCTTGATATCCAAAGACATAAACATATTTGCAACAAAGCATAGTCAAATATTGGATAAGCAGACGAACTAAACTTTATTGCTATAGGTACTTACTTAATGCTCTAAATATTAATCTAAAGGTAACCTTGAAAATTAAAAAATGCAAAAATGTCTTGATGGGTATAGTTCTAACGAGAAACGGGTTCCTATAACCTCTAGACAACCTATTGAATTTGTTATAGAGCATGCTACTGGTCATCGACAGAATGAAACAAAAGACGCGCGCGAGTGTCGCTATCGCTTGACGCAATTTGCATCACCCGTAGCCGTAAACTAAAGAGAATTCAATAGACATTTAAAAAAATCCTAAAAATTACAGTGAAATTCTGCAAAAGTGTTAAAAGTTACAATAGTTCTTCATCTCAAGTTTGACCGCATATCTATACTTGTTGAATAAATAAAAGTGTATGTAATTTCAAAATAATAGCTTTTTACCGATTGCTTATGAAAGTACCTGCATACGGTAGGTACTTAGATATAATATAAACAACATATATACATAAACGGCTAGACCGACTTTGACGGTACTTTTACTGGCAGATGAGATAGCTGATAATAAGAGGAGTAACTCAAGTTTTATTTTAGAAAAAGAATTAGGGTTCCGTGCAAATCGTTAACAAAATCCGATACAAATAAGGAAGAAATATTTTAATAATAATTTCACCTGGACAAAAGTCACGTTCACCTGGACAAAAGTCACAGGGCTCAGCTAGTTGCAAAAATACCACAATAAATAAATAAAATAAAATAAATATTGCTGGACGTTACACACAGTGCCATCTAGTGCCACACTAAGCAACGAGACTTGTGTCGTGGACACCAGATAGTTGATATACTACATAGATACTTTTTTTTTCGTTTGTAAATACATACTTATTATTATTATACATATAAACACCCATGACTCGGAAACAAATGTCCATTGCTCATCACACGAACATTTGCTCTGACCGGGATTCGAACCCGGGACCCTAAGAACGTAAGGCAGCCTCACTACCGCCGTGCCATTCGGGTCGTCGAAATAGAGTAAAACGATATTATTACTTCCATATAACAATACAGACATTATAATAATTTAGGTATAAACTAAATGTTACATACCACTGCATGTAATAACAGCGAAATAAAATGGAACCACACAATCTGCACATGTTAGTAGAGATTAGAACTCATGTGGGCGAACATAGCAGCTTCAATTAAATTCAGTCAAAGTTTGCCGCGATGTCACACGTCTGTATCAGGTTCAGTGTGTCTCTCTATTTAGTATACAAATGTTGTAGTTGATGTGATCGGTGCCTCAGACTACCTAACAGAAGCAAGCTGTGAGTGAGATCAAGTTGTAAGACTCCGAAATTTTTTTGTGGTTTGAGAAAAACGATTTTTAGTGAAGTGAAAATGATGAAATTATTGAAAGCAATGGACGAGATTTCAGGTAAATAAACAAAGAATATATTTTTTTAGGATCTCTAATTAGAATTTAGGAAATCGAAAAATATTTAGTGAATTTTCACGATTGCACTTTCTATCAAAATATTGATTTTTGGACCATATTGCACTAGGCGAAGCGATGCACTAACACTAACAATCTGGATCGATATAGAAAATTTTTAATGTTATCTCAAAGTTAGGAAGGGGTCAGATAAGCTGAAAGTACCACTATTATAGGGAAGTGCTTGTCAAATTCTAATTTAGGGCATACATACAGTTTTACACGTACACGTCTATAAAAAACTGTATTTATTTGGGCAAAGTAAAAAATATATAAAACAATTATAAAATTCTATCGATTCGTATCCTAAGAAATTTCAACCATTTCAGGTGGGTCAGCTAATTGCTATAGGTCACTGTACAGTGTTCGCAAGCGTGACTGTTGAGCATTAGGTCCTGGGTTCGATTCCCGGGTCGGGCAAAGTGTTTTTAGGTTTTTCCATCAGGATTTTCTCAGTAGCAGATACGAAGTCTAGATTTGTCTGGTGTGTGTGTTACATGGGACTTAAATATAACTGGCGAAATGAGGGTACTTATACTCTTAGGAACACTTCTGCCTAACCCTACTGGGATTATAAGCGTTATGTTATGTTATGTCTATGTCAAAATAATTCGTTTATCTAATAACACAGAGAAGCGAAGCACGTTTTCATGGCAAAACAAAAACATAATTATCAGTTTCACCACAGAAAATGTTTCCACGAACTGCCGAACTCAAAGGATTTTGTTATAATTAGTTCTAAAATCCAAACCCGAAAGTTTGTGATCAGTTAATTTTATAATTCGCTCTACAGAATCTATCCGGCTTTAAGGGCTACTTTTCACCCGGTTGCTGTTGCGGGTCTGTTCGAAAGAGATACCGTGGCCCCGGAACACAAAAGGCGATGAAGGAACATGGATGGGTATGTAGATGGGCAGTAAAAGTCTGATACTCCCTCCTGCTCCACCCAGAGCGGGGGGAGTCATTTGATGATTTCTTAAACAAAACAAAACAAAAAAAAACCGGCCAAGTGCGAGTCGGACTCGCGCACGAAGGGTTCCGTACCATTATCTATTTATATTAGTCAAAACGGCAAAAAAATCACGTTTGTTGTATGGGAGCCCCCCTTAAATATTAATTTTATTCTGTTTTTAGTATTTGTTGTTATAGCGGCAACAGAAATACATCATCTGTGAAAATTTCAACTGTCTAGCTGTCACGGTTCATGAGATACAGCCTGGTGACAGACAGACGGACAGACGGACAGACGGACAGACAGCGAAGTCTTGTAATAGGGTTCCGTTTTTACCCTTTGGGTACGGAACCCTAAAAAAGGGCTACATTACACGGTCCACTTAAACCATCTAATTTGTTTAAAGAAACTTATTTTAATAGTCCAATGCTGGAGTTTTCAATCCTTTTTCGAAACTGATTACGAAACTTAATCATCAGGATGCATAGTTGCGGATAAGGAATAAGTTTTCTTGATTCGCAACTGGTTGCGAACAAAGAATAAAAATTCCTAAATCGCAACTGGTTGCGAATCGCAGTTGCGAAAACGGCCGGAGGGGTCCGCTATAGGTGCCGTCAAATCATTAACATCTATCGGGACCGGGCAATGTGGCAACACTTCAGGGGGGCCTATTTCCAGCAGCCTTTCGGCTGAAATGATGATGTTGATGGGTGACATCTGCTTCCAATTTTATTGTGCGTACCGACAGTCTGTGGAATTCCCTGAGGGCTTCTCTGTTTCCCGATCATTATGATCTGGTTCTCTTCAAAGTCTGAGTGAATCGGTTTTTTCTAGGCAAGCGTGCTCTACCCTAAGCCGTGTCATCGCTACACATCAGGCGGGGTGCGGCAAAACCCTAGCTTTAACCTATTTAGGGTCGATTTCACCAAACAAGAGTAAATCTTACTCGAGAGTATACGAGCAGTTACTCCTATTATAACATGTTTTTACGTTTCACCATAGACTTACTCCAAGAGTAAACGTTTATGCTGGAGTAAATCTCTACTCCACCGATTTTCAAGGAACAGCGAGCTTATACTAAGGATAAGTTCAATATGGCATCCAAGTGTCATCATTTTTACAGCTGATTCGCTAACGGGCGCGCTGGCATAAAAATATTAGTACCTACCTATTAATAGGTATTGTTTTTGTGAAAAGTGAAAAAAGTTTAGATGAGCCTGTGTATTGTCTAAAAATGGTAGATCGTTTGAGAGCATTAATTGAGGATTCTGACAGTGATGACGAATATTTACCAAGGCGACCAAGATGGATACTAGAAAGAAATAATTATTTTGACGACTACGATAACATAGATTTCATTAAAAGGTTCCGTTTACCTAAGCGAGCAGCGTTATGTTTGTTTAATTTATCAAAACACAAGCAAATCTCAAAAACAAACAGCACGAAATATTGATGAGGTTAGAATTTCTAGTTTTGACACTTTTGATATAGGTATAACCCTACCGAATAGAATAATACGCAATACACTTTACTTATTATAGGAGAAACGAGCAATTGAATTTGGGTGGCTTATAAAGTCATTCATTTCACACATTCGGATTCACTCCCTGTCACAGAATAACAATCCGAGAGTAAATTTCCTCCGGTGTAGAGTGGTGGAACGTGGACGAAGTTATCCGAGAGTAAAATATAAGAATAGATAGATTCCGTGGATAGCTATTCTCGAGTAAATTCATGTTTGGTGAAATCGACCCTTAGTACTTTAAAAAATCATCTTCTGATGTTAGTTTATACCTAGAATAAACATTGGTAAACATAGGTATCAACATTAAAGATCTTTTAAGTAGTAAAGGTTCTTGCTATGTTTTGTCATTACTGACATACAAATTAAAATATAAAAAGCCAATTAAAATTACAAATGTCAATTGGATTAAAATATTACATTGCTATGTTTTGTCATTACTGTCATACAAATTAAAGTAAAGGCAATTAAAATTACTAATGTAAAGTGACAATTGAATTAAAAGATTACAGATATAACAATGTTAATAAAAACAATGTGAATAAAAATATTACAAATACAGTATGCTCAACAAAATGAAAAATCATTAAAAAAAAAACTGTTGCACACACATTACAGTATAAAATTGGTTGCCTGTAAAGTCGGTATACGGGCGAAAGTTTTACGTGACAACGACTTTGAGTGGTAAAATAAACTTTTTATGTCTGTCTCTCTCGCTCTTAGGCGGGCTCTCACTCGCTCTCATTGTGAGCGCATAACGTGAGCGGAGCGTAACGCAGTTTCTTGAAGTGTCACCCGGCAAACCAATTTATAAGACGTTGTCACGTCAAAAAATACAATGCAAATTAGGAATTATAAAACCTGCACTAAATGTTGATCTGTAGGGACCGGTTTAAAGAGGATATATTAATACTAATATAATAAGCAAAGAGCTACAAAGCTTGTTTGTTTATTTGAACGCGCTAATCTCTGGAAATACCAGTCGGATTTGTAAAATCTGCCCATTTCTAAGAAGGTTAGGTTGTTATTTACATCACGCTACGACCTCAGGAGCAGATGAAGCCGCGGTCACAACTTGTCATAATTTATATGAACTCAACTGCTCTAAGTAGGTAGATACCCCATAATCCGATAACATTTTATGGAAATACAACTTAAGAACGCAAGTAAAGTACGTATGACCACTTAAAGTGTTTCGAAGTGGCGTTGCACATTTTGAAAATTTGCATAAATTTGTCAAACTTTGTACATATATTTTAGTTCTGTGTTTTTTCCGCCTGTAGGTACAGATAAGTTGGTTGAAGTGCATACCGTTTTATCTCATGTTCCCTTCAAAGCATAGTCAGCCATTTTGTTTTATTTCTCCGCTACAGTGTAGCATTACCTTAAGGTTGAAATTCAAAGCTTAATATTTTAATTTTTAAATGAAGTTACCTCGGAACAGTGGCACTTATCGGGCCAGTTAAGTGACATTTGAATAGACAAGAACAGTTAATTCGGTTGCGGCCTACTTTGCTTCCGATCCTATGCTTGCCGCAGATTTGTGATGCTGTTATAATTATGTAAATTGGCTTAAGGCGACTACAAGAGCTAGACGCGAGTTTTATAATGCAAAAAGCACATGATTCACTGCAATAAACAAAACTAGAAAAATATATGATATTCTTCAGGATATATGCTAGTAGGTATGATAGTGTTTTGAAAACATAATACAACTAATTTTACTCGATAAAAAAAATCACAAACTTATCTCTAAAACTTTCTTATAACGAGTAAAAACCATACTAAAATACATGCAATCATTCTGATTTTTTGGCAAATAATTCTACAAACAACAAATTAGCATCATAGTGTTTTACTTTTTAGTCCAATCAATAGATTTTTTGTTATTCGCAAAAAGCCACTCATTTCGCACTATTCGGCCCGCAGTGACTGACGTACCTAACAGTTCACTTTGTAGTGCAATCTGATTGGAACTTTAATCTAATAGTGTTTCAAACGAAGTTTGAACCACCACAAATAGAGTTGCTAATTTAGCTCCTGTAATAGCCTTAAACTGGTTGTGTCTTTAAAATGTCAAAGTGTAAGAAGAAGAAGAGAAGTGTAAGAAATGGCTATAACACATATAGATTACGTAATGTGTAAGCCTTTTTTATAGCATGAGACACTTACTTTTCAACCAATTTCATCGTAAACTGACTCCTATGTATATCGCACTCGTGTTTTTTTTTCAGTTTTTCAGTTTTATTTCAACAGATATCAGCTATTATACTAAGTCTAACGCGTGGTTTAATTCCAATAGTCAAAAAGGTGCATGGAGGATTGCAAAAAAAATTAAACCCATGTTAAATTGTTAACAAAATCCTATTCAAATCAGGAAGTAGGTAATAAGTTTATAACAATTCCACGCGGACGATAGTTAGTCCACGCGGACGAAGGTCGATTTCAGTAAGAAATCGACCTTCGTCCGCGTGGACTAACTATAAAAGCCTAAAATTACAGTAAAACGCTCTCCAATTTTCCGAGCCGCGGAAATCATTTGGAAAGTTGTGCAATCGTGCACGCTATGTGATGGCACCATTGTATAACACTATGGAAATTTAAATTCCTACCATTTGTTCCTAAGTTGTATGTATTGGTTTAACTTACATTTATGTTGTATTCTATAACAGGCTGGAGTCCGCAACTCTACATCCATAGCGCGTATACAACCTGTTTTTTTATATCCCATAACTCTAGGGTATGATTGAGACCATATGAAAGAATCAACTGGCGTATGAATTATGTTCAATCGTCCTTTTTTTAATTTTTCATACAAAATAATTCGGCAATGTCGCATTTTCTTAGCTTTAGATATGAATGATTGGTTTGAATTAAAATGAATTACTCGTATATATCAATGAAACTTAGATACATATTTTATTTTATTATTTATTTTACTGCAAAGTTTGGCAACCTCGCAAAAGTAAAGATTCGTCATAAGTCAGTACTTATGACGAATCTTTCGTCACAATTTTTGACCTAATTTAATCATGATTGATGATATCTCCGAAACTATGCATTTTTGGACCACCTATTCTAGGAGTTTTAGTATTATTTTTACCTACAGAATATAACCCTAGGGTTATGGGATATCAAAAAACTTTTTTGATATCCCATAACTCTCAACACTCTGTTTTTGTCACCGACTTCTGTAGCTAAAGTTCTTTGTAATAGGCGTGAGCAGCGGTGGCCCAGTGGTGGCGGCCCCGACTTACGAACAGTAAGTTGGGTTCGAACCCAGGCAGGCAGGCGTATTACTTTGTGTAATTTATTTCATCACCATTGCTCTCAAAACGGTGAAGGAAAACATTGTGAGGAAACCAGCATGTCCCAGAACCAAAAAATTCGAAGACAATGTGAAATCTACCAACCCGCACTAGGCCCGCGTGGTGGATTATTCACATATTATGCACATTCCCTCTCATAGAGAGAAGGCCGGTGCCCCAGCAGTGGGAACATTAATAGGCTGATGATGAATAGGCGTATCCCCAATATGTGGAACTTAACATATCTTTTTTTTCGGATGGGATATCATCAAATTACCCCCCCCCCCTCAGAGTGTCAGACTTTTACTGACTAAAACCAATCCATGTTCCTTCTTAGCCCTTTTTTATCCAGGGCCGTAGTATCTCTTTACAACAGCCCCTTTTGCTGACATCTCTTTGAGGCGCGCGCGGAACAGGAACGAACTGTCGAAATCTGGGTGTATTGTACACATCTGTGTACCCCCTCAGAGCATACAGGCGTGATGTTACGTCATGGTGTTGTATAAACAATTATAATAAACATCCAAGCAATTGCAACATTCACGGCACATTTGCCGTCTATTTTTGAAGAGTTCCATTGTATTTGTTCGCGACGAACGTCACCAATCCAACACATAGAGAGTTGATTAATAGTTAAAAAATAGTGTAGAGTCAGTGTATGGGCAATATAGTGAGATAACAAAGTGCCATCAGTGAATCTAGAATAGTTAGATAGTAATTTTCAGTCGCGCTAGACACATATGGGCTCGCAAGTGGAGTTTTATAGTATAATTTAACGCTTTGGCGAGGTCCAGGTAGCCTAGGTTGCGACCTAGGCCTGGATATAGTAATTTTTTATAACTTAGCTTATAGTTGAACCACTTAGACGAGAGTATGACGGTCTAGCGCGGCCATATTAGACAAAAACAGAAAAAAATTGTCTTACAGATTTTCAGTTGAAGGATCGCTACAGGCTGAAAGATACAGACACGAAAAAATAAGTAACAGTTTTAGATGGACCATATACTCGTCTAGTATATGGCGATTATATACTTACAGTCACAGCAACAGTTTTCGTGTAATTCAGCCTGTAAGACCCTTCATCCAAACACTTTTGGAAAAGTTGTCTGGTTTTTTGGAAATAATTTCCACGTTTTAATAAAGATTTTCGTTGTTTTTATGTCTGTACATAAATAACGTTATGTGGAATTGTGGCGATGTATATAATGTGTTTAAACATAAGCTCAAAATTGTAATTTGCAGAAAGATTGTACATTTCCATAATCAAATTTTCATTAAAGTTTTCCGAAATCAGAAAGCGAAATCAGGGTTCTCGTTACAGTAAAGTTCTGGAGTACCTTAGTAAACTCGACTTTTCTTAGAATCGTAGTCATCAGTACGGCAATTAAATATGTATAAGTAAACAGTGAAAAAGTAGTGCGCGAATTAATCCTGAAATCGCTTCCTGTACAGTCATGAAAGTTAAATAAGTGTCTTATTTTCCCAGTAACCCCTATCCTCCCTCGTTAGGTCAACGCCCTGAGATAGCGAAGAATGATCAGCTACAGCTACAGTTAATTAGGTGTAGGACGTCAGCGCCGTCTGGCGGCGAAGTATAGTACAAGCGTGCGCCCGGTAGTAATAGGGTATAGGCAGAGCACCAGGTACACGTATCCACGCCATCAGCGGATAAAGCCCGTCCGGCACATTTTTTGGTCCTTCCTAACCGGATTATTCTCGCGAATCTCAGTGCGTCGAAGTGTCGATACCTATGTGAAAGTGAATCGAAGTTATATACATTCCAAAACTTAAGTAATAGCAGTGCGACGAAGTTATAAACTTACGAGAACAGTGTATCAAAGTTAAATACTCAAAGCTTGTGTCAACAGTGCGTCAACGTTATATACCAAGCTTATGTGAACAGTACCTCAACGTTATACACAAAAAGGCTTATGTACACAGTCAAGTACATAGGTTACAGTTAATAGTCACGTGTATAACGATTTAACCACATAAGTTTTAGTAAACAGTGAAGTATATAACGACAGTACACAAGTGATAGTAAATAGTGAAGTGTTTAACAACAGTACATATGTGACAGTATACAGTGAACAGTACGTATGTAATAGTAAACAGTGCATATGTGACAGTCAACAGTAAAGTTTATAACAGCATATAAGAACAGTGAACAGTTTATGTGACAGTGAATAGTGGAAGTATATAACGACGATCAGACGAGGGACAGAAAATAGTGAGGTAAGCAGATATATTTGACAGCCAGTGTATAACAGCAAGTACATATATAACAGCAAGTATATAACAGCAAGCATATGTATAACAGCAAGTACATAACAGCAAGTATATAACAAGTATATAAGTCAAGTATATAAGCCAAGTATATAACCAAGTATATAAGGCGAGTATATAACCAAGTATATAAGCCAAGTATATAAGCCAAGTATATAAGGCGAGTATAGAACCAAGTATATAAGGCGAGTATATAACCAAGTATATAAGCCAAGTATATAAGCAAAGTATATACGCAGGTACATAACTTAAGTACATAAGAAAGTATATAACACAAGTACATAAGTTAAGTTTATAAGAAGCTAACAGAGTTAAGATTGTTTATTTACACCGAAGGATTATACAGAGAAATTTACAGAGAAGCTTATATTACGTTGATAGTTATACAGTGAAGATATAGAGTAAAGATTGTTTATTTACACAGGAAGGTTATACAATAGAGTTTACAGAGAGTTTACAGAGAGGCTTATATGCATATATTATACTTATATACTGAAGCGAATAGTTAACATCAAGAGTTAATTCCGAAACCAAGATAACAAGATCGCAAGGTAACGGCAACGGTAACAAGATCGCAAGGGAAATCGTACGCTGAGCCACGCCAAGAGACACCGTCGGCATCAGCTATTCATCATCAGTTGCCGCCACGATCACCGTCATCTATAGAACAGCTGGCAATTCGCCCTACTGTTACACAGGGGGCTCAAAGCGTACCTGGTTCATCAGCTGCTACCAGGAGAACCAGGTCCAAGGAAAATTCGGAAAGAACAGTCAAGCCTTCAGATAGCGCACGAAAAATACAGGATGAGGAATCATCACGAGCCGTACCGATGACTACCCGGGGTGACGCCCGTAACGAACAGATTCGGTCGCCGTCAAACAGGACGACGCGACCAAACAGAAAAATTTCACGAGCCCGCGAGGCTTTATTAAAGATTAAGTTGGAGCTTGCACAAATAGCACTTCAGAGGGCCGAAGAAGAGGACTCCGAAGCTGAATACATGGATGACAGAAACTCTAACGATGAATACGTGCGTTCCTGGTTGGAAGAAGCGCCCGACGCAGCGCGGATTCCGCAAGATGACGTCGCCGAGGGGAACCCTACAGAAATACAGAACCCCCCCCCTGCGGTCATCAACAGTACAGATATAGATAACCAGAGACAGGCACCATCGTTACATCCTACAGTTCCTACAGATAGAAACGTGCAAAGCAATATAGAACCAACTCAGAAGATCAAAGACAACAGGGGGGGAGATTTACGTCCATTTATTACGGAACTTACGTCCGCCATAGCGTCGCTAGCCGACAAAAAAACAGATACAGGGACATCGAATCAACCCTCGGCGTCGAAGATCATCATGACCCTACCGAATTTCAGTGGGTCACATACAGAATGGCTTTCATTCCGCGCCATATATGATACGACTCGGGCGTATTTCAACGATGTCGAGAATACAGCAAGACTCAGGAGGTGCTTACATGGAAGAGCATTGGATACAGTGAGTTCAGAGCTCATAGGACACGCAAGGCCAGATGACATCATGAGGGAACTTGAGCTGCAGTTCGGCCGTCCAGATTCGATAGCACAGGCCGAAACAGAGAGGCTGAAAGGATTGCCACGCTGCAGCGAAGCACCGAAAGACATCTGCACGTTTGCCAGTCGGGTGAGAAGCGGCATAGTGACTCTGCGAGCACTAAAAAAGGATTACTACCTCGTCAACGCTGAGCTAATGAGAATCCTAACAGAAAAGCTGCCGAACTCCCTGCGTGTACGTTGGTACAGAACATTCACAGATAAGTACCAGTCAGTGCCAGATCTGTCACTTTTCAGCGAGTTCATTACAGAACAAGCTCGCTACTGCAGTGCCTTCGCTCCACCTGAGAACATACACTCGACAGAGAATCCGGGAAAGCGGGTTGTGCAAAGAGCACATACGACCACAGACAAACCGACTTCAAAATGTCGAATCTGTGAAAAAGAAGGTCATCAAGAGTCTGATTGCAAGAAGTTCAGAGAGGCATCCAACAACAGCAAATGGGAATTAGCGAAGAAGCACGGCCTCTGCTTCCACTGTCTGCAACGTCGTCGCAGCGACCACAAGTGCAAGCCGAAGAAATGCGATATACAGGGGTGCAAAGCCACGCATCATAGACTGCTGCACTTCGTCAGGAAGACAACGGAAGAGGAGCCAAGACAGGAAGCTTCAAACGAAATAGTCGCCAGTTCACGAGCAACAGCCAGTCAAGCGTACCTCAAGATGGTACCAGTACGAGTCGTCGGACCGGCGGGAGAAGCATCCACGTTCGCTTTCCTCGACGATGGATCTACAGTTTCGCTCATCGACGAGGAAATCGCGGAGCGAGTTGGAGCAAGGGGCCGCATCGAACCCCTGAAGATAGGCGCCATCGGAGACACCGTGATCGACACACCCATGTCAAGAAGGGTAACAGTTACACTCTCCAGCCAAGTGAAGGACAAGATGCCCTTCAGAGCGCGCACCATACCGAAGCTCAACCTCGCAACGCAGACGGTCAGTGAGGAAGACATCGCTCACTGCAAACATCTGGATGACCTCAAGCAACAGTTGACGTACAACAGCGGCGCGCCAAAGATACTGATAGGCCAAGATAATTGGCACCTTTTGCTGGCCACCGAGGTCCGCAGAGGGCCCAAGAACCAGCCGGTCGCCTCACTTACGGCACTGGGCTGGACTCTACACGGCGCGCAAACCAGAACACTTGGTCACCAAGTGAATTTCGTCAACAGACTCACAGCAAAAGAAGAAGATCTCGACGAACAGTTGCGTGAATTTTTCGCGCTTGAATCGCTGGTCATTAACCCCCGCAGACCAGACTCCGACCCGGAACAGAAAGCGGAAGCCATATTGGACCGTCATACCAGACAGACAGAAGACGGCCATATAGAAACAGCGCTGCTCTGGAAAAACGAAAATATCGAAATGCCAGACAGCTACGGGACAGCACTCAACAGGCTCGTCTCAACAGAAAAGAAGCTCGATAGCAAGCCTGCTCTTCGAGATAGATATACAGAACAAATGAACGCGTACATCAGCAAGGGTTACGCCGAAAGGGCACCCGAAACAAGTACAGTTGGTAGGACTTGGTACCTACCCCATTTCGACGTGTTCAATCCGATGAAACCGGAGAAACTCCGCATAGTTCACGACGCCGCAGCCAAATCTAGAGGGATGTCATTGAACGACTTCCTACTCACGGGTCCAGACCTACTACAGTCGCTGCCCGGCGTCATGATGCGATTCCGCCAACATCCGATAGCAGTCGCCGGCGACATAGCAGAGATGTTCATGCAGGTGAAGGTGCGTAAACAGGACAGAGACGCCCTTCGTTATCTTTGGAGAGGCGACAGACGAGAAGGCGCCCCTGAAGAATACCGCATGACGTCAATAATTTTCGGCGCTGCAAGCTCACCGTGCACAGCTATATACGCGAAGAATTGGAACGCGAAAAGGCACAGTGAGACTCAACCAGAAGCGGTGGAAGCCATCATACAGAGTCACTATATGGATGACTACCTAGACAGTTACAGAACCGTCGAAGAAGCGACGAAAACAGCAACAGCGGTGAAGAACATTCACCTACAGGCAAAATTTGAACTCAAAAAATGGGTATCAAACAGCGCAAAATTGATAGAAAATATAGACCCGACACAGAACAGGACTGAAGAAGTCAACATCGGGAAGACAGACACAGAAAAAATACTCGGACTAATATGGAAACCGAGTGAAGACAGGCTAGGCTTCAACCTTACGCTCGCACGATTACCGAGCGGAATCCTGGATAAAGAAGCGCCAACGAAGAGAGAAGCACTCAAGATCGTCATGTCGTTGTACGATCCACTAGGCCTCGTCTCCCCAGTAACCATTCGAGCCAAACAGATACTTCAGGAGGCATGGAGGCGAGGAACCAGCTGGGACCAGGTACTCGAACCCGACCTGTCCGCCCAGTGGAAGAACTGGGTACAACATCTACGACAGCTGAAAAACGTCAGCCTACCGAGGTGCTATCCAGGATACAGCGAAGCCCTAGAAACAGAAGTCCACGTATTCACCGACGCGAGCGAAATGGCATATGCGACAGCGGTCTATTGGAGATCAACAACAGCAGATGGCAAGCAGCATGTCACCCTCGTCATGGCAAAGGCGAAGGTGGCACCGATTAAGCTACAATCAATACCGCGCCTCGAATTACAGGCCGCGGTGTTAGGAACCCGCGTAGCAGCAGCCGTCATAAAAGAGCACAGCATCAAACCCGCATCAGTGACATACTGGACAGACAGCAAGACCCTCACGTGGATACGAAGAGGATCGCGGGTATACAAACCGTTCGTAGCCCATCGCATAGCATCCATTGAGGAAAACAGTAAAGTCGAAGACTGGCGATGGGTGCCCACGAAAATGAACATAGCAGACAGCGCTACTCGCGACGTACCGCACCACTTTGACTCGAGTCATGAGTGGTTTTGTGGACCTGGTTTCCTGTATAACGAACCATCCACATGGCCAACAGAAAAACCTCCAATCAATACAGAAACAGGGGAGGAAAGAACACACACAGTCACCGAAAGCAAGGGTAACAATACCCCAGCGCTAACAGAAGTGGTTCCGGATCCGACACGATTCTCGAAGTGGGAAAGACTACTCCGTGCTACAGCTTGCGTTCTACGCTTTATAGATCTCTGCCAAAAAAGGAAAGAGAAAACGTTCTACAAACGAACACAGAAGAACGCCGAAAAGGATCCGGATTGGACGAAACAGAAGAAGGCGACCACCCTTCCCAAAAAGACGGCGAGAACAACCGGCACTCAAGTCGAGGGATATCCCCTAGAAGCGGAACTTCTCCGAAGAGCAGAGACATTACTCATACAGGTCTCACAACAACAGTCGTTCGCCAAGGAAATAGCGAATCTACAGCAAGGGAAGTCCGTGGAAAAAGACAGTCGACTGAAGCCACTCCGAATAGAACTTACAGATAAAATTATACGACTGAAAAGTCGTATCGCCGCCGTCACAGAAATAGCCGATGATGCGAAGCGACCACCCATATTGGACGGTGACCACCGCATCACCCAGTTGTATATAGACTGGACTCACAGGAGCCTACAGCACAGCGGCACAGAGCTCACCATCAACGAGGTGCGACAACATTTTTGGGTCATCAGAATGCGACCCACAACAAAGAAGATACTGACACAATGTCTACAGTGTCGTATTCGCAAGGCGCAACCATCCGTGCCTGCGACCGGCGACCATCCGAGAACGCGCCTAGCACATCATCAGAGGCCGTTCACCTACACAGGGCTTGATTATTTCGGGCCATTGTCAGTCACAGTTGGTCGACAACACCAAAAAAGGTACGTAGCCCTATTTACATGTCTGACCACCAGAGCCGTCCACCTCGAGATAGCCGCCAGCCTCAGCGCAGACTCCGCAGTACTGGCATTGCGCCGGTTCGCTGCGCGCCGAGGCTGCCCAGCCGAGATCCACTCCGACAACGGCACCAACATGCACGGTGCCGACAGGGAGCTCCGAGACGCCTTCCGATGGGAGGCCAGTCGCCGTGGCATCGTGTGGCGCTTTATAACGCCCTCAGCGCCCTTCATGGGGGGCGCCTGGGAGCGCCTCGTCCGCTGCGTGAAGACCGCACTGTATGCCGTCCTCCACGAGAGACACCCGCACGAAGAGGTGTTGTCTACCCTATTGTGTGAAGCGGAATATACAGTAAACAGCCGACCGCTCACACACGTATCAGTGGACAGCAACGACGACGAAGCCATCACGCCCAACCATTTTCTTCTCGGCGGGTCAGCAAGGTTGCCAACCCCTGGCACCTTCACCGAACAAGACATCGACAGCAAAAAGATGTGGCGGCGCTCACAGATTCTCGCCAACATGTTCTGGCGTCGCTGGGTACGCGAGTACCTGCCAGAGCTACAGTACCGGCGGGAGCCGCACAGCCGCGGGCCGGGTGTACAGGTCAATGACCCCGTCCTCATAGCCCACGGCCAGCTGCCACGAAACACGTGGCCGCGAGGCCGCATAGTAGCTGTCTTCCCCGGGGGCGACGGTGAAGTCCGGACAGCTGAGGTGCGCACTTCCGGCGGCACCTTGAAGCGTCCGGTGAAGAAACTCGTCCCACTACCGAAATGATCCAGACATCGGGGAACCAGGCGGTGAGCATCGTGACGGCGGGAGTCACGACTACGGTCGTCGCTCGCCGGCATGATGTAGCGCCGCGCCGACATGACAGCGAGTCGTCACTGCACTACACGGCGGGAGAAATGTTCGCGACGAACGTCACCAATCCAACACATAGAGTGTTGATTAATAGTTAAAAAATAGTGTAGAGTCAGTGTATGGGCAATATAGTGAGATAACAAAGTGCCATCAGTGAATCTAGAATAGTTAGATAGTAATTTTCAGTCGCGCTAGACACATATGGGCTCGCAAGTGGAGTTTTATAGTATAATTTAACGCTTTGGCGAGGTCCAGGTAGCCTAGGTTGCGACCTAGGCCTGGATATAGTAATTTTTTATAACTTAGCTTATAGTTGAACCACTTAGACGAGAGTATGACGGTCTAGCGCGGCCATATTAGACAAAAACAGAAAAAAATTGTCTTACAGATTTTCAGTTGAAGGATCGCTACAGGCTGAAAGATACAGACACGAAAAAATAAGTAACAGTTTTAGATGGACCATATACTCGTCTAGTATATGGCGATTATATACTTACAGTCACAGCAACAGTTTTCGTGTAATTCAGCCTGTAAGACCCTTCATCCAAACACTTTTGGAAAAGTTGTCTGGTTTTTTGGAAATAATTTCCACGTTTTAATAAAGATTTTCGTTGTTTTTATGTCTGTACATAAATAACGTTATGTGGAATTGTGGCGATGTATATAATGTGTTTAAACATAAGCTCAAAATTGTAATTTGCAGAAAGATTGTACATTTCCATAATCAAATTTTCATTAAAGTTTTCCGAAATCAGAAAGCGAAATCAGGGTTCTCGTTACAGTAAAGTTCTGGAGTACCTTAGTAAACTCGACTTTTCTTAGAATCGTAGTCATCAGTACGGCAATTAAATATGTATAAGTAAACAGTGAAAAAGTAGTGCGCGAATTAATCCTGAAATCGCTTCCTGTACAGTCATGAAAGTTAAATAAGTGTCTTATTTTCCCAGTAACCCCTATTCTCCCTCGTTAGGTCAACGCCCTGAGATAGCGAAGAATGATCAGCTACAGCTACAGTTAATTAGGTGTAGGACGTCAGCGCCGTCTGGCGGCGAAGTATAGTACAAGCGTGCGCCCGGTAGTAATAGGGTATAGGCAGAGCACCAGGTACACGTATCCACGCCATCAGCGGATAAAGCCCGTCCGGCACAGTATTACTCCGAAGATCAGCATCAGATGTTCACAAAATGATAAAATGGGACCACACGGGAAGCACTAGCTTTCAAATAAAAAGAGAATCATCAAAATCGGTTCACCCAGTCCAAAGTTCTAAGGTAACAAACACTACAGTCGAATTGAGAATCTCCTCTTTTTGGAAGTCGGTTGAAAACAGGTTGTATTACCTACGGGTGGGAAATTATTCAATACATCCCAGTTCCCCGAGAAAAGCCATCAGCCAGGCCAGTTGAAACTTAAGTACAACTAGATAGATATTTTTAAGGGAATTAACGATTATTGGGAGCTATCTCACGTAATGTTTTGATGTGTTGCAGGATACTTTGATTGCGAAACTCTTGGCTACATAATAACAGCCGCTCAGGTCGATATTCAGGTTAAATCCCACTTGCCTAGGTTGGTCCGTGAATGGGTGACCACCCACCACATACCAAGTTTCCTCCGTGCCTCGGAAAGTAAGAAGCCATTGGTCCCGGCTGTCATTTGTAGATCTGTGACAATCGTTACAGGTAGTCAACGGCCCGAAAGTCTGACAACCAGTCTTACCAAGGGTTATCGTATTACCCAGTGCTAACTGGACTGTAAAGGTCAGATAGGCAGTCGCTCCAAGTAAAATAGTGGTATTCAGCTGAATCCGGTAAGACTGGAAGCCGACCCAAGCATAGTTGGGAAAAGTCAGGCAGTTGACACGATTAGATCCTTTGATTCTTTTCTGCTCCCTACTCGTTCAAATGTTCGTTTTAGAGGACTGTCTCAAGTAATTTTGTCCTTCAAAAAGTGCTGATTCATAGCCTCATTAGAATAAATAATCACCTAATTTAGATGTTGTTTTAGGTCATTTAATGTTATGATCTCCATGAGTGATAAAGAGTTCACCTTTTTGATCTTTGCAAGAAACTATTCCAATAAATTGAATAATCTAAAAAAAATGAATGGCGGACCATCATTTAAGAACGGCTCGACTTATTTGGCAGATTTTTTGTTTATTGTGTTTCACAAGGTTTTTAGGACTGAAAACTTTAACATTAAAGGCGAAAACCCACCGCTGCGTACGGAGAAGCTACGCATGTGTGTTAAGCTTCGCTTTGCAAAAAAAATGTATGTGATTGTGTCCACTGCAAACCACGGACACGCTATGCATCAATTGACGTCATTAGTACATGCGTGGCTTGTTTGAATAAAGCGCTCACATAGCTCAACGCTGTCAACGCTATGCACGATGTAGCTGTGCATGCGGTACACGCTATACACGAATATTTACCCACGACTATGCCGCGGTGGGCCACACACGCTACAATTGTACGTAGTCGTAGGCGTATAGTGTGTACTGCAGTGGAAACGTAGACTCACGTTGTCAAACAAAATGAATCCACGCAGCTGAAATGCGCCGCGTGCCCGTACACAGCGTGCATCGAGGTGAATTTGCGCCTTTATTTCATTTGTAAGTTGCACTCGTGCGAAGCCGGGTCGGATCGTCTATACAAATAAATAAATTTGTTTGTAATTTCTGAACACATGTTTTGATAATTTGTCTGTCTGTTTTTTTTGTTCCATCTAATCTCCGAAACGGCTAGACCGATTTTGACGGGACTTTACTGGCAGATAGCTGATGGAGTAACTTAGGCTACTTTTATTTAAAAAATAGGATTAGGTTCCGAGCAAAAAATTAAAACCGAGTGATCAAAAAATTGTGATAAAGTCTGTACAGTTGGTAAATCTTAAAACTTTTTTGTAAAAAATAAAACCGACTTCAAAAAACACGAAAAAGTGAAAAATTACTTTAGCTTCAGAAGTCGGTGACCTTTGTTTGATTGATTTAGTTTTTTTGTCACCGACTTCTGAAGCTAAAGTTATTTTTAACTTTTTCGTGTTTTTTTAAGTCGGTTTTATTTTTTGCAAAAAAGTTTTTTATTTATCCATTTTTAGTTGTTCCCAAACAAATATTTGCCATGAATTTATTTGACATTGTTACCAATACATGTCATGGTAATAGGCGTGAGCAGCGGTGGCCCAGTGGTGGCGGCCCCAACTTACTAAAAGTAACTGGTGGGTTCGAACCCTGGCAGGCGTATTACTGTGTGTAATTTATTTCATCACCACTGCTCTCAAAATGGTGAAGGAAAACATCGTGAGGAAACCGGCATGTCCTAGTACCAAAACATTCGAAGACATGTGACATCTACAAACCCGCACTGGGCACGCGTGATGCTTTATAGTGGGCTATAATCCATCACGCGTGCCCAGTGCGGGGCTCTTATAGAGAGGAGGCCTGTGTTCCAGCAGTGGGAACATTAACGCTGATGGTGAATAGGCGTATCCCTAACATAATTATGGAACGCGGAGCGGGAGGGAGTGTCAGACTTTTACTGACTAAAACCCATCCATGTTCCTTCTTAGCCCTTTGTATTCAAGAGTCGCAGTATCTCTTTAGAACCGTCCTTTTTGCTGACATCTCTTTGAGGCGCGCGCGGAACACGAACTGTTGAAATCTGGGTGTATTGTACCTACACATCTGCGTACCCCCTCAGAGCATACAAGCGTGATGTTACGTCATTTGAGGCGCACACGGAACACGATCGCGCCAACTTAACATACCTAACTTTCGAAATCTGGGTGTATTGTACACATCTGCGTACCCCCTCAGAGCATACAGGCGTGATGTTACGTCATGATGTTGTATAAACAATAAACATCCAAGCGATTGCAACATTCACGGCACGTTTGCCATCTATTTTTTAAGAGTTCCATTGCATATCTCCGAAGATCAGCATTAGATGTTCACATAATTTAAATGGGACCACACGGGAAGCACTAGCTTTCAAATAAAAAAAGAATCATCAAAATCGGTTGACCCAGTCGAAAGTTCTGAGGTAACAAACACAAAAAAAAAATACAGTCGAATTGAGAACCTCCTCTTTTTGGAAGTCGGTTGAAAAGCAACTTAAGACAAACGTTTATATAAATACTCGCCTACATAGTCTTCTTTATTCTTTATAATATGCCAGCGATCTCTTGACTTGATCCTTAGAAAATTTCGCGAGAGTGCGAGCGCTTTTAAACTTGAAATATGCAAATATCCGTCCCCCGAGTTTCACAGGAATTCTGTCTTCATAACTTTGTGTGAATTTTTCGGGCAAAGAATGCAAATCAACTACTTTGCGAGTCTATTTTTGGGACCATTATCGTCTTTTCGCAAAGGCTGGTCCCAGGTGAGATAAGAATATTTTTCGATATTAGCAAATTGAGTATAATCATAAAGGTATTCTGTGATGTTGAAGGTAACAATGTGTAATGATAATCAGCAGTAGGTAAGTAGGTACTGCCGACTAACATACACGAGAACATAATTTTTCATCATCATCACTTCAGTCCGTAATCACCCACTATTGGGGTTAGGCCTCCCGTTTCCAAAGAAAGGAAGAAAAGAGAAAGAAAGAAAAAATATTTATTTATCGCAGGGACATGACGTGCATACAAAATTTTAAAACAATAAACATAACAAACATCATCATCTGCCTAGCCTTTTCCCAAGTTTTATTGGGGTCGGCTTCCAGTTTAACCGGATGCAGCTGAATACCACCTATTTTACATGGAGCAACTGCCTATCTGACCTCCACAACCCAGTTAGTACTGGGTAATACGATACCCCTTGGTAAGACTGGTTGTCAGACTTTTTGGGCCACTGACTTCCTGTAACGACAAATAAACATAACAAACATTCAGAAAATAACAAAATGAAACTCAGACAAAAAAAAAAAAAGTTACCAGCTTGCACGTCGTGAGTGCGACAAATAGGTTACCACTCAGCATGATGCTGTACTATGGGGGGCCTACAGCACAGCGCTGGTTTTCAGCGGTGAAAAGAAAAACGTACGGAAACCAGTACATCACGGAAGCCAGTACATCATTCTTCTACCACCCCTCTCTGTTCTGTTTGTCCCTTATCCGCCCGTTTCCCGTGATCTTGGCGATTTCGTCAGCCCAACGTGCTATTGGCACTATTTTCTTAGGCCCAACTTTGGCAACGGTCAAAACCTTACTCCATCGACCATAGATGTCCTGCCCAACTCCACTTAGGCGTCACCCTATCCCTGATGTCGAAGACTTTCGTCCGACGACGGATTTTGGTGTTACGCTCGGTCTAGTAGGGTAATGCCGAGCATAGCCCGGTATTCGTTGAACAGTCTCCTTTGTGAGCGTCCATGTCTCAATTTTTAAACACAATCAAAGTGGAATTAGATGGCCTATAATCATAAATTTATCACCTAAACCTTCGGAAATCATGAAGGTGGATAGTGCACATAGTGTGATATGTATGGTCTATTACGCCTTGTCGTGTTGCACATTGCGTGCAATGTCCTGAACAAAGGAAGTTTTGTCCGCTGCGTTGAGTCCTATCAGTGGTATACAATAGCATAGTTAGATTACATTCGCACAACGGGCTTAGGCAGATTCTCTAATAGGTATAGAAAAGCTGCTTGAATCCTTTGTTTTTCTAAGAGTGCTGCTAAGTTCCAAGCTAGAAAATACCAGTCTATTTTATTTTGCGTGAAACTGCAGCAGTAACTTTGTTTTTAACAAACTATGAAAAACAAATTTAGTTTTCTTGTTGAGTGCAAATTGACATTTTGGTTTCACGTTTGGTGCTTCGAAACCCTTTGTCCGCGAGGGCGACTCGCGCTTGGCCAGTTTGATTACATTACATTATATTTTCTGTTTTAATGCGAATAATTTTGTTGCTTTATAATTATGTCATGTCTGACACTAGGATAGTAGCACTAATTAATGTTGTTATTCTAATAGGTACCTAACCCTCATCTATCTAACCCCTCAGGAATAACGGGCGTGATGTGTGGTAGTAGTGGATTTCTCGAAGACTATCTTTACTCCATCAGCCATTATGACAATTATCCCGTATTACTCCAAAGGTCTAAGATATACCCTAATTTAACTTAAGACATAAACGTGAATCAAGTTGACAAGAATCCTGTCTGATGTCACTGAGAATTTATGTCTGACATTTCAGGAGGACGTGTGGGTATTCTTAATGTGGGACTTCATAATCTTAAACTATGTAGGAGCTCTAGATTAAGGAAGTTTTCAGTGTCCAGATTAATTTACAATCTTAAAAAAGCTCAGGCACAAAATGTCGCTTTCGCAGAATGTCGCTTTCTCATAATGTCGCTTTAGTAACTCAGAAAAAATAAGTATTAGCCAGGTTTAAAAAAAGGTTTTTTTTTCCAATTTCTTATTAAATGTTTACAAGTTTTACATGTTTAAAAAAAAAAGTAGGTATTCTAAGTTTTTGGTTTTCATTTTACATGTGTGCGTAAAGTCATAGGCGATGACTTCACGAACACATCACACACAAAAAGCAACCTTTTTTTAAACCGGGCTAATTTTTTTCTGTTACTAACGCGACATTATGAGAAAGTGACATTCTGCGAAAGCGACATTTTGCGCCTGAGCCCTTTAACATAGCCAGATATGCGATACCGCTGTACGGCTGTACGGAACTCGCTGCTGCCTGGTTGGCCGGAGGGCGAGATAAAAGCCGTTAAGAAAAAAAAATAAAAATAATGCCTTGTTCGAAATTCAAAATAGCGAGGGCCGCGTGGAGATTGAAGTAAATCGTACTCTAGTAACCCATGTTTTGCACGGATGCAATGTCAACATGCCTAAATCACCAAGACCTCTTTGCTAAAATATTATCTGCCTAAGTTAAAATAACTGCTTCGTTGGTCTAGTAGGCGCATGCGCAACTGTATGAGGTCCTGGGTGAAGTTATCTGCGACTTATGACTATGCAGGGTTAGTTTTCAATGGCCAGCCATTTAAAATTAAAATCTAGATATCAAACCGAAAGTGCACTTTAATATTATTATCGAAAAAAATTAAAATAAAATAATAGCATTCATTTGAAAATGTCCTAAAAATTTCCTAATGCATAAACTTAGTGGGAATCAATGCACTTGTGTGCGTGCATGCACAGCATCAGCACCACCAAATTTATGTGTGTGCTAACTGCTACATAACTAGGTTGTTAAACTGAATTGTGCTGTTGCAATATCCACACGTTCGTTATTTAGTGGTGGACAGGAACGAAATCCTTTAAAAAGAAAAGTTTTTTTTTCATTATATCGAAAATATTATCGATTCTAAACCATCTCTGAAAATTTGGCCTGCATGAAGACTAGCAGCCCTGTATAGGAAAATCCGACCACAACTGTTCTTCATAACCCTACATTCACATTCATACAGTATGTAGATTTCGAGATCAGGTGCTGCTTTGATAAATTGCCCCTAGCTGGATGCATAACACTCAAGGCACACACAAGATAGTCCGGCTAAACAGTCGACATGTTCCTAGACTTCTTAAGTCAACCAGCGAAAGGACGTTCACTAAAAAAAACAATCGGGGCAGTCTTTGGGGACTGCCGATAGAATTGAAAACATAAAGTACACAGGCCCCGCCCCAGTCATAGCACTAGTTGTGCCCCGGGCATGCCTATGTAGTGCTACGCCGTAGCGGATGCTACGAGTGCTACGAAGCGTGACCGCACGTTACGTCAAGTGACGAGTTCAATGTTTTTCCTTCACTCAAAAAGTGCTCAACGCGCTTACAGAAGTTTGCACTTTAAAAACAAACGTTCCAATAAATAAGTCTCCTGAAATCTCTTTATAGCTACCAATCTTTTACAAAATGCTTTATATCATAAATAATGCCAAAGATATATAAAAAGTACAGCTAAGTTTTATATTCAACCTTAGACAGAATTGCTCCCGAAATAATGTGTGGTTCAATTCACCACATAACATCTTCCATGAAAACCTTTTAGCAATACTCTTTCAAATTCAGCCATAATTTTATTTCAGCTACAATTTCCTTTTCATCCATCACACATGAGCCATGATTGATGTCTTTCAGTCTTATGTGCCGTTGGCCCAAGTCTTCGTGAAGCTTCCAAATTCATTTCCCTTTATACTGGATCTTTACAATATTGTTAGAGCTTTTTCACAGGTAATTTACTTTGGGTCTCAATATAATTCTGGCTTAGATGGATTGGAACAGAATTTTATCTGATAGGTATGGAGCAGAAAGATAGGTACCTATCTACCACAAAGGCCTTTTGTAAGCGTTATTGTTTTTTAGGGTTTGGTACCCGAAGTGAAACCAGCGGGACACTATTACTTAACCTACGCTGTCCGTCCGTCCGTCCGTCCGTCCGTCTGTCTGTCTGTATCTCATGATCCGTAATAATATAGTCGGCGCGCGAGCTCCGAGGAATCGGTGTCGGTGGTTTTATTTCAAGTATCTACATAATATCCTCATAGAATGATTTCATAATTTGGTACTCCGCGTCAACTGAATTACTAACTAATAGGTAGGCAGTTGATATTTTCACAGAATGTGTATTTTTCTGTTGCCGCTAACAAATAATAAAAATAAAATAAAAAATAAAGGGGCATACTGCGATAGTACGGAAGCCTTCATGCACGAGTCCGACTAGGAAATAGCCAGGTTTTTTTTTTAATTTGAACTAATTATTGTACGCTGTTTTCACACCTAAAGAATTGGAATTCAATATACCGGGATAAAAAGTAGATATCCTATCTCATAGTCATAAATCGGGTATAAATATAATAAATAATTAATATCGGGGGAAAATATAATGACCACCAAAAATAACATTGTGACCACTAACATCTATCACCTAAAATATCAATTGATCACCAAATTTAGTAAATTGAACACCAAATTTTAATGAGGTGGTTGATGACAAATTAGTTTTGCCTAGGCCGACTTGGGGCACCCCGACACGGATAGATTAGGTTAGTATGACGAGGTCTATTCGCTCGCTTCACTCGCATATTCGACCCCGCCATACCCTTCGTTGTTATTTTTTTATAAACCATTCAGGAGTAGGAGCCCCGCGGAGCGGGGCTCCGTTGAACGGGTGTCCCTCAACTCGGATGCAAGAGCATAACAGTTCAATTTCTGGTGTTCATAAATCAATTTTTGGTTCTAATTTTACGATAAAATGGTACTTAATAAATTATCATTTACTAATTTTGGGCAATTAAAAGTGATTTTTTGCCGTTACATTTTGCTAAATCTGGTGGTTCGTTAATTGTATGCCATTAATATCTTACCTACCTGCCTGTGTCCTAAATATTACGATATAGCTAAGTATTATGAATTATTTCGACTAGGTACAGACATCGGCGTGTGTGTGCCCAAGAGCTCCTCGAACTCATTCCATCTCCCTTCTTCGTCGATGTTCCACACATTCGCACGAAGCGCTTTGCGACATCTTATACATATTATGCTCACAGTCAAGGAGTGGAATTCCCTGCCTGCGTCGGTGATCGTTCGCAAGTTCATGTGGCCCCAATCTATGTAATTAAATCGCGAATTATCAGGCCTCTTTTGGCCTAGCTCGTTCCATCGTTGACCTCACAGAACAAGATAGGTCAAGAGTAGGCCCATTTACTTAATATAATAACTAAAAATGGAGATACTTATTCTAAGACATTGTTTTTGGCCTATTTATAATACCTATTAAAGTATGGATAAGTAATGGATATTTTTAAAGTTAGTACTTTAGAGATTGTAAAGACGGAAATCAATATTTCTCAGTTTATTAATTAGGTAGGTGTACCTCCGTATATTGAATCGAATAAAAAGGTGTCCGCTTTCTCATTGGAAATCCCCGTGTGCCAGAAGAAGTGCAAACATTTCAAGTTGTTGTGTGTTCACCGCTTTAATAGATATTTTTAATCTGTGGTTTTTTGATTTTATATGTCTGTGGTCAATAAAGGAAGACACTGAACAATTTGTAATGGCTACATGTCGTTTTAATTTATTAAAAATCCATTATCATCCTAGTGTAGAACCCGAAACAAATTAACTGACCAGTTCGTATGTGAAACTCGGTCATTTGGCGACCGTGACAGGACATTAGTTTTGATAATGGAAGCGAAGAAAAAGATACGGCGTGTGGCACGCATGCAGTTCACCAAAATTCTCAACAAAATCGAATCCAGTGAATGCTTCTCCCACGATGGGGAAGTAAAATTTATGTTGTTGAATGATCTAATGAGCAAGCTCGACGTCCTTAATCACGAAATTGAGGCGTTGATGGCGGAAAGTTGTGATGAAACGGAACTAGAAAAAGAATATGAAGAGGTTAGTTCTTACCGAGAGAAATGGTTTGCTATACAAGCGAAATATAATAAATCTACGTCTACGTCCTCTACAGCACACAAGGTTAGTGTGGAAAATGAAAAGAAATACAAGTTACCAGTTTTGGAAACAAAAAAGTTCGATGGAGACGTTAGGAATTGGCTTCCCTTTTGGGGGCAATTCGAAAAGATAGATAATGACAATAATATGGATGACACAGACAAACTCCAGTACTTAATACAAGCAATGACACCAGGAACTGAGGTACGCAGATTCATTGAGAGTTTCCCCACAACTAAGGACAGTTACAAACAGGCTTTACAAGATTTAAAGAACAGATATGCCAGAAAAGAACTGCTCATTCAAGTATATGTGAGGGAACTTCTGTCTCTAACTTTAAATAAAGAAGGAAGTCAGAGTCTGACATGCATGTACGACCAGATGAGTGCACAACTTCGTGCGCTAGAAACCTTAGGTGTCACCAAAGATGGGTATTCATCATTTATTCTCCCGATGATAGAGTCTGCACTGCCCATAGAAGTGTTAAGAGCGTGGGAGCGAGTTAAGCCATCCGACGTAAAGGATGAACTAGAATCACTGCTGAAGTTTCTGAAACGAGAAGTAGAAAGTGACCAAAGAATCCACATGGCTACTGCATTTACCCAAAAGCAGACAGAGACACCTAAAGACATAACAGCATCTACCTTAGTGGCTGGCAGTCAAAAGAATGAATCTAAAACCACTACATGTATATGGTGCAACAAAAATCATGCAAGTATGGAATGTTTCAAATTAGCTAAAATGACGTTAGAGCAGAGAAAAGAACATTTGCTGAAGCTCAAAGCTTGCATGATATGTTTAAAAGTTGGACATCTAGCAAAAGTCTGCAAAAGCTATGTGCAATGCTTCATATGCAAAAAGAAACATTCGCCAGTTGTTTGCCCAGGAAAAGATACTGAGATACAGCCAAATCCAGAGAGTCAAACAACAAGCAAAAATAGTAGCAGTAATTTAACTTCACATACAAGCAGCGTAACACTCCTTCAAACCATCATGGTGAAGATTGTAAATGGAGATAATGAGATGACTGTTCGTGCTCTGATTGATAATGGCTCTCAGAGATCCTATTTGCGGAAAGATGTGGCACAGAAGCTAGGTATACAGCCTTCAGGTACTGAAACATTGTCACATAACTTATTTGGTGGTGTCAAGGTAAAATCTAAAATACATAATGTTTATAATATAAGTATCCATAGTTGTGATAATTTGTTTGATCTAAATGCAACTGTTCTAGAGCAATTGTCTATTTGTAGTAATTTGCCTAAATATCAGGAATGTAATCTAAAACTAAAAAGTCTACTGACTAAACACAATATAGTGTTGCAAGAAGATGAATGTGCAGACATTTCATTGTTGATTGGTGCTGACTATTCTGGGTTTATAATGACCAACACTATGGTTGTACTTGGGGAGAATGGGTTATTAGCTGTTAAGACCAAATTAGGTTGGGTGATGCAGGGTAGAATCATGGCAAAATGTCAATTTACAAATAGTTTATTCTGTTCATCTGACGTAACAGGTTTTTGGTCACTGGAGTTGCTCGGCATCAGGGATCCTGTAGAAAGCAAGTCCAAGATACAAGCAGAGGCAGAAGCTGTGATGTCATTTGAAGAAAGTATCACCGTCAACGCCGAGGGAAGATACGAGGTGTCTTTGCCACTCAAGGTTGGACATGAAGATTTGCTGAGTAACAGAGGTCTAGCTGAAAAGAGATTGGTAGCCACGACGAAGCGTCTGGTGTCCTCAGGTAAATTTCATGAATATAATAGTATAATAGAGAGTTGGGAGAAACAGGGTATAGTGGAGAAAGTACCAATTGAAGAAATAAAGCTGACCTCACACTATTTACCACATAGGGGGGTAGTAAAAGATTCAAGTTTGACCACCAAACTGCGTCCTGTGTATGATGCCTCGGCGTGTGATAAAAATGGTCGGTCTCTGAATTCCTACCTAAACAAAGGTGTGAATTATTTAGATAAAATACCTCACATACTGACAGGTTTTCGAAAAGGGGCAATAGGTATATCTGCTGATATTGCTAAGGCCTTTCTACAAGTGTCCATAAAATCAACAGACAGGGACTATCTAAGGTTTTTATGGTGGGAAAATGAAGCTCATAATAATATGATAGAGTACAGACACTGTCGGGTGGTATTTGGATTAACTTCAAGCCCATTTCTGCTCTCAGCAACAATATCTCACCACCTGAAACAAGTCACAGGTAAGGAACAAGACACAAGTAAAATGTTAGCAAAATCATTTTACGTGGACAACTGCCTCACAAGCCTGGACACAAAAGAGGAAACAAGTAAGTTTATAACTGAAGCAAAGGAAGTTATGAATCAGGCGATGTTTGATTTAAGACAATGGGTAACTTCGCTGAAAGAAATTAATGAGACAGGCGAAAAGATAATTTCAGTTCTTGGACTGCTGTGGGACACTGAGACAGATAAGCTTTGGTGCAACCTGATTAATTTTCCTGCAGCAATTGGAACAATAAGTAAGAAAGAGCTGATGTCTCTCATTCAAAGGATATTTGATCCAGTAGGTTTTACTTGTCCAGCAACTCTAACACCTAGATTATTGATGCAAGAGACATGGCGCCGTGGCCTTGGGTGGGATGATATTCTTCCTGACGACCTCATGAAAGAATTTGGTAAGTGGTATGCACACATTGCATACCTAGAGCATTGTAAGATCCCACGACGTTTGACAGAAGAATTCATGGCAGAATGTGCAGTGAGTCTTCATATGTTTTGCGATGCCAGCAAATATGCCTACGGAGCATGTGTACTGCTGCGCTCTGAGACAGAAGGGAGGGTCACTGTTCAGATGTTTTCTGCCAAAGCAAGAGTTGGTCCACCTGAAAATGCATCAATAGCTAGACTTGAATTAACAGCAGCACTTATGGGTTCTAGATTATTAGCTGAAGCCAAGAAAAGTTTAGGTATAGAAGGAATAAAGGAGTATTGCTGGACTGACTCGAGTGTTGCACTTTATTGGATAACAAGGAACTTGCCTTGGAATGTCTTTGTTTATAACCGAGTCAGAGAAATCAGAGAAAATTCTAATCCCTCCAATTGGCATCACATTCCAGGCACGCTGAACTGGGCTGACGTCGCGTCGAGAGGCTGCAATGCTGAACAACTTCTCTCTTGTCGCTGGTGGGAAGGGCCTGCGTGGCTGCGTCTCAGTGAAGAAGAGTGGCCAAAGTCTACTCTCGATGTCAATGACACAGAAGCCTGCAAAGAGCTACAAAAAGGCAAAATAGCATGCAATGCTAGTATAACATGTATGAAAGAAGGTATGGAGAGGTTATGTTATTTTTCTAAATATACAAAAATAATCAGAATGATGGCATGGATACTGAGATTCAAAAACAACACTTTACATAAAGATTCAAAGAAAGGAGGAGAAATATCAGTAGAAGATTATGAAGAGGCAGAAAAGAAGGTTATGAAGCTCATACAAATAAGTGAAGAAGAATATCTAAAAGAGCAAAAGGGAACTTTGAATACATACCAAGATGAAGATGGTCTGATGAGGATCAAAACAAAACTCTTACTGTCAGATTTTCAAGAATACACCAAATTTCCAATATTACTTCCAGCAAAGAATACGATTGTAAGGAGACTAGTGCAACAAAGGCATAGAGAGCTAAAACATGCAGGTGCAAACCAGCTAATAGTAGACATAAGAACAAGATTCTGGATCATTGGCATTAGACGTCTTGCTAAATCTGTAATAGCTGCTTGCACAATATGCACCAGATTCAGATCCAAGAAAGCACAAGCTCCTACTGCACCATTACCAAGTGAGAGAGTATGGTGCACAGCTCCCTTCCAAGTAAGTGGTGTGGATCTGGCTGGGCCATTATTTCTAAGGAATGGAGAGAAATGCTGGGTGGTATTATTTCACTTGCGCAGTGTATCGCTGTGTCCACCTAGAATTAAGTAATTCTCTCTCAACCGAGGCGTTTATGCTTTCCTTGAGAAGATTCATAGCCCGTAGAGGAAGAGTTCGGCAGATAATTAGTGACAATGGAACTAATTTCCATGGGACAAAGAATAGACTCTCTGAGATAAATTGGGAAGAAGTGCAAAAGCGTTCAACAGTTGATCGTATCAAGTGGAAAATGAATGCACCAACCGCTGCATGGTGGGGTGGTTTTTTTGAACGACTTATTCGTATAATGAAAGAGTTATTAAGAAGAATACTTGGACAATCTCGTGTAAATTATGAAGAGATGGAAACCATTTTATGTGAATGTGAAGCAGTCATGAATCAGAGACCCCTCACATATGTTCAGGATGATGAAAACAACTCCCTGGAACCGCTGACACCGGCGTGTTTCATACAATGTATCCCAGAGAATGATGTAACTGATCTAGACGCGGCAGATGCTAAAACACTAAATCTTCGATTAAAGTACATCTTAAAACTCAAAGAAGACTTCAAACAACGTTTTAAAATGGAATATTTGACAACATTAGTACAAAGAGGTAAAGATAAAGCAACTAATTTAAAGGCTGGAGATGTTGTCTTAATCGAAACACAAGAAAAACGGGTGAAGTGGCCATTGGGAATCATAGAAGAAATATATATAGGTAATGATGGTATAGAAAGGACAGCAAAGGTCAAAACTGCAGAGGGTTCAAAGGTACGACCTTTTCAAAGGCTTTTTCCTTTAGAGGTGAGTAGTTCACTACAATCCAGTAAACAGGAGTCTTCTGACCACTTTACTCCTCAAATGAGTACTGCAGATGAAGATGAGGTAGATGTAATTGATGCCAATATCAATGATATTATGCTTACGTCAAGGAAGACTCGATGTGGGAGAACAGTTAAGCTGCCAAGTAAGTATTCCTTTTAATTATATTTAATGATTTGTCTGTTCACAGGATTACTGGTGTTGAGCAACTCCAAACTTGTTTTAATTCTGTAAAATGTTTCCTTTACAGCAAAATTTTGGTATTTGGTTTTGCAGTAGAATAAAATCTAAGTTATGGAATAGTTAGCATTATAACAACCTGAAATTGAAATAAAGATACATTTCAAATATGTACCTACCTACAATATCAATAACTATTCTGTAGAAATGTGTAATCCGAGATTTATACTAAGTACCCTACTTATTTTTGATTGTATCCTAAGATTGTATTTTTATGTGGAATGAACATCATTGTATTAAGTGAAGGTATTAGCAATACAATACATTTATTCTAAGGGAAATGTTAACAAAAATGTGACTGACTAGAAACCTTTAATTTGTTGATACTTGGTTAATATTAAGATATTTTTAGTTAGGATACTAGTTACATTGTTTAAAATAGTAGTTGACAATTTCTTTCGGGCTGTGGAGGGTGTTGTGTGTTCACCGCTTTAATAGATATTTTTAATCTGTGGTTTTTTGATTTTATATGTCTGTGGTCAATAAAGGAAGACACTGAACAATTTGTAATGGCTACATGTCGTTTAATTTATTAAAAATCCATTATCATCCTAGTGTAGAACCCGAAACAAATTAACTGACCAGTTCGTATGTGAAACTCGGTCACAAGTGTTTGCGCAGGTCTCACCTACTTTGCTGAAAGCTTTCGATTTGGACTTGAGTTTTCAGTGCATTTATTTGAAGAAAGACGAGTGAATTTCTTAAAATACGAATAGTAGTTAAAATAGCACTTTCTACTAGGATAAAAAGTATTCTAAGTGGTTTCGGAAATGGTTTCTGAATCCTATAATATTTTTATACTTACTTAAATAAGTACCTAACTAAATTTATTTCGTAAGACCTGTTCACATCGCATTCATAATATTGAAATGGTTTTTCGAAGTTGTACAAAATTCACATTTTATCACTGCCTTCTACTTTGAAAAATCTTTGGCAAAGCCATGGTAATAATTTGTGACGTTAACCGCTTGGATAAACCAATACATAATTTCGACAGTAATTCGTAAGTCTTCGGTAGTATAGTGGTAAGTATCCCCGCCTGTCACGCGGGAGACCGGGGTTCGATTCCCCGCCGGAGAGAATCTTTTTGTGTTTTTATTTTTGAATTCACGACCCTTATTATAAAGCTCGACCTTTTGTGTCCTTGATCTAGGTTCTGAGGGTTAAAAAAGGTCCAAAAGCATTATTCATACACAAAAATAAACATTGTTATCCGATACCCAAACACACGTTATTGACTAAAACGTGACGTGAATTTTATCTTTTGTAATTTGTGAGTAGCTTTATCAACATTTTATCTTAGTAGCATGCAATGTGAATAATAGATGTATTTCATTCAGACTAACTTTTTCATTGTTGGTAATAGCGCCATCTGTTGTCAACTTAGTTTACATATAAGTTCAGCTCTTCGATGATAGATGGCGCTATTGTAAATAACACCTTCACACGTTACTAATTTTCAAACAAATGCAAACAATGTAGAAATCTAGTGCCTATGACTGGTGGTTTATATCCTAAAAAACTTTACAAACTGAGGTCTAACGTTATATACACGAACAAAGATTCACGCGCTACGCTAAAAAGATAACTGCCTCGTCGCGCGTCGCTTTAGTTAGTAGTTGCAAGCACGACTGTTGATTATGAAGTCCAGGATTTTCAGGTCTGACAGTATTATTATGTTTGTCCATCAGGATTTCCTCAGTCGCAGCCGCGGAGTCTAGATTTTTGTCTTATTGATGTTGTGTGATTGTGTTAGGTGATTGAATGTGGATGCTAAGTACTATTAGGTACCTACAGCTGTGCCTACCCCTTTGGGGCTTATTGACTTGATATTCTGTTACATTATGTAATTGTGCTTAAGGGCCTATACCTACTCCCTCAAATGGCTTAGCATGATCCTCCGTTACGCCTAAAATACTGCAGCATTAATTTTGAAATAAATATATGGTAAAGTTGAGAATTAATGCTAAGTACTGTGCAGTATGTGACGAAAACACGATTCCATAAACTTTTCTAGATAGAAAAAAAATCCAAAGTTACCTCCAAATCGAACAATAAACCACTGGTTTTCAAAAAGTACTTCAAATTAGATCATGAAACTTTGCATACTAACTGAACTAACTATTAAGCAGGTTTTATATGTTTTATTTTTTTAGTCCAATCAATAGATTTTTTGTAAATCGCAAAACATTTAAAAACATTAAAAAACATTTATAAAGACATTTCGCACTATTCGGCCGCAGTGACTGACGTCACAACCGCTGTGTAGTGCAAGCTGATTAGAACTTCATTGATTCTAACAGTATTTCAAACGTAGTTTTGAACCACCACAAATAGAGTTACTAATTTTAGGGTTAGAAGGGGCTTAAATTGCCAATTGGCAATAACAAAGCACCTGCTTAAAAATAAAGAGACAGACATAAAGATGTAGATATTGTATTTCTTGTTCAACTGTAGCCTTTATGAGCTGGAAGCTGAAGCATGTCATAATAAAATTTGTAACAGTCCCCTGTCAGCGAGTAATGAAGGCTCGCGGAACAGCCGCGAGCCTTCATTACTTACTGTCACTGAGGACCTAAATGTAGCTGGAATTACGGTTTAAACAGATCTGTTTCATTTTAGAGATCTTTCTGGGTGTAGGTATTTTTCACTTTTGTAACTCGTTGTGAAAGTTATGATCCCTACCCTCCTACGATTAATGCTAGTGTGATGCTAGGTAACGTAGGTATGTCTTGCAAATAAAACGAATGAACTGGCTACCACTATCTACCTACTAGGTACTTTTGGCCAATGCTCATATGGGTTTCGTAATCATCATTAGCCTACAGCAGTCCGCTGACCATTTTTAGTTTTCTTTTTTTTTTAAACTTTGTCTTTACTTTATTAATCAGTCTTTGGCAATGACGTATTATATATAGACACGTCATGAACCAACATCGCGGCGCTTAAAAACGGCGAAAATACTAGAACTACTTATAAGCGTGAAGAAAGAGAAAGAAAATATGACACCGAACGGCGGGATGCCTGTTGCGAGAGGGAGATAAATATACATCTTCAGTCACGTCACAGGATTTATTAAATTATAAACAAACGTAGCGTCGCGCGACAGGTTGGTGCGTAACTAAGCGCGATGTGGGCAATTGCCTTCATTTCATGTTGTCATTTTAGAGTGCGGACAACGTATCTATAGTTTATATATCATTGGTCTTTGGGGACTGCCGATACAAGTGAAAACTAAGTGTACGAACACAGTGGCCGCTCGACGCTATAGCGTAGGGCGGCGCGTTCTGCGGGGCGTCGAGCTGCCGAAGTGCCGACCGGCGCGGCGGCGGCGGGCGTCTACTGAGGCCACTCACATATAAATGCATGTGTTTGACATGAAAGCTGCACGCGCCGCCCCGCCGCACGCTCGATTCGAGCGGCCACTGTGTTTGTACACTTAGTAACTTGTGAATTGTATCGTCGAGCTATTAGATTATTATTTTTGGTTTGTAAAGAAGTGTTCTTTTTTGTTTTGTCACCGTTTAAACCTTCCCTGGACAACGACAAACATTACAAAACCAAAATCAGCTAAATCGGTCCAGCCGTTCTCGAGTTTTAGCGAGTACAAAACGAACAATGACGCGAGTTCCATGATTTTTGGTCACCCAAAAGTGCTCAACGTGCCTAAAGAAGTTAATACTTTAAAAAAATGCTGTCATCAATTAATGGGGTAGATGACACACCAATCAATTGAGATACTTTTTAAGAGCTGTCAAAACGCGGTTCTCTCATAGATTTTGTATGGCAATAGCCAACTGTGACGTCACTATTTATTCAACTCAATGACTCAACTAATTATTGATTTCAAAGCAACTAAAAATCGAATTTGGCAATTAATTGAAAATAAATCGGGTTTTCAGGCCCAAAATAAAGTGTTTTTTTTTTAAGAGATTTGTGTCTTGGAATTATTATTTTATAGGGTAGACCCTATTACGACGGCACTATTTAAACAACCCTCAAGCTTCCTTTCTAGCCGAACTAATAGTACCTCCCTTACAATACGAGGGCGAAGCGTGAACGTTACTAATATTGTAATTGCTAAAGTTAGTGTAACTCTCGGAGGAATGGAACAACTTGGTACATCGCAACTTTAACACGGGGAACAGACCCAATTATTTGTGTCGAAGTTCTTACTTATTCCGGGGGAGTGTTACTCTAGCAATATGGGAATAGGTGCTTTTGAAATGTCTTGACGTGATGGTAGTTTAACCTACAGTTTCTGAAATTGGATGGGCTCGAACTAGGGCAGATTTAAGTAGGTATTTCATCACCAGTGTTCTTAAAAGTGTCTAGTGGTCGCAATCGCGACCGCTGAGCATGCGGTCCTCGGTTCGATTCCCGGGTCGGGCAAATGTTATTGGGTTTTTTAATCTGGAATTTCTCAGTAGCAGCCATGGAGTCTGGATTTGTGCCCAGTTTGATGGCAAAAGGCTCGCCTACGTAACAGTAGGCGAGCCTTTTGCCATCAAACTGACTTAAATATAACTGGTGAAATGTGGGTGTAATAATGGGTACACCTCTGTCTATCCCTTTGGGATGACCATTTGTGATGATTTTACGAATAGTAACGTAATTCATATTATTAGATACAATTATCTATTTATTTATTTAAACTTCATGTACAATAGTGGTACATAGACGGACTTAATGCCACAAGGCATTCTCTACCAGTCAACCTTTGGGTTCAATAGGAAAACATAGTGATAGGGTACAAAATAATGTCTAAAAAACTAACTTCTTGTTAACGAGAATTTATATACATAGATTGATACTAATACACATATATACAGATAAAATTAACTAATAGATATTCTATCAAGTACCAAAAATTAAAAAGAATATAACGAGAAATTTAATTAATATTAGTTATTGGTATGACTAGACTTCGAATTGAGAGCTATTTAGTCTGACCTATGGCCCTTCTAACCCAAAAATTAGCAACTCTATTTGTGGTGGTTCAAACTTCGTTTGAAATACTGTTAGAATAAAGTTCTAATCAGCTTGCACTACAAAGCGGCTAATTGATACGTTAGTCACTGCGGCCGAATAGTGCGAAATGAGTGGTTTTTTGCGATTTACAAAAAATCTATTTATTGGACTAAAAAAATAAAAGACATAAGACCTGCTTTATAGTTAGTTCAGTTAGTATGCAAAGTTTCATGATCTAATTTGAAGTACTTTTTGAATACTAACGGTTTATTGTTCGATTTGGAGGTAACTTTGGTTTTTTTTTCTATCGAGAAAAGTTTATGGAATCGTGTTTTCGTTAAACATTAGACTTAGCATTAATCCTCAAGTTTACTATATATTTATTTCAAAATTAATGCTGCAGTATTTTAGGCGTAACAAAGGATCATGCTAAGCCATTTGAGGGGTATATAGCCCTTAAATAGCAGTTACGAACTTTTCTTTTGAAAGTGAATTTGCTTTCAGCCTTTTTTTTATACATCCTATTTATGATTCTGCTAAAGCGGCCGTTTCAGGCAATTATAACTGAATCTACCTTTTCTCACAATAATGGCTTTTCATAAATTAGTCTAGATCTTTTCACTAGCCCTAGAACATAAATCAACAACTAAACCATCTGGGCAGTTTAATAACCAAGGAACTAAAGACCGGCCTTTCTCAAGAACGCTTCATACTTACTTACGCTTGAAATTATTTAGTTCAAGCCCGCAGTTCGCACGTGACATGGCTCGGGATAGAACTCTTCATGAAATAGGTACGTGGGATGAGACTGTAAATAATCTATACACAGCTGAAGAAGAGAGTGAAATAAAGATATTGCAAGAAGTTAATATTTCCGTACCCAAAGGGTAAAAACGGGACCCTATTACTAAGACTCCATCCGTCTCTGTCTGTCACCAGGCTGTATCTCATGAACCGTGATAGCTAGACAGTTGAAATTTCACAGATGATGACTGTATTTCTGTTGCCACTATAACAACAATAAATTTAAAATTTAAGGGGGCTCCCCTACTACGATGGTACCTACGGAAGCCTTCATGCGCAAGTCCGACTCGCGCTTGGCCGGTTTTATTTCTTAGATATTATTTTGTGCCCTATCACAATGTTGTCCCATTCAACCCAAATGAGTTTTCCTTGACTATTGTACATTAAGTGATTAAAAATAAATCATACTCGATCGCAATCGTGTGAAGTTTTTTGTATGAAAGTGTTAATTATGATGACATCCAAATACATTACCTATCACTTTTTGCAAGGTTTTATTTAACTTGCAATGTATCTATGTTAGTGTGTATATTTATAATATTTTTACTTTTATTAAAAAGTTAGTGTGTAAACAATGCGGCAAAGCCGTGTGGTATCCGGCAGAGTGGAATAGAACCAACCCATTACACTCACGGGTGTCTTATAAGGCGACTAATGTCTGAGGCAGAACACCTTGCGCCTCCGTAGACCAGAGAATGGGCAGCAGCGTTTTCTGTTAGTCTTTCATCACTGTGATCTCCAATCCGCCTGCCAAGCGTGGAGATTGCAAATTCCTCCCATCATGGGAGAGGCTTATGTCCAGCAGTGGACTATATGAGCTGTTGTAGTAGTAGTAGTAGTAGTAGTGTAAATAATGTAAATATTACTATTCTGTGTTTAATAAAAAGTATATGTACTATCGGGGTCTTTTCCGCCTGACCATTTAATATTTTTTTTGCTTGAATCATGCGGAGGCGCCGAGCCACGCCCCCTTAAAGTTTGGGCCTATTAGGAAAGCGTCAACTTTGGCGCGCAAAATTACAATAACTCTCGTTTGGCGTGCGTCGTCAATGCACTCGGCCGATTCGGTATCTTTTCACGGGGCGGGGCTAGAGATCGTTTTTTTGACTTAGGGGTTTATTGTAGTATCCACTTTTAGTAGGACTAATGGAGTGATAACACAGTTTTATCAAGGTTTTTATTTACATTATATACAGACTAAGTTCTCAAACTAACAACATGCTAGAAGCGTTGACCGATTAGTGAATTATTACTGATACTGATACTGTTAGCCTGCGTCATCCCACTGCTGGACTGGCCACGTCTGCCGCATGCCCAGTGAGCTGTGGGCCAAAATAGCCACTTTCTGGAGCCCTGACACAGCCAGAAGGCGTCGCGGCAGACCTCGTAGAAGATGGCGGGACGAGCTGGATAAAACCAACGACCAGTGGTCGTCATTGCCGAGCAGTGAATTATTATTTCCTTTAAATCTTCTAGTAGAAACTACATGGAATCTTCATTTAAAAATGCTAGAATCTTTGTGTATGAAGGTGAGAAATATTATGTAACCTATTTTGTATACATAGGTATTATAGGTAATGCAACCTGTGATATGTGATGTGAAGTAGTGAGTATGAATGTAGAGAGCTATAAAATTGGAGGAAGACTAAAGAAACGATGGATGGACTGTGTGAAGGATGATATGGCTGGAAAGGAGGTGTGTGATGAGATGACGAGTTATAGAGAAGTATGGGAGAAGAATATATACTGCGCCGACCATTAGGGAGGAGGAGATTAATGAGGAAGTGATGAAACCTTTCATATAATATCAACAAACATTTTATTTGAGAGACTTACGACTAAGATAACTAATTAGGCTAATCTCAGTAATATTTTACGGCTTGTGTCATGTGTGTGTGTGTGTAGGCATTCCTTCAATTCAAGATCACGTTTATGGGCCATAATTTCAGTGATAAGTAACTTCCTTGTTATAAAGCTAACATATTTTTAATTATTCTGCGTACTACGTAATAAAATGTTCATGAATCTTGTTCCTATTTCTTGTGTTTTGCTCTTGAACTTGTCTGCATTAGGCATGGGAAGTTGTAGATCTTTGTCAGTCGTCACGGACAATCAGAAGAACGAAATTCTTAGACCGTATCGTAAATTCGTAAGGATAGTTACCTATACAGTAACTAATATATGACAGTTATCCAGATAAGTAGCCACTCCAATATTTCAAATAGATACTGGTATTCACACTGAAAGCTGATTCCAACACAGTCTCTTGGTAAAAGATTAGGCAAATTATGAACCCTTTGCTGTCCCGGCTGTCGTTTGTAGATCTTTGACAGTCGTTACAGGACTTACAGGTAGTCAGTGGCCTGAAAGTCTGACAACCAGTCTTACCAAGGGGTATCGTATTGGAGTTTGGAGGTTATGGAGGTCAGCTAGGCAGTCGCTCCATGTAAAATACTGGTATTCAGCTGCATCCAGTTAGACTGGAAGTCAATCCCAACATAGTTGGGAATAGTCTAGGCAGATTTTGATGAACTCCTTCGCTACCATCAGCCGGTAGGTAGTTACGCTACCAACATAACTGCCAACCTTGTAAAATTTATCCCCTGAGCAATTCTCGTAAAACTTACTGACAAGAGCACATCCTGTTATGCAAGGAAAACAAAAGCAAGCTCTATAGAAAAGCTTGCAAGAACCTGTGGTATTTATTAAGTTTCCCTTTTGTGCGGGGGAGTAAACAACCTAACTACGAGTATCACAACTTACTAGCATGTTTGTTTGTCAACGAATGAGTAGAAACAAGACGAGGTAGGAAACGTGATGTTCCAATGAGTAAAAGTCTTTGAGAAAACTCTGCAGCTTCGTGGAAAAACAAGCAGTTTGTCTAATGTGATTTTCCATCGGTAAAAATGACGATATTCTATAATACAAACGATGACGAATAATGTCCTTGATCCCCTATTTAGCCCCTTTAGGGAATTAATTTAATTTTATAAAATCCTTCCTTAGGACAAGCTGCAATCTATACAAGTTTGGGCTGCGCGTTGTTTCTCAGTGAACTAAGCCGATGAGAAGAATGAAAGTCGGAATTACGAAGACTTTTTCATGGAGAAAGACGCAACTGTGTCAATTTGTTAGCCAATTACCAACAACGAATAGTTCGATATACCTATGAATTGACCATCTATCTATGCTGTATTGTTTGCATGTATTAACAAAAAAAAGTTCGTCCCTTAAATTTAAATTATTTTATTGAAAGACTAATTTCGGCTACAGCAATTAACAGACCCAGAAATGGAATCGCCTCTGATTTGAAACTGCCATTTACATAAAATGTTGACAAAAGAGAAATTGGTTCGATCAACGCAATTGATACCAAGCGAAGGTCGAAAAAACAAAATACTGACAGTAGACATTTCTTTATTAAAACGATTGATTTTTATTGAGTTTGGTAATTAACCTTTTGCCAATATTATTATTTTTTCGGTATTGCTTACAAAACAGAAAAACAGTCCACTGAAAAACAAAGTTATTCGGGATTTGTAAGGAAACGACATAAATAGGAGTACTTACTCGCTTCTGTTTTTACGTAAATTGCTCCACAGGAACATTTGAAATGTAGCCTATAACAGGTCACTCGGGTATTACGTAGCTTACCGTAAGTGAAAGAATTTTCAGAATCGGATCAGTAGTTCCGAAGATTACCCCCTACGTACAAATTTACCTACAACATTTTTTTTTATTCCTAATATTAGTATAGATTGAATACACCTATGACCAGTATTATCACAGTGCAATAGTTCGATCACAAGGGTACGGACAAATCGTTGATGCGGCTCCGAAGTGTATCTGTCAGAGTTCGTTGAGTCCGGATTTTGTACCTGTAACGACTGTCAAAGATCTACAAGTGACAGCCGGGACCAACACCTTAACGTGCTTGCCGAGGTACGGAGGAAACTCGGTACGTAATGGGTGGTGTTATAGTATTATGACACCAACAGACTACGCTAAGCATTTCTGTAATACCTACGAATGGGTTCTCGTCAGTAGTGCAAAGGGTACACACTCCCCCCGAAAGAACAGCTCAGCTTTTCCAAGTTTCAGGAACTCAACACTGTGCACTGGCACCATACATTGTAGTAGAACCTTCTGAAATAAGGCAACATTGCCAGTTAACGCCCGCCCTCTGCGCGAGGCAGACGTGTTGCTTCCATTTACGAATCGAATTTTCCCGCCGAATTTTTGCCGCGCTTTTATTTTTATTTCGCAGTTTTGTCGCCATATTTAGAGTTCTTTAGTTCTTTGTGGATGTTATAAGTGAAGTTTTGAATTAGTGACAAAGAAAATGTGTTTGAAAAGTTTTTTGTATGTGTAAAGTGAAACGTGGCTCTTTGAATGGATCTGTTACTTATCAATGGCCTTTTATAACAGGATGAGATTGTGTCAGTGAGATTTCAGTGGTTTTACAGAGTTGCGGAATCTGTGTGATACTAAACAACGGATTATTAACAGTTTGTTGTCTTGAGGTAGAGCTGCAATGATTTCTTGATAGATAGACACCTATGAATACTATTTTAATTAATACTTTAAGAAAATTATAGTCAAGGCCACGTTATTAGCTTGTGTCTTTTAACTTTTAAATTAGATTCTCAGGGACGAATCTCTGTCGGTGTGGTCCGCGAAAAATAATTGATAACCGTAAATCAATGGCCAGTACTCTTCTGGGTTTGTCGATTGTCAACTAATTAAGTAGGGAAATGGAAGCAATATCTTCATGTTTTGGTGTTATTATGATTTTATTCTATTTCGTTTCATGTTATGACAAACAAAGCTGTTTGCTACCATTCTGCCAATGTCTAGAGTAAATTTGTAAAGATAATATATATAAATAATTGCCCGCGACATTATTTGCGTGGAAATTTTGATGTGTATGTGTGAGACTAAAAAATCAACCTACGATCTATTCTCAGACCTACCAAAAAGCACAAAAAAATCATAAAAATCGGTCCAGCCATTTCGAAGGAGTTCTGATTACAAACACTGTGACACGAGATTTTTTTAAATTAGATTAGATTGAACAATGATGACGCTTGCGCTTGCTCGTGAATGACTTCATGGCATTTTTTCATGCTCGTTATTTGGTCATTCTAGAGGTCAATTAGTGGGGCAGAGTTTTGTTTACGAGCTGACATAATACTTGTATCGGTGCTGCTTTAACATTCTATTCATCTTACATTAAACATGACATCATGCTTATATTTCATTAAAGGACAGACATAAGCGTAAAATAAACTTACAGTTTAGCAATTAATTTTAAGAAGATGAGATTCGTCTTAGCTAAATTAAACAATAACAAGAATTCAAATTCCTTAATGAAAGCCAGGTGTTGAATTTTCAACTTTCGGCAGTCAATCAGCATGCTTTCAGTCAGGCGTCGCCTATTGTTGATGACAAAGGGGATTACTGCCAAGTTACTATTTAAAATCACGCTCGGTTTATCACTAATATGGCACTATTAAGTGGCAGTCTGCCAGTTCAAACTGCTTGTTTAATTGACTGTACCATAATTTTGATGAGACTTAAGCATAATTGGCGAAATCGAACATCGCAATGGCATTATTCATTTATATGACTTTTTCATTAAATAGTCATTCAGTGGGATTAAATGAACATAGAGGGTTGTATTGATCCTGCCGGGGTTGCGGGACTGTTCCAAAAGAGATACCGTGGCCCTGGAACGCAAAAGGCGATGAAGGAACATGGATAGGTTTTAGTCAGTAAAAGTCTGACACTCCCTCCTGCTCCACCCAGAGCAGAAGGCAGAGTCATTTGATGTTTTATATTTCATTTATTTATATATGTTAATAAAAAAAGGGTTGTATTGATGATTTTAATGATTATAATTCTGTAACTACATACGTATTACAGCCGCGAATCATATTTTTATCTACATAAAAGCTAGCACTAACCTGAAAATTGCAAAACGACGTTAGAAACTTTGAATTTCGCGGGCAATTACCCGCCGTATATGAGTACATCTCTACCTAACCCTTTAGGCCATAACAGGCGTGATGATATGCTGTGTTATCATAATAACAATGACTATCATACTAGATTTATAACTCGCATAGTTTTCCAAATTACCACGAGATAACAATAGCATTTTAAATAATAAAATAGCAATCTTATCTCGGGCCATAAAAGTGAATGAAAATACTCTGATTTGTAAATAAAAACGTGATTTTTTTAATGAAAAGTCGTTTGTAACATTGTTTTCTTTGCTTACACGATCTATGATTGAACTATCTTATTCAATGTTTATTACATACCGAGTTGCCTCCGTGTCTCGGAAAGTACGTTGACTAGTTAGTCCCGGCTGTCATTTGTAGATCTTTGACAATCGTTACAGGAAGTCAGTGGCACGAAAGCCTAACCAACCAATCTTATCAAGGGGTATTGTATTACCCAGTACTAACTGGGTTGTGGAGGTCAGATAGGCAGTCGCTCCATGTAAAATACTGGTATTCAGCTGCATCCGGTTAGACTGGAAGCCGACCCCAACTTAGTAGAAAGGCTAGGCAGATGATGATGACTCTATCTGTACTGGGTATGGTCGGGTACAATCAACTGTATCGGATCATCATATCAGCCGAAAGACGTCCACTGCTGGACATAGGCCTCCCCCAAGTGTCGCCACATTGACCGGTCCCGTGCGACTCGCATCCAGCGGATTCCTGCAACCTTCACCAGGTCATCGGTCCACCTAGTGGGAGGCCTTCCAACGCAACGTCTTCCGGTTCGCGGTCGCCACTCCAGTATCGGATGTTGATAATTATTTTATCTAAGTATGTTTGGGTAGAATTTTGCATGACCGATCCATAGTCACATTAATGACCTTTGACGCTTAAAATTGTAGTCCCGAGATTCTCCCATACTTTGCTCTTTGAATATTGATGCAGAACAATTTTTTTTAGAAGTGGTAAAACTAGGAACCTCAAGATGAAAAAGTCACATTGCTAGCATACATTTTATATGCGGTGTGGTATAAGAGTGTTTTTTCCGTATGTAAAAGTATACTAGCCTTTTCTCGTATACTGGTATCTACAAAGCAATACTTATGGTTTATTCTCACGCCTATCATAAATTCATTACCTATGTGATTTTAGTCTAGGCTCACATATATTTAAAATTTTCTTCAGTTGTAAAAATATATCCACTGTTCCAAACATTCATGGTAAGTAGCAGGTTACGTGTTATTCGGAATACATGGGGTTTAATGTAAGAGACAACGGTCCCATTATTCCAAATTCTGCCTTCGTAAAGATACCCCCCCCCCCCTGACCCTATATCTATGAACAAGTCAAAATGATTACTTGAGTAAAAGTAAGTAATCAAGATACGATTTTCGTTCTCTAGTTTAGTAATTACTCGGATTTAGAACTGTCAAAAGTTAGAATTATTCTTAGCTTTACTATTTCTTTGACGGTTCTTACTTCGTTTAGTAATTACTTAATCTCAAGTAATAAATAAATATTACAGAAAATATATAATTTGACTTTGCTGTATTTGACGCAGTTAATGGCTAATGGTTAATGGTTAATTGGCATAATGACATTATATGTAAATAAAAAAAAAATAAAAAAATCTCAAGTAATTATTCTAACTTGATTATAAAATACAAGTGTCAGTGATTAGGTACTGTCGCATTTTCAAAGTAAGGGACATAAAAAAAAAATAAGCAGTAAATGGCTAAGATAAGTTTTTGTCTAGGGTCAAAGTTTTCCATATATTCTTGACTAAGTAAGTGTGTGTATCTGAAAAACGATTAAAACTTTATTATTTTATAGCTCAAACGTGGTCATAATAACATCAGAGCTACTTATTTAAGGCGACATTTTGAACGAGTGTTCGCTTTATGAGCTGATAGCAGACAGAGATATTTTAGGGCTTAACGAGCGATTGGTATGCCACACACGTTTCAATCTCTTTGTTTACTTTTTTATATCAGCGCGAGATAATATTTATTATGATTGAAAAGGTTTAAATATACATAGTTTCTATTTAAGGCGGCTCCCCGAGCAAATGACCTTGAGCGAGCAGTTTTTTTGAGCCTACTCCTCTTTACAAAAGAAATACCAACTAATAAAAATACATTAAATTACTACATAGTCTTGACTCCAAAATTGTCGTTTTTTTTTTTTTTTTAATGTTGATTATTGTTTAATAAATACCCTCACAACGAAACCACAGAAATGAGAAATAATGATTTATAAAATGCTACTCCTCGTGAAGTAACCATTATTTTGATTTACTACTTATACTAATGGATAGGCAATTTAATAATGAACATAATTGTCGTTTTATTTTTTCCAAAAGACGTAAATTTGTTTGTTTATAGAATAAAAACCACTCATTTCGCACAATTCGGTCTGCAGTGACTGACGTAATAACTATTTCGTAGTGCAAGCTGATTAGAACTTTATTCTAACAGTATTTCAAACGAAGTTTGAACCACCACAAATAGAGTTGCTAATCTTGCTCTGGGAACCACCTTAAAGAACTTTAACAAAACTAAATAATTTGATAGAGTTGCTATTACCAGGCGGTTTTATTCGTATCTTATAATCGATTTTGATTCTATTTCGTAGTGTTGTCTTGTTCACTCGTACTGAAAGTAATTTCTATCTTTCCATGCGGAGTACGAAGTATTGACGTTACTTTTCTCAGTGTAAAGACTTTTTCGCGCCACCTAAGTACTTAGGTGGGGATGGGGACACACCCAACGATTTCAATCTTTACATTTCTAAAGTCTAATATTTTCGAAGTTTCGTGAAGTTGTAAAATGTATAGTGGTCCACTCAATCATACCCAATGCAAGGTCTTATTATATTACAGTAACGATATAGGAAGTGTGAAGTGACGTCTTAATTGAATGGTAAAATCCAATTACCGACACACCCTTGACCATGTGCATTTCAATGTTTTCACACTCTATTTATGTTAAATGCGTCCTTGTTATGATACACTAGCTGTTGCTTGCGACCTTTGTCCGCAAGAAATTTTTCTAATAAAAAATGTTAGGTACTTCCGCATTTGAATCGAATTTTGTAAGCAATTTCAAGGGTTTTAATTAAAAGTAGCCTAAGTTACTCCTTATATCATCCCGTCAAATTCGGTCCAGCCGTTTTGGTGATTAACAAACAGACAAAAAGACAAAAATGAAATTTAATGCATGCCACTAACCAGTGTTTTACATGTTACCAAATAAATAAATAATAGTGGGCAAAAATGTATGGGAGTTGGTCCAAGCGTCGCCAAGGATGAATCATATAGGTACCAAATGAAAGGGTATAATGTACTGTTCAAACATGCCGACGGGCATCAAAATCTGTTCGAGGGACTTCGAGAAATTATAGCTTATTTTTGTCTTAGAATAGTTACTACTGACTTTTATTATTGTGTTTTTTTTTTGTCAATATTAAAATAGGTTTTTTATATTATTATAGATTAGATTGATTGATTTTGATTAGATTTTTTCTATTATTATTTTACAATATTATAGATCTGCATGTTGAACAATACATTGTACCCTTTCATTTGGTATATAATTCATCCTTGGCGACGCTTGGACCACATTTGCCCACTATCTTTATCAAACACCATGCAGGTGAAGCCGCGGGCATCAGCTATATTGCTATAAAACAATAAAAAAACCATGACTTTACTATTAACGACAACGCTATACAAACTACATGGTGCCATATGTACGACTAGGCAGCCAACCATTGTTGTGACACTATTCTATTGGTCAGTCGACAGCCAACCTTTCAGAGTTTAATTAAAAGTATACAATGGAACATTCTCTGTGGTCTGTGAGGCCCTTAAGCTGGGATACAAAGAGATTGGCCTCAAAGATAGGACTTTGCTAATGAAATATTTTTCTGTTAAAAGTAAAGCGGAGATGGGAAAAACAAATTAAACTTAAATAGTCAGTCGAGCGGTGGATGGATGTTGGTTTCCGTAATAGCCACAAGCACTAATTAAATAATCTCCAAAATAATACTTTTTTTTCATTTACAGAAGTAATTTATTTATTTCAAAAAGAAAAGTGAGAGAGAGTGAGAGTGTGAGTGTGAGTTTTTTTTAAATATTTATATCAAAATTAATGCTGCAGTATTTTAGGCGTAACGGAGGATCATGCTACACCATTTTAGGGATTATATAGCCCTTAATAAAAAAAAAACTTTAAGTTAATAATACCAATAAAGTTTTTTTTTGTTTATTGGACGACACTTCCCCGAATATATTATTTCATCTTGACTGGCCAGCACGCTCGCCAGATTGAGCACCTTGTGATTATTTTTATGGGGATATCTTAAGGCCCTTCTAACCCTAAAATTAGCAACTCTATTTGTGTGTGGTTCAAACTTCGTTTGAAATACTTTTAGAATAAAGTTCTAATCAGCTTGCACTACAAAGCCGTTGTTACGTCAGTCACTGCGGCCTAATAGTACGAAATGAGTGGTTTTTTGTGATTTACAAAAAATCTATTGACTGGACTAAAGAAATAAACACATAAGACCTGCTTTATAGTTAGTTCAGTTATTATGCAAAGTTTTATGATCTAATTTGAAGTACTTTTTGAATACCAGCGGTTTATTAATCGATTTGTTGGTAAATATGTTTTTTTTTTTCTATCTAAAAAGTTTATGGAATCGTGTTTTCGTCACACATAGGACTTAGCATTAATCCTCAACTTTACCATATATTTATTTGAAAATAAATGCTGCAGTATTTTAGGCGTAACGGAGGATCATGCTAAGCCATTTGAGGGATTTATAGCCCTTAAATCCTTGGCGTATACCGATACCCCAAAGCCCTGGATGAGCTGAAGAACAATATTCGTTCTGCTATTGGCAATATCGACGCAGACATGCTGGACAAAGTACACTGAAACCTCCGATTTCGACTTTCCCAATGAATTGCCCAGAACAGGGGCCACCAACAAGATATGGTTTTAAAAAAATAATGAAAAAAACTTCAAATCTATACTAATATTATAAAGAGGAAACCTTTGTATTTTTGTATGTTTGTATTGAATAGGCTCAAAAACTACTGGACCGATTTCAAAATTTCTTTTACCATTACTTAGAGGGATTCTTCCGAATCCGTATAGGCTATATTTTATCCCGGAAAATAGATAGGATTTTTCGTGGTAGTGAAAATTGTGGAGTAAGGCGTCGAAAAAACGGCCGTACGTTAACGATTCTCGCGAACGCTGCCTAAATGGTTAGAGATGTATGAATGTTGACTTCTATAGAAAAGTTGTAGAACTCAATAATGCCTACAAAGAAGTCCGTGATAGTATAAACCAAACATTTATATTTTAGCCATTATAACCACTTTTCCATAGAATAAAAGTAATTAAAATTATTAGCCTATGTTTATTGATCATATTATCGTCAAATACTAATCCTTATCCAAATAAAATATGTATTGAGCAAGATTGTTTCAATAGCTATAAATTACTTTTTATTTTATTCCAATCGGACAATCCATTCAAAAGATATTACGAATTTAAAATTGTAATTGGTATTAAAATGAATGATGGTGTCGCACGACTCGCACGACGAAACCGCAGGGTGGGGGGTGCACATCTATGAAGCAGGTTGCCGCGCGGCTCACTCGCGCGGTCGGCTCTCTACGCAGCGGACGCGGCCAAATCGAGTAAATTTACTGAATTAATGCACTTATTAAAATTGATTTCGGAACTATTGAGATAGTGATTATGATTGTGATAGTGATTGTGATAGTGATTGTGATAGTGATTGTGATAGTGATTGTGATAGTGATTGTGATAGTGATTGTGATAGTGATTGTGATAGTGATTGTGATAGTGATAGTGATAGTGATTGTGATAGTGATTGTGATAGTGATTGTGATAGTGATTGTGATAGTGATTGTGATAGTGATTGTGATTGTGATAGTGATTGTGATAGTGATAGTGATTTTGATAATAATAATAAATTGTGATGATTATGAAATTTGGCACATATATAGTTTGTAACCTGGATTAACATGTAGGACACTATTAAATCCCTTTATTATGATTCAGTGGGACAGTTACCGAACTTGAACTCGAATGGGTTCAAACGTTTTAATTTAAATATTCTGTAAAGCAGCTTTATTGTTTTACAGTTTTAAATGTTTAACAAAATAAAACATAGAAGCAAGAAACAAGATTTATTGACAACTCTACTCTAGTGATTTCTTGAAAACACGAGACTCCGGAGACTCGGTCTGTGCTTTCGCGAATTTATTAGATTCCTTTTGTTAAGTCGTGAACTAGTGATGCTCGGAGTTTTCAACAAGATTCTGGTGGATTTACTCAGTTAAAGTTACGCTACATAACGCGCCACTGACTTACCTACACTAATATTATAAAGAGGAAAGATTTGTATTTTTGTGTGTGTGTGTGTGTGTGTTTTGATTTCAGAAATTCTTTCACCATTAGAAAGCCACGTCTTTACTGAGTTACATAGGCTATATTTTATCCCCGTAATCGCACGGGGACGGGAACTACGCGGGTGAAACCGCATGACGTCCGCTAGTATATACAACCAAATAGGTCCAATAGGTCTGGCTTTTGACGGCTTCGTTGGCCTAGTAGTCACAATGGCGACTGCTGAGCATAAGTCCTAGGTTCGATTCCCGGGTCGGGCGAAGTGTTATTGGGTTTTTCCATCAGGTATTTCTCAGTACCTGCCACGAGGTCAGGATTTGTGACCTGTTGATGGCAATAGATTCACCCTTTATCACATGGGACTTAAACATATATCTGGCAAAATTTGGGTGTACTATTAGGTACACCTCTGGCTATCCCTTCAGGGATTACAGGCGTGATGTTTTTATGTTAGTTCTAGCATTTTCCCACGATATCAAAGACCTCTGTGTAAAAACACTTACACATTTTTGAAGTATCTAAACGAACTACAGATCTGAAGAGAGATGGTTGAATAATCGATTGATATAACACATTCATAAAGTCGAGTTTAGTCCGTAAAATATCTCACTAGATCGGAGACACTAGCAAAACGGATGAAGTGTTCATGCAAATGTAAGCGGATATATGACGTCAAACCACCTTCATATCTCACCTTGTAAAATATGTAGCTTCGATACTAGTCGGAAGCGATGAAAACATTGAAGTAAATCAAAGATATTCACAAGATACTGTAAATTCTTGTGGCTTATAAAACTAGAAGACGTGTGAGTTTAAATCAAGATGTAAACGGAACTTTTAAGAAGCCGTCAACCAAGCATTCTGTACATCAAACTGAGTAACTCTACGCAAAAATTATTGCTGGGAAACGTCTTTTTTTTTGGGTGGAGAATCGCGTTTTACCGTAGGACTCAATGCAACTCACTCAAAACATTGTGCTGATAGTTGCAATGTTTTCTTTGCATAGTGCTTCTGGGTGTTTAAAACCCCTTGAAAACAAAGTAACGAATTTAACAGTGCAAAGGCATTCGTTTAATGTTGCTCCAAAAGGAGCTTCAGTGACATTATCATCAAAGGCGTTTACTGGAAACCAGGGCGAACTTCTTGATAAACTCATAACAACATCCTCACCTTGCGCACTTTACGTAAACCTATTCCTAGATGAAGTATGTTAGTTTGAGTTTAGGGTCGTTGATGTTAGTTATAACAGGGATAATGTTGCTGTTAATTGTTGAAGAAACCAAACTTTTATTTATTATCCAAAGTGTGAAAGATGTAACTTCAAGCTAGTCAAGTGGGGCTGTCTCAATGAAACAGCAGCGGTGGTTGTGGAGCTGGGGCCCTACTCTCTAACGCCTCGTCCGTATATTCGCATCTATCAATCTCTCTCGCGCACATCTGCAGATGATTGCGAGCAAGAGAGACGGATAAATCCGAATATACGGACGAAGTGTTAGGGAAAGGGCCTCAGTGTTGCAAACTATGCTCATGAGGCCGAAGTCACATCTGCGCTTTCACCGACGATGCGGTGGAAGTGGCGAAGTTCTGGGGTAACACAAACATAAAAATTGTAGTGCCAGCGATACGAAGAAGAAGAATTTAAAATTTAAAATTATCTAACCTAACTTAAGAAAACTTTTTTGCAAAAAATAAAACCGACTTCAAAAACACAAAAAAGTGAAAAATAACTTTAGCTTCAGAAGTCGGTGACCTTTGTTTGATTGATTTAGTTTGTTTGTCACCGACTTCTGAAGCTAAAGTTATTTTTTACTTTTTTGTGTTTTTGAAGTCGGTTTTATTTTTTGCAAAAAAGTTTTTTATTTTTCCATTTTTAGTTGTTCAAAAACAAACATTTGCCAGGAATTAATTTGACATGTTAACAATACATGTCATGGTAATAGGCGTGTCCCCAATACATGGAACTTAACATAGGTACCTGTTTTTTTTTCGGATGGGAAATCATCAAATTACCCCTCCCGCTCTGGGCGGAGCGGCAGGGAGTGTCAGACTTTTACCGATAAAACCCATCCATGTTCCTTCTTAGCCCTTTGTGTTCCAGGGCCGCAGTATCTCTTAATAAAAGTCCCTTTTGCTGACATCTCTTTGAGGCGCGCGCGGAACACGAATGCACTAACTTATTAACATACCTAACTGTCGAAATCTGGGTGTATTGTACACATCTGCGTACCCCATCAGAGCATACAGGCGTGATGTTACGTCATTGAGGCGCGCGCGGAACACTGTCGCGCCAACTTAACATACCTAACTGTCGAAATCTGGGTGTATTGTACACATCTGTGTACCCCCTCAGAGCATACAGGCGTGATGTTACGTCATGATGTTGTATAAACAATAAACATCCAAGCGATTGCAACTTTCACAGCAGATTTGCCGTCTATTTTTGAAGAGTTCTATTGTATATCTCCGAAGATCAGCATCAGATGTTCATAAAATTTAAATGGGACCAGACGGGAAGCACCAGCTTTCAAATAAAAAAAGAATCATCAAAATCGGTTCACCCAGTCGAAAGTTTTGAGGTAACAAACACAAAAAAAAAAAAAAAAAAAAAAATTACAGTCGAATTGAGAACCTCCTTTTTTTGGAAGTCGGTTGAAAATACTGAGGTCTGGTAATTCTCCACGTCCATGGAGTATCATCTGCGGATTCTCTTTTGACACACCACCTTATAGGCCTCTTCCGTAGACATTATATCAGTATACATCTGCTGTTGTAGGCACAACTTCAGCAAAAATTAATAAAAATGATGTCTCATTCCAAGAAAATTAAGAAACTTAAATACTAACAGGAACGGGGAACAAAACTACGAAATTAAGTACAAAAGCACGGATGCAGGCAATTAGATCCGCTTCAGTTAACTCAGGAACCCAAAACTAGCTCTCGAGTGACGTACAGTCGACAAAATATATTAGTCCATCAGGCTATAACTACCTACCATTTCAACCTATGTTGTGATCATCACTCAGGCAATTGAGCTTCTTATTCTTAGCGTATCCCGCGTATACCCCTGCGTAGGATAGTAACGACATGCCACTGCATTTAGATGTAGCAACTTCGTTGTAAATTATGTCTATTTTATAGCAAACTCCCTGGGTGATTCAAGAAAGAGTGAACCATCATGCGCGAGGCCCACTCAGACTTGGCCGGTTTTTAGGGTTCCGTACCCAAAGGGTAAAAACGGAACCCTATTACTAAGACTTCGCTGTCTGTCCGTTTGTCCGTCTGTCCGTCTGTCCGTCTGTCCGTCTGTCTGTCACCAGGCTGTATCTCATGGACCGTGACAGCTAGACAGTTGAAATTTTCACAGATGATGTATTTCTGTTGCCGCTATAACAACAAATACTAAAAACAGAATAAAATTAATATTTAAGGGGGGCTCCCATACAACAAACGTGATTTTTTTGCCGTTTTGTCTAATGTATAGATAATGGTACGGAACCCTTCGTGCGCGAGTCCGACTCGCACTTGGCCGGTTTTTAGGGTTCCGTACCCAAAGGGTAAAAACGGAACCCTATTACTAAGACTTCGCTGTCTGTCCGCCTGTCCGTCTGTCCATCTGTCCGTCTGTCCGTCTGTCTGTCACCAGGCTGTATCTCATGAACCGTGACAGCTAGACAGTTGAAATTTTCACAGATGATGTATTTCTGTTGCCGCTATAACAACAAATACTAAAAACAGAATAAAATTAATATTTAAGGGGGGCTCCCATACAACAAACGTGATTTTTTTGCCCTTTTTTTGATAATAATGGTACGGAACCCTTCGTGCGCGAGTCCGACTCGCACTTGGCTGGTTTTTTTTTCCTACAATAAAGCATATCACTTTATAAGCCAAACTCAGGTGCTGAATCTCTCGAAATTAAATGTTCCTTCCTCAATTCCAGCGCTTTAAAGCGCTCGTGTAATTCGAGCATTCGGATCATTAGCGACCCCCGGGGCATGCGTGGGTTAAACGTCTGCCAATTTGTTCACTGCAGTCCACTGACTGCTTTTACCGGGAATCACAAATCAATTGCTGTTCGCGTGTGGGTCGCGCAAAGGCTATTTACTTTATTGGATTCTTTGCTCTTTTGTTTATTTACAACTAGCCGTTGCCCGCGAGTTTGTTTGACGGAAATTTTGATGTCTATGGGGCCGCCTCCACGAGCAAGAGGCCGGTTTAATTACAGGCACATGGGGAAGTCATTGAATAACATCGGCATGCCTTAATTCCTTTTAACTTTGTCATGTGCTATCATCATGCTTTTACCGTTTTTAAAAGCATTACAATAATTTGCCAATGCATTTTTATGTCACAGTATTCGTAAGTCACATCCATCGTTTTTATGGATATTACTCACGTGGATAAACGGAAATCAGCAAACAGTTCGATCCGCGACCTCGCCATGCGATGAGCTCATTTCTGAAAGCTCCGACCGTTCGAAACTTGTCGAGCATACCCAAACCGAATACCCGAAACAAATACCGTGTAAGTATAAACTTAGTACCCCTCAACAAACTTAAGTATAGCACATTCATCCAACAGCGTGGGTCTGCGTTGGAGGATGTCACAAGTCATGTCTCTGAATTTTTGGATCTAGGACATGCCAGTTTCCTCACGGTGTTTTTTTGTTTCTTATTTGCCTTGTATCTCCCACTGCCCGTCAAAGACGTTCCCCATATCCTTCCAGGTATTATTCTCCTGCGCCACCTCATACCAGCTTTCGTGATGAGTGTCCTGGTCATCTCGCCACCTCTGTCTAAGCCGGCCTCAGCGGCGCCGTCCACATCCTCAGTCACCCATCGTGTTGAGACCTTTGCCCAGCGGTCATTATGCTTATCACGGTGGTTTATCCTTTAATATTTTCTCCTATTAAGACCTGAAATAAATTCGTTGATTTGCCGTTTCATTTCACCTAATTTACCCCTGTCACTAAATCAGGTTGTCCCCGATTGCGAACAGATGGAATCGATTAAAATGAATTACTCCAGTCCTGTCTGTGATAAGTCTCTTTGCAATTAAACGTTTGGGAAATCCAATTTCGTGAGATTAAAAATTGAAATAATGAATGTCTCCTTCTGGCTTGAAGTCATAAGATTTGCTGTAGCTTTCATTTATTAGTTCGTCTAGCAAGTGAGTGTGTAATCGCCATCTTTTTGCACAAGCTCTGATGAAAGTTGAGAGCTTAGTTCTGGCTTAGGGTGTGTTCTAGTAATCTTTTCATCCTGATGAAAACACAGGAAAATGTCGTGAGGAAAGTGTATGTGAGTATGAATGTCGATGACTATAAGAGCAGAAGAAGAGCAAAGGAACCAAAAGGAACGATGGATGGACTGTGTGAAGGATGATATGGCACGAAAGGAGGTGGCTGATGAGATGACGAGTAATAGAGAAGTATGGAAGCAGATATACTGCAGCGACCACAAATAAATTCGGATAAGGGCAGAAAAATGATGATGAAAAGCCAAGCTTAATCATTATTATCACGAGCGGAATTTCAATAAAACTACTTAGTAACCAAAGAGAGAGAGAGAGAAGAGAAGAGAGAAAAGAAGAGAGAGAAGAGAAGAAGAGAAGAGAAAGAGAGAGGGGGGGGAAGGGGGTAAGAGTTAGGTATAGAGCGGACATTGGGAATAATGTCGAGTAATTCATCAACTCGTCCCACAAGCCCACGGCCCATTTGGGACGAGTTATGCAAAAATTTTGGTCCCGAACATTTTCAATTTTGACACACGAATGCTTCTTGACAAGCGGGCGTATGACACTAGTCAGAACGATTTGTTACTAAGTAGTAACAAGTATTTTTATTTCGATTTTCTTCGTCTTCTCCCGTCTATCGCTCGTAAATATTTGAATGTCTTTGTTAGTAACAAAGGTTTCATATTTCTCTAGCTGTGCGCGTGCTTAAATTTCGTGAAACCTTTCTTCTAGAAGCTAGTACGTAACGCAATTTGGAACGTTTCGAATAATAGATGTTATAATCTAAATATAGCCTAAACGTTAAGTTATATTTGAGCGTCTAGCCGATCAGTCTGACCTACAAATACATTGAAATGTTTGTTAGCAACCCGCCTGCCGCCACCCCCGTTGAAGCTATAATGGGTGTAAAAGAACCCTTAACGAATCTGAAAGGCACTTGTTTTCCCTATTATTGCGATATTTGTTTTTCTAGATCATACCTGGTTACTTTCTAGTTACGAAGATATTGGGGGTCAAAGTTCCCAAGTTTCGACGTGATAACGTCTTATAATTTTTTTATATTGTATTTATGTTAAATACCAAACTGTTAATAAGTCAAAACCACTTTTGACTTGTCAGTCAAAACTCTACGAAGTTAAAATGCGTGTCTGCATTAAAAGTATGTTGTTTTAGAACGCCTCATTCACCTAGTCCTAGAATTAAATGATGTTTTTCAAAGGATCACAAAAAAATCCTATCAACCTAATAAGTTTTGTAAATGTAAGTTATTGTTAAAATAGTTTTCACCGGCCAAAAGTAGTTTTGACTAGTTTTCACCGGTGAAAAGTAGTTTTGACTGATTAACAGTTTTACTTAACATAATTATACAAGTTTTTAATGTAACTTTGATTTAAATACCTCTATGACCCCGTACTATTTAATGCGTCCATCAGCACAATGTTTTGAGTGCGTCACATTAAGTCCTACAGTAAAACGTAATTTTTCACCCCAAAAAAATGTCGTTTCCTAACAATAATTTTTGCGTAGAGTTACTTAGTTTTTGTACAAAATGCTTGTTTCTTCGTGAAACTTGTAACATTTACACCTTGTATGTAGACACAGTGTTTCCGTTTTGTTTCCTTTCAAAGAATTATGGGGTGCAATCATGACACGTGTATCGATTTAAGGAATATCTGCAAGTAGATAGGAAACAACGTCTTCCTGAGCACGTTGCACGTTGGCACAAGGAGAGGTAAGAGGTCATGTCTTGGGGAAGATTTGGCACCACTGGTGATAAGACCGTCAGTGCAGTGTGTACCGAATGTTATACTAACGAGAGGTGCCTTCGCTTGTGGAAAATATACAATCAAAGGGATTGTATATTTTATGATTTCCACGATTCTATCTGCTAAAGATGATGATTCATACTTTTGCGCATAGCAACATTATTGCTTTTTAACCGACTTAAAAAAAACACAAACATAAAAAAAAACACAAAAGAAAAGCACAAAAAAGTGAAAAATAACTTTAGCTTCAGAAGCCGGTGACAAAAACACCAAATCAATCAAACGTCAAAGGAAGTCGGTGACCTTTGTTTGATTGATTTAGTGTTTTTGTCACCGACTTCTGAATCTTTGCTAAAAAGTTTTTTATATTCCTAGGTGAAGTACCAGCCTATACCTAACGAGGGATAAAACTAGACATTTTCCTGAAAAAATACTTAACCTACTGAGCATAATTTCTTCTTCATTTGTCACTGTCGTGAGACAAAATAACTTCCTTATTATGAAAATGAGACGAAGATCAGAACTTTTTTAAGAAAAATGTCTTTTATTATTTTATACTTCTCTTCAGAAAAAACGTGACTGAAGTCTAGATTAGGTACGCAAGAAAACTTTACTTGTTGTTCTTGTTAAACCTTGTACTAAGGCTCACTCAGTAATAATTTATGACAAAGGTACGTTTTTAATGTTTTATGTTTTGAGAACGAAACCTACGGTCGAGAAAAAAGTCTTAACTATTTATTTTGAGAGGCAATCAAATACGTTTGAATTTAAGATTTGTTCCTTATTCTAGAACTATTTGTTGCCCGCACAACCTTCATTCGCGTGAAATTATTGTTCCCTGTTTGGATCGGATTTTGTTAACAGGGTTTTAATTGTTTTACACCAACCCTAATTATTTTTATGAAATAAAAGTAGCCTAAATTACTCCTTATAATATCAGCTATCTACCAGTAAAAGTCCCGTCTAAATCAGCCCAGCCATTTCGGAGATTAGTTGGAACAAACAGTTATATAAAAGTAAAAAAAACTTATTTGTTTTTTATTTTATTATAGAGCTATTATTTTGAAATTATAAACAGACAGTTAATTTATATTTATTCGTATATTATACAATATAATTATATATTCTATATTTATTTGAGGATTCGCTTAACCTACATTATTAAAACTTGTGCTAGACTCTACCAGCTAGAGTATCACAATATCTAGTTTTAAAACCTAATTCTCGCTATAGAAGCTCAAAACTTTAATTTTACGGAAAGCCCGAATGATCCTACGTGCTAATTGGGTGTTCAAATCTTGCTGAAGTTATAAGCTAACTAACGGTGGCTTAGTGGTCGAAAACTAACTAATTAATGTTACTTTAGATCATCATTTACTGTTAATTATGGGTTCACCGTGACCTCATTTCCAGTTGACTCTGTAAGGACAAGCTGTCTCCCAAATAAAATATCGTAAAAGTTCTCTAAGGGATTATGTCAGGGGTGTGGGTGGGCTCTATTGTTGTCGTCTCTGATAATAAAGACAAATGATTACACTATTACTCCTTTAACATCTTTACTTACTTACTTTAAATCATATTAGCTGACCCGCGCAACTTCGTCTGCGTCACATAATATAGCTTATAACATGTCATTTTGTGCATTCAATTACGAACAAAAACCTTTTAAAATAAATATTGCTTACCTCCCGTAACATACGGCGTGATAATTTTTTTTTTTTTGGGACAAGCTCGCCACACTATTCCCAAACCACTGTAACTCCTGAAAGCCAGAATCAACATGCGTGATAATATGTAGCATAAAGGCTTCCTTGGTTTACAAAGAACATTTTTGCTGAATTTCAATTCAATCTATCGAGTAGTTTTGGCGTGAAGCCGTACCATACACACAGACACAGACAAATAAACAAAAATTCTAAAAAGTCACTTTTTGTCATCAGTTACTTTTTTTCTAACAAAAGCCACTTATTTTTTATTGAAAATTCTCAATGTACAGTTTTTCTTTCGTTACTGTTTTATTATATGTATAGATTGTTAACAAAATACTCACAGCAATGATAGCCTAGTAACGTCTCGAGTTCGAACCCAAGACACACACCTCTGATTTTTAGAATTCATGTGTGAATTGTATAATTATCACTTGCTTCGGTGAAGGAAAACATCGTGAGACAACGAAACAAAAATACCTAAGAGATATTTTTCGAAGGCACGTAAAGCTAAGTCAGAGGCCCATTGGGCGGCATAAAAACTGTGATCCAAGGTGGTGAATAACGAAAAGAGAAATAAATACCAAAATACTGATCTTGAACCTTAAACAATCTCAAATAACGTTCACTCTGCTGTGACGCAGGCCCAGAGCGGGTTGGTGGGTGTTACAATAGAGTAGATGACACCATAAAACAATAATTCCAACACACCTATCTCTAAAAAAACACTTTATTTTAGGCTTGAAAACCTGATTTATTTTCAATTAATTGACAAATTCGATTTTTAGTTGCTTTGAAATCAATAAATAGTTGAGTCATTGAGTTGAATAAACAGTGACGTCACAGTTGGCTATTGCCATAGAAAATCTGTGAGAGAGCCGCGTTTTGACAGCTCTTAAAAAGTATCTCAATTGATTGATTCATTGATCATTGTCTTCGAACTTGGAGCAATATCCATAACTTTATACGCAACTGTTTTTAAGAACCTACACTACATCCATCATTTTCTATATTCTATTCAACTGCCTAATCCCAACTCTATCCGGAACAATAATGGGTGTAAATAGACTCTTAATGAATCCTAAAGGCACTTGTTTTCTTCGTCATTGAGGTCATTTATTTGTTTTGGACCATACCTAGGAACCTTCTAGTTACAGAGATATTGTAGGGTAAAGTTACTTAAACTTTTTCGCAAGTTTTTTTTAAAACACAAGTTTATAGTGTACTTTACTTGAAATATCTCTATGAGGGTATCCCCGTATTGTTTGCTCATTGTTATTCAATGCATCCGCACAATATTTTAAGTGCGTTACATTGAGTTCTACGATAAACCATGTTTTTCACCCCAAAAAAATTTTTAAACGAATGCAACTGAATACAAATGCTTGCACTGACTGGCCAGTGGCCAGGTCCACTCAAATCTGTGTGGTTCTTTCTTCAAAAGACCATCTCAGACACTAATCTGCATAGTCCTCATGTGAATTGAGCAAGATTGTCTGGACTTTAAAAGAGACTATGACCTCTGAGTTTGTTTCGGCTGTTTCTTCTCAGAGTAGTCAGGTACGAAACACCGGCCCCATTTAGTTTTAAAAAATGACGTGTAAAAGTGTTTAAAAACCTACTTGCAAAATAAACATCATTCATAATTTATTAATTCATACCAGTATTTTACATGGAGCATCCATAATAATCGTAAGTTATATTTATGTTGGCAATATTTTTAAGTAACCTAATGTTGCCAACTGAATATTCAAGGGTATTTCAATTTAAGGTAGTGTGTTTCCCCTGAAAAATAAATGAGCAATTTCTTTTGTTGTGGCTATATTTTTGTCCCAAACCTCAGAGTGGGAACATGGACGTTCCTTAAAATAAATCCTTCTCCCGAGGGTATGACCCGAAACAAATTGTTTCGACTCGAATGTTTCAGGTTCACAATTGTTGTGAAAAATCATTAAAGCTAGTTGTGGTGTAACATGTTGTTTAGAACTAGAAAGGATAAGTGTGGCTGGCTACTTACTATACCTACAGGGTATAAAAGACCTCATCACGAAGCCGTCAACCAAGCATTCTGTACATCAAACTCAGTAACTTTACGCAAAAATTATTGCAGGGAAACGAATTTTTTTTTGGGGTGAAAAGTCATGTTTAGTGGTAGAACTCAATGTAACGCACTCAAAACATTGTGCTGATGGATGGATTGAATAATACAGGGGTCGTGGAGTTGTTTATAGTAAAAAAAAATACATTAAAAACTTGTAGATATGTAAAAAAAAACTTGTCAAAAAGTTGGAACTTTGACCCCCAATGTCTCCGTAACTAGAAGGTTCCCAGGTATGGTGTAGAACAAAAAAATGATCGCATTGACAGGGAGAACAAATGCCTTTCGAGATTTTTACACGCTTTGTACCTATTTCCGTCTCAACCTGGGAGTCAGCTCTGTAACTATCTTACTGACAGGTTTAAACAGGCTGGAAGGACATCGTGACATAAACTTTAACCCCTAATTCAATACATGATTCCACAGCCCATAGAGTAGAAACTTTTCGTCGGATATTCAAAATCTGTGTTTTATACAAAAGTGCTATTCACTTCCAAATCTTCCAACAGCAGATTTTCTAATAAGGTTTTTGACACTACCGTGCACTTTTAAGCAGTTTGAGTTACTCTTGGAATTCAGGTAGTTCTTACTAATAAAATAAAACATCTTTGAAATTACCATAGCAAGCACAGTTTAACCTGGTAAATAAAGCTAGTCATATAAGCTGTTGTGTGTGAGTAAAGAACGACCAAAGAAACGATGAATGTACTGTGTAAAGGATGATTTATGGCAAGAAAGGAGGTGTCTGTTGAGATGACGAGTTATAGAGAAGTGTGGAAGAAGAAGACATGCTTCGCCGATCACAAATGAATAGGCTTGTGTCCTGAAAAAATCTAATAAGTCCATCAGTTAGATTATCAAAAAATATTATGACACGTATTTTTTCTTTTGTTACGTAAACCAAAATTGACGGAGATACGACGCTTTTAAAATTTTCAATACGTCACGCCGTGCTATAATTTTTAGTGCGTTGTGACGTCACGAGCCCCCACTCTCGAGTTTTGATGCGTTCTAACTTAGTCAATATTCATTGATTTACAAAAACAAAAAATACGTGTCCATTATTTTCCAATACTCTAACTGACGGACTAAATAGATTTGCAATTGATTGATCGTGGAAACTAGCCTATTGTGATAAGGGTGGGAGTATGATTATGTAACAGTTTCGTGCTTCTCATTAATCCACGAGCCAGCAAAGAATAGAAATAGCCTGAATAAATACAGACACAAAATCCCCGAGTCGATTTATTATTCCATCGACTTTTACTCGGAACACTTTTATTTTAACTTCGGTTCGACCACGTTTATTTCTGTTACAATATTGACCTTTCTGTCCTGAGAGTTAGGTAGAATACTTTATTCTTTTTGAAGAGTTTTCTTGTATCAATAATGATAAAAATAATGATTAAGAGTTTGCGTGTTTTGGCTTTTTTTAGGGTTCCGTACCCAAAGGGTACAAACGGAACCCTATTACTTACTAAGACTCCACTGTCCGTCTGTCTGTAACTAGGCTGTATCTCATGAACTGTGATAGCTAGACAGTTGAAATTTTTACAGATTATGTACTTCTGTTGCCGCAATAAAATTTTATAAATAAATATAAATATAATAATAATATTTTATAAAATAAATATTTAAGGGAGGCTCCCATACAACAAGGTTTTTTAAAAATATTTTTTATGCGAAATATAAAGTTGGCACCATAAAATTAATTAGTTTAAAACTCGGAATCGAATGGTTTGGTTTTTATCACAGAATGATCTTCTTTCACGAATTAGGCGTAAAAATATATTGTGTCATTACGCTTTCCTTTACCAATTTTTAAAATTTTTAAATATTCATTAAAAAAAAAAACAATATAAACCCCATTAAAAAAAAAAAAAAATTGGCCCACCGGTATTGGGAACAGGGTCTAAGCTACCGACGCGGCGACGGTCAGGGCTCCAGAGAGAGGAACCTCCTAAAAATACGAGCCGTGTCCAGGAGTACCGCTTTCTGAATCAAGCCCTTGATCCCGCTGCCTAACGAGAGCATCCTCAGGTATTGGTCGAGGCTCTTGACAATTAAACCATTAGCTGGTACGACTATTGGCACAATGATCGCTGAGTCCACATCCCACATGTCGACAACCTCGCCAACCAAGTCAAAACACTTGATTTCTGTGCCATTTATCATTACTGTCTCATTCTTATATCATTCACACGTTTTCAGATTCGGTAACTTTGCACTAGGTACTATTCCACATAGTAAAGATGGCCGCTGTACTAAAGGAACTCGAGTTTTTCATGAAAGAACTGACATTTCCATAAAATCTACCCCTGTAAAAACAACCATAAAAACCTCAATTCCGTGCATTATCATTTTACGGACCATTAGCAAAATAGGACAGTTTGTTTTACAAAAGGAAATAAGGAAACTGGCTCGTAATTACAGTCTACATACTAGCAATAATGGTCGTATATTAAACTAAAAGTCAACATAAAAAGAATGGAGCTTTATTACAGTCGTTATCAACTCAGTTTGTTGAAGGTAAAGATTGAAATCGCTAGATTTACCCTCACGGTAGTCGCACAAGTGCTAAAATGATCATAGATAAAACTATCGAGGACACATCTCACCTGATTACCACTAAGCTAATTTTTGCTTGCACTTCAACATAGAAACGCTCTCTAGCCCCGCCCCGTTGACTTTGTGTAGAAATAATGAATGAAAAGATACCGATCGACCGAGCGCACTGACGATGCACGCCAAACGAGAGTTATTTTTATTTTGCGCTCCAAAGTTGACGCTTTTCTAATAGGCCTAAACTTTAAAGGGGCCTCCGCATTATTTAAGCAAAAAAAATCAATTAAATCAGGCGGAAAAGACCACGGCTATACCTACTAAGTCGAATGAGCCTAAACGTAACAATGACATTTAATTTTGAAATATACTAGCAATAGACGGGACAAAGCAAACCATACTATATTCTCCCATTCTTCTAATCAAAGTCACGTTCAGGTTAATCTTGGCAATTTTGTCTTTTTGGTTTATGATCTCGTTTAGAACATATCACAGTTTTTCTTTCTTCGTTTTTCTATAACCTTTCTTCTGATAGAATAACTATTTTAGAGTATCGCCACACTGTTCCCAAACCACTGTAACTCCTGAAAGCCATAATCAACAGTGGCGACCACCAGAAAAGCACCGAGACAATGAAGCTCGACGAAGCTCCAGAGAAAAAATTTAGGTGTGTAGGATCCCGCAATGAAATAAATCAAAAAAGGATAGCGGAGGAATAGACTCCCCCCTCTCGGCCCAGAGCGGGAAAAAATAAATAAAAGGAGTACAAAAATTTAAGAAGGAAGATATTTTAGAGTATACTGTAGTATTTTAAATCTCGTTGCCACCATGTAAATGTTTCTAAATTACCATAGTCAGTAAATCGAGTTAGTATTAGTATTAAGGTCAGTTTGCTCTAACAATAGTATTTCCATGACAGTCAAGCCAACAGTAGACACTTACCGCACTACGTACAGTGCCTTGTTCCCGAAGAGAAGCCGACAGGAATCGAGTCAAGTTGTTTAGTGTGTCAGAGGTGTCTTATTTAAAATAGGAACGTGACAAGCTTTTGACTCAGTATCTAATAATTTAAATCTTCGGCTGACGGTATTTCATATCGTGTGCACAAAGGCAAAGGGATGAATTCATTAAAACTGCCGACGAGTTCTTTGTAGTTTCCTATTGAACGCAGTGACATACAGTGAGTTTAAATGATAATTAAATGGCATGAAGATGTCAATATTATATCGACATCAGTAGATATTTTTTTATTTTTTACCACTAAAATATTTCTGCTTATCGAAACCCGCAACCTGCTTGTTCTATTCCTCAAAATTATTACAACATAGAAAATTACTCATGTATCCTGACTACCTTTTCACCCTTTAAACGTAACATACATAATACATTCGGTTCCAACCGATAGAATCTTTATTCCGCTTCGACCTCTGAACCACGATTTACTTTTCGTTAAGTAGGTATGCATATCGAACATTTCCTTCGGTTTACGGATCACTTTGCCATTTAAAGTATTCAAATTGGGAGTCGTATTAGGTTTTTCCTGTAGAGTGATCCCAAAAGTAAAAGGCACTCAATCCTTTTCACGGTCAATACCCGCATGGGTGATCCCTCTCGGTCCGATTGGAGAGAACCGACAAAAATCATTACTACGGGTCACCCGAAGCATGAATTTCTGACTAAGTCTTAATTCTTGGAACATTGGTCAATCAATCTGCCTTTTTTCAACTACATTGGGATCGGTTTCCAGGCCAACTGGATGCAACTAAATACCAGTATTTTGATTGGAGGTATGTCACAGCGATTGCCTTTTGTTTTCATGAAGGTGTAAACGACATCTACACGAAGCTGTGAACAAAGTCAAACTAGTATTAGTTTGACTTGGTTCGAACGAAGTGTATACATAGTAGAGTGTATAAACGTTTCCCAGCAATAATTTTTGCGTAGAGTATACAGAGATGTTGGCAACAGATCTGGCAACCCCGTTGCTAGGTCTGTGGTAGTTGGCTAGCAACGGGGCTGCTTATCTTTATTTTCTTTTTTAATTAAATATTGTAATTAAATATTATAATTATACCCAATTGCGCATATCGTTAGTCTTTAATTTGGTGCCTAACATTTGTATACTCTACGCAAAAATGATTGCTGGGAAACGTTTTTTTTTTTGGAGTGAGTATTCACGGTTTGCGGTTGATCTCAATGTAACGCACTCAAAACATTGTGCTGGTGCAATGAATAGCACAAGGGTTATGGACATATTTAAAGTAAAGTCCATTTAATAATAAATAAAAATAAATAAAATAAAAACTGTTTATTTCAGATTTACGGAATCCATAGAATGTTAGTACAGTAAGAAAAACTTAAACAACTAGTGTTAGTAACTAAAAAAAACTTGTAAAAAAGTAGTTTTTTTTATAAACTTGTAAAAAATTTAGAACTTTGACCCCCAATATCTCCGTAACTAGAAAGTTCCCCAGGTATTGTCTAGAACAAAAACATGATCAAAATGACGGGGAGAACATTTGCCTTTGGTCTTCTTATACCCATTAGTTTCTTAGTACCTAAATATTTCAAACACGCCCAAAGTCATGCTTTTAGTGGCATTCGTATTCAGCGAGAAACCTCTGCAATAAAAGATGTATACGTCCCAAAGAATGCCTCCACTCAAATAGAATACTTCGACAACATACGATTGTAACATTTCCATATTGTCTAGTCTCCTTGGGAATTCTGGCTGAATGGAAAACAAGATATCTATCGGTGTCGCTCATGGCACGTTCCTGGGAAAATAAAAACTCTTTGTTGCAGTTGTTAGGCTTTCTATCTGAACCAGTCACGTACCAGCAGATGCATCGGCTAGGGTCTTGAAGCCGAGTTGTAGTAACATGATTAAGTAATCCATTTCCTTTGTGTATGTTTACTACTTCAGCAGTAAAAGTTCTGTATTTCTAGGATATTATGAAAACTTTTCTCTACCTACTCTTTCTTACATAAAGTTTAGCCATCCTACTTTAGCGACTTTTTAACATCAGAAGATCAGATACGCTTTTTTAACTTAATCTACACTAATATTATAAAGAGGAAAGATTTGTATTTTTGTATGTTTGTAATGAATAAACTCAAAAACTACTGCACCAATTTAAAAAAACCTTTCACCATTAGAAAGCTACATTCACCCTGAGTAACATAGGCTATATTTTATCCCCGTAATCCTACGGGAACGGGAACTACGCGGGTGAAACCGCGTGACGTCTGCTAGTCCGCTATCTAAATATATAAAAGAAGAAACTGACTGACTGACTGACTGATTGACTGACTGACTGACTGACTGACTGACTGACTCATCTATCAACGCACAGCCCAAACCGCTGGGTCTACAGATTTCAAATTTGGCAAGTAGGTTCCTTATGTGGTCTAGGGGTGCACTAAGAAAGGATTTTTCAAAATTCACCCCCTAAGGGGGTTAAACGGGGCTCCAAAGTTTGTATGGGGAAACAAGATCAGTTAAACTATTTTATTCGAAACTTCACAGGAGTGCTCCTATTGATAAATGAGTAGAAACGGGTTTCAGGTTTTTTCAGAATTCAACCCCTAAGAGGGGGAAATGGGGTGGCAAAGTATAAAAATCAATGCACAGCCCAAACCGCTGAGTCTAAAGATTCCAAATTTGGCAAGTAGGTTCCTTATGTGGTCTAGGGGTGCACTAAGAAAGGATTTTTCAAAATTCAACCCCTATGGGGGTTAAACGGGAATCCAAAGTTTGTATGGGTAAAACAAGATTAGTTAGAATATTTTATTCGAAACTTCACAGGAGTGCTCCTATGGATAAATGAGTAGAAACGGGTTTCAGGTTTTTTCAGAATTCAACCCCTAAGAGGGGGAAATGGGGTGGCAAAGTATAAAAATCAATGCACAGGCCCAAACCGCTGAGTCTAGAGATTCCAAATTTGGCAAAAAGATTCTTTATGAGGTTTAGGGGTGCATTAAGAAAGGATTTTTCAAAATTCACCCCCTTAGGGGTTGGAACGGGAGTCCAAAGATTACGTGGGGAAATAAGATTAGTTAGACTACTTTATTCGAAACTTAACAGGAGTACTCCTATCGATAAATGAGTTAAAGTTTGTGTTTCAGTTTTTTTTCAGAATTCAACCCCTAAAGGGGGAAATGGGGTAACAAAACCTGAAATTCAACATAGGTATTGTTTTTATGGTGAATTGGGTCGGGTGTATTACAAAAACAACGATTTTAAGATTTAATGTGGCAGACCTGAAATACTACTATTCCCTGTTGGGGTGCGATGGGGTTGAAATGTCTAAAAATCAATATGGGTGTCGATACCGAGATTATCAGGGGTGCTGATTACGAAAATGGCATTTATTTTGAGATCCAGATGATAATGATTGTGATTACGATGATGATGATTGTGGTAATGATGACGATGATTGTGATGATGATGATTTTGATTACGATGATAATGATTGTGATTACGATGATGATGATTGTGATAACGATGATAATGATTGTGATTACAATGATAATAAGTGTGATAACGATGATGGTGATTGTGATAGTGATTGTGATTGTAATGGTGATTGTGACAGTGACGGTGATTGTGATAGTGTCGGTGATTGTGATGGTGATAGCGATGTTTGTGATAACGAGGACGGAGATTGTGATGATGATGATTGTGATTAAGATGATAATGATTGTGATTACGATGATAATGATTGTGATAACGATGATGTTGATTGTGATAGTGATTTTGATGGTGATTGTGATGGTGATGGTGATTGTGAAAGTGGCAGTGATTGTGATGGTGATAGCGATGGTGATGGTGATTGTGATTGTGATTGTGATTGTGACAGTGATGGTGATTGTAATAATGATGTAGATTATTATGATTACTATGATAATAATAGTGATAACGAGGGTAGTGATTATGATGGTGATTGTGATGGTGATGGTGATTGTGATTTTGATTGTGATAGTGTTGGAGATTGTGATAATGATGGTGATTGTGATTAAGATGATAGTGATAGTGATTGTGATTACGATGATAATGATTGTGATTACAATTATAATGATTGTGATGACGAGGATGGAGATTATGATGATGATAATTGTGAATACGATGATAATGGTTGTGATTACGATGATAGTGATTGTGATAATGATGATAGCGATTGTGATTACGATGATAATGATTGTGATAACGATGAACGATGATGGTGATTGTGATACTGATTTTGATGGTGATTGTGATGGTGATTGTGATGGTGATTGTGATGGTGATTGTGATGGTAATTGTGATGGTGATTATGATGGTGATTGTGATGGTCATTGTGATGGTGATTGTGATGGTGATTGTGATGGTGAATGTGATTGTGATTGCGATGGTGATTGTGACGGTGATTGTGATGGTGATTGTGATGGTGATTGTGATGGTGATTGTGATGGTGATGGTGATTGTGATGGTGATTGTGATGGTGATTGTGTTGGTGATTGAGATAGTGATGGTGAGTGTGATAATGACTGTGATTGCGATTATAATTATTGTGATAACGATGATGGTGAATGTGATAGTTATTTTGATGGTGATTGTGATGGTGATGGTGATTGTGATTGTGATAGCGATAGTGATGGGGATTGTGATGGTGATTGTGATTGTGATAGTGATGGTGATTGTGATTGTTATGGTGATTGTGATGGTGATTGTGATGGTGATTGTGATGGTGATTGAGATAGTGATGGTGATGGTGAGTGTGATAATGACTGTGATTACGATGATAATTATTGTGATAACGATGATGGTGATTGTGATAGTTATTTTGATGGTGATTGTGATGGTGATGGTGATTGTGATAGCGATAGAGATGGGGATTGTGATGGTGATTGTGATAGTTATGGTGATTGTGATTGTTATGGTGATTGTGATGGTGATTGTGATAATGATTGTGGTAATTATGGTGGTTGTGTTAATGATGATAATTGGTGATAATGATGGTGACTGTGATAGTGATGGTGATGGGGATTGTGATGGTGATTGTGATAGTGATTGTGATAATGATGGTGGTTGTGATAGTGATGGTGATTGTGATAATAATAATTGTGATGATTATGAAATGTGGCACATAGATAGTTTATAATAACCTGGATTAACATGGAGGACACTATTATCGCTGTAGTATGATCCAGTGGGACAGTTACCGAACTTCACGCGGGCGAAGCCGCGGGCAACAGCTAGTAAGAAATAAAACTTGTTTTGTTTGTGCCATGCGTTTACATACATTTTAACTCACACACGCAAACAGCCAGGCCCGGAACCACTACCTGTAGGCCATACAAATATTTCTTCGCAGCGCAGCATCCAATCGCTTAACCATTGCGCCAACCATGCGGCTCATTTAGATTTTGTGTTCAATAACTTTCAGATATTTACCTACTTCTGTTTTGAAACAATATATCCAGACCATACATTAAAAAATATGGAAAAAAATATTTATCTGCATGTACATTTTTAACTAGCGGATGTTACGCGGTTTCACCCGCGTAGTTCCCGTTCCCGTGCGAGTACGGGAATAAAATATATAGCCTATGTTACTCAGGGTGAATGTAGCTTTCTAAGGATGAAAGAATTTTTGAAATCGGCGTAGTAGTTTTTGAGTTTATTCATTACAAACATACACATACACAAAAAATCAAATCAAATCAAAATCTTTCCTCTGTATAATATTAGTGTAGATAATAAAACATTTATTTCTGGCTCCGATTAAATAAACAAAAGTCGTAGGTCAATGTTTTCGTCACGGGTAGCTAATATCATGCAAATGTTTGAGGCCTAGTCGGCGTATCCTGTTATGTATTGGGGACAGACCTACATAATACATGTGTGTATGTACCACAGTTTTGGCCATGTCTACAGAGTATTTTGACGGAATATGTATGAGAGAAAAGTATGTTTTTTTTCAGCGAAAAAATACCCACTGAATTACCAAAAAATACCCAGTGATGGAGAGTGGTGTTGTTATTTCCTTTTGGCGACACTTTTCCTTAATGTTTAGGTTTTAGTATGTCAATACCAAGCATATTTACTATCATTGTTTTTGTTTGTAGGGTTCCTAATTTGTGTGTGTCAATAAATTGATTGATTTATTTATTATTTTTGTTCTTTAATGCACATCTTGGTACCTAGGTCTTCAGATGTTACATGTTTGACTAACTCTTCGTCCGCAATTTCCATAATTATCATCCAACTATAGATAAGAACCATCCAAGTGACCTTCTATGTGCACAAAAAATTCCTTCTCAAGCTGTTTTGAACGAGAAAAATTACGAAATTATCAAAGTAAGACGTCTTCAGTGGCGTTTACGTATATTTTAATCTGGATTTATTTTAGACTAGCGGATGTCACGCGGTTTCACCCGCGTAGTTCCCGTTCCCGTGGGAGTGCGGGGTTAATATATAGCCTATGTTACTCAAGGTGAATATAGCTTTCTAATGGTGAAAGAATTTTTGAAATCGGCGCAGTAGTTTTTGAGTTTATTCGTTACAAACACACACACACACACAAAAAATACAAATCTTTCCTCTTTATAATATTAGTGTAGATGTACGTATATAAAATATATGTTCATATTAACTGTACTGATTTTTTTCCCGCCAAGAAAAAAATAACCCCATAATATTTTTCACCGCAATTATCATTCTACAAGGCGAACTTATCTTAATACCGTAACTCATAAAGTGTAATTTACATTATTTTATTACATTTCCTCGCATTCCCATCCTGAATACTTTCATGCCATCCTCCCTCGCTTCCTGTTCGCGTACGGAATTCATTATGGCGGCACAAAAGTGACCGTTCCCTCATATTCCTTAGGGGTAAGCAACTTTTATGGGTTGAAGACGAAAAGTTAAAATGGCGACGCTTGATCTTTATTTAGCAGCTGTTTAACATTACACGAGGAACGGAAAGTGTGAAGTGTACAATTTTAGGGACCTATTTTAAAAGACAGTTCTTACTGATTTATGCAATGCAAGCCGTATGCTCGATGGAATTTCCAATCGGAAAAAAATCCATACAAACGTTCATGCCCAAATTGACTCCTATAAGGAATGACATAACATCACGCTTGTAATTCCCAAAGTGTTAGGCAGAGGTAATAGTAAACCTAATAGTTAACTCACATTTCGTCAGCCGGCTATAAACCCAGACTCCGTGGCTGCTACTGAGAAATTCCCGATAGAAAAATTCTTTTCCCGACCTGGGAATCTTGAGGAGCTCGTGGCTAAGTAATAAAAGCCACTCGGGTCGATCTTTAGGTTAAACCGTGCTTGCCTAGGTTGGTCTGTGGATGGGTTGATGGATGGGACCCATTACATACCGAGTTTCCTCCGTGCCTCGGAAAGCACGTTAAGCAGTTGGTCCCGGCTGTCATTTGTGATCTTTGACAGTCGTTACAGGTAGTCAGTGGCCCAAAAAGTCTGACAACCAGTCTTGCCAAGGGGTATCGTATTACCCAGTACTATCTGGGCTGTGGAGGTCAGATAGGCAGTCGCTCCATGTGCGGATATTCAGCTGCATCCGGTTAGACTGGAAGCCGACCCCAATAAAAAAACTTGGGAAAAGGCTAGGCAGATGATGGAATCGAACGCAGGCCCTCATGCTTAACAGCCAGCTTTGAGTCCACTACCAATGAGGCAGAAAGTGACTAAGGAATGAATCTTCTAAATTCTTTATTTAGTGCTCACCTTCACTATTCAAGGAATTCTTGTTAAAAATTCATGCTTCTAGACTTATTTCTGGGCGTAAATGATAAATGATGTTTATTTTGCAAGTAGGTTTTTAAAAACACTTTTACACGTCATTTTTTAAAACTAGATGGGGCCGGTGTTTCGTACCTGACTACTCTGAGAAGAAACAGCCGAAACAAACTCGGAGGTCATAGTCTCTTTTGAAGTCCAAAGATAATCTTGCTCAATTCACATGAGGACTATGTCTTAGATGGTCTTTTGAAGAAAGAACCACACAGATTTGAGTGGACCTGTCCAGTCAGTGCAAGCATTTGTCAGGTTTGGTGTGTTATGTGTCTGTGAGTAAATTTTTCCGATTTTTATTGATTGGAAAATTCATAATATTGATTCATGCAAGATTTTAACTCCTAGAAAGCCTGTCTTAATTTTGCCTCAAATTCCAGAATTTATTAACTAAGCCTTCGTCTAATCGAATAATCAAAAGTTTTCTCATTATTTTCTTTTCAGTCATTCAACAAGTAATCGAGAGCTGAGATTTCATAAAATCAATTAAAGTTAAATTAATTAAGAACCGGCTACGCTCGAATACGCTTTTAGAATAATATTTCGGTGTAAAAAAATTAAGAACATTTCTAAGAAGAGAAATACTTAGTACAAAAAAATAACTGATTGATATAACTTTATCGACTCATAGATAAAGCTAAAACGGTCTCCGTCACTTCCCCATAAAATGATTCAATTTCATAAAAAATCAATTTGACTTAACCGGCTCAAGAAAAGTTTTTGAAATGGAAATTCTTGGAAAATAATTACTTGAAAGAAAAGATAAGAAAATAGATAAAGTAGTGAAAAGAAGAAGTAGAAGTAGAACTGGAAGTAGTGAGTGGTTTCAGAAAAAAAAAATAGATTTAAAAAAAATCTGTCATGATGAACTCTAAAACACCAGATTTGGTTAGGAATCAGTCCCAAATTTCCTGCGACGAGACAAATTCCACAAGACTTGATTTTAATCACCCGATTAAGGTCAAGTTTAGCTCAAAATCTATTACGTACTAGTTTCGGCTGAAACTGGCGTGTTTCATATTCAAATTGGGTTTAAACAAGGCACGTGGAATACTGAAACGGGAAGAAACTAAATCCTCGTTATATGTGGGTTGGTTGTGCCTGCAGCTGCAATTGCATTACAATTGCATGCTATGTGTCAATAAATGGCTATGTGTCTATGTTTATTTACGACTAGCTGACGTCCCGCGGTTTCACCCGCGTAGTTCCCGTTCCCGTGAGAGTACGGGAATATAGCCTATAGCACTCACGAATAATGTAGCTTTCTACCAGTGAAACAATTTTTAAAATTGGTTTATTACTTCCGGAGACTACCCCCTACATACAAACTTACAAACATACAAACTTACAAACTTACAAACAAATGTTACCTCTTTATAATATTAGTATAGACTAGCGGACGTCACGCGGTTTCACCCACGTAGTTCCCGTTCCCGTGGGAGTACGGGAATAAAATATAGCCTATGTTACTCAAGGTGAATGTAGCTTTCTAATGGTGAAAGAATTTTTGAAATCGGCGCAGTAGTTTTTGAGTATATTCATTACAAACATTCACACATACAAAAATACAAATCTTCCTCTTTATAATATTAGTGTAGAAGTGTAGACTAGGTGTTGCCCGCAACGTTTGTCCGCGTGCAATTATTATAAAAACCTAGTTCCTAAACCTAGTTTCCATATTTGAATCGGATTTTATTAACAATTTTAAAAGTTATATTTTTACTGCACGTAACCCTAACTTTTTTCTATAATAGCCGAAGTTACTCCTTATAACATCAGCTATCTGCCAGAAAATTCCCATCAAAATCGGTTCAGCTGTTTCGGAGATTAGCTGGAACAATCAAACAGACATGTCTGTCTGTTGTTTGTTCCGACTATTCATTCCGGCGGTTATTTATTTATGTAGTCATATAGATAGTAATTGCTGTAAAAATATGTAGTTGTAATGTTTCTGGAGTGGCGACCGCGAACCAGAAGACGTTGCGTTGGAAGGCCTCCCACTAGGTGGACCGATGACCTGGTGAAGGTTGCGGGAATCCACTGGATGCGAGTCGCACGGGACTGGACAATGTGGCGACACTTGGAGGAGGCCTATGTCCAGCAGTGGACGTCTTTAAATGACGATGATTACGATGTGCATTTCATTTAGGAATTAGGTACAAAGCTACATTACATCATTTAAGTTATGCACTTTGGATGGTTTTTGACCAATCTTCTGATTTTCTGTTAGGCATTGTGTTATGGGTGGACTGTATTTATTTATTTATTCCCTTCTTCGATAGCTCAGGTGGCTAAGGGATTTACTTTCAATCAAAACTCTTCGATGATTTCACACTGTTTAATTGCTTGTTACAATAGAGCGGGCACATTTACTTTAACACAAACTGATTTATCACAAGAACACAATAATCACAAGAACATAATAACACAAGAACATAATAACTCAAATATACATAGGGCACGTGGGACTCACAATGAACTGTAGAACTGTATCTAACTGATTTGATCGCCTGTTCTTATACGACAACATCACATCGCAAGTCGTGGCGGGGCCTCGCTGTACTCAGGACCCTCTAGCCATTCGTTGCCCTTATAATGGACTTTCCCATCGTTTCGTAGGTCGGTCAAGTTTCGACTTGTCGGAGGTTCCGCCCACAACACGCGATGTGATGCTTCGTAACCATATATGGTAACGTTTTTGATTCAACATGAAACTACCATTTTCGCTACCATATAAGGTAATTGTAGGTCACAATATGTTGTTCTAATAAAGATTATATACCCTTTTCCGCCTTGTGCGGGCCTATTCTTTTCTTTATTAAGACCTTAATATAGCTAATTTTCATTTAGTAATACAATGGAGCTCGGCGTCTGTTACACATTGCATGTAATGTAACGACACACTATGATAGGTTAAGGTAATAAGTAGACCGTAACTTAATCAAGCTTAACTTGAAACTAAAATAAAATGAATCCTCAATTAACACACTGTAGGATAGTTTTCGTCCCGGAAAACTGAGAAGTTTCCAGAATATTCGTTGGACGGCTAGTTTTGTATAAACTTCATGATAGTTTTCAGCTATAATTTAATTTTATCGGGTTTAAAAACGGCCAGTACTTAGAAATTATACTTTAGCAGGTTAAAGCTCATTTTAAGTTAGTTTTATTTTATAGCCTCGGTTGGAACGACAAAAATATTAAAATTGAACATTTCGTGACCAAAAGAGTTAGGTAAGGTTAAATGTAGGTCCCGAACACCTACGTAGCTTACGATAGTTTTGACTTTTAGCAAAATCATTGCTTAATATATATCTACACAAATAAACGAAATTGAAGTGTCTGTTTGTAATTTCAAAATAACAGCTTTTAGTTGTGAAAATAAAATATTTTTTTGTGTCTGTCTGTTTGTTCCGGCTAATCTCTGAAACGGCTTGACCGATTTTGACGGGATTTCGACTGGCAGATAGCTGGTGTTATAACGAGTAACTAAGGCTACTTTTATTTTAGAAAAACAATTAGAGTTCTGTGCAAAAAAATAAAACCCTACATTTTTATAACATGATCCGATTCAAATAGGAAAGTTCAAAAGGCAACGGCTAAGTAAGTAGTAATAACATTAAACTTAGCACGTGAGCTAAGTTTCATGGTTCATGCGATAAACTGAAAGACTTAATTGTTAGGAAATACGAGTATAATAATAAAATGTAGGTCAACAGTCAAAGTTTAGCAAAACTAACTAACTGACTGTAACCTTGTAGTATTTTTTGTTTTATTTTGAGACCGTTATAGTAATATGCAAATTCTTGAATGGTCCTACAACCACGTTCAATATGCAGGTGCTAAAACAGTACAGACAATGCATAACGTAAATTCTTCTCTCTCTTCTTCAACCTTTGGCCACCCAATGAAAGAAAGAAAATACATTTATTTGGCACACGCCACAAGTGCACACAGTATAAAAAATAAACAAAACAAAATAGAATAACAAAATAAGTGAATAAAAACTTAAAACTAAACAAAAATCAATGCTGAAGGTCTCTTCCAAATCTCTCCATTTTTGGCGGTTTTGTGCCATGGCTATCCAGTTTCTTCCGGCCACTTTAATGAGCTCGTCTGTCCACCTAGTCGGATGTCTCCCCACATTCCTCCGTCCCGTCCGTGGTTTCCACTCCGACACTTTCTTCCCCGATCTTCCATTCAGTCTACGGCATATACAGGGTGTAAAAGACCTCATCACGAAGCCGTCAACCAAGCATTCTGTACATCAAACTAAGTAACTTTACGCAAAAAATATTGCTGCGAAACGACTTTTTATGGGTGAAAATCATGTTTTGTGGTAGAACTCAATGTAACGCACTCAAAACATTGTGCTGATGGATGGATTGAATAGTATGGGGGTCATGGAGGTGCTTAAAGTAAAAATCTTACATTAAAAACATGTATTAAAAAAAAAAAATGTTAAATAGTTGGAACTTTGACCCCCAATATCTCTGTAAATAGAATGTTCCCAGGTATGGTGTAGAACAAAAAAATGATCGCAATGACGAGGAGAACAAGTGCCTTTCGAACACTGTTTTAAGCTTTCACGGTTTAAAACTAAACTTATATTGTCACTTACGGGATATCTTCCGTGATTAGAAATTGTTTTGAGCTCCCGATATTTCGACGCTGTTGCAAGCGCCATGATCGCGGGTTGATGGTAGTCAGCCTTTATAACGTAAATTACAGGAACTAGAAACATGATTTTCACAAACGAAAGAGACCGCACTAATCGAGTAGGTATTGTTGAAAATTGATCTAAGATCTTTGTTTGAAAGTTCTTCATTTTGGCCAATGGGAAATTCTGTCGGACAAACGGGTTGTAAGGTTTTATAGCATCGGTAGAACAATAGATAGAGTGTAAAATACCCTTGGGTAAAGGCATTCTTACAGTGCAAACATAAAATAATGTAACTTTATGAATTTCAGAGTAAACAGTGAAATAAATAAACAGAATGGACAACGTGTGCTATTTTCTGGTGGGATTAAGGTCACTTTCAAATGCCCGTGAGGAATGACATAAATCTATACTTCTATATCTACTATATAATATTATAAAGAGGAAACCTTTATATTTTTGTATGTTTGTATTGAATAGGCTCAAAAACTACTGGACCGATTTCAAAATTTCTTTTACCATTACTTAAGAGGGATTCTTCCGAATCCGTATAGGCTATATTTTATCACCGTACTCCCACGGGAACGGGAACTACGCGGGTGAAACCGCGTGACGTCCGCTAGTATATTATAAGTATGTGGAAATTATATTATTACTAGCTGACCCGCGCAACTTCGTCTGCGTCACATAATATAGCTTATTATTATAACATGTCATTTTGTGCATTCAATTACGAACAAAAACCTTTTAAAATCAATATTCCTTAGCTCCCATAACATATGGCGTGATAATATGTAGCATTTCAGCAAAAAACATGTTTGCTGAATTTCAATTCAATCTATCCAGTAGTTTTGGCGTGAAGCCGTACCATACACACAGACAAACAGACAAAAATTCTAAAAAGTCACTTTTTGTCATCAGTAATGTTTTTCTAACAAAAGCCACTTATTTTTTCTCGAAAATTCTCAATGAACAGTTTTTCTTTCGTTACTGTTTTATTATGTATAATATACAAACTTAAAATGATATGTACTTACATATAGAAAAGAAGAAAAGAATAATAGGGCATCAAATAGTCGTCATATGATGGCATAAAATAACCTCTAAAACAACTAAAACACATAAGTTAAACCAATTTACCGATTTACCAGAAGACGTCAAAACTTTAAAATGGCCGCCCTGACAATTTATAATTTTAGACATGTCAACATGTTCACGCCAGCCACGGATATATTCATTTAAGTTTTTTGTAACGGACATGTACTGATACCTATACTAATTTATTACATTTAGGGTTCAGAACTTCGTTGGCCGTAACTGGACATCTCAACATATCGCAATTTAAACAGAAATACTTCGGTTGGCCATAACTTGATATCTCAATGTATCACGATTTAATCAACAAGACCTCGGCTGACAATAGCTTGATACTTCAAGTTGTCAATTTAACATTAGTACCTAGAGAAAACTTTTAAGTGTATATGTTGAGATATCAAATCGTGGGCTTAGTTCAAATACCAACTAACTCGAAAATAATGAAAATGAGCAATGATGTTTTGAAAGTTTGGTTCCTAAAATTAAATACATTAATTTAGAAAATGGATTATTGAGAAATGGTATCTCATTGATAATTTAATAAAGTATACTTTGATTTATATCTTTTCAAAGAAAAGTCACAGTGTTTCACAGAAAATTACACTTTGTGCCCCGAACCCCCCTATTTAGTCGCTTTTACCTCTCTATCAAGAAAACGCTGTATTTTGGAAACTAAACGTTATTGCTGAGTGCTACTAGATCTATATATAATAATTTAAATGTTCATAAAAATTAAACATACGAGGATTTCAATAATCCTTTTAATTTTTGATAAAAACGCGAATATGTAAAATATTAGTTGGTTTTACTTCTCAAGTTTAGTTTATTTTATTTTATTAACCATAACTTCCTGTCTAGAAATACTGATTCACTAAGAAAAACTTTTAAAAGCTATCAATAATAATGTTTTTTTTATATATTATAAACAATATTTAAAAGTAGGTAATCATTCTATTATCAAATAAAACATTTGAAAGGAACTTGAAATTGTAAAAAAAACATTACTCTTTATCAAAAGACATATCAGACTGCGTAACACCTTGGGTACGGTCTATTTTAGTACGGTCTATCAGTCGCTAAATATTCAAACCACGCGTGATATTCTTCTGGAATTACTTCTTTCGTACACAATTTCAGTAAATTATTTTTTTTTGCTTCGGCTTCGTTGTAGTTTGTAGTTATATATAGCTGTCGAATTTACCATGGTCTTTTTTTGTCTGGTTCCTTAACGATGAGCCCGACATCAGGAGCAGCATTGGGAAGAACAGACTTCATGTTTATTTCCTGATCTTTAGCGAAGATCTTTTATAACTATGACATTGTCCGATAAATTCGGACAATGTCATAGTTATAAAAGATCTTCATCTGACCCTTTGCGTTTTATATTTAACCAGTTCGCTTTGTCTCCTTCTGTGTTTTTATTCTTGTTTTTCATGATGCTGCCTGCCAATGTTTTTAAATCGAAAAAGTCGTTGAATTTCATCTCTCTTACGTCGATCGACGAAATATAAAAACAAACTGAAGCTTTATAGGCTTCAGTTTGTTTTTATTTTTCGTCGATAGAAGACCTAGCCCGTCGGAAAATGTTAAGCCATTCCGACATAGAATAAATCTTTGAGTGTTTCTGAGCCGACTCTATGCTACTATGCATCGAATCAACCTCCATGTAAAAGTGGCCCGATTCCAAAAATGTATGCTCAATTATTGTTAAATTTACAATGGTTTGCACTGCCCATAGCAAGACAGATGCCACATAATGGTTGCGATTCTGGCCTCCGCATGTGTCGGAAAAAAAAGCCTCTTCATTGACATGTCTCGGTACATACTGAGACAAATAAAAATATATATAATATAGATCCGATTTCCGCGCTGCCTTTTTTACCGTGTGCCTCTGACCAAAGCAATAAGCTTCATTAGGCAAGGCAATTTCATAAATGGTGAGGTTGTAGACCGTCAATTTACGGCAATTTTGCAGATCAAAAGTTGCCGAAATAAAGTTCCTGTCTTTAGTCGCTCTTTCTTTATGCCGACACCAAAAATGACACGAGGTGTTCTCGCGGCGCGAGAGCAGAAACAACTAACGCATGCGTTGCGCCTGCCCGCCCCTCGGTAACTCGAGAATTTATATCAACTACCCTGGGTTAGCCGGTATTTTACTTTTAGATATTGCGCGTGGAATATGAGCAAAATTATAGAAGTAAAACCTATTACACCAATTTACTCGCAATGACTTCGTTAAATTGTGTTCAGTTAGATAATACGCGATCAATAGGAAAACCAACTAACCTCTAGTAATTGTTATTGAAATTATAAAACTGTATGTTTTCTCTAATATCTTAGTACTTAATAAAACCAACTAAACAGAATAAGATCGTTTCACTTTTTAAATGTTCCGTATTTTAGTCACAAAGTTTTATTTTGAAAACTGATAAGTCAAGGTATTTTGTTTGACTTCGATAAAAATATATATTTTCACTGATTAACAAGGAATATTAGGTTTTCATATAATTAAAAGCTTAATTTAGTTGGTTTTAAGATTCAGTATCTCCGAAACGAAGCATCGCAAGGGTTAGTCGGTTTTACCTGTAGAAAAAGGAAAAAAATTGGAATCGATTTGTATATTAAACTCAATTTGCCAAAATTTCGAGTTAGTTGGTATTTGAACTAAGCCCACGAAATAACAAATATTATTTTGGGTACTGAGTATAGGTTGATAACAAAATATCAATGTTCGATCACAAAAAACATGTAAATCGTTAATTGGACATGAGGTTTTGTAAAGTTAGACACGTTAAAATGCGAGATGTCAGCATATTACCAAAGTCGATTGCTCCAAAAATTATGTATATTTGGAGTTGTCAATTTTTTTCATATAAGTTCCTAATGCGCAAGATGTAATAAGCCAATAAAAAAAAAACATAGAAGTCGACATGTCAATGTGTTCACGCCAGCCACGGATATAACATGTCATTTTGTGCATTCAATTACGAACAAAAACCTTTTAAAATCAATATTCCTTAGCTCCCATAACATACGGCGTGATAATATGTAGCTTAAAGCCTTCCTTGGTTTACAAAAAACATTTTTGCTGAATTTAAATTCAATCTATCCAGTAGTTTTGGCGTGAAGCCCTACCATACACACAGACAAACAGACAAATATTCTAAAAAGTCACTTTTTGTCATCAGTTACGTTTTTCTAACAAAAGCCACTTATTTTTTCTCGAAAATTCTCAATGAACAGTTTTTCTTTCGTTACTGTTTTATTATATTATATGTATAATATACAAACTTAAAATTATATGTACTTACATATAGAAAAGAAGAAAAGCATAATAGGGCATCAAATAGTCGTCCACATCGCTGTCAACAGGAATAGTGCCCAGGAGGCTGCCACGTTGGATGGCAATGCTGCCAGCCTCCTGGGCACTACTAACCTAAGCCTGGTAATCCTTTTTTCCACAGCAAGGATAACGCAAGTCTATTCATATTCCTATTAATCTTACTAGTTCTTAATTATCTATTTACTTACCCTCGTAATTTAATTAGTTAAAAGCGCGTAGGAGTGTCGTAAACTACATTTTAATGAAATTGAAATTACAAGTCACGGTGACACGTAAATTAATGTTTTACAACACAAAATGACATGGCTACAAAGAAAAACTAATTTATTAAATTCTCCTTTACTGGAATAGATGGCACTAACGTTAGACTAGCTCAATAAACTTTCAGTCTACCAACTCTCTTTGAAAAAAAAAACAGCCAAGTGCGAGTTCGACTTGCGCACCGTGGGTTCCGTATAAACTTGTAGGTATTTTGTTATGAAATAAGCCGTTCAAGTATTACGTTAGTAGATTTATTACAATTATTTACCCCCCCCCCTCCCCTTCGTCAGCAAAAGTAAGCAAAGCTCTTACCCCCCATTTTTCTTACATTTTTCTTTTAATGTAAGTATTCTGTTTTATTTTTATTGATTCATGAGCAGCAGTTATAATTCTAGAAATAAGAAAATAAGCTTAGCTACTCGGTTCTAAGCGAGTACCTAAACGAATTCATTATTTGTGGGAATCCCCGAATATGCGTTTGGTTTTCAAGCATAGACAATGTGTGGGTTGCCATTTATGTGTAAAAAAAGTAAATAATTACTGCTGACTTAATCACCATCTAGACCCCCCACCTTCCAATGTCATCAAAAATAAGCAAAGCATAGAGCCCCCTGCCCCCCACAGTGCTTACGTAATACTTGAACGGTCCCATACATATTTACGGTTTTCAGTTTTTTTCCTTTACATGTGCTGTAAGATATTGCTTCTTGCCAAATTTCATGATTCTAGGTCAACGGGAAGTACAATATAAATTTTGACTCCCTTGAGAGTGTCGAAATATACGTTTTTTGCGGCATAAACGGGCGCATCTTTTTTTAACATTAACTTAGAAGTTTGATTTTTTCACAACTTCAAGAGACTGTAAACTTGAGTATATGGTTTTAATTTCAACTCGATACCTCCACGCGTTCCCGAGATAAAGGGTCTTGACAGACTGACGGACAGACGGACAACAAAGTGATCCTATAAGGGTTCCGTTTTTTACTTTTGAGATACGGAACCCTAAAAAATGTCTGAACTTACTTAACAAGAAACTAAACATGAATATTCCCTCCAAATAAACTCAATGGGTCGTCAATAATGGTGATAAAAGCGTCACTCTCGATTTAACCAATTGTTACAAATTGTAGCGGGGACTTGAGGACAAAAACACTAAGATAAAGCCACACAATCTACATTTGTAGACACAAAGCCTACCCATCGAGAGCCTTGAACTGTCTGATTGGGATAAACTTCCTACAGAATTCCTAAATACGGTGGTTGACAACAGAAGACTAGCTTTTGTCTACATGTCACCCGCGTGGAGTAAGAAAATATTATCTTATGTTTTAATGCAAGTTATGGTCTACCTACTTGTCTGCCTTTCATAGAAATACGTCAAACCGAAATGACGTGAAAGACATACAAAGTTACTTTCGCATAAATTATTTATTACTAACTGTGCCCCGCCACCTTCGTCTGCAAATTTACCAACAATTTCATTTCATTTCATTTCATCAATTTCAATTTCATTTTTTTTTTGCACGGAACCCTAATCCTTTTTAGGGTTTCGTAGTCAACTAGGAACCCTTATAGTTTCGCCATGTCTGTCCGTCCGTCCTCGCTTAATCTCTGTGACCGTTAGCACTAGAAAGCTGAAATTTGGTACGGTAGCCCCCCTATATGTAAAGTGGGAAGTTAATTTTTTTTTAATTTCAACCCTAACGTGTGATATATTGTTGGAAAGGTATTTAAAAATGAATAGGGGTTTCCTAAAATCATTTTTTGATAATGTCAATAATTTCGGAAATAATCGCTCCAAAAGTAAAAAACAATGTGTCCCCCCCCTCTAACTTTTGAACCATAAGTTTAGAAAATATGAAAAAAATCTGAAAAGTAGAACTTTATAAAGACTTTCTAGGAAAATCATTTTGAACTTGATGGAAACAACAGTTTTTGTACAAAAAAGACAAAAAGTTGTACAAAATAATTTCTGGACTAAGTTTGTAGTATATTCGTATATGCAAGCATTTTTACATAATGGATACCCACCTTTAAACTCAGTGGGAACACTTATTGTGACGGACGAGAAACTACGTAACCCTACACTGAGCGTGGCCCGACACGCTCTTGTTTTTAATAAAAGCAGGACAAACAATAACAAATAACATCAGCTATGTGCCTGTAAATTACCGTGAATATCAGTTCAGCCGTTTTGGAGATTAACCGGAACAAACAGTGACAGATCATAAACAAAAATTAAAAAATACATTATCTTTTTGTTATAAGCCGTACCGTATATGTACTTACATATACAGTCAGTAAAAAGCTGTTATTTTAAGAGACACTTCAATTTTATTTATGTTGTGAGCGCGCAATCGTGAAGACTCGAAAATGGCCCAATTGCCTTTAGTCTGCAACAAGCATGGTGACGAGCGATACGCTGCTATGAATTTAGATAAAAATTGTAAAAATGGCGTCGTGCGTGTTCAGAAAGTGTAACCAATAATCCAAGATCCCAGGGCCGCCAGACCTTACTTATTTTCTCATGAACAAAATGTGTGGCATCAAGTAGTGTTAGTATGTTCTGTGAACGTATGCATACCCGCTAATTTGTGCCAACGGCCAATTTTTAACCGACTTCCAAAAGGAGGAGGTTCTCAATTCGATTGGTATTTTTTTTTTTTTTTTTTATCTATGTACACCGATTACGCTGCCATTTATGATCTGATTTACGTGATTCTTTTTTAGTTTGATGCGGAATAGTTGCCATTTGGTCCCATAAAAATTTAACATGGTTTGGCCCAGTAGTTTTCATTTTATGAACATTTTTACTTCAGTTGTGTGGTATAATTTCATGTATGTTCATCGATTTCTCCTCGATTTGTGGAGCGATTCTCAAAATTCTTTTTTTATTTGAAAGAATATACTCCTGAAATGGTCGCATTTAAATTTGGTAAAGATCTGATGCTGGTCTTCGGAGATATAAAATGGAACTCTTCAAAACTAGATGGTAAATCGGTCGTGATTGCTGCAATTGCTTGGATGTTTATTGTTTATACAACATCATGTAGTACCATCACGCCTGTATGCTCTGAGGGGTACGCAGATGTGTACAATACACCCAAATTTCGACAGGTTAGGTATGTTAAGTTCCATTTATTGGGGATAAGCCTATTACCATGACATGTATGGTTAACAATGTAAAATAAATGCGTAGCAAATATTTGTATAGGATATTACAACTAAAAATGGAAAAATAAAAAAAACTTTTTTGCAAAAAAATAAAACCGACTTCAAAAAACACAAAAAAGTGAAAAATAACTAGCTTCAGAAGTCGGTGACAAAAAAAAACTAAATGAATCAAACAAAGGTCACCGACTTCTGAAGCTAAAGTTATTTTTCACTTTTTTGTGTTTTTTGAAGTCGGTTTTATTTTTTTGCAAAAAAGTTTTTTTTTAGATATCAGGTGCTAAAGTTGCGTAAATATTACAATTTTTCTCAAAGAGTGCTGATTTTTGTATATATGTTACAGAGAATATTGTTAAAAACTAATAACCAACACTGCCTGACACCGCCCGTTTACGGAAATTTCTGCAATACGCTTTAAAGCGCGGAAAAAATAACGTGAAATATCACGTCAGAGTCTATTTTTTTTTAATGTTTTATACTCAGAGGGTTTTTTTAATAGTCATTGTAAGCAGTCAGAACAATTGTAGAGTCGCAATTCATCATTTTTGTATGAGTTCAGTAAACCAATGCGCTCATACAGCGACATTTTAATTGTGTCTGGGGGATGTTTGGCCCAACTATGATTGGTCTGGCTCAAAATAATTACTGAAATGATTTCTTGAGTATCAAATATAAAAATTAAGTCTCGGACTATCGGTAAAATCACATATTTTTTCCGTGCTTCGAAGTGCTTGGCAGAAATTTCTGCCGACCTGAAGCATCTGGCAAGGTTAATAATATTTTTTTAACAACCTTCTTTACAACTTATTAAAAAATTAGCACTCGGCCTTTGAGATTTTTTTTTATTATTTTTACACAACTTTAGCACTTGATATCTAAAAATTGTACGTCGGCACAAGTTAGCAGGTATGCATACGTTCATAGTACACACTAACACTACTTGATGCCACACATTTTGTTCATGAGAAAATAAGTAAGGTCTGGCGGCCCTGGGATCTTGCTCTATAATACTAAAGTAAATAAAACACAAGGGATCTCATACCACATGTAACTACGCAATATACTTTGATTTATTAATATTTTTCATTTATTTTCCTAATATTCTGATAATTGATGAAAAAAAAGAAAGAGATGGGAAACCCATTTTTATCTTGAGTACGACAAGGACGCTTGCACTACAAACATAGAACAACACTATCTGTCTCTTTTTTTCTTATTGGTTTTATCGAGCTATCCCTTTTGTATCATTTGAAATGTAGAACGAATTAAAAGTGTGGTCCCGCTGCTGCGCGGAACACTTTTTTTGGCTTTGTAGCTGTATAACATATCTGTTTATTAGAATATCATTGGATGTATACAGACTGTAAGAGTCATTGACGTATTAAGTACAATCATCATTCCGAACCCCACACAGACATTAGGTATTCATCGGTAACCGTGAACACCGATGATTCACCCTACACTAGTTAGGTATGACAGTAAACCAAAATACCTACATCCGACGCACCCCGAACAGAAAGGCGCCAACCTAAATGGCAAGCTTTAATGACTTGCAAATCGTTTTACCACAGTAGTATTATGATACAGTATTCCGACTTCATAGAAACGGACGAAACGCGAGCTATACCTACGCGCCTCGATCTAAGGGTGCACTTGGGGCGCAGACAGTCACGGCTGTACCGCAGTGTCGAACGGACGGTGTGTTGTTTTTTTAACAATAACCGCGCGATTTTTTCTCTAAAAATCAGTTAATATGACAAGTAGGAAATATTGTGCTGTTTTTGGTTGTATGAATTCGTCAATAACGCATCCAGACATAAGTTTTTTTAAATTACCTGGAAACTCTGAAAGGTAAGACTATAAAATAATTTTACTTACTAGTAGGTAGGTACATAATGTGTGTCTTTTTAATGGATAAGTATTTCCTTTTATCTCACGAAAAAAAAGGTGTTTGGATTAATAAATAAAGCGAATAGAGTAACGGAAAGTTATTGAGACGAGTGAAATAGGTAGTTATATGCGGTTCTGAATGAATCATGATACGGTAGGTACCTACCTACTTACGCTTGTGTTAAAACTTCGGTGCCTATACTTTAAAATTTAACAATAAAGCATTTCGTACGATTCAGTCGAGGCGCAAATATTTTTCGGTCGCAAATTTATAAGCCCGATTTGTTTTTCGAACAAAAACATGTTTTTTTAATTAAATCTACCAATAAAAAAACAACACGCATTTTTATTGAACACTTCCTATTCAATATACAAAGTATTTAATTTATTTATATAAAAAGGATATTTACAATCACAAAACTAAATAGAAACAGAAAGTAGGCAAATGTAATTAAAATGCTGGAGACGGGCAGCCCTAACGCATGTTTACGTACCGCGCGGCTGTAGGCATTTATTTCTATCATGCGGCCGAGTTACACTACTGTATCATAATATTACCGTGGTTTTACTACAGTCGATATTGCCTATTCTAAAACCCGCGAAAACGCGCAGTCATTCATATTTGAACTATGAAGTTATGTATATTATTACAAATGTTAAATTGTTATCAAAACGTTAGGTTGACTGTACAAGGTTAAGCTTAAATCAATTTCAAAATTAATATGATATAATATCTATTCTTTATTTCCGACAGGGTATGCGATCACTCCGTGAAAAGTACTAGTACCTATTCAGTTAAGAAAGAATAAGAATAATTTATTGTAAAAGTAAATATTACAAAAGTGTACATTTAGGTGCAGCAGTGTTATTTCTTAAAGTAGGTATTGTATAGTTAGTGCATAAAAGTAAACTGTATCTACAATATATAATATAACAGTTGCAAGTAACGAAAATGTCGAATTTAAATGTTATGTAGCGACCTGCCTGATGTAAGTTTATTTAAACCTGTCAACCTGCATCATCATGCCTGCATCGGTTAAAACTGGAAGTCGACCCAAACATAGTTGAAAAGGCTAAGCAGATAATGATTTCCGACGGAGTAGGCACATAAATACTACGCTCATGTAATTTTGGGCCAGTCTGTCGCCAATCCTGGTTGCTATAGAGAAATTTTTAATACCACAACAAAGAAAGAAAAAAATAGGTATTTATTTATCTCGCACAGGACAAAAACAAAATGATGACAACAACACTATATAAAATGTGAAATACCTATTGAATTTCCTGTAATTTTCGCTATCTGTGGTGACAAAACGTCATAACATCAGAGAGATAATAATAGGTGTTGTGGAAAGCATTCGCGACGGGTAGATGCTTTCATTTCCATATTATAGTACCCTCCACAGGCTAATGGCGGTAGACTAAGTCGATAACAGCTTTGAAACGAAGTTTAGTGTGGTATAATGTATAAAAATACGTTGCAAAACCTTTTTAGATGTCAATGAAATGGAAAAACTAAAAAAATATAAAACAGTCATACACTGACCTTATTGGTGAGATTCTTCAGAAAGGTCAGGTCACTCTGTAATGTTTCGTCCGTATTTTCGGATCTATCCATCTCTATCGCGAACGTCTGCAGATAAGTACGAGTGAGAGAGACGGATAGATCTGAATATACGAACGAAACGTTAGAGAGTAGGGCACCAGGTGTGTAGTACTCGCAACCGGCCGGCGTGCGTGCATGTGCAGATGTACAGTCGTGGTCTTCTCCGCCTAATCAGTAATTTTTTTTTTCGCTTAAGTCATGCGGAGGCGCTGAGGCACGCCCCCTTAAAGTTTAGGCCTATTAGGAAAGCGTCAACTTTGGAGCGCAAAATAACAATAATTCTCGTTTGGCGTGGATCGTCAGTGCGCTCGGCCGATCGGTTTCTTTTCATTCATTATTTCTATACAAAGTCAACAGGGCGGGGCTAGAGAGCATTTCTATGTTGTAAGTGCAAGTAAAAATTAGCTTAGTGGTAATCAGGCGGGAGTTTCCTCGATAGTACATATGAACGTAGACCAGGCAAAAGGAGATCGTAACAGGTGGCGTTTTGTGGTTTCTGCCTACCCCCATGGGAAAAAGGTGTGAGTTAATGTATGTACATATTTATGTAAAACTAAAATATCTTGCTTATCCTTAAGTCGATCACAGAGCCGAGGCAAGAGACATCCTATCAACGATAATTAAAAAAATAAAATAAAAAAAAAACATTTATTTCAGGCCATTGACCCATATTAGAAAAAAAACACATAAACAACATTTTTGTAAATTTTAGTCTGCTGATTATGAATGATAAGCAATAAAAAAAAATTAAAAATATTATAATAATAAATCGAATTCAATGATAAAAATAATTAAAACATTAGAAAGAAATAAATGTCAGATCAAATCAATTAATGTCAATGGCACAAAACAATAAAAAGTCAACAACAAAAAGTACAATTAAAAGTCGAAGAGCTCATGTCGATGTCGTTGAGAGTCCATATCGAAATAAGAAGCGCTTTGATAGCGATTGCCAATAATTATGTCAACGTTTGAATTTAAACCACCAAAAAAGGAACTAAACAAACTCCTTTTCAAACAGTATTTGTATTAGTTTACTTCTTCTTCCTAACGTGTTCCGTTTATTAGTTCACTGAAACTCAACTAAATTAATCTATTCAAAATGTAAAGCTGTCAGCTCGTGCAAAATGAATGATATAAGTATTTTTTTTTTTGGTCACGTACATTCTTCACTCGTTTCCAAAGTTTCTAATAAAAGTAATTAGTTATTAATTGAAACCTAATTAGAATTAGTGCTTAGAAATATGCCGAAATAAAAATAACCTTATAAGCCACACGAATTCACAAATGATTAAAACTAGAACGCTCATTTCAGAGGAGCTCGTGATTAAGCCGTGCTTGCCAAGGCTGATCCGTGGATGGGTGACCACCCATTACAAACCTAGATTCCTCCGTGCCTCGGAAAGCACGTTAAGCGGTTGGTCACGGCTGTCATTTGTAGATCTTTGGCAGTCGTTACAAGTACTCCGTGGCCCGAAAGTCTGACAACCAGTCTTACCAAGGCGTATCGTATTAACCAGTACTAACTCGGTTGTGGAGGTCAGATAGGCAGTCGCTCCATGTAAAATACCGGTATTCAGCTGCATTCGGTTAGACTGGAAGCCGACCCCAACATAGTTGGGAAAAGGCTAGGCAGATGGTGAGAACGCTCATTCTACTTAGACAAATTGATTGTTCCAAACATGACTTCTGTCATAACTATACAGTTGCGGTGTAATCAAGAGAAAAGCAAGTTTCCAAGAAAGGCGTGACGTCACTGCGTCGTGCCAATATCACGAGCTTTGAAGAGCGGAGAATGTACCGCAGATGAGAGAGAATTCCTTCAAGAAGTTTTTATTTCTTCGTACACTACTTGGGATATAATGAGGATTGTGTGCGGAGATGTCCGACCTTTTCTTAAGTATTTCTGTCAAGAAAAAATATTATTGTGTTTTGTACTTTTTGTTGTTTGTTAATAGAAAGTAATGTAAATTTTGATAAAAAATTAAGGAATTCTTTTTGTAACGTAAAGAGAACTTTTTGATCAGTCTATAGTCTGCGCCAGATAAGTAGGAATTAAAGGTCATTGCTCTTTCCTTAATTTCTCTGCGTAGGTACCCCGACAATACATTTTGAATCGTTTTTTATTACTAGAAAAAGTTAAGGATCACGATAAAGGCCGTTTCAGGACAAGTTTATGTCTTATTTCTGTTTTCGGAATTATATATTTCAATAAATGTATGCGGGTTAATGACCTCTAATTTCTACTTATCTGGCGTAGACTATAATAATTAGAAACAGGATTGAATGGCATCAAAAAATGTTTTGTATAAAATGACAATTTTCTTGCTAACTGCAATATTTTTCGAAAATCTGTGAATGGGGATCAATATTTCGCGAAAATTTATGGACCTAAGACCATTTTCGTGTAGCTGCAACGGTTCCCTTACTGCCCGTTTACTGTATCCACCCTTTATAGTAAAGAGTATCTAGTGTCCACTTAATGTTATCTTATCTACAACCTAGCGTGAAATGTCAACGATCATGTAATTCATAATGGTGTAATTATCGTTAGTGAAGTGAAGATAAACATACCGCATCGAACTGTTAAAATAAACCCAGATGAACCAAACACTGCATCATTTTTGAAGTCGGTGAAAAGTTCGGTCCATTTTTACCTACTTCAAAACAAGAGGAGTGTGACGACGCAGACCTGCCGAAGGTCTCTTGACGGCACTCTGTGTTCGGGAACGACTTACGTATAAATTTTGGGCTAGAAGTTCCCGCCGAATAAAATGAAGAAGGGGTGGTTCTGAGCTGGCAAACCAAGCAAGTACGTGCGCTTACCTTGATGTTCACGCCAACGAATCCTCTGACGTCCCGAAGCTTCAGGAGCACGCGGTTGCCGCCGGCCGGCGAATGCACCACACCGTATTTCAATGAGAGTACGGCGTGAATCGATAGTCCCACACACTCCCGCGGGAATATCGCACCTTACACAATCCAGGCACAATAGAATTCGGTTGATCTTCAGTCTTTTTAAAAGGGGTTTTGGTTAAAAAGTTTTTACACCATCGAGCGGCGTGGGCGCGCGTTCCGTTCATTCTCTAAATGAGTTGGCGGTCCCAGGACACTGGTAAGCGCATGCGCTAAACGGCGCCCTGATTGGTTGTTCGCTCGACACCACCGAGAACACGTAGTCGGCGGGAAAATTTGAATTTAGGAAGCGCGAACAAAACGCATTATGAAACTTGACGAATAGTGAACATACCGCCCACCAAAATACAGCTGGTATTTTCCGGATAAGTTAAATAGATAAAGATGAGAATACACTACGAATAATTGATAAGTAATAGGCTAAAATTACATGTTAAGCACTTAAAACTAATAGACTAAGTTAAAGGTTGCAAGTTAGTCAGTAGCAGGTTCGATGGGAAGAGGACACAACTTTACGAGCGGGCGCTTGATAAAAGTGTTTTGCGTTTTGATCGTAGCTACGCGGACGATGCCGTCCTGGCCTGGATGTAACTCGGTTACCCTTCCCAGAGACCACTGCAAAGGAGCCCGATTATCATCTTTGATGAGGACGATAGAATTCATCGATAACGGTTTTGAAGTTTTCGTCCATTTTGCGCGCAGCGTTAACGAGTGCAAATACTCGTTCTTCCAGCGAAGCCAAAAGTTTTGAAGAAACGATTGGATAAGTTGCCATCGGTTAAGGCGGTATAGTTTTGTATTACCAAAATCCGCGTCTGGGACTGCCGTTAACGGTTCCAAAGTCAAAAAATGACCCGGGGTTAAAACGTTTAAATCGTTAGGATCCGCGCTCAACGGACATAAAGGTCTCGAATTCAACACGGCTTCGATTTGAACAAACAGCGTGCTAAGTTCTTCGAACGTTAACACCTGATTGCCTACGATGCGATAAAGATGCGATTTTGCGGCTTTTATTTGGATCTCCCACACGCCACCAAAGTGAGGTGCGGAGGGAGGATTGAAATCGAATTTTATATTGAGAGCTTGTGACGCTGGCTCGAGTGAAGATAGATAATTGCGAGCGCCAATGAAGTTTGTGCCACAATCCGCGTGAATCACGCTACACCGACCGCGACGACCGACGAATCTGCGTAACGTAGCCACAAAGGCTTCAGTAGAAAGAGACGACACAACCTCAAGATGGACTGCCTTTGTTGACAAACAAACGAATAGACAAAGATATGCTTTGTCCATCTTGGCTCCGCGGTAATTCCCGACCTTGATGCGAAACGGTCCGCCGAAGTCAACACCGACCACCGAAAACGGCTTGACTTGGGTCACACGGTACGATGGGAGATCCGCCATGTACGGTTGTAACGGTGTAGGATTTGTCTTGTAACAACGAATGCACTGGGACAAACATCGACGAATGGCGCGTTTCGCGGATAAAACCCAAAAGCGTTGCAAGACTAGGTAATGGGTCGTATTATGTCCAGTGTGGCAATGACGACGATGAACGGACTCGATGAGCTTAAACGTGAAAGGATGATTACAGGGCAGCAACGCAGGATGCTTTTGATCGTATTCGATACCAGCGCGAGAGATGCGACCGCCCACCCTGAGGATGCCCTCCTTGTCAAGAAACGGATTGAGTTTGCGCAGCGATTTACATAACGGGTGATTAGAGTTAAGTTGGTGAATCTCATCGGCAAACGATGTTGATTGGACGTATTTAACGATGGACAGCAACGATTTATAGTTCTCGGCTTCCGTGGTAGATTCACTTAAGTTACGGTTACTCGGGCTCAGAAGGAACCGTCGCAAGTACGATATTATACGAATAATTTTATCAAGTGACGAATAACGTGTTAGAAGAAAGTCGAGGGTGTGATTATCACCTGATGCGGGTTCAGTGACTAGCACGACAGACATACGTTCCTCGGTACGCACTACAGCCTCTTCTGTGTCGTTAAGAATAGGAAATTTCGAATTTTCTGGCCAATGGGTGGAAGTTTGTGATAGCCAGGACGGACCTGACCACCACAACGTATTATGAAGCAGATCATGTGGCAGCTGTCCCCGTGAACATACGTCAGCTGGGTTGTCGGCGGAGGCGACATGATGCCACGATTCCGTAAGGACAACATCTTGAATAGCGCTAACCCGATTGGCAACAAACGTGGTCCATCGAGAGGCATGCGAACGAAGCCAGGATAAGACGACTGTCGAGTCAGACCACAAGTGAATCGAACGAAACGAAAGTTTACCATCGTAAGTGTCAAGAACGAATTTAACAAGATCCGCGAGAACCACAGCCGCACACAACTCCAAACGTGGCAGCGACAGCTTCTTAATAGGAGCAACACGAGCTTTAGCACATAACGGTAGCACCTGTATGGCGCCGTCAGCGAATAGAATACGCATATAAAGAATTGCCCCATATGCTAGCTCGGAGCTATCACAGAACCCGTGGAGTTCATACGCCTGCACGCTTCGAGAAGCAAGACAGCGCGGCACTCTCAAGTCTTGTATGATCGATAACTGATCACAAAAGGCCCTCCAAACAGAAGCTATGTTCTCGGGAGGAGTTTCATCCCAAGAAACACCGAGTAGCCAAAGCTTCTGTAGTAAAATTTTTGCTTTGATGCTTAGAGGGGAGAGAAATCCCAACGGGTCAAAAACCCTTGCGATCTCGCTTAAGATATGTCGCTTGGTACACGGCCGACCAGAGGGCTTGACATCAAACAAAAACGCATCAGATGCTGGGTCCCATTTGAGCCCAAGCACCTTGATTGTGGAGGGTAGGTCGTCAGAAAACGATTTAGGATCCAGCAGACACTCTTCTGGAGGGAGATCCGACAACAACCGCGGGTCGTTACTGGCCCATTTTCTAAGTTGAAAATGACCACGTTTAAACAGATTTATTACCTGTGATTTGGCCTCTAGAGCTAACTCTATGGTCGCAAATCCAGTGGCGACGTCATCCACGTAAGTATTCGATTTGAGAATCTGTTGAGCTAGAGGAAAGTTAGCTCCTTCATCTTCAGCCAACTGCTGGAGAGTCCTGCAAGCCAAATATGGCGCGGATGAGACACCATAGGTTACAGTATTCAGCTTAAATTCCTGTAAACCCTGTCCAGGTCCGGTTCTCCATAAGATTCGTTGATAATCGCGTTGATCATCAACGATAAGGATTTGTCTATACATCTGACGAATGTCAGCCATAAAGACAAACGCGGGTACACGAAAGTGGAGAAGCACGGCAGCGACATTGGTTTGTAGTTTAGGTCCTGTTAGCAACGTGTCGTTTAAAGATTTTCCTTGAGCGTCTTTGGCAGACGCGTCAAAGACTACTCGTAATTTAGTTGTGGCGCTATCCGGTTTTAAAATACAATGGTGCGGGATATAATATTTACCCTTGTTTAGGTCTGTCGAATCGACCAAGGACATGTGACCAGACTGCATATAGTCATCCATGAACTCTAAGTACTGTCGGTGTAGGTCGGGATCGCGTGAAAGGCGGCGCTCCAGCGCGTGAAACCGGCGAAGTGCGATATCCCGAGAGCTCTCGAATATAGGTTCACAACTATCCTTGAAAGGAAGTCGGACGACATACCTACCTGAAGAGTCACGGCCGTGCTCAGAAGCATAAATCTGCTCGCATGCTATTTCATCAGGTGTAAGAGACGGAGCCCTGGGCATGCTGTCAATCTCCCAGAACCGCTGAACGAGAGTGCACAGCTCATTATCAGGTTTCGAAGAAAACTGAAGAAGTGACGAGGTCACAAGAGAGGTTCGACCTAATAACAACCAGCCGAAAACGGAACGGAAAGCAACAGGCTGATTAACAGCACCCTTGACGCGTTGATTTAAAAGCGTATCAGCGAATACATCTGCGCCCAACAGAATGTCGATAGGTCCTGGAACATCGAAGCCAGGATCTGCTAAAGGTAGCGAATGAATGTGTGACCAGCCCACGGTATTGAGTTTAGCTATTGGCTGATCACCGCATATGTGAGAAATAACATGAAGATCCACGTTAAACAAACGTTGATTTTTAGATGCAATCGAACAATTTACTAAGCCGATAATGCTAGCAGCAATGCCACCTAAACCGTTGATATTAGTTTCGCATGAAGTTGGCTTAAGATGTAAACACTGTGCAGCGTTCTTAGTAATAAAATTGTTCTGACTGCCCGTATCGAACAGTGCACGGAAGGAGTGAAACTGTCCGTTCGAATCTTGAACTTGAATTATTGCTGTGGCAAGCAGCACGGTAGAATTTAAAGAAGATTTAGAAGGGAAAGTTTGATGAGAATCCCTAGTGACCAGGGTCACTGCTTGTGACTCAGCATCACCAGAGGGACGGTCAACTCGATCAGTATGAAGCAGCGTATGATGCTTATGTTTACACTTCATACAACGAAAAACAGATTGACAATCCTTAATTTGATGTGAAGATCTAAGGCAGTTAAAACACCACTTCTTCTCAACAGCCACCGACATACGTTCTTCTGTTGTTTTCCCTAAAAATGATGTACATTTAGTAATCGAATGATCGCTTGAGCAAAATGCACATTTAGACGGTTTATTATTTTGAGAGTTATCTTGACTATTGGATTCGGCCTTTTTATTGGAAGTTGAAGGATTTTCAGCATTGTTAGAATTTACAGAACTATCAGCTAAAAGTGAATGCGAGGTATTAGGACGCTTAGCAGCTTTATTTGCTGAGGCTGCGGGTCCAGCCTTGGTCTGGTGAGTGACCTTACTTGCGTTAACAAAGTGACTATCACGCATAAGTGCCTCACACTTCGAATGGAGAAATTGTTTTAGTTCACTTAAAGTATGGAATTCCTTATGGCCACACTTTTCTTCAAATTCACAGCGAATTTTAGAATCCAGCTTAGAGAAGATGTGATAAACTATAGTAAAATCCCAATGTTGAACTGGAAGGTTAAGCTTTTTCAAAATACATAAATTCTCATCAAGTGAATCTAACGTTGCCCGAAAGTCGGTAGCATTCTCGAGTTTGAAGTTAACATCTAACACGTCTTGCCAACACGTGTATGCTAGATCACGCTTATCTTGATACCGCGCAACCAACGCCGCATATGCGTCCAAGTAGTGATCACCCGTTAGGGGAAATTTTCGAATAAGTGATACCATATCACCACTCAATGATGAAATAAGGTAATGGAATTTCTCAACATCTTGAAGAGACGGATTCGTATGAATGAGCGCATTGAATGTATCAATAAATTCTGACCACTGCTTAATGTTACCCGAAAAGGTAGGTAATTGAATTTTAGGAAGTCGAATACGTGACAATGACGATGAAGAAGCGTTAGATTGATAAGGGATTTCAGACGAGTTCAAATTAACTTTTGTGAACTGACGACAAATTGACCTAACTTGAAGACAGGTATCATCAAAGTGAGCCTGAATCTCATCCTCATCATCTCCATCCTGATCAGATGACTCCAAAATACCAATTATAGCAAGGTGCGCCTGCTCAAAGTCTGAAGTCCATTTATCGAGTTGATCGCAGTACGAAAGGAAAAGATCGGTTTGACTATCATCACTGCGTGCTAAGTGACCTACCTGGAGCGCCTTCAATAAACGATTCAAAGCTATGGTACGTTTTCGACGTAATACAGGTAAGTGTTGGCCAGTATAGTGTTCTACTTCAATGTGTTTTGATTTAGATCTACTTAGTTTACGAGTTGTACGCTTTGGAACAAAAGACATTGTGTCGTGTATTTAAAACAGTTAAAAAGAAAACACCTCTAGAACAATTCGCGTAAGTTATATGCAATGTTAACGTATCTTAATTATAGCTAATAAAGAAATCACTGATAAGATAATAGTTTAGTTCGTAGCGGTAAGGTACACGCCTACGCCGTAGCACGGTAGCTCGTAGCACTACTATGAGGCCTACAAAATCAACAAAAAGGAATGTATGACGCAATGATTGATCACGATGCTAGTGAGTGGGGAACCTGTTTACGTGAGACACCTAGTCGGAGAAATGATTGGCCGTTTACATTTGTACTGAGTTAGGTTGAATAGAAATTACTACAGCCGATTAGGTTATTAGATAAACACCGATAGATTGATAAAATTGCTTATCCAATGATCTGGAGTAACTTTTAATTCACGGAATACAGAATGTAAACGAATTAAGATGAATGACAACAGCTGATCACGAATACCAATGATTAGGGAACCTGTTACGGCGATTTAGCTTGCATGTAGTACTACAGCCGATTAGTAAATTAGATAAACACGGATAAATTGATAGAATTGCTTAGCTAATTATCTGAAGCAACTTTGAATTCACCGATTATGTGATGTACACAGGTTAAACGAATGACAGTTGTCAAATCTGAATGAACAGAACGATGAGTGAATAAGTCGCGGTGACGCTCAAACGAGGTACGAATGAACCTAGAAGGATCCTATCTATGGTTGACTGATAACCGAAATACGGTTGTGACGTATAAAATGATCGAATGAGTTGAATGGAATAGATCTTACTGGAATTCACCTAAACTTCAACGCAGCGAAATACAAAATGGACGGTCTTCCCCTTTTATAATGTATAATCAAACTACCTGAACTTATGAAAAAGTTACAAGTCATGTATTTTACAGAATTTATCTTGAAATGTATGCTATTTGCGTTAGATGTTATGGGAAATACTGTTAGATAAAGATAATAAAAACTGTTAGGTATGAGGAATCGAGACAGGTATTGAAATACGATTTTCTTATGTACGAAAAATACCAGCGTTATTATGTAGGTACGATAAAAAATGCAACCTCGAAGGAAATCTAAAGGTCCCTGGTTTCGGCACCAAAAAGATGTGACGACGCAGACCTGCCGAAGGTCTCTTGACGGCACTCTGTGTTCGGGAACGACTTACGTATAAATTTTGGGCTAGAAGTTCCCGCCGAATAAAATGAAGAAGGGGTGGTTCTGAGCTGGCAAACCAAGCAAGTACGTGCGCTTACCTTGATGTTCACGCCAACGAATCCTCTGACGTCCCGAAGCTTCAGGAGCACGCGGTTGCCGCCGGCCGGCGAATGCACCACACCGTATTTCAATGAGAGTACGGCGTGAATCGATAGTCCCACACACTCCCGCGGGAATATCGCACCTTACACAATCCAGGCACAATAGAATTCGGTTGATCTTCAGTCTTTTTAAAAGGGGTTTTGGTTAAAAAGTTTTTACACCATCGAGCGGCGTGGGCGCGCGTTCCGTTCATTCTCTAAATGAGTTGGCGGTCCCAGGACACTGGTAAGCGCATGCGCTAAACGGCGCCCTGATTGGTTGTTCGCTCGACACCACCGAGAACACGTAGTCGGCGGGAAAATTTGAATTTAGGAAGCGCGAACAAAACGCATTATGAAACTTGACGAATAGTGAACAAGGAGTTTTGTATTATGTACAGAAAACTCCACAAAGAGATTTATTAAACAATTTGCGGAAATCAACACTTCTTAATATTGTTTTAACTGTACTTACTAACAAACTTATGGAGCAATGTGTCTGATTGAAAATAAATGAATTGAATTGAGACCATAAATCGTTCAATATCTCCTTCCGAAATCTTTGTTCGCTACGAGATTATCATTTGCTACGAGTGCTACGGCGGTGCTACGAAAGCGCTACGAAAGACGTTTGTCGGTACGAAAGAAAGTATGATTTTATTGAACGTAAAACGCGCTATTTCCGACTCAGTTTCACCTGATTTCCGAAGTTTCGAGGTTATTTGCCACGCTTATAAATATCGAATCAGGCGACGCGTTTGTCGGGAAGCGGTTATATCAAAACCGCTAAACCACTGTTATTTACTGGTTTATGGTTGTTTCAAGGTTAGCTTTCTTTATTCCATAACATACCTAACTTAATATAGATAACAGCTGTATTCCCCGATGATGAGGCGGAATGTATAGTACAGATACATCAATTTCACCAGTAATATTTAAGTCATAAACGTTGAAATTCTAACAACACGTAAATCGTTTTTGGCCCTTTTGACATTTTAATTTTTGTAGTCGTTTGCTAGAAAATCGGAAAACGCGTTGTTTCAGCTAATCACAAAAACAAACAACGTCTCTATCTAAACTTATACTGTCACTTACGGGATATTTTCCGGGATTGTTCATTGTGACAATATAAGTTTAGTTTTAAACCGTGAAAGCTTAAAACAGTGGCTCTATCTAATTTGAAGTGAACACAGATTATAAAATAACAACTTAACTAAGCATAACAAAACAGTTTTTTTATCAATCTCCTGTAAAGTTGCTATTTTTGACATACGTGGTGTTAGTTATAACTTCAACGACGTTTTGTCATAAACCGACCACAAATCCAATCTCCAAGTTGCTAATAAGAAGTTTCTCGTTTCGTTCTTTGTTATTCTTTTATTACGGACAAATTACGATCCTCTTATATACTTGTCTTCCGAGTCACATACGCCGTACGCGCCTACGTAAATATTTCTTTGTATAGAAAATATTTAGGCAGAATCTTATTTATTTCCAACAGACGCGTGAAATATGTGGGAAATTCGTTTACATTAGGGGTTGCTAAGAAGCGGGTAATATAGCATAATAGAATTGTTTTGGGACGCAATTCTTCACGCCAAACGGATTTATCAAGTCCCTAGCGAATGAAGAGATCCGATTGTCTTTTGTTTTTAAGAATCATATCGTAGAATTTCGTACGTAATATAAGTACAAATACATGACGGGACTAAACATGGTAGTGGTGAATGGTTTTCTCAAGTTTTTTTTTTTCTTGAAATAATAAAAAAAAAAAAAAAAAAAAAAAAAATTCAGGTAGAACCCATAAAATGTGTTAGTATTCCTTAACCTATGTTAGTATAATAGACTAAAACACACACTAACTAATAATACTTAATTACGCCAGCTCACGGAGACACCTGGCAACAGTACATGCACTGCGCACAGGTGCCTCATCAGGTGGCCCTCAGTCTTACTAGCAACAACACTCAGAAGACTGTTGTCGCTGCCCCGCATCCGACGCAGTAGTGAAGCGGATCTTTTACGAATGATCGCAAAGAAGTCGTATGTACGCGCTACTGCGAACATCCCTGACGCACTACAGAAACGAGGCAGCGACAGCAGTATCCGAAAAGCATTGTTGTATTGCACCCGCAGGGCATTAAACGTTTTCTGCGTGTATCTGGTCCACAGACTGCAAGTTTATAAGGTCTGGCAATAAGCTCTAAACAGAGTAATCTTGATATTGCTGTCGCACTTAGCAAATCTGCGGGCCAGCATGCATCTTACGGTCAATGCTCTCCGCTCCCTCTCAATATTACAGTTATCAGTGCCATCCTCTGTAATTTATTATATCACGCCTGTGATCCAAAACAAATTTAGGCAGAGGTGTACCCATTAATACAGCGACATTTCGACAGTTATGTTTGTACCATGTAGTAGAAGGCGAGCCTATTGCTATCAACCGGGCACAAATCCAGACTCCGTGGCTACTGAGAAATTTCTGATGGCAAAACCCAAAACACTTTGCCCGACTTGGGAATAGAACCAGGTTCGATTTCGATAATGTGACGTGATATCGGCTTCACCACCCGACCGCACGGACGGTGTCTTGTGATAACCGCGTCTGATTTATTTTGTCACTTTGACCAATACCTATTATTTCTTATTTCTTTTGAACGTGATCAAATAAAAGTCATCTGCGGTCATAAGTTCATAGCGTCCAACTAAATAGCATTTATTGGTTTCCAGCTATGAATAGAATATCAATGTATGAACTGGATTTAATATCAAATTTATATTTATTTAAATTTATTATTCGGTCAATATAAAGATGGAGCTTTTTCAGAACTTTAAGGACACAACAGACACTTTGACATTTGAATTAGGACTAACAAATGTTTGTTATTACGTTCACTAAATACAAAGAACTATAGATAATATTTAAAACTTTTTGAATGGTCGGTTTCCTTCATTTTTCTTGGATTGGTATGATAAATAGTTCCAGTTGGGTAAGTTCCAAAAGAATCTAGATTTTTCTAAGTAAATATCTCCTCTTGACATTGACTGGAGATAGTAGGTATGTATTTTCAGAGATCCCCAAGAATCTCATTTTCCTTGATTTCTATACGTATATTCAACACAACTTGCATTCACAATTAATTTAAGATTGCTCAAAATATTTATCACTTACTTTAAACCACTACTTACGTTAAACGTCCTACGCGTGTTATTTCATTAATGAAACTGTAAAAACTTTACACAACATAATAAACAAAGTGTAGTTAAATATTACGTTACTGTTATGAGTGTCACATCAGTGTGCACAACTAAACTTTAAAATAGTTCCAGTCTAAATTAATCCAAGCTCTCGACTGTGCTAGACTTAATATTTCTCTATAGTTAGCGCAGTTCCATCATGTCGTTCGCTTTTCTTGTAGCCTGCTGTTTTAAAACAGGAGCTATTTGTAGAGCCATGATATTGTTTTCAAAAAGAATTATGAATTTTCATCAAAATTCGTTGGATTGTGAGCGAAAATGTTTGATGCAATAGGGAAATATGCATAATTTTTTTTTATCACTCAAAACAAAGCGTATTAACGTCAGAAATAGCAAAGTGAATTTATTTTTTTAATATCTATAAAAAATACTAAGTTATAAGCATTTAGAACTGCTGATTAGACAGAGAGATCCGATACAGTGAATGACGTCATTCGCTGCATCGACGTACAAAATTAATACTAAATTCCGTTTATCTAGAAAGAGATAGAAATAAAACTTTAAATCGATGTAACTTTTGTGTTGTTTGGCCGATTTATGTCTTGTTTTCTCTTTTTGTAATTATTTTTATAGTACTTTAACATTCCGTATCGAAATAAAAAAAAGAAAATGTATGCATATTCCCTATTGGGGTGCAGATGTACAAGGTGTAAACAGACCTTTTACAAAGTCGTTAGCCAAGCGTTCTGTATACCAAACTACTCTTTGCAACAATAATTGCTGGAGAACGACGTTTTTTTTTGAAAGATCACGTTTTACGATAAAAATTCAATGTAACTCATTCAAAACACTGTGCTAATGGATGCTTGGATTAGTACGGGGTCGTGGAGGTATTTTAAATAAAGGTCATCATCATCATCTGCCTAGCCTTTTCCCAACTATGTTGGGGTCAACTTCCAGTTTTACTGGATGCAGCTAATACCAGTATTTTACATGGAGCGACTGCCTGATCTGACCTCCACAACCCAGTTAGTACCGGGTAATACGATACCCCTTGATAAGACTGCTTGTCAGACTTTTCCGACTACCTAACGACTGTCAAAGATTTACAAATGACAGCCGGGACCAACAGCTTGACGTACTTTCCGAGGCACGGAGGAAACTCGGTATGTAATGGGTGGTCACCCATTCACAGACCAACCTAGGCAATCACGGCTTAACCTGACGATCGACCCGAGTGGCTGTTATTATTTAGCCACGAGCTCCTAAAAAACCAAACCTAACCTAGCTCCTAGCTCTTTAAAATAAAGGTATATAACATTAAAAAGTTCCATTAAAAAAAAACTTTTGAAAATGTGGAACATTTTTTTTATTTTATTTTTTTCATTTTCGGGTGTCGATGGCAATCTAAATTGAGTCGGCCCAGAACTGAGCCACTAGTTTGGCGCTTTCGGTAGCGTCCATCAGTTCCTGTAGTGAACAAACAACAGGACACGCAGGATACTATAATAAGTGCCCCATCATTTGTGGGACAGCACCACATTTACACTCATTTGGAACATTGACCCCCCATATCTCCGTAACTAAAAGCTTCTCAGGGTAGGCAGTATCGACATAGATAGCGACAAATTCGCTAACTTTCGATCGCTGATTACTAACGAATAAATTCGGTTGCAATAATGATGCTTGCGGGTAAAGCAATTCTCTATATCCAAGATGCGTTTCTCGCAAGCATCATTATTGCAACCGAATTTATTCGTTAGTAATTAGCGATTTTGTCGTTATCTCTGTCGAGACTCCGGCCTAGGTATAGTCTAGAACAAAAAAAAATATCGCAATGATGGAGAGAACAACTGCCTTTTGACTTCGATAAGGGTACTTTTACGCTCATTATTTTAGTTGCCAAAAGCATCTGTGTAAGGGATTTTAGTAACGAGGAACATTTAAATTTAGATTTCCTATAGCCAAGTGAGGTGACTATGCCCATTTTTCGCAAATAAAGTTGGGACTAGCCTTTACTGCCAAAGCTTTAATTTTGTTAGCTAGCCCTAATCTCAAAGAATAAAAACCTCAGACGCTTGAAGGTTTTCAAGTTTATTCTTGAGATTGGCAATCCCTTTGGTGTCTATAAGCCGCTTTCTATCAGAAGCGACGTCAGCTTGTTTGGGAACCAATATAATGTTATCTGGCTTTGTTTGCTCGGGACTCGTATGATGGATTGCAAAAGCTACGTTCTTTAACAAACAAAAACAAAAGTCATGTTTACTCTTATAAAAGTGTTTTTAGTTTAGTTGTCATAATTTGTAAATGTGCAGTGATTTTATTTGTAAGAAAATCAATGTCAAAATCAAGTAGTTTTAGATTTTACTAATTACGTATAACTTGGCCACAGAGCCTCATATTTTGACTAAGGTGTAGAGTTTGTGAAGTGAGACCTTGTAGAGTTATCTACAAGGTCTAACTTCACAAACTCCAGGCGTGTAGAGTTAGAAGCTTGGCTCTACATGAGATAAGGGGGTCTAAAAAGGCCGCTTTAGCAGAATCGTAATATGAATCACGTTAAAAATTTAAAATTCTTAAAATGGACTTTATGAATATACATCTTAATGTCCATTTTAAGATTTTTTTTTTTTTTTAACGTGATTCATATTAAGATTCTGCGTGGATTCTGCTAAAGCGGCCATTTGAGACCCGCTGATAACTTTTTGACAGTGCAAGTCATATGGCAACATTTTACATGAAAATGTTTTTGGTGGGATTATTCTTTATACAGTCCATTCCTCGCTTCTTTTGTCTTCCTCTACTCTCAGCCCATTCACATTCATACTCAAAACTTTCCTCACGACGTTCTCCTCATTCCCCCGCATTACATGCCACTACAACGTGCGTGTGTGATGGATCAAAAACTCCTAATTTACCAAACCCATAGGTACCTACTCATAATATAAATGAATTGAAAGTAGTATGTCTGTCTGTCAGTTAATTTTATCACGTTTCAATGGTTGAAAGGATTTGAATATGAATAGATTATAACCTTGACCGGGCTAGTAAAACGTATATAATTACTAACTTTTGATCGCGGCTCTGCGGTGCAATTTGACAATCAATTCGGGTTGTACTCCGCTTGTAATAATATAATTCAGTCATGATTATTTCTATTATCATAAGAACGTTAGTGTTGCTTTCCTCGGGATCATAACTCGGGATGAAAGGTACCCTATGTCCGATTTTACACCTGACAACGTTTATTTATTTATTTATTTATTTATTTATTTATGTACATACAAAATACTTAACAGGACATTACATTAAGATAGAAGAGCACAAAGGTACTGCTTAAAAAAAAACAATGCAACATTTCAAAATTGTTTGCTTTATTCAAAATTTCAGGTCGATTAAACTTATATTGTCACTTACGGGATATCTTCCGTGATTAGAAATTGTTTTGAGCTCCCGATATTTCGACGCTGTTGCAAGCGCCATGATCGCGGGTTGACATTTTCTAATCACGGAAGATATCCCGTAAGTGACAATATAAGTTTAGTTTTAAACCGTGAAAGCTTAAAACAGTGTTTTCAGGTCGATTGGTTCAGTGTTTTAGGCGTGAAAACGTAACAAACAAACTTACTTTATCATTTATAACATTTGTAAGGATAAAGAAATTTTGCGCGGGACCCACATAGTTTTGTTTGTCGAACTAGGCCTTGAACTCAACCAGCCGCCCAAAGTAGTGGATCAATATAACGTAATGTTCGTTGTCTATGAAATTTGTGGCCAAGCAGTCGCAAATAAGATAGAAAAATTGTGTTATTAGCGAAGTTGTAACATCGCGTGACTGTTTGTAAAAAGTTTTACGGTAAAACGGTTTTATTACGATAGTTGCAGAGGTTTTAAGTGGTTTCCTGGCGATATTGAATAGTTACTAATACAATAGTCATAGGGACCTGGTCGAAGTGGTATTATCAACAGAATGGTTAGTTATATGCCGAAAAGACTGATCCTGATGGAAAAGGCCAAAACTCTAGGTACCCCAAAAGGGCCCTCAAAAGTTCTAAAGGCCTAAGAGAATCGAACTCAGAACTTCATGATCAGCAGTAGCAGATCACTTAATCAACTTGGAAGTTTAATTTTATTGGCAACCTTAGGCCCAGCACACACCGCTGGAGGCGCAACGGAGCGCATTTGAAGACAACAATTAATTATAAACCTTAACTACCTTGATATACGATCAACAAAAGAATAAATTCGCACGCGGTACACGAAGCGCCCTCAAGCTACTACAAGAGGATGCGCGCGACCGTGTATCAAGGTAGTTAAGGTTTATATTAAATTGTTGCCTTCAAATGCGCTCCGCTGCGCCTCCATCGGTGTGTGCTGGGCCTTAAGCTTTCAGTTGATAAAACAAATTGCCACACATAGGAACATTGTGATATGGACGGACAAAACGAACGCCTTTTCGTTTACCAGTAATATCTACATTATTTGTACGACCTCTTTTACTAGTGGGTCCTGATTGGTCGGCGAAACATGTCTTCGTCTTCCATTCTACTATTAGTCGTAATTTCACAGTCACCTCTTTTCTTGTCATATAATCCTTCACACAGTCCATCGATCAATTCTTGTACTCTTAAAGCCACACATCACATTAGATTAGCTACATTCATAGGCTCCGGCGCATCTCGTAACTTTCCCATTTTGACAACTAAACAAAATAGTATCACAAAAGTCCCATTTCGTAACTATATTTTGATCTTCATACATTAAATCCCATTTCGTAACTATTTTGATCTATATAATTATATATATATATATATATTTACTATTTTGTAAAATAGTTACGAGTTGGCACACTTTTTCACTTGTTTCGCACGTCTTTTGTTTAGTTATCGAAATGGGAAAGTTACGAGATGGGCCGGAGCCCTCGAAACTTTTGTCACGAAATTTGTACGACCTCTTTTACCAGTGGACCTCCATTGTAATTCAGGGCCAATGAAATCCCCAAATTATATCACTAGTATTGCAATGAATATCAACTGCCATCGGACGAGAACTAACTCTCTTATAAAGTTCCTTTTTCTAACCTTGACTTATTTGGCACCCGCTCAATGTTGCCGATGGTGATAACTCACCCATATCTTTATATTCTTTGTGCAGTCGGTATTAGTTCCTCGTATATTATACTCAGAATGACAATTTCTTACCTGGTTTAGCTTTACTTATAGGATGTTAAAAGCTTCTTAACGAAGCTGAAAGGCACTTGTTCTCCTCATCATTGCGATCATTTTTTTGTTCTGCACCATACCTGGGAACCTTCTAGTTACGGAGATATTAGGGGTAAAAGTCCCAACTTTTTAAAATACAAGTTTTAATGTAAGATTTTTACTTTTAACACCTCCAAGACCCCCGTACTATTCAATACATCCATCAGCACATTGTTTTGAGTGCGTTACATTGAGTTCTACCACAAAACATGATTGCTTGGTTGACGGCTTCGTGATGAGTCTGTTTACACCCTGTATAATGGCGGTAAAGTAAGGTAATGATTTCAAAACAACATAATTATTTCAGTTTTATGCATGTGCCTTCTGCTGATTGCTTAATGAATCCTCCTGACATCATCATGCTGATCATACCTCCTGTCTTGGATTGGGAGTAGGCCTGTAATACGTGGGCCAAGTGTCAAACGGGATATCTTATGTCTTCGAATTTCTAAGACAAACCGGTTTCCTCATGATGTTCTCTTTAACAACATTACGGTTTCTTTATAACGAACTAGCCGACGTCACGCGGTTTCACCCGCGTAGTTCCCGTTCCCGTGGGAGTACGGGGATAAAATATAGCTTATGTTACTTGCTGATAATGTAGCTATCCATTACTGGAATAATTTTTAAAATCGGTCGTTTAGTTTTAGAGTTAAATCGTAACAACATGCAAACAAAAAATCAAATCTTTACTCTTCATAATATTAGTATAGATTGTATTTAAAGAAAAACATCCCGAATCTTTTTCAAAATTTCGAATCATTATTAAGTATTAAATTTCCTATTTCAAAGCAATCTCAAAACAGGCCAGATAATACGACAACACCAGTATCAGCACTGGACAGTAGAACTAAATCCGGGATACAGATAATTCACAGCGATATGGTCGGTGCTCAGTGTTGCGGTTTGTGTAGTATACTTATAGATGTATCTACCAACATTATATCATTGCTGTACAGCTATTTACATAGACCACATTTGGTTTAAAGATTTACGTGATTCGGTTGGTAGCCGTACAACATTATTTGTTTAGTTCTAAGCCAGATTGGAACCTAGCTATGAATAATCTTCTTCTTGCGTAATCATTAGGACTTGCCCTTGAATTGGGTTATAGAGGAAAGAGCAGCATTGTTTAGTACTATATGCTGTGATTAATAAAATCTTAATTTAATCCAAAGGTTCGATGGCAAAAACCCATGTCTTTTTTGGTTTATCAGAAGAAAGTAAATGGATTGATATTATTGACTAGCTGACGTCCCGCGGTTTCACCCGCGTAGTTCCCGTTCCTGTGGGAGTACGGGAATAAAATATAGCCTATAGCACTCACGAATAACGTAGCTTTCTACCAGTGAAACAATTTTTAAAATTGGTTCATTATTTCCGGAGATTACCCCCTACATACAAACTTACAGACATACAAACTTACAAACTTACAAACAAATGTTACCTCTTTATAATATTAGTATAGACTACATGCTGTGATTAATAAAATCTTAATTTAATCCAAAGGTTCGATGGCCAAAACCCATGTCTTTTTTGGTTTATCAGAAGAAAGTAAATGGATTGATATTATTGTCTTATTATTGATTGTCAGTCTCACCGTGTACTATTTTTAATCTGTTTTGTTAGCTGTTAGTCTTCCATTATCAACATCATCTTCCCGCCTAAGGGCAGGAATGTCCTATGTTACTTGGGGTCGGCGCAACACGTTTTTTCCCCCTGTCAACCGTCACACAATCATTTACACCTTTTTAGGGTTCCGTAGTTAACTAGGAACCCTTATAGTTTCGCCATGTCTGTCCGTCCATCCGTCCTCGCTTAATCTCTGTGACCGTTAGCACTAGAAAGCTGAAATTTGGTACCAATATGTATATCAATTACGCCGACAAAGTGGTAAAATAAAAATTGGAAAAAAATGTTTTATTAGGGGGGCTCCGCTATATGTAAAGTGGGAAGTGATTTTTTTTTTAATTTCAACCCTAACGTGTGATATATTGTTGGAAAGGTATTTAAAAATGAATAGGGGTTTCCTAAAATAATTTTTTGATAGTGTCAATAATTTCGGAAATAATCGCTCCAAAAGTAAAAAACAATGTGTCCCCCCCCCCTCTAACTGTTGAACCATAAGTTTAGAAAATATGAAAAAAATCTGAAATGTAGGACTTTATAAGGACTTTCTAGGCAAATCATTTTAAACTTGATGGAAACAACAGTTTTTGTACAAAAAGTTGTACAAAATAATTTCTGGACTAAGTTTGTAGTATATTCGTATATGCAAGCATTTTTACATAATGGATACCCACCTTTAAACTCATAAGTGGGAACACTTATTGTGACGGACGGAAAACTACGGAACCCTACACTGAGCGTGGCCCGACACGCTCTTGTCCGGTTTTTTCTCTCATAGCATTCCTCACACAATCCATCCATCGTTTCCTTGGTCTTCATTATTCATCACTCTTTTAGTCACATGCGATTCTTCCCTCCTCATCACATGGCATACCAAGACAGTCGATTCTGTTTCAACTTCTGTAATAGGCGCAACTTTCAAACTTCTTTTAATATATTAAACTCATTCCTTATTTTATCCATTCTTGTCACGCCACACATCCACCTCAACATTCTCATCTCCGCTACATGTAATCTTTTTTCATCCATCTTCACAACCTAGCATTCCGATCCATAACAGTACGACAGGTCTAATCACGGATTTGTATATTTTCCCCTTTAACTTGAGGGGCATCCGTGGGTCGCTGTTGGTCTTCCATAGATGATAAATTCATAAATTATGGGTCTAACTTCTCCATTGAAACTTGGATTTAAAAAAAACATCTACAAAAAAAACAACTTTTACTCTTAGAAACAATTTTCTTTAAAGAAAACTGTGCGCTTTAAATTACAATTTCTCAGTTTGTACTCAAAGGCATAAATGAGCAACATAAAACATTCTAGAAAGTCTCGTTGCAATTAGGTGCGACCTACTTGGCTTAGATTCTTTTTCAATTTTGTAAGATATTAAGTATACTACATCTATACATTACGAGTTTTTTTGTTTGAACGCGCTAATCTCCGGAACGACCAGCCGGATATGAACATTTACATTTTTTTTTGCATTTACATTATTTTATCATCTCACTACACCCTTAGGGCCTGCGCAGATGTGGGACTTCTGTCCGTAAACATTGTCAAAGAAAGAATTGAAACATGAACTTTTTTGCCGTTGAAATGAGAACCGCGTGGTGCTTGTAACCGTAGGCCACCACTACGTAGTTTATTATTTGGTTCTAAAGTGATTGACGGTTTATTTACCACCTATACATTAATAATTAAATGATAGGACGATTATAACACTATCGAATAACTTGAATACTTGAATTTCATATCCAACGCCAAATAAAGATAACATAATTAACCAAGGCAGCTTATACCTCAATCCAACAAACATTACCAATTTACGATGTAACTAGTGATGGGGCCAATACACCATAGACAATAATCGATAGATGTGCACAATATGGCGGCGGAGGATAGCCAAAGCATTTCTGAACTGTGTGCTGATGAAGAAACTTAAGTCCGCAGTGAGGAAGTGGCGGAGAATGCGCCTCTTCCGTAAGAGAGATGGTGAGTTTAAAGAACAATAAGTAAATCAAGAGTGTCATAGTTTCTTAGAAGAAATAACGACTATAAAAATCAGGGTAAGTTTTAAAATAGATGAAAGGACGACTCAGCTGGTGTAGAAAATGTTGAAAGCCAACACCCCGTCCTCTTTAATTTCCTTCAGAGCATTAAGTACACAGATATACAGTAAGTACTAATATATAAATATAAGTCACTCCGCAACAGACTGTATTGCATTCCTTTTGCACTTACCACGTTATTCAAACGGTTAATCGGAGCGAATTGGATTGTACCTATTGAAGGTCGACATACGAGAAAGAAGGAGTTTTCTAATCCTAATATTCAATTAACTCTTTATTAATTGTCTACGTTTCCATTGTCCACAGACTCTGTGACGCGTCAGGTGTCGACTGATCCCGCACCGTCCACTTCCGGCACTCCTGCGCACTACCCGCGCCCGCCGCCCGCTGAACTCTTGCAACTGGTAAATATTATAACGTTAAACTAGTGAAGTAGAATAGTGGGGTAATTGTTTTAAATATATCGTTTCATTTTGACAGTTCAAGTTTATTAATTTCGGTTTAGGAGCAGTTAAACAAACGACTTTTCCGGAGCAATGGAAATTAATAACAATAATTTTCTATGAATGTTGGTGGGAAATTAACAAAAAAAATATCTGTGCTTGGTTCCTTTAAACTTTAAAAGAGCTTTCCTTTACTCCAGAAAATAATTTAATGAAAGTAGTTAGCGAACGGTGTATTTAGCTTTTTGCTCTGTTTGCATAGAGTTTCCCGGATATTATAAATCCCGGATAGTATAAAAAAGCTAGCTAAGTGATTATTAATTAGTCTCCTTGGAGACAATGCCTTAATAAATTACGCCTTAATACTTTACATGAAAATACTTCTTTAATTAGCATTATTCTAACAACTTAGTATAGGTATTTTGAACTTTTTCAAGCATAATCAGCCTTTAATGTTTTTACTGCTGGGACCCAGGATACTTCTCTATGGGAAGATGTGGGTTGTACTCCAACACGCGTTCCTAGTTCGGAATGTCTTCGAAATGTTGGCTCTACGACGCGTTTTGATGAAATATACTAGATGAATATGATAATGGAAGCAAAACCGTTGTTTGCTCAGAGAATTTTTTATTGCAAGTGTATGACACAAGTCATTATCAAAAACCACATGTTCCAATATTAATTTGAAAATGCTGTCCTAACTAAAAAGTTTTCACACTTCCCCTCAAACAACATCCATCATCAGATACACCACACATCACACCACACCAGACACACTCAAACTTAGATCGCGCACACATTTATTAAATGCCACACGACCCAATGGTTTTGTCAGCACATCTGCTGGGTTATCTTCCGTACACACATAGTCCAGACGTACAACATTCTTAGCAATGCAATCTCTGACATAGTGTGCCCTTATGTCAATATGTTTCGTCCTTCTATGCGCTACAGGATTGTACGCAAGTTTAATAGCACTCTGATTATCTACGAAAATGCAAATAGCCCCAAGATATTCACCTCTTATAAATGCATTCAACTGCCGCAAGTGAACTGCCTCCTTGGTTGCCTCCGAAAGTGCAATATACTCGGCTTCCGTTGACGACAGTGCCACACAAGCTTGTTTCCGGCATTCCCAGTTAATCAACGAGTTTCCGCATCTAAAAATAAACCCAGAATATGATTTCCTATCTTTGATGTTTCCTCCCCAGTCAGCATCTACGAATCCCGTGATGTCCTGCACCGGCGACTTGGGAAATGTCAAACATAGATCCCTTGTACCCTTAAGGTATCTCAAGATATGTTTAGCAGCTTTCCAATGACGTTCCTCACAACATGAGTTATACTGTGCCAAAAAGTTTACCGCAGCCGCAATATCCGGGCGTGTGTTACAGGCCAAATAGTTCAGCGAACCTATGAGCGCCTGATAACTACGAGAGTCTTGGCAGGATAAGAACTTACCTCCTTCATCTTCCGCCAAGGCTTTGTGGAAATCCATTTCCATCGGAGTTTTCACTGGTTTGCAGTCAGACATACCATATTCATCCAAGATTTTCGAAATAAGCCTCTCTTGATTCAAATATATTCCAGTATCCGTCTTAGACAAAAGCATACCCAAAACTTGTCTCGCTTCCCCTAAATCCTTTATCTTGAACTGTTTAGAAAGATTGTCTAATAAAACTTCCTTCTGCTGTTTGTCTTTGTAAAATAATAAAAAATCGTCAACGTACAAAGCGATATAAAAAATATTATTTTTGTAAAGACAGCTGTCAAAGTCACAGCGCTTGAAGTTCAAAGACAATAATACTTCATTTACTTTTTCATTCCAAGACCGTGAAGCTTGTTTAAGGCCGTATATCGCTTTTTCTAATAAGCAAACTTTTTCCTTTGAGTTTTCGTCTATGCAACCCTCCGGCTGTTGCATATAAACTCTTTCATGCAAATCACCGTTCAGAAAGGCGGTGTTCACATCGAAGTGACTGATGAACAATTCCTTTTCAACAGCTAACGATAGCAGCAATCTAACTGTCGATCTTCTCACGACCGGTGAATAAGTTTCGAAGTGGTCGACCCCGTAGGATTGAGTGAAACCCTTCGCCACAAGTCGAGCTTTATAGGTCTTATTACCATCTGCATCAAACTTGTACTTGAAGATCCACTTGTTTCCCACGACTTTAGCTTCAGGTGGCTTTTTGACGAGCTTCCAGACCTTGTTCTCGTACATCGAATCCAACTCCTTTTTCATGGCTTCCTTCCAGTTATCCTTATCTTCCCGATTTAAGGCTTCCTTAACTGTCAAAGGCTCCTGGTCTACTGTACAGCATGCTAGTCCATGAAGATTTCCTTTTCGGATTCTATTACGTAGAGGATAACGACATTCACCTTCGTTTGACTCTCCTCTGTTAAGTAAGTCTCTTCAACTTCAACGTTTTCCACCACGACATTTTCTGCTCCGCTATCACCCGTTTTTCCCACCTCCATCTCCGCGTCTTCATATACTTCAGCCCCATCTGTGGAACTCGGCCCTTGAGAAGCTTCTGCACTACCAGGTGACGAACCTGACTGGCCTTCTACCTTTGCAAATTCCCAGATTACTTCAGCACCTTTGTCACCGCTGCCTACGAGCTGACTAGGATCCTCTGAAACTATTGCTGTAGAGTCCTCCAAGAAAACTACATCCCTTGCTCTAACAATGACGCGAGGATTACTGGGATTTATGAAACGATATCCCTTGGTTTCTTCACAGTAACCAACAAAGATATGTTCTACCGCTTTAGGGCTCCATTTCTTCCGAGTTTCCTTGGGCACGTGAACAAACGCTTTCGTTCCAAAAACTCTGAAATGATTAAATGACTGAGCCTTCCCTGTCCACAACTCCTTAGGAATCTTACCATTATTGCCACTGTGAGGCAGCCTGTTCTTAGTATAAACAGCTGTATTACATGCCTCTCCCCACAGTCTCGCACACAGACCCTTTTCCGCCAACATAGCACGAGCCATCTCCACGATAGTGCGGTTTGCTCGCTCCACTACGCCGTTCTGCTCCGGAGTGTAGGGAACAGTCAACTGATGGTTTATACCCTTTTGCTGTAGAAACCCATCAAACTTCCTGTTCACAAATTCTGTTCCATTGTCCGTGCGTATGCACTTTACCTTCAAACCAGTTTCAACCTCTACACTAGCTACAAAAACTTTAAAATGATCAAAAACCTGATCTTTTGTTTTAAGGAAAAATACAAAAGATTTACGTGTAAAATCATCTAAAATAACTAGCATATACCGAGATCCACCGTACGTGGGTTCAGACATTGGACCACAGATATCTGCGTGAACAAGTTGCAGTCTCTCGACTGCCTTCTCAGCCTCACCAACTGGAAAAGGTAAACGATGTGCCTTCCCCTTAATACAGGCGACACAAGGCTCCATTACGCTTTTTCCAAAATCCATGCCCGGAAGCTTACGTAAATCTCGCTCATTTACGTGTCCAAGCCGCCGGGTGCCACAACATCAAAGGATTACCTGCTTTCACTGACGCCAACGCAGTCCCATCTACAACCGCCTGACAACCTTCAAGCTTGTAAATCCCTGAGACTTCACTTGCGGTAGCCAGAAGCTTTCCCTTGAAATGGCCTGGAACCAAATGGTGAATTAGCTTGCACCCATCTCTGTCAAAACTAACCTTCCATCCTTTCTCTACTAATTTAGACACATAACAGATTAACACGCAAACCGGGTACATACATGACATCCCTCACGGCAAGCATTCGTCCTTTCAAACTCACCAAGATATCACCCTTACCCTTGCATTCAATCTTATCATTATTCGCACATGTCACGTTACTCATACCAACATTCATAACCAAATCTTTAAACCAATGTTTCTGGAAAGACATATGTGAAGATGCCCCGCTGTCGATGTACCACTCCGTCGGATTGAAGGAGTCCCCGGCACTGAATGAAGACAGGCTCACGATCGCAACGTCACTCTGTTTGGAGATCGAACCCGCTTTCCTTCCTTCAGGACAGTCCGGCTTCTTATGTCCACTCTTTCCACATTTAAAGCATTTGATTTTGGTCATATTAATATCTTTGTTCCCATTCCGCTTCTTACTCTTACTCACAGCCAATGCCGAGTCCGCTGAAGACAATGTACTACAACCTTGACGTGAATCCTCCTGTAGTAACTTCTGCCGTACGTTCTCTGAAGTCAACTTCATCCCAGAGTGTTCCAGCGCCATTCGCATAGGCCTGTACTCTTCAGGTAGTCCTCTCAGTAACACGACAGCTACAAGATCATCGTCAAATCCGGTGGCAATATCCTTCAACTTTTGAGAAAGAGACATAACTGCAGCAACATATTCATGCATCGACGAGTGTCTCTCTAGCTTCTCATCCAACAACGCGTTCATGAGGGTGATCCTGCGATTTACGCCTTTGTCCTCAAACGCTTTCGCTAAGCTATCCCAAGTATCTTTAGCATAATTTGAATCTTGTACATACGCATAAAGTGTAGGTTCCACATGTAGACAAATCAAAGCTAGTGCGTCTTGGTCCTTCTCGATGGCGGTGGAGTCTTTGGAATCCGGGTACGTTGACGTATACGTGAACAACTTTTCTCGTATGAGAATCATTTTTATCGCGAATTTCCACGTAGAGTAGCCATCTAGGCCGCAGAGGTTCTTGATGGCAAATTTTGTGCCTGGGCCCATAACCTTTTGATGAAATATACTAGATGAATATGATAATGGAAGCAAAAACGTTGTTTGCTCAGAGAATTTTTTATTGCAAGTGTATGACACAAGTCATTATCAAAAAACACATGTTCCAATATTAATTTGAAAATGCTGTCCTAACTAAAAAGTTTTCACAACGCGACGTGCCAGTTTCCTTACGGTGTTTTTCTTCACCGCTTTAAGAGCCTGTATTTGCTGTTTTGGTGATATTGGGCGATCTAGATCTCGGTATCTATAAGACCTAAGAGTTCGCTATTTGGACACCATTAAACTTGGACTTATAATCATTAAATCTGTTGAAGCGAAAACACGATTGGATAAAATAATCCCGATAGAAAATAAATACAAAAAAATCTCGTTTTGCACTCATTTTGAGTTGGATCTCTGAAACCCTAAGGAATTTAATGATGATTTTTAGCCTAATAGATAGGTAAGCAACAAACACGAAACGATTTATAGTTATGGGCGACTTCAATGCCCAGATCGGGAAATTATTACAAGGGGAGGAGTTGGCATTCGGCAAGTACTCGAAAGGTAAAAGGTCAAGACATGGACAAAGACTGGTAGAGTTTGCTCTAGAAAAGAACTTAATATTCGCTAATAGCTTGTTTAAAATAAGAGAAAACAAAAAATGGACTTGGCAGTCACCAAACGGTTTATATCACAATGAAATCGATTATATACTAACAACCCAGAGCATTGATGTACACAACTTTAATATAATTCAAAACCTGAATTTCAATACTGACCACAAAATGATAAGATGCAAGATCTATTTAGACACGAAGAAGAAAAAGAAATACATCAAAACAAGCACAAACTATACTAGAGACCTACCGATACTAACGAGAGAGAGTGGAAAACAATGTGAACAAAATTTTGCTGCTGCAGTGAAAAAATCATCGGACATACAAATACAATATAATAATTTCGAAGAGGAGATGACTAAACTACTTGTACAAATACCTGAAACAAAAAAAAAACAAAGAGACGAGAAGAAAACCCATATAAAAAAATTACTAGAAGAAAGAAAACAATTATATAGGAAAAGGAGAACCAAGGAAGTAAAACATAAGATTACAAAATTAAGCAAGACAATTAACAGAGAGATATCAGAAAGAAATAAGGTTCACAGGAAGAGTACGTTTGAAAAATATATAAGTAAAACGGGAGCAGTGAAAAAAGCTTATAAAGAGCTCCGTACCTCTCCAAAATGGACATCACATTTAACAGATAGAGCAGGAAATAGATTAACGAAACGATTAGACATAATAACGGAGGCAACAAAATTTTATCAAGAACTCTACTCTGCACAAACAACATCGAATTTTGATGAATGCATTTTGGACAAAACCAGAACCGTAGAAAAAGTACCTCCAATACTACTTTCAGAGATAGATTTTGCAATTAAAACACAAAAAAATGATAAATCACCTGGAGAAGACAATATTACGAACGAGTTATTAAAATGTTTATCTGAACCCCTACAAAGACCGCTACAAACTATATTCAACAACATACTGGAAAAAAGAACGACTCCTAAACAATGGTCCAGAGCTACAACGACTCTACTACACAAAAAAGGGGATAGAGACAACCTAAACAATTACAGGCCAATTAGCCTAATGAGCAATGTCTACAAAGTATTCTCAAAAATCATTCTGAACAGGCTCTCCAAAATCTTAGACGAGAATCAACCACGCGAACAAGCAGGATTCAGAAAACATTTTTCTACAATCGATCATATCCACGTCATGGCACAACTAATAGAGAAAAGTAAAAAATATGGAAAGACTCTGTACGTATGCTTCATAGATTTCTCCAAAGCTTTCGACTCCTTGGAACACACTGCTATATGGAAAGCACTAATACAACAAAGCTTGGACATAGAGTACATTGAGCTCCTATACAGCATATATTCTAAGAGTTTGGCTAAAATACGTCTGGAAAGAGACGGACCGGAATTCCGAATAGAAAAAGGCGTAAGACAGGGCGACCCCCTCTCACCCAAAATATTCTCAGCAGTTCTGGAGATGGTTTTTAGAAATATCAACTGGGAAAAACAAGGCATCAAAATAGACGGAGAACACTTAAGCCACCTACGGTTTGCGGACGATATCGCCATATTTGCTGAAGAGAGTACTCAGCTAGAAAGCATGGTAAACGATTTAGTGAGAGAGAGCAGCAAGGTTGGTTTATCGCTAAACGCCTCAAAAACAAAAATTATCACTAATGGTACTGCTCAAACCATCAGAGTGAGCGGAGAAAACATCGAGTATGTTACGGAATACATATACCTAGGTCAGTCAATTTCATTCCAAGATCTTACAGAAAAAGAAGTAAACAGACGAATTGCAATTGCGTGGAAAACGTACTGGAGCTTGAAGGAAATTATGAAAAATAAGGATATAAATATTGAAATAAAAAGAAAACTGTATGACACAGTAATCCTACCATGCCTAACATATGGTTGCCAAACATGGTCGCTGAGGAAGATAGATGAACACAAATTAGCCACACACCAACGGAAAATGGAGAGAAGCATGTTAGGAATAAAATTATCAGATAAAATAAAAAAACCGGCCAAGTGCGAGTCGGACTCGCGCACGAAGGGTTCCGTACCAATTATTATAAAAAAATCACGTTTGTTGTATGGGAGCCCCCCTTAAATATTAATTTTATTCTGTTTTTAGTATTTGTTGTTATAGCGGCAATAGAAATACATCATCTGTGAAAATTTCAACTGTCTAGCTGTCACGGTTCATGAGATACAGCCTGGTGACAGACAGACGGACAGACGGACAGACGGACAGACGGACAGACGGACAGACAGCCAAGTCTTAGTAATAGGGTTCCGTTTTTACCCTTTGGGTACGGAACCCTAAAAAACGAAACGATAAGAAAGAAAACCAAAGTAACTGACATACTTGAAAAAATAAGGAATTTAAAGTGGAAATGGGCAGGCCATGTGTGCAGGATGACCAGCGACAGAATAGATGGACCAAGAAACTGACAGAATGGGTACCAAGAGAAGGGCAAAGAAGTAGAGGTAGACCGAAAAAACGATGGGAGGACATATTTAAGGAAAGATGTGGACCAGATTGGAGAAGACTGGCTAGGGACAGAGACAACTGGAGGAAGCTGGGGGAGGCCTACGCCAAAGAGGCGACTTCCACAAATTAAATAAAAGAAAAATAAATAATAATTATATTAATTCTATAATAATGCACGAAAATGATAATTTATATTTTTTAATCAATAATTATATTATATTAATTTATGCATGAAAATGGTAATTTATAATTTTATTTTTATTCAATAATGATATTAATTTAAAACTTAAATTCAAACATTATCCTAAGTATATTCATCAATTATTATGATTATTTTTGAGTTTTGTTAAATAAATAACTGTTAAATTTGTGGTAGAATAAAGGCTATTTTTATTTTATTATTTATTTTATTTTATTTAGATAGGTAACAATATTATCTAAAATCGTGTTGACTTAATTTTTTATTTTTCTACTTGGTTTTCTCGTAATTAGCAATATGTGATTTGGCGCTTACGTTATTTTACTCTTGTTTTGCACGCGGTAGTAATAGCGCTATCCTTTTCAACCGTTCCCTTCAGTAACGAACGGGCCATCCCAGAGTGAGGACGTATGACTTTGCTGCGCGCGGTCACGTGTTCTACGTAAATTATATTCCGATGATTGTACGCCGACTACCATATTTTGATCTGAAATGTTTTTTTTTTATATTTTCATTTTATAAACAAAGAACTTTGCTTGTATAATGAGATTGTTAAAATTTTGTTCAGCTTCAATACTGAACGCGATGACGGCGTAAAGTTTGTATTCTATGTTTGCGTGTTTGCAAGTTTAGATGTAGAGGGTAATCTTCGGAACTACTGAACCGATTACGAAAATTCTTTATATATTTTTTTAAAATTATATTATCGCCGAGTGTCAAAGGCTATTTGCAGGACGTTCCCGTGGGATAGTTTTAGACCATAATGCGAGCGAAGTCTCAGGAAAAAGTGAGTTAAAATAGCCGGTGCTTTCTAAACCTCAAGTTAAGTCAAGTTGGCCATTTTTATGTTTTCTTATGTTCCTATTGGGTCACCAGGACGGTTCTTATTCTTAGCTTGTACTTTCTAAGTTTCATTGTCACCTAGCCAAGGATTTTTAGACAAAATGGCCAAAGAAGGTATCTCTGGTAACAAACTGAAAGGGGTTTGAATTTTGTGGCCAGTCTAACTTCCGCCATTTTTTTTTTAAAGTTGCGGCTACGCATGTAGCCTATATAAATAGATAGCTGGTATCAATACAAACAAGTTTTGTATGAGATAAAATGTCACGTTTCCGATTTATGAGCTATTAAAAGTTAAAATCCATTTACTGATAGCATCTTCAATACAACTTTGATTTGATCAGACACGCATAAAACGTATATCAATCGATGGCATCAATACAAACAAGTTTTTTCTGACAAAAAACCTTTAAAAGCGTCACGTTTCCGAGATTTAAGCTATCAAAGTTGTACTGGTAGCGATCACAACGCTAAATATATTCGAAAACGTAGCTAACGTTGCTGTCTCAGACATAATGAATGTGTAAATGGACCACCATGAATGGACTTTAGCTTTGATAGCTCATATTTCTGAAACGTGACGCTTTAGAGGATTATGTACCCAACAAAATTTGCTTGTATAAATGTCGCAGCCAATTCGTATAACACGCCGTTTCACATAATGGCGCGCCGGATTGAAAAACGCCGTCGTTATGTAATACGGCGCCCTCACGTTCAGCCGGATTGTGGTGGCGATACGTTCGATAAGCGGCGTCCAACGTTTAGCCGTATTGTCAGCAATTCCGATACCTCAAATAACCTACTAAAATTGCCCTAAAAGTCTTGCTAGCTGGCACGAGGAGTGTAGGCCGAAGGCCGGTGGCGCGACGACGACATTTGTGACAAAAAGTGGATGTGTAATGTAAAATGCGAGTCGTAGCGAGCGCGCGTCATGGAGTCGTAGCAGGTTCTAAATTTGCTTATGTCTCGAAAACGGTGCCCCTGCCACGTAATTCTCAACATGTAGGTAAAAAAAAATGAAAAAATATCGAAATAAAAAAATGAAAAAAAAAACTGAAAAGCGGGAAAAGCGGCCATTTCATTGTGACATGGTTGTCGATTGTGACGCCATGTTTCTTGTTATGATCATGCAGCGCCACTTGCGGTGATAAATGGAACTAAAACTTTCAAAGCGGTATCGACGATGCGCCCGTTTGTATAACGGCGGCACGTTATTACGCCGCTTTGACGAACGCGAAGAGCTCATTCAATGCGGCGTACTTTCATCATCATCATCATCAGCCTATTATTGTTCCCACTGCTGGGACACAGGCCTCCTCTCCATGAGAGGGAATGGAATTTGAATCCACCACGCGGGCCCAGTGCGGATTGGTAGATGTCACATGTCTTCGAATTTTGTGGTTCTAGGACATGCCGGTTTCCTCACGATGTTTTCCTTCACCGTTTTGAGAGCAGTGGTGATAAAATAAATTACAAAAAGTAATGCGCCTGCCTGGGTTCGAACCCACGACTTACTGTTCGTAAGTCGGGGCCGCCACCACTGGGCCACCACTGCTCCCCACTCGGCGTACTTTATTTCAGCCGAATTGTAATCCAGCTGAACGTGAGGACGCCGTATTACATAACGGCGGCGTTTTTCAACCACACATAATAACGGCGCGCCATACATAATAATGGCGCGTCATACATACGAATTGCCTATGACATTAATATGACCATTTTCTTTCTTTCTTTTCACTTAGTTTTTAACTAATGTCTGACAGTTTCGGTACTTTATGCGGGTTACAAGTTGAACACAACAATGTTTTTTTTTAGGGATGATCCTGACTAATAAAATATGATTCTGTTTAGTCCGTCCATTAGATTATCGAAAAATATTGGATACATTGTTTTTTGTTTTATCAAATTAATAAAATTGACGAAGATAAAACGCGTCAAAGTAAGAGAGAGGCTTGTGACGTCACTTTCCGGTAAAAACTGTACTCAAATGTGACGTCACACGAGTTTTCGACGCACTGTATCGTCTTCATTTTTAGATTACGTGAAAAAATAAAAAAAAATCTGTGTACAATATTTTTTGCAAATCTTTCTGACGTTAATTTTTTGTTTGTCATCTACCCTATTGTATTGTTGATGAGTCGACGTACACAAAAAAAAAACTTTTTTGCAAAAAAATAAAACCGACTTCAAAAAACACAAAAAAGTGAAAAATAACTTTAGCTTCAGAAGTCGGTGACAAAAAAAAAACTAAATGAATCAAACAAAGGTCACCGAATTCTGAAGCTAAAGTCGGTTTTATTTTTTTGCAAAAAAGTTTTTTTATTTTTCCATTTTTAGTTGTAATATCCTATAAGTACAAATATTTGCTATGCATTGATTTTACATTGTTAAAAATACATGTCATGGTAATAGGCTAATTCCCAATAAATGGAGCTTAACATACCTAAACTGTCGAAATTTGGGTGTATTTTACACATCTGCGTACCTCTCAGAGCATACAGGCGTGATGTTACGTCATGATGTTGTGTAAACAATAAACATCCAAGCGAATGCAGCAATCACGATCGATTTACCATCTAGTTTTGAAGAGATCCATTGTATATCTCCGAAGATCAGCATCAGATCTTCACCAGATTTAAATGCGACCATCTTAGGAGTATATTCTTTCAAATTAAAAAAGAATTTTGGGAATCGCTACACAAATCGAGGAGAAATCGGTGAACATACATGAAAAATTATACCACACAACTGACGTAAAAATGTTCATAAAATGAAAACTACTGGGCCAAACCATGTTAATTTTTTATGAAACCAAATGGCAACTATTCCGCATCAAACTAAAAAAGAATCACGTAAATCGGATCATAAATGGCAGCGTAATCGGTGTACATACATAAAGAAAAAAAAATACCAATCGAATTGAGAACCTCCTCCTTTTTGGAAGTCGGTTAATAACTGTCAAATAATAAATATAATAAATAATAAATATTGCTGGACATTACACACAGCGCCATCTAGTGCCACACTAAGCAACGAGGCTTGTGTCGTGGACACCAGATAGTTGATATACTACATATATACTTTATGTTTGTAAATACATACTTAATATACATATAAACATCCATGACTCGGAAACAAATGTCCATGCTCATCACACAAACATTTGCACCGACCGGGATTCGAACCCGGGACCCTAAGAACGTAAGGCAGCCTCACTACCACTGCGCCAATCGGGTCGTCAAATGTTTGCAATGGATAGACAGCGGGTCTAAAATGGCCGCTTTAGCAGAATCCACGCCGAATCTTAGCATGAATCACTGGACTTTATGATTATGGTGACATTTTTAACGTGATTCATATTACGATTCTGCTAAAGCGGCCATTTTAGACCCCCAGGTCCCCTCAAATGTGTACGGTTCTTTCCTCAAAATCATCTTAGATATTAATCTGCGTGGATCTAATTTATTATGACTTAACCATCATAACATCACGCCTTTAATCCCCGAAGGTATAGGCAGCAATGCACCTAACAGTACAGTACACCCACATTTCGCCAGTTCTGTGGAAATCCCATGTAACAGGGGCCGAGTCTATTGCCATCAACCGGGCACAAATCCTGACTCCATGGCTGCTACTGAGAAATTCCTGATGGAAAATCCAATAAGACGACATATTGATTGAGATAAGCACACAAATTCATGACTTTTATTTCTAAACCGTACTTACTACCTACTTAATATGTTACTTAAAAATAACTCAAAGATCAAAATGGTTTAAGCGATCACTACACTCGATCTTAACCCGTGTCATGTCAATCAAACTCTTAATCAGTGAAAACCACTTTTGAATGGTGTCAGTCAAAACCCTTTTTAAAGTTAAAATGCGTTTTCTGCATTAAAATATGTTGCTTAAGAACGCCTCAGTTGTAATTAACTAGTCCTAGAATTATATGTTGTTCAAAAGGTCACAAAAAAACCTAACAACTTTAAGTAAATGTTAGTTATTGTTAAAATAGTTTTGACTAGTCAAAAATGGTTTTGACCGGTCAAAAGTAGTTTTGACTAATTAACCGTTTTGACTGTGACATATTACCATAAATGAGCCTATAAAATACAGTCATGTAATACTAAGATGTTGCTATAACACTCGTTTAGCGTTATAGCTTCCTATTATGTTAAAATTACCATAACGCCTGATACAATTCAAAGAGTGTACGTGTGTGTGTGCTCCTAAATTCTGTTCAGGCGCTTACTGTAATAAAATTACATTATCTTATGAAAACATTTTGACGGTTACAACCGCTAATGGTACCAATTGTTTTTTGTATGTAACACTTCTTTGAAGATGCAAAGAACTGCGATAACGCGATGAAAACGCCTGCGCTGTTGTCGAATAAATTGGCCATAAGCCCCGTTTACGGCCTCCGACGATGTGACATGCGACACAACTTGCGTCAGGCGACAGGCTCGAGTGTCACTTATTTTCTGAGAACAGTCGAGTCGCAAGTCGCGGTGACTTTATTGCATGTTCCAAATAATTTATTTTCATTTCGCTTCTCTGCAGTCACCGTCGCGACATGACAAAGTGACAAACGTCTTGTTTGTCATTTTGTAGTGGCCTAGACAGACGTTAAAAACAGGAGAATTTGGTGTATACCTTATAATTCCTTCTTTTTCCTTTTGCAGGAACCAGACGAAGGCCAAAGGCTAAGAGAGCAGCAACTCCGAACCTACTCGTTCTTCCAATTGAGGGTACATTTAAAACGAGGCCAAAACTTAGTAGCTATGGACAAGAATGGTATGTTGGATCACCGCAACACTATCACCGATACCGAACACGAACATCACTGCTAGGCGATGCACGGCATATCGTCGCTTAAGTTCTAACACCGCGGAAGTCAAAATACGCAACTTTTCAGGAGAGCAAAAAATCCGTTTTATTTAGCCTCAAACAACTGTTCATATTTAGGTTTATTCAATATAATATTTCAATATATTTTTATGAAATTATCCGGAGCACTTGTCGTAACACGTCTAACTATGGAATAAAACCGACTTACGCGCTGTTGCTGTGGCGTTCTGTACAACACTGACACACGCGGTGTTTTTCTTTTTTGAATAACGACTCACCATTGGTTCAAACTCTCGTGTTTGATTCGTCAAACGATGCGCCTTGCGATTCTCTATCGAATGACATACAATACGTATTTTGTCAAAAAAATTACTTCCGCGGTGTTAGAACTTAAGCGACGATATACTGCAACTAAAGAGACACTATGCTGGATAAAATTGCCAAAATCTTTATCAGAACAGTCAAATTGACAAGCTTATAGATCACTAAATACAGCATACCACTCTTTAACGTTCTCGTTCGTTGAGGAGCTCGTGGCTAAATAATAACAGCCGCTCGGATCGATCTTCAGGTTAAGCCGCGTTTGCCTAGGTTAATCTGTGGATGGGTGACCACCCATGACATACAGCCTAACGTGCTCTCCGAGGCACGGAGTTTCCTCCGTGCCTCGGAGAGCACGTTAGGCTGTGGGTCGCGGCTGTTATTTGTAGATCTTTGACAGTCATTACAGGTAGTCAATGGCCCAAAAGTCTGACAACCAATCCTACCAAGGGGTATCTTATTACCCAGCACTAACAATGCTTTGAAACAGCTGACAAAATTGCAGAGAGCAGTGTCCAATGACGCAGCAATTTTTACGAGCAACACCTCAAATGCACTAATTTGCGCAACAGGCCACTGCAAATCGTCGATTGAATGCCACTTTTATCAAAAACTCCTTTCGATTAACCTTCACACACACAACACAACACCAACATATTTCTGTTATTGTTATTTTGCATGTTTTCTTTTGTTTTTAATGCAAATAATGCTTTTGCTTTCTACCATAGATCACCTTTAGCATCCTATTCTAATCTCGATGGTGTGCATTCGAAATGTCGTAAGAGAGTTGAAAATTCAACAGCACACTCAATGTTCCTTTCTATAATTTTGTTACACCGTCAATATACACGGTGGAAGGGCACAGACGCACAAAATCTTCCCACGTATTCACACAAACATTATTCATCGGTAAGTAAAAAAAAATAAGTTATTTCCTACAAAAGTGCAATACCTGTATAGTCAAAAAATGAAAATGGCCGGTAAAAAAATCAGGTAATTAGAGGAGGGGGCAGGTGGAGGGGGAGGGGAAGGGGGGAGGGGGATGGAGAGGGGGAGGGGAAAGGTGAGTGTGTGGTGGAGGGGAGAGGGGAGGGTGTGGTGGAGGGAAAGAAAGAAAGAAAGAAAGAAAAAATATTTATTTGACGTCAGCTATTATAGCACACATACAATAATATAAAAAGATACAAATTAAGGAGGAAAAACATAATATGTGCTGTGTGCCTCACGGCTGCGCCAAAAAGGTCCATTTCAGCATTAATGCCAGACAGGTGATGCTGTCTGACGCTGGTCTTCCAATGAACCTTGAGGGGGAAGTGACGGAAAAACAGTTTCAAACATAATATATAAATAAATGGTTACAAATAAATAGATAAGGAGTAAATTTATTAAATGTGTATTTACGAGTTCGGATAAATAAGAATGTAGGTAAGTTAGAAGTATTTTTGTGTTCGAACGTAATACTGGTAACAATAAATATATACAGAGATAAGCCAAGACAGCATATTTTAAAAGAAAACAAAGTGCGTAGTAATACTTTAGTTTTAACATAAAACAACTACCTATGTAAATGAAATATAATATCCACTACAAAGACAATATGTATATATACGAATAGTATGGTATGTGTTTATGTGTGCAGGCTAAAAAAATAAAAATAAATAATATGAACCTATATAGGGAAGAGGGGAGGGTGTGGTGGAGGGGAGAGGGTTTCAGAATTATGTACCGAATACTTGGTAAGTGTTTGTGCGTCGGTGTCTCTACCAACGGGTATAAGAAGTTAAAAAAATACTCTTCATTATAATGTATTTGTTACGTCCTACATTTTTTAAATATTTTTTTTATATTATGTGAGAACAATGTAACAAGATATGCACGTTGAAAGTGTAAATACAAAATAAAACATAACGTAGATCGCGAACTTGATTAATACAACTTCGAATCAAACTCATCCCTAACACGTTTGACTAATCCAATCCAAGTCCATCTCCGAAGTTCAAGACGAAACAATCAAAGCCACGATCGTGTGACTTCGTAATTTGTCGGAGAACTAAATTGGGACCACCCTCATTTCCTCAAGGATTAGATACTTTATTTAAATTACAATTAAGCTCAGAGCAGACGGCCTGTAATTTTCTTGCCATCAGAAAAGCGTTGACAACCACCCAATAAATTTTCAGTCAAGCTTAGTACTGATCAAAATTCTCCCCTCGACCCTTTCCTTAGCAATAATTGAGTAGTTATTACCCGTAGCCCACTTAGATTTTCTTGATTTATTTTTTGCTTTTTCCTCTTCTAACTGTAGTGTTTTGTGGGGTCCAAAACCAGGTTTGTTGTCAGGCACGAGCGATCCTTACGTCAAGTTTAAGGCTGGGGGCAGACTGTTGCACAAGTCCAGGATCGTGTATCGAGACCTTAACCCAGTGTGGGACGAGTGCTTCACTGTGCCGATTGAAGATCCTTTTCAGCCAGTGCAGATTAAGGTGAGTGATTTTTCAGTGGTATTATAACTTTTGTTTGCAGCACATCAGTTACGAGATTGGCCGGAGCCCAAGCTACTACTAGGTATCTGTCTTTATTTAATAGATTTTCAACGTTGATTGGGAAAATTGAACAGTATTGGGTAGCTAGTTGTGTTGGCGTCTGTACCTACTGAAGTCAATACAGACGTGGATCTTTAAATAAAAGGGCTTCCAGCGACTTTAGCTATAATATATTTTCAATAATGAAACACACTTTCACAAGGATTCAAATCAATTGACACCCTTGACACCCTTAACAGTATTGCGGCCTTACGTGACGTTTGTTAAGGGTGGACGTACATTTTGGTCCTTCGAGCCGGATTTGGTATTCGCCGGTTTGTTAAGGGTGGTACAGACACTCAGTACCCTCATAAAAAACTATTCTATTCATAAATTAGCTAGAGGTCCTGGGTTAGATTCCCAGGCAGAGCACAGTGTTTTTCGTTTAGCTACTGGATCCTGGATTGTCGCCCTGTTAATGATGATGGGCTTGTCCCCAATTAGATGGAACTTAACGAATGTCTCATGAAATTTAGCCGTATTGTTACTATTTCATTAATAACTAAATAACAGTGTTGTAAGCCGGATTTTACGTATAAATCCATACATAAATAATAACACAATCCTACATCGGCCATAAAAACTCAATAAAAAGCTAACCCGCCCGGCTTGAATACTTCATAACATACAATTTATTTCCTACAGTGAATACAATTTAATATTAACCCTTAAACGGCCCCAAGAGTGGCATAACGTTACTATATCATCGCTTAGAGAGTCGTGCTACGTCATCAAGTTATATTTAATTTAATACGTAATGTCTAAAGAAAGGTCCTGTATAGCACGAACGTAAAGTAAATTCGTTTTTTTTTTAATCGAACATAGTTAGGCATTATCCTTTAATATTTTAAGTACCCTTAGTATATATATTGGCAAGTTAAAGTAATTATACTTGATTTCCGTTTTTATGCAATGCACAAGAATTTGAATGAATTAAGAACCGTCAAAAAGGTAAAGCTAAAAATTCGAATTTTTGGCAGTTCTAACTTCAAGCAATTACTGAACCACAGAATAAAAATCGTATCTTTAGTAATTATTACTTTTACTCGAGATAACACTTTGACTTGTTTATAGTTATACGGGTGTAAGTATCTCCCATAGAAATAAATTAATCATATTATTGAATTAATATTAAGTATAACGTGCGAAACTATTTTTGGTATTTTCAATTCGTTCAATTTTATATTACGTTCAACGCTCGTTTCTGTCAGGATTCTAAATTCATGAGAAACGAATTTTGCACAACATTTTTGTGTCTGTGTCGCGGAAAATCCATGCTGGTAACATTTCACAGTTTGAGAGTGAAACTGGTACCAGGATTACAAAAAATATGTTGCTGTTATAATGGTTGCGCAAAGTTTAGATACAATAAAATTCCGTTGCTCACGGAACTTTACATTTTACATGAGTAAAATCCATGTATTTGTAAAAATACAATCTCGAGAAGAAAATTGCAGGTTCCGACAATAGCGCCAAAAAAACTTCTAAATAGAATCTTCTTTACATCAGAATTAAGGTCGTCTTAGACATTTCCAGTTGGAAACTGCAAAAGTTTTCTATAGTAATGTTTTCAGACATAAAATGAGATGTGTTTCCGTTTTCAGAGTCTGTAAGATCAATAATATGCTAATATGCTTAGCGAGCTGTCTGGGGCTTAATATGATGTTAAGAATGAGACATTGCAGTAAATAGGGCATTTTATATGCTAGGGAGCCGGGTAGGGGTTAGCCGTGTGGTATCCGGCAGAGTAGAATAGACCCAACCCATAACACTCACGGGTGTCTTATAAGGCGACTAATGTCTGAGGCAGAACACCTTGCGCCTCCGTAGACCAGAGAATGGGCAGCAGCGTTTTCTGTTAGTCTATCATCACTGTGATCTCCAATCCGCCTGCCAAGCGTGGAGATTACGGCAAATTCCTCCCATCATGGGAGAGGCTTATGACCAGCAGTGGACGATATGGGCTGTTGTTGTTGTTGTTGTTGTATATGCTAGGGATAGTTCTAAATATATTTCAGAATGAGAGACCATCTTAGTGCTCTTGCTTCGGTACTGAAATCGGTTTAATTTTATCAGTTCGACTAAATCCTATATAAGCCTAAAATAAAAATATAAAAGAATAAAAGGGCGTCAAAAAGATTGTCCGCATCGCTGTCAAAGGGGAAAGTGTCCAGAAGGCTGGAAGCATTACCACATTGGTTGGTAATGCTGATTCTTTGGCCAACAAATTGGCCAGTTCCTCTGGTCACGAGAACAGTCGGCCAACCATTTGCCGATATCCCGAAATACTGGGAGGGCACTCGGACCCCATAGCCCTAGTATTTTACTTTTTAATGATATAATAACATTCCTATATATTCCCATAGGCAGAGTTGTTTTTTTTTTTTTTTGTTTTTTTTTTTTGTGTTTATTATTTATTCGTTCTGTATGGTGTCGGACGTAAAGAATAGCACCATCCCATATCTTCCCGTGGGTATCGTAAGAGGCGACTAAGGGACTTACCAGAGAATGGGCAGCAGCGTTCTCTGTGCTTTTGTAACAACCGTACTGCGATCAACAACCCGCTTGCCAAGCGTGGCGATTATGGCAAAAAAAACCCCTATGGGGGAGGCCCATGCCCAGCAGTGGACGTCTTTCGGCTGAAATGATGATGATGATGAGAGTTGTATTTATAACACACCCATATTCCGTCAATTATTTTTAAGTTCCATGTTATAGGGGCGAAGTCTATTGCCATCAAAAGGGCACAAATCCAAAGTCTAGCCAGACTCGGAAATTCATGTTGGAAAATCCATGCCAATAACACTCTTGTCAGACCTGGAAACCAAACCCTCATGCTCATCAGTTACGCACCCGACCACTACAATAACTTTGCTTATGAAACTTTTAAAAAACATCTCTGAAGGTCGCTTGAAGACCATGAACTACCCTGCCGGGCTGCGGGACTGTTCGAAAGAGATACCGTGGCCCCGGAACATAAAGGGCGATGAAGGAACATGGATGGGTTTTAGTCAGTAAAAGTCTGACACTCCCTCCTGCTCCGCCCAGAGCGGGAGGAGTCATTTGATGATTTCCCATCCGAAAAAAAAAGAAAAATGGCCATGAACTTATTTTGAAAGAAAATCATGTCCTGCAGTATAATCTTGAAAATATATTTGCTGTACAATCTATTTTCTTTTTATATTCTTGTGGTAAACCTTAACAATGTGAGGGTTAAGAAAGTGGAAACCTATTTTCCTGAATAAAACCCAATGCGAAAATCTTGTGGAATCGGGACATAAATGTAACGTCTCCAGCGACCGTCTAATGAATTCCTATTCAGTTATCTTTCCTAGGATAGAATTTTTACTTTAAGTTTCTGTCACTGTTATTATTTATCTACACTTCTACACTAATATTATAAAGAGGAAAGATTTGTGTTTTTGTATTTTTGTGTGTGTGTGTATGTTTGTAATGAATAAACTCAAAAACTACTGCGCCGATTTCAAAAATTCTTTCACAATTTGAAAGCTACATTCACCTTGAGTAACATAGGCTATATTTTATCCCCGTACTCTCACGGGAACGGGAACTACGCGGGTGAAACCGCGTGTCGTCCGCTAGTTTTACAATAATTAAACATCCGGGAAATATTTATTGATCAAATTGAGTATCCACTGAAATGGGCTTTTCAGTTGTTACTAAATGGCAATTCGCACGGGTGGACATTAAAACCATTTTTTTTTCTAGTCTATATCTATACTTCTATACTTCTATACTCATATTATAAGAAGTCGGTTGAAAAGAGGAAGACTTTGTTTGTTTGTTTGTTTGTTTGTAATGAATAGGCTCAAAAACTACTGGACCGATTTAAAAAATTCTTTCACCATTCGAAAGCTACATTATCCACGAGTAACATAGGCTATATTTTATCCCCGTACTCCCACGGGAACGGGAACTACGCGGGTGAAACCGCGGGACGTCCGCTAGTAATATATATATAGCCCATGTTAATCAGGGATATTGTAGCATTCTAATGGTGAAATAATTTTTGAAATCGGTCCAGAAGTTTTTGAGTTTATTCGTTACAAAAATACAAATATTTCCTCTCAATATTAGTGTAGATATAAAACGGCAAACTGAAGAAGTGCGATTTGATAAACAGTCTAAAAACAAATCTCTTCTACAGTGACAGTGGTCTCCAAAACTACAATGCCAATAAACTTTGCAGGTCTTCGACTACGACTGGGGTCTTCAAGATGACTTCATGGGGTCCTGCCACATGGACCTGACCGCGCTAGAGCTGGGTCGAACCCAGGACCTGGTGCTCTGTCTGCGAGACCCTGGCAAGCCTACCCAGGACATGGGGGAGATCGTGCTCAATGTAACGCTGTGGCCGAAGTCTCAGGAGGATAAGGAGCAGGTAAGAGTTACCTACGTTTTTTCAGATTGTTTAAAAACAGGACGAACAAGTTTTGGCAGATAAAGTAATGAAACACTTCGACAGATTCAAGTCCTCGGTTCGCAGATGATGTAGAATCTAGTCGGATTTATTTGACTGAACCTTAATGGATATACGTCAAATGCGCGAGTATCTATCTATGCGCAGGATAACCTTCGATTCTGCACTTTAAGAAGAATAGACATAAAGCAACATTTGCTTTCTTCAGTTGTGCCATCGCTCTCAAGAATTCTTTCTTATTTCGTGTATCATTTCTACAGTGGTCATGCTACGAAAGTTACAGTACAAATCAGTGCATTGGTTTTACACAGTAGTATTAAAAATATCGGTGTATTCAGGGTATTTGTGACATATCACATTTTTCACACATTTGTTCTGCGTACTGCTCTGTTAATGCATTACATTCAATGTGTTTGAGTATTATTTAAGGCCCTTCTAACCCTAAAATTAGTAACTCTATTTGTGGTGGTTCAATCTTTGTTTGAAATACTGTTAGAATAAAGTTCTAATCTGCTTGCACTACAAAGCGGTTGTTACGTCAGTCACTGCGGCCGAATAGTGCGAAATGAGTGGTATTTGCGATTTACAAAAATCTATTGATTGGACTAAAAAAAATAAAACACATACCTAAGACCTGCTTTATAGTTAGTTCAGTTAGGGCCAAGTTCACCGAAAAGATAACAGTCTGATTATCTAAAAACAGCTGTATAAAACACATTTTCATATACAAAAATGTGTTTTAAACAGCTGTTTTTAGATAATCAGACTGTTATCTTTATGGTGAACTTGGCCCTTACAATGCAAAGTTTCATGATAAATAATTTGAAGTACTTTTTGAATACCAGTGGTTTATTGTTCGATTTGGAGGTAACTTTGGAATTTTTTTCTATCGAGAAAAGTTTATGGTGTATTAGTCACACAGTACCTAGCATTAATCCTCAACTTCACTATATATTTATTTCAAAATTAATGCTGCAGTATTTTAGGCGTAACGGAGGATCATGCTAAGCCATTTGAGGCATGTTAGGCCCTTAAGGCTTTAAATACAATGCTACAAGCAGGTAATTAGCAGCAAATTAATTACTGTAAAAGGGATGTTATAGAAGAGTTGGGTTCTTACAAACTTCAAAGTTACTGCAAACTCCAAAAACAATTCCAATCAGCTCTAGTCAGCAGTTATAACAAAATAATTCCTTGCTAACCCGTAAGCTGATCGTAATATTGCGGTAGCAAGTTTTAAGTACCCGACGAGTTTACTTTAACTTCGATGAAAGATTTTCATAGAAACTTTTGTAAGGAACTCGGATGTTAAGCCTTCACAAATACTAAAGTTTTAAAAATACTATCACACTGGAATACTAAAATCTTCTTGGAATCTGTCTCTTTCGTTGTCATTTCTCATTTACGTGCATTGCATGAGAAAGAAGAATTGACCAAGGCTCTACTTATTACCTTAGAGGAGACTAGGAAGAAAGACCAAAGCACTATCTTGCAAACGTTATTTAGCACCTACTATACCACTATTACAATCACCAATAAATCTGGCATCTATATTTTTATAGTCTAGTTTTTTTAAGTGTATTTTATAATTATTTTTATCTACTTGATCCTATTAAAATAAAGGGGCTTATATCCCTTTATTTTAATAGGATCAAGTAGACTTGTTCAATTAAAATTTAATAAGGGAAAGATATTTACAGGTGAGATAAAAAAATACAGCTAATTATAAAATACCTACCTAGCACGCACTCTAGGGTAGTTTGAAGAACTACCCTAGAGTTTGGTTCTTTAGTTCGCGCACTTAGTTGGTGACAAATCAGTTCAGCACTGTAGGAGAGACAGGAACAGGCGTTAGGGTAGCACTGCAGGTCAGTTAGCAGGACAAATTCCAGCAGTGAAAAAAATATCTGTCTTTGGTAGGTATATTAGGCCACATATTAAACACAATCATAGACAATTTCTAAAATTGCGTATTCGGAATACTTCGTACGGCTCCCAGTCATAAAGTTTTATCGAAAAATTCTGAACAAATATCCTCTTCAATATAAAATTTTTACTATATTCCTAGTAGTAGGTATACCGAGGGTTTGACCTACTGAAGTCGTAAAACTTTAATGGTTCATCCATTGTGAATGTGGAGCATTTTGTATAGCTTGCCCTAATTGGGAACAAAATTAACTACATTGAATCCTGACTGATTCTACAACATAAAGAGTACGACTTCAAAAAATAAAATTACCAGTTTTGAAGAAAAATTGCTGATCCGAGTTCCGTTATTTGTGTGATTCGCCCTCTAAATAAATCCACATATAAAGTAAAGAAAGAACTCAACACAGAACGAAATTTATTACAGTGCAGTGTGCAGTATTTATTTCGGTTCAACTCCACACACTACATCAAAAAGGCAGTACCGAGTGCTGGCGAAACTCGACTTTTTTTATTTAAACTGTGGTTTAAATGGGAGTGAAAATCAAAGGCAAAAACTACAACTATATTTAGCATAAGATATAGTTTAAAAACAGAATATTTAAGCACTAGATGATAGATAGATGGAGTATATATTGTACATACATATTAATACTCTTAAATCTATGGACACCATCGGGGCCTTACTAGGTAGTAGGCTGTACTCTGTTACAGCCATGTCGAGGTGATACAAAAGACATTGCATCAGAACCAAGAAAAATCACGAGTCGACGTAACGGGAATCGAAATAGCGGGAATGATTCCTAAATAATAATAAATATTGCTGGACATTACACACAGCGCCATCTATTGCCACACTAAGCCACGAGGCTTGTGTCGTGGACACCAGATAGTTGATATACTACATAGATACTTTTTATTTGTAAATACATACGTATTATACATACAGGGTGTAAAAGACCTCATCACGAAGCCGTCAACCAAGCATTCTGTACATCAAACTAAGTAACTTTACGCAAAAATTATTGCTGGGAAATGACTTTCTTTTTTTGGGGTGAAAAATCACGTTTTGTTGTAGAACTCAATGTAACGCACTCAAAACATTGTCAAGTGCTGATGGATGGATTAAATAGTACGAGGTTCGTGAAGGTGTTAAAAGTAAAAATCTTATATTTAAATACTTGTATTTAAAAAAAACTTGTCAAAAAGTTGGAACTTTGACCCCCAATATCTCCGTAACTAGAAAGTTCCCAGGTACGGTGTAGAACAAAAAAATGATCGCAATGACGGGGAGAACAAGTGCCTTTCGGCTTCGTTATGAGGTGTTTTACACCCTTTATATAAACATCCATGACTCGGAAACAAATGTCCATGCTCATCACACAAACATTTGCTCCGACCGGGATTCGAACCCGGGACCCTAAGAACGTAAGGCAGCCTCACTACCGCTGCGCCATTCGGGTCGTCAAATAAACATAATAACACTATACTGAACAGTTGCTGAACTTTTTTAACCTATTTTGCACAGCCATGGTGATGCAAATAGGACCCTCATTTTGCACTAGGTATAGTTTTTAATTTTAAAGATCTCAATTACGTCACGTTTGCGACAAAATACAGTGTTTTGCGCTCTTTCTTTCAAAACTGAACAAAGGCACATCGGTCTTGCCTCGTTGCACCGCGCCACACCCAATGTGTGGAACTCCTAAGCTTTAATCAATGGCATAATGCCTTCATACTTCCACACCCACAATATACCTAAGTGGGAAAATAGCGGTACAGCTAGCAAAGGAGAGAACCATCCATGACAATATTTTTGTGTGCTATACTAAGTCTGTAAACTAAAAGTGATGGACATGAATGTTGATGAATGGAGGAGAGGAAGGACAAACAAAAGATGCATGGATTGTCTGTAGAATGATATGAAAGAGAAAGGATAATGATACTGTGACGTCTGACAGGGGAGAATGGAAGATAAAAACGTGTTGCGCCGACCCCAAACGGCATTCTATTTGGGATCGGCGCAACACGTTTTTTTCCACGGACAATGGCAAGAAGATGATGATGATGACCTAAGTCTGTAAACGTAAGAGACACGTCGCCAGCCAGTTTGGCTGGCGACGTGTCCATTCAAATAGTCCATTCAAATAGCCTCCAAAAGGCTTGATATTTGTTGGCAACACCAACATCAACATTTTTAATGTAAATTTTGACGTTTATATTATTCTGTGGAGCACTGTATTTCGCTCTATTCCAACCACGAACTGTGCAATAAATGGACGTGTCTGTAACTCCAGAGTTTTTACTTCACCGAATACTGCAGCCCTCCTGCCCTACCAGCAACCTAGCAACATCCCCACAGTCCACTGCTAACGAACTCGTACAGTATTTGACAATTGCTTTATATTTCTACAACTTTCAGTTTCTATTTTTTTGGTAGTTTATGTCAGTCCCATTCATTTTCTACTTTCCTATCGACGTTATGGCTGATATAATTTTACTTTTTGGAGGGCTAAAATAGTAGAGCAGGCAGCTTCGCTCCCACTTTGCCAACTGTGTATGTTAAACACAGCAGTTGCTATTCTTGAAACGAAACTTCGTGTATTATGAGAATCTTATGCAAAAAAAAAAACATCTGAACATCAACATGGTGGTTTGAAAATAAGCTGCCTGGTAACTTATCTCTTTAGCTGACTGTACAGACGTGCACAGTCGATGCATCGCTTGGCGTGCCACTAGGCATTATACCCGGCCCGCTCCTATTGCGTCGCGCTTCGTCGCCTGCAAGCTATGGGTCACTATCTGTCGGATCTCGAGTCGAGAGCTGTCATTATAATGTCTGTGATTATTGAGATATTGAGCGGGTTAGGATGTCAGATAATCGTGCTGGTAGTTGTAATCTGAAGTATTGGGGTAAATAAAGTATACATTCTAGACAGACACTTCAATTGCCGCTTCGCCAGCTCGGGATTTTTTAACAAATTATTATAATATTAATGATCTTATTAATTTTTTCCCCTACGAAGAAAAACTACGTGTAGTTAAATACGTTTAATAGGCACCGCTAATCTTTAACTGCGTATGTAGGTACCTTAATTGCCCTAACATTTTGTCTACGCCTCTAAATGTAACAGCACGCACATTATTTGCCCTTCATTTGGTGACTACTTAACAATATTAATCTAATCCAATAAAACAACGTAATTTTATTTTGATTGTACCCTTTCACTGAATTAGAAACTGATTAAATTACTCGTAATAACTATGTAGACATAGCTTCACTGTGTTCTGCTCGCGTAGCATGATTACCGTAGAAACAATAGAGAATCGACAAATCTTTTGTTCATCTGTCATTTTGTCGATTCAATGACAGATGATCAAAAGATTTGTCGATTCAATAATAAATTCATGTAATTGTTGATCACAATATTATTTCAGCTTACTGTACTCTAACTTTTGTTTTCTTGTGGTCCCAAAATACCACTCAAAATTTTTTAAGGGGAATCCGGGACCGCGGTCCAGGTCCTGAAAGCTCCCCGACCCTTTCGTTTCGTGGGTGGGTATCTACGGCGTTCATGCTAAGCAGGCTGCTCTGTATAAAAATAACTCAACGTAAATAATGTTTACGTACTATCGACGGCGTCCCTTGGTAGTTATTGTTAGTAAGTACTTTAATCCACATTAATTGACAAATTGCCAACGTGGTTACGACCGTGTGTCATTAATCTTGGTGTTCTTATTTAAATAGCTGAGCTGGGGACACTCTTTTCCGCAGTTTTTGTAGTAGAATATTAATAATCTACTCACGTATTTATACTAATGGACGTTTCTGAAGGCAGGCGTTCTTATACCCATTACCAAGTTCTAGGTCATCTGAATTTAGATTACTATCGACACTAACTTTACTATAAGTAGTGATAACCTAGTGGTGTGACCGTCGGACTGCCAAGTCCTCGAGTTTGAACCCGAGGCACACACCTCTGATTTTTGGGATTCTTATATGTCCGTATTGTATAATTATCACTTGCTTTGGTGAAGGAAAACATCGTGAGGAAACCAGCATGCCTTTGTTTTTCAACGCACTTTGTTTTTGCACGGGGTTGCGACAGTCGCTCTCTCCATGTCGCCATGAGATCCCGCCGCAAGTCTGTCCGCGGACCGACAAATTGTTGCGACAGCGGAATTCACCCCGGCGTAGCACCTCCGCGCGCCATTCAAGCAGGCGCGCGAGGACTATCGCCTCCAGATCCCATGGTGGCAATCCGGCAAGGAGGTTCGCCGCCTTGCGGGCGATCGTGAGGTACCCACAGGCCAGCCTTACGGCTACCACCTTTTGGGGCGCGTTCAGGTAGTGGGCTGCACGCAGCCTCAAGGAACGCGCCCAACCGGGGCCACGTAAAGGGCCATGGACCGCACAAATCCCGCGTAGAGCCTCCGGCAGGAGGCGTTTGACCCCCCAGGTTGTCAGGAACCGCCTGAAGGCAGCCCCAGTCCGTTCCAGTTTTGGGGCCAAACGTCGGAAATGGTCCACGAAGTTCCACCGGCTGTCGAGGACGAGTCCTAGGTACTTCAAAGTCCTCCACGTGTGTCTGGCGGCAGCTGGTCCCTCTCGGAATCAGCATGCCTGAGAGATATTTATTGACGGTATATAATGCCAAGTCAGAGGCCCATAAAGGGCGGGATAAAAACTCTGACAGCAGGTTAGGAGGCACTAACCACACGAAAAAGAAAGAAGATCGATACCACATCAAAATACAATTGACTCAAAGATAAATAGGTATACAGTGTCGCCAAAAAGTCAAATGAAGCTATTTATTGTGCAAATTAGGAGGCCCACAAATCGAACCATGTTGAGGCAAAATCCTATGTCAAAGCGTATTGTGTAACAGGAAAGCAACCTTTATTTGAGGTTTACCTTTTACACAAACTTATTATATACTACATTATCAGATTCTACCTAGCCATTCCCTTAGGTAACACAAAAAATCCGCAGTAAACATGTTTTCGTTACTACAATATCGCAACTCAGGTCGATAGACCTGCTCAAATCAAAGTTACAAACTTCAAACCGTGAAGTTATATTAATTAACAACACGAGTTAATTAAATCGAACCGATCTAATTGAACGATTAAGCGAACAAATTACATCGGAAACAATAGAGTTTGGTGAAATTAGAAACGCTTTTGTGGTTATATCAGTAGCTTAGGGATCTGCTCAACTGAATTAAATACAGCGTGCCATAGAAATGTCTAGAACAGGCATAACTAATTAAGACGACAACATTGTAAAGTAATTAGGAGTACAAGACAGAAACATAAGTAGGTACTATAGTTATTTAGTTATTTGGAGCGCACATGCAAACATGTTGTAAGAGTAAATTATGTTCTCTTATGAAATTGTATTACGTCTATAGATGGTGTCAGATAAGATGAGAATAACGGTTATTGACCCACCTACATTTATTAAACTTCTTAACTTTGATAACCAAAAATAAGCCTGTTCAAATCTGGAATTGTCATCTATCGTGATCTTCAACATCTATACATATAATAAAACAGTAACGAAAGAAAAACTGTACATTGAGAATTTTCAAAAAAAAAATAAGTGGCTTTTGTTAGAAAAACGTAACTGATGACAAAAAGTGACTTTTTAGAATTTTTGTCTGTTTGTCTGTGTGTTTGGTACGGCTTCACGCCAAAACTACTTGATAGATTGAATTGAAATTCAGCCAAAATGTTCTTTGTAAACCAAGGAAGGCTTTAGGCTACATATTGTCACGCCGTATGTTATGGAAGGTAAGTAATATTGATTTTAAAAGGTTTTTGTTCGTAACTGAATGCACAAAATGACATGTTGTTGCGCAGGTCAGCTAGTTTGTAATAAAAACGATACATGGTTTATTTGTTTTGGTTCGTGTGAAGAGATATTAGGGAAAGGGCAATGACCGCTATTCTCATCTTAACTGGCACCAACTATAGCGCTGACAACAATCCTTTCTACAGCGTAAAGCATATCGCTCGTTGGTGTCGAAAACATTACATTTTACCATGGCGTCCCTCATCATAGTCATCATCAGCAATATAATTTGATAGCATGCACATTCGATCATCGATATCAAATCATTGTATCATTCGATGTCATCGACTTGATGAAGAAGCTCGTCTTCAAAAAGTATATAAGGCCAAGTCTTTGGTTCAGCTATGCGTCTACAATTTTGTCTCCTCTAAGTTTGGGCCACGATAGCAATAAACTGGGGCTTACGTGCAACGTAATTTATGGATGGCCCCTTATAAATTGAGCTCTTTAGTCAACTCTTTTGGTCCCACTCATTTGGGGCCGCGGGATGGTTTTACAAATTGAGAATTTTTATTCTGTCTTCATTTGTCGATTGGACCCGCTATTAAAGTTAAATAAACAATATCATCGAATTTCAAAGTTGATATTGTTAGTCATTGGAAAGGAAGAAGAGAAGAACATACAAAGAGATGAAGAGTGAACAGGCATCTTCTGGGCACGCTTGTTTCATCATAGATAAACAAAAATAATGCTCTAGGAAACATAAATTGTTTAATGTTCCATTTAGTCGCACTGTAGCTCGATCCACTTCGCCTGTACCACGTATGCTTATGAACCTCAACGCTCTCGTGGAGACCAACCCTGGATTGGACTTGTTTGCTGATGAATGGAAGACGATATTGTTGGAATGTTTGTGGTTCTGCGAGAAGACCGAGTAAAAGGATTAGGTATTTAATGTAGTGTTAATGGTTTTAGATACTGTACTAAATAAATAAATAAATAATAATAATAGATCTCATCCATCGCTTTCCATCAGGCGTGATCGAGGTCAAGAGCAGGACCATTTAGAAATAAAAAAGGACGCAAAAATGTTGTTTTTGTTTTTTAGGATGCTATTTTAAGAATCATAAACTTACATCACCTACTTATATATTCTTACACATACTACGTCTTTATTGAAGAATTATGGAAACTATTCATAAAGATCCAGAGAATATGATGACATCACGCATGATGACTCATCATTGTAAAGAAAATCTCAGAACAAGGGTCTCGCACAGAATATTATCTGGCTATTAGACCTCATTACATAGATAAGCATTACATACATAATAGACACTGAAGACGAACCTTAATATCCGTCACGACATCTCTGTTTACCGAGAAACGTGGTTTACTTACGACAATTTCAATAATTATACGAACACTAGCTTCTGCCCGCGGTTTCACCCGGGTAAAGTTCGATAATTTCCCATGTAGGGTTACCATCTGACCGGATAAATCCGGTCTTGACCAGGTTTTTAATGCCAATACCGAACTTCGCCCGATTTTGTACCAGACCGGATTTTTCGACTCATGCCGGACAAAAAACAGAAACAGACTATCAGTGGAGTCCATAAGAGTCATCGTACTTACGAAGTATAAAGTATAACTGGAAAGATTATAGTTGTGAACAATTCTTCAATCAAATTTTTGAGGTCAAAATCAAATTTTAAATGCTCATCATCATCTGCCTAGCCTTTTCCCAACTATGTTGGGGTCGGCTTCCAGTCTAACCGGATGCAGCTGAGTATCAGTATTTTACATAAAAAAAAAACAGATTTTTGTTTGATCGTAGGATTTTTCATTTTCCAATATCGGATTTCCGATTCTACGCCCTGGTAACCCTAGTCCCATGGGATCTTACTACCGGGATAAAAAGTATCCTATGTGTTAATCCAGGTTATAAACTATCCGTGTGCAAAATTTCATCCAAATCAGTTTAGTCATTTTTGCGTGAAAGAGTAACAAACATATACACATACACACTTTCGCCTTTATAATATTAGTGTGATAGTGTGATGTGATGTGATTACGACAATTTCAATAATTATACAAACAAACGAGTTAACGTCATAGATGAGAAATGTGTACAGGAAAATACAAATGATTTGCTTTGAATAACATTGCACATTGATTCAGGATAATTGGTCAATTAAGTGGTAATAGTTCGTTGTCCTATTAACGAGGATTTGCAAGGAAAACAATAACACTGCGGCACAGATTAACTAAGGTCAGGAGAGAGGTAGCTTTGACTTTGATTACTTACTTTGATTACTTTAATCAACAAAAAAAAAAAGGAAAATGTGTCGGCTTTTTAAGATATATATTTTATTTACTAATGCCCTCCATTTTATCCATTTTTTTTTTCATTTTATTAGCTACACGTTTTTATACTGGTTTTAACCGATTTCTAAAAAAGCGAGGGTTCTCAATTCGGCTGTATTTTTTTTTGTTTGTTACCTGATTACTCCGTGGTTACTGGTCCGATTTACGTGATTCATTTGGTAGAAGAAGCTCGCGTGGTGGCCCCATATTTGCTTCGGTACTTTACAAGTTATCTTCTTTATTACATAGTTTTTCTTCTATGTCTACGTGGATGATCTAATAACTTTTAGTAACAATGGAAAATTAATATCTGACAAAATTTGTGTGAAAAACCACAGATAATATAATACTCCGTCCACAACTAAAAAGGTAGACATATTTCTTTTTTCGAATGTATGTACAGTAGACACCCGTGGTTGGTAACTCTTTGATCTCAACCTGGCCTAGCGCACTACGGACTTCCAATACAATATGAGGCCAGCCTATACTAGTTATATTACCTGATCTACTGTAATACCGTTCGACCCACCGAAATAGTAACCGAAATATTTTTGGTGACCTTATACAATTTCTAACCGTTATAACATGCTACCCATATGGGGTTGGCCCATACCCAGAAATGGAAGTTTATGAGCTAATAAAATGGCTAAGCAATACATTAGTGACTAAACGAGTAAAATAAAGAAAGTAGAAAGCCGGAAACTATAATTATGATAATGACGGAGAATCACGAAGAAAAAGCAGAAATCATTCAAATGAGCTGGTAAACAATCCTTGAGAAACAATCTACAAGTTTTAGCCTTAAACTCAGTAAGGAACAGAGTGACTAAGACCTTGGACTTAATAAATACCACTAGTCAGAGTTTACTAAGAATTGTGAGAACTATAGACCACATAACATCACGCCTTTATTCCCGGAAGGATTAAGCAGAGGTGTAGCTAATAGTACACCCACATTTCGCCAGTTATGTTTAAGTGCCATGTAATAAGGGACCAGCCCGTTACAGGTAGTCAGTGGCCCAAAAAGTCTGACAACCAGTCCTACCAAGGGATATCGTATTATACCCAGTACTAACTGGGTTGTGGATGTCAGATAGGCAGTCGCTCCATGTAAAATACTGGTATTCAGCTGCATCCGGTTAGACTGGAAGCCAACCCCAATAAAACTTGGGAAAAGGCTAGGCAGATGATGATGTAATAAGGGACCAGCCTATTGCCATTAACCAGGCCCAAATCTAGACTCCGTAGCTGCAACTGAGAAATTCCTGACGGAAAAACTCAATAACACTTTGCCCGACCCGGGAATCGAACCCAGAACCTCATGCGGGAGTCGAGCTTAACATAAACTAACAACTCAATTTTCAATTTCCCAAAGAACTAGACCACAAACTATGCACTTCAAGAAACGATCCATTAAATCCTATTTAAAGTTAACGACAAACCATAAAGTTCACATAATTTTTAGGGTTCCGTACCCAAAGGGTTAAAACGGAAACCTATTACTAAGACTTCGCTGTCTGTCCGTCTGTCCGTCCGTCTGTCCATCTGTCTGTCACCAGGCTGTATCATCATGAACCGTTACAGCTAGACAGTTGAAATTTTCACAGATGATGTATTTCTGTTGCCGCTATAACAACACATACTAAATATAGTCAATGGTACGGAACCCTTCGTGTGCGAGTCCGACTCGCACTTGGCCGGTTTTTTTCGCTTTCACGAACCTTTTGCACGGTTATAATTTCGTCGGAAATTTGTGGAAAATAACTCATTGCATGCACATTCTGTACTGCAGTAATTGATGAATGTCCTTGAGTCTAGCGATCAAGATACAACACATAAATTACTATTACCCCCGACTGGTGTACCAACCAACCTTGTTTTTTTAGTTAGTCGTCTGACGCCGTAGCGTACGCGCGTGCGAAACTGTATTTGTAAACAGAATTGCGAAAACAAAATAAACTCCGCGAGTGTAAATGCGATAATATTCGCTATCAACGCGTTCGGTGTTTGAAAATTTAGTGCTGTGTTACTTTTTTTTTTGTTTTCAAGATGTGGGTTTATTCAGTGTCAGTTAACCTGTTCTATATTTGAATTGCAAAAGTTATTTGCACGTGAGTGTGAAGGTGAACGATAGCTTCGTTATTTTAGGACACAATCAAACGGATTAACGTATGAATTGTTTTAATTGACGAATATTGTGCTGTTAATTACCAACACATTTAATGATACAAGCAATGTCTGGAACATTGACGTTGTAAACTATGATAAAGCTGAAACTAAAGTTTTTCAATGTTTAGCGAGAAATAAAAACGGAATGGGGAATTTATTACAAACAATAATAAAGAACAATCATGATGTTAGAAATGACCTTAACGCTTACGATAATCGTAACGATGAAGCTGAATATAAACCTCAAACTACAAAGAACAATATTATAAAACAAATAAACTCATAGTTTTGGCAATCAAAGGCAGGTTCTAAGTTTCCAAGGGCGTTTACAGGTCACCAAACCAGTCTTGTCCTTACAACGCTTAAAAACTGGGCCGCCATTAACTATTAGGGACTACATACGAGTATAATATACCTACTTCCTTTCCTTACGATTGCACGGAACAAATATTTGTATGGCAGGGCAGGTAGTTGTCCGTTTGTGTTGTGAGTTTAAATGCTAGTAAACGCACCCACTTATACAGGAAAAATACCAAGTGTCGGGCAAGGTTTTAAAAAATAATGGCTGAGTATTTCTGGAAGAAATTTTGTGGTGGATAAGATCGGGGTTAGTACCGTCTTACGTTTGTTTTCCTTTCCATTTCATTTCTATAAAACCTCATCATCTGCCTAGTTTTATTATTATTCTCAGCTATGCTGTGGTCGTCTTCCACTCTAAGGCTGAGCACAGACGTAAGGAGCGGGCCATACTTTTCGCGAGAATTTTGACAAACGCTCGTGCGTGATTATGCCGTTGTTACACACATAATATCTTTGAATTTTTTGAACTAATTGGTATCTTGTGCATTATATCTAGGCTTCTATCAAAGCAAAAAATAAAAATGTTGTAGAAACAAATTCAGTCTATGCTTCCAAAAATTGCTGTTTTGCACAAATTTTACCTCAACTTTGGCCGTTCATAATGTACCTACCTACTCATAAATTGTAAAAGTAAAGAAATCATCCTGATAGAAGCCTTGCAAATGTAGTGGAGATTCTAAATTACAAATATTAATTTCACAAACTTGTAAGACTTTTTTAAAAACACATATTTATTTGCTGGAACAAGTTTTATAAATCGAACACAATTTTTCGTTCAATGTCCTCGCGTTAGGCGGTATGAGGTGCGCGGGAGACGAGTAGTGCGGGGTCGGGGCTAGTTAAGACGGGAGTTGAAAGAATATCGCCGCTGTGGCTCTGGATGAAACAACAAGCTTTTCGACCATGCTCGCGTTGACGATAGGCAGGCCGGAAAGGGCCCTCTTAAAGACAGACTATTGCTTTACAAAAAACTAGCTGACGTCCCGCGGTTTCACCCGCGTAGTTCCTGTTCCCGTGGGGGTACGGGAATAAAATATAGCCTATAGCACTCACGAATAATGTAGCTTTCTACCTGTGAAACAATTTTTAAAATTGGTTCATTACTTCCGGAGATTACCCCCTACATACAAACTTACAAACTTACAAACAAATGGTACCTCTTTATAATATTAGTATAGATATGAAGACGCGCAAACTTCTATTTGAGGAAAGTCCAGGAAGATTGCGTATCTGACATCCACAACCCAGTAACAAAATACTTGGCAAGACTTCCATTCAATGAATAACAAATCTGAATACCACATAGTAAAGTAAATAAAATAGTGCAATTCACAGTAAATATTGACAAACAGTACACAAACATAAAATTATCTTGGACAGAACAACACAGCTGAGTCCTTATCTCATTAATTTCATAAGAAAACACACACATAATGGTTGTGTATTTACTCGTATTTATTTATCAACCCCGCTGTATTTTCTTACGACCGCTACCGATAGTATTTCTGAATCAATTTCTTCGAAAAACTTCCTTATTGGAAGATATATCTGACTTATCCAAATACATCAGTAATCTCATTTGAACCATTTCCAAATGATAGTCAAAATAGCCTTACGAATTTGAAAATACGAGTTTAAACGAATTGTTCATTTCAGAAATAGTTCCAACTTTACGTAATTTTCCTGATTAACTACATTTCTTGAAAATAACCATTGGGTATTACAGTCGTCTTCAACAGGTACTACTAGATACTTCTTCAAATTCATTCGAATCGATGTTACGGTCAAGCTATTTGGGCCCTGCAGGTGGCCACATTAATCCACGTTAGTGGCGTTTATGTCATACTTAAACACAGTTTTAGGGACACTCCAGAAATTATGTCATAGAATGGTCGGGAGCAACGCATTCATACTGAGTCTCTGAACGTCTTTAATCCCCTATGTTGCCAAATAATACAAGCAGAAATACATTGTCTATGGAATATGTATGTATTATAAGTTAAAGTTTTATATTTTGTCTAATATTTTATGTAAAACCAAAGCGAAGACATAAAAATCATGATAATGTGAACTAAAAACCTATACGAGACATCATAAAACCATGAGTTTACTTATGGCTTTATTTCATAGATTGAGTAGTACCTATACCTATGAAATTAAACTTAAAGTGACCTCATCCCCACGTAATGCATCATCCCGTGAGTCTATTAGCGCACTTATAACTCGAGAACTACTAAACTGATTCAAGTAAATTTCCTAGTTAGAATGTTCTGGCTAGGTTTACTAAGTCCGCCGAGAAATGGAATGAAATTAATTATTGTGAAAATAGACAGCGGAGTAACTTACGCGTCAGGTCTTTAAGAAAACTGGGGACATGCGACATATAGACAATAGACCTTGATTATGACTTTGATTATGAGAAAATAGACCTTGACCCCCAGAGATCAAGGTCTATTAAAGTCCAGACAAATAACGTGCAGCAAAATGCAGTGACATCTAGACTAATCTTTTGAGAAAATTACGATTTCCAGACACATTTTGAGTTAAGCTGTCCCAGCAGACGGCTAGGCCCCTTACTAGGCCACGAGTTGCCATGGCTGACCTGGAAGTCTTTAAATAGACTCCGAACACAGGTTGGCCGAAGCAAGTAAAAGAAGCTGTTCAGGTGGAGATTCATAGATGACTCTGCCTGGAGTGTAAATGTGGTGTTACCCCACAAACGATGGGACACTTGATATCGTGTCCTGCTTATCACGTTATTTGCACATCACAGGAGCAGATGAACACTACTGAAAGAGCTAAACTCGTTGCCAAATATCATCAACACGCTAAGAAAAAATAAACGGCAGCTGAGCATAGCTATAGTCTGCGCCAGATAAGTAAATAAAGGACGTTAACCCGCATACATTTATTCAAATACATAATTCCGAAAACAGAAATAATGACATAAACTTGTCCCGAAACGACCTTTATCGTGATCCTTGACTTTTTCTAGTAATAAAAAACCGGCCAAGAGCGTGTCGGGCCACGCTTAGTGTAGGGTTCCGTAGTTTCCCGTCCGTCACAATAAGTGTTCCCACTTATGAGTTTAAAGGTGGGTATCCATTATGTAAAAATGCTTGCATATACGAATATACTACAAACTTAGTCCAGAAATTATTTTGTACAACTTTTTGTCTTTTTTGTACAAAAACTTATAAAGTTCTACTTTTCAGATTTATTTCATATTTTCTAAACTTATGGTTCAAAAGTTAGAGGGGGGACACATTGTTTTTTACTTTTGGAGCGATTATTTCCGAAATTATTGACATTATCAAAAAATGATTTTAGGATACCCCTAATCATTTTTAAATACCTTTCCAACAATATATCACACGTTAGGGTTGAAATTAAAAAAAAAATCACTTCCCACTTTACATATAGGGGGCTACCCTAATAAAACATTTTTTCCAATTTTTATTTTACCACTTTGTCGGCGTGATTGATATACATATTGGTACCAAATTTCAGCTTTCTAGTGCTAACGGTCACAGAGATTAAGCGACGGACGGACGGACAGACATGGCGAAACTTTAAGGGTTCCTAGTTGACTACGGAACCCTAAAAAACGATTCATAGTGTATTGTCGGGGTAACTAGTAATAACTACGCAGAGAAATTAAGAAAAAAAAGAGCAATGACCTTTAATTCCTACTTATTTGGCGCAGACTATAGCACAAAGTCAATGCACAGTTACATCATCAGTCATCATAATCAGCCTATTAATGTTCCCACTGCTGGGACACAGGCCTCCTCTCTATGAGAGGGAATGGGCTATAATCCACCACGCGGGCCCAGTGCGGATTGGTAGATGTCACATGTCTTCGAATTTTTGGTTCTAGGTCATACCGTTACATAATGAGCTTTAAAAGGAAAACTATACAATAATTTTACATTCCCTAGCTTCCATTATATATTCAATGACATCATTCTTGGCTATTTGCATAAGGAATTGTTTTATTTTTCGCACTGCGTTTCTCATGTCGTATTTTTTCTCCCGGCGCGCGGCGTTGGTATGTGAATTTCTCGTCTGTCAGCAATAAATATTGATTGTTCAATGTTCGATTGTTCACAAAGGATTTAAATTCAGGTTAATACGACTATTTTTGTGGTTGGCTCTGCATTAAATTGTGACAGCTCAGCGTATAGAAACGTATCGGAATGAGATGAAGGTCGTGAGGAAAGTTTTGAGTATGAATGTGGCTTTATGTGTAGAGGAAGACCAAATAAACGATTGATGGACTGGTGTGAAGGATGATATGGCAAGAAAAGATGCGTCTGGTGAGATAACGAGTAATAGAGAAGATAATGGAAGAAGAGGACACGCTGCGACGACCACAAATAAATTGAGAGAAGGGCAAGAGAGTGATGAACCAAGGAGTATCGTATTAGCTATGAGCTAGCTCGCTGTCCGTCCGTCTCATGACGACAGGCCGTGTCGACGGCGCGTTCGTGTTCCACGCGCGCCTCAAAGAGAGTCAGCAAAAGGAAGGGGTCAAGGCCTTCAAGGGCAAGGGCCGATGCCTGCAGGGGCTGCGAGACTGTTCGAAAGAGGATGAAGGAACATGGATGGGTTTTAGTCAGTAAAAGTCTGACACTCCCTCCTGCTCCGCCCAGAGCGGGAGGAGTCATTTGATGATTTCCCATCCGAAAAAAAGGGTGTATCGTATTACCCAGTTGGTACTGTGTTGTGGAGATCTGGTAATCAGTCGCTCCATGTCATCATCATTTCAGCCGAAAGACTTCCACTGCTGGACATAGGCCTCCTCTAAGTGTCGCCACATTGACCGGTCCCGAGCGACTCGCATCCCGCGGATTCCCGCAACCTTCACCAGGTCATCGATCCACCTAGTGGGAGGCCTTTCAACGGAACGTCTTCCAGTTCGCGGTCGCCACTCCAGAACTCTTCGTCCCCATCGGCCATCCGTTCTGCGAGCAATGTGCCCTGCCCACCGCCACTTAAGTTTGGCAATTCTTCGGGCTACGTCGGTAACCTTGGTTCTCTTGCGGATGTCTTCATTTCTGATTCGCTCCATGTAAAATAGTGGTATTCAGCTGCATCTGGTTAGACTGGAAGCCCCAACATAGTTGGAAAAGGCTAGCCAGCTGATGAAGGTCAAATTAAAATGTTTAGCTAAAAATGTTCCATCGATGTGATTCGGGTATTGATAACTAAAGAGGATACAACGAAAAAAGATGTAGTTTGGTCATCGACCTCTGATAGTTTTTGTCTTTTTTAAACTTTCACGATCAAAACACATTATAAAACACATATAAACGGGTATTGTACCCGTGTGTCAAAACACATTATAAAACACATATAAACGGGTATTGTACCCTTGTGTGTTTTATTTTGTACCCGTTTATATGTGTTTTATAATGTCTCTGATAGTTTTGTTACTTGAAATATGAGTTAAGATTTTTTATTTTATCTTGTTAGGTTATCGATAGCCTGAAACGTCTGCGTTGCTTCGCTGGCAAATTTTTTGTAACCCTGTAATCTAAATCATTGAAAAGAAGCATTTATTCCAACCAACAGTGGAATACAACACTTACAACGTATACAACTTGTTGTGTATACAACATAAACAACAAGTTTTAATATAAACAGTAAATAATACAAAAAAAATAGAACCATTATGTTGAGGAATTGACAATCAATCCTCTGCTCGAATATCCTCAGGGGGCCGCTGAAAATGCAACTATAATCCTTAATTAAGTTGAACGGCATCTGAGTGAATACTAAAAAGATGCATATTTTTACTGTAGTCGTAGAATTTTTAAAATTATTACACCACTAGCTGACGTCCCGCGGTTTCACCCGCGTAGTTCCCGTTCCCGTGGGAGTACGGGAATAAAATATAGCCTATAGCACTTACGAATAATGTAGCTTTCTACTAGTGAAAGAATTTTTGAAATTGGTTCATTACTTCCGGAGATTACCCCCTACATACAAACTTACAAACAAATGTTACCTCTTTATAATATTAGTATAGATTGATCCATTCTCCTTGTGGTCAGTTCGCTAAAATAAACCGAAGTCAGGTAATTTGCGGGTGCTAGAAAAACTCAAAAATAAATTTTGACATGGTTCAGTATCGAAGTTTATTAGATAACTAGCGGACGTCACGCGGTTTCACCCGCGTAGGTCCCGTTCCCGTGGGAGTACGGTGATAAAATATAGCCTATACGGATTCGGAAGAATCCCTCTAAGTAATGGTAAAAGAAATTTTGAAATCGGTCCAGTAGTTTTTGAGCCTATTCAATACAAACATACAAAAATACAAAGGTTTCCTCTTTATAATATTAGTATAGACTAGCTGACCCGCGCAACTTCGTCTGCGTCACATGAGAGAGAGAGGGTTAGAGAGAGTGGAGTCAACCTTGAAAGATAGACATAATGCTATCGCGGTTTTTTTTAGAACGCTTTAAAACGAACAATTCCCTAATACATGATTGTTGCGCAACTTTAACCGTTTATGCAGCGCCCGCAAAGGAAGCTCTCGAAAGAAATAAATTTTCCTTGTTTTTGCAACATTTATCATTGATGCTCCGCTCCTTTTAATTATAGCGTGATGTTAGATAACCTATAGCCATCCTCGATAACTATTCAACACTAAAAGTTTTCCTGTAATTAGCGCGTTCAACCAACCAAAATCTCTTTAGCTTTATAATATTAGTAGATACATATATACCTACGTAGATCCAAGTGGGTAACAATTTAATTTCTTCGATATATTTGCATTAATCGCTAAAATAATCTACTTATGTTTTTCCAAAAAAGGGCTTACCTCGACAGCCTTTTTTTTTCGGATGGGAAATCATCAAATGACTCCTCCCGCTCTGGGCGGACCAGGAGGCAGTGTCATACTTTTACTGACTAAACCCATCCATGTTCCTTCATCGCCCTTTGTGTTCCGGGGCCACGGTATCTCTTTAGAACAGTCCCGCAACCCCGGCAGGTATCGGCCCTTGCGGACCCCTTCCTATTGCTGACTCTCTTTGAGGCGCGCGTCGAACACGAACGTGCCGTCGACACGGCCTGTCGTCATGAGACGGACGGACGGCGAGCTAGCCCATAGCCCACCGTCCACAGGCCCGCGCGTACGGTGGCCGGGGGCCACGTGGTGGCCCCGGACGCCCGGGGCGTCTCCCGCGGCGGCCGGGACGTTTAGAGGTTCTCTCCCTCTCACGTTCCGCCACCTCCTTCATCCTTAGACACTCGATGACAGTCATACTCCAGCTAGGTCGAAAGTTCTCATCAAAGGTGCAAGAAATTAGCCCAAACACGATTTTTCAATTATAAATGGGACCAACTTTGAGATGTACCTACGCTTTTTACAAACAAATAGACCATGTACGGACTTCTCTGTAAAAGTTATCCTTGGTCATATATAAAAAAAATACGCGTCGAATTGAGAACTGCCTTCTTTTTGTTTCGTCGGTTAAAAAACCAATCTTGAGGCAATTTACACGTTTGCGGCGGCGACCTCTCGCGTCCGGCCCTGGTTCAAGCCATGGTCCGGAGCGAGACGGAATGGGACGCCGTCACCTCCTTCTGCGAAGCAGTAATGCTAGAGAAGGAGGTGGCGGAACGTGAGAGGGAGAGAACCTCTCAACGTCCCGGCCGCCGCGGCAGACGCCTCGGGCTACCGGGGCAACCACGTGGCCCCCGGCCACCGTAGGAGCGGGCCTGTGGACAGTGGGCTATGGGCTAGCTCGCCGTCCGTCCGTCTCATGACGACAGGCCGTGTCGACGGCGCGTTCGTGTTCCACGCGCGCCTAAAAGAGAGTCAGCAAAAAGGAAGGGCCGATCCGCAAGGACCGATGTCTGCCGGGGTTGCGGGACTGTTCGAAAGAGATACCGTGGCCCCGGAACAAAAGGGCGATGAAGGAACATGGCTGGGTTTTAGTCAGTAAAAGTCTGATACTCCCTCCTGCTCCGCCCAGAGCAGGAGGAGTCATTTGATGATTTCCTATCCGAAAAAAAAAACAAAAAATAGGCAACTGACACGGGCGAGGGTCATTCAATTCAGAAAATGGAGTGAAATAAACAACGCCGTCTATCGACCAAAATGTTAAACTGCTAAAGTTTAATCTATGCTATAATTTTTTTTTAAAGCTGGTCAGTCGATTTAAAAGTTATGACTGTGGTGAGCACATTTTTAGTCATTGGTATCATTTTAGTTCAACAGATGTCGCTGCATGTATGTATCTTACATTATTTTGATGATTAGTTGTTCTTGAAAACTTTAAGTTCATATATCTTTTGATAGAATGAACCGATTTCATTGAAACAAACACTAAATCATACCTCAAGTTACACACAATTTTTATGTATAAACATTGTCAGCATTGAATTCGTAGATTTTACGTGATGTGCGCACAAACAAACAGACAAACAGACAAAAATTTCAAAAATGATGGAAATGGGTTCTGTTACTTATCTTTTCACACGCTGGCTATTTTTTGTTTAAATTTCTTCAATGTACAAAAATGACTTTTCTACAGATTTATTATATGTATAGATAATAACACACAACAGTAGTACAATTTTATATTAATGTCAACTCAAAAGGTTATCGTATCAAAACAATCAATCAGCTATTGCTGATAAATTATTAAAATAACTCCTACTAACAACTAGATTGCGAATTTTGATTGTAACTTGTTTAATTGCGCACGTAAATATTGATACGAAAAATCAGCCATTTCTTACATAAACGCAGGCCCTTTATATGAAACAACAGATCTACATCTATAAAAATAAATAAAATTGCAGTGTCTGTTTGTATATTCAAAATTTTATTATATGTATAGATATTCGTTTTTTTTACTGAATGCTTATGAAAGTAAACCAACAAACAAAAAACATGTTTTTTTTGTTTGGCTAATCTCCGAAACGGCTGAACCAATTTTGACGGGACTTTTACTGATAGATAGATAGATAGATGTCATAAAACTTAAGCTAATTTTTAATTAAAAAAAGGATTAGGGTTCCGTGCAAAAAAAAATTGAAATTGCAATTTGAAATTGTTAAAAAAATCCGATTCAAACAAGGATTTATAATAATTTCAAAGGTAGGTCTGGAGGACCCTGGTGGACCCTGGAGGGTCTAAAATAATGTGCTGAAATGAATTCAATAAAGAAGAAGTTTGATTTGATTGAAGAGTTTGGTAATTGTTACCATGAGGTAGCAATTAGCAAGTCGATGTGTTTTACACCCTGTTTATCAAACTTCTTATTTTAAAATTTCTTATGCAAGTACTTGTGGGTGTTTAGTAAACTGGTCCCGCATAGGTAGATCCCGCGGGATCAGTCGACCTAGTGAATTTTTGAATTGGTCAACTGATCCCGTTGACCAATTTTATGTATACAAGAGAACCATTGACAGTCAAAATACAGGTTGTTCCGAAAAAGAACTTATATAAACGCTCATTTTTATATGTGTACAGGTTTTTAAAATCAGACGGATATACTCGTACAGTTGCTTTATTTTGTGTCAAAAGAAAAACAATAAATTCACCTGTTTATCCTGTCTGCTACACATCATATTTGCACACAATGACACAATGTTTCTTGCACGCCATAAATAGCGTGACCATACAGTTTTACGTTACAAGTACATGTGACATCCATTAACATAAATCATCATCAGCATCTATTGTGATTCGGCAATAAATATTGCAATATCATAACTAATAATAATGACTTTAAAGATGTCTTAAATACTTGTTACATGTCACAATGAAACAGAGTAGCGGTGGCCCAGTGGTGGCGGCCCCAACTTACGAACAGTAAAGTCGTGGGTTCGAAGTTCGAACCCAGACTGGCGCATTATTTTGTGTATTTTATATCATCACCACTGCTCTCAAAACGGTGAAGGAAAACAACGTGAGGAAACCGGCATGTCATAGAAATAAAAATTCGAAGACGTGTGACATCTACCAACGGCACTGGGCCCGCGTGGTGGATTATAATAATAATAATAATAATAAAACCTTTATTTTCGGGCAACTTTGGCCCATAGATAAATACCTTACAGACTAACATACATGTGATAAAATACAAACTGTGTTAGTATAAAGGACCTTAAAACTACGTTAGTATCACTTCACTTGTGCACTATGTCACCGTGCGTTCATGTGGCACTTGCCCGTGGAAGCGACGGAACACCACTCCCTGCGGCCAAAAGTCCTCCTCCAAGACGAGGTGCAGATAACACGTTGGCACTCGCACCACGAACGCCTTAAAGTTGACGTTGCGGCGCGACTCCAACAGCTGCACTCTCGCCACGTACTTGGTCTTCTGACGCACGTACTCCACGATGTTCTCCGCTGTAGTGGTGTAGTGTAGGCGGGAGATGTACACCGGTGTGTTCGGCTTCGCGGCACGAATAGGCACGTTGGGCTCCGATGGAGCCGTGCCGCAGCGGTTCTTGTTCGTACGTTGGCGGCGCTTCCTCCTCACCACCGTCACGAAACCATCATCAGCCCGAATCGGTACCTTTTCAGGCACTGGATTCCCAGCGTGAGTAGTATGTCGAGACTTTGCAGGCTCTGCAGAAACAGGGAGCGCGTCGTGCGGCCTTGCGGCGGTGGGTAGAGGTGCCGGCGGGACGGGAGCGGGGCAGCGGGGCGCAAGAGGAGCGCATTCTGCAGACTCAGCTTTCTTCGGTGACGGCGACAAAACTGCTGACGCGAAACTAGCCGACGATACATCGAGGCCAGCTCCGCGACGCAAGTTTACGTTCGATGCACCCAACGGTGACCCAGATACCGTTGCCTTTTGACGCCACTCATTGAGTTCGTTGCGTAATTCGGCCACGGCATTTTGGGAAGCATCTAACTTCTTCTGCACATCCACTAGACTTGCCTTCAGAAGAACGATGTCCTTCAACAGGCTAGTAACATCGACGTGGTCGAATGTGACGGGAGGGAGCTTGTGTAAGTCCTTCGCCACGAACGTCGGCACGTCGTCAGGGTCGGTCACTTTTAGTAGCGTGATGATGTCCTGAATACTTTTCTTAGTCCCGTCACGCCGGCGGGACACCATCTGGTCTCTCTTGTCGAGCAACTGATACAGCAGCAGCTTGGCAGCTGCGATGTCGTCCTCACTGAAGTTCGTAGCGCAGATTTGGACTGCGGACACCTCGTCCATCACATCCAACTTCTGCTGCAGGAACGCCAGTAGCTCATTCGCCACAAGTGGTTGAACCATGGCGATTAAAATTACGAGCGACGGCTTGCGCCGCCGCGATGACGAACGAAAGTTAATACGCGTCAGCAACACGTCTGCATCGAAACGCAGCTACTGCAAGACCCCATAGGCCATTCCCTTTCATAGAGAGGAGGCCTGTGTCCCAGCAGTGGGAACCTTATAGGCTGATGATGATGATGATGATGAATAGTACATGCGCAATAGTTAGTTATAAATTACATATAACTAAAGCAAGCGCAACTTAGTACATTTCAAACCACATCTAGTTGCGCTCGTTCCGTGTATGTTCACATTTTAGCTGGGTTAATTTTTTTACCGATTACCCTACACTTTTAGAATATTTTGTAGCTCTATGTTTGTAGTTATTTTGTTAAAACTGTACGAAAAACCAATAATGTATTTTAAACTAGTTAATATTTCTCTTGTAAGTGAAATTTCTTATGGGAAATACAGACATCTCAAACCCGAAATCACAGAGTAAGAAATCGCCGGCAGAGTCAACTACCTCCGACAAAAACGTTATGGTTAACTTAGACTTTTTTTTTTACATTCCAGTTTTCCCCCTCGAGGGGGGATTTGTGGAAGAAGTATTTTTTCGATTCCAGTTTTCCCCCCTAAGGGGGATTATCAGGGGGGACTTCTAGACTTTTATTTTTCAAAGTCAAAGTCAAAGATCTTTATTGTGAGACACTGGTTACAGAGTTGTTACAAGGTTATTTGTGTGTGCGTTTGCACTGCTCTACCATGTTCGGCATACAATAGTTTGAACAATTTTGTATGTTTAATATTGAATCTTAGACCTAAGTTTAAGTGATATAATTATATTAACTCAAATATAAATTTTAATAAGAGTTATATTTTGCATCAAAACATAAAGCAGAAAAAACAGTTTGGCATTACGTCATCACGAATCTGTCGGACAGAAATTCATGTACTTTATAATATGGTCTATTTACCAAAAAGTCATACAACTTTTTCTTAAAAATTTTAATGTTTTCAATTTCTCTTATTTGCTTAGGGAGCTTATTATAAATTCGTGAAGACATTCCGAAGAAACTTTTAGAAAGCAGGGCTGTTTTTGAGGGCAATATTTATTTTGTCGGTTTTTTAGATTCCACTTTTCCTCCTTAGGGGGACTTTTAAGGGGGATTTCAGGAATAAGCCGTGTCATCTTTAGATTTAGTCACTAGTAGTGTCAAACTATGCCTAGAAAAGTTTTGTCGACGAATTTTACTGTGGTGAAAGATTCTGTCGTCAATTCACTCATGAATTAATCGTTCTGTCGGCGAAACATTCGTAGTGGAAAGGTTCTGTCATTGAACAACTTATTAACGAAAAATTCTTTCGGCGGCTAATTCGGCAGAGATACGTTTGTCGGAGGTAAGTTTCAGAATCAGCTAGGGGTAGGGTCACACAATCATAACACAACATTACGACTTGTAGGTAATCACTAAGGGGTTAGGCAGAGGTGTATCTACCAAGTACACCCACATTGCAGTGGTCGCTATCGCAACTGCTGAGCATTTAAAGGTTCTTGGTCCTATTCCCGGTTCGGGCAAATTGTTATTGGTGTTGCCTCAGAAATTTCTTAGTAGCAGCCTTGGAGTTTGTAATTGTGCCCGGTTGATGGCAATAATCGCCCCCTATTACATCATCATCTGCCTAGCCTTTTCCCAACTATGTTGGGGTCGGCTTCCAGTTTTACCGGATGCAGCTGAATACCAGTATTTTACATGGAGCGACCAATCCGCACTGGGCCGCGTGGTCGATTATAGCCCATTCCCTCTCATTGAGAGGAGGCCGTGTCCCAGCAGTGGGAACATTATAGGCTGATGATGATGATGATGATGATGATGATGATGATGATGATGATGATGATGACATGGAGTGACTGCCTATCTGACCTCCACAACCCAGTTAGTACCGGGTAATACGATACGCCTTGGTAAGACTGGTTGTCAGACTTTTTGGGCCTCTGACTACCTAACGACTGTCAAAGATCTAGAAATGACAGCCGGGACCAACGGCTTAACGTGCTTTCCGAACTGTACGTGCTGCGTAATCACCCCCTATTACTATGTGACTCAAATAAACATAACTAGCGAAATGTGGGTGAACGATGCGCGATGGCGAGAGGTTTTATTCGATTGTTTCGACTGTTCGAACATCTCGATGGTTTTCGATTGTTTCGACTTGGGCTCGAGTCCGACTCGGTCTGTTATTGCGACTGGCGCATGGCGCGTTCATTCGAGAGTTGTTCCTCGATGGTTTAGAGTTTCGCGAGTTCTTGACTTGCGTTGTTATTGCGACTTCAAACTACATAATTCTTTCAACAAGAGCAATCGAAAATAATCAAAACCTCTCAAATAGAAGTAGTTAAAGTTTACGTACGAATACTTAGATAGCTCGAGTTTGGCACACTCTCGCCTTACATGCACTTCGGCTCGATGCCTGCAATCGACTGACCCTGGTGATCGATCGAGACTCGGTAAGTGAGAGTGACTGATTCGAAAACTAGCGGTCGATTCCTTTGACTCGAAACAATCGAAAAACATCTCGATTGTTTTGAAAAACGGCGAGTCGATAGTCGACTCAATGGTTTACTTTAACGACTCCGATTCTTTCGATTGTTAAAACATCTCGGAATCGCCCATCGCTATCCTCTGCCTAACCCATCGGGGATTACAGGCGTGATGTTATGTTATGTTATGTTAAACATAACTGGTGAAATGTATAAACTGTGTACCTACTATTGGTACAGCGTTAATCCTTCTGCGATAGGCTTGTGTCCTGAAAAAATCTAATTAGTCCGTCAGTTAGATTATCAAAAAATATTTGAGACGTATTTTTTCTTTTGTTACGTAAACCAAAATTGACGAAGATATGACCCTTTTAAAATTCTCAATACGTCACGCCGTGCTATAATTTTTAGTGCGTTGTGACGTCACGGTCACGAGCCCCCACTCTCGAGTTTTGATGCGTTCTAACTTTGTCAATATTCATTGATTTACAAAAACAAAAAGTATGTGTCCATTATTTTCCGATAAGTTCTCTTGACGGACTAAATAGATTTGCAATTTATTGATGGTGGAAACTATCCTATTACTAACACGCGTGGTACCACTATTTTATGTTATGTGTAACCTACTATGATATACCAGGAAAATACTGTTTCAGTATTTTTTCCCTATGTGCTAACGAAATTATCGCGTCTTGATATAATTAGCACGCGATATTTAGCTTTAATTACTATTAGTCAAATCATTTAGGTACTTCTCTCATCAATAAAACTTAGACGGAATGGAATAATGCCATAAAAAAGGTCGCGTTTACAGCTTGTAAATAAATAATTAACTTAATTTATGGGGCATTGAAAATAGCCTATTATTACTCACATAATTACTTATAGCTGCTAATATTGGAAAACAGATAAAAACTCAATTAATATGCTGCGATAAATGGCTCGGAATAAATCAGTTGTCACCAAATATATTATTGGCAACATAGTTTTGTAACAAATCGTTGTCAATGTCAACTGTTTAAAAAGTAAAATAAAAAACCGGCCAAGAGCGTGTCGGCCCACGCTCAGTGTAGGGTTCCGTAGTTTCCCGTCCGTCACAATAAGTGTTCCCACTTATGAGTGTAAAGGTATCCATTATGTAAAAATGCTTGCATATACGAATATACTACAAACTTAGGCCAGAAACTATTTTGTACAACTTTTTGTCTTTTTTGTACAAAAACTGTTGTTTCCATCAAGTTCAAAATGATTTTCCTAGAAAGTCCTTATAAAGTTCTACTTTTCAGATTTTTTTCATATTTTCTAAACTTATGGTTCAAAAGTTAGTTGGAGCGATTATTTCCGAAATTATTGACATTATCAAAAAATGATTTTAGAAAACCCCTATTCATTTTTAAATACCTTTCCAACAATATATCACACGTTAGGGTTGAAATTAAAAAAAAATAACTTCCTACTTTACATATAGGGGGGCTACCCTAATAAAACATTTTTTTCCAATTTTTATTTTACCACTTTGTCGGCGTGATTGATATACATATTGGTACCAAATTTCAGCTTTCTAGTGCTAACGGTCACAGAGATTAAGCGAGGACGGACAGACGGACGGACGGACAGACATGGCGAAACTATAAGGGTTCCTAGTTGACTACGGAACCCTAAAAACTACAGCCGTAGGCGAATATGTCGTAGGTATTTTCCATGGAGCGACTGCCTATCTGATCTCCACAACGCATTTAGTAATGGGTAATACGATAAGACTGGTTGTCAGACTTTCGAGTCACTGACTACCAGTAACGACTGTCAAAGATCTACAATTGACAGCCGGGACTAACGGCTTAACGAGTTTTTCGAGGCACGAAGGAAGCTCTACTGGTCACCCATCCACGGATCAACCCGCTGCTATTATTTAGCCACGAGCTCCTCCCGAGTTTTAAGGGCTATATATCTCTCAAATGGCTTAGCATGATCCTTCGTTACGCCTAAAATACTGCAGCATTAATTTTGAAATAAATATATGGTAAAGCTGAATTAATGCTAAGTAGTATCTGTGACAAAAACACGATTCCATAAACTTTTCTCGATATAAAAAAAATCCAAAGTTACTTCCAAATCGAACAATAAACCGCTGGTATTCAAAAAGTACTTCAAATTAGATCATGAAACTTTGCATACGAACTGAACTAACTATAAAGCAGGTCTTATGTGTTTTTAATTTTTTTAGTCCAATCAATAGATTTTTTGTAAATCGCAAAAAACCACTCATTTCGCACTATTCGGCCGCATTGACTGACGTAACAACCACTTTGTAGTGCAAGCTGATTAGAACTTTATTCCAACAGTATTTCAAACGTTGTTTGAACCACCACAAATAGAGTTGCTAATTTTAGGGTTAGAAGGGCTTTAACTTGTCTTCTATGTTACCAAAATAACCATCACCATTAAGCTCCTGCCTTTATCCCAGTATAATTGGTCGCCCTAAGTTGTTCTAAAATTATGGTCTGTTCCCATTACATTCATACGATACTTTACGATAGTTTTTCCCAGCTGCTGTATTTCTTCTTGTATCCAATTGTTTTTACGATACGAGTATCCTCGTTTCGAATCTCGATCGGTTACAGATGTTATTATTCGCGGAATATTGACTCTGCTTACGGCTCAAAAAATGAGAAACACGTGTGTACACATAGTTGTATATTGGAAGTAATGTTTAACATGGCTTCAATTATTCTATTTTACATAACTTACATTACATTGATATAAAACATTGCATGAGAGAGCGTTTACTGACTTTTACAAACTCAAAAGTTACATAAAGCGATTCAATTCACAAAGTCTACCGAGTCTCCCGATAAGCTCCAGAAACTTAAAATAAATTATTAATTTAAAAAATTCGACGTCATCATTTGCGTAGCCGTTTCCCAACTATGTGGGGGTCGGCTTCCAGTCGTACCGTATTCAGCTGAATACCAGTATTTTATATGGAGCGACTGTCTATCTGACGCCCCACAACCCAGTTAAATTAGTACTGAAAAAAAAAAAACAAATAAATTATTAATTTATTCATTCTATTCTCAAGTTTAAATAAGGGCACATGTGTGAATGTGTGTGTCGCATCTAAATGTCTTCATCAAAAATATCGGTGTGATTTTGTTCCTTCATACAATCGAATACAAAAACCGTTAGCTGCCAAGGTTCATTTTAATTACTTTATTCTTACATTTTTAATCTAATCTTTCACTCTGGATGCTCTTAGTGTGCACGTCTTTCTATACATCGTTCTCACATATATGTATAATCTCAAAATTAATGATGTAACCAAGATTTTGTAACAATATTTTGATTTTAAAAGAGTGTCCATGGAGTTTCTTGCCCGTTCTTCTCCATAGAGATCTACGCTAGGGAATGGGCAACTACAGTACTTTCTCAAGTTATTATGCCTTGTGACTGGGACTGTAGCTTTGATTTTCTTTTTTGTATTTTTGACTTTCAAAAGTGCCGTAATGGTCTAATTGAAATAAATGCTTTGAGTTTGAGTTGAGTTTGAGTTTGAGTTCTGTTTTCTATTATCACGTGTCATAATATCGAAAGGGAAGAATATCTCTGTTCTTTGAGTTCTAGACCCTTATCCTAAATGGGCACTTCAAGACTTGCTGACAAAGCTCTCAAAACTGGGGCATAAGTGGCGTTTTGTAGTAGGCTCTACAACTTCTAAATGACGCTGAAAAAAGACTATCAAGGTCATGTCCAACAGTATTTCCGAAAAGATATCCAACAGGCATCACGCCTGCAATCCCTGAAGGGTTAGGCAGAGGTGTACTTACCTAATAGTTATGTTTAAGTCTCATATAATAAGGAACGAGCCTATAACCATCAACGGGGCACAAATCCATCGTGGCTGCTACTGAGAAATTCTTGATGTAAAACCCCAATAACACACCGGTCCCGTGCGAGTCGCACGGGACCGGTCAAAGTGGCGACACTTGGGGAGGCCTATGTCCAGCAGTGGACGTCTTTCGGCTGAAATGATGATGATGATGATGAAACCCCAATAACACTTTGGCTGACCCGTGAATGAAACCCAGGACAGGACTCAGGACTCGGCAGTCGCGCTTGACCAGCTAGACCAGCGAAGCAGTCAAAGGTTTGGTAATAATAATTTCACGGCTATATTTCTAGAAGAAGTAATCAGAGTTGTAAAATTACCCATATCCATATTTCGCAACCGGGCGAACATTATTATCTGAGAAGTCTTACTAAGTTGGGATCGGTTTCCAGTCTTACCGGTTGCAGCTGAATACCTTAATATTTTACATAGACTGACTGCCTATCTGACCGTACAACACAGTTACTGAAACCCAAGACCTACAATATTGACAGCCGGAACCAACTACTTTACGTGCTTTCCGGGGTCAGTTGGCGAACAGAACCGGAAAATACGGATCGCCTGTTCCGTCAAAATAAAGGTTATGTTATATATAAGCCCCTGTAATACCCCAACAGCCCTCTTGCCAAAAATCGGGTACAAATCAAGGAACCATTTGTAACAAGGATTTCATTCTGTTCACTAGAGGAAGGAAACAATAATTTATTGATGTTAGGAATTAATGAGACGAATATTGGGAATGCCTTAGAAGGACGTATAGGTACCTACTGACTTATTGGTAATGTCTTTTGAAAAGGTCAGGGGTAGGCCAGGGATGTATGAACGTAAAGTAAAATCAAGTGTTTCTTTTGTCATTCTTTAAAATGAAGTAATAAAAGAAAACCGGTGCTTTCTGCGAGTTGAACATTTTCCGATTCAGATTTTTTTCATTGGATTGTACGGAGCTACAATAAAATAACTTCAAAGAATTGTTTCGCAACGATCCCGCTGCCGACAGTCGAGGCTCCGCTGCACCTTTACATTAAATTGTAAGATTTAAATTAAAAACACTGTTGAAACTGTTGAAAAACACACCATCTATTCTAAACAATACATTCTTAATTTGAGCTTTTGTAAATTGGGAATAGGGTAAAGGTAAGGGCCATGATGACTTGTGGTAACCGTTTTCGCGTCTGTTTCAGATTTTTTATTGTTTCCCCACACTTGGAATTTCTTCTGTATCGTGGGTGCGTTAACAAACAATTAAATTTACATACACAAACAAACCAGACCCGGAACAACTATCTGTAGGCCGTACAAATATTTGTTCGGTGCTGAGATCAAACCCGCAACACGCAGCGCAGAAACAACCGCTCAGCCACTGCGCCAATCATGCCATCCAATTGTAAATTGCGGAACCAATGTTGAACTATGTGAATCTTTCCCGGTGCAGCGTATTGTTGATTGTTCATTGATCTTTGAGATTTATTAAACGTTTATAAAAGAACATATCAAGGTTTTTTCGCATTTAATTTCTATCAGACTTTAAGACCATTTGTCAGACTTAACTAACTGTAAAATAACTGGCATATATTCTAATAAACAGTAGCGTGTAATTAATGATATATAAACTACGTGTAATCGTCTGTTTAACGTGCGCTCCGAGGTCCAGAGGGATTTCAGTGAAATTCAGTGTAACTAGAAAGAATAGTGAGCCACGCGCAGACTAACCCAGCGAGCGAATCAATAGATCTGCGCGGCTGGTATAAAATTAAACTGCAACATAAGCCCTCTCTCTATATTTATGATACTCACATCTGTTAACTTAGGAGTTCTAAAAGAAATAAAGAGAAACAAATAACGTAAAGTGCACTAGTCATGGTATATCTGAAACTGAAGACTACTTTTCTTAGTTTTTGGAAAAACACTGTTTTAGTTCGGTTCAAACTTAATGGCGTCTCTGAAGTTAGCTGCAAGTGACGGTCTGCGCATTATACAGACAAAACGATGCGTCATCTGCGGCCCGTTGATACCTAAAATTGTTGTCTGCGCAGCTTTACATTAGATGTTCAGAATCGCCATAAAGTTTAAAGCTTTATTTCTGCGCATACCGTCACTTGCAGCTAACTTCCAAGCCGCCATTAAGTTTGAACCGAACTTATACCATAGCGGGTACAATCTAGATGAAGCTGGCACAAGAGCGTAGAGATTAGTCAAGCAAATAGAGTCTTTATGCCAAGTATTGTAGTAAGTCGGCTCGAGCCTAGCCAGATGCAGCGGAATACCAGTACTTTACATGAAGCGACTGCCTATCTGGCCTCCACAACCCAGTTAGTACCGGATAATACGCTACCCCTTGATAAGACTGGTTGTAAAACTTTTGGGCCACTGACTGCACGAGTAGTGCTTACCACCCGTGAAGGTTACTTGAAACCTCCCGAGTACATGAAACGGAAGTGTTTGACATGAATATATTTATCCATTCCCGTAACTCTTCGTGTATACAACGTAGTAAGTATTAGCCTGAAGGCCGACTAGATTAGCAAATAGCGACTAAAGGCGGTTTATCTGTACAAGCTCGTAACTCAACAAATATCCGAGTACGTATGGTGGAATAGTTAAGTATACACGCAAACAGTGAACAATATGCAAGCACGCAACCGTGGTTGTGTTATTATGATTGTCATAGGTTTTGTCACAATAAAATACCTACTTTATGCGTTGTTTATTCGAGTTATGCCCGCCTCGGAGTCGACACGGCATCTGTCAGAGAAAACCATGTAGCATTATGAGCCAATAACGTTGCCACTGCACCGACACAGGCTTCCACTATGTGAGGGAGAAAGGGACATATCTAATCCACCCAGTGCGGGTTGGGAGACGTCACGTGTCTCCGGATTTTTGGTTCTAGGACATACCAAAATCTTAGGGGAGAAATCTCAATCAAAATCTCTCCCCAGTCGCCCCAGGGGCCTTAACAGGCGTTGTACAGACGGGGCTCCGGACAGGTCTTTTACGAGGAAACGATGCCTCCTCCCATGTGCGGATTGTGACCACCGAAAACAAAAAAATAAATAAAAAGGACATACCAATATACGTGTCATTGTCATATCTTAAACAGTTAATTAATATGGTAGTGATTATGGGACGTACCGTTTTGTAAAATCGTCAAGCGTTGTCAGTGTGTTAAGAAAGATGACATGATTACTTCATTAAATATATTAGCATAGCTATATTGTAATTTTTCGTGATTATGATTACGCAAAAACATTTAAATGGCGTTCTTACCGAAATATTACTCCAATTTCGTGACCTTACGGCTTGTCTTGGATACAAAAACTTCTATGTGCTGACACGTAGCTATGTTACAAGCTAATAGTTACTATTTGGTCATCCCTGAATTCCTAAAAAAAATAGTACAAAATCATGAATGCACGTACCAAAACTAATTGTATTCTAGTTTGTTGGAATCATTCCCTCTACGTTGATTCCCGCTATGTCGATTCCCGCTATGTCGATTCCCGCTAAGTCGATTCCGCCTGTTCGATTCCAGCTGTTCGATTCCCGCTATGTCGATTCCCGCTGTTCGATTCCCGCTAAGTCGATTCCCGCTGTTCGATTCCCGCTAAGACGATTCCCGCTGTTCGTTTCCCGCTATGTCGAGTCGGAGACATCTGTTTTAAAAAGTTTACGCTTGACCTCGAGACGGATGCCACTTCCAGTCTAACCAAACGTAGGTTTTAAATCAGAATTTACAGGCAATTAACTCTGACCTTCGCTCACTGTACCAACTCCATTTAATTGTGACACATGGTCCCCTCCCTCCGGACTACTGAACATAGTCCTCGTAAATTACTATGGATTTAATCAATTAGTCCCAACTAGGCGTCATTCCCTTGAGGAAATGTTTATATGGGCAATACAGATTTTATTGATATAAGCTTTCCAATTATTGACGGATTTGACGTGATTTATACTTCGAGCTCTGATATAAATTCTCTTGAGGTTTTATTTTGATTGGCAGAATATAATCTATTTATTTGTGATATGGTATAATTGGCAAAATTTGTAGCAGATTTATTTGACTTAAAAATTATGATAAAATACGAACCCCTGTTCCCGTTTTCAGCGACATTATGTGACACCTAATTGAATGCCTAAATAAAATTGAGTTGTTGAATTTCCAATTTTCGGCGCTGAGCCAAACGTTAGTGAAACGGACATACTTTTAATTTAACCTCTCCGAAATAAAATCCTCATTTTCGGAATTTTATTGTGAATGATGAGATAGGTTTTCTTTACATCAAACACATTCCAAGTAAACGAAACTGTTACAATTCCAATAAAATATATTGCTGCACACTATTTCTTACAGTATGTGCTATTGCTTACACAAGATGGATAGCGTAAGCTAACACTTACTATCAAGGACAAACGTGAAGAAATAAACTTCAGTAGAACACAAAACCTAATTTTTTCTTTATTATGCAGACAGGCAAAATCTTTGTAGTTTTGGCCTACAATTATCATTCTAGTTGGGGTCAGTGTAATACGTTTTTTTCTTCCATTCTCTTTTGCCAGAAGACGTCAAGGCATCATTTATTCCGTTTATTAATTTGGTCTACAATAAAGTATTTTTATTCCACAAAAGTATACTCTATTCTAAATTGCACGATCTTAGTTTTACGGAATTAATAAGTAAACTAGGTACGTGTAATAACGATAAAAGCAGTTTACTAACAAATAAACCGATTTTTATCGTTACCAAAACTAGAATAAACTTCGAGATCGATTTTCCAATTTAACGAAAATCGATCTCAAAGTTTAATTAAGATTGAAAATGAAGGTCGAATCGAGAATATTACAGAAACTGTAAAGCAAGATTCAATCAAAACTTGAATTGAAACTTGAATCAATGGATTCAGAAGCAACAGCAGTTTTAAATGAAGCCAATTATTATTCGCAATGAAAATTAATCAAATCATTTGATATTTTAATTATTATCGAGAAATTAATAAGCTACCCACTGGGTCCTAATATAAATACTATGCCATTTATTCAAGATACACAGATCGCATATGACTGAAGAAACTATAATCAATATTCAATTTTTTTTGAACACGAATTGCAATACTGAGAATCGTAAATCAAGATTTCAAAGTTTTTGTAACTTTGACAATAAGTGGAAAATTTATCATCAAGCGCAAATCTGTCTGAACGTATCACAATATCATATTCGACACACTCCAGTAACTCGTCACAACATCATTGGTCAAGGATAGTAACTATGCAATACCCCAAAGAATAAGAATTAATATTACAGAAGCGAGACTCGTAATATCCTTTCTTATTTGCGTTGTTCGTGCGATGCCGCCAAAATTGTTACATTCTACGTCATTATCCATAGCCCAACTTCACACAATGCTAGGTAAGGCCACTCTTTGCTTGTGCCAAGCTCCACGTTCTTGTGCTAACTTTACCCAGGATATTAATATTCTGCGTACCTAGTACTATCTCCGAGTACCTTAAGATATCCTCCTTTTCTGGCTTAAGACCATATTATCTCCCCTGATGTTGCCAATGATTGCTCGTTGGCGGTGCAGGCTTGTCTAGAATTAGTAGTTCGGCTTGAAGACTGGAAAACACAGTCTCCGGCAGAAAATTCTACTGCTTAGCTATAAGCGCAATAAACATTTCCCAAAACCATTTGTGAGTCGTCTCTGCTGTGAGTTCCCGTCTGTTGCACTTTTCTTACGCCCCGAAACTGTAAGCAAAAGTTAAACTGTTTCGATTAGGAGTGTCATATCTATAAACTTCTATTCTACGCTATGACAAAATAAACGCCCGACAATCTTGCGTGTATTAGTGTTATGACTCACAGTTGGTGTTTACTGGCTGTAACGCCAGCTCATGGCACATTGTTGCCTAATAACGTTGTAAAATTCCTGTACTTACTACCATTCGTTTTTCGTTGGTTATATTTTTAGCTATCAAAACCGGTTTAGCTCCGAACTATACTTGTGTTGCAGTTTTTATTTGTGCTCATTCGGAGCGTGATCGATTTTTTTGCGGTTTGTCTCGCCTGGAGATTTGATTTTAAAATGATCATTTCGTTTTGTAGCCGTCTTGAAAGATGTCTTTATACAATCTTTCTCGTTGTACGTTATAAATAAAGTATGATTTCATAGGATTGCCTAGATAGATCGCTAAGCGTATTTTTAATTCGATTTGATTAAAGCATTCAAAATAGAACAAGTGACTTCGATGAATGAAATACTCTTCTAAGAATATTCGTATAAACATTTAGATAATCTATATTCATAAATATGTCCGTTGTCATTGTTATCGTGACCTTTACTTATTGATTTAGACCTGCCATTACACGATTATGTTTTTCATCATGCAAACAAAAAGTAAATGTTTATTCGGCGCCAGTCCAGTAATTCTTGTAACATACTGCGATGGCATTAGCCTACATCTGCTGTTTATATCCAAGAATACATACTTGAATTGTTTTCCGCCTTATAAAATCGTTACTTCTTCAGTGTTTCACGAGAATTCAAACAAACCTGATGTTTCTGCTCTTGAATTTTTGGAAACTTTACCACTAACAAACACGGGTTCTCAAAAGCGTTAATTTAAACGTACCACCTTCTTAGAACTTACATTGCATTAACACTCACTCAACATTTTGATTAAAACTTTAGTTTTAGCTTTCCTTAATTGAATTTAGTTTACCGTACATAGTTGTTTCGTAACTACGGAGGAGGAAACACGTGATGGTTTAATAGAACTGAAGTGAAATAAATACAAAACTAATATGACGGAGAATAAAATGGACCGATTGAAGCATCGGTTCATAACGTTACAAGGGAAGCTTCATGACCGTATGGATGAGTTTCAAGACCAAGTGCAGAACAAAATAGAACGTTCGAAGGTATCCAAGTTCATAGCACACTTGTCTGAAGAGAAGAGAAGTTCTATGGAAGATAACTGTTCTATTGAAAGTGCGGATAAAAGTTCTAGTGATGGTGGTGAAGTTTCAAGCATACCTTCATTTGTGATTGACGAGCCGGTCGAAAGCCAAGACCCTAAGGAGATCTGTAAGGACTTCCTTAAAATTGAACAGAGCACGGTGCTGTATAAAAGTCGTTCGGCGTGCAACCTCGCATACGATGACGATTTGAATAATGATAGCTCCAGTGAATCTTGCCTCTCGTGTTTTTCTTCCAGCGACGAGAGAGAAAGGTAACATTATATGCCATTCTTTTGTTTTCGCTCTTTTAAAACTTCGTCCTTTGTCCTCATTGTTTTGTTTGACCTTTGCCTTTCATTTATTTGGATCACTTTAGCTTTTGAGGAAACGTTTCTTTGTTCCTTTTCGATTTCTATTAATCTTTGTCCTGTTAGCAGCTAAATTAAAATTCCAATGTCCTTTTCAAATTCCAATTTTATTATTTCGTTTCCATCCAGAATTTATAACGTCCAAATTCAATGCCGTTTTTAATAATGCTAGCAGGATTAGTTTGAATTTCCCTTCCTGTTCAAAAACTCCTTTGAATTATGACCACAGAGCTTCTGAACTGCGTCCAAGAGCTGGAAGCCTTCCACCTGGATCCACAGCCTTGGACCTGCCTACACCATTCCTAGCCTGTACGGATAATTTGATCGAGAAATTCAGCAATCGATTCCCGAAGCTCAGAAGCCAAGGCGATAAAATCCAAAGGGTATTCACACTCTTTTGTGATGATGGTGTTAACAGCATGCGTGTTTTATTTTGCTTCTAATATTTTTGTGGTTTTAAATGGCACATTGAAAGACGTCTCTTAAAAAATAATTTTCCAACATTGATTGTTTATCACTGTTGTTTCTATGATCTTGAGTTTAGCACACAGATCATAGAAACAACAGGTTTAGCATATAACCCGCTATTGAGTTGTAAGCCTCCTCTCTGTGATAATGTGTGGCTATAAATTAATTTACCACGTCAGTTTAGGTTGGATGAGTGAGGACGACACAATATTTCTTTAAATTATTTCTAGAAAATACCTCATGATATTTTGATGCACAAAGTTTTAATTGAGTCGATGAAACAAAAAAAAGTTGAAGATTTTCAAGGTTTTTCAATCTGACCCAGTATACTGTCAGTCAAAAATTTGTCAGGTTTGGTGACATGACGGTGCTAAGATTATGCTTGTCAAGTAAAATTAATGAATTAAGTTGATTATTTTAAGTGACGTCTCTGAATCTAAAACTAACTACTCAACGGATAAGGTCATGTTTGGAAGTGTCGTCATGGAAGCATGTGGATTGCTTTGCTAACAATATTTACAGTGTCGAGCATTAATATGTATATTATTTGTGTATAGGTAAACGTATGAGGAAGTTTTTAAAGTGATTTTCACCCACTGTAACAATTTTAAGTGTAACTATGTTGTTACGGATAAAGAAGTCTGGCCACTACACCGTATATACAATTACCATGATATAAACGTATCAGCAGTGCAAGTACGTAGCACTCGATTCGAAACGATTCGATAAATCTGACAGTTATTCTCGATAAAATGAGTTTTTAACCAATCGAAAAGTCGGATTTATCGAATCGTATCGATTCGATCGTTATCGATTGCTACGTACTTGCAGTGCTGCAGTGCAAGTACGTAGGAATCGATTCGATAAATCTGACAGTTATTCTCGACAAAATGACTTTTTAGCTTTGTTATAAACTCATTTTGTCGAGAATGACTGTCAGATTTATCGAATCGATTCCTACTTATGGAAAGCTAACGCTACGCACGGCAGGTATGGAAAAAACATGACTCGGATTACTATGCCCACTAGAACGTATCAACAGCGTATCATACCCGTTCATAATCAGTTTGGAACGGTTTTATTAAAAAGTATGCCTTATAAACGGTTCCATCACCGTCGCGTGCCATGCACGGAGCTCGGCGAGAATATTTTTCAGGGGAAAATTTATAATGACCACCAAAAATAATTTTGTGACCACTAACATCTATCACCCAAAATATAAATTTTATTGATCACCAAATTTAGTAAATTGAGCACCAAATTTTAATAATGGTTGATGACAAACTAGTTTAGCCTAGGCCGACTTGGGGCATCTCGACACGGATTACCGGACCCTTCGTGGTAATTTTTTTTTTGGCATTCAAAAGTATTTTTTTTGCCGTTACATTTTTCAAAATCTGGTAGTTCGTATTTTTCTGGTTCCAATAAGCTATGTGCATGGCACGCGTTGATGTTGTTCGGTGACGGAACGATCTAATGGGTATAGTCTCATACTTTTCAATACAAAGCATAACGTTTTTGCCTGATACGTTTATTGCACGGTCATGGCATGGTACGGTGTAGTGAGCAGAATCCTTAAATATTTTGGAGCCTTATCTCAAAGTTGCAATCGTTATTCTATGAGTACATCGCTTTTGAATTTTGCTTAGTGTATACATATTTGTGCTCGTGACTGCACTCATAAATGGGGCTATTGGTGTAAACAGTACTTGTGGAGATAAAATGGTGTTTAGATAAAAGATAATATTAACATGTTTGATTGAAGTTAAAATGATCCCAACTATGGTCAGATAGGCAGTCGCTCCATGTAAAATATTCAGCTGCATCCGGTTAGACTGGAAGCCGACCCCAACATAATTGGGAAAAGAGTAGGCAGATGATGATTTTAGGAGTAGGGCGCACCAAAATAAAAGCCAAATGAATCATTCTAACAGTTTAATTGTATTAAAACGGAAACTGTGACAAATAAACAATGTAGGTACTGAAACATATACCTACTACCTAATTAGGTATGCATTCGCGAATTTGCATTTTCCGGTTGGTAAAAGGTATGGGTATGGTAATCGCTCCGATCACGTATACCAGTATATCCATGACTGTGGTTCCTTTCTAGTTATTCCACATGGTAATGGCGTAACACACTCACTATAAAAAAAAAAAATAACTTATAAAAAATTTAACATCATAAGTACTATGTAAAACTACATTCTTACAAATAAATTAATTCTAATTCTAATCCCAATCATCATATATACAGAAAAAAAAAAAATAATAAGACCAATAATAGTTCTTCTTCTTAGTGTCGATGATTCGATAAAGGTGATGGTAAACAGATGTGGAGATCGTGTGCACGGGATTTTGTTTTAAAAACCAGCCAAGAGCGTGTCGGGCCACGCTCAGTGTAGGGTTCCGTAGTTTCCCGTCCGTCACAATAAGTGTTCCCACTTATGAGTTTAAAGGTGGGTTATCCATTATGTAAAAATGCTTGCATATACGAATATACTACAAACTTAGTCCAGAAATTATTTTGTACAACTTTTTGTCTTTTTTGTACAAAAACTGTTGTTTCCATCAAGTTCAAAATGATTTTCCTAGAAAGTCCTTATAAAGTTCTACTTTTCAGATTTTTTTCATATTTTCTAAACTTATGGTTCAAAAGTTAGAGGGGGGGGGGGCGACACATTGTTTTTTACTTTTGGAGCGATTATTTCCGAAATTATTGACATTATCAAAAAATGATTTTAGAAAACCCCTATTCATTTTTAAATACCTTTCCAACAATATATCACACGTTAGGGTTGAAATTAAAAAAAAATCACTTCATACTTTACATTTAAGGGGGGCTACCCTAATAAAACATTTTTTCCAATTTTTATTTTACCACTTTGTCGGCGTGATTGATATACCTACATATTGGTACCAAATTTCAGCTTTCTAGTGCTAACGGTCACAGAGATTAAGCGAGGACGGACAGACGGACGGACAGACATGGCGAAACTATAAGGGTTCCTAGTTGACTACGGAACCCTAAAAATGAGCAGATTTCGTCCGAGCTCATGGTACTTATACCTACCTAGCCTTTTCCCATCTGTGCATCCCAATGTGACTACGAATCAAGTTAAATAATCCGTAGACACACCAGTGTGACTACGTATGAATAAAATTAACCATAGTCACACTGGTGTTTCAATTTTGTGTGACTACGGATCGGTCATGAAATCATTCCCTCTCCAATAATTATATCTGTTCTAAAAAGTTTACGCTTGACAAGTACACAGTAAACGCTTTTAGCAGGAACGTAGCTGCCACTGTATCAGCCGTATCAATGATCCGGGGCCCCTGATGAGGAAAAAAATCACAAAATCTTCTCACAACTTCAAATATTCTTCAAAAATATTCTGAAAGATAAAATTAAAATATAACTTACTAGCGGACGTCATGCGGTTTCACCCGCGTAGTTCCCGTTCCCGTGGGAGTACGGGGATGAAATATAGCCTATGTTACTCGCTGATAATGTTTTTAGAATTAAATCGTAACAAAAAAAACAAACAAAAAATCAAATATTTCCTACTACTAGGACTAGCTACGCCACTGGCTTTTAGTTATAAATAAATTATTTTTTTTACTCAAATTATAACTTACTAGCTTTTGACTGCGCCTTGGCTCGCGTTTATTTAGAATTTGACAATTAATTCGGGTTATACCTACTCTGCTTCTAATAATATAATTCAATGATGATTCGAAAGACACGTGGTGACATCTATTATCACAAGAATGTTATTGTTGTTTTACTCGGGAACAGTACTTTTTTTCGGGATGAAAAGTACCTTAAAAAGATACCCTATGTCCGTTTCTGTACATCTGAAAATGTATTTCAGGATGATCGGTTCAGTGGTCTAAGCATGAAAAGGTAACAAATAAACTTAGGTACCTACCTACTATCGCATTTATAATATCAGTTAGGAAGTTAGGATTCTAACAGAGCAATATTAATTTATTCTCCAAAATATTGACTTGACTCTAATCGTCTTTTTGGCGATCAAAGAACCTACCTACTAGGCTAGCATCCATTCAAGGTGTTCGTTATTCAAACGATTTCGGGTGGGCGCCATATTTTAATAGGCATCTATTACATAGCAGAATACCTACCAGTTTTTTAAATATAGCGTCTGTTCTGCATAAAAAGAAAAGGGAATATGCACGTAATCTTTTCTTCACATAAATCAATAAAATACAGCACTATCAACCCAAGAAAAGTATTAAAAGTTAAGTTCAACTACTGCTTGTCGCACAAAAATAATATTAAACTCCTGCACTTTTCTAAGACAGTTCAAACGTCCGTAGCCGTCGCGGCCATGATGTGACGTCATTATCCACAATCTACCTTGTTTACATCTAATTTTTTCGGCCTTAATAAAATAACTTTACTAATTGTATGTGCTATAATCAAGTAAAATTGCAATAACAATATTATAATAAATTTTTAGTGAAACTTTAAGCACTTTTCAAATAAAAGTGTTTCTTTGACACAATGACACTTTGAAACTGACGTCAATACCGGAGTTCGAGGACGATGCGTTTTGAGAGTGCGTTCCGTTTCACCAAAAACATGCTATATAAAAGAGTAAATTGTAAAATAAGTGATGTATGTATTAGAAATTTAAACAATTGTACCACAATGTTTGTAGGCGCCAATACAAGGCATTTCTCATAAATAAAAAGAGTTTTGTATTTCATGCATATTCCCTATTGGGAAAAAATTGTGTTATAAATAAAATACGTATTTAGTTGTTACATTATTATGTAGGTAGGTATTATATTCGCGTATTTTTGTACTAACTTTACAATTATAATTTACCCTTTATACGTATTAATGCATAAAATGTAGGTATTTTTGACATGAAGTGTTTCCTTTTAACACTAATTCTATAGGAAAAAGCGTTACATGAATATACCGGAAAAAAGATAAAACAAAATTAAGTACTTATTAATATTTTGACATTTTGAGTACAAATATGGCAAGAAGGATAAAGATAATAAATAACATTAATAATATTATTCCCGCGGTTTTCATATTATTTTAAACGTAGTTTATTTTGCTGTCCGTTTGTAACCATACGTTTTGTAAATCGGAAAAAAATTGTGACAATGCTACTGGAATATACTCGTGATTTTTTTGTGAGTAATATTTTACCAATCCATAAATTAATATCAGTGTTATTTGCTGACCTTACTTTAACTCGTTTCGATGCAGGTTTTAAGTTATAATGCAACTGGTGCAGCTGACGATCTTCTGGATTTTTATTTAGCGGAGAAAAAAAAGGTAACATTTTTGTAGTTGACAAAGTGCAACTTCTTAAAGCTTGCCAGACCAGTTAATTTGAGTAATTCATCAACTCGTCCCACATACCCACGGCCCATTTGGGACAAGTTGATGAAAATAAAAAATTAAAAAAAAATCTCCAACTCGTCCCACGTTACTTTTTGTGTGGAACTTTAAACTTTATCAACGTTAGGTACAGGTACAAGGTAAGACAAGATCATAATATTTTTGCTGTAAAATCTCAAGTAGGCATGTTGATTGATTCTCTGAGAGCGCTCAAAACATTTGGCTACAGATAGAATTGCCTCATTCATTACGACGGCGACGTCAATATTTGAAACGTACTGTTCGCAATTCAAGCAATCCTTTTATTATTTTTAAATTTTGGTGAGTGCGTGTGGGAAAAAAAATAGATATCCTATGTTCACCCCAGGATATAATCTATCTCCATTACGATCCGATCAGCCGTTTAGTCGTGAAAGAGTATCAAACAAACAAAACAAACAGAGTTACTTTCGTATTTATAATATTAGTATGGATATCACTCACTTGAACGCCACATAGCAATTACAATGAGCTAAAAAGTAGCTTACTAATTCAAAGATTCAGCGACATATTACTGGCCCAAAACTTCGACAGTTCGAAAACATCATCTGCCTAGCCTTTTCCCAAGTTTATTGGGGTCGGCTTCCAGTCTAACCAGATGCAGCTGAATACCAATAATTTACATGGCGCGACTCCCTATCTGACCTCCACAACCCTGTTAGTACTGGGTAATACGAAACCCCTTGGTAAGACTGGTTGTCAGACTTTTTGGGCCACTGACTACCTGTAACGATTGTCAAAGATTACAAATGACAGCCGGGACCGTGCTATCCGAGGCATGGAGGAAACTCGGAGTGTAATGGGTGGTCACCCATCCACAGACCAACCTAGGTAAGCACGGCTTAACCGATCGACCCGAGCGGCTGCTATTCTTTAGCCACGAGCTCCTCAAAATCAAAGCTAAAACACACTCTTCATTTTTCCCTAATATCACTCCCGAATACATTTTCTGCAAAAGCACAGACTTGAAATGAAAATGTCACTCCAAAGATTGGAATCCATCGCGGAACATAACCGACAAACCCCAGTGTGTGTCTGTGCAGACGAGAGCACGATCCGAATAATCGATTCGGCAGAATTGCGATTTGCATTTTTCTTTTCGAATCGAAAAGGTTGCATCTAGAAAATGTGTGGGAAATGTAAGCTGCGTGGAAGATTTGAGCTTCCAGATTACCTAGGTACCTACTTACTAGGATATAAAGTGTTATAGCTCTTATCTTCTTATTTATTTTTGATTGAATCGCTTGTGTCATGAGTACGCTTGAACCGCTATAAATTAAAATAGAAACTACTATTTGTAACGCACAGTTTTATGATGATGTTTTATGAGGTACTCTTTCACGCAAATCTACTGAAAGAATTTTGTTGAAACATTAATATAGCTTCATACGTAATACATAATATATGCTACAATTATAAATTGTAGCATATATAATGTATAAAGATATTGTGTAAAAGAAAATTACGCGGGCGAAGCCACCGGCGGAATCTAGTTGTTGATAACAGCACAATATTGTATTCTATTTTTGGGAAATTATTACGTTGGTTTATAGCAATGAGCAATTTACTCTCGTGTACCGCTAAATCCGAGCGACGCGCGACGGTGTCTCCCACGTTTTAAAAATATCTTCATTAAAATTTTAAAGCTCTTGGCAATTTGGTCCAAGTTGCATCTTTGCACATTCCCTATCTATAACTCCTGAGCGTACCGAGACCCATAAATGTATTTATATCATATCGTAAAACATACTTGAAATGTAAGAATAGCCGAACCTGTGATGGAATGTGTTTTTTTCTATTGAGGTATACATAGTAAGTACGGAACAACACTGGCTACGCTGCTATCTTGATTACTGCCAAAGTAATTAACACAATCTACATCGCTTGATTTTCATGATCATTAACAGCTTTCACACCGCTTGATTGATGAGTCTACGGCGCCAGACATAAGCCATAATCGATTTGTCATAATGCCATCAAGTATTATGGTTCATAATTCGATTTATGGGTAACTAAATATAGCCACATCTGTCTGTCGTAAACTCGTAATAGTAAATCTGTAGACATGAAGCGTTCGCACAGATATCGTTAAGCGTAAACACCGGATTTAGAAGTATACAATTTTGCACAACGATTCTAAAATTTCATGGTTTATAGTTAAGCTTACACTGTCACTTACTTATCTTCTGTGATTTTCAAATCGATCCTGAAAAATCTAGTCCGAGATGGAAATTGTGTTGAACGTAACCCAACCCAAATTTCTAAAACTTTCAATCACAATCCGATGGATTTAGAAGGAAATTAAATGAAAAATTAAAATAATGAACATCTATTGCTTCATAGGTTCGAAAAATTCGTCTAGAGAACCACGTAATCAAGGCAATGAATGTTGATGAAATGTCTAAACAAAGGCAATGTTATTATGAGTGTTCTACACAATAACCTTGCGGGTCGAGTTGTCACAGAACCACGCCAGTGATACACGGAGCAATTTAGTCCGACTGCATCAACACGACTGCATTCATCAATCACCCTGCCATCCGTTGACAATAATGCCCACCATTGTACTGTGAATTGTGAAAGATCGTATCGTTACTGACTCACATGAATTGAATTATTACAAAAAAGGTGTAGAACTTTTTTGCGTCTGAAAGCCTAAACAAGTGACAGACAATTTCAAAGCTTTCGTATGTCAAATAACGACTTTTAGAATTTGACATAAGCATATCGCTAGCTCTAAATGTCAACTCAAATCTTTTTTTTCTGTTGGCTTTGATACTGGTTGACAAAAACAAACAATAAGGCCCGGTTTCCACCAAAGCGCAGTCGAGCGGAGCGGAGAGGAGAAGTGCAAGCTTCAACCAATCACAGGATAGAAGAGAGACCTGCGACTACATGTGATTGGTGGGTTTCCGCATATGTCCTCTTCGCACCGCTCGTCTCCGCTTTGGTGGAAACCGGGCCTTATGGCTCTTTTAAACCAGTATGGACAAATTGCAGATACGTATTTTGCAATAGGCTCGCCCTTACATGGAACTTAAAATTAACTGGTGAAATATAGGTTTACAATAGGCTTGTGTCCTGAAAAAATCTAATTAGTCCTTCAGTTAGATTATCAAAAAATATTTGACACGTGTTTTTTCTTTTGTTACGTAAACCAAATTTGACGAAGATTATACGCTTTTAAAATTCTCACTACGTCACGCCGTGCTTTAATTTTTAGTGCGTTGTGACGTCACGAGCCCCCACTCTCAAGTTTTGATGCGTTCTAACTTTGTCAATATTCATTAATTTACAAAAACAAAAAATACATGTCCATTATTTTCCAATACTCTAACTGACGGACTAAATAGATTTGCAATTTATTGATGGTGGAAACTAGCCTATTAACCCTTCGGGGATTATGTTATGTATTTAACGATATCCGATGTCCATAGCCGGTCCGCAAACTGGTATAAAAAAAAAACATTATTATGGTCACTAACTTCTTTGATTACTGAAATTGATCCCAAAAATTTAAGCCACTCAACTAATTGCGCAGTTTTGTGTTATAAAACAATTTGTATTCCATTTACGTTCATTTCCTAATCCGTGTGTGAAGCTTGCTGAAACTAATGGACGTTATTTAGGATTCTCGAAATAAATTAAGGAAAAGTGCCGCAATTTATACAGCTATTTTTCTCTAGTATCACTAAATAAGACTAATATGGGTCTGTCTCAGGCTGGAAACTAATCTGAGTGGAAAATAACAGCGGAATTTCACGAGCGTAATTATACCTCTGATCGTACAAACACGCGTTTTTCCCTCCCAGTTATGACACTTTCAGAGTGTGTTAAGAGAGAACATTGCCTGAGAGGAATTTCAATATTTGATGAAAAAGAAATCTTTTTACAAAAAAAAAAAACATATCACAAAAATTTTGACGAGATCGACGTTTCGTATTCCCCTTTTTAGGGTTCCGTAGTCAACTAGGAACCCTTTAGTTTCGCCATGTCTGTCCGTCCGTCCTCGCTTAAATCTCTGTGACCGTTAGCACTAGAAAGCTGAAATTTGGTACCAATATGTATATCAATCACGCCGACAATAAAAATTGGAAAAAAATGTTTTATTAGGGTAGCCCCCCTATATGTAAAGTGGGAAGTGATTTTTTTTTTAATTTCAACCCTAACGTGTGATATATTGTTGGAAAGGTATTTAAAAATGAATAGGGGTTTCTTAAAATCATTTTTTGATAATGTCAATAATTTCGGAAATAATTGCTCCAAAAGTAAAAAACAATGTGTCCCCCCCCCCTCTAACTTTTGAACCATATGTTTAGAAAATATGAAAAAAATCTGAAAAGTAGAACTTTACAAGGACTTTCTAGGAAAATCATTTTGAACTTGATGAATCATTTGGAACAGTTTTTGTACAAAAAAAACAAAAAGCTGTACAAAATAATTTCTGGAGTAAGTTTGTAGTATATACGTATATGCAAGCATTTTTACTTAATGGATACCTACCTTTAAATTCATAAGTGGGAACACTTATTGTGACGGACGGGAAACTACGGAACCCTACACTGAGCGTGGCCCGACACGCTTTTGGCCGGTTTTTTTCTCCTTGAAAACTGAGTCGATTCAATTATTTTTGACATTAAAATTTTTAGGAAGAGTATGTCTAAGTTGAAGGTTCTTAACAAATACCGCAGGACACGGTGGAGCACACAATGGAGGTGTGCCCCGCGTGGGCGGAGCACCGCCGTGTCCTCGAAGCGGCGATTGGCGGCGGCGACCTCTCGCGTCCGGCCCTGGTGCAAGTCATGGTCCGGAGCGAGACGGAATGGGACGCCGTCACCTCCTTCTGCGAAGCAGTAATGCTAGAAAAGGAGGTGGCGGAACGGGAGAGGGAGAGAACCTCTCAGCGTCCCGGCCGCCGCGGGAGACGGCCCGGGCGTTGGGGGCCACCACGTGGCCCCCGGCCACCGTAGGCGCGGGCCTGTGGACGGTGGGCTATGGGCCGTCCGTCCGTCTTGACGACAGGCCGTGTCGACGGCGCGTTCGTGTTCCACGTGCGCCTCAAAGAGAGTCAGCAAAAAGGAAGGGGTCCGTAAGGACTGATGCCTGCCGGGGTTGCGGGACTGTTCTAAAGAGATACCGTGGCCCCGGAACACAAAGGGCGATGAAGGAACATGGATGGGTTTTAGTCAGTAAAAGTCTGACACTCCCTCCTGCTCCGCCCAGAGCGGGAGGAGTCATTTGATGATTTCCCATCCGAAAAAAAAGGGTTCTTAACAATATAAATTATTATATGTTAAAAACTTTTCGCATTTGTCTGGTAGTCCTTTAATCACCATAGATAATACACTATAATATAAGATAGATGTGCACCTGAGGTTTTCGTTTTAAAAAACTGTGTACCCTAACTGTTAGATGGCGCTACTTGTCTCAATGTCCCCTCCGCTTACGCTATCGCTCACTAGATGGCGCTTTTGGTTTTTGTTTCTAGTAATAAATCCTTTTATTGAAGAATGATTATTATTTATTTCTGTGGAATAAATTAATTCTTATGTGTATAATAAAATAGACTATGATGATCATGATTATTCTAGTCTTGTCTTAAAGAAAATATAGAATTCGAAACATACACATTAGAATTTACTTAATTCACAAAATAAATAACAATCATTCGTCAATACCTGTCCTGGGCGGTACTGCAGTCTCTCCAACGGTGCCAAATCGATTATCGGTACATCGAGGTGTTGAAGTGTTTGTACAAAAACGCCACCATGTCAGTCCGACTTCAGGACCAAGCCTCGAAACCTATCCTCCTGCAGCGAGGTGTGAGACAGGGAGACGTCATATCTCCGAAACTGTTCACCGCTGCACTGGAGGATGTCTTCAAGGTTCTGGACTGGAGAGGGCTAGGCATCAACGTCAATGGCGAGTACATCACTCACCTTCGGTTTGCCGATGATATAGTGGTAATGGCTGAGACCATGGAGGACCTCAGTACAATGCTCGATGACCTCAGTAGAGCTTCCGGAAGAGTGGGTCTAAAAATGAACATGGACAAGACTAAGGTCATGTTGAATGCCCATGTCACACCCACTCCTATCAAGATCGGAGACTCTACTCTCGAAGTTGTAGACGATTATGTGTACCTGGGACAAACGGTCCAGTTAGGTAGGTCTAACTTCGAGAAAGAGGTCAATCGTCGAATCCGACTCGGTTGGGCAGCGTTCGGGAAATTGCGCGGTATCTTCTCGTCCAACCTACCGCAGTGTCTCAAGACGAAAGTCTATGACCAGTGTGTGTTGCCAGTGATTACATACGGGACCGAAACGTGGTCGCTCACAATGGGCCTCATCAGAAAGCTTAAAGTCACCCAAAGGGCAATGGAGAGGGCTATGCTCGGAGTTTCCTTGCGCGATCGAATCAGAAATGAAGACATTCGCAAGAGAACAAAGGTTACCGACGTAGCCCGAAGAATTGCCAAACTTAAGTGGCAGTGGGCAGGGCACATTGCTCGCAGAACGGATGGCCGATGGGGCCGAAAAGTTCTGGAGTGGCGACCGCGAACCGGAAGACGTTGCGTTGGAAGGCCTCCCACTAGGTGGACCGATGACCTGGTGAAGGTTGCAGGAATCCGCTGGATGCGAGTCGCACGGGACCGGTCAATGTGGCGACACTTGGGGGAGGCCTATGTCCAGCAGTGGACGTCTTTCGGCTGAAATGATGATGATGATGATGATTCGTCAATAAAAGGAAAATCATTCTTCAAAATCTTATGCTAGAAATGACATCAATAAGAGCTTTAACAATATATGAATGATAGATAGAAATGAAAAAATATTTAGTTTTTTAAAGAATTTATTTCCTTTTTTTACAATGTGTGTTAAAATAATAAACATACAGTACAACTGTACAATACATCCAAAAAGCACTTATAGGTCGTCTTTCTCGGCATCTTGCAAGTTTCGTCGAATTCAAATCAAAAAGTTAAAATCGAGGTCAAGTATACACAGCGTTGGGTCAATCGATTACGTATCTTATCACAGGGTCCAAGGGTCCAACGTTTATAGCAGATATTAGCACAACAAGCACAGTATTATGTTCTAAAAAGCACAAAACAGATCACCAGAACACCACGAAACAACGAACATAACATTGAAAAGTTTTCAAAGTACCCACTGTTACTGTGTATTCAATAAACTACTTGAAGTGAAAACGAATATATGTTATTTATTTTACTTTATTATTTTTAAATTTATTTGTAATGTAAAACATGTTGAAATAATAATAATAAATAGTACTTATTTATTAATATTTAGTATTAATTTTATTGTACTGTTATCAACTAGCTCTATCTATTGGCAAACATGTAAAACTATGGCCAAACTAGCGTACCTGACCACACAGATGGCAGCACTGTCTATGAAAATTTTGTTTGAAGCCAATGTATGGAAGTTTCACCCCCCTGTTAATCACTGCCGTAAAAATGAGGCATTTTTTGTAATTTTTGGAGGGTCATATATTTTCTTAACCTAAAAGTTGCTGAAAAAAGAAAATGATAGGGACGTGTCTATAGCAGACCTTCGATTTGATACAAAAATATTGCTCCAGTGGCATTATTCAGTAAAACAATCAGAGAATACGAAACATCGATTTCGTCAAAATGTTTAATTATTTAAAATCGCAGCCCATGTTCCCCCTTAACATAAAATTCCGTATTGTTCCCCCCAGGTTTTTCCCCAGCCTTCTGGGAAGTCTTTGACTTCTCTCAGAAAAACTTTGTGTGTGCTTATACTAATAACTAGTATTTGCTTGGGTGCGCGAGCTGCGCGCAGCTCGCGTGTCGTCGTTTTCTTGAAACGTATTCCATACCCTTATAAATTTTGAGAATCCATAAGAATCCTTAAACCAATTGGAAAAACCGTTACAAATACCCCTAAATCAGTATGAAAACCCTTAAGAACCCCTAAAACATTCTAAAACCTAATTCAATAAAAAAAAAAGTTTAAAAAAAAGAATTCATTAGAAACGTTAAAAGCTGAGTTACGCTTCACCCACTCAACCTTCGTTACGCTAAGGAGGTCGCCGGCTCGCTTCGCTCGCCACCTCCCCCCTTCGCTCCACTCGGTCTCGCAGGTTCGCTCTACTCAGAACCTACCACCACCGGACAGGTTTCGACGCCTACTATAATATTTGTTCAAACACCCAATGGCTATCTCTAACCGTTACGAAGTTACAGCCCTTTCAATTTTAGGGGAGGTTGGGGAGGTGAGGATACCCTCCGTATACAAATTTAAACGCTCCTCAATAATAATTTATAGTAAAATCAAAAAGCCGCTACTTGTCCTAGTTTCCGAGATACGATGGGGGGAGGGGTGAAGGGGGGGAGAGTGGGGAGTTTTGAAAACTGATCTTGACTAACGCGTTGCCCCTTTATATTAATCTGAAAAAAAAAAATGTTCCAATTCTTTCAATTTCCGAGATCCGCCTAAAGGGGGTGAAAAGGGGGGCAATTTTGAAAACTGGTTTTTACTTTCCCGAGCCTCCTCTATACGAATCTGAAAAAAAATATGTTCCAAGTCTCTTTGTTTCCGAGATACGATAGGGAGGGGGAGGAAGGGGGGCGAAAAGGGGAGGTTTGGCACTTTTCCCATACTCGCGAGAGTCACTTGTTTACGAATCTGTCAAAATATACCCACCTCCCCATCCACCATCTGGGAGAACAATTATGTCAGTGAGTCAGTGAGTGAGTGGTAATCGAGCTTTATATAGTATAACTAGTATTTGCGTGGGTGCGCGAGCTGCGCGCAGCTCGCGTGTTGTCGTGTTCTTGAGAAGTATTCCTTACCATCATAAAATTTTGAGAATCCATACGAATCCTTAAAATAATTGGAAAATCCGTTACAACTACCCCTAAATCAGTATGAAAACCCATAGGAACCCCGAAAACATTATAAAATTAATATTAAAAAAAAACTTAATAAAATAAAAGTAAAAAACCTTACTTAAAAACTGAGACCCATTAAAAAAAACACAACACTAAAGTTGCTTGTCGTTGCCCCTGAGTCACGCTTCACCCACTCGACCTTCGTTACGCTGCGGAGGTCGCCGGCTCGCTTCGCTCGCCACCTCCCCCCTTCGCTCCACTCGGTCTCGCAGGTTCGCTCCACTCAGAACCTACCTACCACCAGACAGGTTTCGCTATCTCTGACCGTTACGAAGTTATAGCCCTTTTATTTTTAGGGGAGGTTGGGGAGTGGAGGATACCCTCCATTTACAAATTTAAACGCTCCTCATTAATATTTTATAGTAGAAATCAAACAGCCGCTACTTGTCCTAGTTTTCGAGATACGATGGGGGGAGAGGTGAAAGGGGGGAGAGTGGGGAGTTTTGAAAAATGATTTCGACTAACGCGTTGCCGCTTTATATGAATCTGAAAAAAAAAATGTTCCAAGTCTTTCAATTTCCGAGATCCGCCTAAAGGGGGTGAAAAAGGGGGCAAGGGGGGCAATTTTGAAAACTGGTTTTTACTTTCCCAAGCCTCCTCTATACGAATCTGAAAAAAAAAACGTTACAAATCCCTTGGTTTCCGAGATACCATAGGGGGGGGTGAGAAGGGGTGCGAAAAGGGGAGGTTTGGCACTTTTCCCATACTCGCGAGAGTCACTTGTTTACGAATCTGTCAAAATATACCCACCTCCCCATCCACCATCTGGGAGAACAATTCTGTCAGTGAGTCAGTGAGTGAGTGGTAATCGAGCTTTATATAGTATAATAACAGTGTTGTTTGAGTTTATGTGTGTGCCAATGTAAATACAATTGATTGATATAATGTTTGTGTTACTGTTTCTCTAAATCTAAATGTTTCTCTAACTGAGATGTAAGCATTTGTAAACAGTGTTAAATGGCTTTTTAAAAGCTATGTGGGTGTTTTATTGTTACTCTTATTCTATCGCTTAGTACAATGTACCAAGGTGGTCAAATGGAGGTAGACCGAATCACAAGAAGACCGAAATAAAAAAAAAACAATATAAAAGACTTCATTAGATACTTTGCGAAGTGTTTTACGATACCAGCTCTTATTACCTTTTGAAAGAGTCTTGAAAAGAACCTCAAGCTGAAATAATTGGACAGCAGCTGGGTTAAGGTGTAATTTCCTTTACATTTTATTAGCGGAATCTTTTATTTAACAGACATCTTAATTTGGATGCCTAAATATGAATGGCCAATGGAACTGAAGCAGGATCATGTAGTCCTTCTTACCCAATATTCTGGACATAACAAAAAGCTGACGATCCCCCAGTTACTGACGCAAAAGCAACAACTTTAAAAATGATTAACATCGCTGTTTTATTTCCAGTATTTACTGAAGAACACAAGGCTGAGTGACGTCAACAAACGCTTGAAGGCACAGATATGGAGCTCAGTGGTGACCATCGTTCTTGTGGAGGCTAAGAATCTTCCTGCAATGGACCTGGATACCAGGTCCAGTGATCCTTATTGTAAGTTTAGGTGAGTAATAAAGGTAGCTGTAGCAATTTCAACCCTTAAAACTATTGATTTGTCTTGAGTGGGTCATGCACCGCGCGGATAGGCGGTGAGTGCAGCACCAGTGTACTAGTGTTAGTTAGTGCGTATACACTTAGAACGCTGGCTACCGGCGCCAATCTGCCAGTGCTTATCGGAACCGGTCCGCGCAGGTAGTCGGCGGGCGCAGGCAGTCTCTATACTTTATGCCGAACCAGCGCCGATAAGCACCGTCAAGTTCCGACGGCGTAAGCAGGTTGAAACTTGTCGGTGACGTTCGGTGCTTAGGTATCGGCGCTGGTAGCCAGCGTTTTGCGTGTATACGCACTTAGAGCGTATACACGTAGAACGTAGCCAGCGGTAGCGGTAGCGTTATAAGCAGGTGTATACGCCCTTAGGCATCAACGGATTTCATACAAGCCAATGCGACGTGAGACCCGCTTCACCGCCCAGCGCAGACGAGCGGTGTCGTATAAAAACATCCTTAAACCTTTCACGCTAACTTAAACGGTTTAAATAATACACGACTATACAACTCGGAATGAATGTTGCTTTATTCTTGAGAGTCTCCGTCTCCAACATCTTTAGGTAAACACATCACTATTCTATGCATTTCGTATTACTCTCGCCTGAAAGGTAATGCATCTATAATTCTGAATGTATTACATCGTGCCTTTACTCGACTTTTAAGCAGGATAGTAACAGCACCAGACTACAGACATAATTATCTCTGACTAGCTGACGTCCCGCGGTTTCACCCGCGTAGTTCCCGTTCCCGTGGGAGTACGGGAATAAAATATAGTCTATAGCACTCACGAATAATGTAGCTTTCTACCAGTGAAACAATTTTTAAAATTGGTTCATTACTTCCGGAGATTACCCCCTACATACAAACTTACAAACAAATGTTACCTCTTTATAATATTAGTATAGACCAGCTTATGCCCGCGGCTTCGCCCGCGCCGATTTTGCTAATTATCCCACGGAATCGTTCTACTGGGATAAAAAGTATGCTATTTTTGTTAATTCATTTTATAAAGTATTTGTGTGCCAAACACCCAAATCCATTCAACTATTTTTGCGTGTTATAGGAACTAACATCAATACAATCATCACAAACTTCCGCACCTATTTATGTACGCTTCAAAAATATTTAGTACGTCCTACTTTTCCTTTCAAAAATAATCCTTTTAGTACACGGTCCTTTCCATTTTTGAATTGAGGTTCTGTTTTCGAATGTAAAGCAGAACATAATTTCCATCAAAACCGAATTTCCGAATATAATTTCAAAGTAACTTCTATTCAGCGTTACATAATTATTACCAAGAAACTTTGGATACGCACCGTTTGTTTGTACAAATTGGAAATTTCGCAGACACCAAACTGATTTCCAGTAAACGTGAATTTGAAATTTCACTTTCGACGTAATTAATGTTGCCAAATTACTTTGAAGCACTATTTTGTGTCGTAAATTCGTAATATTTGGTTTTCAGTTTCATAATTGAGATTAGATGTTTTCAGGGTAGGCGGATTTACTTTTTTAATTTATGAACTAATAGAAGACAGTTAAAAAATACAGAATAAAAATAGTAAGTGAAATTGACAGCCAATTACAAGTCTTTACATAAAAAACAGGCATAAAATATTGCCGTACTAGATGCACCTTCTTTTGTTTAGTAAGGTTTTACTTTTTTCCTACCATTTTTTCAATAGTTGTGACCTTTTTAACACGCTTTTATTTGCTTTACCTGTAACTAAGTATAAATCTTAAAAGTTAAATTTGACCCACTTTCCGGTTTCCGATTGAGCTGAAATTTAGCATAGGTACGTGTAAAATTTAGAATATGACAATGCATGACTAGCTAAGTGTTGTCATTCTATATTATTCTATTTGGTGGACTCCCGAAGATGGCAGTGTAGTTATTTTGATTCCTTACAGCGTCATACTAAAGATGTTTACCTACGAGTAATTTTTTTTAGCCATCTTAATTTTGTCCTTTTTTCTGTTCTACAGGTTAGGTAATGAAAAATTTAAGAGTAAGGTAGTATGGAAGTCTTTACACCCGTCGTGGCTGGAGCAGTTCGACTTGCACCTCTACGACGACCAGGAACAGATCCTAGAAGTCACCGTGTGGGATAAGGACAAACAGAGCAAGGATGACTTTATTGGAAGGTAAGAAGAAATAGAAAATCCCACCAAAAACATGTTCATATAAAATGTTGCCAAGACGAGACCATATGAATCCCACTCATCACCATCATCATTTCAGCCGAAAGACGTCCACTGCTGGACATAGGCCTCCCCCAAGTGTCGCCACATTGATCGGTCCCGTGCGACTCGCATTCAGACGATTCCCACAACCTTCACCAGGTCATCGGTGCACCTAGTGGTAGGCCTTGCAACGCAACGTCTTCCGGTTCGCGGTCGCCACTCCAGAACTTTTCGGCCCCATCGGCCAGCCGTTCTGCGAGCAATGTACCCTGCCCACCGCCACTCAAGTTTGGAAATTCTTAGGGCTACGTCGGTAACCTTGGTTTGACTCGCACTGTCAAAAAGTTATCAATCTCATGTAGAGCCAAGCTTATAACTCTACACGCCCTAACTCTACAAGGTCTAACTTCACAAACTCTACACCTTATTCAAAATATGTTCAGCCGAAAGACATCCACTGCTGGATATGTCTAGCAGTGGACGTCTTTTTTGGCCTCCCCAAGTGTCGCCACATTGACCAAAGCTGAATGAATTGCAAAAATATTTTTATAAAAAAAATTGAAAAATACTGAAAACCGGTTTAGTGATGAAGTAAAACCGGTTTTCTAAAATGCTTGCGGTTTTGTGCCCCCAATTAGATGTCACGGAATGGCAGACTTCTGACTAAACTTACACTAAACTAAACTCACTAGACTTACAGCTAAAAAATATTCCAAATATAGCTCTTATAGCTGGTCTTCCACGGAGAATCAACAGTCACCTCTTCGAAACTAGGAATATGTCCTGTTTCATGCAGTTACCATAAAACCAAGTACAGAGCCACCTGTAACTAAAATAGTACCTAACCTAAATTAGGGTACTTAATATTTTATCACGACTAGCAATTAGGACAGTAACTGTTATAGCCTTTTGGAGGGAACCTAATGGCCGTAACATGATAAGCACTTCGCCCTGTTCCATAAAATGTTTATAGTGGCTAAATAGAACCGAAACATAGAATGAAACAATTATCTGATTGGAAGACCAAATTGGGAACAAAAGATGAACATGGAATTGTATAGGATTCAGGTGTTAAGGCTACGTTTTCATCAAAGATGAGCGAATCACCAAGAACATAGCTATAGAATACCTCAAGCAGTGACAAAGATCCCGGCCGCCGCGGGAGACGCCCGTCCGTCCGTCTCATGACGACAGGCTGTGTCGACGGCGCGTTCGTGTTCCACGCGCGCCTCAAAGAGAGCCAGCAATAGGAAGGGGTCCGCAAGGGCCGATGCCTGCCGGGGTTGCGGGACTGTTCGAAAAAGATACCGTGGCCCCGGAACACAAAGGGTGATGAAGGAACATGGATGGGTTTTAGTCAGTAAAAGTCTGACACTCCCTCCTGCTCTGCCCAGAGTGGGAGGAGTCATTTGATGATTTCCCAACCGAAAAAAAAAAGCAGTGACAAAGAAGCTATATTATCGGTTAGCTCCACACACATCCCTCGCTACGCATCCTCGCTCATCTCTGGTGGAAACAGCCTAATACTGTCCATATAGTTTTAAAAAGAAACTAATCCCTGAAAGAAATTGACAGAGGTGGGGTGTACCTACCTATATACATACACATTTCGACAGTTATGTTTAAGTCCCATGCAATAGCGGGAAAAGATGAACTTGGAATTGTACAGGATTCAGGTGTTAAGGCTGCGTTCCACCAGAGATGAGCGAATCACCAAGCACATAGCTATAGAATACCTCAAGCAGTGACAAAGAAGCTATATTATCGGTTAGTTCCACACACAGCCTTCTCTACGTATCCTTGCTCATCTCTGGTGGAAACACAGCCTAATACTGGACAGTATCTAGTTTTAAAAAGAAACTAATCCCCGAAGGGATAGGCCCAGGTGTCCCTAGCTATACACCCACATTTCGCCAGTTATGTTTACATCCCATGCAATAGCGGGCGAGCCTATTGCCATCAACCGGGCCCAAATCCAGACTCCGTGGCTGCTACTGAGAAATTTCTGATGGTAAAACCTAATAACAATTTTCCCGACCCGGGAGTCGAACCCAGGACCTCATACTCAGCAGTCGCAATTGCGACCACTAGACTAACGAGGTAGCCGCACGACCGCATTGCTACTGTATTATTAGATTTGGCAAGCAAAAAGATAATAAAGGCCCTAATATGCTGGATAATGAGGAGCGTTGAAAATTGTATGTTGTTACCATAATTAATTTATTCTACGACCAATTTATTTACATTGGCCCAATTCTGAGAGGAGAGGTTAATGTCCTTTGGCCTTCATTCTAAATATGGGTGTTGATAATGCTGACGATGCTGATTTTCAAGTTTACAAAAATAATAATGAAAATTTTCGATGTAATAACACCAATTTTACTTTACAGATGTGCAATAGACTTATCAAGATTAGAAAGAGAGAAAACACATAATATTTGGAAGGAGCTAGAAGATGGGAATGGACAAATATTTTTACTATTGACAATCAGTGGGACGACTCAATCAGAAACCATTACAGACCTCAGCAGTTATAAGGAGAATCCTAGAGACCGCGAGATTGTTGAAAGGAGATATGTAAGTAGTGATATGATTGTAAATTTAATGCCAGATGAAATAGAACCAGACTGAATTATAAGACACATCGATCAAACCACTGAATCTCAAAAGGAGAATTGAATGAAGATTATTGGTCACCTATCTGGTAAAAGAACCATTTATCACCTTATATGCTAATGGATAAAAACAAATTAATGTTAGACGACTATCATTATGTAGTTGATGTAAATTATTTGAAACAATGTTTTCTTTTAGACATGGTATAACATTAACGAGCAGTCTAGTGGAGTAGGATGGCTGTGCGTCAAAGTATACGGTGCTAAAGGTCTTGCAGCCGCCGATTTAGGAGGCAAATCAGACCCATTCTGTGTTTTAGAACTCGGAAACGCAAGATTACAAACTCATACGGAATACAAAACGCTGACACCGAACTGGATGAAGATATTCACTTTGTAAGTAATGCTTTGAATTGGGTTAAATCTATTACAGAGGACAGTTTATAAACTACTGCTGGAGACAGTTTGCAAGTTAAGCTGGACTTGAGAAATAGTCTACATTGTATTGTACTCGCTATTCAGATAACATTAAAAGTTGTTACTACTGCACAGTGGTAAAATTTGCCAGCGATGTGCTTTTTAATGAAACTTTAGGCAATAAGTTTAGTTAAATACAAGATCAACATCCAATATACGTAATACGGAATATCCATGAACAATTTTGAATCTCTAAAAATCATAATCATGTTGAAATGACGACCTACTTAACCACTGGAATTAAGTCATCACCAAGTTAATTAAAGAGACCATGTTACCTAGGCCATACAATAACAATTAGTCTTACACGTATTTCAAAATGTCATTCTGTATCTCTTGTACCTTTCAGTACAATAAAGGATATCACTTCAATACTAGAACTAACAGTATACGATGAAGATCACGACCACAAAGTGGAGTTCCTGGGGAAACTAGCGATTCCATTACTTAGTGTTAGAAATGGAGAGAAACGATGGTATGCTCTCAAGGACAAAAAGATGAGGGCACGAGCGAAAGGAAATTATCCGCAGATATGTTTGGAGATACTGGTCATATGGAACCCGGTAAGTTAAAACTCACTTTTGATTCACATGTATCCGCGGCCTAAGAGACGGTAGGAAGAGCGTTGCTATACCGACCGCTAAGTAGGTGGACAACCAATAAAAGATCGCTGATAAAAACCTGAGTAAAAACTCGCAAAGACTAGGAAAGCATGGCGTAAAAGAGAAAAGGCCTTTCTCAAACTGCTGAGTAAGGCTTTCTCTAAAACAAGACTGCCACCAATAACAATCTATACTATATTATAAAGCTGAGGAGTTTCTTTGGTTGAACGCGCTTATCTCAGGACCTACTGGTTCAAATTGAAACAATCTCAATGTTGGATAGCCCAATAAATGGGATAATTATCCAACACTAACATTATTTCTATTTTAATCAGTAGGTATACGAATAATAGGAGCGGAGCATGAATGAGAAATGTTGCAAAAACGCGGAAAATGTATTTTAAAAATAATTAACAGCCAGTGATAATATTATAAGTTCCTACCTTGATATTTGTTCTCGCCTTATATATTTCGCAAAAACAAAAGATTAATACGACTTATTGATAATGAAAGAACCGATATTGTTACAGCTAAAAGCAGCCATAAGAGCAGTGAATCCAAAGGAACCAAAATACATGCACCAAGAGGCCAAGTTCAAGAGACAGCTGTTCATACGAAACGTGATGAGGCTGAAGGCGATCATCATGTGGTTTATAGAAGTTGGGAAAATTTTACAGTAAGTAATTAATTTATTTATTTACTAGTGCTTTGCAGATATCTGACATGACAGTTTCTCTGAGTGAGACAATTTTTTGCCACAAAAATATAATTATGGGAAGTCCAATCTTAATAATGTAGACATTTCTTACTCATCTAAAAGTCAATATCAATACTGAAATAGATGAAGGCGAACATTCTGGTTAGTTCAGTAAGAAGAAGTAGTTATGAGTGTAACACGAGAAATAGCAAAAATTAATAAGTGAATCAAATCTAAATGTTTTTTTTAGAGACTGTTTCGAATGGGAATCAAGGATACGTTCGTTCCTCGGCCTGTTGGTGTGGCTTGCGTTCTGCTACTACTACGAGATGTGGATGCTGCCCTTCCTCATTCTAATGTTCTTCGGGAGAGCTTGGCTGATCTATAGGCTTACTGGTATGTTACAGCTTTCGAAAATATTATCGCTAAATGTTAAGGCGTCTTTCCATGTTCCATCCATCTTTGTTTACCTTAATTGTTACACTTGCACATATATTTTTTATCACTTTAGTTTTTATTGTAATACAGCGAGGAGCTCGTGGCTAAATAATAACAGCCGCTCGGGTCGATCGTTAGGTTAAGCCGTGCTTGCCTAGGTTGGTCTGTGGATGCATGACCGCCCATTACATACCGAGTTTCCTCCGTGCCTCGGAAAGCACGTTAAGCAGTTGGTCCCGGCTGTCATTTGTAGATCTTTGGCAGTCGTTAGGTAGTCAGAAGCCTAAAAAGTCTGAAAACCAGTCTTACCAAGGGGTATCGTATTACCCGGTACTAACTGGGTTGTGGAGGTCAGATAGGCAGTCGCTCCATGTAAATTACTGGTATTCAGCTGCATCCGGTAAAACTGGAAGCCGACCCCAAGTTAGGAAAAGGCTAGTCAGATGATGAACGTGTTCAATACAGCAAATGCTAAGCAAATTGCAGCCAGCAAATGCTAAGTCTTGATTTGATACGATCAACTCATTCTTCAGCTTCATTCTCATTGTACTGGCTCCTTCGACAATTTCCGTAATTGATATGTTTAGTTTCCCCTTTATGTTTAGAGTTTCTGTTTTTATCATCCCTTTCTTTTATTTTATTTTTAGTCAAATTCAAAACTGTCGTGAGATCTATCAGAAGTGACCCGAAGGCTTATTTTTCATATTTATTTCTTAGTAAGTCTATGAATGTTGTGTCATTGCATGCTTTATGTGTAGTGTTGTCTTTATGTTATATTTTCGTGTTGTTCATTAATAGGGGTTGAATTTCCAAAATTCGGATGACGAATAAAATAATGTGGTGATTATTTGACATACATAATTATATTTTCCATTTATAAGCCAACGTAGATACTAACAATATTGTTACATTAATTGTGCCAACCGCTTTTTTCTATCTATTTCTTTATGCACATAAATAAGTGAATATACCGCTGTATGTATAAAATAATACGTAGTTAAAAACAATGTCTTAAACACCATACAACAACAACAACAACAACAGCCCATAACGTCCACTGCTGGATATAAGCCTCTCCCATGATGGGAGGAATTTGCCGTAATCTCCACGCTTGGCAGGCGGATTGGAGATCGCAGTGATAAAAGACTAATAGAAAACGCTGCTGCCCATTCTCTGGTCTACGGAGGCGCAAGGTGTTCTGCCTCAGACATTAGTCGCCTTATACGACACCCGTGAGTGTAATGGGTTGGTTCTATTCTACTCTGCCGGATACCACACGGCTACATAAGCAAACACCCTACACTACAGTTAAAATATAGGCAACACAACCATTTAGGTATGTACTAAGTACACAACACTCCAAATCGATATGTAAATAATTAATCTCATAATTTCGTTCATTTAAAAAACTAGCTTCATTTCCAAACATGGTCAATATATTATTATAAACAATCCAGATAAAGTTCCCCACACGGAAATAACATCACCTATGACCAAACATTGACTGTAACATGACGTAATACCCCGATAAGGTATAGTTAACAAAACAGAAAAGTAAGCAGGTAGCTAAGAACAGACGGCTTATTCCCGTATTTTAAATCCCATCAAAAACGTAAATGTGAAATGAGAGCCAAGTTCAATATTATGAATCTGCCTTGGTTGTTGACTTCAACGATAAAAGAAGTGAGATCTAAATGCGTGCCAAGTTCAATGATCAGTCCTACAACAACATAAAATATTGTATAATAACTTAAAATATCATTTTCTTCTTATACCTTAGGATAATAATAATAAATTGATGCCTAAGGGTTTGACTTTTGTCACACGAAAAAATACACGTGATTTTCACTCTATTCCATTCTCCCATCGTGATTTTTGTCTGATCCCCTCCCATTGAAATTCACGTGATTAAAGGACGGCCCCTAAAACTATAGGAGTATTTTTGACAAAGTCAGACTGAGATTATAATGCGGCCTTTTCTACGGGAATTTCATTTCAATTTTTGACGACCTGATTGGCGCAGCGGTAGTGAGGCTGCTTTACGTTCTTAGGGTCCCGGGTTCGAATCCCGGTCGGAGCAAATGTTTGTGTGATGAGCATGGACATTTGTTTCCGAGTCATGGATGTTTATATGTATAATAAGTATGTATTTACAAACAAAAAGTATCTATGTAGTATATCAACAATCTGGTGTCCACGACACAAGCCTCGTTGCTTAGTGTGGCATTAGATGGCGCTGTGTGTAATGTCCAGCAATATTTATATTTATTTTATTTATTTATTAATTATTAGGTTCCCCTCAGAACTTAACTAAACTGTTCTTTTCCTACACACCCTACTTTTAACCTACCGCAGCACCAAATTACAAATTTTCTGTTAAAAACACCAGGTAGGTATAGGTACTTGTTGCTAATAACTGTTCGCGTCATCACAACCGTACAAGATATCAAATACCAACGCCATCTATTCTTCGCATTACAGGAGGCAATCCTTTACTAGTATCAGTTGATGATGAAGACCTGTTAGCCGAGGAAGACGACGAGGATGAAGAAAATAAGGTAGATAAACTTATACTGTCACTTAGGGGATATCTTCCGTGATTATCCATTATTATGAGTTCCTGGTATTTCGACGCTATTGCAAGCGCCATAACCGCGGGTAGTCTGGAGAAACGCGGGTGGAGGGTATAGTACATTTTGATACAAGTGGAGAAATTTTGTTATTGCATTCGAGGCGGAATTAACAACCGAGCCGTGGGCGATGGAGTTATTGAGCCGAGAACGAAAAAAACGCATGCGTGTGAAATACATTGCATGTTGAAAATGAAATCGTAGTGCGTTAGGAACCCGTTTTCAAGGAAGTGTATTGAAAATATAAATTGTTAGGTGCAGACAAATCTGTCTACCCTCTTTCTTAGTCTTAAGCAAGATAAGGAAGGTTAAAGTAGATAGTTATGGTAGTAATTACGTCGTTCTGTATAACAACACACAGCTACAAACATACATGCTTGCCTGGTAACGAAATAAGCGTTAAGAGATGAAATGTCAGTGGTTCTTAAAATGGTCATGAAACTGGTTACATTGTGGCATTCTAGAATCTTAGTGCAAATAAATCTCGACTCCTAATCCTGATGACAATTGATTCCTACATGATATAAATTTAATAAATAAATCCTTGGGTACTAGATGAGACAGACCAGGGAAGCATGACAGGACATGCATGCACAGGACCATTGCTTGGCTTTGGAGCAAGGCTACCGAAGATGATGATGATGATGATGATGATGACAAAATCTTTGCTGTTACAGGAGGAAAAGAAATCTTTGAAGGAGAGGTTGCAGGCGATACAAGAAGTGACACAAACTGTACAGAATGCAATTGGTTACGTCGCCACTTTAGGAGAGTCTGTTAAAAAGTAAGTAATTATTAGATAGCTAGCAACCTTTGTGGTGAATGTTGAAGTTAGCATTTCAGTAAAACTTTTGTTAAAGCGACCCTCTTCTCAAGAATCGGCAAATCTTTTGTTTATCAGTAATTTTGTAGATTCAATGACAGATGAACAAAAGATTTGTCGATTCTTTCTTCGAAGAAACCCGTTTCTACGGTGGTCATGCTACGCGGGCAGTACCTAACTGTAAGCACTGAAGATTTAGCTTTCTTAAGGGTCATATTCTCCACGTCTGTTAAGAACAAAGCATATAAAGATGAAAATATCTCAGAAATTAACTACCACACCACACCACAACAGCCCATAAAGTCCACTGCTGGACATAAGCCTCTCCCATGATGGGAGGAATTTGCCGTAATCTCCACGCTTGGCAGGCGGATTGGAGATCGCAGTGTTGAAAGACTAACAGAAAACGCTGCTGCCCATTCTCTGGTCTACGGAGGCGCAAGGTGTCCTGCCTCAGACATTAGTCGCCTTATACGACACCCGTGAGTGTAATGGGTTGGTTTTATTCTACTCTGCCGGATACCACACGGCTAACAGAAATTAACTGTTCTTTGGTAATTACGTTAGCAAACGTTTACTACCTGGTGCCTGATTGCCTCAATCTGATAGGTAAAGGCACATCAAAAGTTACGATCGGTAAGATAAACGATCCGTTTTATGGCAGCAGGAATCGGCCATAAACCTGGGCTGTGTTATGAAAAATTAATGAATTAACCTCGTGAAAGAATTGATACTTTTTTATCTATTAAGTCTAAAATGAAGTTTAGGTTCAGGTTAACAGATATTTACTCTCAAAAAAGACACAAAGTCACTTACATTTATAAGAACAGAGAACCTCATGTTAATACTAATAATAACTGCATTAGCGATTGTGTATGATACATTGATACCTACACCTATCCAGTGCATTCAATTTATGGGAAGGGCGAGATTATTTGCGGTTAAATATTTGGAATTTTAGATAATTGTGTCTTGAATGCATTGAATGAGTGTAAACTATACATACACTTTAAATTTTTCAGGATGTGACGTATTTGCGTTAAGTTCCCTATCCTCTGGTCTATTGATCAGGTTTTTATTATTATAAAATTTTACTAACGACTTTGTTTATTTTCAGCCTGACGAACTTCACAGTGCCATATCTAAGTTATTTAGCTATTATAATGTTATTCGGAGCCATGATGGTGTTATACGTCATACCTTTGAGGTACCTGCTTATGGGGTGGGGTAAGTTAAACTACGGTATACCAATTTGAACCAAACTTAGAGTAAAAGACTCAGAGTTAAACACTGTTAAAAGCTTTCACGGTTTATAATTAGTTATAAACCGTGAAAGCTTAAAAACGTGTTGAAGTGACAATATAAGTCTAGACATAATTATTTTATTGTCACTTACGGAATATCTTTCGTGATTAGTATTCATAGGTCGAGGGTTGACTGGAGAATGCGGGTCGATGAAAATAAAATTGTTAGGAACAGACAAATCTGACTACCCTCTTTCTTTGTCTTTTGCTACGCGCACTATTGGAACTCGATACTAAGTCACGACAAAACACACTCACAGTAGGTATCACCAGGTTTTGTGGAGTCCTTATTATGTTGCTGGCAGCTACTTTTGAGCATACTTAAAACTGGATTCCACGTACTTGACAATTTTAAGCCATCCACCCAATGCAACGCATTACAACGTCAATTTTATTTTCATTCACCCGCATTCTCCAGTCAACCCGCGGTCTTGGCGCTTGCAACAGCGTCGAAGTATAAAGAGCTAAAAATAAAGAACAATCACGGAAGATATCCCTTAAGTGACAATATAAGTTTAGACTCAGAGTTTTATTTCATTTAGTTTAGTTTCATTAAGAATTCTTCCTTCTTCACTCAAGTCACAGTGAATAGGTCCTTAGACTAGGACTTCCATCAACGCGGAGACGAGCAAGATTCCAACAATAACAGGAAAGGCGAGTCGCGATGTGGATATCGACCAATGTGATTGGTCGATTCCTACTCATCTCCTCTTCGTTCCACTCGTCCCCACTTTGGTGGAAACCAGACCTCAAGCAATCCTGTCTGAACTTTCCTGGCTAGATTTATTGTATACTTACAAATTCTTCTATTCCAGGTATAAATAAGTTCACAAGAAAGATTCTTCGGCCGCACACGATACCTAATAATGAAGTTCTAGACTTATTATCACGGGTACCGGACGATGAAACTTTGGTAAGAATCGATAAAGATTATTCTAGTAATTTGTAAATCAGCACTTGTATACAACTTGGCTACAACACTACCAATGCTAGAACGCAGATATCCCCTCTGGGAGATTCAGATAGCACGTGATCCATCAATAACGATTATCCTGATTTTTAAATTAAATTATTGTTGCCTGTAAAATGTACCTACAAAATCCAAATACAAATTACCCTTATTTTAATTTTCCAGTTGGACTGCAGAGAACTTAAGCCCCACCCAGCAAATGAGCACCGAAGAGACCCGAGGAAGAAGCACAAACCTTCGTAACATTCTCCAATCGCGATCCGGAAAAGGGTCCGACACTACGTAAGAAATCTCGGCAATAAGGACACGTAGGACTGTAGGATATTGACGCGGACTTGGCAGGCCACTCTACCGGGCCTATAACCTACGGTTCGCCAGAAAATAAAGGTGCTCTTACACGGTCAAATAAAATGGCAACATTTTTTTTCTGTTGCTTCAAAGTGCTTGATGTCTGGTTGATTCATGTTATTTGCTTGATTTGCTTCTGACTGCAAATACTTAAAGTATACAAGGATCTTTTGGCGTTTATGAAACTTATTTCAAAATCATGATGGCGGCGCGTGGTGTTAGTTCCAATGGGGAGACACACTGTGGAACTAATGGCGCTAGCATAGCTGGTTCCCAACATCGTCATTGGTTGAAAATGTGGTAATGTCATTTTATATTTCAAAATAGCTTTAGCCTCATTGGTCAGATTTAGACCAGCTATGGTAGTGCCATCTTAGATTATCTCTGCCTGTGTCTGGGACATTGATGGCGCGCGCTAAAAGATCCCTGTGGTTACTGAAGCTCACTCTCTCAACCCTTTTTCATCGCGAGATTATGTTGCTGCCAGTCTAATTGCTTAGTTTTAAACGTTTTATGGCGCTCGTTGTAAGAGCACCTTTAATGACTGCATTAGACAGAGAGAACCATCATAGTTAGTTAGATTATAAAATTATCATAATGCTTATTCTTTAGGGATAAGCAATGATACTTAATGGGGAATTTTCCAGTGCTTTTTATGAACGAACTAGATGGCGCTGATCAACCTTGGGAATAATAAAAATGGCTCGTTTTTATAACCACTAAGCCTTATCTGAAGCACGGAGGAACCTAAGTTCGACTCGACGCACCAGGAGTTTAGACGTAACGCAAAAACACTCAGAAGAACAATAGCAAAAACTATGCAAAAACTTGTAGTTCAGTTCAGTGATGCAAAAGAACAGTAGACTTTTTAGGTTAATATTTTTTGACAGAAAAGAGGTTCTTTACAGTTCTCACTTTATATACAATAATGAATAATAAAGAAATTATACTATACAATGAGTTTGACATGTATCTACCTATTTATTTTAATACGTAGGAAATTCTGTTTTCAATGGATTTTATTAGAACACCGCTTAAAAAAATATTCCCTTAGCTGATCAGCGCCATCTATTGATATATACTGAAGCGTTGTGACAGACGTCAGTGGAAAGTTCCTCATTGTCGAAAGATTGTCGAGATTTAGAAATAGTATTTATGTAAAAGGTTTTATTGATTGTTGTTTAAAAATAAACACCTTGACAAACATGTATGAAAACGGAGCGATTTTTTGTACAACTGGCAACATTTTATTAGCTCTCAAGCTGTGTGTTATAATTGCCTAACCAAGTGAATGAATAACCTTCAATATTAATTAGATTTTATTATTATTTCTGATTGGCTTCTAAAAATGTTATAGGCTAAGTTTTGTAACTCCAGTTTCTAAATATTATTTTATTCTTTAAACATCTTCTTAATTTAGAAAAAAAACTGTGATTTTGAAAGATCTGGTGACGAAAAATAATAAGAATTTTATTTTTTATGAAATAAGAATAAATTATGACACCAATTTTTGTGAGTAATAAGCAATATTCATTATACAATGAGTACTGTAATAATAATATCGATATAGGTAAATATTTCTTCCACTATTTTCCTTAATACCTAGTCTTAGCTAGAACATGCTAGTTGAATTTCTTTATAAATGTTTGTTGTGTTATAAACTGCAAAGAAAAATAAGCTAAGTTTGCATCACAAACCACACCTCTCGCCACTGACGAAAGAGTTTGACAAAAAAGCTAGAAACAGATTTTTTTATCATTCCTGGCAACACTAATTTATTCAGTTATCAAGTGAAACAGCGCCACAATCGCACGATTGCAGCGCCACATAATAATTTTATGCTTTTTGCTGCTTTTTTTGCCAAACAACTGCATTTAGTGGCACTGGTGAATGTTGTTCGTTTATTTGCAAACTACCAATCTACTTAACGTAAATATTTTGCGTTGGAGTAGTGGATTAGCAGTATGTTAACAAAACAAAATTTATTTGTGGTCCAGTACGATTATTATGATGTGTGTCGTAACTAGAGTTATCGGAATAAAGTTAAGAATTTTTAAATAAAAACAGAGCTCCAAATTCCTCGTTAGATGTTGCATTTAAGTCCCAAATTGTATAAAATCCAATAGGTTTTAATACTAACACATAGATAGGATTTTTTAATGACGCCATTTTTGTAAGAAATGTTATTGTTGTGTTGATATGTTAAAATATTTAAAAAATATGAGTATTTAAGAAAAAAAGTAACCATCATAGCATATCTCATTTCTCTACACTACACCATATATTTATACCTAGTATAAGACTGAGACCAATCTCATTAATTACTTGAAGAGGATAGATAGAAAATCATGTTTGTACTTTTATTCTAGTAGAGTACCTATTTAATTATACGAAGATAAATCTATATGTCAGCTTTTCTTTAGCTGGTTTCTCATTCCAATTTATAAACTAATTCTAGTTTAGTGTTAAGCCCGGTTCAAACGGTTCTAGTCGTTAGTAGAGTGCGAGTCTATAATGATTAAAAGTACAGTACATACAAAGTGACTCGTATTGTGAAATTCATACTCTGTTGGTCGAGTGGCTCACACGGGAAGACTATTTTAAGTGACCATAGTTCACACACTCTACTGAAGACTGGGGCCGTTTAAGAAACCGTTAGATTATCACTAATAACTGTTGTTTCTATATTCAATCTCTATTTTAATCCGTGACACAATAAGAAATCAATGTTACAATCTCTTGTCTCAATATTGTCACACAATATCACGCACAAAAATCTCTTTCAAATTAAAATCTGTGATGTGATCACTTATTCTAGTTAGTTATCAAAACTTGCCAAGATTATTTAGAAAACCTTTGTGACAAATCTTGGGTAAAGTTATGTGCTAAAAATGTGCGAAATCATGAGCTAAAAATTGGAGAGAGGATTATTATTAAACTCTAAAGCTGGGCTGAAAGTGGGGGGGAATCTCGTTTGGACAAATTCGCTCGCATCCATTATATTTGCTCTCAACAACTACTAAGAGAGATCGACGGTGAACATTTTGAATGCCGCACATAGAGTGCGCTGCTGGATTAGAGTAAAAAATCGACAGCACGCTCTATGTGCATTACGACATTACAATATTTTGAACGCGATCGAGTGAGATGATAGGATGAGTACGAACATATACCACACGGGATGCGCCCACAGTTTCTTTGAAGCTTTATGTTAGGCTACCAATCAGTTATCATTTAATCATATCAAATAATAATTATTATTTAATTAATAACTGTACCTTCTACTACAAAAGGCAAGCTTGATATCACTGAATGGAGCCTTTACTAGGCAGGTACCTACCAAACATAATCGTAGCAATAAAAGTTCAAACTGCAGGCAGTTACGAACTGACTACCTATATCAAAGTGATCAAACCCCAACTAAAAAGCCATGACTTTATTTTAATCCCCAATCATTCATTTCTTAGTTAGGTACCTATTTCTTCATTAAAAAACAACGCACAGACGTGTTTTAAATACTTGAACTAATGCCAACTGATAATTAAGAGAAAATTTGTTTTAAAACTAGTCATTCGCTTTTTCTAGACTATGTTCCTGAATATTTGCCTGTTGTGTACGAGGATAGTAATGCAATTTGCAATAACTTTATCTTGAGAAGACATTGGCCCCCAAAAAAAATTTTCTACTGCCTATTGTCAGCGGGACGAAAAAAAACTTGGCAGGAAAATGCGATGTAAAATCTGAAACGTCACCAGTGCAAGTGGCTCCATCTAAAACTTGTAGTTCACTAGCTAATGGCTAGGTGGCGCTACAACTGTAGTATCTTTATTACTAACCTCGTGTACAAACGGCTTTAGTTTCTAAGAAATATAGTTTTTCTAGTGTAACGCACCGCATGCACAGATCTCTAAGGTACAACGCACCTAGCACATCTCAATACTTACCTAAATATATTTTGTATACCAGTGTATTTGTGATAATAAACAATAATTATTCTTGTTATGAATATAATTATTATTGTGTTGTTGCTTGTCTGTCTTAGGGGTGGCCAAGCTACCGAAACTTGAATAATATGTAAAATTGTAGTACCTTAAACAGGCAATCAATGTAACAAAATTGATCTATTTGACTACATGATAATTTATAAAGAAAAGTACAATCCTTTCACAGTTAATCTTCAGGTTTTGCAAAACAATAATAAGCACAGTGATATTTAAGATGAACGCAGACCCAACCGCACCGCAGTCGCTGCATTCGAATTTTTCTATGCAATCTCGCACACAGACATAGATACAGATTGCACACAGACACAGAGTGCATAGAACTTTATATGAAGAATTCGAATGCAGCGACTGCGGTGCGGCTAGGTTTGCGTTCAACTTTATTCTCTAAATTAATTATGGTTGTTGTGGGGTTGCTGCTGCCATGGGTAATATATTAACTGTAAACGGATTATATCACTGGACCTTGGCCGAGTCCAAAGTGTTATTATTTAGGATACAAAAGTCATACAAATTATGTTTTAGCTTATCAAAATATTACCTCCAGTCCATTTCAACGTATCGAACAAATATTATTTTTATGGAGCACAAAGATAATAATGTTAACGCTTTCATAAATTTTCAAAAATTAAAAAAATATGAGAAGACTAATGCGCCTTTTACTTTCCTAATGTCCAAAATTCCTTTATTGTGTGTAGGTATACAGTTAGCTGTACACTTCAACCAACTTCTCAGTGCAGGTGGGAAAACACAGAACTGAAAAAAAATGTACCAAGTTTGACATAATGATGCAGGCAGCGCCACCTGTAAACTGCAAAGCGATCATACTGTACGTTGATCTTTTGGTCGCCTTCGAGTTTTACTGACACTGGCTTGGCCACCATCAAGTATTTTAATTTTGATAATCATGATCATCTCTGCCTAGTCTTTTTCCAACTACGTTGGGAATAATTTTGAATATAATAAAATTATATAAATTTTGTATAATTATATTTTTTAAATTTTCGACTAATTTTGATAACACAAAAAAATTGTCGCTAATTAGTCGCCAAGTATCAGATTTTGTCGGTCACTAGTTCAAAAGATATAAGAGTTTATAGGTGGCCGATCTGGAGAGAGTCTACTTGGCCACATTTATATCTCAAAAACTAGGGTACCTAGCGAAGATCTGTTTTCTCCCATATTTTGTCGCCAATTAGTCGCCAAGTCACAGATTTAATCGGGTCTTAGTTTAGAATAGGTATATAATGAGTTCAATGAGAGGTTTTCCTTTTGAGATATTAAAAAAAACTTAGTTTCCAAGAACTCTATAGATGGCGTTGAACTTGCTATGATAGTTGGTGCCAAAGCCAAAACGCTTGGAAAAAAAAACATTGTGTCACGTCACATACTCTCGTTGACTGACACTTTCATATGCCTAACCTTCCGAATATAACCTAGTTTTCTCACGCTTTGTTAAAATCAGTTTTTTTAGGTTCCGTTCCTTGCATTATCATAGCTAGGAGTTACTAGCGCCATCTATCCAGCGACTAGGGAAGAGCTAAAAAGAAAATCCCTTATTCACACGGACTTTTCTTTCGACTGTTGCCTGAAATCATTCAGTACAGTTGTACATGGATCTTTTGGTGTTTTGTCAAAAACAGAACTAACGCAGTCATCAATACATTCCAGTGAAATTTTCACGATTTTTTATATACAGCAATCTGGATTACAACGTCAATAAAGCGTCAAAAGATCCCTGGAACACTGTATTGCTGGACGACTGTCAATAACATTAAGTATCAGCCAACTTGTCAACAATCTACTTTTATTCACTAAGCTCTTTTTATGCCGAATAGTATTTTATTTTACCTATTTTTAAAAGTAAATACTGTCTCAAAACGCTTCACCACATGCTCAGAGCTCTGACCAAAGAGTACATACAATAACAAAGAAATGGGGAATTTTCCAGTGCTTTTATGAACGAACTAGATGGCGCTGATCAACCTTGGGAATAATAAAAATGGCTCGTTTTTATGACCACAAAGCCTTATCTGAAGCACGGAGGAACCTAAGCTCGACTCGACGCACCAGGAGTTTAAACGTAACGCAAAAGGTTAAAAATGTTTGACAGAAAAGGGTTCTTTATAGTTCTCACTTGTTATACAACAATGATGAATAATAAAGAAATTTTACTATACAATGAGTTTGACATGTGTCTAGGAGAGTTTACTTACCCCTGCTAAAAGATTTTACCATTGACCTATAATTTAATACGTAGTAAGTTCTTTTTTTCATTGGATTTTACTAGAACGCTGAAAAAATAAAAATAAAAATTCCCAAAGCTGATCAGCGCCATCTATTGATTTATACTAAAGTTTTGTGACATTCCTCATTGACGAAATCACTGTCTATGAATTTGTCCGTCTGCTATGACTTAGGCCCGGGCGTGGCGCTGTTGGTAAACAGACCTTGAATACGTACCTATAGTACCTATCACTAAGTATCACGGTACGATATGTTTGAATTTGAATCAATCATGGAACATATACTACATATTATATAATATTTTGATTTGGCAACAATTTGTTATCGAACTTGGAATTGGGTCCCGCTTTTAAGGGTAATATACACACATAACACGGATTTCTGCCTGTGCTATAATTAATTGCATTACATTATGCATGGAACTGTGCGGACTGTTTTTAATTATTTAAAATGGCTAAATTTGGACTAATCTTGTTGACACATAATCGAAATGTGGCAATTTAGGTCAATGACCTAAGTATTATTTTGTTAATATTAAAACAAAATAGTATAATTATATCGCTCGTTATAATTACATTAAAGCTGAGATTTCAACAGAAATCATTTATTGGCTCTACCAGGTTAATTAAAATCTTTGGCCTGGTAACACTTTTAAGAAATTAGTATCCGCCATTTATTTGTCTCTGTCTGTCTGTCATTATCTTGTCAACGAGTCGTGGTCGTAGATCGCCACTGAGCTAATTTAGAATTCCAGTAAAATATAAGTTCTACGAGCAAAATGTCAGCTAAATTCCAAGATTATTGGGCTAGTTTGGAACGCGCTCTCAACGACAGAACCAAGCCATGGTCGAAATACATCGACGTGGCGGAACAAAAAACCGGCATCAACCGGGTATATCTCTTCGCTGGTACGTTAGTTTTTTATTTCACGTTTATTTATATCTTTAGCAGTAGTTTTGACGTTTTATTTTGTGTTGTGCAGGTACAGTGGCGTTCACTGGTTTATATTTAGTGTTCGGGTTTGGAGCTGAATTGATTTGCAATTCGATTGGTTTCGTTTACCCGGCGTATATGTCTATGAGAGCATTGGAATCGCCACAGAAGGACGACGATACCAAATGGCTGACTTACTGGGTAGTGTACGCATGCTTCTCTGTGATCGAGTACTTCTCGGACCTAATCGTTGGCTGGTTCCCGCTCTATTGGCTACTAAAGGTTAGTAGTTACCTCCTTATGTTACAAAGCATGCTTTTTAAATCACGAGTGTTGCTGTTACGAAACTGCAAGTAACAGTCATTGTCATGAATATTCCGCTCATTAGCGATAATGTTTATAATATTCCACTGAAATGATGTAGGTGCTGCAAAAAATGTGGCTTGCTTTCATAATCGTAACAGAAGTGCCTTTCACAATTTTCTTGACTCAAAAACTGGGCAGTCAAGATAAATTATCTTTTTTCTCTTATCTGCTTGTAATGCTACACAAGTACTTGATATTAATTTCGAGATGGACAAAAGAAAACAAAGTGATTGTTATCTCATTCACCTCCAGGGAGAGCATGCATTTCTTATCTCTTGTACCTGGCAACACACTCTAATATAAAATGCATCTTAGTTTCCATTTCCAGACATGTAATCTTAACAAGATAGCGGCAAGTAGGTATCATATATCCTTAGATTACAGTCTTAGATAACGTTTCTATAGTTCAAAGTCACAGCCAGTATATAAATTACTACAAAAAAATATTTTTTAGATTGTTATCTATGGTTTGTAGGTAACAACGACTGGCCTAATTATTTTGTAATGGGAACTCATTACAGTTAATTAAGTTGAATGTTGAACCAGTTTTTAACAGTACCTAATGAGGTTAAAAGAAAGTACAGTGGGTGTGAATGTGTTTATGTACTTTCCTAAATTGAAAGCCATTAGGGTCACAATTGTGTGGCAATCTATAACTTATTAAAGTTAAAATTAAAGCTATTATGTTAGTAAGATTTGTTCTAACTGACTTCCTCTTGGAAAATAAACTTAAATATAGTTTGAAGTATGACTTAAACTATGCATCAAGTAGCACTCGGTGGAGTGCCTAGCCAATAATACCATCAACATGATCATCATGAAGTGTAGTAGGTTAAAAGGGCAAGCAATGCTTGTAGACTTGTATGAAAGTACCACTATAGGCCCAGCGCACACTGCTGGAGGCGGAACGGAGCGCATTTGAAGACATCATTTAATATAAAGTCTCTTGTAGTAGCTTGAGGGCGCTCCGAGTACCGCGTGCGAATTTATTCTTATACTAGCTGACGTCCTGCGGTTTCACCCGCGTAGTTCCCGTTCCTGTGGGAGTACGGGAATAAAATATAGCCTATAGCACTCACGAATAATGTAGCTTTCTACCAGCGAAACAATTTTTAAAATTGGTTCATTACTTCCGGAGAAAGACAAACAAATGTTACCTCTTTATAATATTAGTATAGATTGACCGTATATCAGGGTAGTTAAGGTTTATATGAAATTGTTGTCTTCAAATGTGCTCCGCTGCGCCTCCAGCGATGTGCGCCGGGCCATAGTCTCAGCCATATAAGTAAGAACTAAAGGTCATTGCTCTTTCCTTAATTTCTCTGCATAAATACCCCCAATACATTATGAATCGTTTTTTATTACTATAAAAAGTCAAGGATCACGATAATGGTCGTTTCGGAACAAGTTTATGTCATTATTTCTGTTTTCGGAATTATATATTTGAATAAATGTATGCGGGTTAATGACCTTTAATTCTTACTTATCTGGCAGAAACTAAAGTTTACCACCACGCATTTGAAGATATGTGATGTCCAGAAATCCACATTGGTCCCGTATGGTATAGTAGAGCTCATGAATAATTATAGGCCTGTGACTCTGTCAGATTGCGAAAGCCCGATTATGCTACGTTGCAGCACACACCTTTTGTGATTTGAAAATGTGATCCATCTTATCTAATTGTTGTCTAATTCACAAGTCATTTGAAATTAGTATTGACATGAGATGAAATAACAGTCTAATGTATTAAAATAAAAAAATGCCCGAAGTTCATTATATTTTTAATTTTCAAGTTCACTATCAACATAAAACTGATAAATGATGACCTCTATGTGGGCTGTCATAATGTACTTTTAATGCCCACTAAACATGATAGTGCAATGTTTATAAAAACTTGTAGTGAGGTAGTCAAGGTAGATAATGTCTGAATCATCAATCACAGACCACGGTACAAAGTTCAAAATGTTATTACAAGCAATTGCTATATCATAAAATTGTAACAGCAGGTGTTATTGAATATCACATAATAATAGACCATTCTTATATTACTCCAGTAGGTTCTAGAAACATAATACAATACATTATTTTCCCATGTGTATGTATTGTTTAGTATTTTTATAATAAGTTATTTCTGTAGATTGTTTTGTATGCCCTACAGTGTGGAATTTAGATTTGTTTATTACAGTTAATATTCTTATGACATTAGTGCTGTGTAGTGAAATCAAAACACTGAATGTATGCCAGCTACACCAATCTAGTTGTAAATTAACGATACTCATAAAATTTATATACAGTGTTAAATAATTATCACCTCTTTGAAGTATGTAATTGCCAACTGTACAAATATACATTTTTTAATATTACACATTGCCACTCTCAGATTTAATTTTGTGATAATAACAATGAGATTTATAGAGAGGACATTGGGAATATTTTCATACAAAAATTTTGATCTGGAACATTTTCTGAATTTGACAAGGATGCTACATGACTAGCGGGCATATGACATTAGACGGGGTAACTAGTTACTTAGTTACTAAGTAGTAACTAGTATTGAATAACGAATTTCTACGTCTTTTTCTGTCTATTGTTTGTTAATATTTGAATGTATTTGGATAATTATCCTTGATCCAACAGTAATGGTAGACATCTAATATGGTTTTACCACTTCTGCTTGCTATTTTGTGAGTTGTCAACAATTTCTATATTCTGTTGGATCACCCTCAGAATGCAATTCATTGTCAATTTCATATTTTAAATAAGTATTGTGAAATTTTTAGCTAAGCAACAATCTCATCATGATATTTTAGGCTTTTATCTGGGACCATAAATTAGATCTAGATAAACACAAACCTACTAACACAATCAGTAGACAGCAATTTCTTTAGAAAAAGATAAATAAAAATGTCCCAACAAATAATTTTTACAAAAAATAATGATAAGACTTGTATAAAAGTGATTGCATCATTTTCTGATAATTATTAGTCATTGCCAAAGATTAATGGACTCTTGACGTGTAGCTAAAATATTGTATTGCTTTCAATGACGTATTATATATAGACACGTCATGAACCAACATCGCGGCGCTTAAAAACGGCGAAAATACTAGAACTACTTATAAGCGTGAAGAAAGAGAAAGAAAATATGACACCGAACGGCGGGATGCCTGTTGCGAGAGGGAGATAAATATACATCTTCAGTCACGTCACAGGATTTATTAAATTATAAACAAACGTAGCGTCGCGCGACAGGTTGGTGCGTAACTAAGCGCGATGTGGCCAATTGGCTTCATTTCATGTTGTCATTTTAGAGTGCGGACAACGTATCTATAGTTTATATATCATTGATTGCTTTGGCATCCGATGTATGCAAACTTATGCTATGTAGGTATAGTATTGGTTCATGCATGTTGAGATGAACTCTCAATAAAATAATACACTCTCTTAATAATACTAAATATTATTTGATGAAATTTGGCTCACAGACTCACAGGTAAACCATCACCTGGGTTAGGATAAGTTTTTATCCTGGCTGTACCTACATTCCTGTAATAACCAGTCTTACAGGGGTATTGTGTTGTGCCAATTAGTTAGTGGCGGTACTTTTATACAAGCCTAAAAGCTTGGTTTTTCCTGTTAAGGCGAGGCATCGTTCTAAAACCGGGCACGCGCGCATCGGGACTGAGCGGGGGACTGGGCGTCTGAGCGGGGCGAGGATTGCTAGCTTATAACTTAAAGGACGTAAACGACAAAATGGTTTTTGTTATTTAATTCAGTTGGGAACGATAATTTCAGAAATTCCTTCTATAATTTTAAAGAGTATGATGATATGATGTATAGGCTCATCTACGGAGAAAGTTAAGAGGCTTAAATTGGTCCCGTTTGCCCATAAAATGTGAATCTCTTTTTAAAAAGAGGTATGTTTGATATTTTTTTCTCTGTTACTAAAGTTACTTAATCATGTATTGAAAACTAACAAAATAAGGGTTTTATCATGAATTATCAGGTCACCAACTTATATTTTCATTTGTTTTGTAATTACTGACAAAAATTGAGATCATTGACTACATGATTTCCAATGCGTCCTCTTAAACTACTACTCCTCATGATTCTAATGTTTCTGAACAGTTTGCTTGACTCCTACGCAACCCGCTGGGTCAGGTAGGCAGTCATTCCATGTAAAATACTGCAGTAAAGCTGCATCTGGTTAGCCTGGATGAGTAGCCTGGTAGAGAGATGGTGATGGGTATGGAATGCCCCATGGGATAATTTCTGACCTGCATGGAGGGGAAACCGCAGAAAAAATAAGTATGATGATTAACATGGAATTGAGCTGCAATGCAACACGCCAAAAACAGCACACCTACATTCATTATGAGTTCCCGCTCATACCCCGAGTAAGTTTAAACAACTCAATTGACAAGAAGCATTTGAGCTAATGTTCTTAGGCGCTCAGTGCCAAGTAAACAACACATTTGGCCAGTGTTGTACTACCTAATAGTTTGATGACCTACTAAAGTTCTGTAGGCTGATATGCGACACCTATTTCTGCCGTCTGGCACCTTTGTTGTGTTGGTTTGAACGCGTACTTATGCCGCGTTCAATTGTGACACGCTTTCGGCCGCGTGGAGGTGGAAGAAAATGTCTCGAGAACATAATTTACCGGTTTAAAAACTATCATTATGTCATGGTCTATCCCTGTGCTAAATTTCGTCAAAATCCGTTCTGCCTGGCCGCCTCCACGAGCGAGAGAATCGCGGCGATTCAACGTATTTCTATACGAAAATATCGCCGTGATTCTCTCGCTCGTGGAGGCGGCCCAAAAGAGAGTGTATAGAAAAACGTGGCATGGACGATATAATATCTTCGCGATTCTCTCGCTCGTGGCGGCGGCCCCTGAGGCGTGAAAGGTAACAGACGGACTTATCTACTATTGCATTTATACTATTGGGATTGATAAAGACAAGCCATTCTTGACTGCTTCGTTGGTCTAGTGCTGAGCACGAGGTCCTGGTGTCGATTCCCGGGTCGGGCAAAGCGTTATTGAGTTTTTCCATCAGGATTTTCTGAGTAGCAGCCACAGAGTCTGGATTTGTGCCCGGTTGATGGCAATAGGTTCGCCCCCTTTTACAAGGACATACTCTAATCTTCATAATATTTGCTCACATTGCATTGCGTGCGCAGTTGCGCACAAAGCAAGAGAAATATAACTAACAGAACTTATAACAAAGAGCGGCAACGCTAGACTAGTCATTGTTTTCAGTCATTCTAGTTCACGGTCGTAAAGCGCACATGTAACTTAGTATCCTATTAGCGCTATCAGAGTCTTCTATTAACACCTGCTCATTAGGCTGACATGTGGAGCAAATCTGGTATACTTAGTCGACTTTGTAATGGGATTATCACTTCTGACAACAATTTCAGTATAAAACTACTACAGCGCTATTCATCATTCGATGTTTTGGCACTATAATAACGCTGACAAGGTAGACATTTGTGATTAAAAAAACAACATGACGGTTTTAGTTTCGATTTGCGTCACGCGATAATAGGTCCTGTATTAGAGCTAATAGGTTGATAACACAATTCACTAACAATATCGCAGGCTCACCTCACCACCAAACCCCCAGTCCAGGGTATGCTTTACCTTCAACTTCCCGTCATTCGTGGTGACTGACAGTTTTTATTCGTGACAGCTACCTGACTACTTGTGGCTGTGAGACAGTGTTACCATATCTATTAAATAGATACACTTCAGGTCCTTTTAGCTTTGAGGAATAATGGAACTATAAAACTGGCACAGACAGATTCTGACAAATAGACACTGTCGTTTTATGTAGAGATACTCAACCTTAGACTGGTAAAGCAATTAAGTGGACAAGTGGTCGAATATTCCTACATGATTCATCACCTTGTAGTATCATGTTGATTTCAAGTAAGGTTTGTCAAACAATAGAAGCCAGCAAGTACCTACACCTGCTCAAATGTGAGCAGGTTTACTTCTATTGTTTAAAGAAAAACGTGTTCGTTATATTCTTAAAATACAACCTGTGTCTGGCACACAGGTTGTATTTTTAGAATAGATATAAGTACATAGATTGGATTTCTCCACGGAACAGAAAAAACAGTGGAAGTGCAATGCACCAAAATTACTATAGGAACCGCTGTCGCCAAACTCACACAAATAAACCGATAATCATATACTGCACTACAAAGAAACAATTCGTTTGATTTGTAGTTTTAAGTTTAGTCAAAATTAGCCTACATCACAGATTTGGAAATAAACCCTGACATTCTACAAATAAGATTTATTTTGCTATAACGGCAAAAGGTATTTACGGTCTATAGTCACACTAAGATTCGATTGACGATTCAATTCCGCTACTCGACCATAGATGGCGCTATTCTCAAGGGTCGCAATTATCAACTTAATTGCGTTAAACATACGGTTGACATTTGCGTGATCGATCGAATTCTGCTGCTACTCGGTCAAGGCCGCACCACGTAGCACATTGAAATTCTTTATCGATATCGATAGATACCCGATATTTTGTTCAATTAGCATAAATAAGATTTGTTAGGAGTACATTTATTTATTTGGTACACAAACCGCTGTTCATTTTAAACCATTAATTAATAGACATACAGACAGACAAACAGACAGGTAAATTTAAAATTAAATAAAAGTGCTGTATGTATGCATGAATACTTGTATATTCAAATTTTACATAAAGACTGCAACGTAATGAAAATAGTAAAGTTCAGAGCATATCGTGCTTGATTTGGTTGGCATCCAATTAACTCTACCCGTTGCATCTATCCATTTCTCTTTGATGCTTAAAATATTTTAAAGGACCTACTGATGTCTAATTAGTGATCAATGCAACGTCTCAATCATTAATAAATTATAATAATTATGTTACTATTTAAAACATTGATTATATTTTTGCTTCATCGCATTTAAGCGACCTTAAATTGGGACACGAAATTTACTTAAAAAAAATTTCGGGTATGAATGAAGGCGACCTTATACTTGTATTGTAATGTAAAACTAAATAAATAATGAAACAACATTGTTTAGGTATTCCTTGTATCGATATCAATCGACAAATTCAATATTCGACTTGACCACATCACTACTTGAGTAGCGAAGTGCTTTCGACAATAAAAATCAATCCAAAATAAACTTTCTCTTAATTGCATAAGGTTGATTTTGACTAACTGTTCTATTAAATATTAGCAAATTGAAACAAAACAAGATTTTTATTAGAAAACAATGAAAATCGTACTTTCCGATGATACGGAATACCTCCATTTTTAAGATTTTTTCTCCTACTATCATTTTTGCACTCTAAAACGGAACAATACGGCATAGCTAGGTAGATATGAATTTGTCGCGAGACTAGCGACTCAACGCGATGTCAGAACGCGACTGGGATCGGTTAAGCGTAACAACGCATAATTGTGACACGCGTGCCACGCCTACTTAGCACTTCCACTGTTTTTTCTGTTCCGTGGATTTCTCAACGGCAAAAAACCCTTCTCTTTGAGGGAAGAAATTTTCTAAAAATATTCCATAGTATACTGTAGGCCTAAAATGGATGCTTAAAAAAAATTAAAAAAATAAAATGTTAATATTATGAATGGTCAGTTTGTGACAATTTTAAGAATTATAACGCGATTCATTATTATTATCCTATTATGATTCTGCCAAAGCGACCATTTTAATACCCCAGTATCAAAACCTCTTTTGAAAAATTCATGCTTTTAGACTCAGCGGTTTACACGTGCGTATATTACCAGTAACTGACTGAATTATTAAGAATGCTATGACGCCGAGTTAAAATTAGGTATGTGAAACATCTATTTCTAATAAACCATTTGTTTTTCCGCAGTGCATTTTCATCATATGGTGCTTCATGCCGACCGAATACAACGGCTCGCTGATCATCTACAACCGCATCATCCGCCCCTACTACCAGAAGCATCACGGCCGTATCGATGACATGGCCAACTCTGGTATGTACACCAAATACACCAATATCACAGGACTAGTACTCGGGTCGGTCTTTGAGGAACGCTGGTCGAAGATCCTCTAACATGCAAAGATCACTCTGGGCCTCGCTGTGAAGCTGTTGGTCCTTGCTGTCTTACCAAGAGGCATCGGTAACCTAGTAGCTAGGTTGTGAAAGTCAAATTGGCACAGTTGTGTTTGTTGTCGGCCTATCGACGCAGTTGTACGCTAGTTATCGTTCTTATGCGATCGGTGTATTTCTCCGCCCATAGTACAGCAGCAGTGACTGTAGCTATTACCATAGAAAACATCGTGTTTTACTCCATTATTACTTAATACAGAAGACTTACAGTATAGGCGTAATGCAAGTTTTCGGTATCGAAATGATCAGTAAAAACCCCACCGCCCAAACGAGAGCAGATGGGTTTCAGCCCCCTTGCTAGAATATGCGTATGATTTCAAACATTTTTGAAAAAGTTTATATAAAGGGGAAAAAAAACTAAACTTCAGAAAATTTACGTATGATTTCCTAAGAAGCATAAAAGTTCGTTTATTTCTAGAAGACCTTGATATTTTTTTCGGGAGTTATCTGAAGTATTTCAGACCGTTCCACTTTGAAGTAAATCAATCTTTGTTGGAAAACTATTTATTAATTAGTCTTTGATGGCAAATAAAGTGAGGATATGGAATTTTGTATGGGTTTATATGTGCGTTAAAACGGAACTTATATAAATAGAATTGAAAAATGGTGTGATTTTCGAGGCCATGTTACAACTCAATTTGTGAATAGTAGCTACTCAATTATGTTTGTGAATAAATTCAATTATAAAACCAGATTTATTTTACTCCATAATATAAGGGAAGTTTGGAGCTTTTGTTGTTAAAGTTGAATTAAAATTCCCATATTTTAGGTCTGGAGAACATTCTGAAGTCTGCCGACAAACATATTGATAAAACTGTTAAGGCAGTTACCAAAACTTTGAAGGAGCTTTAAAACAGGTACACAAAGTACATTTTAGCTCAGCAAGCTTTGCATGGCGAAGGGTAGCATTATGTATATAAAAATGCTATATTATATGTTGCTACTTTGTGTCGTAATACGGGTTTTATTTTTTTGTGGGTTTTAGTTAATAGTACCAATCACTTCCACTTTTCTTGTAGTAGATGTTACAAGTTACAATACGATTAAATTGTTCTAAGCTGCGTTGGCTCTTGCATCGGTACAAGAACGAGTAACTAATTAAAAAAATCAGAGCAGTCTTTGGGGACTGCCGATAGAAGTGAAAACAAAAAGTACACAGGCCCCGCCCCAGTCGTAGCACTGGTTATGCCCCGCGCATGCCTATGTGGTGCTACGCCGTAGCGGATTCTACGAACGGCTACGAAGCGTCGCCGCACGTTAGGTTACGTGACGATGAGTTCAATGTTTTTCCTTCACCCAAAAAGTGCTCAACGCCTAAAGATGTTTTCACTTTAAAAAAATACCTTCCTGGCTTCGTTGCAAGTCCGGTAAAATTTTGCTCTTGGTATGTTTTATAGGGGCCCGCATACATCAGATAACGATTAGATGTGTCCACTTCGTAAGCTTTCAAATGGTTGAAAAAACAGCCACTGTTCTAAGTGTTCTTTACCGACAGCTGATGTTTCACCCGTGTTTCACTTTTTTGAGTGAATCTTTGGCGAAAAAGGTCGCCGAACTTTGGCAAAACTATGTCTTTTAACGTAGGTACTTAGATTTTTTCAAGAAGTAACTTAATATTTGTTGCTTACCTATAAGATTGCCCCACTTAAGAAAAGTATAAGTAATATAATGTATAGAAAAATTCAAACAATTTTGTTTAAGGTGAATGCTCCAGGGTAGCCCCCGAAATTCAAATTTTCTTACGTTTTTTGCAATTTGCAGGCCAGTTCCAGGTTGTATGTTGATTAGAATATTACTAGCGGCTGTAAGACGTATGTAGTTACCCAGAATAATATTCATCAAAATCATCAATCAATACGACCCTCCCAAGTTCATAAAGGTGGAAAAATGACTTTTTCAAGGTCAAAGTCATTCCTGCACCTTTATGAACTTGGAGGTTTGTATTGATAATTTTGATGATAATGGAAAAAACAAATAGCTGCGAATAATATTCTAAACAACATACAACCTAGCACTGGCCTGCAAATTGCAAAAAAAGTAAGAAAATTTGAATTTCACGGGCTGGTTGGAGCATTCACCGTAAGAAAAGTTAATATTTTGTTAAAAAATAATAGAGCACACAGCAACACAGGCATTCACTTCAATAATATTAACTTTCTTAAGAAGTGTTTGATCTTTTCAATGTACAATGACAGTTTAATTTAATTGTATTTATTTAAAATAGGTACACGTACCTACGAGAGGAAAAACAAAATATCCGTCATTCTCGTATGTTAATTAATAAAGTTAACAATCCCTATTACATTCCAATCACAAGGTAAGGCAATTTCATAGGTAAGCTAACAAATCCTTCATAACCGACTTCTAAAAAATTAAGAGATTATGTATTCCACCAGCATCTTTTTGTTTTATTCCGATTTAAGTGATTATTATTTCATTTGGTAGAGGAAGATCGCATGGTAGCCGCATATAAATTTTATTAACTTTTTATTGATACTTGACAAGTATTTGTGTGAGATAACGCAAGACGCAAACAAAAAAGGTAGACACAAATATAAACTTTTTTGCAAAAATAATATTGTTTTTTTTTTGGAAGTCGGTTATTTTTTTATTTCAAATTTTTTTTTGTAATTATATTGAAATTGTTTCTCCATTAACAGCCAAAGCGCGGTAAAGTTTGCTAACGCCGATGGCTAATCCGTGGGCTAGAAGGAGGTGTACGTTTGTTGTACGTTTTATTATTTATTTTCTTGTAGTTCGTATTTCATCGAGTAATTTGCTCTAAAGCAGAAAATATTAGACGTTTTATGAGTGCTTAGGATTAACCATCATTTCGGTAGAATAGTGATGGAGCCAAATAGATACAATATCACGTTACATTAAACACAGAAAAAAGCGGCATCCCAAAAGGAACTTTGCATCCAATATCTACACTCGATGGCTCTTCTTATAAACTAAACTACAGAACTTTAACAACTAAGTAGGACAGTATGCTGATGATTAAAATGCAAACCAGTTACTTCTCTTTTTATTTATGAACCTGAACAGTTTTGCTAACACTTTCATCAACAATTTTTCGAACAGGAGGCATGTTATACACTAGTGCGCAGTGTAAACGTAACGTTAAATACGAAGGATTTAAAAAAAACTCGTTTATTTTAAACGCAGACGACTCTCGTTTCAGGAACGCGTGTTTTCTGCGCCGTAGATGCCGATTTCTTGCGTTTTTATAGATTCAAACGCGCGTAAAACGCGATACAAACCGTAACCCGTAATACCGCGTGTGAAGCGCGTTCGAAACTCGATTGAAGCCCGAAGGGTCAAAGCGTAAGCAGTGTTGTCTCAACCGACGCCATTGTGCAACTGACAAGAAGTCTGACCAAAACGCGGATACTACAAGTGACAACAGCGCGCCTGTATCGCTTACGCGCAGTAGACGCGCCTGTCACGATCGCCCCGTGTGCTTAGGTTACAAGGTTGCGTTCTAATCTCGTTTGAAGCGCGTATACGCTCGTCATCTGCGCGTTTAAAATACACCGTGTGCTAGGGGCCTTAGTTATATTTATAAAAAAAATTGAACTCGTTGCAAAAGAAAAATCTCAATAGTATAGTATTGTCTCCCTCTTCCTGCCCGCTTAGCATGAACGCCGTAGAAACGAAAGAGAATCGACAAACCTTTTGTTCATCTGTCATTTTGTCGATTCAATGACAGATGAACAAAAGATTTGTCGATCCATCCAAAATTTGTCTCGAAAAGTTATCTTTTAGCAAAAAGACCGCCCATTGTGAAATGTTTTCTTTTAATTCTATTCTAAATGCAATAGAGTTATTTTTGCATAAAAACATCATTGTATTTACATAACGTTTAAACCGCGCGCTTGTGCTTGGGTTTCGTTTTCCTCCGACCGCAATACAGTGGCGAGTGCAGCTGTATTCAATAAATCTGTGATAGCACCTTATATAAACTATACATCTAAATGACAGTGTTAAGAAATATAGATCGTGTTTTACGACGTAATTAGTCGGCGCATGTAAGTACCGAAATTTTAACTTAAAGGCATTAAAAAAAATCGGTACCGAATGAACTGTAAAAATATCAGTCGGCTGTAAAAGTTGTCTTTAGTGGGTAGAGTTTTATTAATTTTTTATTTTATTTTATTTGGAACAACAAACAATTACATAATGCTTTAGCATAGAGATATAAAACTTAAAATTAACAATTATGTAATCAGCAGCGTTATTCACAGAATACAAACTGTAAAATATTAATAATAATTACCCTACTAGTGCGAGCGAGAATACATAGTCTGTCTCGCTCGCACTAGTAGGGCAATTGTCTGTCTAAAGACAGTCTTGTCTATAATGTGCGGTAGCTCTTAAAGTGACGGTAGACGTAATAGTTGACTATTCTTACTTACGACTTCAGGCTCGTCAACCTTTTTCGCCCGTGTGTCACTCTAATATTTGATGTAGGATTTTAATGCTTATCTATAAGATTGCTCGATTGTAGAATAGTAATTGTATAGAAACGTTCAAACAATCTTAGTTTTAGGAGAAGTTAATATTTTATATCAATAAAATATCGGCTCTAAATGATACAGCTACTTAAATAAAAATGATCAACAGTAATTACACGTACTTCAAAAGGCCTTCGTAAGGAAGCACCAATTTTTTTTTTTGTTTTTTTTTTTTTTAATTGAACAGAAATAAAAACCTGGAACCTTTATAATCTCACTTTAATATGTCCTGAAATTAATTCAATGTTGAACGACTTTCTTATAGGTTTTTTCGAGAATTATGGCGAAATGTGGGTGCACAATTACACATGAATTGCCTGACCGTGTGTACAGTTTTCAAAATACGCGCTTTTAGTGTAGAGTTGCGGAAAACATCCCGACATCTAATGCAATTTTTGGCAAAATTTGGCATGTTTAGGTCTCGGGTCTCGGTGCATGAAGAACAGGGTGTAAAGCTCTTCATCCCCCATAGAAAAGGGAGGATCCTCCGACCAGACGGGCGTTATGTCTGGTGGGCTACTGCCCGACAGTTGTTGTCGGGTGTTAATTCGCGGATAACTCTGCTTGCGCGATGTAGGAATTCTCACGTGTTTCGCTGTTAGTTCATCGTTCGTGTCATAGATGGCGCTGTAGTACTTTTTGTTCTATGTTGCTTTGTAGTGCCGCTACATACAGATCGCCTACCAAAAACAAAAAAAAAGTAGTTGCTCTCTTTGCTCACGTGATTAATATCTGACAATTTTTGCCAAAATCCAAAGGGGTTTGAATTGAATGGCTGTCGGCCGGCCTAACTTCCGTCATTTTGTTTCAAAGTTGCGGCCACGCCTAAAACGTATATTAATCGATAGCTGGCATCAATACAAACAAGTTTTTTGTGAGACAAAATGTTTAAAGTCTCACATTTCCAAGATATAAGCTACTAGCGGACTTCACGCGGTTTCACCCGCGTTGTTCCCGTTCCCGTGGGAGTGCGGACATAAAATATATCCTATGTTACTCAGGGTGAATGTAGCTTTCAAATGGTGAAAAAAAATTTGAAATCGGCGCAGTAGTTTTTGAGTTTATTCGTTACAAACACACACACAAAAATACAAATCTTTCCTCTTTATAATATTAGTGTAGATGAAACTTGTGCCCTTTAAATTCGGCTTACGGCGGACGGATAAGCCAGATTATAAAGGTTCCGAGCCGCAACACAGACATCAATGCATTTCGTTAAACTGACAAAGGTAAAAAAACACAAAAAAAAGTTCTAAGTAAATCAACATTTAATTAGTTTCAGGACAAAGGTGTACAGGAAGTGCGTGCCATCCAAAATAAAGTTTCCTATTTATTTCCTAATTTCTTATTATACAAGGTAAGGGAATTTCATAGGTGAGCAAGTAAATTCTTTTGAAATATTCTTTAATGTGATTTCTCTGTGCTCAGCAAGCGTGACACGTCTGGTACATAGTGCCACAACCAAGATTGATAGTTCACTAAGAAGGATGAAGGACTTTAAACGCGCCACTAGTACGGTGTACGTTTTATTTATTTTAATTTTAGTAGTTCGGTTTACGTCATGTATTTTGCGGCAGAAAATATTAGAAGTATTTTTATTAAGTATTCACATTTTTTTATGAGTGCTAAGATTATATATCATTATTACGGTTGGAATGGTAGGATAATAATGCAGAAAAATAAACACAACATTGGTCACGTTACATACAAAATGAAAAAAGACATTCCCAAAGGAACTCGTCATCCCTTGAGAACCAATAACTAACTGTCAATAATAATTATAACGATGGCTTTAATATTAAACAAAACCTCAGAATCTTAACATTTAAGTATGACGATAATGCTGATGATTTAAATGCAAACCAGTTCATTATCAAATCTCTGGTTTTGCATTGCAATATGCTGTAGAACAAATGACAAAACAGGGTGTTTCGTGGGTGGTCCGACGCAATACAGTGGAGAATGCAGCGTTATCAAACTCGTATAGTACTGGGGGTCTAAAATGGCCGCTTTAACAGAATCATGATAGGATAATAAAGCCATAAACTCGATCATCGAACTCAAAACGATTGGGACTATACGTTTTTTTTTTCAAAAAATAACAAAATAAAACCAAGAAAATAATATATATATATTTTTTTTTTTTTATTAAAAAACACGATTTTTTTTAATCGTTAGACGCAGTTGCTGTTGTGAATTATTATTATGCTTATATTATAATTATTATGCATATAGTCGTAAACCTATTATAATTCCGCTAAAGCGGTCATTTTAGACCTTGTAAAACGGGGTTACTTTGAGAGCCGAGGTAACTTATATTATAGCTAAACTTGGCATGTTTATCGGATTAAAAGTGTGATACTGAACGCAACCAAAATTTTGCTTGTTCTGTTGGCCAGACTGACGGACCGACAACTTTTTGACGAAGCGTATACGAGTAGTTGTTGTCGGAACCAAAAAAAAAAAATTAAATTTGGAGTAGAAAAGGTCTCAATAATTTGTCTGAATAACTTCAGTGGTACAAGCGTAAGTATTATCGTCTGGTTTGTAGTGTTTCACTGATTTAATTGAACGTTTCTTTAAGATTTAGAGCATGTTTGCTTTTTTGTCGGTCGCCAATTTTACTTTGCATGAACTGTTCAACGGGGCTACATTGATAGGTTATTCTTACGAGGCGACTGTGATAGTAATCAATTTTACCCTAATGCTTGTACCCAATCTTATAGAAGCAGGTAATATACAAATTATCAAAGTTACCCTATTTGTTGCTTTTGTTTTAGTTGCCTCATGGTTCGCACCTACAAAAAAATCGCGGGCACCCGCAATTTTAAGAAAATGGAAGAAGCAGTAGAGAAAATACAAACAACGGAATGTCTGTGTAATTGAATGTAAATTAAACAATAAAAATATTTGGTTAAATCTCGTTTGTTAAAATTGTAATACCCACCATCAAATTCACCCCTTTACTCAAAGTAAACCCAAAAATATACAAAACCTCGATCCGAACAGAATATGTATTTTTTCCATATCAATGCAATTCTCTATGTTAACGGTGAATTAAATTAACATGATACATGATTTTAATGAATAAGTATTATTCAGTAAATACCAACCAAAACACATAAGATAATACCCTGAAGCTTCCACCATAAAATGGATTAACCTACAAATAAACAAAAATTGATGAGGTTTTTGTAAAAAATATAAACTTTTATAAAAATCCCATAGATTTTTGTAAAAACAATTTATAAAATGCGATAAACTACACACATCAACACGGTCTAGAGATATTTCATACTCAATTAAATAACTCGAAAAGTACTGGCCGCATTGGAATCTTTTATACACCGATTTGTTTGTAATTTATCTCAGACTAATTCCAAATTCAAATTTTTGAAAATTCTTTTGTTTCGGTGGCATAAAAATGTCTTGATGTATAGGAGAGGGAATTTTCATTTGTGCGAAATTTAGAAAACAATACGAATTACGTTTAGTTACAGTTTTTTTTCATTTTTAAACGAAAGATAAAGTTAAAATTGAGGTATTGTAGCCATGCAACGCCGACATTTGACGAGGGCGGAGATGTTACGAGCTGTGGGAATGCTGGAAGCTGGATCTGTTCAGCGTAATGTTGCTGAGGCCATAGGGACCCATCAAAATGTAATTTCAAGATTGTGGACACGCTATCGTGCCACAGGTGAAGTAGCGGAGAGGCACCGGGGGCCAAGTCGCATCACTACCCCCAGACAAGACCGATTTTTGCAAATTACTGCGCGAGCACAACCAAATGCAACGACGACTCAATTGGTCCAAAGGCTGCGAGTGGAACACCAAGTGCTTGTGTGTGAGTGACCAAACTGTAAGAAGGCGACTGCATGAAAGCAATCTACGCTCTCGTAGACCACTCCGGGTCCCACCTTTACGGAGAGGCAATCGTGGACGACGATTAGAATGGGTTCGGAACCACGTGGACTGGGGCCGTGACCAATGGTCCAATGTGCTGTTCACGGATGAATCCAGGTTCGGCTTCCATCCAGATTCACGAAGGACGCGTGTTTGGCGAGTTCCTGGACGATGGAGCTGTCTCCAGAACCCTCAGGAAGTTCACCCATACCAAGGAGCAACAATTATGGTTTGGGCAGGAATTCGTCTTGGAGGACGGACGGATCTCGTTTGGGTGCGGGCAATATGACGGCAGAACGATACGTCCAACAGGTGCTGGGGCCCGTAATCTTGCCCCACAGAACACAAATGGGGCAAGATTTCCTGCTCATGCACGACAATGCCCGGGCACACACGGCGAGAACGGTAGCAGCTTGGTTACATACACATAATGTTAGGGCCTTAGACTGGCCTGCTCAATCGCCAGATCTAAATCCCATTGAGCATGCGTGGGATATGCTGCAAAGAAGAGCTCTGAAGGAAGTTCCTGAAAATCTGGCTACAGAAGATCAACTTTTTGCGCACCTCAGAAGGACATGGGACAATATTCCCCAGCAAGACATTGACAACCTTGTTCTGAGCATGCCGAATCGTTGCCGATGTGTTATGAACATCATGGGCGCTTTCTCAGACTACTAACTTCAAGTTTATAAACACAAATTAAATGATTTTTCAATTTTTTTCAGTTTTTACTCACAAATTAAAAGTTCATTCATATACGGTTTCCGTCTATGCTTCATTTTTTTTCCATAAAATCCTGAAATTTTAATCTATACCTTAACCATTATTAAAAAATGGTAGAATATTAAATAACGTATCTTTTAAATATATACATGTCATATAAATAATTAACACATTGATAGTAATTCGCTTTTTTAAAAATATCCCTAGACCGTATTGATGTGTGTATAAAGCAAACAAAAAATATTTTTATTGGCCGACTTCTAATAAAGGAAGAATTTATATTGTATTCTATTGCCATCTTTTTTTTTTCTATTACAGCTATTACAATTTTTCTTGTTTTTGAGTGTTTTAAGAGTCTAGCACTCAAATACAAGAAATAAATGGATTTTTATTTTGAGCGCTCTCTTAAGAAATAAACAAACTTTCTCGGTGAAATTAAAAAATATAAATATTTAAAATATTTTTTAAGATTTTATGTGTGATTATGGATTAGATATGATCACAACCACATCTACACCATAATCACACATTATAAAATCTCAATTTAGATGCATCAGAGAAGAAAAAGAAACTTATTTAAGGAGCTATCTCAAACTTCAGTAACATTAACTAAATTGATATGGGACCACTGGCCACTGGACCACTGGCCCACTGGACCACTGGCCCACTGGACCCACTTTAGAAGTCTGTTAAAAATTGGGAAATAACTTTAGTTTTGGAAGTCTGTGATTTTTGTTATATTGATTTTTTTTGTCACCGTCTTTCAAAATAAAGTAGGTAACGAACTTGGCAACCCAATATATCTACTTTTAATATAACGATGGCTCCTGTCTCCTAAAAGCACACCTATTAAACTAAAATATTGCTTTTTTTCTGCATAGCGAAATAAGAAAGAGATGCAAGATAATACAAAATTAAGTGGTAAGAACTGGTTTGCATTTTAATCTGATGATTGAAAAAAAAACGTACAAAAATACAACCGACTTCAAAAAAAACACTACAAAGTATAAACTCGCTAGTTTCGGGAGTCGGTTACGTGTTCGTTTGATTTACACCTATTTTGGTCACCGACTTCTGGAACCTTACCTAGTCTATGTATAAGTTTTTTTTTGTTTTGTGTCCACCAGAATGTAACTTTCCTATTTTAATTTAAAACACAATGCAAAGAACAGCATCCTTTACCATCAATTTTGCACACACACAAACACTATGTAGAAATAGTATCCATTCTTTAGTTTGTATTTTTTTGCCCTATTTATAGGTAAACAAGAGTAGAGCTGACGTAGCAAACAAAATTCAACTTTGGTAAGTGAATGAAAAAAAAATCAGCTTCATTCTTATCTGGCAGGAAATATTCTAATTCTTTTTGTCCGTCACTTATAATATTTACGGAAATTTAGATTTGGTAAATTCTAATTAAAATTATATAAAAACAAATTCGCTTTTTCTGGTGGGGGATTCCTTTGAGACTTTTTTGTGACATTTTTGTGGCGTTTATTTATTGCTTGATGTAACTAATTATTCTCGTGGTTTTTAATTAGGTCGAAAGAAAAGAAGTCCACCTGGTAGTGGACCTATATTCTGTAAAACAAGTACATATTTAGAGAAAAAAAAATACTTGGGGGAGACATGGGTATATTTTTTGCCAGATAGTAAGCGGGAACTGTTTGGATGTCGCAAGTTAATAACTAAATAAATTGTTATCTTTGTAAATCAGTCAAAATGCTATTAACACTGCAAATGCGCTTATTTCCTGCAAATTATTAACAAAACAAGTGTGTACATAGAACATTAACATACATTTAAATATTATACCTAGACTTATCAGTACTCTCATTAATTATTTTATTATGTTGACGTAGGACCAATGGATCAATGTAAAATTGCGTAGTCATCAACTGTAACTGGCATCTTATGAGTCGTCAATTTGTACCAAATTAAATATTTAATGCGTCCCACTTGCACCACATATCATCACTGAATAAATATATTTAGATTTTAAAATATAGTTTTGTATATTTAGTACTACAGTATATTTTTTACGTTCTTGCCAATTTGCAAGTCAGTTTAAACAAATATCTGGGTACAGAATTATAATTGTTAGAACTTTAATTCTCTGAGTGAATGATTTCATGAAATAGCCATTCTAAGGGTTGTAAACTTGAGTATTATTCAAGCCGCTTTGACACTGTCAGAGTAAAAGCTCGAATCGAGTGGACTCTGATACAGACCTACTCGGATGTGACTAGTATTGTGGCCACCCATAATCCGAGAGCACTCGGATGGGTATGGGTTGCCACAATACGAGTTGCGTTTGTGTCCGAGTAAGTATCCGAGTCCACTGGGTCCGAGAATACTCTGATCGTGTCAACGCGGCTTTATGATTTTAATGTCTGTATCAGTGGTGCAAGGAGGCTGAAAAATCAATATAAATTGTGTCTTATTCTTAATTTTGTCTTTCTTTTTTTTACAGCCAGCCGCTTGGTATCGGACGTAATTAATAAGAAGGCCGAATAATTCTACACATTTGAAATAAAAAATTGTGAGGAGCGAAAGTACAAATATATTTCTGCACCCCGCTGCTTTCACAAGCTTTGCGACACAACATGAGAATGAATTAAATATTTATAATTATCGAGTACAGAGCACTAGTGAGTGTCTCAAAAGGTTTCAGCAGGATGGACGAAAATTAATGTCCACTGTTGATGTTAATGTCAATTTATTAATCATTTGTGATCAACATTCCTCTTGGAAAGTTATTATAAAATGTGCTTAGGTTTTTTGAGACTCAACAAATTGGGTGTTGATTGGAAATGAATTGTTGAGTTGTACATTTGTAAACATTATCTCCCTCTGTAATATCTGAGTCTTCTTGCCACTGAGGCAGTAAACTGACCACCAGTCTTTTTAACCATTACTGCTAAAATGACTTATCATTTATTTTGACTACTATTATGTAAATTTCATACTGACCCGGTGAAGGGAATGTTGGTTTTAATGTTATTTTGTAAAAACCTTGTATTATTAGCTAAGATGTTTATAATCGTGACACATTTTTATACTTCTAGTTGTAAAATTATTAGTTGAATCTTATCTTTTCTTGGCTTGTATGTTCTTGTAGGGATTCGAATCCTTAGAAGTAAGTAAAGCCCTCATAGCGTTCTTAGTTTCTGTATTTCTAAGATCTCTTTTGTTGAACAATGAATTTCTTATTGATTTTTTTTTTTTGTATTTATGCAGTTTTAGATTTGCTCAAGGATTGTTAGTAGTTGTCATGTTTAAGTTTTGTCTTTCTAAGGTTGAATATGTTGTTAGTGTTGCCAGCTTCAAAATAAAAATCGTGTTGCCATAATATCGAGAAAATTTCCTGTACATCTTTCAAAACAAAGTATGAAATAATTATTTAGATGTATTTTTGTATAATTTTAAGAATATAATAGCTAGCTTTATGGACGTGGCTATCAACGCGTAGAAAAAGCAAAACAAACCCCAAAGTTTTAATAGTGTAATCATGTTTTAAAGTGTTTGGTGTTGCTTGAGATGTAAAAATCCATGTTATGTGCCTTTAACGTTTGGCTGCCATCATTATTGTATTCACTCAAGGAATTGTTATACTTGTCATTTTTCACGTAATAAAAAGGAATTCATTGTAAATCTTGTTTTTAAATACTTTTCTATCATCATCAGCTCATTTTATTATTTATGCTGAGACCATTAAATCCCTGGGCTTTAAAGAGTGAATATTATCTAGTCATCTTTGATCAGTGTTGTCTACGTCTGGAAACCGATCAATCAAATGGGGAAGGCTGGTCAAAGCTGATTGTAGATGGCGCCTCTAAAGCTTAGACCCAATCTAACCAATGAGGTCAAACTATTTTGAAATATAAAATGACATTGGTGTCGATTAGTTTGTGCACAATAGAATCGACACCATTGAGAGATTTTCAACCAATGACGATATTTGGTACAATCGATCCTAGCGCCATTAGTTCCACAGTTGCCATACCCATTAGTTCCACAGTTGCCATACCCATTAGTTGAAATCTTATTAGTCACACTGCATCACCAAATTATAGATTCAGTCGGTGTGTAATTAAAAAGATATTAAAGAATTCACAGTGGTACAGTCTAGAAACTACCTACTTAGAGTATTTTGTATTTGCTTGTACCACTGTATGGGGATATTGAATTCTTTAATGTTTTTAATTACACACCGACTGACAATGATATTCTAACAAACAGATATGTTAAACACGTACAAAACCACCGAAAAAAGTGTGCCGCGGGGGAGAGCCAGGTCACATACACGCAGTGACGCAGAATAAAGGAAAAACAGGCCAATTGACACGTTTTCGAGTCTTCACGATTGCGCGCTCATAACATATCTGTTTAATTAAATATCATTGCCGACTGAATCTAACTTGGCGATGCGACTTATTAGCGATTAAATTTGGAACAAAACAGATCTTCAATAGGTGCCCTAGTTTTTGAGATATAAATGTGGCAAGCTGGGGGAGGCTGCAGATCGGCCATCTATAAACCCTTATATCTTTTGAACCAGTGACCGACCAATTCTGGTATTTGGCGATTCAAATATGTGTTAGCAAAATTAAAATCCCTGTTGGTGGCCCTGCCAGTGTCAATGACACGCTTTGATGGAGCCCGGGCCGTAAGGTACTCGACACGTGCAGACACTGGAGCGGTTTTTCACCATTTGTGATAACTATTTTCCTATAGGAATGGGACATTAACTAGAGAGTGGACCAAAAAAAAACCAATAGAACACATTGAGCACTTTTATATGCAAAAAGGCAGTAATGACAAGCTAGGTCATCCATCTGTGTAACTTCATCCTTTACTCTTTCGAATGGATTGTACAGTCACGGACTATAAATGATGAGCCACTTGCCACCATTCGTATTTTAGCCGTGTAATGCAAATCGGGTTTAGTCGGTTATATTCGTACATAGTACAGAGTGACTACCTACCTAAAGTCGACGAATTGCAGGTGTAGCAACCGTAACCTAGCGACAATTGTTTTAGCGTAGCCATAGTAACGTTGGCGTACGGAGACATTTTATCTTTTCTGACATCGACATTTCAACTGTCACTCTGGCTTCGGATCTTCGGATAGGTTTTCAGAAATAAAGAGTATTTGATAAGGACTATTTCTAAGGAGGTCAGTATCAAATAGAATGGGATACACGTCAGCACCATTGTATGGATTTATCACTGACAACTTGTAAGTCATTTTTCAACCTCTATGGATAAGACTATTTCCGATTATTAGTAATGTGTTATTTTGTTTCCGAGCATTCGGTTTGAGTTCGTGTTTGATCGTGTAATCTCGTGAATGTATAAAACTGCAAAATTGGAAATCTTGAAAGTGGCTTATCAAATATAGTCCGTGACTGTACATGGTCTATAACAAGGCTACCATTTAACTGAGAGGTGCCCCTATGTTCTGCTCATTGTAGGAAGGGGGTGTGGTGATCTGTTGTGAGAGTTGTGATTCGCGAAAACTACCCAGCCAGTGATTCGTCCACAGACGGCCAAAAACAACCCTCTCGCAGCACGCAGGTATCTCAGCACGCGTAGCATGACCACCGTGGAAACGGGTTTAGTCGACAATACCATCAGTACCGTCAGTACCGTACCGTCGACAGTATCATGACAGATTGTAGAAAGATTTCTATCGTCGTAAGCATGGCGATGTTAAAAATTTATAAAATTTTCTTTTATAAATTTTTAAGAGCCTATACAACCTCAGCTCAAATTCTAATTTCGCCCCCACTTCACCGCGCCCGGCGGGCGACGCGCGGCGTCGCGCCGCCTAACTCTCTCGCTCGCACACTGTTACTCGCGGTCACGCGGGCACACCGCGAGGTCGATGCAATTTTGTTAGAATAAACTACTTACTTTATTTATCGGACAAGTTCTAAGTAATAAAATTATCAATAATAATATTAATTTGTCACTATTATCAAAATAAATTTTTATAACACATTAATTTCAATGTAGGTACCTTTTTATCGTGATAAAATCCTCCCACCCTGAGTGGAGCGGAACGGACTCTCAGACTCTTACTGACTAAAATCCACGTGTACCTTCAATAGCCCAATGTACTTACTTACCTACTGACAGTTGCTTATCAAGCTTAATTTTCCAGTATAAACTGACCTCTCATTGTACGGTAAGCCTGTACAATGCGAGATCAACTTATACTGGTATTTTGCTATAAAATAATAGACGAGCCAACGTTACCGTGAGGGTTCCGCCCATTGATTTTGTAGTAAGTTTGAGTTTTATAGTTTTTTCCTTGTATGTATTTGTGACAGCCGTTTTTGTATGTAATTGTAGTTCAAGTAGTAGGCCTAAATGCAAGTATCTACATATAATTCATCATCATCTGCCTAGCCTTTTCCCAACTATATTGGGGTCGGCTTCCAGGTTTACCGGATGCAGCTGAATACCAGTATTTTACATGGAGCGACTGCCTATCTGACCTCCACAACCCAGTTAGTACCGGGTAATACGATACTCCTTGGTAAGACTGGTTGTCAGACTTATTGGGCCTCTGACTACCTAACGACTGTCAAAGATCTACAAATGACAGCCGGGACCAACGGCTTAACGTGCTTTCCGAGGCACGGAGGAAACTCGGTATGTAATGGGTGGTCACCCATCCACAGACCAACCTAGGCAAGCACGGCTAACCTAAACTAACCTAACGATCGACCCGAGCGGCTGTTATTATTTAGCCACGAGCTCCTCAATGACATATAATTACTATACCTACCTATAAGAAATATTTTAAACCGATTCTGAGCCACTGCATAAAGTCTACTGTTACAAAAAACTAATCAAGTGCGAGTCACCATTGCATTCAGGGTTCTGTGGGTACATTGGCGTGGTAGTAAAACGCTTTGCCATTATACAAATTTCAAAATAAATCACCGAAATGTATACCTAACTGCGTATAACTTCCGAAGGACTGCAACATATTGAATATTTTATTTTGTTGTGTTCGTGATTCTCAAGGCATGGTTTGTATGACTATGAATATTAGATAGGTAGGTAAGTATGTAGATAAGTAGGATAGTTTGTTATGTAGCCATACATGTATGTGAAAAATGTGATGCGTTTTTGTGTTATCTATCAGTAGGTATGTAGGTACGTAGGTATAATACTTAGGTAGGTATGTAGTTTATGTACGTAGGTAGACTGGTTAGGTAGGTAGGCAAAGATGTAGGATAGGTGGGAGGGTAAGTATGTAGGTAGGTAGGATAGGGTAGGTAGGTAGGAGGGTAAGTATGTAGGTGGGTAGGATAGGGTAGGTAGGTAGGATAGATATGGTTTTTACCATAAGTTATTACACATTGTCAAAATGACATAGCATTTAATTCGCTTAAATCTCTAATGGGCATATTTCGAACATGTCTGGGATCGCATAGCTCAGGCAACATGCATGTCTTCTAAAAATGTACTAGTTTTAGTTCCATTTCTTGCCAATATTGGTCATCTCTCTCTTTAATTTCAACTTTGACGTCTTCGTCGCATCCAGACCATACTCCGAAAATACATTTTACGTTTACTCGGCCTTCCGCAATAGCTGCATCTCGTTCTCTTGCTGCAGCTGCCTCCATTGTAATTATAGCAGTTTTTCGCCAGTCATCATATATTTCATTTTGGACTTTAGCATAGTGCTTTTGAGAGAATGATGGACACTATTGATGCACATAATTCGCTAAATTGGGAATAACCAATTCCAGAAGATATAATGCCAGATGTTGCAGATTTGTTTAAATCTAGGTCTGATTTCGGCTCAGAATCAAGATAAAATGTTAGATTACACATATTGCAGGTTAATTTATATTTGGAGAGTAGACCTTTTCTTTTTTCTGATATAATGTGAACATTGCTCAATGTACATCCGAATGCCTTATTATGATTGCATATTTCTTGAAGTCTTTTATAAAAATATTCTACATCAATCATTCTCCGTCCTTCTACACAAAAACAGCTTTTCTCTTCCACAGGATTATTAAAAGTCACTTCGTACCTGAAATTACCATAATAATTTTTTTTATAAATTCTTGCTAAACTGAATAACATACATGATACACATACAATCTTCTCACATATAAAATCTAGCAATTACCAATCAGTATCATCATCACATTCATCATGTGATGTGTCGTATTGCGGTAGATTATGTGAATATCTGAAAAAGAAAAGGTTTTTTTAGTATCAGAATTCATCATTATCATCATCATTGCAGCCGAAAGACGTCCACTGCTGGACATAGGCCTCCCCCAAGTATCACCACATATCCCGGTCCCGTGCGACTCTCATCGAGCGGATTCCCGCAACCTTCACCAGGTCATCGGTCCACCTAGTGGGAGGTCTTCCAACGCAACGTCTTTCGGTTCGCGGTCGCCACTCCAGAACTTTTTGACCCCATCGGCCATCCGTTCTGCGAGCAATGTGCCCTGCCCACTGCCACTTAAGTTTGGCAATTCTTCGGGCTACGTCGGTAACCTTGGTTCTCTTGCGGATGTCTTCATTTCTGATTCGATCGCGCAAGGAAACTCCGAGCATAGCCCTCTCCATTACCCTTTGGGTAACTTTAAGCCTTCTGATGAGGCCCATTGTGAGCGACCACGTTTCGGTCCCGTATGTAATCACTGGCAACACACAGTAGTCATAGACTTTCGTCTTGAGACACTGCGGTAAGTTGAACGAGAAGATACCGCGCAACTTCCCGAACGCTGCCCAGCCGACGCGGATTCGACGATTGACCTCTTTCTCGAAGTTAGACCTACCTAGCTGGACCGTTTGTCCCAGGTACACATAACCGTCTACAACTTCGAGTGTAGAGTCTCAGATCTTGATATGAGTGGGTGTGACATGGGCATTCAACATGACCTTGGTTTTGTCCATGTTCATTTTAAGACCCACTCTTCCGGAAGCTCTTCTGAGGTCCTCCATGGTCTCAGCCATGACCACTATATCGTCGGCAAACCGAAGGTGAGTGATGTACTCGCCATTGATGTTGATGCCTAGCCCTCTCCAGTCCAGAACCTTGAAGACATCCTCCAATGCAGCGGTGAACAGTTTCGGAGACATGACGTCTCCCTGTCTCACACCTCGCTGCAGGAGGATAGGTTCCGAGGCTTGGTCCTAAAGTCGGACTGAGATGGTGGCGTTTTTGTACAAACACTTCAACACCTCGATGTACAGATAGTCGATTTGGCACCGTTGGAGAGACTGCAGTACAGCCCAGGTCTCGATCGAATCGAAGGCTTTCTCTACGAGAAAGCCTTCGATTCGATCGAGACCTGGGCTGTTGACTACGGTCAACAAACGCTAAACAGAGGGCACTCTTCGGTCTTCTGTATAACTTGTATGTGGTCCACGGTGCTAAAGCCTTTTCGGAAACCGGCTTGTTCGGGAGGCTGGAAATCGTCAAACCTGCGCGCGAGACGATTCAAGTATAAGAATTAAGAACTGATAATCCTAACTAATAATATAAATGTGCAAAGCGAGTTTGTTTGTTTGTAACGCTAAAGTAGCTGAACGGATTTGGATGAAATTTAGCACATGAAAAGACCATGTCCTGGAAACGGGTATACTTTTTATCCTGGATCACAAACGACGTCGCGGGCAAAAGCTAGTCACTAATAAAATCAAGAGTATTATTAATAAATAGCTTACGGATCCTATATTCTTTCGTCACTATGTATATTCAGTGAACAACTTGTGTCCTCAAGTGGTACTTGTGATCTGCAAGAAAACGCAACATTCATTATAAAAGTACTTACACCTGAAAGCATAATTTAATCAACATGAATATGCAATACGGAACCCTATAAAGTACAACAATATGAAAAGTTTGTGAACTCGCCAATTTCGTGGTAGGACGTGTAATAACGCACAAAACGGTAATGCCCTGTGGCAAAAGCACAGAAAAAAATATCTTGATGATTAAATACGTATGATACTTACAATTCAATATTTTATAATGTATGAACATTTGTTTCGTCCGAATTTATTTCTACATCTATTGGAGGTATTTGGGCCCTGTAACAATCACAAGTGGCTGGTATAATAATACTGACCTATAGACTATACATACATTACATATTTTTGTTTATCATTTCGATATGGAACCCTAAAATTGTACAATAAAAAAAGAAGACGAAATCGTCCATAAAATCATATTTGCGAATGTAACACCGAATAATTATATACCTACGTAATTATTATCATCTACCTACGTTTATTAGAGAAATACAGGTGCGGGCACGGGTACGCGTGGCTACATATGAAGCTGTACTTTCCAGTATAAGCTGACCTCTCATTGTGCGAAATGCCTTTACAATGTGAGATCAGCTTATACTGGAAATATATTGTTTTTTTTTATACCTTACTATATAGCTGTGTGTTCTAATAACAGATCAGTTACATGGATAAGTAGGTAGCAGATACTCACGAATTTTCTGGAATATTCTCCTTATCAAATCATCTTCAGTTGTGTGTAATCGACGTCGTCCTCTAAAAGAAAGATCATCACATTTATTATGTAGCTAAACTACTACAGTAAGTCCAGTAGGTTCATATTTTTTATGTATTTTACAACATGCGTAGCTACAATCTGATAAGTCAGTAGGTAAGTATACCTACGCGCCGCGCACCGAGTGACCGGCACGTCCGATTGTGTGTGAAGCAAGCAATAGTTTTGTTTCTTGCAGCTAGTGTAGGTACTTACCGTACCTACATAAAAATTATATTTTTTATAACTTTCTAAGCACTTAGCGGCTGCAGTACGGGTCGCGGCCCGGGGTTTGATTACCGCACGGAACATGTATTAGTATGTTATAGCCTACAAATAGTTGTGAAGACTTGAGTTTGTAATATTTTGCACCGTCTTTTTCATTTTGTTGTATGTGTCAAAACAAAAACAAACCTATTTTGGTAATTTAATTATTTATAAAAGTTGCCCTAAACTGAATTCTCCTGAAACGTGGACGGTGCGATTACAAACACAAGTCGTCACAACTATTTGCAGACCATCACATAATAACACATGTTCCGTGCAGGAATCGAACCCGCGACCCGTACTGCAGCCGCCAAGTTAGAAAGTTATAAAAAATATAATTTTATGTACGGTAAGTACCTGGTCTACCCACACATGCAGAAACTGCTCCAAACGTGTGTAGCTACTACATATGTTTGTAATCACTAATACTGTAAATATATAGGTCGGTAGATACTTACTTCATTTCGATCATATGTTTGCCTATTTCTTTACGCCAACTCTGTCGCTTCTTATTTTTATATCGGTTATTTCCCATTACGCAAACAATATAAATTCATGCAATTAAATATTTTTATTTTACGCCGTTCTGTTGCGTAATGTGTCCTGAGCGCAAACTGACACAGCCCTCCCGTACGGTAGCCGGAGCAGGACTGAGCATGGTGTCATAACTTCAGTGCTGCCAACCCGTCTGAGCAAAAACGCGCTGTTAGCTCTTTAAAAAAGCGCTAGAAAGCGCTAAATGGTCGCTGTCAAAAAAGCGCTGTATTTGGCGCCCAAATTCAAACAAAACGCCCAATAATTTGAGACTAGGGATTTATTAACGAATTTCGTCGGAAGGATTCGGTACGGTACCTAGTTAAGACAAATTAATTATTTTGAAGTAATTAATAAGTAATTCAAATTAATGAATGCATTTTTTATTGAATCAAAATACGTTTGTCAGACTACGATATCAACTGAAACATAATTATCAGCATATATGTGATGCAAGTCCAAAAAATTTAAGTGATTCGTTCCGTGTTACGCACATCGCAGAATAAATAATAGTAGATGTGCATATCATAATATGATTTCAAAAAGCGCTAGATTTAGCGCTAGGCGCTAGAACGCGCTATTGAACAAAAAAAGCGCTAGATCTGGCGCTGAAAGCGCTAAGTTGGCAGCACTGCATAACTTCGAACAACCTGATAGAATCTTCAAAAAGTTTATTGCACATATCACTAGATGGTGCTATCCAAAAATTTAAATAAAAATATTTTGATTACACTGGTATCACTGGTTTTTTTTTGTTGTGGCTACATCACAACAAAGTTGTCATGTGTTTATTTCATTTCACGCAAACACTGGCATTTACATTATCCTCAAAAGAAAAAAAAACTTATAAAAAAAAGCAAACAAATAAATAATAATCAAATATTTGGTAGTTTATTAACTAAAAATAGTAATAATTACTAATAATTGAGCAGAAAATGTTAATTATTTATTTAAATAAATATAAATTACAGTGATTCATTCGGGAATGGAACGTGTTATTGACATTGACTGTTTGCTTTCAAATATTGAAATATCACAATCCATTTATTTTCTTTCGAGGTGAATGGATGCTTTTATTGAATTTTGTAAATTTTCAACGACGACCCGGCTTGTAACACTGTTTCTTTTCCCGACTGACCTGGCTTTTACTTGGATTCCGATATTACCGCTATCATCGACTGACCTGTGGCTGAGAATTTGGACTTTACTGTTTTGCTTTGTGAATTGGATTTTGTCGACCATGCCTATGAAAAGATGTTGTGCCTGCAGCAAAACACGTAAGTGCATTTAAAATTACAACCAATTTAAGTAATATTAGTTCATTTTGGTCCTCTATGACAAGACTTATCTAAATGGCAAAAGTGATGTGATATATACATCAAATTTTTGGGAGTACTAACACAATGAATTAACTGGTATTAACTGGGTTGTGGAGGTCAGATAGGCAGTCGCTCCATGTAGAATACTGGTATTCAGCTGCATCCGGTTAGACTGGAAGCCGACCCCAACAAAGTTGGGAAAAGGCTAGGCAGATGATGACTAACACAATGAATGTGGATGTGATCTATACTCGCATTATTTCTACGAGTTACAGGAAAATAATATTGTAAAATGTTTCCTTGTTGCTTCTGTGCAACTTGTTGTGTACATTTTAGATTTGATTTTATTCTACGTTAATAGCTATGTGGCTCGATCCGCCACTAGTTTGTAGCTCAGTTTTTTGCAAAGCAATGTTTGGGCCTATGTTTAAGTTGAGTGTGTTATATTTAGTATAATACGACTTGTAGTCTGGCTAATATACTAACTGACAATTCTTTTCTCTTTACAGGGGCAGATAATGTTATCCTGCATTTATTTCCTAACCCAAACAAGGAACCAAACCGATTTAAATTATGGGTTGATGCTATTGGTGGTGATCTTTTTTTATTAAAAGATCAAACTATTTTTGATTATTATCGAGTGTGCCATGTACACTTTGATGAAAAGGACCGCACCTGGAGTAAGAGACTCAGCCCAAATGCAGTACCTACATTAAACTTGCGAGGTAATAATAATATTCTCTTTAATATTTCATAGTCATCTTTTTAACACAAGGCAAGTAAACTGCCTCATTGGTCTCAAGAGTCACTACTTAGCGTGAGAACTTCTGTGAGATTTCCAGGTTGAGCAGAGAGTTATTGAGTTTTTCTGTGAAGAATTTAAGTAGCAGCTTAATAGTCGTAATTACATATGACATATAATAGTAGAAACATTGACATGTAAAGTAGAAGAATGGCAATAGACTAAAACATATCTTCTAACTGCGTTCTGTGAACTATTACAAATTATGGGAAATACAGGCATGATGGTATGTTGTTGGTGTACATGAAAAACTAAGGTGATCTTTATGCCTTACAGGTTTTCGAACTTCTATAACAAGAACTCCTTTGCAAGTAATATCCAACCAGGATTACTCTCAATTTCAACTGTCCACATCAACTGCTCAACCATCAAAATCAATGCCATCAACCGCTCAACCATCAACATCAATGCCATCAACTGCTCAACCACCAACATGTAGTGGTTTACCATCAACATCCACTGACAGCATACATTTACCATTGAGATCTGTATTGTCAGATCAACATGCTCGATCAACATCCAAACTCGTGACCTCTTTGCCAAGGCGTAAGTACATTGTGATTCAAACACTTGAGTTACAGTGAGTGACTGATAACAAGTCCAATCCGATATCCAATTCACTGTGCTATAAAATGACTGCATGATTAATGACAATTTTTTTTTAGGTAAATTGAAGAGGACTACTTTGTTTAATCCTGAGGTGGTTGCATTGAACAAGAAAATAAAATCTCTTCAAAAGTCCAAAGTGACAATGGCAGATAAGTTGAAAAATGCATTAATATTGTCTGAAAATACATCTTTTCAAAAGGCCTTAAAGGATTTTACGCCTGCTGCATCAATATTTACCCAACTTCAATTTAGAGAAATTGGAAAGAAGAAATTGGGAAGGCGATTCACCAAAAATGAAAAAGTTATGGCCTTAGCTCTTTACAAACAGGGTCCGAGATCATATCGCTGGCTTAGAAGATTTTTTGTTTTACCTTCACCTTTAACACTAAGTCGTATGATTACAAGAGCGGCACTCAAGCCAGGATTGAATGAAGATTTGTTTCGACAGCTAAAGAGCAAAGTGGATAAAATGAAGGACAACGACAAATTGTGCATCCTACTTTTTGATGAAGTAGCACTTGCACCGCACTTCGACTACAGTAAGAGACGAGACTGTATAACTGGATTTGTCGACGATGGGGAAAACAGGAAGAGAAAGATAGCTGACCATGCATTAGTTTTTATGATTAGGGGGATCTTCAGAAATTATAAACAGCCTTTGGTGTATACATTTTGTGCCTCAACGACGTCAGCCATGGAAATAGTGACTCAACTAATAACAATTATTAGAAAGCTAAAGTCCATAGGCTTAGAAGTATTAGCAACAGTTTGTGACCAAGGTTCAACTAATGTTAGTGCTATAAACTGGCTAATAAATGAGACAAGAACGAGGTATTTAAGAAGAAGTAAAGAAATAAAATACAACATTTTTGAAATAGATGGCAATGAAGTAGTGCCCTTATATGATCCCCCTCACCTCATAAAAGGAATAAGAAATAATTTATTGCAGGCAGATTTAAAAGCAAATTTAAATGGGAGAAATGTCACTGGAAAGTGGGATCACATAGTTGAATTATATCGGAAGGATGGCATATATGATGGCATTAGGCTAATACATAAATTAACAGACAGACATGTGATCCCACATAAAATTTCGAAAATGAAAGTTAAATGTGCTACTCAAGTATTCAGCCGAACTGTAGCTGGGCACTTGGGATCATTAGCATGTGAGTATAATATCTTTTGTTTATATCTATACAAGGTGTAACTTAACGGACAACCTCTTTAGAGGTCACTGTACTCATCATTATGAACAACTTTACTTTGGGACCAGACCTGAAATTGCGAAAAAAAAAACTGTTTTTAATTTGTTAACAGGGTCAAATTAAGTTATTTTTGATGACTAGTGGATATTCGGACATTGTGAAATAAGCCCTTATGCTATTCATTTAACCATTAACAGACAACAGATAGGCAATAAAACTCATTTTAACAACAGCTATGTTATTTCAGGTCAAGGAGTACTCCCTCAAGAATGTGAGGAAACAGCTGCACTGCTCAAGTTCTTCGACGAATTGTTTGACTCCATGAATGGTAGTTTTGACAACTTTAAAAAGAGAAGAGGTAAACTACTGCTGGGCCCAGTATCGCCAAGATCGAACCATAAAAAAATATGGGCTCAAGCCAAAAAAGTTTTGTCCACAATGAGTTTTAAAAAAAAAAATGGAAAATCGGTTACTGTACCCTCTATTAAAAACTGGTTACACACTATTGATAATATAGAATATCTTGTAGATGTATTACAAAAAAAATACAAGCTGACGTCTCTTTGGATGCGCCACTTCAACCAGGACCCTTTAGAAAACTTTTTCGGAGGCATAAGAAGCCATGGGTACCGAAATAATTCTCCTTCTTGTGCTTCCTTCGAGGCAGCTTTTGCCTCACTGCTAATAAATAATATGAGTAGTGTACATTCACCTGGGTCCAATTGTGAAGTGGATTCTTGCGTCATATTTAAATCTTTAAAGATCTTGTTTTTTAAGACAAGTGATAGGTCAGCTTGTACAACGGAAGTAGATTTTCAAGACGTTGATAGTGACCACATATTTAAAGATGTAGAAATTAAAAGGAGTGATCCTAAAATAAGAGCACAAATAGATTATGTGACTGGATATGTGCTGCGCAAGTTAAAAATAAAGTGCACTCTATGTAGAGAATCATTATACAATAAAGACATTAGTGAAAGTGCTATAAAGGTTAGGGAATATTTCAAAAACAAAACTTGCCTCACGTATCCATCACTTACATTGATAAAGTGTTTTTCCAACATTCAAGATGTGGTCATGAATATATTAAGAAAAAAATCTGACATAAATAATGTAATGCAATACATAAAAACTATATTATCAATAGTAATGGACTACAGTTTTATAAAATGCAATGAGCACAAAAAAGAGGTAATTTTAAAAATTGAGCAAATTACTCTTAATTTATTTGTTTATAACTGGTGCAAAAACACAAATAAGTTATTATCAGGGTCCAGAACTGATTACGATGAAAATGATGACATTCAAAAATTAGCACATGTGTACTGTACGAAAAGGTTAAAAAAATAAAAACAGATTTTTGTATTATCTATTTCGTTTTATTTAATTTCCAATCGAAATATATTTTTTTTAAATCTTAAAAAAGTCTAGGCCTAGTACGAAAGTACTTTGCACAAAGCACCAGATGGCGCCATACGCCATACATTCCGCAAAATGACGTGAGTGACGACTCTATACCCTATATAAAATGTACTCTGTGGGACTGAGCGCGGGTGGCGCGCGGCAGGGAACAAACTTTAATATGGCCGATATTATAGGTTATTTATTTTACGGCGAAAAAAAGGAAATTCAAAAAAATAAATAATATAAGACCTGCTTTATAGTTATTGAAGTAAGTATAAAAAGTTTCATGATCTAATTTGAAGTATTCTATGATTGACACCGGTTTATTGTTCAGTTTAGAGGTAACTTTGGATTTTTTTTCTATCGAGAAAATTTTATGGAATCGTGTTTTCGACAAATGTAGGACTTAACATTAATCCTCAACTTTACCATATATTTATTTCAGAATTAATGCTGCAGTATTTTAGGCGTAACGTAGGATCCAGCTAAGCCATTTGAGGTAGTATAGGCTCGACGTGGAGTTGCGGTTGTATACAATATATACAATAGTCTAAATCACATCGGACCTCGACAAGATTATTTTTATTACTATTCTTTACGTATAGTAATGACCTAAATTAATTGTAAAAATGGCTCGGGGGGCTTTTGGGGCCAGGGACCGCAGTCCCCGGATTCCCCCTAAATATTTTTGAGTGATATTTTGGGACCACGAAAAAAAAAGGTAATATAATGCCGTTTCCACCAACACTAAGTGACACCTAACTCAATGTGTTATGCCGTTTTCACCAACACTAAGTGACACCTAACTCAATGATATAAAATAATAGCATTAAATTGTATTGTTGGAGCTGCTGAAGATTGTACAACTATCTTTGCATTGTATAGAATCAATCTCTTTAGTATTATATAAATGCATAGCCCATATTGTGTGAGTACTATGTACTAGAAAGCTATCATTCACTGGAAACCTACGTCTTTTCTTGACTTGAATGTGCCCTGGCGGTTTGGAGTATGTCATGCTCACTCAATTGTCTCGCTGATGGTGGCGCATGTGTCGGATCATTTAGTTCCCTTCAAAATGGTTGAGTTGAATGGTGCTGATCCATGCGTCATGTCCGTGAACGGGCGCTGTCAGTTGTGACTGGTCATCTCTTGGTTGCCATGGCTTATTTGAATGAATTATTTTGAATTGTATTTTCTTTTTGTTTGTGTTTTTGCTGTGGTCACTTTTACCGTGCACATCTTGCTACATTGTTCTCACATAATATACCATCTCAACGTGAATGATGTAAACCAAGATTTTGTAACAATATTCTGATTTAAAAGAGTGTCCATGGAGTTTCTTGCCCGTTCTTCTCCATAGAGATCTACGCTAGGGAATGGGCAACTACAGTACTTTCACAGTTTTTATGTCTTGTGACTGGGACTGTAGCTACATTTAATTTTCATCTTTGTTTCGACAATTCAAGTGCCTGTAACTGGCTTACTTGAAATAAATGCTTTGATTTTGATTTTTGGTTTTGAATGCCTAATTACTTGTTTTCACCAACACTAAGTGACGCCTAACTCAATGCTTAATTACTCGTTTTCACCAACACTACGTGACAACTGACAACTAACTCAATGCCTACTTGTTTTCACCAACACTAAGTAACGCCTAACTCAATGCGTAATTACTTGTTTTCACCAACACTAAGTGACACCTAACCCAATGCGTAATGCCGTTTTCACCAACACTAAGTGACACCTAAGTCAATGCGTAATTACTTGTTTTCACCAACACTAAGTGACACCTAAGTCAATGCGTAATTACTTGTTTTCACCAACACTAAGCGACACCTAACCCAACGCGTAATGCTGTTTTCACCAAGACTAGTGACACCTAACTCAATACCTAATTACTTGTTTTCACCAACACTAAGTGACACCTAACTCAATGCGTAATGCCGTTTTCACCAACAATAAGTGACACCTAACCCAATGCGTAATGCTGTTTTCACCAACACTAAGTGACACCTAACTCAATACCTAATTACTTGTTTTCACCAACACTAAGTGACACCTAACTAAATGCATAATCCGGTTTTCACCAACACAAAGTGACGCCTAACCCAATGTGTAATGCCGTTTTCACCAACACTAAGTGACACCTAACCCAATGCGTAATGCTGTTTTCACCAACACTAAGTGACACCTAACTCAATACCTAATTACTTGTTTTCACCAACACTAAGTGACACCTAACTAAATGCATAATCCGGTTTTCACCAACACAAAGTGACGCCTAACCCAATGCGTAATGCCGTTTTCACCAACACTAAGTGACGCCTAACTCAATGCGTAATCTCATTTTCACCAACACTAAATGACACCTAACTAAATGCGTAATGCCGTTTTCACCAACACTAAGTGATACTAAGTAACACGACGATCGACATTCGTAGAATATCTACATAATAAGGGTTGCAGACCAAGAGCTAAGCTATGCCGAAACTATACTAAGCTATGCAAGCTAAGCTAAGCTATAAATATATCCTGTGCACACCAAAAACTAAGCGAAAGCTCTGTCAGTGTTGCTAAGTTCAATTCGACGGACGCTCGACATGAATCATTTCGATGAAGAAAGTTCCGATGATGAATATGTTACACATGAAAAAAAACTTTTTTGCAAAAACTAAAACCGACTTCAAAAAGCACAAAAAAGTGAAAAATAACTTCAGCTTCAGAAGTCGGTGACAAAAAAATATTAATCAAACAAGAGTCACCGACTTCTTAAGCTAACGTTATTTTTCACTTTTTTGTGTTTTTTGAAGTCGGTTTTATTTTTTGCAAAAAAGTTTTTTATTTTTCCATTTTTAGTTTTGTTCCCAAACAAATATTTGCCATGAATTTATTTGACATTGTTAACAATACATGTCGTGGTAATAGGCGTGAGCAGCGGTGGCCCAGTGGTGGCGGCCCTGACTTACGAACAGCAAGTCGTGGGTTCGAACCCAGGCAGGCGTATTACTTTGTGTAATTTATTTCATCACCACTGTTCTCAAAACGGTGAAGGAAAACATCGTGAGGAAACCGGCATATCCTAGAACCAAAAAATTCGAAGACATGTGACATCTACCAACCCGCACTGCAGGGCCCGCGTGGTGGATTATAGCCCATTCCCTCTCATAGAGAGGAGGCCTGTGTCCCAGCAGTGGGAACGTTAATAGGCTGATGATGAGTAGGCGTATCCCCAATATAAGGAACTTAACATACCCTTTTTTTTCGGATGGGAAATCATCAAATTACGTCCCGCTTTGGGGGGAGCGGAAGGGAGTGTCAGACTTTTACTAACTAAAACCCATCCATGTTCCTTCTTAGCCCTTTGTGTTCCAGGGCCGCAGTATCTCTTTAGAACAGTCCCTTTTGGTGACATCTCTGAGGCGCGCGCGAAACACGAACGAACTGTCGAGATCTGGGTGTATTGTACACATCTGCGTACCCCCTAAGAGCATACAGGCGTGGTGTTACGTCATTTGAGGCGCACGCGGAACACGATCGCACTAACTTAACATACCTGTCGAAATCTGGGTGTATTGTACACATCTGCGTACCGCCTCAGAGCATACAGGCGTGATGTTACGTCATGATGTTGTATAAACAATAAACATCCAAGCGATTGCAACATTCACGGCACATTTGCCGTCTATTTTTGAAGAGTTCCATTGTATATCTCTGAAGATCAGCATCAGATGTTCACCAAATTTAAATGGGACCACACGGGAAGCACCAGCTACCAAATAAAAAAAGAATCATCAAAATCGGTTCACCCAGTCGAAGTTCTGAGGTAACAAACACAAAAAAAAAAACATTCCAGACCTTGGATATGTCAACACATTCAATCTCGGCAAACAAGTGGAGAGTGCGAGAGGGGCTTAGCTTAGCTCGCGTAGCTGTGCATCGGCCATACACAACTAACTTAGCTGCGCATATTTGAGTTAGCTCACATAATTTAGCTTGCATAGTTTGCAGTCTGCACACAAGTATGAAAAACTGCATCAGCTATGCGAGCTAAGCTAAACTAACTTAGCTTAGCTCTTGGTCTGCAACTCACATTACTAGGTACTTCCCCATTGGTGGCATTGACACAATATTGATTACTGATATTTAGCGACAAATTTCGACTAATTATCGACAATTTTTTTGTGTTCTCAACATTAAAATCCCTGATGGTGCCCAAGCCAATGTCAGTCACACTCCCCATTGCTATGGAAATAATTACTATGTCTTTGTCATCGTAGAAACACGCCCCATGCTCGAGCAGAAGACATGTAGAGTTGCATAGAAACAGCTTTGTCTATTCTTGGTAGAACAGATATGGAATTGGTCATGGCTGCACACGCGTAGTGCAGCCACTTATCCAGCCCTCATTCAAACTGTAAATTGCTGACGATCTTTGAGATTATGCAATAAACACTAACCAGCATGATACACACATCAAAAGTGTCTAGGGATCAAGCATTTTTATGCGGATTTCTTGAGATTGAGATGTGGCTTTGTAATAAATTTATGATTTTATAAATTTATATGGATCCTTTTTGGTGCATTTCATAATTTGAATCAGGAACTCTCAATCAAATTCGAGTAAAAGATGAAAATAAGCTGTCAATATTTTCCCTATAAAAACATACAACGCATTGAAGACATTATTAGTGCTACTGTTTCCCTACTACTGATTAAAACCAACGTTATTATGGAGCGGCGACGTCATTTAAGCAGGGAAGAAATGCTCAGAGCCGTGGGAATGATAGAAGCTGGTTCCCGGCAACGTACTGTAGCTTTAGCTCTGAATACAAGTCAGAGTGTTATCAGTCGACTTTGGACACGTTACCGAAGCACTGGTACCGTGGCTGAGCGCCATGGAGGACGGTATCGCTGCACCACACGGAGACAAGACCGATACATTTAAATCTTAACTCGAAGAGCTCCAACAATAACCGCCATGATGTTAGCCGTGAGGCTTCATCACTCTTCAGGGAACTTAATTAGCGACCAAACAGTCAGAAACCGCTTGCATGAAGTGAACCTTCATTCCCGAAGACCGCTACGGGTACCACCTATAGCAATGCACAATCGTAGGATTCGATATCAATGGGCTCTTGAACACAGAAATTGGGCAGAAGAACAATGGCGTTTCGTGTGCTTTTCTGATGAGTCTCGTTTTGGTATGAGACCGGATACAAGACGTATACGACACTGGAGAACCCCTGGACGCCAACAGCGATTAAAATCCTGCCAGGAAGTCCATCCTTATAGTGGTGGAACCATCATGGTATTGGCGGGTATTTGGATCGGCGGAAGAACTGAGTTGATTTGGATCAGAGGCAACCTCAACGCTCAAATTTATGCTGAGACGATTGTATCAGACGTCATCGTTCCTCTACAAGTGCAAATCGGTCCCTTATTTCAGTTAATGCATGATAATGCACGACCGCACACCGCAAGAGTTGTAAGACAGACTCTCGCCGCAGCTAACATCAATGTCCTGCCCTGGCCTGCTCAGTCGCCAGACTTGAACCCGATTGAGCATGCATGGGATATGCTACAGAGAAGAGCTCTGCCGAATATGGAGGGTATCCAGTCGCAAGAAGACCTTTTTTTGTTGTTGCAACGAACATGGGCGGCCATTCCACAGCGTGATTTGGATGAACTCATTTTGAGTATGCCAAACCGATGTTCTTGTGTTGTTAGTGTTCGCGGTAGAAACACGGATTATTAATTGTTTAAGTTACCCAATAAAATTTTAAAGAAAACTGTGTTTTCAGTCATTTTTTCGAACTTTAATGTTAGTGGTTCAAATGTCAAAAATCCCTTTATTAGGAAAATGGCAAATTTCTTTATTAATGCAAAGGTGACTTGGTTTATCGTTACTGTGACAAACGAAAACACTTTATTTGATGAATCCTTAAAGAAAATTTTAATTAATATCAATCAGGAGAAAAGTTATTGCAAAAATATATGTTGATCCCTAGATACTTTTGATGTGTGTATTTCTGTCAAAATTCCATAATGATTCTGATTGAACCTAGTTAAGATTTGCACTAGTCGCATTCAGTTTCATTGTTGAACTTGGCCCTGACAAAAAGCTTCAGTGTTGCAACAGTAGAAAATTCACAAAATAATTATTGCCATAAAATTTATTTTTCAATATACTACCTACACATAAACTGAAATTATGAAACTAAGAACTATGATGCGGTTTGTTTAGCTTTGGCCTGTTCAGCTTCCATCTTGACGAGGTTGTCTTTCTCCATCTTCCTGTTTCTCCAAGCTGTCATGTACGACCGAGGGTGGATGGGGAAGAACCCTGATAGACCTGCAAATGTGAGAATAGTAGAATTAGAATTTATTTGGTTGAATGCTCTGTAAAATCTCTGAAAAGGACAGAAGTGATAGTAAATTTTAAATGACTGGAATAAGCAGCTAAGATACAGAACCGTCTATGAGGGACTTGGATTTAACTGATCACAAGTATTGGCAGCCGTATTGAGCGTAGTAAAGATTGCAAACCAGGGGGGCTAAATTTACCACTTTAGCAGAATCGTAATAGGATGAATCACGTTTCAATTCACAAAGTGATACAATTCATGATATTAACTGCAACAGATTTACGAACTGTAATGTCATTCGTTTTCTTTTCCATAAAAGGTTCTGCTAATGTGGCCTATTTAGGCCCCCAGGTTTATTAATGCAATATAGTTATTTTTCCTCTGAAGGCAACAACCAAATAGCAACTTTATTGAAACCAGAATAAAGATACAGTGGTTTTTACGGAGACTGCCACATTGGTCTAGTGGTAGCAGGGGCGAGTGATGAGCATGAGGTCCTGGGTTCAGTCCCCAGGTCAGGCAGTTTTATTGGGATTTTCCACCAGGAATATTTTAGTAGCAGTCATGTAGTCTGGATTTATGCCCAGTTGATGGCAATAGGCTTGCTCCCTGTTATATGGGACTTCAAACATAACTGTCAAAATGTGGGTGTACTATTAGGTACCCCTCTGCCTAACCCATCGGGGATTACAGGCGTGATGTTATGTATGTCATGTGATTTTCAACGACTTCAGTGACAGCAAGTTAAAGATTGCTGCGATTTAACAGTGATGCAAAATTAAAGGTAAATTAGGAAGTTATTGTATTGTACTAGCTGACGTCCCGCGGTTTCACCCGCGTAGTTCCCGTTCCCGTGGGAGTACGGGAATAAAATATAGCCTATAGCACTCACGAATGATGTAGCTTTCTACCAATGAAACAATTTTTAAAATTGGTTCATTATCCGGAGATTACCCCCTACATACAAACTTACAAACAAATGTTACCTCTTTATAATATTAGTATAGATAATGGGCTGGTGTCTGCAACTCCACGTCAAAGCGCGTATTTTGCGTATGGGCTATAATCCATGTCCTAGAAAGGACATGCCAGTTTCCTGACGATGTTTTCCTTCACCGTTTTGAGAGTAGTGGTTATGAAATAAATTACACAAGTTAATGCGCCTGTCTGAGTTTGAATCCACGACTTACTTTTTGTAAGTCGGTGCTGCCACCAATGGGCCAACGCTGCTCAAAAAAAAAATAAGAAGGTAGCTTTATTAAGCAGCCTCAGACTTGGCGACTTTGACTAAAGCTAAGACAGAAACATAAACTCACCAAGCAGTTCAGCAACTGGATCTGTAACATGTGCACCTTTGCCTAGCCAATACTTCATTCTTTCTAAATTCAAGGCCACTAGCTTCTCATTATTTGTGTTGGGCATTGGATCATAGGAACCTAGCTGTTCAATTACTGGCTGCGTATTCAATCTTTTACGCTGAAAAAAAAAACAAAGTAAACCTATAAGAATTATTTAAAAAATATAATGAAATAGCGGGAGTCTGTGATGATTTCCAAGTACTTAATTATTTGCTCAAAATAAATAATGTTTCAGTGATTTGTAGTCAGTATTCATGACATTACGGCCACTTACTTGAGTAACAGAAATGTGGAAGAATGGTCTGTTTGTGCATCCCTGACGTATCAAACGAATAGATTTGGCTGCTCTCGCAAAATATCTGCCGGTACCACTCGCTGGAGGCAACGACATCTCTCAGGCTTTTATTATTCTGTACCACAAATACAATAACAAAATAACCATAAAATAACCTCAATCAAACAGCCGATCGATTTCACGACGTTTTATTATTCGTTTAGAAATTTTTCACATTCACACAGAAATATAAAATATTTACAAAAAAATGAGAAAAACTTACTGTATATGTGCATATAATACCGAACACACAATTTTATTAATCTTTTGAAAACTTGTGTTATGGTTACATTGCTTACATTTCTAAACGACAGTAAATACGTCACTTGTATTCTAAAGGCGGTAAATGGCGGATAAGTTGAAAAGAAAAGAACAGCTTTATATTTTCTGAAATAATTCATTGCGTAAAATTAGACAAATAACTAACTTAGGTACGGTACCTAAATATTTTAACTTCATTTACCTACCATAAGTAGGTTTCCAACATTCAAGTTAATTTGAAAGTTAATTTGATATGGAAAAATACGGGATAGAAAATAAATATAATTGAAGTACCCTTAGATATAAGGGATTTATGTTTTTTTTTTCTATCCAGATAAGAAGTTTTATATTTATTAGTCTGTGAAAAAGTTCCTACGCCCTGGTTAAAGGAAAATATCACCCTATTAATTACGGTTTGTATCAATAAAGGATTGTTTCTTACATGCTTATTTATGTGCAGCAGAAAACTCGAAAGTTGGTAGGTGTAAAGTAAACCGACGACCCGATTGGCGCAGCGGTAGTCAGGCTGCCTTACGTTCTTAGGGTCCCGGGTTCGAATCCAGGTCGGAGCAAATGTTTGTGTGATGAGCATGATCATTTGTTTCCGAGTCATGGATGTTTATGTGTATAATAAGTATGTATTTGGGTAAGGCCGCCAAAATTGTCAATTATATCACAAAAGTAACACAACAGATTTTGTGTTACCGTTACACAAATGTAACACAAAAGTAACACATCTTTTGGGTAAAGGTGGTTACTGGTTAAATAAATAACCTAAAATAATACAAGATATTTTTTTACATTGGACGTGCAGTGCTGTAGGAGAAATGAAATACGATTTAAAAGCGATGTACTTGCGGTTGCGTACCTTCAATAATGAAATTGAAAAAATCTACTTAACTTATAAAATTTTGACAATAAAAATTCTGAGACAATTTGAGTAAGAAAAAAAAAAACAAAATCAAAACGAAATAGGTATTGCACATATTCTATGGCATTAGCGAAAGCCCTTTGAATATAATAGTTATACTTACTAAATAGCTTCACTTTTTTTGGTATATTATATTTATTTTTACAAAGGCAGTAACTAAAGCCTCATGGTTATAAATTGCTTTAACATAAAATTTGTTTCACATTTGTTTTCTCAACTAAATAAACGTTAAAACGAGTAGTTTTATAATCCTTTCAAATTAAGCAATCCAAAATGGGACAAATTTTTAAGTTTGTCATATACAAAATCATTCAGATTACTTATTACTTTTAAAAATCAGTCACGCCTATGCATGCAGCTTTATAGATCTACTATGTTACGTAACACATACTTTTGTGTTACAATAACACAAGCGTAACATAAAAGTGACACAAATTATAACACAAGCGTTATACAAATGCAACACAAAAGCTAAATTTGTACAACAATTTTAGGTTATATTTCGGTTATTTATTACAATTAGGCATTAATGTGCGATTTTAAGTATACTTTTGACCTCATCACCAACAAATATAATACAATAACATTAAAATATCTGTTTTGACGTGACAACGTCTTATAAATTGGTTTGCCGGGTGACACTTCAAGAAACTGCGTTACGCTCCGCTCACGTTATGCGCTCACAATGAGAGCGAGTGAGAGGCACGCGTCCCTTCCACTCGGGCATGGTTAGCCCGCCTAAGAGCGCCACTCAAAGTCGTTGTCACGTAAAACTTTCGCCCGTATACCGACTTTACAGGCAACCAATTTTTTTTACGCCAGAAATCACATTAAATTTATTTTTTTCCACACAAACAATGACGTGACGCGTGCGCTTTAGGCTCCTTCACTGGCGAAAAAAAATGGCTATCTATTTTTTCTTAATTTTATGGATGACAGTGCTGCCATATTAATAATGCGTTTTGCACTTTGGCTCTTTAAATAGTAGTTTTCGGGTAATAATTCGTCACACAAATAAATCGTAACACAAAAGCAAAACCCATTTTTTACTTTAAACTATCGATAAAACTAGACAGTTCAAGGATTTTCGTAACAATATTATTATTAACTACTACTACTATCATTTAATTCTCCGACGGTAAACATATAATTCAGATATACTCCACAATTTATTGAATATTTTAATCATAAGATACTTAAAAAAAAACGACAAAAGGTCACACAAAAAATTGACAATTTTGGCGGCCTTACCCATTTACAAAACAAAAAGTATCTATGTAGTATACCAACTATCTGGTGTCCACGATACAAGCCTCGTTGCTTAGTGTGGCACTAGATGGCGCTGTGTGTAATGTCCAGCAATAAAAAAAAAAAAAAACCTATTGTCTGGGTCTGCTGCCCTTATAGATTTTAACCGATAAAGTGCATGCGTATTATGCATATTAATTCATTACCTACTTATTTTATTAAATCCGAGTCATCAACCGCCCAAACTTAGGAGAAACCTTCATTACAAACTAAAATGATGGCAATTTCACAGTTCCACGCTTATTTTTACTGTGTAGGTAGGGTAGGTAGGTACCTACCTACTTGCTATCAACAAAAATAATATTGATACTTGGTTCTTTTGCATTTTTTTTGCCATATTAAAAAATCAAACGGGGTACCAGGATTTCATAAAACGCAGAGAGTGCTGAGCAAACCAATAGAGGAGCAGCTATTGCGACAGTGGCGCCACTAACGACCGCGACGGACCGACGACGTCAGTGTAATTTTTTACGAGGCGCGCGCTGTTAGCGATTCTCCGCTTTTCATTCATCCTGCGCGTCGCTCGGTGTAGTGTTGGATGCTTTGTCGACTAGATATGAGCACTGAAAAGTGCCACAACATCGGAAAATGTTGATTAACGGACGAGTTCTATGCAAACTAGTTTCTTTTCAATTAACTCAACCATACTATGTAAATAAATAAATAATTATCGCTGGACATTATAGACAGCGCCATCTAGGTGCCACACTAAGCAACAGGGCTTGTGTCGTGGACACCAGATAGTTGATATACTGCATAGATACTTTTTGTTTGTAAATACAAACGTATTATTCATTTAAAACATCCATGACTGAAACAAATGTCCATGCTCATCACACAAACATTTGCTCCTACCGGGATTTGAACCCCGGGACCCTAAGAACGTAAGGCAGTCTCACTACCGCTGCGCCATTCGGGTCGTCAACTACTGTGGGTTTGCTGTCCAAATAGCAGGTTTGGAAGGTTTTCCTACAGTCCGAACTGAAAATACTATTGCATCTTAAGTACTTAAATTTAATTAATTTCAAATTTTCAATAAAGGCGAGATTTGCTGGGAGATCTAAATTATTTTGGTAAAACTTAATTCTCGGTGCGATAAAATTACGCAAGACAAATGAACTAATCATTGAAAATTCAACTTCCCGAAATAGTAGGTACCTCTACATACGAGTAACTTTACCTAGGTACGTTGAATACATTATGAAATCAACATGCTGGGCCGGCAACTAGGTACGCTTCAATTAGATTACTTCAAAAACGTTGACGTTCTACTTACTTGAGTTAAATGGAATTCTCCATTCTCATAGAAAGATCACGTACGGAATAGAAAACAAATTAGACATGCCCTCGGAACATGTTCCATCGACATAGTTCCCATCACTAGCCTCTTCCCGATCGCTACCAGCGCCTCTGACCGACATAAGTCGACCTTACTATGGAAAGAGACGGGAATATACCAAATGCGCGCACGCGAATGTGACAAAAAATGTAAGTGGGTCACGGGATGAGAGCCGTCTCCGTGCTACCGCTTTTATTAAGCGCTGAAACGCTGAAAAACACGGCACCAGGGAAATGGGTGGTTGAAAACAGAGGTTCTAAAAATAGAAACCTAGGCCCTTTTGAGGAAAAAACTATAATTAATTGAACTTAAAAGATCTAGGATTTTTTTGAATGGGATTTTAAGTAGGTAGGTAACTTTTGGAAATTTGGATGGAGTAAATGTTAAATGTAGGCACGTGGGTATACCACTTCGATCAACAATTAAGGTATACCTCAAATCATTAATTTATTAACAAGTAGGAAGTAATGTAACAGCCAAGTTTCCTACAATGTTGGTTAAGTTTAATTGAAAATTCTATGAATTTCTCATAACTGACATCTACAGTCAGTTTTCAGGTTAATTATGTTACACGTTGAACTAACATTTTAGGAGTCTATACTGAAAGTTTTCCCTCTTCAAACTTAATTCATTCAGGGCGTTACAATTTCGGCTTTGACAACGATCAATACGTCAAAGGCCATATAAATGTAATTGATTGTTTCAGAATCGCAATCAAAACCTCAAAATACTGATTGGAGACTATCAAATCCGAAAATATCATATGATGTTAATTAAATTAGTTGCGAGTTTCGCGGCCGCACTCGATCCCGTCGCGCGACAAACACCGACCGGGAATCAATCGGTAGCGCTCCAGCCGCTAAGTTGTGCACGGCCCGCGCATGCGCAAGAGGAGAGCGATCGATGCGGCGGGCGTTCCGTTCAGTGGTCGCGTACCCGTCGCGCAGTCCAGTGCACAATGCGTCCCCACTGACGCGGGAAACGAGCCAAGCTGTATCTCCGCGAGTACGCCGCGGAGGACGACCGGCCGCCGTGCCGGGAGGAGTGGCGCCGGGGCCAGGATTGGGCCGGCGGCGGTGGTGCGCGGACCCGCCTGCCTCAGGTGGACCGCAGCCCGTCCCGCCGAAGCCCCTACCTGAATCGAGATGACGAGCCCTCGCCGGCGCCCGACGAGCGAGGCCGCTCGGCCTCGGCCGGCGCCCACCATCGCGCGCGTCCTCGTCCACTCCGCTACCAATCCCTCGAGCGCGAATATGACCGGTCGTACGCACCGCCGCCGCCCCCCGAAGAAGACTACTACCGACGCGAACAACCGCCGGGTATCTTCCTTGGAGAGCTGCAATCTCAGAATTCCGATCTGCACCGGGAACTGGGGAACCTTAAGAAAGAACTGGAATTGACCAATCAGAAACTGGGCTCCAGCATGCATAGCATAAAGACCTTCTGGAGTCCTGAACTGAAGAAAGAGCGGGCGTTGAGGAAAGAGGAGAGCGCCAAGTACAGCCTTATAAACGACCAACTGAAACTGCTCAATCAAGAAAATCAGGTTAGTTCTGAACCTTTTGCCTTATATCCGTGTAGTCTTGATTTCCTCCGCGTTGCAATTTCCCTAGGAAATTGTGTTCTATATTCTGACCTCGCTAAGATGTCTACATAGGTACCCCATGTGTCAATCTGTAAATCTGTTAGACTATCTGTCTCCCTCACACAATTCGGAAAGCGTGGAAATGTGCTTTTCCCTTTTCGCGTGTGTTTTACGTCTCTGCTATCCTACTCTTGATACTTTCAGATGAATTACAACGTATTTAATATTTTATTAAAAAACATTGAAGACAGCGTTATTTTGCTAAAAGTACGCTAAGAAATCAAGCTTCATAGACAATAAGTAATTTAGATCATTTAGTTACACCCCAAGAAAGCAGAACACTGCACTACCACTGGTTGAGGTTACAAAAGGACCCTTATTTTAAAAGGAGGTCACATCCGACAGCGGTTTATAATAGGCCACTCATTATAAAAGCATTAAGGAGGGTTACACCAAGAACCTAGCAATCAAAATCAAATCCCAGCGTAAGTTTCTTATAAGCTACCCAAAAACGCAACAGAAAATCAGTCCGAATTTGCAAAATGACTCAGTTTTCGCCGGAATATCTTCTAAAGCCGAGCTTCTTAGCCAAAGTGTCTGAGTAACTTAACATTCTGGACAAATTCAACAAACAGACATGATGACTCACATTAGAACCATCCGATACGATACTTCTAAATCTTTATTTCGTTGTTTCATACGCATGCTTAGAAAATTCTTACATTTATTGATGTCAGAGTTCAGAGCAACTACTTTTAGTAATGCACCGTTCTGCTTTTTGATCTTGATAAATCTTATTTACTGAAAAAGATCATATTCTTGTTTATTTAAGGGATAAAATGGCAAGATAGGTATAGGAAATAAAGTAGTAGTAAGTAGTAAAGTAGCTATTACCCGCGAACTCGTTCGCATACAAATTTAAACGCCCCACGCCCGTTAGATTCGCGCAGGGGTCGAGGTTTGAAGAATCCTTTCTGATTGCACTACTACACCCGCTAAGGAAATCGTCTTGGCATGTCTCTACCTCTGCTCTGGTTCGAGGATACAAGTTTGGGCAGAAATTATGTTAAGTTAGCACTAAGGCTACGTTCTGACACTATCCATCGGCAAAGTTTGCTTTCCTAATGCGAAAGGTCGCATCCCCGAATTGTGGAATAGCAACAAAATTGAAGATGTGCAACATTTGCTGATGGAGTGCGCTAAGAATAAGAATGAAAGGGGATCATTGATTAGAGAATTTAAATTAAACATTTGACGGAATTTAAACAAGGGGTTGGGCTGATCCAAATCATTTTAGCAAACCCTACATCAACGATTGCAAAGAGGTTGTATGGCTTGGTGAAGATATCTAGTCAATGATCCTTTTTCTAATAAGTAAATATTCTGCATATGATGGGGTTGCCATATCCGTATGGAAAAACCCTCTATATGTTTACAAAGAATAAAAAAAAATGTTTCTATCTTCAGAGGTCTCGCAGACAGTCAGCCACCGGACTGTTTTATATGAATTATAAAAAATAGACTGATTATTATGATTATTGCTAGAAATAGGTAAACATAACATCACGACCCGAAAGGTTAGGCGAACATGTACACCCATATTTCGCCAGATATGTTTTAAGTCCCATTTAATAGGGGACGATCCTATTGCCATCAACCGGGCACAAATCTAAACTCCATGGCTGCTACTGAGAGATTCCTGATGGATAAACTTCATAATACTTTGCCCGACCGGGGAATCGAACCAAATACCTCATGCTAAGCAGACGACCAACGACGTATTCAGGTAGAAATAGGTTCCTTACAAACAAACGTTCCATAAAGAATTTTAGGACGAGTTTGTGACGCTAAGTAATTAAGTCTACGCATTTGAGAACATACAAAACCATTAAGACATTAAAATTATATATTTTGTTTGAAAATTAACTTTTGAATTAAATTCTCCTGTTTTACCGAAATCTCAAGACCATCTCGATATTGCTAATCTTTCAAATGTAAGAATCTTGTTTCAATCGGATTGATTAGAACAGAGACTAATCACTGTTATAGTAAGGGCGCGTTCTCACTATGTATATCGTGACGATTAATTTATCGTTGGTTTTTAGTTGGCAAAAGTCGTGGACGACAGGTACCTAATCGTGTCGTCCAATATGTGAACATCTCTATTTAAATATACCAAACACGACGCTTTAAACGACACGATAATCTGTCGTCCACGACGAACGCGACGAATTGAAAGAGAAAATAATTCGAATCAACAATCTCGTTCTGTTTTGGCCACCTACGCAAAACGTAATCTTTCTTTTATTTAGTCTACTTGCTATTTAGCTGTCGAAGTGATCTAGTACAAAGATTTAAATAGCCACTGTCGTCGCGTGTGTAAAGTGTTTGCACTGAAAAGTGTGAGCTCACGCATCCCGCATCATCATCATCATCAGCAGCCTATAATGTTCCTGTGCTGGGACACGGCCTCCTCTTAATGAGAGGGAATGAGCTATAATCCACACGGCCAGTGCGGATTGGTAGATGTCACATGTCTTCGAAGTTTTGGATCTATGATATGCCGGTTTTCTCACGATGTTTTTCTTCACTGTTTTGAGAGCAGCGGTGATGAAATTACTACAAAGTAATGCGCCTGCCTGTGACTTACTGTTCGTAAGTCAGGGCCGCCACTATTGGGCCACCGCTGCTCTTCAACCCGCATAGACCGATTGATATTTTCAGTATGAATAAACGAGATTACATAACATAATGCCTGTAGTCCCCGAAGAGTTAGGCAGTGGTGTATCTAATAGTACACACACATTTCGGCGAGCCTATTGCCATCAACCGGGTATAAATCCAGACTCCATGACTGATACTGAAAAATTGCTGATGGAAAAACCCAATAGCGGGATCCTGCCGTTTTGCCGAAAAGATTTTGCCAAAATTTCATTACCCAAACAAATTTTAGCAACTTTTTTTTATACCATTGCAATATTTCGAATGATTTTAGTACGCATATTTTTATTTGGTCAAATTTTTACTTGGCAAAATATTACCAAGTATAATGTCATTGTGGCATTTGGTCTTTAATCAAATGATTTATTACAGCAAACAATCTTCGGACAATAAACGTTTGGTGAAATGATTTTTTAAGACAAAAAATTTTAAAGCAAAAATAAGATTTTTTGTGCCGCGAAAGCGGCCGGCGAGTCCCAGAAACGACTTGCATTAATGGAAAAAAAGATATTTTTTTTAGTTGGTTACCCGGAACTCAACTATTTAGATTAGGTTAATTTCTTCTATAAACAAAATGGGTAGGTTAGGTTAGGTTAAAACTGTGACCTCCTACGCACGAGCCGAGCGAGCGAAGCGAGCGGTGCCGCGGCAGCGGCCGGCGAGTGCCAGAAACGACTTGCATTAATAGAAAAAAGAGATTGTTTTTAGTCGGTTACCCGGAACTCAACTATTTAGATTAGGTTAATTTCTTCTATAAACAAAATGGGTAGGTTAGGTTAGGTTAAAACTGTGACCTCCTACGCACGAGCCGAGCGAGCGAAGCGAGCGGTGCCGCGGCAGCGGCCGGCGAGTGCCAGAAACGACTTGCATTAATAGAGAAAAGAGATTGTTTTTAGTCGGTTACCCGGAACTCAATTATTTAGATTAGGTTTCTTCTTTAAACAAAATGGGTAGGTTAGGTTAGGTTAAAACTGTGACCTCCTACCCACGAGCCGAGCGAGCGAAGCGAGCGGTGCCGCGGCAGCGGCCGACGAGTGCCAGAAACGACTTGCATTAATAGAGAAAAGAGATTGTTTTTAGTCGGTTACCCGGAACTCAACTATTTAGATTAGGTTTCTTCTTTAAACAAAATGGGTAGGTTAGGTTAGGTTAAAACTGTGACCTCCTACCCACGAGCCGAGCGAGCGAAGCGAGCGGTGCCGCGGCAGCGGCCGACGAGTGCCAGAAACGACTTGCATTAATAGAGAAAAGAGATTGTTTTTAGTAGGTTACCGGGAACTGAACTATCTAGATTAGGATAATTATTTATTTAAAAAAAAATGGTTAGGTTAGGTTAAAATTGTGACCTCAGACCCAGACCCAGGAACAACTACATGATATAGAAAAAAAAATATGGAAAAAAAACGCTACTAACTAAAAAAAAGTAATATTCTTAATATATCGTAACAATGTCAAGAAACTTCCGCTACAAAACACAGTGATAGTGTTTTGCTTGACTAACCCACATTGAGCGACATTTATGATTTACCTGGACTACCCACTTAGCAGTTCACATTTTTGTCATTGAAGCATTTGACTGAATAGGAAAGGGTGAATTGAAAACTGACGATACTAAATATTTGGCTTATTTGATTTTGCGTAAAAACTGTTATTCCAACTGAAATATTTGACTAAATAAAAAATGTTAAAAGTACTAGTTGGTGAACAAGTTATAGTTTAAACGTTCATTTCCCAAACATTAGGTTTGCGTTACAATTTTTTGGGAATAGATTTTTTGCTAAGTAATAATTTGGTAAATGAAATAATGCGAAACATTTTTTGGGAAGTGAAAATTTGTCAAATTCCTTTCGGTCAAACAAGGGAGACCCCCCAATAGCAGTTGCGATTGGACCGCTAGATCAACGAAGCAAGCAAATATCAACGAAACGAACGTATCACATTTTATTACCCAGAAGGCCGACTCTAATGATTTAAATCTTTAGTCTATAGTACTTAGTACTAATATTATAAAGAGGAAAGATTTGTATTTTTGTGTGTGTGTATGTTTGCAATGAATAAACTCAAAAACTACTGCGCCGATTTCAAAAATTCTTTCACCATTAGAAAGACATTCACCCTGAGTAACATAGGCTATATTTTATCCCCGTACTCCCTCGAGAACGGGAACTACGCGGGTGAAACCGCGTGACGTCCGCTAGTCTATACATAATAATCTATACTAATATTATAAAGAGGTAACATTTGTTCGTAAGTTTGTATGTTTGTAAGTTTGTATATAGGGGGTAATCTCCGGAAGTAATGAACCAATTTTAAAAATTGTTTCACTGGTAGAAAGCTACATTATTCGTGAGTGCTATAGGCTATATTTTATTCCCGTACTCCCACGGGAACGGAAACTACGCGGGTGAAACCGCGGGACGTCAGCTAGTAATATTATAAAGAGGTAACATTTGTTTGTAAGTTTGTATGTAGGGGGTAATCTCCGGAAGTAATTTACCAATTTTAAAAATTGTTTCACTGGTAGAAAGCTACATAATTCGTGAGTGCTATAGGCTATATTTTATTCCCGTACTCCCACGGGAACGGAAACTACGCGGGTGAAACCGCGGGACGTCAGCTAGTAATATTATAAAGAGGTAACATTTGTTTGTAAGTTTGTATGTAGGGGGTAATCTCCGGAAGTAATTTACCAATTTTAAAAATTGTTTCACTGGTAGAAAGCTACATAATTCGTGAGTGCTAAAGGCTATATTTTATTCCCGTACTCCCTCGGGAACGGAAACTACGCGGGTGAAAGCGCGGGACGTCAGCTAGTAATATTATAAAGAGGTAACATTTGTTTGTAAGTTTGTATGTAGGGGGTAATCTCCGGAAGTAATGAACCAATTTTAAAAATTGTTTCACTGGTAGAAAGCTACATAATTCGTGAGTGTTATAGGCTATATTTTATTCCCGTACTCCCACGGGAACGGAAACTACGCGGGTGAAAGCGTGGGACGTCAGCTAGTTTGATATAAAAGAGAATGACCAAAATTTTCTTCGATAGCTTCACATTACAACGGTATTATTTATCTCAAAAGAAGTAGATAATATAAAGAATGAGAGCATGAAATCTTATAAAAATTCCCACTTCGCCAAGTAGGTTGAAATAAAACCACTTAGAACTGCAGAACTACAAGCAACTTCGCTCAGATCGCTGCAACGGCGCCGCGAGACCGCCATTTATTTCCAGCGAGTTTAATTTTCATTTAACTTATTTAAAAGTCCGTCAGAGCCAGTTAATCTAGGTTCCACAAACTGAGGAAAACTACTGATTGAAATAGGCCGCTGTATTTAGTTGAGGAGAGTAGGACGGTCGATAAAGGAACCGCTTGTGGTTAACTGAATATCGATATTTCGTTGTTACATTTTCTTTCGCGCAAGTGTCCTGATACCGAGCTCAAGGTGGAAAGCAATAGAATAATACCTTCTTAAATTCATGCCCGCCTAGTACCAACTTTTCCTAAGGCTACTAACTAGGCCCATAACTAGCATAACTGTATTACACTAGACAATGTTGTGATGATTAAATAATTTTTCAATACACTTCCTCGAAAACTGGTCCTTAACGCACTACGATTGGGTACAACATGCAATTATTTCACACGCGTGCGATTTTTTCCACTTTCCCGCACGTGTGCGGGAATGAAAATTGCCACAGATAATTATACCTATACTTAGTCCAAATTGGTTCAATGCCTATAGTCTGAGGTGAATGTTTTTTTTTTAATTTTTGCAAAGCACTAGGTACGCGTCTTTACGGCAAAAATATTTTTTGAATATTCAAATTGTGTTTATAAATAGAATATCATAGATAAACATGATTATTTAAAACTAATAGTTACTTATAGACACAAATTAACATTTATTTGTGTTCTGAATTCAAAAATATAAAATAAATCTATTTTTATATTAGGCTGTTTAACGGCATCATACCATTGCGTCTCCTTCAATCTGGCCCAACTAAAGCGCGAAAAAAAAAGAAAATTAAAGTCATAGGTTTATAGTTCGTGACAAAATTATTTTTTGGTATTTTATTTTATTTCTTCAAAAGTGTATTGAAAAACGTCGTTTGATACACGTGGACATTTGTTACTGCAATTCTCGGCTCAAAAACTCTGCCTCGAATGCAATAACTCCGCCTCGAATGCAATAACAAACTTTCTCCACTTGTATCAAAATGTACTATTCTAAGCAATTATTTTTCCACGCTAATACTTTTACTACTGATTGTACCTTTTTCATTTTGATAGTAACGTGGGACGAGTTGCAGAATGAAAATATTATTTATTTTGATTTTCATCAACTCGTCCCAAATGGGCCGTAGGCATGTGGGACCAGTTGATGAATTACTGATATTTTTGTAAAATACAACAGCCTAGTCCATTCCCATTAATGTTAGGGTCGGCTTCCAGTCTAACCAGATGCAGTTGAATACCAGTATTTTACATGGAGCGACTGACCTCCACAACCCAGTTAGTACCGGGTAATACGATATCCCTTGGTAAGACTGGTTGTCAGACTTTCGGGCCACTGAATACCTGTAACGTCGACTGTCCAAGATCTACAAATGACAGCCGGGACCAACTGCTTAACGTGCTTTCCGACGCACGGAGGAATCTTGGTATGTGTGGTCACCCATCCACGGACCAACCTAGGCAAGCACGGCTTAACCTGAAGATTGACTCGAGTGGCTGTTACTATTTAGCCACAAGCTCCTCAATATTTTGTATACTACGTTACAAAGCATATACGTTGGTTATTAATAGATGAGGTGTTCAGAACAAGTCCTGAATTTAAACAATTTGACCCATAAATATTTTTATTATTTGAAATTAGGTACGTCTCATGAATTTGTGAACGGGATAATTAGGGCAGAAGACAAAAAAAATCGAATTAGTCCGTCAGATAGATTTCCAAAAAATATTGGACACGTATTTTTTCTTTTTTCACGTACTTAAACAAGAAATGAAGACGATACAGTGCGTCGAAAACTCCTGTGACGTCACATTTGTTTACATTTTTTACCGAAAAGTGACGTCACAAGCCCCCACTCATGATCTTTGACGCGATTTATCTTTGTAATTTTTTATTAAATTGATAAAACAAAAACAATACTTATCCAATATTTTTCGATAATCTAACTGACGGACTAAATAGATTTACAATTATTTGATACCGTCGTCATGCCAATCTATTGTAAAGGCCATTGATAAAAAAATCCTCTAGGTACACATAACATCACACCTCTTATCTCCGAAGGGATAGGCAGAGGTGTACTTAATAGTACACCCACATTTCGCCAGTTATGTTTAAGTCAATAAGTAATAAGGGGTGTGCCTATTGCCATCAACCGGGCCCAAATCCAGATTCCGTGGCATTGCCCGATCATTGAATCGAACCTAGGACCTCATGCTCAAATCAAATCAAATCATTTATTTCTTTGCAAACATGGGTATACAAATTGGTACATAGATGTTGTCATAGAAGTTAGTTCTCCATATTACCTATGCCGTCACATGGGTATGCAAATCATAATCAATTAATATAATTTTAAATAACAATTAATTAGAGTATTATTATGCACTGCACCGACCCAACACACACCATCACCCACACATTTCACACACACACACGCACACTCACACACACAAACACGAATAATCCAAATGTCAAATAAATAAAATATTTTATAAAATGTATTTTCTGAATTCTGCAATCATGGCTGGCAATGCATGGATTAAAAAAATATATAGATATAGTTCCATTTTATAAATTAATGTCAAATCATCTAAATAACAATAAAAAAGAAAATATCCTATTATTAAATCAAATATCACAAGGTTACGTACGATATTAAGTATGTCAATGGATACAATACAGGTATGTCAATTTAAATAAGTAGTTAATAAAAATATAAAAGAAATAATTAATTTTATCAAAAAAGTCCAATTACATTTTAATGATTATAGCAAAGTGCATGTCAGGAATAATAAACTGAAAACAAGATGAGCTCAGCAGTTGACCTTGAGACCTCTAGACCAATGTGGCAGTCAACAACAAACAACAGCCCATAACGTCCACTGCTGGACATAAGCCTCTCCCATGATGGGAGGAATTTGCCGTAATCTCCACGCTTGGCAGGCGGATTGGAGATCGTAGTGACGAAAGACTAACAGAAAACGCTGCTGCCCATTCTCAGGTCTACGGAGGCGCAAGGTGTTCTGCCTCAGACATTTAGTCGTCTTATACGACACCCGTGAGTGTAATGGGTTGGTTCTATTCTACTCTGCCGGATACCACACGGCTTCACGGCTAGACAGTCATCTAGGTAAAAATGTAATAATCTAAAAGGTTTGTAACACTGAAACCAAGCAATCAAGAAAGCACAAGTTCCAAAAGTTTCTTCCCAATTTACTCCATGATCTGATTTCAAAATTATAATCATTAATTTAATATTGGTAAGAGTTTTCGATTTCGAAAGTATAACTTTCCCGGTACGCAAAACTTCCAACCGATAAATTAAGGACTTTACTGATTAAACCTTAAATGTGAGATAACGAAAATTCTGTTACAGTACCTGCTACTAATTTATTCGAAATCTTCGCACCTTTCTTTTTGTAACCGGTATTGTTTTAAACATTAAACACATATAAAAAATGCTATTTCAAGAAAAAGCTTACATTTTAGGGTTCCGTACCCACAGTGACCCTATTACTAAGACTTCGCTGTCCGTCTGTCCGTCCGTCTGTTTGACAAAGGGCTGTATCTCATGATCCGTAATAGATGGACACTTGAAATTTCACAGAATATTTATTTTAGTTGCCGCTATAACAACAAATAATAATAAAAAAAATAAGCGGGCTACGATGGCAACCCTTCCTACGCGAGTTTGTCTCGCACTTGGCCGGTTTTTGTTACCCGGTTTTAACAAAAACTGGCCAAGTTTGTGTGTGTTTTATACATAAAAACATTCACACATAAAAAATCCTATTTCAAGAAAAAGCTTACATTTTTAGGGTTCCGTACCCGAAGGGTAACCAACAGGACCCTATTACTAAGCTTCCGCTATCCGTCAGTCCGTCTGTCTGTCAGCGGGCTGTATCTCATGATCCATAATAGACGGACAGTTGAAATTTATCAGAATATTTATTTTTGTTGCCACTATCAACATCATCTGCCTAGCCTTTTCCCAAGTTTTATTGGGGTCGGCTTTCAGTCTAACCGGATGCAGCTGAATACCAGTATTTTACATGGCGCGACTGCCTATCTGACCTGAACAACCCAGTTAGTACTGGGTAATACGATATCCCTTGGTAAGATTGGTTGTCAGACTTTTTGGGCCACTGACTACCTGTAACGACTGTCAAAGATCACAAATGACAGCCGGGACCAACTGCTTAACGTGTTTTCCAAGGCACGGTGGAAACTCGGTATGTGGTGGAGGTGGTCACCCATCCACGGACCAACCTAGGCAAGCACAGCATAACCTAAAGATCGACTCGAATGGCTGTTATTATTTAGCCACGAGCTCCGTCGCTTTGTTGCCGCTATCAATAAATAATAAAAAAAAAAAAAGTAAGTGGGCTACGATGGCAACCCTGCGCGAGGCTGTCTCACACTTGGCTGGTTTTTATTACCCGGTTATAACAAAAACCGGTTAAGTTTTTGTGTTTTATACATAAAAACATTTACACATAAAAAATGCTATCTCAAGAAAAAGTTTATACTTTCTGTCACATAATATACTAGACAACTGAAAGCTTTGGACAGACAAGCCAAAAAAACCCAGACTTTATTAAATTATTCTACCTCTAAAAATAGCTCTCTACTCAAAATTCAGATAAACGTCCCAATTTTCATCATAGTTTTTTCACAGAACTAAAGTCTGCGTCTAGAGAAAAACACAACTTTCTTCAAAGACAAGAATATTTCTTACCATCACGCTGTAAGTAAGTACTGGCGGTATATGCGCTGTTCTGTTCATAATAAAATGTCTTCTCCGAAAGTTCAAACGATTTGTCAGGAATTAATTTTGACAACCAGCCTTTTTATGCATACTCAAAGACATTTTTTTGTACACTACTTTTACCTTTACAAAATTTGCCATTGAAGAGCGGGATCTCCTAGCACAGGTATATCTTTTACTTAAAAGGAGGTCCCTATGTAAGATTTACTGTAAAAGTTGTACAAGTTTCTGCAATAAACCTTTTTATTTTTATATATTTCGTATTTTCACGCCTTACATTGTCAATTCTTCTTCTTTCTTTATCGTGTGGCTAACCTGGTGTCAGAGTTTTTATGCCACTCATAGGCCTCCGACTTGGCTTTACATGCCGTCGAGAAATATCTCTCAGGCATGCTGGCTTCCTCACGATGTTTACCTTCACCGAAGCAAGTGGCAATTACAATCTGTTTACTGTCCCATCAAATTGTAAAGTGAGTTCCATTTTTTCTGACCTCGGCCAGTTTGCCTGGATATCCTTAATGTCAGCCTAGTCTAGACATTTCCGTCTTGTGCCAAATTCTAGCCGTTGGCACTGTATCAGAATGAGGACTTAAATCTTGCTAAATATTTTTTTGCTGTCCCACTCCCATGTTTGGCAAGGATCCCTATATTTCATGGCGTCGACCTCTTGAATCTAGGCCATTCCCTTGCCAAGTCCCTGGCCTAAATCCCTGGGCGTCTTATGTAGCTTAATACATTAAATCTTGAGTGACACATTTCCAAATATTTGCTTCATAACTTCTGTTCTTACTTGCCGTAATTTTATCACGTTAGTTACTTTTCATTTCGGAGTTTTCTCGTTTGGACCGTTGAAAGTATTTTTTGGAGATTTTAATGAATGATATTGCAACACCAAATTAAAATGGAAACAATTATATAAACTGTGGTAACACTCTTCCCTTCCATCTCTAACACTGGTCCAATACAGACGTGAATTTTACTTGTACGTCGTTTTATTTTTATCTTCCTCGTCACCAATGTACCAACTGAGCACCTTCAATACTACAAAGCTATACAGTATTGTCGGATCTTTCCCGTTTATACCCCATCTTAGTTGTACTGTTAATCAAATAGGTAACTAAAATCCCCTACAACAATCAATTCACCAGTACTTTCAAAATTAATCTCAAATTTTAAAAGGATAACTGTGCCTAGTTGCCTACCCAGCAAAATCTTTGAGCCGTCCGCACTAATTGAGCAAGTCGGAGGTGTGAAAGCGGGAGGAGGTCATTACAGGGCAGCGGATCCACCTGCAATGCAGGAGAACAGATCAGATTAACGCATTGTCTGATTGCCGACGCTATTGTTATTCTGAATACGTACGGCAAATACTTCAATTGAATAACCTCTAATTGCGAATTGTATGGTCGGATGATATAAAAAATTTGTTGGAACTCGTGCGAGCTCTTGATTTTTCAGGACTTTGAATTAAGCTACCGGGAAAACGTAGCTGAAAAACTATAACCGATACAGATATATTTTTGTACTCTATCACAATGTTGTCTTATTTGACCCAAAGGTGGACTGGTAGAAAATGCCTTGTGGCATCACCTATATACCACTCTCGTACATGAAGTTTAAATAAATACAGAATTTTGAAGAGCGTTGAAAATTCACTCATATTTTCAGAGAACCATCATGGTTTTAACCGTCAAATAATTTACTAGTACAGTATAATAATATAAAGTAATAAGGTCCAAAAATAAACGTTTCCAAGTCCTCGTTGCCACTAAAGCAACAAGAATGGAGGTCCGTAATCACTTTTATGGCAATTTAAAGTTTGACGCCATTACGGCTGTCAGTTTGGCGCGCAGCCAGCGTCCGACCTGACAGGTGCCGTTCAGAAACGTTCTAGTGATTGTGCTCACCTGTTGACTTACTTGACTATATTGTTAGCTTGCGAATCACTAATGACCATCGTTTATTATTTTCACATACATAATTACTTGTTTGTTTAACATCCTATCATATTGTTGGGACCACAATATGATAGGATGTCACATTTTTTACTAGGGAAGGAGGACGATGATAATGATCTAGATCTTATTAATGGGTTAGCATCTTCATTCACATCACAAATGTTTGCCCATTTAGAATTTAGACTCCTTGTTAAGTACTCGAGAGTTTTTCAAAAGACAATGAGGGATTTTCTCTTTTTAGCTCTTCCCTGGTCGCTGGATAGATGGCGCTGAACTTAGTATGATAATGCAAGGAACAGAACTTAAAAAACTGATTTTAACAAAGCGCGAGAAAACTAGGTTATATTCGGAAGGTCCGGGGGAAACTGACCAAAATACTAATATTAGCATGAATTAGGAAAAACGAAAATTTTATCAGCCTAGGGTAATTTAGGAACAGTCACATGCTAAGCAAACGAAAGTGTTAGTCAACGAGCGTATTTGACGTGACGCTGTGTTTTTTTTTCCAAGCGTTTTGGCTTTGCCACCAACTATCATAGTCAGTTCAACGCAATCTATAGAGTTCTTGGAAACTAAGTTTTTTTTAATACCTCAAAAGGAAAACCTCTCATTGGTTTGTTACGTCAAGTATAACAGACGAGGCGCTCAGTTTCCAAAAGGGTTTTTGTAAAGCTTTAGACTGCTTGATCAATGTGGTGTCCACCTATACGTAGAAACACTAGTTAGGGTTTAGAATAAAACCACCAAATGATCAGTAAGTAGATGAATTCTATAAGGTTACGTGCACTCGCCACCCGGGATAAGTGGTTCGACTAGAACGACGGAACTTTAAAGCTCACGCACGTTTATTACTATATCACATCCTACTTTTATTTCAGGCTAAACCATACATTTTTTACTATTAGAAATATACGATGTAGTGCTCCCACCTGTATAAATGCAAGCACTTCCAAAAAAGCCACCTATTTCACGCCATTGAGTTGAGAACTTTATTTCTTAGTTTACTTTACTTGGTTGACTACTTAAATGGAACGTAATTCCACTACACAAGTTCCGATACTAGCACAGACTGGAACGGCTTACAGCGTTGACATATTGGTTTAAAACATAAAAGTTATATCACTTTACAACTTGGCAACGTTCTACTAACATATTTCTTTTCAAATCCTCCAACTTCCACTGGAAAATAACCTTTAATACACTACGCCTTTCCTCTAGCGAATAGAAAATACCACTATTACCTACTTATTAAAATTCTCTAGCTCAGGGTACAACATTCCTACATCTTTCGACGAAAGAATCCTTGAAAACGGCGAAGAGAATGCTTGGAGCGCCTTATTAGATGTATTTCTGCGAGAAATTTTCGCGTTCTCCAGTCATAAACACTTGATGCTCTAAGAGGCTCATATGAAGTGTTTTAGCAGACGAGTGGCGCATGCCTGCTAGAACGTGCCAATGGGTTTTTATAGTTTAGCTTTTGCGGTTAATATGTTGGCTTTTAGTAATGTTACTTAGTAGTTTTAGACTTTATTTTAGACTTATTCGACTTGCCAAGTTAGTTTTGGTCGAATCAAAGCCTTTTCAGCGTTGGGTTTGATTTGATCACCGGGTCCCGACATTCCTCTCAACTAATAATCTTAAACCGTCGTTTGCTTATTTTATTGTGCCGAAAAACTTGATACAATATCAAGTACGCCTTACGATTTCTTTATCGACTCGATAAGTATGGTTTTGAAGATATACTAAGCCAATTGAATACCCCGCTTCAATACAGATACTCTACACTACAAACAATCAAATTGGTATTAATTAAAAAGCTCTTAATAACTTCGTTACATAAAGCGTGTCTAGTGTTTCGAGTTGATAAGAGCAATTGAACAACACTTGACCTGTATAAAGCGTTTTTATTTGCGAGCAAACGAGGGATGTGGTACATTCGCGGGAAAAAAGTTTAACATGAAAATATTTTTTACCGTTTTGCCTGCTCTAAAAATAATGTTTGCGTTTTTATAATCTAGATCTCCAAGCTCATTTAGGTAGGCAACTAATTTATACTCATATTCACTACATAATTTGGACTTGTTGTTCGGACAACAAAAACAAAACGAATCGATCTGCTTTATTTGCTTCGTGCATTCTCTACCACTTATTTCCTAAGTACGTTTTTTCTCGAAATTAACATTTTCCTCCGTATAAAAAGAAGTTCAGAACACCTGTTATATATTAAAATACAGCACAAACAAACTCTGTAGATAAGTAAACACAGGTACTTGTTCCGAACAACATTAACATGTTAATGTAGAATCTACGCGAAATTGCTGACATAGGGAACTTTGTAACATTTACAGAGCAGACCGAAAGTTTTACGGCTCCGCCCAGCGGTGGCTGCAAAACTTTTATAATTAACGAAATTTAACTCGTTAAATAACAGAATTGTTACATCGGCGGAATTATGAGGAAATGCATGTTACGATAAATTTTGGCTTCAGTTTAGTAGTCATTACTGTTGCACAGAGTTTACATAAGCACTATTTTCCATTTATATAAATTTAACATTTTTTTAAATATTTTAATAAAATGAAAGGAAAAATTAAATATTTACCTATCAACATTGAAAGCATTTACAATGTTTCGTGTCCGTACTATTAACCTTTGAGGAGTTGTCTCATGCGGAGGTGTTCCTAGTTGCAGGATAAAGTCTTGTCTGTCATAAAATTATATTGTCATCAGAACCAAAGATGTGTGCAAAGTTTCAGCTCAATCGGTTGGGTTAGAGGCTAGTTAAAATCAGTTGCAAGATTTGACAGTGCAAGTTAAAAAAAAAACTTGTAAAAAGAATTAAAAAAAACGGAATCGTCTCCTAAATATAAATAAAATTGTAAATTAGGCAATTATTCCCTTACAATCCCTTTCAAATCGAAATAGTGCTATCTCTACCGAATTGGAAATCAATCGAAGGTTTTCTTTAAACCAATTGAACTTACAGTCAAATCCATGTGCCTTCACTATAGTGTAGGGAAAGACTAAGAAATGATGGATGGACTGTGTGAAAGAAGATATGGCTCGAAAGAGGGCGATAACGACGAATAGAGAAGATTAAGTATGGTTTCATCACCGCTGCTCTCAAAACGGTGAAGGAAAACATCGTGAGGAAACCGGCATGTCCTAGAACCAAAAAAATCGAAGACATGTGACATCTACCAATCCGCACTGGGCCCGCGTGATGGATTATAGCCCATTACCTCTCATAGAGAGGAGGCCTGAGTGAGCAGTGGGAAAATTAATAGGCTGATGATGATGATGAAGTATGGAAGAAGAAAACGTGCTCAAATCAATTAAAGTGAGATAAGGACAAGAGGTTATTTATATCGAGGTTCGAAAAGAACTTTACAGAATACCACGAAGTATTAGTAACACCAGTAGAATGCCTGGTTTGTATCTGTTTTAGGCCACAAATCGATATCTAAGTAAATATTATTATAGCTTTATTGTTTTCAAGCCCGACTAAGCTTTATGAGTAGTTACTAGATTAATTATTTATACGCCAGACTATAAGGCGTCTCGGAATAGAGTGGGTGCCAAGGTCTTTGGTAATGTTCTATCTTCGTTGTTCTCATAGAAAAATATAGGTCGTCGTAAGCGCTTACTACAATGTAGACTTTAACGTAAATTGTCTCTACGATGCGTAATCTCAGCTTTACTGGCGATGATATCATGACACATTTTTCACTATACGATACTATGTTACTTAAATCAAATCTAATCTATGTTGCATCATTGTTACTAAAATACTAACAAAGCTATGGACTTTAGTCTAAAATAAAGTTTAATTTATTTTATTTATTTATGAGCATTTTGAATTTTGTACTGGCGTTTCAATTCACTGCTGGTCAGCCTTTTGTGCTATTGTAAAATATTAGTGTTTAGTTTTAGTTAATGTTTAGTTTAGTTCTTGTTATTGATGGAAAAGTACCTAAAGTAGTAACTTATATGCAGAATGTTTTATATGGGAGCTACATCTGCCAAAAAACTGTTTTACAGTTTGGCAAAAGTAACAGTTTTTGTAATACGAAGTCACCTCGAATAAACGCTTTTTAAATGTTTTTTTTCATGTAGCTTTAATTAGTATCTCCATCATCATATCATAGCAGTCCACTTCTTGATGTGTTTCGCCAATCACAAGATTTGGCCGATCTTTGGCCACTTCGAATAATTCACAGCAGTTTAAAGCTGGATATAGCTATAGACCTCTACAATCACAAGCCAGTTAGGTCAATGTTTGGCCACTTTTATCCAGCTCGTCAAAAATCATCATCTGCATAGCCATTACCCAATTCGGTTTTCAGCCTAACCGGATGCAGCTGAATACCAGTATTTTACATGAAGCGACTGCCTATCTGACCTCCACAACCCAGTTAGTACTGGGTAATACGATACCACTTAGTAAGACTGGTTGTCAGACTTTTTGGGCCACTGACTACCTGTAACGACTATCAAAGATCTACAAATGACAGCCGGAACCAACGGCTTAACGTGATTTCCAAGGCACGAAGGAAACTCAGTATATAAGAGTGGTCCCATCCACAGACCAACCTAGGCAAGCACAGCTTAACCTAAAGATCGACCTGAGCGGCCGTTATTATTTAACCATGAGCTCATCAAAAATTTATGATCATTTTGATCATACATTTTTGATGTCTTAGGGTGTCCCAATCAACGCCATGTTTGTCTATTTGCGCCACCCACTTTAGAACACTTCTATCCTAGTGGCGGTACTTTTATACAAGCCTAAAAGCTTGAATTTTGCCCTCATACTCTTCATGATGTTAGGGTTTCTGAACAGTCTGCTTACCTTATGGGCTTACCGTATTGTTGGTCTTTAGGCACGCCACTGCTCTACCCCAAAAGTTTGAGGTCTATACTATTCTCAATTTCCACTTACTCCGACTTATACGAATCTCCATTTTCCTCTCCTGAAATTCATGGAAGTAACAATAAAACCTCTTTGCATCTCATACACTAAAATCTGGACCCTCCATGATTGAGTATCGCGTATTGCCAACGACGCTTTTGAAGTTCCCTATTCAGAAACAGGCTAAAAGATGTAAATTGAGAGAGGTCAGGTACTCACGGGATGCTGGGAGCCAGGAGATCACCACATTGTATCACTAGCAGTCGTATTTCACGATATTTTTGGTGTTTTTTCACCGCGCGCGCGGATTTGTGCCGGCCGGACACGTTGGTTGAGTTCGAACTGGTTAATTCGTCTTCACGCCGTCAGGTGGCGGGAGCGATGTGTTGTCCTTGTCACACTCAGCCATGGGCGAGTGCGAGTGGCGGCGAATTCAAAATGGTTAGGAAAAGGAAGGACTAGGGAATGCATCCCAAAGCCTGTTCATATCCCCCCACTTGAAATCAACCAGGGATTTCATAAGATAAGATAGATTAAGTTCGAGACTTAGGCACGGCCTATGCAGATTCATTTGTCATCATGCTGATAAGATTCTAAGTTTAAAGTTAAGCTAATAAGAACAAAATAAGTTTAAAGGTAATACATAATTTTGATACATAATATATACTAGATACTTGTACATGTTTAAATGTTAGAAGTGCGTTAAATTATATAGAAATATATGTGGATAAATTAATTATTTTGTTCAATTGGAAGAGGACAAATTTTGACAGCAGGTCTTACAAGTAAGCCTTTACATGTTTTCACTGTCACAACTCGAGTAATGTCATCTTTACCCGGATGGAGCTGTATAACGCGACCCAACCTCCATTCGTTAGCAGGTAAGTTGGGTTCATGAATGGTTACAAGATCGTTCAGTTTTGGCTGACGGTTGCCGTGTTTAAACCATTTCATTCGCTGTTGTAAGGTATGCAAATAGTCCCTTTGCCAAGTGCGCCAAAAGCTCTGTGATAGGCGCTGTAATAGCTGCCAACGAGTACGTAATGTCTCGTTTTCAGCATACCTCGGTTCAGGCAGAGATACTAAAGGTCGACCGATGAGGAAGTGACCAGCTGTAAGAGCGTCAACCTCGCCGGGATCGGAAGATAGTTCCACTAAGGGTCTAGAGTTTAACATGGCTTCCACCTTCGTTAAGATAGTATAAAATTCTTCAAAAGTAAGAATTTGGGATCCGATAATACGTTTGAGATGGTATTTTGTCGATTTTATACCACTCTCGAAAATGCCTCCGAAGTGAGGACCGGAAGGAGGATTGAGCTTCCACGTGATACCTCGAGAAGCGAGGTGACTGGAAATACTATCGCTATCGCGGTTGAGCATTTCGCTAACTTCCGACAAGTAACGTCTGGCACCCACGAAGTTAGTACCGCCATCTGTGACTATGGAGTGACAAAGTCCTCTCCGCGATACAAAACGATCTAAGGCCGCTATGAATGCTTCAGATGTAAGCTCAGTAACCAGCTCAAGATGAACGGCCTTGGTCGCGTGGCAGACTATGAGGCAAAGATATGCTTTGTAAGTTTTAGCGTTACGACGTCTACTTTCTTTTATCATAAAAGGACCTCCGAAGTCGATGCCGATTGTTTGAAAACAATGACCCGGTTGTAGTCGGGAAGATGGAAGATCCCCTTGTAAAGGTTGAAGTGGAATAGGTTTGATTTTAAAACAGGTCACGCATCTTGATATCCGTGATCTGATAAGATTTCTAATGCCGAGTATCCAAAATCGACGCATAATTAAAGATTGAAGTAGGCGAGGCCCACAATGAAGGTAAGTTGTATGATAGTGGTCAATAAGAAGAGTACTCAGTCGTGAAATCTTAGGTAAGAGGTATGGCTGTTTGACGCGACCTGGTAATGACGCGTGCTTGAGACGTCCCCCCACTCGCAAGATTCCGCGAGTGTCAAGAAAAGGAGAGAGTTTAGATAAATGTTTGGGTAACGATTTCTTTGATGCTATTAGAGATGTGACATCATTAAAACTTTGATGTTGAACATATTTTGTTAAATGATCTAAAGATTGGATTAATTCCGTGGCTGTCAGATAAGGTAATAAGTTACGCTCAGAACGTTTAGCTTTCGCGTTGTTAATGAAACGGTAGATCCATGCAACCACTCTTTCCACTCGGGAAAGAGAGGAGTGGCGTTCCATGATGGAATTAAGCAAGTCAGCTTCACGTGTCACACCAGTGTGACACGCGCGTGAGGCGGGCTTAAGTTCTGGCACGTTATCGAGCACTTCAACTGCTGAAACAGGCCAGTTGCAGGGCTCGTTGGACAGCCAGTGAGGACCAGACCACCAGATTTGAGAAGCAGATAAAGATGAGCATGATAAGCCACGACTACAGATGTCGGCTGGGTTGTCATGGGTGGACACGTGTCGCCACTCAGTTGGCACAGGACTGTCATTAATTAGGACCACTCTGTGGGCAACGAAGGTCTTAAGCTTGTGTGGCTCAGCATTCAACCATGACAATACAGTCGAGCTGTCTGTGAACAAGATAGGTTTATTCAATGTGATTTTTGAACTAAGCAAAGAATGAATGTGATTTATTACTTTGGACAGTAATACAGCACTGCAAAGCTCTAAGCGGTTGACAGTCAACACTTTTAGAGGTGCTACTTTGGACTTAGCAATTAAAAGATAAACCTGTACGTCGTGAGAGGTAACGACACGGAGATAAACACAGCATCCATATGCTTTAGTAGACCCATCACAGAATCCGATGAGTTGAAATTCCTTAGACTGAGAAGGTATAATCCTACGAGGGATTTCTATTAGTTTCAAGTTATGAAGATCCGCTATAAAACCTTGCCATTCTAGAGCTATGTCACTGGGCACATGTTCGTCCCATGAAAGATTAAGACGCCACAAATCTTGAAGGAGCAATTTGGCTTTTAAGATAAAAGGTGTGAGCCACCCAAGAGGATCGAAAATACGCGCGATGCTAGATAAGATGGAACGCTTGGTACATTTATTGTCCTCGATTGGGGACTGTGAGTAACTGAAATTGTCACTCACAGGATCATATTGGACTCCTAAGATTTTTAACGTTGATTTATCACTTTCTTCAGAGAAAAGTTTAGGTATTTGACAATGATCTGCAGGCAAAGTTTTAAGAAAGGATTGTGAATTGCTACTCCATTTTCGGAGTTCAAGTTGAGCACAACCTAATAAGCTGATAAGTTGATCTTTTAGTTCTATGGCTTCGCGTACAGATGGCGCGCCGGTCGTAATATCATCGACATATGTCTCATGAAGAAGAGCTTCAGCTGCGCGTGGGTACGCGGCGCCATGATCGGCTGCTACTTGGTGGAGGGTGCGGATGGCCAGATAAGGTGAACTACTAACTCCGTAGGTGACAGTCGCAAGTTCGTACTCTTTAACTGGATCACTAGGAGATTCTCGCCATAGTATGTGTTGAAAGTTCCGATCCTCCGGTCTAATCAAGATTCCTCTATACATCTTTGAGATGTCACAAGTTAAAACTATTGTGTGTAATCTGAAACCGATTATGATATCTACAATATCCACTTGAAGCTTAGGGCCAGTGAATACAATATCATTTAAAGATAAACCATTAGTAGTTTTAGAACTAGCATCGAAAACTACTCTCAATTTAGTGGTCGTGCTTTCTGGGCGAACGACGCAACTGTGAGGGATAAGATAACGATTGAGAGTAGGTACCGCAGGGTTAGGTACGGGATACATATGATTTAAATTCTCGTACTCGCGCATGAAATTAACATAATCGGATTTAAGTTCAGTCTGACGATTAAGTCTCTTTTCAAGATGAGTCAAACGCGACAAGGTACTATTGTAAGATTCACCCAAAGAACGATCGCCATCCTTTAAGAGGATAGGTACGACGTATCGTCCGTTAGGTTCGCGATAGGTTAAATCGGTGTACATACGTTCACAGGTATCATTTTCGGGTACAGTTATAACAGCGCGCGGTGGTTCCTCCACTTCCCAAAATTTTTGAATTTGCTCATCTAATTTAAATGTGGTAGCCACTAAAGAGCACGCGGTGTTTAAAGGTGCAGAATTAAAGTTTACTGCCCCTGACAGAATCCACCCGAAAACGCTATGCAGAGCGGTAGGTAAACCGGGCCCCAGATTGATTCGTTGACCATCATAGATTTCGTGGAATAGCTCGGCCCCAATTAATAAATCGATTTTGGCGGGAACATCGAAGTCGCGATCGGCTAACACTAGATGGTTGCAACGTTCTCGAACGACTGATGGTACTTTAACGCTAGGTATTAGAGCAGTGATGTTATCTAACACGACTGGCTTGATATTAAAGTATGGAGCATCACCATGTACAGGTCGTATAGTGCACTCCGTCACCCCCTTTACTTGTGTGACTGAGTTTTGTCCTAGTCCGGCTATGCTAAGATTACACCGGCGGAGTTTTAACCCGAGTGTTCGCGCGCACGCAGCGGTGATAAAACAATCCTGCGCCCCACTGTCCACGAGTGCACGCACGGTACGTTGAGTGCCGGCGGCGGTGTTGAACGCGCGCGCCTGACATGTCCCTAATAAAACCATATCACGGTTGGGAACGGCGGCGTGAGAATGAGCTGTAACGTTCGCTCCAGTGGTTGCGCTGGCGCTGGATGGCGCTGGGTCAGTATGCAATAGGGTATGATGACGTAATCCACACACCGTACAAGAAATTTTAGATAAGCATTTTTCTATGACGTGATTTGTACGTAAACAATTTGTACACATATTGTTTTTTCCTTGTACTAACGCGAGTCTAGCACGAGAATCTAAGGATTGAAAGGTAGGGCACTGATAAATCAAGTGCGCCTCACTGCAATGAGCACAAGCCACATTTGCAGGTGGGATAGATTTTGCGAGATAAGATGAGCGTTTGGATCCGCTGCTATTTTGCCTACTAGACGCGGGCGAGGGTTTTTTCCCTTCATGGTTACGAGGGTTAGAATTGTTATTGATATTAGATTTAGAAGATAAATGACTAGTTTCTAAGATTTTAACATAATCTTGAAGAAACTTTAACAATTCACAAAAAGTAGGTATTTGTGAAATGTTTTTCTGAGATTCGAAACGATTACGCGTGTCCGAGTCCAGCGCGCGTGAAGTTAAACTAAATAAGATAAAATCACCTAAATTTTCAATTTTTAAAGCTTGGAGTGCATGGTATGCCTCATACATTACGTTTGTTAAAGTTTGTAGATCTTGGAAGTTACCCGATTTTAAAACTGGCTGGTTAAAGAATTTGTCTAGATATGTTAAAGCTATAATACGCTTGTTTTGATAACGCTCGATTAAACTATTAAAAACTACTTCGTAATTATCGGCGGTCATCGGAATCCCTTTGACAATAGACAAAGCCGGGCCTTGTAAACAAGACGCTAAATAATGAAATTTTTCTATTTGAGAAATCGAATTATTATCGTGAATTAAAGTTTTGTAAATATCATAAAATGTTTGCCAGTTTTCTATTTTACTATCGAATTTAGGTAACTCAAGTTTAGGTAGCCGCGCGTTACGTCCCGTTTGCATGGAGTCGGACGCCCCGTTCCACGCGGGCGGCGCCGTCACCTGCGACGTCCCATCGACGTTTCCGCTCCTATCGGCGATCTGCAAGTCAGCCGCTGCACTGATTACGGCATAGTACAAATCATCAAACGAACTTAAAGACTTTTGACACACTTGTGCATCAGGTTTCATGGCTAACTCCAAAGCTTGTATTTTACTACATACCGCAACGAATTCTTCGCGAATTGAATGTATTCGAGTATATCTCGCCTTGAACGACGATACCTTTGAACGATCTTGAATCATAGATTTTGATAAGTCGTAAAGGATTTGGATATCACGATAAACATATTCGCGTTGAGATTGAAGAAGCTTAAGTTTACCCTCCTCCATTTTGTTACGAACGTGTAAAATAATGTAGGTATAAAATTACGAACCTAAGTTGAGATTTATTAGGTGTAAATCAATACCTTTAGGTGAAATAGTTGTGTAATTATGTTTGTTTGTGTATAAATACCGATAGTTATAGATAAATAAGACTACAAACAATAAAATGCGTAAATTACGTGAATTATTGTGATATAACCCGACTCAAATTAAGATGACCTCTGAATCTGCAAAGGTTACACTGCGAGTATGACCAACACAATTTTGTAGGATAATACTTTTAAAATGCGAAAATCTAGCAAATCTCAGAGTTTTCTATTGAAATTGAACCTGAGAATGCCTGAAAAAACTGTAATCTACAGGTATCCGGCTCGAAGGACCACAAATATGATTGAGTATCGCGTATTGCCAACGACGCTTTTGAAGTTCCCTATTCAGAAACAGGCTAAAAGATGTAAATTGAGAGAGGTCAGGTACTCACGGGATGCTGGGAGCCAGGAGATCACCACATTGTATCACTAGCAGTCGTATTTCACGATATTTTTGGTGTTTTTTCACCGCGCGCGCGGATTTGTGCCGGCCGGACACGTTGGTTGAGTTCGAACTGGTTAATTCGTCTTCACGCCGTCAGGTGGCGGGAGCGATGTGTTGTCCTTGTCACACTCAGCCATGGGCGAGTGCGAGTGGCGGCGAATTCAAAATGGTTAGGAAAAGGAAGGACTAGGGAATGCATCCCAAAGCCTGTTCACTCCAAAACAAACTGTAAGCGTTAATTAAAATTTTGCTAGTAAATTCCGCCCGCCTACAATTTGAGCCACACGGTAACGAAACATGGAACAAAACGCCACTTACCCATGCCCACCTTAATTGAAACGTTCCAGTCGCAATCTAGTGTAAATCATGCAAATATAGACTTTATTGATGAGATTGAAGGATGGGTATTAAATGACAACACAGTGTTGATCGATGAGAAGTGGACGAAAGATTGTGTGTGGAATAAAATTAATTGGTAAAATTCCTAATTGATGGTGGTGCGAACAATGATAATTTATGATGTTGAAAACAATGTTTTGTTTAGGCATATCGATCTTGTTTTGTTCTGTCGTGTTGACCATTTTCTGTAGGTACTAGCGCGCTCACTGACGTCGACCACTTTTTACCCTTAAGCCCTAAGTTATAAGGTTGAAAACTGATCAACTGCAAGTGAGTGTGGTTAACTGTGGTTGTACTTATAAGTCTACATTAGGTAGAGCTCACAGTTTAGGGTACGTGAGACTTTAGTGAGCAAAAAAGTCATAGGAATTATCAACACATTTTTTTTTTTTTTTTTTTTTTTCTTCATCCCTTTTCAAATAGGTAAGTTAAGATAAGATAAGATATTAAGTTATTAAGTTTATTACTTACCTTTTTTTCTGATGGGAAATCATCAAATGACCCCCTCCCGCTCTGAGCGTAGTGGAAGGGAGTGTCAGACTTTAACTGACTAAAACCCATCCATGTTCCTTCATTGCCCTTTGTGTTCCAGGGCCGCGATATCTCTTTCAGAACAGTCCCGCAGCCCGGTTTATTAGTCTTACCTTCTTCGATATTGCAAACTAATATCTTGTCCTAAATATCATATTTTTTAAAGAAAACAAAAATCTGTTTTTTGATGCATTGTCTCATCTCGCTAAAAATAGCCAAATAAAGGTCTATCCGTAATAAGAAACATCTTTTATAGCCAATCGAGTCTTTGTCCCGTTTTTTAGGCTACGATGAATTTTATGGCGCTAATAATATTTTTATTGAGTGTCGTTAATTTGGCAATTGGTGCTATTTAGACGTGCGATCGATCTGGTCCACCACGTGGTGGGTAAAGCGGTGATTCATAAATGAATGACTACTGAGGGTTATTCCAGTTGGAACCCCCAAAAATATAGGCAAACCAATGGTGAATGTGCATTTGATGGGGAGGAATGAGGAAAATTTCGTAAGAAAAGTTTTGAGTATTAATATGGATGGCTGTAAGGGTAGATACTACTACTACAACAGCCCATAACGTCCACTGCTGGACATAAGCCTCTCCCATGATGGGAGGAATTTGCCGTAATCTCCACGCTTGGCAGGCGGATTGGAGATCGCAGTGATGAAAGACTAACAGAAAACGCTGCTGCCCATTCTCAGGTCTACGGAGGCGCAAGGTGTTCTGCCTCAGACATTAGTCGCCTTATACGACACCCGTGAGTGTAATGGGTTGGTTCTATTCTACTCTGCCGGATACCACACGGCTAAGAGTAGATGAAGACTAAAGAAACGAGGGATGGACTGTGGGAAGGATGATATAGTTAGAAAGATGACTGCTCAGATGAGGAGTACTAGAGAAGTATGGAGGAAGAAGACATGCTGCGCCTATCCCCGAATAAATTGGGATAAAGGAGAATGATGACGACCCATAAAAAAATTGGTTGCCTGTAAAGTCGGTATACGGGCGAAAGTTTTACGTGACAACGACTTTGAGTGGTAAAGGGACGCGTGCCTTTCACTTTTTATGTCTGTCTCTCTCGCTCTTAGGCGGGCTAACCATGCCCGAGTGGAAGGGACGCGTGCCTCTCACTCGCTCTCATTGTGAGCGCATAACGTGAGCGGAGCGTCACGCAGTTTCTTGAAGTGTCACCCGGCAAACCAATTTATAAGACGTTGTCACGTCAAAAACCTATAGGAGGCATCTTCGGAAACTCCTGAGAATCCCGCTGAGGTCATGGCGACCAACGGGGAAATAAACTTCTTTCGATTTGCCTCCTTGTCAATGGTGTCGATTCTGTTGTGCACAAACTAAACTATTGCTATCTTTTTCTCTCTAATAAAACGAGAAAGAGACGAACGAAATTTAGAGCTGTCAAATTTAGTTATAACTAATATTTCCACACAAATGAAGAGTGCACGTAAAACATGTTGACTAAAAACACGGTGAAGCACTTGTGTTTATGCCTTGGCATAAACTAGTTTGACATCTCTAACTTAGTTCATAGCTATAGCCGTCCTTTTCTCGCACTGCCTTTAAGTAAAAGATAGCAATAGCATAAATTAAGTTTAGTTTGTGCACAACAGAATCGGCACCAATATGTATACTTTTCAAACGTGCGTATCCGGGAACCCTAAGGCCGGTCAACGGTATCATCAGAATGACAAAATTGCTCACATTTCTCCCGTTTCCGGGAACTTAGCTGGTATTATTTTTTTAATACTAGGTCTTCTGTATTTACCATCAGTACAACAGTAACATTTTCCAGCAATAGTCTATACTTAGAATTATTGAGTTAGTCAGTGCTAGGTCTAGTTTAGAACAGTTTGGAGAGCTAGAATTACATGTAATTTGGTAACCAAATAAAAGTTCTAGCGTTGGTAAGAAAAACAGTTCAAGTAAAATAAAACAAGAAGTAAATAACAGGAGAGTAGGGTAATAATTTCATGGTAAAGTTGTACCACCCACTCATAATATTAAATGATAAAAAGCCCTGAAGATATTTTCGGAAAATAATGAAAGGGCAAAAGGCGAGTATTTGCACGTTGTACCGACGCGACCCTTGTCACATCTTTGACGCTAAAAGTCGCCATTTTTATTTGTTTTTTTTTTTCTTTTTTATATTGTAGCATAATATTATCCTTAAAAAAACACGCGCAGAATATAATATAATCCAACATCAGGTCTGTATTTACCGTTGGGATAGGCGGAAGTCTACACTTCCGCCGTATTCATATTTTACCAGCTTTTGGAGACCCATGTAGGTAATTGTAATTACAAACACAATATTATGAAAGAAATAGAAAGACAAAATTATAAATTGTTGCAAAGACTTGACGTACGAAGAAAGATATATACGAAGCATAACAAATATTCATAACTAGCTTCTGCCCGCGACTTCGTACGCGGATCCTGTTGCTTATGCCAGCGACAACGGGGTCGTCAAAATCGAAGATCTGAAACGTCTGATGTCGAATTTTAAGAGCCCGGGGACGGGAATACAACGGGATGCGCGAGACGATTCGAGACGTTCCAGATCTTTCATTTTTGTAAGTCAACAGGAAATGCCCATCAGACTAAACATTTTTATAAGTCAACAGGAAATGCCCATCAGACCAAACAACACTTGCTTAGACGTCATTCCTATGTGTTATGGTGTAGCTGGGCTCTTGGAGTTCTACAACAGGTGTTCCAGATCTTCGAGGTGTTCCAGATCTTCAAATTTATTCTCACAGCAGAAAATGCTCATCATCACGTAGAACAATTTTTGCTACGGTACCATTTTTGTATCTCTTATAGTTCAGCCGGTCTGTTGCGGTTCTGCATCAGGTGTTTGTTTCCAAGATAAAAGTCAACAGGAAATGCCCATCAGACCAAACAACACTTGTGTTATGGTGTAGCTGGGCTCTTGGAGTTCCACAACAGGTGTTCCAGATCTTCGATTTTTATAAGTCAACAGAGAGTGCTCATCAGATTGAACAACTTTTGCTAAAACTTCATTCCTATATATATGTTGTAGTGTAGCTGGGCTCTTGAAGTTCCACATCAGGTGTTCCAGATCTTCACCAGAAAATGCTCATCACGTGGAACAATTTTTGCTATGGTACCATTTTTGTATCTCTTATAGTTCAGCTGGTCTGTTGCGGTTCTGCATCAGGTGTTTGTTTCCAAGATAAAAGTCAACAGGAAATGCCCATCAGACCAAACAACACTTGCTAAGACGTCATTCCTATGTGTTATGGTGTAGCTGGGCTCTTGGAGTTCCACATCAGGTGTTCCAGATCTTCAAATTTATTCTCTCAGCAGAAAATGCTCATCACGTGGAACAATTTTTGCTATGGTACCATTTTTGTATCTCTTATAGTTCAGCTGGTCTGTTGTGGTTCTGCATCAGGTGTTCAAGTTTCCAAGATAAATTATAGCCTATATCTTGCCCAGACTTAATACCTATACAACAACAAAAAAATCATTCAAATCCGTCCAGTAGTTCCGAAGATTAGCGTGTACAAACAAACAGACAAACAGACAGAATTTTTTTTTTTGATTCGTGTTCTTTTCCTGTTTCTAAACCCCCCTCAATTATTTATTTTTTAATATATTCAATGTACAGACACAGTTTTTCTACTGTTTTATTATATGTATATAGATCACAGGACGGAACAAAAAAGTTAACAGCTTGCGCGTCGTGACTGCGACAAGAACGTGCACTCAGCATGATGTATCAAAACTTAGGTTTGCTACTAAGAAACTCCGAATGGAAAATAACAATAACACTGCCCGAAGTGGGAATAGAATTCCAGGCCCACCCTTCGCCACGCTTACGATGACTACTAGAATCAGAGTCAGTAAAAAAATACCCCATTTGTCAAAGCTTTCTGACTCAACTACAGAGAGTATTTTATTAAAGCTAGCATTTTCAGCTTCAGTTTTATCTCCAAAAACCACTTCTAGGTCACACCAAGACTTCAATATTGAAGTTTTTCTTATTTATTAAACACACGAGTTTAACCACTTTATTCAGAACTAGCTTCTGCCCGCGACTTCGTACGCGGAACCTGTTGCTTATGCCAGCGACAACGGGGTCGTCAAAATCGAAGACCTGAAACGTCTGATGTCGAATTTTAAGAGCCCGGGGATGGGAATACAACGGGATGCGCGAGACGATTCGAGACGTTCCAGATCTTTCATTTTTGTAAGTCAACAGGAAATGCCCATCAGACTAAATATTTTTATAAGTCGACAGGAAATGCCCATCAGACTAAAAACATGCTGAGACGTCATTCCTATGTGTTATGGTGTAGCTGGGCTCTTGGAGTTCCACAACAGGTGTTCCAGATCTTCAAATTTATTCTCTCAGCAGAAAATGCCCATCACGTGGAACAATTTTTGCTATGGTACCATTTTTGTATCTCTTATAGTTTAGCTGGTCTGTTGCGGTTCTGCATCAGGTGTTTATGTTTTTAGGAAATGCCCATCAGACCGAACAACTTTTGCTAAGACGTCATTCCAATATGTGTTATGGTGTAGCTGGGCTCTCGGAGTTCCACAACAGGTGTTCCAGATCTTCGATTTTTATAAGTCAACAGAGAGTGCTCATCAGATTGAACAACTTTTGCTAAAACGTCATTCCTATATATGTAAGTGTAGCTGGGCTCTTGCAGTTCCACATCAGGTGTTCCAGATCTTCAAATTTATTCTCTCAGCAGAAAATGCCTATCACGTGGAACAATTTTTGCTATAGTACCATTTTTGTATCTCTTATAGTTCAGCTGGTCTGTTGTGGTTCTGCATCAGGTGTTCAAGTTTCCAAGATAAATTATAGCCTATATCTTGCCCAGACTTAATACCTATACAACAACAAAAAAATCATTCAAATCCGTCCAGTAGTTCCGAAGATTAGCGTGTACAAACAAACAGACAAACAGACAGAATTTTTTTTTTTTTTGGATTCGTGCTCTTTTACTGTTTCTAAACCCCCCTCAATTATTATTTTTTTAATATATTCAATGTACAGACACAGTTTTTCTACTGTTTTATTATATGTAATAATATAATAATAATAATGATATTCGAAAGGTTCGGAGAAAATCAATGCTTGCTTTACTTTAGAAGTTTAATGTCAAGTGTAACAAACAAGAACAAAATGGATCTAAAGGTATACAGAATTAATTTTAATTAACAATTAATTAAATGTTAATGAATTAATCCGTTAAGGGGAAGCAAAATTAATAGGTTTAGCTGTTCATAGATGAAAGTGGAAATTGCTTATAAAGCTTGGAAGAAAGTATCTCCGAACATTGTAAGTTCTTGTAAAGAAACTTTGTAATCGGAGATCTGGATGAGTCGTTTGGAAACATTCTTCTTCTTCTTTCTTGTTGATTGACAACAGCTCAAATTTTGTCTGAGCAGTAACCAGTTGCTACCTGGACAGCTCTGTCATTCGCCTGGTTCAAGTTCTGGAGTGTGCAGGTGTTTGGGCAAGACAGGCAGGAAAGGAAATAAAGTATATCCACAACTATGTGCAACCCCCTGCTCCGAGGACGGGCATTGTATTTGGGAAGGGTCGTTGAATACCCCGTTTAGTCAGCTTGTTTCTACAGCGGCCAACGTGGACCCCTAATCGGATAACAGATTTTAGAACTGGCTACTGCAGTTCGTGTCCCGTGTCCTGGTGGCACGTCATCATCAGTCTATTAATGTACCCACTACTAAGACACGGCCTCCTCTCTATGAGAGGGAATGGGCTATAATCCAGCACGCGGGCCTAGTGCGGATTGGTAGATGTCACATGTCTTCGAATTTTTGTGGTTTTAGGACATGCCGGTTTCCTCACGATGTTTTCCTTCACCGTTTTGAGAGGAGTGATGATGAAATAAATTACACAAAGTAATGCCCCTGTCTGGGTTCGAACCCACGACTTTCTGTTCGTAAGTCGGGGCTGCCACCACTGAGCCACCACTGCTCCTACTGGTGGCACGTGATCTGCCGGAATTATGAAGTGTGGAGGGGCCGAATCATTCGTCTAAATCATTGATTTCTAATGTGGGCCAGGTGGACCCCCAGGGGTCCACGGGAGACCCGTCGTCCCGACGTTGACGTGAAAAAAAATGGAGGTGCACAAGTTATAAGTGATAATTTATCTGGTTTCGATACTAAAGAACAAAAATGTTGGCTCGCCTTTATCTATTAATGTAGGCAGATAATAAGTAACTCGAAAAAGTAAAAAAAAAAAAAATGTTCCGGTGATGACAGGTTGTATTTCAGTGAAAATGGTCGTATTGAGACTTTAAAAAAATCATTTCGAAACTATAAGATTCTAATTTTCAGATTTCTTGCCAAGAAAAATCTTAGGAGCAACGGTCCCCATGCAATCCTTACAGACAGCGCTATCCTTCTGGTCTAAATGAATTCACAGATTTCCACCGTATACAAAATAACAAGGTTCCAATTCCACACCATTTTCCTATCTATTTTTCCTTAATCCTGGTAATTTCTATAAATAAATTAATTAATAAAGCTAAGTTAAAATTAGAACGAATTAACTCGTTTTGATGCTTCATATTACCAAAGGAATAATATTTCATTCGACGAGAGAGCTTTTGTAATTAGTCTCTGATAGATTGACATAGATGTGACAAATATAGGAATAGAAATGAAAAATAACTGTTATTGTAGCGTAAATGGGTGCTTACTGTTGTGTAAACTTGGCAGCTTGGCTTTAAACCAAATGTAGCAGTTTCGTGAAGATCGTGGTAGACGAACTGCTCATTCTATTAGCAACTGCTGCTGTTATTGGTCAACGATGGCTGCTGTCCAAGTTAGGCGTTTATGGCATTATTCTCTTCGAACCGCTTGTTTTGGTTTCCCATTCGGTATTTGGGCAAGTCGATGTTTGGATGTTTTTGCCGATAGATAGATCATCATGCTTAGATATGACAATGCTTTTGAAGTTTGAAACCCTGGTAAAATCCAAGTGGTAGTTGTAACAAAATTGAGAGCAACTATACAGAAGACTCAAGTTCTTCTATAACTCTATGCACCCAGTCACTCCAAGATAGTGATGAAATCAAGTGTGGAAGTCTAGACCACCGTCGATAAGAATACCTTCAAGAAAAGCTGGCTAATCAATGCATTATCACAATTAAGGAAAAACAATTGAAAGATATTCTTTTTTCGTTTTTGAATTTGCGCAATAGCAAAAAGTCAATCAAATAGAGAACATACTCGTATATTTTCAAGGAAATGAAAATGTAATAAGTAGCCATACAACCTTTCCATTTTCCGGCAACCGGTCAAAGCCTGTCAAAGCAAAGCTTTTCTACTTGACATCCAATTTAAATAAGACCCTCTCAAAAAGGACAACGATAATACCAATTCATTGTGAAAAGTTCCATGTTCAAACAATACAGCCATTATACAAAGTGCTGATAGTGCGAAAAGGACGAAACTGATAACGATTGGGTTACATCGCTGCGGGGGCGATAATCGCGAACTGTTTGTGAAGCTCCAGTGTCAGATTAGTGATGAATGAACGGAACTAGTTGAGCTTAGACGGGCTTTTCAAATTAGGAACAGTTATTTGAATACTCAGAGGAACGATAAATGAAGAAAACATTTTCGTTTTAATTTAAGCCATTCGAGATTTAAATCAAAATAAGAATAAATAACCTGAAAACACGAATCAAGAGTTAAAATCAACTAAATCGTTAATTAGAAAAGCTTCATCTAACAGACAGGTTGGCATGATCAAGAACAAAAAGCAATGATATTAACCACAACATAATAGATACACACGTCAGTAACTGTAATAATTTGCGAGTACCCACAACACATACGTCCCATTAGACACGAGATAATGAAACTACATGTCATAGCAACGTCAGGGCGGAATGTCTGACACGACGAGATATTACAACGCTTTGCGGCAAATGTATGTCTAAGAGTAGTTATCAACGGCCGACCATGCGAGCCTAAATAAACGTAGATTGTATTAGTAAAGTCGATATCGGTTAAAGGTTGGAGCATATCAATTTTTAGACCATCTAGTACCCTCTATCCACGAAAATAGTTTATTTTTTCATAATACTGTCTGTCGCGCAGTTTGGTTTCGGCGACTCTCTGTGTGAGTCCTATGAGTCTTTAAGATTAAGAACTTCTTTTTGTTTTGTTTTTTGATTATCACCAGCTTACAGCAGTCCACTGAATGGCCAAAAGGCCTCTCCAATCGCACTCGATTCATTTCGATTGTCGGCAACTCCCATACTGCTACAACCAATCGTCAAAGATTGTTTAGCACATTTAAACCTATCGATTCCTTGTCAATAAAGGAGCTGCTTGCGATATTTCCTTCTATTCAGGACAGCATTCTTAACTTTCTTAAAAAAGTTTTACATTTCGTATTGTTCTACACGAGGTAGTCCATAATTCAGCGCTTCATCGCTGCATCTTATATGTAGTTTCTGTTGGTCGAAACAATCTATATGGAGCGATGGAATGACGGTTATCCTATCGTAAATGCTGAGTTCATACGTGATTGTCTTTTATGTCCATTTCGCGCCGAATAACGGCAGTTTTGGATGCTGTTTTTAATATACGAGTTTTTATTACTATGCATATGAAGGGAGAGCACGTTTGCATATATGAATACTTTATTTTATGTTCCACTTTATGTATTAGGTTGACATTGTTGTCCCTTGCTGTGGTTCTAGTAGATTCTCTAACAAAGAAATCTTGATCATCAAGCTGCCGTTAACTAATTTATTTTGAGTCTTAGTAGCATGTCTTCTTCGACCATATTATTGAATACGAATTTCTGTCTGAATTGCTTATAATATCAGTTAGCCAATCATAGTTATTAACTTGAGTTTTTCAATGTATCAGTTAACCCCGTTAGACTTCAAGAACTAGTCCTCTATAATAATATATGTTTCTTGACACTGACAATAATCATGTAATATAGGGTCTACATTACATATCGTCATTGTCAAGAAACACTAAAGCAAATTCTTCAAACCCCTCTCATCTAGTTTTCCACAATTTATGTCCAGATTATCTTTAATCCCAACAATTACTTTACAAACAGTTCCATTACACAATATGTTGCTAAACCAAACAGGTTTAAACAACAGTACGTTTACATTGGCTCTGTTTCTCCAACGAAGGATATAAAAGGTTTAGTGACTCATATATTTACCTACCTCTTGACCGTATTACGTTGTGAGAAACTTTACTTTATCGATCCAGCTAGAAAGGACCATCTATTTCAAGTTTATTGTGTTAATAAACTTATTTGTTTGTAACTAGACTTTTGAAGTAATGAAATATAGACAAGTATTTCTTGGCGTCATGAAATTCGGATAAAAGTTTTCAAGAGTTGACTGGCCTTGGTCTAGAAATCAGTCAATCAGTTTGGTTTCTTAAATCCAATTCAATATCTGATGTGAAATGTCAGTTCAGTGATTGGATTGTCTGACGTATGTTTGTCAGCAAGTTACTTAACTGATCTAAACTTTGATCTGACTTTTCAGAAACTATAGTTGGTGCCTGTTAAGATGAGAATAGTGGTCATTGACCCACCTATATTTATTAAACTTCTTAACTTTGAAAAGCAAAAATAAGCCTGTTCAAGTCTTGAATCGACATCTATCGTGATCTTCAACATTTTTCTAATGAAAAACGATACATGGTTTATTTGTTTTAGATCGTACGAAGAGACATTAGGGCTTTCCCTAATGTCTCTTCGTACCTCTTCGGGGTATTGCCCTTTGGCAATGACCGCTATTCTCATCTTAACTGTCACCAACTAGACGTCAACGTATCGTATACCTTTGGAATTTCAGGACTTGGTCAAAATTGACAAGATTGCCTCGTTGGCTTAGTAGTCGCAAGCGCGACTGTCGAAAATGAGTTCCTGGGTTAGATTCCCAGGTCGGGCAAAGTGTTATTGGGATTTTCCATCAGGAATTTCTCAGTACGCAGCAACGGATTCTGGATTTGTGCCCTGTTGATGGCTATTAGGCTGTATCTAATTAAATAGTACACCTACATTAGGTGTACTATTTAATTAGATACAGCCCTGCCCTACCCTTCGGGAATTACAGGCGTCATGTTATGTATGATGTTGTATGAAGTATCAACATTATTTTCAGTTACAGGTATGTTTTTGCCATTAGTCAACATTGAATCACCTGTTTCCAGTTTTAAATAAAGTATTTGTCATTACAAACAGAAAACATTTTGTGGCCAGTTACCTGTTCTTCTACGTATCTGCAGGTTTTTCCTGCGATTTGTATAAGGTGTACCTATTCATACACGAAATCTCTTAAGAGGTCATTGTACTCATCATTATGAACAACTTTTACTTTGGGACCAAACCCCTTCTTTTCTTTTTTTTTTTCGTGTGGGAAGTCATCAAATGACTCCTCCCGCTCTGTGCGGAGCAGGAGGGAGTGTCAGACTTTTACTGACTAAAACCCATCCGTGTTCCTTCATCGCCCTGTGTGTTCCGGGGCCACGGTATCTCTTTCGAACAGTCCCGCAACCCCGGCAGGCATCGGTCCTTGCGGACCCCTTCCTTTTGCTGACTCTCTTTGAGGCACGCATGGAACACGTACGCGCCGTCGACACGGCCTGTCGTCATGAGACGGACGGACGGCGAGCTAGCCCATAGCCCACCGTCCACAGGCCCGCGCCTACGGTGGCCCCCGACCGCGACGCCCGGGGCATATCCCGCGGCGGCTGGGACGTGAGGTTCTCTCCCTCTCACGTTCCTCCCGCCCGATTCGGTGCAGGAACCTCCCAAAACAACCATGTCCGGTAAGGACCTGGGTCAGGCGGAAGGTGAGGACGCCGTGGCGTCTCTCAAGCCACTTCTCAAAGAGAGGACTTATCGCCACTATTGTGGCGTGCCCTACACGGGGTTGCGACAGTCGCTCTCTCCACGTCACCATGAAATCTGTCCGATGAAGTCTGTCCGCTGAGCGGCTGGGACCAAACCCTGAATCGCGAAAAAAAGATCAGCTGTTCCATACAATATGTTCGCAAAGGAATTAAGTGAACCCTTTCACTATGCCATCGAATTTGTGCTCATTTCGAATCATCGATACGTTTTCCGCTCGAAGGAACACCGTTTCTTAGTCAATGGCGTAAGGCGCGATGTATTGTTCTAATGATATCCTATTATTAGTAACCCGAGCCCTTTCACTGGAGCGTGGAGTCACGGGCACTACGCACGCGACAATATTATTGTAAATTATTTAATAGATTGGAACCTATTCGAGGGCATTGTTCTGTTTCTCAAGACTGGCTACGTAATATATTGATAGAGATATTGTAAAAGAACAACTCGTTTATATTCTTATTTTTTTATTTATTCCACTACTTTTAATGGCTTACCCTAATCTACTGCTGGACAAAAGTCTCCTCATAGCATTCCACTCTCCGTTGAGTGTAGCTTTTTCTTGATTATCTCTTCGAAGACAGTAAGAGACGGTTGAAAAGTGGTCGACCGTCAGTGAACTCGGTAGTATGGTCGAACGCTTGCTATTTGGTTTACATTTTACAATGTAATTTGTTGGTAAAACTGTAAATCAAATAGCTTGTTTGACCGTACAAGATTATGAGCCACCAAGCATAGAAATATTTCGTCACTTTTAAAATAAATTGCTGCTACATACATACATTACTGCTAAACATACCTCGTCAAAATGTATGGCACAGTAGTTCCTGATTAAATAGTTCACGAAAAATTTCTATGGTAGGTTTAGAATCATGTAGAGAGGAGAGGAGCTCGTGGCTAAATAATAACAGCCGCTCGGGTCGATCTTTAGGTTAAGCCGTGCTTGCCTAGGTTACTCTGTGGATGGGTGACCACCCTTACATACCGAATTTCCTCCGTGCCTCAGAAAGCACGTTAAGCTGTTGGTCCCGGCTGTCATTTGTAGATCTTTGACAGTCGTTACAGGTAGTCAGTGGCCCAAAAAGTCTGACAACCAATCTTACCAAGGGGTATCGTATTACCCAGTACTTACTGGGTTGTGGAGGTCAGATAGGCAGTCACTCCATGTAAAATACTGGTATTCAGCTGCATCCGTTTAGACTGTAAGCCGACCCCAATATGGTTGGGAAAAGGCTAGGCAGTTGATGAGGTTTAGAATCATGTACTGAATCCATGGTAAAAGTTTGTGTCAGAGTTTTGTATTTCATGCATATTTCCTATCGCCGTAAATATCTTTATTTTCTATTTTCCGCAATGCTGTTTGCTTTGTACGATTAACACTATTAAACAAAACATCAAGATTACTTTATTATACCTATGTTAGTTAAATATTAATGTATTATACTCGCGCATACAGCTTCAAAAATGGCTCTTATTAATGATCGTGAAACAACAACAACAACCCATAACGTCCACTGCTGGATATAAGCCTCTCCCATGATGGGAGTAATTTGCCGTAATCTCCACGCTTGGCAGGCGGATTGGAGATCGCAGTGATGAAAGACTAACAGAAAACGCTGCTGCCCATTCTCTGGTCTACGGAGGCGCAAGGTGTTCTGCCTCAGACATTAGTCGCCTTATACGACACCCGTGAGATCGTGATGATCGTGAAAACCGACATAAAAATCTATTCTGATAATAAAAAGGTCACTAGACAAGACACTACGTAGAGTGGTTGTTCCCGATAGGAAGCTGGTAAGAATCGGCTTCCTAGGTACTTTTGGGCCTAAAAGTCATTCAGAAGGACACATGAAACGACTTTGTTTTATTATTTGTGGATAATAAAAAAAAACAATAAATAGTCTGCGCCAGATAAATAGGAATTAACGGTCATTGCTCTTTCATTAATTTCTCTGCGTAAGTACCCCGACAATACATTATGAATCGTTAGGTTTAAGTCAAGGATCACGATGAAGGTAATTTCGGGACAAGTTTATGTCATTATTTCTGCTTTCGGAATTATGTATTTGAATAAATATATGTGGGTTAATGACCTTTATTTTCTACTTATCTGGCGCAGACTATAGCTACTTTTTCCCAGCCATGGCAAAGGCAGAACGGCGGGTAGTTACAACATATTCCTGTGTTTATACTGAACGAGCTAATAATAATCGTGTGTGGAAAATACGCGACACAATATTAACATTTCCGCTGAGCATTCCACCGAGTTTGTGTTAGAAATTCTACGCTTTTTTTTAAAGCTTTTTTAGGGATCACCGACGGACAGAAATAGCGAGGGCTGGTTATTTTTTGAACAGGTATTTCCGTGTTCCTTTTGGTTTGATTTAAATAATACCAATTTTAATTCAAGTTTAAATTGAGAAGTACATTTAAAATGCTTCATAGATTCACATATCGCAAAATATTGTATTCTCTTGCTGATCAGGTTTTACTTTTCTAGTCGGCAATGTTATAATTTCAACAGTTAATGCTGTCCTCAAAAGTCATAGTACTAATAGTGTCTATCATTAACTATTTTTTAGTAAACGTGATCTAAAAGCAGCACGTTAAGCCGTTGGTCCGGGCTGTCATTGTAGATCGTTGACAGTCGGTACAGGTAGTCAGTGGCCTCGAAAATCTGATAACTAGCCTTACCAAGGGATATCGTATTACCCAGTCCTAACTGGGTTGTGGAGGCCAGATTGGCAGTCACTCCATGTAAAATAATGTATTTAGCTGAATCCGGTGAGACTGAAGACGACCCTAACATAGTTGGAATAAGGCTAGGCAGATTGTCACAAAGTGGGGTCTTGCTACATTTGAATTTTATTCGCATGAGATATTCACCAGTTTTCAGATCACTCCTCCAAAATTCCAGGCAAAAATCAACCATTACAACGAAACAAAGTAACAAACCACCAAAAACAAAAACAATGCAGCACGTCCCCACAATGTTTTAGTTTAAACGCACTTTCCGAATCGTCACTGAAAGCCCCTTACCACAATCCTGACCGTGGATAATGCACACCCATTAACAGGTGCCTGTCCATCGGCGATCGCACTAATTAATTCTATCACTTAACTCCGGCTTGCATTGTGCGCTTCACACCGGCTTTGATTTTCACACTGTTTATTTATACCTGACTGAAGCAAAGAAAGATCGCTTTTTCACCAACACGTTGTATTGAGATCTTTTTTAACGGATTTTTAAAACAGGAGGTTTATGTATTTGTTTTTTTTTTTCATGAATGTTCACAGATTTCTCCTTGATTCCTGGTCCGATTTAAGTGATTCTTTTTTCGTTTGGTAGAGGAAGCACGTGCGGTGGTTCCATATAAATTTACTAACTTTGCTTTCGTACTTTATGAGTTATCCTCTAAAAAGTCACGAACTTCCGAAAGTAGAGTTATTTCCTAATTTTTGAGTTTTTTTTTTTTAAGTCTGTTATTTTGTTTTAGGAAAAAGTTTCTATTTTTAACTTTCTTGTGAAAATGGTATGTGTTTTGGGATTGTTTTCATCATGATGGTCTACAGTATTTTTAAATTCACTGCAAGACTAAACCTTGACTTCTTTTCGCCATTCTCCTCATGATTTCATCATCATCTTGTTGCTTTTTTCCATTGTTGCTTGGGGTCAGCTTAACACGTTTTTCTACTTCCAGCGTCCTCCGTCAACAGACACGCTATCATTTCTTTCATATAGGTACTTAATGTGGGTCCGTGGTTACGTCTCCCTATCTTTCATCAATAGTTATAACATGCTTAATATTGTTATCACTTCAAAACTCTCTGGCATCTAAAAGCTCTGTGTCTGTCTTCAAACTGTCTGTCTGTCTTCCAACTCACAGCCAGCTACTATTAATTTAGGGATCAGTTTCTTCTTCTACGTCTAGCTTTAGTCCCTGTTTAGTTTGCCCTGATTTTAGATTGCGTCCGTTTATCGTTTATGCTGCCGCACCTTGAAATCCTACACCGTCTTTAATCAAAAGTAGCTACGGAACCTTGCCTCCTGCTTGGCCTTTAAAAAACGAAGCATGATGTCGTTCAATACTAACAGTTTTATTTGTATTATGATTTTATCGACAAACCATTTAACATTTGGTACGCAATCCGTTCAGCTTTTATTATTGTCTACATGGGTAATCCTGAAATATCTCCTACTTTATTCGCAAAAAATATCTCTCACAAATATATACACATTTATTACGAAAATTCTGTGTCTGTTTTATATATAAACCCATTTTCCTCGACGACGTTATTTAAATGAACGACACGTTCAAAACGTCAGACTCAATGTTAGGAATTACACCCATTTATTCGATGATAACCTGCAACTAAGGCGAGTCTATTATTGAGAACTGTTTACGCCGCGTGTGGGCACGCCCATCTTACCGCAGTCAACTCATAAACGTACGACAACCCATACATTATTACTACAACCTATAATTTATGTCCCTACTCATTCATGCTACGTAATAACAAAAGAATAATTTTCCTCCGAGATAGAAATGAAAACAAAAAATGTGGAAAGCGTTGAATGGCCGCGTTGCGTAACGAAATACTATTTTCAGTGGCCCAAACCGGGCGGATCAATGAAACCGCGTCGCCAGCGCCATCTAGCAGCGGGTAGCGGGCAACGACCTCCGCTCCGTAACCTAGTCTAGACATTCTAAAAATGTGTACGCCGAATTAATCAATGTCTCCGGGGTATCATGTGTCGTGTTAGCTGCTCAGTTAATGTGTTATAGATTACTTTACGGGATTATTTCGAATGCTTTGTAGAAATACTCGTATAAGTGTAATGAAAACACTTGAATTAATTTTATGGATTCATTTGAATTTGACCAAAAACATTGGAAATGTCTACGGCTTTGTTTACTAACGGAACTCGTAGGTAGTAGATATACACAGAGGCTTATTGAAAATACGATTTTAGCTGTAATTAAAATTTACTCTGAAAATAGCGAACTACGAAAACGAAATAAAAACCACTGAACTAAGTAAACTGTGGTTTCCAGTGCAGCAGTTTTATTTTCAACAAAATATCGTCGGTATCCGATAAATCGTTCAAATAGGTACCTACTCTCAAGCACATTTCGAACCTAAACTAAAGTTATCAAACGACAGTATTTCATGAAAGTAAAACCCAGTCGTTGAAGATTTATGTGAAAGTAGCTAAACAGTTGATGTCAGGCCCTGCTTCTACTCAAGAAATAAACCGACGTTTTGCCGGCAAAATATTTCCTGTAACGCTGCCATATTTCTGCTACTGGGCTCGAAGAGGCCGTTCACGTGCCGGCTTTTAAAGATGGCGGCTTTATTAAAGTGACAGTTGAGAACGTTAATTTTGAAAATGTTTGTTTTAATTTCGTGTTTGAGGGTATTTCGGTCTTTGGAATTAAATTGCTTGATAGATTTAATTTCAAAGTGATTAGTTTACATGAACACTCTACCGCAAGTACACAGGTTACCGTGTACTTGACATAAAAGGTTAATGTCGTATTGTTAAATACGACATTAACCTTTTATGTCATAGCACTACAAAACTAACCCTTAAGGGCTGACTTGAAGGGTTAATATTATTGTTGACCGTACAATTGGAAAGACGATGAATAACGGTCTACCTACATTGAAAGACCATCTCTCTGCGTCTTTGGTTTTCCAATCACATATTCCTAAGATCAGATGCATTATTAGAACTAGATTGAACGGTCCTCTCAATGTCTAAAGCTCAATGCACAGATGCATTTACGGCGCATCGTATACAATCTATTACGTTTTGTTATACATGCCAAGTACGAACCTCGTAAAATCGATACCACGATCACTGGAGTTACTAGACGGACTTACGAGAGAAGGGTGGGAGGCTGCACCCCCCTCCTGCCACCTCACACACCCTCGCCACGAGCGCTGGGAATAATCAGCTGTCATTTTACGTAATTTAAATTTTATCCCACTTGTTACCTATTTTGTTGTGGATAAGGATCTCGGGTTACTTCAAATGCAAATGCTTATGATTGAGTCGTTTGCCTAAGAATGAAAATGTGTTTTGTGTTTAACCACTTTAATCTTATATTTCGTTGCTTTGAAATGAGATTTTCTTTTGTTTGGCGTCTAGACTTGAAAGTGGTGGTTGTCGGCTCATTAGTGAGCTAGGTCTTTCATTCATGACATCAGACTTGGCCCAGATTGTGGCTTTGCTTAGATTTTCACTGTATGATGTCATCTGAGCAGTAATTGAAGCCTTCGTCACTGTTTGACATAGTTTCTTGGTCATGTCTCTTCGCAGATGTGTAATAAGGTGAATTGAGATAGAGAATAGATGTTCTAATTTTGTTTGTTCTATGATGTTTTTTGCAGTCATAAATCTTAATGAAGTTGACTAAGATTTCGATAGATATAGAATCAAATTTATTTCGATTTCTTAGTAAACTTGAAGCTGCGGATAAAATTAAGGATAGACACCTACAACTTAGTCTAAATCTTCAACCATATTTCAAATTCTCAGTCATCAATCAATTTTCAAAATCTTTTGACAAACTGTGTCAATCTATTTACATCACAAATCTCTCCATCCGCTGCAATCTCAGGTCTGCGTCGGGGCAACACTAACAAAACTACCCGGAGTAACTACCCGCCTCCCCCCCACGCCCTAACACCCTCTGTAGTGGGCGACTGGGCGTCAACCCTCACCTCGGCATGGCATGTGTAGGAATAATCACCAGTCACTTTACGTAATCTGAGTGCTTGGCGATCTGCTACATGCATCGTGTAAATATAGTGACTCAACTCTTTTGACTGTTTGAGACATAACCAGTTTACTGGTACTTTTTTTTCCTATTTTTATAGTAACTCATCGTTTTGGTTACCTACCCATAATTTTCTAGTCTCAAACAATTCGCAATTTAAAGAATGAAAGTGCCCATCGCCTTTACCAAAGCCATCTATAGTAAGCTTTAATATCTAAACGTTTAACGCTGTTATGAAAATGCTGTTGATAATAATGGCTATAGAAATCAGGCATCAGGCCAATTTTTTACGCACGCTTGGCTTCAAAACGTGCGTAAAATTGACAGGCATCGCTCCACTCGGTAGTACAGCTAAAGCAATGAATAGACGAAAAATGAGCCAGCGTGATATACAATGTCGGTATTTATGAATGAAATGACAAATTACAACAATTAGTCAGGAAGTATTTCAGTAACTAGGACAGCTTTCATCGAGGAAACCCACCTATAAGTTATTCCTCCTCGTAATGAAACAAAACACTAGCTTTAAACTAGGCTTATACCACATTAATCAACTGTTTTATTTTTAACTTACATACTGTGCTTCACTAATAATAAATCCGCCATGACACATATTTTCCCGGCAAAAACAACAGCATGGAAGTTTCATTAGTTTGCGCTTTGCCGCGTTCGATTTAACTTAGTATAAAACATAACCCTTCCTAGGCAGGCAGGTAAAAATAGGGATCTTTGACAGAAAGGTTTACTTGTGGACCTAAAAACCTCCCAACGGAGCGATTTATCCACATAACCTTTACAAAGGAAGTTATTCGTCGATAGAACCACAAAAAATATCGTAGCCAACAAATTCACTGAAACCAAATCTGTATAGTTAATTGATTGGAAAACTTAAAATGTTCGAATTAAGTCTCGAGAGTCAAACATGAATGTTTGATACGAATAAACGATTGTGGGCCTTGAAAATATCGATTCGGTTGAAATTAAGGAACAAATGGGGCGAAGGGACGTGGAAGGGTCGCGCAGGCAGTGGACTTGTTGTGTATGAAAGGGCGGAAAGCGTAGCGAGTCCAATCATTTAGGTCAACAAAATAAAACGTTGTTAAAATGTTTTCAAACATCAATCCGAATGATTGCCAAAGACGTTATTATCATTCTGACTGGCAACAATGAAACTATAAATAAGCCCAGAACAATATGCATAACTAATCACCAAAACCCCGATACTGAAAATGTCCTGAATGTACTAGCACTTAGCAGTAACTAATAGTCTTACAGCTCGCTAGTTGTAGTGCCGTCAGATTTATCAAGCTGTTCACAAATACTTCTAACACTCGCGAAGTCTTTAATCACCTTATCGCTAGCTTCATAATCTAGCTTGTTAGCTTCAAATATCGCGACCGCTACCACAGTATCGCAACCCAAACCAAGTGTTGTCGACTCATGTTCCGCATACCCATACATTGTTATTAGTTCGCCTGTGGTTGTGTTCCACACAAATATTTTTGCTGCCGTACTACACATGTGTTTTTGATTTATTACAACGTTCAGCGTTGACGCTTCATAATAGCGTTTTGTTTGTCCAACGATTTGTTCCGGGATCTGTTTGAACTACATATTGCTACTTATGTTAATGTTATTTGACTTTTATTGGTTTGGGATTTCGCGGAGTGTTGGACAAATACGGACGTTTTTCTACGGGTTTATTGAGCGTTTGAAAAAGTTTTCCGATACTCAGTTCCTAATGTGCTACTAAGACATATTTATTTTTAATTTCATCAAAAACAAATCTTTCTTTGTATTAACTTCAATTGTGTCTATTTGTATTCCTATTTCTTTGACAAAAACATAATAATTTCTAAGATTTCCATCTTCTTCTTTAATGGCATCGAAACTGTCCAATAGATTAATTCCGGCTTTTTTTCTATTCATATTTTCCCTTTAACTTCTATTATATTGCTAATGCGATTACTTCCAACAGAATAACCTCAAGGATTTCATCTAAGAAAGCTACATTGTCCTTAATAATAAGAAGTCATTCAAGGACGGAATGAATCAGTTTTATGATAAAGCTTCTGAACAAAATATGAGTTTATTATATGTATGACATACAATGTAGAATTCTACGTCTTCAATTTCGCACGAAATTAGTTCATGTGACATCATTCGCGTAATATAATAATGAATGTAGGCGGGTGATGGTACTTCAACTGTGTTATCATCTAGAAGTTATAGACCCAATATTTATATTGCAATTACGAGATAAAGTGATAGGACACAAGAATTCCGATCTTACTAAAAATTTGTTTTACTAAAAGTTAATGTGGCTCTGTCTGTTCTTAGATTGAATTTTCGAAATAATAGTCTTTTTTAACTACTAGACACAATTATTGTCTATAGTTTTGCTTTTTGCACTTCTTTTACCAATGTTGTTGTTGAATATTCTTAGTAGGTACTGCTTTGATAAGTACTTATTATAATAAACCCTCCTTAATATTTATCATTTTCTCGTAAATAAAAGGTGCTCCACCCGATTATTGGTCCTTTACCAAAACAAAATTATCTACCTCGACGAAGTCTAATCTAGAAATCATATGAAGTTTCTCCAATATCATATTCTGTTACTAGCTGTTGCCCGCGGCTTCGTTCGCGTGGTAATAAAGTACGAACAAAACCTTTTAAAATCAATATTGCTTACCTCCCATAACATACGGCGAGATAATATGTAGCCTAAAGCCTTCCTTGGTTTACAAAGAACATTTTTGCTGAATTTCAATTCAATCTATCTAGTAGTTTTGGCGTGCCATACACATAGACAAACACAAAAATTCTAAAAAGTCACTTTTTGTCATCAGTTACGTTTTGCTAACAAAAGCTACTTATTTTTTCTCGAAAATTCTCAATGTACAGTTTTTCTTTCGTTATTGTTTTATTATATGTATAGAAGAAAAATCAAAGATGCTTCCCACGATAGAGCTTATTATACACCAGAGTGGGTGTAAACTTCATCGGCAGAGGTTTATTTTCAAGTACCATAGGATTAATGTCTATTTTTGATCTTGAAAAGAATGATTCATTGAATTTATTGATACTTTCGATAACGTTCGCATCTTTCTGACTTCTTAAAGTCTTCCGCCAGTCTTCTCCTTCATCAAAACCTAGAACTGCTTAGCTTACCTATATAGCTTCACAGTGCAGCCATGAAAATGCAGCAGAAAACACGTCATTATTTTGTTTAACTGAATTCCAATCTTCAGGCCCTTCTAACCCTAAAATTAGCAACTCCATTTGTGGTGGTTCAAACTTCGTTTGAAATACTGTTAGAATAAAGTTCTAATCAGCTTGCACTACAAAGCGATTGTTACGTCAGTCACTGCGGCCGTTAATAGTGCGAAATGAGTAGTTTTTGGCGATTTACAAAAAATCTATTGATTGGACTAAAAAAATAAAACACATAAGATCTGCTTTATAGTTAGTTCAGTTAGTATGCAAAGTTTCATGATCTAATTTGAAGTACTTTTTTATTAGCAGCGGTTTATTGTTCGATTTGGAGGTAACTTTGGTTTATTTTTCTATAGAGAAAAGTTTATGGAATCGTGTTTTTGTCACACATAGTACTTAGCATTAATCCTCAACTTTACCATATATTTGTTTCAAAATTATGCTTTTTTAAAATGTTGCTTTTAATTATGCTGCAGTATTTTAGGCGTACCGGAGGATTATGCTAAGCCATTTGAGGGAGTATAGGCCCTTAATATAGGTCCCGAATATGAAATCTCTTTTAAAGAGCGTTTTATCTTTAAATTCTAAAAATTAAAACAAAAGGGTTCCGTACCATTGACTATATTTAGTATTTGTTGTTATAGCGGCAACAGAAATACATCATCTGTGAATATTTCAACTGTCTAGCTGTAACGGTTCATGAGATACAGCCTGGTGACAGACAGACGGACAGACAGCGAAGTCTTAGTAATAGGGTTCCGTTTTTACCCTTTGGGTACGGAACCCTAAAAAACAGGTTTTCTTTGGATCCTCACCCATGTATCTGCATCGACGTACGTACGTACCTTACTATCTCCATATCTTATTCAACAGTATTTGCTTTGTCCCGCGAATTTCAATAATTGATCTTGGTTCTCACATTGATTATTTCAATAAGAACAGCCTTTGCGAAGAAAAAGGCGGTCTATTTTAAACCCAGGTCATGTCACATAACAAGGTAGCACATGAACAATAATTTGATATGAAACTTACTAGAAGCAGGTGTAATTTATTATGCAGATTGTTACTACGTGGGTGTTGGCGTGGGCTAGTGGCCAACGACCTGTCAGGGCCACTCAGGGCTAATTCACTGTTTAATCATGAATGCTTGTTACTTGCTGGTACTTTGGTCTAACGGGTGACAAGACTTGAAGAGTCTGGCGTCTTCTAATGCTTCTTGACCTTTTCAATTTGAAATAATATTCAATAACTAGGTAAAGAAATCAAAGAAACTATAGATGGACTGTGTAAAAGATGATTTGAGTAGAATACGAGACGAGAATGATGTAAGAATGATACATGCTGCGCGAGTTCCAAATAAACTGGAACAAAGGACAAGAGATTTTTAGATCGATAAAACCAATAGGGGTATGCAAGAAATACAAAACTGTTTTTATTTATTAAAAATGCCTTGTATTGGCGCATAAAAACATTATGATAAAAGTGTTGAAGTTTCTAAATCATTACTTATTTTACAATTTATTGTTTTATATAGCATGTTTTTGGTGAAACGGAACGCACTGTCAAAACACGTCGTCCTCGATAAAGCCGATAGTGACGTCAAAGTCTATGTGTAAAAAAAAACACTTTTATTTGAAAAGTGGTTAAAGTTTCAATAAGATTTTATTATAATATCGTAATCGCAATTTTTGCTTGAATAAAGCACATACAATTAGTAAAATTACTTTATTAAGTCCAAAAAATTAGATGTAAACAAGGCAGATTGAGGTAAATAACGTCACATCATGGCTGCGATAATCACGGACGTTTGAACTGTCGTAGAAAATTGCAGAAGTTTTATATTATTTTTGAGTAACAAGCAGTCGTTGAACTTAACTTTTAATACTTTTCTTGGGTTGTTATTAGTGTATTTTCTTGATTTAGGTGAAGAAAAATTGACATGCATATTCATAATTATAGTCGATAAAAAAATCTCATTGCATCCAAAAGTAATAACCTAGGTAGGTCCAAATTAGGACGAATGCATTTTAAATCGAATTTCAGAAATCCTAAAAGTCCTAAGAGATTGCAATAATAACCCAACACATGAGAAGAGTGTGGTGTATCAATTACCTACCAACTAGAGATTTCCCAACAATATTATAAACAGATTTCGACATTAAGTACTTTTCAGACATAACACATCCCCACTATAAAATACAATACAATCAAACATACGTTAGTCGTAAAAATCAAAAACATCTCCCAACGTACGTTTTGCGGTTTAAAAATCCGCCCGTAACACCACCACGCATCCGAAATCCGGGCTACCACGATAAATATTACATACATTGCGCAGTCAGATAGCAAACTAATAAAACTTCAGTGTTAGCACGTAAACGGAATACAAAATGGTCCTAAGTTACGCGGGTTGCTGGTCGAATTCCCACGCTCATATCATTTACGACTGTCGAAAGATGTTGGCTTCTAAAATTGCTGTAACTTGGTTGCGGGAGACGGCTAGTGCTAGAGACACGGTAGTGCAGTTCCTTCGAGAGAAATTTATGGGTTGTAAAAGAAAATTGATGTTTTGATAGATTTTCTGTTCTTTTATGCATCTTTAAAATGTTCTGCAGTTTAACTGGTAGTTAAACTGGCTTTCATAATAACAGCTACCTACTTTGTTATCATCTGTCGAGATTTCCTAATGATGGGTACGGGTGCAGGCGAATACCAGTGATTTCACGTCGAGCAACTATTATCCATATTAACTGACCTCCAAATCATCCCAGTTCATGGGTCACACCAGGGATTCCAAAAGTGGTCACACACAAGTGCTCACATTCCCAAAATAATATCGACCCGTTGGGGTTGGGGTTTCCTAGGCATCCACATACACGAAAACTGATTTTGGGATTCGATGATCGGGACAAATGCGACTCCACCGATGCAAGCACCACCAGTGGTGCTAGATGCGACAAATAGTTGCATCTGCCACCAGTGGTGGCGGACCGGTGGGGGCTGACGGGAATAAAGGCCAAAAATCGACCTCTATTTATTAATACAAGTTCTTATTTGAAACTTTCAAAATACTGTATAAGTTGTGTTACGTTATATTATTTTGTTAAATTTTGATGAGAAAGTGATGTCAAGTTTACTCAAACCAACCGCAAAGTTTTTAAATTGATAAGTATTTTGTATCAATAGGAAAAAAAAACTAGAGATTTTTAAAGTAATTTGGCTATGGAGGTCGCGGTAATGTATATCAGTTCATTTTGGAAAAGGGGGCCCAAAATAGTTTGGGAATCTCTTTGTTAAACTGTCGTATCAAAATAGCTCGTTTCGACGTCGATTCATTGTAAATTGTTATTAAATGATGTTACAGGCATTGTAATGTTACTGACAGTAGATAGTCTATTTCGAAAATTGACCCGATCATTCTTACTGAAATCACTATACTCCCTTTACTTGCAATGGGTCAAGTTACCTGTGAACAGTGCAGTAGGTTTTTCCTCAATTTTTCCAATTAAACCACTATTAACGTCAATTAACGAAAAAAAAGAGTGAAGAAGTAAAAGAAAAACTCGCTCATTTAGATGCCGAGGGCTCTCAAATTAGTGCCTCCACTAAATGTACAAAGAATGAGCACTGAATTCTTTACAAAAGATCACATTATTACGACAAACTGCAGACTTCTGATTCATGGAGGTCTTCACAATAAAACTGCCGTTATTCTATTATAATTGGATCTGCATTATGGTCGTTAGTTGTCAACTTGCATATAATATATTTTTAAGTCTCTTTGTTGAAATAAAAACTTGAATTATTTATTGTAATTTGCCTAGCCCTTTAGCCCATAGAATATGTTGTGATCGGCTTTCAGTCTACATAATACAGCTAAATACTAGTATTGTCAGACTTTTGGGTCGTAAAAGTCGAACAACATATCATTTTAATAATATTTTCCAAAATTTTCGTTTGAACGGCCAATGATATTTTGAGTATTGGTTTTGATATCATATAAAAGCTGGAGTTCTAAAATGCTAGATTTATGGATCTAATATTCTGTGTAATATGCCACTTGTAGCCATTTCTAGCTGTCATAAATATCGGTCTTGCAGTAGCGTAGGTGAATGCAGATTTAAAAGCGATAACGATGGCGGTCGATCAGAGTTACGAACTTCTCTTTCATATAACGAATTCTTCGACATTTTCTTGTGATATTTTTGGCAAGGAATTGAAATAGGTAGAAATAATTGGTCATTAACTATTATGGTATAAAAAAATGGTGTTTTTCATAGTTTGAATATTTTCACAATACAACATCGTATGCATCTTCTACGTGTGAGTTATTTTATTTATTAGGGACAAAGAACAGTTACATGTTGTGGTTTAAAATTATGAGTAGTTACATAAATTGGTAAACATATAACCTACACCATTGTCCACGGATTAATAAATGAACAAAAAGAACGGAAAGATAATTTGATTGAATTAATTAATTAATTTTAGATTAAGATTGAAAGAATGTTGATAGCCAGTTTTAAATTTGTTACAGAAAGAGTTATGAACTCAACCTGTCTTACTTTCCAATCAAATCCTGATTCCAAATGTTGTTGTGACTTAAACCTTAAATAACATTTTCTTCTGAAAATACCACTAGTGTACATTAAAGGTACCATCGCATTAGAGTTAGTAGTAGAAGACCAATACAGCTAACTAGACAATCAATATCAAAACCTTAAATGATGGCGCAGTTAACATTAAAGAAATCGTAAACAAAGAAGTTTTCTCGAATAAACTATCAACTGGAGCCTCTTAAATCAATTGTATTGGAACGAGCAGCCTTTGAATTTGCGATGTTTTTGTTAAAAGGGAAGTTCTTGATGCGACGTCTGTCTTTTCGTGTAAGTAAAGACATGTACGGGAAATAGCGGACGGAAATAGGGATTTGGTAGATATGCTTATATATATTGACGTTGTGTAGAATTTGGCACACTGTAAAATAGGAAAGAAAAAGCTTAGTAAGAAAAATACGATTTATGAAATGCCATGTCGACTAAATTGAAGAAATATTTTGCAAGCTCTAGACTAGGTTCTATGAAAGGCTTAACCGTCTCGTCATTATCAATAGGTATCCAATTCTTAGGTCATATAAACGACAATAGCAATTGACTTTTACAAAAGAGTTTAATTTGACCAAAAACCAAATGAAACGTCGTCGTTTGCGTGCGATAGCTCTATAATAAAAATATTTAGCTATGTGACTTGACGAATAAATCAAACAAAATAGTTGGAGGCATAAAGAATTTTAATTTCTTGAACGTATTTGGTGCGCATGGCGATATATCAAGGTATACATTCTTGGTACGAGCTGACCTCTCATTTTGAAGAAAGCCTTTACAATAAGAGGTCAGTGTATACTAGTATATCGTCGTGTATACATGTGGTTTGGGCAATATACTTGCGTATTGCTAATGTAAAGTAAACGACTTCTCGACATAACAGCACGGCAACGAACAACTAATATTGAACCGCCATTTCTATTGTAGGAAAGTTTCTTCGCATTAGATGTTTCTCTAGGTTGGATATACCAACTTTTTACTTTTATGAGTAACGACGATGTGTTTACTTTCGGAAACAGTGTTGTCTTTAACGTTGATATCAAATTCAAAATTAAATGAAAGTACACACAATTTTCTGAAACAGAACAAACACTATTCCTGCACGGAGGGTGCAGGAATAGTGTCTAGATTTTTGATTAAATCACTCTGGTATTTGTTTGCTGCTCTGAAATACACATTTCCGTAGAAAATACTTTCCTGCAAAACAAGCACATGCCAGTATGTTCTTGGTTATATAAATATATTATTATGTAGTAAGTAGAACTGAAACATACGAGATTTCCTAGAAACGTTTGAAGCCACACAAAGAAATCACGTGTAGGTTTTAAATATTTGTGTTGCAATTGGAATACGAGCAACGTAAGCTATCGAAGACAAAATTAGTTTTGCATTGTTTACTGTAACCAACTTTAAACAGTTTATATATATGTTTGAAGCTACAGTTGTCAAAAGTTAAGCTTTGTAGGAGACCGTTTGATGGAGAAAAGGAAATACCATATTAATAAGACTAATTGAGATAGATAGAGAAAGAGTAGTTATTAAAGATCATGACAGAATTAAGCCTTCCTCCTTCCCTCCAATTCCCGCCAATCCAAATCAGAAAAATAAAGATAATAATATTAATAATGATTATTCTTCCACAGAAACAAGCTATGCTAGTCCGACAACTAGAAGAAGAATTAAGATTGCGCATGAGACAGCCCGCTCCTGAATTGCAACAACAGCTGGAAGCCTTATTCTCAGAGAACGAACACCTGCAACGAGAGATAGCGATATTGAGAGATACCATAAAGGTGAGATAGACAAAACATACGACGTTTACTAATTAAATTCTCAAGTTACTACTAATAAAATTGCATATTTTATTTTTTCCAATTGTTAGAAATATAAGTGTTACCCCTGTTCGAAATAAACCCTAGTTTACGTTACTGCCTGAGCTAACAAGAGCTCTGAGAGAGACAGTGATGTTGCCAACAATCTTTTTAAAAATTTAACAAACCAATTTCATTTGCAAACAGGAACTAGAATTGAGGATCGAAACACAGAAACAAACGCTCCAAGCCAGGGATGAGAGCATCAAAAAATTACTCGAAATGCTCCAAAATAAGGGGATGGGTACGTAATTCAAAGTTAATCTGAATAATTTTGTACTTGGCTTCAGCTGTGGCTTAGCAGAAGTAAAACTTCGAATAACTTTCAGGTAAAGAGGAAGAACGTCAAATGTTCCAGCAAATGCAAGCGATGGCCCAGAAACAGGTAACTGTCGCAACATTATGTAGTGTGTCTTGTGAGCATGTCTCTGTAGCAAAACTTCTAATGTGCAGTCGAATTTTACACGATTTATTGGAAATTTTGTTACTTCTTTGTTATTTCCTGCACTGTGTAGCGTAGCTGTATATTATCGTGCACGTCACTTTGCTTTCTTATGTATTTATGTATTAGTATTGTGAACACATGGGCGTTTTATTTTGTGATACCTTTATCATCGTCACTGTTTCTGTTAGTGTTGCTCTTGATAGTTTTCATTTCATTCATTTCTTGACTCTTGAGCCGAATGTGACTGTCGCGACGCCTTTTTATGTACTAACTGATCAATCACACTCGTTGGCTTCATAAAAATCTTTCTCAAATCTCGCTTCTCACTCCCACGGTCTTTCAATACCTTTCTGTGACACTGTCAAAGCTTGAACCCTGAGCACCAATTTACCGTTATCTTACTCCCTCTTCCCGCCACCTACACGTCACGTCGACGATACATAACAAATATTTATTACAACTTTTTAAAATTTCATCCATGATGACCTATTAACTAATTCGGCCTACAACACAATAATGAAAAAAAATATTAAATTTATATCGACACGAACACAAACTAATCACGACATTGCATGTTTAGCAGCTCATTATGTCCCCGTCACATGAACCTTAGAGAAGACCGTCTCGTATAAATTTTATTGGACATTCTGTTTGAGCAATCATTGTTTTTAGAAGCAAAAATTTAATTTGTACTGCCTTCACCTGGGGCTGCGTGGCGTCGATGGCGAATTGTTTGTCGTGTCGCGGCTAGTTCGCAGTAGCAGTATCGTGTCGCGTCCGACCGGCACGCAGCCCCGGGGAGGCGCACGAGACGCGTCGCCGGTCGTAGGTAGGTTGTATGTTGAGCGGAGCCGCCGTCGGTGCTGGCGGCGGCGGGCGGCGGCGGCGGCTGACCGACTCGCGTGACTGGCAGGAGCTCAAGGCGACGGCGGACACGCTGCGGGCGCTGCAGGTGCAGCTGGAGCGCGCACTGGCCGCGGCTGGTCTGCCCGGCGGCAGCGCGGGCGCCACGCTCACGGCGGTGCTCGAGACCAAGGAAGCGCGCATCGCCACGCTCGAGAGGCAGGTCGCCTTGCTCGAGAGCGAGCTGGCCGCGCTGGTGTCGCCGCCGCCGCCCTCGCTCGCGCCCTCGCACACCTCGCTTTACGATAAGGCCGACCCTCCCTTCAAGAGACAAGTAAGTTTTCTGCTGAACGACGTGCGGGTGATGAAGGACGGGCGGCTGAGCGCGCCGCCGCCGCCGGCGCGCACTCCCCGGCCCTCGCTGCGCTCGAGCCACGCGCACGCCCGCGCCTCACCCTACTATAGTGCCACCACTCTGTGACTCCGTCGCCGACGACCGACGAGTACCGTGTCAATTTCTCGCTTTAAGTCCGAACTTAGCCGAAATCGTCGCCGACTGTGTTGACTCGTAATATTTTTGTGTAAACTTGTTCGTTGTTAAAGCTATTTTTATTAAAATAAGAGGAATTATATTCTTGAAAGATGTCGATTTAAATATTTTTGTTAAATAGGGCCTTAGACAAAGCGAATATATAAATTTAGATGTAATTGTATGGTTAGATGAAACATGTGAGGTTGATTACGTTGACACCAAATTAATGACGATTTAGAGATAGACTGTTATGAAAATAAAGACTGTCGAGGTCGAATGCATCGAACGATTTAATATTACCGTCATGGCAAGGTTTATGTGAACCTCCTTGATCGTTTTCTGATTTGATCATGTTGTGCTTTCGGTGTTGATCGCAAGTCATCGTCCAGTACCAGCTCCAGCTTGTCCCGCGTCACGCCACCCGTCATCAACATCAACTAGAGTAGCCCATCACGACCCGACCTCTGTCATGTAGTGGTCATGTTTCATCAGACTTCTCACGGTAGATAAATGTATCACAACGTAGGCGCCCGTGCATCTTACGATGTTTACTGTCGAACTACTTTGGTACTATTAATAAATTATATTAATTAGATATTGGATGACTGGAAAACTTTCTACCGACCCTCATCGAGGCTTCAGACTTTCATATTTATTAGTATTTAGTATAGAAAGTTTTCCAGATGTAAATATCCATTGACTATTTGATGATTCGGTACGATTTTTTAATATTTATATGTCGATGAATACGATTTATGATTGCATGTCGAATATTTGAACGTGTGAGAATATCGAAATGTCTTCCATGGCACTGCTCCTATCTCGTGTTCAATATTATAGTGCTGGAAACATTTCGTGCCGTGTTAACTAACAGATATTGACATAAAAAGCTTGCGTCGCTTGTCATAACGTCGGTACTAACGTCACTAATTACCCAGTATATATTAATGATCATTTTTGTGGATCAGTATTATTTAGTAGATTGGAATATTTAACATCAGTATCATTTCCGCCATCACTATTGCCTCCGTAGATAGTTTCTTTGGTTTTACTATTTGTGGAGTCTTCCATTTCTTGTGTTCTACTAACGATATGTTTGGATTTATCTAATTCTATACCGACTTTTGGATGGATGGTGAAATGATGAGCAGCTGGACGAGTTCCGGTTGGAGATCCAGAGGCGAGATCAAGAGATCCTGGCGATGGCGGCCAAGATGAAGGCTTTAGAGGAGCAGCATCAGGACTACCAGCGCCACATCGCCGTTCTCAAGGAGTCGCTGTGCGCTAAGGAAGAACATTACAGTATGCTGCAGACCGACGTAAGTTATCATTCCATTACAAATATACATCCTGTACATCTACATACCGAAATTATCTAACTCAGATAAAAATAATATCACACAAAACAAATCGAGTGGCACAAACACAATGAATATACAAGTAGTGACGCACCATCGATTACAAATACAGGACCTGCCTAACTCATGACTTTTTGTTAACTTCAAAATAGACAAAGAACTACTACCATGCACAGGTGGAAGAACTGAAAGCCCGGCTGGATGAGAAAAGTAGGCTGGTGGAGAAGAAAACGGCGGCTGCATTGTCAGCGACGCACGAGCTTGCAGAGCTCAGAGACCACTCCGAGATCAAGGACAGGAAGATCAACGTACTGCAGAGGAAGGTAAATAGGACCTTGAAATGTTGGAGTTGATTTTAGAAGATATAGAAGGTATTTATATGAAAAAGGATTTAATAATCATTAACCTAACTGACGATAAAGCTCACGTTCGCCATTATAAAGAAGACAGTGTTTTGTTTTGAGATTGATTTTCTACAAAATCAAACATCGTTCGTTTGTTATGTCCGGTTATATCGCGTTGCAACTATCGCATTTATAAATTGAATCCTTTTTTCTAACCAACCTCAATTAACTTCTAAATTGCTCGGTTAATATTCTGCAATTCAGTGTTGAACTACTTTTTCTGTTAGCATTTTTGCTAGAGCTAGTCTGTGCTATAAATATTGTAGATTAAACAAACAGCTCTGTAGGATATTACAAACTTAAGACTGAATTAGTAGTAATTTTTGTTTACGTTCCGTTTGGGTGTATTTATTTTTTCTCTTTGTTTATGTAAATCTTTATACTTTGTGTTTCTGTCTGTTCTGGGATAGGTCAAGAAGGATTTGATATTGAACATTACGTATCATCTTGTATGTAGCACTGTTCACCAAATTTATCAATGTCATTGAGGATCAATTCAAAAGTTACGTGCTTATAATGTACCACAAAATCGTTTCATCGTAACAGCCAGTGTTCTATGAAACCATTAATTCATATCAAAATATGCATTCGTTGATCGTCCAGCCGATTGCACTGATCCCAACACGATAAAAGACCATTAACATCAAAGGGGAATAAGCTATAGCAATCGGCTTCCAGTCCAACCGATTTGTGTCCATTTCAATTCTCCAATAGTTCCAATGGAAACACGACTGAATTATTAATGTACTAGGAAAGTAAGAACCAGCAATAGTAACAATTACGTTAATTTCTATTCCCAGAGAACATTGGTACAGTTTATCGGAACATTTCCTAATGATAGTTTACAACGAGTTTGTATTACAAACGATTTGAATATTTTTAACTGTTTGCCTATCTCGATGACTTAGTATTAATTTTGATGTCATGTTTCGATTAGTTTTCTTACCATTCCATGTATGTGCTGTAAAATAAAGTTCTTGTAAGCAAAATTTAATTTCATTATCGCCAACACGAATACCCACAATACACAGGCAGCCGATACAGACCTTAATCCAATTAATTACTGGTTCTCAAATACCGTGGCCCATTTAGTTGTTGGTGTTATAAGCAGTACCTGTATTTTGGGTAATCTTGCTAATTCTGAACCCAGCTTCAAACAAGTTCCTTAAAGTAGTATTCTCTGTTTAGTAGATTGTCTGTTTAGTATTTGTATTGTGATATTTTTTCGAGCCCGGAATCTCTCACAGCAAGAGGTTTTTCTTTTGTTTTTTGTTATTTTATCGTAGTACGCTACTTTTTATCGTACCGTTTTTATTTTATTTATTTATGCAAGTTATGTTAAGCTAGTGTATTATTGTGTTTCGTTCGTCTTTTATGTTGAAGGTATGTTTTTTGCTTATTTATTTATTTGTTTGTTTAGTTTTTTGTTTTTATTTTTATGATTTATCACATAAAATCTTGTTGCTACTAACAAATACTACCACGAGTAGTAGTTTATACATCAAAATGTTTTCAGATTGAAAATCTGGAAGATCTTCTCAAAGAAAAAGACAACCAAGTCGATATGGCAAGAGCTAGACTGAACGCAATGCAAGCCCATCACTGTTCTTCCGAAGGTGCACTCTCATCGCTTGAAGAAGTAATAGGAGACAAAGAAAAACAAATACAGCAACTAAGGGAACAGAGAGATCGAGCTGAGCACGAGAAGAACGAAGAAAGAGAACTGCACGAACGAGAAATAGCTGAATATAAGATGAAACTGCACGCACTTGAAAGCGAAGTCGAAAAACTTGGTGCTAGGCTTGAAAGAGCTCAAGCCGAAAAGGATCGCCTCGAAGCGAAGTTAGAAAGCTCACAGTCTGAACTCGGCAAGTCTAAAGCAGAACTAGACAAAGCTGCCAGTGAAGTAGGTAGATCTGGCGCTGATTGGGAAGCAGCTAAACAACGCCTGGCAAGACTCGAGCTCGAAAACGAAAGACTCAAACATGAACTAGAGCGGTCTCAGACAACGTTTGGTAGGAGTACTTTGACAACTTCGCAAGAGTTGGACAGAGTGCAAGAAAAGGCAGATAAGAATGCTGCTGAATTGAGACGTACTCTTGCGGAGCTTAGAGTCACTCAAGCCGATGCTGAAAGAGCTAGGGCTGAAGCAGGTGGGTTGCAAGATAAACTAGAGAAGTCCCAAGGCGAAGTATATCGTCTTAAGGCCAAGCTTGAAAATGCACAAACTGAACAGGATAGCCTGAAGGAAGAATACGATCGGTGAGTGTACCCTTCTAACTTTTTCTTTTTAATTATTGTATAAACAAGGAAAGTTTTTGGTAAAGAATGCTTGTGATGGTTATCCTCACTTTTCAACGAAGTTTCCAACTCTAAACTTTGTTTATTTATGCTCTTTCAATATCAAAGATTGTAAACAAAACTCGAAGTGGTTCTCGGGATCCAAGACAAAGTTTTACAAACTCTCGTTCTATTCCCGATGTGGCGATACTTGAATGTACGTCTAGTGTACTTTTAACCGTCCCGATATCACCTTGCCATACTTCTTCTTCTGCGTCAATGACATTTTTTATGTCCTTTAAAGTACCTACAAGTGTGCGGACGTTTTGTACAGTCTAGTAAGTGAATCATGGTCTGATCGAGAGCACCACATTCATACTGTTGGAAGGATCAATGCCCTTTATTTATGGCTACTAAATTAGAATAGAATATTAATTTATTGTTGCAACAGTGAGTAACAAAGATGATAAAATTTTAAACGTATCTGTACAACATTAAGGTGTACAATAGTAGAAATAAATAAATTAAACAAAAGAGTAATATAGCAAGATAAAAATGATTATTCGTTCCATAGCACTCAGAACTATTCTTAAACAGTTAGTGGCGAGATTTCTAATTAACCTTTTCAGTTCAGGTACTACACCTGTATATAAAATACCATTTCCATATCAACAGGGTGCAATCAGCAGTCAGCCGGCTCCACTCCGAGAGAGACAAGGCCGTGGCTGAGCTAGACAAGGCCAGAGAGGAGTTAGAACGGACCCAGGCCACGCTCGGCAAGGCACAACTACAGCAGGACAAGTTACAAGCCGCGCTAGATGCCGCTCACTCAGAGATCGATAAGCTTCAAGAAAAGCTGGATAAGGCTGCTACTGAAGTTAGGAAGGTGAGTCATTTTGACACAAATTTATAAACTAGGTTTAGCCCGTGGCGTCGCTCTCGTGAAAAGGTACCTACTACCGGAATAAAAAGTGTTCCATGTCTTAACATAGGTGATGGTCTTCCTGTGTGTTAAATTTTAACGAAATCTGTTCAGCTATTTGCTAACAGACAGAGTTGGTCGCGACTGCCATTTGTGGATCTTTGACAGTCGTTACAGGTTGTCTGGGGCCCGAAAATCTGAAAACCAGTCTATCAAGGGGTATCGAATTCCAATCCTAGACTAACTGTCAGATAGGCAGTCGCTTCATGTAAGATATTGGTATTCAGCTACATCTGGTTAGACTGGAAGCCGACCCCAACATAGTTGATGATCTGATGATGACTGAACAAATGATGTGTGAGGTAAAAAAACAGGTTTCATTGGTAAAGGTAATTCAGGTCAAGAGCAAAATATTCTTTTAGACTGGACATAAGACATCTTTCCTTGAATTTGTATGTATTTTCTAGCTAATAAACATTTTTGATTTGATTTGACTGAGTCCAATAAAAAGTTTGACATAAATCTCACGAGCTAAAAAAGTCGAGAAAAATTTTCGTGAACTTAAATGCATATTATTATTATACCATTCATTAATATTGGAAACAGCAATTTGTTACAAATAAAAGTAAAAATTAAATTTTATGAAAGAAAACACAGGCTTTTCATAAGAAGTACACAAGTTACGCTTTACTGGTAACACTCTTTAAGCGGCTGGATTCCTAAGTGCTCTTTTACTTTTCCCTGCATACTTTACTGTGCATTTTTCCTTTGAAAACTGATTAAGTCATAAAATTTCAAATGGGCACAATTCCGAAGTTAAGAATTTGTAATTTGACCTTATAAAATCCTGAAGCAGAAATGGGTTAAGTGCTGTATATTTAGTTACTGTTTTATTACCGATTAAAGTGTACGTTTACGATGGTTTAATCGTAGTAAGTCATAAAATACTATTTGTGATCAACTAAATGTGCGTATGTATTGATAACTACGACCATGAGAGCCGTAAAAATAAACTATCAAGCTCTTAGTTCTACATAAGCATATATTTATGTCTAGAACTGACAACTCTACTTCCTACTCTTGTTGTACTTCTATATTAGAATCGCAAGCTCGGAACGAAACTAATCAAAATTTTCCAGTACGAAATTAGAGAATGCTTGTCGAATTTCTATGTGTTTTCCGACACATTGCCAAAAGTAATAAAACGAAAACTTGTTAATTTTCAACGGTAATACACTCGTCAATTGTTACCGCTGAAAATACGGTAGTAACTTTGTATTTTTTTACTGACTTAAAATTTTTGCTCTTGTCTGTACATAGTTACATACACGTTCGACTCGGCATAAATAAATCTGCACAATCACTTTGGGTGCCACAAGCGATTGGAGAAAAGTCACTTGGCATAGCTGAAATTGTGCCGGAAAAACTTGAATATGATTCAGCAACGGCAGATGTCCGAAAGGAGATTGGCGATCGGCACAAGCAATACCGATCGGCAAAACAATGAAAGCTAAGGCGCGGGACAAATACAAGAGGCGTCGGGTGGATGCAAGGCGCGGGCGTGGCGCAGGTGCAGCGCAGAACAGGCGCGCTAACGGTGTGGTAAAGGCGAGGCGCGGGCGTACACACGGATGCATTTGGGGAATTCTAGTGTTTAAAATTCTATATCGTCGCGCATTTTCGCCGTCTAGTCCACCCCTGTGTACACTGTTGGCATGCCACTGCTAACTGCAGGTGCGCCGAGGGCGAGGAAGTGGCGTCCGCGCCTCGCCGTCTCAGTATGTCTCGCGCCTCACCTCTTCCATACATTTTGTATGAAATTTCAGAGAAATGGCGCCGCAACTGCGCCGCGCCCTCGCTTCGCCTGCGCCCGACGCTTCTTGTATTTGTCTCGCGCCTAAATATTATATGGACTGAAGGCAACGGGTCGGCTTTGCAGTTCAACTGATACTGCCTCGTTGGTCTAGTTGTCGCAAGCGCAATTGCTGAGCATGAAGGCCTGGGTTCGATTCCCAGTGCTTTTAGGTTTTCATCAGGAGTTTCTCAGGCCTAATGTTATGTATGTTGACGAATCGAAATAGCCTAATCAAAAATGGCAACACCGAAGTTCCAAAGAACCTCATATTTTACCGGCAAATGTTGCAGGAAATTATCTGAAGTAAATCCGTACGTTAGTCGTAAATTGTGTTCAGAGTACATTGTGTTGAGAGCAGCCATAATGTCTGGGTTAACATAAAATGGTATGTGTGTACGTAACGGGTGTTATTTTGCTAGCTACACGATATTATAATGTGGTGTGGTGGTAGGAAAATCGTAGGTTGGCTCCCATATGAGATCGACTAGAGTTCTTGTTGTAGGTACATATGCTTAAATTGTTTGATAATTGTCTGTTTCTACTGCTAAATGATCGTTATGAGAAGAAATTATCTTAAGAATTAATGTTACCACTCATCATCTGCCTAACCTTTTCCCAACAATGTTCGGGTTGGCTTCCAGTCTAACCGGATGCAGCTGAATACCAGTGTATTACATAGAGCGACTGCCTATCTGACTTACTCCACAACCCAGTTAGTACTGTGTAATAAAGTAAAGTATAAAGTCGGAACACCAGTCTTACCAAGGGCGAGGACCCTTGGTAGGACTGGTTGTCCGATTTTCGGGCCACTACCTGTAACGACTAAATAATGTTACAACTATTCATATCTAAATCTACACTATACAAATCGAATGTAATAGGTAATAGAGGCAACATTATAAATACAATATTTGAATTGGCAAATATATTCTCATAACTTTAGACCCCAGACACCTAAACTAGGACACTTCCTGCATTTAAAGTGTCAACCCACTTGCCCAACTTTATCCAGCTCACAGGTATTTCTGATCTTACCTCTGAAAACAAATTTCACCTCAAACATAAAGAGGTCAGAATATAGTTGGTGCCAGTTAAGATGAGAATAGCGGGCATTGCCCTTTGCCTAATATCTCTTCGTTCCAACCAAAACAAATAAACCATGTATCGTTTTTCATTGAAAATGTTGATGACGATTCAAGACTTGAACAGGTTTATTTTCGGTTTTCAAAGTTAAGAAGTTTAATAAATGTAGTCAATGACCGCTATTCTCATCTTAACTGGCACCTAGTTTTTTTTTATAGATAATAATATGAAAAGAGAAGTGTCTCACAAAGTGTCAAACAATTTTGTACCATGGTGCAATGCAACTAACGGCCATTTTCAACAACTTACTGACAAGTAAGGTATCGGTAAGTTGCTATCTCTGTCTGTTTGACATTTAGCTTACGGATGGTTAAAAACAAAACGTCACAAAAAAGCTTGCTTTGTTTTTTCTATGAATCAAGTGGATAGAATATTTCAAGCTAACTTAGTTTATAGAAACAACGTTAGCTACGGACGTAGGCATATTAACCAACAGTTATACGTAAGTAAGTTATAAAAAATGGCCGTAAGTATTGATTTACCCTACACCTGGTGGCCTACCATGAAGTCTTAAAGCAGGATTGTTTTAATTTTATTCCAGTGTGGGAAAGAGATGACGCTGAACGTCCTCTACAGCTCCGTCTCTTTCCCACACTAGAACAAGATTAAAACGATCCCGCTATAAGACGTCATGGTAGGCCACCTGAACTGCATTGGCTATTCTAAGGCCCCAAAATGCTTTAAATTGTCTCTAAAATCTCCTTTCTCATTGCCCCAGTGTCAAGTGGACCGAGAGAAGCAAGCATACGACTTCGAATCCCTGCAGTCACAGCTCGACAAGGCTCTGGGCATGTCCGCGCGGTTCGGCAAGGAGCGGGACACCGCTCAGATTGAGGCGGACAGGTTCCACGACAAGTATGAGAAGTCTCAGGTAAGAAATTGTTTTGAAGATACACACGATGTAAGGAACATTGAAGGACAAACTGATGAACGTGTCTCGACGGTTATTAAAAATAATCACCTGTTCCTCACATTTTTGCACATAAAAATAAAATTAGAAATTTTGTAATCGATGTCCCTGTATGTTCTAGTGTTTCTTTTTAGAATGGTAATGTACACACATCAAAAGTGTCTAGGGATCAAGCATTTTTATGCGGATTTCTTGAGATTGAGATGTGGCTTTGTAATAAATTTATGATTTTATAAATTTATATGGATCCTTTTTGGTGCATTTCATAATTTGAATCAGGAACTCTCAATCAAATTCGAGTAAAAGATGAAAATAAGCTGTCAATATTTTCCCTATAAAAACATACAACGCATTGAAGACATTATTAGTGCTACTGTTTCCCTACTACTGATTAAAACCAACGTTATTATGGAGCGGCGACGTCATTTAAGCAGGGAAGAAATGCTCAGAGCCGTGGGAATGATAGAAGCTGGTTCCCGGCAACGTACTGTAGCTTTAGCTCTGAATACAAGTCAGAGTGTTATCAGTCGACTTTGGACACGTTACCGAAGCACTGGTACCGTGGCTGAGCGCCATGGAGGACGGTATCGCTGCACCACACGGAGACAAGACCGATACATTCAAATCTTAACTCGAAGAGCTCCAACAATAACCGCCATGATGTTAGCCGTGAGGCTTCATCACTCTTCAGGGAACTTAATTAGCGACCAAACAGTCAGAAACCGCTTGCATGAAGTGAACCTTCATTCCCGAAGACCGCTACGGGTACCACCTATAGCAATGCACAATCGTAGGATTCGATATCAATGGGCTCTTGAACACAGAAATTGGGCAGAAGAACAATGGCGTTTCGTGTGCTTTTCTGATGAGTCTCGTTTTGGTATGAGACCGGATACAAGACGTATACGACACTGGAGAACCCCTGGACGCCAACAGCGATTAAAATCCTGCCAGGAAGTCCATCCTTATAGTGGTGGAACCATCATGGTATGGGCGGGTATTTGGATCGGCGGAAGAACTGAGTTGATTTGGATCAGAGGCAACCTCAACGCTCAAATTTATGCTGAGACGATTGTATCAGACGTCATCGTTCATCTACAAGTGCAAATCGGTCCCTTATTTCAGTTAATGCATGATAATGCACGACCGCACACCGCAAGAGTTGTAAGACAGACTCTCGCCGCAGCTAACATCAATGTCCTGCCCTGGCCTGCTCAGTCGCCAGACTTGAACCCGATTGAGCATGCATGGGATATGCTACAGAGAAGAGCTCTGCCGAATATGGAGGGTATCCAGTCGCAAGAAGACCTTTTTTTGTTGTTGCAACGAACATGGGCGGCCATTCCACAGCGTGATTTGGATGAACACATTTTGAGTATGCCAAACCGATGTTCTTGTGTTGTTAGTGTTCGCGGTAGAAACACGGATTATTAATTGTTTAAGTTACCCAATAAAATTTTAAAGAAAACTGTGTTTTCAGTCATTTTTTCGAACTTTAATGTTAGTGGTTCAAATGTCAAAAATCCCTTTATTAGGAAAATGGCAAATTTCTTTATTAATGCAAAGGTGACTTGGTTTATCGTTACTGTGACAAACGAAAACACTTTATTTGATGAAAGAAAATTAAAAAAAAAAGAAAATTTCCTTAAAGAAAATTTTAATTAATATCAATCAGGAGAAAAGTTATTGCAAAAATATATGTTGATCCCTAGATACTTTTGATGTGTGTATTTAAGATGTTTAATTATTTTTCAATACACTTCCTCGAAAACTGGTCCTTAACGCACTACGATTAGGTACAACATGCAATGTATTTCACACTCGTGCGATTTTTTCCACTTTCCCGCACGTGTGCGGGAATGAAAATTGCCACAGATAACTATACCTATACTTAAGTCCAAATTGGTTCAATGCCTATAGTCTGAGGTGAATGTTTTTTTTTTAATTTTTGCAAAGCACTACGCGTCTTTACGGCATAAATATTTTTTGGATATTCAAATTGTGCTTATAAATAGAATATCATAGATAAACATGGTTATTTAAAACTAATAGTTACTTTTATACACAAATTAACATTTATTTGTGTTCTGAATTCAAAAATATAAAATAAATCTATTTTTTTTATATTAGGCTGTTTAACGGCTTCATACCATTGCCTCTCTTTCAACCTGGCGAGACCAAAGCGCGAAAAAAAAAGAAAATTTAAATCATAGTTTCATAGTTAGTGACAAAAATATTATTCGTTAGGTATTTTATTTTATTTCTTCAAAAGTGTATTGAAAAACGTCGTTTGATACACGTGGACATTTGTTATTGCATTTCTCGGCTCAAAAACACCCTCGCCTACGGCTCGGGTGTTATAATTCCGCCTCGATTGCAATAACAAACTTTCTCCACTTGTATCAAAATGTACTATTAATTTAAATACAAAAAGAAGAAGTAGCTTTTAAGTGGTAGAAGAAAATACTCTTATAGTAGAAGCTCATACGAAAGTAGAAGGAGAACATGATGTTTATAGGTATTTATGCCTAAAGCGCTGGACAAACAGAAAAGAAGTAAGAAGAGGGCGGGGCGCGGTCAAGGCGCAGACGGAGCGCCGCCGTCGCGAATTTTTAAAACATATAGAAACATAAAGACGCCTGGGTGCCATGAGAGACGACGAACGACGCGCGCGCTCGCGATTCCCGGCACCCGTGCCCCGCCCGCACCCCTGTTCTCGCCCTCTCCTCGTGCGCACGCACCCGTGCCCTGTCCTTTCTATCTGTTTTACAACAGGGCGCAGACGGGCAAGCGTCGTGTCCGCGCCCAGCCTTGTTTGCGTCGCGACGGTTCTATACATTTTGTATGAAAGAGACGCGGAAGAGACATATGTCTGCACCCCGTCTGCATCTTACGTATTTTCTGTGTCCTGTGTCTTAAGATGTGATACGGCGATAACTAAAAGCTGATGTAGAACTTCTGCCTTATAAAAAGAATACACATGCAGTGGCAGACACAAGTACGATGTATAGTAAATGAAACCAGAAATCGTTGAGAAAATTAACAAATCAAATACATGTTCGGGATGATCTGAATTATAATCTGGATCTGCTCAAAGTTCGGGTGTATCGGTTCCTCCTAGGCAAGGATACTCCATCACATAAATAACCCCGTGTTTACCTTAAAAATGACGAAACGGGAAACCGTGTTCACTTAGCTAAAGGCTGTCGAACCTGAAATACGAGTACGTAAACGGAAACACCTGAATACTTAATGCTGGTAGCTGAAAATGTGAAGGCTAAATGTGGCCGATCCTCCCTCGCGGCTATTATAAAATTCAACTTTGAGTAGATTCGACGAACCTAAATATGGAAACTGTTCAAACATTCAGAACTACGATATTCTAGGAAACTCATTGATTTCAGGATTCCATTATTTGGAGGTTTGCTGGATGGATTCGGGATCTATCAAAATTGATTCATGGGATTCTTGTTTTCCAATTTATGTTGTAGAGATATTTCTGCAAAAATTCGATGCTGCTTCCAACTATTACGTATTTCTATAAAAAAAGGGTGTAAAAGACTCATAATGAAGCCGAAAGGCACTTGTGCTATATATTTTTTTGTATAAACCATACCTGGGAACCTACTAGTTACGGAGATTCAATCCATCCACCAGCACAATGTTTTGAGTGCGTTACATTGAGTTTTACTCACCGTAAAACGTGACTTTTCACCCAAAAAAAAGTCGTTTCCTAGCAATAACTTTTGCGTAGGGTTACTTATTTTGATGTACAGTATTTGTGTGGTTAACGGCTTCGTGAAGTGTATGTTAACACTCTGTTTTATACATTTATAGGACCTCCCATCAGTAAAGCTAGTTTCCACAGAAATATCAGATTACTCTTGGATATTGCTTTACTTAATATGAGTGGGCGAACTAATAATTTATTACCCGACTATTCTTATTGCGAAAATCAAGGCCGTAGTTACGTAAGATAACCACGAGAATTTGATCCTTTTCCTCAGAAATCTTTGCCAAAGAATTTCTCCATACAAATAGTTCCGTTGGCATTTGATATTATAACGAGAATTTTATGAATAGTTTCTTTAGAAGTTTACTTATTAATGTAACCTGAATCAGTTGGGTAATGGGGGCTATCGTTTTAGAGCTCACCAGATGGCGCACTGTCGAGTAAGGACCTGTCAGGAATTCTATTCATTACTTTAGAGCACCAATAACTTCATAAAAATGTTTATTTTATTACGTATAACAACATAGTGTTAGCTTTAGATATATATTTACAATATTCTTCCTAAAATTAGCAAGCATGAAACATTTAAAAATCATTCTACCTCCAAGTACTAACAATATTATGATCCTAAGTTGCTACTTAAAATCTTCAAGTCATAATTAATCAGGAATGGCTCAATCTAGAACACAATCGTGAGTATTAGTATAAATACGTGATAAAAACGCACACAACGCGCGAACACTCTATGACATCTGACATTTTGGAGGACCTTAGTCTACACAAGCGCCTCTAGCGGCAAATTCACACGCGATAGCCCCCATTGGAGAATTTTGGTTGTTCAAAATTTATTGTAACGAGGTTTTCAAGCAACTCTCCCAGGTTGGTGTAGTGTTTGCAAGTATGTATGTCGCATGAGGTCCTGGCGATTCCCGGCTCGCAAAGTGTCATTGTATTTTTCCATCAAGAATTTCTCATGAGTAGCCTCGGAGAGCAGTGGTGGTCCAGTGATGGCGGCCCTGACTTACGAACAGTAAGTCGTGGGTTCGAACCCAAATAGGCGCATTACTTTGTGTAATTTATTTAATCACTACTGCTCTCAAAACGGTGAATGAAAACATCGTGAGGAAACTGGCATGTCCTAGAACCAAAAAATTCGAAGACATGTGACATCTATCATTCCGCACTGGGCCCGCGTGGTAAATTATAGCCCATTCCCTCTCATAGAGAGGAGGCTTGTGTCCCAGCAGTGGGAACATTAATAGGATGATGATGAGCCTCGGAGTCTGGATTTCCGCCCGTTTGTAGGCAATAGGCTCGTCCCGTATTACATAAGACTTAAACATAACTGTCGAAATGTGAGTGTACTATTAAGTACACCTCTGCCTAACCCTCCGGGGATTACAGGCGTGAGGTTATGTTATTATGTTTTCATAGAGCATAGAGTCATCATCATCATCTGCCTAGCCTTTTCACAACTATGTTAGGGTCGGCTTGCAGTCTAACCGGATGCAGCTGAATACCAGTATTTTACATGGAGTGACTGCCTATCTGACCTCCACAACCCAGTTAGTACTTACAAGGTAATACGATACCCCTTGGTCGAGTTCAACCAGTCTAGAACCAGTCTTAACTGGTTGTCAGACTTTTGGTCACTGTCCACCTGACACGACTGTCAAAGACAGACAAATGACAGCCGGGACCAACAGCTTTACGTGCTTTCCGAGGCACGGAGGAAACTCGGTATGTAAGGGTAGCCACCCATCCACAGACCAACCTAAGCAAGCACGGCTTAACCTAAAGATCGACCCGAGCGGCTGTTATTATTTAGCCACGAGCTCCAAGTTTTCAAGCATAGAGTCTGAATGTAAATCCATGGAGCTTCAGTTTAGTGGCTGACACAAACGATATGCAAATTGGACGGAAACGTTTGTACTACGGTACGGGCAGACAGACAGCTTTATCTGTGCCTTTTACGGCGCTGTTAACTGACCAATTAGTTTTATGAGCGTAAACCATTGATGGTTTATAGTTCTCCGAACTGTGTTGTGTGAGGAGGAGATGGAAATTGTTCTGTACTTTCGTGATCGGCGAGAGCAAATAATACGCTTGTGTCCTGGAAAAATCTAATTAGTCCGTCAGTTAGATTATCAAAAAATAATTGACACGTATTTTTTCTTTTGTTTCGTAAACCGAAATTGACGAAGATACGACGTTTTTAAAATTCTCAATACGTCACGCCGTGCTTTAATTTTAGTTCGTTGTGACGTCACGAGCCCCCACTCCCGAGTTTTGATGCGTTATATCTTTGTCAATATTCATTAATTTACAAATACAAAAAATACGTGTCCATTATTTTCCAATACTCTAACTGGCGGACTAAATAGATTTGCAATTTATTGATGGTTGAAACTAGCCTATTATTATAACACAAAATATAACTTTATATTACCTATTAAAACTAATGCATATAATTATATATACTTATTCGTTATTTCACGGGTGACCACTGAAAAGCGGCCCTGTGCTGTAGGCCCATAGGGCCATAGCACAGCATCAGGCTGAGTAGTAACCTGCATGTCGCAGTCATGACGTGCATGCTGTCAACTTTTTTGTTCCTACCTGCGCTCGGACAGCTTCGAACTTACAAAACTAAAGAAACAAAACTGCGCTAAAAACACAAATGCGAACAACGGACTGCACTTTATTCCTAGAGGACACAGTACAAAATCCCAAAACAAATTATTCACAGCACTTCGATCTAACTATATTTGTTCACCACCAACTGTAATGTCCCAATATAAATCATGATGGGAAAGAAGAGTACTTGAGTGGCGCCCGTTCGTCTAGACCCTGCTTTACGTAAGATCTTACGACGTTATGCCAGTATTATTAGTGCTGGCTTTACTGATCTGAGATTGAAATAGGATGGAATAATCTTCTGATTTTATGAGCTGTGAAATGGTGGTAGTAAATGATTGGTTAGTGTCCCATCTTCTCTCTCTTATTAATCAGAAGAGAGTTATCTTGTAATGTGCATCTACTACTACATTACTACAACAGCCCATAACGTCCACTGCTGGACGTAAGCCTCTCATGGGAGAGGCTCGCTATCATGGGATGGGAGGAATTTGCCGTAATCTCCACGCTTGGCAGGCGGATTGGAGATCGCAGTGATGAAAGACTAAAAGAAAACGCTGCTGCCCATCATTAGTCGCCTTATACGACACCCGTGAGTGTAATGGGTTGGTTCTATTCTACTCTGCCGGATACCACACGGCTATCTACTCTGCTGGATACCAAACGGCTCGCAGTTCTTCATTGAAAGAGGGCCGTATTTAGATACTAGATGTTGCCCGCAACCTTTGACTGCGTGAAATTATTATAAAATACCACTTCCGTATTTCAATAGGATTTTGCTAACAATAGGCTAGTTTCCACCATCAATAAATTGCAAATCTATTTAGTCCGTCAGTTAGATTATTGGAAAATAATGGAAACGTATTTTTTGTTTCTGTAAATCAATGAATATTGACAAAGATAAAACGCATCAAAACTCGGGAGTCGGCTCTTGACGTCACAACGCACTAAAAATTATAGCACGGCGTGACGTATTGAGAATTTTAAAAGCATCGTATCTTCGTCAATTTTGGTTTACGTAACAAAAGAAAAAATACTTAACAAAATATTTTTTGATAATCTAACTGATGGACTAATTAGATTTTTTCAGGACACAAGCCTATTTCAAGGGTTTTATATTTTTTGCACAGAACCCTAATCCTTCTTTTAAAAAAATAGTAAGCAATTTAGTAATAAGTATTTATTTGCAAAAAAAAAGTATGTAGAATATCAACTATCTGATGTCCACGACACCTTGCCTCGTTGCTTAGAGTGTTATCACTAGATGGCGATGTGTGTAATGCCCGTGATATTTATTTAGTAATAAAGTAGCCTACTTCTTATAAAATCAGCTATTTGCCAGTAAAAGTCCCGTTTAAATCTGTACAGCCGTTTCGGAGATTAGCCTGAACAAACAGACAAGTAAAAAATAAAAGTTTTTTTTTGTTATAAACGTGCCGTATATACTTTTACGTGCATTCAGTAAAAAGCTCTTGCTTCGAAATTACAAACAGAAATTTCAATTTTATTTATTTGTATAGTTTATATAGTTGTGTTTGGTTTCATAATTATTATGATTAGGATTTCCATACTCCTTTCACACAATAATGTATTGTTTTCTGGATTTACCTCAGTCTACATAAATCACAGTGATCAAACACAATTTTAAGATTGATATGACAATGCACTCACATGCATTGTCATATCAATCTTCAAATTGTGAATGTTTCCCGACATTTGTTTACTATCCGCCATATCCATCAAGCTATCATAAAATAGGTACTATCTAAATAATTAAAAATATATCCTAAGCCAAAAAAAAAACTGAGTAAAATGTAAGTATGTCAATTTCGAGACCGTCACCCACATAGACTGATGGACTTAAATAATAAATTACATGCTACGTGAGTAAGGGTACAGGAAAACAGAAATATAAAAGTGTATGAATAAATAAATCTATATTTCCAAAGAGACGATGAAAATAGCTGAGAGCTTGCATACTTTATAAACTTGCATTTATGAGATAATTCCACGTTCTGGGTAAAGCTATTACAACATTTTAAAATCACGTCACTGAAATTCTAGTGACGTTACATAAAATAACTAGCAGGAATGGCATTGCTTTTATTCGCCCGACGGAAATCCGAAATCGGTTATTTGAACCTGCAGTACCTACTCCGAAATCCGAACATAGTTTCGCCTCAAATTAAAATTGACAACGTAAAAGCTTGCTTGGAATTTCAATGTTCATTTTGCTTTGCGAAACTTTGCTGTCTGCTAATAATACCTTATTCACACAATGGTATTGTGTTTCTGTTGTATTGTCTAGTATAAAATATTTATGTAGCCGCGAGGGCGAAAATAGTAGATCACTGACCCAAATTCTGTCCGGTTCTGTAGTATCAGTCGCATTCGATCGGTTATCGCTAGAATTGGATTGAAATCAGCTTTCTACTTAGCCTCAGCGTGCTATCGATCTTGCTGTACATTTTGTGAACATTTTTTAAAGAATTTCCTCGAAGCTATATTGTATTTTGATCGGGCTTACTGATAGCATGATAGGATTTGTGTTGTTTACTGCTCGTTCGTTCAACTCGTCTCGCTTTATAGTTGGATTTTATTTTTGATCTAATACGTCTCGCAAATGTTCATGGCAGAGTTGAGCTAGTTTTTTATAAATAACTATTTCATTATCTCTTGTTCTAATATAAATCATTTTGTATTTGGATAATGGGAAGTATTGCCCCAGCGTCCAATAGCGTTAAGATAATAAAATACCAATAAATAGTTATCTGTAAGAAGAGCATTTCTTACTATGGCGACTTCTCCTAAGAGAAATTTAGTGACATTGAATACTGTTATTTCGTTAATGTAGTAACTTTTACGTTGGTATTGTACGTTTCAAGGTAAGTATCTCCGAACGGACTGTGAGTTAGCAAAAGTTGTGTTAATACCAAAAGTTCTCATTGAAAAGCTCTCTCCAATGTAAATCTTATTAAAAAATAAATAATAATAAATGTTTTATTCGCAACCCTTCTTACAAGGTCTTATTCTAAGGTGTACATCATAGTGACTTAATATAGGAGACTGGAAATTGTACAATTTCATTGAGTACTGTACTAGGGCTTATATTAGGCAAATAAAGTATTAAGTATCCCTGACTCCGAAACTAGGCATAACCTGTATCTTCAGAGCTATTAGTACTGATTACCTAGAAAATCTTAATTTCGGTGCTCAAATAGTCACTTAATGTCAATAACTCTAAACGGACACCGAATAGGCGAAATTCGTGTTACTGGTGAAACTTCTCTCTGAAAAGCTCTTTTCACATATGTATATTATCTGATGGCTATTGGATCTTGGGGCAGATGCCTATACTTTAAGGCCCATTCTCTTTAATGATTGTAAATTAAACTATTTTACTACGTTTTCAAGCACTCGTTTTCATTCTACCTTTTGACCGAGTACTGTTTTTAACAAATATATAACTCGTAAAACTTTATGTTTTTAATAACTTAACTTAAACAAACATCAAATACAAGATACCTGTTTCATGTGTGATCACATCGAAAGTCGAAAGTGTGAAGGCAGCGCCTCTTTAATAAAATCCATGTCTAAGTAAATCCATAAATTAATTTAAACTTGTAAACTGTACTCGACAATTCAATATAAAACAAAACCTCTCTACTCCGTCTAGAAAAATAAAATATGTACTTGCGGACGCAATAAACTAGTCGCGATTGTATCAAGTTGGCCCACGATAAACAATCGTCAAGCAATACCAAAGGTTTTATTCAGTATTTGACAACTTGGGCCATGTTTATTGGTAGTAAAGCTAGCCGAATGTCCCTTCATACCGCCTTGACATGTAACTTTAGTGGAATCCTGCCAAAGAACTATCAAGTTGATCGTCCATTGCTGGTTGCGCAGGAGAGATTCGCCACGTTAAGCGCAGGGCACACAGAAAAGATGGAAGACGTAGACGGGGCGCAGACATATGTCTCTTCCGTGTCTTTTTCACACAAAATGTACAGAACCGTCGTGACGCAAAACATAAGGCAGGGCGCGGAGACGACGCTTGCCCGTCTGCGCCCTGTTTAGTTGTAAAACAGATAGAAAGGACAGGGCACGGGCGCGAGCGGACGAAGGGAGGGCGAGAACGGGAGGCGCGAGTGCCGGGAATCGTGTGGCGCGCGCATCGTATCGTATCACTTTGCTGTTCGTCTAGCCGTCTGTCAAGACTTCAAACTTGTAAGTCAACGCGATCAAAAGACTGTTTATGTCGTATATTTTGCGATTTCACAAAGGAAATAAAACCCAATAGGTACTTTCCGCTGACCTAGAATCATGTTTGGCAACAAGCTATGTCTTACAGCACATGTTAAATGAGAAAATCTGAAAACTGTTTTTTTTTTTGTTTTTATGTAGATTAATAGCAAAATACCTACAAGTTTAAATGGAACCCACGGTGTGCGAGTCGAACGCTTACTTGGCCCGGTTTTCGTACAAAGTGAAGCTAAGTACACGTGCTTAGCTTAGCTGTGATGTGGATCAGTGACGTTAGGCCTACGTGGGCTGACTTGGTAACTCTGAACTATGGAGTTCAATACGTCTTGTGAGCGATTGGTATTTCATTTCCTATAGACCCGTGTTTGGTATGTTGTCGTGTCACTGAAGCGTATCCAATTAATATAATTACTAGTGTCGGTATGTCAAAGGTGGCTTTAATATTCGGCTTATTGATTCCGGTAATTTGGTTCTACTAATTGGTTGTATGCTTCATTGGGTAAATCATTAACTCGTTGAGTCATTCTAATAATTTTACGTGTGAATCGGTTTTGAATATCCCTAATACTTACGTATTTAAATTTAAAAAATCTTTTTAGTTGTAACTACATAATTATTTTACTAGTCTGAACATAAAATCAGTAGCGTGTGTATACTCACAATCGGTCTAAGATTATTCGGAATTCTACAGTAATTATTTATTAACCAACAGTTATAGCAACATTACAAACCCTTCCAATACGATGCTATAAGACACAAAATAGAACAACTGAAAAATATGTAAAATTACACCCACAAACAATATTAATTAAGCAATATTAGTTAAACATAAACAATGTTGAAACCTAAATATTCGTTTTTTTCCATGTTGCACACGTATTTCAATTATAATAGTAATAGTTGTTGGGGCGTAACTCCCAACAGTGAAAATGTTATGTTGATGTTGTATAGGAATGTTATGTTGATTGAGTAGACAACCGATTGGTATAAAGGTTTAATTGCTACTAAAAATAACATGTTATAAAGTAATAATGTACAATTAATGTTGGATTAAACAAACTGCAACGTATCACTAAAAGTAGGACAAGTTAGTGGCATGTGCAGCGTACCTCGTACAATAGTATATCTACCTTAAAATTCTTGAATTCACAGCAACCCAACGGTCTAGCAGTATTTAATTTTACACAGGAGTTAAAATACAAAGAAAGCTTAAGGAAGCATTTTCGGAAATTCATTCCCTAAAGGATCAAACAGAGGATGGAATGTCATCAGTTTTGCAAATGAGAAATCCCGCCTCACGCATTGATTGTATTTAGATTGTATCCAGCCCCGTTTACATTCACTGAGCGTACACCCAAAACATGAAACGACTGTAAAAACAAAACAGTCTCTACGACCACAATTTCCACTCAGATCCAGCCTTGCTGTCCTCCCCCAGTGACGCCCTAAGCCGAGGCCCGTACCCCGCAGGGGGTGCCCTTAGCGTGTAGTCACTTAGTTTGTAAGTTTTTGCCCTGGCTGGAGGCCTTACACTCAAGATACCCACAAGATAGTCTGGTTAAGCAGACGACAACCGCCAGATTCATAAAAAAACTACAACCACATTATTTTTTCCAGGCCCTAGTAGCACGCATCCAAAAGGAACGCGATGCGGCGCTCGCCGAAGCCGCTAGCTGTCGCGAGCGAGCGGAAGCAGCGGCCGCTGCAGCCAACAGAGCAGCCCGGGATCGTGACAGCGCCACCACGGAGCTGGACGTGCTCCGAGAGCGGTGGGAGAAGGCGCATCAACAGCACCAGAAGCTAACGGTGAGGGGGCTGAATTTAGAAGCTAGGTCTGCTAGAACCGGTACAGGGCTTCGTGTTAAATTTGACTGCCTCGTTGTTCGACTGGTCGCCAACGTGACTGCTGAGCATGAGGTCCTGAGTTCGATTCCCAAGTCGGGCATAGTGTTATTGGGTGTTTCCATCAGGATGTTTTTAGTCCGGTTGGTGGAAATATGCTAACCCCCTATTACATGGGACTTAAACTTAACTTGCGAAATGTGGGTGTACTTCGTAATTTAAATCTTAACCCCTTATATAAATTAATAGAATAGAATCTTTATTTGCTTAGAGTAGAGGTACATAAAAATAAGAAAAAAAAAACCCCAAAAAAATCCCAATCTCATACTCTCATCCTATTGATTGCAATCTATAATGACAGCCCAGAATGTTTCTACGAGTTTTGTGGTATGACTAGATACAACAATCTAAATAATATAGTCGTGTTTAGATAAAGAATACCTACTACGACAATTGAAATTGATTGAAGTACTGAACCCTTGACACCCCTTTGGACCCTTGATAATGATTGAAGTTCTTTTAACGCTATAATTATGTCAATACTTCAAGCAGTTTGTCTCTACATATCTTAGTTTTGCGTACTTTTCAAAAGCAACGTTACAAGATTTTGTTTTGAAAAAAAAAGTGATACTGATTGTATATTATAGTAAAACTCGATTTGTTTTGTTTTCAGATGGAACGAGACGATGCCCTAACAGAGCTTGAAATAATGAAAGAAAAACTAGACAAAGCCCTATATTCCACGCAGAAAACAATCGAAGAAAAGGAGACCGCGCACAAAGAATACGAAAAAATGCTAGAGAAGTACGACAGGTACATTTAGTTAATGTGTCGTCTTGTGTTGGTTCATTGTGTATCCGTAAAAAAATAACTCCATATTACACGAAACGAATAAACTTTTCCTTTTTCCAGATCCCAAAATGAAATCTACCGCCTTCAGAACAAGATTGATATATTAGAAGCAGACAAAGATCGCATTGAAATGGAATTCGAAAAGCATGCGCATATAGCGACGAAAGCAAAAGACGATCAGCGCAAACTGCAAGACGACTATGCTAGATTACAAGAAATGTACGATAGGGCCTCTCTTCAACTTAACAGGACTAAAGAACAGGAAGAAAAAGCCAAGGAAGACATGGATAGGTTAAGTGTTGACATTGAAATGGTGCGAGATCGTTACGAAAAGAGTCAAATCGAACTCAGAAGGTATCAGACCGAAAAAGAGAAATTCGTTGCAGATAACGAGCGTCTACAATTCGAATATGACAGGGCAATGACGCAGTGCGGTAAGGCACAGGCTTCCAATGAAAAGACACAAGAAGAAATGGCTAGAGTGCAAGTAGAACTAGAGAAAATGTATGACAAGCACGATAAGGTAGCGGCTGAATTGAGGAGAGTTCAAGCCGAACTTGATAAGGTAAAGCAAGACGCAAGCGGAGCGAGAGAGGAAGCTGAACGATACGCTGCGCGCTACGGAAAGTACCACGACACGAAAGAAGAACATGAAAGGACTAAGTTGGAGTTGGAACGACTGCGCGCTCGGCTAGAGAAGACCACAATAGACCTGGAGCGAGCGCGCAAATCAGAAGAAGAAGCATCCCGTCTACGCTCGGAGCTCGATCGCGTCGAAGCAGTCCGAGGTAAATACCAATTCGAACAGGATAAGTGGACTAACGAACTGAACAGAGTGCAAGCGGAACTTGACAAGCAACACGAACGGTACGAGGCAGCGCAGGCCGACATACAACGCTTACAAGCCGAAAAGGAGCAGGCAGAGACTAAACTTCACGAGATGAACATACAGCTGGAACTGTCCAAGAGCGAAGTCACCAAACTCAGCGCCACCTTAGAAAAGCAACGAGCAGACTTAGAACGCGCTCATATTGAGTGCGAGAAATTCAGAGACCGATGCGAGAAACTAAAACTGCGGTCCGAACAACTGGATAAGGATAACGAACGACTCAAAGGAGAACTGCAACAGATTGAGAGGATGAAGCTACAAGCAGTCGCCGGAGATAAGGCGAGGACCGAAGACAGGCTTGAAATCGAGCGTCTTCGTGATAAACTCGAAAAAGCAATCCAAGCGAGAGATTCCACAGAAATGGAGGCCGGCCGCTTAGCGAAGGAACTAGAGAAGTCACAGATGCATCTTTCGAAGTACCAGGAGACCAATGAAACGACGCGCGTCGAATATGAAAGGATGACGAACGAACTCGGTCGAATGCACGAGCGCCTTGAACGAACCATCCTAGAGATGAGACATGTTGAACAGGAGAGAGATGCACTGGTACAAGAGTTACATAACATGAGATTCAACGTAGACCAACAACAGCGAAACATTGACCACCGCACGCAGGAGACTTTAGTGAAACTTCAGCAAGAACTAGCTCAGTCGGTCCGCGACAGAGAAAAGATGGCCTCAATATTAGAACAAAGAGACAAACAAGCGGACGCTATAGAAAAGCAGATCGTAAAGTTAGAAGCCGACACGAAACAGTTGACAATCGAACGCGACCAACTAGTCGCACAATTAGAAAAGTCTCAAGACATGCTCGTGAACTTCCAACGGGAATTGAATGCTTCTGAAGCCGAACTGCAGAAACAACGTGAGGAAGTACGGCGAGTGAAAGAGGAACAACGAAAGATGGCGCAAGATACTGGCGGCGCTAAGAACGTCATCGAGAGCCGTGACCGCGAGATCGCTAAGCTACAGCAGCAAGTTCAATCCGTCTCTAAAGAAAAGGATGCAATCAGACAGAGGGCAGAGAAAGCCGAGAAAGAGGCACAGAAAGTTGGAGAGATTGACAAATGGCGCGCTGCGGTCGAGCAAGAAAAAGCGAAGGCGATTCAAGCCGAGCGAGCGTTGGCCGAATGTCAGCAGCGGATGCAGAACTTGGAGAAGCAGTTCCAGGCCGCGCAGCAACAGCTGCAGGCCGGGTCGCGCGGCGGCGCCGAGGCGCTGGCGGCGGCGCAGGCGGAGGCGCGCGCGCACGCCGTGGAGCGCGAGCGCTGTGGCGCGCAGCTGGAGATGCTCGTGCAAGAATTGGAGAAGAGCCAGGTCAGTTGGAGGATCGCCCGGCGACGAGCCCGAGCTGGAACCGGTTCAATCGAGTTTTTTCTTCTTTTTATCAATAAAGAACAATTTTTAAAAGTTTTTCTACCTGACCCAGTTGGACTACCTTTCGGTAAAAGTAAATTTCTAAATAAATGTTCACCTATCCCAACCAGCTATTCATGATCATCATAGTGTCCATTCAGCCGAAAGACGTCCACTAATGGACCTATTATTTAAATGATGGTAATTCTAACTATTTGATGAAGTGGTTTGAGCAAGCCAATGATTACCGTTTAGATTTTTTGTCAATGAGAGTTTTCAAATTCAAAGGACGTGCTGGCTGTAATGCTTCTTTTAGCACACATTAACTAACTACGATAGTACATCGTGAATGTGCTCAATCATTTAGTAGGGACAGGGGGGATACAGCTAAAATTTTAGACTGTGGAGTTTGGTTGGGAATTGAATTCTATGTTTATGTTTTCGTCGCGTCAACACAAACTCGATTGAACCGCAGTGAGTGTACGTTGTCCGCTTCAATCATTGCACCGGTGTCGAGTAGATCGTTTTATTTGGATGTTCATGTTTTTTTTTGATCATCGCCGGACTTGTCGTTGTATGTAGCATGTCACCCGGCCCGCTGGGCATCCTCCAACCCCTCATTGTTCGTATTTATTTTATTAGTTTCATCATCGCAGTGTAAAAGAAGAAAATCATGGAATGTATTTGTGTTACGAGCAAATTGTTGCACCATACATTTTTCATATGCACCGAATGCAACCCGTTCGTCGGTCGTAATAAATGTCGGGTGCAGGAAAATTGCAATAAACGCTTCATTGTAAAAAGAAACTGTTAATTTTTATCTTTTTTCAGCCGTTCGCTACTGTACTGTGTATATTTGCAAAGTTATTTTTATCATTATATTTTTATATATATCATCTCAATAAATATATTTTGGGAGGGAATGTCGTAAATTATTTGGCTACAACTGAAATATATTTTGCAGAGTTACTTGTAAGATAAAGTTATCGCTTGTTGGATTGGATTTTGCGATCCATATAATCTAGCTTTTTAAGCTTATGTAAGAGTGTACGACGCTACCTTTGCTATCTATAATACTGTTTACCTTAACGGTATTATTTTCCGGGGACAGCTCGATCTTCGAGAGGCGACGAAGAAGCTTCAGGCGGCGGGCGCGCAAAACGCCAAAGCTGGGGAAGACACAGCCCATGCTAAGAAACAACTGCAAGAGGAATTTAAAAAGTTGGACGACGCGAGGAGACAATTCGAAGAACAACGGAGAACAGTGGAGAATAAGCGGAAAGACGTGGAGGAGAAGGACAAGGCGCTGGCGGAGTTAGATCGACAGCTGAAGAAGAGGAAAGAGCAAATGGACCAAATGGAAGCATCTTTGAGGAAGGTGAGATTTAAATACACAGCACAAACATATAACTACAGACAGGTTAAATCATAAAGTAAGAGTAGCTTAACAGTAAAAGACGAGCCAGAGTTTAAGGATAATAATTTTAGGTTCGTAGAGCATCATGTGCCCTATTTCACTCCATCAAGTGTGGTGGTCATATAATTGGCGGTTACCTTCTCATGATGGATACTACCAATGAATTTGAAGATGATCAGTCAATCTAAACTACGTTCAAAAGCTAGTCGTATCAATATTCTGAAACTATGATCTTAAAAGCTTCGAACTATTGTAGTTTTTTAAATCTTTAAATGTGTGACCAGGCCGGCGGCACCACAGCAGCGGTATCGGACCTGAATCGCAAGCTGTCGGACTCGCAGAAGGACGCGGACACCTTGAAGCAGCAGCTGACGCAGACTAAGGAGGAGGCGGCGCGTCTGACGGCCGAGACCGAGCGCCTGCTGCAGCTGGTGCAGATGTCGCAGGAAGAGCAGTCGCAGAAGGAGAATAAGATCATGGAACTGCAACAGTTAGTATACATTCACATTATAATCATCACCTTATAGGTCTCCCCGAAGCGTCGCCACATCGATTCGCACCGTGTTCTTCTTTTTGAGTCGATAGTGAATTTACATAATAATTGTTTAAATTATTAAGTAAATTATATGTATTATGTTATTATGACAAATGAGTTATTACGTCAATCGCAGCATTAGTGCCGTTCTTTAGGTCGTCAGAAGTGCTGCTGTTTGGACCTGTTCAATGTTTCTCTCATACAGCTGATTCTCGCAAGTTTCACTAGGTCTTCCGTCTATTCCCCTTATAAGGACTTACGTATTACCCGAAATCTGTAAATTGTACATAACCAAGAAAAGAGATAAGAAATATGCATATGAGTATTGTTTTCAGCATTTTCATTCGATTTTAGGTAATCGTGTATGTTCTCTTCAAAATGTTCTCTTAATTTAGTCGTACATGCAGTTTCCCCAAACCCTAATACTTGGAGTTTCAAAAAAGGTACTTTTGCGGGCGGACACTTAATTCTGATATTTTTTTCCAGGTCGGTTAGAACTCTTCAAGCCAAACTGAAAAGTCAGCAGCAAGCACAAGCACAAAGAGAAGAGGTATATTTTGCTATTTATATTATTATCACTACATCGTACCATATCATTAAAACTTATGAAATTTACAATTTAGACATGATTGAGTACTCATTAAACTAACAATGAAGTGCAAGGGATTATTTCCACTGAAAGGAGTTATTTAAAAGTTTGTTTAACAAGACTCAATATTGCAGAAGTAAATTCGAAAAGTGAATGTTTGAATGATAAAGCATATAAAGTGACTAATAAAGAATTAATAAATTTACATTCATCTAACATAGAAACTGAATTAAAAGCAGCAGTAAGGAATCAGCGGATACTCCCTGATTTATTTGTAACATTGCATCAATCAATGATTGTCAATAAGATTATCCTTTCCAAAAAAAAATTCTTAAACTTCTTCATCATCTTCATCTGAAACTTCAACAGCTACAATATTGTTATTGTTAACCTGTGCATGTACTAACCCAACTAACATTTTCTGTTCCACGCAGGCCGGACCCGCTGGCTTCCTCAAAAGCTTTTTCTAAGTTAGTCCTTCGCACCAAGACTGTCGTTAATTTATTTGCTCTTTTCGTTAAACCGTTTTTCCTTGACTGTCGTTGTAACATCGCCAGCGACTTCCATTCCACGTCTCTCGGTAACAATATCACACGTAAGCTTTACAAACGCAATTTCGTATTAAGTAATGTTATCGATATTTATATTGAATATTTATAACAAAGTGTTCAGATAATAATATTGATCTCTTGTTGAACTCCAGACGTACTCGTACGAGTCTCCTCGCTCGTACATTGTAACTGCACACAATAACGATAATTATTAGTTTAGCGATAATTTAAGTGATGTTTAAAAACAAATAAATAATCGTGGTGTTCAGCGGGAATTATTTTTTAAGTAATAAAAATACAATATTGTAAAACTGTTAAGTAAACATGTATCTAGATAGATCGAGTAAGTTGTCCACTAGTCGATGTTACCCCGCTTTCAATCTTGTTATGCGAACTATCAATGAACTATAAATAAAACGAAATCTATGTTGACCTTTCTCGAGTTATTTTTGAGTTTATATTGTTGATGAGATTTTTGTTGTTGAAGTAAAACTTATTCGTTTTTATTGATTTTTCTTTTGTTTGTTATTTATTTTCATCTTTCGACCCCACACGGTAGGATCTGACGCACGCGAGACAAAGCGAGCTAGCCGCCATGAGAGAGCTCGAGAGCACTCTCTCGCAAAAAGACGTGCTCAAGGCGAAGTTGGAAGAGAGCAAGATGAAAGTGATAGACTTAGAGATAGAGCTGAACGAATCATCGCTTATATTATCAGAAGTGCTAAAGATGCCAGATGGGCCAGAAACGAATAATATTAAACGAAGTAAGAGCTTTTTCGAGTTGCAAAAGAGTGGTAAGGTAGTGGGTAGGCTTGACAAATGCAGATTGAGCAGAAGTGACAACGACTTGGACACGATGCACTGTCGAGACAAGAAGAGAGAACCGCCGAACATAAGTAAGTTGATGAGGAAGATATCGGATTTGACGAAGGAAATGGCGATCAAGAACTCTAAATTAATAGAACAGCAAAGATGTATATCAATTCTAGAAGAAGCGTTAAGAGAGAATAACAATATAGCTGAGTTTGAACAATTGCTAGCAGTAGTAAGGAGTAAAGATGAAAGGATCAACGAGTTGGAACAAATTGTAAATAAGAAAACTGTGACGAATCCAAGTGAAGGAAAAGATAAGAGGATATTGGAATTAGAGGACGCTTTGAAGGAATCGTTTATGATAGCGGCAGAGAGAGAGAAAGTATTCTATGAAGAAGAACAGAGAAGAATTGAAACCTTGCGCAAGGTAAGACCTTAGACATATTCCTTTATTATTACTGAACTGATTGATTTCAGGCAACTCTGCTGGTGAATTACAATCTATTGTGTTAATTGACTGAACCTATTTAAAAATCCACCACTACAAACATTGCAAACATTCTACTTAGGTACGGGCATAAAATCATCTAAACAAACAGACTAATATTCTAATTCTCATACAAATTTCTCTTTCAGATGGGCAAAATGGAACAACGCATACGTTCGCTTCGGAACGCTTCAGCGATGAACTGTGAGACTTGCTCCTCAGTGCTGAAGCGCTTGAAGCTGCTGGAAGACGCACTGCAACACTGTCAGAACAACAGGGACCATATATTGCGACAACTATCGCACCTCGTGTAAGTATTAATCATTATTTTTCACTGATATATAATTTTTTACGGTAAAACGAGGAGCTCATTGCTAAATAATAACAGCCACACGAGTCGATCTTCAAGGTTAAGCAGCGCTTGCCAGGGTCGATCCTTGGATGGGTGACCGTCAATTACGTACTGAGTTTCCTCGTCGAAAGCACGTCAAGCTGTAGGCCCCGACTCATCATTTGCCTAGCCTTTTCCCAAGTTTTATTGGGGTCGGCTTCCAGTCTTACCGGATGCAGCTGAATACCAGTATTTTACATGGAGCGACTGCCTATCTGACCTCCATAACCCAGTTAGTACTGGGTAATATGATACCCCTTGGTAAGACTGGTTGTCAGACTTTTTGGGCCACTGACTACCTGTAACAACTGCCAAAGAACACAAATGACAGCCGGGACCAGCTGCTTAACGTGCTTTCCGAGGCACGGAGGAAACTCGGTATGTAATGGGTGGTCACCCATCTACAGACCAACCTAGGCAAGCACAGCTTAACCTAAAGTAATTATTATATTAGATTTATGTACTGTAGATAAAGTAGTTATTCCGTTCCAATATCCTGTAATCGTGTTCCATTCGTGTTCCGTTCCCGCAGACATACCGTGAAAACGGTTTTGTGGGGCATTGTAATAAATTTAAGACTGCTGTAAACTTTCATTTAATAAATAAATAAAAAAAAAAAAAAAAAAAAAGATCGACCCGAGCGGCTGTTATTATTTAGCCACGAGCTCCTCGACTGTCATTTGTAAATCTTTAACAATCGTTACAGATAGTGTCCCGAAAGTCTGACAACCAGTTTTTACCAAGTGGTATCATATTATCCAGTACAAACTGGGTTGTGAAGGTCAGATAGGCAGTCGCTCCATGTGAAACACTGGTATTCAGCTGCATCCGTTTAGACTAAAAGCTGACCCTAACACAGTTGGGAAAACGCTTGACAGACAATAACAGAAAATCAGTACCCATCTTTAGATTCCAGAAAATTTCGTCGTATCATGTTAGAAACATCTGTCTGTAAAGGTTGATTTATTTTCAGCTTCAATGATGACCGACATACCAATACAAAAAATTGGTTGCCTGTAAAGTCGGTATACGGGCGAAAGTTTTACGTGACAACGACTTTGAGTGGTAAAATAAACTTTTTATGTCTCTCTCTCTCGCTCTTAGGCGGGCTGTCACTCGCTCTCATTGTGAGCGCATAACGTGAGCGGAGCGTAACGCAGTTTCTTGAAGTGTCACCCGGCAAACCAATTTATAAGACGTTGTCACGTCAAAAATAGACCCAGAATACCTAGTACAACTAAACACAACATTACACCCTTTAATCCCCGAAGAGTTAGGCAGAAGTGTTTTATTTTTAAGTCCCATGTAATAGGGGGTGAGCCTATTGCCATCAACCGGGCACAAATCGACTGAGGGCAGCGGTGGCCCAGTGGTGACGGCCCCGACTTACGAACAGTAAGTCGTGGAACCCAGACAGGCGCATTGCTTTGTGTAATTTATTTCATCACCACTGCTCTCAAAACGGTGAAGGAAAATATCGTAAGGAAACCGGCATGTCATAGAACCAACAATTCGAAGACATGTGATATCTACCAATCCGCACTGAGCCCGCATGGTGGATTGTAGCATTTGTAGCCCATTCCCTCTCATACATTCAGCCCCATTCCTATTCTCTCAGGCCGTGTCCCAGCAGTGGCAACATTATAGGCTGATGATGATGATTTTGATGGGCACAAATTCAGACTCCGTGGAAATTCAGAAATTCTTGATGGAAAAGCCCAATAACACTGTCCGACCCGGGAATCAAATCCAAGAGTTCATGCTCAGCAATCGAGCTTGGGATTGGGACCATTAGATCACATTAGATCACCGAGGCAATACACAACAACAACGAGGAACTAAACACTTTCATCTATTTATTCCAGTCAGGACGTGCTAGAAGGTGCAATCAGCGAGAAAGACTCTCAGATAGCCGAGCTGGAAGTGAAGGGCGTACTTGACGAGAGCGAGACCAACCGATGCGACACGCTCAGGACAGAGCGGGACAGACTACTCAATAGGCTAAAGACAGAGGTAAATAATACGTTTTTGCTAAGTAATTACTTTGAAATATAAATGTGGCCAAGCTGGGGAGACTCTCTCTAGATCGGCCACCTATAAACCCTTATATCATTTGAACCAGTGACCGACAAATTCTGATATTTGGCGACAAATTTCGACAAATTAGCGTTTGTGTTATCAAAATTAAAATCCCTGATGGTGGCCGAGCCAGTGTCAATGACACCTTTGGTGTCCTTTCTGGCTTTATCGTTTTAAACTCTGTTTTAAGCTTTCACGGTTTATAACATATCCCTTAAGTGACATTTTAAGTTTATCATTTTAATTCTGAACTGGGATAGAGATGGCAGTTTGGACAGAATCTTTGCTATAGAACACTTTTAATGACTATTTTGTATTACTAACATCAAATTCTATTCTAGCATTCCCAAAAGGCAGTTTTCTAGTTTTTAAAAAAAAATCTATCTTCTGACGTATCGCCTTTTAGTATTTAAATATAACTCATGTTACCTTTAAAATATTAGCCTGGAAACCAGGATCCACCTTATTCAACCACAAAATATTCACAACCAACTCAATTCGTTCTAGAACGAGCGCATACTCCAACTGGAGCAGTACAGCGCCCCCGCCCCGGCAGCGGCCTCTGGCTCCTTGCCAGTAGACCTGCCGCTGACCGACCGGCTGCTGCAAGCTTGCGACGACAATGTAATTGTTTGGGTATAGTCTACTGCTATAGAGAATGGTGATGTCGCATGGAGTGTCGCCGGTGGTTTGGTTACAGCTGGCTTTTGGTTAGTATGCTCTGTGCTGGGACCAATGTTGTTAGACTATGATGATATGTTATCCCATGACCCGACTAATGATATACGATTATTGGTCTATAGTTCGCAGCTTCAACGTCAGACGGAGGGTCTTGCAAGGGTTAGCTATCTTTTATAGATTCTTGGACCGATAAAATATCTATGAATAATGTATCGCGTATTGGGGAATAGTCAAGAAAAGAAAGATCTCTTTCTGTCAATTAAATCATAGTCTCCAATGTTGACCTAGTGAAAGAATTGATGAAACATAATAATTCTTCCAATAATTTTATAACTTTTAGAAAACTTTGAGATCACAATTTACAAAAGCTTAGATTTCTGCATGGTTTTCCGCATTAAGCTTCCTATTAAACTCATAGATGTAATCGACAAAAGGCTTAAAGAACTTAAAGACTAATATAAAAATGCGTCCACCATCTCGAATGGCGCCTGTCGCCATTTTGTTCATCATTTTTATAAAAATCTTATGCTTGATTGACTTCACGAATTTCGCAGAGCCAAATTGACTAAACAACTTATTGGAATTTAAAATTGAGAATTTTAATGAAATCAAATTTTGCTCAATTTACTTAATGTTTGAGAGAGTGTTTGAGTGTGTGCTTAATTGAATAAATAATTCATGGCGAGAAAAATAAAAAAGGAAAAGGGAAGAGTTGAAACTGATGAAATCCATCAAATAAAGATTGGGTGTGGAAATACACAAGGCTTGGTATCACGATCAATGGGAGAAGTAAGTGTACTAGACGAGACAAATATGCAATTACTAGTGTGTTATTATTAGAATGAGAACAGTAAGAAATATAGGTAAACTTAGAGCAGCTATAACTTGCCTAATATTTTTAATCGTAAGTATCAGTATGTCATCGAGGTAATTAAGGAAAAATAATACTCAAGTTATTTACTATAAGGTGTCTTATAAGGTTGGAAATTGAATGCATTTACAGTCATTTACAGAAAAAAATGATAATATAATGCTAATGCAAATCAGAAATCACGGCTTACCTTATTTTTTCGTACCCACATGAATTTGGTGATAGTCTACAGGAAGATCCATAAGCGATCCATTTGCTCTTTGTCTTTTAGATGACGAAAATTATAGATTTTTTTTATGAACATGCCATTTGCATAATTATCCAATGAAAGCAAGGTTGAAAAATAATATTCTTTAAATTAATTATTTATACCTAAATGGAACAGAAGAAAAAAATCTTCTCTTTTGCATAACATTGGCTGTTTTCTGTATTTGACTGTAATAACGGAACACCAGTTAACATTTTACTAATGACCACAGGAGGAGGACATCCCAGCAACAGTGCTCTAACGACAAACGCAGCTAAGTCAAAACGTAAATCTGTTTGTGGCCTTAGCCATCATCACGCACTAGTCACCCATCACCGCTACCTTACCAACTCATCATCGCTTATCACTCCAGCATTCTGCCAAACAAAAACTAAAAAAAAACGCCCGCTTGCAACTTCTGACAAAAAAAAAACCGAATTTTATACCAAAGATGTTATTTTTTTCTGTAAATAAATTAAGTTTTTTTTTATTTATTACTTTTTTGTTTTATTTTATTTTTCTCTCAATATTTTACCCTTATCGTGCTCTATAGTAAGGGATTATTTTTTATTTCTTACTATTGAAGGAACCAAATGATTTATATTATCGTCTATAATATACGGCACTTGTTGATGTATACCTACATTAGAGCAATAATTACCGATATTATAGTTGAACACTCGATGTCTATTTTTAACTTAATACTAGTCAAATCTATCAATGTTCTAATGCTTTAACATACAAATATACTTATATACTCGTTTATATACAATGTGTAGAAAAGTGTATAGTGGAATGTGAAACTTAAATGTTAACTGAACTAATGCCAGAAGGGATTGAATTGACCGAATACCTACATAATTATTGGGTTATTCACAGAATCGACGAAATATGAGGAAGGTGCCAGGTCAGGACTTAGGTTACCTAACAAGATCAAAGTTTTTCCTACACGTTGTATAGAAACAAAATAGTAGATATTATAATGTTTTTCACCTTGAAAAAGGATTTTGGACTTTCTATCATCCTAAATCTTTCGGCCTTAGGGATTTGTTTAGTTAGTGGAATGTTACTTTAAATTAGTAGACACTGATATAACATTAGTGATTGTTTTGCAACAAGTTGCTAGCAGACTTTTCAATAAATTTTTACATATCATGCACAAATTATATGAAAAAAGTACATTCAATGCTGACAGTCTGCATATCATTACGATTTAAAACGTAGCTTCTTACTCATAAATCATAAACCCCGTAGGAAATCGGTGTTTGAGATATTTTCGTGAGCCAAGAAGCTCGTACAATGTCGAAAAGCACTGCCTTACATTCTAAGTAAAAATATTAAATATTTTTTCTGTTAAGCGAAAGCCTCGTTTGCTTAAAGAAAAGAGCAGGGACGTCCGCTCTCTTCGACTGATAGCGATGAAATGAGAAACCGTGGGTTAAAAAAGACGTCAATTTTTCCTTTACGGCAGCTATCGAACTACCCACGTTCACGAGTGATTTTATATTTACGTGTTTTGAGCTTTTTATAAATAAAACATTATACAAGAAACAGTATTGTATTTGTGATAATAATAGTACCGGTGTCTACACGAAATCCAATTTGTGAAAGATATTTTTAAATTCCACATGTTGTTACTTATCTATATATAATTACAGATATAAAATAATAATTTGTACATCTAGTTAAGTATTTAAGCCATTTAAGCTTATTGCTGTTTTAAGCAATTGTTTTTTAATGATAAAAATCCCATTTTCATAAATTGGATTGTCGCTCCAGAATTAAATAAATGAGAAACATCGAAAATACGCATATTTTTCTCGATAACTAAACTTAAACTTCTATTAAGGGACATTGGTCGTCTGTTTTGTTTTCCAAAATCATTGTTATACTTTAAAACTTGAAATAGTTTAGTGTTAAGTGCATTAAATGACCTATTAAGAATAGTTTGTACTTGTGTTATGTCCAATGTCCTTTAGTGTATAGGCTGAGATCCTTCCTTGTTCTATCTCCCACTAATTTATATAAAATGTTATATTATTTAATCACAAATTATAGAGTGTTGGCAAATTCTATGGCTTTTATACACGGTCGCTGAATGTAGAATGTATATGTACGGTAGGCGGGATGTATAGCGGAGCTGCGGTGCGTCGACGTCGTTTTCTTCGATGATTCCTTTCGTTTTCAACAATCCGTCGATGCGTATCGTTTGAGGCTATTCCTTCCAACATACTTGGTCCGACGTACCGCATCTGCCCGCGAATTAACCTTTTGTATTGACTCAAGTGTGTAGTTGAATTGTATGATCAGTCACAATAATTATTACGGTATTAAAGTAAATGATATTAGTTACTTGTTACTTAATATAATGGTATATAAATAACAGTGGGTCGTATTGTTTCACAAGTTGTATTGACCGAAATTATGCTGAAATTAAAAAAAATACATGTTCTTTGAAAATATAATATCTTCATATACGGAACGGTACTGTTTGTTTTCTTTGAGGAACTCAATAAGATACCTACCCTTCTCCCTGATTCCTAATTAGTACAAAACAGTAGGTAATACTAATACTGATCCAAGTTCCATTAAGTATGAACCTATCTCTGCATACAGTGTACTTGACTTAAGAATAATCTGGAAAACGTATAAAAAGATCGCTAACGCATTGGAAGTGGGTGAGTTCCTATACTAGATAGTATACTCTTAAGTAGTAGGTATCTATCTCTAAATATTACTTGCTTCGGGGAAGGAAAGCATCGTGAGGAAACCAGCATGCCTGGGAGATAGTTCTTGACGCCGATTAAGTAAAGCCAAGTCGGAGGCCTATGAGCGGCATAGAACCTGTGACACCAGGAGTTACTAACCACACGATAAAATAAGAAAAATCTATCTCTGTATTTTTTTGCAACAAACCCGCCACACTATTCCCAAACCACTGCAACACCTGAATCCAGCCAGAATCAACAGTGGCGGCGACCAGAAAAGCGCCGAAACAATGAAGCTCGACGAAGTCTCAGAGAAACAGTTTAACTATCTTGGATCTCGCAACGAAATTAATCAGACAAGAATAGCGGAGGAGTAGGGAAAACATCATTTCCACTTATCTTTTCTCAATTACTATGACGAATAAAAGCAGGGTATGGTAAGAAATGCATTATGGCGCTGGAAAGGTGATAACTAATTAATATCGTGCTCCCATTACGAAAAACTCCCATCACGTTTAAGTAAGTTACTTAGTTAGAATGTTGTCTATACTATATAATATTTGTAAAGGCTAGGAAATTGGTTAATGATACTGCTGCTTATAAAGTTACATTAAATATAGTGTCCAGACCAAAGGTTTAGTAATACAAAGGAGCGAGGGAGCACACGCGATGACCGCTAATCGAGTACTGAATGCTCAATCAATATCAATTAGTGAAATGAGGTAAAAATGCACGAATAGGCATTAGTGCATTATGAATGTATGGTTTCACCGAACAATATTGTAAAAAGGAAAGATTTGATTTGTTTGTTTGTGTGTTTGTTACGATTTAACTCTAATAAGAAAGCCACGATTTTACTGAGTAATATAGGCTATATTTTATCCGTACTCCCACGGGAAAGGGAACTACGCGGGTGAAACCGCATGACGTCCGCTAGTCTTATATAAATAGAGTCCTTCTTAGTTATTTAGCCTCTGATTTGGCATCTCAGTGGCGTGCCTAGGGGCGAACACTAACGCAAGCAGACTGTTCGGAAACCCTAACATCATGAAGAGTAGTAATTTATAAGGGCAAGCCATGCTGACAGGCTTGTATGAACCAAACCAAACCAACTGGGACAAACTTTCCTATCTGACCCTATGTAGGGACAGAAGCATTGGGACGCATGGGAGCTTTAAACTGATACCCCAATCTAAATCCTTATTTACTTTGCTGGTTAGGTAGGTACAGACGTCAGTAGGTACAGTAAAACCTTCCTCTTGAATTAATAAAATACTCATCATCATCTGCCTAGCCTTTTCCCAACTATGTTGGGGTCGGCTTCCAGTCTAACCGGATGCAGCTGGATACCAGTATTTTACATGGAGCGACTGCCTATCTGACCTCCACAACCCAGTTAGTACTGGGAAATACGATACCCCTTGGTAAGACTGGTTGTCAGACTTAATGGGCCACTGACTACCTGCAACGACTGTCAAAGATCTACAAATGACAGCCGGGACCAACAGCTTGCTTTCCGAGGCACGGAGGAAACTCGGTATGTAAGGGTGGTCACCCATCCACAGACCAACCTAGGCAAGCACGGCTTAACCTAAAGATCGACCCGAGCGGCTGTTATTATTTAGCCACGAGCTCCTCAATTAATAAAAAAAAAATACTATAATATAATAATACTCTATCTAATAAAAAAATCCGCTTTAAAATCTGTTGCGTAGTTTTAAAGATCTAAGCATACATAGGGACAGACAGACGTGGGCGACTTTGTTTTATACGTAGTGATTGTGATAATGAAGTTAAAAATCTATTAACCCGTATGCTCCCGGCCGTGCCTTCAGAGGCACGGTGCATTGTTATTTTAATTGTGTCTGTAATTGCGGGTATTGAAGTGCTACAGAATTTTTTCAGATTTTAGAAGCTTGATTTGCTGGGCGTCTGTAAGTAGGTACATAAATTAGCAATCGTTACAAACGGGATGAACTTAAGAGCATCCTTTAACTGTTCTGCGTTTTGCCAAAAAGAGCTCTATTTTTTAGGGTTCCGTACCCAAAGGGTAAAAACGGAACCCTATTACTAAGACTTCGCTGCCTGTCCGTCTGTCTGTCCGTCTGTCCGTCTGTCTGTCACCAGGCTGTATCTCATGAACCGTGACAGCTAGACAGTTGAAATTTTCACAGATGATGTATTTCTGTTGCCGCTATAACAACAAATACTAAAAACAGAATAAAATTATATTTAAGGGGGGCTCCCATACAACAAACGTGATTTTTTTGCCGTTTTGTCTAATGTATAGATAATGGTACGGAACCCTTCGTGCGCGAGTCCAACTCGCACTTGGCCGGTTGTTTATTAAATAAAAACAATAATAATTCAAATGTCTGTTTAATTACAAATTATTGATATTTAACACTAGCGGACGTCCCGCGGTTTCACCCACGTAGTTCCCGTTCCCGTGGGAGTACGGGGATAAAATATAGCCTATGTTACTCGTGGATAATGTAGCTTTCGAATGGTGAAAGAATTTTTTAAATCGGTCCAGTAGTTTTTGAGCCTATTCATTACAACCAAACAAACAACCAAACAAACAAAGTTTTCCTCTTTATAATATTAGTATAGATTGAAATACCTTTCAGTTTTGTCACTGTTTACCCTCGTTCCCCTATTCATTCCGGTTTGCAGCTCTATATAGCTACAGATATTACCTAAACCTAGCTAGGTGTATCCAGACTTCGTACACTGAGAAAAATGACCGATGATTCCATCTGAATTTATCCTCCCAAACAGGTTCCGTCTAGGGGTCCTTCTAATATTTACCTGCCCAATTGGATGATAACGAGTTTCCCTCCAAAATAAGGAAGGATATTTTTTTTTTCTAACCGAAATAGAACGAATACTCCGAAGGAGTTTATTTCGTAGGAAAATCCGTCCAATAATTTAGAAGGAATTTCCTTCTATATTTTGTGAATTTCATTTAGAAGGAATAAAATATGGATTTTTAGAAGGACTCCTGTCTTTCGGAAGGAACTCAATTGTACCTTCCATGTTTAATCCTTCTAAGTCAGTCGAATTTAAATTTTGGATGGTAATTCTCGTGGGTATTTCCACTCAAGATCAAATAGATCTTTACTCCGATCAAAATAGTAGGATTATTTGGGAGGAATGAATTTAGAAGGTATAATTTGTAGATTTTTGAGAAGGAATTTCCTTGAAGTTAAGCTTTTGGTAGGAACTCCATCATACCATCCAATCGAAATCCTTCTTATTTAATAGGATTTCAATACTGTTCGGTAATTTCAGGTAGTAGTTTTATATTGTTACTTTTTACCATCAGATTAGAAGGACTATGTGGAGGGAATCTATTTGAAAGGATTAATTTGTGTGGATTTTTGAGATGGAATTTCCTTCTGAATTCTCGAAAATAGGGAACGCGTTTTTTCCAACTGAAATAGAACGAATATTGAGAAGGAATTTATTTTGTAGGAAAGACCGTCTCTTAGTTAGGTAGGAGTTTCCTTCAAAATTTTATGAAGTTTATTTAGAAGGAATAAAATATGGGTTATTAGAAGGACTCCCCTTTTCAGTTTAACTGTTGGAAGGAATTCAATTGTACCTTCCATGTTTAATCCTTCTAATTAAGTAGTGTTTCATTTTGGTTGGTAATTCTCGCAGATATTTCCACTCAAAATCATAGGGATCTTTTCTCCTATCAAAATAGTAGAACTATTTGGGAGGGATTTATTTGCAAGGTATAATTTGTAGATTTTTGAAAAGGAATTTTCTTGAAGGTAAGCTTTTGGTAGGAACTCCATCATACCTTCCAATCGAAATCCTTCTTATTTAATAGGATTTCAATAACGGTTGGTGATTTCAGGTGGTAATTTTATCTTGTAACTTTTTCCCATCAGATTAGTAGGAGTATGTGGAAGGAATCCATTTGGAAGGATTAATTTGTGTGGTTTTTTGAGATGTAATTTCCTTCTGAATTCTCCAAAATAGGGAACGCGTGTTTTCCAAATGAAATAGAACGAATATTGAGAAGGAATTTTTTTTTTTAGGAAATACCGTCTCATAGATGGTAGGAATTTAATTCAAAATTTTGTGAAGTTCATTTAGAACAAATAAAATATGGGTATTAGAAGGACGCCCCTTTTCAGTTTAACTGTCGGAATGAATTCAATTGTACCTTCCATGTTTAATCCTTATAATTAGGTGGTAACTTAAATGGTTGTTAATATTCTCGCAGGTATTTCCACTCTAAATCATAAGGATCTTTTCTCAAATCAAAATCGTAGGACTATTTAGGAGGGATTTATTTGGAAGGAATAATTTGTACATTTTAGAACTGGAATTTCCTTGAAATTTATTTACTTTTCCGAAATCCTTCTTATTTAGTAAGATTTCAATTACGGTTCGTAATTTGGAGTAGGCAGTAATTTTATACTCAAACTTATTTCTCATCACTATAGAAGGAATATTGGAAAGAATTTATTTGGAAGGATTAATTTATTTGTTTTTTTCCATTCTTCCATTGGTGTGTGGATTTTTGAGATCGAGTTTTCCTTTGAAAAGTTTCATCGGACGGAACCTTTTTTGACACGTTAAATCCTTTTAGTAAAGTAAGATTTACAGTCAGGAATTAAAACATGAATTTTCGCTCCAAATCAGAAGGATATTTTCATCCTACCAAAAAAGAAGGACTACTTGTAGGATTTTTTTTCGAAGTTAGAAGGAGTTTATTTATATTCGTTTTTGAGAAGGAAATGTATTTAAAGTAAATATTTCGATCAGATTTAGAAGAAACGTGTAAAATCCTATTTGATTGATTCCAATAAAGTTGTTAATTTTATTTGGAATGTTCAATCCAAATCACAAAGTATTTTTAATCCTTCTACAGTAAAACGTCTTTTTGGTAGGAATCTCTTTCAAAGGTGTAAGTTAGTTTGTTCAATTGTATGTTTTTGTGAAGGAACTTTTTCAGAGCAGATATAAATAGTCTGTTTAGAGTTATAAAGGACTGGGGTCAGTAACTTAGGAATTTGCACTCTTAAAAAGTGCAAATTAGCGCTTCGTTTGGCTCTGATTTGAATTAGTTGAGCTATCGTTAGATCATTTGCAACGGTCTGCAGATAAGTAGCTTAACAGTTTCTTTTGAATTTTGTACATTTTGTAAATACTTGTATAAATTGTAAGTTTCTTTGCGTAAATAAAAAGCTATTTTTTATCTTACTCAATTAAAAAACGGTTTGGATAGATTTTCCCTCAAAGTTGAATGGAGTGTATGGTGCAAATTAGTAGGATTTCATTATAGTTGGTAATTTTAGAAGGAATATCGATTCAAAATTAGAAGAATTCCTATTCTACCGAAATAAAAGGACTGAGCGGAAGGAAATTCCTATAAAGTTAGCAGGATTTCGTTATGATGTCAAATCATGAGAAGGAATTCAAAAAATGATTGCGCCCATAACGAAAAAATGCCATATTATCATGTCTTTGCTGTTAAGCCAATAATAAAGTAGGTAGGTACTACTAAAATATAGAGCCAAGCTATGTCATGCTCATACAGAAGAGGCCTGAGTCCCAGCACTGGGAACATTAATAGGCTGATGATGATGATGATGATGATGATGATGTCATGCTCAAACTTAAAACAGATAACCTATTACCCTAGGTACCTACCTATCCTAATAGAATGTGTTCTACACAAAATTTCGTGCCTGTGCTGTTGACCGAGAGTTCCTCTACCTGGAGCTAATCCTAATAACATTTAAAATCCAACTCCAATAGGGTATAAGCATGAAGTTTTTTATAACTCTAAATAAAGCGTAGGTACCTACCTATTAACATCAGAAATAGTAAATTGTTTTTTTTTTTTTTATATCTATAAAAAATACTAAGTTAAAAGCGTTTGAAACTGCTGATTAGACAGAGAGATTCGATACAGTGAATGCGACGTACAAATTCCCTAATAAATTCCGTTTATCTAGAAAAAGATAGTAACAAAGTTTAAATGGTTATAACTTTTGTGTTGTTTATCCGATTTATGTCTTGTTTTCGCTTTTTGTCATTATTTTTAAAGTACTTTAATATTCCGTATCGAAATAAAAATAAATAAAATTTAAGTATATTTACTATTGGATTAGAAGAAGTGTTTCTAATTGCTTACAAGATTTGACCTAATAGGTAGGTAGGTACATATTTAAGTACCTAACAGTTCGGCTGGTGTAACTTGGTGACTTCTTGATGAGTCTGAATTAGGTAATTGAGCCGTTTGTGAGAAAATGTCCAATGGCGACTATAACTTCTGTCTAGTCAAGTACGCCGGACGTATTGTAGGTACATAAGGTAGGTATATAGATATTATTATAGGTAATGTATACTAAACTCGATGGTAGGTAGGTAGGTACCAATCCGCCTGCCAAGCGTGGAGATTACGGCTAATTCCTCCCATCATGGGAGATGCTTATGTCCAGCAGTGGACGTTATGGGCTGTTGTAGTAGTAGTAGTAGTAGGTACCTAGTTGTATTCAATCAATGTGACTACTAACTCTTCATGTAAGTAGGAGGTACATACCTATGTAAATACATATGTACCTCCTACTTACCTACCTACCTAGCCTACCTAGTTACCTACTTAGTTATTAATACATTAAGACCTTAATTATTGAGAAAACAAAAGCATAAAAACAAAAGCGGGACGTTATACCTACCTGTAGTATTATGTAAAAGCATAAGTGAAAGACCTTGTTCAAGTACTAAGAAACAACTAGTTTTATTTGGCATAGGTACCCACACTTTGGATAACTTATTATCTTAGTACTTAAGTCCTACCTACACTTGGCTAACTTGGCTGTTATAACATCTTCCTTCCTCTATAACATCTTATCATGCTTTATGCCAGTCATACCGGTACTACTACGGTATAATAGAATACCTAACCTAGTGCCTAGGTAGGACAGGATTTTAGATGAAGTAGACTGGTATACACTCTATCAACCTACCTACCCAACCAACCTACCCTAATAAACCCAGCAGAAAGGCATGATCAATACGTGCAGGTGCAGCTGACTTTAATTTGTGAGTCTAATTAGAGAACTGGGTACATAAAAATATTTTAGACGGAATAATGATAGGAAATTTCAATAAATACCTTCCACGATTCCTTCCGTATTAACTGTGCAGGGAGGCGAGCAGTGTGACCAGATTAAACTTAACGAAAACACCGAGGAAGCTCAAACTAATACTGAATACCAACCTACACAGGGCAACTAAACCAATCAAAATACTGATTTTCTTGACACATTTCATTTACTAATCATCATCAGAATAAATGTTAGACAAGGATTTTTACATATTTCTCTACGCAGTTTCTGAAAACTTCAAGAGGTTACAAGTGGATTTACATTCATGACAGAGTCAGACAGAGGCAGATAATATCTTGTAAACTTTTCCAGGCATTTGTCGTTGATTTGTAAAAATAATAGTTTCCACACACGCATACCGGTTTTTCTTCGTCTATGATTTAATTGAAAGTTACGAATTCAAAAACAAAACAGCATGTTACCATAACTTTATCCAAAATCATATTTTATTTGTACATAATACCTAGGGTTTTATCTACTGATTCGTTGACATGATTTACTAGGCCAAAAAGTATATTTTGTGTTATTCCAGGATGCCAACCAGCTACACCTACCTACCTACAAACAAACAACATACACATACACACACATTTTTATGGATGATAATAATGATTGAAGTAAAAATACTAAATTTATTTAATTCCCAAAATGTGTATCAACAAACAGAAGAAAATGAGACTGAAGAAATACTTAATATTTTTTGTGAAACTTAAAGATTATGAAATATTAGGTAAAAATAATAAGTAGTATCATTTTTTTCTGTAATTTCGTCTGTAAATAAACGAACAAAATTAATTTTATTTTATATTCGGTTTTTTTTCTTTATCTTAACGATTGGGTTTTTTTTATAAAACTTACCATTTTGGGGAAACAAAAAAATCTGTTTGGGGAAATCATAAAATTGCATCTGGCAACCCTGCATGTGCACGTGAGTGATGGCACTGCTGCACTGCGTTTCGTCGTCAGTTGCGTGAATGAAAGATTCATTTTTCTTTTCATTTCGTTCGGGTTGAGTGCGTGACTGCGTGTGCGTCCGCGTCGTAGAGGTCCCGCCCGTTCCCAGAGGAGAAGTTGTGTGTTGTACCTCATTGTGTGTTTTAAGGATAATAATTTTCTTTGGTGTTTTAAACCAGAGCAAAGGGGTAAGTGATTTATGTATTCCGTAATCAATTAATTCCGTGCAACTAGGCTATTGTGCAGAAAAATAGATGTCGGTGTTCGCTCGTTTGCATTGCAAATGGCCGACCTGCAAACTTGCATTGCTTATTTGTTTCGAATAATCTACTAATTTCTATTCACCTTGCCTACGTTGCCGTAGTAATGTACATATGTATGCACATACACGAAAAAGATTTTAAATTTGGTAGGTAGGTATTGGTATAAATCGATCGAAATTCAAATATTATAACAAAAGTTTATCTAGTAGTAGAGTTCTTTCACTCTCTTTGTGAAGAGTGTATAGATCCTTTTAGGGAAGAGCTCGTCCGGGGTAGTACCTACTACCACCATGTCTATTCTCTGCCGCCAACCAGCGTTGCTGTGTTTTGGTTTGGAGGGAGTGCAGAGCATCCTAGCTGCGAGGCAATGCATAACTTTGGTTGCTTATCCATTGAAACCATGGAAGCTAATATCAAGATATTAATGATGCTAATTAAACCAATTAATATTGCAGCTTGAAAATCTGTGTTGGGTTGGGTGGGAGGAGATTTGGGAATGGCGTCCCCCGCTCCCAGTACCTCAAGAGCCCAGGAGCTTCAGGCAATGCTGCGACAGCTTGGGGCAGCTGATGAGACTGTGAAAAGTTTCCTTGGTAAGCATTTTGTATCTACTTACCAATTTTATTTTTCTCCTTTTTATCTCCTTTTTTTTTCGGATTGGAAATCATCAAATGACTCCTCCCGCTCTGGGCGGAGCAGGAGCGGGGGAGTGTCAGACTTTTACTGACTAAAACCCATCCATGTTCCTTCATCGCCCTTTGTGTTCCGGGGCCACGGTATCTCTTTCGAATAGTCCCGCAACCCCGGAAATTGTTATCTCCTCAATTAGATGCTTGCTTGAGATTATAGCCAGGGGATGAGAAGCGAGAAAGTGTGAATAAACCATGGGAAGCACTAAACCTTAACGTGCCGTTTATGAAAATGATTCGTATTTAATTACTTTCATTTTGTTTCAGAATCTGATCCAAACGTGAAAACCCAAATAATGAATTTGCGCACGCTTGTACCGTCACATACATCCAGTGACCTGCTGCAAGACTAGGTCGATACGCATGACTTTCGCATGAAGGAACTGAAAGAAACGCCGGGAACATTGTGGGATTACTTCCAAACTTATAAAGGACTCGCAGTACCAAGTGTTGGGCCGGCTCTAGTGAGTATTTAATATTTAAGTACATTGTCAGCCCATTAAGTCCGCATTTGAAACCAAGAAACCGGAAAATCAAATGCATATTTTTTTCTTGCAGATAAAAAAAGACTTCCAATTGCTATACAAAGATTTGCCGCCATTGAACCAACTGCAAGACTTTGTGTTATCGAAAAATATTTCTCTGAAAGAAATAGCGCTGCAAGTGTTTTGTAGATTAACCGCGGAAAGACAAAAAGAAAGAGTTTCACTATTTCCTTCTTTGGTTGAAAGTAAGTACCGTAATGTTATTCCATAATAGTACTAAGAGCGAATTTATGTATTGAGGGCAAAGGTAGAATCTTTAAAATGACTATAAAATCGTATGTCTAATCGTATCACGCTCCTCAACCCTATAAGCTCGCAGGGAATGCACTGACCTTTCGTGGTTTGCCTATAGTGTTTGCCAGCGGAGCCACCCGCGTGTAGCATAAAGGCTTACATTAAGATAAAGCATGGACGACCTATATATAAAATTTGAAATTATTTCTCTATAAAACGCGGTTTCTTTTAAAGACAAATCTGTTTTATTAAGATATTGAGTTCCCAAAGAATGTTGAGTTCCCGTGTACCTTATAAATTCGTAAGACTATGTTGGATTTACTTTTTGTGAATGAGCTTTTTGTTTTTAAAATAAAATAGTTGCCGTGAATTTGCGCGCGAGCCGGCCGTTACGAACCCCCCCCCCCCCCCCCTCCCGCGGTTCAGCCATCGGAATGGCTCTGATACTACGTCACTGGTTTTTCATTATTTGTACATTTTTAGGTGACAATATAACACAACAAACTACCGGATTGCTCTTGCTGCTACCTTTCTTGTTTCCTGGAGTCTACCAAGTAAATAAGCATTGGAAGCCGACAAAAAGTGATGTACTGGATTCATTTATTTTTAAAGTCGATACCGAAGCTGACGTTCAAGACGGAATCACTCGAATGCGTGATCACCTTAAAAATGTGCAAAATAGACTGAAATGGGAAAATTTACACCTACAACCATTTGTTCTAGTGGTAGGTAGGTACTTCTTGGACCGAAATTGATCAAGCGCACATTGTACTTGACCAAATAATATACTCTTTTCCCAGTGTATTGCAGGCTGTAGAAGTTTGCTTTCAACTGTTTCATTCGTTTCATGCACAATATCCACTTGAAAGTCATAACGTATGGGAATTCATACAACAAGCGGTCTACAATATTATACAAAGTTTGATTGGAACCACCGTTCTACATCTGAATTGGCGGAACAGTTAGGCCTCTCAATCAAACGACCATCTAAAAACGAGTGGAACTAGAACTTACTTACTTTAAAGTTCTAGTTCCTCTAGTTTTTAGATGGTCGTTCATGTCGTCAGTTCCTAATAGAACCTAAGTCGAAAATTTTTTCTACGAATATTATTACCCTTAATGGTATAATATACACACCTAACCAAATCTTAGCATTAGATAATTGATATGAGCAGTGGCGAACCGGATTTTGTACAAATTTCTGACATATATTACGATGATGACACTTTTTTATGATTTTCACGTTTCAAGTGCTTATTGTGTAAGTAAGACGAATGTTAAAAAGTATTTTTATTACAATGATCTAGGTTTTTTAAAACCAAATGTTCTGACAAAATTACCCCCTCATGGCTGGTGGTTGTCATTGTAAGAAATTATTTCTTTTAATTAAGCCTTTTTCTTTTATACAGTGTGCAACAAAAACCCAAAGAACGTAATTTCTACTACGATCTTCCAGTAGTAACAGTAGTAAGAAATTAAAAGTAATTACATACATCAATAAATTTACATTGAGTGAAAGTATGTTTTTTTATTGTCAAGTAACGTCTGACATCGTGAAATAGACCAGTCTTTCAGAATTTCGAGTAGTTCACTAACGGCCGGTTTCTGAAAGGCCAATAAAATCAAAATGAACTAACAATGTGTAAACTGGACCAGTTGACAAGGGATTTGACAAGCTAGTTCTTTTAGATTTGATTGTACTTTCAGAAACCAGCCGTAAAACATAAAATTACCCCTCATGGCGGGTGATACCTACATCATTTATTGACAAGAAATCCATTCTATTATTATGTCAATAATAATAATTTCTAATAGTAAGGGTTTTTGCTGTTGTCTAACTATTATTGACTGTATTTAAAAAGTGGTTTGATTTCTTTGTGTTTGTTTGATAAATAATTATCAGTTAGGTACTATAATTACAATTAATGGGAAATGAGAGTATAATTTTACACTGAAATAACGGTGGTTGCCTTCATATGTGTCTCTATAAACGGCAAACTGTATTAAGTTAATAGTAATATTATTATATTAAGTTGTAGAAAACTGTAGATTAGCAATAATAATAGAAAAAAAACTAAAATCAGTTTGTATGGGAATCGAACAACCTTTAACTATAAATTCTACTTTGATACTTGCATTTGGTATTTGATACTTTTTTTAGATCTTTAACTATTATTACTGACTGTATTCTAACTTTTTGTATGTGATTAAATTTGTTTGTTTGATGAATAATTATCGGGTAGTTTCTCTGAAGTGTTTTTTACTTTAATATTTACTTTCAATTGGTATTTGATACCTTTTTGATTATTAAGTATTATTGACTGTATTTGAACTTATTTTGAATAGGTAGGTAAGGTACCATACCCACCTATATGATCTGTTATCTTTGTGTGTTTATTTGGTTGATTAATAATATTATCAGACACTTTCTTTGAAATATAATTAAAGTATAGTTGTCTTGGGCCTGGCATTTGTTTTTACCTTCTTATGTTCAATTAAAACCATAAACATTAAACACTCACGTGATAATAATTGACCCAAAAAAAGTATTTTTTGCATTCTCCAAGTTAACTATCCTCTATGCTATTTGCATTGGTAAAACAAACATTAAAAATCATTTTTCTTGTGATAATATATCTTGTTTTAACCGCATAGTTACAGTGTGCAACAATAAACACCTGCTTGAACCAAAAATAAAAATTTATTTAAAAATAGTAAAATAGTACAATATCATTTATAATTGAAAATTGAATTTTTATTCAGAATAAATCAACAGATTTTATTATTTTATATACTTTGTACTCGGGCAGGGTTTTTTTGCATTACTGTCTGTCTAACAGTTATTGAGTGTTTGTATTTGAAGTTATTTGTTCTTTGTGTTTGATTAATTAATTTATCAATTTTTTTGTTTCATTTGGTAATATTAATCAGGTAGTAAGGTCTAAAAAAAAATCGTTTTGTCCACCAATATTATATCCAAAATTACAATCCTGCTGGGTGGGGATTTTGACAGCAATAATAATTAAGGTTTATTCTATATTATCACTCCACACTCTGAGCATTCTAAAATATAACAAATAGTTTCATTTAAATCAAATGGTATTCTAGTATAGGATGTTTTTAAATTTGTAAACACAACAATAGGTAGGTAGGAGTGTGGAGTGATAATATAAAATAAACCTAAATTATTTTATTGTTATCCCCACCAAGCAGAATTTAAAATGTTAGTGGGGAAAACGACTATTTTTTTTTGAGAATTGTCATAATCCCCACTGGTTGAGATAGCTTGTTGGAGATAAAAAATACCAAAATACCCATTTTTCTTCCATCTCATATGGTTTTACCACCTGAAGTTTGTTTCTGATGCTTGAATTACGTACCTACCTACGAGCTACGACCGAGGAACAGTACACTGGGTACATTAGCATTTTTCTTCCATCTCAGATGGCTGTACTGTATGAAGCTTAAAGATGTGATTTCTGATGCCTGAATTACCTACCTATGACCAAGATGAAAAGTATACTGGGGTTCCTTAGCATTTTTCTTCCATCTCTAATGGTTGCACTGTCTGAAGTTTAAAGATTTGGTTTCTGTTGCCTGTATTACCTACCTACGACCGAAGAAAAGTACACTGGGTACAATAGCATTTTAATCCATCTCAGATAGTTTCATTGCCGTATATTCAGACATTTTCCTCCTAATATGCTTGAATTACCTTCATAAGTCGAAGTCAAATATGACCTCCATGATAGGTAATTCAGGCATCAATAGGGAAATCTCTGAACTTCACACGGTAAAACTATCTGAGATGGAAGAAAAATGCAAATGTACCCAGTGTAGTTTTCCTCCGTCGTAGGTAGGTAATTCAGGTATCAGAAGGTAAATCTCTGAACTTCAGACGGTAAAACCATCTGAGATGGAAGGAAATTCTAGTATACCCACCGTACTTTTCCTCCGTAATAGGTAGGTAATTCAGGTATCAGAAGGTAAATCTCTGAACTTTATACGGTAAAACCATCTGAGATGGAAGGAAATTCTGGTATACCCACCGTACTTTTCCTCCGTCGTAGGTAGGTAATTCAGGTATCAGAAGGTAAATCTCTGAACTTCAGACGGTAAAACCATCTGAGATGGAAGGAAATTTTGGTATACCCACCGTACATTTCCTCCGTAATAGGTAGGTAATTCAGGCATGAGAAGGTAAATCTCTGAACTTCAGACGGTAAAACCATCTGAGATGGAAGGAAATTCAGGTATACCCATCGTACTTTTCCTCCGTCGTGGGTAGGTAATTCAGGCATAAGAAGGTAAATCTCTGAACTTCAGACGGTAAATCCATCTGAGATGGAAGGAAATTCTGGCATACCCACCGTACTTTTCCTCCGTCGTAGGTAGGTAATTCAGACATCAGAAGGTAAATCACTGAAATTCAGACGGTAAAACCATCTGAGATGGAAGGAAATTCAGGTATACCCACCGTACTTTTCCTCCGTCGTGGGTAGGTAATTCAGGCATCAGAAGGTAAATCTCTGAACTTCAGCCGGTAAAACCATCTGAGATGGAAGGAAATTCTGGCATACCCACCGTACTTTTCCTCCGTCGTAGGTAGGTAATTCAGACATCAGAAGGTAAATCACTGAACTTCAGACGGTAAAACCATCTGAGATGGGAGGAAATTCTGGTATACCCACCGTACGTTTCCTCCGTCGTAGGTAGGTAATTCAGGTATCAGAAGGTAAATCTCTGAACTTCAGACGGTCAAACCATCTGAGATGGAAGGAAATTTTGGTATACCCACCGTACTTTTCCTCCGTAATAGGTAGGTAATTCAGACATCAGAAGGTAAATCTATGAACTTCAGACGGTAAAGCCATCTGAGGTGGAAGGAGAACGCAGACCACCTATCCTATTTTTCCTTCTTTGAAGGTAGGTTATTCGGTAATTGGAAGGAAAATTTGTCAATATCCTTCCTTGTCAATCCACCTGATTTGGCAGGTAATAAATATGGAAGGAAAGAAAGATTTTCATTTACCTTCTAAACTGTGTCCTTCCGATGAATATCCTTCTGTGTTGACTCACACGGAAAAAGGTGGTAGGTAAATATGTTGGATGGAAAAAGTATTTTTTATTTACCATCCAAAACGTGACCTTCCGATTAATATCCTTCTTTGTTGACTCAGACGGAAAAACTGGAAGATTATTATTGGATGGAAAAATACCTTCCAAAACATTACCGTCCGATAGATACCTTCCGTGTTGACTCAGACGGAAAAACTAGAAGGTAATTTGTTTCAATGGGAATTTACTTTTAAATTTGGAAGGTTATTATGGAAGAAAAGTATGAGAAGGAAAATGTGGAAGGTAAAACTTTCCGTCGAAACTGGCAGGAAAAATTCCGTGTGAGTCAACATGGCAGGTTATTCCTTCCCTATTTCGGAAGGTCTTTTTTCTCAGTGTACAGTCTAGCTGTTTATTTTAATTATGTGCCGTGCAGATGTTATCTAGCCAAACCGCAAAGGAAGTATGTAATGAACCGCAGACAGCCGCTAGCTTCCTGTAACTATTTATCTGGGGGCACGGCAGTGCCGCCGCTAAGACGAGCCAAGCGGAGCGCAAGGGACCTAGCTTTTCTCGAATCGATTCGTCGTTTTTTGAACCCTTATAACCTGGGTTTGGATTATACTACATAAACAAAGTTCTCGGGATTGTCAATAGCGGACTTGGTATTAAACATATAAAGTTTTAATCAATAAAATCTGAAATAAAAAAGGTTACTTTAGATTTTATTGATTTATCTTAAAAAAAAAACCCTGATTTCATCACTGACACACTGATGATCATCATACTACATATGGTACTTCCCAATGTCCTAGAAAGCTGAAATTCCGTATGTAAGCTATTATTAGTACACAAACAACAACAAAAAATTAAAACTTGTAACTTTTATCCCCTAACCCCTTAAACTAGGGGATGGAAGTTTGTTTGAGACTTCTGCAATTTTGACGCTAGAGGTCTGAAAACAGATACCTAGAGAGTGGGCAATAAAAAAGTTACCCCTGATGTGCAAGAAATACACCCCGAAAAAAGATCCCACATAAAACATTTTCATGTCAAATGTTGCCAAGACGAGACCGTATGAATCGCGCTCTCAAAAAGTTCTCAGATCTCGTGTAGAGCCAAGCTTCTAACTCTACACGCCCTTACTCTACAAGGTCTACTAACTTCACAAACTACGCCTTAGTCAAAATACCTGTCTTGGCCGTTTTGTTACTACAAGAACTATTGTATGATGGAAAAGTAATGAATATAATTATAAGTATTTTGACTAAGGTGTAGAGTTTGTGAAGTTAGACCTTGTAAAGTTAAGGCGTGTAGAGTTAGAAGCTTGGCTCTACATGAGGTCTGATAACTTTTTGACAGTGCGAGTAATAATGGTCTCATTTTGGCAACATTTTACATGAAATTGTTTTTGGTGGTAATTTATTTTCAAAGCTACAAAGATCCACGTTTAGAAGATTTGGTAACAGCGCCATCTAGTGGGGAGTAGTAGTGATTGAATGGAATGAAACGCGTTGCCCCTGTGTGTCCGTTCACGTTGTTTATCTTTCTACTTGATAATAGATGGCGATAGCAGCCAGTAGTAGATAGAGTGTCCCAACAAAACTTTATTTCTTCGTTGATTGTTGACTTTGTTGTTTTTCTTTCGTACCAAAGTTTTGCAACTTCTAAAGCTGTATGTTTTTGTTTTGCTGCGAAATAAAATTACGTATGGCTTGCTAAGAACAGGTATTCGTTATCATTTTTTAACTTTTATTTCTGTTATAAAATCAGAATTAAAAAATCATCCATTATTTCAGATTTCACGACTCTTTTTGCGATACGACCAACAAACACTACCTACTTTGATAAAACTACTTAACGTACATTTAGTAGGTACCTACTTATCACTAGGTACAAAGTCCCCCACCGTGTCTGTCCTGTCCCTATGTATGCTTAGATCTTTAAAACTACGCAACGGATTTTGATACGGCTTATTTTTAATAGATACTTAGAGTGATCCAAGAGGAAGGTTTTAGTATATATTACGCAGGCGGGCGAAGATGCGGGCATCAGCTAGTACAAAATAATGTATAAGTACCTAATTATTCTATTCCACTATATCGCTACCTAGCAACAAGCATAAGCAGCCAGCTGTTACTGGAACAGGAAGTGCGTCGCACGACCGGAAGCAGGTGCGTGTGAGTTCCGCTCAATACTGCACTGGTGCACATCCATACAAATATAACACATGCAGTTGTACACCACCTTATTTGTAGGTATATAGGGTTTATATTTGTTAGATGGGGTCATAAAGGGTTAGTGGTAATCGGCAGGTCAAAGGGACACTTTCACTTGCTTCGTAAAATTTTGATGTTGAAAATACAAAGTTGTAATAATCATTAGATGTGTGATTTAGGAGCTTTTTATAGTTATGTGTTTTCTGATAAGTTAGAGATTATCAAATGGGAATTTTATTCCAAGCTTTCGAATAAACACTGTTACGCTCTTCTATGGAAACCATGTTCGCGACCGTAGCTTAACGGTACAGGCGCGGGTAGGCGAGTGATATGTCGTGGGTTCGAATAAACTGCACCCGTTGCGTTATGATTATGACTATTGACATAAGTATGATGATTCATTTTGACCAAAGAGATTTAAAAGACATACCGCGGATATTAAGAATGAAGAATATGTTGAGTCGAGACGGAATGGGACGCCGTCACCTCCTTCTGCGAAGCAGTAATGCTAGAGAAGGAGGTGGCGGAACGGGAGAGGGATAGAACCTCTCAGCGTCCCGGCCACCGCGGGAGACGCCCCAGGCGTCGGGGGCCACTACGTGGCCCCCGGCCACCGTAGGCGCGGGCCTGTGGACGGTGGGCTATGGGCTAGCTCGCCGTCCGTCCGTCTTATGACGACAGGCCGTGTCAACGGCGCGTTCGTGTTCCACGCGCGCCTCAAAGAGAGTCAGCAAAAGGGAAGGGGTCCGCAAGGACCGATGCCTGCCGGGGTTGCGGGACTATTCGAAAGAGATACCGTGGCCCCGGAACACAAAGGGCGATGAAGGAACATGGATGAGTTTTAGTCAGTAAAAGTCTGACACTCCCTCCTGCTCCGCCCAGAGCGGGAGGAGTCATTTGACGATTTCCCATCCGAAAAAAAAAAGGAATATGTTGAGTATGAATGTAGATAATTATAAGAGTAGAGGAAGACTAAAGAAACGATGGATGGACTGTGTGAACGATGATATGGCTAGAAAGGAGGTGTCTGCTGAGGTAACGAGTAATATCATCTGACTAGCCTTTTCCCAAGTTTATTTGGGTCGGCTTCCAGTCTAACCGCATGCAGCTGAATACCAGTATTTTACATAGAGCGACTGCTTATCTGACCTCCACAACCCAGTTTGTACTGGATATGATACCACTTGGTAAAAACTAGTCGTCAGACTTTCGGGACACTATCTGTAACGATTGTTAAAGATTTACAAATGTCAGTCGGGGCCTTCAACTTGTAATATGATACCCCTTGGTAAGACTGGTTGTCAGACTTTTTGGGCCACTGACTACCTAGTCAGTGGCCCAAAAAATCTGACAACCAGTCTTACCGTCTTACCGTATTTGTTTTCATTGACAGTCGATACAGGTGTATCGACTGTCAATGAAAACAAATGACAGCCGGGACCAATTGCTTAACGTGCTTTCCAAGGCACGGAGGAAACTCGGTATGTAATGGGTGGTCACCTATCTACAGACCAACCTAGGCAAGCACGGCTTAATCTAAAGATCGACCCGAGCGACTGTTATTATATAACCAGGAGCTTCTGAGATAACGAGCCGAATAATAGAGAAATATAAAAATATATAAAGGGTGTAAAAGACCTCATCACGAAGCCGTAAACCAAGCATTCTGTACATCAAACTAAGTAACTTTACGCAAAAATTATTGCTGGGAAACGACATTTTTTTTGGGGTGTAAAATCATGTTTTGTGGTAGAACTCAATGTAACGCACTCAAAACATTGTGCTGATGGATGGATTTAGACTTTTTGGGCCACTGACTAGGTAGTCAGTGGCCCAAAAAGTCTGACAACCAGTCTTACCGTCTTACCGTATTTGTTTTCATTGACAGTCGATACAGGTGTATCGACTGTCAATGAAAACAAATGACAGCCGGGACCAATTGCTTAACGTGCTTTCCAAGGCACGGAGGAAACTCGGTATGTAATGGGTGGTCACCTATCTACAGACCAACCTAGGCAAGCACGGCTTAATCTAAAGATCGACCCGAGCGACTGTTATTATATAACCAGGAGCTTCTGAGATAACGAGCCGAGTAATAGAGAAATATAAAAATATATAAAGGGTGTAAAAGACCTCATCACGAAGCCGTAAACCAAGCATTCTGTACATCAAACTAAGTAACTTTACGCAAAAATTATTGCTGGGAAACGACATTTTTTTTGGGGTGTAAAATCATGTTTTGTGGTAGAACTCAATGTAACGCACTCAAAACATTGTGCTGATGGATGGATTGAATAGTACGGGGGTCGTGGAGGTGTTTAAAGAAAAAAAAAAAAAAATCTTACAATAAAAACTTGTATGTAAAAAAAAAACATGTCAAAAAGTTGGAACTTTACATACTTTACCCCCAATATCTCCGTAACTAGAAGGTTCCCAGGTATGGTGTATAACAAAAAAAAGATCGCAGTGACGAGGACAGCAAGTGCCTTTCGGCTTCGTTAAGAGGTGTTTTAAACCCTTTATATATATTTGTTATATTCTATATACATATATTCTATAAATGGAAGAAGAAGATATTTTGTGCTGACCCCAGATAAATTGAGATAATCGCGAGAGAATGATGATGATACAACGAGCATTAGGAATATATCATACAAAAATGTTAATCCAAAAGCGAACGGTTTCCAAAGCGAGTGAAGTAAGCTTGAAAATAGTGTATATGACACACCAATCAATTGACATACTTTTTAAGAGCTGTCAAAACGCGTTTTTCTCATAGATTTTGTATGGCAATAGCACGCTGTGTGTGACGTCACTGTTTGGTCAACTTAAGGCCTTTCTAACCCTTAAATTATCAACTCTATTTGTGGTGGTTCAAACTTCGTTTGAAATACTGTTAGAATAAAGCTCTAATCAGCAGCCTGGCCGAACAGTGCGAAATGAGTGGTTTTTTGCGATTTACAAAAAATCTATTAATTGGACTAAAAAAATAAAACACATAAGACCTGCTTCATAGTTAGTTCAGTTAGTATGCAAAGTTTCAAGATCTAATTTGAAGTACTTTTTGAATACCAGCGGTTTATTGTTCGATTTGGAGGTAACTTCGGATTTTTTTTCTATTGAGAAAAGTTTATGGAATGTTTTTCGTCACACATAGGACTTACCATATATTTATTTCAAAATTAATGCTGCAGTATTTTAGGCGTAACGGAGGATCATGCTAAGCCATTAGAGGGATATATATAGCCCTTAATGACTCAACTATTTATTGATTTCAAAGCAACTGAAAAACCAATTTGGCAATTAATTGCAAAATAAATCGGGTTTTCAGGCCCAAAATAAAGTATTTTTTATGAGATTGGTGTCTTGGTATTATTGTTGTAAGGTGTAGTCTACCCTATTTTACTATCCCACCTGGGATAATTTAAGTTTCTTTTGACAACCTTTAGCTACGACACTTACAGGAACTTGGCCCCCCCTTGGGTCATGGGGCCCTGGGCACTCGCCCAGAGTGCCCAGTGAGAAAGATAACAATGTGGCAACGAAAATAACACAACATAATTAATGTTTTTGAATAGTCAAAGTAGGTATAGGTATTGAAACTTACCTGTTTTACACAATTACCAGTAGGTTTTCACACGGTTTTTCCTCCACCGAAAGTCACTTAGCAATGTCATATCCCGTACATTACAATGAATTTAACAAGTCGAGGTTTTTTCCCTGCCTAACTACCAAATTAGGAATTACGGAATACCCTGATTTTCCTCTTTTGACACCACGGGTTATGACGTGATAAGTCTAAATATATTTCCATTTGGATATTTCTGAACACATTTATTTTAGGTATCACCTACTAATTTTAACCTTCCTTAATAACGACCTACGGTATGATTACGCCGTGTGGTATCCGGCAGAGTAGAATAGAACCAACCCATTACACTCACAGGTGTCGTATAAGGCGACTAATGTCTGAGGCAGAACACCTTGCGCCTCCGTAGACCAGAGAATGGGCAGCAGCTTTTTCTGTTAGTCTTTTATCACTGCGATCTCCAATTCGCCTGCCAAGCGTGGAGATTACGGAAAATTCCTCCCATCATGGGAGAGGCTTATGTCCAGCAGTGGACGTTATGGGCTGTTGTTGTTGTTGTTGTATAATTACGAAACAATTTCTGTCTCAAACTACCTTAAATGTTATGACGTCACATCGCAACATCACTCCCATGTAAGGTTACGTCCTATGAAAAATAGGGCCAGCCTATTGACATCAACTGGGCACAAATCTAGACTCCGAGCTGCTACTGAGTAATGGAAAACCCCAACCACACTTTGCCAGACCAGGGAATCGGACCCAGGACCTCGCGCATCAGCTGTCACATTTGCAACCACAAGAACAACGAGGCTATTCTCAGATATATTTCCTACTAATATAGTTACCCGTTCTAGAACACACATACACAATGATTCAGCTTCACTCCTGAGTGAAGCTGAATCATTTCAGAAACGTTCACAACTACTCTCTAAGGGACGTTTACGGGCTGGTATAAACAACACAATAAGTAGAAGGGTAAAGAAATAGCGTCGATATGAGCTCGAAAGATCACTAAACTGTCTTGTATAGTCTATCGATACAGGCTACTTCTCTGTCGAAATGGTTCATTATGGCTCGGACCCTTTCGATAAAAGCACTTCGCTTTATCCTAGCAGGGATCAACTATTGAACAAAGATTTCTTTCATAATAATATAGAGATAGAAAACAAGCTATCAATAGTTAGTGTGTTACTACCGAACGGGCAATCTCTTATACAGGGCCGGCAGTCTCGACAGAGATAGCGACAAAATCGCTAACTTTTGATCGCTAATTATAATAATAAATAATAAAGCCTTGTTTATTCCTTAATAAAAAAATAAAAAATTACATACTTAATTTGATATTTAGTTACAATTCGAGAATTTAAAATAAATTAAATTTAAATTACAATAATAAAAAAATAAAAAAAACGAATCATCACGAATTAAAACATAAAATACAAATAAAATCATTATTACATGCAAAGCAAATCATTATTATTAAGGACCTCTCTACAGAGTAAAGGCCTCCTCCATTTTTCTCCACTTATCTCTATCTATTGCTATTTCCATCCAGTTATTTCCCACTGTTTTCAGTATTTCGTCCAGCCATCTCTCCGTTGGTCTACCTCTTTTTCTCTTTCCTGATGGCCCTTTCCAAGTGGTTATCTGTTTTGTCCATCTATCATTGTTCATACGTGCAACATGGCCGGCCCATTTCCATTTTAATTTTTTACAGTGTTGTAGAGCGTCTATGACTTTAGTTGTATTCCTCACATATATATTAGTCCTTTTATGTTTCAATTTTATATTTAGAGTGCTCCGCTCCATGGCTCTTTGGGTGGCAAGTATCTTATTGCTAGTGTGTCTGTTGAATATCCATGTTTGTGATGCATAAGAAAGAGAAGGCAATATACATGAGTCTAGGACTTTTTTCTTCAGTCTTACAGGAATTTTTGACTTAAGAACTTCTTTAAGACTCCAAAATTTGTTCCAGGCCATGTTCACACGTCTAGTCAGTTCATCTCGGTGTCTAGATCTTTTGAAAGATATTTGCTTGCCTAGATATACCTATGTACTCTTCAACATATTCCAGAGGACCGTTGTCGACGCTTATGGGGATTTTTTTATTGTTTGTCATTATTTTTGTTTTTGTTGTGTTCAGTTGCAAGCCAATTTTCTGGCTAACCGCTTGTATTTCTTTTACCATAGATGCTAGTTCTGATGCACTTTCTGCAAAGAGTACAATATCGTCTGCGAATCTTAGATTGCTTAAAAAAATGCCGTTTATGTAGATGCCTTTGTTTTCCCATTTTAGATTCTTCATAATGCTTTGCAGTACGGTTATAAATATTCTGGGTGACAAAGGGTCACCTTGCCGTACGCCTCTACTAATGTCAAATTCAGGCCCCGTTTTATCTACTATTACTCTACTTTTACTGTTTTTGTATATATCTTGTATAAGTTCTATGGTTGCTTATGGATACTACATCTAAGATACGTTTCTCGCAAGCATCATCATTGCAACCGAATTAATTCGTTAGTAATTAGCAATCTAAAGTTAGCGATTTTGTCGATAACTCTGTCGAGACTGCCCTGCATTTCCCGCAAGCATCGCTAGTTCATTCTTTCGTGAATAATTTGCAATTGAAAGTTAGCGATTTTGTCGTTATCTCTGTTTTGTAAAAAGCAAATACATTCAAATATTTACGAGCGATAGATAGAACAAGACGGAGGAGCTCGTGGCTAAATAATAACAGCCGCTCGGGTCAATCTTACGGTTAAACCTTGCTTGCCTAGGTTGGTCTGTAGATGAGTGACCACCCATTACATACCGAGTTTCCTCCGTGGCTCAGAAAGCACGTTAAGCCGTTGGTCCCGGCTGTCATTTGTAGATCTTTGACGGTCGTTACAGGTAGTCAGTGGCCCGAAAGTCCGACACCAGTCTCACCAAGGGATAATTATTGTTTGCAAATGAATACTTTTCACATTAATTCCTGCTACAATGTTGCTTACCGTCAATACGGGTTTGCCTCAGACCTTTTAAATAATAGTCCAGCAAACAATTGAGTGACAAGCGACACGTAGGCAGAACTCAGTTCAATGCTGTATTAGTACCGGCAATTCTATCCTCGGTTGAAATGAAACCTCTTTGCATAGTGGTTACCCTGTCAGTTCAAAATCACTGGTTGCCGTATGGGTTGCCAATTGTATAGGTACAGACTGTTTCGTTTTAATACTGGTATCTCATTAGACTAAGTGGCAATCATTTTAGGCTAGGATTGTATTTAACAGACATTTATGAGGTTTATCCTGTGGTTTGGTTGTAGCATTTATATTGCGCGTAGCTCCTGGTAAAGCATTGATTTTAGATTCGAGTAGATGCCTATTAGTAAAATCCCAATTTCCCAAATGTTTGTGTGGTCGAAAGTTTTTAGTACAATCTAGCAAAATAGCCTTGTGTATATTTAGGGGTTTGTCTTCTCTTTTGGATTGAGTTGGTCTTCCACTATGAGGTTTAATGCTGTTGATGATCTTGATGTCTTTCAGGGCCAATTTTTGAAGAATTCATAATCGATTTAACCTATAGATAGACCTGGTGAAGGTTGCGGGAACCCGCTGGATGCGAGTCGCACGGGACCGGTCAATGTGGCGACACTTGGGGAGGCCTATGTCCAGCAGTGGACGTCTTGCGGCTGAAATGATGATGATGATAGATAGAAAATGATGTTGCTGGTCGTGGTCCTTCCAGTAAACGGATCTTCCATAGGCAGTAGATAGTTGCCTTGATTACCACAGTTGGCTTGTTACAACCTGTACGAGACTACATGTCCCTTTAATTGAGCCTTCAACCCTGTTTCCTGTCCAACCTTTCTTGAAATCATCATCATCATGATCCCATGTTGTCCCATGTTACTTGGCGTTTTAGGGTTCCGTACCCAAAGGGTAAAAACGGGACCCTATTACTCCAGTGTCCGTCTGTTTGTCTGTCACCAGGAATCACTCCCCCTGCATCGAGTCCTTTTAGGTCGATCCGTGATTAGGCTGTATCTCACGAACCGTGATAGCGAGACAGTTAAAATTTTCACTGATGATGTATTTCTGTTGCCGCTATAACGAAAAATACTAAAAACAGAATAAAATAAATATTTAAGTGGGGCTAAACAAACGTGATTTTTGATAATGGAACGGAACCCTTCGTGCGCGAGTCCGACTCGCACTTAGCCGGTTTTATTTCCTTCCATTCCCTCCTATCAACGTCACGTTATCGTTTACTCCTTTCCTGAAATATTCGTCATACCTATATCCAAGATATTTTCTTGTACCTATATATAGCTCACACCAATCAGCCAACCAGAGAACCAAACTTTCCTCTATAACACAAAAACGTGATACGTTACCAAAAAATCTCGAGCAAAAAACGTTATCACGTAATGACCGTAAGTTATTTTTATTTTATGCAACCCCGAGCCGTCCGTCATGTCGAACCTGTAATTATGCAATTTGCTCGAATTTACAATCGATCAGAAATTGTTCACAAAAAATACTTTATAATAGGTTTTTAATCCGGAGCGGCGTTCAAACTAAATCGTTTTGCGGTTAACGAGAACGTATTGGATACTGAATCGATATTTAGTATGCGTATAATGACGTGTGTTTATAAGGATAAAGTGGTTAGGTGCATTTTGATTTGTGGTCAGTGAAAAGTTCGTTCTGGGAACGGAATAAGGATATGACAGGACCTACTCAGTATATAATATGCCAAAACAAGCTTTTGAATTCCCAAATCGTTCTCAAACTCCATAAATTATGTCATTTTTACAATCGGGCATGATCATTTCCATGGTAGAGTTCTAAGATCTTACCTGATTTAAACCGTTTCCAAATATACCCAAGTCTATCAGACCAAGCTTCACGTCGTAAAAGGGTTAAGGGTCAATTCACACCGAGACGCGACGCGACGTGACGGCACAGACGCGTTATGAAAATTTATTTCATATTAAGTTATCAATTGGAAATACATTAGGTACGTACCTCATCTACGTACCACCCTACAAAATCTCACCACCACTACGACTCTTTTTGCTTGCAGCATTCGGCCGCTAATCAACCAATAGCATCGCAGCGTCTGACCCCTTGTTTTTGTTAATTAAATAAAAAAAAAATATTTTATAAAAAAAAAAAACAAAAGATAAAAAATTGGACCAATAATAGTTCTTCTTCTTCTTCGTGTCGATGATTCGTTAAGGATGGTAAACAGTGGAGATCGTGTGCAAGGGATTTTGTTTTAAAAATGAGAGGATTTCGTCCGAGCTCATAGTACCTATACCTAGGTACCACATATTGAAGTCATATGAACTTAATTCTTTCCTTTTATAAATAAGTAGGTACCTATTTATAATGCCTGCAAGGTCTACTATAAAGTTTATACATAAAACTTAATTTATTACATAGGTCATAGAAAAACAAGTGAGCGTGCAGGAAAACATGGAACCTTGCAGCTTTAAGATATAAATAGTGTTGATATTATGTCCTAAGTATGAAGGTACACTCAAGAGCACTAATATGTGTACACTTAGCTCCGTTTAAAAGTGATATAGTCCGCATAAAATTATAATCTACGATGATTATTTTAGAACTAACCGCAGTCATTGTCTCATTGACATATTTTTTGGGATCCACATAGGTACTATTATGAAATGGGTCTGGTTCAAAGTTAAATTCGTAATTCCACAAGAAAATTGCTTTTCTTGTGGAATTTTGCTAAGTGTGTTTTTAGTGCTTGTGATTGTACTTACATAACACTTGGCTTAAAAGCGCACTTAATCATAACTTAGACATATATACTGATGTCAATTTATTAAGTACTTATTGTACTTCACATTAGTGAATAATGCAATATTTTAATAAATTTTCCAAGCTGATTATCGTAAAACTACGGTTTACTGTGTTGCCATTTTGCGATACAACCTAAGTTTCAATTTAATGTCTATTCACTCGGAAACTATTTATATGAGATTCAAAGCAGTTATAAATTCCAACCGGTCAAATACACAAACCATACAACGAACCTCCCAACCAAACCTCGCCCGGGGCCCTCAAGCCCCAACCGATAGGGACCAGCAGAGAGCTACTTACGACACTGCAATTAGGATCAGCGTCTAGAACTCTATAACAACGGAAAAATTATACGGCTACCCACCAAACATCGGGTTGTAACGTGAATATATTCAATTATAGAATTAGTCTAAATACTTCACCTATTGGGTTTTTAGGAAAGGAGCGATTGTGTTTTGTTTTGTTAAATAGCTGGTAAAGATTGGGTTGTGCATTTGTTTTTTCTTCGTTGTTGTTAAGTAGAGCTTTATCGGAGCTGAAAAAAATAGTTAAAAAGTCAAAAAAAAAAACGAAAAAATACAAAACATTTTATGTCTGTGGCCATGTGGGTGTGAGTCAAGCGGGACCTAACATAAGTTATGACAAAATATAAATTCCTACGTTGCAATAGCTCTTGAAAAACCTCTGTTACAGATGGGCAAGGAAGTGACTTCTTAAATAATTTCGTTTTTTCTTCAGACTCGGAACACAAAAAAAAACATAACATAACACCACGCTTGTAATCCCCGAAGGGTTAGGCAGAGGTCTACCTAATAGTACACCAACATTTCGCTAGACATGTTTAAGTCCCATGGAATAGGGGGCAAGCCTATTGCCATCAACCGGGCGCGATTCCAGACTTCGTGGCTGCCACCGAGGAATTCCTGATGGAAAATAAATGAGTACATCAGAAACTACCACTTCTAATACATAATGTTTAGTACAAAAATGTATATTAAGTTAGATGCTCCAGGGTAGCCCGCGAAATTCAAATTTTCTTACGTTTTATGCAATTTGCAAAAAACGTAAGAAAAATTGAATTTCGTGGGCTACTTAGGAGCATCCACCTTTGTAATAATCCATTTCTTCAGGAAACAAACATATTGTGTCTTGGAACACAAATTATCTCAATGTTCAGTTGCAAAAGGCTATGGTTTGTTATGTGATGTAACGTAATCGCGTGTTACGAACACAATAGTATGTTATGCCGCAACTCTTGAACAATTGACAACAATAATCCTAGGTATTACAGTACTAGCGATATTATCCATATACCTAGTTGAAATGAGGAAAGACCGTAATTATTATTATTTATTTATTTCAGAGAAATCTCCATATAAGTTGCATTATTATAAAACACAAAACATAAAACATAATAAAAACATAGAATCATAGAATGTTAGTGTGTTAGTAACACAAAAATGTACCTACAAATATGTTAGTATTTTTAGGCCTATATCTAACTTATGCCTATGGCTGTCCTTACCCACTGATTCTGGAAAGGACAGTCAAAACGGGCGGCAATCATATTTAGAATGCTGTTGCTGTTGCTTCGTAGACGGTGCAGCAAGGAGTTTGCTTTCTTGCGCATGATGGCTTGAAAACCATCCGTACGCGCTTCATCAAACATACCAGACGCGCTACAGCGCCACGGCAGACCCAACAGCATCCTAAATGCGTTATTATACTGTGTGCGCAGGTTCGCTGCGTATGTTTCACCCACAGGCCACTCGAGTAAAAGGACTGGCAGTACGCCTTAAAAAGTGTTACTTTCACCTCGTTGGTGCAGCGTGCAAACCTGCGAGCGAGCATATTGCTTCTCACCGCCAAAGCCTGGCGCTCTCTCATCATTTTCGTGTCCTTATCCGAATTTATTTGTGGTCTGCGCAGTATATCTTCTTCTTCCATCCTTCTCTATTACTCGTCATCTCATCAGACACCTCCTTTCTTGCCATAATATCTGGGGGCACGGTAGTGGCCCCGTCAAGACGAGTCAAGCGGGGCGCAAGGGTACTACAGTTTGGCCGCTGCGAGAATGCGTTCCTGACGTCTGTCAGTTGGTACAAAAATTTTGTGCGAAATTTTAACATTTACTGATAATTGATTTAATGATATCGTTTTTAACAATATTATTTGTTAAGAGGGCAAAAAGGGTAATAAGTAATAGGTAAGTTATATAAGCTATAAGTTATATAACATCACCAATAATACTAATACTCGCCAGCTGTCAGGAACGCATTCTCTCAGCGGCCGAAGTGTACTTACCTACCTTTTCTCGAAGCGCTTCGTCGTTTTTTTTTTAACCCTTATAATTTCGGTTTGGATCGTACCATATAAACAAAATTCTCGGGATATGTTGCCAATATAGCAGACTTATTAAGCACATTAAGTTTTAATTGCATAGCTCTTATACTTTAGATTTTATTGATATCTAAAAAACCTTGATTTCGTCAATGATGATCATCAAAATACATATGGTACTTCCCAATGTCCTAGAAAGCTGAAATTTGGTATGTAAGCTATTATTATTACACAAATAACAAAACAATTATAAAACTTGCAACTTTAAAGAAAATCACAAACAACTTACAAAAAGAAAGTAATCCCACCAAAAACATTTTCATGTGAAATGTTGCCAAGACGAGACCATATGACTTCACAACTACTAACTACACCGTAGAGTCAAAATATGTGGCTTGTCTGTTTCGTTACTAAAAACTTGTTAAGAAATTATATAACAGAAAAGTGAATATTTTTTTTACTTTACGCCCATGTTAATGTACCGAAAAGGCCAAGCCACATATGTAGAGTTTGTGAAGTTAGACCTTGTAGAGTTAGGGCGTGTAGAGTTAAAAGCTTGGCTCTACATTCTGAGAACTTATTGACAGTGCGAGTCATATGGTCTCGTCTTGGCAACATTTTACATGAAAATATTTTTGGTGGGATCATCCTTTACACAGACCGTAATACCTTACTTGGTTTAAAAGAGTGTCCATTTGTGTGTAGAGTTTCTTGCTTACCCATTCTTTTACATAGAGATCCATCGCTTTGGAACGGGCAACTAACTACAACCTATTTGTCTAATTGATCGGTTCCTTGATGCAATGTTTGACTTTAATTTTTAGGATTGTCTTACCTCATTGGAGTATCCTTCCCTTGTTCTTCTTCAACCTTTAATTACCTAACGCTAAGTGACCGAGTCGTGTCGTGAGTGAGTGTGCTAGTGAGTGGGTCTCTTCCAAATCTCTCCACTTTTGGCGGTTTTGTGCACATCTTGTTACATTGTTCTCACATAATATACTATCTTAACATGAATGATGTAACCAAGATTTTGTAACAATATTCTGATTTAAAAGAGTGTCCATGGAGATTCTTGCCCGTTCTTCTCCATAGAGATCTACGCTAGGGAATGGGCAACTACAGTACTTTCACAGTTTATAAGTCTTGTGACTGGGACTGTAGCTACATTTAATTTTCATCTTTGTTTCGACAGTTCAAAAGTGCTTGTAACTGGCTTACTTGAAATAAATGCTTTGATTTTTTATTTTTATTTTATGTCGTGGCTATCCAGTTTCTTCCGGTCACTTTATTGAGATAGTCTGTCGTCCACCTAGTGGTTTTCTTCTCACATTCCTCCGTCCCGTCCGTGTTTCCTCAAAGACACAGACAAACACTTTTGATTGAATTTGTCTGTCGGTTAAATTCTGAGGCTGACGTTTGTATAGTCGATTACTTGGCGAAGGCCTCGCAGTATGTTCCCACCGTTCATTCACCCAAACCTACCAACTTTTACAAGAAATAAACTACTCAAACTAACGTCACTCCGCTTATATTTTGACAGTATCTTAAAGAAAACACCATTAATTCTGTAGTTGATGTGAGAATTACATATAAACACGTTATATCGGCACACGTAGGCATATACTTATCATCGCGGAAGAGGCAACTTGTTACAGACGACTGACAGCTTCGTAGGCGATGGGTCGCCATGGAGGAGAAAGTGAATGGAGTGACTGTGTTAAGGGTTTTCACACTTTTCACATCATACTTATTTCACTGGCAAACGTGTCGCTATGGCAGATGGAGTTTTGGGGCTTATTATAAGTTCTTCTTAATAAAAGGAAATGGGTAAGGAAGGTATATAAGGATGTAGTTTATGGGTACCTCAATGAAGAGTTTCAGGCGGTTTAGCCATAGCTAAACCGCAGACCAGCAGAGCGGCGAGCTACGACATATCTTAGCTCCAATTATAACTCAACGCAAACGTATAAGCACTGCACTGAAACAGCGACGCTTTAACTCAAACCGATTTCCGATTCCGATTCTCCGATTTCTTTTTGTTTCTGTAATGTCCTGTGTAAGTTCAATAAATTCTTCTCTCTCTTTTCTTTCTTTCTTTTCTATCTTTTCTTTCTTTTCTTTCTTTTCTTTCTTTTCTTTCTTTTTTTTCTTTTCTTTCTTTTCTTTCTTTTCTTTCTTTACTTTCTTTTTTTTCTTTTCTTTCTTTTCTTTCTTTTCTTTCTTTTTTTTATTTTCTTTCTTTTCTTTCTTTTCTTTATTTAAACATTATTTCTATGAAACAACAAAAAGTGCAATGTATCAGCATTATAGCAGTGCGTGACGTCGCTAAAAATAAGTGGAAGTGATGCCAGCTTACAGCTAAAAATCGTTTTTCATGATGTTCTAAATCCCATAACACATTCATCGTATCACATTGCTTTCACGCGCTTACTCCATATTCTCTCTCCTCCATGCCAACCGTTCAGCAGTAACCACTCCCTACTTATGCGTGATTACCATTTTAACCCGATATTCTATTACCATTATTTACCATACACGACCAAGCGGCAAGCGGTAACTCAGTGTTCACCAGTAAACGACCGGTTACCCTGCTTACCTTTTAAGGTAAAAGTGTAACGATATTTGCATATGCTGACTAGGAATGTGGGGTGCTGACAAGGCGATGTAGGATGACATTGGTTAGAAGTATCTAAGACCATAGGTTAGCTTGTGATTATCGTTATATGGCTTAGGTCAAGAATTTAGTTGTAGCAATAATTAATGGTCTGCTCATATTACGTACTGCTGCTTATTATTCTTGCGTAGAAGAATGGAATAGGGTAGATGACAAAAAAATCTAAGTAGTCCGTCAGATAGTTTTCAAAAAAATATTGGACACATATTTTTTTCATTTTTCTCGTAAACAAAAAAATGATACAGTGCATCGACAACTCGTGTGATGTCACACGCATAGCACTAGCACTCATGATCTTTGCCACGTTTTATCTTTATCAATTTTTATTAATTTGATAAAACAAAAATTACGTATCCAATATTTTTCGATAATCTAACTGACACGGACTAAACAGAATCATATTTTTTTTAGTCGGTCACCATTTCCATTCGAATAACTTAATCAAAAACATAAATAACGAAATATTCGGGAGCTTTTAACAATGATGCAAACTTGCAAGTGTACATCCAGTTATACGTATAGCCAGCGGCATTTTGCGAGTTGTCAAAATAATGAATTCTAATCTTGGTAAGCTACCTACTGTAACTTTAAATATAGGTAACTACTCTATTGTATTAGGTACCTAACCCTGTGTTAATAGCTGTATGTGTTGTTTAAATAATTAAATAAATATACAGGATGGTCCAAATATGACGTCACTAAAAAAATATTAGATTCCGCACGTCTAGGGGTATCCCAAAATATCCCATCTATGTTCCGCGATTCTCGATAGTTACCGAGTAATAGCTTCTTGAAAATTATATGGAGAAACCGATTTAAAAAAATGACTTTTTCATAAAATAATGACTATTTTATGAAAAAGTCATTTTTTTAAATCGATGGGACAATTATTCTGACCTAAAAATTGCTAAAAACGCAGTGAAATTTTTATTTCAGCTACCCTGGCACTATAACCTTAAAGAAAACTTCACACATGATTTTACTAATCAGTCGGATTACACGAAGTAAGTAAATTGGTGAAAAATCGATTAAAATCTTTTTCACCTTTTTCTGGACATTTTGTGGCAAAAGTCTTGAGTGTAGATATAATACTAGTTGTAAATGACTTACCTGGCATACACTTGCCATACAACTAGTGACTAGTATACCTAATGGTTAATGTATATAGTCAGTGGGTATAACATTACCTACATAATATTTTAATTAGATAGGCAACTAAACTACTAATGTTTTGAAAAATAAGGAAACAATTTCACTCTAACATACCTATTTTTTGCGTTCTCAGATCTGTAACCAGGATTTCTGGAGAAAATTACATTAAGCACAATGTTACTAATACTAAAATACTTACAAAATTATGGAGTGTAGTCTGTAATAAACTTCAATTTATTAATCACAACCATCATCTGCCTAACCTTTTCCCAACTATGTTGGGTTCGGCTTCCAGTCTAACCGGATGCAGCTGAATACCAGTATTTTACATGGAGCAACTGCCTATCTGACCTCAACAACCCAGTTAGTACTGGGTAATAAGATACCCCTTGGTAAAACTTTTTGGGCCACTTACTACCTGTAACGACTATCAAAGATCTACAAATGCCAGCCGGGACCAACAGCTTAACGTGCTTTCAGGGGCACGGAGTAAATTCGGTATGTAATGGGTGGTCACCCATCCACAGACCAACTTATGCAAGCACGGCTTAACCTAAAGATCGACCCGAGCAGCTGTTTTTATTTAGCCACGAGTAAGTCGTTTAGAAGTACCTCACCCGTAAGGGCGGTAAATTCGGCGCATTATTGGGAAGAATCCATGGATAGCCACGAGTAAAGGTCTGGTATTGTAATTTATTAATTACTAGCGGACGTCCCGCGGTTTCACCCGCGTAGTTCCCGTTCCCGTGGCAGTACGGGGATAAAATAGAGCCTATGTTACTCAAGGTGAATGTAGCTTTCTAATGGTGGAAGAGTTTTTGAAATCGGTTCATTACTTCCGGAGATTACCCCCTACATACAAACTTACAAACTTACAAACAAATGTTACCTCTCTATAATATTAGTATAAAAAATACCAGATTATAATTTGTGTACACTTCAAATTAGATAGAGACGTTCTGATTGGCTGAAATAACGCGCCTTTAATTCTATAGCAAACGGCATCAACATTTCTAAACCGCCTCAAATTGACTTACGTGGTGTTAGAACTTAAGTTCATAAAGGTGCAAGAATGATTTTGACCTTGGAAAAGTAATTTTTCCACCTTTATGAACTTTGAGGGTTGTATTGATGATTTTGATGAATATAATTCTGTAACTACATACGTCTTACAGTCGCAAACAAAATTTTAATCAACATACAACCTAGCACTGGCCTGCAAATTGCAAAAAACGTAAGAAAATTTGAATTTCGCGGGCTACCCTTGAACATCCACCTTAAACAACAAGCTTTTCACAACAAAATGCGTCACAAGATATGAATCGATCGATCGAAGCACATCATCTACTAAAAAGTACTCTGCAACATCAAGTTATAGATTCTGCTTTTTCCTGATAGTTCCTACGTATTCTGTAGCTGCAAGCTCCACAGATTATGAATAGCGAAGTATGTAACATAAGTAGACGTACCTATATGTACATAAATAGTGTAGGTAGGTACACGTAATGTGGACTGGACCGTCCAACCGCGGAGTGGGACGGACACGACGACTGTCGATACTGCGAACACACTTGATACTTGGATGAATCATACTGAATTCTGACAATGTTTTGAACAATTAAGCTTGAGCCTTGGTAATAAACTACATAAGTAAATGTAGGCATTTAGTGCACTAAGATTATTAGACTACTTTAAAAAAAATGATTGTGTTGTTGACACACTAGCTGTTCCCTATTTGAATTGGAAGTGTGTTACCCATTTCAATGGTATATTTTTTTTGCACGAAACCTTATCCTTTTTTTAAATAAAACTAGCTTATGTTACTCCTTATAATATCAGCTAGAAAAAAGGTTTAACCGTTTCTGAGATTAGCCGAAAAAAACAGATAGACAAAAATTTAAAAATGTTTTATGTACTGTATACTTACATATCTTCTACACACAAACGAATACATGTACTCGTTTGTGTGTTAGAACATTTATGTCAAAAAGAGTTAGGACAAAGTTAATAACATTTTTTTACGGCTCGTGTTGTTTACATTTTCTGAAATTAATTTAATGGTTTGTCTGCCCAGTTCCACATATTTCAGAACTACTACACTCTACAGTTAAGTAGACTTATCTACAGATAGATACGAAAACTACTACCACGAGTGTTATCAATTAAACTTACTCCCAGTATCAAGATCATTTCATCCAAATAACGGTCCACCGCGACACGCACGCGCGTTTGTCACCGGCAGACTTTGTACCCATGTATGTATGTATGTATGCAACATTTACCGATATGTATGCAAAATAGCTGCATCGTAGGTGGACGGCTATAGGCTATCTATCTGAGAGTTTGTGGATGTTTAAAGGGACCTTTCCTAGCCAGACACAGTGGTATTGGAATGAGTTGAGCCCATGTCATGTTATCCCGCTGTAAAATGTAGGTATAGACAAATAAAAATAGAAAAAAAGTTTTTATTTCTAATAGTTACTTATGACATAACAATCAAATGATAGGAAGTAACTTTTGAGCAAAAAATTACATGTATTAGGTACTTCCGCTCTTCCGGTTTACGTTAACACTACTTATGTAAGAAATTTAACAATAAAATCAAATCCAAAATCAACACAAAAAAGATACCAAAAAATTTAATTAAAAAGCACTTTTCCTGTTGACAGCGATGTGGACGAATTTTTCGACGCCCTGTAACCCTTTTTGATACTTGTAAATATTTTCTATTATAGAGTAAGTATGTAAATTATGTAAATATTATTAGTTTGTGTTTAATAAACCTTTATTAAAAAGCAAATAAAAAAAAAATACAAATCATACTTAATTAAATCATAGTTACAATTATAATCGAATTAAGAATCAAAATTAAATTCAAATAAAAATTCAAATCAGAATTAAAAAGAATACCGTACTTAATTTAATTGACAAAATAATTTAGTTTAGTGTGCGCATAGGGTGTGTATGTGAGTGTATGTGTGATGTTTGTGTGTGTGTTGGTGGCCAGTGCAGTGGAGTCGCCCTACAAACGATCACACAGTTCGAGAGAAATAATTTAATTGAGAGTTTTATTTTCATTCCTTTTGGCGTTGTTACACCAGTAGGTACCATGGTAGAGTGCGTGTCTAGTTTTCCGGAATACCACCAATCGACGACTTGATCGACTCTTCACGTGACAGAGAGCCGGTTTCTTTGTCCTCCAAAAAAGGCCTTCTGGGCACATTTTTCGTTGACAGCGATGTGGATGAAGTTTTCATGTTTGGTTTCCTCACGGTCTTTCTCAGTTAGCAGCAGATAGAGAAACATTCAAATCAGCCACCCAGGGAATATAATTATCACCTTAGCAAAACTGACAGTGAAACAAATACTACCTACTGACGAAGAAACATACGCGAACAAAATAAATTGTTACATAAGTAAGACGAGCCAATGATAGAAGAGACCAATCAAACGAAGGTCAAAACACCTATGCTCATTCCTATGAATTGTAGTGTCTTTACCACTATTCCTATATTGACTCTAGGCTGCATACTTAGTCGACTGATTGTGCCCGACTGGCTGCGGTTGGTCGGGCTTCCTCTCCCATCCCAGAGCATGTCTTTCCTTACAAAATAGTGTCCCCTGGTGTATCCGGCTTATTTGGGTCAGCCTTGCTCCTGGCTGAGTGTGGTGCTCAATCATCATCATCATCTTGGTTTCCTCACGAAGTTTTTCTGCAACGAAGCTAGTGATAATAATACAATAGGTACGCACATGAATCCGAAAAATCAGAGTTGTGAGGTGTGTGTGTTGTGTTGTGAGTTGTGTGGTTGTGTGTTGTGAGGTTGTGTGTTGTGGTTGTTGTGTTGTGAGTTGTGTTGTGTTGTTGTTGTTGGTTTTAACTTGTGACCTATGACTTGGCAGTGCGACAGTCACTACACCACTATAGGCCTTCACTGCTGTACTACCTACTATACAGGGTGGAAACAAACTTTTCACGAAGCCGTCAACCAAGCATTCTGTACATCAAACTAAGTAACTCCACGCAAAAATGTTTGCTGGGAAATGACTTTTTTTTTTAAGAAAAATCTCTTTTTTCGGTAGGACTCAATGTAACGCACTTAAAACATTGTGCTGATGGATGGATTGAATAGTGTGGGGATCGTGAAAGTGTTTAAAAAGTAAAAATCTTAGATTGAAAATATGTATTTAAAAAAAAAACTTGTGTAAAAGTTGTAACTTTGAATGACGCGTGACGGGAAGAACAAGTACTTTTCGGCTTCGTTAAGAGTCTTTTTACACCCATTATTAAAATAGGTTGGTATAATGAACCACGCATGACTATTACCACTAATGTGGGGTTGACTGTACCCCAGGAAGAGCTCCTTCACAAAAAGTTCTTCCACTACTAAGTACTTAGGTAGGTACTTTACATAATAACTTATCAAAGAAAAGCTTTGCGAAAACTATTGAATAGGTATTAAAAAAAAAAAGAAATTATCGCTTCGTGTTAGTACTGTATCACGAAGTGAAAATGTCTTACTTATTTTTAAATAATAATAAAAAAATAAGATATTTTCACTTCGTGAAAAATACATAAAACAAATCTGACCAGAAATTAAATCAACGAGTACCTAATACGTTTTATTTTGGAAATAAATAAATAAATATTGCTGGACATTACACACAGCGCCATCTAGTGCCACACTAAGCAACGAGGCTTGTGTCGTGGACACCAGATAGTTTATATACTACATAGATACTTTTTGTTTGTAAATACATACTTAATATACATATAAACAACCATGACTCGGAAACAAAAGTCCATGCTCATCACACAAACATTTGCACCGACCGGGATTCGAACCCGGGACCCTAAGAACGTAAGGCAGCCTCACTACCGCTGCGCCAATCGGGTCGTCATTAAAAATTAAAATAGTTTGAGCGCCCAAATGGTAAGTATCACTGATTTAACCATCCTGCATGATTTGAGGTTGCTTTGTAGATAGCCAACCTTACATTACATAGCTCCTTGCTAAGTAGTCTAAAGTCTAAGGAACAATAAGATTTTGCAACCATTTTGTTCCCATCAAGCATTAATTCTTCGCCCCATAGAATCCAATATAGCAAGCCTGCGAACTTGAATAATTGCATTAATTAATTTCATTACCACCATAGTCCATAGCTTTGGCACAAACTTGGCTCCCAAGTCTTCTTTTATAGGAAAAAGATAGCGAGGATTTTTCTTTTTCGAAAGAAAAAAGTTTATTTGAAAAAGTTTTTAATAAAACAAGAAGCATTTTCTTTATCTTAGTTTTTCTTTTTTGCCAGTTGTTGGGTTTGCTTGAGGAAAAGTTCTTGCTTCCATATAGGTACATAAGAAGTGTATTAAACTAAAACATAATTCATAATTAGTAAATATTAAAAAAATATTAAATTAGAAATTAGTAATTTTCGATGGCTCTTTAGGATTGGAACAACAATTGACATTAAAAATTACAAAGACAAAAGAGTAAAACATAATAGTGTCGATTCTGATGTGCACAAACTAAACTATTGTATAATCTATTGCTATCTCTTACTAAAAGGCAGTGCGAGAAAAGGACGGCTATAGCTATGAACTAAGTTAGAGATGTCAAACTAATTTACTTTTTGCCTTTTGCGCTTCACCGTGTTTTTAGTCGACATGTTTTTACGTGCACCCTTCATTTGTATGGAAATATTAGTTCCAATTAAATTTGACAGCTCTAAATTACGTCCGTCTCTTTCTAGTTTAAAAATTAAATTAATTAAAGTAATTAATTTAGTGTAAAAATTCAAATATTTGACGTACTACGAGTATAGATTATTAGTATTATTACAGCTAACATAAATATTTTATGTAATTAATGACGTTTACTTTTATTTTATATTTAAAATACAAGCACAAAATAAAAAAAAAGAAGTTTAAATCAGTCTTCTAAAAAATGGGTGCTACTGCAAAATTTAAAAAAATAAAATAACAGATAAATCTTTTTTCTGTTTCTATAAATCTAAAAGTAAGTAAAAGATGTATTGGTATACCTACCTAGGCACCAATTGCCAAAACCGATTAGTTACTTATATCATCGCGTGCAAGTCGTAAAAGATAAAATGTGGTAGGTACCTATTAGTAGCTAGGAAATGATTTACGATTTCACACTTGGGTAGTAGGTATTGCAGTTTTAATATTTTTTTTAACTACAGTTTTTACCTAGAGCAGGATATATACCTACTAAATTACGTCACTGTCTATACTTAAAAATGGATTTTCCAAGTGTTTGTTTTGATTCAAATATATGTCAAAAACCCTGAATAAGTCACCAGTGTTATATTTAACTGATAAATGTATGAAAAACCCACATGATTTGAAACACAAAATATTGGCTTTTAAGTTCCACTGTACCACACAATTTACTTCATTGATAAAAACAATATTGTCCTTTATTATTCTTATCGCCGCGTCCCACCTTCAAAATCTCAACGCTAAATATTAGTTGTTAGTTTTTTTAATTTATTTTAGGCGCTGCCTAGGGCCAAGACGGACGTCCAAAGAAAAAAAAACATATACCTACTGTATAACGTACAGGGCCGCACGAAAGTTACTGTTATCTTGGCATATCCTCTCTAGGCGAAACGTCTATAAAGTATACGATTTATTATCTTAACGTCCGCGAACAACGGTATACGGTACTTGATGCGCGCGCCGCTCCCCCCTTGCTGCTATTGTTACGAAGCTTCCATAAAGTAACGAATTCGAGGTAGAGAATAATTCCATCTCTGGCCTCAACTTGCAACGTTAATAACTCGGGTAACTTGCAAAATTCAGCACACAACTTTATATGTTTATGTTCAGTAAAAAATCGTCAATTTTTTGGTGTAAGAATCGATATCGAAATTGGTCGTGTAATTCGAAAACGTGAAGCTCTTAAATAAATTCCTTATCTCTCTGGCGTGTATTTTAAATGCGCTACTTTATGGGCGTGCGCGTCCATAGTGAACCGTATTTCTGTCGGCATAAATGCGGGAACAGAAACTCGCTACTTGGCTGGTCTCGGAGCAACCCTTCGTCTTATTCTCCGTCCTTGTCTTGCACGACGGTCGACTGTGCTCCTCTACGTCCAAGCCTTGTAATCCAGTCATAGTGGTTCTGTAGCTACAGAAACAATATTTTTGTTGGTTTTTGGCTGTAGCGTCCGGTTATTCGTATGTATTGAAGTCCTGCATCTCAATTACGTAACACACTTTATTTTACAACCCGAAGAAGAAAATTCCTTATCTATTGCTTCCTAAGATTGAAAAATTCATCACTTGACACAGCAAATAACACAATAAAAGTCGTTGAGTAGTCAGTCGTGTTGACAAAATAATGGGATTTCCATTGCGAGTTTGATAGACAACCACCGCGACCGCTTCTCTGCAAAACGAAAGCCATTTTTTGTTGAATTACTCACTACTCCAACAGAACCATCTCATTTCATCATCACGTAATGAACCTGAACAATAAAATGTTCAATCCTTCATGACAACTAAATAGAACCTAGGTAGGTTCTAATTCTAGGTTTGGTCAAATCGGTGAGTAGGTACAGATTTCGGGCTGATTGCGGACACATAGATAGATATTCTTTCATCACTGCGATCTCCAATCCGCCTGCCAAGCGTGGAGATTACGGCAAATTCCTCCCATCATGGGAGAGGCTTATGTCCAGCAGTGGACGTTATGGGCTGTTGTAATGTGTGTAGATAGATATTAGTAAATTATCCTTTAGAGGTTGCTGTCTGGAACCTCGGCCGCAGTTTGTCCGTACCCTTTAACTAAGAGAAAAAGCTTCACGCAGCTATAAATTCCATCATAGCCTGGCCATGGAAGACGTTCCTTAAGCCCGCGTCGTCCCGGTCGCTGTGCGCCTACGTAGTTATAGCGCGAATGTACTTTTGCCCACTTTGATATATCGCGCGCCTGGCGCACAGCCCCGCTACTGAACACTCCAGGTTTCTTCAGTTTTGGCTACTTCGTCTTTCTCATATGACGAACAAAGAGAGTCACCATCTGCCTAGCCTTTTCCCAACTGTGTTGGGGTCGGCTTCCAGTTTTACCGGATGCAGCTGAATACCAGTATTTTACATGGAGCGACTGCCTATCTGACCTCCACACCCAGTTAGTACCGGGTAATACGATACCCCTTGGTAAGACTGGTTGTCAGACTTTTTGGGCCTCTGACTACCTAACGACTGTCAAAGATCTACAAATGACAGCCGGGACCAACGGCTTAACGTGCTTTCCGAGGCACGGAGGAAACTCGGTATGTAATGGGCAGTCATCCATCCACAGACCAACCTAGGCAAGCACGGTTTATCCTAACGATCGACCCGAGCGGCTGTTATTATTTAGCCACGAGCTCCTCGACGAAAAAAGAGAGTATAAGGAACCTACTGACCAAAAGATACGAAGAGTCCAAAGTTGCTTTTACGGAGTAATTGCGTTACACACTCACATAGCATTCAGCAGTACCTTTTTCTTATTTTTAAGAATTTCCTTCTGATTGTGGTAAAAAGTGTAACGTTTCGCTTGAGTAACTAAACAACAGTTACTCAAGCGAAACGTTAAATTTAAACAAGGAGTTAGAATTTTTTATTATTCTTAGGTATTTCACTTAAAAAAACAATCCAATAGATAAATGGAAGGTTTATAAAGAAATAGTAACCTTGCAATAGACGCGTAGCTTCCTGGCATCGTTTTTATTGCCGAACGAAGCTTTTAACTTCCTCAAGGCATTATAAAGTGAAGGTTATATCAAAGTTCATTGCGTGATCAATAAATATCTATGATACCTATAATTTTGCTACAAATATATATTTTTTTAAGTATGTTTGTGAAAAATTTATGATTTTTTTCTGTTGCAAAATTGTTATACTGCAGCCTTTGCAGAAAACTACAGAATTTAATAAATGTACATGTTTTCAAGTATTATATAACATTACTAGCTGTTGCCCGCGGCTTCGCCCGCGTGCAGTTCGGTAACTGTCCCACTGAATCATACTAAAGGGATAAATAGTGTCCTATATGTTAATCCAGGTTATAAACTATCTATGTGCCAAATTTAATAATCATCACAATTTATTAGTATCATCACAATCACCATCACTATCACAACCACCATCACTAACACAACCACCATCACTAACACAACCACCATCACTATCACAACCACCATCATTATCACAATCATGATCACAATCACCATCACTATCACTACCACCATTTTTATCACAATCATCACAATCACCATCATTATCACAATCACCTTCACAATCACCATCACTATCACAACCACCATCATTATCACAATCATTGTCACAATCACCATCACAATCACCATCACAATCCCCATCACCATTGCTATCACCATCACAATCACCGTTACTATCACAATCACCATCACAATTACTATGAAAGTCACTATCATAATCACCATCATCGTTATCACAATTATTATCATCGTAATCACAATCATTATCACACACCATCACAATCACAATCACAATCACCATCACAATCACAATCACCATCACAATCACCATCACAATCACCATCACAATCACCATCACAATCACCATCACAATCACCATCACAATCACCATCACAATCACCATCACAATCACCATCACAATCACCATCACAATCACCATCACAATCACCATCACAATCACCATCACAATCACCATCACCATCACAATCACCATCACAATCACCATCACAATCACCATCACAATCACCATCACAATCACCATCACAATCACCATCACAATCACCATCACAATCACCATCACAATCACCATCACAATCACCATCACAATCACCATCACAATCACCATCACAATCACAATCACAATCACCATCACAATCACCATCACAATCACCATCACAATCATCATCACAATCACAATCACCATCACAATCAACATCACAATCACCATCACAATCACTATCATCACTTTAACAATCATTGTCATCGTAATCACAAACATTAATATTGCAATCACAATCATCATTATCACAATCTCCATCCACGTTATCACAATTATTATCATCGTAATCATAATCATTATCATCGTAATCTCTACCAAATTCATCTTAATCACAATCACAATCATCATCACAATCACCATCACAATCACCATCACAATCACCATCACAATCACCATCACAATCACAATCACAATCGCCATCACAATCACCATCACAATCAGCATCACAATCACTATCACTATCACTATCACATCACCATCACAATCACCATCACAATCACCATCGCAATCACCATCACCATCACAATCACCATCACCATCACAATCACCATCACAATCACCATCACAATCACCATCGCAATCACCATCACAATCACCATCACAATCACTATCACTATCACATTGCATTCAGAGACTGGGTAGTCAACTTCATCAACAAGTCAACGTCATCACAATCATTATCAACGTAATCACGATCATCTTCATCATTATCACAATCAACGTCACTTTCACAATCACAATCACCATCACCATCGCTATCACAATCACAATCACCGTCACTATCACAATAACTATCACAATCACCATCACCATCACAATCTCAATCAAAATCACTATCAAAATCACCATCATCGTTATCACAATCAATATCATCGTTATCACAATCATTATCATCTTAATCACAATCATCATCGTAATCACAATCATTATCATCTCATCTTATCGTAATCAAAATCATCATCATCACAATCATCGTCATCATTATCACAATCATCATCATCGTAATCACAATCATTATCATCTGGATCTCAAAATAAATGCCGTTTTCGTAATCAGCACCCCTAATAATCTCACTATCGACACCCATATTGATTTTTAGACATTTCAACCCCATCGCACCCCAACAGGGAATGGTAGTATTTCAGGTCTGCCACATTAAATCTTAAAATCGTTGTTTTTGTAATACACCCGACCCAATTCACCATAAAAACAATACCTATTTTGAATTTCTGGCTTTGTTACCCCGTTTCCCCCTTTAGGGGTTGAAATCTGAAAAAACCTGAAACCCGTTTCTACTCATTTATCAATAGGAACACTCCTGTGAAGTTTCGAATAAAATAGTCTAACTAATCTTGTTTTACCCATACAAACTTTGGATTCCCGTTTAACCCCCTTAGGGGTTGAATTTTGAAAAATCCTTTCTTAGTGCACCCCTACACTACATAAGGAACCTACTTGCCAAATTTGGAATCTCTAGACTCAGCGGTTTGGGCTGTGCATTGATTTTTATACTTTGCCACCCCATTTCCCCCTCTTAGGGGTTGAATTCTGAAAAAACCTGAAACCCGTTTCCACTTATTTATCAATAGGAACACTCCTGTGAAGTTTCGAATAAAATAGTCTAACTAATCTTGTTTCCCCATACAAACTTTGGAGCCCCGTTTAACCCCTTTAGGGGATGAATTTTGAAAAATCCTTTCTTAGTGCACCCCTACACCACATAAGGAACCTACTTGCCAAATTTGGAATCTGTAGACCCAGCGGTTTGGGCTGTGCGTTGATAGATGAGTCAGTCAGTCAGTCAGTCAGTCAGTCAGTCAGTCAGTCAGTTTCTTCTTTTATATATTTAGATACATTACTGGCTGTATTGACTATTGAAACAGGAAAATGGATTATCCCTATTTTATTTTTAGGATCATAACTATTGAATACCCACTATTCCATTGTTTTTGTTTGTGTAGGTAAAGGTCAGGCATTTTTTTAATCTATTTACAGATTTCTATGTATGTATGTGGACACTGTTAGAATCCATTGAATTATAAATACAATGTACAACATGTGTTAATGTTATAAAAAAAAAATAGGAATTAATTAAAACAATGGTATGTATAAAACCTATTATTACATTTATCAATAAAGGTAAAGATATCTTTTGAAAATCAAAAGTGCAGTTACACCTTTCCGCGCGTCGCGAGTGACGGCCTGTCTAGAAGCGGGCGCTTTTTTTACATCGAGAGCCCATCCGAGGAACGGAAAACAAAAAGGCTGGATTTATATATTTTTTTATTATTTTATTTATTTCCCTTTTATTTCTGTATTTTATTTTCGTTAAATTTTTGCATATCGCCGCGACTGGCCCGCGCCTCATTGTTTATACTCTGTGGTCGTTTCGCGCGCTTTCGCCATTTTGTACGGAATGTCAACTGTCACGGTGTTGATTGGCGGGAATCCGAGGAATGGCGGCGAACGTTTTGGTTGACGGGCTGTGTGTGGTCTGGAGCAAAAACGTTAGAATGTGTTTCTTATTAATAATATTTGATCTAGATAGATAGGAATCTTAGATTGCGTGGAGATCGGTTGCTACTAGGGCCCCGGCTACCCGCGTGGCGTGACCTATATAGGAGGATTTATAATGATCGATATTCACTTGAAGTAGTTCTATCTAAGTTCTATATTCCCGAGGGCCGAGGCATGTATCATGTATCTTAGCTTGTCGACAGCGCTGATGGTTTTAGTTGGACATTTTCAACGTCTCAAATCTATGTGGAATAATATTTCAAATACTTAGGTACCTGTTCAAAACTCCTTTTCAGTTTTCAACTTATTGGACTGGACCCAATGATATTCTAACAAACAGATATGTTGTGAGCGCGCAATCGTGAAGACTCGAAAACAGGCCAATTGGCCTGTTTTTCCTTTATTCTGCGTCACTGCGTGTATGTGAGCTGGCTCTCCCCCGCGGCACACGTTTTTCTGTGGTTTTGTAGGTGTATAACATATCTGTTTATTAGAATATCATTGACTGGACCCAATTTATTAAAGAATATCATTGACTGGACCAGACAAATTGAGAATGCGACTCGCGACCATCACTGACATTCTACCTAAAGTCGTTTCAGTGTCCGCCTGTCCAGTGCCAGTCCACAATTTGTCCGTACCGGTATAACTGAAACTTAAGTAGGCATTTTTTTTTCAGGAGATATTCTTTATTTATGCTGGTATACTTATTTATGGAAACAAAGCGTTCACTAAAGCGACTTTAGGCACATAAAATCTTCATACACTCCATTGAAATAATTTCAACACATTATAGTTTGGCTTATTTAACATGCTGGAACTAAACACACACTCTCCTTTGTAGGGCGCAGTCGGGCAAGTCGTACAGAATGAAACATCAGGTAGTGGGTACCTGCGCCCGAGCGATGTGCAAACATTCTGTTTACTTACATACCGCGAAGTATAGACGCGGACGAGAGTGTTACACATTTTTATTATGGTATTTAAAAGAGGAATATTCCTTTCAGATGTGCCTGAAAGTTGGTGCAGGATCAGAACATAGGTAGGTTACATAATTATTCTTGTCAAAATAAGCAAGACTGGTTCTTTAAGAAAAAATAAAAAAACAAAATTCAAATTTTCTTACGTTTTTTGACGGTCAGTGTCACCGTCAGGCTGTATGGTGATCATCCCACACCCAACCACTGACCACTGCAAGTACAAGCAACTTGCAAAAAACGTAAGAAAATTTGAATTTAGATCGCCACGAACCTGGCGCTTCCCCTTGATCCCTATAAGTACTAAAAGCAGACTGACGTTTTCCATTATTTCTGCTTCCAGACATCATTGCTTTATACGATTTGAAAAGCTTGAAAAGGCTTTGAAATTAGAGGTGTTCAGGGTGTTAGGAGCAAATAGAATGGTGATAGTATAAACACTTACATTTCAGGCAGAGGTGTAAACTGTCGTTGAAGTTCTAACTTCACGTAAGTAACTTTTTGGCAGTTTTGACATATTGATGCCGTTTGATAGAGAATCGGAAGACCCGTTGTTTCAGGCAATCAGAAACAAGCAACTCTCTATTTAGTTTGAAGTACCTAAACACAAAAAATGGTTTTGTACTGAAATATGCTAGTTTTGACCTACGTGGTGTTAGAACTTTACCGTCGAAACGCTGAGTAAACAGGAATTTGAGGTAGAAGTTTAAGAACAAAAAGGTCTGACATAAAGTAAATAAAATAATGAATATTTAAATAAAAAGGGAGACACAACAAAAAACTACCAAGCCCTTTTGGAAAACATAAGAAAAATATAAAAATATTCCTTTTCCTGCAACAAATTGCGAAAATCGAATTGAATGAACGCAAATGGTTTGCGGCAGCGGTACCAGGGCGCCAGCCGCGGCAGGCGGTATAGCCAATCTATTTTTACTTGGGATTTAAATCAATTTATGCAAGCCGTATTTCGCTGAAACAATTTCGCTGAACCATGTGTTTAATCGTGATAGAAATAACCCAATATTTTGCGTATAGGGATTGTGGATAACGGGCTGGTATAAACGCAATATTGGTACCTATACTTATACATTTTTATGATAGTATCTCATTCCGCCTGTAATCCCGGAAGGATGGGCAGCTGTGTGTACCTATTGTGCAGTCAATGAAAATTAACAAAATTCAAACGCGATTTTCTCCTACGTCTATCTCAAAGTAGACACCGTTATTCAAGAGAAAATAGCTTTTGAATTTTGTTAAGTGTATATTTTTTATTGCCTATGTCTGTACTATCTACTTGTAGTTAGTTTAAATATCCCATAGTAATAGGGGGTGAATCTATTTCCATCAACCGGGCACAAATCCAGGCACCGTGGCTGGTAAATTCCTGATGGAAAAACCCAATAACACTTTGACCGATCTGGTAATCGAAGCCAGGACCTCATGCTCAGCAGTAACACTTCCGACCACTAGACTAACTTTATTAGTTAGTAGTTATATTAACGGAAAGTTTTTAATTCGTTATTGTATATAATTCCTAGGAAATGTGTACAATTCCTAAGACAGATAGGAAATGTATGATCTACACTTAAAGTACTTACGGGATAATATTCGTGGTTTTCTTTATCTATGAGGTCTCGATATGTCGGCACTGTTGCAAGCATCATGATCGCGGGAATACTGAAGAGGTATGCGGATGGGGCGAAAATTATTTATTAACCACACCACCACCATTTTTTTTTTACCACGGATATTATCCCGTAAGTACTTTAAGTGTAGTGAAAAACCGTGAAAGTCTTAAACAGTGCATGTATGATCTACTTTTTAATATGCACTTTTCCTAGGAAATCTACACATCTACACTTCTACATCTACACTTCTACACTAATATTATAAAGAGGAAAGATTTGTATTTTTGTGTGTGTATGTTTGTAATGAATAAACTCAAAAACTACTGCGCCGATTTCAAAAATTCTTTCACCATTAGAAAGCCATGTCTTTACTGAGTAACATAAGCTATATTTTATCCCCGTACTCCTACGGGAACGGGAACTACGCGGGTGAAACCGTGTGACGTCCGCTAGTTTCCTATATAGCGATCGGAAATGTGTTACATTCTTGAGATTAATAAGTACAGCGGGATAGTGGTACGAAGGGCGACTATACGAACAGTCGAGAGGAACTATTGACGAAGACATACCACACCTACATAAACAAGGCATTGTGGCAAGGAAAAATTAGTGTACGAACACAGATGGCCGCTCGAATCGAGCGTGCGGCGGGGCGGCGCGTGCAGCGTTCATGTCAAACACATGCATTTATATATTTATATGTGAGTGGCCACAGTAGACGCCCGCCGCGCCGGTCGGCAGCTCGACGCCCCACAGGACGCGCCACCCGACGCTATTGCACTGTGTACGAACACATAGCGTCAGGTGGCGCGTGCTCGAGCTCGTGACTCGGGGCACCCCTACTCCGAACACTTTTTGATTTGAAGGCCCGTCATCCCTTTCGTTAGGATACTTGAAACCCTGCAGACAGAAATAGCCCCCCCCCCCCCCCTCGTAGCAGATTACGTCGAGTACGCCTTATTACTACAACATTTTGATATTTAATTTGACTTTGAATTTGAGGAGATCGTGGGTAAATAATAACTGCCGCTCAGGTCAATCTTCAGGTTGAGCTGCGCTTGCCTAGGCTGGTCCGTGGATGGGTGACCACCCATTACATACCGAGTTTCCTCCGTGCCTCGGAAATCACGTTAAGCCGTTGGTCCCAGCTGTCATTTGTAGACAGTGGCCCGAAAGTCTGACAACCAGTCTTACCAAGGGGTATCGTATTACCCAGTACTAACTGGGTTGTGGAGGTCAGATAGGCAGTTGATCCGTGTAAAATACATCTATTCAGCTGCATCCTGTTAGACTGGAAGCCAACCCGAAAATAATTGTAAAAAGGCTAGGCAGATGATGAATTTGATTTTGTTCGTGTTTTATTTATTTTATTCACAGAGAGCATTCGTTTTTATACATTTCCTAGTATCATTTCGGAATTACATACAATTCCTAGGAAATACATATACATTTCCCAGGAAATGTGTGTATGAAACAATCTTTGAAACATTATTTTACACATTTTCAACGTAGGCTCGGAATTGTATACATTTCCTAGGAATTGTGTACAATTCCTAGGTTACATACATTCCGCTAACAGATTCACAAAATAGCCCAACATTCCCAGATTCCACCGCTGTTCTCGATGGTCCCTCGTTCATTATATCAGTACGAAGGTAGGTATGGTGTGTGTTTTAAACAAACAGGCCGGGGGCCGGCCGCCCGCCGTATTATACCGCGCTGGCTACTTTCATATTACTATTATATACTAGCGTTATGTAACAGGTATATAGAGTGAACGAACTCAACTGTAGCCTATTTTGGAGAGGTTGTTACATAATAGGTATAAGCACTTATCAGCATCGGGCTAGATACTAACTGAACTAACTATAAAGCAGGTCTTATGTTTTTTATTTTTTCCAAAAGAAGATAATTTGATTTTATAAAGAATAAAAACCACTCATTTCGCACTATTCGGCCGCAGTGACTGACGTAACAACCGCTTTGTAGTGCAAGCTGATTAGAACTTTATTCTAACAGTATTACAAAACGAAGTTTGAACCACCATAAATAGAGTTGCTAATCTGAGGTAGTAATAGGCTCATAAGTGTAGTGAAAAACCGTGAAAGTCTAAAAAAGTGCATCAGCCATATCATCCTTCATACAATCCATCCATCGTTACTTTGGTCTTCCTCCACATTGATAATTAAAACTTTCCAAAGCCCTTAGTCGGAAGGGCAATTGTGAAACTATTGGAGCTTGTATAGCTGGAAGCAACCATTGTCATTGCTTGAAAATCTGGTAATATCATTTTAGATTTCAGAAAAGCCCTCATTGGTCAGATTGGGACCTAGCTGTGGATATCTACAATGAGACTGACCTTCCCCATTATCAATGGAATTTCTAATTGTCTGCCTGCCTAGCCTTTTCCCAACTATATTAGTGTCGGCTTCAAGTCTAACCGGATGTAGCTGAATACCAGTATTTTACATGGAGCGACTGCCTATCTCACCTCCACAACCCAGTAATATTGGGTAATACGATACCCCTTGGTAAGACTGGTTGTCAAACTTTTTTTGGGCCACTGACTACCTGTAACGACTGTCAAAGATCTACAAATGACAGCCGAGACCAACAGCTTATCTGCTTTCCGAGGCACGGAGGAAACTTGGTATGTAAGGTTGGTCACCCATCCACAGACCAACCTAGGCAAGCACGGCTTAACCTTAAGATCGACCCGAGCGGCTGTTCTTATTTAGCCACGAGCTCCTCCGAGAAGAATTTCTAATTGTATGGTATGAAAAGAAACAGCTTGGAGCTTCTGAATTTTTATTTTTTTATTTATACCTAGTCATTTGTTTTTAATTTAGCCGTGTGTTATCCGGCAGAGTAGAATAGAACCAGCCCATTACACTCACGCGTGTCGTATAAGGCGACTAATGTCTGAGGCAGAACACCTTGCGCCTCCGTAGACCAGAGAATGAGCAGCAGCGTTTTCTGTTAGTCTTTCATCACTGCGGTCTCCAATCTGCCTGCCAAGCGTGGAGATTACGGCAAATTCCTCCCATCATGGGAGAAGCTTATGTCCAGCAGTGGACGTTATGGGCTGTTGTTGTTTTTAATTTTGATAGACCATGGTCCTTTTCCATTTCCATACTCCACCAAGTCCCAAGTTCGACTGGTGCTGGTCGCCCAGCGCGGTGTATTTATGAATAACATGGTAAAATTAACAGGCTGTGTGTTCGTTCCCGGCTCGCGGTGGAGACAATTAAAATTACCAGTTACACTGACGTGACGAGGCATGCAGCTAATAAGTTATATTTGATCGATATTCTGGATGTGGTATTTTGTTAATAGGGAATATGCATATTTTTTTTTATTTTTTTATTTCGATACGGAATGTTAAAGTACCTACCTACTATAAAAATAATGACAAAAAGCGAAAAGAAGACATAAATCGCCCAAACAACACAAAAGTACTAACCATTTAAACTTTTATTTCCTCTTTCTAGAATTCTAGATAAATGGAATTTAGTATGGAATTTGTACATCGATGCAGTGAATGACGTCATTCGCTGCATCGGATCTCTCTGTCTAATCAGCAGATTCAAATGCTTATATAGATATTCTTCTTTATCGTGTGGTTAGTGCCTAACCTGGTGTCAGAGTTTTTAAGCCGCCCATGGGCCTCTGACAAGATACACAGATCTCAGATCTCATAGATATAAAAAAAGTTATTTTGCAAAAAATAAAACCGACTTCAAAAAAAAAAGAAAAACACAAAAAAGTGAAAAATAACTTTAGCTTCAGAAGCCGGTGACAAAAACACCAAATCAATCAAACAAAGGTCACTGACTGCTGATGTTTGACCTTTGTTTGATTGATTGAGGTATTCCATGAAGCACACCCAAACGAAGCACACCCAGACGAAGCACACCTAAAGTATTCCACTTAGCACACCCGTAGGTGGGCTTTAAATAAAAAAATAAAATAATTAATTTCCTATTCCATGAAGCACACCTACGAATATCACTCGCATAGTGCGGGGACTAAGAAATAAAAATGTCGATAGGAGAAAATATTTATTATTTAAAAGACTAACTTAAATATCTAACATCTTTCAGTTTCATTATAATAATGTGATACAATACTTGTAATTTTCATAGTGTTGATATATAAATCCCATAGATAAGACGTATACATGATGCGCTAATAGTGAACGCGTGCGCCCGCCACTGAATTCCCGAGCCAACCCGAATTTAGCTGAGCGTTTCCACCAGTCTTGTTATTGTTATTTTTTTCTATTTTTCGTGCAATTTATTCAAACAAAATAATGGAGCCAATGGCAGGTCCAAGTAGTAGAAATTTTAACCCATCTATTAATTACGTACTCGGCCGGAAGGAGACACAAGTGTTAGTGTATAATAACAAACAATATAGTAAACACAAGATTTATAAAAACGGTAATGCCTTGTGGTGGTGTATTAAAAAAGGGTGTAATGGCTTACTTACATCGGGTGGTTACCCGTGGTCCCGGTGGGTTGACCCATTACCGGGTCCATGGGTAATTTTAATTACCCGTGGTTCCATAGCATTAGGGATTGTTTCCTGGACTTCTGAACGTATCGATAGAAAATACAAATCCATAATAATAGCATATCATATCCCACCGGGACCACGGGTAACGAGTGATTGCATAATTTGACTAGGCATCGGGTTTATTGGTTTTTTATTTTTTATTTATCTACCAACTACCAGGAGGCCAGAACCATAAAGGAGGTATTATATATTTTTAATAGGGATCTCATAATCAATCCATGTACGGTCGAACAAGCTATTTAGTTTACATTTTATAATGTAATTTGTGGGTTAAACTGTAAACCAAATAGCTTGTTCGACCGTACATTTCGATTATCATGCAGTATGCAATGTAGAAAATACTTCTTAATGATTCTGGGATCCTGGTAGTTTGTCTTCTTCTTCTTCTTCTTATGGTGTAACTGAACGGGAACAAACGTAAATAAGGATAGTAAAGTCTCACAAACTAGTTAGTCTTTTAAATAATAAATATTTTCTCCTATCGACATTTTTATTTCTTAGTCCCCGCACTATGCGAGTGATATTCGTAGGTGTGCTTCGTGGAATAGGAAATTATTTATTTTTAATTTTTATTTGAAGCCCACCTACGCTGCCCACCATACACTAAAGTGCAGTAACAGCAAAATCACGATTTCGAGTAAAACGCATTTAAAGTTAAGAATTGATTTTAAAAAATCAACAGAATGTATAAGCAAAAAAATTTGAATGCAGAAAGGTTGTAAAGGCATAGGTTCACACGTTAAAGCAATAAAAAAAAAAATATCTTAATAACTGAATTTATTATGGCCATTTATTCTTTTTGGTGCCTATTACTGCATAGCCTTTTTTGTAAAAAATACCATTTTAAACTTAGTAAAATGCAGCAAAAAGCCCTATTACTGCGTTTGGATCAGTTATTTTGTCAAGAAACCCAACTAACATGCAGTAAGGTCAAAAAAATACTGCATTTTAGTTAGTTTTTTAAGAAAAAAGTGTTCAATTTACTAGTGCAGTAAGAAAAATAGCTAGTTCACATTTTAAAGACCGTTTATTTCTTATTATTTAATCACAATAATTCAACTCACTTATGTAAAATTTACATATCAAAAATAAAAAAAAAAACATCTAATTAATAAAGGACCCTGCGCAGAATGCACAACCTCCTTTGACAGTTTTCTCTTAATATTAACATATATAACATAATGTATCTTTATGTTTAAAACATTAACTGCACTTTAGCTAGGAATAATCATATCTGTGTCATTATGCTATCCAAACTAATCTGCAGTAATGCTGTATTTTACTGCGTGTTAGTCAGTTTATAATGATAAAAGAATGTTAAGTATTCACAACTAAAATGCGACAAGCTTTGATTTTACTGCATTTTAGTTGGGAGTTCGTGACAATAAATTGTATTTTCTTAATTTGCAGTAAAAATAGCTTGTATGGCGGTAAATTTTACTGCGTATTAATTTTTTTTTTAATTTTTTTCCAGAAATATAAAACTATCTAAAGAACTGTAAAATTATATTGCTTACTGCATTTTAGTTATGAAACCTTAAAATTTAATCTGCAGTATAATTTATACTGTATTTTAGTTGGGAAATCACGCCAAATTGTAAATTTTTTTCGTTTGCAGTAAGTGAAAACTGTTAAATAAAAACCATTCTAATAGTCTTAGAAATAAGTAAGTTAATTCAATAGAAAGCTTAAGAAACCCGCTTTCAGAATCACTAATAAAACGAAAAATCACAAAAGGGCTGTTACTGCTCTTTAGTCTCTGGTGGGCAGTACGGGTGTGCTAAGTGGAATATTTTAGGTGTGCTTCGTCTGGGTGTGCTTCGTTTGGGTGTGCTTCATGGAATACCTCGATTGATTTGGTGTTTTTGTCACTGGCTTCTGAAGCTAAAGTTATTTTTTTTTTTTAAGTCGGTTTTATTTTTTTCAAAAAAGATTTTTATTTATTTTTCAATTTTTTGTTGTTCCCAAACAATTCGCCATGAATTTATTTTCCACTAGCTGACCCGCGCAACTTCGTCTGCGTCACATGAGAGAGAGAGAAGGTTAGAGAGAAAGTGAGTCAATCTTATAAGATGACATTAATAATATGCCATCGCAGATTTTTTTTAGAACGTTTTAAGAGGAACAATTCCGTTAACGAAAGTCAAAAGAAATAAATTTTCACTGTTTTTGCAACATTTATCATTGATGCTCCGCTCCTTTTAGTTGTAGCGTGATGTTAGATAACCTATTATAGCCTTCCTCGATAAATGGACTATCCAACACTATTTTTTTTTTTTTTATTGGAACCAGTGTTCCTATATTTAGCGCATTCAACAAACCAAACAAACAAACTCTTGAGCTCTATAATACCTATTAGAATAGATTCAAGTGGGTAACAATTCAATTTCTTCCATACATTTGCATTAATCGCTAAAATAATCTAAGTACTTATGTTTTTCCAAATAAGGGCTTCCCTTGACAGCCTTAAGTCTTCCTAGACATTCGATGACAGTCATACTCCAGCTAGGTCGAAAGTTCCTAGGTTAGCCTAGCCTAACCTACGGTTTTCACAAAAAAAAATAACCATGCTTAGGTGCTTATCAGATTTTTCTGTAAAAGTTGTGCGTGGCCATACCAAAAAAAAATACGCGTCGAATATGAGAACTTCCTCCTTTTTGTTTCGTCGGTTAAAAATCCAAACTTGAGAGCAACTGATACGGGCGAGGATTATTCCTTCACGGAAAATCTCACCGCGATTCAGAAAACGGAGTGAAATGAACAACGCCTTCTATCGACCAATATGCTAAAATATAATGCACGGAAATCATGCTATGTAAATTTTCAAAGCAGCCAGTCATGTAGACTAATCTAGAGTACCATAAGCTATAACATTTTTTTAAAGCCGGTCAGTCGATTTAAAAGTTATCCAGTTAGCACATTTTTAGTCATTTGTACCATATTTCGCTAATAGATGTCGCTGCATCTTACATTTGATGATAAGTTCTTCTTGAACACTTTAAATTCATATATCTTTTGATAGAATTAACCGATTACAATTAAACAAAAACTAAATAATACCTCAAGATACTCACAATTTGTATGTATAAAAGTTATCTACATTGGTTTCGTGAATTTTACGTGATGCTTGATCATCGAAACAGACAAACAGATAAACAGACAAAAATTCCAAAAATGCTGGAAATGAGTTCTGTTGGTTGTCCTTTCACACCCTGGCAATTTTATTTCGAAAATATTTGCGATGTACAAAAACGATTTTTCTACAGATTTATTATATGTATAAGTAGATTATTAACAATACATGTCATGGTAATAGGATTATCCCAATAAATGGAACTAAACATACCTAACTGTCGAAATCTGGGTCTATTGTAAACATCTGCGTACCCCCTCAGAGCATACAGGCGAGATATTACATCATGATGTTGTATAAACAATAAACATCCAAGCGATTACAGCAATCACGGCAGATTTTCCGTATATCTCCAAAGATCAGCATCAGAAGTTTACAAAATTTAAATGGGACCACACGGGAAGCACCAGCTTTCAAATAAAAAAGAATTATCAAAATCGGTTCACCCAGTTCTGAGGTAACAAACATAAATAAAAAAATACACATGAACATATAACCTCCTCCTTTTTTTATGTCGGTTAAAAAATAATTTCACTTTGCTATTTCTGATGGTTATACACTTTGTTTAGAGTGATAAAAAAATATACCATGCATATACCCATTGACGAGGTTGGGTTACTCTACTACTACACTATACTATGGGTACAGCATGTAACATAAAGGTTTGTGGGGTATAACATATTGAATGGTCTGGTACAGACCATTCTGGTTCTGCACGGGAGCTTAGCCATATGAGCGTCTCAGTAGACCTATACAAGGTGTAAATGGATCTTTCACGAAGCCGTCAACCAAGCATTCTGTACACAGAATGCTTGGTTGACGGCTTGATGTATCAAACTAAGTAACTCTACGCAGACATTATTACTGGGAAACGAGTTTTGTAGGACTAGATGTTACGCACTCAAAACAAAAACAAAATTTCAGGACAATATCAGCGTCGAAATATCGGGAGCTCATAGAAACAAAAGAAAATCACGCTGTGAAAGTCCAACCGTTTAACATTTTGTCATGTTGACTACCCAGTCCCTGAATGGTCTAAAACAGTGCAAAAACAAAATTACAACGAAAACTAGATTCTGAAGGTTTCCAGGTATGGTCTATAAAATGATCGCAATAACGGGGAGAACATGGTGCTTTTCGGCTTCGTTAAGTGTAGGTACCTATTTTTATACCCATTATATTATAACCGTACCTAACGATAAGGATCTGAATGTTGAGCAAATGACACGTGTCTTGAAGAATCCTTGGCAAAAAATCTGGCATTCAATGCTCGAACCCCCGAAGTTGAGTGGAAGTTCATGCCAAAACCAGTCCAAATTAATGGACTGGTTTTGGCATGGAAGTACAACTTAAGATGGAGAGCAAGTATAGATACAGTTCACAGCGCCAAAGGACTCAATAAAATAATTAACAACGGCATACAATTAACGAACCACCAGATTTAGCAAAATGTAACGGCAAAAAAAATAGGTACTTTGATAGCCAAAATTAGTAAAAGATCACCAAAATTAATCCCCATTTTATCGTGAAACTAGAACCAAAAATTTATTTTTAGTTTTATGACTACCAGAAATTAAAATGTTATGCTCTTGCATCCGAGTTGAGGGAGACCCGGTCGACGGAGCCGCCCTTAGCGGGGCTCCCACTTCAAATGGTTTTTAAAAAAATAACCACGAAGGGTATAGCGTATATATAACCCTTCTAATCTAATCTATCCGTGTCGGGGTGCCCCAAGTCGGCCTAGGCAAAACTACTTTGTCATCAACCACCTCATTAAAATTTGGTGCTCAATTTACTAAATTTGGTGATCAATTGATATTTTAGGTGATAGATGTTAGTGGTCACAAAGTTATTTTTGGTGGTCATTATATTTCCCCCCCTTAATATTATTGATCTGATGTAGAATTGAACCTCAATGAACGAGATACAAGCCGTGTGGTATCCGGCAGAGTAGAATAGAACCAACCCATTACACTCACGGGTATCGTATAATAATATAGCGACTAATGTCTGAAGCAGAACACCTTGCGCCTCCGTAGACCTGAGAATGGGCAGCAGCGTTTTCTGTTAGTCTTGCATCACTGGGATCTCCAATCCGTTTGCTAAGCGTGGAGATTACGGCATATTCCTCCCATCCTGGGAGAGGCTTATGTCCAGCAGTGGACGTTATGGGCTGTTGTTGTTGTTGTATGTTAGTGGTCACAAAGTTATTTTTGGTGGTCATTATATTTTCCCCCATTAACAACTGGGTATGATAAGTATAGAATTGAACCTCAATGAACGAGATACCACATCCATTCCGCACTGAGCTCTTTTGACCCCCACATCGAACTTTACTCCACGAACAAAGTTTTTTGCATCGCGTGCTGTGTGACAGACAGACAGACGGACAGGGCAATTTATAATATGTCCCTATCGCCCGATCTTAGCACGCCACACCCGCCCGACATAACCTGACCCCTCAACCAATCATCCCATGGAGTGAAGCAAAGGTCTATTTAAAGACGTGAACTTGCAACGATAGCTGTTACAAAGCTGATTTTAGCGATATACCTAGAAATTGTACAATTATTATTCACGGAAGGGTTCGGGTATCGTTCGTGTTATTTTTTCGGCTGATAACATCGGCTGATTCATCGGTAAAACCTAGGGTTTGAGTTGAAAAGTTTGGAAAGGTGGAAAATGAACTTGCTTACTGCAGCTTTTATGTGTTTCCCGGTTTCGTCGTTATCTAGCAGCGGTAGTCAGGCTGCCTCACGTTCTTAGGGTCCCGGGTTCGAATCCCGGTTGGAGCAAATGTTTGTGTGATGAGCATGGACATTTGTTGCTGATTCATGGATGTTTAGGTATATGATTGTATAATAAGTATGTATTTACAAACAAAAAGTATCTAGTATCAAGTAGTGTCCACGACACAAGCCTCGTTGCTTAGTGTGGCACTAGATGGCGCTGTGTGTGCTCCAGCGATATTTATTTATTTTTATATTTTATTTGGAGTAGGTTTGTACCAGGATTTCAGACGTACCTACCTACTTACATCAGCTGGTATGTTTATAATGACTAAATTATCATCTCCTAAAACAGCAACTTTCTCGGTAGCAGCCTCGGAGTCAGGATTTGTGCCCGGTGCGCCCTGCGGACTCTCCGTCCGCATACCGGCCCGTGGTGCTGCTCGACGAGGTGGGCAAGCTCTTTGAAAGAGTCATTGCAAACCGCCTCGCCGAGCACCTTGCGGGGACTGGGCCGGACCTTGCGGAACACCAGTTTGGTTTCCGCAAGGGGCGCTCTACGGTGGACGCCATCATGCGCGTGAGAGCCCTCACGACGGAGGATGCGGTGTCCAGGGGTGGGGTTGTCTTGGCGGTGTCTCTCGACATCGCCAACGCCTTCAACTCCATGCCCTGGAGCTGCATTAGGGAGGCACTCCGGTATCACCGGGTGCCGACCTACCTCCGTCGAGTGGTCGGGGACTATCTGACGGACAGAGCCGTCATCTACCCCGGTCGCAGCGGAGAATGGAACCGGCGAGAGATGTCGTGCGGTGTTCCGCAGGGATCGGTCCTGGGGCCGTCCTTGTGGAACATCGGTTACGACTGGGTGCTGCGCGCCGACCTCCCTAGCGGTGTCAGCGTGGTTTGCTACGCAGACGACACGCTGGTGCTGGCACAGGGGGGGTCGCACGAGGCGGCGGCCGAAGCGATGACACGCGGGGTTGCGATAGTCATTGAGAGGATCCGGCAACTGGGTCTCGAGGTGGCACTGCACAAGTCCGAGGCCATGTGCTTTCATGGGCCTCGGAATGCGCCACCTCCGGGATCCTCACTGACGGTAGGAGGGGTATCCATCGGCGTCGAGTCGACGTTAAAGTACCTGGGACTTGTCCTTGACAGCCGGTGGAACTTCGTGGAACATTTCCGACGTTTGGCCCCCAAACTGGAGCGGACTGGGGCTGCCTTCAGGCGGCTCCTGCCCAATCTGGGGGGGCCAAACGCCTCCTGCCGGAGGCTCTACGCGGGAGTCGTGCGGTCAATGGCCCTTTACGGGGCCCCGGTGTGGGCGCGTTCATTGAGGCGGCGAGCCGCCCACTACCTGAACGCGCCCCAAAAGGTGGTAGCCGTAAGGCTGGCCCGGGGCTACCGCACGATCTCCCGCGAGGCGGCGAGCCTCCTTGCCGGATTGCCGCCATGGGATCTGGAGGCAATAGTCCTCGCGCGCCTACATGAATGGCGCGCGGAGGCGCTACGCCGGGGGGAAACTCCGCTGCAGCGACAAATTGTCGCTCAGCGGACAGACTTCCGGCGGGATCTCACGGCGACATGGAGAGAGCGACTGTCGCAACCCCGTGCAGGGCACGCCACAATTGTGGCGATAAGTCCCCTCCTTGAGGAGTGGCTTGAGAGACGCCACGGCGTCCTCACCTTCCGCCTGACGCAGGTCCTCACCGGACACGGAGTGTTCGGGAGGTTCCTGCACCGAATCGGGCGGGAGGAAACGCCCGGGTGCTTCCATTGTGAGGATCGACCGGAGGACACGGTGGAACACACGGTGGAGGTGTGCCCCGCGTGGGCGGAGCACCGCCGTGTCCTCGAAGCGGCGATCGGCGGCGGCGACCTCTCACGTCCGGCCCTGGTGCAAGCCATGGTCCGGAGCGAGACGGAATGGGACGCCGTCACCTCCTTCTGCGAAGCAGTAATGCTAGAGAAGGAGGTGGCGGAACGTGAGAGGGAGAGAACCTCTCAACGTCCCGGCCGCCGCGGGAGACGCCCCGGGCGTCGGGGGCCACCACCACGTGGCCCCCGGCCACCGTAGGCGCGGGCCTGTGGACGGTGAGCTATGGGCTAGCTCGCCGTCCGTCCGTCTCATGACGACAGGCCGTGTCGACGGCGCGTTCGTGTTCCACGCGCGCCTCAAAGAGAGTCAGCAAAAAGGAAGGGGTCCGCAAGGACCGATGCCTGCCGGGGGTTGCGGGACTATTCGAAAGAGATACCGTGGCCCCGGAACACAAAGGGCGATGAAGGAACATGGATGGGTTTTAGTCAGTAAAAGTCTGACACTCCCTCCTGCTCCGCCCAGAGCGGGAGGGGTTTTTTGATGATTTCCCATCCGAAAAAAAAAAAAAAAAAAAAGGATTTGTGCCCGGTTGATGTCAATAGGATCGCCTCCTATTACGCATTACTTAACTGGCGAAACCTAATTGTACTAATAGGTACACCTCTGCCTACCCCTCCGGGGATTAGATACGCAATAACAGTTCCTAGGCAAAGCTTATCAAAATACTTAAGTCCTGGAAAAATGATAAGGCAGAGGCACCTGTCTGGAACAGGCATCTTTTGACATGTCATTTTCGTCATGAGCTGGCTTACTTGAAATTTTGGCTTTCACCAGGCGACTACAGGAGCTAAATTAGCAACTCCATTCGTGGTGGTTCAAACTTCGTTTGAAAGGCTGTTAGAATAAAGTTCTAATCAGCTTGCACTGCGGTTGTTACGTAGTGCGAAATTAGTGTTTTTTTGCGATTTACTAAAAATCTATGAACTAAAAAATAAAACACTTATCATGCTAATATGTTGCTTGTAGAATTATTTGCCAAAAAATCAGAATGATCGCATGTATTTTAGTATGGTTTTTACTCGTTAAAATGATTTTTTAGAGATAAGTTCGTGTTTTTTTGTATCGAGTAAAATTTGTTGTATTATGTTTTCAAAACACTAGTGTCGATTCTGTTGTGCACAAACTAAGCTTAATTTAGGCTATTGCTATATTTTTCTTTATAATAAACCGGCCAAGAGCGTGTCGGGCCACGCTCAGTGTAGGGTTCCGTAGTTTCCCGTCTGTCACAATAAGTGTTCCCACTTATGAGTTTAAAGGTGGGTATCCATTATGTAAAAATGCTTTCATATACGAATATACTACAAACTTAGTCCAGAAATTATTTTGTACAACTTTTTGTCTTTTTTGTACAAAAACTGTTGTTTCCATCAAGTTCAAAATGATTTTCCTAGAAAGTCCTTATAAAGTTCTACTTTTCATATTTTCTAAACTTATGGTTCAAAAGTTAGAGGGGGGGGGGACACATTGTTTTTTACTTTTGGAGCGATTATTTCCGAAATTATTGACATTATCAAAAAATGATTTCAGAAAACCCCTATTCATTTTTAAATACCTTTCCAACAATATATCACACGTTAGGGTTGAAATTAAAAAAAAAATCACTTCCCACTTTACTTATAGGGGGGCTACCGTAATAAAACATTTTTTTCCATATTTTATTTTACCACTTTATCGGCGTGATTGATATACATATTGGTACCAAATTTCAGCTTTCTAGTACTAACGGTCACAAAGATTAAGCGAGGACGGACAGACGGACGGACGGACAGACATGGCGAAACTATAAGGGTTCCTAGTTGACTACGGAACCCTAAAAACGAGAAAGAGACGGACGTAATTTAGAGCTGTCAAATTTAGTTGGAACTAATATTTCTATACAAATGAAGGGTGCACGTAAAATGCATGTCGACTAAAATCACGGTGAAGCGCAAGGCATACACTAGTTTGACATCTCTAACGTAGTGCACAGCTATAACCGTTCTTTTCTCGCACTGCATTTTAGTAAAAGATAGCAATAGCCTAAATTAAGTTTAGTTTGTGCACAACAGAATCGACACCACTATCATACTAGTATAAATCCTGAAGAATATCATATATTTTTCGAGTTTTGTTTATTGCAGTGAATCATGTGCTTTTTGGCATTATAAAACTCGCGATTAGCTCCTGTAGTCCCATTAAGTAAATATTTTAACATGCTGAATACTGATTGACGAATTAATAATTACATCCTTTATAGGGAAAACTTCTCCAATGGGACTTTAACCCTCTGTGCAAAGCCACTTCGGTAGCTAATTTGTGGACCAGACAGCCAATCGTTTTATAAGCCCGTATAGCATACCTGTACAAGTCCAAACGAACTAATCACTAGACGTATGAAATACACGCGTAGTCATAGTAGGTATGTTCCTACGAGTACAAACAATAGTTGCAATATACAGGTTTCATATATTAGCGCTGGTCGGGAGGGTTTAATCAAGTCGGAATGAAAAATGCCTGCGGGACCAACGCTGTGGGGGCCGACCCTAGTACCGTGCGCAGGGAAAACTGTGGATGGCAGGAAATGTTGTTTTTAGATGAGGAATATTATTTTTAGTGCGTATTTATATTTTTTTGTAGCTGATGCCTGCGAGTTGCGTTCGCGTAAAATTATTCCTTTCCTATTTGAATCGGATTTTGTTATCAATTTCATAGGTTTTTTTTTTTTTTGCATGGAACCGAAATCCTTTTTCTAAAATAAAAGCAGCCTAAGATATACCTTATATTTACTTATATTATAAATTAGACCTTAGAACATTAGCTATCTGCCAGTAAACGTCCCGTCACAATCGGCTCAGCCGTTTCGACGATTAGCCGGAACAAACAGACATACAAATATTTAGAAAGAAAGAAGAAAGAAAGAAAGAAAAATATTTATTTTGGACAAGCACAGGAAATACAAAAATAATATTAAAAAAAAAAACAAAAATAAAGAATCTAAAACTAAACAATAAAAAGAATCTAAAACTAAATCAAAAAGAAAACCTGTGCGAGGCCAAAAAGGCTCCTATCTCAGCATGATGCTGCGATAAATGAAAACAAATACCGCAGCGCTGGTTTTCTGATAGGGCCCACTGTGATGTCACGGTCACACCTATGGACACAAAATAAATTAATACATAAAATAAAACTTATTATATAAAATAAACACTACTAAACACACAAAACTGAGTACATAAATGAAAATTGCAGCACCGAACGTTCCGACTTCGCTTGTCAACGCTACAGACTATTGTCTATGGTCCATGACAAGCGAAGGGACGCGAGTGCAGTCCATGTGCAGTCGGACATTATGACACTATGACAGCTGGCTGTCAATGTCGGTCAACTGTCAAGGTGTTTTTTGAGGCACAACCTATGAAAACAACAAGAAAAACATCCGGAACAATAAAGTAAAGTTTAACAAATACGAAATGAGTATAATACTTCAAAGCCATGCGTATTTACTATTACGACAGAAAAGGTAGTCAGAAGGTCGTCATAATATGGATTATGGTGTAAATATACTATACTTATTTAAAGTGCATCGGTGTTGGTGTTGTGTACCTACATGGTAGTGATCCAGGCAAAAACTCCGTTACGATACCAATACTAGCTTCATGCAGTCCTAGGGTAAGTAAAATTGGTTTCTTTTTGTAATTGTAGCAAGTGTTGTTTATATTTATATCTAAAGGTACCTACTGTTCTTATAGCACTTAAAAAAATCCTATTGGAAAAATGATTAATTTCCAAAAAAAAAACTTTCGTCCCCTATTGAATCCCTTTGAGGCGCGAATGTTTTGTCTTTTCATAAAAGGAGCTCTTGCTGAAATTACGATTTAACGAATTATCCAAAGATATACTTAACTTTATTTTGACGACACAGAGAAGTAACGAATGAATAACGCGATGATTGCATTCAAAAAATAAACTAAGACCATTTGGAACTAAACGGCGACTGAGAATAAAGTACTTTTAGTATTCACACATGGGTGTGAATACTAAAAGTACTTTCTTCTCAGTCGCCGTTTTGGTCACATATTTATTTTGACTGATTATATGGATAATCAGTCAAAATAAATATGTGACCAAAAAAATCCTCTGTGGCGATTTCAATGTCAATTTGAACTAAGTATTGTAAGAAAATGATAAATCCTAATAATTAACTAACCTGCTGAACTCAAAATATATAAAGAAACTTGCCAGTCATCCAACGAAAGTTTACATAACAGTCGAAACAAAATAAACCATTAAATATTCATTTATGGTGTATCTTTCTTTGCGAACCGTACAGGGGTGGAACGCAAAGGGTTGCAAGTAACGAGAAGAATGAAAAATGGCTGTGCTTGCGCGCCGGTATTTATTAAAAACTACAAAATTCTTGCCCCCAAGCCTCTCGGAATTATGTGGGTAGTTGTCACTGGGAGACGCTGTCCACTATTTCATATTTCTTTAGGAAAGCAATAGATTTATTTCTAGAAGATAAATGGTAAATGAAATATAATGTTTTTTTTTTTTGTTAGCCTTGAATGTCCCACTGCTGGGCAAAGGCCTCCCCTATATCCTTCCAAGTACTCTTCTCCTGCGCCACCTCGAACCAGCCCTCTTGATGCGCGTCTATATCATCTCGCCACCTCTTTCTAGGCCGGCCTCGGCGGCGCCGTCCATCGTCAGGCACCCATCGTGTTGACACCTTTGCCCAGGTATGGTAAATGGTAAAAATCTAGGTGCCTACTGTTATCCTCGTGACTATCCTTTCATGTAAATAAAAATCCGATAAAATCTGACTGCCTAGGCACAAACGCGTGCCACGTTTAATCATTTAAAAAAAACCGGCCAAGTACGAGTTGAACTCGCGTGAAGAAGAAGGTTCCGTACAATGCCAATGTTATACTTATTGAGTTTACCACTTTATTTTGAACTAGCGGACGTCACGTGGTTTCACCCGCGTAGTACCCGTTCCCGTGGGAGAAGGGGGTAAAATATAACCTATGTTACTCAGGGTGAATGTAGCTTTCTAATGGTGAAATAATTTTTGAAATCGGCGCAGTAGTTTTCGAGTTCATTCATTACAAACATACAAACAAAAATACAAATATTTCCTCTTTAAAATATTAGTGTAGATGTAGATTGATAGAATTCTTATAGTTTTTCTTGTAATCTACAAGCAATGAACTCAGAGGCTCTATAGTTTCGGAGATCAGTTTTTTATTTTACAATAATAACTAAAATATATTTGAGATCCTCATAACGAGCCCATTCATTTGATATATTTATGACACAGTAAAGTTTGCAAAACTTTTTTAAATTTCCTAATTTGTTCCCCGAAAATAACCCTTATTTAAAAAAAAGAGATTTACTTTATTGTGTTTGGATTATACCACCCTGCCAAATTTCACTTGATTTGGTCGAATAGATTCGGAGCAAATTGGATTATACAGACAGACAGACGCACGAGTGATCCTATAAATAAGGATTCCTTGTTTTTTTACGGAACCCTAAATACAGCTGTTTCCTAGAAAAGTGCGTACCTACACGGTCAAAAATTACATACGGAACGGCATTTTTTTTTAATGACATTTGATCGTGTTCAGAATGAGGTGTTGAATACGTGGTAGGTAAGCGTTTGTGCATCGGTGTTCGTTCCACTCTGCCCTGTATAGTATACCGTATTTGACAACATACGCCACTGTGGATTGTTTGACCAAGATATGGTTGATATGCGTAGCATAACCAGCCTCTGACGATACCACTGCTGGGCCACAGGCCCCCTCTCTGTGGGAAGTCGTGGGTATACTGGACCTACTTATAATCCACCCCACGGTCACATGACTGTCTTTGAATTTTTCAGAGATTTGTAATTAAAGGAGACAGTTCTTTTTAGGCACTCTTCGATGTTGCATAAATATTATGCATATTACACCAAAAAAAGTGACCATTTTATTATAGTAATAAACGAAAGATTACACAGAAACGAAACCCGAATCTTAAAATCCTAATAAATATGTTGTATTATGATATTTTTTTGCGAGTCAAATCATTCCTCTTGTGATCAATGTTATTTGACAGAAAATACTTACGTAAATAGAGGCGTTTTTTTTTCCGTTTACAAAAAAAAAAGTGCGGTATCCATTGGTAATAATACCTGCTTTAATTATAATAGAAATATAATTTAACATAAAAAAAATAATATTAAACTGTGAGCTTTTTAATGCTATTTTTAAAGGTTTCCGCTAAAATCTTTTATATGGTATAGAAAATCATCATGGCACGGAACGTTGTAAATCCGTCTTTTTGGTGGTTGACAAACAACTTCATTTGACATTTACTCTTTTTGACATTTACAACTTCATTTGACATTGGTTGCATTCCGTATTACAAAATAATCAATATTTTGCGTTTCGATTTAGATATCACAATTATGACAGCTAAGAACTGTCATCAATTCGGAACGCTCGTGAACGCGTTGCCAGTGATCATAACCCCAATCACAAGACCTATTTTTGAAAATGGAAGATAAGTTGGTTGACTCTATCGACTCTGATAACTCAGATTTTGAGATAGAGAACGACGATTCATCCAGTGATGAAAAGGATGACGGAAGTGTTTATATTAGCGTATTTTGCACCCGGAAAAGATTTACCCCTTAAAAAAATATACAACGATAATTAAATATAATGTATAGTTAGATGCGAGTCATAAGTTCATAACAAAACAACACAACCTGTCAACACAACTGTCATTTTTGACAGCGCTCACGGTGATATTTATTTGGAGCATGGTCGTTGTAATCGCAAGATGACGCATGTCATGACGTCATCTATGACGATTCAAGGGACATCGTTATTGCGCTCACGGTAATTCGGAACGGGTTTATGGACGCTCAAATCGATCACAGCCTAATTCGGAACGCAGCTATTTTTACTCAATTTATTTCGATTTTTTTGAAAGTGTTTCTGCGATTTATTCGCATATAATGAAAAACTATTTTATGAAAATGGCATCTGCTGGTCGTTGTGTCAATTGTGCAGTAAGATTTCAAGGCAATGTGCGAATACAATTACTTTCTGACTGCTACAGACGTGCAGCAACTTGTATGGTTATTGTTAGATACACGTTTTCATTTTAGAATTTCTCATCATTCCGGTTAAACATCGCTTAGCTAATATTACCACTGTAATCTAGAAATTATAAGGAAGAAATCTATATAGGTTTCATCAATATCTGCTACAATTTATGAGGTGGCCTGTTCTCCAAACAAAAAAAATTGACTAGGAAAAACCCTATAACACATTGCCCGTCCTGGGAATCGAACCAGAACCTGTGTTCAGCAGTTATGCTTGCAACCACTAGTGTAATAAATATCTAGTTGGTAACGTGCTCTTATTTACAAGTTTGGCAGAAGAGCACCTACAGCAGCCTTCTCATACACATAAGTTTATCATTAACTAGCTGATGCCCGCGGCATCGCCCGCAAATTATATACTAAAACCATCCTCTTGAATCACTCTGTCTATTAAAAAAACCCTCATCAAAATCCGTCGCGTAGTTTTAAAGATATGCATACATAGGGACAGATAGATGCGGCGGGGGACTTTGTTTTATAATTTGTAGTGATTTGCAACAAATATCCTCAGATTTTACAAATAAATATTTCAAACCCATTTTTCATGTAAATTCCAATATACTTAAAAATCGCCGATTTGACACATCCGTGGGTTTTCGACCTAAGTAACGATTTCCCAAACAAATCATTGGGAACATTAATGAGAATCTCTTGATATGTAGCGTCAAAATTACACAGAAAAGAGCATTTATATGTCAAAACATAACATAAATGTGTCGACAAAACATCGATTTAATAGCAAATACACGGTGTCTTGACATCTTAGATTTGTTGTTTAGAGTGTATAGAGTAAATAATATCTGCGATATAAATAATTTGACACAGGAAGATGGTATTCTTTTGCCAAGAAAATTATATAAATAAATTGAGAGAAGTGTAGGAGTTTCAGTGTTTGTCGATGGAAACATTGCAGACCTTGAAGCGACGCGATAGATTTCGTTGTCATTTGATTCGGATATGAAAGTTGAATCACTGATTATTTTGTAATAGAATTATCGCTTGAAAATTTTCCGTTCTATGATTTTCATTAAAGGACTTGTACACATCAATCGCGGAGGAAAAAAATAAAATCGTGGCTAAATAATAACAGCCGATCGGAACAATCCTCAAGTTAAGCCGCGTATGCTGGGGTGGTCTGTGGATGGGTGACCACCTAGGTACAGTCACGAGCACCAATTTGTAAACAACTTATAACTTTTAAAAGTGTTTTTCTCCTACTGTTCTTATTAAAATTTCACGTTGTTATGAACATAGTATTCTGGAACTCATATTTTTATAAAAAAAGGTTTTATCTCTAAGTCACAATCGTTATTTCTCGCGAAAATTGCTTTTAAATTTAGGAATGTGTATACATATTGGTTCTCGTGACTGTACGTATACATACCGAGTTTCCTCCGTACCTCGGAAATCACGTTAAGCCGTTGGTCCCGGCTGTCGTTTGTAGATCTTTGGCAGTCGTTATAGGTAGTCAGTGGACCGAAAGTCTGACAACCAGTCTTATCAAGGGGTATCGTAATTACCCAGTGCTAACTAGGCTGTGGAAATCAGATAGGCAGCCGCTCCGTGTCAAATACTAGTATTCAGCTGCATCTGGTTTGACTGGAAGCTGACCCTGGTTTCATCTTATCCACTACTAGCGGACGTCACGCGGTTTCACCCGCGTAGTTCACGTTTCCGTGTGAGTACGGGGATAAAATATAACCTATGTTACTCAGGGTGAATGTAAGCTACATTACAACTAATGATGAAAGAATTTTTGAAATCGGCGTAATAGTTTTTGAGTTTATTCATTACAAACATACACACCAATCTTTCCTCTTTATAATATTAGTGTAGATATAAAAAAAATACTGTTGATTGCCAAAGAAACAAGGAAGACGTTAAAAAACAAATGTCGATTTGTCAATCCAAACTTTTGCTATCAAGAATAGAATGTGTAGGTATTAAGAAAATTTTTGATGCAAATTCTATTCACCTGGTTAGTACGGAGTACCTCTACCTTCATAGGACCTCGTTGAATAGACCGTTAAGCATCGAAACTCTAAGAAAACACTTTCAAAAACCATAAAGATTCTTGTGTTTCGATAAAACGTGAATGTTTCTCGCAGTCTGAAAGTTCAGAAGGCCGCTGTGACATCAGTTCATCGTAAAACGAAGTACTTATTGTGGGTGACGTCACAAACAAACGACAGGCACGAACTGAATCATTGCATGCAGACAGGCATTCTTTAAAAATGCAGGTTTTTCCACGAAAGTAAACGTTTCACTTGGATTTACTTGAGTTATTAGTTTATACCAAGAATTGAACCCGTTAATGATTCTAACAAGATTGTGGAGGTCAGATAGGCAGTCGCTCTATGTAAATTAATGGTTTTCAGCTGCATCCGGTTAGACTGGAAGCCGACCCCAGGAAAAGGCAAGGGGTATGTTTTCAAGGTAGAAGAGACACCGACGTACAAATGGTTACCAATTACTCCAATTAGTACTCGTATGTACGGTCGAACAAGCTATTTGGTTTACATTTTACAATGTAATTTGTTGGTTAAACTGTAAACCAAATCGCTTGTTCGACAGTACATCTGCATTCCCCACATTTCACCCCAAATTTTTTTTTCGGTAGGTAATTAAAAAAACCGGCCAAGTGCGAGTCGGACTCGCGCACGAAGGGTTCCGTACCATTATTATCAAAAAAAGGGCAAAAAAATCACGTTTGTTGTATGGGAGCCTCCCTTAAATATTAATTTTATTCTGTTTTTAGTATTTGTTGTTATAGCGGCAACGGAAATACATCATCTGTGAAAATTTCAACAGTCTAGCTGTCACGGTTCATGAGATACAGCCTGGTGACAGACAGACGGACAGACGGACAGACTGACAGACGGACAGACGGACAGACAGCGAAGTCTTAGTAATAGGGTTCCGTTTTTACCCTTTGGGTACGGAACCCTAAAAACCGGCCAAGTGCGAGTCGGACTCGCGCACGAAGGGTTCCGTACCATTATTATACAAAAAAGGGCAAAAAAATCACGTTTGTTGTATGGGAGCCCCCCTTAAATATTAATTTTATTCTGTTTTTAGTATTTGTTGTTATAGCGGCAACGGAAATACATCATCTGTGAAAATTTCAACTGTCTAGCTGTCACGGTTCATGAGATACAGCCTGGTGACAGACAGACGGACAGACTGACAGACGGACAGACGGACAGACAGCGAAGTCTTAGTAATAGGGTTCCGTTTTTACCCTTTGGGTACGGAACCCTAAAAACCGGCCAAGTGCGAGTCGGACTCGCGCACGAAGGGTTCCGTACCGTTATCTATACATTAGACAAAACGGCAAAAAAATCACGTTTGTTGTATGGGAGCCCCCCTTAAATATGAATTTTATTCTGTTTTTAGTAGGTATTTGTTGTTATAGCGGCAACAGAAATACATCATCTGTGAAAATTTCAACTGTCTAGCTGTCACGGTTCATGAGATACAGCCTGGTGACAGACAGACGGACAGACGGACAGACTGACAGACGGACAAACGGACAGACAGCGAAGTCTTAATAATAGGGTTCCGTTTTTACCCTTTGGGTACGGAACCCTAAAAACCGGCCAAGTGCGAGTCGGACTCGCGCACGAAGGGTTTCGTACCGTTATCTATACATTAGACAAAACGGCAAAAAAATCACGTTTGTTGTATGGGAGCCCCCCTTAAATATGAATTTTATTCTGTTTTTAGTAGGTATTTGTTGTTATAGCGGCAACAAAAATACATCATCTGTGAAAATTTCAACTGTCTAGCTGTCACGGTTCATGAGATACAGCCTGGTGACAGACAGACGGACAGACGGACAGACAGCGAAGTCTTAGTAATAGGGTTCCGTATTTGCCCGTTGGGTACGGAACCCTAAAAAGAACAAATTTCTTAAAAAATTGCAATAACTACACGGTCAAAATGTATTGAACAGCAGATTTTTCGTTTAATTACCGATGAAAAAATTCTATGCCGAAATCGTTATATGCACCTACCATGTTTTACCAAGCGTCACTTAGCATGCCCTTTGGCTGGTAGGGCGAAGTTATGATAATCACGGGATGGCTGGTAGCAGCTGGATCAAAGCACCTGAGGATCCAGTAAGTTATATGGCGTGCAATTGGAAAGCTCCTCCCTCCAGCTCTGGGCGGAGCGGGAGGGAGTGTCAGACTTTTACTGACTAAACCCGGATGGCACAAAGGGCGAAGAAGGAACATGGATATGTTCCTTCTTCGCCCTTTGTGTTCCGGGGCCACGGTATCTCTTTCAAACAGTCCCGCAGCCCCGGCAGGCATCGGCCCTTCGGCGCCGGACCCCTTCCTTTTGCTGAATCTCTTTGAGGCGCGCGTGGAACACGAACGTGCCATCGACACGGCCTGTCGTCATAAGACGCAAAGAAAATGAAAATACCTCAAGTACAGTAGAAATTATATGTTTCGCACTTCTCCGCTATTCCTTTCAGATTAATTTCGTTGCAGGATCCAAGACAGTTGAATTGTTTCTCTGGGACTTCGTCGAGCTTCATTGTCTCGGCACTTTTCTGGTAGTCACCACTGTTGATTCTGGTTTCCAGGAGTTACATTGGCTTGGGAATAGTGTGGCGGGTTCCAGCAAGGAAGTTTTATTGGCAAAGAATTTTATGTCGATACCATTTGCCATTTTCACGCGGAAAAGTGTCCAGAAATCTCAGATTTTCAATATAAATGAGCGTGACAATTACTGTTGTCATTGATGTTTGTTTACAGGTTGGAGATGGTGAATAGATGACGCCAATATCCTGGATAGAAGAACATGATGCTGTAAATTCGAACGTATTCAGAGGTGGTAAAAGCATTCCAAAGATAAACAACAAAATATAAAAGATAACATCATAAAGAAAGAAAAGGTTAATTACAAAATACTTTTAAAGCTACAAACAGCATTTTACAGCCTCTAAACACACGAGAGTTATAATCTTCCATCTTTTTCCGTAATAATCTTTTTATTCGTCATAAGGTCCACGGTAACAAACGTGCCGGTTTGGCACCTGAAGTACCTATACGTACAAACCAGCGGGTGTGAATTGGTCTCTAAAAATACAAGATAATATGACATTGCTAAAGATTCCTGTGGTATACTCGACTGATGAAGTATTTGGAGATAGCGCTTTTGCGAAGGAGATGAAAAATGGATGACCAAAAATGGAGATCCAAGATAAAATTAATAGCTTGGATTGGAAATCATCTAGTGTGGATTGAAAACTATAGAATATAGATCATAGTACTTTATCGGCAGTTTCTACAAGAAATCCTACTCACTCAATATTTGGAAATAAATGATCATTTGAGCGCTTGAAAACGTTTTATCACAGCCAACACAAAATTACTCACACAGACAAAAACCTCACACGTCAATAATTTAATATGCACAACGTAATGCGTTTTCCATACAACAGTACAGTATACACGTAAAGCAGTAACAGTGAGCACATAAAATTATTTATGAACTTACCTGACATTTAACGAGCGGGCCCTAAAGTGAAAAGTATTTTTTATGAGCAGTTTACGACTAACTCCCGGTTACGGTCCGAGTTCCAGGACTCATTCGCGCTGGATTTTAGAATTAAGGAAAAGCTTAATGCTGCTTTTAAGAATTTATTGACGTCTTCTTTTGTTTCGTCTTTCGAGCTTGAGTTGTGTGTGGCAATTATAATGAAAAGAAGAAAGAAAGAAAGAAAAGTATTTATTGACTCACACAGGATAAACAGAAACAAAAAGATACAATAGAAATGACAAAATTATAAAAAAAAAAACAAACAAAATGGTCCTGTGCAAGGCCAAAAGGCCTATAATGGGTATAAAAGGATCAAAGCCAAAAGGCAAATACAAGTTTTGACGTGATAACGTCTTATAAATCGATGAACATCGGCTGCATGCACGAAAAAGTGTCACACCGTTCCGCACTCCAGTCGATCAACGCCCAGCCCAAACCCTTGGTCCTAGAAAACTGAAATTTTGCACAGTGGTGTCCTTTATAATGTAGACAAGGGATAAGGAAGGATTTTTCGAAATTCAACCCTTATGGGAGTTAAATAGGGGATGAAAGTTTGTATGAAAGTCCCGTCAGTTTTAAAGTTAGGATCTTAAAATTTTGTGTTTAGGCTGACGATTGAAAATTAATTTATACATTTCTCAGCGTTTTTGATAATTCCACCCCCAAAGAGTTAAAAAACCGGCCAAGTGCGAGTCGGACTCGCGCACGAAGGGTTACACGTACCATTATTATCTATACATTAGACAAAACGGCAAAAAAATCACGTTTTTTGTACGGGAGCCCCCTTAAATATTAATTTTATTCTGTTTTTAGTATTTGTTGTTATAGCGGCAACAAAAATACATCATCTGTGAAAATTTCAACTGTCTAGCTGTCACGGTTCATGAGATACAGCCTGGTGACAGACAGACGGACAGACGGACAGACGGACAGACAGCGAAGTCTTAGTAATAGGATTCCGTTTTTACCCGTTGGGTACGGAACCCTAAAAACCGGCCAAGTGCGAGTCGGACTCTTGCACGAAGGGTTCCGTACCATTATTATCAAAAAAAGGGCAAAAAAATCACGTTTGTTGTATGGGAAATCATCAAATAACCCCTCCCGCTGGGTCAGAGCCCATTCGTCCCCTAAGATTCGCACCCTGTGCCCACTCGTCCCCTGGAACTTTTGAGGGGCCCATTCGTCCCCTGAAGAATATTTATTTTTATTAATTCTTCTAATATAAAACATGTATATGTGTATACTGCAGCTTGGTAGTCCTGGTAAAGTCGCGCAGAAAAGGGTAAAATAAAAAATATTGTAATTCGGTAGATATAATGTTTATTTCAAATAAGATTAAGTTTAATAAAATGCCTCTAGGCTCTAGGCATTAAGTCAGTCTTGAAAATAATTAATCAACTTTTGGTTTCTTGTACATTTTTAAATATTTAGCAAAATATATGTTAACTATAATATCTTTATGCAGTAAAATAAAACTGTGTAACTATTTAAATAAAATCCCAGTAATAACTGAATTTTAGATTAATTTACATCCAGTGTATAAACAAATAACCAAATATCAATACCAATATAACAAAAAAGACAATTAATTGTTAGTACTTTGTACAGTCAAAGAGATCTACAAAATAATGCAATATCACAATAACTTTGTATAAAAATAATATAAAAAGTAAAATCATTCTTGATCAACTATGTAAAACCAACATCTTTACTAACTACAAATACACATGCAAAATCACAATGTCCTAGAAACTAACAAAATACAACTCTTTTACAAAAATCAGCCTTGATTGGCCATCATATAAATCAACATCAAATATAAAATATGCAAAAAAATAGTCACAACACATATATAGTCAGTCAGAACACATATCAACAGTAAATAATCACTTCTTATTTTTTTGTATATTTACCAACTACATACATGCAAAATCAGAATAACTTAAATCTAAAAAAATATAACAGTACAAAAAAAATACTAAAATCACAGTAATTATTGAAGACTAGATAAATCAACATATTTATTTTGTATATTAACCAACTACATGCAAAATCGTAATAACTTACATCTAATAAATTATAACTAGAAGTACCTACATAAAAATTGGCTATAATTACCGTATTTTTTGTATATTTACCAACTACATGCAAAATCATAATAACTTAAATCTAACAAACTATAACTACAATAACAAAAAATGACTAAAATCACAATAATTATTGAAGATTAAACAAATCAACATTATTTTAGTATAAAACTAATCTCATATTTGTTTTTTCATTTTAAATAAAAAAAAAATCTATAATAAATAGTGAAGTATAAAATTATAAATTCTATAATTCTGTGAATTACCATCAATAATAATACTAATCATATTCCAGGATTCAAATGAGATAATTCGATTCAAATATGTTAAAAATAATATTATTATAATATTATCAGTATTGTTTATTTCGTTAGGCGAACTTCATTTAATAAAATACCAAAGACACATTGAACAGTCTCGTATTCGCAGTCACTTTCAAGAACCAATATGTCACCGAGGCTGCCATAACATACAAACAAAACACCTTATCTATTTTGTAACCCGTTTTTTTAAAAAGCCATTCGTGAGACGAGAGACAATATTACATCGTAAGCCTATCGTCAGGTTATATTATTATCATGACGGATTATCATTGATCATAGCTCTTTTTTCAATGATCTGTTATGATTTATTAAATTAATTCCGTTAATAAACTGTTCACAACTGTACTATGTTAACCGTTTCTTATGTAAAATATAGCTAATTTTATCTCAGGGGACCAATAGGCACCTGAATAGGTGCCGAATCTTTAACTTATATTGTATATACATTAGAGGGGACGAATGGGTACCTTTAAAATAATATTTTTTGTTAAAATATTAATTGGTCCCCTACCAGGAGACCAATGGGCACCTATATAGGGGCCGAATCCACAACTTTTATGCTGGGAGACGAATTTTAGGGGACGAATGGGCTCTGACCCCTCCCGCTCTGGGCGGAGCAGGAGGGAGTGTCAGACTTTTACTGACTAAAACCCATCCATGTTCCTTCATCGCCCTTTGTGTTCCGGGGCCACGGTATCTCTTTCGAATAGTCCCGCAACCCCGGCAGGCATCGGTCCTTACGGACACCTTCCCTTTTGCTGACTCTCTTTGAGGCACGCGTGGAACACGAACGCGCCGTCGACACGGCCTGTCGTCATGAGACGGATGGACGGCGAGCTAGCCCATAGCCCACCGTCCACAGGCCCGCGCCTACGGTGGCCGGGGGCCACGTGGTGGTGGCCCCCGACGCCCGGGGCGTCTCCCGCGGCGGCCGGGACGTTGAGAGGTTCTCTCCCTCTCACGTTCCGCCACCTCCTTCTCTAGCATTACTGCTTCGCAGAAGGAGGTGACGGCGTCCCATTCCGTCTCGCTCCGGACCATGGCTTGCACCAGGGCCGGGCGTGAGAGGTCGCCGCCGCCGATCGCCGCTTCGAGGACACGGCGGTGCTCCGCCCACGCGGGGCACACCTCCACCGTGTGTTCCACCGTGTCCTCCGGTCGATCCTCACAATGGAAGCACCCGGGCGTTTCCTCCCGCCCGATTCGGTGCAGGAACCTCCCGAACACTCCGTGTCCGGTGAGGACCTGCGTCAGGCGGAAGGTGAGGACGCCGTGGCGTCTCTCAAGCCACTCCTCAAAGAGGGGACTTATCGCCACTATCGTGGCGTGCCCTGCACGGGGTTGCGACAGTCGCTCTCTCCATGTCGCCATGAGATCCCGCCGGAAGTCTGTCCGCTGAGCGACAATTTATCGCGGCAGCGGAGTTTCCCCCCGGCGTAGCGCCTCCGCGCGCCATTCATGTAGGCGCGCGAGGACTATCGCCTCTAGATCCCATGGCGGCAATCCGGCAAGGAGGCTCGCCGCCTCGCGGGAGATCGTACGGTACCCCCGGGCCAGCCTTACGGCTACTACCTTTTGGGGCGCGTTCAAATAGTGGGCGGCTCGCAGCCTCAATGAACGCGCCCACACCGGGGCCCCGTAAAGGGCCATTGACCGCACGACTCCCGCGTAGAGCCTCCGGCAGGAGGCGTTCGGCCCCCCCAGATTGGGCAGGAGCCGCCTGAAGGCAGCCCCAGTCCGTTCCAGTTTGGGGGCCAAACGTCGGAAATGTTCTACGAAGTTCCACCGGCTGTCAAGGACAAGTCCCAAGTACTTTAACGTCGACTCAACGCCGATGGATACCCCTCCTACCGTCAGTGAGGATCCCGGAGGTGGCGCTTTCCGAGGCCCATGAAAGCACATGGCCTCGGACTTGTGCAGTGCCACCTCGAGACCCAGTTGCCGGATCCTCTCAGCGACTATCGCAACCCCGCGTGTCATCGCTTCGGCCGCCGCCTCGTGCGACCTCCCCTGTGCCAGCACCAGCGTGTCGTCAGCGTAGCACACTACGCTGACACCGCTAGGGAGGTCGGCGCGCAGCACCCAGTCGTACCCGATGTTCCACAAGGGCGGCCCTAGGACCGATCCCTGCGGAACACCGCACGACATCTCTCGCCGGTTCCATTCTCCGCTGCGACCAGGGTAGATGACGGCTCTGCCCGTCAGATAGTCCCCGACCACTCGACGGAGGTAGGTTGGCACCCGGTGATACCGGAGTGCCTCCCTAATGCAGCTCCAGGGCATGGAGTTGAAGGCATTGGCGATGTCGAGAGACACCGCCAAGACAACCCCACCCCTGGAAACCGCATCCCCCGTCGTGAGGGCTCTCACGCGCATGATGGCGTCAACCGTAGAGCGCCCCTTGCGGAAACCAAACTGGTGTTCCGCAAGGTCCGGCCCAGTCCCCGCAAGGTGCTCGGCGAGGCGGTTTGCAATGACTCTTTCAAAGAGCTTGCCCACCTCGTCGAGCAGCACCACGGGCCGGTATGCTGACGGAGAGTCCGCAGGGCGCCCCGGCTTCCGGATGAGGACCAGCTTCCCCGTCTTCCAACGAAGCGGGAACTGGCCTCTCTCCAAGCATGCGCTTAGGAGCCCCTCCAGTCGGGGCCCAAGAGCCACTGAGGCCAGGACCCAGGCTTTGCCAGGCAAGCCGTCGGGTCCCGGGGCGGTATTTTTGGCACTGAGCCTGCGTACCGCCACTCTCAGGTCTACCCCAGTCACTTCTGGAGCGTTGTCGTCGTCGTCCTGTTGGTCCGCTTCCAGCATCGCAGGTGGCGGAGCCATAGGCGGGGGTGGATGATCCCCTCGCGAAGGGAACAGAGTGCTCACCACGTCCTCCACGAGCTCAGGCCGGAGACTCTGCGTCAGTGGGGGGGCCCAGGGGCGGAGTTTATCCCGCACCAATTTGTAAGGGCGCCCCCACGGATCTCTGTCGAGAGTCCCCAGCAACTCCTCGCGGGCCAGGTCCCTGGCCCGCAGGACAGCCTCGCGGAGGGCGGTCTTCGCCGCTCTGTACCCCTCATAAAGCTCCGCCTCAATGGTTGCCGCATCGGGTGGGCGGATGCGGAGCCTGCGATGCCTGGCGTACAGGTGTCGTGCAGCCACGCACGCCTCGCGCAGAGACGTCAGCTCACGCGACCACCAGTACACTTGACGCCGGGCGCTTCCTGGCCGGACTCGGGGCAATGCCACGTCACATATATCGGACATGGCCTCCTGGAACCATCCTGCCTCATTGTTGACGTCGGCAGGCCTGTCCGGTGATGTCACCCAGGCCTGCACGATCGAGGCTTCCAGGAGGAGCTCCCGGTCCAGCTGCTTCAGCGCTCAACGCGGACCACTCGGGGCCTGTTGGACCGGCGCGCTTGAGGTCTGGGTGGAGACGTCGAACCGGATGTACCGGTGGTCGGAATAGGTCTCCACCCCCTCCATAACACGCCAGTCAATGACACGCGGCGACAGAGCGGGGCTAGCGAACGAAATGTCCACTACCGACTCGCCCCGCATCCGCACACACGTGGGGACAGAACCCCGATTTAGGACGACCAGGCCCTTCTCCAGGGCCCAGTCTTCCACCATCCTTCCCCGCACGTCTGTGCATGGGAGCCCCCCTTAAATATTAATTTTATTCTGTTTTTAGTATTTGTTGTTATAGTGGCAACAGAAATACATCATCTGTGAAAATTTCAACTGTCTAGCTGTCACGGTTCATGAGATACAGCCTGGTGACAGACGGACAGACGGACAGACGGACAGACAGCGAAGTCTTAGTAATAGGGTTCCGTTTTTACCCTTTGGGTACGGAACCCTAAAAATGGTACGGAAAGTCGTTAATTTTTGAAGTAAAAATCACAACATTTATTATTTAGGCGTATGGTTGGAAGCTAACGCAACGGTGTTGTTAGAATTTCAATCCATAAGGGGTTGAAAAGGGGGACAAAATTTTGTTTTTTTAAGTTAAAATCATTAATATTATCATGAAAAATGACGTTATCACGTAAAATTATCGTCCGTAAACCGACTTAACAGTTTTGATGATGTAACTATACCTACTTTAAATACCCCCATGACTTTTTTACTAATGAATGCATTCACCAAACAATGTTGTCCTACAGTAAACCGGGAATTTAACCCCAAAAAAAATGGCGTGTCCCAGCGACAATTTTTGCGTAGGTAGTTGGTAGTTATTTTGATGTAGGTACAGAATGCTTGGTTGACGGCTTCGTGAAGAATCCGTTTACACCTTGTATTGTAGGAGTGTTGGCTAAAGATTGTCACGTACACCAAGCTTGATAGTGAGTTTGACGGCAGTCAATGCGGCAATGAAAGGCAAGCCAGTAAAGGTAGATAGCGGGGCTGATGGCTGGCAAGTCAACAGAGCAAGGACTGCCAAGTATTCAAAAGTTAGCAGTTCTCAAAGATCTAGAGGTAGAGAGGTTTGGGGCTGATCTCAATCCGGGAAGTGAAGGACCTGCATCATGAGTGCAGCACTGAACCAGACAAATATAATTTTCCCTTCTTTTTTGGGCTTTTCATTGATTGTCATGTGTTATAAGCATTTATTATAAAAACTCCAACCCACTTGCCCAATATTTTCAGCAACTTAAACTCAGAGAGTAGGTAGTTTCTGGTTCTATCAACCTTAATCATAATGTTAAGGCGCTACCGAGCAAACGATACGTAATTCCAAAATAATTGCATTCGCTTGATCCCTTACTGCATCGTTATTACTTATCCTTCAGTTATGCAATTAATATGTAAGATATTTAAGGATTCACTCAATACATCATACGCTTTAGAAACACGATTACTTTTAGTTTCCTCGATAGAAAAAAAATCCAAAGTAATCTCTAAAAAACAAAATAAACCCTAAGTACGGCGTAAATACTTCACGGAAGATCATCAGATTTTGAATAATAACAAAACTACATGTTTCCTATAACGTATACGTTTTACATTTTCGAAATGTGTCTTTGTTTGAATATTATGAAGGAAATACCTAAATTAGCGTGCGTGCCGCCCGTTCTAACCAGAGCCGCCACGCTTCCCCCCTATCCGCTTTAGTCCTGCTTCGGCTGTTGGACGGGGAGCTTGTGTCGCTTGTTGATTTTTGCGGCGCGCCATAGAAATATAATTTATTATTATTTGTTTTGTATCAATATCCGGAATCCATCTTGAGTCAAGCACCAGTCTTTCAGCCTGTTGACAGCGATTCCTTTGCCTCTCCGCCGGTCGCGCCCTCTATGCTTACCGTTGGTACTAAGTATTTCAAGCGCGCATCGGGTGATCGCCCGATTTATCGTCATTATAGCGTCGTTTTTCGCGCCGTTCGGTTGATAGCGTTATTTAAACTTCGCGAAAAAGTAACTACCTGCTTATTTTAATTAAGTTTGGTAAAACTTTTAAAATTTCAATTCGTGAAATTGTACCTCTCCGTTGTTATTATGGAAAATCCTAATAATAATTTAGAGCCAGAAGGTGTTTCTGACGGTTCACTATCGCGTAAACGTGTTCGTTCTCCGACGCCGAGTGCACGAGATAGTGATAGCAGTTCTTCTACAAGCAGTGGACCCAGCCCTAGGAAACGTAAAGTAAGGAGGGACTCCCAAACCGTGAGTTATGCACACTTCGAGTTTTTATCACAACAAGTGGCTTATTTAACAAACCTCATAACGAAAAATTCCGTTATTGAAAATATACCCACTCCAAGTGCTAACAACATTAATACCGTTTCCGTAACCACAAACGAGTTAAATCTACGACGACCTGAAAACTTGTCTAAGAATAACAAACTTCAGATATTATCGGAAGTCGGTACAACAGTAAAAGATCCGATTTACCCTAGGGCAAACGAAACATACCTTAAAAAAAATAACGGAGCTACAGCGTTTTAAGTGTGATGATTGGAATGCGGTTCGGTTTTCGGATGCACAAAAGAAATATTTAGCTACCCCCGGTTTCGTCGAGTTAAATATTAACGACGAACTAAAGCGTTTTGAATCGAACATGTTGAAAGAAGATTCGCGCTCATATTTATTGGAAAGATCTTTTGCTGGATTAACGAATGCTTTACTTTGTCAAAAAGACGAATTGCACAAATCTTACAATCATTGGTGGATTGGTCAAACGAGTATAGAGAATCGTTGACACCTAACTCGTTATTCGAAAAAGTGGAATCATTGTTTTCGAAAGAATCCGCGTATAGTACGGTTACTGATGACTTATTACAAATAGTGTGCGGCCGAAGAGCTGATTTAATAAATGTACGTCGAGAGGCTATGTTGCGCCAAATTTCCGAAGGTTTTCATCGTGATGTCCTACATAAAATTCCTCCTAGTACAGAATATCTCTTTAATGATGAGGCAGTTCAAACCTACCTCCAAAAAATTGGGGGGGTGGATAAACTTACGGCATCAACTAAATCAATACCACAAAGTTATCCTAAAGAAAACTTTTATCAAAATCAAAAACCATCGACTAGTAAACAAGCTGACGACAGGTTTTTTCGTCGAGATACCTTCAATAAAATACAAAGACAGTCCTCAAACGCTTCACACCAAAACAAAAACCGAACAAGCAATCAGCGATATAAACCAAAGAGTAAAAAATCGCAATCGCAGGCTATCCCTAAAAACAAGCGTCGCGAATGACTGTCGGAAATTTCAAGGCGGCTGTCTAAGGCAATTTCAATATGCTTGGAGCAATCTGGGTGCGCCAAACAAAATATGCCGACTGTTGAACGGGGCACGCATACCCTTCATACTCAGACCGCCGCTAATATTTCCAAGTCCTACAGTTCTGAAATGTTACCGAACCAAAACCTCTCCCAATATGACCATACAAATCCAAACTATGCTCGAGTCAGGGGTACTAGAACCTGCAGAATTGACGCCCAGTTACCTTTCCACGTTCTTTCTGGTACCCAAGTCAGATCAGACCTACCGTCCTATTCTCAATTTGAAAAAACTAAACCAGTTCGTAGCAGCCAAGCCGTTTCAACTATTCAGTCATTTCCGTGTACCAAGTTTTTTGCAACAACAAGATTGGATGGCCAAACTAGATCTGAGCCAAGCATATTTCCACGTGGCCATCGCACAGCAGCATCGCAAGTTCCTGAGGCTAAATTATCATCAAAATTCACATCAACATCAGCTACTCCAGATGACGTGTTTGCCGTTCGGCCTCTCATCGGCACCCAGAACGTTTGCCTCGATAACCAATTGGGTAGCAGAATTCCTAAGGAGTCGCAAGATAAGGTGCGTAGTTTATTTAGACGATTTTCTTTTGGCCAACCAGTCAAAATCGCAGTTGGGAGACGACATCGCATTCACGATCAAGATACTCAGTTTACTAGGTTGGACAATCAACTACGAGAAGTCTGTTCTGGTTCCGACACAATGCCTCGAGTTTCTCGGCATTACATGGGACACAAAACGCAACGCAAAGTCCCTGTCGGAACCAAAGTGCCTAACGCTACGCAAAGCACTTCACCAACAGCTTCAATTAAGCAAGTGGTCCCTCAAACAGTACCAAACTCTAATGGGGAGACTCAACTTTGCAACGTTCGTGACTCCGAGGGGTCGCCTTCACTGTCGTACTCTGCAATACTACAGTCGACAGCTGTCGGTGAAACACCCGTATCGGTCGATCACTGTGCCACAACCGGCTCGATCAGAGATGGAGTGGTGGTGTCAAGCCATAGGAAAGTCGATGCCGATACACTTGAGCTCAGTGACGTCACAACTATTGACCACAGACGCATCAGACATCGGATGGGGGGCTCAACTCGGCGACACAAATATTGTGGGCACCTGGACAGATTCTCAAAAGACATGGCATGCCAACAAAAAAGAGATGTTTGCCGTTTACGCAGCTATACGTCAGAACCAGCAGCAACTCCAAGATGCACAGATACTGCTGCAAACCGACAATCGGACAGTAGTCTCGTACATAAACAAGGAGGGCGGCACAAAATCCAAGAAGCTGCTTTATCAAACTCGACAACTTCTTGCTGTTCTAGACAAGCAGAACATTCATCTGACAGCACATTATTTCCCGGGCAGGTTCAATGCCGAGGTAGATGCTCTTTCTCGGCAGAAGGCTTGTCCAGAATGGCACCTCACGAGGACAGCAACGACAAAAATTTTTCGAATGTGGGGTACGCCGGAGATAGACCTCTTCGCGTCGAGAACAGCCCACATAGTACCAAAGTACGTATCACTGGACGTCAACGATCAGGAAGCTCAACATCACAACGCGTTCTGTCATCAGTGGCACTACGACCTAGCTTGGTTGTTTCCACCACCAAATTTGATTCCCCGAGTTCTCCAACACCTGAACCAAGCCAGCGGAGACTATATATTGATTGCCCCGAAGTGGAGCAAGGTATTTTGGCAGGCAGATGTTCAACGGCGAGCGCGACATCCCCCTTATCTGATTCCAGATCTAGCCTGCACTCTCATAGACACCAGAACAGGGACGCATCCGCCGCAAGTTCAAGACCTACACTTAGAAGCATGGCTGATTTCGGGTGGCAAGATATTTTGACGGACTGGACAGATCAAGAACAAAAATTCTTTATGTCCAGCTGGAGAGGCTCCACAATCAATACCTACAGACCAGTGTGGCGCCGATGGAAGCGATGGTGTGAGTCCCATTCGATTAATTTTAAATACCCTAATGCGGATCAGGTAGCTCGGTATTTAGCACATTTACACTGTGATATAGGTCTTGCATACAGAACTATTTTGGTACACAAATCTGTTATCTCAACTTTCACACATATAACATCTAATATTGATTTGTCGTCAAATTTCTTTATAAAACACGTATTAAAAGCTATTTCTGTAGCAAGAGAGAAATCTGCTAAACCCCCTATTTGGAATCCTAAAGTTTTATTGCAACACATGAGTGCTTATGATTTTGACGAAAATAATATATTTCAAGTATCAAGACACGTAGCTACTCTTTTATTGTTAGCATCAGGCCGCAGGGTTCACGACCTTACTCTGTTGCGAATTGATAGCAGTAGCTTAGTCGATGAAGATTCGTCTATTGTATTATGGCCAGCTTTCGGTTCTAAAACAGACAACCATAACCATAGACAGTCTGGATGGAGGCTTAGAGAACACCCTGATAAAAAATTAAATCTGATTTTTTGGTTGAGACAATTAATATGTATTACTTCAAACTGTCGTGGAAATATAAAACATTTGTTTATTACAGCTAGAGGGGATATTAAACCTGCATCTAGAACTGTTATTGGTGGATGGGTGAGATCTCTTTTAAAAGCTGCTGGTATTGATGCAACTCCAGGATCAGTAAGATCCGCAGTTGCTTCTCTTAATTTCGTGGAGAATTTTCCTATTGATCAAATTCTTGCCACTGGTAACTGGAAAACGATTCACACCTTCCAGAATTATTATCAGAGAGAACTGTTAAATCACAATGATTCAAATGGTCCCAATCATTCTACATCTTTGTCTAATTATTTTGATCCTGTTCAATAAGAGTACCAATTTTATTTTAACCGAAACCATTTATTTTGTTATAACTAAAAGTAGGTAATAAGTCATACCAGATTAATTATTGTAATACATTTACATAATTTTGACGATGTCTTTTATTAACCCAATATTTGTCATCCTAAAACACATTATAGCGTCTTTGGGTTTAGCGCACCAGGTGATAACAAACACATCACTCAAGATGGATTCCGGATATTGATACAAAACAAATAATAGAGAGTTTTACATAAAATAAAACTTACCTATTATTTTTTCATCAATATCCGGAATCCAGGTAAGGTCTACCTGGTGCATCATGAGTTCCATAATGACGATAAATCGGGCGATCACCCGATGCGCGCTTGAAATAATTAGTACCAACGGTAAGCATAGAGGGCGCGACCGGCGGAGAGGCAAAGGAATCGCTGTCAACAGGCTGAAAGACAGGTGCTTGACTCAAGATGGATTCCGGATATTGATGAAAAAATAATAGGTAAGTTTTATTTTATGTAAAACTCTCTAAATTTCGACTTTCGGACCGCGATCGTAACAACAACAACGTGACGACTGTACTATTTTTGCAATAAATACATTGCTCTTTGACCACTACGTAAGTTTGTCGCTAAGTCACTGGACAAGCAATGTAAAAATCACACAACGATACTTCATTAGGCGGATACTTCGCGTAGTACAGCCGCTTCTTCTTGCGACTAGTTAGGGATGTGCGTGTGGAGATCCACTGACGTAGGCTGTCGACAATATCGACTGACGAATGAAATATTGCTATTTTAGTCGATTTTTTTTTTAATTTGTCAAACGTTTTAACCCGGTTGGAATATCGATTTGTAATAATGTTTTTACGTATTTTGATTATTTTACAGCTTAATAGAGAAACGCGTAACCTACTTTCGTAAAGTAAGTTAATTAAATTTGAGGTTAAATCGGTGGAGTGTTTTTGGCTTTGAATTATCGTATATTATGCCTAATCCTCGTGCTACTAACTACTGTTTCAATAGGCCATGACAGCCTAAATCAGTGGTCGGCAACCTTTTGGCAGGCAAGGGCCACAAGGTGGCAAAATAAACTAAAGGCGGGCCGCACTTGTGATATTAACTTTATAAGGCCAATATACCTACGTATCATACCCATAGAAAAAATGAAAAGCGCTTGTTGAGGTTGCACTTGTCGCGGGCTCAAAACTCACTGTTGCGCGTGCCCAAAAAGCACGCTGTCTCACCTGGCATCGTGCCCGACAGAATGAGCTCAGTGAGATGCAAGATAATTCATAGTAAAAGGTGCCTAAAAAAATACGAAAAGAACTTTGGAAAATCGAGTTTTATGAAAAAAACCAGCGCATAAATCAAGTACAAATCAAAGTTGCGTTAAAATTGGCAATAAAAAGCAAAACGAATCTTTGGTAGCTCGTAACTCTTTAAGGCGAATGCTTCAGGGTAGCCCGCGAAATTCAAATTTTCTTACGTTTTTTGCAATTTGCAGGCCAGTGCTAGGTTGTATGTTGATTAAAATATTATTCGCGGTTGTAAGACGTATGTAGTTACAGAATTATATTCATCAAAATCATCAATACAACCTTCAAAGTTCATAAAGGTGGAAAAATTACTTTTCCAAGGTCAAAATCATTCTTGTACCTTCATGAACTTGGAGGGTTGTATTGAATGTTATAATTCTGTAACTACATACGTCTTACAGTCGCAAACAAACAATTTTAATCAACATACAACCTAGCCTGCGAATTGCAAAAAACGTAAGAAAATTTAAAATTTCGCGGGTTACCCTGGAGCATCAGCCTTAATGGCTTTTTATTTTACTATTCTGTTTCCTGTTGTGCTGTTCCGTGTTGTGTGTGTGTAAAATTATTATTGAGACAAAACGATATCATGTATAACTTTGGAGTTTGTATGTACAGTATCCAACAGTGGAGTAATTCCCTCCCGAAATTTCTATGGAAAAAATATCGACTACCTTAAGGCTGGATTCCCACTATACGGTCGATTGTGGTTTGTTCATGCATTTATTTTATTTAGATAATTATAACTTATTTACAAAACTTTTACGGGCCGCAAGTGAGACGGCCGCGGGTTGCCGACCGCTGGCTTAAACCAACGTAACCGGATATTTTATTGTTTTAATTTACTTATTAATATATTTTTTAGCTACATATTGTTTATTTTTATTATAATATTGTTTTCCGGACATTATTTTTTATCTAATTATTTTCAGGATCCCAAAAAAATAATTGTACAATTATAAATGGAAGATTCGATATCTTTCCGATTTAGTCAATCACTAGCGTACAGTGCTTTTGCGGGTGTGCCTTACGCACACATACGTGGAGCACATAGAATACCTAAAATCTATTAGCGCCAGAAGCTCGGCCCGCTCTTAAGGTTGTAAACTTGCAATGACCATAATATTATGCCCATTGCAAGTTTTCCAGAAAGGTGGTGGGACCTATCTATACTTCAACTAACTGGATCCGAGTTAATCCCAAAACACATTTTACACTTTTTTGCACAACTTCGTGTCTTTTGCAATCAATTCTTAATTAATAAACCAGCATCTGTACTGTACAAGACTTTGCCACAGTTCAACGGCATTGTAGCTGTACTTAAGGCCCTTCTAACCCTAAAATTAGCAACTCTATTTGTGGTGGTTCAAACTTCGTTTGAAATACTGTTAGAATAAAGTTCTAATCAGCTTGCAGTTTGCACTACAAAGCGGTTGTTACGTCAGTCACTGCGGCCGAATAGTGCGAAATGAGTGGATTTTTTGCGATGTACAAAAAATCGATTGATTGAACTAGAAAAATAAAACACATAAGACCTGCTTTATAGTTAGTTCAGTTTGTATGCAAAGTTTCATGATCTAATTTGAAGTACTTTTTGAATTCCAGCGGTTTATTGTTCGATTTGGAGGTAACTTTGGTTTTTTTTTTCTATCGAGAAAAGTTTACGGAATCCTGTTTTCGTCACACATAGTACTTAGCATTAATCCTCAACTTTACCATATATTTATTTTAAAATTAATGCTGCAGTATTTTAGGCGTAACAGAGGATCATGCTAAGCCATTTGAGGGAGTGTAGGCCCTTAATAAACCAACCTCTTTAAAAGACTTACAGCCTTATTCATAAAAAATCCTTAATTGAGGTTTGATTGGTCTGTTAGCTAGCAGACTCATTAGGCTTGTTAGACGGTTGTCAAGAAGTATGATTCAAAAACGCTTGCTAGCAGTCTGCTAGCTAATGAGCTGCTGATAGACGGATTAGACGCGTTATGTTGGCCATCTTGACAAATCAACAGACAAAAAAGTTCCGTAGCAGCAAGTAACATAATATAAAAGTTCTTGCAGTTCGTTGTAACTTTGATCGATGTTTTAATAATAGTGTATTTTTTTAATTAAGTTAAAACCAGTTTACGGTGGATGTTTACATGGTAATGTACATCATATTTTTTTTTTAGTTTTATCATTCTACTATTTTAGAAGTTACAGGGGACACATTTTACCACTTTGGAAGTGTCTCTCGCGCAAACTATTCAGTTTAGAAAAAAAAAATATCAGAAACCTCAATATCATTTTTGAAGACCTATCCATAGATACCCCACACGTATGGGTTTGATAAAAACAATTTTTGAGTTTCAGTTTTAAGTATGGAAACCCCCAAAATGTATTGTTTTTTTTATATTTGTGTGAAAATCTTAATGCGATTCACAGAATACATCTACTTACCAAATAGTTTCGAAAAAAGTGGCTGTGACATACGGACGGACAGACAGACATACATGACGAATCCATAAGGGTTCCGTTTTTTGCCATTTGGCTACGGAACCCTAAAAATGGCCTCATCAACAATTAAAAAAAAATTGACAGCAATGACAGCAAATTAGCGGGAAAACACATTTTTTTACAAATACACACGAGAAAAAAGAAAAGAAATAAAACAGAAATGATAAACCAATAAGAAAAGATAAAAATTTGACAATACAACCCCAAGATCAACTTTAAAAAAAAGCAAGATGTTAGTTTTCCCGCCATTTCCGATCCGCATGTTTATATTGTACCCAATGATATTCTAACAAACAGATATGTTATACACCTACAAAACCACCGAAAAAAGTGGGCCGCGGGGGAGAGCCAGCTCACATACACGCAGTGACGCAGAATAAAGGAAAAACAGGCCAATTGACACGTTTTCGAGTCTTCACGATTGCGCGCTCATAACATATCTGTTTAATTAAATATCATTGATTGTACCTAAGTGCAAAAAGCCGTAACTATGTTAATCATCCTAATTTTTTTTTTCATATTTATTGTTAGTACACGTATCATCTTAAATACCTAATTAAGGGGATTTTTAAATACAAATTCCAAAAAATAAATTTTCCTAAAATTATCATCGGTATGGTTTTTTGCTCTTGTCAAAGTCAGCTGTTCAAATTTGCGGCCGCCATTTTGTGACTTAGCAGAGAGATAAAGGAGGGTCAACAGTCTTCTAACTTTAGCAGAGCCTTGATGGACTGATTAGCGTTAGCAGACGTTTATGAATCATGTTTTTTAGCATCGGGCCATCAAGGAGCCTTCAAGGAGGCTCTAACTTTTTATGAATAAGGCTGTTAGCCACTGTTCAACGGCATTGTAGCTGTACTTAAACAGCTGAATAGCTGTGTGCAGCTATAGACGGCTGGCAGTATTGTCTGGACACCGAGAATGCGACAGGAATCCCGTACCGATATAGACTGTCCTTACAAGGTATTCAGGAATCTCAGGTAGGAATTTAGAAAGACTGAAAATTTCAAAAGTCCCGCCAGGATGTAATTATATCTTAGAGAAGCAATTATCGGAATAGCTTTTGCTGGAAGTGCTTTCAGTCAAACGATAACATACCTACATACATAGCTACTTTTATGAGGACTTTTATAAGTTTAGATCACTCAATATAGAAAATCATCATCATCTACCTAGCCTTTTCCCAACTTTGTTGGGGTCGGCTTCCAATCTAACCGGTTGCAGAGTGCCAGTACTTTACATGAAGCGACTGTCTATCTGACCTCCACAACCCAGTTCATACTGGGTACCCCTTTGGTAAGACTGGTTGTCCAGACTTTCGGGCCACTGACTACCTGTAACGACTGTCAAAGATCTACAAATGACAGCCGAGACCAACGGCTTAACGTGCTTTCCGAGGCACGGACGAAACCCGGTATGTATTGGGTGCTCACCCATCCACAGACCAACCTAGGCAAGCGCGGGTTACCCTGAAGGTTTATCCGATCAACTGTTATTATTTAGCTACGAGCTCCTCCACTCCACTCCAGATAGAAAATAAAATGGAAATTTTGATACCTAAGTTAGGTAGGTACTGATCCAGCCAACTTCAACAATATCTGTTTAGATTTCATTTAATTTCGATAAAAGTCAGTTTACAGTTTTATTTGGTGAAGATCTGATGTGATCTTCGGAGATATACAATGGAACTCTTCAAAAATAGATTGCAAATCTGATAAAATAAATTCATGGCAAATGTTTGTTTGGGAACAACTGAAAATGGCAAAATAAAAACCTTTTTTTCATAAAATAAAACCGACTTCAAAAAACACAAAAAAGTGAAAAATAACTTTAGCTTGAGAAGTCGGTGACAAAAAAACTAAATCAATCAAACAAAGGTCACCGACTTCTGAAGCTAAAGTTATTTTACACATTTTTGTGTTTTTGAAGTCGGTTTTATTTTTTTACCATAGTTCGCAAATAGTTGTGAAATATCGGAGATACCGGTTCGGTGTAGGCACTGGACACACAAGACCGATACGGTTTGACGTCTGAGGCCATGCACGAACAGTACGGAACATTCCCTGTGTTATAGTGCATCTTTTGAATATGGGTAACGCATTATTATCAACCGGTCACAAATCCAGACTCCGGGCCGCTATGGAATAATTAATTCCAGATAGAAAAACCCAATAACACTTTACCCAACTTTGGAACCTAATGCAGGTCCTCATGCTCAACAGTATGGTGCCGCCTCCACGAGCGAGAGAATCGCGGCGATATTATCGTCTTTGCCACGTTTTCTATACACTCTCTTTTGGGTCTCCACAAGTGAGAGAATCGCGGCGATATTATCGTCCTTGCCAAGTTTTTCTATACACTCTCTTTTGGGTCTCCATGAGTGAGAGAATCGCGGCGATATTATCACCCTTGCCAAGTTTTTCTATACACTCTCTTTTGGGTCTCCATGAGTGAGAGAATCGCGGCGATATTATCGCCCTTGCCAAGTTTTTCTATACACTCTCTTTTGGGTCTCCACGAGTGAGAGAATCGCGACGATATTATCGTCCTTGCCACGTTTTTCTATACACTCTCTTTTGGGTCTCCATGAGTGAGAGAATCGCGGCGATATTATCGTCCTTGCCACGTTTTTCTATACACTCTCTTTTGGGTCTCCACGAGTGAGAGAATCGCGGCGATATTATCGTCCTTGCCACGTTTTTCTATACACTCTCTTTTGGGTCTCCATGAGTGAGAGAATCGCGGCGATATTATCGTCCTTGCCACGTTTTTCTATACACTCTCTTTTGGGTCTCCATGAGTGAGAGAATCGCGGCGATATTATCGTCCTTGCCACGTTTTTCTATACACTACTCTCTTTTGGGTCTCCATGAGTGAGAGAATCGCGGCGATATTATCGTCCTTGCCACGTTTTTCTATACACTCTCTTTTGGGTCTCCATGAGTGAGAGAATCGCGGCGATATTATCGTCCTTGCCACGTTTTTCTATACACTCTCTTTTGGGTCTCCACGAGTGAGAGAATCGCGGCGATATTATCGTCTTTGCCACGTTTTCTATACACTCTCTTTTGGGTCTCCACAAGTGAGAGAATCGCGGCGATATTATCGTCCTTGCCAAGTTTTTCTATACACTCTCTTTTGGGTCTCCATGAGTGAGAGAATCGCGGCGATATTATCACCCTTGCCAAGTTTTTCTATACACTCTCTTTTGGGTCTCCATGAGTGAGAGAATCGCGGCGATATTATCGCCCTTGCCAAGTTTTTCTATACACTCTCTTTTGGGTCTCCACGAGTGAGAGAATCGCGACGATATTATCGTCCTTGCCACGTTTTTCTATACACTCTCTTTTGGGTCTCCATGAGTGAGAGAATCGCGGCGATATTATCGTCCTTGCCACGTTTTTCTATACACTCTCTTTTGGGTCTCCACGAGTGAGAGAATCGCGGCGATATTATCGTCCTTGCCACGTTTTTCTATACACTCTCTTTTGGGTCTCCATGAGTGAGAGAATCGCGGCGATATTATCGTCCTTGCCACGTTTTTCTATACACTCTCTTTTGGGTCTCCATGAGTGAGAGAATCGCGGCGATATTATCGTCCTTGCCACGTTTTTCTATACACTACTCTCTTTTGGGTCTCCATGAGTGAGAGAATCGCGGCGATATTATCGTCCTTGCCACGTTTTTCTATACACTCTCTTTTGGGTCTCCATGAGTGAGAGAATCGCGGCGATATTATCGTCCTTGCCACGTTTTTCTATACACTCTCTTTTGGGTCTCCACGAGTGAGAGAATCGCGGCGATATTATCGTCCTTGCCACGTTTTTCTATACACTCTCTTTTGGGTCTCCATGAGTGAGAGAATCGCGGCGATATTATCGTCCTTGCCACGTTTTTCTATACACTCTCTTTTGGGTCTCCACGAGCGAGAGAATCGCGGCGATATTTTCGTATAGAAATACGTTGAATCGCCACGATTCTCTCGATCATGGAGGCGGCCCTTTAGCGCTTGCTACCAGTAGACCATCGAAGCGGCTTAAAAAATAGACGTACAATTTTCTCTGGGTGTCGTCAGTTAGCAACGTAAAGCCAGTGGTCCCGACTGTCATTTGTAGATCTTTGACAGTCGTTAGGTACAGGTAGACAGTGGTGTCGATTCTGTTGTGCACTAACTAAACTTAATTTAGGTTATTGCTATCTTTTACTAAAAGGCAGTGCGAGAAAAGGACGGATATAGCTACGAACTACGTTAGACATGTCAAACTAATTTATGCCTTTCGCTTCACCGTGTTTTTAGTCGACATGTTTTTACGTGCACCCTTAATTTCTATGGAAATATTAGTTCCAACTAAATTTGACAGCTCGAAATTACGTCTTTTTCTCGTTTTATTAGAGAGAAAAAGATAGCAATAGCCTAAATTAAGTTTAGTTTGTGCACAACAGAATCGACACCAATGGCCCGAAAGTCTGATAAACAGTCTTGCGAAGGGATAGATATCGTACTACCGTAGGTAAGGTAGGCAGTCGCTCCTTGTAAAATAGGTAGGTACGGTTATTCAGCTGCATCCGGTTAGATTGGAAGCTGACCCCAACGTAGTTGGGAATAGGCTAGATGATATGGGTCAGCATCACACTGAAAATACACTCACTTTAATAAAATGTTCGAAGTAGTTTCCGAGACAAGTTTTTTCAGTTTCATTCATTAGGAACGCCACTTATTTATCATTGAATTATGTAAGACTTGCCTGTTGGAAGCCTGAATTTTCTTCCCACAGCTTGGCAAAGGTTTCATGACTTCTGAATATTGTTAATTTCAAAGCGCGGCCAATCCTGGGGTCATAAGTCACAATTTGATCCCATTTCCCCTTGTTGAGCTATTGAAAGGACACCGCCCCCACTTATAACAAGCACCTTTATCTGCACAACCGACATTGCCAGATATTTTCTATTCAAAAAAGATATGCGGGGCAGTCTTTGGAGATTGATTCTAGAAGTGAAAACTAAGTAACTTGTAAATTGTATCGTCGAGCTGTGTGTATGTAATGTTTTTGACGTGATAACGTCTTTTATATCAATGAACACCGGCTGTACGCACGCAAAACACACACAAACGTCACACCGTCCGCGCGCCAGTCGATTAACGCCAGCCCAAACCCTTGGACCTAGAAAACTGAAATTTTGCACTGGGGTTCCCTTTATAATGTAGACAAGGAATAAGGACGGATTTTTCGAAATTCAACCCCTAAGCGAGTTAAATAGATGATGAAAGTTTGTATGACAGTCCGTCGGTTTTAAAGCTAGAATCTTAAAATTTTGTGTTTAGGCTGACGATTGAAAATTAATTCATACGTGTCTTAGGGGTTCCCTACTTGAAATCGAATGACGTTAGATCGAATAACACTTGCTCGAAAACGTTAACTCGATAGTACTTGAAATCGATAAATTATGAGCTCGACAGTTCACTACCTCGATGCATCAAAATCTCGAATAAACTAAAATAAACTATAAGCACGAATCATCGGCAGCGCCAAGGTTCATTATCTTGAAACATTCTCGACCGACCATTTACTCGATTTACAGAATAGTTATATAATTTTTATTTGAGTACCTAAAATTTATTACAACAGTAGGTATAATATAAATCAACTATATTCATGAATATAAGAAAATAGTATCATAATTTTTGTTAATTTGTTTTTTTTTAATTTACTTTTTTCCCCTCCCCCTCCACCCCACCCCTCAGGTCCCGCCCCAGTCGTAGCACTGCTACGGGTTGTGCCCCACGCACGCTTAAGTGGTGCGTGGCGCCGTAGCAGATCCGCTACGAGTGCTACGAAAAGCGTACGTGACCCCGACAGTCACACGAGTTCCATGATTTTTGTTCACCCAAAAAGTGCTCAACGCTTCTAAAGAAATTTCACTTCAAAAATCAATTATATTATTGGGCCACTGGTCACCCGCTCACATCCACCCATTGTGTCAACTTACGCGAAGTTGATACAATGAATCGGACAGAACACTTACCTACCTACCCCACAATTCCACATGTACCTGACTTTTAACAATGATTGTAACAGTGCACCTCAACTCACCGTACGTTGTATAATCTCAATCTGTCAAGCGTAGATGCCGCAGCCTGCACGCTCGCTACAAAAAGCCGCGCGGACACTTCAGACGTGCCGCGCCGTCACCGCTTAGGGTTGCCAGCATTATCTCCTTTTTATTCGGAAACCTTTACAAGTATTTTGATTAATTAACGTTACCTTGTCACTGTGTAGCGTTTTGAAGCTGCCGGTAACGAGTCGTGTTATGTGCTGGTTGGAGTCGAGTTTAGAACCATTTGAAAATCACTTTGGCCTTGTAGGGACATGGGTATGTAACTGTGATTTCTTAGCGTTCATGTGAGAAGTGTATTTCTGTTAATCTAGCTTTTAATAAGTTTTTAGTTAGGTAGGTATTAGATAGGTACTTACAGGTTTGTGGTTTTAACTTATAGTTACGTCGTCATTAGGGTTATTCACCAACTGGACACGAGAGACTGAACACACGTGTGCCCAGTTGGTGAAACTCACAATTAGTATCACTTATTACTTCGTCATCTGGACACGCCAAAATTTTTACGCGTGTCCACATAGTGAAACTAAAAATAAATCACTTTTATGTTTTCGCCAACTGGACACACGTCCGCATTTTATCTGAATTCATGAGAAAGTACAGTCACGCAGATTGATTTTCTGTATCACAATTGTGCCGAACGGGCGTGATCCGCTGAAGGCGTGGATGTATAACGTGTACCTAGCAGTCTGCCTATTCCCTTTCTACACCGGGCGCACGCATAGACTATACTTCGCTCTCAGACGGCGCTGACGTCCTACACCTATTTAACTGTAGCCAATCTACGCAATCTCAGGCGTAGAACCTAACGAAAAAGGAAGGGGGGGTTTACTGGGAAATAATCTATCTATATAAATAAAAATAAAAGGCCTGACTGACTGACTGACTGACTGACTCATCAACGCCCAGCCCAAACCCTTGGACCTAGAAAGCTGAAATTTTGCACAGAGGTTTCCTTTATAATGTAAACAAGGAATAAGGAAGGATTTTCAGAAATTCAACCCCTAAGGGAGTAAAATAGGGGATGGAAGTTTGTATGAAAGTCCGTCAGTTTTAAAGTTAGGATCTTCAAATGTTGTGTTTAGGCTGACAATTAAAAATTAATTTATACGTGTCTCAGCGTTTTTCATAATTCTACCCCCAAAGGGTTAAAAAGGGGATGAAGCTGTTGTGTAAGAAAGTTCGTCAGTTTTAAAGTTAAGATCTTCACATTTTGTGTTTAGACTGACGATTAAAAATTAATTTATACGTGTCTCAGCGTTTTTGATAATTTCACCCTCAAAGGGTTAAAAAGGGGGATGAAGTTGTATATGGAAAATCGTCAGTTTTAAAGTTAGGATCTTCTAATTTTGTGTTTATGCTGATGATTAAAAATTAATTGATACGTGTCTCAGCGTTTTTCAAAGTTTCACCCCCGAAGGGTTAAAAAGGGGGATGAAGTTGTTTATGGAAAATCGTCAGTTTTAAAGTTAGGATCTTAAAATTTTGAGATTATGCTGATGATTAAAAATTAATTGATACGTGTCTCAGCGTTTTTCACAATTTCACCCCCAAAGGGTTAAAAAGGGGGATGAAGTTGTTTATGGAAAATCGTCAGTTTTATAGTTAGGATCTTCAAATGTAGGGTTTAGGCTGATGATTAAAAAATAATTTATATGTGTCTCAGCGTTTTTATAATACCACCGCCGAAGGGTTAAAGAGGAGAATGAAGTTGTTTATGGAATATCCTTAATTTTCGAAGTAAAACTCCCTAAATTTATTATCTAGGCTTATAGTTGGAAGCTAACGCAACGGTGTGTAAAAATTTCAAACCCTAAGGGGGTGAAAGATGGAAAGGGGTCTTTATCTGTACAAATAAATAAAATTGAAGTGTTTGTTTGTAATATTAAAACAACCGCATTTCACTACATGCATATGAATGTATATAGGGTACATATACCAAAATTTTTTTTTTTTTTTACGTTGGAACGGCGGGACCGATTTTGACGGGGTTTTCACTGGCAGATAGCTGATGAAATAAGGAGTAACTTAGGTTACTTCTATTTTAGATAAAATCTATACAGTAATCCTCCTTCAGGCGCAGTCGGGTAAAAATATATAAAAGAAGAAGAAACTGACTGACTGACTCATCTATCAACGCACAGCCCAAACCGCTGGGTCTACAGATTCCAAATTTGGCAAGTAGGTTCCTTATGTGGTCAAGGAGTGCACTAAGAAAGGATTTTTCAAAATTCACTCCCTCAGGGGGTGAAAAGGGGCTCCAAAGTTTGTATGGGGAAACAAGATTAGTTAAACTGTTTTATTCGAAACATAACAGGAGTACTCCTATCGATAAATGAGTAAACATTTGTGTTTCAAGTTTTTTCAGAATTAAACCCCCAAGAGGGGTGACAAAGTATAAAAATCAATGCACAGCCCAAACCGCTGAGTCTAGAGATTCCAAATTTAGCACATAGGTTCCTTATGAGGTTTAGGGGTGCACTAAGAAAAGATTTTTCAAAATTCACCCCCTAAGTGGGTGAAACGAGAGTCGAAAGTTTGTATGGGGAAACAAGATTAGTTAAGACTGTTTTATTCGAAACTTCACAGGAGTTAAGTACATCGATAAATGGGTAGAAACGGGTTTCAGGTTTTTTCAGAAATCAACCCCTAAAGGGAGAAATGGGTTTGGTATTGTTTGAATGGTGTATCGGGTCGGGTGTATTACAAAAACAGCGGTTTTAAGATTTAATGTGGCGGACCTGAAATACCATCATCCCCTGTTGGGGTGCGATGAGGTTGAAATGTCTAAAAATCAATATGGGTGTCGATTCCGAGATTACCATTGGTGCTGATTACGAATATGGCATTTATTTTTATATCCAAAAGATGGCGGATTCGACTTCTATACAGGATTATTGTTGATTTATTGTGATGATTGTGACAACGATGATGGTGATTTTAATAATGATGGTGATAGTGATAGTGATTGTGATTGGGATAGTGATGGTGATGGTTGTTGTGATGACGATAATGGTGATGGTGATTGTGATTGTGACAGTGATAATGATGGTGATAGTGATGGTGATTGTGATGATTATAATAGTGATGATTATGAAATTTGGCACATAGATAGTTTATAAACTGGATTAACATGTAGAATACTATTTATCCCTTTTGTATGATCCCGTGGGACAGTTACCAAACTTCACGCGGGCGAAGCCGCGGGCAACAGCTAGTACACTGATAAACTTTCATAACTATTCAGAAAGCGATTCTGAGCTTCAGGACTTTTCGCGCACTACTTTTTCACTGGTTTTCTTCATAATATATTTGCCGTACTGATGACTACAATTCTTAGAAATGTTGTGTTTACTAAGGTAGGTACTCCGGAACTTTACTGTAACGAGAACCCTGATTCGCTTCCTGATTTTGGAAAATTTTAATGAAAATTTTGATTATCGATACATGCATATTTTCGGAAAATTACAATTTTGTGCTTATGTCTAAGTACGTTATATACATGATATGGCTTCTACATAAAGTTATTTATGTACAAACATTAAAATCACAATAATCGTTATTGTAATTAGGAAATTATTTCCAAAAAACCAGACAACTTTTCCAACAGTGGCTGGTTGAAGGATCTTCCAGGCTGAATTACACGAAAACTGTTGATGTGACTGTACGTAAGTATATAATTGCCATATACTAGACGAGTACATGGCCTATCGAAAACTGTTACTTATTTTGTCGTGTCTGTATTTTTCAGCATGTAACGATCCTTTAACTGTTATACCAAATTTTCCTATTACTGACGAATATAGCTGCGCTAGATTGTCATACTCTCATCAAAGTGGTTTTCCTGAAGGGCTAAGTTATTAAAAAAGACCATATCTAGGCCTAGGTCGCAACCTATATAGGCTACCTGGATCTTACTAAAATACTAAATTAAACTATAAACTCCACTTGCGAGTTTATATGAGTCCAGCGCTTATGTAAATTACTGTTTTTTACTATTCTAATCAGTGAAGGCACTTATTATTTGTCACTATATTGCCCATACACTGACTCTACACTGTTTTACTATAACAAAAACACTAAATGCTGATTAGGTGACGTTCGTCGCGAACAACAATCATGTTCGGCCAGATTCCACTGTTGGAAACAGGTGATTTTGTATGTCAATGTAAAATATTCACCATTTCTGATATTATTATTTTTTATTCAGAAATTGTCAAAATCACCCGTTCTCAACAGTGGAACGTGGTCGAACATGATTGTGATACATAATATCAATCTGCGTGACTGTACTTTCTCATGAATTCAGATAAAATGCGAACGTGTGTCCAATTGGCGAAAACATAAAAGTGATTTAATTTAAGTTTCACTATGTGGACACGCGTAAAAATTTTGGCGTGTCCAGATGACGAAATAATAAGTGATACTAATTGTGAGTTTCACCAACTGGACACACGCGTGTCCAGTCTTTCATGTCCAGTTGGTGAATAACCCGTACTTGTACCTACAATTATAAGTAGGTAGGTAGATAGTAGTAGGTAGGTACGTAGTAGGACGAGTCTCGAATTATGTAGGTATAAGAATTGTCATTGTAATTTCGACCGTACTTCGAAGGCATAAAGTTCCTACTTCTTTATCTTGTACAAGTTGTGAAGGGACAATGACCTACTATGTAATTGTCTAGAACAATTCCAGTAGGTACTTACTGGAATTGTTCTAGACAATTACATAGTGGATCGTGGATCTTTCTAGAAGGGTCACCATATAAATAGCGGACATGTTTGCGAGAGCGGCAGTCTTATTTTGGCTACAGTACGAAGCGAATCGAAGTTTACTAGGTGTGATATCTAAGTGAATAGTGGTCAGTAGTGTGTTAGTGATTGTGTTTTAAGTGATTATTAAAGTTATTCAGTTGTTTAATCGGTAGTAATTAATTTATTATCCCTTACCCAGCTCGTAAAATTATTATTTTCAATTCGTGCTTGGTTTTGGCGCGGTTTTGAAATTACATGTCATTTTGATCTGTTGTGTGTATACCTATTTATGAGCCAATCTGGTTGTGTAGGAGAATAGTTGCATTTTCAATAAAACTCAGTAAATACATTTCCACATCCTTTATATACAGTACAGTAGGTACATTGATATAGAACTTAAAAATAATTAACATTTAGCTCTACTTTACACATTAAGTTAACATTTAGCCGTACCATAGACAAGCGGGACTCCGCGCATCATAGACAACGTACAAAAATATTATTTTTATTTCTTGCAACACTATCGTAATGTCACAGAGTCCAACACAGATCATAAATTATAACTAGAAATCATAGCGATAGAAATAAATAGATTATAATTTAGCAATTTATAATTAAAAGGGCAAACGTTCATACCTAGTCTCAATAGGAATCACACGCCTATAATTAAAATTAAATTAAATCATTTATCTATTTGTAATCAAGATCAAACAATAAACAAATTTTTACAACCAACTAATCCGACACAAATTTGCTAAATTTAGAGATGCGTTGAGACAGTGCGAGGCAATTATTTTGACAGACTTTTTTTCTATAATGCCTCGCACTGGCTGGACGCACTATAAGAAATTGTAGTATTGCAGACTTAAGGCTGCGTTTCCACCAGATATGAGCAAGTATACGTAGCGAGGGATGTGTGTGGAACTAACCAATCACATAGCTAGAATACCTCAAAATGTGAAAAAGAAGCGACATAATTGGTTGGTATCACACACATCCCTCGCTACGCATCCTCGCTCATCTCTGGTGGATACGCAGCCTTGGGGAGGGTTGTATAACAATACAGCCAGGGTAGCCCGCGAAATTCAAATTTTCTTTTTTTTGCAATTTGCAGTTAATTTGCGACCGTAACACGAATATTTTTACAGAATTATAATCAACTAGCGGAGGTCACGCGGTTTGACCCGCGTAGTTCCCGTTCCCGTGGGAGTACGGGGATAAAATATAGACTATGTTACTCAGGGTGAGTGTAGCTTTCTAATGGTGAAAGAATTTGAAATCGGCGCAGTAGTTTTTGAGTTTATTCATTACAAACATACACACAAAAATACAAATCTTTACAATATTAGTGTAGATAAAGAGGCCTAATTTGAGCAGTGGACTGCGGTATGCTGAGTTGACGACACAAGCCCCCTTAAGTCTGCAACGCTACACATATATTGTAGATGTTACCGTTAACTATTGACACACATATAAATGTCATTTCACGGAATAAACAGTGATTGGTCACAGAGTCATTGTAAACAGTTCATCCCAATTTTGAGATTCAAAGCATTAGAAACTACAATGGAATTTATAGGAAGAACTTGTGGTAGAGGTATTGAAGAATAACGGATTGAAAGTAAAGGCTTTCTCCACACATAACTAATACTGTCTCTTACATCCCGTAAGTGACAGTTTTATCTTCCGTGATTGTTCATTATTTTTCAACACATTTGCTCAAAAAATGCATTTACGAAGCCTGCATTCATTGTTCGAAAGTTCAAAATTATGCACCATACAACGGAACGTGCGGTAAAATAGACACATAGGTGAGAGTACCTATGTAACCGAAGTACCTAAGTACCGTTAAGTACCTATTTTACCGTATCATCATCATCATCATATCAGCATATGTCCAGCAGTGGACGTCTTTACGTCCACTGCTGGACATAGGCCTCCCTCAAGGGGGGGTTTTGTCATAATATTTTACCGTATACCCCGTTGTATAGCACCGTGCGTATTCTTTACGGTTTTTTTTTAATTAGGTCAAAGATGAAAATCCGAGATGGCGCCGACAAATATTTTCGGTTTTTTTCTTCATGGGTGTCGTTTTCGTGGTTTTTGGGGTCGCTGTTTGTTTCATTACATATTGGACTGTTTCCTCGCAAAGGTGTTGAAAAACACTGTATGGCACATGTGCAGAAATTGGCATTTACAAACTCGTGACTATGGTAAGCCTTCGACTTCGTCTCGGGCTTACATTCGTCTACTCGTTTGTAAAAACCAACTTACCGCACTAGTATCATAAATTACTATTGAGCTCCTGATATTTCGACGCTGTTTCAATCGCCATGATCGCGGGATAACTGGAGAATGCGGGTGCATGGTAAATAAATTTTTAGGTACAGACAAATCTGTCTAAGTGTTTTGCTACGCGCACTACAGGAACAATCACGGAAGATATCCCGTAAGTGACAGTATAAGTTTAGTTTTAAACTGTGAAATTTTGTGTTTTTTCCACACAATTGCGATCTGCTTAGAAGAATATCGAAATTACAACGAAACGCATAATTTCTCGACCGTGATGCCAAAACATCATTTCGAACCGGTCGTCTTGGTAACCTAAACTTATATTGTTTGCTTACTTATATCTTTATGAACGATCATCAGAGCCTTGTGAAAACTTTCACACGTCAAACAGATGATATATTATTATTCATATCTAATGTGGACAGAAAGAGCCTTTACTTATCCGCTAAATATAATATTTTAAAACTAATCAGCTTTGGGCAGTAAATTTTACAATAATTCTGCGACTGTTGTTTGTAATTATAACTTGTTCTATATACATATTCTAAAACCGGAGACCGTGTAGGGAAATGTCAAAATGATTATCGAACCAGTGCGAAAAGAAGACGGGGAGATATCGCCATCTCTTTTCTTTCTCTCAATGGGCCAGTGATTATTCTGTCAATTTTCTAAACGGCTCTATTATGCTAAGTCGGAAGAAATATTGGGAAGTCCTGAATCTATTTCAATACAAAACTTACAAATCCATACAAATGTATCTAATTACAAAAAGTTACATGCACCCGTTTTAATACTAACAATATTACAATTTAATTTATTATTGATATATTTTTACAATAAAATTAGAGTTTACCGTCAATGGCTTTGTTTGTAATTCATCTGATTTCGTATAAAAAATACCGAACAAAAAATTGTCCGCAAAACATTTTTCTCGTGTGGCAACATCGTCGCTTCGAATTTCTAATAATACTTGTAACGGCGTTTTTATCAAAATGGGATATCTAGCGTTTTAATTATTTGGAGTATAATGGAGTAACTATAGTGCTTAGTCCATGGCCTCGAGTACATGCGGTCAGTGAAGGACTTAAATCCGCATTTGAAAGACCTCACGCACACATACGATTACATGTTCAAAGAAATCATTCACAAACCGTATTCTAGAACATGCTCGAAATAGGAATCTCGAATGAGAAACTGTCGTATATCACAGTAGATTACTGTGATATAGTTTTACATCGTCGTCTCGATGTAAAACTGCAAAATTGCTAGAGTGAGAACCGCATTCTGAAGCGATCTCCAGAATACGGTTTTCACTCCAGCAATTTTGACCGAAAGTAGGTTGTGGACTCTGGGACTTGCAATCTGAATGAAATTGATTGGAATTCTAGATAGTTATTGGCAATAGTTACGCCACATCTAAACGTGAAAGGAATTGATTACTGTTAGTAAATAATTCACAGACACAATTGCATAAACAAAAGTTTATTTTGATTGATTTGATTTATTCATTCTCGTCAAAGTGACTCTTCCTCTCTCAAAGATTAGTTCGGCCGTTAGTTTCTGATAGATTTTTTTGTTGTTGACGTTTCTCTTACAATTCTTCAAAAATCCTATGTGTGCGCTAGAACTACTTATTTAATTTTCTAATTCTATGAAAACTGTTCTACAATTTATTGTTCCTACTTTCAGATTATATTTCTATGTTATTTATACATAAATAAAAAATATGTTACATCATAGCATAACGTCGATTGTATTGTCAAATTTTGAATTTGTTGAGCTTCATTTACTTGGAGCAATTTTATTGCTCATTGGAAACAACAATTAGAAACAAAACCAAATATTGCCTCATCAAAATACTGTATAGCAGGTACAATTTTATTGATTTTTCAACGGGCTATAAAATTGCTCGGTGTAAATGCAGCTTAGAGTGGACACAGTACTTTAACTTAACAATAACTTAAAGCTATAATAAATACTTAGTCAATGCATGGAACACAATGACAGGGCCGCTAATATTTTTGGTAACTTACTGAAATTGACGATTACCGATTACCTTTTTAAACTATTAACAAGATCTTGAACGCATCTTGAATTCATATAACGAAGATAAAATATCATTCCATCTCTATCATCTTCAAACAATAGACAGAAATAAAACAATGATTTAAATTCGTTTAGTACTAAACGTATTTTGAATCACATAATGATTTTAATAATTATAGCGTTTCCGAGCGCTCAGATCTCATAATTACGATTCTCTAGCATTTTTATAGTAGTCTCGATTCTGTTGTACACAAACTAAACTTAATTTACGCTATTGCTATCTTTTACTAAAAGGCAGTGCGAGAAAAGGACGTCTATAGCTATTAACTAAGTTAGAGATGTCAAACTAATTTATGCCTTGCGCTTCATCGTTTTTTTAGTCGATATGTTTTTACGTGCACCCTTCATTTGTATGGAAATATTAGTTCCAAATAAATTTGACAGCTCTAAATTACGTCCGTCTCTTTCTCCGTTTTATTAGAGAGGAAAAGATAGCAATAGCCTAAATTAAGTTTAGTTTGTGCACAACAGAATCGACACCAGTATCTTTACAAATGATAGTATTTATTTGTGGTGGTAGTATTTACCCGACTACGGCGGAGCCAAAAGGAAGGGTAAAGATTTTAGCTGTTTATGTATGTATATTTGTATTAACGTATGTTCTTCCGTAGCGCCTAAACTATTCATCCGATTTTGATGAATAAGGGTCAATCGATTTGTTATTACGGGCCGGGTAACATAGGCATACATTTTAATTACTTCAACAATAGGAGTCAATTTTACCTTGTAAGCCCCGAATTTAATTAGAGCGCGATTTTTAGTATTCGGGTTTTTAGTTGTAGTATACCACACAATTTTTTGTTATACATTTATTTCATCGTCATCTTTCTGAATTAGTGCCCTAAGTTTAATAGCAGTTTGTACCGGTCGTGTATAAAAAGCTTAACCCTAGAACATAAAGCCCGCATAGACAATGCGTGTTTTTGATAACTATGCAAATATATCCATAGACGATTGCGATCCGGCCGATTAACAAGAGTGTTCTCGATTTGAGAACAAAACACTATTTAATTAGTTGCAGGTCTTATGGAACAGGAGCGTTTAGTCGCAATATGACGTGCTCGTCAAGTCCTTTGTCATATCTAGGTTACTTCTATACTAGGCCTGGTTGATTTAAACTAGACATGACAAGATTATAAAGGGACTGTATCCGGCATAGGATTTTAGCAAGTCTAACACTTATGTCTATATACAAGTCAAAATTATAACTTTAGTAGAAGTGATTGCTTACAGTACATTTTTATTCTGTATTTTAGTAATTGCTTGAAGTTAGAACTGGCACAAGTTAGAATTCTTAACTTTGCTTTCTTTGACGATTCTTACTTCGTTCAAATTCTTGTTTGATTTTAGAATAGGTATTTTATTGGACTTGTTTATAGACACGGGTGATAGAATACTCTGGTTCGTGTAATAATATTATTTGGAAGAAATTGGAGTTTTGATTTCTGACAGAATTTTGATATAAAATTCTGAAGGAACTATCATAGGAAGTTCAGTTTAACATCTATATATCATACCTGGGAACCTTCTAGTTACGGAGATATTGAGGGTCAAAGTTCCAACTTTTTGACAAGTTTTTTTTTTTAATACAAGTTTTTAATGAAAGATTTTTACTTTAAACACCTCCACGACCCCCGTACTATCAATCTATCTATCAGCACAATGTTTTGAGTGCATTACATTGAGTTCTACTACAAAACATGATTTAGCACCCAAAAACAAAAGTCGTTTCCCAGCAATAATTTTTGCGTAAAGTTACTTAGTTTGATGTACAGAATGCTTGGTTGACGGCTTCGGGATGAGGTTGTTTACACCCTGTTTCGTATCATATTATTTTAGTCAACGAGTCTTATTTAGGGAAATTACGACTTTTCCTAAAACGACACAATTTCATAACCTTGAAACTAACTTCATTCATCCTCAATGGACATTCTTTCATCAATTATTAATGTACTACATTATAAAGCTGTCCCATATAACTGCGCTGCCATAAAGTACTTCGCACGTTCGCAGAAGAGATTGGTATGCAGGCTCGCAATATTTGAGTTTAACAGATAGACTCGCTTGTCTTCGAGGTCTCGACAAAACAATATTTGTCTACTTCAAATATTTATTTAGGAACCTTGTAGAAGAGTTTATGTCCTTTAAGTATCAAAGGCGCCCCTTTACTGGCAAACTTCGTCTGTAATGTAACAACCCAAGATTCGATTTTGTACAGTAACTTGCCCGCTTAGCATGAACGTCGTAGACACGAAAGAGAAACGACAAATCTTTTGTTCATCTGTCATTGAATCGACAAAATGACAGATGAACAAAAGATTTGTCGATTCTCTTTCGTGTCTACGGCGTTCATGCTAAGCGGGCTGAACGCCTTTGGGCTTCATCGTTGACGTGGAACTTGGAAGTCACATTCAACCATAAGATGATAAAGCAAATTTACGGTCGACAGTTCACACACTACAAATATGATGTTAGCCTGCACACAAATCTCTTTTACCGACTGTACCATCGTTACGCTTGATAACATAATCACTACCATTGCCGTCATTACGTCGCGATGATGACAATTTCAAGATGACCATCCGTTGCGTAACTAACAATAACCGGAATTCTTCAGGATTCTATCAATAATATTTGTGTACATCTAGCGATATCTCCGTGGTTCTTAGTTACGCGTTTCTCGCTCATCTTCATATCTCGATACAGTAGTCTTGTCAAAAAAGTTCACTGAATTTGCTTTCATTTTTTTCATTACATTAATAACACCGGTTGGCGAAAAATCAACTAATCGATAAGTAGATACCGGATTATATACCAATTTCTTGGATACTTCTTGTTCTTCTTCAACTTCAGTTTTAAATTGCATTAAAGGTACATCAGCTTCATCTTCTGAATTAGAATGGAGTGGTGATATGTTTTCTACACCTAGACAGTCATTCTCTACATTTTCTGTTTGTTTCTTTTTAGATACTTCTTGTTCTTCTTCAACTTCAGTTTTAAATTGCAGTAGAGGTCCATCTAGATCATCTTCTGAATCTGATTTAGAATGGAGTGGTGGTGTGTCTTCTACACCTAGACAGTCATTGTCTACATTTTCTATTTGTTTATTTTTAGATACTTCTTGTTCTTCTTCAACTTCAGTTTTAAATTGCAGTAGAGGTCCATCAACATCATCTTCTGAATCTGATTCAGAATGGTGACGTGGTATGTCTTCTACACCTAGACAATCATTGTCTATATTATCTGTTTGTTTCTTTTTAGATAATTTTTGTTCTTCTTCAACTTCAGTTTTAAATTGCAGTAGAGGTCCATCAACATCATCTTCTGAATCTGATTTAGAATGGAGTGGTGGTATGTCTTCTACACCTAGACAGTCATTGTCTACATTTTCTGTTTGTTTCTTTTTAGATACTTTTTGTTCTTCTTCAACTTCAGTTTTAAATTGCAGTAGAGGTCCATCAACATCATCTTCTGAATCTGATTTAGAATGGAGTGGTGGTATGTCTTCTACACCTAGACAGTCATTGTCTACATTTTCTGTTTGTTCCTTTTTAGATACTTCTTGTTCTTCTTTAACTTCCGTTTTAAATTGCATTATAGTACATCAGCTTCATCTTCTGAATCTGATTTAGAATGGTGTGGTGATATGTCTTCTAGACCTAGACAATCATTGACTACATTTTTTGTTAGGTTTCTTAGTTAGATACTTCTTGTTCTTCTTCAACTTCAGTTTTTAGTTGCATTAAAGGTCCATCAACTTCATCTTCTGAATCTGATTTAGAAGGGTGTGGTGATATGTCTTCTACACCTAGACAGTCATTGACTACATTTTTTGTTTGTTTCTTTTTAGATACTTCTTGTTCATCTTCAACTTCAGCTTTAAATTGCATTAAAAGTCCAACTACTTCATCTTCTGAATCTGATCCAGAATGGCGTGGTGATATGTCTTCTCTACCTAGACAGTCATTATCTACATTTTCTGTTTGTTTCTTCTTAGATACTTCTTGTTCTTCTTCAACTTCAGTTTTAAATTGCATGAAAGGTACATCAGCTTCTGAATCTGATTCAGAATGGTGACGTGGTATGTCCTCTACACCTAGACAATCATTGCCTATATTATCTGTTTGTTTCTTCTTCAATATCAGTTTTAAATTGGATTAAAGGTACATCAGCTTCTGAATCTGATTCAGAATGGTATGGCGGTATGTCGTCTACATCTCGACAGCTAGTCTCGATCTTGTAGTTTTATGATGTGCAAGGGACATACAACCATAAAGCGATAACACATAAGGTCCGACTGTACCTAACTTTTCAGTTGATTTTTCGGAAACCAGGGGGTAGTACGATTTTATCATTAAGACTTTTGCTAACACAGTAATAATCACAAATGCTAAACGTCACCTAAAATAATGTGTTAATATTGCACCGTTGGTGGTATTTCAACTTTTGGCGTAAGGCCAAGTTAATCCAGCAATGCGCTTTTACTTTGGCCTTTAGCTGACGCCTAGTATTGTGAAAATGGACGTTTAAGTTATAAAAAATATTATTGCTCGTCCTTACATTTAGAAAATATATTTTCGTTCATCCCAATTTTTTATTTATAAAATTAATCTTTTTGCACCTATCATTTTTTTAAAGCATATTATTGTGCCAAAATATAAAAACACCCTCTTATCTTATCCAAGTTTAGGGACGTTTCCACATTTTCGTCCGAAACTTGAAAGAAAAAAAATACCTACTTAGCATAAGCAGTGTCTTCACGACAGGGAACGTTCGAATAGATCCGAAAACGTCAAAGCAGACCCCTAAATCATTTCAAAGGAGCCCCTGGCTCTTGAAAGGAGAAAATATTTAAAATCACTACTAAAACCGCCACATCCTCAAATTTTATATACATTTCATCGTTTGGCAGTGACCAGCTGGTCTCATCATATTTACATCAATCCTTTACAAATTTTTCATTGAAAATAAAACCTACATACATCTAAAATAAGTTATAGTTTTCAAGATATTTAATGGCATTAAGTAAAGCTTAGTTTACGAGTTACAAAAGCGATTTCAGCCAACTATACTTACATTACTACTGTGATCACTTTTTCGTAACGTTTGTTGTTGATTTTTTTAACAAAATTAAACTTAAACTAAAATGCCGCGTCCTAAACAAACCGATCGTCGTTCGATTCCACCACCTTCGCGTTCTATTTGCTCGACGATCCCAAACGCGTGGCTTTCCGAACAAATGAGTTCCATATGAACGCGATAATCGCGTATTTGCACTACCGATCACTTTGGTTAGGACGCGGCGTAACATGTTATACTCAGACGATTTATATGCGTTTGAGCCAATAACTGCTCAATGTAGACACTGCGATACAACATTTACACAAACAAAAACATAATACACAAAACCTACGTTATACAATCTGGAATATACAATACAATACAAATCCAACTACAAAATACGAAGAGAATTCCTAATAAATATTTCGAAGGAAGGAATACGAATTTAAAATCTGGAAAACAAAACACTGCTAATTCTATTTTCAAAAAGTCCATTCAGTTTACCGGCGGCATCGTTGGGGAGGGACCCAACGCAGGCGAAGATCAGGGTCTTGCATCATTCGAAGACTCGACATCACTAGAACTGCTCGAGACAGATTTCTTCGGCTTATATTCTGTTATAACTACAGTTACGCCACTCACGGTCACCTGATGACAAACGCGTTACTGTATATTCAATTGATAGTAAGCACTTGAACTAATCTGGACGACAAAGTGTTGCTAACGGTATTAGTGATACGTAGATCGGATACAATCAAATTAAAGTAATGAGAAACGTGTTAGGTGCTAGATGACATTTTGCGAAAGTGGAGCATTTTGATCAGATTATTTCCTCATTTCTTTATTCTTTGAAGAATACTTATTAGTGCTTCGGAAAGCACGTTAAACCGTTTGGTACCGGCTCTCATTTATAGATCCCTGACAATTTTTTTTGTCTAAAATCAGAAAGGCGAACAAACTATTACGAAGACTGATTTTAAAGTCTGATAGGCTGCCGCTCCATCCAAAATACTGGTATTCAGCTGTATCTCAGAGAGATGCAACTGAATTTATATTAGAAGCAAGTGGAGAAAAGGCTGCTTAGATTTGATACTTAATAAATTCAAGGATATTGACGCTACATAATCAAATTATTTAAACACTAGCGGACGTCACGCGGGAGTACGGGGATTTCTAAAGGTGAAACAATTTTTGAACTCGGCGCAATTTATTCATTACAAACATACAAAAATACAAATCTTTTCTCTTTATAATATTAGTGTAGTTAATCAGATTTAGCAAGAGCAAGAAAATTTTCACATTTAAAAAGTTTGGCAGAAGAAAGAGGAGCCCTATACCCAATACAGAGTGTTACCGGGCTGAAATCATGATGTTGAAGTCTTACCTCTCTAGTTTGCGCGGAGCTCCGGTCAACATTACTAAGTCGCGGCGGCCTCCTCTTCTTCTTCAACGAGTTGGCGGACCGTGGCCTCTTCTGCGAACTGGTGGGCGCTGTGCCGGCTGCCTGAGCCGCCACCAGCGCCGGGTTGATCCTGGGCTTGCGCGTCGATGTGCCTTTGGACAATATTGAGCGTTAGGTGGGACAGTTTATGAACGGATTTTGTATACGCGCTGTTGCATTGCAGCCCTTTCGGAAGTTTTTAGCGTCATCCTTGAAGTATGAAAACTCAGGATATATTGGAATAGCGTTGATATCCTTGAGAGCAGGTGCGTTTTGACTATAACCTGCACAGATTTCTAATCTGCCCTACAATTACGTCAGCTTACATAGCCAGATTTTGCTATCTTTTGCGGTGAATTATGGTACATACTTATTCGCCTAAATATTTCAATTTTCAAAGAGAGTCTGTTACTAACGAAAACTAGTCCCGTACTGAAATACTTCAAATAAGGATATTGCGCTAACAAGCTGAACTTTATGGCTTTACAACTGCCTATAACGGTTATAGGGAGCATTTCTAATACAGCCGTCATCGACCTCATATTTATATGTATACGTTTACTGTTATAACTACAGACCGAGGATTGGATTTTATGAAGGGTTAGGTCCAGGAAGCCCTACTTGATACAAATCCAATCAATTCTTGGTTAAAGACCACACGACCATCCATAAATTAGAAAACAAAATACCAAGTCTAAGTTTCCAACCCAGTTTACATTACAGCGAACATTCTGGAACTCTTAGCATTATTCCTGTCTGAAAATAGCTCGGAATACTATATCAAAGCTTTATAGCCCAGATTGTGGAGCTATGTGGGGTATGAACGGGGCTTGTAGCCCGCGGGGCGGGAACCGTTCTCTATGCGTCCCTTGCCGCCTGCCAGACTATATACTAGGGAAACTCGAAACTATAATTATCATGTCGAATGATATTTTTACAGGAAAATTGTAAAATTACCATTATCAGCGGGGTCATTGCGTAACACTAGTATGACAGTCATTTTGAAAATTCAACAATATTCATAGCGTAATTAAAGTTATGAGTGCAATGTATTGGGAATTTCCTTCTAAATTCTTCTGATTCTGATAGAAAGTGCGGGTGGGTTGCTGGTCACCGTCAAATTTTTATTGAAATTGATATAAGACATTGAGGTAAAATAAATGTGTATTACAATCTTTTTGTTGACATATTATTTGTATCGAGTAAACTTGGCGAACGGGAAAGATGTGACTTATTAATGTATATTTATTCGAACTAAGGGAACTGGCAATACGGAACAAGGAAGAATGGTATCAACAAATTGTACCGAGAATTCACTGGTCAGTTACCTTGAGGAAACAGAACAATTTCGCGAAATGGTCTACCTACTGGTAATCCTTCGTAGTAATTAGATTTTGATTTTGATTTGTCTTTTGTAGTCCTGGTAATTCTTTGGCAGGATTAGTCTGAAAAACAAATGTTTTAAGAATTGATAACTGAAAACGTAGGTGCCTAACCTACGTTTTCAGTTATCAATTCTTAAAACATTTGTTTACCACCAATTGTATTTGTTCCTACCAATTTAGTGATGGTAGGTAGGCTACCTACCATCACTAAATTGGTCAAAATAAAGCTTTGTGTATGCCAATCAATTTAGAATTTTAACAAGTACTTGTTAGATTCTTTAACAACCAAAAAAACAGCACTTCTATTTGGAAAATTAACAACATAACGTATTTCACAGTCCTTATTAAGAAGCATTGAATCTCGAAAACGAGTTTCGACCAACACATTCGAGATTTGACGGTAACACGTGAAATGCCCGGCATTTGTGAGAAGTAGGCGAGTTGAGGGTTCCACTAGAAACAAAGACGATGTTTGGAGAGTAGATTTACTAGTACTTGCGTACTTAGCGACGTAAATCGGGATTTAGTGCATACTACCTTAGCGCCTAGGGATACATACTCTTATAGCGAAGTGGATGGATCTTTATATGATAAAAGTTTTTAAAGGAAAAGGATGAAATTGTCGGGAAAATGATGTCTTTTCAAGTCTCTGGTGGCCGTGGTCAATAATAATACTAGAAGTAACAATTAATTGAAGAGTATTTTATAGTCTTTTGGGAGCAGCGGTGGCCCAGTGGTAGCGGCCCCGACTTACGAACATTAAGTCGTGGGTTCGCATTACTTTGTGTAATTTATTTCATCACCGCTGCTCTCAAAACGGTGTAGGAAAACATCGTAAGGAAACCGACATGTCCTAGAACCAAAAATTCGACGACATGTGACATCTACCAACCCGCACTGGGCCCGCGTGGTGGATTATAGCTTATGGTTTTGGTTTGGAAAATGAGTTTTGGAGATGGTTTTGGATGTGGCTTTGGTTTTGATTTGGAAAATGAGTTTGAGAGATTTTATCCTCGACATTACTATCAGCCCTCACCTTCGGCTCGGGCTGCTAAAAGTCTCGGATAAAAATGGTTCGTTTTGTGGACTTGTTGTAAACATTATACACACATCAACACGGTCTAGGGATATTTTTAAAAAAGCGAATTTCTATCAATGTGTTAATTATTTATATGACATGTATATATTTAAAAGATACGTTATTTAATATTCTACCATTTTTTAATAATGGTTAAGGTATAGATTAAAATTTCAGGATTTTATGGAAAAAAAATGAAGCATAGACGGAAACCGTATATGAATGAACTTTTAATTTGTGAGTAAAAACTGAAAAAAATAGAAAAATCATTTAATTTGTGTTTATAAACTTGAAGTTAGTAGTCTGAGAAAGCGCCCATGATGTTCATAACACATCGGCAACGATTCGGCATGCTCAGAACAAGGTTGTCAATGTCTTGCTGCGGAATATTGTCCCATGTCCTTCTGAGGTGCGCAAAAAGTTGATCTTCTGTAGCCAGATTTTCAGGAACTTCCTTCAGAGCTCTTCTTTGCAGCATATCCCACGCATGCTCAATGGGATTTAGATCTGGCGATTGAGCAGGCCAGTCTAAGGCCCTAACATTATGTGTATGTAAACAAGCTGCTACCGTTCTCGCCGTGTGTGCCCGGGCATTGTCGTGCATGAGCAGGAAATCTTGCCCCATTTGTGTTCTGTGGGGGCAAGATTACGGGCCCCAGCACCTGTTGGACGTATCGTTCTGCCGTCATATTGCCCCGCACCCAAACGAGATCCGTCCGTCCTCCAAGACGAATTCCTGCCCAAACCATAATTGTTCCTCCTTGGTATGGGTGAACTTCCTGAGGGTTCTGGAGACGGCTCCATCGTCCAGGAACTCGCCAAACACGCGTCCTTCGTGAATCTGGATGGAAGCCGAACCTGGATTCATCCGTGAACAGCACATTGGACCATTGGTCACGGCCCCAGTCCACGTGGTTCCGAACCCATTCTAATCGTCGTCCACGATTGCCTCTCCGTAAAGGTGGGACCCGGAGTGGTCTACGAGAGCGTAGATTGCTTTCATGCAGTCGCCTTCTTACAGTTTGGTCACTCACAAGCACTTGGTGTTCCACTCGCAGCCTTTGGACCAATTGAGTCGCCGTTGCATTTGGTTGTGCTGTCGCAGTAATTTGCAAAAATCGGTCTTGTCTGGGGGTAGTGATGCTACTTGGCCCCCGGTGCCTCTCCGCTACTTCACCTGTGGCACGATAGCGTGTCCACAATCTTGAAATTACATTTTGATGGGTCCCTATGGCCTCAGCAACATTACGCTGAACAGATCCAGCTTCCAGCATTCCCACAGCTCGTAACATCTCCGCCCTCGTCAAATGTCGGCGTTGCATGGCTACAATACCTCAATTTTAACTTTATCTTTCGTTTAAAAATGAAAAAAAAACTGTAACTAAACGTAATTCGTATTGTTTTCTAAATTTCGCACAAATGAAAATTCCCTCTCCTATACATCAAGACATTTTTATGCCACCGAAACAAAATAATTTTCAAAAATTTGAATTTGGAATTAGTCTGAGATAAATTACAAACAAATCGGTGTATAAAAGATTCCAATGCGGCCAGTACTTTTCGAGTTATTTAATTGAGTATGAAATATCCCTAGACCGTGTTGATGTGTGTATTTCTGCCAGCCATCAATCTTTCATTTACTCCTTTATCATTTACATCATTCCTCGCACAGTCCATCCATCTTCTCTTTGGTCTTCCTCTACCTTTCCATCCAACAACATTCATCTTCATCACTCTTTAGTCACATATGCGATCCTCATCATCCTTGCTCAATACATGCTCATACCAAGACAGACATCTTCTTTTCAATTTTTCTGTAACAGGTCCCACTTTCAAACGTCCAGCTCAAGATATTACTTTATTTTCTACCATTATTTTGAGTATACCCAAACCAATCAGCGAACGTGCATTCCAAGGTTGAGGAAGACATGGTTGCGTCATCATTTCAAGATGATTGACTGAATTGTGTCAAGTAGAAACAGTCAAACGTTTGATTGACTGAAACAGTTTTATGACTTTCAATTGGCAAATTCATTGGTGTAGTGGTACCCTATACCTATGGCATGTCCAATTCAGATATATAGCAGAATCAGCCTGTGACTCAATGGGAACACAGAGTCTCTCTTGAACATAATCCATCACGAGGATTTCAAATTCAAATTTTAGTTTTAGTGTTTTACTATAAACCCCATGGACTTGCTTTGCTTTTATTAAGGCGGCTCCCCGAGCAAATGACCTTGAGCGAGCAGTTTTTTGGAGCCTACTCCTCTTTATCCAAAAGAAATACCAACTAATAAAAAATACATTAAATTACTACATATTCTTGACTCCAAAATTGTCGTTTCATATTTTTTTTAAAGTTGCTTATTGTTTAATAAATACCCTCACAACGAAACCACAGAAATGAGAAATAATGATTTATAAAATGCTACTCCTAGTAAAGTTACCATTATTTTGATTTGCTTCTTATACTAACGGATAGGCAATTTAATAATGAACATAATTGTCGTTTTATTTTTTCCAAAACACGTAAATTTGATTTTATAAAGAATAAAAACCACTCATTTCGCACAATTCGGCCTACAGTGACTGACGTAACAACCAATTCGTAGTGCAAGGTGATTAGAACTTTATTCTAACTGAATTTCAAACGATTAAGTTTGAACCACCACAAATAGAGTTGCTAATCTTGCTCGGGGAACCGCCTTAAATGTCACTAAATGAACTTCGGGGATTGTTTTGATGATAATTCTGTAAAGCTACATTATGTGTTACGGACGCGAATCATATTTTCATCAACATACAACCTGACTGACCTACGAATTGCAAAAAACTTAAGAAAAATTGTATTTCGGCTATCCTGTCGACCGTTACGGAAATAAATAATGGCAGAAATGGGTTTTAAAGATTATAATCTTTAAAATGCAGTTGGATGCGTTCATCTGCTCATCTTTCCGTGCAAATTGAACGCAACTGGCTGGAACTATGTCACCTAGATAGGCAATTAACAGGAATTGCTTAACATTAACGAATGCAAGGTTTTAACATGTTAAGATTTTATCAGAATTGAGAAAAGTAGGAAGAAAATGTTGTTCCGTCTAGCAAAATTTTAACTTACAAGTATCCCAAGACCTATATTTTATTACTCTTTTAGCATACTTACAAACAATTGTAAGTGTCGATTTAGGCGCACTTTATAAGAGAATTCTTACTTAGAGTCAACTTATAACGCTCTTATTGAAGATTAATTTACACTTACAATAATCTTTTTACTGCTGTTGTAATACCAAAATAACTTATAATGCTTTTATAATGGAATGGTTTGAGTGAAAATAGGACTTAGAGCGCTCTTACGACTGCTCTTATAAGTGTAATTCGCCTTATATTGTTCTCTCGAAGCTCAATAAAGGAGTATTTATCACTACGGCCGCAAAAGTTGCGTGAGCTCTGCTGGAATAAAAAAAAATGAAAACAAAAAATATTGTCAACTCATGTATTATTATGTATTATTAGTATTTTTATTTCCTGTAACCATTTAGTTCATTTGCTTGATAGTCATGTGTCTATGAACTTAAAAACTTGCGGTGTACATTTCTTCGAATATTTTGTGGAGCAAAGTGAAATATTTTCACAGGCCCACTTGGTTATTTATTTAGAAAATTAGTAAAAAAATATTAATTAATTGAAAAAATAAAAACTAACGCCATTAGAGATTGATAAGACCAAATACTCTTCTCTAAGATAAGCTTAATACTAAAATGTCTTATTTCACACTACCTAAGTTAATTTTAAACCTTTTGGTCTTATTGAGCACTTACATAAGGTAACTACTTGCAGCCATTTAATAAATTTAGGGTTCCTTTTAAAACCATGACATACAAATTCCATTTTGTGGTAGGTATAATGTTAGGTGAGCCAAACATGCACAAGTATATGTACTAATAAGTGAGTGTGGTTTAAAATATTTTAATTCACTCTTTTTAGGCTTTCGTAAGCCAAGCCTAAAATTTTGAAAAAAAAAATACAAAATATAGTTCATTGCTTGTAGATTGCAGGAAAATCTATAAGAATTCTATCAAAACCTGTCACAATTAAATAAAAACATTTGACTTTGGCATTGTACGGAACCCTCTCCACGCGAGTTCAACTCGCACTCACACCCCCGGCCGTCATATTCTTAATAAAGTGTTCACAAGTCTTTTAAAAGTCAAAATATTCTGATAGAGCTCTACTATTATTCGTCTTCTCTTTAATTTGACTCAGAGAAGACAATTCACACTTACAACTTGTTGGTTTTATAGTAGTTTATGCAAAAGTGTATTAAGGTCATAAGTGTTATAAAACACTAAATGCAGACTTTACTAAGAAATAATGTACTTAAGATGCTTTTTTAAGTGCAAATAATATTCAAGAGCAATTGCTCTTTGAAAATGCACTTGTAAGACAACTGTGCTGATAAATGTCTTACAACGATTCTTTATACACATCTATAAGAGCACGTCCTAAGTGTTAGTATTATTTTAGTACAAAACGCCTTATATCTGCTTTTATAAGATGTACTGTCATAGTCTAGACACATGTAAGTCTGCTGTAACACCTTAGTTCTTAAATCAGCATATCCGCAAGAGAAAATTGCTAGTTGGGGTGTTTCTTGGGGTCGGCGCAACACGTTTTTTGACGTGAAACGTCTTTAAAATCAGGACTATACACGGGGTACCATGTCAGAAAACCGGACCGAAACGAATTGGGTTATATCGTCTGACATTAACAACTACAAAACTATTTATCGTAGAAACATTAATTTAGTGTCATTATTTAGCGTATATGGTCAGCTCACTACTAAGAGCTTAAGTTTGCATCGGGGCCGGGCGTGGTGGCGGGGGAAAATGTGCTCTCGCTGGATTCTATTCAGTATAACTCACGACTCACACTTGAGAGCGCGGTGATTCTTTCGTATATTTACAGAGTTCGTTAAGACCAATCGATTTAAATAATCAATACTTAAGTGTTAAAAATAAAATAATAAAATAACCAATTAGTTTTAGTTAAGTACTTAGTTTTAGTAGTATTAGAATGACATTTTGTTTATCAGTTCACTTCTTTTATCAACTGGACTCTCAAAAGTAGACATAGGGGCCGCCTCCACGAGCGAGAGAATCGCGGCGATATTATCGTCCTTGCCACGTTTTTCTATACACTCTTTTAGGCCGTCTCCACGAGCGAGAGAATCGCGGCGATGTTTACGTTGAATCGCGGCGATTCCCTCGCTCATGGCGGTTCCTAGGTTCATCGAGACGTAACGCGTAATATGTATATCAACACTAACTCGAGACTGGTGGACCCGAACTTGTGTAGCACCCTGAAAACTGCAAATTCCAGTTATTCCCCCCGCCCTCGTATAACCATGAACACAGTTCCTGCATTAGGGGTGTTGTTCTGCCCCGGGCTGGAGCCATAGCGGCGCCACTGCCGAATGTTCGGCGATGGGGTAGCCGGGGGGTGAAATAAGGGTTGTAATGGCATCATTGGTATAGGTATAACGGGAAAATGAATCGGATAATTCATAATTTATGAATACCAAATTTTGTAACAATATTTTGATTTAAGTAAAAGAGTTTCCATGGAGTTTCTTGCCCATAGAGATCTACGCTTTAGAATAGGCAACTACAGTACGTTCACAAGTTAGTATGACTTGTGACTGGAACTGTAGCGTCGTTTGTTTTTGACATTTAAAAGTCCCTGTAATGGTTTAATTGATATAAACGCTTGAGTTTATTTTATGCTTTAGATATGCATCAATTATAACCGGATAGACATTACAAAATCTCGTACCTAAATATTTTGAGGTACTTATCACGATTTTTCGCTATCTTGTTTTTCGGGGCCATATTTGGACTAATCAAAGGATAAATTCTATGCAGTTGCAGTTATGACAGTTGATATCATCAGTATGACATTTTGTGTATCAGTTCACTGGCTTTAGTAAAGCGAACAGTAACATAAAAATCCAAAAAATATTCTTGTGTCAATAGTCTAGTGTCATACGCCCGTTTGTCAGGCAGCATTCGTATGTCAAAATCAAATAAATATCCCAATGCCCGCTTTTGTGCTCGGCCAGAGTGGGAGCGCGGTGCGTGGTGCGGTGTGGGTGCGGCAACGCACGCGGTTTGCCTGGCCAGACTGGCCGCGCAGTGCGGCGAGCGGCGCGGGTTCGGAGATCCCCGCTCCCGCCAGGGTTACCAACATAAGAGTTTTCTCCCCAAATTTAGGGGTAAATAAGAGGGATGTGATTTTTTTAGGGGCGTTCTATTTTTAGGGGTACTTTTAGTGCTGGGCTAGACTGAAAACGCGGGCGCGGAGCGGGCGCGGGGCGGCATATTCAAACATATGAACTTAAACACGCAAAGACGCCATAGCTGCATAGCTCGTTCATACAAGTGGCCGCAGTGAGTATGTGGGCGGCAAGCGACAACCGCTCGTGACCACCGGGGTTCTCAAACTACACACATCAAAAGTATCTAGGGATCAACATATATTTTTGCAATAACTTTTCTCCTGATTGATATTAATTAAAATTTTCTTTAAGGATTCATCAAATAAAGTGTTTTCGTTTGTGACAGTAACGATAAACCAAGTCACCTTTGCATTAATAAAGAAATTTGCCATTTTCCTAATAAAGGGATTTTTGACATTTGAACCACTAACATTAAAGTTCGAAAAAATGACTGAAAACACAGTTTTCTTTAAAATTTTATTGGGTAACTTAAACAATTAATAATCCGTGTTTCTACCGCGAACACTAACAACACAAGAACATCGGTTTGGCATACTCAAAATGAGTTCATCCAAATCACGCTGTGGAATGGCCGCCCATGTTCGTTGCAACAACAAAAAAAGGTCTTCTTGCGACTGGATACCCTCCATATTCGGCAGAGCTCTTCTCTGTAGCATATCCCATGCATGCTCAATCGGGTTCAAGTCTGGCGACTGAGCAGGCCAGGGCAGGACATTGATGTTAGCTGCGGCGAGAGTCTGTCTTACAACTCTTGCGGTGTGCGGTCGTGCATTATCATGCATTAACTGAAATAAGGGACCGATTTGCACTTGTAGAGGAACGATGACGTCTGATACAATCGTCTCAGCATAAATTTGAGCGTTGAGGTTGCCTCTGATCCAAATCAACTCAGTTCTTCCGCCGATCCAAATACCCGCCCATACCATGATGGTTCCACCACTATAAGGATGGACTTCCTGGCAGGATTTTAATCGCTGTTGGCGTCCAGGGGTTCTCCAGTGTCGTATACGTCTTGTATCCGGTCTCATACCAAAACGAGACTCATCAGAAAAGCACACGAAACGCCATTGTTCTTCTGCCCAATTTCTGTGTTCAAGAGCCCATTGATATCGAATCCTACGATTGTGCATTGCTATAGGTGGTACCCGTAGCGGTCTTCGGGAATGAAGGTTCACTTCATGCAAGCGGTTTCTGACTGTTTGGTCGCTAATTAAGTTCCCTGAAGAGTGATGAAGCCTCACGGCTAACATCATGGCGGTTATTGTTGGAGCTCTTCGAGTTAAGATTTAAATGTATCGGTCTTGTCTCCGTGTGGTGCAGCGATACCGTCCTCCATGGCGCTCAGCCACGGTACCAGTGCTTCGGTAACGTGTCCAAAGTCGACTGATAACACTCTGACTTGTATTCAGAGCTAAAGCTACAGTACGTTGCCGGGAACCAGCTTCTATCATTCCCACGGCTCTGAGCATTTCTTCCCTGCTTAAATGACGTCGCCGCTCCATAATAACGTTGGTTTTAATCAGTAGTAGGGAAACAGTAGCACTAATAATGTCTTCAATGCGTTGTATGTTTTTATAGGGAAAATATTGACAGCTTATTTTCATCTTTTACTCGAATTTGATTGAGAGTTCCTGATTCAAATTATGAAATGCACCAAAAAGGATCCATATAAATTTATAAAATCATAAATTTATTACAAAGCCACATCTCAATCTCAAGAAATCCGCATAAAAATGCTTGATCCCTAGACACTTTTGATGTGTGTACATAGTTCGAGCCGTGCTATGGCAACTAGGAGTAAAACAAAAATTCACGTTTTTAATTGAAAACAGCGCTTAACTTTAAAAAAAAATGTTGTTGCTATGGCTAAATATATTATTGTTGTAAATTAAAATATATAAAAAAAGAATTTTCAAGTAATTGTGGGAATTTTGACTTAGCTTGAGGGGTAAATATTTTTGGGAGTTTGTAACCCTAGCGCCCGCACTTTCCGCCCGCGCGCTCACTGCGGCCACTTGTATGAACGAGCTATGGTTTGAGCTGCCCGCACGCGATTCGCGTGCGGCCCGCGCCAACTAGCTCGCGCCGCAGCCCGCACCCGCGTGCCCACTATGGACACTCCAATGAAGTTCATATGTTTGAGCTCGTCGCACCGCGCCCGCGTTTCCACTCTGGCCGAGCACTTTGAAGTATTTTATACCTCTGTTTGGTTTAACCACCGCGTTTACTTACTCATGTTGTTTAACATCCTAATGTTGAAGACGCAACAGTCTTTCGGATACCTATTTAACTCTCAAAATAACTCACGTCATCATCTGCCCAGCATTTTCTCAACCACCTATGTTGGGGTCGACTTCCAGTCACACCGGATGCAGCGGAATACCAGTGTTTTACATGAAGCGACAGCCTATCTGACCTCCACAACCCAGTTTCCGGGTAACACGATAATCCTTGGTAAGACTGGTTGTCATACTTTCGGGTTATAAGACTTCTCGTAACGATTGTCAAGGATCTACAAATGACAGCCGGGATCAATGGCTAAACATGCTTTTCGAGACTCGGAGGAAACTCCGTATGTAATGAAACGCGACAAACGTTGCTGACCTGGAAGATCGACCCATGGGGCTGTTATTATTAAGCCACCCACCAATCTAAGTTACGTCAAGAGCAAACAAAAAGTTGTATACAAGTATACTATAGTTAGGTTTAAACTTAATGGCGGCTCGGAAGTTGGCTGCGAGTGACGGTCTACGCAGGAATAGCGCTTTAAGGTGAATGCTTCGACCAGCCCGCAAAATTCAAATTTGACCTTGCAAAAATCGTTTCTCGACCTTTATGAACTTGGAGGGTTGTATTGATGGTTTTGATGATTATAATTCTGTAACTACATCGTCTTACAATCGCGTCCAATATTCTAATCAACATACAACCTAGCACTGGCCTGCAATTTGCCAAAAACGTAAGAAAATTTGAATTTCGCGGGCTACCCTGGAGCATCAGCCTTAAACTTTATGGCGATTAGGGAACATCTCTATAATTTATAGCCTATAGCACCCACGAATAATGTAGCTTTCTGCCACTGAAAGACTTTTTTTAATTGGATCATTAGTTCCGGAGAACCCCCCGACATACTAACTTACAAACTTGTATCTCTTTAGAATACTAGTATAGAAGTACCTATAGACTAACAGATTTCAAGCAAGAGTTGTTCCTAACTACCTTTCTTATCTAGTGTTGAACCAAGATCTAAATTCCAGGCTATTAAGTTTTGGAATAGACTATCCCCAATTTATATCCATCTCCTTATATTGTACCTATCAACTACAGAGCGAAATTCATTTCGTTTGTTCCAATTTAGCTATTAACTAGAGCGAGTGATAATAATAAATTTAATTTATGCTATGGAAGCTGACTAGCGGTATTTGCCAGCAGGAAATGACGGCATCGCGATTTGGGCGCACAACTTTCGCGGCTTAGGTGGGCTACGTTTGCCGAAGGACGCTAAAGCCAACCACTCCTGGAGTTAAGACAACGGATGAGCAAGTATTGATAGCCTACCGAGCTAGATAAACAGACGAACAAGAAACTTAATGATTTTCAAGACCTATTAAATGATAATAAACTCTCCATTGAATGACTTTTTAAGGGCTATATATCCCTCAAATGGCTTAAATACTGCAGCATTAATTTTGAAATAAATCTGAGGTAAAGTTGAGGATTAATGCTAAGTCCTGTGTGTGTCGAAAACACGATTCCATAAAATCTTTTCTCGATAGAAAAAAAATCCAAAGTTACCTCCAAATCGAACAATAAACCGCTGGTATTCAAAAAGTACCTACTTCAAATTAGATCATGAAACTTTGCATACTAACTGAACTTACTATAAAGCAGGTCTTATGTGTTTTATTTTTTTAGTCCAATCAATAGATTTTTTGTAAATCGCAAAAAAACCACTAATTTCGCACTATTCGGCCGCAGTGAGTGACGTAACAACCGCTTTGTAGTGCAAGCTGATTAGAACTTTATTCTAACAGTACCTATTTCAAACGAAGTTTGAACCACAACAAATAAAGTTGCTAATTTTAGGGTTAGAAGGGCCTTAATGAAAAAGTCATTTTTTTTACGTTTGTTGCATTTTGCAGGTCTGTGCTAGGTTGTCATTTAACCCTATCGAATGACTTTTTCATAAAATATTATTGAATGGGGTATATGAGCGTAGAGTTGTTTTGCAAAAAACATCAGAAAAATTGCATTTCGCAGGATACCCTGACGCTTCCACATTATGAAAGAAATTAATATACAGGGTGGATTTTTTGCATGCCACCTGAAGGGAAAGTACTCTAAATACCGGAAATAGCAAATTTTACTCAAAAGAAGCATTCCTTTATTTTTTTAAAGAAATTAATCTGCATTTAAAGATTCTGAAAATTCGCTTGTCACTCGGGAATCGAACTGGCTAAATTCTAAAAAAATTACATCCTGTATTTTATGGTACCAATCGATAGGATCAATCATAGGAATCAAATCTCTCTAAAAAACATTATAAATTAAATGAAAGGACAACCATGAAATCTAAAGTTATAAATTCAATGGGATAAATTCAATACGTTAGAGCACTTTTATTCAAAGGATGGACCTTTACAATTGAAGAGAGAAGATTGCAATTTGCACGTGTTTATTTGTGCAAATCCCAATCTTTCTATCTAAATAGTTCTTCGTCATTTTAATTAGAGATGCAACGAATAGTGATTTGGCCGAATACCGAATACCGAATATTCGGCGGCGCTCTCAGCCGTATACCGAATATTCAGCCGCCGAATATTCGGCGGGTGATCCAGTATAATTGACGTCGACGCTAACAAGTAACAACACGTTTTGATGCGGTGCGTGAGGCGGTGACGGGGCGGGAAGTATTAGGCCCAGAAGCCGGCAAATCGTGTTACAACGTGCAGTGTTTTAAATCTACTTTGTCTAAAATTTGTCTGAAATGGCTTTAGTTGTGATTAAAAATTCTCCTATTTCGAAATATTTTGAAGTTTTCAGTGAAGATTCCAAGTTTCGCAATTAATGATTGTTGGATAATTAAATGTTTCGATTAAATTGCTTTTTTTTATTTCCTTTTATAAGATATTTGCTACTTTATTATGTATTCGGTATTCGGCCGAATACTACTTACTATTCGCCCGAATACCGAATACTGAAAAAACTGGCCGAATAGGCCGAATACCGAATAGTTGCCGAATATTCGTTGCATCTCTAATTTTAATCAATAAATGTCGTCAAAAGATAATTGTTTATTAGGTTCTAAGATTTAAGTAATTGGATGGAGTAAAAGTGCTCTAAGTTGTTCCATTGAATTTATAATTTAAGATTTCATGGTTTTCCTTTCATTTAATTTATCATGTTTGTTAGAGGGATTTGATCTTTATGATTGACCCTGTCGATTGGTGCCATAAAAGTACAGAATGTTATTTTTTTTTAATTTAGCCGGTTCGATTCCCGAGTGTGGCACGCGAATTTTCAAAGTCTTTGAATGCAGATTAATTTCTTCTTAAAAATAAAGGAATGTTTCTCTTGAGTAAATTTTGCTATTTCCGATATTTAGAGTAGGTACTTTCCCTCCAGGTGGCATGCAAAAATTCCACCCTGTATATTGAATAGTCGTACGTACTTGATATCTTCCTTCAAGATTTTGTGGACGGTTGATTTTGCGAGTTTCAAAGACGCTGCCCTTTTCCTCAGCGACAGCTTTGGATGCTCACGGACACTCCGTTCCACTAGCTGAATGTTCTCAGGAATCCTTGTAGTGCGAATTGGTCCTGAGCGAGGCAAGTTACTAGCCGAGCCAGTTTCGCGAAACTTTTTAACCCATGTTCGTATCAAGGCCAGACTAGGCGCGTCACTCAATCTCTTTATTTTGTAATTGGAACAGAACTTTCTGCGGGCCGTTGTGACGGAATTGGTTTTGAAAAACGCTTCGATAGCGAACGTGCGATGTTCTCCCGTCCATCGAGACATGGCGACTAAAAAAAATCTCATCCAATTACAAGGGGACTCCTCTCCCCGCACTGTTTAAAACTCTTTTGAAATCTGTCAATGTTAGGTTATATTTCTCCAAGAAATATTACAACCACGATAATCACTGAACACAGTCAAGTGACTCATAAAACAAACAAAAGAGTATCTAGTTTACATTCCCAAAGGTCCGCTGGCACTATAAAAGCCCATAAACTACGAAAACATATGAGATAAACGTACTGCTTACCTATATCTGTCCTTCAAGTATAGGGTGGCAACATCACGTAAAGGTCAACGAACATAACCCGGTGAAATAAGGAAGTCGCGACAATGTTTACTTAGCAAATGTCGGGACGTATATATTTGTTTTGGTTGTGTAATACGATAGTCGAGCAATGAGCGCTCTGTTTTAAAAGGCAGCAGGAATGCACAGAGATTTGTTTACATTATAAATCGTAAGTCAAAGACAAGATAACTGTTTGTTTATTGTTTAGGCATAGGTACATACTTGAAAGAGATTTCAATACAAGCGTAATTAAAAGAAATTAATATCATTATGACTGCATAAATTAATTATTTTTTAATCAGGTAATTTATCTACCTGTAATAATTTAAATTGTTTTTTTTTTTTTATCATCGTAACTATTTGAATACCTATTAGATAACTATTTTATCCAGGGAATAGACTGTGCTTATTCATTTTTAACTTGTTTACCTGAAGAGTTCAACAAACCAGACATTTATGGAGTGTTACCTGTAGTTATAACTGCTTTTACAAATACCTACATAGTTTACTTTATAACTAGTAGTAACAGTTACGTGTACATAGGTAAGGCAGACATTTTAGCGTAGCCAAAACATTGGCAAGGACGCAAGCCCGTTTTAATGCTAATCAATACTAAGGATTCTGACTAGGAGCGCTCACTTTTAGGTTATGTTACATTATAGACGCTGTTTGGCCACCTAGCACCTATATTATGTAGATTTCTCCTACCGCAAGTAAAGTAGAGCGATAAAACCACTATAATCGCACTGATATGTAAATATTTCAGACCTACGTGGCCAAGTATGTATGTAAAATGTACAGGTCATTCACGTCTGTAAACCACACAAAGGATCACTCGCTAACGCAAATCAATGACTGTATTACCTTTTCTGACATCACACATCGAACATTTGAAGGCTTCCGCATTGTTTCTGTACGTACAAACGCTGCAGTCCCAATAATTTTCTTCAAGCACTTTAGACGGCCTTTTGGCTCTCCGAATGGCATTTTTCTTGTCCATTTTAACTCACACTCACGGCTAAAGATAACTAGCACACTGTAATCATGATACTTTATATCGTAAACAAAAGTTTTTATCGCACAAACGCAAAATAAATCGTCTGAGAATCATTATTTTTGTTTTACTGTGCACAGAAATGTACACTTTACGCCATGACAGATCGTCAATGTTGCGTCGGTAAAACAGTGCGAGGGCGCCACTTTCTCTTGTCTGTTTTATCTTAAATTGTGTTCCAAACTATGATAAGAGATGGCGCTAGTGTCGGTTGATAAATGGTCAAGCGTGAGCAGTTTTATTTGTTCGTAAAGATTCAAAATTAATAATTTTGCTAGATAATCAGTCTCATTCTAAATTGTGTGCTTTCTTTAGTAAAATTCATAGCCACGGCGGCCCACGAGTCACTAAGCAGTAGCTATCTCAGCCGAACCATAGCTTATGTTGAAGCCAGTATTGGCAAAGAAGGACTAAATAAGTACAATGTAGATCATTTAATTTAATTTTATAGATTATAGTAACAATTTAATGAATACAAGGAAAATTACTTCAATAGGTTCTTTATCACATTTAGAACTGGTTCCTGTAGAAAAGTGATTAATGAATTTTCCAGCTTAATAAACATAGACAAAAACAACTAAAATAAAACCTCAAAATATCGAATGATCAAATAGGCACCACAATCATGATCAGTACACTACACATTCTAACAATAAAATTAATCTATCCATCAAACAAATTACCAATCCAACAAGAACTCTGACCCAAGGCAGCAAGGTCTAAATTAAAACGCCAGTTAATACATGAATAGTTTCCAAAGATCGACAAAAAGGCACTTTTATAAAGGCCAGTAGGAGCGGAATTCTTAGAAATGTCGACCATTTTTTAGGCAGACAGAACGGACAACTATGTGAAATTTCTCTACCTGAGACTGTCAAGGATTTTAGAAACATTTCGCTTTGGTATTAAGTACAAAGATAATAATGTTGGAACAAGGCCGGTTTTTGCCAAGGTTTGTGGTCTGTTGCTGGGGTTTCGCAGGTAGAAAACATCCCCTCTGTAGTGAGGTTGGCAAATTTGAGGTAATGACGAAGCATTTATGAACATGAATTAGCTAGGTCAAGTTTTGGCGTCGTTGCTGCCAATTTCCATGCAGAGGTTATCTTTATGGCTACGGAAACACCAGTGCGTATAGTTTGCCGCCGACTGTTATCTAATACAAATTGTACGAAAGATTTACTTCAGCCGCCGACTGATTCGCTTTTGTTTTCCAAACATTTGCGAAGGCAGCGGCCGACTATACGTTTGGTTTGAACACGGCTTAGGTGTAGGTTTAGTACTTATCATTGGTGAGGAAAAGTAGTGGAGAAACCACCGCCACTTCTTGTCCACACCCCACTCAGCTCACTACGAAGTGGGACTTTTGATTTTGACTCCCCATACAATAGTAACAAGGCCTAGAAGGAGATAGTGGGATGAGCTGGACTCTTTCTTAAAAGATTGGCCTACAATCGTATTAGATCGCGAAATGTGGAAGGAGGGAAGGGAGGCCTTGTAGTGGAAGAATAAAGGGTGTAAAAAGACTACTAACGAAGCCGAAAGAATAGAATAGAATAGAATACTCTTCACTATGTAGGTACACCATAAAAATAACAGGTACAAATGTAGAACATTTTACAAGGGGTGACACAATGGACGGGCTAATCGCTAAAAGCGATCTTTTAAAGACAACCTCAAAAAAGGCACTTGTTCTCCCCGTCATTGCGATATTTTTTTTGTTCTAGACCACACCTGGGAACCTTCTAGTTTCGGAGATATTGGGGGTCGAAGTTCCAACTTTTCCAAAAGTTTTTAAAGTGAAAACTTCTTTAGGCGCGTTGAGCACTTTTTGGGTGAAGGAAAAACATTGAACTCATCGTCACGTAACGTAACGTGCGGTCACGCTTCGTAGCCGTTCGTAGCACTCGTAGCATCCGCTACGGCGTAGCACCACATAGGCATGCGCGGGGCATCATAACCCGTGCTACGACTGGGGAGGGGCCTGTGTACTTTTTGTTTTAACTTCTATCGGCAGTCCCCAAAGACTGAGCCGATTTTTTTTGTGATGTTGATGTCATGTTTTTAATGTCATAAGTATTTTTACTTTAACCACCTCCACGACCCCCGTAGTATTCAATCCATCCATCAGCACAATGCTTTGAGTGTGGTACATTGAGTTTTATCGTAGGTAACAGGTGATTTTTCACCCAAAAAAGAAGTTGTTTCCCAGCAATAAGTAATTTTTGCGTAAAGTTACTCAGAATGATGTACAGAATACTTGGTTGACGATTGACGGCTTCGTGAAGAGTCTTTATGATAAATAAATTAAATAAGTACTTAGAATTATGAGGTACCTAGCGATTCATTTCTCATACCACACACGATAAAATTTTACCTCCGTCATCCCGTGTATTAAACTATTATAAACACTAAAGCTAAAGGCCCCACGTCCCGGTACCTATATAACGGTAAACCTGCGTACGTGTAATCAAGCAAGCAGGATTAGCATTAGCAGATTACTCTTAAATATACCCTGCGACGTTGTAGGTCCTGTAGGGCTGTAGACAGGTAGATACCGTATTATCAGTGCCTCTTACTTAGATAAAGAGGTCTTGAAGCAGTTTAGTTGGTGTTGATAGAGAAAGTTTCCTTAAAAAGTGCAATACCCTACACGATTAAACTTAAAATGTATGGAACAGCAGATTTTTAACAAACAATTTTAACAGTTTGTGCGTCGATGTCATTTGACCCTTAATTAATGAGTTTATTTTCTAAACTAATTAGTGTCTATACTTTTACAGTAGGTTCTCTATTCCCTGACGGGCAAACGTGTGCTTTTCTTTGAGATTAAAATGGTTTAGTACCTTTAGCTACTTCCAAAATAGATAGAACTAAATATTGTCTCCAAATCTATTGAAATTAGTACCTACCTACCTATAAGTTCTCCAACACTTCGTTTGCCTCAATATTATCAATAAAATCTTTATTAATTTCAGCAATATTCAGTTTGTGCACAGATCCTACTTATCGCATGATTCTTTAGTTAGGTAAGTAAGTAGGTACTCCAATAACGTCACTACACGGAATTTCTTACAAAACTTCTTCATCACGGGAATACCAGCAAACAATAGAATCGAAATCCATTAAAAAGTATCCACATGATTGCTTCAAGATATAACGTCAACGTGACCCACAGTGTACTGCCAACTTTCAAGGTTTCTCAGCACAGGTGGAAATACACGAAGTTTAACACGTTAACCAGCCCACCTTGCTCCTTCTAAGAGGCGCTACTTGACAGTTCTAATGTCAATTTCAATATAGTTCCCTAGTTTGCCGTGTGTCAAGCAATATCGGTTACTCTCTACATTCAAAAGTCGTGTATTGTAAAACGTCTACCGTCTACTGGGTGAGGAAAAATGGAAGGAAAAACGACAATAGCAGATGAAGCCATCCAATGTTTAATTTCGTTACAAAAGTTTCAACACACAATATTTCACGTGGGAGTGGTGCGTCACTCATAAATTTATTCTTTCTTTCCAAAATAATGGCTATTCCCGCAATGTCAGCTAGCACTAGAAGTAATAAACAGAAAGGTAACGAAATTACAACATCCCCTAATGGATGGAACTAGTACCTACTACGAGTAAGGCGCTCTAGCTCTTGAAGAGAAAGTAAGAACTAAGTACTTACTAGTAGTCGTAAAGTCTATTGAAATCCTTGTTTCCAGTTTATTGATGTTATTTGCACTTCAACAAATATCAGCTGTCGAATAACCTGCCTAGCCTTTTCCCAACCATTATGGAGTCGGCTTGCAGTCTAACCGGATGCAGCTGAATAAAAATATTTACACGAAATGATTGCCATTACCTATCTGACCTCTACAACTCAAACACGATATGCCTTGGTAAGACTGGTTATCCGACTTTCGGACCTTTATGTAATCTTTGACAGTCAAAGATACCTGTAGGTAATCTTTGAAAGTCAAAGATCAAAATAAATATCAGCTGTGTGCAGGAAAAAAATATTTTTTAATACAGTTGCTCAAAAAGTGGTGTATTGCAGGGACGTATAGCGTTCGGGATGTGGGCTATTACATACTAGTGCTTTTTTTTTACCTTTCCCGAACTCGTGCGTTCTCTTTCCCAACTGTCAAAATAATGTCTAAGAAAAACCAACCATGAAGTTTTTACTAAAGAGTTTTTGTGATTCATACAAATACGTATATTTCTAAAAAGAAGCTACTAATTTATTTCAGTATCCGATTTAATGATTTAATTGAATTGGTAAGGTTTCATTTCATTTCATCTCATTAAATTTCATTTTCATTTCATATCAATAAAAAAAATCTACTGAAGACTAAGCTGTATGGATAGTTCCCTTTGCCTACCAAAATGGGTGAACAAAAAATTAACTCTGCTTATATTCTACGGTTGGCGCCATTTTCCAGAAATTTTCTTTGCGGGTTTAGTTGTTTGTTGCACAACATGAGTAATTTCGACCCTATTTTTTTTAATTAACACCACCGGAACTCAGTATAATTGCACAAAATGCTTCGGAGAACATTTTACCGGAAAAGTCAAAAAGTCGTTACATATCTATCTACATACGACGAATTTATTGCGTGGAGAGAAGAGAAAAAAGCAAATAGTTTTATTAAATTGTTTCATTTTTTCGCAACTGTATTAAAAATAGTCGTTCAGTACACCTGCGGAACCGTCATTGCAACTTGTTCCAACTGTCAACCCTCGCCTTCGGCTGCGCCTCGGCTCGGGTAGACATTTGTCGGAACTCTTTGCAATGACAGCCTTTCCGCACTTGTAATGAAATATACTATAATGCACCTAGCACCATTGAGACATTCTGCATCCAACCTGGGCTTAGTTTTTACAGAAATAAAACGAAACATTCATAATTTTTACATAATTTTTTACTGAAGTTTGTGTTTGTTTGTATAGTTAGTTTTTCAAAAGCTATTTATTTGCATGTTTGAAAACTAAATTACGAATGTAGAATAGATTAATTAATGGTTACTGTTTATCTGTCGCTGCCGTATATTGTTTGTAGTAGCGCAAAGTATGACCAGGCTGAGCTTAGAACCTGTGGAAGACAACATGTCTTTGTCTCAAACAATATACAAAGGAAATATTCTGAAAAACCGAAATGAGAGAGTTCTTACCCTCATAAAAGCATTAAGGTTGACATCAGCAAATCCTGCAGCCGTCAGTTTACATGGCTCCTGTGCTCTGCAATGTACCAAAATTTATTAATACAATAATTAAAATTAAAATAGCCTTTATTTCCCTATAATTTTTAAACTTAACCTGTTAAGAGATCATTCATTTCTGGATGAAGGCGTCCTCCATCTGTTTACGTCTATTTATCTATCTTGGACTATTCTAGTCCATTCTGTGCCTGCTAGTGCTACGAAATACTAATACCGGTTCTAGACTAAACATCCCGAAGAGTTTAGGCAAAGGTTTATACATAGATAAAACACACACACAAATTTTGCTAGATCTAATAAGATGCCGTGCAATTAGAGGTAAGCCTATAATGTATCGCCATTTGGAAAATCTGAAAACAAAATATTTTGTTCGATCGAGGTATCGAACCCTGAGTAGACAAAGTGACATTTTACCAGCGTACAAGCTACCGAAAACTTGCCTTGAGACGATTGTCACCCGTTTAGGCCGTCACGACACCATGGTCAGTAATCGAAACTGTGGCCATTAGACCAACGAGGCGATCTAAACCTAGATTGGCCATTTAGCGTCCCCGTCAACTAAATAAGCGGAGGCATCTACAGGGAAGTGCACTCCAGTCTGTCGGCAGTCTTCGTGCAGACACAAAAGGAATACGATTACGTTTTCATTTATTAAGTTGGGGAAAGTCTCGAATTTATAAGCTCCTCTGAATTTGCTCGCTTTTAAAAAGTAATTGCGTTAATTTTAGCAATAGGTTCTGTCTACCGCGTAGAACACTTTTTTTTTAGTTTAGCCACTTTGTTAATAAATTTTGCGAACATTTCGAAGGCCTGCCTAGGTATACAATTCAGAAGATATAGTCCTGTGTCATATGGACGGACAGGCAGCAAATTAGTAGCCTTAGTATTAGGGTCCTTAAACTTAACTTAGTAATGGGCTCCTTAGTTATAGGGGTTTTAATAAAAAGTCATTAGTAATGGGCTCCTTAGTAATAGGGTCTTTAGAAAAAAAGTCCTTAGTAATGGTCTCCTTAGTAATAGGGTCTTTAGAAACAAAGTCCTTAGTAATGGGCTCCATAGTAATAGAGCCTTTAAAAATATAGTCCTTAGTAATACCGTCCTTAATAATGCAGTCCTTTGTAATAGGCACACTTTGGGTGAAAAGTAACAATTCTCTAAAGACACCTATAGTGCTAGACAAAGTGACATCTTTGTTATTGATGCCGGAGATATCAAAAATGTATTTAAGTGTTTCTAGAAATACGAAACGATTTGCAAGTTTACCAGCGTAACTATTTTTATTTTGATGTAAAAATGTGAAATATTCTGGTATCTCAACAGTTTGTTTCAGCAGATTTTTTTTCTATCCCTGGAATATGGTTTCTAACATTCTGAATATTGGAACTTATCAGAGTTTAGTGTATGTTTTACCTGGTTTGTACTAATAGCAGTTGTTTCCCAACCTTGGTGTTGGCGAAATACCACCTACAGCTATAGATGGCATTGCTTATCTCCAGACTCTGAAATTAGGATTGAGTCTGCAACTTTGGATTCTCAATTTAACAACAATATTATGTAAAATCATGACAACTCTTAATTTTTTTGTCTTCATAAATAATTGTGACGGGAAAATGACCTTCCAAAGGAATTATCGAAGTTGAAGTTCATTCATACGAAACTAATACAAAAATAAAAATACGCACCGCACTCATCATCAAATCAGCGAAGAAACACAAGAAGAAGACTTGCATTAAAGCCATGGACAGGAACGTCAAAAATGTTACAATGATGACTATGTCATCCACAATCTGAAAGAAGCATTAAATATAGTTCTAGAACTCCAAAGTTTCCACTTTTCAACCTTATTACTTAGGACATAAGGGTGAAAAGTGGTAGACTGTCAGTGAAGACGGTAATACCTACCTAAACTCATGATAAGAAATAAAAGAAGACTGACCCCAATTTATTACTAATTTTAAAAATTGATACATCTAATGACAGAAAGAAAAATATCAACATTCCATTTGTTTCTTTAACTGGTCACGTGCAAGTACTAAAGAAATCTTTACTTATCCATAAAACATAAACGGTGTTCAAGATGATCATAAACAGCAACATACGAATGCAGTTTTTAATGGCATGATATTCATTGATAATGATGATGCAAGTAGCGCAGCGGAGAAAAACAGTGAAATTACCGTAACATTGAATCCAGTAAGGCAAATCACTAACGAACTAGACAAAAAGTTGAATAGCGTTGACTTCGAGTAGATTATTTCCAGAATGTTTGCTGCGCTGCAAATAAATTCGTTAAAGTGTGAGCTTTTTTTGATCTTCTATAATGTAAAAAATAGTTAGTTACTGAGTACTATACCATAAAGTTGAACTTTTAAAATCGTGCTGTACTTACTGTCTTACATTGTTAAAGATATAATTAATCTTAGGTAATGAATTATTGACAAAAATATTATAATTTCAATTGCATATAAGACCAAGTATCTACTATAGTACAAAAGTGAAAATACAATAAATCATAATCATGAAACATAACTCACTGTATCAAATCATGATGCCATTTCACTAAATCAGCGAATTTTTCCCGAAATTCATCTTCTTTATACCTTTCACCCTTTGAAATGCTTCTGTCAGGTATAATCCTCTCGAAATCGAACTGCAGCAGTCTGAACTGCACACGAATATAAGTGCTGCAGGTGAAAAATAAGTAATCTGCTGCAGCCATCTCCAAGAGTACTACGCATTCTGAAAGTTGACAAGTCAACAATAGTAAAGATTTTCTAAATATCCGGGCGAAGAGTCTCAAAATCTTGCTTACCTGACCAAATCTGATGGATATACGCAAAAGGCCAGTATTTCAACTCGTAAGGAATGAACGAAAACACATCCAAATACGGCAGCAACATCTCAAACTCGTTTGTCTTATAATACTTCACCGCTATCAACACCATTGGAGTCATATCAAACACGACTATCATCGAGCAATTTAGCACATAGAGAACATTAACAACTTTATTGAGGAACCCTGTCTCGTTATTAATTATTTCTTCTTTCTGTTCACACTTTTCTCTATTATTTTCTTTTATTTCTAAATCTCTTATCAACTCTATAAGTTCTTTAACATGCTTCTCAAACATCAGATGGTAGATGGACTTGATCATTGCAAGAATTGAAAACGTAAGGCAAGGTGCTACACTGGTGACTTCTATAAAGCTTTTGCTATTCACAATTCCAAGTATTATGTAGTATATACTGGCGATTACTGCTGAAAATACAACCATGAAGTTTAAGGAGTATACCCATCTGTATTTGATCATTTCCATTGGTGTGACGATGATTTTTCGGAGATTCATCCCGGAATATCGAAATAAAACGCCGAGTTTGTCAAGTGATTGGTCAAAATGCAGTGGTTTGGACATCTTTTTTTCGTATAACTTCAAGTTTACTTCAAATTAAACAGTCAGGTAGCTCTTATCAATCTTAGGATTGAGCTTAAGGTTCTAAAAACTTTTACAATGTCACCGGTAGAAGAGAACTTTAGTGAATGAACTTTGCAATGTACTACGTACGACTGACATGGCAGCCGTGGCATCGGCATACATAACATTGATGGGTGTAGGGTAAACAATGGCACGGTCTAGCCACAGGCATTGCATACACGCTCCGTTTCAAATTTCATGATTGATTTTATTTTTGGATTAACTTGTTGTCCTCTTCTTTCTACGTAGATTATGTTCATGTGTTGTACTGTTATCGACTTAACTTTTCGAAATTTTCAAGTCTGGAGATGCAAGTTTGAAATAACTTTTCTATCCATCATTGTCGTGTTTGATAACACTTATTACTTCTTCATTTTCATTATTACTACACTTAATTTCGGTTACTGAGCATGAGGTCCTGGATTCGATTTCCCGGTCGGGCTAATTGTTATTGGGTTTTTTAGTAGCAGCCACGGTAGCTGTCTTAATTTAATTGATATGAGTTTAGTTTGGGGATCCCTTGTTCAGAGATGGGCTGGAAAAAGCTTATTGCAGTTCACTACTTGACAAAGGGTTTCGTGATTGATGAAAGTCTTGGTGGATACTTTGTTCTCCATTTCCATACTCATTCCATTTCATTTACGGTATTAGGCTGTCCCATTTTCTTAAGTTATTATTATTAGTTTTTAATCCTCTTCTTCTAATATATAAAAATCTCGTGTCACAGTGTTTGTTATGGAACTCCTCCGAAACGGCTTTGACAGATTTTTAAGATTATTTTTGTGTATATTTCACTCGTTGTGAGAGTGTCATCCTGAATTTCGACACTTAATTATTTCGACACAGTCCCAATTTCGAATAACAATAGTCCGACTAGGTACTCATTGCTTCGACAGAACATACTTCGACAACACACACCTTCGAATAACACTATTTCGACAAATCCCTTCTTCGATATGCACTTGTTCGGCGGATTCATAGCTCGTAGGCTATTTTTAGTCTCACACATACACATCAAAATTTCCAACAGCTAGTATTTAAATAATATCATCACGTATAGGTAGAATTATTGCAATAGTTTTAGGCACCTTTATTTTCTTCTTAAGTCTATAAGTCCTTGGTAGTGGATTCGTTCAGCAAATGTTATTCCTATAATTTCTGTTTTTTGTTGTACGTAATATCACATTAATAATGTATTTGTTAATCGGTCCGGTCGCTTCGTCAGTGTAATTAATACTAATACTTCATACCTAATAGTATAATTCGCGTATGGTTTGCAGCTGAATTAGACGCGATTTTTTTTAAGTTATTACTTGTCAAGTCTGACGATGATTGCATCGAGCGATGAATAATCATGGATCATTAAAACACCGTCAAATGATTCAACGGTTCCCAGACTTCACTGTTGAATCACTTCAGAGTCCTCCATTTGGGAAGAGGGTAATCAACATAATTGAAACAATGTCTGACCATTATAGTGAAAACAGAATGACTATGACGCCTAAAATTTGGTTTTCCCCTAGTAATTCCTCAAATAAAGCAGCCTAGAGTCTGGTTTAGAACCCGGTTCATGGCAAAAGGTTCGCCCCCTATATATGAGACTAATATAAAATGGGCGAAATGTGGGTGTACACTGTACAGCATCCATCTTTACTTAATTCTTCGGGGATGTACGGAGTCGTGTCATATTACAACAACAGATTCATTATGGTAGATGACAAAAAAAAACTAATTAGTCCGTCAGATGGATTTCCAAAAAATATTGTACACATATTTTTTCTTTATTCCACGACTAGCGGACTTCCCGCGGTTTCACCCGCGTAGTTCCCGTTCCCGTGGGAGTATGGGGATAAAATATAGCCTATGTTACTCAGGGTGAATGTAGCTTTCTAATGGTGAAAGAATTTTTGAAATCGGTCCAGTAGTTTTTGAGCCTATTCATTACAAACAAACAAACAAACAAACAAAGTTTTCCTCTTTATAATATTATAGTATAGAAAACAAAAAATTAAGACGATACAGGGCGCGCAAAACTCGTGTGATTGACATTTGAGTTCATTTTCTACTCAAATGTGACTTCACAAGCCCCCACTCCAGACGCACGCACGTTTGACCACGCGTGTTTAACGCACGTTTTATCTTCGTATCTTTTTATTAATTTGATTAAACAGAAAACACGTATCCAATATTTTTCTATAATCTATCTGACGGACTAAACAGATTCATATTTTTTTTAGTCAGCCATCAACCCTATTCATCCCAAACGTTTCCATTCTCAGTCCTTAGCTTCGCCTGCTCGTGCGTAAAAAAATAAATAAATTGTAAACAAACAAACATAGTGCACCGACAATGATGTCACTCTCTTACATCATCGGTAATTGACTCAGTTGCTGTAACTACTTGAACGGGAAGAGGCAGCTGGTACATTATGTTATGATTTCATTCCCGATTTGATTAAAAATAAACAATCTACTGGGGTTCTTTTGAGAGAGCATCGGTAGCTTCGTCTCAATATGCTCGTTAACGGTTATTAAGTTTTTAATTTGGAAAAAAAAAATTAATTTGGAAAAGTTTTCTTTGGAAAAAGTTTTGTGCATCTTCAATTTTTTGTTTCTTCCATTCTCCTCCTCTCTTTTATGCTTCATAAAACTTTTGTGCCAAGATATCTGGCATTAACTACACCAGCATAGGCAGTCACCGTAGTAATTACAAATCGAGCGACATCATTAAAATGCAAGCCGATCGTCGAACCACAGTATATATATGTACAGAAGATCAGCTCCTTCATACAACGAGCGAACGCTGACGCACGCACTGGTAGACGCGTACGTACGCGATCTCAAACTAACTACTGTCAAGATTGCACTTGCTGTACGTGAAGCGTGTCTATTAGTGCGTGCGTTTTCTGTCACAACGACAGAAAACGCACGCACTAATAAAAAGTAGTATTTTTACATCTGACTTGAGATCTTCGTCAATATCAGTGATCCTTACTGTCATAATATTCTTGGTGTTGAAACCCTAAACGACAATGATATTAAAATGTAATCTGGCGTGTAATTTTATCATTATACTAACAGTACCATAAAGTGCAAAGTTCGACGGCTTACCTTGACGCTGCCGTCACTACATGACGCTGGCAGAATAGTTGACATTGGCTCAGTTGTCAAAGAGGAAAAAATAAAACTTTTTAAAAGACAAACTTAACTTTGCTTTCGATTCCTAGAAACGGCTATTGCAACAACCGCAAATAATAAGTTTGTAATAGTAAAATCGTTGTTTTTTTTGGTATTAACTATATATTTACGGTTTCAGTAATTTTTCCCTGTACATGTGCTGTAAGACCTTGCTTTTTGCCAAATTTCGTGATTCTAGTTCAACGGGGACTACTTTGTAGGTTTTCAACTCAAAACCTATAGGATACTTCCGGTTGACCTAGAATTGTCAATTTTAGTTAAAAGCAAGATCTTACAGCACAAGTAAAGGAAAAAGTCCGAAAAATAAAAAAGTTGAAAATTAAGGTAAATTTTGGTACTTACAAGTTTTCGCGAAAATCTAAATTTGGCCATATCTTTTTACCGTGTTGACTGAGGACCTTGATTTTTAGGGTTCCGTACCCAAAGGGTAAAAACGGAACCCTATTACTAAGACTTCGCTGTCTGTCCGTCTGTCTGTCACCAGGCTGTATCTCATAAACCGTGACAGCTAGACAGTTGAAATTTTCACAGATGATGTATTTCTGTTGCCGCTATAACAACAAATACTAAAAACAGAATAAAATTAATATTTAAGGGGGGCTCCCATACAACAAACTTGATTTTTTTGCCGTTTTGTCTAATGTATAGATAATGGATGGTACGGAACCCTTCGTGCGTGAGTCCGACTCGCACTTGGCCGGTTTTTTTACCTTTTGAGGTACGGAACCCTAAAAACACCAATTGGGTTGCAGCAGACACAGGTAAAATAACTTTAGCAAGACTTACTACGAAAATCTCAAACAAATGACAGTCACGAGTGCGCTTGCACTCGCTGTACGTGAAGCATTTCTTTCGTCGTTGTATGTATGAAGTCGAGCTTCGATACTTCTGACCCTATCTGTTTTGTGGTTTTAACCCTACTGAATTTCTGATAACAAAATTACAGTACAACCCACTAATTGCTGACGAACGCTAGGTTCCCACATGAGTTTTTAATCATTCGCTATTACAATTTGACACCGTAATTATTGCGAAATATTTTGTTAATTTCCCGTTCGTGGATTCGTAACTGGAAACTGTGTTTATCTCCATTAGATAATGAACTGGATCTGCCTATAATTTTACGTAGGGTTTATTAAATAATGAACTGGATCTGCCTATAATTTTACGTAGGGTTTATTAAATAATGAACTGGATCTGCCTATAATTTTACGTAGGGTTTATTAAATAATGAACTGGATCTGCCTATAATTTTACGTAGGGTTTATTAAATAATGAACTGGATCTGCCTATAATTTTACGTAGGGTTTATTAAATAATGAACTGGATCTGCCTATAATTTTACGTAGGGTTTATTAAATAATGAACTGGATCTGCCTATAATTTTACGTAGGGTTTATTAAATAATGAACTGGATCTGCCTATAATTTTACGTAGGGTTTATTCTATTTGGTTCCTAAATAGATGGACATTTACCTCGAACAAAAAAAAAGTTCGTATGCCACGTTTACAGTTTTTCTAGATTTGGTAACTAACAACAAACTAAAGCTTTCTCGCTCTGTCCGTTCCTCTCTCTCTATTGGACATAGCCATTTTCAATTATTTTATACAATTTGAGCTAACATTTTGGTTCAGCTACATCCTTCATTAAAGGATATACTCTGAATAACGTAATTCGTCATAGCGTACTTTCGGAGTAACGTACTTCGTGATAACGAACATTCTGAATAACGTACATCGGAGTTTTAAACATCGGAGTTCCGTAATACAGTCCTTTTTATGAGTACTACCAAAATATACACTTTTTCATGTACTACCAAAATCACTGACGGCTGACCGTTTTCAACCTTATCATTTACGGAATAAGGGTGAAGAGTGGAAGTCCATCAGTGACCCAGAACATACTCGTTAGGTATTTGCCTTTGCGATTTTACAGTCATTTAAAAATCCGTCTCTTCAAAATGCCTTCTGGTTTATCAACGCCCACTCCATGGCACATAATATAATAGGTTATCAACTACACTGTAATACTACGAACCCCATTACCAGTACCATAGCTCCAGTGCAACCTCATACAACGGTCACCAACCTCACGGATAACAGTCTTATCTCCCCAGATCATCCGCTGTAGCGATCTATGGGAGAGACCGATTCACCCGAGCACCGCTATGGCCTGATAATGATCTGATATTCATATGTACGGTCTGGCTGGCAGCATCCGTTCACGAATTTGACATATGAGTCAGTGGTCCAAGCATTGTTTTGTTATGGTTGAGTTGGAACTTACTTATAGCGTGGAAGCGTATGATTTTGTTGTTGTCAGCCGCTCGGGTCGATTTTTAGGTTAAACCGCGCTTGCCTAGGTTGGTCCGTCGTTGGGTGACTGTAGTCTGCGCCAGATAAGTAGGAATTAAAGGTCATTGCTCTTTCCTTAATTTCTCTACGTAGGTACCCGACAATACATTATGAATCGTTTTTATTACTAGAAAAAGTCAAGGATCACAATAAAAGTCGTTTCGGAACAAGTTCATGTCATTATTTCTGCTTTCGGAGTTATGTAGGTATTTGAATAAATGCATGCGGGTTAATGACCTTTGACCCATTACATGCCGAGTTTCCACCGTGCCTCGCACTTCAGCTGTTGGTCCGGGTTGTCATTTTGTAGACCTTTGACAATCGTTACAGGTATTGGCCCGAAAGTCTGACAACAAATCTTACCAAGGGGTGTATCGTATTACCCCGTACTAACTGGTTTGGGGAGGTCAGATATGCAGTCGCTCCAAGTAAAATACTGGTAACTGAATGCACAGTTGGGGAAAAGCTAGGCAGATTATGATGACTTGGTTATAAACTCTATTTTTTTATCCACATTCCGTATAGCGTAACAGGAAAGTATGCTGTCAAACACTGACTGCCGACTGAAGAACTAAGTTGGGTTTCCACCAATGCGGAGACGAGCGGGAAAGGTGACGTGTAAGTTCAACCAATCACGAGAGAGATGAGAGATACGATGTGGATGGACCAATGCGATTGATCGATTCCCGCACAACTCCTCATTGCTCCGGTTGTTTCTGGGAGTAATAAACTGTCAATCTCATTGATAAAGTAAAATAGCAGTAATAGCTTGGTGTGATCGTCGGACTGCTAAGTCATAGGTCGCGAATTCGACCCCAAGACACGCAACTCTGATTTATCGGAATCATCAAACCAGCATGCTTGAGAGATATTTCTTGACGGCATGTAAACCCAAGTCAGAGGCCCATAGGCGGTATAAAAACTCTGACACCAGGTTAGGCACTAACCAGACGATAAAGAATTGATAAAGTCACAATCATGGGAAGATATTAACCACTTTCGAAAAGATTGCTCTCCCATACATCAAAAACAAAAAGAAATGAAGACATCAAGCAAGAGAACCAGGGTCACCGACGTAGCCCGAAGAATTGCTAAACTTAAGTGGCAGTGGGCAGGGCACATTGCTCGCAGAACGGATGGCTGATGGGGCCGAAAAGTTCTGGAGTGGCGACCGCGAACCGGAAGACGTTGCTTTGGAAGACCTCCGACTAGGTGGACCAATGACCTGGTGAAGGTTGCGGGAATCTGTTGGATGCGAGTCGCACGGGACCGGTCAATGTGGCAACACTTAGGGGAGGCCTATGTCCAGCAGTGGACGTCTTTCGGCTGAAATGATGATGATGATGATGACATCAAAAACACACCCAACACATAAATACTCACTCATCTAGACTGCAATATGTAACAAACCTGTAAACGAGCAGTAGAAAAATCCAGCGCATTTGGTGCCGAGAGCTAGGACCATTAGTCATGCAGCAGTAAAACAGCAGTGATAGCTTAGTGGTATGACCATCGGACTGCCAAGTCATAAGTCGCGACTCGTCGCGACTGATAACAAAATTAAAGTACAACCCACTAATTACTGACGAACGCTACGTTCCCATGTACGGTTAGGAGCACTGAGGTACCCATACGTACTCTGCGCGGGACGGGAGCACGCAAAACTGTCAGTTCTGTACCGGGATGTATTTCTTGTGGGGACGATCAATTTCGGCCGACCATGTGGGATTGAGATGAGGGAATTTTGGTAAATGATTCAAATAAATTATGGTTTTGTGTTTATCAATTTTTTGTTTTAATAATGTGGATAAAACATTTATTTAACAGACAAAGACTTTTGGTGAAGAAGTTTTTAATAAATAAACTACTGTTACTAATGGACTACTGTTTCTATATGTGCTAATTATTTTTCAAGTTCATAATTTTAAAAGTGCTGCAAAGGTTTCCAGATTTAAGTTGGTGAACCGTATAATGTTTGCAATAGGGCGAAGTAAGACCAGGCTGTGCTTAAAATCTGAAATGGAAAACACGGAATCAATGACGTTTCCCATTTCGTTTGCTTCTATTTGGTTGTATAGTATATTAGATACCTTCATAAAGGCCTTGAGATTAACTTCAGCAAAATCTGAAGCTGTCAGCTTGCATGGAGTTTGTGCTCTGAAAACAATAATATCAATTAGTGTCAAACTCCTGTAGAGTATTAATTTATTGTCACAATACACTAAAAAATGGCATCAAAAAACTCCTCAGAGGTGTCAACCGGTAGTATCTCCAAGCTACTAGCGACGCGGACGTCGCCACACTCGCCAATTTCAGAAATCCAGAAATTATATTAGTGTCAAAAAAAAGCTAGGAAAATTATAAAACTGTACTTAGTAATACCTCGTTTGGACTAAAAGTAAATCCTTCCCAAGTCGCATATCAGCTAAGTACCATCGGCAGTTGTACACCGCATCACTTACTTCCATGCTCTACAATAATATCATGCACATAATGTATTTCGCAATAAAATAATATCCCCTAGTCACAAAGGTACATTTCTGACCAACAATATTTACCGATGTCATCAAAAGATCCCCAAAGAAACATAGAAAGAAAATTTGCAGTAGACTCATGAAGAGAAAACTCAGAAAAGTGACCACAAATGCAATGTCGCTGATTGCCTGAAATTAAACAAACTGGATAAATACTAGACTCTTTTGATAAAAACGGTCAGTCAAATCCATTCACCAGTTTTACACAACATTTTAATTGATTATTCGAAGAATGTGTAGGGGTTACTCCCTCTCAACACATTTTTGGGATAGCCAATTAAATATTTACCATAACGTTGAATCCCGTCAGGCAGATGAGAACGGAACTTGAAACGAAATTCAATAACGTTGATCTTGTGTAAACAGTCTCCAACATATTCGCGGAACTGTAAGATGTAACAACATTATTAATAGACCTGATGGTGTTTATCCACGCTATTTTGAAAGTAAACTTATACTGTCACTTACGGTATACCTTCTCTTCCGTAATTATCCATTTTTCTGAGCTGATCATGGCACTTGCAACAGTATCGAAATATGCGGAGCTCAGAATAATTGATACACAGGTAAATGACAGTGTAAGTTTGGTTAAAAACCGTGAAAGCTTAAAACAGTGTTTGTTGTTAAAATAATTGATATATTCCTTTGGTTCAGTCTTGCTTAAATCCTTACTACTTATTCTATCCTTATCATAATCACCATTAGCAAACTGTTTACCAAATCCACATCACATTTATACATATTTCACATCATCATCACAATGTTCTCTTCTATTTCTTATGTCTATTTTATCAGTTTTTTACTTACCTTATCAAATCTTGATGCCATTTGATCAAAAGTACAAACTGAGTTCGTACTTCCTCAATATTGCGTAACCGTCCACCAACCTTATCATCAGGAATAAGTCTTTCAATATTATGTTTTAGAAGACGAAACTGCATCCGTATGTAGGTGCAAAAAGTGTAAAATATGTAGTCGGCAGTACAGATATCGATGACCACGACGACTTCTATGAAAACAAGAATAGTTATTACCATTTTTATTCTGGCAAAAAGATTCATAACAGGAGAGACACAAGAAAAAAGGAGATTAAAGCAAAGAACAGAGAGGATAAGGAAATATTTTAAGAGCTCAATAGTATAAATGACTTAACTGCCTTACGTTCTTAGGGTCCCGGGTTCGAATCCCGGTAGGAGCAAATGTTTGTGTGATGAGCATGGACATTTGTTTCCTAGTCATGGATGTTTATATGTATAATAAGTATGTATTTACAAACAAAAAGTATCTATGTAGTATATCAACTATCTGGTGTCCACGACACAAGCCTCGTTGCTTAGTGTGGCACTAGATGGCGCTGTGTGTAATGTCCAGCGATATTTATTTATTTTATTTATTTAACTTATGCCAATACTAACCTGACCAAATCTGTCGAAGATACACCCAAGGCCAATACCGAATATCATAAGGATCGAAAGGATAAACAATCAAAAACGGTAGAAGCAATTCAAGTTCATTAGAAGTAAAATATTTGAGAGCAACCAGAGTCACAGGACTCAGTGCAAACGCTACTACCAAGACAAAATAGAAAACATTTAACACTGATATAACTGTGGTCACAAAGTTGTGCTCGAACTTTATTATGTCATCCTTTTCTTTGTCTTTAGCGCGAGCTCTTTCAATGATTTCTAAATCCCTTAGAACTTGAATTAGTTTATCAACGTTATCTTCACGTAGAATTAGGTAAAGAGATTTCAAATTGCCGAGAAAACTCAAAGTAATGCAGGGAGCCACGTAAGTCAGTTCGGTAAAACTTTTGGAGTTTGCAATGCCCGTGAAAAACCAGACAATTGCACCGGCCAGATCTATATTGAGCCAGAAGAAGTTTATAATGTACACGGTGCGACTTTTTATAGTGTCCATCCGCGTTTTTGGGCGAGATTTTATATTTATTCCGGTTGCTCGGAATAAAAATTCGATCTTTTTTATTGTTTTGTCAATGAGAAGTGGTTCCTCTTCCATGTTTAAAGATTTCGGTTATGAAGAAGAAGATATATTTTTCCACAATTCAAAAGTGCGACTGATAGAATATACTACACAAATGGTGAAAATTAATTCTTAATTCCAAACAATTTTAAAATTATTTTTTTCTTTGAAAATTATTTTCTAAACCATAGAACTAAGAATGTGTGCAATATGACTATTAATAAGTTAATTCCTGAAATAGCTTGTGTGTGACAGTTTCTTAAAACCGTTTTCATGTTAACACAAGATATCACTTCTGCATGACATTTTTATTAATTTATCGTAATCATTAAACAGTTTTAAGAATAGAATATTTTTTTTAAATTTATATTTTAATTAAACAACGAAAATCCGTTATGACGTCATGCCCATGTTTCAACTTACGAATGCAGCACAAACACTACTCGTTAATTTATATTTTTTTTTTTTAAATCCTCTAAAAGTTTTTTGTCTCTATGCTACCGTTCAGTGTAAAAGACAACAATTAGAGTTAAATGCAAAAAAACTACGCGACAATTATCTATGACAGCCAAAAGACAGGCGAGGTCGAAGTGAAATTATTTTTCAAGTTGACTTTTAATTGTTTAAACGCGATCAATTTTGCAGTTTAAATTGCAATTATAGTTGCTTTTATCACACGCAAGTAAAATATGAATGAAGACAGCTCAGTTTATTTTTATTTTTTATCCTTTTATTTAAAAACAAATTTAATTGTTTCTGTTTACTTTGACTTGTCGATACTAGTACTAGTAATTTGGCAGAGCGGAAGTACATAATATGGTAACACAATATTATGTAACCTGACATTTAAAGTATAATGAGGGGGTGTTTTAAAACATGTGATGTTTGTTGACAATAATTAAACACCTTTTGCCACTGTATACATGGTGCTAGCAAAAGATAGTTTAGTTATTAAATGTAATATTTTTTTTAACAATTAAAACAGAGTTTGGTGACGATTATGTTTTTAGTATTTTTCTGATTCTGCTGTTATTGTAATATGATCTAGCATGAGCATCTTCATAAAAAGTCATTTAAATGATTTCAATAACTTCATTAGAAAAAAAAATATTCATCAAAAGTCATACCCAAACAATACATCCAATTCATCTCCCCCAAACGAAACTCTAGTCCGCAATTGATCATCCCTCGCACCCCTACCCACTTGTTGCTGCTCTCTGTGCGAGTCTGGCTGTACTACAAGTGTGCGAGTGTGCGAATCTGTGCGAGTGTGTGCGAGTATTGTATGGGGGACTCGGGAGGCTGTGCCTCTTGTGCTGTCAAACGATACTGTTCAGCGTTCAGGCGCTCTTGTCTCGTTGCGTTTTCAGACCTTTGTTGGTTTATCTGAGGTTGGCTGTTGGTGCTGTTGTGTGCCAATCGCGGGGTTTTATCTGTTTTATTATTTGTGTATTTAGCATATCATCGTTGAAGTTCTAACACCACGTAAGTCAAAAATAGTAACTTTACAGTAGATTGAAAATAGGTGCATAAATTTAACATGTTATGGTACAATATACCATTTTATAATTTGTGTTCAGTTAGAATTGGATACAGACGTAGCTTGTTTCTGTGATTGGCTGAAAAAACGCGTCTTCCGGTTCTTTAACTAACGGCATTAAAAACGAAAATGTTTAAACTGCCAAAAAAACTTACGTACCTAGTGTTTTATTTTATTTATTCAGGAAAACAAACAATTACACATTAAAAATTACAAAAAAATAAAATACAAAAATGATACAAATGTGAAATCAACGACGTTCTCCACAGATACACAATGAGACAATTTGGTATTTTTTTTAATTAGAACTAAAGAAAGTGAAGTTAGAACTTCAATAACGATATTCCAGTTATGATAACACATCGCAATTACTACTTAAGACAGCTATCGGCTTTCTGGTTCATGTGTCCACGCTTTGTATGAATTCTGAAATATACCATGAGATGCAAAGTGCGGTCTATAGTCCCTATAAAAAATTAGAACACAATAGTTTGCTAACGCAAACCTTAGTCATTTTCTTAATTATGCTACTAAATGAGCTCTTACCTAAGATAACTTTACTACAAATCATCATCTGCGTAGCCTTTTCCCAATTACGTTTGAGTTGGCTCCCAATCTAACTGGATCCATCTGAATACCAGTATTTAACATGAAGCAACTGCCTATCTGATCTCCACAACCCAGTTAGTACTGGGTAACACGACACCTCATGGTAAGACTGGTTGTCAGACTTTTGAGTCACTGATTACCTGTAACGACTGTCAAAGATTTACAAATGACCGCCAGGACCAACGGCTTAACGCGCTTTCCGAGGCACGGAGGAAACTTGGTATGTAATGGGCGGTCACCCATCCACGGATCAACCTAGGCAAGCACGGCATAACCTGAAGATCGAACCGAGCGGCTGTTATTATTTAGCTACGAGCTCCTTAGATAGAGCTTGCTACAAATGTACCAAAGATTTAATTTTTCAAACAAAATGCTGTTATTCCGCTATCAATAAAGAATGAATATTATGGTCAATACTTTAACACCCACACAACGATGCCATAAATTCCACAAAAATAACATAACACAAGATAAATTAGTTAACTTTGCACCTTTATTTCCAAAGAGTCGACTTTTACCAACAATGCGAGATAGCCCAAACTTCCCGCTTCCCGCTCTGACCGGGGAATGTAAACTTTTGTGTCGTTTTCCCACAACCGCCGACTGAATGATTAATGTTGTGAATGCATTCGTTCACAGTTCTTATTTTTTTCGTTCGCGCAACAGGTCTTTTTCGAGGTTTTGCGTCGATTTGGCAACGTTAAATCTCTTCGTTTATTGAGACTGTAATACGGTTAAAATGCTTTTTGTTCTGCGTGTGGAATGGGCATGATCTATCACCTGAATGCTTCCTCTTTTATTTATTAAGTGGTTTCTCTCTTCATCTTTCTGATCTTCAGGAACTAGGTTGGTCCATGGATTGGTGATGACGGGATGATGGACCATCCATCACATACCGAGTTTCCTCCGTGCCTTCGAAAGCACGTTAAACCGTTGGTCCCAGCTGTCAATTGTAGATCTTTGACCGTCGATAAGTCGACCATAACATAGTTGGGAAAAGGCTAGGCAGATGATGGATGATAGTTCTTCAAAACATTGAGTTGTTGGAGACAAAACGTAGCACCGTGAGCCACTGCGACTGGAGGGCGACAGCGGGTTGCGGGGAGCGGGGGACGAGGCGCCTAACGCCGCCGCCGCTGCCGCCGGACACGACACGGACCAGAGGCGCGAATTAATTCTTATTATACTTTACAATATACGAACCTACCTATATATTACAGTCCGCTATTTTATTTCGAACACCTCTGAGAATCACCTACAGAGTAAGGCTGCGGTTCCACTGAAGCGGAGCGGAGCGCGATTCACCAATCACAATATGGCAGGAGTCGAGGAGAGATGTGGATTTCAAGCCATGTGATTGGTTAATCGCGCTCCGCTTCAGTGGAACTGCAGTTTTAGAGCTCTATTTTAAGCACAAGATAAAAATTCGTCGTTGACTTATTTTCAAAATAGGAACTGATAATTTATGTCCAATTCAGACGACCCATCTGCAATGCTAAGTCTATAATGGTTGAAGTTGGTTTCAATATTTGTATTTATTTTTAAATAGCCTTGTTTGTCCCACTGCTGGGAATAGTCGTCCTCCATATCCTTCCAGGCACTCTTCTTCTGCGACACCTCGAACTAGCCTTCATGATACGCAATATTGGTTTACCTGAAATTAATCAAACCGATTAATGGAAGTAATAGGGAATATGCATAAATTTTCTTTTTTTTATTTCGATACGGAATGTTAAAGTACTATAAAAATAATGACAAAAAGCGAAAACAAGACATAAATCGGCCAAACAACACAAAAGTTATAACCATTTAAACTTTTGATTCTATCTCTTTCTAGATAAACGGAAACTAGTATGGATTTTATACGTCGATGCAGCGAATGACGTCATTCGCTGTATCGGATCTCTCTGTCTAATCAGCAGTTTCAAATGCTTATAACTTAGTATTTTTTATATATATTAAAAAAATAATTTCACTTTGCTATTTCTGATGTTAATACGCTTTGTTTAGAGTGATAAAAAAAAACCATGCATATACCCTATTACCTCTTATAATGCTAGCAACATAGACAAGCAATGTATTTTATAAAGAGCAAACAAATAAATCAAAATATTTACAAAATAAAGAAAGAACTAAAAATCTCGTAGCACTGCATCTCAAATTCGTAGACCGTAGCATATGAACGCCCTGCCTTGCTACGAACGCTACGAGTGCTACGCCGGAGCCCTGTGCGCTACACTATAATATTCTCACGGTGGCTTGCAATTCTTCACATACCATACATTGCGTGCAGCTCATAGAAACCTGATCTTTGTCATGTGGATTTGCCAGCTGTTTAACGTTGCCTGTACAAAAGAATAGGATATTATGGAATTCTGTGACGTTGGTGAGAAATTTTAAGACGTATATTTTCAAAATTGCAATGTTGAACTAAGAATCACTCGATCTAAGATCAAGCCTTGTGATCTTGATAGGACATCTAGCAGAATTAGCACACCCACTATCTGTCATCATCATCATCATCACCGTCTTAGTAGATTTATCTGGTGCTGTAGAAAGGCCTCTCCAAGAATCGCCATAACAATATCGGTCTCTTCAATATTTCCACAAAAATATCAATCTGGATCACCCACTCATGAAAAGATCCTTCCCATAAACAGGCAAAGAACTGTAATTATGCACTCATTCACTGCGCTTTTATAAATACAGCAACTGAGCAATTTAAATCTAGTGACCATAACACCGGAGACGCTGAATGTCCTGCTAGGAAAATTGCACAGCAAAGATATATAAACTCTATTGATTATGAAGGTGCCTAGTACGTCATACAAGACCCGACTTCCATATTATATCTGTTGCTAACTCGGCGATACCTGTACGACACCACTGCGCTAGGTTTGTCGAAGCGCTCTGTCTAAGCAAATTCACGACCGCTACAAAAATGCTATGACAATGATTTGTGTACATAGTTGTGTAGTGTAGTGTAATTAAGTAAGAATAATAGAGTTTAAGTAAATTATTATTATTAATTTCAAATATTTGAAATTTTCTCAACAACCAGCCAACACAATTTGTATGTGACTAAAACTCTACATGTACAATTGACATAACAAAGGTAACAAATATAATTAATTATAACATTATTTACGTAACCAATTCATTACGAATTCCCATCGTTACATTTTACAGCCTATTTACTAAGTTTAACGTCTCGTTCGTAAAGTTACCGGTAATTACGTGAAATTACCGGTTTTGTGAACTGTGGGCCCAGCACGAATGTGCAGAGTAACTTTTACTGAATATATTTACTGGTGTCGATTCTGTTGTGCACAAACTTAACTTAAATTAGGCTATTGCTATCTTTTACTAAAAGGCAGTGCGAGAAAAGGACGGCTATAGCTATGAACTAAGTTAGAGATGTCAAACTAGTTTATACCTTGCGCTTCACCGTGTTTTTAGTCGACATGTATTTACGTGCACCCTTCATTTGTATGGAAATATTAGTTCCAATTAAATTTGACAGCTCTAAATTACGTCCGTCTCTTTCTCGTTTTGTTAGAGAGAAAAAGATAGCAATAGCCTAAATTAAGTTTAGTTTGTGCACAACAGAATCGACACCATTTACTTAAATGTGATTTTTACAATAGTACGTTAACACTAACATCACGCCTCCAGATGGCGGACGCTGAGGCGGCCATTTTGTGAAAAGTTGGAATTTCAACTTTTTTCAAATCCTTTTTTCGTGTAGTTGGCAACATCTGAAGGGTTCGAGTTGTACTGATCGGTTGTGTGTTTCGTTGAGGAGTGTTGCATGGTGCAAAAAAAAATCCCATTTCTTGGGTACTTTTCCAGATTTTCCCCGAAAACGTGAAAAGTAGAAATAACGATATTTTGAATGGAAACTTTCACTAGCCGGAAACATTGGGGACGAAGGGTTCGGTAGAGGTGTACCTAATAGTACACTCGCTTTTCGCCAGTTATGTCTCATGTAATAGGGGGCGAGCCTATTGCCATCAACAGGGCGCTAATCCAGACCCCGTGGCTGCTACTGAGAATTTCCTGATAGAAAAACCCAATAACCTTTTGCCCGACCCGGGAATTGAACACAGGATCTCATGTTCATTAGTCGTGCTTTCGACCACTAGAACAACGACAGTTTTACTAAAGAATTGAGATTCTCCAGCCGAGCCGTGCCTTTGTGAGTTGACTTGTACATTACCTGATAGTAGCCCTTATTCTTTACTCCGTGAAACTAAAAAATGTTATGAGGGGCCCTACTCTCTAACGTTTTGTCCGTCTCTCTTACTCGCAATCATCTGCAGACAACTACAGCGTTAAATCACGTGACCAACACAAACGAATAGAAAATTCGTAGACAAGTTTACATCGTTCAAAATGATAGAATAGAATGCTATCGTTTCTACAATGTTGATCGCTAAACTGTTTGGTAGGAACGCTCACCATAGACTAAAGTGTGGGTTTTTTCTACAGACATCAGAGAACGAGCGATCGACTCAGTCGTGTCAACTTGGCCACAGAATAATAACTAGTAACTAGCGTTACAGAAGCTTTACTTCGCAATGGTTTTCAAAGAAATATGTACTCAATCTGATAAACAATATGATTTAATTTAGCTCGCGTTCCAGTCGAGCACGTGTTCATTTACATACCTACCAAATTTTTTTTGAGGGAATATGGGCCTTAATTCACTGGACTACGGTTCATAATAAGTGGTTATACGTATTGAAAGAGCCGCGGAATAGGGTTGCTTACTTCGAGAAAAAAAAAATATATTTCCAAGCAAGAAATTCGCAATATGGATTCGCAAACTTCCTTTATGTTGAAAGAATTCCATAGGTATCACCTATAGTATCACCGTAAATATTTTGCGTTGGGCTCTTAGTCTAAGTTCGTAAATGAATACGACAAATGAAATGCAACTCGAATGAAACGACTAAAATGTATTTTTATTGTACTTTTAAATACTTTTAGGGTATTGGAATAGTACTTTGTTCAACAAGGGGAGAAAGGGTTTGTAGTTTGAATTAATTTCATTTCAAATAGGAACATAATGTAATCCAATCAAAGTAGATTTTACCTGTCAGCGTCTATAAGCAACCAAAAAAAAGTTAAATTTCGATCACGAACCGTATTTAAACAATTAAATACTGCACAGTATCTTTTTGCTTTTTTTCGTTTTGTGTCCATTTTGCAATTATCGAGAAAGTTGAACGTGGTCGAACAAATAGCGCGCGCGCGTGTCTTCTTTCGCTAGCGGCTAGGGTTACCATCTGACCGGATAAATCCGGTCTTGACCGGATTTTTAATGCCAATACCGGACTTCGCCCGGATTTTGTGCCAGACCGGATGTTTCGACTCATGCCGGTCGAAAGAAAGAAACAGACTATCAGTTGCGTCCATTAGACCCATCGTACTTACGAAGTATAATTGGAAAGAAAAAAGTTGTGAACAAAATTTCAATAAAATTTTGGCGGTCAAAACCAAATTTTAAAAGCTATTTCTAGTAATACAATATAATTAACACTTTTACGTTTCACTTTTGATAACTGAACATGATTTTTTTCTAACTTTGATTAAAAAATTCAGTTTTTTGTTTGATCGTAGTAGACCGGACTTTTTTGGCGAAAATCAGGATTTTTCATCTTCCAAGACCGAATTTCCGATTTTATGCCCTGGTAACCCTACTTGCGGCAGCCTACTAGATTGGCCCTTGCGCAAGGGCCGCCGCCTGTAGGTATGTTTTTAATACCTACACGCGGAGTGACACAGGCCTGCACCCCTAGCCAAGTTGACAATCTACAATCGTTAACGCTAGTAGAAAACTATTCAAATGAATGGGAATGACATCATCTCAACGTTAAATCACGTGATAAACACAAACGAATAGAAAATTCGTAGACAAGTTTACATCGTTCAAAATGATAGAATAGAATGTTATCGTTTCTACAATGTTGATCGCTAAACTCTTTGGTAGGAACGCTCACCGTACCTAAAGTGTAGGTTTTTTTCTACAGACATTTGAGAACGAGCGATCGACTCAGTCGTGTTAACTTGGCAACCAATTTAGCGCTTTCTACAATCGCTTACGCCGAGGCGTTTACGATTGAAGAAAGAGAATCGATACGAAACGTTTGTAACTTGGCTAGGGGTGCAGGTACTTTGCCGCATCTTTTCCCGCGTCGGTCCAGTTGCTGTAATCTACTACAGTCGTGTACAAATATGTGGCAAAAATTTCATGTTTATGTAGAATGTAGATCGAGATAGAAGAAGTGAATGTATCTCAACTTTTGTATACTTCCTTCTTTATCATGTGTTAGTGCCTAACCTGGTGTCAGAGTTTATATCCCGCCCAAGGGCGTCTGACTTGGGTTTACATGCCGTCGAGAAATATCTCTCAGGCATGCTGGTTTCCTCACGATGTTTTCCTTTACCGAAGCAAGTGATAATTATACAATAAGCACATGAATCCGAAAAATTAGAGCGACTTGAGACGTATGATTTGGCAGTCCGAAAAAAAAAACTGTTGGTCTTTGATGACTGTATCGTGTAACTAATGAAATAACAGAAGTTGATAATAGTAATAGTGATATTTTAGATCATAAACCATGAAGAAATAATAACAAAACATGCGTCACGGACCTATGAAGTCATGGCTGATTACGGTATTACATTTCATAATTATTTGATGACATCTATTAATTAATGCAATTTTATTTACCTTACTATCGAGTAATTAGGCAATTTTATAAAATATCATAAAGGGAAAAAACCTCTTAACAACGCCGAAAGGCACTAGTTTTCCTCGTCATTGCGATATTTTTTTTGTTCTACAACATACCTGGGAACCTTCTTGTTACGGAGATATCGGGGGTCAAAGTTCCAACTTTTTGACAAGTTTTTTTTTTTTTTAATACAAGTTTTTAATGTAAGATTTTTACTTTAAACACCTCCACGACCCCCGTACTATTCAATCCATCCATCAGTTTAATGTTTTCAGTGCGTTACATTGAGTTCTACCACAAAACATGATTTTTCACCCCAAAAAAATAAGTCGTTTCTCAGCAATATTTTTTGCGTAAAGTTACGTAGTTTGATGTACAGAATGCTTGGTTGACGGCTTCGTGTTGAGGTTGTTTATACCCTGTATATATATAATATATAAATATGTATATATATATGATACACAGCACACCTCACAGTTAACAACTGGTAAACATAAATAAGGGGTCATAAATTCGAACCCCGTTACATTATTGTGCTACCAAGGTGTTAATTAATTGCCTTTGTGTATAGGTAGCACTATTTACTTAAGTGTTACTAGGTACTCACATACCTACATACTACCAAGTACTGACTGGGTTGTGGAGGTCAAATTTAATAGGCAGTGGCTCCATGTAAAATACTGGTATTCAGCTGCATCTGGTTAGACTGGAAGCCGGCCCGAACATAGTTGGGAAAAGGCTACGCAGTTGATGCTGATGAGGTTCCTGCATATCCTCTGCATGAGACAATATAAATCATTACTAAATTCAACGCAAGCTATTTTATTAAATCCACACTTACACACTTATAAAGAGGAATTATTTGTATTCCTGTGTAAACACACAGAAATACAAATCTTTCCTCCTTATGAGTCTCTTTACAAACATACCTACGTTTGTAAAGAATAAACTCAAAAACTACTGCGCCGATTTCAAAAATTCTTTCACCATTAGAAAGCTACATTCACCCTGAGTAACATAGGCTATATTTTATCCCCGTACTCCCACAGGAAGCGGAACTACGCGGGCGCGACCGCGTGACGTCCGCTAGTCTCTAATAACAAAATTACATTACAAAAATACAAACTTTTCAACCTAACTGTACCTTACATGCAAAATTTCCTAAAAAATTAAAAATGCGTCGTTGCCCGTTCCTCTCCACTTGTTCGACACATGCCCACAGTCCACAGCTGGGCATCGGTATGTGCGCATACAAGCGCAGGCCTTGTGCGCACATGCACAGGGCGTGTGCGCACGGTGCCTGTGTGTGTGGTGTGACGTATGGGCCGACAACCCCTGCTGTGCTTACCGTAGCGAGACTGATCAGGGCTGTCAATTACGTAACTTGCAAATCATATATTTTTGACCATGGATAGTTTTGATATGGTCCCGTGTTGTTTATATCAAAATAACCTGAAAATGAACACACGTTTTCTGTTGTGGTTTGGTTTTCTATTGATTTTTGACGAATACATAAAAAATGTCCTTTTGAGGGCTGTAATATTGTGACTACAGAGGTACTGGAGCGTGGTGATCAAATGACATTGACACCCTTGTGAACGTTTGTAAGCATTTAAATTAATTAAACAACATGGCGAAGCTGCAATTCACACAAAAAAGGTTGAAAAATCAAAAAGCCCAATGTCAAGTAATAATAAAGGACCCATTCAAGAAATAATTTCAACTTTCCAAAAATAGTAGATACGTTTTAAAAAAAAGAAGTTAAATAAATAACTAATGAGAATCCAGATAGGATGGAATCGGTTAAAAACGGAACACCAAGAAGACTCGATTTAGACCCTGAGCAACTTCAGGAAATTAGATTTTCAGATAATGGATTAAGATCTTTTAAAGACTGCTTCAACTGCCTTGAAGACAGATTTAATTTAGAAGGACCTATAGGAAAAAGAAACTAAAAGAAAACGTCACGAGGAAACCAGCATGTCCTAGAACCAAAAAATTGAAGATGCGTGACATCCACCAAATATCACTGGGCCCGCGTGGTGGAGTATAACACACTACTTCTCATTGAGAGGTGGCTTGTCTCCCAGCAATGGAAAATTTATAGGCTGATTGTTTTTTTTACCCGACTGCGCCAGAAGGAGGGTTATATTTTTCGAGAGTATGTATGTATGTATGTTTATGTATGTATAATTGTTTGGCACGCTCTGTGGCCTGAAAGGCTCGATGGATATTAGCTTGAGAGGTGTCGTTAGATTCGTATTTACTGTGAGAGTGACACTATGTCCTGTTTCCTGAACCTTTTTTTTTCCTTTCAGTTTTTATTTAAAGTTATTGGTTTTTTACGCAGTCGGATTTTTTTTTTTTTATAGTGGGCAAAGGCGGTTATTTTTTACGCAGTTGGATTTTTTATATTTTTTAATTATTATTTTTTATTTTATAGTGGGCAAAGACTTCCCCCATATCCTTCCAGGTACTCTTGTCCCACCACCTCGAACCAGCCTTCGTGATGCCCTTCGATCAATATCTATTATTGATCGAAGGTGATGCCCGTTCAAATCATTTCGCCACTTCTTTCTAGGCCGGCCTCGGCGGCGCCGTCCACATCCTCAGGCCCCCATACAGGAGCTAAACTAGCAACTCTATTTGTGGTGGTTCAAACTTCGTTTGAAAACTGTTATAATAAAGTTCTAATCAGCTTGCACTACGAAGTGGTTGTTACGTCAATCACGGCGGGCCGAATAGTGCAAAAAATCCATTGATTGGACTAAAAAATAAAACACTATCATGCTAATATGTTGTTTGTAGAATTATTTGGAAAATAATCAAAATGATCGTATGTATTTAAGTATGGTTTTTACTCGTTAAAAAAATGTAGAGATAAGTTCGTGATTTTTTTTTTATTGAGTAGAATCAGTTGTCTTATGTTTTCAAAACAATATCATACTAGCATACATCCTGAAGAATATCATATATTTTTCTGGTTTTGTTTATTGCAGTGAATCATGTGCTTTTTTGCATTATAAAACTCGCGTTTAGCGTTGTCCCATTAAGGCTGGGGTATCTGCTAAATTAGCAACTCTGTTTGCGGTGGTTCAAACTTCGTTTGAAATACTGTTAGAATAAAGTTCTAATCAGCTTGCACTACAAAGCGGTTGTTACGTCCGTCACTGCGGGCCTATTAGTGCGAAATGAGTGGTTTTTATTTAATTGTAGCCTAATAAATCATTAGATCAAAATTCCAATTGTACGCTTTGTGAAGAAAAACGTGACAAATATTTGTGTGAAAAAAAAATATTAAAACTTAATGCCGTTTAGGAGTAGTTACGAAATTTCAAAGAAAATATGCTTCACTTTGAAGATTTTTTTTATATAGTAATAATAAAGTTAGAATTATTTCAATTGTACCAATTAAAGTTTAGAGTCTAACAAGCAACATATATTTTTTTTGGACATTTATATTCACTCATCAAAGAGGAGTTACATGGAGAAAACCTCTCATTAGCAGGTACCACCCCCTTAACGAAGCCGAGGCATTTGTTCTCCCCGTCATTATATCGGATCCAAGTTCCGACTTTTTCACAAGTTTTCTTTTAAATCCAAGTTCTTAATGTTTGGACTTTTTTAAAATACCTCCACGACCCCCTTAAAACTTAATGCATACATCAGCACAATGTTTTGAGTGCGTTACATTGACTCCTACGGTAAAACGTGATTTTTCACCCCATAAAAAAAGTCGTTTCCCAGCAATAACTTTTGCGTAAAGTTCTTAGTTTGATGTACAGAATGCTTGGTTGACGGCTTCGGGAACGGTTCGTTTACACCCTGTATTATGCTTAAGGCGATTACATAAGCTAAATTAGCAACTCAATTTGTGGTGGTTCAAACTTCATTTGAAATACTGTTAGAATAAAGTTCTAATCAGCTTGCACTATAAAGTGGTTGTTACGTCAGTCACTGCAGCCGAATAGTGCGAAATCAGTGTTTTTTTTGCGATTTACAAAAAATCTATTGATTGGACTAAAAAAGTAAAACACTATGATGCTAGTATGTTGCTTGTAGAATTATTTGCCAAAAAATCAGAATGATCGCATGCATTTCAGACTTTAGTATGGTTTTTACTCGTTAAAAGATTTTTTTAGAGATAAGTTCGTGATTTTTTTTCTATCGAATAAAATTTGTTGTATTATGTTTTCAAAACACTATCGTACTAGGATATATCCTGAAGAATATCATATATTTTTCTGGTTTTGTTTATTGCTGTGAATCATATGCTTTTTGCATTATAAAACTCGCGTTTAGCTCCTGTAATCGCCTTAAACTATTTTAATAAACCTAACACACAATAATATCGTATTAATTATTTAATTTTATTTGGGTCAGCCCTACCAAACTAGCTCATCACACCCCTTGCATGTCATAGCCCCCTGCAGTGTTTGGCAAGTGTGCACACATACATACATACAAACACACACACACGAAATTGACAACCCATAAATTAAAAGAACCTGTTTCACGAGGGTAGTTCTTTGTCACTTAGAAACTTCGTATTTTATTTATAGTCTGTACTTACAAAGTTATTAACAACGACCCCAATTCAAAAATCGATCTTTTGTTACATAAAATAAGGTTCTTATAAACAGCAAAGAGGGTTTGGTAAGGATTAGATTATGAACTTTGTAATTTAAACCTTATGATTTATGACACAGAAATTAAAATCGTCTTATTAGAGGGGTTTACTACTTTACCTTACTTTTTTTTTTCAAGAAATATAAGAAAAGGTCGGATATAGAGTTCATTTGAAGTAGTTCTACGAATAATGGCGACATGCTGTGATTTTTAGTAGCTGGAACTTGTCACTGAGTAAAGTTATAACTTGATTCTTTGAATTAAAACCTCTTTTATGAAGTGGGATACTTATTTCGGGAATCTCTTGTATCCGGTGGAGTAATAGAGATGACTCTGCTTGACTTCTAGCCACCGACGAAGATCACATTGTATGGTATTGTTCCGCAGAAAACTGTCTTAGAAGGCCCTTCTAACCCTAAAATTAGCAACTCTATTTGTGGTGGTTCAAACTTCGTTTGAAATTCTGTTAAAATAAAGTTCTAATCAGCTTGCACTACAAAGCGGTTGTTACGTCAGTCACTGCGGCCGAATAGTGCGAAATGAGTGGTTTTTTGCGATTTACAAAAAATCTATTGATTGGACTAAAAAAATAAAACACATAAGACCTGCTTTATAGTTAGTTCAGTTAGTATGCAAAGTTTCATGATCTAATTTGAAGTATTTTTTGAATACCAGCGGTTTATTTTTCCATTTGGATGTAATTTTGGATTTTTTTGCTATCGAGAAAAGTTTATGGAATCGTGTTTTCGTCAGACATAGGACTTAGCATTAATCCTCGACTTTACATATATTTATTTCAAAATTAATGCTGCAGTATTTTAGGCGTAACGGAGGATCATGCTAAGCCATTTGAGGGATATATAGCCCTTAATTCTGTATCCTGTGGTTCCTTTTTAAGGCCACTTTGGTGGTCAGAAAATTATCAGTAGTAGGTATGGCAAAAGACTCGCCCCCCAGAAAATTTTCTATAGTTTGTCTGTCTGTTTGTTTCGGCTAATCTTCGAAACGGCTAGACTGATATTTTTTTTCAGTCGGTCTACCACCTACTTTAATTTTAGAAAATGGACTAGTGTTCCATTAAAAAAAAAACACCATGGTATTGTCAACAAAATCCGACAAATGTCGCGGCAACGGCTAGTATTTCTTATGAATCCATCTCTCTTTACAAGCCAGTATGTTTATCTCAATTCGCTCGGGGCGTCAGTCAATCATTTAGTAATCAATCACATAGTTCAATAAATGTCCACTATTTCCCATAACTCCGCTGTGAACGATCTTGAGGAAATATTACTATAATCAATGCGGTGTAGTGAAACGTCGTTCGTTTTCCCGTAAATTGATTGGGTTAGGGAAGGAAATATACCAAAATTATGACAAAAATCGGGTGGGGTTGTGTCGGTGGAAAAAGAATATATTAAACTCATACAGGACATCATAGAAACAAAAAGAAAACCAATAAGTGTTAATTTTTAACACTTATTGGTTATTTATTTTTTAACACTTATTGGTTATTTTTATTTAAATCGATTGGTCTATCAAACTCTGTAAATACACGAAAGAATCACCGCGCTTATAGGTAGCGCGTAGAATAGAATCCAGCGAGAGCGCATTGCCCCTCCCCCGCCGCCCCGCCCGGCCCCGATGCAAACTCAAGAGTTTAACAGTCAGCTGACTATATACGCTAAATAATGACACTAAATTCATGTTTCTACGATGAATAGTTTTGTAGTTATTAATGTCAGACGATATAACCCAATTCGTTACGGTCCGGTTTTTTGACATGGTACCCTATGTATGATTTTAAAGACGTTTCACTTCAAAACTCTAGTGACTGCAAATATTGAAGACGGCTCATTCAAATTTGCGTCGATATGTTATGTCTTCTTCTTTCTGTATCGTCTGGTTAGTGCCTAATCTGGTTTCAGAGTTTTTACGCTACCCATGGGCCTCTGACTTGGCCTAACATGCCGTCGAGAAATATCTCTCAGGCATGCTGGTTTCCTCACGATTTTGCCTCCACCGAAGCAAGTGATAATTATACAATACGCACATGAATTCTAAAAATCGAGTCGATTTTACCTTGGAAACCCCGAATTTAATTAGAGCGTGATTTTTCAGTGGTCGGATTTTTTGTCCACACAAATTCTTGTTCTAACCACAGGAAGTGCAGTGCTGGGGTGGTCTGTTCCACCATATTTCCACCCGAAGCATGACACAAGGTACCGACAAACTGATCACGAAACGTCGTGACTTTAGCCTCTGAGGGAGCTCCCTCCCACCACGCCTGTTAACTTTCCCCACGAACTGGTATCGGAAAGAATAGCTAATCGTTTTGTAACTAAAGCTTTAATTGTTGTCTGGTATAAATTGTTGTGGCTGGCCAACTTCTTGACCATGTCTACTGAAAGTCTATTCCATAGGGATGATGACTGACTAAAAAGAACTGTTTAGTCTGTCAGTTAGATTATCGAAAAATATTGGATAAGTGTTTTTTGTTTTATCAAATTACTTAATAAAAATTGACAAATATACAACAACATCCCTTATCGTCCACTGCTGGACATAAGCCTCTCCCATGATGGTAGGAATTTGCCGTAATCTCCACGCTTGGCAGGCGGATTGGAGATCGCAGTGATGAAAGACTAACAGAAAACGCTGCTGCCCATTCTCAGGTCTACGGAGGCGCAAGGTGTTCTGCCTCAGTCATTAGTCGCCTTATACGACACCCGTGAGTGTAATGGGTTGGTTCTATTCTATTCTGCCGGATTTCACACGGCTAAACCAATGACTGATGAGAAGACTGGCTTTATTACAATATTTATAAGGTGTCTATAATGACAAAGATTATAATTATGTAGAGGAGACCTTACAGCGTAATATTTCAATACTAACTCAAGACTGGTCGACCCGAACTTGTGTAGCACCCTGAAAACTGCATATTCCAGTTATTCCCCCCTCCCTCGTATAACCATGAACACAGTTCCTGCATTAGGGGTGTTGTTCTGCCCCGGGCTGGGGCCATAGCGGCGCCACTGCCGAATGTTCGGCGATGGGGTAATGGGTTGGTTCTATTCTACTCTGCCGGATACCACACGGCTAACTGTACTCAAATGTGACGTCACACGAGTTTTCGACGCACTGTATCGTCTTCATTTTTTGTTTACCTGAAAAAAAAAATGTGTTCAATATTTTTTGGAAATCTATCTGACGGATTAATTCGATTTTTTTTTGTCATCTACCCTGTTGGTACTGTAGTCAGCTTCACACTTTTCTTATTTGTTTGCGTCTTAGATATGAATATTATGCTCGTCTAGTTTTGCTTATTGTTAAGCAAAATAAAATAACCGACGTTAGGCTATGGTATCGGACTATATAACGGAAGTTAAAGCGTAATGCTACTGCTTTGAGATAATTACTCCAGCTGAAAAATGGCTCTACTTCGTCGACCGGTTCAAAGACTGGTCCTGAACTACCCGGATCCAGCAGTTTCCTGGTGTCCCTCATTTGTCTGTGGACAAAGTAATTGAACAGATTTTTCTTTTAGGATGAATTGTGTCTCTCCTGGACAAAGACCTTCCCCCATTCCTTCCATTTTTTTCGATGTTGCGCCTCTTTTCGCCAATCAACGAGATAGCCCTCCAAAATCATCTGAATTGTCAATTGTTGTTCCTCTTTTTTATTTTTCGGATGGGAAATCATCAAATGACTCCTCCCGCTCTGGGCGGAGCAGGAGGGAGTGTCAGACTTTTACTGACTAAAACCCATCCATGTTCCTTCATCGCCCTTTGTGTTCTGGGGCCACAGTATCTCTTTCGAACAGTCCCGCAGCCCCGGATTGTTGTTCCCCCTTAAGACATGTTCCCATGATCATATCAGCCCGGAGTCGCCCACCGCTGGGAATACGCCACCCGATTTTCCTGCCACACTTCCCGGTGCTGTGCGTCCCTTATCCAGGTCTTTCCAGCTGCTTTGTCATGTTCTCATCCTGAAATCGAATCTGCTACCTCTATAGCAGAAGCTGCTCCGCAACTGCACCAATAAAACCATTACGTATTTATCCAATCGCTTCAAAACAAAACAACATACCAACTGTTTTTACAATACTTCCAACACAAACACGAAACAAAGTAGGCAACAAATTAATATACGGCATGAATATTCACGTGCTGCGACTGGCCGTACATTAGCATATAATTGTGTTTGTCACAATTATTTCAAAACAATGACGGTAAGCCTAATAAAATTCTGACCGAACTTGGTTCTGGGGATAAAAAATGTTTGTGCCTATTGTTCTTGTGCATTATTGTTCTTGTGCATAGATAGCATCATGCATGCATTCTTATTGTTTAGGCAAAATTATTATACAGATACAGCGGAGTTGGCAAGTCTGATTATTTTGCAATAAAGAATGAAAGGCAAGAGTTGGATAGAGAGACAAGAAAGTAAGAGGAAAATGGTATTTTTGTAATATATATTATTTGGTCTGAAGACACTCATCCAAAATGGCATTCGATAAGTTCAAAATTTGTGTCCGTATGCAGATGGTATTACACTGAACATGTTTCCCGTAATGATCGTAGTACTTTCGATAACCATCCGAGTTCATGCATATCAAATACCAATAACCATTGAAAAATACAGTTCGGATAGGAACCTAAAATTTAATGGAGCTGACTCACAAAGGCTTCGGAATTCACGTATTCCGAAAAAAAAAATACCAAGTTTCACCAATTCAAAACTGTCAAGGTTGATCCGTGTACAATTTTTTATTGCAACTAGAGCCCCACGAATACCTTTTTTTCTAAAGAATCACGTAAAAAGACTTCGTGTATCGTGCGATACAGATTTCACGAAGAAAAAACTGTTTTAAAAAAACGTCAAGGAAAAAAGTGTGGACGGCCCCCCGGCCCCGCTTGCCTCGAGTCGCGGCTCACTGACGCAAACGGGAGAAATTTCACGAGATATCGACGATTTTCGATGTAACATAGATATATATCTTTCACAGTCAGTGGCCCGAAAGTCTGACAACCAGTCTTACCAAGGGGTATCGTATAGCCCAGTATCGGAGTAGCCTAGTTTATTAGAGGCAATTAAACAAAAACACAAATTCACACAAACAGACAAATATGATTTACAGACTAACATGTTTTGGGTTGCTAACCAACATGTATGGTGACGCTATCTAAGCATGATTGTCGAAATCTAGACTTTACTTCGGCTGGGAACACCACATAACTGTGAATATAAAATCCATACGTATTACCCTTATATCATTAAGTTCGAAAAGATTAGGAATATTAACGACCTCAAAACAGTATCAGCAAAGTCATGCAAATGCTAGTAGCCAAAATGAAATACAGTAGTTAAAGAAATTACACTTGATATAGCGTTTGGAATTTTATAGGGGTTAATAGCTTTTAGCTCGAATATTTCATTGTCTAGTCTTGCTATTGTGCCTTTACTGGAGGAGTTAATACTTGTTCTATAATGAGTTTGGTACCTATTGTAGTCTACGACGAAAATGTGGGAATGTTAACAAGAGTGAATCAACTTGATATTATAGTCACAATATTAGAATTCTTCATCAAAATTCGTGACTAGTGTCAGCTTGGTACCATTTGTACTGTGGTGTTTAAGTAATTTCCAAGTTTATTGTCCATTTTGACTATAGTACTAGTTTACTTTTGTTTCAACAAAGTCCCCGTTATTTTATAATCGTAAATATGTTTGTATTTCATCTTCGCTTGTGCATCTTCTTGTTCAATTTATTTTCTTTCGATTCCTCTGTTATAGACTTTTGGTCATCGTTACTAGTAGAATAACGATCTAGTAAGATCTATGCCCTGTTACCATGCCCAAAACTGCTATTTTCGTTAGCTTACATTATAAATCCCAAGTTCGTACGGTGGAGGCTTTATCTCTCCGTTTTAATCTCGTGTACAGCACAGAATCCGGTATCGTTGCATGCCGTCGCACACGGCTTGCCGCTGTCGTGTCCCTCCGCCACTTTATCATCTACACTCCTGCTCACGAAATCTAACCTTTACCACTCCGAGATAAGGGTGATAGAAACTGTAACGACAATTTTGTGCATTTTTGCTGTCCCGCCATTTTAGTTTGTACTTTGTATTATTGGATAATCTGCTTTATTGTATTGAGATAAGATTTGAGTTGGCTGCAAATATAATTTTGTAGTTCATGCTTTTGCATTTGCTCTAGATTGCCTCCAAAGTAGTCGTTAGTGCGTCGTAATAGGGACGTAAACAACAGCATTGATCTTTAGGCAGAATGAGTAGCTGTAGATGTGTTTTTATTTATGTGCAAAGGATTTTGGTCTCTATGCTCGTTGTGATAAGGTTTATGTATTATGAATGAGCTGGTACGTTATGTGAATAGCCACTTACCTGAGTTTTTATCGAGACACCCGTGCATTGTCTATTGGAAACATTCTTATGCATGTCTTGTGAGTTAGCGTGTTGATAATTTCATATTAATATATTCAATCATTTACTAAATTATAGTTTATTTTGTCCTAAGTATAGGGGTCAATTGGTACTGTTTGGGTCTGCTTCTATTTTTGTCTCTTTCTTTATTATTATGTTCACTAGGATGTGAATTCAGGGAGAGAGGAGACTAGGTAATTATATACCTAGATACCTGTACCTCTGTACGTTAAAACACGTGAGCTGCCATTCCTAATTAGTTTCTGAAGTCTTGTGAAATTCCATTGTCTTGCTAGATGGTTCATACTTGCGTTTGTGGTAAGGATTAGCTGCATAGATTACTGAACAGTGGATGCAGAAATTCAACTGTACCACAATATCGCAAAGTTTCATTAGGTACACGCAAATCAGTAATTTTGGTTGAGCCACAATCAAAATTACTGATTTCAATGATCGCTCTGCTTCTCGCTCTAGTAAATGACAGTTCTGAGCGGAAGAAAAGATAGGAACATGGAAAACTGCGATTCCGTGTAGCCAGATGAGATTCAAACCTAAACATCTTATCTGTCTTGTGTCTCTTGTAGGCTTTACGATTGCTCATACGAGAGAACCTACCGAAACAAATGACCATTTAGTTTTTCTATAACTGCGACTCTTGACAGAATTGACATAAGCTTCTGGTAGATTAAACAATCCATTTCTATCATCAATGCTAGATTTTTTTTTTCTAGCCGCTCAGTTTGCTCTAGACTAAGATTTGTTACCCATGAAGGTTTACTAAAGACTGCTTGTCCATTTGAGCGTAAAAGAACAGTACCTACTAGGAAACATAACCAATAGAATTCCACAAAATTTTCGCTTCAGTGGCCACTTCACTATTCTACCCGTTCTTTCCCGCTTATCCGCTCCGCTCAAAAGAACATGCTGCCTTAGTACCCCTAGTAACATCTGGTGTTTACTCAGTAAAACGCAACAGTTCAAATATCCAGGAAAACAGCAGTTTATCAAACATTTAACATTCCTGTAAGTTCCAGGTGTGTGGAATAATTTCAATAAAATATCCATAATAATATAAAATGCGAAATTTTACTGTGCATGTCTGTTGGTTACATTTTCATTCCTTAACGGCTGGACGGATTTCTATGAAATTTGTCATACAGGTAGACGATGATCTGGGTTAGGGTATAGAATACTGTTCATCCCGATAGTATGTACTCGTGGAATGTTAATTGACATCCGCGCGAGTGAAGCCGCCGTCAGTAGTTGGTCTAGTAAAGGCCGCGTCGAACGCACTCAAAATACTTGAAAACTACGCACGATACTCCTCATCAAATTATGCATGCGTAGTATTTTGTTATGTTTTTTTAAGGCCATGTTTGTAATAAAATAACGGTAACATTAGAGTTTCCAAATGTTAAATATAACTGTTCTGTATGGTGTCGGTGTTCTGTATGGTGTCGGACGTAAAGAATAGCACCATCCCCTATCTTTCCGTGGGTGTCGTAAGAGGTGACTAAGGGACTTACCAGAGAATGGGCAGCAGCGTTCTCTGTGCTTTTGTAACAACCGCACTGCGATCACCAACCCGCCTGCCAAGCGTGGCGATTATGGCAAAAAACCCCCTTTGGGGGAGGCACATGTCCAGCAGTGGACGTCTTTCGGCTGAAATGATGATGAAACATAACTGAACGCATACACGAGCATCTGCCTAGCCTTTTCCCAACTATGTTGAAGTCGGCTTCCAGTCTAACTGGATGATATTATTTGGCCACGAAATCCTCATTCATAACTTTTGGTTCTAGGAGAGCAGTGGTGAAATCTATTACTCAAAGTGAAGCGTCTGCTTGGGCACGCCTGGAGTACCATGACCTAAGTCACGTAATTCGGGGTTTCGTTTGTTAACTAATAACTCTGGGAGTTTCCCAAAACATACCGACATCTCCGTTTTCAGTAACAGAATGTCTAGCTCTCAGGTTGAACTACTTTATACACTGCCTGTTTGTCCATGACTCTCCATCTTTTTCTGGGAGATCCCAACTATTTTCCTATTGTCACTATTAAAATGACCAATTACATAGTCGCTCTAATTTTCCTTTAACATTCTTACCAAATATGACACCAGCGATTCTTCTAACCCGTTGTATTTCCACGACACACTATAACTATCTAGTGATGGACCGGATCAGGCTGACGGGAGTACTGAATCAAGTGCCAACTAGATACTCGCATACTCGACTTCCGAAAATACAGTATTCGGATAAAAAGGTAGAGAATTGAGTACTTACTGGTTACGGTATTCTAGTTTATGAAATCGAATTTCAAAAACTTTTGATTCACGGTAAGACATCAGGCGTAACTTTATGGAAATCCGTGACATCTAATGTAATAGTGAAAGATGATGATCCATATTCCAATTTATTTGGGGTCGGCGCATTTTGTCTTTTTCTTCCATACTGTCTATTACCTACTTGTCATCACATCATACACCTCCTTTCTTTTCAGAATGAAATAAAAATAAGTTCTTAAACTAATGGTTAACAATTAATTAGTTATTCTATACTATATATACTCAAAGTCCCTAGATCGAGTACGACGAGTACTGATTCGAATATTTTTTAACGAACAACAAATACTCGAATACCAAAAATACTCGACTCAACCACCACTAAAACGAACTTGGTAGTCACAGTCATGATACAAACGAGTATGAAGGATGAATACTAATTCCCAGCGATTGTATCGCATCGAAAGCGGTGGAACGGTGCAAACCTAGCGTGCACAATGTCATGCCTGGTTACCGGCTATCAGGTTATTGGCACCGATTATGTAAAAAGAATTATGTGGTTGGTAATATACTTTGCATATTATGCAAAGTAAGTGGAAATATTCACTGGATGGTCATCATCATCTGCCTAGCCTTTTCCCAGCTATGTTGTGGTCAGCTTCCAGTTTTACCGGATGCAGCTGAATACCAGTATTTTACATGGAGCGACTGCCTATCTGACCTCCACAACCCAGTTAGTACCGGGTAATACGATACCCCTTGGCAAGACTGGTTGTCAGACTTTTTGGGCCTATGACTACCTAACGAAATGACAGCCGGGACCAACGGCTTAACGTGTTTTAAAACTCGGTATGTAATGGGTGGTCATCCACAGACCAACTTAGGCAAGCACGGCTTAACCTAACGATCGACCCGAGCGGCTGTTATTATTTAGCCACGAGCTCCTATATTAAATAATAAATATTCACTGGATGGTATTGGAGATCAAAGCTTATGAAGAAAGATAGTTGAAGAAAGTGTACCGACGCACATTATGCTATATGAAATTGACAAATTTTCCCAATCAATGTTGAACCTAATGCTTCAGCGATAAAGTTGAAAATCTATTGTAGAAATTTGTCAGAATGATTGGTAACTTGATGTGTAAGTTCAGTCCTTGGGTATAATTTTGAATTTACATTTTGCGGATAAAATACCAAATTATTCACATTTTTCCTCACCGAGTAGGATCTCCTAGCGTTTTCTTTTCAGGATGCAATATAAAGGGTGTAAAACACCTCTTAATGAAGCCGAAAAGCACTTGTTTTCCTCGTCATTGGGATCATTTTTTTGTTCTACATCATACCTGGGAACCTAGTAGTTACGGAGATATTGGGGGTCAAAGTTCCCACTTTTTGTCAAGTTTTTTTTTTAAATACAAGTTTCGTAATGTAAGATTTTTACTTTAAACACGTCCACGACCCCCGTACTATTCAATCCATCCATCAGCACAATGTTTTGATTGCGTTACATTGAGTTCTACCACAAAACATCCCAAAAAAAAGTCGTTTCCCAGCAACATTTTTTGCGTAAAATTACTTAGTTTGATGTACAGAATGCATGGTTGACGGCTTCGTGATGAGATCTTTTACACCCTGTATGACCATTTTGAACGTAGCATTATTGGCTTCCACCTCTGCGGGTCTAAAATGGCCGCTTTAGCAGAATCTACACAGAATCTTAGCATGAATCACGTTAAAAATTTAAATTCTTAAAATGGACTTTATGTCGATAGTCATAAAGTCCATGTTAAGAATTTTAAATTTTTAACGTGATTCACATAACGATTCTGCTAAAGCGGCCATTTTAGACCCCCAGACCAATTAAAAAACCAAGACATAGCGCTGCGATAAAGTGCGATAAAGTGACGCCGGTTTCGTAAACATGTGTGTATTGTTTGACCGTAGTTTGATTGTAGTTTGATGTAAATGTGTGCATGTGAGCGTGTATGCACAGAGCGGAGCTTAGTTTTGCGCTGGCTTCACTTCATTGTTCGCAGCGCTGTCTTGGTTTTGTATTTGGTCTGAGGCTTCTACTTTGTTTTTCTGCCAAGCCGAAGCAATTAATAAATTTTATGCCTCAGTTTATAATGAAATGGAATTTAATGTAGTGTATGTTAATCGACACCGAACGCTTTTGCCATCGGACCCATATAAACCATCTCCTAAACTTCATCAGCTTATTCACCCTTTAGCATGCCCACAATTGGGACAAAGGCTTTCCCTTACTCTTGGTGAGTTAGAATGGACCTTAGTCTACAGCGCGGGTCCAGTTCAAGCTCGTACCTGGTGCCTACATAAAATACATCAGCGAAACACTAAAATATCTAAGGTAATTATCTGCCGAGCCTTTTCCCAACTATATTGGGGACTTTGGGTCGGCTTCCAGTCTAACCGGATGCAGCTGAATTACAACAACAGTATTTTACATGGAGCGACTGCGTATTTCACCTCAACAACCCAGTTACTATTGGGTAATACGATACTCCCTGGGGAAGACTGGTTGACATACTTTCGGGCCGATGACTTCCTGTTCCGACTATCGAAGATCTATTAATGACAGCCTAACCCAACAGCTTAACGTGCTTTCCGAAGCAGCCGTGCCAAACATGGTATGTAGATGTGGATGGTCACCCATCCACAGACCAACCTAGGCAAGTGTGTGGCTTAACCTGAAGATTGATCCGAGCGGCTGTTATTATTTAGCTACGAGCTCCACTAAAAACTAAAAAATCTAAGGTAGGTGCACAAAAATGAAACGCGCATAAAATCTACATATTATATTTAGTAGTCACAAAAAAGCAAATGGCCGACCTGTATAACATTACGAGTCGGAGTGCTCTCAATTAGGTTAATGTCAGAACGAACGAGATTGTTCACACCTGTGCCTTCGTTCTATTTATAATTAACACTACGAATATACATTTAAAACGTGTGAAATACTAGCACTGCTCCACTTTACCTGAGCGAAGAGTTTTTATACATCTAGGGGGAAAGTACCGTAGTCCGTATGGGCTTCTATGGTTTTACAGTTGTCTCCCTGCTGGTTTATCGTTCTTCTTCCGTTATCGTGTGGTTAGTGCCTATTTTGGTTTCAGAGTGGTTTCTTTCTTTCCATTCAGATTTATACACTAGTTTTCAAACCATTTTTTTTTTCATCTTTTGCTCGGAATACTTAGTTACAGCACTGATGAAAATATTTGTGTCCCTTGTTTAATTTAGTTTTTTTTAATACAAAATTTTCTTACTTTTGTATAGATTCTTTTTTTTACTTTTATTTGTGAATGAGTGAACATTGTAGGCTTCGTAGATCCCTAGATGTTTGTTAACTTTTGTTAAATATTTTTCTGTTTTACTTTTTTTGTACAATAAGCAACGACCTATTGTCGGGCCTACGCCCCCATACTTAAATACTAATGCTGTAACAAAATAATATTGTAATACCTACCTAATGATTTGAAAAGAGTAACCATGGAGTTTCTTGCCGGTTCTTCTCCATGGAAACAACCAACGCGCACCGTGCACCTTTTTCGACGTTTTATAAGTGACCATCTAGGCCTTTGTGAAATAAAATATTTTGATTTTGATTTTTAGAGTTACTATATGGCCGCCCATGGACTTGGTTTTTACGTCCGTCGAGAATATCTCTAAGGCATGCTGGTTTCCTCACGATGTTTTCCTTTACCGGATCAAGTGACAGTTATACAATACGCACATGAATCCGGAAAGTCAGAGGTGTGTCCATTTAGAGCTAAACACATTTGGATTTTTGATTGATTTTACTTTTATGGAAGTCTGCTCCATAGTTTGTATTATCAGCACAGCACTTTCACAGTTTTTATGTCTTGTGACTAGGACTGTAGCTACATTTAATTTTCATATTTGTTTCGACAATTCAAAAGTGCCTGTAGAATAGAAAAGAATAGAATAGAATAATTTTATTTGTGTAAAAACATGGTACATTAAGGTCGTAAAAATAGGATTGTGAACTTACATGTTTTGCCATACAATGGCATACAAATATTAGAACATAACATAGAATTTTAATACGAAACATCAATTTGCTCAACTATTAATCTAATAATTAAGAAATAGGAATAACATTTACAATTTAGGATTCGTATATATTCGAAATTTTAACAATAATGCTTATAATTTAAAAAAAAAAACATATACCAACATAAAACACTTTGTAAAACTCAATAGCCATATTTATCTATTACTTTTTTTTCAATAAATTCTTTTACACTATAAAAACAATTATCAGTAAGCCATCTATGTAATTTGGATTTGAAATATTTTAAGGGCAGTTCTCTTAATTCTTTTGGTATGTTGTTAAAAATTTTTATTACAGTGATTAAACTATTTTTTTGGCATAGTGTGCTTTGATGTGAAGGTATTCTTAATCTTGTGGGATCTCGACGAGTGTATTTCGAATGCAGGTCACATGCTATAAAAAATTTTGAGTGTTCTTTCACAAAAATACCAGCCTGCATTATTAAAAAACCTGCTAAGGTTAGTAGTTTTAATTTTTTAAATAGTGGTCTACAGGATGTTAATGGGCTGATACCGCAAATTGCTCTTAGGCATTTTTTTTGGACAATAAATGCTTCATTTACATTTGTGGAGTTCCCCCATAGTAGGAGTCCATACCTGAGTAAAGAGGATACATATCCGTGGTAAGCAGTAAGAGCGACTGCTTCACTAGCGGTATGTCTTAGACGTTTAAGAGCAAATACAAATTGGTTGAGTTTCTTGCAAACATGTTCTATATGTAATTTCCAGTTACAATGCTGATCAAGAATGAGTCCAAGAAATTTGTATTCATTAACTTCGCTAATTTGTTGTCCTTGACAACTAACTTTAAATGTTTTTGGTTTTGAATTGTAATTTTGAAAATTTATGTATTTGGTTTTACTTAGGTTTGCACAGAGATAATTATTTTCTAGCCATTTTAAAACTTGATTGACTATTGTATTAAGGGTGTTTTCGTGATTTATGTCTGATTTATTGTCATTAGTAACAATTACAGAAATATCGTCAGCAAAAAGTATGCACTGTTGTTGTAAAGCAGTGGGCAAATCATTGATATAAATAAGGAAAAGTAATGGGCCCAGTATGCTTCCTTGTGGTACACCTGTTTTGGTTTGACTATATTTAGAACTGAATGATGTGGACTCGTTATTTTCGTTCATTGAGTTTATTTCGACTCTTTGTTTACGGTTAGATATGTAGCTAGTAATCCAGTCCATAACTATTCCTCTGATTCCGTAGTTATTACATTTTTTTAGGAGCAAATCGTGGTTGACAAAGTCGAAAGCTTTACTCATGTCAAAGAAGATGACAGAAACTGGAATTCGTTTATCTAATTTTTCAATTACGTTTTTTATTAGAGTAAATGCTGCTAATGTTGTCGATTTACCCCTTTGAAAGCCGTTTTGTTCCTCTTTTATAATTTGGAATTTTTCTAAATAATTTGTTAGTCTACGATGCATGACTTTCTCAAAGATTTTTGATAAGTTTGATATTAGTGTAATAGGCCGATAATTAGACAACTCTTTAATATCACCTTTTTTAAATAAGGGTTTCACAATCGATTGTTTAAGTTTTTCTGGAAAAATCCCTTGCCAGAATGAAAGATTTACCAAATGTTCAATGATTGGGGATATAATGGTGGCACAGGATTTCAGAATGAGAGTTGCTATACCGTCAAATCCAACCGATTTAGTGTTGTTGAGAGACATTATGATATTTTTCACTTCGTTCTCATAACATGGATGTAAAAACATGGTTTGAGCCATATTTGGTACATCTATTGTAGGTTCCTTATTTTGTGAAGGCTTATTTTTATTGTTATGGAAATCTTTGGCAACGTTAATGAAAAAGTCATTGAAAGTTTCGGCAATTTCTAAAGGTTTGTCTATAACGTTATTGTTGATTTTAATAGTTTCTATATTTGTTTTAGTGTTACCGGAATCTGTTTTGTTTTTGATAATTTGCCATGCTGCTTTGCCTTTGTTTTTTGCCATTGACATTATTTTAGAATTAATAAGGTGTTTTGATCGACTGACGCATCCTTTGAAGACAGAAGTATATTTTTTTAAATTTAATGAATCATTTTCAGATTTTGATATGTATTGGCGATATCTTAACTTTCTTTTTTGTCTGCTTGATTTCCTGATTCCTGTTGTGATCCACCTTGGTGACTTACAGTTTGAATTTATTCTTACTTTGTTGATCGGAAAGCAGAGATTGTAAAATAAGCAAAAACTTTCGTGAAATATATTAAAAGCTGAATTTAAGTTTTCTTGGTCATATACTTCTGACCAACTTAGAGCGGATATACAATTTATAAATTTGTCTAAGTTATCTTTACTGTAGTCTCTTTTGTATATATACCAACTTTTTAGTCTTTTTGGTTTATTATTAATAGGAAATTTTAATGTTTGGCCTGTGTTGTGGTCAGAGAGGAATACATCATGAACTTTACTTTAATGTATCTTTAATGTAACTGTAGTTACTTTAATGTAACTGGCTTACTTGAAATAAATGCTTTGATTTTGATTTTTGATTTAGCATCATCGGTCTATAGCAGTCCGTAGCTGGAAATAGCCAATTTAGGTTCAATTTTAATAATACTTTTACATTTCATAAAGTGCCTCTCTTCCGTACCCTCCGTATCGCCAACTATTAGTGCGTTAAAATTACAAGTGCCTACAAAATGTTCGAAACTCCCTTTCTATGTGAAACAATCTACATAATTTTATGCAAATACTCAAGCCTGTGCTCCTTTACATCTAGCATTTAATTTGTATCAACGTTTGTGTAGTCTGGGCCACCTTCTACTTCTTAGTTGTCACAAGTATTTTCTAAATTTATGATGATCTTTTGTTCATATTCAGATTCAATGCATGGTGATTAACTATCATTTGGGTAACTCCATCTATTTAATACAGGATTTCTGTCTGAAAGTTCAGCTTTGTAGAGCAGTATGATACGTTGACATCCGCAAGCCAAGTCTACTTGTACACTGTCTTCAGAAGAGCGAAGTACGACCACGATCTGCTCAGGATCTGCAATTATAAAGATAATGGATGATCTAATGTGAAAAGGTCTTCTTAGTATTAAAAAGTTTATAGTGACGCAATGTTGCATGCAATTTCTGATTTGCTTCCAAGCATATTGCAGAGAACTTCGGAGTAGGTACTTAAAGTTTACCTACAAATAATTAAGCACAATTTCGATTGTCGATAGGCAATTATGAAAGCGAGTAGCTTTTTGTTAATCTAAATTAATATTATAAACAGGTATTTGTAGGGGATAATCTCCGGAGAGCAGCGGTGGCCCAGTAGTGGCGGCCCCGACTTACGAACAGTAAGTCGTGGGTTCGAACCCAGGCAGGCGCATTACTTTGTGTAATTTATTTCATTACCACTGCTCTCAAAAACGGTGAAGGAAAACATCGTGAGGAAACCGGCATGTCCTAGAACCAAAAATTCGAAGACATGTGACATCTACCAATCCGCACTGGGCCCGCGTGGTGGATTATAGCCCATTCCCCCTCATAGAAAGGAGGCCTGTGTCCCAGCAGTGGGAACATTAATAGGCTGGTGATGATGATGATGAATCTCCGGAATTAATGATCCAATTCTACAAAATCTTTCACTGGCTGAATGTTATATTATTCGTGGGTGCTATAGACTACAAATTATATTTATAACACGCATATTAGCCGAGATATCACAACTTTTGCGGATGAAGTCGTGTGCGAAATGCTTTTAGTCTCCGCCAGATAAGTAAGAATTAAAGGTCATTGCTCTTTCCTGAATTTCTCGGCGTAGGTACCCCAACAAGCGGGCCTGTGGACGGTGGGCTATGGCACAACATAAAAATGGACAGTAGGGAAACTGCCTACATTACGCTCGATACCGCACACTCACACAAACATGCGCATCGACGGGGACCCGAGCGGACGTTGCGGTGCTGTTGTCAGTAGCGCGTGCCGCGTCGAGACGACTGGTCATGTATAAGTTTTATTCCCAATCTTTTTAAAAATGCCACGAACGTATTGCGCGGTATACGGCTGTTTGAATTTTTAACACAATTAAATTCAATAATATAGAATTTCGAACGTGTCGTAGCAGAAGAAAGTATTTTTCTGTAAATAATTTGTAATAACGAAGATATTTTTTTTAAGTACTATAGGTATTTTTTCATGTTATAGTTTTTTAATTCCTAGGTATCACACGCATTTTCGGGTTGAAACGCGGTACGGTTCGCATAAACTGTTTTCCGTGTTTAAACTATCGCCTTTTGTTGATATTAACCGACGCCATAAGATAACTACGCCATAAATACTATTTAAATTGTATTTGTAAGCTAGTGACATATTTCAATTAGATCGATTGATCACAACAGAATAAAAAATCAATAACAACAACATTAAAAGGGACAACCCTATGGCTTCAATGGACCGTAGGTAATGATTGCATCTACTAGGCTTAGTTTCGCTACTGTCCATTTTTATATTGTGGCTATGGGCTAGCTCGCCGTCCGTCCGTCTCATGACGACAGGCCGTGTCGACGGCGCGTTCGTGTTCCACGCGCGCCTCAAAGAGAGTCAGCAAAAGGGAAGGGGTCCGTAGGGACCGATGCTTGCCGGGGTTGCGGGACTGTTCGAAAGAGATACCGTGGCCCCGGAACACAAAGGGCGATGAAGGAACATGGATGGGTTTTAGTCAGTAAAAGTCTGACACTCCCTCCTGCTCCGCCCAGAGCGGGAGGAGTTATTTGATGATTTCCCATCCGAAAAGAAAAAAAAAAAAAAAAAGGTACCCCAACAATACATTTTGAATTGTTTTTATTACTAGAAAAAGTAAAGGATCACGATAAAGGTCGTTTCGGGACAAGTTTAGATAAACTTGTCCCGAAACGACCTTTATCTCCTTTAACTCCGAATATAATTCCGAAAACAGAAATAATGACATCATTACTTCTGTTTTCGGAATTATATTCGGAGTTAATGACCTTTAATTGTTACTTATCTGGCGGAGACTATAGTCATAGTGTGCTATATTCAGGTTTCCTTGGCTTCTAAAAGTCAATACTTATCTCCCGTAAGTCTGTATGTTACTGGTCCCACTGCCCGATCCCCTGCGTCGTCACGGCTGCAGTGTAATAGATTGTAAGCTCAAAATAATTCGCTCACCGTAGTGAATCCCCGCAAGTTGAGGACCGCAAACTTCCACGCTGTCAGTCGGCATGCCTTCTGAGACCTTTGATCACGGAACTTGGTTATTTTATAGATAAGGGTTCAAAGACGTCCATGAAATTTTCAACTTTATAGTTCTAGGTATTAGGACCAAAATATTTTTATTGGCACTCAAACTAATTCACAGCTCAAATTGTAAATAAAATCAAGTTTTGGTTTTAGTCGGAAAAAGTTACAAAACTTCCAAGCTGAAAGACGTAGAGTTAAAATGTTTCAGTGCTAAGACTTAGTAAGTATTTTGAGTTTTAAAATGAAAGCATTTCCAATGTCTAATTCAATACCAAAAAGAGACATGAATTTGAAATGATTCTGTTCTTAACCCAACTTGTAATTCGGTGTTTGGTCTGTGTGGTGTTTGAATAATTTGATTCGTACCTCATCATTACAAGTAATATGGTCCTCTTGGAGTCTTCATCAGCCTCGTACCACGGACAATTGTACACAAAGTCGTTTATTTCCACACTCTGCAACATACGGAACAAATGAATAAGGCAATAACAAAAAAAATTGGAAAAAAATATTCGGGTCTGTTTTGTTTAAAAGTAAAATCCTGTGGTAACTTAGTAGAGCTAAAGTTTGGCCGCTGAGAGAATGCGTTCCTGACATATGTCAGTTGATACAAAAATTTAGCGCGAAATTATAACATTTATTAATAATTGATTTAATGATTTCGTTTTTAATAATATTATTTGTTAAAAGGGCAAAAAGGGTAATAATAGGTAAGTTATCTATGCAATAAGTTATCTACCATCACCAATAATACTAAAACTCGCGAGCTGTCAGGAACGCATTCTCTCAGCGGACGAACTTTAACAAAAAAATTGGTATATTATGATGTGTACGTTACCCCAGCAGGAAAGTGTCTCCTAGAGATATATGAGTGGAACGTTTAATTGGTGCCTTATCTGCTGTAAATGTGCCCCCCCACATAAAAAATGTGTGCCCCCTGTCGTTTTCGAAAAAAACGGAAAATACGATTCCTGCTGGGGTAACGTTTTTCCAGCAGGAAAATTCTAAACGAATGATCAGAGAGAGAAACATTGTGCATGGCCTTGTAGCTTATGTTAGTGCCACAATGTGCCCCAAAAATAAAATGTGTGCCCCTTCAGGTTTTTGAGATATTGCATTTCCTGCTGGAGTAACGTTTTGCAGAATCGTATATCTCTAAAACCATTGCATGTGCCCCTGTAGAATAAACATACACGAGTAGCTCTTATTGTGTGCCCCTTAGTGCCCCAATTAGATTTAAGAAAATATTTATAATTTCCAAGTTTTCGCGGTTTTATGAAAACTCGAAAAAACATCGCAGCGCCTAAATGAGACAAGGTATAAGCTCGCTGAAAAGCTAGCTATCAACCGGCTTGTGCCAGTTGATGGCAATAGGCACCCAGACTCCGTGGCTGCTACTGAGAAATTCCTGATGGTAAAACCCAATAACCTGACCCGGGAATCAAACCCGGGATCTCATGCTCAGCAGCCGCGATTGCGACCACTAGACCATCGGCAGTAAACAGAGGTCAGACGGAAGCAACAGGACCAATACTCAACAAATATCGAACTCTCTCTCAAATGTGTAACGTAAGCCATATGTGAATAAGACTAGTCTTAATAGATAGATGCCACACAATATCTAATACTGGACGTAATACCTCCTTTGCCGACCAATTCAATTGGAAGCAACATAAAGCCACACTCAAGCCTCTATATCAATGGACTGAATTGAGAGATTGTAGGTAGTACACTACTAGTGTACGGGACAGATTAGTTCCTGAACTGTACACTATGATAGTTTAGTGCATCCAACATTTAAAACACTTCACACAGTAACCCAAAATTCTTCAGTACTAGTGTTGTAAGGTTGGTGATTCTTACATGTACGTCTGTTTCGCGTGTTATAGTAAGTTGCACACTAAGTAATTATATTTGTTGTGACAAGTGAACCTATTGATTCGCCTTGTCAGCCAGAAGTAAGATTAATGTACGTAGACCGTACAACTAGTATCTACATTGATATGTTGACTTCTTAAAAGGTCTAGAATTCGCAAGTGAGATTGAGGTTGGAATCCTGGATTTGATCCCTGATTTAGGAAGTATTAGATGACGAAGCCGTCATCTCAACTACATCCTATAACTTATAGTGCATAGTATCTTACCGATTTCATAAGTAAATCCCCGAAGTAGCACATCATTGATATTTGTGATAGACTCATCAGAAGAAAGGTGATGAACGCGAACATAATGGTCATCTGATCTGCGACCTGCATCAACATGAAATTTAAACATCGATTTCTTAGGCGCGAATTATACAGAAACGGCGTAAGGTGAAGGCGCGGCGCAGGCATCTTGCCGCTTCAAAACGTTTCAATACAAAATGTAGGTAGGCGACACGATGTGAATTATACTCAAGCGGCGTGGCACAGGCACGTCGTTTCGTCGCCTGTTCCGCGTCGCTAGCAGTCGCGACTGTAGAGGTGCGCAAGCAGCCCGACTTTTGTTTATACAGTAGGTGCAGAAAAATGAAGACCGTGTTTTACTTTCGACAATAGAATGTGGAAATATTCTAGTGACATTTTATACACTGTAGAAAAACGATCAGGATATTCGCATAATTTTTCCATTATTTTAGAATATCTATGCTCTTGTGACATTTTCCACACAGGGTGCACCCAAATATTCGGTGTCTCTACACTAGTCTACACGTTAATGAGTTGCAGCAAAGCAAGCGCATCTTCGTCGTCTGAAGAGGAAGACATTCTATCACGATAAAGTCAGCCTGTATAATGACTAGTTGCGGCGTCTCTTCGCCTCTTTGATATAATTTAAATCGCGTCCGTGCCTTATCTGTTCCACGCCTGCTCTGCGCCTGCGCCGCGTCTTCACCGTACGCCGTTTCTGTATGTTTCGCGCCTTAGCAGACATTATTTATGTATTAAGACTGAAATTGTAATCGTTTTACTTTGTATTTTCTTTCCAACATTAGTTGGAAGCAGGCGGGCCCATTCCATTTTCAAAATGTTATATTCAAATGGGCTGCTTCCAAATTTTACTTGTTTTAATTTTGTTGATTTTTTTACTTGTTTCATTTTTAAAGTGGTAAAGGCGTTTCATACTTCAACTACGACTTTCAAAAGGATTAATTATCATAATATACTACAATATGAGATTTCGGTCTAAATACATTTTAGAATTTGAAATTGTCCATCGCCTTTTTCTTCATTCAACATGTCATCACTCATTCTACATTATATTCTAAACACACTTACATTAACCTTAACACAAGTTTGTTATAGTAAACTAATGACAACATTTAATATGAAATATTTACCGTAATATTGAAGGCACTAAGGCAAATTAGTAAAGAGCTCGACACGATATTAAACAGCGATGATTTTGAATATAGAATCTCTGATTGGTCCACGAGACTGAAAAACGAAAAATGTAAGTTACAAATGGCAGACAACAAAATGAATAGCATGCACGATATACATGTTACAGTCAAAACTTTTAATGAGTCAAAACCACTTTTGACTGGTGTCAGTCAAAACCCCTATGAAGTTAAAATGCGTTTTCTGCATTAAAAACATGTTCTATAGAACCTAGAACTAGAATTACATGATGTTTTTCAAAGGGTCACAAAAAAAAAACCTAACAGCTTAGTAAGTTTCTAAGTAACTGTCAGTTATTGTTAAAATAGTTAGACTAGTCAAAACTAGTTTTGACTTATTAACAGTTTTGACTGTGACATACATATTATTGAAATTGCATTATTTATAAAAACAGCCACAATAAAAAAATTCATATGTTTATATCCATATGCATATAATCCAGTCTCTGCTTATAACACAGTAATAAATAATAATTTAAACTATAACAATTATATAATATTATATTATTTTATTATTTTTATATTTCCTTCCAACTGCCACCAAAGCTGCGCTTGCCCAATCTCTCCTTCTCCCTATTCTCGACTATGCCAATACAAGTTATCCAGATCTCACTGAAGTGCAGCTAGATAAGCTTGAGCGACTCCAAAACTTTTGTATCAGGTTCATATTTGGTTTGCGCAAATATGACCATGTCTCCGAGTTTCGCAATAAACTCAAGTGGCTGCCTATCCGCCTTCGCCGGAATACGCATATTTTATCGTTTTTGTACAATATTCTCTTCAATCCCACAACCCCCTTTTATCTCAAAGAACGTTTTAAGTTCATTAGTGACACACATATTAGACATTTGAGATCATCGGAGAATTTGAGGCTTTTGATGCCTGCACATACCACTAAGTTCTATGACCAATCATTTACGGTTCAGGCTATCCGTTTATGGAATACATTGCCGGAGTCGGTAAGGCAAGCAAAGTCAATTGTTGCTTTTAAAAACTTAGTTGTGAATCATTTTCATTCACTCATATGATTTAAAGTTTCCAAGTCAATCATAATTATTTTTATTATAATCAATATTGTTTTATTTATCTATTGACATAATTTTTTGATTACTTCATTTGTATTTAAATAATATATATACATATATATAATCTTTTATTTAGTTAAATTTTGTTTGAAGAGTATTTACAGTACACCACTGACTACCCCCTCCCCTTCTTATCTTAGTCTATCCAAAGGTTGTCTGGAAGAAATCGCTGTTAGCGATAAGACCGCCGTTGTAACCATAGATTAAGCAATATTGTAAGCAGTATTTTTAAGATTTTGGTATACAATAAAGTATATTCTATTCTATTCTATTCTATTCTATATTTTTCTACTTAAAATAAAATCAAACATATTTATCTTCTATTCAGTTTCCTAGCCGCAGTCATAGTTCGAAGAGAATAATTCTCAGAATATAATTGCCATTGCAGTTACTCAAAACCCCATAAAGGTCGTAATGATGAAGTTTTATGGTATTTTCTTAGTATACCCATTAAATGCTAGTAAACGCTGCGGCTAAGAAAGCTGCTTTTATTTGATTTCGACTAGCTGTTACATACACACACTCACAGTTTTTCCCATGGGAGTAGATAGATAGCGCTTTAAATACGCTTTTTTATTAGATTCACCTGTACGTAACTATGTAATTAAATCTTATAAGTTAAATTTGACCCACTTTCCGGTTTTCGATTGAGCTGAAATTTTGCATAGATATTTAGTTTGAATGACAATGCATGGTTAGTTACAAGACGTTTTTTAAAATCCAATATGGCGGACTCCTAAAAATGGCGGACTAGTCATTTTTTATGCATTTCCATGATATGGGTATCAAATGAAAGGGTTTACTGGGAAGAATACGAAAAAAAACGTAAAACCTTTATTTAAAAGCTTGTTTTTTTTATAAATATAAGCTTGTTTACTTTTTCTACAATCGTTCTTTCTGAAGTGACATTCCAACGTCATTTTGTCTAAGTTCTCACCTATCCAAAGGACCACATGACTCCGTCACATAAGAACCAGGTAGGCGATATGAAATTATTATTCGTCACACACTGCACCTAGGCAAAGCGCTGGCCTAGCTAAGTATATTTATTTATTTATTCAAATCACAGCAAGTTTGCAATTAATTTTACGTTTTATGTTTAGCCACTGCATGAATAAGTTACAGGCATGCACATCTAGGTTATTAGGTAACCAACAACTTTCGCGCTTATGACACTGTCAAGGTTGAATGCGATTTTTAAATGGTGCAGTTTGTTGTAGAAGACAATCATGAAGTAACTAGGTGGTTACTTGATGATTGCTGCCTACAATTGTTGACATAAAAAGTTGAGATAGGGACAGAGAGCGAAAGCCTTCAGGGTCATAAGGGGATATCGCACGATCTCATACGAGGCGACTTGTGTACTGACCGGATCCCCGCCGTGGGACCTGGAGGTGAAGAGCCTCGCGACACTGCAGCAGTGCATCAGTGGCGCGAGGAAGCCAAGGATAGGAGCGACAGACTGTTACGAATATGGGCAAAACAACATGAAAGGGATTTATAGACATGATGAAATTAGAACAACATTTACGAAACTTAGTATGTTGTTAGGTTTTTTTTATGACCCTTTGAAAAACATCATGTAATTCTAGGACTAGGTACATATTTTTAATGCATAAAACGCATTTTAACTTCTTATGGGTTTTGACTGACACCAGTTAAAATTGGTTTTGACTGATTAATAGTTTTGACTGTAACATATACTGGTATTCAGCTGCCTCGCAATAGACTGAAAGCCGACCGACTAACATAGTTGGAAAAATGCTAGACAGATGATGACCATGACGTGATTATGAATCTGAAGATTATTATACTCACTCTATAAGTTCCTGATGTCTCTCCACAGCCTTGTCAAGGTTCTTCCGAGTTTCATTATTTGTGGTTGACACAATGTTCTCAAACCGAAGTCCCAGTAAATGGAAGTGCATGTTGAGGTACACACAGAGGGCGTAGAAGAGAGTGTCGCATCCGAACATGCTGAATATTACTATGGCTGCTGTAATAAGTACAAAATCCTGCTATGTTTGATTGTCCTATAATTTGTAGTATCATTATGCTCACTCACTGGCGAGCGGTCTAAGGAACGACTGATGCTGTGACCAGGCAGTGCATCCCTACCAAGCCCATTCGGTGGCACGAATGGGCTTGGTAGGGATGCAGCTGAAAATCTCCCATCTGGACATGAATTGCCATGGCTGACCTGGAAGTCTTTAAATAGACTCCGAACCCAAGTGGAGAACCCACCTCAGATCGAGCTTCTTTGATGACTCTACCCTGGAGTGTAAATGTGACGCTGTTCCACAAACGAAGGGGCACCTAATATCGTGTCCTGTTGATTTTTCGTTACAGGAACTAATAAACGCTACTGAAGACGTCAAACTATTGGCTTAGTTCTGAGCCGACACAACTTAGACTGCCATCGACACGCTAAGAAATGCTGCTGAGAACAACAACAGCCCATAACGTCCACTGCTGGACATAAGCCTCTCCCATGATGGGAAGAATTTGCCGTAATCTCCACGCTTGGCAGGCGGATTGGAGATCGCAGTGATGAAAGACTAACAGAAAACGCTGCTGCCCATTCTCAGGTCTACGGAGGCGCAAGGTGTTCTGCCTCAGACATTAGTCGCCTTATACGACACCCGTGAGTGTAATGGATTGGTTCTATTCTACTCTGCCGGATACCACACGGCTAACATAAGGGCCTACCTATACTACCCCAAATGGCTGAGCATGATCCTCCGTTACGCCTAAAATACTGCAGCATTAATTTTAATTGCAAAATTAATCATAAAAACCCAATAACACTGCCCAACCTGAGAATCGAACCTAGAGCCACAGCGTTTGCTCAGCCGTCGCGTTTTCAACTAATAGCAGCATTTGTAAATCTTACCCTACTTTAATAAAACATGACGTATCAACGAGTTGTTAACATCAATCTACATTACTAAATTCTTAGAAAAGATCTAGAAAAAGTATTCAATACTGTGAATGCAAGGTTTCGCATTACAATGGAAATTGTAATCCATACGTAAGTGGCAACGTGCAGTAATCCATAAATACTGGAAGCTGATTTATTATCACTATGAGGTAAATCATCTAACTGCTTCTGTTATACTTCATACATGATATCAACCTCTTTATTTAAATAAGTTATGTAATAGAGTTATAGTGACTGTCGTACTATATGAATTGGAATGCTGGGCAGTGAAAAGCATGGATGAAAAAAATTTAATGCAGCAGAGATGAGAATGTTTAGATGGATGCGTAGAGTGACTCATATGGATAAAGTAACAAAAGTAAGTAAGTTTGAAAGTGGCGCCTGTTCCAGAAAAGGTGAAAGATAGTCGTCTCAAAATCAATAAAAAATCAAAGAATTTATTTCAACAGGCTCTTTTGAATTGTCTAAACAAAAATGAAAATTAAAATGTAACTACAGTCCCAATCACAAGACATAGAAACTGTGAAAGTAGGTACTGTAGTTGTCCGTAGTCGTCTGTCTTGGTATAGACATGTGATGAGGAGGGATGGAACACATGTGACTAAAAGAGTGATGAATATAAATGTTGATGGATGGAGAGGGAGAGGAAGACCAAGGAAAAGATGGATGAATTGTGTGAGGAATGATATGAATGAGAAAGGTGTAAATGATAGCGTGACGGTTGACAGGGGAGAATGGAAGAAAAAAAAAGTGTTGCGCCGACCTCAAGTAACATAGGACAACGGAAGAAAGATGAGAGATGACGATGATTGCTATATTGACCCTCTACCCAAAGTTCGCTACATTTGCCTTACAGAGTCCATGAATCAACATGTGTTTCAGTAACATTATGATAAATATTGTACTGCTCACCCGGACTAAAAGACTTGCCTGCGGTGCATTTGGAATGTGCTAACTCTTCTCAATGAAGACAGTTTTTTCGTGCAATCTAAGTTACGGGGTAATGTCTAAAGATTATTATCTAAGACCATCTAAGACTTCGCCCACGACTTCGTCTGCAAAAATTGGAATAGCTCGGCTAATTTGAATGATATAAATGTAACTCATAGCTTAGAGCACCCACAAATTATGTAGTTTTCTGCCAGTGAAATAATTTTTAGATTTGGATCATTAGTTTCGGAGATTATATGCCTTACAAAAACTTTCCTCTTTGTAATATTAGTATTGCAAAAAAGTATATCAACTTACTCGCCCAACACTGATGAAAGTAAATTAGCTGCCAAAATGAAGAACTGTAGACATCGAAATGGTATTTCACATCGTACGGGTATTTTATCACAAACTCCCCATTTTTGTGGTAATTATACCACGATATCAAAACAGGAGTAAAACAGAAAGTCGTGAAAACAAGTATATAAATACTCATTAGTAAAACTTGAACGAATTTCAACATCCTCATTGATTTCTTCATAATTTTGCGTTCGACGCCGTCATTGTCGTCAAACATTGGGTGTATTTCTTTCAACTTCTGAACTACCTTTAACAGAATTCCTTCATTAAAATAGACGTTCAAGGACTTTGCGGTGCCCAGAAGACTTATTGTTATGCACGGCGATATTAAGGAGACTTCGACGAACGGTTTGTTGTTTCGTATGCCGTCTACTACCCAATAGGTTTCGCCGAAAAGAACGGCGTATAGAGTTATAAAGTTACAATAATATAAATAGTTGTTTATAAAGTAGTCTATGGCTGTATTCATCGTTCGATCCTGTGAGGTTTTGATTCCAGAAATTAGGAGAGCGTACTTTGTCAGTGTTAACGTCTTTTCAAATTCTCTTTCAGACGCGGCATTGACTTCCATGTTTTTTTTTGGATGATTATCTGGTTCAGTTCCTTCTAGTACAAGTATTTCTACGACACAATGACAATTGAGTGTTTTAAACCGTGTTACCACTTCAATACTTTCACTTGAAATAAACTTTTTTAAATGGACTTCTTCGTTTATGAAACTTTTTACAGAATCCCTTTGAAGTTAAAATATACGTCCAATGTCGGTAATTATGTATCAATTATAAACTTAGGACGTCAACTTAGTAGTTCTGTGTTTAGTCTTTTAATTAAAGAGTACGTCTACACCTTTGCTTCTACTTTCAGTTGTGTATACTCTGTAATTTAATTCCCTGTATTTTATATACGTCTGTTTATTACTATTAAAAACTACATTCTATTTGTTGAAATAAATTGAAATTTGAGTTATAAATAATGATTTTGTTGTAAGACAATATCATATTATTTGTATGGCTAATAGCTCGTTAAGATGTTGGTCCCGGCTGTCATTTGTCGATCTTTGACAGACGTTAGTAAGTCATAGACCCAGTCCAGTCAGCGGCCCGAAAGTCTGACAACCAACAACAATTTTTACCAGGCGGAATCGTATTACGCAGTACTAACTGTATTGTGAAGGTCAGATAGGCAGTCGCTCCATGTAAAATACTGGTATTCAGCTGCATCCGGTTAGACAGGAAGCCGGCCCGAACAAAGTTGAGAAAAAGGCTAGGCAGATGATGTATGGCTACAAGCCAAAAAGCTCTGAGAGAGAGTATGTAAATAACAAGAGCAAATTGCATTAAGTTAGTTAGAAACATCATCATCATCATCAGCCTATTAATTGCTGGAACACAGGCCACCATCATCCAATCAATGAGAGGGAATGGGCTATAATCCACCACGCGGGCCCAGTGCAGATTGGTAGATGTCACATGTCTTCGAATTTTGTGGTTCTAGGACATGCCGGTTTCCTTACGATGTTTGCCTTCACCGTTTTGAGAGCAGTGGTTATGAAATAAATTACACAAAGTAATGCGCCTGACTGGGTTCGAACCCACGACTTACTGTTCGTAAGTCGCAGCCGCCACCACTGGGCCACCGCTGCTCTACGATCTCTCTCTAGTTAGAAACATGTATGTAATTAGTAGTTAACGCCATTAGTAAAAGAATTAGTAGAAGACAATGAAATAAATTCATCGCACCAGAAATCATAAACACAATAATTATAACAAGCATCATCATCTGTCTAGCCTTTTTCCAATATGTTGGGGTCGGCTTCCAGTCTAACCGGATGCAGTTCAATACTAGTATTTAACATGGAGTGACTGCCTATCTAACCTCGACAACCCAGTTAGTGCTGGGTAATACGATACCCTTTCGTAAGACTGGTTGTCAAACTTTCGAGTCACTGGTGTCGATTCTGTTGTGCACAAACTAAACTTAATTTAGGCTATTGCTATCTTTTTTCTCTTATAAAACGAGAAAGAGACGGACGTAATTTAGAGCTGTCAAATTTAGTTGGAACTAATATTTCCATACAAATGAAGGGTGCACTTAAAAACATGTCGACTAAAAACACGGTGAAGCGCAAGGCATAAACTAGTTTGATATCTCTAACTTATTTCATAGATATAGACGTCCTTTTCTCGCACTGCCTTTTAGTAAAAGAAAGCAATAGCCATAGTTAAGTTTAGTTTGTGCACAACATAATCGACACCACTGACTACCTGTAACGACTGTCAAAGATCTACAAATGACAGCCGGGACCAATGGCTTAACTTGCTTTCCGAGATACGGGGAAAATTCGGTATGTAATGGGTCACCTGTGGTGTTATTATTTAGCCACGAGCTCCACAAACACAATATAACAATCACAACAGAAAAATGTCACCGTTTCATGTAACGAAATGAACCATGAAATGTCTGGCGTTCCACACTCGATGAAATCTAATTACCAATGTGTAATTATGTAATGCTAACAGTAATGTTAATTTGCTTTTATTACGCGTGTGAGTCATTGAAAACAAAAGGCAAACGTTTACTAAACAAGTTTGTATGAATGAGGACTAATAGAGAAATCTATAATTAAAATAACATAACATTACGCCTGTATTCCCCGAAGGGTTAGGCAGGGAGTACTTAATAATACACCCACATTTGGTCAGTTATGTTTTAGTTCCATGTAATAGAGGGCTAGCCTATTGTCATCAACCGGCCACAATTGCAGACTCCATGGCTGCTACTGAGAAATTTCTGATGGAAAAACTCAATAACACTGACCGAACCGGGAATCGAACCCAGGACCTCATGCTCGGCAGTCGTACTTGCGACTATCTCCGTATAAGTTAAGTTCTAACTAAAACACCAGAGGTCTTACCCCCGAATACTGAAATGTCACTCAAAATTTAAGTAGCAGTTATACTCAAAAGTGACGTTTGGCCATACGAAATTTCAAATTTAGAAGGTGCTCAAGTGTTATGCAGCCCTTAAATTTTCAAAAGAGACTCGAATTCTAGGACCTCGGCAACTGACAATCGATTTTGAATTTCTGTAACGTCTTTCATCTACATCTACACTAATAATAAAAAGAAAGATTTGTATTTTTGTATTTTTGTGTGTGTATGTTTATCCATACTTCCATACTACTAATAATAATATTATAATATATATATATATTATATAATATAATATAATAATCTATACTAATATTATAAAGAGGTAACATTTGTTTGTAAGTTTGTAAGTTTGTATGTAGGGGATAATCTCCGTAAGTAATGAACCAATTTTAAAAATTGTTTCACTGGTAGAAAGCTACATTATTCGTGAGTGCTATAGGCTATATTTTATTCCGCGGAAACCGCGGGACGTCAGCTAGTAATGAATAAACTCCAAAACTACTGCGCCGATTTCAAAAATTCTTTCACCATTAGAAAGCTACATTTACCTTGAGTAACATAAGCTATATTTTATCCCCGTACTCCCACGGGAACGGGAACTACGCGGGTGAAACCGCGTGACGTCCGCTAGTCTGGCATAAAGTTTTCGTTAACCTCTGTCAGCCACTTACATTTTAGACTTTTCTACCATAGTTATTTGTGATAGACTGACACTTTCTGTATAAAAGATCAAGCTATTCAGCTCCGGTTCTTATTCGTTTTTGATTCTAGAGTCCAGTTGTAACTGGACTCTAGGCTCCCGCTCCTGCTCTAGATGGTAAACTATAAAACTACAAACAAATGTTGTAATATTTCTTTGTAGTTTTATAGTTTACCATCTTCTTGGTCTAATAATTGAGGAGTATTTTGATCATAAAGACTGACAAAAGTACCTACCTTTAAAATATTTTTTAAATGAATTGAACCTCAAAAGGTGCAGTGGACCAACTGTTTTGAAAGTTGGACAACTGCCCCTAGTAAAGACCCATGGTCCAACTAGTTGTACAGAGCAGTTGGACCACTGCCCCGAAATGAGCTTGATAGTGATGGCTGGCATCATACTGAGATCATCTCACTTCTCTTCTCCCAGTGCCAAGCGTAGTGCTTTTAGCATATTATAAGGTAACTTCCACAATACAACGATAAACATACATTTTACAAGCCGTTAAAATTCATCAGCATCATTTCAGCCAAATTGACCGTCGCTACATTGTCCCGTGCGTCTCGCATCCAGCGGATCACCGCAACCTTCATCAGGTCATCGGTCCACCTAGTGGAAGGCCAACCAACGCAATGTCTTTCGGTTCGCGGTCTCCACTCTAGATCTTTTCGGCCCACTGCCATTAAAATTGGGCCCTAAGTTGACCTTGGTTCTCTTTCCGTTAAAATGTCGATGTCAATTATTACTGCCCCTATCCTAAACACTGGCCATAGAAATCCATTTCCATTTCCAAAAGCAAAACAAAAACTGTCCCTAATTAAATTCACAATTCATGCTATTTTCTGAACAAACGTCGGCCTATTATGATCGATAGCCCACAATAACCATAATAATCTCCATTTCCAAAAACTTGTCACTTTTGATCCGCCGCGCAGAAAGCGACCGACGGAAAAAATCCTAGTTTCATACTTTTGTCGGTGTTTTATTTGGTTGTCTGGCCGAACCGTTGGAAAAAATTGTCGGCACAAAAGGGCCTGGTTTTATCCGTTCGAGGGACGGGACTCATGAATATGTAAGCTGGCTTCACCGTTATTCTACCTGCGATTGGAGTTCGAAGGAAACTTTGTTTGAGTTGATCTAAGTTTAGTGTTTGTCTTCTGTCATTTAAATTGCTGGAATTTCTATTTTGGTTGAAGATTTGAATGAGGATCAAGAAAGATTATGTTTGTTGTTTTCTGTTTTTTTTTTTCGCTATAAACCTCGGTGGAGATTATAGTGGCAAGAACGGTGAACGAAAATTTCGTTCACCGGGCAAGAAGGATGGATTACGTTTTAAGATTGCAGCGTCCTCTTAACTTCAACACTCAAGAAATTGTGAACACCATACCATGGTGATTATGGGAATATTTTACAGGGTGTAAACGGACTTATCACGGAACCGTTAATCTAGCATTCTGCACTTCAAACAAATCCAGACGGTTCCAAAAAGAAACGCAAGAACGGGAAGTTTTTACATACTGACAGTTCAGAAGTCAGTAGTTTCATTCGCCGTAGAAATCATCATCTGCCTTTTCCCAAGTTTTATTGGGGTCGGCTTCCAGTCTTACCGGCCCTCAACCGGCAGGTTGGCAGGTTTAACCGGCAGTCTACTCGCCGTAGAAATAATGTTACATAACATCTAGCGCTCAACAAAGACAAACAGAAAGAGTTAAATAAAATAAGCTGAAAATAGTTGGTAATTGTTACTAAAGATTACATCGTCAACAAGAATCGTTTGTTATGTTATTGTTTTTCTTAGTAACTCTAGGCTGTTATAAGCTCTTTATGTAAATAAATGAGTTGTTAATAGTTTGATAAAACAATAATCAATCAAACAATCAAAGAGGCTAATGAAAATAAATGTTCTCAAATATTCGCGTAATAGACAAGTACAAAAGAGCTCAGCTAAGTAATAAGAGCCGCTCGGGTCAATCTTCAGGTTAAACCGCGCTTGGCTAGGTTGGTTCGTGGATGGATGATCATCACCCATTACAAACCAAGTTTTCTCCGTACCTCGGAAAGCACGTTAAAGCCGTTGAGCCGACTGTCATTATTTTGTAGATCTTTGACGTTACAGGTAATCAGAGGCTGAAAGTCTAACCAACCAGTCTTACCAAGGGGTTTCGTATTACCCACTAGCTGGGGTGTAGATGTCAGACTGGCAGTCGCTCCATGTAAAATACTGGTAGGAACTCAGCTGCATCCGGTTAGATTGGAAGCACTGACACTCCCTCCTGCTCCGCTCAGAGCGGGAGGAGTCATTTGATTATCTCCCATCCGAAAAAAAAAGGGATACTGTTGAGCGTAAGATCTTGGACTTGATTTCCAGGACGGGCAAAGTGTTTTTCGGTTTTATCATCAGGAAACTCTCAGCAGCCACGGAGTCTAGACTTGTTCTCAATTGACGGTAATATGCTCGTCCCATAATACACGGGGCTATAACATACCTGATGATATTAGTACCTACATCCATACTATAGGTACAATGCCTTTTGGGAATTAATGACGTGATGCCGTTATACATGGTTAAACGCAAAAAAGCGCTATATCTGTGGTGATTCAGACGATAAACCTGGACTATCATCCCAAAGGAACACGAGATGTAAAAAAAATGTGGACTTCCTGTACAAAATATTGCATCGGCTGAGGCAAATAATATGAAGAGTTCAAGTTTCTTTGGATAGTCTCAATCACCACCTATGGACTCTTAGGAGGTATTGCGCTTTTTCCGTTACACCCAACTATATGCCCCACCTTATGCCACCAACATAATAATAAACAATGATAACGCTATATTTCCTCTACATACTACCGGACAGTTTTAATGCAAGAATGTCACGGTGGGCGGGTTACGGTCACCGGTGACGTCACCTGCCAAAATTATTAGGTTACCGCGGCGCGGCCCCTCCGGTTACCGGGGAACTGGTCATTGAAAAAATATCGTTCACACAACAGGTCACACAACGGAGGACTGGCAGTTGATAATGTTGATATTTTGTTTTTTTTTTCGACAGTCCTTTTGGGACTCGGTGCATATAAACATTAAGGTACTGTATAGCCTTTTTACCTGACTACTACTACTACACTACAACAGCCCATAACGTCCACTGCTGGACATAAGCCTCTCCAATGATGGGAGGATTTCCGTTATCTCGTGGTCTACGGAGGCGCAAGGTGTTCTGCCTCAGACATTAGTCGCCTTATACGACACCCGTGAGTGTAATGGATTGGTTCTATTCTACTCTGCCGGATACCACACGACAGGCACGTCCACCTGACTACAGCAAAGCCAAAAGGAAGGGTTATGATTTTAGCAGTCTATATGTGTATGTATGTATGTATGTTTGTATTTACGTACTATCGAGGACACTCCCGCCTGACCACAAGCTAATTTTTGCTTGCACTCGCAACAAAAACCGGCCAAGAGCGTGTCGGGCCACGCTCAGTGTAGGGTTCCGTAGTTTCCCGTCCGTCACAATAAGTGTTCCCACTTATGAGTTTAAAGGTGGGTATCCATTATGTAAAAATGCTTGCATATACGAATATACTACAAACTTAGTCCAGAAATTATTTTGTACAACTTTTTGTCTTTTTTGTACAAAAACTGTTGTTTCCATCAAGTTCAAAATGATTTTCCTAAAAAGTCCTTATAAAGTTCTACTTTTCACATTTTTTCATATTTTCTAAACTTATGGTTCAAAAGTTAGAGGGGGACACACACATTGTTTTTTACTTTTGGAGCGATTATTTCCGAAATTATTGACATTATCAAAAAATGATTTTAGAAAACCCCTATTCATTTTTAAATACCTTTCGAACAATATAACCCTAACGTGTGATAGGGTTGAAATTAAAAAAAAAATCACTTCCCACTTTACATATAGGGGGGCTACCCTAATAAAACATTTTTTTCCAATTTTTATTTTACCACTTTGTCGGCGTGATTGATATACATATTGGTACCAAATTTCAGCTTTCTAGTGCTAACGGTCACAGAGATTAAGCGAGGACGGACGGACAGACATGGCGAAACTATAAGGGTTCCTAGTTGACTACGGAACCCTAATAAAAACGATCTCTAGCCCCGCCCCGTTGACTTTGTGTAGAAAAAATGAATGAAAAGATACCGAATCGGCCGAGCGCACAGACGACGCACGCCAAACGACAGTTATTGTTATTTTGCGCGCTAAAGTTGATGCTTTCCAAATAGGCTCAAACTTTAAGGGGGCGTGGCTCAGCGCCTCCGCATGATTCAAGCGAAAAAAAATTAAAATGATCAGGCGGAAAAGACCCCAATAGTACCTATATTTCCCCGTAGCGCCTAAACTATTCATCCGATTATGATGAATAAGGTGTCAATCAATTCATTATTATGGCCCGGGTAACATAGGCTTCATTATAACTGACTTCAACAACAGGAAGAGTCAATTTTACCTTGTAAATCTCGAATTTAATTAGAACGTGATTTTTCCGTAGTCGGGTTTTTTAGTTGGGTGTATACCACACAAAATTCGAAGACATGTGACATCTACCAATCCGCACTGGGCCCGCGTGGTGGATTATATAGCCCATTCCCTCTCATAGAGAGGAGGCCTGTGTCCCAGCAGTGGGAACATTAATAGGCTGATGATGATGATGATACCACACAAATTCTTGTTACCTGGATGGTGTCATTTAACCTCTTTCAATGTTGAATAAGTTCAATGTTGTTAGATGGAGAGGTAGAGGAAGGCCAAAGCAAAGATGGATGGATTGTGTGAGGAATGATATCAAAGAGAATAAGATCCCTTACAGAACGACCTTCACCGAGCTGGTTAGTGGATGAAAAGTATTTTATATCAAATTAAATATGTCAATAAATATTGCAAATTGGTTGACTAAAAAAATTCAGTCCAGAATATGATTTATTAACAATTTAAAAATTATATTTTTTTTTTCAACAGAGGAGCTCGTGGCTAAATAATAACAGCCGCTCGGGTCAATCGTTAGGTTAAGCCGTGCTTGCCTAGGTTGGTCTGTGGATGGGTGACCACCCATTACATACCGAGTTTCCTCCGTGCCTCGGAAAGCACGTTAAGCCGTTGGTCTCGGCTGTCATTTGTAGATCTTTGACAGTCGTTAGGTAGTCAGAGGCCCAAAAAGTCTGACAACCAGTCTTACCAAGGGGTATAGTATTACCCGGTACTAACTGGGTTGTGGAGGTCAGATAGGCAGTCGCTCCATGTAAAATACTGGTATTCAGCTGCATCCGGTAAAACTGGAAGCCGACCCCAACACAGTTGGGAAAAGGCTAGGCGATGATATATTTTTTCAACATTTCTCCGGTTTGGTTAATAGACAAATTCCATAGAATCCTTATGATTGGTATGGAATTTGTCTATTAGCCAAACCAGTGCAATTTTGAAAAAAAAAAAATTAAAAAAAAAATATTCTGGACTGAATTTTTTTATATGTTTTTTGACAGGGGAGAATGGAAGAAGAAAACGTGTTGCGACGACCACAAGTAGAATGATACAAGGCCAGGAAGATGATGAATCTTAAATAAGCTAATACTTGATTACACTATTTCACATAATACAAGAGAAAGCCGTAAAATTGTGTAATAGAACATTAGAACTAATTGGACTTTTTTTTAGGGTTCCGTACCCAAAGGGTAAAAACGGAACCCTATTACTAAGACTTCGCTGTCTGTCCGTCTGTCCGTCTGTCTGTCACCAGGCTGTATCTCATGAACCGTGACAGCTAGACAGTTGAAATTTTCACAGATGATGTATTTCTGTTGCCGCTATAACAACAAATCTATACATATAATAAATCTGTAGAAAAATCGTTTTTGTACATCGAAAATATTTAGAAAAAAAAATGCCAGGGTATTAAAGGATAAGCAACAGAACACCTTTCCAGCATTTTTGGCATTTTTGTCTGTTTGTCTGTTTGTATGATCAAGCATCACGTAAAATTTACAAAACCAATGTAGATAACTTTTATACATAAAAATTGTGTGTAACTTGGGGTATGATTTAGTGTTTGTTTCATTGAAATCGGTTAATTATATCAAAAGATATATGAACTTAAAGTTTTCAAGAAGAACTAATCATCAAATGTAAGATACATACATGCAGCGACTTCTGTTGAACTAAAATGGTACCAATGACTAAAAATGTGCTCACCACATAACTTTTAAATCGACTGACCAGCTTTAAAAAAATATGCCTCAAGATTGGTTTTTTAACCGAAAAAACAAAAATAAGGATGTTCTCAATTCGACGCGTATTTTTTTTATATATGACCACGGAAAGCAGTGCGTGTGTGTGTGGTGTCCGGCAGAGTATAAGAATAGAACCAACCTATTACACTCACGGGTGTCGTTTATGGCGACTAATGTCTGAGGCAGAACACTTTGCGCCTCCGTAGACCAGAGAATGGGCAGCAGCGTTTTCTGTTAGTCTTTCATCACTGCGATCTCCAATCCGCCTGCCAAGCGTGGAGATTACGGCAAATTCCTCCCATCATGGGAGAGGCTTATGTCCAGCAGTGGACGTTATGTGCTGTTGTTGTTATTGACCACGGATAATTTTTACAGGGAAGTCCGTACATGGTCCTTTTTTTAGGGTTCCGTAGTCAACTAGGAACCCTTACAGTTTCGCCATGTCTGTCCGTCCGTCCGTCTGTCCGTCCTCGCTTAATCTCTGTGACCGTTAGCACTAGAAAGCTGAAATTTGGTACCAATATGTATATCAATCACGCCGACAAAGTGATAAAATAAAAATTGGAATAAAATGTTTTATTAGGGTAGCCCCCCTATATGTAAAGTGGGAAGTGATTTTTTTTTAATTTCAACCCTAACGTGTGATATATTGTTGGAAAGGTATTTAAAAATGAATAGGGGTTTCCTAAAATCATTTTTTGACAATGTCAATAATTTCGGAAATAATCGCTCCAAAAGTGAAAAGCAATGTGTCCCCCCCCCCCCTCTAACTTTTGAACCATAAGTTTAGAAAATATAAAAAAGATCTGAAAAGTAGAACTTTATAAGGACTTTCTAGGAAAATCATTTTGAACTTGATGGAAACAACAGTTTTTGTACAAAAAAGACTAAAACTTGTACAAAATAATTTCTGGACTAAGTTTGTAGTATATTCGTATATGCAAGCATTTTTACATAATGGATACCCACCTTTAAACTCATAAGTGGGAACACTTATTGTGACGGACGGGAAACTACGGAACCCTACACTGAGCGTGGCCCGACACGCTCTTGGCCGGTTTTTATGTAAGTAGTTTCATCGGTTACTCTGTGACTGCCGTGATTCTTTTTCATTTGGTAGAGACAGAATCCATGCCATTACAGTCCCATTTACATTTTTTTTGTGAAAAGCGTAGGTACATCTCAATGTTGGTCCCATTTATAATTGAAAAATCGTGTTTGGGCTAATTTCTTGCACCTTTGATGAGAACTTTCGACCTATCTGAAGTATGACTGTCATCGAGTATCTAAGGATGAAGACGTAAGGCTGTCGAGGCCCTTTTTTGAAAAAACATAAGTAGATTATTTTAGCGATTAATGCAAATATATCGAAGAAATTAAATTGTTACTCACTTGGATCTATATCCACTAATATTATAAAGCAGAGTTTGTTTGGTTGGTTGAACGCGCTAATTACAGGAACTACTGGTTCGAATTAAAAAAAACTTTTAGTGTTGAATAGTTATCGAGGACGGCTATAGGTTATCTAACATTACGCTATAATTAAAAGGAGCGAAGCATCAATGATAAATGTTGCAAAAACAAGGAAAATTTATTTCTTTTGAGAGCTTCCTTTGCGGGCGCTGCATAAACGGTTAAAGTTACGCAACAATCATGTAGTAGGGAATTGTTCGTTTTAAAACGTTCTAGAAAAAACCGCGATAGCATTATGTCTATCTCTTATGGTTGACTCACACTCTCTCTAACCCTCTTTCTCTCATTTGACGCAGACGAAGTTGCGCGGGTCAGCTAGTACTAAATATAGTCAATGGTACGGAACCCTTCGTGTGCGAGTCCGACTCGCACTTGACCGGTTTTTATTTTATTTTATTTAAAAGTATAAAATAAAATAAAAGCCACACAGCCATTTATAAACGCAAACACATACACACATACGCATACACACCCAGAACACACTCATACGCTCACTCACACAATATGTTCTTACTCACACGCATGATAGTAATAATAAATTAATAATATTGTATTACTTACATTAGCACCGCACCGCACTTGTAATGGCAGCTCGATCATGGTGGTGACGGAAGTAACTGGTGCTTATAGCACAGGAGTCCTCCTAGTTTAAGCCCAGTTGTATCTTGCCAGTAAGTTAGTCTACTATGGTACAATAATTGTTTTTGATTTTGTACCTCCTCAAATCGTAGGACTGGTGTAATAAAAAAATCCACTAGCTCTACCGAAGAACTGTGTAAGTGTGTAGTAGAACTAGTGGGAATCCGATTGACTGTCAGTCCCGTTGAGTACGAACAAAGAAACAAAGATTATAACTTTTGACAGTTCTAACTTCAAGCAATTACTGCAGAATAAAAAAGAATCAATTTTTTTTTACTCCAGTAATCACTTTGACTGGTTTATAGATACGGGTGTTAAAGTTCAAGAGAGCTGCTGTGATAAGCGTGTCTAGGACCTGCTTAGTCCAAGTTAAGTTGTTTATCAGTATATTTTGATTTTTTTCTCCAGTTACTCAGTCAATCAAAATTCATCATAGCTCTGACAAAAATCCAGAAAATATGCAGTTAATATTAGTCTTCCTTGTACCCATAAAACAAATAATTTTTCTCTTTACAAGACTTTAACCAGCCAGCAGTGAGTCAGGATTGCCACACAGCATTAGGGAATGTTGCGAAATAAAGTATCTACCGCGCTGAGATCATTATCACAAGTAGGCGAAACCAGTCTGCTACGGGCAGTGGGTAGAAACGCAACTTTTTAATTGCCAACGAATAAATTATGCGCGCTTATGACTCCCTGGTACAAGCCACGGCGTAACGGCATATATAAGTTTGTATTCAGAGCTATGCAAGAAATGTAGTTTATTGAATTTTAAAATAAAGAAGCTAAAATGTTGTGGAGTTTGAGAATTTTTTGCACTGAGTCTACGTGTTTGGAATTGTTTTCATTTTTATACGCCCAGACTAGGCAGTTTGATACACGTTATTGAATCGTTCAAAATGGCAGTGTGAAGCTAAAAAATTTCTCCACGAAACATTAAATTCAAGAAAACAAGAACCTCATTAAATACTCCATTACAATAATCGAGTACTATACGAGTGCTAAAGCGTATTTGTTTGTAATAATGTTGAATTTCAAGATATCCAACAAATTCTTGTTCCTTCCTCAAGAACCGTGAAGTTTTGATAATTGAATCGTTTATGTATTTGACTTTGCTAGCCACGAATATACTAGTAATGTACTCAGTAACATTGAGAAGAGTCGTGAAAATCACGATTGGCATGAATGTGGTAATTATAACATAATTGCACGGTGTGGCCAGGTGCTACGGCTCTCCGTCGGTGAATTATTGGAAGCAACTATAGATTTTATGCCAATTTCACGATCAATCCATTAATTTATGAATGAATATTTTTACTCATTTATTTACTAGTCGCAAGCGTGACTGCTGATCATGAGGTTTTGGGTTCGATTCCCGGGTCAGGCAAATTGTTATTGGGTTTTTCAATCAGGAATTTCTCAGTAGCAACCACGGAGTCTGGATTTGTGCCCGTTTGATGGCAATAAGCACGCCCCCTAGTACATGGGACTTAAACGTAACTAGCGAAATTTGGAAGTACAATTGGGTACCTACATGTTACCCTAATCCTTCGGGAATTACACAGTGATGTTACGTTTTTATGTTATTTCCTCATTCACCTGTTACCGAGATAAACTGATTTTCCAGCTGGCATAGGTGCACAGGTACTTGACATGATTTAGTTGCATCATGGGGATCACAACGAATCGGCCATACCTGGTGGTACACAGATGCACTGTGTCTAGATGTGCGGTGGCGATCACGTAGGTACCGTTAATATAGCCGTCGGCTTATTTGCTTTCCAAAAACATAAAGCTTTAGGCAAATAATGAAGATAACCAGGGAAAGATTTCCTAAGGTTTATAAAATAAAGTCCATTCACAATAGCTAATAAATAGCTCAGCTCCTGTTCAGGAGGAGATTAATAGATGACTCTACCCTGGAGTGTAAATGTGGTGTTACCCCACAATCGATGGGACACTTGATATTGTACCCTGACTGTCCTGTTTTTTGCACATCACAGGAGCTGACGGACGCTACTTAAAGTCGTTGCCAATTTTTGGGCAGAATCAATTTAAATTGTCATAGACACGTTCAGGGGGGTCTAAAATAGCCGCTTTAGCAGAATCGTTATGTGAATCACGTTAAAAATTTAAAATTCTTAAAATGGACTTTATGGTTATTGACATAAAGTACATTTAAAAAATTTAAAGTTTTTAACGTCATTCATGCTAAGATTCTGCGTAGATTCTGCTAAAGCGGCCATTTTAGACCCGCAGAAGAAGAATAGCTAATATATTGCACCTAGATTTGCGTACAAGATAGGACCAGATGCAAGCGCGTTTAATGAACTTTAATTCCTGTAATTGTAGAGTCTGAGTGAGATCATTGTGCATCAACAATTGTCGCTAGTTCAATTTATGTCACATGGCGAGTCCACTAACCTCGGAATATATTCGCACGTCACAATGCGATGAATAGAGATGACAATTTATTTGAATTGCCAGCTAATTCCTCACTGGAAGAGGTATTGTTGGAGATCTATTCAATTAGGTCTTGCATCTTGGCTTGCTCCAGAGAGTTTGTGGTTTTAACTTTAGGAAGTCTGAGATGATTCTTCATCTTCCTTCTCTGAATGCTGTACTTTCTTTGAATGAGTCTATCTTAGATCTAATATGGGTTAAGATTCTGAAAAAGTAGTCATTTTGCAATCTTGTCTTCAGTCTTCACCAAAGACAGTCGTTTGGTCCACTTAAGTTATCGATTTGTAAGTTAAGAGAACCCAATATGTCACAAATAACTCGGCATATATGTATTGTTCTGCTGTCCAGTTTGAATAATAATAACAATCTCAAGTTGAATGAAGGAAATTGCTCTAATCGATTTGAGTTTACCTTTAGTCTATTACTCCTTTTTGCTAGAGCACGTGTACGACCTTGACCTTTATTTGAACTATACTTATCATGGTTATATAACAAACTTAGAATTATTAAATCTGACCATCTTTACAGTTTTGTCTTACCCAAATAGGAAATAGACAAGAAATGTACTATTTTTGGCATCGCTGATTATGATGCCATTGTAGGGACACAGGCCACTTCTCTGTATCCATTCCATTTGAGTGGGTCTTAATTCAACACGTGGTTCCAGTGCAGTTTTGTAAATACCACATATATGTCTTCGAAGTGTTGGTTCTACAGTAGTTCTACATGCCGATTAAATCTGTTTCTTTTTGGAATGAAAACTAAGAAAACAGATATTATTAGTTATCTATTATTACGCAACAAAAAAATAACCCAATGAGGTCAGAATTAGACAGAGCTACAGTCCAGTGGGCTGTATCAATGATAATCTCAAGTCCGAAGCATTAGAAGTGACACTGATTGCTAACTTACTTCTTTCGACGTCACGTCATCCATCAGCGCTGTGGTGTCAAGGTCCGCCATTGTAGCCGCCTCCATCGCTTATTTAATTTCTATTGCTTTAAACTTTTTGTTTATGGTTCCATTCATAAGTACATACCTACAAGAGTTGGCTAAAGTTAAACTATTGTTGGTTTCTCTCTTGTGTATGTGTGTTTTGAATGGAGTGTGTAATAATGCTTTTGCGAAATTTTGCACTACTGTATTCACAATTTTAAGATTCGAGAAGCAGATCAAATGTAATAGCTATTATGCTTACTCGATAAAAGGTAGCTTATGGAGCCGGTACGAAAATATAAGATAACATTTTAATTTATGAGGTCTGTATTAAAACTTCTGTTGTCTCCTGTCTATTGTCGAGACGGATCTTAATGACCATGTCAGTTTAAAAACTTATAGGCACGATTCATTAAAAATATATCACTATTATTTGGATCATTGTTATTATCATTCTATAGATTATCAGCGTTATCAGCTATATCAAGTTCATTAACTTCTTCGTCCTGACATTCGTCAAAAACGTTACTAAGAATTGCATCACCTCGTGCTAATTCTTTAATATCAAACGTAAAGTATTTTATATTTTAGCCCGGTCAAATAAGACATGCAAGGTTACAATAATTCGCATATAGCTAAAACTTAGTACGATTTTATTCGGATATCGGATCCAACCTTTGCAAAAAAAAATACGTCAAAGGACGCGTACCTAGGTGTACCTAATAGTACATCCACATTTCGCTAGTTATGTTTAAGTCCCTTGTAATTTTGGGTGATCCTAATGCCATCAACCGTGCCAACTTGGGAATCGAACTCAGGACCTTATGCTCAGCAGTTGCCCTTGCGATCAACGAGACAATCTATTTCTATTTAAACAAATATCAACATTATCCTACTTGTTTCAATTCTTGGTAACTTAATAGCTTCAACCATGTTATCAAGACCACTACAATGTGGGGCTATCACTTCTATATAATGATTTTTTTGTAGAGTTACACAGAAATCGTTGTTGTATCGTTCCATAATTCCTTATACGTTCCATTTATCCTCAGTACCTACACAGAAAACTCATTATCATAATTTCATTTCTTACTTATCAACTTTGTATTTCATTGTATGGGTAACATAATTTATCATTTTATTCGCCATATCATCACCCACGTTATTTATTGCCGTTTCTATAAAAAGTTGGGGTTAATAAGTAGCTAGTTTCATTTTTGGATTTGGGTTCAGTAGCTGGCTTTATTTTATGAGGAAAATAGGTGTTTCTTTTTTTTTCAGTACACTTTTGCTCATGTATCGATACCGGCTTAAGTTGACCATAAGTTTATCGGAATTGTGCCTCTGTCGTCCCACTATCTTGTCCCACATTCCAAAGAATTCCTCGTTCGTCCCACTTGAGTTTTAAAGTCACCACTCGTCCCACATTCCTGGCAAATTCAAAGTACAGTTGACAAAAAATATTGTACTATATCTTCCAATAAATTGAAATAATAGTTTTTTCTAATAACAAAAAAAAAAATAAAAAAAAAATAAAAAAAAAATAAAAATATAAAAATAAATATATATATATATATATATATATATATATATATAATATAAAAATAAAAATACTAGACGATTTCGTGAAACAGGGCCATAGATAAAGAACTCCATGACAGGACCTAGGAAACAGGAAAAAAAATATTTTTCAAAATTTTATTTGCGTCTCCTAAAAAGTAGCGATGTACTCTTTTTCACAGGAGGCACAGAGTTAAGTATGCATATAATAAAAGACCATAATCCTTAGACAGCAACTAATATAAAAGTAAATAATTACCACAATAGTGATATAAGTCAAATCATTTATCATGACTTCACAAAATATGAAAAAATCGACAACATTATAATTATTACTTACCCTTTAAAACTTCACAAATATTGAACCTCACTCTATGAATACACCACGCTTAATGTAAACACCTCATATTTAAAATTAGCAGATGCACTTTGTAACCGCATTTGCTCCGATTGCGCTGATAACGCAAAGCCACGTCATTGGTCAATTGATTAATACAAAGAAAGCAGAGCGAGAGAGCAAGCTCTAATCCGGTCGCACAAAAATACCGAAGCTATAAACATTCAAAAACTTGTTCTAGGTTAATAATAATAGTAGTGGTCTAAGCAGTGGGGTGCACAGGGTTTGTACTTAGGGTCGGCTATGTGTACTTTATTAATGCCTTCAATCTAAACCTAAAGTTTGATCAGAAAAAAACTGTCATGGTGGCGTAACTTGTAATTTTATAATTTATATTATAGTGGAGTCTCGGATTGAATTAGTTCATCAAATTTTCCGCAACATGAGGTTATTTATCTTTCTGGTCAGTCAGGTTTTTAGGCTGACTGTACAATTAAATCAAATTTAACTCATATGAAAAAAATGTGGGACGAGCCAGGCATACGAATTGGGACGAGCGGGGAATAAAATATTGAAAATTAAGTTTTGGGACGAGCGAGGCATACAAATTGGGACAAGTGGGGAATTTTTTATGTGGGACGAGACTCTGTGGGACGACCGAGGCACAAATCGTTTATCGACCTCAACGTAATAAATTAAAGAATGGTAGTTGTTGCCTGCGGTTTCACCCGCGTGGAGGTGAAATGTTATCCCATTGGAGCATACTCATCATCATTATCATAATTGTCTAACCCCTATCCCAATTTAATTGGTGTTAGCGCAGAAGGTATTCTTCTTCCATACATCTCCTAATTACTCGTCATTTCATCAAACACCTCTTTTCTTGCCATACCATCCTTCACACAGCGTACTATGGGGCCAAAATTATCCTAGTCCTAGTACTACGGTACCTGAGATAGCCTCTGATCATAGTATATCTGTTTGCTTTTGTATTCAACACCAAAATCCGTTCTATCATAAAGACTTCCGACAGTTAGACCGACAAACTTAGCTAGGTAATTGTTTTGGAAATAATACAATATTGTCCTTCCTTCATTTACCGCTACAGCTGTTTGTAAAATAACAACAGAACATTTCAAACCTTCAAAGCGAAACAAATACAGGAAAACAAAATTCTAAACAAAGAAAGCAATAATTATTAACAGTATAATTAAAGGCGGCGTAAACAAAGTCGTTTTGAACAAAAACTAATATGTCATTAACGAAGAAATAACAAAAGAGTCGAACATTTTGATGATAACGGGACAAGGCATTTAAAGAACTCATTCTAAGTCAATGCATTATAAAACTAAAGGTCGCCTTGAAAAGGTAGCAAGTAACAAGGGCACCCGACAAAAACTATGATAATTACTATATTCTGCTTCGTGTAAATGATTTTATTGGTGATAAAAACGAAAGCAAAATTACTGCTTTAAAATTATGCCGACTGGGATTCTAAAGATGCACAAACGGTTGTAAAGAATCAAAGGACCTGTTTTTTTTTCAACTGGAACTTAACCTTCTTAGTCTAAACAGCCTAGTATAGGTCGCGTCACGTAAAAAGAACGCTGAGCGACAGTGAAAGAGATGAGTTTCCGCACAGGTATTGTCGCATACTAAAGTACTAGGCTAATCAATTTATAATATAAGTGTAATTATTTTATTGTAGAATCATAATAGGTACTTTACTAGCTACTTAGTATGTTGGAACAGACTGGGAATTTAAAAAATAGATAATATTTACTTGATCGGTCAGCGTTCTTTTTACGTGACGGGACCTATACCGGGATGATAATATAGAAAACAAATATACCCAAATGTGAGACCTAGCTAGATCCATTTTTCGCCCCCGGAAACACCTATATTGCAACTTTCATCGAAATCGTTAGAGCAGTTTTGCAGAACGTGATTAGAAATATAGCTCATTTAATACTACAGGATTTGGTCTCACTGGGACACAGGCTTCCTCGCTGTGAAAGTAGGTAGGATATAATGTACCACATGGACCCAGTGCGGGTTATCACGTCTTCAAAGTTCGAATACTAGGACGGGCGGTATAGCAGTGAGTGCCCAGTGGTGTGACCGTCGCGTCGGACTACCTAGTCATAGGTCTCAAGTTCAAACCGCCGCGTAATCGCGTATTGTATAATTATGACTTGCTTCGGTGAAGGAATATAATATTGTGAGGAAATCAACATGTCTGAGAGATATTTCTCGTCGGCATGTAAAGCCAAGTCAGAGGCCCATCACCCCATGGGCGGCATAAAAACTCTGACACGATTTTCGATTCGGAAAGTCGTATGTCTATCTTTTTTTGACATTACGGAATCGAGCGAGATAGAAATACGACTTTCCGAATCGAAAATCGAATCGAAGGGTTGTGAATAGCTATGCAGGGCCGGCAGGACAGAGTTAACGACAAAATCGCTAACTTTCGATTGTTAATTACTAACTAATGAATTCGGTTGCAATGATGATGCTTGCAAGAAATGCATCTTGCATGTAGAGACTTGCGTTACTCTGAAGTATCATCATTGCAGCCGAATTTATTCAGTAGTAATTAGCAATCGAAAGTTAGCGATTTTGTCGTTACCTCTGTCGAGGTTAGGCACTAACCACACGATTAATAAAGAAGGGCCGGCCGATTCCGGAGTTGCGGGACTGTTCGAAAGAGATATCGTGGCCCCGGAACACAAAGGGCGATGAAGGAACATGGATGGGTTTTAGTCAGTAAAAGTCTGACACTCCCTCCTGCTCCGCCCAGAGCGGGAGAAGTCATTTGATGATTTCTCATCCGAAAAAAAAAAAGGGCCGGCTGATTCCCTCACTTTTGAAAATATTGAAGAACCCAAATGTGCCAATGCGAACTAAAAACTGTAGCAATAATAAAAACTTTGAATATGAATTACCCCATAAAAGAAGCCGTCATAAAACACTAAAGTAATGCAAACGAAAGTGAACTTGGTGTGAAGTAGAAAGTCGCGCATGAGAATATTTCTGTCAACAAAAGACTTTATGAGACAACGTCTTTATTACGAGAACTGAGTAACTGCACTGTAAAGTCATTAACTTTAATATCTTAAACTACGAGATTACTGGAGTGAAGTCGCTTTTATTGAGGACTAACACTTCGCCCACGATTGCGTCCGCAAAAATTGTGATAGCTCGACTAATTTTTATGATATAATTTATAGCCTATGTTATTTCCTGATAATTTAGCTTTATATTGGTGAAAAAATGGTTAAAATCAGTCCAGTAGTTTCGGAGTTTTGGTATAAACAAATAAAAATATTTTATCTTTATGATATTAGTAGGTATAGATAGTAATAGATAGATAGTAACAGTAGATACATTGCTCGCAGAACGGATGGCCGATGGGGCCGAAACGTTCTGGAGTGGCGACCCCGAACCGGAAGACGATGCGTTGGGAGACCTCCCACTAGGTGGACCGATGAACTGACGAAGGTTGCGGGTTACGAGTTGCACGGGATCGGTCAATGTGGCGACATTTGAGGGATGGTCTATGTCCAGCAGTGGACGTCTTTTGGCTGAAATGATGATGATGATGATAGATAGTAAAGAATAGCAGACCAGTTTCGTCCAGAGCCGTATTTTCATACAAACTTTCAAACCGTATAACGCTTAGGAGTTTACTTTTCCAAAACCCTTTCATGGCGGATGCGTATATCATAATAGCTACCTGTTTGCCAAATTTAAGGCCGATTCGGTCAGTGGTTTGAGCTAGTCGTTGATAACTAATGACTTAGTTAGTTTTTAGGATTCCGTACCCGGAACCTAGGGAACCCTATTACTAAGCCTTCACTGTCCGTCCATTAGTCTGTTTGTCAGCGGGCTGTATCTCATGATCCGTAATAGGTAAACAATTTAAATTATATTTTATTTCTTCGTTTAAGAAGGTATGGTCATTTGCAAAAGACTAGTTTACAAATATATCAGTTGATTTGCATTCCATTCGCTACAAGTAGCACAATTTGCTAAATTAATCCGGTTTGAGTAAATTATTTCATTACATAAACTATAGAAGTTGTTTTTTAGGGTTCCGTAGTCAACTAGGAACCCTTATAGTTTCGCCATGTCTGTCCGTCCGTCCGTCTGTCCGTCCTCGCTTAATCTTTGTGACCGTTAGCACTAGAAAGCTGAAATTTGGTACCAATATATATATCAATCACGCCGACAAAGTGGTAAAATAAAAATTGGAAAAAAATGTTTTATTAGGGTTGCCCCCCTATATGTAAAGTGGGAAGTGATTTTTTTTTTAATTTCAACCCTAACGTGTGATATATTGTTGGAAAGGTAATTAAAAATGAATAGGGGTTTTCTAAAATCATTTTTTGATAATGTCAATAATTTCGGAAATAATCGCTCCAAAAGTAAAAAACAATGTGTCCCCCCCTCTCTAACTTTTGAACCATAAGTTTAGAAAATATGAAAAAAATCTGAAAAGTAGAACTTTATAAGGACTTTCTAGGAAAATCATTTTGAACTTGATGGAAACAACAGTTTTTGTACAAAAAAGACAAAAAGTTGTACAAAATAATTTATGGACTAAGTTTGTAGTATATTCGTATATGCAAGCATTTTTACATAATGGATACCCACCTTTAAACTCATAAGTGGGAACACTTATTGTGACGGACGGGAAACTACGGAACCCTACACTGAGCGTGGCCCGACTCTTGGCCGGTTTTTTCTAAGTAGGTTGTCTATAGACTCTAGATATGCTAAAACTTGCTAGGAAACTGGATGCCAAAATGATTGAGACAGAACAGCTGAACTTAGTAGTTAAAACTGATGATGAAAAGAGCCTTCTTCTTAGAACATATCTACGTATATACTATATTATTATAAAGCTGAAGAGTTTGTTTGTTTGGTTGAACGCGCTAATCTCAGGAGCTACTGGTTGGAATTACAAAAAATCTTTTTGTGTTGGATAGTCCATTTATCGAGGAAGGTTATAGGCTATAACATCACGCTACGACTAATAGGAGCGGAGCATAAAAATGTTGCAAAAACGGAGAAAATGTATTCCTTTTGTGAGCTTTTTCTCTCTTATGTGGCGAAGACGGAAGTTGTGTGGGTCGCTAGTATATTATAATCATTTATTAGCAGTATTATTCTTCCAAAATTAGAAGTAGAGCTAGAAATAATGATACAAATTAATATGTACAGAAGCCACTACCTGAAACTGTCAAGATTAAACTTAATGCTTCAGCAACAAAGTTGAAAATCTATAGAAGTTTGTCAGATTGATGTAGCTTGTATCAACTGGCTGTACAAGTATCAACATGAGAAAAGAATAGGGTATATGCATGATTTTTTTTTAATCACTCTAAATAAAGCGTAATAACATCAGAAATAGTTAAGTGAAATTATTTTTTTAATATCTATAAAAAATACTAAGTTATAAGCATTTGAAACTGCTGATTAGAAAGAGACATCCGATATAGCGAATGACGTCATTCACTACATCGACGTACAAAATCCATACTAAATTCCGTTTATCTAGAAAGAGATAGAAACAAAAGTTTAAATGGTTATAACTTTTGTGTTGTTTGGCAGATTTATGTCTTGTTTTCGTTTTTCGTCATTATTTTTATAGTACTTTAACATTCCTTATCGAAATAAAAAAAAGAAAATTTATGCATATTCCCTATTACAGAGGGTAAAAAAAACGTCCACATCGCTGTCAAAATGAAAGTGCCCGGAAGACTGGCAGGAGTTAACTGGCTAAGTTATCTATCAAAGATGATAGTTATCCTAGCTAGTAAATTAAGGAAATTAGAAAGCATGAAAGGACGACTTAGTCCAGGAATCTACACTAATATTATAAAGAGGAAAGATTTGTATTTTTGTATGTATGTTTGTAATGACCGCGTGACATCCGCTAGTGTTAAATAAAGAGTTATTAAAACAATAATCATAATAACTGTCAGAGTTTCAAACATTCTTGTACTAATTACAGTTGACATTGTTCTAATACTCAAACAGGTAACGGGATTAAATCTATTGTTTACAATTTCTGTTATTTCAAGGAATGTTTTCAATCCGATTACTGCTCCATTCGTCACGGCTAGTTTCCAGATATTGCTGTTTGTAATTTTAAATATAATGATGTGCTATTATAATCATTTACTGGAGAACTCGAAATTGGTGATAAGATGTTCGTAGGATTCTAAATTTGAAAGAAATGACTAACCATTAAAAGAGAGTTGTCGAGAATCGAATCAAGTGGTGCGATTGAAGATGCCTTTGTCGAGCAGTGGACTGATGATGACTAACTGTTAGTTAATGTTTGGACAAAAATATGTAGGGTTTTTGTAGCAGAGTGATATAACTCACTTAGGTTCGTTTTAAATCATTCGTTAAAACTAGATTCAAGCCATTCGATTGGTTGAAACTAATTTTAAGTAATACTTGAGGTAAGTGTAGTGAAGAAAATTTTGAGTATGAATGTAGATGGCTATAAGAGTAGAAGAAGACCAAAGAAACGATGGATGGACTGTATGTAGGATAATATGGCTAGATAGGAGGTGTCTGCTAAAATGACGAGTAAAAGAGAAGTGTGGAAGAAGAAGACATGCTGCGCCGACCGATAAGGGTAAGAGAATGATAAGGGTAAGAGAATGATATGGGTAAGAGAATGATAAAGGTAAGAGATTGATAAGGGTAAGAGAATGATAAGGGTATGAGAATGATAAGGGTAAGAGAATGATAAGGGTAAGAGAATGATAAGGGTAAGAGAATGATAAGGGTAAGAGAATGATAAGGGTAAGAGAATGATAACGATGACTTGAGTCTTGAGTGACGTGCTGTAATACAAGCCTCAGTGTAGTTAGGCCAAGGAATAGAGATAATTAGTTGCATTAGATACCTGCAGAATTATAGCTAAATAGCCATATTTGGGGATATAGGTACATTTGACCAACTATTTTTAAATTAGAGAAAATAATAGCAAAAAAGAAATAATCATCATCTTTCCCACCTACTTGGGGTCGGCTTCCTATCTAACCGGATACAGCGGAATACCAGTATTTTACATGGAGCGACTGCCTATCTGACCTCCACAACCCAGTTAGTCCTGGGTAACATTACGATCCCCTTTGGTAAAACTAAAGTAAGGTCTATTCCCAATGGTGGATTAAATTATACAAGGCTGAAAATAAAGATCTCAGAAAAATATTTACAAAGATACTCCGTAAGTTTAAGCCTTGCTTACCGAGAACTCTATTGATATTACAATAGTAAAATTCTTAACAATAGACAGGACATCAGGTGCGATGAAATCTAAAAACAAAACAGCTTGCTTTGATGACGTCAAACCGTGTAGAAAAGGATACAGATAATATTTTGATTAAAGTAGATCGAGTTCTTTGAAAATGTGTGAGTCAATACAAGAAAAAGACTTGAGATGTCGTAACTGTTTTTAATTTATCTAAAGCACTAGGTAATACATTATAATTATGTGATTGTTATGCAAGTGTGACAGAGATGAGAATGCTTAGGGAGATGTGTGGTGTTACTCGAATGGATAAAACAAGAAATGAGTACGTAAGAGGAAGTCTGAAAGAGGCGCCAAAAAAAATGAATGGTAATCGATTGGCTTGGTGTGATGCGGAAGAATGAGGAGAATGTCGTGAGGATAATTTTGAGTTTGAGTTTAGATGGCTTTAAGAGCAGAGGAAAACCAAAGAAAGAACGAATGAACGACAAAGAAGAAACGATGAATGAACTATGTGAAGCATGATATAGCAAGAAAGGAGATCTGATGAGATAACGAGTAATAGAAAAGTATGGCAGAAGACATCTGTATGGTGTCGGACGTAAAGAATAGCACCATCCCCTATCTTTCCGTGGGTGTCGTAAGAGGTGACTAAGGCACTTACCAGAGAATGGGCAGCAGCGTTCTCTGTGCTTTTGTAACAACCGTACTGCGATCGCCAACCCGCCTGCCAAGCGTGGCGATTATGACAAAACCCCCCTTGGGGGAGGCCTATGTCCAGCAGTGGACGTTTTTCGGCTGATATGATGATGGAAGAAGACGACATGCAGCGCCAACCACAAATTAATTGGGATAAGGGAGGGGAATGATGATATCATGCAACAGATGATACATTTTAAATTCAAGAACAGCACCAAAACTTTTCAGTAAACTGATGATGATATTTGGTCAGTCACTTTTCTATTTCTAAATACGCCTCATCATCATCTGCTTAGACCTTTCCCAACTATGTTGGGGTCGGCTTCCAGTCTAACCGGATTCAGCTGAATACCAGTATTTTACATGGAGCGACTGCCTACCTGACCTCCACAACCCAATTAGTACCGGGTAATACGATACCACTTGGTAAGACTGGTTGTCAGACTTTTTGGGCCTCTGACTACCTAACGACTGTCAAAGATCTACAAATGACAGCCGGGACCAACGGCTTAACGTGCTTTCCGAGGCACGGAGGAAACTCGGTATGTAATGGGTGGTCACCCGTCCATAGACCAACCTAGCTGCGGCTTAACCTAACGATCGACCCGAGCGGCTGTTATTATTTAGCCACGAGCTCCTCCATTTTGAAATAGATAGAATAATGAAAATTGGTCCTTCGATCCGAAACTTAGAATTTCAATAATGAAAGTCATGAACTTGGTCTGACAGGAGACAACACCGTTGCACGCATGATCTTGTTTTTAAATATTAATAAAAAACCTTTAATTTAATAAAACTTTAATCCTAATACTGTTGAAGTGGTTTTTCAATTGAAACTTGAGTCGTTGTCTGTACCAGGGGATGCAGTTCACTCGGTGATGTCTCTAGGGAGGTTTATGTTCAACAAGGAGATATTGAGCGGTATCAAACCTGCCGCGGACTGTGCCAGCTACTGCCAAATAAATTCAAAAACAGGACTGGTTTTCAATGACCGACCAAATTTTCAGAAATGGTTAGAATCGATAATATTTTATTTTTTCGATATAATGAAAAAAAAAATATTTTTTTAATAAAATTTCATTCCTGTCCACCACTAAAAACCAAAAGTGTGGATATTACAACAGCACAATTCAGTTCAACAGCCTAGATAGGTAGCAGTTAGCACACACATACATTTGGCGGTACATGCACGCACACAAGTGCATTAATTCCCACTAGGTTTATGATTTAGGAAAGTTTTAGGACACTTTCAAATGAATGCTATTATTTTATTTTATATGTTTCGATAATAATATTTAAAATACACTTTTGGTTTGATATCTAGATCTTAATTTTAAATTTTGGCTGGTCATTGAAAACTAACCTTGTATAATAAAAATTAATTTTCATGTTTATGTTTTGAAAGTTTTATCGATTATTTTGTAGATGTTTATGTCGCTGTGGTTAGCAGCATCCTTTCATTAAATATTTTAATTGCGATGAAAATAGAACAGGTACCTCTTGTTATTGGATTATTTGTACCTAAGAATGATGAAAACGTTCACAAGCTTCATTTTCATATGTTTTTAAATAATTTTAGTCGTGTGTTTTTTTGACTGTCAGCACATTTTCTGCATTTTCGACTTATATTAGTCTACCCTGTAATGATTTAAAATCAATCTCGATGAAATATACTGAACACCAAATAATAAAATAATGGTTGAAAAATAAATTAGATACCGCAACCATTTATTTTCATATTTTACTATGAAGATGTTTAAATTTTTTTGATTATTAATTTCTTCGAGTTAGGACCAAATATTAAATTAACATCATTTTTGCAGTACTGATCTAGTGGTTAATCTTTTGACAGCCACTGTTACAATACGTGACAAGGAAGCGCGTGCCCTGTACCAAATGACACAAATTTTTGTATGTACGTTTCGATTATCATGCTTCTTCATGATTCTGACCTCCTGGTAGTTTGTGAGACTATTACTATCCTTGTTTCTCGTATCCTACTTGTCTATTAAATATTTTTCTGTACACTTTATGACTAAATAAATCGAAATCACAAGCATTCGAGCGTATGAGGCAGTGAAAATGTTTTTCGAAACAGCGTCTTTCGCGACTACTTCATTCGAGTCCATGGGCTTTCGAACCTGTGAGGCAGTGGAAAAATAATTCGCAACAACGTGTATCGCAACAGCGGCGTTCGAAACAACATACCCGGCGCGTGCGTTTATGCTTAACGCTAAAAACATTGGAGCTAAAGATACAGCTAAAAGTAAACTTTGTGTCCCTATTACATCATTATAATGTTTTTCAATGTAGCAATATTATGTTTTGTTCAGTTTTCCTTATAAATTAAACACGTTTGCTGGGTTATCGAGTCACCTCGACTATCAGGCTCGATTATCGCATTCCTACTTATCTTCGAGATTCAAGATGGCGGCGGACGATGGAAACGTCAAACAGTCTGGCTAAAGATTTCTTAGTAAAATTGTTAGTTTACAAAGTAAAGTATTACCCATTCTATCAAAGCATTAAATCTTTTGTTTGGGGCCTGCAATATTGAAATACTAGCTGACGTCCCGCGGTTTCACCCGCGTAGTTCCCGTTCGCGTGGGAGTACGGGAATAACCTATAGCCTATAGCACTCACGAATAATGTAGCTTTCTACCAGTGAAACAATTTTAAAAATTGGTTCATTACTTCCGGAGATTACCTCCTACATACAAACTTACAAACATACAAACTTACAAACAAATGTTACCTCTTTATAATATTAGTATAGATGGGTCTCCAAACAGTAATGAGAGGTTTTCCTTTTGAGGTTTTAAAAAAAAAACTTAGTTTCCAAGAACTCTATAGATGGCGTTGAACTTACTATGCCAAAGCCAAAACGCTTGAAAAAAAAACATTGTGTCACGTCACATACTCTCGTTGACTGCCACTTTCATTTGCTTAACCTTCCGAATATAACCAACATTTATCGCGCTTTGTTAAAATCAGTTTGTTTAGGTTCCGTTCCTTGCATTATCATACTTCCTCCTAGCGCCATCTATCCAGCGACTAGGAAAGAGCTAAAAAGAAAATCCCTCATTAAAAATCAGCATTTATTAATTAATTTAGTCTATGATACTATCATCACTATCACTACCTACATATATTATATAACACAGTCGCCCGCCGCCTGTCCTTATGTGTGCTTAGATCTTTAAAACTACGCAACGGATTTTGATGCGGGTTTTTTTGAGTGATTCAAGAGGAAGGTTTTAGTATATAATTTGCGGACGGGCAAAGCCGCGGGCGGCTAGTTAATTATAAAGAGGTAAAATTTGTTTATAGGGGTAATCTCCGGAACGAATGATCCAATTCTAAAAATTATTTCAGTGGCAGAAAGCTACATTATTTGTGGTGCTATAGGCTATAAGTTTTATTTATATCATGCATATTAGATGAGCTATCACAATTTTTGTGTCAGTGCTAGTTCCTAATCTAAACTAATAACAAAGAGGTAACATTTGTTTGTATGTTTGTAAGTTTGTTTGTAGATTCGGAGTTCTACCGCGGGGATAATGAGGGCAAGAAGGTTTGTTACTCCTTTCTACTTATTGCTTTGTATTGTATTATATACGTATTTGTGCTCTTTGTACAATTTAAATACCGGTGACTTTTTTATCACTTTTCAAAAAAATGGGTATAATAGGTGAACGGAGTAGAAGCAACTGGCATAATATTTAGGTTTTGGTTTTTTTTTACGAAAAAAAAAACTCAAAAAAATTCGAAATTCGATACTTTTCATTTTTTGATCAAAATTCCTCTTTCTTTGTTCTAATATGAAAAGTTTACTTGAAGTTTGTAGCGTTTTTTGATGATGGATCAATTTTTTTCTAAGCTGTGGAAAAAAGAAAAAAAAAACTAGGTAGGTATGCCTCAAGCTTCTACTCCATTCACCTAATATACCGTTTATTTTTGGAAAGTGATAAAAAAGTCATCCGGTATAAAATACCTTGCTTACAAGGCTTTATGAATGCATAACTACTGACTACCTAAATGTGAGTTTCTTGCCCTCATTATCCCCGCGGTAGAACTCCGAATCTCCGGAAGTAATGAACCGATTTCAAAAATTATTTCACCATTAGAAAGCTACATTCACCCTGAGTAACATAGGCTATATTTTATCCGCGTACTCCCACGGGAACGGGAACTACGCGGGTGAAACCGCAGGACGTCCGCTAGTATTTTATAATATCCAAAACCAGAAACAAAAATCAGACCTTCAAATTGACATTATGTTTTGCATACTCCACTGTGTAAGACGTAACTATTATTATATTCTGTGCTAAAATTAACTTCATTATGTTCTCAGTCATCATTTAATCACTAAAACCAGATTTTAATAAGCTATTCCTATACTACAATTTATTTTTCAAAAACGTTGTATGGACTTGACATTTTTATATTTTGACTGATACCTATATTTTATTATGTACCTAAGTTTATGTGCACGTTGTAGATACGATTGTTATCAATAGTTTTTAGGGTTCCGTACCCAAAGGGTGAAAACGGGATCCTATAACTAAGACTCCACTGTTGGTCTGTCTGCCGGTCACCAGGCTGTATCTCATGAACCGTGATAGCTAGACAGTTAAAATTTTCACAGATGATGTATTTCTGTTACCGCTAAGTAAGTACCTATAACAAAAAGAACTAAAACCATACAACAAACGTGATTTTTTTGCTCGATATTAATAACGGCAACAGGTAGACGCTTGTAATATTCACAGAATATTTAGTTGTATATTCACTTTAAAAAATAAATAATTACATTAAATTAAAATAAATATTTAGGGGGGACTCCCGTACAACAAACGTGATTTTTTTACAGTTTTGTCTAATGTTGTATATAATAGATAATGGTACGGAACCCTTCGTGCGTGAGTCCGACTCGCACTTGGCCAGTTTTATGTTAAGATTAGAATAAGTGTTTTGCTGAACAGTTCTCGTTCATCCAATATCTGCCTAGCCTTTTGCCAAATATCTTGGGGCCGGGTTCCTGTGTAACCGAATGCTGAATATTTTACGTGGAGCGACTGCCTATCGGACCTTCAAAATCCATTTACTGACACACAAAACTCCTTAGAAAAATTGGTACAGGTATTGTCAACATGTACCGTTCTGAAAACACATATTTTATTTTAGTGTCCATGGAGTTTCTTGCCCGTTCTTCTCCATAGAAATCTTAGCTTTAGAATGGGCAACTACAGTACTTTCACAGTTATTATGCTCTGTGACTGAGACTGTAGCTACATTATTTTTGAGGCCAGACAAAAGTGCCTGTAACAGGCCTACTTGGAATAAATGCTTTGGTTTTAATTTATTAACTTTAACGTACCTAAATAGTATAAGAGAAAAACAATCAAGTAATAAATGACAATGTGTCATATAGTATGTTCACAGTCATCATTAGTTTACTGCCATGTGTGATTATGATTACGACATCCAGTTCTGACATGTTATTTTTCAATAACCTAGGTTATTTTGTTCCTCATAATTATATTGTCATTATTTTGGATGTTATTCAATTCGGCTGTTAACTGTTATAAATTATTCACCATCCTTATCTAAATATACCTATACATCATCATCTGCCTAGCCTTTTCCCAACTATGTTGGGGTTGGCTTCCAGTTTTACCGGATGCAGCTGAATACCAGTATTTTACATGGAGCGACTGCCTATCTGACCTCCACAACCCAGTTAGTACCGGGTAATACGATACCCCTTGGTAAGACTGGTTATCAGACTTTTTGGGCCTCTGACTACCTAACGACTGTCAAAGATCTACAAATGACAGCCGGGACCAACGGCTTAACGTGCTTTCCGAGGCACGGAGGAAACTCTGTATGTAATGGGCGGTCACCCATCGACAGACCAACCTAAGCAAGCACGGCTTAACCTAACGATCGACCCGAGCGGCTGTTATTATTTAGCCACAAGCTCCTCTAAATATACCTATACATATTTCTTTAAAATAAATTGAAGATATTTTTCGTCTGTGTGCTTTCGGCTTAGTGTTCCATAGCTGCAATGGATTTTGGTACGGTTTTCACAATCATTTAGAAAATCTTTCTAATAGATAACATAAGGTAATGTGTAAACTCATCCATGTAAAGAAGGTAAGATATAACTTGACCATCTTTCCACAACCGATAGCCTAGACCTGAATCCCGGAGGGTTCAAGGCTAAGCAGAACAAAAGTGGACTCAAACTATCGCCCTGAAATATCCCTCGCTCTATCCTTATCAGCTCGCTATTCCTCTGAATTTGCCGACATCCTGGATAGCGAAGGACTATCCTCAATTGGGATACACGACATCAGGAAGTTGCGGAGAGTTGCATCAACTTTATGCAACTCTAGCACCCTCATGAGCCATGTATGTGGCACCGAGTCATATGCCTTCTTTAAGAGTCTATCCAACATGTCGACAGATCCCTTCGGGAACGGCGAAGTGGCCAACCTGTCGACTAATGGCCATATCAATGAGGAGCTCTTTAGTACCACGGGACCCATTCCTACATCTATTTAAATTTAAAAAATATATAAATAACGTATCTAATATTTAACTTAGACAAAACACGAAATTCTCAATATATTGGTATCTCTACATTTGTAGATAGCAGTCCAGACAGGGAATAGGTACGTAACAGGGGTGGGCCGATAGTCTTCAATAAAACTTTATGATGTTGAGCGATAATCTTTTTCCGTGTACCAAGCCCGTTTCCATATCTGCATGGTTTTTTAATACTGCCTCGTCCCATACTGTCCTTGTATCAGTAATCTAGATAACGTGCCGTTTACCTTCAAGGTTGACAATCAATTCAATGGCATAACGGTCATGCGAAGGAACTTTCCGAAATTCCTTTACAATATAGTTTTTATTACTGTCTTGTTTCATGTAACTAGGTACAGTCATACAGTGGCCAGCGCATCAAATAACTACAAACTGTCAAATTTTCTCATTAGATTTTGACCTAACAATCTACATTTTATGGTTTAAAATCGACAGATTCTATTATCTGGATGTGCTGGCGACTGTGCATTATTTTGGTGTAATAAGCACAAAGCTATCTTTGAATTCATTAAGTTTTGTGTGGACAATGAAGATGTAAGATAACTAGATGTCAATCAAGTCTTCTAGATGTCTCAAATTATCTGTAATAATTATATTGTAAACTATCCGTCTACATTGTTTCATTGAAACTCAAACTGAAATTGTCACGTTCGTTCAGAGTTTCTGCCGTTACGTCTCTTGTTCTTTCTAAGATTGTACAGATATAGAGATATAACTAGATAACGCTAGAACACCACTTCGCATGCAGGCGGCTTAAGCATTTTATACTTAACGTGGCTACTGCCGCAAGCCAATTTGTTTAAAAAAATAACGTTACAACTCAAAAACTATTTCAAGTCATTTATAACCAAAACGTACCTAGTCTATTATGTAATAGTAACTTGTTTGTATAGTAAATAAATAGTGCTTGTGACGTCATAATAAGTAGTCAAAAAATGGCACGCTTGGTTTTCTACAGGTCGTGATTGTTGCGTTATCTAGATATATCTACATCTGTGGTTTGTAGATAGTTCTTGGAAACTATACAAGGGTATCTAATCTGTAAATTGTTTAGTTTTATGTCTACTAGATTATAAAAGGTACCTTCCTATCTATAAAAAGGTAGCTACGAGTATACACCACTCAAGTAAGAGCTCCGGCTATAGGACCATAGGTTTCTACCATGTAGGCTTCAAAAGGCAAAGAAATAAAATGTCCAAGATAATTTGTAACTTAAACGATGACTTTTAATACACTTTTCTCCTATATTACATTCGTTTTGTACAAAAACAACGTATCTATGAAGTATACAACGTATTTTATTTTTTAATTCGACCTCATACGACCGTCACAACTCGTACACTAAAACAATTAAACACTAGTAATAATTATAATATCAAAAATTACGTATAAACGAGATCTTTATACATTGGGAGACTAAATTGAAACAGTTTAAAAAATACATTTACATACAACACAATTTTGATTAAAGAAATGTTAAAAAGTGAGGTTAGAAAGATTGGAAGCCATCTTTGATATTTATCCTAAACTTGGGACAAAGAAATATAAAGAAATATGCCTTATTACGGAAGCATAAGGCTGCGTTACCACCAGAGATGAGCGAGAATGCATAGCGAAAGATGTGTGTGGAACTAACCAATCACATAGCTAGAATACCTCAAGAGTGACAAAGAAGCTATATTATTGGTTAGTATCACACACATGCTTCGCTACGAATCCTCGATTATCTTTGGTGGAAACGAAGCCTAAAACGAGGAAGCTATTGTTCGAGAAAATTGTGCCAAAAGCAAAGTTTCTCCATTACAAACTAACAAGAACCAAGAATGGGAGCAGACACAGGCCTATTACAAAATATTTAGAATTCCCTTATCGCGTATTTAGCAATCAGTTGCGTATTACATCCCGCTGAATTCGATAAGATAAAATGCCTTGACTTCTCACAAGTATTTGTTATTATTTTGTCATTTTCTACCAACATTTTGTAAGGAATCTTTAAAAATTTGAAACGATTTGGCAAATCACATTTTAATGTCTCCTTAATTGAACAATTATCACATACTATTAGCTATTCGTATCACTATGAACATATCGGAAGTGAGAAAACGTAGAGTAACAATAATATCAGCCGATTTCAGTTCTTGTACAATGTTTTCCTATGAACTCAGCTCGGCTACTTGATAAATGATTAGTATACATCACTGTCAACTGTTCGTTGCGTCATACCGGCAAAATGTATTAACATCATTGGTTCAATCTCTGAACACTTCTCACAAACAATTTCTTCATTCATCTTTACATTTTGCATATACCTAGGTAGGTACATTTGCTCCTTCATCAATTTTGTTCAAAGAAACAAGGATCTTCGTTGAGATATTCTAATACTTAAAATCTGTCTAAAGGAAGTGTTAATGCCATTCATTTTTATAGTCATTTTATTTTGGCTATAAAGCGTTTTGAACAATGCAACAGATTAATTTATATTGGCCATTAAAGAATCAATCAACTACAGCATAAAATGCCAGAAATGGACTTCAGACCGTCTTTTGAAGTTATAAATTCGCAAATGTATTATTTGCGGGAAAAGATATTTATAAAAGTTAATCTTTCAACGAATTTTCATTTAAAACTCATTCACTTTTCACATCTCTGGAAGAATTTGTTATAGTAAAGCAATTTTCATCTCCCAAATCACGCTTCCATCACAAAATTAAATATAAAAAACCTAACTTTAAACAATTTGGATAGTTTCCTAAGTTCTCGCACAAGATCGAATTAAAAACATTGATAAATTTGAAGAATGGCTAAATATCTACCTAACTAATGGAGCAAATTATTTTGATAAACCAGACCTTTTTAAAAATTACAAAACTTTAGACATTAACATAGTTGGAGAGTTGCGTCACGCTCAAGTAATAACAAACTTTAATGAAGACAATCAAAGAAAACAGTGAACATTCAAAAAGGTCTGGCTCAACATTGCGACTAGGTATTGGGGCAACTTTCTTCGAGAAACTTAACCAAAACTTGTATTATAACTAACTCGAACTGAAACCGACACAACAGATAACACAACTGATCGTAAAACAGAAACATACAACAGAAAGCAGCCCCATATCCTAAATAATAATTCGATAGTTTTAATATCTTAAAATTGGTTGATTCTTTTATTCACTGTCCAGAGTATACCTACAACCTTGGCGCTCCTTCACTTCAACATGGCCGTCGCACTCACACGCGCGCGCACAGACACTACTTGTGTGTGTGTGGTCACCGCACATGCCACAGACCGAGGTTAAGTACACTAAGCCGAGGCAACTTCACGATGTGGTCCAAACCTTGCGGAGTGATACACGTACAGCCGTACAAGTCTATCGCTTTCAGATTGTGCAGCCCGTCCCCGAGCGCGCGCAGGCCTCTATCGGTGACCCTCGTGCACTGTCCTATATTTAGCGTTTCTAGCTGTGATAGCCTGGCGACCCGCTCCAGGCCCTCATCGGTAAGGCGGCGGCAGGCGTTCAGCGACAGCGACCGGAGCCCCGACAGGCCCAGCGTCGCATGCGACAGCGCCTCGTCGCCAACCTTATCGCAGAACGACACGTCCAGAGCCCTCAGTCTCCCGCTCTCTGCCAGATGCGCCACCCCCGCATCCGATATCCCATCGCAAGCTCTCAAATTAATATCCTCTAGATGGGGCAGCCGCGCCAGATGCCTCAAGCCTGCATCTGTGACTGCGACGCAGAATGAAAGATTTATAGATTTAAGTTTAGGAAGACCTGTAGCTGTAATCTTTAACGCTTCGTCCGTCAACCTTTGGCAGTCTTGTAGTCCCAAGTGCTCCAACTCCGGAGTGCCCCGCGCCTCACCGCCGCCACACAGATGCGCTATCCCCGCATCGTTCACGTGCCAGCACGATCGCAGGTTCAAGTGGCGCAGTTTCCTGAGTCCCCAGGCGATAAGCAACAGACCCGTATCTGTGATGTTGCAACAGCCGCCCAATTCTAACTCTTCCAAGTTTTTAAGTGATTGTGCTATTCTGCCGAGGGACGAGTCAGTCACTTGTTTGCACAGTGATAGGTCTAGTCTTCGTAATGCTGGCAATTCGGCTGCGAACGCGCTCGCCAGAGCTGCATCCGTCACACTGTAGCATCCGCTGAGGGAGAGCGACTCGAGTCCCGGTAGTGCAGCGACTGCATCTCTCAGTCCCCTTCGTAGAGATAGCACTTGTAGTTTCCGCACTCCTCTCCTGGCTAGCGACGCGAATAGCACCGGCGCGGGTCTCCTGAGATGCAGCGCAGCTTCCACTCCGCGCCAAACTGACCGTCGATCAGCTGCATCCCTCCAAGAGCGGCAAACTTGCGCCGCGCGGCCTCTGTCCCGAACCGGCAACCTTTCGAATATGAGAGCTAACAGTTCCGGGTACAGCCTCGTGATGTGTGTTCCCTGGGGCTCCGGCGGCAGCTCGGGCACGTGAGGCACGGGCAAGTGTGGCCGGTGTAGTCTGTAAGGCGCACTGCGTAGTTTTCTTCTATTCGTACTGGGCTCCCTAAGTTCCGTAAGTCCGAGCCGTTCGTCCCGCCAGGACATCACTTCCTCCGTCCACGCACTCATAGCGGCGTCACTGCACACTATAACATGTCACGATGCATCGGACCGGTTTTCGGTGAAACTCGTAAGTGGGGAGCGCGCGCGGCGTGCGTCCGTCCTGCGCGGTGGCTCCTCGTGTACTGGCGCTCGGAGGAGAGTGCCGCCCCCCCGCAGCGCCCCGCGGCCGCCCGAGCGCGGCTATTGGTCGCGGTCGCCGGCACGTGACGCGCGTCGTATCGATTCGGAGGCTCTGCGGCGGCATTTTTAAGTTGGCGGGCCGAGAGCCCGCCTTCGCCCCGCGCGGCCCCCGACGCCCGCTCTATGCACTACGCAGCCACGCAGATAGGTAATGTCTCTATATTATACCTAATTACCTAGATGGGAATCCTGCGTATTTTTTGCAAACACTGTTGACGATGTTAGACTGACGAGATGAAAATATTGGATATATTTAAAATATTCCTACTTATATCCTAAAATTTGTTAACAGAAAAACATGTCGTAGTATCAGTCTTTTCATCATTACATAATGTGTATCTTAGAGCACTATCCATTCCTACAATAGCTTCTATGTCATCCGTTGAATCTACAAGTGAATACAGTGGAAAGGTTTATGTGATAAATACTTTCCTTCTCTAGGAGTCTTACAAATTATAGGCACAATACATAAGTCTCTCCATCCATACAATCTTTGAACCCAGTGATAAGGCGGCAAAACAACTCGGCGCGACGTATATTTTCGTTCGCGGTGCACTTGCCGACGACTTGCGGCCACTTTACAAAGATCCCTGTCAACTGGCGCGACGTTCCTTATCCCCATACACTTAAGAAGACCTCTATGTTGTGACACAGGCCAGGATAAATTGGTTTTTTGATAACACCAGCCAACTATTACAAGGGCGACCGGTTGCGAGCGTTCCAAATATGAATTTCGAATTGAAACGTGTTCCAGAATGGAACGCGAGCGAGTTGGCGAGCGGGCTGAACCGTTTAGAAAATTAACGGGCCTACGTGGTCCTCATCTTAAATGAAGAATTATTGGGTCCTTTTGCACTTGTGTGATTGGTCCTTTTAAAACTTGTTCTATCGGTTCTTCTATATTTTTATAGTTTTCTCATATAAATACTTCCATGTTAGCAGTTAATTGCACAGAAGTATTAAAATTGTAGTTAATATTGCCCCGTTATGATGCAAGCAGATCAATCGTAAAGTGGATCGTGAGAAAAGGTTTTCACAGTTCAACAGAACGGCTTGTTTTGAACCGGAAATACGAAGCTGTCCCTTATAAACGACTGTTATTTATTTATTTTATAACATCTTCTAACTTTGCTAAAGTTATTAAATTAATATCAATTGATTCGAAAGTTTTTTTTTTTTAACCTAAATTGAATCGATTATTTTGACAGTATGCTGTTTCCTGTTCATATTAATTACATAGATAAAATGGAATAAAATATAGCCTAGCTTGTCAAAAGCGACTTCGAAAATAAAAATAAAACATCATTTCGGCTTCGATGAAAGACCGTATATGTCTCTCATCGATGCCGATATGCCCGATAGATGTTTTTTTGGCATCGAGGGCTTCTCTGAGCAGATAGTCACACTTGGAATCTTCTCAGCACGGGAGGCGTCGATCATTTCTCTTTTCTCAAAAACAGCAGCTCGTACGGCGGCGGCGGTACGAGCTGCTGTTTTTGAGAAAAGAGAAATGATCAGAATACTTATATGAATGGAAGGTTTGAGGGATGACATGGACGAAAAGGGAGTGCTTGATTGTATGAGGCTTGCTATGGAACACATGCTCCAAACTGAAGTAACGCCTCAAAGAAGATGGTCTGCCTGGTACGACCGACAGAGCTGCGATTGTCTAGGGACCAACAACACGGCAAGCCCCTAAGGCAAGCAGGCGGTTCAGAAACCGTATCATCATGAAGAGTAGTAGGCTATAAGAGCAAGCCAAGCTTGTAGGCTTATATGAAAGCACCGCCACATATGTAACAATTTTTTTTTCCATTATGTTTAAAATAGGAACCTATAGGAACCCTCCTAAATGATTGCGGATCATAGCAATAACTTTGCTTGTCTAAACTTATAAACTACTAGCTGACGTCCCGCGATTTCACCCGCGTAGTTCCCGTTCCCGTGGGAGTACGGGGATAAAGTATAGCCTATAGCACTCACGAATAATGTAGCTTTCTACCAGTGAAACAATTTTTAAAATTGGTTCATTACTTCCGGAGATTACCCCCTACATACAAACTTACAAACAAATTTTAAGTCTTTATAATATTAGTATAGACTAGCTGACGTCCCGCGGTTTCACCCGCGTAGTTCCCGTTCCCGTGGGAGTACGGGAATAAAATATAGCCTATAGCACTCACGAATAATGTAGCTTTTTACCAGTTAAACAATTTTTAAAATCGGTTTATTACTTCCGGAGATTACCCCCTACATACAAACTTACAAACATACAAACTTACAAACACATGTTACCTCTTTATAATATTAGTATAGATAAGTAATAAGTATATAAGTAATAAGTATAGAATATTACAATTTGGATTTTTTTTTTTTGTTCGTTTGTTACGATTTACATCAAGAACTACTCATAATCAAAGCATTTATTTCAAGTAAGCCAGTTACAGGCACTTTTGAATTGTCGAAACAAAGATGAACATTAAATGTAGCTACAGTCCCAGTCACAAGACTTAAAAACTGTGAAAGTACTGTAGTTGCCCATTGCCTAGCGTAGATCTCTATGGAGAAGAACGGGCAAGAAACTCCATGGATACTCTTTTAAATCAGAATATTGTTACAAAATCTTGGTTACATCATTCATGTTGAGATGGTACATTATGTGAGAACAATGTAGCAAGATGTGCACGTTAAAAGTGTCCACAGTAAAATAAAAACACACAAAAAAAATACAATTCAAAATAATTCATTCAAATAAGCCATGGCAACTCAACTGATTTAAAAAAAAAACACCATTATAAATCTTAATCTTTACCGAGTAAAATAGGCTCTGAATTATATTGATATCATGCAAATTAGCAGAGCTAGACCATAGCAATAACTTTACTAGTCCTATAAGTATATACGTTTAAATAAAAAAGAAGTCGATGTCTACATTAACAACAACAACAATCATTTTTCTTTTTATATAGGTCTTCCGTTGTGTCACCGATGCAACATGTAATTTTCTGATTGTCGACGACACTAAGTGCGGCTAATGCCAGCCTACTAGAGCATGATGCAAGCCTGCAGGCACAGCAAGCAGTGACACCGGACGGTGGGCTACGCCCCCGGTAAACACTGTTATAAGGTAATGGGTTCCAGTGTTTTTCTGCAGCGGGTTTTCTATCACTAGAGGCGGTTCTGTGTAGCCGTGTGGTATCCGGCAGAGTAGAATAGAACCAACCCATTACACTCACGGGTGTCGTATAAGGCGACTAATGTCTAAGGCAGAACACCTTGCGCCTCCGTAGACCAGAGAATGGGCAGCAGCGTTCTCTGTTAGTCTTTCCTCACTGCGATCTCCAATCCGCCTGCCAAGCGTGGAGATTACGGCAAATTCCTCCCATCATGGGAGAGGCTTATGTCCAGCAGTGGACGTTATGGGCTGTTGTAGTAGTAGTAGAGGCGGTTCTTGGCTGTACTTGCTTTGATGTGAAAATTCACAGTTAAACACACTGCTAGTTTCCACCATCAATGCAAATCTATTTAGTCCGTCAGTTAGAGTATTGGAAAATAATAGACACGTATTTTTTGTTTTTGTAAATCAACGAATATTGACAAAGATAAAACGCATCAAAACTCGGGACTGGCGGCTCGTAACATCACAACGCACTAAAAATTATAGCAAGGCGTGACGTATTGAGAATTTTAAAAGCGTCGTATCTTCGTCAATTTTGGTTTACGTAACAAAAGAAAAAATACGTGTCAAATATTTTTTGAAAATCTAATTGATGGACCAATTAGATTTTTTCAGGACACAAGCCTAAATACGTGCATATAGAAAATACAAACTAAGTGTGAACTTTTGGTCTTTATGAGCTTTGTTTTAACTTTAAATGGGAGTTTGGCTGTAAAAGCAGTGGAACTCAAAAAAAATCGGAGCAGTCTTTGAGGACTGCCGATAGAAGTGAAAACAAAAAGTACACAGGCCTCGCCCCAGTCGTAGCACTGGTAATGCCCCGCGCATGCATATGTGGTACTACGCCGTAGCGGATGCTACGAGTGGTACGAACGGCTACGAAGCGTGACCGCACGTTACGTTACGTGACGATGAGTTCAATGTTTTTCCTTCACCCAAAAAGTGCTCAACGCGCCTAAAGAAGTTTTCACTTCAAAAAAGTCTGCATGGGTGGACTGTGTGAAGGATGATATTTCATGATATGGCCAGAAAAGAGGTGACTCCTGAGATGACTAGTAATAGATAACGCCTGCAAGTGAATTAGTAAGAGAAGTAGCTTCACAGACACGTAAATCGTAGGAAAAGTATCTGAGTAAGAAAACGCAATAGATATATACAGGTTATTGCTGTGAAGCTAATGCATCTCAAAATCAAAGGAAGTTTTCTGCAACTGGATGTGACTTCTAAATCACACTTAAAATTCGTTGATAATGTTGTTACCTTCGGAATGTTAAAGGAGTTTCGGTTGAAGACGGTTCTTCACTACGCCGGAACCTCAGGACCAAGAATAAAATAAAAAATAGTAATATCAATAAAAAAAAACATACTAGAGTCTCTGAGAAAAAACTTTAATGGGTTATTGCTAAGACAAGGCATGATTGTTTTCTCATGGTTATGAGAATGTCAACCCTACCTACCAATAAAGGTAGTACACCTTCAGTATTTATCAATAAGATACATGTTAGCTAGAACCTACATAGGTATTTTGAAATAATAGCTCGCGGCTAAGGCTGCATTCGTCTTATTTATTACTAGCTGACCCACGCAACTTCGTCTGCGTCACATAAAAGAGAAACAGCTCACAAAAGGAATACATTTTTCCCCGTTTTTGCAATATAATTCATTTATGCTCCGCTCCTTTTGGTCGCAGCGTGATGTTATATAGCCTATAGCCTTCCTCGATAAATGGACTACCCAACACTGAAAGAATAATTCAAATCGGACCCTACTGGTCCGATTTGAATCATTCTTTCAGAGATTAGCGCGTTCAAACAAACAAACAAACAAACAAACTCTTCAGCTTTATAATATTAGTATAGATAATACTTATTGCTTCTTTTTAAAAGCTTTAGCTCTTCTAGCTATGTGATTGGTTCGTTTCACACACATCCCTTGCTACGCATCCTCACTCATCTTTATTGGAAACCCAGCCTAATCCTGTCCGCTAGTAAGCAAAGCAGGTATTTTTTCTAGCTTAGTTAAGAAAACAAGCAAGTAAGTACACTCTACATTGTATCTTCAACACATTGGTAAAATATCTAGTTATGCATAATTTCCAACAGTTTGGTACCTACTTCACTCCTAACACGATATGGAAATAGAATAGACTAGCTGACGTCCCGCGGTTTCACCCGCGTAGTTCCCGTTCCCGTGGGAGTACGGGAATATAATATAGCCTATAGCACTCACGAATAATGTAGCTTTCTAGTTTCTACCAGTGAAACAATTTTTAAAATTGGTTCATTACTTCCGGAGATTACCCCCTACATACAAACTTACAAACATACAAACAAATGTTACCTCTTTATAATATTAGTATAGATAGAACAAGAGACTTTTGATTATTGAAAACTGGTCCTTCGAACTTTTTGGTGGCTTGTCCTATAGGTATAACCAATAAGGTACTAAGTACATCTACATACAATAATAATGAATTGTAAAACGAAATGATCTCGTAGTATTCGACGTAAGGCCCAAACTCCAAAATTAGAACATTTTGGGAAAACTTGGATTTATTTATAGTCACAGTTATGGCGACGTGGCTAAATAATAAGCCGGTCGGATCAATCTTACGATTAAGTCGCGTTTGCCTGGGTTGGTCTGTGGATGGGTGACCACCCATTACATACCGAGTTTCCTCTGTTCCTCGGAAAGCACGTTGTAAGTTTAAGGGCTTGATTCGATTGAAAAGTTTTTGTTTATGGTGAAACATTGTCAGAGCTGTTCTTTGGTATCGGCTGTTATTTGTAGATCTTTACCAGTCGTTATAGGTAGGTAGTCAGTAGTCAGTGGCTCGATGACCGAGTACTACCTGGGTTGTGGAGGTCAGATAGGCAGTCGCTCCATGTTAAATACTGGTATTCATCCGGGTAAACTGAAAGTCGACCCGAACAAGATCAATAGTGGCCGTTTTCAATCTATACTAATATTATAAAGAGGAAAACTTTGTTTGTTTGTTTGTTTGTAATGAATAGGCTCAAAAACTACTGGACCGATTTAAAAAATTCTTACACCATTCGATAGCTACATTATCCACGAGTAACATAGGCTATATTTTATCCCCGTACTCCCACGGGAACGGGAACTACGCGGGTGAAACCGCGGGACGTCCGCTAGTATGATATAAAATATTTCGTCGTCATCTTACCTCGCGATTTTAAGGTTCTTTTTTTAGTAAACAGGATGCTCCGAGCAAATTTTTTGCGATCACTTTTTACCGCCTACCTGAGAGTACCCATATGGTTCAGATGTTGAGTTTTGTAATAAAACTAACACGCAAATATGAAATATCATGCAAAGCTTGTCAGACGGGATACACAGGTCCTAAATTAATAATCGTTATTAAATAATATAGTAGGTAATAATCCGTTTAGGTATTACAAGATTTTATTTTACTAGTTTTTTATTTACAGACACTTTAAATTGCAGCATTTACCGAAACAACCTGTGTGTGAACTATGAGTACCTAGTACCTGGTACCTGCGTAGCCCATTCTTTTATAGTTAATTCAAGGTTTTTCGTATAACTCTCTTCTTTTTTTTGTATTGAAATTATCATGATCTTCCCTGTTTGGCTCCGTCTGAAGATCATCAACAGGTTATGTCGGACTCCTGTGGATTAATGAAATAGGGTGGTCCTGCAGTCCTGCTGCTACTACAAATCCCGAGTCTGCCTATGTTACATTATTTAAATATTTCTGGACTACGAACATTGGGATCTTATTGTCTACCTGCACTACCTACATTAAACAGCCCTATATTTTTTTTTGCGATATTCGGTGATTGCAAACTTACGTAAAAGTTTAAAATATGGCTCTCAACCTCCTACCGCCATCTAGTAGTGAGTAGGTGGAACGCCACAAATATTTCAAGCAGCGCCATCTAGTGGCGAGTAGCAAAACGAATCCCACAGATGCGTCTCACTCAAAATAAAAGACTTGTAAGAAAGATGGTGTTAGTGTTAAAAAGGTAAGATGACCGATAGATGGAGGTGTACTTTGCGCGACAGACCATTCCTCGTACCTGATCGGTCGGTATCTCAATGTTGAGGAGACCGATTCCTATCGGCTTTAGAGATAGTTGACAACCATTTCCTATGTGTGGCTGAGTTGATGGAGATAGCTATCTCTCTTGCACATAGGTTTAGTCTTATTGTACAGACAATCAAGCAACCCGAAACCACCGAAACTGACAAATTTTCCCAATCAACCTTGAACCTAATGCTTTAGTGATAAAGTTAAAAATCTATTAGAGAAATTTGACATATTGTAGTAGCTTGATGTGCTGGGCAGACCCCAGCACATCAATATTTACACAAAGCAAGTGTTTTGCTCCTTCACCTTATTTGACCATCGCTTTGGACTGCTAGCGGCCAAATTAATTATTAGGTATTAGAATAATCTAAAATCCTATTAGAAAGTTAATAAGACAATTGCTTTATAAGTGGTGCATACAAAAATAATATTTATTTTAAGATGCGTTGCACTTGGCGTGCGTCGGATAAGTATTATTATTTGATAACAGCACCCCGAGAGGCTCAAGAGCACGCGTACGGTGGACAAGTTGAGAGGTACAGGGAGGGATTTTGAAACCTCAGTTGTAAAACAATGCAAAGAAACGATGGAATTTGTTTGAATAATAATAATTGATTGAAACGGGTTGGGCGTCGGGTTGGGTTGAACGGGGTTGTTTTTTTTTAAATATTTTCTTTTATTGCGATGGTTGCAAGAAGGAACTAATGATTGTGTCCACAATATGATGAGTTGTCATTATTGTGGTAAGATTTACAATAGTATTACACAGTTCTGTCTGCAGGATATAGTGTCATATAGGCGTATTTAGAAAGGGGAGGAGCCCGTGGCTTAATAATAACAGCCGCTCGGGTCGATCTTTAGGTTAAGCCGTGCTTGCCTAGGTTGGTCTGTGGATGGGTGACCACCCATTACATACCGGGTTTCCTCCGTGCCTCGGAAAGCACGTTAAGCCGTTGGTCTCGACTGTCATTTGCAGATCTTTGACAGTCGTTACAGGTAGTCAGTGACCCAAAAAGTCTGACAACTAGTCTTACCAAGGGATATCGTACTACCCAGTACCTACTAACTTAGTTGTTGAGGTCAGATTGGCAGTCGCTCCATGTAAAATACTGGTGTTCAACTGCATCCGGTTCGACTGGAAGCCGACCCCAACATAGTTGGGAAAGGTCTAAGCAGATGATGATGAAATAAGAAAAGTGACCGACCTAATACCTAGGTAATACCTACGCCATGTGAATGGGATAAAACAAGATCATTTTATCCTAGGCTGCTCTGTCCCACTCTTGGGCAGCCTCCCTCCACTACTTCCACTTCTCGCGAACCCTCGCCTCCTGTATCCACTTCGGACGGAATTTCTCCAGTTCGTCCCACCATCTCCTTCGTGGCCCGCCGCGACCCCGCCTCACTGTCAGGGCACCAGTATCCTGCTATTTTGGCCAAGAAAACAAGATATCTTACTATAATATATACTAGCTGACGTCCCGCGGTTTCACCCGCGTAGTTCCCGTTCCCGTGGGAGTACGGGAATAAAATATAGCCTATAGCACTCACGAATAATGTAGCTTTCTAATGGTAAAAGAATTTTTGAATTTTTTAATTCCGTTGATTACCCCCTACATACAAACTTACAAACATACAAACTTACAAACACATGTTTAATATATAGATATATACTGTACTTACGAAATAAAATTCGTGGGAACTTTAAACTTACGGAATTTATTGTAAATATAAAAAACAGTCAAAAGGCACACCATTTCACGTATAGCAATCAGTCAAGAAGAAAAAAGTATTGCCATGCCACAACACAACGGAAAAATGGCACAAAAAAAGTGTTGTAAGCTTAATAACTAAAATTATTACTATTTTCGTTAACACTAAAAACAATAACTCTATACACCATTGGTATTTAAAACTCAATGTAACAAAAGTAACGGGGGGACACAATATCGTAAGCTGTAACGTATCGTAGCGTATCGTAAGAAGGAGCATTTATCGGAGCTGCATAACATAAACACCGAGTACATCCCTGTTCAACCGTAAGTCGCCATAAGTACTTGATAGTAAGTAAATACTAAACAGAATAAAACGATTAGAGTTTATAGCAAATACTCGTGAGGCAACAGACTCAATCGACTCCTCGCTCTAGCGGGACTCACTATTGAATGACAATGTTGCAGCAGCTTGCAAGATGTGGTCGACACAGAGGGACCTAGCTTAGATCTGAGACTCTTGCAGGAGCGCCTGTTGTAAACTTTACGTAATACGTCGATTTTAGAATCGAAAATACAATAATCCTATAGCATTTATAAAACAATCATCCGTAGACCAGATATTAATAAATTATTAAAATAACATTATTTGTGAAACGAGTATTTAATTGATAGGAAGCACGTCCCATCAGCCTACTTGCATGGCTGGCTAATTAACCAACTTCAAAAAGGAGGAGGTTCTCAATTCGATTGGTATTTTTTTTAAATGTACACCGTTTACGCTCAGGATTGTGATCCGATTTACGTGATTCTTCTTTAATCTGATGCGGAATAGTTGCCACTTGGTCCCATACAAATTTAACATAGTTTGGCCTATTAGTTTTCATTTTATTAACATTTTCTACTTCAGTCGTGTGGTCTAAACATAGAGTATATAAACAAGAAAAGGGACTTCAAAAAGACATCAACGCGGTAACATTTTTTGTGTCATTTTATTACTTCAGTGGTGTGGTCTAATTTTATGTATGTTCACTGATTTTTCCCCCATTTGTGGAGTGATTCTCGAAATTCTTTTTTTTTATTTGAAAGAGTATACTCCTGAGGTGATGCCATTTAAATTTGGTGAAGATCTGATGCTGATCTTCGGAGATTATACAATGGAACTCTTCAAAAATAGACGGTAAATCGGTTCTGATTGCTGCAATCGCTTGGATGTTTATTGTTTATACAACATCATGACGTAGCATCACGCCTGTATGCTCTGAGGGGTAAACCGATGTGTACAATACATCCAGATTTCGACAGTTAAGGTATGTTAAGTTCCATTTATTGGGGATAAGCCTGACACCATACCATGATATGTATTGTTAACAATGTAAAATATTTGTAAGTATATTACAACTAAAAATGAAAAAAAAAAAAAAAAAGTTAAACCGATTTTTAAAAAAACAAACAAAAAAACACAAAAAAGTGAAAAATAACTTTGGCTTCTGAAGCCGGTGACAAAATCACCAAATCAATCAAACAAAGGTCAAGCTTCAGAAGTCGGTAAACACTTATAAATCAATCAAACAAAGGTCACCGACTTCGACTTTGTTTGATTGATTTGGTGTTTTTGTCACCGGCTTATGAAGCCAAAGTTATTTTTTACTTTTTTGTGTTTTCCTTTTTGTTTCATTTTTTATTGACGTGACAACGTCTTATAAATTGGTTTGCCGGGTGACACTTCAAGAAACTGGGTAACGCTCCGCTCACGTTATGCGCTCACAATGAGAGCGAGTGAGAGGCACGCGTCCCGCCTAAGAGCGAGAGAGACAGACATAAAAAGTTTATTTTACCACTCAAAGTCGTTGTCACGTAAAACTTTCGCCCGTATACCGACTTTACAGGCAACCAATTTTTTTTTATAAGTCGGATTTATTTTTTGCAACAAATTTCTTTTTTTAAGCATGGCATCAGTAGATAATTTTCTAAAGATCCACTCGTTATTAAACATCGTCGTCATCGTTAGATGTAAATTCTTACTAGGAAATTCACGTCTTTGTTTTCCTAGTCCAGTTTTCTTTAAAATGTCAACGTATTATCAGCTTGATAGTTTAGAATAACTTAAACTAGGCTTGCACAGTTAGTTCCTATGATTTTTGTCGTTAAATTGATATAGTCACTATCACTAAGCGATACTTAAAATAATGCCTAAATATTATAAACCTATTGTTATTTTAACTCTCTACGAGCGTAGGAATTCCACCAGTACGCTTTAATTTAGGTGTTACCTAATGTAAGTGAAAACCAGCACAAGATTTATGCTACCAGTGATGCAGGTATTCAGAAGAGCACAGTAATAAGTCCACGTCACAGATTGACAGTGGCGCCCATTTGCATAGATATCGCGTGTATTTAGAACATTAACACAACTTCGTTAGAGCGATCGCCTCCGTTTCATGCGCGCCTAGTACCTGCGATTAGAACCGCGCTTGGAACGTTAGAATGTTTTTCATTCGATTTCTATAATATTAGAAGTTATCGTTTTTTTTTGCTTGGATGTTATTCGATGTCGTTCTATTATTTATTATTGTTATTGTTTATTCTTTAGAGCTAAAGACTGTAGTTGACGCAATTATTATTGTTGTTAATTTTATTATAATAAATACATGATCTTATCATTTTGCTATCATTGCCTTAGAATTTGAAGCATATATGATTAGATATTTCTACTATCTACTATCAGCAATCTACAAAATATAAACAAATAATTATTTATTTCACCAAAAGTCATCACATTTCAATATCCATATATCAAAATATTATATCTTTCACTTCGTTTTTAGTTTTTCCGTGTACCTATTTTTTTTTACCCGACTAACGGCGAAGCCAAAAGGAAGGGTTATTTATCATCTTTATTTGTTACCCACCTACAACAACAGTATTCCATTCCATTCTACCATTTTCTTGCCAATTGAATACATCTCAATCGAGTTTAATCGGAACGATAAGTAGAGCTGGCATTTTCACATTGCCTGTTAAAACCCAATTAACTAGAATATACAAGAGCTGCTATATAAACAAGAAATATTGTACTTTAAATTGTATAAACAAACTCTCTAAATTGCAAAAATATTGTCCAGTTCATATCCAGATGCCACAAACCTCTCGATGTTACTATTTACTACAATAATGTGATTTTGATCTAGTTATACTATCTACTTATTTTCTTTTTTACCCAGTCATCTGCAGGCAACCCTGAAACTCCGTATATCAGATTGTTGATTCACTTCAAACTTAAACATTTTGCCAGATTCCAACAACATTAAACTATTGGTAGAAATAGAAAATTAGTGTTTTTGACCAATCACAGAATCAATACAAACAAACATTTCACGAGTGTTTCTAAGCCAGTGACCGACATGTGTGTGGAAATCGGTTGTCATCGTATCGGAAAGCGAAGTGGAATGAGAGATATAAAGTATGTCGTGAGGTAAAGTATTCAACACATCATCTGCCTCAGTGCCGGTTTTAGCATTACCAGCGCACTGGGCGAGATATCTAACGGGCCCCCTAACTGCAATTTCAAACCCATATGAAAAAACCGGCCAATTTAAGAACGAGTCGGACTCGCGCACCGAGGGATCCGTACAAACTTTTTTAAGGACAAATTTAACTTTGCTGTTCGATCCTCACGGGATCGAAAGTTAAGTTTGTCCTACCGTGTCGAACCGTTGTCGTACAGCAAAGTTAAGTTTGTCCTGGTATCTATCAACGGCTACTGCACCAACCGCAAATAATAAATTTCTAATAGTAAAATCAGCGAGCAGTGGTGGCCCACAGTGGGCCCCGACTTACAAACAGTAAGTAGTGGGTTTAAACCCAGACACTTTACTTCGTGTAATTTATTTCATCACCATTGCTCTCAAAACGGTGAAGGAAACATCGTGAGGAAACCGGCATGTCCTAGAACCAAATATTCGAAGACATGTGACATCTACCAATCGCTGGCCCCGCGTGGTGGATTATAGCCCATTCCCTCTCATCATGAGAGGGGACCGTGTCCCAGCAGTGGGAACATTATTGGATGATGATGAATAGTAAATTCGCTTTTTTGTCGCCTGCGGCGGCGCCCCTTCATATCCGGCGCCCTGGGCGGTCGCCCACCCTCGCCTCCCCCTAGCCTTTTCGCAAGTTTTATTGGGGTCGGCTTCCAGTCTAACCGGATGCAGCTGAATACCGGTATTTTACATGGAGCGACTGCTTATCTGACCTCCACAACCCAGTTAGTAATGGCTAATAGGATACCCCTTGGTAAGACTGGTTGTCAGACTTTTTGGGCCACTGACTTCCTGTAACGACTGCCAAAGATCACAAATGACAGCCGGGACCAACGGCTTATCGTGCTTTCCGAGGCACGGAGGAAACTCCACCACACCCATCCACAGACCAATTTAGGCAAACACGGCTTAACCTAAAGATCGACCCGAGCGGCTGTTATTATTTAGCCACGAGCTCCTCAACGAATTTGTTTTTTTTTTGCGTGGTTGGTGCCTAACCTGACGTCAGAGTTTTTATGGCGTCCATGACTTGGCTTTACATGATTTGATTCGATAGATTATGAAACCAAAGAAACTATGGATGGGCTGTGTGAAAGATGAAACCAAAATAATCAGGTAATGAATACTAAAATGGCGGCTAAAATCGATATACGGCAAACAAATCAGGAAAAGTACACCGAGACCCTGGAGAAGAGATCCTAGAAGGGCATCAAGACACAAACAAACTGATCACCTTTACTAGCCGACCCGCATCAGTTTCTATCGGTGACGAATTTTTACACTTTCTACCTCTATTGTACCTGGTCAGGGGTTGAATTTTCCAAAATCCTTTCTTGATTTAGCTATCTCTATGCTAAGTTTAGGCCCTATCCGTCCCGTTGTTTATACTATGAGTTGATAGTCGGTCTGAACAAACGATTTTAGAAGCATGTACTATCGAGCACACTCCCGCCTGACCACCACTAAGCTTATTTTTGCTTGCACTCGCAACATAGAAACGCTCTCTAGCCCCGCCCCGTTGACTTTGTATAGAAATGATGAATGAAAAGATACCGAATCGGCCGAGCGCACTGGCGACGCACGCCAGACGAGAGTTTTTGTTATTTTGCGCGCCAAAGTTGAGGCTTTCCTAATAGGCCCGGACTTTGGGTGGGCGTGGCTTGGTGCCTCCGCATGTTTTAAGCGAAAAAAAATTAAAGTGGTCAGGCGGAAAAGACCCCGACTGTAGGTACATAACATAATATCACGCCTGTAAACCCTGAATGGTTAGACAGAGGTATACGCAATAGTACACCCTCATTTCACCAGTTATGTTCAAATCCCATGTAATAGGGGGTGACCCTGCTGCCATCAAACCGGACACAAAAGCAAACTCCGTGGCTGCGAAACTCCTGATGAAGAATCCCAATACCACTTTGCCCGACCCGGGAATTGAACCCAGGACAGGACCTCCAGCTCAGCGTCACGCTCGACCACACATTACATCAGACCGTCGAGGCAATTTTACAACTATAGACTTATTTATTTAGATCAGTGTTTCCCAATTAGTGGTACGCGTACCCCCAGGGGTACGTGAAGATGCATCAAGGGGTACGCGCGGCTATCAGTAAAAACAAGAACAATTTCAGACAAAGACAAACGTGCACATTTGTCTCATTAGCGTCTTCGCCGATACATCATATTATTCTGATTTTCACTATAGTACTGTAATTTGAAGATAAAAAATGTTATTTAAACTAAACTGACTTATTTTTTTATTTATCATTGGTACAATAAGGGGTACGCAGGTTTGAGGTCTTTTTTGAAGTGGTACGCAGCAAAAACTAATTGGGAACCACTGATTTAGATGAATGCTATAACGGCATAATAATGTCATTACGCATTGAGTATGATAAACATTACACTAACAATCGACAATTCATCGACCAAGTTGTTTATCGGTCACAACCCTATGGAATGCTTCATTCCTCATTCCTGCTATTACAGCAGTGAGTCGTTGCCAACACGGCGTCACCGTCATCGTAGCTCATTAGAGACAAGGTGCAGCTGCACAGATTTATTATTTGCTGCTAACTTACTGGATACCTACCTCATCATTATTCTTAAGGAGTAATTCCACTGAAGTACCGTTGTATTTTCTAGGGTCCAATAACTAATTTGAATGGTTGAGCTAGCCCGAAGCTTACTGACCGACTTCTTAGGTATTCTGCGGGTTTAATGCCCATTGCAATAAGGCTAGGTGTCATTTAAGCTTCTTCTGAAGAGACAACAGGAGCAGCGGTGACCCAGTGGTGGCGACCCCAACTTACGACCAGTAAGTCGTGGATTCGAACCGACAGGCGCATTACTTTGTGTAATTTATTTCATCATCACTGTTCTCAAAACGGTGAAGGAAAACATCGTGAGAAAAGCGGCTTGTCCTAGAACCACAAAATTCGAAGATATTGTGACATCTACCAATCCGCACTGGGCACGCGTGGTGGATTATAGCCCATTCCCTCTCACAGAGAGGAGGCCTGTGTCCCAGCAGTGGGAACATTAATAGGCTGTTGATGATGATGATGAGACAACAGTAGACATGATAGGAAACGATACGCTAAATGCCAAGAGAAGTAGGCATACACCAAGTAAACTGCGCTCGCCTGAACTAAATAAAAGTGCACTGATGGATTTGCAGAGATAGGTTAATGGTGTGACCGACGGATAGCCAAGTCAGCCAAGTCATAGGTCTCGAGTTCGAACCCAAGGCGCGCACCTCGGATATTTCAGATACATGTGCGTATTATATAATTATCACTTGCTTCGGTGAAGGAAAACATTGCGAGGAAACCCATGCCTGGCAGATATTTCTCGACCGCGTGTAAAGCCAAGTCGGAGCCCTAGGTTGGTATAAAACTCTGACATCAGGTTGGGCACTAACCAAAGGGGGAAAAAAAGCGATGCAATATCTAATCAACTTTATTCATTAACATAGGTTTTGCGAAATTGGCGTAAAACTTAGCAATCAACATAAGATAGTATTAAACTAATAGATACTTTCCAAGGTAAGAATACGTGATCGCCCATTACATACAGTTTCCTCCGTGCCTCGGAAAGCACGTTGAGTCCTTGGCCGGGCTGTCATTTGTTGATCTTTGACTGTCGTTACAAGTAGTCAGTGGTCCGAAAGTCTGGCAACCTGTCTTACCAAGGGGTATCGTATTACCCAGTACTAACTGGGTTGTGGAGGTCAAATAGGCAGTCGCTTCATGTAAAATACTGTATTCAGATATATTCGATTAGACTGGAAGCCGACCCCAACATTGGGAACAAGCTAGGCAGATGATAACAACTCATGTCAAATGATAACAACTCAATCCAGCACAAACATCATGATAGCATTTGACATCAACCCCCTGTTTCTGAATCTCACCATAACTCATTTTTCATTGACCTTGACATTCAACATGTTAATTTTATGGGTATCAAATCAAAATTGACGCCATGGAAATTCGTTATTCCGTTCGTTAGCGATAAGTTCCAAAACTGGAGGCACGGATTATTTTTTAAAAGATTTTGATTTGAAATCTGTGCTTTCATAATGAAGGTTTCCTTGTTGAAGTTTATATTGATTCCTAAAAGGTAGATAGGACATAAGACTTTACCTAATTTAAGCGCTCACAACATAAAACTAGTTTGTTTGAACGCTATTATCAGCATTCAAAATTAGAACTGCAGTGAAAACTCTTCATTCTTTTCATTAAGCAATATAAACATATACAATATACGTACAGTCACGGACTATAATTGATAAGCCACTTTCAAGATTTCCAATTTTGCAGTTGTATACATTCACGAGATTACACGATTAAACACGAATTCAAACCGAATGCTCGGAAACAAAATGACACATTACTAATAATCGGAAATAGTCTTATCCATAGAGGTTGAAAAATTACTTATAAGTTGTCAATGATAAAACCATACAATGGTGCTGACGTGTATCCCAATCTATTTGATACTGACCTCTTTTGAAGAAATAGTCCTTATTAAATACTCTTTATTTCTGAAAACCTATCCGTAGCCAGAGTGACAGTTGAAATGTCGATGTTAGAAAAGATAAAATTTCTCTGTACGCCAACGTTACTATGGCTACGCTAAAACAATATTGTCGCTAGGTTACGGTTGCTACACCTGCAATTCGTCGACTTTAGGTAGTCACTCTGTACTAAGTACGAATATAACCGACTAAACCCGATTTGCATTACACGACTAAAATACGAATGGTGGCAAGTGGCTCATCATTTATAGTCCGTGACTGTACATATTTTTACAAAATATACAGACCTAAAATATTTGTAAAATTATGTACAGTGAGTTATAGCAATTAGCTGACCCACCTTTGCATATATGGTTTAGATTTTATTTACTTTCCCAAATAAATAAAATATAAAACAATTATATAAATTCTGCGTGTGGAGCCGTGTGGTATCCGGCAGAGTAGAATAGAACCAACCCATCACACTCACGGGTGTCGTATAAGGCGACTATGACTGAGGCAGAACACCTTGCGCCTCCGTAGACTTGAAAATGGGCTGCAACGTTTTCTGTTAGTCTTTCATCACTGCGATCTCCAATCCGCCTGCCAAGCGTGGAGATTACGGCAAATTCTTCCCATCATGGGAGAGGCTTATGCCAGCAGTGGACGTTATGGGCTGTTGTTGTTGTTGTTGTATATAAAATTCTATCAATTCGTATTCAAAAAAAATGTGAACCATTTATGCAAAGGTGGGTCAGCTAATTACTATAACTCACTGTACCTACAATAGATGTATCAAAAACAGAAAAGAATGAGCGTCAAAAATTCGTCCACATCGCTGTCAACGGGGAAAGTGCCCAGAAGGCTGGCACTGGTAGCATTGCCACGTTGAATGGCAATGCTGATTCTTATGCCAAGAAATAGACCAGCCCTCTTGTCAACCACTTCATAGAGTCTATCATACATCACATCGTCTATATTTGTTTGATGACCACTGTCTCGTTGTTTTAGCTGCAACCGGTTGAGCTAATCCAGCCTTTCTCAAAGTGGGCGATAACGCCCCCTTGTGGGCGCTGCAGGCCTAAAGGGGGGCAGTAAGAGACTCAGAAAAAAAAATGGGGGCGTTGTGTAGAAGCTTAGGGGGGTATTTGTAATTTAATCTAGGAGGACTCTACACCGACTGAGCTCTCGACTCTCGACTACAACTTGTGAACATCAACTAATATTAAGTAATTAAGAGATGGAGATCGATAGAAGAATCGATTATGTTTGTTTTATTTTGAATAAAAGATACTGTCTGAATACTCTAAAGTTGCGTTTCAATAATCGTTCTCATTGGCAGGTGTAGCCCGTATGAGTTAACTTGAGACCTGCGCCATTGTGTACTACCTACTGCGCTCCGGTCTCAAGTTAACTCTTGTGGGTTATAGTAAAAGTCTCGATTAGAATGAATGTTTGATCCCCGCTTATTGCTCACAATAATTAATTTAATTTGAAGTTATAGTGGTTTTTAAGTAGGTGAAAAAACGGGGGCGCTAAAAAATAATTCATTCTCAAAGTGGGCAGTAGACAAAATAAGTTTGGGAACCCCTGAGCTGGTCCAAGAAGACCCTAACGCTGCAAAAAGGCAAGACAAATGATGATCACCTATTTTCTGGTGTTCTTTATTAGACTGCTGGACTGGCATGGGATTATTTACGGGGGGTACCTATTATAAAATCAGTCGACTGCCCCAAATCTCCTTTGGAGTACGACTACTTTATCCTGTTTTTTTTTTTTTTTAACTTTCAAAAATGCTGACGTAATTATGGAACCTATACTAAAGATCACTGCCTACAACTCTTACATGTATCCTAGTGCACGTGATGATATGGTTGTATTGTATGTATTGAGCTATTAATTAATATTGGACAACAGGACAATATTTTCTAGAGGTCCATAACCTTAAATATCCACTTAGCCATATCTGGCCATTACAATGCATTATGAAAAGTTTTATAGATTAAATCAATCTTCATAATACCAAAGGTTACCAAGATAATCTACGCAAGTGAGCGTTCGCCTTTATCGCTAAGTTAAGTCAAGTTACTTACTCAAGTTGAGGCTGTATAGCCAGTCTGCCTCCATGGTCCGCACAGCCCGCACGTCTGTGCTTACCGCAACTAATTTCCAACTTAAATCGTAACTTAATTCGAAGATAACATAAACAATATCGAACAAACTGTGTCTAAGTTGACAGTGATGTATAAGTGCAGCGGTTGTTTAAGTTAAGTGACGGTTAAGTTGAGTTGCCGGTTAAGTTAGCGAGTGCAAACTTTTTGTTTTGATTTTTTTTTCTTTGATATGGTAGTGGAATGTTTAATTTAAAGTGTAGTGCTCATATCTGTATCAGTTATGTTATGTTATGTGTGAAGTTTTTTGTTTAGGTTGTGTTACTTAACTTGGTTAAACTTTTACTTTGGTATTGCAATCGCTATTGTGTTGTGTTGCATTGTCGTAAAACTACAGTTCACCTATTAGATAATGATCACATGAACACTGCTCTCATTTAATCTAAATGTTAATTACACTGTAAGTAGAACTTTCTTTAAAAAAATCGTGTGTTAGGTAGGTCATTAAATAACTCTTAAAAACAGCATTCAGCAAGACAAATTTATCTTCTTCTAAAAAAAATATTATCATCATCACCTGCTTAATATTTTCCAAACTATGATGAGAGCAGCTTCCAGTCTAACCGGATGCGGCTGAATACCAGTATTTTACATGGAGCGACTGCCTATCTGACCTCCACAACCCAGTTAGTACTGGGTTATACGATACTCCTTAGTAAGACTGGCTGTCAGACTTTCTGGCCATCGACTACCTGTAACCTGTAAAAAATATATATGTGTATTTACCTACCTAAATTAGTCAATCAATTTAATATCTTATTGCCAAAAGATCCATTATAAAGAAAATAAGAAAACTTAAAAAAACTCCCACAAAACTTCAATCAATTCTGGTTATAAAGTGAATAACTTACTTCATCAGTTTAGGAAATAAAAATATTTGTAAAAACATATAAACTAGATGCTCTCAAAACGGTGAAGGAAAACATCGTGAGGAAACCGGCATGTCCTAGAACCAAAAATTCGAAGACATGTGACCGATCCGCACGATGCGATGTGTGATCCGCACTGGGCCCGCGTGGTGGATTATAGCCCATTCCCTCTCATAGAGAGGAGGCCTGTGTCCCAGCAGTGGGAACATTAATAGGCTGATGATGATGATGATGATGATAAACTAGATTCTTGGTTTAAAATACAAAGCTACACTAATAACTTAATAGCAACTTAACTTTGCAAGTTGTGTTTAAGTTAAACTAGTTTCTTCAGAATGATTGATCTTGAGTTTCCTATGTCTGTTATTACTAAGTGGTGCTAATTGCACTCCCATGTAATGGCTAACATTACTGTAACTAAAACCTAGTTTCTGATCATACGTAATATTAGCGCTCATAACTTTAGCTAGAGTAAGGAGCTCGTGGCTAAATAATAACAGCCACTCTGCTCGATCTTCAAGGATCTGGATGCGTGACCACCCATTACATATCGAGTTTCCTCCGTGCCTCGGAAAGCACGTTAAGCCTTTGGTCCCGGCTGTCATTTATAGATCTATTGCAGTCGTTACAGGTAGTCAGTGGCCCGAAAGTCTGACAACCAGTCTTACCAAGGGGTATAATATTACCCAGTACTAACTGGGTTGTGGAGGTCAGATAGGCAGTCGCTCCATGTAAAATACTGGTATTCAGCTGCATCCGGTTATTGTGGAAGCCGACCCAAACATAGTTGGGAAAAGGTTAGGAAAATGCTGAACTTTACATAAAGTTAACTTGATTTTAAGTAGCTATTTATCTATCTGAAGTACTCTTCCGCTGTTTATTTATTTTATTTAACACTTCAAGCATAAAGTACAGAGGCGGACTTACTGCCATAGGCACTGTTCTTTGTTCCTGGATCCAAGACAGTTGAATTGTTACTCCGGAAAAAATGTGGTGGTCCCCACTGATTCTGGCTTTTAGGAGTTACAGTGATATATTGAAAAAAGCTTGCTCCGTTAAAGAAAATACTAGGCAAGTTTAGTGTTACTAAAATTAACTTTTCTAGGATCTAGAGTCAATTTACCTCAAGTATCAATGATTATACTGACAGCTCCTAAACACAATTTGGTTGAGCTGATCGTATTCAGTTTCATCTTTGAAAATTCGCTCTAAGAAGAGAAATATAAATAAATGCTTTGAATTTTTTAAATAGTATCTCTTTAGCCAGTATTAGGGACTGAATTTACCAGTAGTAATGGCTTCAGGGAATGAAAACTACTAATCATACTTATAACCTAAGTTAGGTACCTAGATAGATTTATTATCTACACTAATCTACATCTAAGCTAATATTATAAAGAGGAAAGATTTGTATTTTTGTGTGTATGTTTGTAATGAATAAACTCAAAAACTACTGGGCCGATTTCAAAAATTCTTTCACTATTAGAAAGCTACGTTTACCTTGAGTAACATAGGTTCTGTTTTATTCCCGTACTCACACGGAAACGGGAACTACGCGGGTGAAATCGCGTGACGTCCGCTAGTGTTTAATATAAAATATCAAACTAAACAGAATTGATCAATCTCTAATTTTTCGTGATAGTAGCTAAATTATTATTTTCAATACACTTCCTCGAAAACTGGTCCATAACGCACTACGATTAGGCACAACATGCAATGTATTTCACACGCGTGCGATTTTTTCCACTTTCCCGCACGTGTGCGGGAATGAAAATTGCCACAGATAACTAAACCTATACTTAGTCCAAATTAGTACAATGCCTATAGTGTGAGGCGACTTTTTTTTTTAATTTTTGCAAAGCACTAGGCGTCTTTACGGCATAAATATTTTTTGAATATTCAAATTGTGTTTATAAATAGAATATCATAGATAAACATAATTATTAAAAACTAATAGTTACTTTTATACACAAATTAACATTTATTTGTATTCTGAATTAAAAAATATAAAATAAATCTAATTTTTATATTAGGCTGTTTAACGGCTTCATACCTTTGCCTCTCCTTCAACCTGGCGAAACCAAAGCGTGAAAAAAAAAGAAAACTTAAATCATAGTTTCATAGTTCGTGATAAAAATATTTTTCGTTATTTTATTTTATTTCTTCAAAAGTGTATTGAAAAACGTCGTTTGATACACGTGGACATTTGTGAATGTAATTTTCGGCTCAAAAACACCCTCGCCTACGTCTCGGGTGTTATAATTCCGCCTCGATTACAATAACAAACTTTCTCCACTTGTATCAAAATGTACTATAGTAGCTGCGGGTGCAAAGATCTTGTCTTTGTAGCAATATGATTTGTTAGCCTACTAGATATTATAGGAAAAACTTTTGAAAAGTTATAACGTGAAACTCTATTTCTCATAATATAAACTTGTAGTTGCAATATGTGTTTGTCTGTACTTGTATTCATATTTCGTTACACTATATCATCATCATCTGCCTAGCCTTTTCCCAACTATGTTGGGGTCTGCTTCCAGTCTATACGGACGGATGCAGCTTAATACCAGTATTTTATTATATAGCGACTGACGATCTAACCTCCACAACCCAGTAAGTACTGGGTAATACGATACCCCTTGGTAAGACTGGTTGTCTGACTTTATTGGGCCTCTGACTACCTAACGACTGGCAAAGATCTACAACTGACTGCCGGGACCAACGGCTTAGCGTGCTTTCCGAGGCACGGAGGAAACTCGGTATGTAATGGGTGGTCCCCCCATCCACGGACCAACCTAGGCAAGCGCGGCTTAACCTGAAGATCGACGAGCGGCTGTTATTATTTAGCCACGAGCTCCTAACGTTACACTATAGTGATCACAAAGAATTCAATTTCCGTACACATTAAAAAATGCACAAGAAAAAGAACACACTGAAACTTTTTCTAAATAACAATTATGTATGAATTAAATTCTTCAACGTATAATCTGTGAACCCAAAAGTCGGTTGTCACGCCGCCCCCAATAATTTGAATTTTGAACACAATGCAATAGTCAAAAGCGTAACTAATTTCTTTATGGAAGACGAACGATTCGTCAAGCTCTTTGATATCGGCGACACGACTACGATACGATTTTTATACAATACCATGAACAACATAAGCATAAGATAACACCACCTCCTGTATTTCGGATTTCCAGAAAAGTATGTCATGTAGAAGGCGCGATTTAATTGATGGGCTGCCAATAATAAATTCGTAATGAAATAAAGTTTTTAGCAAAAAAAAAATATCAACCGACTTTCAAAAAAGAATTGTCACTGAACATCCACAGGTACAAACACAAATATTAAAAAAAGAACAATAATCTTTTAGAACTGTAACATTTGGGCCAGCATTCAGTGGCCCTAAGAATCCATGATGTTTTGATTGCACAATTAAGTAGTTCAAATTCTTACACAATCTCTTACCTACATACTTAATTTAAATTCCTAATAGATAAATTATAGGCCAACAACCTTACCTACATCACAAGCGGATTTCGACTTCAATCTTAGTAAAAACTATGAATATGATGAAAGTCGTGTACAGTAAATGTCTTCCGAAACAATTCAATACTTTTCGTTACTATATTGGTTACTAGCGGACGTCCCGCGGCTTCACCCGCGTAGTTCCCGTTCCCGTGGGAGTACGGGGATAAAATATAGCCTATACGGATTCGGAAGAATCCCTCTAAGTAATGGTAAAAGAAATTTTGAAATCGGTCCAGTAGTTTTTGAGCCTATTCAATACAAACATACAAAAATACAAAAATACAAAGGTTTCCTCTTTATAATATTAGTATAGACAAAGTATTTATTTCAAAAAGGAGAACGTTTAATTTCCTATCATTATCAGCGTCAAAGTCCGCCCCTGCGTGGCACGGATTTCACTACTTGACAAAATATCAACGTTAATTTTTATAATAACAATCTAAGAATAAATAATAATTGAGTTCACCAACATTATTAATTAATCATAACCCTTCTTTTTGCTGCGCCGTAGTCGGGTAAAAACTATTAAATAAACTAACAACAAACTATAAACTGGGCGTCAAAAAACTCCTCAACACTGTCAGCTGGTAATATGCACCAGAGAAAGCCTCTGGCCAAGATGTTGGGTACCAAGAAGCGTCAACCAGGTGTTTTGAAATTTTCTTAAACAGGCACTCGGACCCCACGGCCCCAGAGTTTCAACCCCAAACGGCTCGAAAAAATAGTTTCCACAAAGGTACACATATTTACGCAGCTTGAGGTTCTCTGCAGCCGCAGCGACAGCCTCAGCACAGCACGATGAGCTTGGAACATGTGATGGCGCAAGGGTATCGACAATGGTATCGATACTGTTATGCACAAACTAAACTTAATTTAGGCTATCTTTTTTTCTCTATAAAACGAGAAATAGACGGAAGTAATTTAGAGCTGTCAAATGTTATTGGAACTAATATCTCCATACAAATGTAGGGTGCACGTAAATACATGTCGACTAAAACCACGGTGAAGCGCAAGGCATAATATGACATCTCTAACTTAGTTCAACGCTATAGCCGTCTTTTTCTCGCACTGCCTTTTAGTAAAAGATAGCAATAGCCTAAATTAAGTTTAGTTTTTGCACAACAGAATCGACACCATGGTCGCGTCCCGCACTAAAGGCCTCATCTTCCAAGGAAACAAAGACATGCCGTCCGGTCTTTTGTTATCGTCGCGTACAAAGCCATTGGGTTGATATAATTGGTTTTATTATAATTATCTAAGTGGAATTATATACAAAAACTTTCGAAAAAAAAATCTTCAAGTGATAGTAGAAACCGTATCAAAATCCATTGTGCAATTTTGAAGACAACGCGGTCACACAGACAGATTTTATGAAATGCGACTTTAATTTATAATATCTGCTAGTACTTTCTCTCCACCGACTATCTTTTGTTTCCACCACGTATATCTACATTGTATTCTTTAATGAACTTTCCACCATTTACACTGTGTGTTCTAAGAACAGTACCTCCACCTTACACTCCCTTGAACTAATAAATATCATCGGATCTTGCCCCTTATCTTATCTTCTCTGCGGCTTTCTATAAATTATCAGTATCTAATGCACATATTATGTAGTCCCTTTTAATGTAAGCGATCTCTTAGTTTACATTGGACTAGGTAACGACTTGTGATTCGTAGCTACTACTACTTTAGTATCGTTTATGGAGATTTTATTGATTATTCTATCCTTGAATCGGTTTTAATTGGAACTGGTGGAGAAGAATCGCTTTCTATGTGCGCTTCTGTACCACCTTTGTACTTTGTAGATCTTGAAGTAATGATTGCATCAATTTCCATTTAAGTAAAATGAAAGTTTATTTTATAAAAAACCGGCCAAGTGCATGTCGGACTCGCACACGAAGGGTTCCGTACCATTGACTATATTTAGTATTTGTTGTTATAGCGGCAACAGAAATACATCATCTGTGAAAATTTCAACTGTCTAGCTGTCACGGTTCATGAGATACAGCCTGGTGACAGACAGACGGACAGACAGCGAAGTCTTAGTAATAGGGCAACCCTAAAAATTACCATTTATTAACTTCACGCCTGTAATCCCCGAAGGCTTAGGTAGAGGTGTAGCTAATAGTACACCCACATATTATTTCGCTAGTTATGTTTAAGGCGGCTCCCCGAGCAAATGACCTTGAGCGAGCAGTTTTTCGGAGCCTACTCCTCTTTATCCAAAAAAAAACCAACTAATAAAAAATACATTAAATTAGTACATATCCTTGACTCCAAAATTGTCGTTTCATATTTTTATTTAAGTTGCTTAATGTTTAATAAATCCCCTCACAACGAAACCATAGAAATGAGAAATAATGATTTATAAAATGCAACTCCTCGTAAAGTAACCATTATTTTGATTTGCTACTTATAACTAATGGATAGGCAATTTAATAATGAACATAATTGTCGTTTTATTTTTTCCAAAAGACGTAAGTTTGATTTTATAAAGAATAAAAACCACTCATTTTGCACAATTCGGCCTGCAGTGACTGACGTAACGACCAATTCGTAGTGCACGCTGATTAGAACTTTATTCTAACAGTATTTCAAGCGAAGTTTGAACCACCACAAATAGAGTTGCTAATTTTGCTCGGGGTACCGCCTTAAGTCCCATGTAATAGAGGGGAGAGCCTATTGCCATCATCATCATCATCATCATTTCAGCCGAAAGACGTCCACTGCTGGACATAGGCCCCCCCCAAGTGTCGCCACATTGACCGGTCCCGTGCGACTCGCATGTGGGAGGTCTTCCAACGCAACGTCTTCCGGTTCGCGGCCGCTACTCCAGAACTTTTTGGCCCCATCGGCCATCCGTTCTGCGAGCAATGTGCTCTGCCCACTGCCACTTAAGTTTACCAATTCTTCGGGCTACGTCGGCTATTGCCATCAACCGGGCACAGATTTAGACTCCGTGGCAGTTACTGAGAAATTCCTGATGGAAAAACCTAACATCACTTTGCCCGACCTGGGAATCGAACCCAGACCTCATGCTCAGCAATCGCGCTTGACAGCACCTAGTCCAACGAGGCAGTCATCACAGGTGAAATCAGGTGGTTAAAAATATAGTAAAACGTAATTATTTTTGATAAAATGAAAAATGTATAGAATAGAATATATTATGTATATAATAAAATAGAATTATATATACAGGGTGTAAACCACCTCATCACGAAGCCGTGAACCAAGCATTCTGTACATCAAACTAAGTAACTTTACGCAAAAATTATTGCTGGGAAACGACTTTTTTTTGGGGTGAAAGATCATGTTTTGTGGTAGAACTCAATGTAACGCACTCAAAACATTGTGCTGATGGATGGATTGAATAGTACGGGGGTCGTGGAGGTGTTTAAAGTAAAAATCTTAAATTAAAAACATGTATTAAAAAAAGAAACTTGTCAAAATGTTGGAACTTTTACCCCTAATATCTCCTAACTAGAACGTTCCCAGGTATGGTGTAGAACAATAGTACATTTTGATACAAGTGGAGAAAGTTTGTTATTGTATTCGAGGCGGAATTATAACACCCGAGCCGTAGGCGAGGGTGTTTTTGAGCCGAGAACTGCAATAACAAATGTCCACGTGTATGAAACGACGTTTTTCAATACACTTTTGAAGAAATAAAATAAAATCTAGGGAAAAATATTTTTGTCATGAATTAAGAAACTATGATTAAATTTTCTTTTTTTTTCGCGCTCTGCTTTCGCCAGGTTGAAGAAGAGGCAAAGGTATGAAGCCGTTAACAGCCTAATATAAAAAATAGATTTATTTTATATTTTTGAATTTTGAACACAAATTAATGTTAATTTGTGTGTAAAAATAACTATTCGTTTTTAATAATCATGTTTATCTATGATATTCTATTTATAAACACAATTTTAATACTCATGAAATATTTATGCCGTAAAGACGCGTAGTGCTTTGCCGAAATAAAAAAAAAAGACATTCACCTCAGACTATAGGCATTGAACCAATTTGGACTAAGTATCGGTATAGTTATCTGTGGCAATTTTCATTCCCGCACACGTGCGGGAAATTGGAAAAAGACGCACGCGTGTGAAATACATTGCATGTTGTACCTAATCGTAATGCGTTATGGACCAGTTTTCGAGGAAGTGTATTGAAAAACAATTATCGCAACGACGGGGAGAACAAGTGCCTTTCTGCTTCGTTAAGAGGTGTTTTACACACTTTAAACTCTTTATTATGTAGACCATAAAAATTACAGATACAAATATAAAACATTTTAGTATTATAGGATTACACAACTCTAAAAATATATTCATAATCTACCTAAAGTATTAGTCAGCTAAAGATAACATAAAATGCTTAATTGCTAACCAATCACCCGATTATGAGGATTTTCCTCAAAAAACATAAACAATCACTACGTTTTTTGTGGTATTAAGAATATCCGATTAAAAACTACTTACAAAGAAGTCCAATTAGAGATGTTTTAAATTAGCTCGTTAGGGGGCAATGACATCCAACTGTTCTAGAGTTTAGAGAGCAAAGGTTACTGACCAAATTAAATAAAAAATTAAATATAAAAAAAAAAAACAAAAAATTAAATTGTAATATTATTTGGGTACCAAATAATATTACAATTTAATTTTTGTTACTACTTGTATAAACTTATTTATTCACATTCTAAAGCTAAAAAACGCGCTTTATTTAGCCTTTGAAAGCAAAGTGTAAACAAAGATGTCAAAAAACTGGCCAAGTGCGAGTCCTCGCCCATGAAGGGTTCCGTACCATAGTAAGGGAGCCCCTTTAATTTTTTTAGGGTTCCGTACCCAAAGGGTAAAAACGGAAGCCTATTACTAAGACTTCGCTGTCTGTCCGTCTGTCCGTCCGTCTGTCCGTCTGTCCGTCTGTCCGTCTGTCTGGCACCAGGCTGTATCTCATGAACCATGACAGCTAGACAGTTGAAATTTTCACAGATGATGTATTTCTGTTGCCGCTATAACAACAAATACTAAAAACAGAATAAAATTAATATTTAAGGGGGGCTCCCATACAACAAACGTGATTTTTTTGCCGTTTTGTCTAATGTATAGATAATGGTACGGAACCCTTCGTGCGCGAGTCCGACTCGCACTTGGCCGGTTTTTTTTAAATTATTATTTGTTCTATAGCGCCAACAGAAATACACATTCTGTGCAAATTTAAACAGTCTACCTATTACGGTTCATGAGATACAGCCCGCTGACTGACAGACAGACGGACCGGGGGGGTTCCATTGGTTACTCTTCGGGTAAAGAACCCTAAATAATTGGTTTTAAGAAAAATGTTTTTTCAGTTAGGAAGCATCCGAGTCCTTTGTTGGACATGGAAATTGTAACGTATCAAACCTTCTCTTCAAGGTTAAGCACCGCTTGCCAAGGTCAGTCCATGGATGGGTGACCATTCATCCCATACGGAGTTTCCGCCTCAGACAGCACGTTAAGCCGTTAGGCCCAGCTGTTTACTTTTAGTAGGTACCCGGTAACCCGGGCGAATGAGCTCTGCTCGGTTGAAAATAGAGCAAATGATTTTTTCATCCCATCTATTCGAAAAGGACGACTTGGTTCGCCTTTAAGTGCACCCAAAGGTGGTGTTTTCTATAAGAAACCTTTAGCGGGCAGTAATGAGTTTTTAATCCTCTTTATAGTGGAGTGTCTGGGGGTTTTGACCTCAGACTTTTGTTACAGTGAATGAATTTAAATGGTCGAGGGGGGGTTTTCTTTTTTATACTATGAAGTGTAAAGTTTACCCAAAATTTTTTTGTGCTTTTGATTTTTTTATTATTTAAACAAAAACTATAAAAAATTAATACTTGAGCATGTAATTTTATTTGAAGTATTTTTTTTTTCGTATCTATACGTTGAATAATACCTAAATAGACATAAATGAATATTTTTTTTAAATGTTGGAGCGTATGAAGGGTCATAACGACCTTGGACAGGTAGTAGAACGTGGAGAGGGGAGAACGGCAACACCAGCTGCTCCAAAACTAAACGACATTTTTCTAGCTACTTTTTAGTTACAAATGACACGTGTTCTGCGCATGTTGTATATATTTGAGAGTAAAAGTTGTGTATTTTGTTGTTTATTTCTGATAAAAGTTTTATTGAAGACGTTTTTTTTCTATCGAATTTCTATGTTAGATTTTTTATTTGTTCATTTGGTAAGTAATCTCATTAAAAATCTGCAGTTTATTATATGATCATGATGGTTATAATATGACCATAATGATTATTAAATAATAAATTAAATAATAGGTACATAGATAATTAAAGATAATAATAATTATAACAGTAACACGTATGTAGTATTTGATGGGTATAAAAAAGACGGTATTAAATCAGCTGAAAGGAATCGTCGTGCATTGAAAAATAGATGTACAGATATTGAATTCAATGAAAATATGCAGTTGAAAATAGCTCAAGATAATTTTTTGACAAATAATACAAATAAAAGCCGCTTGATAGAAATTTTAAGAATTAAATTAGCTGACAACAATATTTTTTCATGCCAAGCAGAGAGCGATGCAGACAAATTAATTGTTGATACAGAAATAATTTAGAAACAGAAAATGTTGTTGTCGTGTCAGAAGATATTGACGTCCTCGTTATATTAACAGCATTGGTAAATCACAATCGTGAAATATATTTTCTAAAACCATCCCGAGGCAAAGTCCAACAAAATATATTTTCTTCAAAATGTTTAGAAAAATCGTATTCAAAATGTAAAGAACATATTCTTTTTTTTACATGCCTTTACAGGTTGCGATACGACATCAGCATTCTTCAACAAAGGTAAAATTAAATTTGCCAAAACCTTTGAGAAACGTCATGATTTACATGAATGAGCAGAAGTATTTAAAAATTCAAACGAAGATTGCAATAAAATATTTCAAGCGGGTGCAGCATGTATTTTGGGTTTACATGGAGCTCCAGCAAAAATTAAAGATTTGAACTCATTGAGATTCAATTTGTTTGTAAAAGGAACAGCCAAAAAAACAAGTGTTCTTTTGTCATCATTACCTCCCCTCTCCTCCCCCCTTCACACCACCTACCTCACCACCACCTCCACCCCCCCCCACCTCTCTTCACCTTCTTTCTTCTCTCTCTCCTTCTGTTATTATTTTATTATTAGCTGATGCAGCGTTCGATCACCTAAAAAGAGTATATCGTGGGCTTAGTTCAAATACCAACTAACTCGAAAATAATGAAAATGAGCAATGATGTTTTGAAAGTTTGGTTCCTAAAATTAAATGTATTACTTTAGAAAATGGATTATTGAGAAATGGTATCTAATTGATAATTTAATAAAGTATGCTTTGATTTATATCTTTTCAAAGAAAAGTCACAGTGTTTCACAGAAAATTACACTTTGTGCCCCGAACCCCCCTATTTAGTTGCTTTTACCTCTCTATCAAGAATACGCTGTATTTTGGAAACTAAAAGGTATTGCTGAGTGCTACTAGATCTATAAATAATAATTTAAATGTTAATAAAAATTAAACATACGAAGATTTCAATAATCCTTTTAATTTTCTATAAAAACGCAAATATCTAAAATATTAGTTGGTTTTACTTCTCAAGTTTAGTTTTTTTATTTTTATTAACCATAACTTCCTGTCTAGAAATACTGATTCACTAAGAAAAACTTTTAACAGCTATCAATAATAATGTTTTTTTATATATTATAAAAAAACATAAACAATATTTAAAAGTAGGTACTTAATCATTTTATTATCAAATAAAACATTTGAAAGGAATTTGAAATTGTAAAAAAAAACAATACTCTTCATCAGAAGACATATCAGACTGCGTAACACCTTGGGTACGGTCTATTTTAGTACGGTCTAACAGTCTATCAGTCGCTAAATTTTCAAACCACGCGTGATATTCTTCTGGAATTACTTCTTTCGTACACAATTTCAGTAAATCAATTTTTTTTACTTCGGCTTCGTTGTAGTTTGTAGTTATAGCTGTCCAATTTACCATGGTCTTTTTTTGTCTGGTTCCATAATGATTAGCCCGACATCAGGAGCAGCATTGGGAAGAACAGACTCCATGTTTATTTCCTGATCTAAAGATCGAAGAAGTTATCGGACATGGCATAGTTAAAAAAGATCTTCATCTGACCCTTTTCATATTTCATGCGTTTTATCTTTAACCAATTCGCTTTGTCTCCTTCTGTGTTTTTATTCTTGTTTTTCATGATACTGCCTGCCAATGTTTTTAAATCGAAAAAGTCGTTGAATTTCATCTCTCTTACGTTATTAATTAGGCTTCAGATTCTTTTTATTTTTCGTCGATAGAGAAGACCTAGCCCGTTGGAAAACGTTAAGCCATTCCGACAGAATAAATCTTTGAGTGTTTCTGAGCCGACTCTATGCTAATTCAAATTCAAATTAATGCATCGAATCAACCTCCATGTAAAAGTGGCCCGATTCCAAAAATGTATGCTCAATAATTGTTAAATTTTCAATGGTTTGCACTGCCCATAGCAAGACGGATGCCACATATTGGTTGCGATTCTGGCCTCCGCATGTGTCGGAAAAAAAGCCACTTCGTTGACAAGTCTCGGTACATACTGAGACAACGATATAGATCTGTTTTGCGCGCTGCCTTTTTACCGTGTGCCTCCGACCAAAGCAATAAGCTTCATAAGGCGAGGCAATTTCATAAATGGTGAGGTTGTAGACCGTCAATTTACGGCAATTTTGCAGATCAAAAGTTGCTGAAATAAAGTTCCTGTCTTTAGTCGCTCTTTCTTTACACCAAAAATGACACGAGGTGTTCTCGCGGCGCGAGAGCAGAAACGACTAACGCATGTTCTGCGCCTGCCCGCCCCTCGGTAACTCGAGAATTTATATCAACTACCCTGGGTTAGCCGGTATTTTACCTCTAGATATTGCGCGTGGAATATGAGCAAAATTTTAGAAGTAAAACCTATTACACCAATTTACTCGCAATTACTTCGTTATATTGTGTCCAATTAGATAATACGCGATCAATAGGAAAACCAACTAACCTCTACTAATTGTTATTAAAATCATATAACTGTGTGTTTTCTCTAACATCTTAGTAAACCAACTAAACAGAATAAGATCGTTTCACTTTTTAAATGTTTCGTATTTTAGTTGCAAAGTTTTATTTTGAAAACTGATAAGTGAAGGTACTTTGTTTGACTTCGATAAAAATATATTTTTTCACTGATTAACAAGGAATATTAGGTTTTCATACAGTTATAAGCTTAATTTAGTTGGTTTTAAGATTCAGTATCTCCGAAACGAAGCATCGCAAGGGTTAGTCGGTTTTACCTGTAGACAAAGGAAAAAAAATGGAATCGATTTGTATATTAAACTCAATCTGCCAAAATTTCGAGTTAGTTGGTATTTGAACTAAGCCCACGATATCTACAAATCCAGTTATGGTTAGGAAATGTAGATATTGAAAATGTGGACATTGAAAATTGGGGCTGGAAGTATTTTAATAACATGCTTATCCCAATAACAATGAATCAATCACCAGCTCCAAATAATTTATTGCAAATGTTATTTTGTAGCTGCAAAAAGGGTTGTGGAGTTGCTTGTGGATGTAGAAAGAGTGGCTTATACTGCAGTGTAGCATGTCTACAGTGCAGCGAAAATACTTGTTCTAATACCTACTCCACCAATCATTGAAATAAGTGAAGTTGAAGAAAAATAGAAAATAATGTAAATTGTTTAAATAAACATATGACTTATTCATAATTTTGTTTTTCTTTCATTTTCCTTCATTTATTTCTTTTTCCTAATTAATATCTCTATATGAATATATAAATTAATTTAATTTTGGTGTAGAAAAATGTTCTACAGCCTAATATTATAAGTTATTGTATCGTTTAAACTATCAAAATGATAGTAATTTCATTTTTTTTTTTTTCTAATCGAGATCACAATTTTTTAATAGGTAAACTTTTTTGTATATATTATAAGCTAAACATTCCACTTTGAATTATAAAATTTCATTCACTGTAACAGAAATCCTAGGTTTTCATGTTTTTAACGCCCCAGGCGCTCCACTATTATAGATATTCCAAATTCAAAGAGTGCGCCGCAAAGATAATTGCGGCGCACTTTTTGAATTTGGAACATCTTAGTGTTCAGCGCCGAAAGAAATCGAACGCAAATATTGTTTGAATAAAGACTGGCTGGTACGACGGCCCAGTCGCGCCGCCGCGCCGGCCGCCGCGCTGACTGAATAAAAAAAAAGAAATCAAATTAAAAACGTGCGAACTACAGACCGCGTTTTCGTCAATTTTCATGAATTGTTAGAAATTCATGGTTTTGTTTTGAAAAATGAGTTCTTCAAGTGACAGTGAATAAAAAACACGATAAAGTAAAAAATACTTTAGATCTTCAGAAGTCGGTGACCTTGTTTGATTCATTTAGTTTTTTTTTGTCACCGACTTCTGAAGCTAAAGTTATTTTTGACGTTTTTGTGTTTTGTGAAGTCGGTTTTATTTTTTGCAAAAAAGTTTTTTATTTTTCCATTTTTAGTTGTAATATCCTATCCAAATATTAGATATGCATTTATTTTACATGTTGAAATTAGACCACACGACTGAAGTAAAAATGTTCATAAAATGAAAACTCCTGGGCCAAACTATGTTACATTTTTATTGGACCAAATAGCAACTATTCCGCATCAAACTAAAGAATAATCACGTCAATCGGCTCATAAATATCAGCGTAATCGGTGTAAATACATAAAAAAAACAGTCGAATTACCTCCTTCTTTTTGAAGTCGGTTAAAATTATGAGGCGCCTTTTATCTTCTCATAGTGGGTGATGAAAAGTAGAGTGTATCACTCGGGCGCAAAATATATTTTTGGCTCGGGCGACGTACTTTGAATCCCTCGCTACGTTCAGGATTCTATTAAAGAATCCCTCGCTACGCTCGGGATTCTACTCTAGAATCGCTCACTTCGCTCTGGATTCAAAAAAGCGCCCTCGCCGTAAAAATATTATTTTGCTCCCTTATGATACAATCTACTATTTCCATATGAGCCCTGACTCGATCGATTTTTCACCCCCGTATATCCCTTAATTGCAACTTCCATCGAAATCGTTAGAGCCGTTTTCAAGAACGTGCATGGTTAAAAATATTGCTATATATTGGGATAAAAAGTATCCTATATGTTAAATCAGGTTATAAAGTATCGAGTCGATCACTTTGACTTATAAAAAAAAAAAAAACATTTATTTCAGGTCCGAGACCCATATAAAACAAAAACAAAAATAGCAACCAAACACAAACACATGAGTTATTGAAATATCAGAAATATTAAAATTACATTAAAAACTTTATTGAAATTAAACTTGATTAAATTAGCAAGTCAAAAGTAAAAATACACAAACGATCCAGAGTGAATAAATAAAATACTTATGTCTAAAAAAAAAAAAACATTAAAATATTAATTACAAAATGTGAAATATATTTTAATGTTTTTTTTTTTTTTGAGTTATCATTCATAAGTGTATAACATACAACACACAATACAACAACAGACATTATACACTTATGACTATGACTATGACTATGACATAGACGCCAGTTCATGTCGCTGTGGGATGGACTTATGACCTGCACAGTCATCATTATGGGTGAGTCGATCACTTACACTCAAATCCTTTCAACCGATTTTACGTGAAAGAGGAACAAACATTCGTACACCCTCACAAACTTTAGCATTTATAATAGTAGTAAGATTTCATAGGATAGGATAGGAAATAGATTACCTTCCTACATTAAAATACCTGGGTACATGGAAGTTCCCGTGTCTTACACAGATCTATTTCGAACGACAAACAGACGAGCTTACCTCTATCTAATCAGGCAATGTCCACCCACTAGAATATATCTATCTATTGAATATACTCAGTGTCTCAGTCAGTACAAATCTAGATTTACATCTAGGTTGATTTCCATAGCACTATGTCCATAATAGAGATTACTTTTCAACTTTAGCAAGAAATTATTTGAGTGGAATCTGAAAATAGATACCTAGCTATGTACCCTTTCTCCGCTTTAGGCATCGCAATCTGTATAAAATCAAAAACTATTTATTTTTATTTTTCTCGGCTATATAAATATAGGATGAAGATAAATCGAAAGATTCTAGGTTTCACAGGTGATGTAAGATGTATATTACATAGTTTGATACGTCTAGCAGCATAATCTACTGAAATAATTTAAATATCTATGAGGACTTTTGTTTCAAGTTTAATTCTTACTGTAACCATTTAACATAATAATCATCATCATCATCATCAGCCTATTAATGTTCCCATTGCTGGGACACAAGCCTCCTATGAGAGGGAATGGGCTATAATCCACCACGCGGGCCCAGTGCGGATTGGTGGATGTCACATGTCTTCGAATTTTTTGGTTCTAGGACATATCGGTTTCATAACATAATAATATCTCGGAAAATTCAAAATGGCTGATGCCCAAAGCGGCAACGTCGCGTCGATTCACGTATTTGTCATATTTTTAATCTACGTACTTCTTTCTGTAGTCGTTTTATTATTTCTTCCACATTACTTTTATAGGATTACAATGCAATAAACTCCTGCATTTTACCATTAATAACATAAGCTTATCAAAGAACGGACAATAAATGTGTATCAAGTGACAATTCAATGATGTGACGGCGGCGGCCATCTTGAATACAAAATGGCGTCGTTCGGTGTGTTCCGGTTCCTGGTGCTGTTGGCGGCACTGGTGTGGATCCTGGCTGAGGAGAAGAACGAGACACGGAGAACATACCCCTGGACGAATGGCAGTTGGTTGTGAGTATAAAGTAATTTAAAAGATTTTAAAAGTACTTATTGTTGTTTTTGTACCTCTTCAGTTAACTAACAAATTGCATATTTATTCAGCATTTGACCAGGAGATTCAGCGGCAAATTGGTTAACAATACTCAACAGAGTTAGAATTATCTACAATAGATAAACATATAATATTAGCCTATGACTCTACCGCGACTACAGTACTGATGTAAACTTAAAGTACTTACAGAAAAGTACTTAAAGAAAACCACGGATATTATCCCGTAAGTAGGTACTTTAAGTGTAGTGAAAAACCGTGAAAGTCTTAAACAGTTCAGTACTGATGTAGTTATAATCCTTAGGCATGTATACAAAACTTTCAGTAAAATTTCAGAACTATTATTGTCATTTTTTATGACTACTAAATCAACTATTCTAGTTACTCTCAAGAGTTTCGAACAGTTCACTGCGGTCGGCTCCGGTATTAAACAGTGAGATACTCCTTATGTTCAGACGCCAGCACATCAAGCTACTACAATCTGACAAATTTATTTAATAGATCTTAACTTTATAGCTAAAGCATTAGATTCAAAGTGGATTGGGATAAATTGACAGTTCCAGGTAGCTATGATATGCTGGTGTCTGTACGTCGCATCCAAACAGACTTGAGAATAAAGGGTGTAAAACACCTCTTAACGAAGCTAAAAGGCACTTGTTCTCCCCGTCATCGTCATTGCGATCATTTTTTTGTTCTACACCATACCTGGGAACCTTCTGGTTACGGAGATATTGGGGGTCAAAGTTCCAACTTTTCTTGACGTGACAACGTCTTATAAATTGGTTTGCCGGGTGACACTTCAAGAAACTGGGTAACGCTCCGCTCACGTTATGCGCTCACAATGAGAGCGAGTGAGAGGCACGCGTCCCGCCTAAGAGCGAGAGAGACAGACATAAAAAGTTTATTTTACCACTCAAAGTCGTTGTCACGTAAAACTTTCGCCCGTATACCGACTTTACAGGCAACCAATTTTTTTTTTAATACAAGTTTTTAATGTAAGATTTTAACTTTAAACACCTCCACGCACGACCCCCGTACTATTCAATCCATCCATCAGCACAATGTTTTGAGTGCGTTACATTGAGTTCTACCACACACAAACCATGACTTTTCACCCCAAAAGAAAAGGCATTTCCCAGCAATCATTTTTGCGTAAAGTTACTTAGTTTGATGTACAGAATGCTTGGTTGACGGTTTCGTGATGAGGTCTTTTACAGCCTGTATAGCATTAGCCAAAAAAAGTCTGTACATAAAAACAATAGAAACCCTAAATAATAGTTATTGTACGTATGTATGTTTTATAGCTAGTCTAGACGTGTCTCAGGTGGCGTTAGAACTACAATAAACCCACGTTTTATGTGACTCGGTGACGATTTCAGATTGGGTATGCGAGCGAGCTCTTTGAAATGAGAGCTAGTTTCAGGATTACAGATGTTTGTGGAGATTTAAATTAGATGTTATTCAAGTTTTCTTTAGTTATGTTATGGCTAATGGTCTATTCTAACAAATGACATACCTATTATAGCAAACAGTTTTCCCTAGTGGATATTTGGTACTAGCTGAGCGACCGCGGTTTCACCCGCGTAAGTTTCAAAATTTTGCTACTTTTGGTTACATTATTGCAATTTTCTTAAGGACCTCGTTTTTTTTTAAATGAATTATAATATGTTATGCCTATGTTACTGCCTGATAATTTAGCTTTCAATTAGTGATAAAATGGTTAAAATTGGTCGAGTAGTTTCGGAGCCTATTCGGTACAAACAAACAGACAAAAAAACTTTCCTCTTTTTTAATTTATGAAGTAATAGCTGGTGCCCGCAGGGCATAAAAATATAGCCTATGTTACTCAGGGTGAATGTAGCTTTGGAATGGTGAAAAATTTTTCGAAATCGGCGCAGTAGTTTTTGAGTTTATTCATTACAAACACACACAAAAATACAAATCTTTCCTCTTTGTAATATTAGTGTAGAAAACCTTTCTCTTATATCACTCTATCTATTAAAAAAACCCGCATCAAAATCCGTTGCGTAGTTTTAAAGATCTAATCATACATAGGGACAGACAGACGCGGCGGGGGACTTTGTTTTATAATATGTAGTGATTAATATTAGTATAGACGGTAGGTATTGCATTGTGGACAAAATTAAAATGGTGAAAATGAAAACTGGTCAGTGTCACCAAAGGTGTGTGTGTGGCAGACACTCTGATAGCACAGAAAAGGTTTCACTAAGTTTTACTTACAATAGATAAAGAAACTAACATTTTGCCAGAATTTGAAACAAATCCAAATAAAATATAATATTAAAATATATTAAATAAAGAGAGATAAACTAATACAACAAATCAATAATTCAAAGACGAAACTGCCAACTCTTTGAGAATGTTCACGGGTTGCCGTCCTGCTGTTCAGAGTGAGCGCAGTCCCAAGGAATATCGCCAGGTCCTGGCCAACAAAGAAAGGAGATAGTATGAAACCAGAGCCGTAAGAAGGATTTTGTAGAAAAAGATAATAATTGGTGGATCGAAGATTCTTGCCGTGCGTAGAGCATTCGCAAATAAGAAAAAACAAGGTTGTCAAAGCTCTTATGGTGAATTCCCCGGCTTCAATACAACCCTCCAAGTTCATAAAGGTCTAGCCTTGAAAAAATTGTTCCTCGACCTTTATGAACTTGGAGGGTTGTATTGATGATTAGATACTATTCTGTAACTACATACGTCTTACAGTCGCGAATAATATTTTAATCAACATACAACCTAGCACTGGTCTGCAAATTGAAAAAAACGTAAGAAAAATTGAATTGACCCCCAATATCTCCGTACCTAGAAGGTATGGTGTAGAACAAAACAAATGATCGCAATGACGGGTCGGGGGGCTTTCGGGACCAGGACCGCGGTCCCGGATTCCCCTTAAATATTTTTGAGTGGTATTTTGGGACCACAAGAAAACAAAAGTTAGAGTACAGTAAGCTGAAGTAATATTGTGATCAACAATAACATTAATTTATTTTAAAGGTCGGGTACAAAAACAAAAAAAAAAATCTCTACTTGTATCAAGACGAGGAGAACAAGTGCCTTTCGGCTTCGTTAAGAGGTGTTTTACACCCTTTATAAGAAAATCATGACACACAAATGTTAGGTTTTCTTTGTTGCACACACCAAACGTTGCACAAACGTACCTCTAACAATACATCAAGTGTTACAAGTACCTGTTACCGGCGTCACAGGTATCTGCTGACTTTCAACTATGTCATACAAGAACCATTACGTGTGTTTAAAGTATAATCAGCCAATGAAGTTCCCACTGCTGGGACACAGGCCTCTTCTCTATACTGGCTTACTTGAAATAAATGCTTTTAGGAGGAAGGAGCGGCCGGTAATCCACCACGCGAACTCAATGCGAGTGTAATGATAATTGTACAAACGTAAGAGAATATCTTCTATACATTTCTAATAAAACAGTTACGAAAGAAAAACTGTACCTACATTGAGAATTTTCGAGAAAAATAAGTGGCTTTTGTTAGAAAAACGTAACTGATGACAAAAAGTGACTTTTTAGAATTTTTGTCTGTTTTTCTGTTTGTCTGTGTGTATGGTACGGCTTCACGCCAAAACTACTGGATAGATTGAATTGAAATTCAGCAAAAATGTTCTTTGTAAACCAAGGAAGGCTTTAGGCTACATATTATCACGCCGTATGTTATGGGAGGTAAGCAATATTGAATTTATAAGGTTTTTGTTCGTAATTGACAATGCACAAAATGACATGTTACTTATTACGTAAGCGTTATTATGTGACGCAGACGAAGTTGCGCGGGTCAGCTAGTAAAAAATACACAAAGAAGAGCGTCTGCTTGGGTTTGAATTCAGACCTACAGAATTGTAAGTGGGCTCCACCGATACCAATGAACTGACACCACTGCCTTTACATTGTATTAAGGTGGGAGGGCCAGGGTAGCCCGCTATATTCAAATATTCTTACGTTTTTCAGAATTTACAGGTAGGTGTCAATCAGATGTACGAAAATGTGAATTTCGCGGGCTACCCTGGCGTTTTCACCGACTGGTTTCACCCACACCCTTGGTAACAGTCCAAGATTCGATTTTGTATAGATACATAATATGAGAAAGAAGTGAGTGTCTGAAATTGTATCGTTGCAGGTGCCCTAGGTTGCTCGGTTCATCTCACTCAGTGATATGTAATGCTCGAATCTAGAGCCCTACTCTCTAACGTCCGTCCGTCCGTCTGTCTCTATCTGTCTCTCCCGCTAACGTCTGCAGATAAGTGCGAGTGAGAGAGACGGATAGAGACGGGTGGATCATGGACGTTAGAGAGTAGGGCCCCTGAACTGTTATATTACAAGGGAATGCTCCCAGTGAGGGAGCGTCTTAAAAAGCACAAAAAGTAATCACACTTATATTATAAATGCGAAAGTATTTTAATACTGGCTTACGCCCGCGGCTTGGCCTGCGTCGAGTCCATAATTGTCCCACGGGATCATATTACTGGGATAAAAAGTATCCTATGTATTAACCCAGGTTATAAACTATCTGTGTGCAAAATTTTATCCAAATCCGTTTAGTAGTTTTTGCGTGAAAGAGTAACAAACATACACACACACATACAAACTTTCGCATTCATAATATTTAGTGTGATGTGATGTGATATCGGGAGTCATCATCATCATCATCATTTCAGCGGAAAGACGTCCACTGCTGGACATAGACCTCCCAAGTGTCGCCACATTGACCGGACCCGTGCGACTCGCATCCCTCGGATTCCCGCAACCTTCACCAGAATATCGGAAATAGCAAGAATAAATGAATCTATTTATTCCACGGTAACCATTTAATGAATCAACACAGACGGTAATGCGAGTTGAGCTCCACAACACCGGGGTTGTCCTTCCGCGCGCCGAACAACCAGAACTCGTAGCTCAGGGACGTCAGCTGGCTGCTTATGAACGACAGAGTTATTGAATCCTGGAAACAATCATATTTTAGTCATTAGTAGACATAACTTTACATTACGCCTGTCATATCCGAAGGGATAGGTAGAGAGCTCTATAGTTGGTGCCAGTTAAGATGAGAATAGCGGTCATTGCCCTTATCTCTTCGTACGAATCAAAACAAATAAGTAAACCATGTATCGTTTTTCATTACAAAAAATGTTGAAGATCACGATAGACTTGAAAAGGCTTATTTTTGGTATTCAGAGTTAAGAAGTTTAATAAATGTACCTAGGTAAGTCAATGACCGCTATTCTCATCTTATCTGGCACTAACTATACCAAAGAGTAGGTACACCCAAATCTCTCCACGGGTTTGGGTCCGGTTGGGTCACCCCATATTACACATAATATGGGGTGACCCAACCGGGCCCAAACCCGTGGCTGCTACTGAGAAATTCCTGATGAAAAGTAACATTTAGCCCGATCCCGGAATCGAACCTAGGACCTCATGCTCGATAGTCGCGATTGCGACCTCTAGGGGCAGTTAATAATAGAGTTGCTTGTATAAATAGATTTGGGAATTTACTAACGCCATTTTAGTTCAAAAGCAACATTGCAGTGGCATAATTTGAAGGGCTAGAGGAGAAATTACAAGAATATGAAACATTCAACTTCTGTCTATGAATTAAATTAAAAATTGTTTTGGTGTTAATTTAAGATTTGACAGCAGTATCCAATTATCATCAAATGAGCTAAAAATCCCTAAACTTATAGAAATCTACCTCATGGTCTTGGAGTTTATGAAACGCCTGCAGAAAAACAACACGCAATATTCATACTTGCGAATTGTATAATTTTAGTCCAGCTAGGCGCTGTTAACGGCGTTTCATCATCTGCCTAGCCTTTTCCCAACTATGTTGGGGTCGGCTTGCAGTCTAACTGGATGAAACTGAATACCAGTATTTTACATGGAGCGAAAGCATATCTGACCTCCATAACCCAGTTAGTACTAGGTTATACGATACCTCTTGGTAAGGAGATTGCGCTGTTAACAGAGCTTGTTCTTAGATATTGCATGCAATCTTTTCAACCGACTTCCAAAAAGAGGAGGTTCTCAATTCGACTGTATTTTTATTATTATTTTTGTTTGTTACCTCGGAACTTTCGACTGGGTCTTTGATCAATAATAGGACTGGGTGAACCGATTTTGACGATTCTTTTTTTCCTTGAAAGCTGGTGCATCCCGTATGGTCCTCAGTGATTGCTGGAATCGCTTGGATGTTTATTGTTTATACAACATCATGACGTAACATCACGCCTGTATGCTCTGAGGGGGTACGCAGATGTGTACAATACACCCAGATTTCGACAGTTAGATAACTTTAGTTCCATTTATTGGGGATAAGCCTATTACCATGACATGTACCTATTGTTAACAATGTAAAATAAATTCATGGTAAATATTTGTTTGGGAACAACTAAAAAAGGAAAAATAAAAAAACATTTTTTGCAAAAAATAAAACGGACTTCAAAAACACAAAAATAACTTTAGCTTCAGAAGTCGGTGGCAAAAAAAAACTGAATCAAACAAATAAGTCACCGACTTCTGAAGCTAAAGTTACTTTTGTGTTTTTGAAGTCGGTTTTATTTTTTTCTAAAAAGTTTTTTTTACTTATTTTACTGACCTGCAGAACTCCTCCATCATTGATATACCCCTCACTCTCGGGCCCATCTATGTACAGGATCACTTTGAAGCCCGTTATGATGTAATCTTCGTCGTCTGCTGTCACATTACCCTGGAACATGTCAATAGTACGATCAATCACACATCATCGGCCTAAGTTTTTACCAACTATGTTGGGGTCAGCTTCCAGTCTTACTGGATGCAGCTGAATATCAGTATTTTAAATAGAGCGACTGCTTATCTGACCTCTACAATTTCCCCTTGGTAAGATTGGTTGCCAGATTTTCGCCAATGGTAAGTTAATTGCCTGTCTAAAAACCAAGTTCAATGTTGACGCACTTGTAAGCACAGGCCTTGTAGATCTAGGCATGCTAGACATGGCATTAGGTTTAGCAGCAGGCATAAAATTACCCGTGGAATAAGTTTGATTTAAAAAGCAGGTTAGATTATAACACCAGACCAATATATGTTGTTAATACTGTATGTTGTATGGTTTTAAATTTGTTGGCCGAACATTCGATGTTTTTTTTTTGACTTGATAAAGCTATATTGTGAATTTGCGTCGCATTTAGCTCTAGTTTAGTTTCGCGACTGACCAAAATTCACAAATAAGGTTTTTTTTAACACTTACACCATTGAAGATGAACTCAAAATATCCGGGGGCCTAAAAGAAAAAACATAATCTTTTATCAAATCATTATAAAAAGGTAAAATGTTGAATGCGAGCGCCACCACTCTTTTATCATTTCAACAGCAAAGAGTTGCCACCCTTAGAGGTACAGAAAACTCAAATGTAGATTCAAACCACACCCAATCTTCTGTCAGTACTATCTGACTTACGAGAGACGATATAACTGTCTATACATACGTATAATACGTATGTCTCATAAGAAGAACAAAAATATTTATTTGACTCACCCAGGACAAAACAAAAATGCAAAATTAAAAAAGAAAACAACCAAAACAAAAGTAAAACACGGTGCCATATTCTATGTAGTGATGGACTCAACGGGCTGGTTAGAAGTTAAGAATCTCTTGGCACGAGAGCAGTGTGTAGGTACGTCGTAGTTATGCACACGTCTCTGGAAAAGCTCTTTAAACAAAGCTCTAAGGTAGTTCCTCTCAAAAAGCCAAGTATTTAATTGTATTATCAAATAATGAGTCCTTACTTTAGTCTCCGGTGGATATCGGAGCGTAAGGTTCACATCTTGCACGGGAAACGTCCAGCCCTTGGTCCCGAACACCATCAGATGACTGCCTGCGGAAAGATACGATATTTTATTAGAAACTAGTATCTGCCCCTGAATTATACTAATTCAGTCATTCTAATCTCTCTCCGGTCGTGCCGGTATCCCGTTCGTTGCTGAGCTGGACTCCCATTTAGTGAAACCTTGAAACGCACATCGCACCTTGTATATTTCGTAAATATGTTTTTCTTTTTGTATATTGGCACCTTGTTTTAATAATCAGGTAAATTTTATGAGGTATTCCATGAAGCACACCCAAACGAAGCACACCCAGACGAAGCACACCGAAAGTATTCCACTTAGCACACCCGTAGGTGGGCTTCAAATAAAAATTAAAAAATAATAATTTCCTATTCCACGAAGCACACCTACGAATATCACTCGCATAGTGCGGGGCTAAGAAATAAAAATGTCGATAGGAGAAAATATATGAGAACTAGCCAAGTCAGACCTTAGGCTACAATATATTCTCGTAAGTTATAAGAAAAAATGATATTTTATGTTGTTATAAATAAATTTCAGGACTGACCATTGAACTTGGCACCCATTTTGATTTCACTTCTTTTGTCGTTGAAGTCAACAACCAAGGCGTATATCATAATATTGAACTTGGCTCTCATTTCACATTTATGTTTTTGGTGGGATATAACTTCGTAGATTGCGTTCCCGTAATAGGCAGATTGGTAAACTACGTACCTACCTATAATATACAGGGTGTAAACAGACCGTCAACCAAGCATTCTGTACATCAAACTAAGTAACTGTAAGCAAAAATTATTGCTGGGAACGACTTTTTTTTTGGGTGAAAAGTCAAATTTTACGGTAAAACTCAAAGTAACACACTCAAAACATTGTGTTTTGCCCCCAATATCAACCCCAATATTCACCGAATTAAGAATTAGAATCTACATAAGAGCCTATACTACCTCAGATTACCAACTCTATTTGTGGTGGTTCAAACTTCGTTTGTAAAACTGTTAGAATAAAGTTCTAATCAGGTCGCACTACAAAGCGGTTGTTACGTCAGTCACTGCCGGCCGAATAGTGCGAAATGAGTGGTTTTTATTCTTTACTAGCTTCTGCCCGCGACTTCGTACGCGGATCCTGTTGCTTATGCCAGCGACAACGGGGTCGTCAAAATCGAAGACCTCAAAACGTCTGATGATGAACGTCTGATGATGATTTTAAGAGCCCGGGGACGGGAATACAACGGGATGCGCGAGACGATTCGAGACGTTCCAGATCTTTCATTTTTGTAAGTCAACAGGAAATGCCCATCAGACCAAACAACACTTGCTGAGACGTCATTCCTATGTGTTATGGTGTAGCTGGGCTCTTGGAGTTCCACAAAAGGTGTTCCAGATTTTCGATTTTTATAAGTCAACAGAGAGTGCTCATCAGATTGAACAACTTTTGCTAAAACTTCATTCCTATATATATGTTATAGTGTAGCTGGGCTCTTGGAGTTCCACATCAGGTGTTCCAGATCTTCAAATTTATTCTCTCCGCAGAAAATCCCCATTACGTGGAACAATTTTTGCTATGGCACCATTTTTGTATCTCTTATAGTTCAGCTGGTCTGTTGCGGTTCTGCATCAGGTGTTTGTTTCCAAGATAAAAGTCGACAGGAAATGCCCATCAGACCGAACAACTTTTGCTAAGACGTCATTCCTATATGTGTTATGGTGTAGCTGGGCTCTCGGAGTTCCACAACAGGTGTTCCAGATCTTCGATTTTTATAAGTCAACAGAGAGTGCTCATCAGATTGAACAACTTTTGTTAAAACGTCATTCCTTAAAAGTTATAGTGTAGCTGGGCTCTTGGAGTTCCACATCAGGTGTTCCAGATCTTCGAATTTATTCTCTCAGCAGAAAATGCCCATCACGTGGAACAATTTTTGCTATGGTACCATTTTTGTATCTCTTATAGTTCAGCTGGTCTGTTGTGGTTCTGCATCAGGTGTTCAAGTTTCCAAGATAAATTATAGCCTATATCTTGCCCAGACTTAATACCTATACAACAACAAAAAAATCATTCAAATCCGTCCAGCAGTTCCGAAGATTAGCGTGTACAAACAAACAGACAAACAGACAAACAGACAAACAGACAAACAGACAGACTTTTTTTTTTGGATTCGTGCTCTATTACTGTTTCTAAACCCCCCTCAATTATTTATTTTTTAATATATTCAATGTACAGACACAGTTTTTCTACTGTTTTATTATATGTATAGATATAGATAAAATCAAATTTTAGTCTTTTGGAAAAAATAAAAAAAAACATAAGACCTGCTTTATAGTTATAAGTTCAGTTAAGTATGCAAAGTTTCATGATCTAATTTGAAGTACTTTTTGAATACCAGCGGTTTATTGTTCGATTTGGAGGTAACTTTTGGGATTTTTTTCTATCGATAAAATTTTATCAAATCGTGTTTTCGCCAAACATAAGACCTAACAACTTTATCATATATTTATTTCAAAATTAATGCTGCAGTATTTTAGGCGTAACGGAGGATCATGCTAAGCCATTTGAGGTAGTATAGTCCCTTTTCACGTTCGGGGAATATAACAAACTGACGCATACAGGGAAAACGTTGAAATCGATAGCTACGACACCCAGTATACTTCTATAATTCTAAGTATCATTGTCATAAATAAATGAAGCATTATCAATGTTTACAGAATAGAGCCATAATCTTTCAGCGATAACTCTTAAGTACGTATATACTAGATTTTGGATATAGCTGAAGTCGGTTACTGATTAATTGATATTGTTGCTAAAAGTCACAATGACAAAGCAATACTCGTAGTAGATTACGCACCAAGGGAATAAAGAAGTGTCTTACGCTACGCTATTTTGAATCCCGAACGCAGCGACGAATTCTACGGCTCCCGAGCGGAGCGATGGAGAGAGACTATATAGAATCCTAAGAGTAGTGAGGAATTTTAAGCTCTCCCAAGACACTGCAAAAACTGCATATTCCTGTCATGCGTTAGCTAAACAGTAATACTGTCGATAGTGTAAAAAGATCGCTTTTTAAAAAAAAATAAAAACAATATTTTATTTTAATGAAAAAAAAGTAAGATTTATTTTTCAACATTGAACACGTTTACAAATTTCCACGTCGGTGCTATTAAGAGGGCCCTTCCCGGCCCGCCTTTTGTCAACGCGAGCATGGTCGAAAAGCTTGTCGTTTCATCCAGAGCCACAGCGGCGGTATTCTTTCAACTCCCCTGTCTTACCTAGCTCCGAACCCGCACTACTTGCCTCCCGCGCACCTCATACTGCCTAACGCGAGGACATTGAACGAAAAATATTGTTCGAAAATTTATAAAACTTGTTCCAGGAAATACGTGGTTTTGAATTAGTCTTACAAGTATGTAAAATAAATATTTGTTATTTAGAATCTCCACTACATTTGCAAGGCTTCCATCAGGATGCTTTCTTTACTTTTACAATTTATAAGTACATTATGAACGGCCAAAGTTGAGGTAAAAGTTGTGCAAAACAGCAATTTTTGGAGGCTTATACTGAATTTCTTTCTACAAATTTTTATTTTCTGCTTCGATAGAAGCCTAGATATAGTCCACAAGATACCTATTAGTTCAAAAAAATCAAAGATATATGTCTAACAACGGCATAATCACGCACGAGCTATTGTCTAAATTCTCGCGAAAATTATGGCGGGTTGGCCGCTCTTAACCGTTGAGGAGTTCTTCCGTGAGGAGGCGATCTCGGCTGCAGAATCAGGTCATGTTTGTTATAAAATATATTGTCACCAGAACAAAAGATGTGTGCAAAATTTCAACTCAATCGGATACCAACAAGTTGTCGAAAAGTGGTTTGCAAATTTTGAAGCGGACTACTTACATACATTACGAGGTAATGGGACTAAGTGCCCAGGCTAATGACAGTCTAGACAAAATAAAGCTTATCGGTGATAACGATGATGGAAGAGCGAAAATATTGGATTGACACAGGCTGCAAAAGAGTTCATATGTCAATCCTGTTGCAAATCCCCGTAGAAATATGAAACGTTATGAAAACGTATACCACGTATGTAGGCCTGGTACATTGCTTAAAATCTAAGTGGGGTGTTTCAAATAAATGAATTATTTAAAAATATTACAACAAATAGATAAAATAATCTTGATAGTAAAAGGAAAAACTGCATAGAAATAAGTTTTCTTGAAGTAAGTAACTTCTTCTGAAATTTAGTGCATTGCATTGTATCAAAGTATTTAGGAATAGACAAATACAATAGTGAATACGTTGGTAGGCGTGAAACAGAATTTTATACTTTAATGGATTTAGGATCTTCTACTTGAATATTTGCAAACGCAAAACATTTACCGATCGATTTTACTGTGTGCTGAAAAAGTTTCGTAGTCCTGTTTATTTTAAGACAAAAACAATAGACGAAAGCTCTTTACCCGAATGTTCAACATGGTCATAGTTTATCTTAAAATCAATAACAACACTAACCTTCAATAAGAGAGTCCAACGAGCAATAATACTTGTTGACCGTTTGATAGACTGTCGAGTCGACTTGTCTTGCTCCATTATTATTATTGGGACTGTTACCAAAGAACTTCACTTGATTCACACCATCATACACCTCGATTTCTGGCTTGATAACTTGCACTATTTCACTTTCCACAATAACCACATAAAACACGGAAACACATGATATTAATATTCTTATATTTCCATTCATAACGCAGACACGAAAACGGCGAGTAAGTAAAAGCGGCAAGCATATCGTACGCGCATTAAATGTAAGATTAATTAACCCTGATTAGGAATGTAATTAAAATAATATTTAGTGATAAGAGTCGATATTTTTTTGGTGATAAATGCTGTGTTGTTATCGGATCCTGGCGGACTGAACCGATTATGTGGTACCTAGAGTAAATCGAGCGTATCTGAGTGATTAGATAGCTCAAATTCGAACCTCATAAGCAGATGTTGGCAACTACAATAATGGCTTTGGGTATGACAGTGATAATGATAACAAAAAAGTAGGAAGTCAATGACAGAACTGCTAATATCACACCAGTTTCTATTCCACGAAGAAATAATGGCGGTGGTGCAGAGGTGGATACTGTGCAGCGGATTGTGTGAAGAATGATTTGAAAGAGAAAGGAGTAGGTAAATGATGTGTCTGACAGGGGAGAATGGAAGATGAAAACGTGTTGCGCCGACCCCAAGTAGAATGGTACAAGAGCAGGAAGATACTATGCAGTACCCCTTTCTACGTAAAAGGAAATGAAACTTTCCATGATCCGATTACAAATCTAGTCTTCGGAATAGCTACTCTAAACTTCCTATCACTCAATTCGTGCCTAACTGAAAACACATTAACTTTGCCATCAGTTTTGAGATTAGAAAATATCAATTAACGCTAAAAATCAACTGACACACGAAAAACAAAAAAGAATTAACCTCTCACTATACCAAAAGTCCAATAAAAACTTCGAATATCCGAAGTTTATGACGCTCAATAAACGAACTCATACATAAAGAAGATCTACATAAGTGAATAATTAATAGAACCTTCTCGAAACCGGTTGTGCTCACAAAAACGGTTCCGATCACCCTTTTGATCTCTTAGAACCCTCATTAGGGCTACTTAAACATTATTATAGGCCATTATAATCACGCCTCGTTCAAAGTTGTGGTAACTTATGGACCATAGACTATGCTCTATGGATTTATGGGAGGTGATAATGCGTACTTTATGGTCGTTGCGACGTTTTATAATGTTTTGTTTTATCTGTGTTATAAATAAGAGATGTGTGAAGAGGTTTTCTTGATTGGGTTGAGACAATAGTATTATTACTTAACTAGATTTGCCCACTGTTTCGCCTGTGTTGCTTTGTAGTATTGGTAGAGAGACGTTCTTACTCGGTACGGGGATCCTTTGTTCCAAACATCAAAATTTGTTCAGCCGGTAAGGCGCCAAAATGTAACAAACAAACATTTTTACAATATTGATATGGTTATTTTGAAGACTTCGCGTGAGAAACAATTATTCTTTGTTACTGATACCAACATCATCAACAAATTACCTAAATCGTTTCCTATCATACGTATCTCTTAAAATAGAAAACCACAACACGTTGGCACATTAACACACCTATAAAAAGACAAACCAGGAAACTTCTACCAGCAGACCAATCCAAGATGGCCGCCAAACTGCTTCTGTTCACCGCTCTCCTGGCATTCTCTGCGATCCTAGTACACGCTAGAGCTCGTGGTAGCATCAACATAGGAAATACTTTTGGATCTCATCTAATATACCACGAAACGCATCACAAATATCCTATTCCTTTCATGGTAAGAGACGAAGATGTTACCGTGACCGGAGTCAACAATGAGATTATTGAAGCTGTGATTGTAAGTGATTTAGAGGGAGAAGGTCTGAGCTATATCAAAGATGGCGGCATTGGACACCACAATGTGACAATACATTTGGAAAGTAAAAGAGGAGATGGGTATAAGTTCTTAGTTGAAGTTTATGCTATTTGATTTGTTGTGGAGTAATAAATTGTTGACTGAAATATTTTGACTGTTTTATTATAACTTGTGAGTTTATATGAATTCATCATCATCATCATTTCAGCCGAAAGACGTCCACTGCTGGACATAGGCCTCCCCCAAGTGTCGCCACATTGACCGGTCCCGTGCGACTCGCATCCAGCGGATTCCTGCAACCTTCACCAGGTCATCGGTCCACCTAGTGGCCTTCCAACGCAACGTCTTCCGGTTCGCGGTCGCCACTCTAGAACTTTTCGGCCCCATCGGCCATCCGTTCTGCGAGCAATGTGCCCTGCCCACTGCCACTTAAGTTTGGCAATTCTTCGGGCTACGTCGGTAACCTTTGTTCTCTTGCGGATGTCTTCATTTCTGATTCGATCGCGCAAGGAAACTCCGAGCATAGCCCTCTCCATTGCCCTTTGGGTGACTTTAAGCTTTCTGATGAGGCCCATTGTGAGCGACCACGTTTCGGTCCCGTATGTAATCACTGGCAACACACACTGGTCATAGACTTTCGTCTTGAGACACTGCGGTAGGTTGGACGAGAAGATACCGCGCAATTTCCCGAACGCTGCCCAACCGAGTCGGATTCGACGATTGACCTCTTTCTCGAAGTTAGACCTACCTAACTGGACCGTTTGTCCCAGGTACACATAATCGTCTACAACTTCGAGAGTAGAGTCTCCGATCTTGATAGGAGTGGGTGTGACATGGGCATTCAACATGACCTTAGTCTTGTCCATGTTCATTTTTAGACCCACTCTTCCGGAAGCTCTACTGAGGTCATCGAGCATTGTACTGAGGTCCTCCATGGTCTCAGCCATTACCACTATATCATCGGCAAACCGAAGATGAGTGATGTACTCGCCATTGACGTTGATGCCTAGCCCTCTCCAGTCCAGAACCTTGAAGACATCCTCCAGTGCAGCGGTGAACAGTTTCGGAGATATGACGTCTCCCTGTCTCACACCTCGCTGCAGGAGGATAGGTTTCGAGGCTTGGTCCTGAAGTCGGACTGACATGGTGGCGTTTTTGTACAAACACTTCAACACCTCGATGTACCGATAATCGATTTGGCACCGTTGGAGAGACTGCAGTACAGCCCAGGTCTCGATCGAATCGAAGGCTTTCTCGTAGTCCACAAACGCTAAACAGAGAGGCAGGTTATACTCTTCTGTCTTCTGTATAACTTGCCGCAGCGTATGTATGTGGTCCACGGTGCTAAAGCCTTTTCGGAAACCGGCTTGTTCGATTGGCTGGAAATCGTCAAACCTGCGCGCGAGACGATTCGTGATGACTCTAGAAAACAACTTGTAGACATGGCTTAGAAGTGAGATGGGCCTATAATTCTTCAGCCGGGCATTGTCACCCTTTTTGAAGAAGAGCACCACCACACCCCTGCACCATGCCTGTGGCGTTTTTCCCTCAAGTATGACGGAATTAAACAGCTTCTGAAGGGCCTTAAGTACCGGTTTTCCACCCGCCTTCAGGAGTTCGGCCGTAATTCCGTCATCACCCGGTGCCTTGTTGTTTTTGAGCTGCTTCAGAGCCATCCTAATCTCGTACAGGCTGACGTCCGGGATGTCTTCGGTATAGTGTCGGGTCAGTCTAGCTCTTGGGTCGTTGGCTAGATCTACGACGGGTTTACTGGTTGACGTGTACAACTGTCCATAGAAGCTCTCGATCTCCCTCAGAAGCTCCGGTTTGGCGGATAAGATCCTACCATCGTCGGTCTTCAGTTTCGTGAGCTGGCTCTGCCCAATAGCCAGATCCCTTGCAAATAATTGCCCCACCTGCAGCTCATCCCCGTCTCGTTTGCCCAGTTTCGCGTTGAAGTCCCCCATGACAACTGTGAAGTGAGTTTTGGAACCATGCATGGCTTTAGATATATCCTCATATATGGTCTCCACTTCGTCGTCGGGGTGTGCCGAGGTCGGGGCGTAGACCTGTATGACCTTCAGCGAATATCTTGAGGATATTCTGAGTATAAGGTACGCCACCCTGGTCGACACACTCTCGATCTTCACCACGTTGTTCACAAGGGACTTGTGGACGATAAACCCAACACCACCCTGGGACTGCCGGTCACCCTCTTGGAAATAGAGCAGGTTGCCGGATTTCAGGATTATCGTGTCCTCCCCCTCTCTTCGGACTTCAGATAATCCCACAATACTCCATCGCAGCCTGCTCAATTCCTCTTCTAGTTCCGCTATCTTCTCGTCAGTCCGGAGTGTGCGCGTGTTATATGTTGCCAGGTCCAGTCGTTGGTATTGGCAGCCGGATCCTTTCCGGAGATTCTTCGCACCCCTTGCCACGCCGTAGCCTCGACCGCTGCCGTAGTCAAGGGTAGACGGGCTGCCGGGCACTAGGGGCCATTTCTTTGTTGCGCTATTCATGGGGGGGTTTTGCCATAATCGCCACGCTTGGCAAGCGGGTTGGCGATCGCAGTGAGTGCAGTTCTTACATAAGACACAGAGAGCGCTGCTGCCCATTCTCTGGTAAGTCCCTTAGTCGCCTCTTACGACACCCACGGGAAGATATGGGATGGTGTTATTCTTTACGTCCGACACCACACGGACATATATGAATTATACAAGTTATAAAAGGTGGAATGGACACCGGCGCTAAAATGGTTCTGAACCATGCCACATCGTTTTCATTTCATCGGTGGTAACCGTTTACAAAGACATATTGTACTATTACTGCAACAATTTCAACAATTGAGGCGTTGTTCTGTTGGTCTTGTTGCAAGCCTTCAGGCTTGTGCAAATCCCATCCTCATCTAGGACTTACCAGCGTTCCTCTATAGGCCATAACTTAATAATCCTCCTTCTATTAGCTCTACGTCACAATTCAGTCATGGCTCTGCTCTACTTGCCACCATCAACCAACCGACCTCTACTTTAGCGTCACCTTTTGATCTAAACTACCTGGAAAAAGATTTGGCGGCCATGTCAGGTGAAGTCAGGTCACATTCTGGCGGTACGGCAAATCGTACATCGTGCAAACATATTTATCTGCGAGGTTAAGATATACTTATACAATAGCCCACCTACAACTAGGTAGCTGGGCTATTGTATAAGTATACGTAGAAGTAGCCTACCAGACATAGAGCAGCGGTGGCCCAGTGGTGGCGGCCCCGACTTACGCAGTAGTAAGTCGTGGGTTCGAACCCAGGCAGGCGCATTAGGTACTTTGTTTAATTTATTTAATTACCACTGCTCTCAAAACGGCGAAAACATCGTATGGAAACCGGCATGTCTTAGAGCCAAAAAATCGAAGACATGTGACATCTACCTGGGCCCGCGTAGTGGATTATACCCATTCCCACTCATAGAGAGGAGGCCTGTATCCCAGCAGTGGGAACATTATAGGCTGATTATGCCATAAGATTCAAGCTGATTATCGACCTTTAGCCAGAACAATGTTGTACAACGAGTTACCAATAACCAATTACAATTATCGAGATCATTGGTAAAATCAAATTAACTATCAATTAATTATTACTAGCGAAATTGAACGTTCATTAATTTAATGTCGTATTCCTTAATTACAATTTAAATATTTAAAACATCATAATAGCTTTACAATTATTGTTCGTTGATATGGAATATTTTAATTTAATGATTTTAATAATGTAGGTATTAAGATGGTCATAACAGTCATAGTTCCCCGAAACTTTGATTCCTGTTCATTATAATCTAGATCTCTTCAAAGTTCGAGTGAATCGGTTTCTTCTGGGCAAGCGTGGTCCACCCTAGGACAAATTATCGCTTCACATCAGGCGAGTTGCGGCCGACCGCAAGCCAACGCAAGTGTTGCGACCAAAATATGTTACTTACTCATATACTTTACTCAATCATCTTCACGTAACTCAGTCAACTGGTAGACGTAGTAGGCTTCTCCCAAAGCATCCGGTTCTTCTTCCTCATCCGAGTGTCCTAGCCGTTTTTCAATCTCATCAGTCTGATGCTCAGCGTCTCAGACTACACTTTCCCGATATAGTGCCTCAATTTAAGGACACGTCTGCTCCAACCTCCATCGGTCCTTACATGGTCGGCTTATTACCTTTCAGATCGCATAGGCTAAAACCTTTCTATTAGAGAAATATCAAATGCATTATTAACCATGTAGTATTCGCTTTGAGTCTCCACAACGAACACATTCTAGTCGACCCTTCACCAACCTCACTAATTTGTCCATAGTTTTGCTTTCTTTGGTTGCTTTCTACATTCTACGAAAATAATACACCACGAGCCACGACCACATTACTCTTGGAAAAGTAAACAAACGATGGATGGACTGTGTGAAGGATGATATGGGAAGAAAAGAGGTGTCTGATGAGATGACAAGTAATAGAGAAGTAGAGAAGAAGAAGATATGCTGCGCCGACCACAAATGAATTGAGATAAAGGTAAGGGCGGGAGACTGATTACCATGACATTACTCTTCCTTTCAAGTCTTGTAAAGGGCAACCAAAAATTATTAGAGTTGCATCTCTTGTTAACTCATTTCGGTAGACGGGACAAACTCTCCCCAAGCTCCAGTAAATAAAACAATCACAACATATTTACAAATCCATTTATTTATTCATAACCACATCAAATAGCGTACACTTTTACTAGAAACTTGTATCCATGACCCCGCTTACCTTCTAAATGTATTTTAACTTCACGTTGTCCAATACCACCTTCAGACATATAGCTTACTCCATTATCTTCCAAGTCACTGACTACCACTGCTTGAATAGTTTCATTGTCTGTTGTATTCACGATAACACCTTCGTCTCTCTTGATGAAAGGAATCGGGAACTTATGGTGGACCTCATTATAGATAAGATGGGCTCCATAAGTGTTTCCTATGCTGAAGCTGCCATTGCTAGCGTGTACTAGGATCGCAGAAAATGATAGGAATGCGGTAAATAGGAGCAGTTTAGCGGCCATCTTGGATTGTTCTGTTGGTCAAAGTTTAGTGCTTTCTATATAAAGGAGTGTTAATGAGCTGTGGTTTGTGTCATTTAGTGGTATGATTTAAAATGTCTTTGGCAATTTGTTGAATCTGGTTTTTGGATAGTAAGACCTGCTGTCTGAAATGCATTGGAATGTTGGCCTCCAAAAGGGATATATGAATGGCTAAGATGCAGGTGATTGGTGTTGGAGTCACAAAAATTGTCTGAATGAGGTATTATTAGAAACGAGGAATAAAAGAGGGATAATAAAAGCTAAGAAAAGATGTGTCAATGTGAAGGCTATTTTTACGAAATAGATGAAAATTTTGTATTTATTTATGTTTGAAAATTCAAACACTTGAGTAATTAATTGTATTCTGATTATTTAGTAAGTATAGTAATTTATTGTATTCTAAATTAACAAAATTTATTTTTTGTTAATTTGAATGCTATATCGATTTTATCATATTGTTAAATACTGAGTGTATGCCCAACTGGTGGTTTTTTGAGTTACCATAACCTAACGACAAGACCTAGGTACTGTATCACCAAAAATAACACTAATAAATACTTTGACTTTTGACCAAAATACCAAAAACAGCATCGGCATGATGGATTGTGTAATAGTACATTATGATATAACGATATAAGTGCAGTAAGTTGAAAATTACAGCTGAGGCGATATTGCTAGCCCGAGCCGTAGGCGAGGGCTATAATAAAGCAGAGGCTGTAATTATCAAAGCGCACGTATGTCATACGACGTTTTATAACATATTTGCGAGGAAATAAATAAAACTCGGACTTCTTTTACTTGTTCACAAATTAGCGATGCGCGCGCATCAGCGCTTTTTTTAAAGGCAAAGACACAAAACAGCCAGTATTACTAATAAAGTAAATTAATATTTTTGTGTTTTTGTTACAGATAAATGGTTGTAATTTATTGTCAAAATTAATTAAATTAAAGAATTAAATGTTTACTTATTATATTTCATCTCCCACAGTTAATTTTATTCATAAAATGTTGACCACTTTTCTGACATAAAAACTCTTTGCTAAGATTTAAAAAAGTACCGTTCCTTTTTGACGGAGCATCTTGATAAACCGTGCGTTGTACATTACATTACTGCACAAGTACGTAATGAGATACATTACGATATTGAAATGGGTGAAATAAGAAACCCTTTACGAGCAAATGTGTTATAAAGATGATTACGTAGCCAGAGTTAGTTTGTCAAAATTTTCCTCCATATAACATTCACAGAACGAATATCATCGCATTGTAAAGCACACTAACAAACTTGCTACAATTTTACTAATTAATTAAAATCTTCACAATGTGTAATTAATATCAAATTGTTATCAAACATTTGCACAGTTCGTACTACTGCTAACGTAACATCCCGAATCCATTTCGCTAATTAGTTTAAACAAATTAAACCTTGGAGCACTGTTTATAAAGGCTATATTTGGATGATATGTTGACCTCTTAGGTACTGGACAGGTTTCGCTGGAACTGTCAATATTAAACAATGCTTGTGCCGGGGAAGTACAATACAACAAGTACCATAAGCCAAACTGATATAAGACGCAAGACGTCATAGACCTCCCCCAAATGTCGCCACATTGGGCAGTCCCATGTGACTCGCATCCAGCGGATTCCCGCAACCTTCACCAGGTCATTGGTCCACCTAGTGGGAGGCCTTCCAACGCAACGTCTTCCGGTTCGCGGTCGCCTCTCCAGAACTTTTCGGCCCCATCGGCCATCCGTTCTGCGAGCAATGTGCCCTGCCCACTGCCACTTAAGTTTGGCAATTCTTAGGGCTACGTCGCGCGTGGGTAACTTTACTTGAGTGATATTCATTTTTGTTCTATTCCACGTTCACTTTTCAAAGTGTTCAGGCGTTTCAGTTCGAGTTAAAGAAGCCGAATTCGAGACAAAAATGAACAGAAAGTGAAGCTCCTGATTTCAGTTTTACCATTTCTGCCAATAAGCAACTTTGCTGCGTTCTAATTTGAAGGGTACGGATGCCAGTACTTATACCTTATAACGGTCGTCAACAATGCTTGGCATATAAGAAATTTCTACTCTGTATCGTGGATAGAAACACATATACGAGTACATACAAAGTTTCCTCCGTGCCTCGGAAAGCACGTTAAGTTGGTCCCGACTGTCAATTTTGATCTTTGACAGTCGTTACAGGTAGTCAGTGGTACGAAAGTCTGACAACCAGTCTTACCAAGGGGTATCGTATTATCCAGTGCTAACTGGGTTGTAGAGGTCTGATAGTAGCAGTACAGACACAGGACTGCCACTCTATTATAGCAGAAACTACAGAACACCATCTGATACGACCACACATCTTGTCATGCACGTCGGTTATGAGTATTACGAACCTGAACTTTCTAAAGACTGTCACTAACAAAGCAGCTCTACCTACCGTACTTATTTATTTACAATTTAATATCTGTACATAGCTAAGAATATAGCGTGTGTGAGTATGTGGGAGTGTGCCTGAGGAGTTAGAGTGGGTCTTCTTCTTCTTCTTCTTTGCGTGTCGATAGACTCAAATAATACCCGACCAGTATGTTGCCATCTGCACAGCTCTGCTCGGCTTCGTTTAAATCCTGGAAGGTGCAGGTGGCTGTGCAGGATGGGCAAGAAAGGAGGTGGGGCATATCCTGTAGAGGGGCTCCACACAGACATTGTCTTTGAGACGGGTCGATGATACCCCATTTGGCCAGGTTACATCTACAGCGGCCAACCTGGGCCCGCAAACGGTTAAGAGATTTCTAGATTGGCCACTGCAGTTACTGTCCAGGGGGAAGATGTTCTGCTGGATTGATGAAGTGAGGAGGGGTGGGATGTCTGTTCCTCCACAATTCGCATCTTTCATCTGACGCACTGTCCTTTGAGGAAATCGTGTGTCTCACAAAGCTTTTACGTCTTTTTAAGCGTGAAGGTTTCATTTGATGCCCGTACAGGGGGTGGCGGTTATCTCGTTCCTGTTTTCCCTTCTCGATGTGACTAGCTATTTTGCGCCGAACGTCTGGTGGAGCTATACCTGCCAACGGATACAACATCGCAAGAGGGGTGGGTTTTAAGCACCCCGTTACAATGTGGCAGGTATCGTTCAGCGCTATGTCAACTTCTCTAGCGTGGGCCGAACGGTGCCACTTTGGGCATGCAAACTCCCCAGCAGAAAAAGCGAGACATAGGCCGGTCGTGCGGAGAACTTATGGTGGATGCGAGGAGTGGGTTAGAGTGGGTGTGTGAGTATGTTATAGTAGTGTGTATGTGTGTGCTATTATTAGTCATGTAACATGAGCTAAAATAATAAACTCAACGTTGCAGGAAAACTGTAACAAGCTACTAGTGTTTTCTTCCTTAGATCGTTTTGATTGGCCAGCTCAGTGCCAACGCATTCGAGAATCATGCAGGGAAAATATATGATGACGATCATCAAAGATTTAAATTGAGAGATTGGCCTTACGCGTTTACGTGTCAGTTTCGTCCTTTTGTATCGATGGCACGACTTATAAGATTTCATGTCCCCAGTAAACCAGAGCTGGCAGTCTCGACAGAGATTTCTAATTACTAACGAATAAATTCCGTTGCAATAATGATGCTTGCCAGTAACGCAGGTCTCTACACCCAAGATGCGTTTCTCGCAAGCATCATTATTGCAACCGAATTTATTTGTTATAATTAGCAATCGAAAGTTAGCGATTTTGTCGTTATCGTTGTCGAGACTCGGCCGGCCCCTGGCCCTGATTAATTAAATCGCGGCGTCAATAGCGATTTTTAAAACGATTTCCAAAAAGAAAGAGGTTCTAATTTTCTTGTCACGAATGAGAAATTAAAACAGAAAAAATATCTCGATTTAGTCCACGAGCTTGTCAATACGTGGAGTGTGAACTCGGCTATCATTGTGCCGATTGTCATTACGGCCAATAGCCTGATGACCAAGAGCCTCGACAAACATCTGTCGAGGATTTCACTAGGCAGATGGATTTAGGGCCTCATTCAGAAGGCAGTACTTCTAGAAAGGGCCTTATTTTTTTAAGTCCTCTCTACAAGCAGGTGCAGTGGTATCAACGGTGACCCAGTGGTGGCGGCCCCGACGGCGGCGGTTAGTCGTTGGTTCGAAGTTCGAACCCAGGGCAGGCGCATTACTTTGTGTAAATTATTTCATCACCACTGATCTCAAAACGGTGAAGGAAAACATCGTGAGGAAACCGGCCTGTCCTAGAACCAAAAAACTCGAAGACATGTGACATCTACCAATCCGCACTGGGTCCGCGTGGTGGATTATAGCCCATTCCCTCTCATAGAGAGGCTTCCGTCCCAGCAGTGGGAATTAATAGGCTGATGATGACGATGACAAAAGAGCACGTGTAGAGACACTGGACATCCCATCTAAGTGGGCCATGATCTGCTCGGGAGCATCGCATTCACACTAGGTGTCAGAATGATTTTTGATCCCTAATTTTGTCAAATTATGTGTAAAACACTCAATCGATGCGATAATGGAACAGACTGTTTTCGTCGCCATGTCTGGGAGACAAGTGATCTTAGGGGCCGCCTCCACGAGCGAGAGAATCGTGTACAGAAAAACGTGGCAAGGACGATAATATCGCCACGATGCTCTCGCTCGTGGAGACGGCCCAAAAGAGAGCGTATAGAAAAACGTGGCAAGGACGATAATATCGCCACGATTCTCTCGCTCGTGGAGACGGCCCAAAAGAGAGCGTATAGAAAAACGTGGCAAGGACGATAATATCGCCGCGATTCTCTCGCTCGTGGAGACGGCCCAAAAGAGAGCGTATAGAAAATCGTGGCAAGGACGATAATATCGCCGCGATTCTCTCGCGCTCGTGGAGGCGGCCCCATTCTTCATTCTTTTCCCACAATTTGGTTCTCATATTTCGTCATTAATTTATTGCATTATACATAACATCAAGCCTGTAATCCCCGAAAGGTTAGGCAGAGGTATACCCATTAGTACACCCGCCTTTCGTCAGTTATGTTTAAGTCCATTGCAATAGGGGGTGAGCCTATTGCCATGAACCGGACATAGATCCAGAATTCGAAGCTGCTACTGAGAAATTCCTTAAAAAATCAAAACTATTTATTTTACAATAACAACTAAAAATATATTTGAGATCCCCATAACGTATCCTTTCATTTAATATAGGTACATAGTAATATGTGCAAAACTTTTTTTTTTTATTTCTTAATTTGTCCCCCGAAAAAGAACCCTATTTAAAAAAATATTATAAGCTTCAGAAGTGGAAATTTATTTAAAAAAAACAATTCACAACAAAAAAAGCATTTTTACTTCGAAAATACAATTAACTCAAATTACAATCAGCAAAATTTACTTACAGTCCACTAAGATTTAAAATCCACTAAACGAAACACACAAACTCACTTTATCACTTTTACACAACAAAACAACAAAATAAACTCAGATGGCTTACGTAACCTTACGACTGGCTGAAGATTCACACGTCCGTCCAGTCAGAGCGTCGGCGACCAAATGGTCGTTCTATCCCCAGCGCCTTGCTTTTATAAGCGGGGTGGGGTAGTTACTGACGTAAGAGAGGATTCTCCTTACACGGCCTCTCCGAGCGAGGTGTCGTCCTCGACACAAACTCTTGGAGTGGCCCCGCTAGGACCCGCGATGGGAGAGGTCGGCACCTCGACCTCCACCTCGCCTGCTGGCAGAAGCGACGGGTCGACCGCAGTAGAGGACCCGGTTTGTTCATCGTCGTCATCAGTATCTTCATCTGCAACCAAGATCTTGTTAGAAGCTACCCGAGCAATTTGTGTAAAGCGTTCAGCCTCTCACAAAGTTCCGTTCGTCTCCAGCCAACTAATTCATTCATCGTTCTCTCAAATAGTTCATAAGATTGAATAGACACACACATCCATCTTTCTTAAACCGATTATAAAAATAAAGCCAAGGCATTGTCCTGTACGTGTCCAGAGCGCAAGCGGCGGTTTCTTTGCTGCTGTCCTGCTGACGGTGACCGCGACCGCGACCACGACCAGCGTTCAGCTCTCGCCACCTGCAACATGGTCTGACAATCCGCAGACCCGCTTGACACGCAGACCGTATTCATACGTGCAAGCCGCTTAACACGCAGACCGTATTCATACGTGCAAGCCGCTTAACACGCAGACCGTATTCATACGTGTAAGCTGACTCATATACTGACCGCAATCATGTATATGAGCCCACTCGGTACGCAGACCGTATTCATACGCACGAGTTCTCTCAACACGCAGACCGTATTCATACGTGTGAGACCACAAATTGACTGCACATGGCCAAATTTGTACGGCCACCAGTGACTCAGCAACAGGTGCCAACACTGCCGGCGACACACACGCGCCTGCTACCGGTGACACCACAGCACAGCACAGCACAGCAGCCAAAGCATCACTCCTGTCCGAAAATTCAAACAACAGTGACTTACTTACTCTCAAAGAACGCGGCGCACGTTTCTGGGCACCACTCGCCACGCCACGGCACCATGTGCTGGGCAGCAGCCTGCGTAGTCTTTCCGTAGCTACCGCTGAGCAAACGTAGCTTATAGCGTCCACTAGGCAGTGCTTCTACCACCTTATATGGACCACGCATTCCGGAGTCAAGTTTTCCTGTTGACTGGGAAAATTTTATTACGAACACGGAGTCACCAACGTTAAATTGGCGAGGTGGACGTCGCCGTTGATTAACCTGTTCGTCTTGTCTAGCTTGATTGCTCCTTAAGAGTTCGCGCACCCTGCTTCTGGTTACTTCACGTAGGGCCTCTCTATTTGGTGTCGATCCTTCGACAGCTATGTCGCGCACCAGAGCTCGAACCACAGGAGTTGTGGATTCAGTACCAATCAGAAGATTCAATGGTGATACTTGCGTTGTCTTCTGTCTCGTGATGTTTAACACCAACTGAAGTTTCCACAACGTTTCTGACCAGGGTACGTTCTTATAGTTTGACTGGATACGTAGCATGTTGAGGACGGTACGCATGTAACGCTCAGCTTGGCCATTAGCCTGGTGCATTTCCGGCGTTATGTAATGCAGGTTACAACCGAGTTCATTTATCCATGTTACGAACTCGCTAGACTCGAACATTCGTCCCTTGTCAGTGACCATAAGCTTAGGCACTCCGAACATAGAAATAGCCTGTGTAACGACGCGTTTTAACTCACTAGTGTCTTGTCTACAAATCGGGTAGAGGAGGGTATATTTGGTAAAAGCGTCAACAATAAGTAAAACGAATTTGTACCCTTCAGACACAGGCAGAGGGCCTAAGGCGTCAACATGAACAGTGTGGAACGGTGTATCAGGTTTTTCCCAGGAAGTAATATTTTGCAAAGGAGCTCGAGGAACTCTCTTTTGCGACACACACACGAGACAGTGAGCAATGTATTTGCCAACGAACTGTCTGAGTCCGGGGAACCAAAAATGTCTTAGGATAAGATCAAGGGTCTTCTCCGCGTTGATGTGTTCGTGCTCATCATGAAATACTCTTAAGAGACTAAGTCTGTGCCCCTTTGGTATATAGCAGAGTAGGCGTGGATCTTGACCCACTGGGGTGTACTTGTAGTACAAGACTCCATTTCGGACGGAATAACGATTAGCATCGAGACTGCCATCGTGAAGTCTTTGGATGAGATTTTGCGTCTCGTTGTCGGCTGACTGTGCAACCTGAGCCCAATTTTTCGGTCTAGAAATTTGATTGATACTGACAGGGTTGCGACTTAAGTAGTCTGCATGAGGTAACAGCACTCCTTTTCGATACTCGATTGAGAAATCGAAGTCTTGAAGGTAGATCCACCATCTGGCTACTCGAGGCAAAAGATCTTTCTTTCGTTCGGTTGACTTAAGGGCATTACAGTCTGTCACCAACACAAATTTCAAACCAACCAGATAGTGTCGAAAGTTTTGGAGGGCTTTGACGACGGCGAGGGTCTCCAATTCGTAGGAGTGGTACTTCCCTTCAGCACCCTTAGTGGTCCTACTGAAATAAGCCACAACGTGCTTTTTTGAATCTGGATGAACTTGTAGGAGTACCGCACCGTATCCAGCACTGCTGGCATCTGTATGGACTTCGGTGGGAAAGCTAGGGTTGAAAATGGAAAGTACCGGTTCACTGGTCAATTCTTTAATGAGATTGAGGCGAATAGCCTCGCATTCGACAGTCCAATTGAATTTGACATTTTTACGGGTTAGATGAGCAATGGGAGCAGTTCTAGTAGAGTAATCTTTTATGTACCGCCGAAAATAACCCGCCAAACCTAAGAGTTGGCGCACTTGCTTTACATTTTCAGGCGGCAAGGTGTTAACTAGGGCTTCCACTTTTCGTGGGCTCGGCCTAACCTGACCCTGACTAACTAACCTCCCCAAATATTCTACTTCTGTGACGAGGAACGAACATTTAGCCAAATTTATTGAAAAACCGGCCGATGTAAGGGTCCTGAGTACTTTAAGCAACAGTTCGATCCCTTCCGACACAGAATTACTTAGCAGAAGGACGTCATCGACGTAGACCAGCACGTTTCCCTCATTAAGATGGCTGCGTAAGGTGTCATTTATAATGCGCTGGTAAACTATTGGGGAATTAGCTAATCCGTAAGGCATTTTGACATACTCAAAGTGTTCTTCCGGTGTTACAAAACCAGTGAAATGAACACATTCCTCCTTAAGGGGAATTTGGTGAAACCCTGTAGCCATATCAAGGCTACAGAAGAATTTACACGCGCCTAACCTATCAATATGGTCGTCTATAAGTGGAAGAGGGTATCGATCTTTCACTGTAATTCGATTAAGTGCCCTAAAATCGACACAAAGCCTATCTGAGCCGTCACGTTTTCTTACGAGTATAATCGGGCTCGCATATTCAGATTTCGAACGCCTAATCACTCTCTTATCTAAAAGGTCTTGTGTAATCTTCCTAACTTTGAGTTTTTCGGAGTAAGAGAGTCTATACGGACGATAAACGACAGGGGTGGAACTGGTAAGTTTTATCTCCATCTCACCTGTTTGAACTGTGGTCATAGCAGTCCCTGATATTAGATAGTCAGAAAACTCGTTTATGACGGACATAAGGCTAACCAACTCCGTACCCTGAAGGGGTGTATTTACTTTAGCCTGGTCACCCACACAAATGGCATTGATATTTGCGCTAATGTTATCGGAACGAGTGAGGTACTGCTCATCTTTAGTACGAATGTAAGTGATGCCTTCGCGGTTCAAAACATCAGTGCCAATTATGATAGGGGCGTTCATGAAGGACGATGGAACTACTACTAAGTCAACTTCGATAGCAATGTCTCTGAATTCCACAGTGAACGTGACGTAAGATGTGGCGACTACTTCTTTCTCACTCAAACCCTTCAACACACAACGTCTCGGTTTTGGCTGACACGTAAAATGTTTCAAAATATCTGAGGAAATAAGGGACACATCAAGGGCTCCGCTATCAATGAGCACGTCTATGGGTATTCCATCTACTATAGCGGTAGTCATGTCGTTATTTTGTGCGATATTTGATCGATAAGAGCAAAGGTTGACATTACGCGGATTTCGTTGCTCGGTTTTAGCTTTGGTAAAGCATTTGTCCTCAGTATGTCCCGATCTCTTACAGAACGTACAAGAATTGCTCGAAGAAGGTTGTGTATTGGAGGATGTGTCCGAAGCCACGTTAGAAGGCTTGCTATTGGTTGCGTTTGCCTTAGGCCTCTTACAATTGCGACTAAGATGACCGTTTTGATTACAATTAAAGCATTTTGGGCCAGAACGGTGGTTTGATTTCATTTGACCTTGCCTTTTATGATCAACGGCCTTGTCGTTCCTTGAAGGTTTCGCGTAAATTGACAGGAATGAGACAATAGTGTCAGAGGTCAAGTTTGCGTTAGCGGCAGCTGCACGCACCTGTGGATTGTCTATACCGCGTATAACGATTAGCGTTCTTAATTCGTCACTCAGCCCCTGAACTATTCTCAAACGCAATAGGGTACGACGGGCGTATTCTGAGTAAGTTGAATACTTGTCTGACGTAGTATTCATAGCTTCGAACAAAATGTTCGCGTAGTCCAATTTACTCGGGCAAAGGGGTTTGAACTCGCGTACGAAATTGGACCACGTCCTATCGTTTGTCACCCATTCCCCTAACCAGACCTTGGCGTCACCCTTAAGGCAAGTAGCTACCCGCGACAGACATTCATGGTCACCCCAACCGTTGGCCTCTCTAGCACGATCCACTTCGCTGCACCATGTCTCGACGCTGTTAATTGATGGGTCAAAGTTCGACACGTAATAGTTTTGTGACCTTGCTGGTTGCATCGTTTTTATTGCTTGCATCAAGGCATGAGCGAGAGTGGATGCCTCAGAGCCAGGGACACTAGACTCCATAGACCGATGTCGTTCTGGCGTATTAGGGATCGTTGGCTTCTTAGCTTTTGGCAAAACCTCGATATCCTTGTGGGTAGAACTCGTTTGAACCGGGGGCGAAGGAGTACGAGTGCGTTTTCTATTGCCAATGTCGCTACGTGAACGATCCCTACTACGGGAATCGCGCCTATCCCTAGTACGCGATCGGTGCCTTTCGGGACTACGAGAATCATGCCGATCTCGATTACGTAAGCCATCTTGCGAAGTACGACGACTCCTACTCGAATCGCGGTACGATCTACCACTACTGCGATCATATGACCCACGGGATCGACGTAGTTTACGATCGCGTGACTTATCCCGAGTACGTTTTTCACGAGTATGCGGCCTTTCACGCCCCATTATCACAAGAAAAAAATCAGGATCAAATCGGACAAACAAATCAGACAACTAAGACAATCGAATAAAAAAAAAGTGATAAAGTGGGTAGTCGTAAAAAAGAAATTAAAAAGAAAAAAAACGGTTTTTCTGTTCACAACAATTTTGAGCTACGAGACTTCTCTAAGTGGGCCTTAAAAGTCCTTTATCCCACTTCTGATATAAGCTTCAGAAGTGGAAATTTATTTAAAAAAAACAATTCACAACAAAAAAAGCATTTTTACTTCGAAAATACAATTAACTCAAATTACAATCAGCAAAATTTACTTACAGTCCACTAAGATTTAAAATCCACTAAACGAAACACACAAACTCACTTTATCACTTTTACACAACAAAACAACAAAAGCAACAAAATAAACTCAGATGGCTTACGTAACCTTACGACTGGCTGAAGATTCACACGTCCGTCCAGTCAGAGCGTCGGCGACCAAATGGTCGTTCTATCCCCAGCGCCTTGCTTTTATAAGCGGGGTGGGGTAGTTACTGACTAAGAGAGGATTCTCCTTACAATATATATATTTGCTTTGCATATCTGTGTTTGGGTCAAATGATTATCATTCTACCAAATTTCACCTGATTTGGTCCAGTAGATTCGGAGCAAATTGGCTGTGACAGACGGACGTACAGCCAGACGTACGAGTGATCCTATGAGGGCTCCGTATTTTTGTTTTCATTTTTTGTACTGAACCCTAAAAACCAATAATACTTTGCCCAAATTGGGAATCGAACCCAGGACCTCATGCTCATATACTGGACCCAAAAATACTAAAAGTCATTTTATTGAAATTGTTTGAAATTGAAATTTGCATGTTGGGACACCTCCCAACATGCAAATCTCAATTTCAAACAATGCAGTCACTTCTCTCAAAGTAATCTCTTTTCACTTTCTCTACTGATTTAAATCATAGACGATGACTAACTAACACAATGTTCAATAATATTTTCCTTTACAAATAAGCAGATACAACTTCTCAGTACTCATCAAACAGATAATAATACATAGTTATTTACATTATATTTAGGCATTTACTCATTTACTCACAACTTATCAAAATATTGTTTCAAAATTCTCCGGAATTATGAGAAAAATATAACTCTTATGTCAAGCTCATAAGGTATATATTTGAATGGTTATCGATTAGGTGTCTAGTGTTGTTGTGACCTCAGTAGCCTTGTCGCCGATCGTTCGCTTGTGTGTTTTTAAACAATATAAGGAGAGGGTTACATGGAGGCGGAAACTTGAAAACAATTACTGCTTATATGTTTTGTTTATAAACATAGTTATTGCATTAAAACGTGTGAAGACGGTGCTTTTAATATTAATAACAATTTAGGGTGACATTTTTTTTAATAATTTTGTAAAAAAAAAAGGACTAAAAACCCAAATGAAAAGCAAAAAAAGCGCAGTTGGAAGCAGGCAGACCCATTGCAATATAAAATATTAAAACATGGAATAGATATTTCAGTTTTTTTAAAAACGTTTAAGTATTTCCATCTTTTTAGTCAAATAATGGGAAAGATTTCAGTTACGGTTTAATTTCTTGATTTTTTCAGTTTTATTTATGGTTTGTAATTTCGAATAAACAACTTTAAATCGTTTTAAACCTAAATGAGAATTATAAATGAAAAATTATAAGAGAAACCTAAAAATGTTTTTGAAATACTTACTTAATGATAACCCACATAACATAGTTCATCGATACTTAAAGTACTTACGGGATAATTATCCGTGATTTTCTTTGTTTATTGAGCTCCCGATATTTCGACGCTGCTAAACAAAGAAAGTCACGGATATTACCCGTAAGTACTTAAGTGTAGTGAAAAATCGTGAAAGTCTAAAACAGTGCATGGTTCATCGACATTCATTATCGCCTTATTGAATTTTGATTACTGTCATGTCACACTCGCAAGGTTAGGGCATTGAGCTATTACTACATAGCTCAATGGGTTAGGGCAAATCGATTGACGTTAGAATCATCAAAATTAGCCCACGCTTTTGGACTGTAGAGCGCCACAAAGGAACAAACAAATCCTCAATTGGATAAACAGTTTTAGTTAGTAGTAGTAATCTAACACTAGTATACTTAATTTCTAATTTCACTGACGCTTGCATCAAATTCCGATTGACAAAGCCCACTTTCCACTTTTCCATATCTAAAATATACAAAAGCTATGATCATAATACATAAACATACTTATGTGTAACATAAATTTTCCTCATCTGCCAAGCCTTTTCCCAACTATATTGGGGTCGGCTTCCAGTCTAACCGGATGCAGCTGAATACCAGTATTTTACATGGAGCGACTGCCTATCTGACCTCCACAACCCAGTTAGTACTGGGTAATACGATACCCTTTGGTAAGACTGGATGTCAGACTTTTCTGGGCCACTGACTACCTACCTGTAACGACTGTCAAAGATCTACAAATGACAGCCGGAACCAACAGCTTAACGTGCTTTCCGAGGCACGGAGGAAACTCGGTATGCAAGAGGTGGTCACCCATCCACAAACCGACCTAGGCAAGCACGGCTTAACCTAAAGATCGATCCGAGCGGCTGTTATTATTTAGCCACAAGCTCCTCATAACATAAATTTTCCTAAGGTGTCTTTTTTCTCATGGGGGGAGGCACAAACTACAGAACGAATCTTACTAAGATCCTTAGATACACCAAAACCCAGACACTCTTTCAAAATAACATCGTCCAAAAAATCACTGCAACATAATCAATAACAGTCATGTAAACACTGTCTTAAGTAAACGAACAATTGACCTCTGCACTAAATATCTCTCAGTTACGATTCGACCACGAGACAACACGATCACACAAATAATCATGTATAAAATCGTATTATTATGTGCTGTCATATCGACAGTGCACTGTAAAAGTGTCATTGTTGGCCAAACATGGGAACAAAACGGCATAAGAAAAGTCTATGAGACTACTGTTGATGCAAACGCAATACCGCTCTTTAAGAGAGAAAAGTTCGTCACCTTCGAATATCCAATCGGAGATCAGAAGATCAAAGGGATTGCTATCAAGGATATGGACAATGGACTAGCAGAACCATCGATTACTTTGGGAGGACTAGGATTTAACTCCGTGAACCTGAAACTGAAGAGCGAAAGAGGATCTGGTTTTAACTTCCATATAGAAATCTACGCGTGATTTTTGTTTTTTTCCGATAAGAACTCTTTTCGTGCTTTATTTGTTGTGTTTTAAGTGTAAAGTTCAATATTTGCTGATAAAATTCAAGTTGTGAAGCAGTGTTGTATAAATATGGTTAATGTTTGATAATAATTATGATAAATCGACGATTGTCTGGAAATGTGTACAATTAATTACAGAGTTCAACAATAGGTCAGTTTATTCTTTAACATAACAATGCATTAAGTACGAGTTCTACATTATGATGTTCACTATCTGCGAAGTAGACACAATAGTTAAGCAATCACAGTAAACCATAATTATCTAGCTCGTTGGTCAGTTTAATAATCTAAAACCAAAACGATTTCAGTCAAAATTCTGCAAAATTGTATCATTATTTTGTAAAACAACAAAATTAAGGTAAATATGCCACTAAAATCCATGTAAACGCCTACTAACACGTTGAGCTAAATTACCAACAACTTGATCTTTCCTTCCTGCATATCAATCCGTCCCATTCACACACTGGCATAAAACAATCACAGTTCTACCACACGACTCACTGAGACCACTCCTCAATCAAAATGTTCAAAGAAATCGTTTTAATATCTGCTGTAATAGCCTTAGTTCAATCCGACAGTGTATACGTAGGACATGTTTTCGATCAAACAGGTTTGTACCACAAGGTCTATGACAAAATGGTAGAATCGACAGCCATACCATTCGTCAAGCGCGAACAGGAAATCTTTTACGAATATCCAGCAGGAGACCAGAAGATCAAAGGGATAGCTATCAAGGACTTGAACGAATCGAAGGCTGCTGTATCGATAACTCGCGGAGGACTCGGCTTTGGATTCGTGAATATCAAGCTAAAGGGCGTCAGAGGGGCCGGACTTAAGTTTTTAATAGAAATCTTTGCGTAAAAGTGTTGTGATGTGCCTTTAAAGTTTTAATTAATACTCATAGATTGTAATTTGTTGCATTTGTGCAAAAGTTCTGAAGTGTGTCAATGTGTTTCGTTCTATCTGAAATTAAATTGTTGTAATATTGTGTGTTGTTTGTTTATTTTGTCAATGCCCTCGTTTAAACCGGAAGTAGGATATTATTAGACAACTATTTGCGATGCAGCAAATGCGGTGTAATATTCTACAACATTGTGCTTCAGATTCAATATCGGATTGCAATCAATAAAGCTAAATAAGCAACTGTATAATAATGTAGGCGTATGAAATAAATTGTTTACCTTGAGGCCTTCGAACAAAGTTTTATACTTGGTTTATCTATCTGCTATACAGTTTTATTTAATACTAACGTCTGCCTGCGACTTGGTCCGCGTAGGAGAAACATATCCTACGACCATGCAATCAGTGAAAGGTTTTAAATCGGTTAGATTCTAAGATTAGGTATCTACTACAACCAAATTTACAAACGTTACCTCTTTATAAATATTAGTTAAGAGGAAGACAAAGTTTGTAAAATGTAAACGTCAAGGTAAAAGTACCTATAGTGATACGCATAAAAGTGACATGTGTTGTTTGTGTAACCAACCAACCTTACAAAACAACAAACCTCCTAACATCATAGACTGCATATCATGGCCAATCATTTATGTGTTCAACGTCTACTATAATCTAGGGTAAGTATAGCCTAATTTAGACCGTAGTGTCACCAAGGTTTCTTCTCTAAACTAAAGCAAAATGACTCGTATATTGTATGGGCCTCCTTCGCGTGTACAATAAGCAAAAGTTTCCTAACACAACAGGATCGCATTGAGGTATCGTTTTAAATTATTCAATTGAGGAAATTCAGTCTTCAAATTTTTTTTATTTGTCATTAGTTGGACCGGTATATCCACTAACCTTTTCCTGATCCATTCCTCCGAATTCCCGAGGTTGTGTTTCCTTGCCAAACCATATGATGATTGCAACATGGTGCAGTTACTTCCTGCTGTTACTTCCAGCTGTTACTTCCATTCTACATGGTGTTTGTCTCAGGATAATTCTGGGTTCTACTTATTAAAGTAGAAAAACTCGTCCAGGAAAGGACCACCGATATACCTATTTTTGATGCCAATCATCGCTGAATCGGTGAATCGGTGATGTTATAACAAACAAAGGAGACATCTCAACTTTAACTCTTGGATGTCAACACTCTACAATGTCTCTAAGATTGCATATCTTTGCAAAATGATAAATTATGTTTATTTTGCAAGTAGGTTTTTACAAACACTTTTACACGTAATTTATTTTCAAAACTAGATGGGGCCGGTGTTTCGTACCTGACTACTCTGCGAAGAAACAGCCAAAACAGACTCAGAGGTCATAGTCTCTTTTAAAGTCCAGACATAATCTTGCTCAATTCATGAGGAATATGCAGATTAGTGTCTGAGATGGTATTTTGAAGAAAGATCCACACAGATTTGAGTGAACCTGTCCAGTTAGTGTAAGTAAGCATTTGTCAGTTATTGTGTAGCTCGCGTTATAACTCAAGGAGCTCAACGATAGACGTCGATCACCACGTACCTCGGTGAACTTATTTACCAGGACACTATTTTGACTGCAGTTTCAATATCAGAAGACGGCAGCAGTAGGTACCATGGTGCGATGCAATTTTTGCGCATTGCTCCTCCGATATGCGGCAGATGTGACCAATCTAGAGCCATTTCAATCTAGCAGCTGTAAGGCTCGCAACAGCTTTTTGGGTTATGGAGCGAAGCATGGAGTTTTTGATGCGGTCCGTAAGTTTTTCATCCAGTATACTTCGCTCTATAGCTCGTTGGCAGACTCCAAGTGCTGAGTTCTGACGCTTTGTGATCATCCATTACTTGAAGTAAATTGTCTACTTCTTACCTGCGGATAAATAGGCCAACGTCTGCTCAGCGTCTACACGGTCTCGACACGACTATCAAACGACACGTTCGCGCGTCTTTTGTAACCTTCGTCGCTACTTACGCAGCGCGTGTCGCAATGACTCGTGGCAACCCCAAAATAATTTCTCCGCAGTCATCATAATCAGCTGCCTGGCTTTTCTCAACTACGTGGGGGTCGGCTTGCAATCTAATCGGATGCAGCTGAATACCAGTATTTTACATGGAGCGACTGCCTATCTGACCTCCACAACCCAACTAGTACTGGATAATATGGTACCCCTTGGGAAGACTGGTAATTAGACTTTCTGGCCCCTGACTACCTGTCAAAGATCCACAAATGACAGCCAGGACCAACGACTTAACGTGCTTGCTGAGGCACGGAGGAAACCCGGTATGTAATGGGTAAGGGTAAGTAATGGGCCTGAAGATCGACCCGAGCGGCTTTTATTATTTACCCACGAGCTCCACTAGTTTCTCTGATTTCTCAGCAGTCAGTTGCAGTTGCAATCTTTCACTGAAGCCTGTACCTCGTAAACTTTTCCTAGAAATGATGATTTTACAGTTAGCAGGTAGCAATAAAACTTGTTAATTAATTAAATACACCTTAAAATTCCTCGTAAAGTGTAAAACCTCGATTTCTGCGAAGGAAACGATGACTAGCGTATGACGAAAATAACAATAGAAGTTTATACAGATTAAAATCGTTTATTAGCGTATAAATATTATTAACTTGACTGGCAGGGTCCGTTCACATGGAGCGGTTATGTTGCGGACGCTATTTTAAACGCGCCAGTTTCACTTTCTTTATTTTCTTTGTTGTGTCATTGTCGACTGCCACTCGACATTATCTTCCTGCCCCCACTTATTATTTGGTCACCTCTTTCTTCTCCTCCTTGTCTTTATCATTCATAGCTATAATAATCCTATCAACCGTCACCTCAGTGACAGCAAAAAATACAATTCTATGAGATTGGATCCTATCTTCACTTGAAAAAGAGATGGATCAATGACTCATCCAACACTCGAGTGTGATGCTTCTGATCAGAACATGTTTAACCTGCTAGAGTATTCTAAGTGCCCAATTACTTGCAAGTTTGGGGACATAAAGAAAGCTACTGATACTATAATTAATGTGGCTACAAATAAAGTACGCTCTACCCGTAAAGATCTTAGATAAACACAGTAACGTTATGTACCAATCCAAACGCCAAAGCCACCAAACTTATGCACTAATGTTAACTGAAGTTTTTAGATAGATAATTACCCTACTAGTGCGAGCGAGAATACATAGTCTGTTTCGCTCGCACTAGTAGGGTAATTGTCTGTCCAAAGACAGTCTTGTCTATAGTATGCGGTAGCCCTAAACAATAACGATTTTTTTTCGGTCGAACGTAGAAACTGCGTTCACGTATCATCTGCTCCGTGTGGACCAAGCCTTGTGTGATGTTACTTGCCATGATGTTATGTTGTTTCCTAGTATCTCTAAAATAAATCCAACACAATCATGTCCAACCATAGATGTTTACTCATTCACATATAACTGCAAATTGACTAGTACTTAACTTATAGGTACATAGGTGTGGGTGTGATCTCATTGAAGTAACCATATATTGTTGACTATATAAACCTTGGCCAATAACTCTATACGTTTCATTTGCCGATATCAGTCGACGATCAACAGTCAAAATGTATTCTAAAGTAATATTATCGATACTAGCGGTGTACTTGGCTATCGCAGAATGTAACGACGTAAGAGTCGGGTACGCGGCGCCTAGAGCAAAGAAGATTTATGGAGAAATTAAGGAAGCAAGCCCAGCTTTATGGAGAAGATCAGACGACATCGTTATCAATGCTCCACACAACGACATCATCGATGCAGTGTACATCACTGATTTGAGAGAAAACAAGGATGGAGAGGCGTTTATTGAAAGTGGTGGAATTGGACAGAAAACTGTTACAGTTGCAATAAAGAGTCCATCTATTCTACGAGGGTATAAGTTTGAAATCGAAGTGTTTGCAAGTGACCCGAATCAAGGTTATTTCAGTAAAGGTGCTCAGTATCTTGATACGCAGTTCGCAAGGAAGTTCTAAGTGTTGATAAGTGTACAAGTGTGATTATTTATTGATTAAATTGGTCGTTTTCTTCTATGTCTGTGTTTTTTTTTTTTTTTACAAAAATTCAGACTTTTGATAATGGTTCAGCATTCTGTATTCTGTAGGCGTTACCGTTCTGTCATTACTGTGACTGTAAGCCTGTGTCATCGCACTACTGGGCAAAGGCCTCTCCCCATGACGTCCAAATCCTTCCATCCAGGACCAATGTAGACCTCTGGTCGTTGGTTCTCTCCAGCTCGTCCCACCATCTCCTGCGAGGTCTACCGTTCTGGCGTAACGTAGCAGATTATAATAAAGCTCTGATAAGCGGTACTTTACCTTCCCCTGATGTGCAGGCTGTGTCTTGATTATCAGTACCGAGAGCTTTAACAACTTTCTTCTTCTTTTTTCGTCTTAGATGATACAAATCTTCTTTACGACCTGTATTTCGGCAGACAGCTCAATTCTTCTTTGCCCTCGGCTCGGTTTTCTTAATCCTGCGGCATCATTCACTTCGCTAGGCATCGTCATCCGTAAGGCTAAGCTTTTGCATGTCTTTCCGGACATTCCTCTTTTTCGGTCTACCTCTTCTTCTCGTTTTTGTAGCCAAGTTGTCTGTCCAAGAGTACCATTACTCTTGGACAGACAGCTCACGTCTCAGCTTATGTCTGTACGACGAATGAATTATTATCTTTTAGGAAAACATACACACAGATTTTAATGAAAATTTTACTTTATTTATGTAGAGTCGAGGACTTTAATTGATATGGCACTTTCACTACTTTCCAATTTTACACTTTTATACATTCACAATCACGAGTACGAATATTACAGACTAAACCTGATTTGTTTTACACGGCTAATATAGGAATAGTGACAAGTGGCTCATCAATTAAAGTCCTCGACTGTACTTACTTTTGTTTATTTTAAGCAAATATTTACATTTCTCTAAAAACGATTTATCACGATGAGAGTACATCTTACCTGATTACCGGATATTACGTCAGTAGCATCAATCAAGACGATAATTTTGGAAAAAACATTCTTTTCTCAGAAATACTTATGTAAATAAATGTAAAAACCCGTAACCGTGACAATGAAATAACAATGCCTCTCACAGTCTACTGCAGACTTTATTATCAAGTTCATAAGTCGTTCCATAATATCCTGTTCTCCCTTCACATCCCACGTGTCATCCAGTCATGACAGTTTTTACCCGATTGCCATAGAAAGGTTATGTTTTTCGCGCGTATCTTGTATGTTTATTTGTTTTCTATAATATCTCGTCTCTTCCAAACGGCTGGATGGATTTTGACTGTTAAGGGCTATATATCCCTCAAAAGCTTAGCATGATCCTCCGTTACGCCTAAAATACTGCAGCATTAATTTTTAAATACATATATGGTAAAGTTGAGGATTAATGCTAAGTGTGACGAAAATACGATTCCATGAACTTTTCTCGATAGAATAAAAATCCAAAGTTACCTCCAAATCAAACAATAAACCGCTGGTATTTAAAAAGTACTTCAAATTAGATCATGAAACTTTGCATACTAACTGAACTAACTATAAAGCAGGTCTTATGTGTTTTATTTTTTTGGTCCAATCAATAGATTTTTTGTAAATCGCAAAAAAACACTAATTTCGCACTATTCGGCCGCAGTGACTGACGTAACAACCGCTTTGTAGTGCAAGCTGATTAGAACTTTATTCTAACAGTAGGTATGTCAAACGAAGCTTGAACCACCATAAATAGAGTTGCTAATTTTAGGGTTAGAAGGGCCTTAAGGTACCGTTATATCGACACTAATATTATAAAGAGGAAAGATTTGTATTTTTGTGTGTGTATGTTTGTAATGAATAAACTCAAAAACTACTGCGCCGATTTCAAAAATTCTTTCACCATTAAAAAGTTACTTTCACCCCGAGTAACATAGGCTATATTTTATCTCCGTACTCCCACGGGAACGGGAACTACGCGGGTGAAACCGCGTGACGTCCTCTAGTTCGTCATAAAAGTGTCCTTAGATAAGGTGTTTGAAAATAAAAAACAAAATGGTGGTTTTTTACCAGATAATTTTATGTTCAAAGTAAGAAAAGGGTTTCATTATTTTCCAAGACTGTTGAGAATATGATGAAATTCAATTATTCAACTGCATGCAACTCCTCATTGACAGCGCTCTAGTCATACCTAAGATGACAAATCTGGTAGTTTACACCATACTTACCAAGATTACCTCATCACCTTAACTTAACGTCTAATTAGACTAACTGCGGTGGTAAACTAATCATCATAAAACAATTGAATATCACACGTACACACAATATGAGGAAGTGCCAACAAAACAAATGAGAGAAAACCGCGCTATGTTTATGAAAATGACGTCGTTCAGTGAATAAAGGCGCATACCTACCGCGGCGCACGGATAGGTCATGCACGTGTACTGCACTGGAAACGTAGACCCACGTTGTCAAACAAAATATAATATGAATCCACGCAGGAGCTAAAATGAGCCGCGTGCCCGGGCGTAGCGTGCACCGCGGTGGGTTTGCGTCTTAATATTGACCACATCTAAAGACCTCGACAAACAGAGTATTGTTTTATCATTTTCCTCGAATTAGTCATGGTGGTAAAGTCCCTTGTTTTGAGATTAAAGGCAATATAATGATCTATTCTTATGATAAAGCGACCGCGAAACATTACGCCTATAATAATAATAATAATCCATTTATTTCAGGTAACAAAGACCCATACATAAATACCTTAACCTAAAAATACATACTAATAACAATTTTTGTTAGTCTAAGCAACTTAAAACTATGTTAGTGGCACTTCACTTGCACGATGTTTTGCGCGTTCTTGTGGAATTTGCCCGCGGAAGCGACGGAACACCACATCCTGCGGCCAAAAACTTTCTTCCATCACCAAATGGAGCATACACGTTGGAATGCGCACCACAAACGCCTTGAAATTGACGTTGCGGCGTGACTCCAGTAGCTGTACTCTTGGCGTGTACTTCAATCATTGGCGCACGTACTCCTCGATGTCCTCAGCCTCAGTGGTGTAATGTAGGCGAGAGATGTACACCGGGGTGTTCGGCTTCGCGGCACGTAGTTTAACGTTGGGCTCCACAGGAGCCTTGCCGGAGCGGTTCTTACAGCTTCGCTGACGGCATTTCCTCCTTTGCACCGTCACGAAACCGTCATCATCAGCCCGGTCCGTTGCCTAATAAAACGCGTTGCGTTGTTATAATCCCCGAAGGTTTGAGCAGAGGTGTGGCTCAGTCCTATATCCACTTTCCTGCCGGTTATGTTTACTCTCATGCAGAAGGGAGCGAGTCTATTGCCATCAAACGGGCACAAATCCAGACCAAATGAGATTTTTCTGATGGAAAAACAAAATAACACTATGCCCGACCTAGGAATCGAACCAGGAGCTCATGCTTAGCAGTCTTGCTTGCAACCACTAGACTTACGAGACCAACGAGTTCAATGAATGGAGAAGTAGTATATTAGGTAGGTACGAGTATGTTGTTGACACCTTCAAGACAAGGCAAGCCTGACATAACTTCCTCACGTTTTCCATGACACGTTATATGAAGCAGTAAACACATCTAAATTGTGTACTTAATCACAGCTATTTAAACAATTCATTCACACGTTCAAATTCTGAGTAGACTATTCAGTTTTGTTTGCTGATATTATTAGTATTGAACATATTTAGTAGAACCGTCTTATCACTGTTTATTAAGCTTATAGTGTGGTTGTTGAGTATGAATGTGGATGGGTATAAGAGTAGAGGAAGACTAAAGAAACGATAGATGGAATGGCTAGAAAGGCGCTGAGATAACAGGTAACAGAGAAGTGTGGGAGAAAGACATGGAACACCGACCACAAATAAACTAGGATAAAGGCAAGAGACCAAGGTTACCGACGTAGCCCGAAGAATTGCCAAACCTAAGTGGCAGTGGGCAGGGCACATTGCTCGCAGAACGGATGGCCGATGGGGCCGAAAAGTTCTGGAGTGGCGACCGCGAACCGGAAGACGTTGCGTTGGAAGACCTCTCACTAGGTGGACCGACGACCTGGTGATGGTTGCGGGAATCCGCTGGATGCGAGTCGCACCGGACCGGTCAATGTGGCAACACTTAGGGGAGGCCTAAGTCCAGCAGTGGACGTCTTTCGGCTGAAATGATGATGAAAGGCAAGAGAATAATTATTAGTGTGAGTAGCCTTCGTTCCTCGGAAAACACGTTAAGAGCCTATACTACCTCAAATTAGCAACTCTGGTAATTCAAACTTCGTTTGAAATACTGTTAGAATAAAGTTCTAATCAGCTTGCACTACAAAGTGGTTGTTACGTCAGTCACTGCGGGTTGAATAGTGCGACATTAGTGTTTTTTTTGCGATTGACAAAAAATCTATTGATTGGACTAAAAACATAAATAATATAAGACCTTCTTTATAGTTAGTTCAGTTGGTATAAAAAGTTTCATGATCTAATTTGAAGTATTTTATGATTGCCAGCGGTTTATTGTTCAGTTTAGAGGTAAATTTGTGATTTTTTTCTATCGAGAAAATTTTATGGAATCGTGTTTTCGCTAAATATAAGACTTAACATTAATCATCAACTTTACCATATATTTATTTCAAAATTAAGGCGGTAGTATTTTAGGCGTAACGGAGGATCATGCTAAGCCATTTGAGGTAGTATATAAGGGTCAGAATAACCCCAAATTATAAAAATAGCCTTAAATATATAAATAAAAAAAAAAAAAAAAGAACTTAGGCAGTCTTTATAGGTCTTTATAGTCAGTAGCCCTAAAGTCAGACAACCAGTTTTACCAAGGGTTATCGGTTTATTCAGTACTAACTGGGTTGTGTAGTCTCTCCGTGTAAAATATTGGTATTCAGCTAGACTGGAAGCTGACCCCAACATAGTTGGGAAAAGGCTAGGCAGATGATGACGTGGATGACCACATAAAAACGACGTGACCAACGCGAACGCGTGGCGTAACGTGAGGAACAAAAAACTTATTGCAAGCTATTAGACATTGTAATGAGTCAGATTGGAAGTTAGGAAGTCCCGCTGCCAACATTAGTTTGTTTACAGCGTAACCTTTTGACACTATAGAGATACTCTCGATAACTACGTGCAATCTCGAGTGAGTTCAGAGAAGGAGCATATGCATTACAGAGGTTAAAAACTTAACTTCAATTAGTAAGTATTCATTTAAATTATGTATGTTTGTACGTTTTAGTATAACATAACTTTGTTTTGAAATTGTTTTGTTGTTTTGTTTTTTGAAATAATTGAAATACAAAATAGGTATAGGCAAACAATAATTGGATTCTACCTGAACTACTACTACTAATAAACCTGTATCTCAGGCAAGGGCGGATCCAGCTTTGGCGCCAGGGGATGGTCACATTGAGTCACAAGAAGTTACAATTTTGATAATAATAGATAGGTACAAGTTAAAAGTATGTATTTTATAAATAAATTTAAGTACTTTACTTAAAAATACCTATATTGAATTAACAAAATCAAATTTTATTTTACGTCTTCTCCCGAAACGCGCTATCACTTCATATACTTCAATGGGTACGTTTTTATGGACGTGGAGAAGTGTCAGTCCGGTTAGACGTTCTTCAACTATTGAAGCTCTTGTAGCCACGATTTGATTTATCGTAACATAGAGAATAGTACATTGTTACCCTAGGGGTGAAAGTAACTTATTTAGTCCCGAGACGGGGTTTGGTGCCCGAGCGAAGCGAGGGCGCTAATAGTTCGAGGGACTAAATAAGTCTTTAACCCGAGGTAAACACTGTGCTTTTCATTACGAATACAAGGAAAGTAAAAAAAAAACATACAACTCGAAAAAACTAATGAAGATCGGAATTCGAATGGGGTAGATGACACACCAATCAATTGAGATACTTTTTAAGAGCTGTCAAAACGCGGTTCTCTAATAGACTTTGTATGGCAATAGCCTACTGTGACGTCACTGTTTATTGAACTCAATGACTCGACCATTTAATTGATTTCAAAGCAACTAAAAATCGAATTTGGCAATTAATTGAAAATAAATCGGGTTTTCAGGCCCAAAATAAAGTGTTTTTTTAGAGAAAGGTGTCTTGGAATTTTTGTTTTATGGTGTCATCTACCCTATTGCTGCTTTCCCACCTATTTTGCTTTTTTTTTCTGTGGCCGGCCAGCTATTCAGCCAATACCTATTTTTCATTTTCATCATCGAAAAATGGTAAATATTTTTCCCAAATCTATGTTATTTTAAAGAAATAGTTGAAACTTAATTATAATAAAGATGTTTAAAATATATATATTCTTTAATTAATACTTAACTTTATGTTATTTCAATTTTACATCGTGGCTGTATAGAGAGTTGGAACATGGTTCAATAGAAAAATGAACCATTTTTTTTTAATAATTTGACAGCTGTCAGTTGAAAATGATTCTCCCTAGGGCTGAAAAGTATTACTTTCAACCCGCTCCTCAGGCAACTTCAGACCTACTTTCAGAGTATGAGTAATGAAATAGTACATTGTTACCCTAGGGGTGAAAGTAACTTATTTAGTCCCGAGACGGGGTTTGGTGCCCGAGCGAAGCGAGGGCGCTAATAGTTCGAGGGACTAAATAAGTCTTTAACCCGAGGTAAACACTGTGCTTTTCATTACGAATACAAGGAAAGTAAAAAAAAAACATACAACTCGAAAAAACGAATGAAGATCGGAATTCGAATGGGGTAGATGACACACCAATCAATTGAGATACTTTTTAAGAGCTGTCAAAACGCGGTTCTCTAATAGACTTTGTATGGCAATAGCCTACTGTGACGTCACTGTTTATTCAACTCAATGACTCGACCATTTAATTGATTTCAAAGCAACTAAAAATCGAATTTGGCAATTAATTGAAAATAAATCGGGTTTTCAGGCCCAAAATAAAGTGTTTTTTTTTTAGAGAAAGGTGTCTTGGAATTATTGTTTTATGGTGTCATCTACCCTATTGCCGCTTTCCCACCTATTTTGCTTTTTTTTTCTATGGCCGGCCAGCTATTCAGCCAATACCTATTTATCATTTTCATCATCGAAAAATGGTAAATATTTTTCCCAAATCTATGTTATTTTAAAGAAATAGTTGAAACTTTATAATAAAGATAATAATATTTAAAAAATATATATTCTTTAATTAATACTTAACTTTATGTTATTTCAATTTTACATCGTGGCTGTATAGAAAGTTGGAACATGGTTCAATAGAAAAATGAACCATTTTTTTTTTAATAATTTGACAGCTGTCAGTTGAAAACGATTCTCCCTAGGGCTGAAAAGTATTACTTTCAACCCGCTCCTCAGGCAACTTCAGACCTACTTTCAGAGTATGAGTAATGAAAAGATATTTTCGCTGTCGCTATACTAACAGCAGGCGTGGATACAGGATTTCCTTTAGGGGAGGGGGGCGGGGCAATTTTTATTTGATTTTACCTATCTTACGGATAATTCATTAAAAAAAATTGATGCTATTTAATCGACTTAGGGCGACAAGTTTAACAACAAAGTGAACTATGGCTCCAAGAACGAGCAAAACGAGCTCGAAAATTTTAACACTCTACCTTGGGTAGGTTACAATTGGTTAGACCCTTCTTATAGGAGTTATTAGATCGACCCTCAGTCAAGCAAAGGCAAGATTCAAGAGGAAGTAGGCTGCAAGAGCGAGCTCGAAATTTTTATGACACCTTGCCTTGGACAGGTAAGAATGGTTTTGATCCTTCATATAGAAGTCACTTGGCGGGCTTATAGATAAATTCAAGAGAAAGTAGTCTGTAGAGCGAGCGAAGCGAGCTCGAAAATTTTAACACATTATCTACCTTGAACCAGGTTAGAATTGTTTCGACCTTTTTACTGGAGTTACCTGGGCCTCTTAAACACAAAATAAAGACTCAAGAAAAACTAAGCTTCAAGAGCGAGCGAAGCGAGCTGGCAATTTTTACATCATTGCCTAAGATAATTACGCTATAATTGCATATAAGGCTTCGGGGCAAGGGGCTCCTATGGGATACATCTCAATATCGCAATTTAGAATAAGGTCAGAAATCGACTGCGGTATGTCCTGACACCGCTGCCACTTCACCATCTACAGCCAATATTCGTTTACAACGACAGAAACTGGAGTATTATCTAGTAACAATGTATAGTCGGTTGCTAGTCGTTTCACAGTTTTCAATGTCTTGATTACTGTATTCGCTTTTTGGCATAAAAACGCTTAGCTGAAACAAAATAAGTATTCCAGGAGACATACGGTCCTGTAGGACACTTATCATTAAAACCAGAAGAGGGATGTATATGGCTCTGCGGAAATATTCTTCAGCAGATTGAGCACGTTGGTTATTGGCCCTATTTATTTGTCTTGACACTGTTTAACAATTTTAATAAGTGGTCCACCTAGGTCCTGGACCCAGCCTAGGGGGGGGTCATGACCCCCATGACCCCCCCCCTGGATCCGCCCTTGATCTCAGGTAACTTACGTAAGCGCTTAACATAAATATTATCTAAAATTCCTTAAAAAAATAACTAGAAAATAACTTATCTATAAATACCTATGCTAGTTACATAATTATTATGGTTCTATTCAATGTAAGAAAAACAGTTTGTTTAGCTAACTTCTCTGCAACGTTCTATACGAGTTCAAAGTAAAAAAATAGTAATAAAAAGAACAATAATAATAGTAATAGAAATAGTAGGAATAGATAGGTTAGGGTGGGTATAGCAATATTAATAGTAGTAAATAGTCGCACCGTCAGCGTTCAGACTTGAGGCAGCAGTATCTAAAATAATATTCATACTTAATAATATTATAATCAAGAAACAACCTGACCTGCAAATTTTAATTTCTTACACTGCCAGCAACAAGACAATTATAGGCAGAAGAAGATGATTAACTTCAGAAAGGTTTCAATCATTATCTAGGAATAATTTTCATTTGAAAGACGGTAAAAACACGGAGAGAACTTATTCATAAGATAGCAAAATTTCCCCGTACAACGGAAACTGTTGTTTTTGTATAAACACGTTGGTTGAGCCGTGACATTGAGCAAACCCGTGTCATATGACATGTCCGCGGTGATGGATACACTCGAGGCAGTTTGTTTAAAAGACCGGTTTACGTGAAAGTGAAGCAAGAACTTTCAGACTGGAAATTAAATTAATTTTGTCTTTTATTTTTTAGTAATATCTAGACTGAATAGGCTACGCCGTTGATCCCGGTGTTCCAGACAAAATTGAAGAAAAAAAATTCTGATACTTTCTACAAACTTATTCATTTTTCCGGTAGCTCTCGCCGTTTCAGGGATATACGCAAAAACACACACTAACACACGTGATGGATGCACTTGAAACTTTGACCTCGGATCAAAAACAACACACAAGCGGGTTCGATAGAGACTTCTAACATATTTTGTAATGACATATTATTTAAGACCTATACAAAAATCCAGCATTTTCGGAATTAATGCAAACTGGAATGTCTATTTGTCTGGACTATGGCTGTCATCTAGCATTTTTCTTTCTTTCTTTTCATTAAATATTAGTTCTTGACAGTTACTTCAGGTAGTCAGTGGTGTCGATTCTGTTGTGCACAAACTAAACTTAATTTAGGCTCTTGCTATCTTCTACTAAAAGGCAGTGCGAGAATAGGACGGCTATAGCTATAAACTAAGTTAGAGATGTCAAACTAGTTTATGCCTTGCGCTTCACCGTGTTTTTAGTCAACATGTTTTTACGTGCACCCTTCATTTGTATGGAAATATTAGTTCCAACTAAATTTGACAGCTCTAAATTACGTCCGTCTCTTTCTCGTTAAATATTAGAAAGAAAAAGATAGCAATAGCCTAAATTAAGTTTAGTTTGTGCACAACAGAATCGACACCAATGGCACAAAACTTTGACAACTACAAAGTTTTCCCCGGGTATCATATAAATAACTCAGCAGCACTGACTGGGTTGTGGAGGTCAGAGGCAATTGCTCCATGAAAAATAGTGGTATTCTGTATCCGGTTAGATTGGACGCCAACTCCAACATGCTTGGGGAAAGGCTCGGCAGATGATGAATAATAATAATATGAATATGTAGAGTGCATTTTAATTCAATAATTCATACCAAGGTTACCATAAAATAAATTTACTTTATATGTATGTACAGTCACGGACTATAATTGATAAGCCACTTTCAAGATTTCCAATTTTGCAGTTTTATACATTCACGAGATTACACGATTAAACACGAACTCAAACCGAATGCTTGGAAACAAAATGACACATTACTAATAATCGGAAATAGTTTTATCCATAGAGGTTGAAAAATTACTAACAAGTTGTCAATGATAAATCCATACAATAGTGCTGACGTGTATCCCAATCTATTTGATAGCCAGTAACTCCTTTGAAATAGTCCTTATTAAATACTCTTTATTTCTGAAAACCTCCGGCTATCCGAAGCCAGAGTGACAGTTGAAATGTCAAAAGATAAAATTTCTCGGTACGCCAACGTTACTATGGCTACGCTAAAACAATTGTCGCTAAGTTACGGTTACTACACCTGCAATTCGTTGACTTTAGCATAGACTTAGTAAATATAGACCAACAAAGCGTGCGAGGGAGAAGAAAATCCCTTATGGAAATATAGCAAGATGAAAAAGGATCGCGAATCTAACATCATTGTAACCGGTTTTGAATGACAGGTCTGCACAAGTCGGCACGCGGGGAATCAACTCCTCAGTATTTTAGATTTTTAGCGTACATCGTGGTTTATTTTCAGTGAATACAGTTGTATTAAACAAAGGTTACTTGTTCTGTGCGTGATTATGGTGTTAATCATAGAAGTGAACCTGAAAATTGCACATTTCATAAGTAAATACTCAGGACGTAGTCACCGATAAGACGCGTTTATTTTTGGTTAAAATTTGCCTTTTTACCTATATAAAATATAACATAATACCAATGTTTTTGTTTACTTTCATATTTTGTATAGCTAAAAGTCCATCTATTGATAATTTACATGATTTTGGTGAATAGATTTTTCATCAATCTATTTTACATGTACGCTAGGGATTGACTTAAATTTATCGATACTATCGATATTTTATCTTGAATGTTAACTATGAAAATAAGCATAGCTTACGTTTACCGTCTGTTAACTGAACCATTTTATCAGGAAAAAGTTAATTATCTTTTAACAAATAAACTAATTGTTTTGTAGAATTTGTACAACAGATTCCCTCTAGATACTATAATTCGAGGAAAATGGTTGGGATTCATTGGGCGCGTTAGTTGAAATCCAAAGACGTGATACAACTTTGTTTACAGATTGAAAATTTTATTCGTGAAAATAATAAAACCAGTCAAGGTATTGGGAAATCTACAATTTGCCAAGCTGTACTTCTTATAATATATTAGAAGATAATTTCGGCTTATTTTCGAGTTTGAGAGCCAAAATTTGGACCAAGATATTTTAAGTGGTCGTAGATATTTAATAATAGAACACATTTTAGAAATTTACTTTGACATTCGACTTAAACATGAATGTAAACTTAATCATTTAGGAAAGGAAACTGTAAGGAACCAGTTAAATAAGATTTTCCTGTTTAAAGGTTTTGAGCGATTTATAATAAAATGTTGGCTGTTTTATTTTTTTAATGTATTACACTTTTTTAACATTATGTAAAAATTATAATCTGGACAAAGGCAGTCTATGGAACATATTCCTCCAACTTCAACCACTTATCGATAGTCCTCCAAAGTAAAAGGTACATCGCTAAGTAACGCACACACTGACAAATCAAAATTGGTCACGCTTTATCGAGCTGTCAGTTCGTCTATACGGCAGTATATACTAAGTCTATGGACTTTAGGTAGTCACTCTGTACTATACTGCACGAATATAACCGACTAAAGCCGATTTGCATTACACGACTAAAATACGAATGGTGGCAAGTGGCTCATCATTTATAGTCCGTGACTGTACACACCGACCTGTATGGAAGGCCTAAAAAATAACACTTATGGATTTAAGAAAGTTAAGTTTTGCGAAACAGACAAATTATAGTATTGCTTAGGTAATTGACAACATCAATAATTTTCAATTGATAAACAATTCTCTTTGAATTGTTCATTTAAATCATACACACTATCTGAATTATTTTTTTACACATCTATATTTTCCTTACTGCCTCTATCTCACATACCGCCATCCAGATCTATATAAAACATCTCCAACTAATTATCACTTCAGTGCTAAACGAACGACCAAAATGAGAACTTCAAGTATTGCCGTCCTACTCTGCCTTGTGGCAGCTGCCTCCTGCCAAAGCCACGACCTGATGATCGGGCAGGCAACTTACGGTGACGTTATAGTCTACAAAGTTGATGAAGTGAAATACGGCTTTCCTTTCTTCGTGAGGACGACCATCATCGAGTATCCAGAACCAGGAGTCAAGAACTATGCCTATATCAAGGCTATTTACATCAAGGATAACGAACGCGATGGCTCCGGAGGATACCCAAGCATTTCTTCTGGTGGCGTTGGTCAGAGATTCGTCAAGATCAAGCTGAAATCTCAGAGGGGATCTGGTCTAAACTTCACTATATCTCTCTACGGAAGATACGTGTAAAGGAACCGGGATTTGGAGTGAAAAGACTTTGTACGTCAAAAGTGATGAGTGTAACTGTAGTTTTTAAGATGTCCACTTCTCATATTCTTTTTTTAAAGATTAAGTGTCATCTTGTACTGTCAAATCATGTTTAATTTCAAAGATGTGCTGTGATGAGTGTGTTAAGCCAAAATTAATTAATTCATGTAATTCAATCACGGACTTGTATGTTTTTAGTACCTGTTCTTTTTTATTAAAACTTGTTTATTAATAAATAATTTGAGGAGCTCGTGGCTAAATAATAACAGCCGCTCGGGTCGATCGTTAGGTTAAGCCGTGCTTGCCTAGGTTGGTCTGTGGATGGGTAACCACCCATTACATACCGAGTTTCCTCCGTGCCTCGGAAAGCACGTTAAGCCGTTGGTCCCGGCTGTCATTTGTAGATCTTTGACAGTCGTTAGGTAGTCAGAGGCCCAATAAGTCTGACAACCAGTCTTACCAAGGGGTATCGTATTACCCGGTACTAACTGGGTTGTGGAGGTCAGATAGGCAGTCGCTCCATGTAAAATACTGGTATTCAGCTGTATCCGGTAAAACTGGAAGCCGACCCCAATATAGTTGGGAAAAGGCTAGGCAGATGATTAATAAATAATTTGAATTTATTACTGCTGTAGCTGTAAAATATCTACAATCTGATTAAATTTTATGACCAAAACAAATGCACATCTTGAACAATGACAGAAATTTTATAATTTGACGTAAAATAATCTACTAGTCGATAGAAATAATACGCGGGATTGAAGGATAACGAATAATTTTCTTATTTATTTAGCCATATTTTATTTTTTATTACTGATCAGTATTATTAATTGTTATGTCATTATTATTTTAATTTAAAATGTTATTAAAGTGCACCTTAATAAGTCAGTATTTCGTTTTATTTTTACGAATCCCTAAGTTTATGTTTTCTTCAAAGATCTGCCTTGCGTTTTCCCAACTACGTGGGGTCGGCTTCCAGTACTTTAAATCAAGCGGCTACCTATCTGACCTCCACAAGCCAGTTAGTACTGAATAATACGGTACTCCTTGGTTGTCAGACTTTCAGGCCACTGACTACCTGTAACAACTGGCAAAGATCTACAAACGACAGCCTGGACCAAAGACTTAACGTGCTTCCTGAGTGAGGAAACTCGTTATGTACTGCGTGGTTACCCATCCACGGATTTTGGTCAGACTTTCGGGTTTCTCCACTAGTTTCGAAGTTAACCTGATACAAAGAAATGATGGAAATAGGCAATTGCTCTTAAAAACGTACAGTTACGTAATTTTCCCTCTGCGAAAGCAAGCCTAGGTATACTTTACAAGGCTCTTTAGTAAACTGATCCCACACAGGCGAATCCCGCGGGATCAGTCGGTCTAATGAATTTTTGTATTGGTCAACTGATTCCGTTGACCAATTTTATGATTTGTACAGTCAAGTAGAAAAGATTCTTGATATTTCTGCATTTTGATTTTCAATTTGGTATAATTATCATTATCATTCTTCTGCCCTTATCCCAATTTATTTGTGGTCAGCGCAGCACGTCGTCTTCTTCTATACTTCTTTATTACTGGTCATCTCATCAGACGCCTTCTTTCTTGCCATATCCTTCTTCACTACACAGTCCGTCCATCGTTTCTTTAGTCTTCCTCTACTCCTATTGCTATCTACATTCATACTCAACATTTTCCTCATCCCTCCGCATCACATGTCCATACCACGATATCCGATTACCACACAACTTTTCAGTCACCGGCGCCACTTGCAGACTTCCTCTTATGTACTCATTCCTTATTTTATCTATTCGCGTAACACTTAGCATTAACACTCTTAGCATTCTCAGCAATAGGCGAGACGACAATAAAAATCTAATTAATCCGTCAGATAGATTTCCAAAAAGAATTGGACACATATTTTTTCTTTTGTTACGTAAACCAAAATTGACGAAGATATGACGCTTTTAAAATTCACAGTACCTCACGCCTTGGTATAATTTTTAGCTAGTCCTGACGTCTTGAGTCCGGAGTTTTGATGCGTTTTATCTTTGTCAATATTCATTGATTTACAAAAACATATATACAACATACATGTGTCCATTATTTTCCAATACTCTAACTGACGGACTAAATAGATTTGCAATTTTTTGAAACTGTCGTCATGCCTATTGCCTTTCAATCATCCCTTTTGTGGCCCAACATTCTGATCCATACAAGACCAAAAGAAGAAGAACGAGAGGGAAGTTGGTCTAACCATGGTTTTATAAATATTTCCGTTAAGTTTTAGGGGAATGCGATTTTCAACTTGGTATCAACCTCATAATAATATTGAAGGCATCTGGTTTCCAGATTGTTTAAGAAGACCATTATAACCTACATAATATTCACCCGAAACCCGCCATAATATTATGGAAACCTGATCATAATGTAATGATTATCTTTATAAGGAGGTTCAAACACAAAGGAGTATGAATTGGTCGTAATAATGAAATGTAGATAAAACAAACGAAGTTCTTTATTTAAAATTAATACACCTGTGTTTGTGAACAAATAATCGAGCCTGTTATGGAAGAACATCTTAAGCGACAAACATACAATTTTACAAGAGAGATATTTTACTGTTTATTTTTTACTGGTTAATCAGACATGTCCGGTTTTTGTATTATGTGCAAAACATGATAGGATCTACGTATAATCAATTAAATCATTGCAGAAAGAGTTAAATAATGAGTACTTTTGTCGCTTAAGATAAAACTGAAGGTCGTAAAAAAAATTATTCATTTTATTGATCAAGATTTCAATATAAAATAAAAAAATCTAAATGAAATATTACTTCATATAAATAAATATGCAGTCAAACAATTAGATTAAAGTACAAAATTATTTCCTGCAAATAAACAAAATGATAACTAAACGCAACACAGATTTTGGTCAGGTCTTATAACTATAGTTTTATCGTAAGTGACAAGCGTTACTAACGATAAGTTGGTTACGATAATTCTGATTGTTCTACTATTTGAAACTTTAACTTTTGTAATTTGCGATACCATTTATTTCCTGTTATAATTTTGACGTTTATGCAAATATGAGTTTAGGGGTCTTTACGTTAGGGTCTAAATAATTTTAACTATAAAAAAGTGAAATACCTATATTTTGTCGCTTACGATGTTTTTCCATAATCAGGCTCGGTGTCTGCGTAAACACAAGTGTAGTCTCACTTCCGTGACTCTGAAAGTGATTGAACGGCTAGGCTGCTATGTAAAGATGCCAATTCATCAAGCTACCCGGAACTGTCAAATTTTCCCAATCAACCGTGAACTTAATGCTCCAGCGTTAAAGTTGAAAATCTATTAAGAGGACTACAGGAGCTAAACGCGAGTTTTATCATGCAAAAAAGCATATGATTCACTGCAATAAACAAATCCAGAGAAATACATGATATTCTTCAGGATATCAATGCTAGTATGATAGTGTTTTGAAAACATAATACAACAAATTTTACTCGATAAAAAAATCACGAACTTATCTCTACTTTCTTTAAACGAGTAAAAACCATACATGCGATCATTCTGATTTTTTGACAAATAATTCTACAAACAACTTAATAGCATGATAGTGTTTTATTTTTTTCGTCCAATCAATAGATTTTTTGTTAATCGCAAAAAACCACTCATTCCATACTATTCGGCCGCAGTGACTAACGTAACAACCACTTTGTAGTGCAAGCTGATTTGAACTTTATTCTAACAGTATTTCAAACGAAGTTTGAACCACCACAAGTAGAGTTGCTAATTTATCTCCTGTAGTCGCCTTAAATAAACTGGAACGAGGTGCCTAACCCAACAATCCCCCACAATCCCCCACTACAATCTGTCAAATTTATTTATTAGATTTTCAACTTTATGTTTAAAGCAATTATGTTCAAGGTTGATTGGGAGAATTTGAAAGTTATGGTAGCTTGATGTACAACGTCTATACATACAGGGACTCAGTAACCTCAGATTGCATTTGACTGCTTTCTAGAACATTTCCTGGTTCATATGTACCTTGAATAAGCTCAACACACTTCCATGCATGTTTAGAACGTTATTTGTTTACAACTCATTTAGTATTTGTTAATTAAACTAACTCATAATGCAGACTGACGTGTCGCTTATCTTGACAGCTGTCAAGCAATCTGACAGGATTACCCTATATTTGTACACATGCCCTTAGACTAATGTGTGTTTTGTGTGTTTACAAAAACAACATTTCTACTAGAACTTTCGAAGCGATTTGTCTCTTCCCTTCTTCTTATTATTTCTGCAGTGTTGGTACATCCTGTGTCCCACAGCTTCGTTTATCATGCTAGTCTAGGCTAGGCTAGGCTAGGAAAAGGCTAGGCAGATGCCTAGCCTTTTCCCAACACCGAATTAAGAATCTTCTCTTTTTTTTGAAGTCGGTTATAACAAAAAAAGTCACTGACTTCCGAAAGTTAAGTTATTTTAGACGTTTTGAAAGCCGGTTTTTTTTGCAGAAAGCTTAAATTTTGTTTGCTTTAAACTTCAGTGATTTTTTTTTGGAAGTCGATTATTTTTTTCTTAAAAAGGTTTTATGTACTAGAACACCAACAAATGATCTATTATTTTCGACTCTTCAGAGTTTCGAACTCAGGACTTCATAATAGCCCCAAATATCAACCACTAAATCAGTGGCTGATAGATTGTTTACCCTAATCAACATTCCACATGAACTTTTCAATCACATTCACATAACAGAATTACATTGATGAATCACACTTATAACAAATACTTGCACAGTAGATAACAGAATCTTTACATAGGTAATATATAAAAAGATATGTGACGTCAGTTTGTACAGAGATAGGGATTCATGTTTTCTTGTTTTCCTCTTAGTTTATGGAAAGTCGTGATCTTGGATTTAGTTGTGAATATCATGCGTGATATAGCTACATTATTATAATAATTATGGCTCAGTTACGCTGAAACGCAAAAGTGATAGACGATACAAATGTTTCAGTAATATTTTATCGATAAAACTTGCAACATAATATAAGTACTTACAAAAAAAATTGGTTGCCTGTAAAGTCGGTATACGGGCGAAAGTTTTACGTGACAACGACTTTGAGTGGTAAAATAAACTTTTTATGTCTGTCTCTCTCGCTCTTAGGCGGGCTCTCACTCGCTCTCATTGTGAGCGCATAACGTGAGCGGAGCGTAACGCAGTTTCTTGAACTGTCACCCGGCAAACCAATTTATAAGACGTTGTCACGTCAAAAAATGTTGTTATGTTTAAGTCCCATGTAATAGGGGGTAAGCCTATTGCCATCAACCGGACACAAATCCAGACTCCGTAGCTGCTACTGAGAAATTCCTTATGGAAAAACTCAATAACACTACCCGACCCGGGAATCGAACCGAAAAGCGCGGCTGCTGAGGTTCTTCATGCTCAGCAGCCGCGCTTGCGATCACTCGACCAATAAGACAATAAAACTTGCTAATGTGGCGTAAGATTTGAACAAGTATCTAGAATTAGAGAATCTTCTTTTAAAAAAAGATTTTAAATTCACGTGCCAACAATATAGTCTGGTAAATGAATGATTGTGGTTGGAAAAGTTGAAAGCAGAAAATGTGACTTATGAACTTTGTTTGGACTAGTTAGAAGATAAACATATTAAAAGTCCTGACCCCTCCGAGGTGAGCCCGAGGGGGGGGGGGCAAAGAAGGTCCCGTTTTTTGGTTTTTTGCTTATATCTCGAAAACGATGCGTCGTATAAAATTTTGTTATACTACATAATAAAACCTCATAAAATTCTCTTCAACTTTGCTTTTCAAATTTTTTATCTACCCCTTTTGAGCACTCATTTACCAGACTAATAGGTTAGTTTTCACCATCAATAAATTGCAAATCTATTTAGTCCGTCAGAGCATTGGAAAATAATGAACACGTAATTTTTGTTTTTGTGAATCAATGAATATTGACCAAGATAAAACGCATCGAAACTCGGAGTGGTCGTTCGTGACATCACAACGCACTAAAAATTATACCACGGCGTGATGTATTGAGAATTTTAAAACCTTCGTTTCTTCGTCAATTTTGGTTCACGTAACAAAAGAAAAAGTACGTATCCAATATTTTTTTAGATTACTAATTAGATTTTTTTAGTCATCGACCCTATTTAGAGACAGCTTATGCAGTAGGATCTAAAATCATTACTATATTTGGCTTAAGAGTACTAACTGAGTTGTGGAGGTCAGATAGGCAGTCGCTCCATGTAAAATACTGGTATTCAGCTGCATCCGGTTAGACTGGAAGCCGACCCTAACATAGTTGGGAAAAGGCTAGGCAGATGATGATGGTGATAATTTTGCTCAAGAGTTTCATAGACCTTGAAGGTGAACACGAAAATTCATCACTAAAACATTAAATGACCAATATTGAGCATCTCCCACTGAAATTCCCAAAAAATCTCCTGGTTCTAAAAATATTAAATTTTTCATTCTCAAAATGTCATTGACTTTTTTATTTTTCCGTTGTTTCTTTTATTTTAAAAATAAAACTTTTTTGCCAAAAATAAAACCGACTTCAAAAAAAAACAACAAACAAAAAAAACAAAAAGAAAAGGACAAAAAAATACACTAAAAGAAAAACAAAAAAAAAAAACACTAAAACAAAACCACAAAAAAGTGCAAAATAACTTTAGCTTTAACTAAAAATGGAAAAATAAAATAAAACTTTTTTGCCAAAAATAAAACCGACTTCAAAAAAAAACAACAAACAAAAAAAACAAAAAGAAAAGGACAAAAAAATACACTAAAAGAAAAACAAAAAAAAAACACTAAAACAAAACCACAAAAAAGTGCAAAATTACTTTAGCTTCAGAAGCCGGTGAGAAAAACACCAAATCAATCAAAGGTCAAGCTTCAGAAGTCGGTGACCTTGTTTAATTGATTTAGTGTTTTTGTCACCGACCTCTGAAACTTGACCTTTGATTGATTTGGTGTTTTTCTCACCGGCTTCTGAAGCTAAAGTTATTTTGCACTTTTTTGTGGTTTTGTTTTAGTGTTTTTTTTTTGTTTTTCTTTTAGTGTATTTTTTTGTCCTTTTCTTTTTGTTTTTTTTGTTTGTTGTTTTTTTTTGAAGTCGGTTTTATTTTTGGCAAAAAAGTTTTATTTTATTTTTCCATTTTTAGTTGTAATATCCTATACTTACAAATATTTGCTATGCATTCATTGTACATGATTAACAATACATGTCATGGTAATAGGCTTATCCCCAATAAATGGAACATAACATGCCATAACTGTCGAAATCTGGGTGTACTGTACACATCTATGTACCCCTCAGAGCAAACAGGTGTAATGTTACGTCATGATGTTGTTTAAACAATGAACATCCAACCGATTGGAGCTATCAGTTTTGCCGTCTATTTTTGAAGAGTTCCATTGTATATCTCCGAAGATCAGCATCAGATCTTCACCAAATTAAAATGGGACTACCTCAGGAGTATACTCTTTCAAGTAAAAAAAGAATTTTGAAAATCGGTCCACAAATGGGAGAGAAATCAGGTAAATTGTACACTTCTGCGTACCCCCTCAGAGCATACAGGCGTGATGTTCCGTCATGATATTGTATAAACAATGAACATCCAACCGATTGGAGCTATCACAACAGATTTGCCGTCTCTTTTTGAAGAGTTCCATTGTATATCTCCGAAGGTCAGCATCAGATCTTCACCAAATTAAAATGGGACCACCTCAGGAGTGTACTCTATCAAATGAAAAAAAAAATTTTGAAAATCGGTCCACAAATGGGAGAGAAATCAGGTAACACAGGTACATAAAAAAAAAAAAAAATACATACACACGAACATAATAACCTCCGCCTTTTTTGAAGTCGGTTAAAAACTTACATTTCACAGAAGATCAAAGTCAAAGCATTTATTTTTAATTAGACTATAGGCACTTTTGAATGTCAAAAATGCAAAAAATACGAAAAAAACAAAGCTACAGTCCCAGTCACAAGACAATAATTTGAGAAAGTACTGTAGCTGCCCATTCCTTAGCGTAGATCTCTATGGAGAAGAACGGGTAAGAAACTCCATGGACACTCTTTTAATACAAAATCTTGGTTACGTCATTCATGTTGAGATTATTCATATAAGTGAGAACGATGTAGAAAGACGTGCACATTAAGAGCGTCCAGAGTAAAAGATTAAATCAACAATTTAAAAATAAAGTAATTAAAATGAACCATGGCAGCTAAGAGATGACCAGTCCCAACTGACAGCGCCCGTACTCGAACATGACGCATGTTGTGTGTGGTAACACTGCTATGACAAAGAATAATTAATTTCCTTCAAAAACAATAACAATTAATCAATAATATTTAATTACAGGCCGTTAGTGGGCTAAAGATACCTTAGAGGCCAAATTACAAGCCATAAATTATAGTATGGCCATCCTCCACTTGTGGGCAGGGCCATACTAATTAATTAATTCGATAAAATACCACAGTACAATTATTAAGGTAAAAACAATTGCTGACAAAATGAAACTCTTAAAGTCATTTAGCACCATTATAATTTCTGTTACATTTATTGTATTCACTTAATCTTTTAAAAACACCAAATTAAAATTTGCAAAAGATTCCTCAACACAAATACTCTTTCCAAAATTATTGAACAAACGAATATGTCTGTTCCGGAAAATTCATCATCATCTGCCTAGCCTTTTACTAACTATGTTGAGGTCGGCTTCCAGTCTAACCGGATGCAGCTGAATATCAGTATTTTACATGGAGCGACTACCTATCTGACCTCCACGACCCAGTTAGTACTGGGTAATACGATACCCCTTGATAAGACTGGTTGTCAGACTTTTGGGCCACTGACTATCTGTAACTACTATCAAAGATCTACAAATGACAGCCGGGACCAACGGCTTAACGTGCTTTCCCGAGGCACAGAGGAAACTCGGTATGTAAGGATGGTCATCCATTCACAGTCCAACCTAGGCAAGCACGGTTTAACCACAGATCAACCTAGGCAAGCACGGCTTAACCTAAAGAGTTTGTCTTTAACTTCATGGATTTTCGTACGTTAATTTTCCGGAACAAAAATGAACGTACGAAAATCCATGAAGTTTAAGACAAACTAGTAAACAAGAATAAACTCTATTGAGCCCTAAAACACAATATCATTAGGACAAATACCTAATACAACAACCGCATTTCCTTGTTGCAGCAACATGGGCCTTCTAGAGTTCGAGAAATGGTCGAACCAGCCAGATCTTTTTACGGAGAAGTCCCGGGTGTGTGCCAAACTCCATGGTCTGACGCCGGGCCAAAGGCGCGTATGTCGACGGCATAAGGATCATATGCCTGTGGTCAGCTCTGGAGTGAAGCAGGGCATCCATGAGTGCCAGTACCAGTTCCAAGGGAGAAGGTGGAATTGTACTGTGACGGGGGATGAGACAGTATTTGGACCTTTAACGTTAATTGGTAAGTCAACGGCATTTGAGTTCCAATAGTTCTTTAGCATTGTAGGTACAACTGCGCTCATTACATAACAAATCCTTTATCATTCATTTTTTTTTTCGGATGGGAAATCTTCAAATGACTCCTCCCGCTCTGGGCGGAGCAGAAGGGGTGTCAGACTTTTACTTACTAAAACCCATCCATGTTCCTTCTTCGCCCTTTGTGTTCCGGGGCCACGGTATCTCTTTCGAACAGTCCCGCAACCCCGGCAGGCATCGGCCCTTGCGGACCCCTTCCTTTTGCTGACATCTCTTTGAGGCGCGCGTGGAACACGAACGCGCCGTCGACACGGCCTGTCTTCATAATGCCCGATTCATTACCACCTTAACCTCTAAAGCACTTCTGTCATAGATTTGTGAGCATGCCTGTTTATGTCACCTCTTTTAACCTTCGATGTGCGGTCCTTACACGCTTTTCAGTGGATGTCGAGTCTGAAATAATAAACCTACACACACTAAACAATACCCTTAAAAATAATTTCTACAACTCTGTTATTTCAACCGTAACATATACATCAAAAGATCGTCTATTTACAATGAATTTACAAAATACTCTTTCTATCAAACGTTGATATACTTTCTCTTGTACCTACAAAAAGAAACATTTTTACAAATACATTCTGGGTAAAATATCTATTCAAGGCCAGTACGACGGTCTAGTCTATGTATCAAGATAAATAGAGGAATAAATTCTGCTTTATTCAGAACAAAAGAAATTGACATAGGGCGTAGTAAAAATATCATAAAGACAATTTTGAGGTTACGACGTCGGAGAACGAATATTGTTTTAGTGAACGTTGTGTATATAGTTAGTATGTGGTTATGTAGGGTCTCAGTTATAGGGCTGTTTATTTCTGATTTCGTTTTATGTGGACTTTTGTTGGATGTTTATGAATAAATAATTGGGATCGTAGGGAATTAGAGGTCCAAAAAGGCTGCATTAGCAGAATGTTTTTTTTTTTCGAAGCTCATATTGTCTCTGCTGGGTAAAGGCCTACCCCATAGCCTCCCACTCTTCTCTCTGTGCGGTTTTCTCCTGCCAATCTCTCTCAAACACCCCTAAGTCGTCCCGATAGCGTTTTCTAGGCTTCCCTCGACGATGACGCCCGTTACGACTCTAGCCCAACGGCCCTGATGCATTCTACAGACATGGCCCGCCGAATCTCACTTCAACTCAACATTCTTGTGGACATTGTTATGGAGAATTACTGACTCCTAAGACACAGGCACATAGGTACACCTAGTTTAGGAGTCAGGTAATTAAAATTATTGTGTCCTAGTCTATGCTCTTAGTTTTTGGTCCTTGTACTATGATGGCTTTTGGTGAAAATAAAGATTATTTTTTTATTTATTCTTACTGTCCTTATCAGCGATTCCGAATCATAATAGGATAATAAAATGATTTATGTTACAATTCGCAAAATGGTCACAAATGTGACAATTCATAAAATCTCCCTATTACATGCGAAAACAGGCGAAATATGGAAGGGAACGAATTTCAGAGACGAAATACATCAACTGCCCTGACAGCAACAATACACAAACAATATCGTACTTGAAAAACTATAGAGCTACTCTTTTCCGCATCGAAATTTAAAAAAAATCTCGTCTCTATTCTGGAGCAAAAACTATCCCCATTTATTTCCCCCGTGATAGTCACTACAAGTGCTGAAAACCTACCCAGTAACGTAAAGAGCTCTAAATCTTCGTGGAAGACAACTAGGACAGTTCGTGATTTATCGTGACATTGGTACTGTTCCCACCATCCCCACTACCCACTGGTCTAGATAGAAAATATAGATTCTAGGAATATTCACACAGATATTGTCGAAGGACGTCTGATACGGCACATTTGTTGGGATTCGCAGAAATTATGAGATGTCGAATAGTTACGCTTGGTTTGATATTTAGACTCATTCTTTCAACTGAAATTATGAGAACTCAATTATTGTATTTAACATGTCGAAACAATGTCTGAAAGCCGTGTTTTATACACAACTATCTTTTTGCCACGGCTTCGCTCGCCTTTTGGTCGTAAATAATCCCTCGGGAACGTTTTAAATATAGCCTAAGACACTCGGGAATAATTTAGCTTCACTTTATTGAAAGAATTTTCGAAATCGGATCGGTAGTTCCGAAGAGTACTCCCTACATACATACGTACATTGTAAATGCAATTGCAATTGTGTGTGCAATTGTATTTTTCTATACATAATAATATAGTACATATATAGAAAAATACAATTAACACAAATGGAGAGAGTTTAAATCTACTTCTGCCCATAACAATCCTCAGATTAAGTTACGTCATCTAATTGCCATAATTGTCCCTAAAACTACCATAGAAAGTTATTAAAGACCACACAGCAAGTCTTATAACACCATGGGAAACGATATGGTCTGACCACAAACGCTTCACACCGAACGGACCTCCGTGACGAAATCTTAACGTTATTACGTCACAGTTCCCCAGATTTAGGCCTTAATAAATACGTGCTATGTACCAGCATATCATAAACCGTAACTACATACTTTAACCGGTACAATTTTCCTCCACAGCATCACGAGAAACGGCCTTCACGCACGCGATAACTTCGGCCGGCGTATCGCTCTCGGTGTCCCGCGCTTGTCGGGATGGCCGCCTGTCAAGTTGCAGCTGTAGTCGTGCTGCCAGACCAAGGAATCTACACTCCGATTGGGTGTGGGGAGGATGTGGCGATAATCTCGAGTATGGCTACAAGTAAGTATGCGTCCCTGGTACTTCTGAGGTTAAAGGGTTAGTCAACCGCGTGTGCGTATACTCCTTGTTCATGTGGGGCGATGGAGTACTTACTATGCCATTCTTTGATTCCTATGGGATTACGTATTTGTAATTAACTATTACAAACTCATTATGCGCTGGATAAAAAGTATCTGTGTAATGTGAATTTTAGCCATATATACCTATTATACGAAGTAGTGCAGTTTTTATACTTCGCAAAGTATAGGCTGTGAAAACGATTTAAACTATTACATTATTTTAACATAACCTTATTTCCCTGTAAAGAGACACGTCAAGTCAATAATATAACGTAATAATATGACAAAAGGAAAACAACAACAAACTAACTATGAATTCAATAATATTACACAGCCAACAGTTTATGTTATCCCAGTACATTCTACTATGTTCTACTACAACTAGAACCTTGAAAATGAATTCTAGTTGTAGAATTCTATACACAGCTAACGCTTTGTGCTTATGTGGCCCTGTGTGAAAATTATTATTTTATTTAAATACGCCTTCCCCAGTTCGTCCCTTAATTCCTGACCTACTCCAATGTCACGGCATCTCTTCGCATAGTATGAGCGCCTAGTACTTTTCCCCCACTTTATCGAAATTTTCCCCGCGGAAAATTGGTGGCCAGGGCTGATAAAACAATGGACGGCTAACAAAACAAAAAGTTAGAATTTTTCTTATTAATTGGATCCATTTCTTTATTGCTACTCATTTCAATTTGATATAAGTATTTGCAACGGAAAATCGGTAAACGAAGTTATTTCCTCCTTACACAGGTGAAATCTACATTTTCCTGGTGACGTCACTGCTCTATTTGCCATTTCTCACTCTCATGTGATTTCCACCTTTTCAGGATGGGCACCTGAAACTTTCAGGTAGAATTCACCTGTTTCATGACGCACCTGAGTACTAGGGAAGCAATACCAAGGCGAAGGTATCTTTACCTGCGTTACCCTCGTACAACGTGAAACGTCACGGATAAATCTTCACCTGGGAGAATTTCCCTTATGTGAGGGTGGGAAAGGTAAATCTACGTGGATAACTCACACAGAGAAAAGGGATACGGGAAAATGTACATTCACTCACACTTAAACATCAATGTGTGAGTCAACGTTCATTTTCCCCGCTTCCTTCATTGTGCTAGAAAAGGATGCAACACCCCATCCCATTAAATTTCTACAACGAACTTAAAATTCACCTCCCCATTTTCGGTGAGCGGTAAGCGTCGGGGTGAGTTATAAAGGTGAATGTGATTTGTAACGGTGTGCGTGCACCTGAAATTCACGTGAAAAGGTGGGTTTTACTTCTGCGATATTCTTATGTCCTAGTATCAAGGTGAGAGGTAAGACAGGTGAAAAATTTTCAGGTGCTCTTTCAGGCGTGACAATTTTCTTACCTGTCTTCCTCCCACATGAGTCCGTTTTCTGCCGTACCTACTTTAGATAGTGTTATTTAATTAATTTAAAAAAAAAAACACAATGCTCATTTAAAGATATTCATAGTATTGATTGATTGTCTGAAAACATACTTACTACTAGTTACAAAAGTGAAGTTACATTAGAATTAATTCTAATTAGAAAATTAAAAAATAATGATAATTCCACACCAAACAAGCTAATTACACTCTAATAAACATCCTACCTAATACTAAACAAAACAGGAAAAATCCGTAAAATAATAATACATGCTACTTCGATAGTACAATTTGTTGAGGAAGGAAAAGATTCTTGTTAATCAGCTGTCAACTGGGCTTCACGGGTGTCAAACCATCGCTAAAGACAGGTAGGGTACTAGGCTCGCATGAATCCACAGGAATTCGCGGCAATCGCGGCGTAGCCCGTAGCGCCATTCATGCTACGGCTACTACGGTTACTACGGCTGTAGCTCGGTTCAGGAAAAAGTGTTTTAAGAGGCGAGGAGATGGATGCGTAGTTCATACAAACGTAATACCAAAATAATTTGTAAATCAAACATATTCTTAAGGTAGTGTGTCTTTATTCCGATTGGAATACAGAATATGTAGGTTCCCAGATGTATATTTTGAATGGACACTGATTTAAACAAGAGTTATTAGAAAAATAAGTTTTCTATAGAAATTTTAAATTCCTCATATCTTGTCTTTATATCGTTGTCCTTTCAAAATATATATTCTATCTATGTTCCCACATAGATATTCTGTAATCCAATCGAAATAAATACACACTACCTTAAGAATATATGTTTGCTTTACATGTATGAACTACGCTGTTGTAATAATAAATTTTGCTTTACCGATTATCGAGACGTGTAGTGTAGACAACACTATTTTAGTAGTTCCTCACTAGTATGCAATGTCGATTTGACGTACTCTGTGCTGTGGAATCTCTTGAATAAAACTACATTGTTCAAAATCTACTTTCGCCGTTTTTAATTAATCTCAACAGGTTATGGGCCCAGGTCGCCTGATTTCTTTTGAAATATTAAAGAAATGCAAGTGATAATTAAAATACAAAAGTAAATTCCGTGAAAAAAGTAGTTCCGTATTCAAACATAACTGTCAACGCGTGGTCTTTTGTGACACAATTTTTTCTTCATCAGCAAAATGTCGTCTGCAAATAATATGGCACTGATTGAAAAGCTGACCGGGAGAGAAAACTATCCAACGTGGAGATTTGCCGTCCAAACATATCTTGAACACGAGGATTTATGGCATTGTGTTACCGAAGAAAAAGTCGATGTCAAACAAGATACGAAAGCTAAGTCTAAAATTGTTTTATTGGTGCATCCCACCAACTATGTACACATTCAAGAGGCCAAAACTGCCAAAGAAGTGTGGAATAACCTTTCTAAAGCTTTCGATGACAAAGGGCTGACATGCAGAGTTGGCTTACTAAGAGATCTGATAACCACAACGCTAGAAACATGCCAAGGTATCGAAGACTATGTTAGCAAAATAATGTCAACTGCACACAAATTAAGAAATATTGGTTTTAATGTGAATGATGAATGGCTGGGAACCTTATTACTGGCAGGTTTACCCGAGATCTATCAGCCAATGATTATGGCTCTTGAAAGCTCCGGTGTGGCAATAATAAAATAATAAAATAAGGCAATAATAAAATAAAATAATTATGTGAAAACAAAACTGCTTCAAGATGTGAGAAGCACTGAAACAAATGCTTTATTTGTTAATAAAAGCAAGGGAAATCGGTTGCAGCATGCCAAACAAGCTTCAGACAAAACCACTCACAGTAACAGCAAAGGTCCTAGATGTTTTGTGTGTAATAAGTATGGACATATAAGTAAATATTGTCGAAATAAGAAACAAAAGTCAGAACAAAGTACCAATTATGTCGCTGTATTTTCTGCAACTACAAGCAATGAGAAAGGTTGGTACGTAGACTCTGGAGTATCAATGCACATGACTATGCACAGTGACTGGCTCTATGATAAAAAAAAATCCCACTCCGATTAGTACTATAAAGGTAGCGAATGATGAGAAACTTTTTTACAACACTCTCACCAAATTTTAACTTTACAGACATCTTAAAGAAAAAATATTAGAGACTGTTTTCAACACCTGAAGAGAAGTGGAGTAGTAGAAGGCCAGATATCACTAATTTAAAAGTCTTTGGTTGTGAAGCCATGGTGCATGTGCCAAAAAAAAAATCCAAAAAGTGGGACTCGAAGGCAAATAAGATGATTTTTATTGGCTCTAATGAACAGACGAAAGGATATAGGCTTTTTGACCCAAAGACAAGGAAAGTGTTAATTAGCAGAGATGTCATCTTCATTGAAAATTCTGTTAAAAGAGATTATGCATCATTGCCATTATCAGAGTCGGTCTCAGAACCCAAGACCAATGATGATATTTCTAAATTAGAGAATAGATCTGAAGATAGTGAATTGCAGTCTGAAAGCAGTGATGAATCTTTTCACTCAGATGAAGGATCAATTTATGAACCAGACAAAGCAATCGATCCAACAGAACTTACACGAAATATAACAATAAGATCTAAACTAAGAATGGCTAAAATGGAAGCTAATACATATACATGTGTTAATGAAGTTTCAGAACAAGAGGATGTTCCAGAAAGTTACACAACAGCAATATCCTCACACAATGTGAATGCTAAAAAATGGAAACAGTCAATTCAAGATGAGTTTAAAGCACATGAAGAAAATAAAACTTGGAACCTTATTGAAAAACCCAAAGGAGTGCGATTAATTGATTGTAAATGGGTATTCCGAATAAAAGATAACCCATCTGGTCCAATCTTTAAATCGAGACTATGTGCTAAAGGATGTGGACAAAAATAAGGCGTTGATTACACTGAAGTCTACTCTCTACGGTGAGATATGATTCAATCAGAGTCTTACTTTCAGAAGCTGTCCAACAGGAGTTAAAAATGATCCAATTTGATGTAAAAACTGCGTTCTTATATGGAGATGTAAAAGAAGATATTTACATGAAGCCACCAGAAAGTTTGGAAGTCCGATCAAATTTGGTATGTAAACTTAATCGTTCAGTCTATGGTCTGAAGCAAGCACCAAGGTGCTGGAATCAGAAATTTGATAATGTACTGAAGAAATTTGGGTTTACTAATAGCCATGCAGATAAATGTGTTTATATTGGCAATGTAAGCAATAAAAAATATACTTGTTGTTATATGTTGACGATGGGCTTCTAATGTCTAAATCAGAAGACTCACTAAACAAAGTGATGAGTGACTTAAAAGATAATTTTGAAATGAAACAGTGCGATCCAACAGTACTTTGTAGGATTACAAATAGAAAGATTTGAAAGGTGCATTTTCATTCACCAATCAAAATATATTGAACGGTTATTATGTAAATTCAATATGCAAGATGCAAACTGTAACAATGTTCCAGTTGATCCTCACACTAATCTGGAGTAAGCAACTGAAGCCCCAGACAAAATAATTCACTACAGAGAGGCTGTGGGCTCACTCATGCACCTGGCTGTGGTAAGCCGTCCAGATATCATGTATGGAGTCAGTCTGGTAAGTCGATATTTGAACTGTTATGATCAGACTCATTGGAATGTCGTCAAGAAAGTATTAAGATATTTGAAAGGAACAAAAGACTATGGTTTATGTTACACACCTTCAAAGTCTAACCTAGAAGGTTATAGTGATGCAGACTATGCCAAAGACACAAGCACACGCAGGTCTTTAACTGGCTATGAATTCATGAAGAATGGAGCTGCAGTAACATGGGCAACACAACGCCAACAAAGTGTAGCCTTATCTACCACTGAAGCAGAATTCATGGCTGCATGTTCTGCAACTAAAGAAGCTATATGGTTAAAAGGATTGTTAATGGACATAAACGAATTTAATCAGAACTCTGTCTGTCTAAATATTGATAATCAAAGTGCAATTTGTCTAATTAAGAATGTAGACTATCACAAGCGATGTAAGCATAATAAGCATATACATATAAGGTATAACTTTATCAAAGAAAAGTATTCAGAGAAACAAATAGATCTTAAATATGTGAATACCAAAGAGCAATCTGCTGATTTATTTACTAAGGCTTTACCTAAAGAACAATTTCAATATCTTAGAAATAAAATTGGTATTAAGCAAGTATCTATCAACTAAAATGTTTTGTTTTGATATTAATTGCTTTAGGGTATTATTTGATAAAAGGTTGTCTGTCAGTCTCTAATATTTTTCTTTAAGATGTCTGTAAAGTTAAAATTTGGTGAGAGTGTTGTAATAATAAATTTTGCTTTACCGATTATCGAGACGTGTAGTGACAACATTATTTTAGTAGTGCCTCACTAGTATGCAATGTCGATTTGACGTACTCTGTGCTGTGGAATCTCTTGAATAAAACTACATTGTTCAAAATCTACTTTCGCCGTTTTTAATTAATCTCAACATACGCATGCTCCGCCGGCCCCTTAAGTAAAATTTATGCTGGGTTAAAGTTAAACAATACAAATTTTGTTTTAGTTTAAGTGCACTTGCACCTAAATGTTTAATTTATTTGCAAATGCAATAAACGATACTTCAGCACTATTCAAATTTGATGTGATTATTCGGAACCTTTTACTTAATAGCCCTACTAGACTACTAGAGAAAATCCTGAAAGTTGTATGCAAAACAGCTTTATGATCAAAACTTGAATGGGATCGAAGAATCTCGCTCCTGACTCTCTTTGTGAAACGCGTTATAATCTACGTAGCTACACGTAGCCACGCGTTGCTCCGTAGCCAACCTCCTACGTAGGCGTGCAATCCTAGGAGGCTTTCACGTACTGAAAGGGTTAACCGCCGCTGAAAACGAAAGGGTTGAAAGTTAACATTCGTTTCATGAGTTTCATGAAAATATTTCTTCTATTGTCCAATAAATACTCAGAAATCTTTCATAAAAATTGAGGTCAAGCAAGAACACAACCATCTTTCCAAGAATATAATTATGTAAATTGATAATTGACCAACTTAATAAATCCAAACTCATATTGAACCAATAATATTTCGTTTATATTTGTTTTTGTATCCAGTCCAAACGATTTGTTGCTACGAAGTCGCTGCGACGTATTTTTTTCAGGCCAAACATTTTCAAACACCAGGGTAAAATGAAATACAAAGACGTTTCAGTTCAGCGGTTTGTTTTCATCACTTGCAAGTTGGAGAGCTTTTCCACTAAAAATAATAAACAAAACAAAATGAAAACATTTTCTGTACTTTATTGTTTTTTAAACGACATTTTCCTAAAAACATGGAATTTTCTGCATATTTCGAGCCACCGATACTAGGATAGCAAGAGACAAAAAGTCCTACGTATCAACCGTTGCTTAAGCTGGTGTACGTCCCACGCTTTTTTCGATACTGAAACGTCACGGTTTGAGGCTGTTTTAGCAGAAGCGCAGATCACAGCAGGAGGTTTGGTAAATAACTGAGTCCAATTTCAAGGCCCTATTGCAATTTTACTGGTCCAGTCCAGCTAAGCAAAGTAGAACTTGGTAGAGAGCCAACAAAATGCGCTATGTCTATGAACCTCTCATTATTTGTGGCCCGATGTATAGGTTATATAGAGACAATCAAAACCCTATTTTAAAACTATCGTGTTAAATCAATATTTAGTAATACCGGTATTTGATTACAAAGAATAAAATCTTTTATTTAACAAGTCTTTAAATGTGAAATTTTCATGAAAAACTATTCAAAATGGGTAACTTTCCCACAATCAGAAAGTTTGAAGGAAAACTTTCCTCGGAACCGGACTCGACTACGTAAAAATGTGAGGTCCATCTACTAGGAACACATGAAATACAACTTCTAAGTTCTAAGCTGAGCCTGTGTTAGTGTGGAAAATGATGGAAAACGCATACATACACATAAGGGGCGGAGTTTTCAACACACACAAACATACACACACGCACATCCACCTAAGCTTTTTAGAGGTCTTCAGAGGTGGAGCTTTTTAACTTTTTTATAAAGGAACACTTTAAAAAAGCTTTTCCGATTTGTCTGTTTGAATTTTCTATACCAAGGCAACATGATTTCTAGTGGCTAAATAATGTTCGGTATGCGGCTGGTAATGGTGAATGTATGCGTTGGGAAAGGTCTTGGCTTCATAAAGGAGATTTTCCCGCATTCGAGTATTTTTCTGACTAGGCGAGCAGAAGGCAATGGACGTCGTGAAGAATTTGTGGATCGCTTGGTATGCGGAAAAATCTGAAAAGGACTTCGTCGGGATTTCGAAGATTTTCTAAGTTTGACGGAAATTCCACCTATTGAATATTTTAGGATATTGAAATCTTGGGTATTCATTCATTCAAATCTTAGGTTGATAGAGTTTATCATGGCGATAAACTGCCCCTCCTCGATTTAATAGTACATTACACTGTCTCTTAAGATACAGGATACCCTAGTTTAAGAGACAGAGTTTAATCAATTGTGTACAGATTTTTGAAGCATCCAAATGTTTAATGTAATTGTTCTATATTACTAATTAAAAATTGTAAACTCTAAGTACAACTATCTGTGTATTTGGGAAATAAAGTTCTTATTATTATTATTATGTTATAAGTGCGGTAAGTAGAAAATTACAGCCAAGGCGATATTGCTAGCCCGAGCCGTAGCGAGGGCTATAATAAAGCAGAGGCTGTAATTATCAAAGCGCACGTATGTCATACGACGTTTTATAACATATTTGCGAGGAAATAAATAAAACTCGGACTTTCTTATACGAATAAATCTTTAAGGATAAGTATTTTATTTTCTATAATATTTACATTATTTACATACAAACCTATAATAGAAATAAAAATATTTACAACTATCAAAAAGGGTTACAGGGCGTCGAAAAATAAATCTTTTAGTTGTTCACAAATTAGCGATGCGCGCGCATCAGCGCTTTTTTTAAGGCACAAAAAACAGCCAGTATTATTATTAAAGTAAATTCATATTTTTGAGTTTTAGTTACAGATAAATGGTTGTAATTTATTGTCAAAATTAATTAAATTAAAGAATTAAATGTTTAATTATTATATTTCATCTCCCACAGTTAATTTTGTTCAAGTGTTGACCACTTTTCTGACATAAAAACTCTTTGCTAAGATTTAAAAAAGTACCGTTCCTTTTTGACGGGGCATCTTGATAAACCGTGCGTTGTACATAACATTACTGCACAAGTACGTAATGAGATACATTACGATATTGAAATGGGTGAAATAAGAGACCCTTTACGAGCAAATGTGTTATAAAAAAGCTTAATCCATTTTATTATTGGCAGAAATAACGTTCCAAAGAAATAGTTTAACAAACAAAATAGACACGAAAAAAAATTGAAAATAAAAACTATACTGATACAAGTGGAGAAACGTTTGTTACTTAAACTGGAATAAACAATGTCCACCACGTATATCAAAAGACGTTTTTCAATACACTTTTGAAGAAATAAAATAAAATATACCGAAAAATATTTTTGTCACGAACTAAGAAACTATGATTATAATTTTCTTTTTTTTCGCGCTTTGCTTTCGCCAGGTTGAAGGAGAGGCAAAGGTATGAAGCCGCTACACAGCCTAATATCAAAAATAGATTTATTTTATATTTTTTAATTCAGAACACAAATAAATGTTAATTTGTGTATAAAAGTAACTATTAGTTTTTAATAATCATGTTTATCTATGATATTCTATTTATAAACACAATTTTAATATTCAAATATATTTATGCCGTAAAGACGCTTAGTGCTTTGCCGAAATTAAAAAAAAAAACATTCACCTCAGACTATAGGCATTGAACCAATTTGGACTAAGTATAGGTATAGTTATCTGTGGCAATTTTCATTTGAAGAAATAAAATATAACGAAATAGTACATTTTGATACAAGTGGAGAAAGTTTGTTATTGTATTCGAGGCGGAATTATGTAATGTGTATGTCTTTTACATGTTTTTTACTTACATTTTTGGATATTATTAACCTGAAAATTTAAGCATTCGTCCTCCCTAGGTAGCTTCATGGTCATTTCTTGGAGGCTTATCAACGGCTTTGGCCTTTTTATCTTGTAATTTATGTTATTTAAGTTTTTATCTTTATTAAATCTTTGTTTACTTTTGTGATGTCAGTTAGTGGCAACCCTAGTTTTATTTTTAATTTATTGCTGGAGCTAGTTGTAGGTTGTATAGGTAAATCACATCGACCCCATTCGATTTTCTTTTTAATAATTTTCTAATTTTAAAATGTAAATTATGTGGAGTTGACAGGAGCCTGGTGGTGGTATGGGCAGTCTACGTTCAGAGCTGAGAGCAGTAACACCTCTGAGAAGCTCCATAAAATTATATTTAAAAGGGTAGTTTCCCTTATTCTTCGGTTTTAAGTCGGCTTCTCTCCGTGCCGCACCAAGAACACCTGGAAACCTTGATGTTTGAGCTACACAAGCCTGGTGAAGATTTGATGCTCCTCGGCCCTCCTCCTACGGCCTGAGGATTGACGGTCCTCGGCCATCCACCACCGTCTGAAGACGGATGACCTCGGCCCTCCTCCTACGGCCTGAGGATTGACGGTCCTCGGCCGTCCACCACCGTCTGAAGACAGATGCCCTCGGCCCTTCTCTACGGCCTGAGAGTTGATGGTTCCTCGGTCCTCCTCCACAGTCTGAAGACGGACGTTCTTCAGTTATTTATTCCATTCTGCGTTTCATCTTCAGTACTTTCCGCCAGCTTCACTGGCATTAGTAATTAAGTAGCTCCAGCCTTTAGATTATCTTTGTTAATAAATTCTTATAACTCGTCCCCTTTATTTCTTTTAATAGTGCTCCCCTCCAGACTGAAAGTTAGGTAGGTGAGTGCTCAGAGTGACCTTACAGTTTTGTGGATCCTATCCAGGAAAATGTTACGTTACAATTATAACACCCGAGCCGTAGGCGAGGGTGTTTATAAGCCGAGAATTGCAATAACAAATGTCCACGTGTATCAAACGACGTTTTTCAATACACTTTTGAAGAAATAAAATAAAATAACGAAAAATATTTTTGTCACGAACTATGAAACTATGATTTTAATTTTCTTTTTTTTTGTGCTTTGGTTTCGCCAGGTTGAAGGAGAGGCAAATTTAAGGTATGAAGCCGTTAAACAGCCTAATATAAAAAATAGATTTATTTCATATTTTTGAATTCAGAACACAAATAAATGTTAATGTTAATTAACATGAACAACATTAATGTCAATGTTGTTAATGTTATGTTGTTGTTGTTGTTGTTTGTGTATAAAAGTAACTATTATTTTTTAATAATCATGTTTATATATATTCTATTTATAAACACAATTTGAATATTCAAAAAATATTTATGCCGTAAAGACGCGTAGTGCTTTGCCGTAATTTAAAAAAAAAACATTCACCTCAGACTATAGGCATTGAACCAATTTGGACTAAGTATAGGTATAGTTATCTGTGGCAATTTTCATTCCCGCACACGTGCGGGAAAGTGGAAAAAATCGCACGCGTGTGAAATACATTGCATGTTGTACCTAATCGTAGTGCGTTATGGACCAGTTTTCGAGGAAGTGTATTGAAAAATATTTTTGTCATGAACTAAGAAACTATGATTTTAATTTTCTTTTTTTTCGCGCAATGCTTTCGCCAGGTTGAAGGAGAGGCAAAGGTATGAAGCCGTTAAACAGCCTAATATAAAAAAAATAGTTTTTATTTTATGTTTTTGAATTCAAAACAAATAAATGTTAATTTGTTTAAAAAAAGTAAATATTAGTTTAAATTAATCATGTTTATCTATGATATTCTATTTATAAACACAATTTGAATTATCAAAAAATATTTACGCCGTAAAGACGCATATTGCTTTGCCGAAATAAAAAAAAAACATTCACTCGCATATGTGCTGGAAAATGAAAAAAACGCACGAGTGTTAAATACATTGTATGTTGAACCTAATCGTAGTGGGATAAGAACCCGTTTTCGAGGAAGTGTATTGAAAAACATAAAACACTTCGCGTACTTTCATTTATTTCAAACAGTTTCCTCCGCAAAATATCCACCGGATAAACCCGGATATGAACCGGGTTTAGCGGGTTACGGAAGCTTAAACCCGATAACTTGTACCAGGCAAACATAAGCTCAAGAAAGAGTTAATCCGTATACCCGGATGAAGCGAAAGTCACGGGAAAGAGAAGTTGTAATAAAATAAAACCACATTTTTCCAATCTTCCGTTGTAATAATTTTAAATAACTAAATTCTTACTTTAATTAAATTCCTAGAAATATTAAAACTAGACTACTAAGTGTTTTCTAAATATAAATTGCTGCTCCCGAATCATTTTTCCCTGTGTAACCTTTAACAGAACGCGCGTTGTACGACGAAGTTTGTGCTAAAGAACGGCAACCCTCCTAAACTTCATACCAAGAGAGAAAATCTAATATAATAACATTTCCACCCTCTTTCACTGATACCATACAATAAAGTACCTTATCCCCACTGTACAAGGTTTTTTCACCTACGTTTCAAGAAGGGGTCGATATTTTGCGTAGACCTTTCGTAGCGGTGGGCGTAGCTGTGAGAGACGTAGCATTCGTAGGTCTATGTATCTCTTTTCAACTGTAATATCTCTCTCACTCATTTCCCAAAGCTTTCAGGGTACCAGGAGTAATGAAAGTTTGTTGCAAGTGAAACTTTAAACAGGAGAAAAGTTGTTCCTATGTAGTTCCATTTATACCCGACACAAGTCTGCTATGAGTAGTTTGTAAGTGATAAATGCATACTTTGGAGTAGTTCTCACAAAGTATGTACGTTACGTACGTTGCAAGTTAATCTTTTTGAATAGCATTCTTCATAAAAGTGAAACAATCGGGTCTTTTATAGAACTATTTCTAAACATGCAATTTGTCTGTTTCATAGTTCTAGAAATACCTAGTTCGCAGTCTGCACTTAGACATACACACATCAAAAAAAGTTTGTGATCACTAGCATAAGCTGATATATTTTTTTAATTTGAATTTATCAAGAAAAAAACTTAGTTATGTGTTTTTTTTTAAATAGAAATACCCTGTTTGAAATAAAAAAATAAAACTATTTTTTATCTACACTTCTACACTAATATTATAAAGAAGAAAGATTTGTATTTTTGTGTGTATGTTTGTAATGAATAAACTCAAAAACTACTACGTCGATTTCAAACATTCTTTCACCATTAGAAAGCTACATTCACTCTGAGTAACATAGGCTATATTTTATCCCCGTACTACCACGAAAACGGGAATCACGCGGGTTCAACCGCGTGACGTCCGCTAGTTTTTTTTATAAAAACGTAACAAAAAAGATTTCGAATTTTCAAAGTGATCACAAACTTTTTTTGATGTGTGTACTTAGTTCAGTTTCAGACACCGGTTTTCAAATCGTGACTGGGGCTGTATAGACAGGATGTTCACTTTAATTTTTGTCGATGCGACCTATTTGATTGGTTTGCAATGTAGTTCACAATACATGCAACCATTTGAGGTGTATTCCCCGCGATAAGCGTAGGTACGCGTTGAACGTTATGCCTTGAAGGTTGACTACCTAATTACTAAATAATTAAAATTATTCCTACCAGGTTTACAGAAGTATTCGTGGATATCAGAGAGCGAGAGCGGAAAGTGAAGCGGGGCAGCCGGGAGCAGGGGAGGCAGTTGATGAACAGGCATAACAACGAGGCAGGGAGACGCGTAAGTGCAATGTTCATCATTCATTATCATTTCAGCCGAAAGTCCTCCACTGCTGGACATATGCCTCCCCTACGTGTCACCACATGTCCCGGTCCCGTGTGACTCGCATCCAGCGGATTCCCGCAGCCTTCACCAGGTCATCGGTCCACCTAGTGGGAGGCCTTCCAACGCAACGTCTTCCGGTTCGCGGTCGCCACTCAAGAACTTTTCGGCCCCATCGGCCATCCAATAGCAATGTTGATTTGATCCTTTTAACGATTGTAACTATGAAAACGTTCATAGTTACAATCGATTTATCGCAAATAATATTTCATTTGGACTGCCTCGCTGGTCTAGTGGTCACAACTGCGAGTATTGAGGATGAGGCCCTGGGTTCGATTCCCAGATCTGGCAAAGTGTTATTCGGTTTTTCCATCAGGAATTTCTCAGTAGCAGCCACGGACTCTGGATTTGTGCCCGGTTGATGGCCATAGGCTCGCCTCAGCGACACCTAATTTGTCAAATTATGATAAGTAGTTTAGGAGTTATCAGGAGCCCGGGTGTGTCCACTGCGAGGATCGACCGGAGGACACGGTGGAGCACACGGTAGAGGTGTGCCACGCGTGGGCGGAGCACCGCCGTGTCGTCGAAGCGGCGATTGGCGGCAGCGACCTCTCGCGCCCGGCCCTGGTGCAAGCCATGGTCCTGAGCAAGACGGAATGGGACGCCGTCACCTCCTTCTGCGAAGCAGTAATGCTAGAGAAGGAGGTGGCGGAACGTGAGACGGAGAGAACCTCACAGCGTCCCGGCCACCGTAGGCGCGTGCCTGTGGACGCTATGGGCTAGCTCGCCGTCCGTCCGTCTCATGACGACAGGCCGTGTCGACGGCGCGTTCGTGTTCCACGCGCGCCTCAAAGAGAGTCAGCAATAGGAAGGGGTCCGCAAGGGCCGATGCCTGCCGGGGTTGCGGGACTGTTCGAAAGAGATACCGTGGCCCCGGAACACAAAGAACGATGAAGGAACATGGATGGGTTTTAGACAGTAAAAGTCTGACACTCTCTCCTGCTCCGCCCAGAGCGGGAGGAGTCATTTGATGATTTCCCATCCTGAAAAAAAACGAGTTATCAGGAAACAGATGAATACTAATGTAATACCGGTCAAAAATTAACAACAGGTAACAAAACAACTAAAGAGAAATTCAATAACTTAATATAAAGTTGTAAATAATAATAATATATCACTAGGAATACAGGTTATCAGGAAACAGAAACACAAATACATACTCACATACCGGTCAAAAATTAACAACGGATAACAAAACAACTAAAGAGAAATTCAATAACTTAATATAAGGTTATAGATAATAATAAAATATCACCAGTTACCATCGTATTAGCCGACTAAGAGGAGATCAATGTGCAACACAGTCGGTCGTTTCTAATCCCTAATAGAAACTTGTACAGTATTAAGAGTTAAGACGACTGTAATCCCAATAACATTTTATTTATTCATTTCAAGCCAGGGAAACGGCGTAAATTCTTATTATTAAAAGCTTGGAAAAATTCTTACACAGCTTTTGCAGTCCTTGCATTTAGCAAGGCCGGAAAAGACTAAATGGAAGTTCTACGCCGGCGAAAATTAAAATTGACTTGAATTATTATTGAGAACACCTATGGAAGTGATATTTATTTGCGGATGTCAAGTTATACAAGTTTTGTTGTTAATCTAAACTCTTAGATCGCTCATTCGTTACGTTTCAATCTATAGTTGGTGCCAGGTAGGATGAGAATAGCGGTCATTGCCCTTTCCCTAATATATCTTCGTACGAACCAAAACAAATAAACCATGTATCGTTTTTCATTACAAAAAAGATAGATGACGACTCAAGACTTGAACAGGCTTATTTTTGGTTTTCAAAGTTAAGAAGTTTAATAAATGTAGGTGGGTCAATGATCGCTATGCTCGTCTTAACTGGCACCAACTATAGTGATATTACAGTGGCGTGCCTAGGACTCAACAACGCGGCAAGTGCCTAGCTGAAGCAGACTGTTCAGAAACCCTAACTTAATGAAGAGTAGTAGTTATAAAAGAAAGCCAAGCTTTTAGGCTTGTATGAAAGTACCGCCCCGCCGCCGTATAATTACATTCGAAAGAAAAATCGGAAAAAAATATAATTTTGACTCAGTTTCGCTATGAACAATCGGTATACCAATAGGTGCCATAATAGTTATTATGTTAGAAATAAATCCTGTCGAGGTCACAACCCCCAATCCAAGGGAGGTGGGAGCTATAGGGCGATAATTTGAACCATCTAATAGGGTAGATGACAAAAAAAAACTAATTAGTACGTCAGATAGATTTCCAAAAAATATTGGGCACATATTTTTTCTTTTTTCACGTAAACAAAAAATGAAGACGATACAGTGCGTCGAAAACTCGTGTGACGTCACATTTGAGTACATTTTTTACCGGAAAGTAACGTCACAAGCCCCCACTCATGATCTTTCGAGTTTTATCTTCGTCAATTTTTATTAATTTGATAAAACAAAAACAGGCCAAGAGCGTGTCGGGCCACGCTCAGTGTAGGGTTCCGTAGTTTCCCGTCCGTCACAATAAGCGTTCCCACTTATGAGTTTAAAGGTGGGTATCCATTATGTAAAAATGCTTGCATATACGAATATACTACAAACTTAGTCCAGAAATTATTTTGAACTACTTTTTGTCAAAAAAAAACTGTTGTTTCCATCAAGTTCAAAATGATTTTCTTAGAAAGTCCTTATAAAGTTCTACTTTTCAGATTTTTTTCATATTTTCTAAACTTATGGTTCAAAAGTTAGAGGGGGGGGACACATTGTTTTTTACTTTTGGAGCGATTATTTCCGAAATTATTGACATTATCAAAAAATGATTTGAAAAAACCCCTATTCATTTTTAAATACCTTTCCAACAATATATCACACGTTAGGGTTGAAATTAAAAAAAAATCACTTCCCACTTTACATATAGGGGGGCTACCCTAATAAAACATTTTTTTCCAATTTTTATTTTACCACTTTGTCGGCGTGATTGATATACATATTGGTACCAAATTTCAGCTTTCTAGTGCTAACGGTCACAGAGATTAAGCGAGGACGGACAGACGGACGGACGGACGGACAGACATGGCGAAACTATAAGGGTTCCTATTTGACTACGGAACCCTAAAAACACGTACCTATCAAATATTTTTCGATAATCTAACTGACGGACTAAACAGAATCATATTTTTTTAGTCAGAAAACATCCCTATTGTGAATAGCTTCGCAGTCAAACCGCTGTTTCCCTGGCCCGTTATATCGTACGATTCTCAATAAAGTAAATACGACATAAGTTGCGATTACGCGCGCAGCCTCGCGTCGTTGTGTAGACATCTTTATGCCATGTTGCCATAATTGCCGCGTTTACTGCCATCTTTACTGGCTAACTATACAACCACAGTAAGGCTTTGTTATAGCATTTTTATTCATATCTCTGTAGCCAATAGTCGTAAAGTTCTAGTGGGTATTAGGAATGGATGTTTGCTTGTTATTTTGTTACTAGCTTCCAATTCTCCCCCAAAGGGGGGTTTTGCCATAATCGCCACGCTTGGCAGGCGGGTTGGCGATCGCAGTACGATTGTTACAAAAGCACAGAGAACGCTGCTGCCCATTCTCTGACAAGGGAAGACGGGAAGGGGACCACGGGAAGATATGGGATGGTGCTATTCTTTGCGTCCGACACCATACAGACAAACGGGATAAGAGTAAGAGAATGATTATGATATCTGTTGTTCTAGGCCGTGATCGCCAAGTCGCGCGTGACGTGTAAGTGTCACGGCGTGTCGGGCTCCTGCAGCCTCATCACGTGCTGGCAGCAGCTAGCCACCTTCAGAGAGATCGGTGAGTTTCGGACATTCTTGTTTAACACGACGAAAGAGAGGGAGCTATGCGGGATGCATAGCTCCTCTCTCTTTCCCACACTGAAATAATACTGAAATTAGAGGTGGTAGTAGGCCCCTGTCTTACAAAGGGGAACCACTTCGGATGTGTTTATAGTTGGTGCCAGTTAAGATCGCAATAGCAGTCATTGCCCTTTTCCTAATATCTCTTCTTAGGAAACAAAACAAATGAACCATGTATTGTTTTTCAATAGAAAAAATGTTGAAGATCACGCACGATAGATGACGATTCAAGACATGGAACAGGCTTATTTTTGGCTTTTGAAGTTAAGAACTTTAATAAATATAGGTGGGTAATGACCGCTTTTGCGATCTTAACTGGCACCAACTATAGTTCAGTTAAGCTTTCATATTTATGGTTTGTTTCTTGAGTAACTAAGGGCCTGTTTCACCACCTGCGATTACTTACTTGGCAGATAATTTCATACAAATTCTGTTCCATTTATGAATTTATTCGATACTAGCTGCACGCGCAACTTCGTCTACGTCACATAATTTAGCTTATAACATGTCATTCAATTATTTTTTGCATTCAATTACGAACAAAAACCTTTTAAAATCAATATTGCTTACCTCCCATAACATACGGCGTGATAATATGTAGCCTAAAGCCTTCCTTGGTGTGTGAGACTGCACAAACAGACTCACGATGTCCGCGATTACGCGGAGCCCTAATCAAAATAATATTTGTCCAATCGACAAAGGGAAAACAATTATTAGATACACTTACCATCACGTTGGTACTGGTGATGTGACGTAGTCCCTGGTCACGTCGTTTCTGGGTGGGGTGTAAGTGTAAATGTGCTTTGTGTTGTGTACGTGACGTTATGTAGATTCGACGGTAACCAAAGGACGCCCCACAGCGCGTACCGTCGACTCCCTGGTCAAACCTTCTGATCACAGACGTGGCACTTTTCATCAATGTCCAACTGAATTTTATCCCGGTTTGCTAACCCAATCGGGGATGTACAATAGTCCAGCACTGAATTTAGGAAGTTACCGGCGTCTAAATGACAAAGGCCGGCTACATAACCAACAAATTACTCGCGGTCACGACCCAAGGTGGCGAGATCTCTCAATTTTCACTCAACAAAATACCAAACACCGATCAAGATTGTATCGGATTAACATTAACTCAAAGTTTCAATCAATAATTACACGAAAACAGCGTGCATCAAAAAAACAAGACAATGGAAGCGTGATCCTTCCCCAATCAAAAAATTGGCACTGACAACTAACGTCATCTCACTGACAACTGAAACGTCATCTGTCAAACGTCAAAAAGGTGCGTTCAGAAACTTGGTGGATGAAACATCTACCCCCCCCGGACGGGACGTCCCGTCCGCTAATTAATTGGCAGTCTTGACAAGGTTGCGACCGCTCTCTTCATAACCGATCCATCCACTAAAACCTCAGCAAAACGAGGTACCCCGTCGGTGCCAGCCACCAAATTAAGAATGCGCCCCCGGCGCCAATACAGAGGCTTAAGGTTGGCATCCTTAATAAGGACGAGGTCTCCTATCTTGGGCGGATGAGTTTTATCAGTCCACTTGACGCGCTGCTGGAGGATGTGCAGATACTCTAAGCTCCAACGCTTCCAAAAGCTCTGAGTGAGCTGTTGCACCAACTGAAACCGCGATAGCCGATTTTGGCTCACATCAACAAAAGGGTACTCAGGCAGAGCGACAAGTGGCTGTCCAATCAAGAAATGGCCCGGGGTTAGAGCCTCCAAATCGTTAGGGTCCGAAGAGAGCGGGCACAATGGACGCGAATTTAGTACCGCTTCAATGCGACAAAATACCGTAGCTAATTCCTCAAAGGTGTGAACGGTGTCTCCCAACAATCTCCGCCAGAGTCCCTTTGCTGCTTTCACCGTGGCCTCAAAAATACCCCCCCAATGGGGGCAGGCTGGCGGGTCAAACAACCAAGTGACCCCTCGACGGGCCAATTTGTTACCAATGTCAACCTGGCTCTCATTAAGAAAGTCATACACTTCCTTCAAATAGTTACTTGCACCCTTGTAGTTGGTACCGCAATCAGACCTGATCAGAGAAGGTAACCCACGGCGAGACGTAAATCTATCCAAAGTTGCCACAAAGGCCTCCGTCGAGAGGGAGGATACCAGCTCCAAGTGCACTGCCTTAGTTGACAGGCAGACAAATACGCACAAATAAGCCTTGACAATTTTACTATTGCGAAGGGTAGACGTCTTTATCGAAAAGGGACCAGCAAAGTCCGTTCCTACGCCTGCAAAGGGCCTCGCCTCATTGACACGATCAGCAGGCAAGTCTCCCATCTGGGGCTGCATCGTTGGGGCCTTAGTCCGATAGCACGGTATGCAACGGAAGACGATGCTACGAATGGTACGACGAGCCGACAAAATCCAAAACTCTCGCTGCAGAATGGCCAACAGCGCATTGCAACCGGCGTGCGATTTCTTAATGTGACGATCAGTCACCAACAATTTAATCAAATGGCCCGCCTTGGGCAACAAAAGGGGGTGACGGACCCCATAAGGAAGGCTAGAGTGCCTCAACCGTCCTCCAACACGCAAAAGACCCGTTTCATCCAAAAAGGGGTTCAACTTACTAACGGCTCCCGACAACTTAACTCTACCGGACTTCAAGGTCTCGATCTCCTTATCAAAGTGTACGGCCTGCACAGAGCGAACCCACAGGAGGAGTGACTCCTGTCGCTCTTGAGGAGAGAGAACCGGTGACAGGCGCTTGTCCCCTGAATTCCTAGCATTGTGACCAAAACGCCTGATCCACGAGGTAACGTTCAACAATTTGTCGAGGGAGCTGTATCGATTCAACAAAATATCAGGATCAAACGGAGGGTCCTTCGTCCCAACAGCGAGCACCTTAAGCCCGGGCAAAGGATTCGACATCAAAACTGGCGTTCGAGGCCAATCATCCTCGGGGCGAGTCAGCCAATCCGGTCCCCACCAAAGGGGGTGCACAATCAGGCGGGGGACCATGCACCCACGTGAGGCTACGTCGCCGGGGTTCAAGTCTCCAGGCACGTGCCTCCAAATCAAAGGCGTTTCGGAATTTTGTATCTGTGACACTCGGTTCGCAACAAAGACCTCCAAGGAGTGGACGGACGTCTTCAACCAACACAAAACAATTTGACTGTCCGTCCAGGCGTAAGAATTCCGAATGTTCACAGATCCACCTAAAGTTTGAGCAACGTGATACAAGAGACGCACAAGAAGCGCCGCCCCTGACAACTCTAGCTTAGGGATGGTCAATGCCGTCCGGAGGGGGGCCACCTTGCTCTTGGCCATGATCAGTGACAACTTCACCTGGCCTGTCGCGCTGACGGTGCGCAGATAAACAACAGCTGCATAACCATGCGAAGATGCGTCACAAAACCCATGAAGGGTAGCAGTATAGTTCCCAGGGGGGAGGATAGCGCGTGGTAACGCGACCTCGTTGACCGCAGGAAGTGCGGATACAAATTGGAGCCAATCTTCCAAAAGGGTTTCCCGAAGTGGCTCATCCCAACCAAGTTCCGCGGTCCAAAGACGCTGGAGAAAACATTTCGCCCAAAACAATACCCGGCATATCCAACCATTCGGGTCAAAGGTTCTCGCGACAGTAGACAATACCAGTCGTTTAGTCCAAGTGTGTGGTGACTCCAAATCGACATCATACGTAAAGGTGTCTTGGACTGGTCGGTACTGAACGCCGAGAACGGCCAACATAGCAGGGTTGTCAGCATTTTCAAACAAATGAGGGTCCTGCTTATGATCCTCTTCCACATCTTCCAACAGTGCTGGCGAGTTGGACACCCACTTACGCAACTCATAGCCAGCGGAATCCAAAATTTGAACCAACTCGTCACGCAACAGGATAGCTTCCTCAACCGTGGAAGCCCCAGTGCAGACGTCATCAACATACAAGTCCGTTTTCAAGATGGCGGACGCCCGAGGGAACTTCAAGCGTTCTCGGTCCGCGAGCTCCCAAAGCGAACGAATAGCAACAAAAGGGCTCGATCGAAGGCCGTACGTATTCGTGTTGAGCTCATAAACAACCATGGGGTCCCGGGGATTCTCTCGCCACAGGATCAACTGATAACGTCTGTCATCCCGGTGAATAACCGTTTGCCGGAACATCATTTTGATGTCAGCCACAAAGACTACTTGATGACGACGAAAAGACGTGATGACATCACAAAGGTCCCTCAACAATTTGGGGCCGGAGTGCAAGCAATCATTCAAAGAGACACCAGAGGAAGTCCGCGCAGACCCATCAAACACTGTGCGCAGCTTACCGGTGGATGCCTTGAGGACCGCGTGATGCGGCAGAAAGTAATGCTCAACTGAGCGCCAATCCAAATTTGACACCGACATGTGTCCCAAGTCTGCGTACTCACGCAAGAAATCTAAATATTTCTGCCGCAGCACCGGATCCCTGGCCATACGGCGCTCCATCGCCAACAATCTCTTCTCGGCCATAGGTCTGGACTCGCCGAGAGGTGGTCGAACTGCAACAAAAGGCAACCGTGTTACGAGCCGACCGGAACGGAGTCGACCTGTGATGTTCTGATAGAACAACTCGCACTCCTCATGTTCCGGGTTCAAGCGGGCCACTTGCGGTGGCTCCTCAACCTCCCAAAACCTCTGAACAGCGTCAGAGAGAGCGGAGCCACACGCCAGCGCAAAATCAGGCTCAGGTGGAGGGGCAGCCTTCAACACTGGGCCCATCACCGCAAAGCCAAAGATGGTCGAGACAGCCACCAAACCGTTCGGCTGCAAGACTTTCATATTACCCAACAATATTCTCCCTAGTACATCGGAACCCAATATCAAATGAGTTGTATTAGGGGAATCAAACCGGCGGTCAGCCAAATCCAGGCCTGACGTCAACCGGACGATATCAGGCGACAGCTGACGTTGGGGGTGACAGCCCAAAATACTCGTCAGAACAATAGCCGAAGGAAAAAACTTAGGGTCCAAACAACTCACAGGAGTGAGCCCAAATAAGGTTTGTCCCTCAACAGTCGGGATAGGTGTTTCGCCTATTCCATTAATCGTGCCTGAAAAGGCACGGACATCCAGGCTCACCCAACCCGCTGACCAAGACGACAAAAGGCAACCCTGGGCTCCCGTGTCCAAAATGGCACGGACCACAACAGAGTCCCCCGTGGGTCCCCAGACCCTGACCGATGCCGTTGGCAACAAAACCGTGTCGATCTGGGGAGGTACGTTAGCGGGACAGGCGCCAATTTCCTAGCAATGCCTGGGCGGCGACCGATTGCCGCATCCAGGCTGGGGTCTATCCCGATGAGGATAGTAGTCAAACTCCTCATCCGCGCGATGTCCCGAGCCGCGCGCCATCGCTGGAGGGGCATATCCCACTTGACGCCTGAGTGGCGGGGGGCGCGTCTCCAAACGGGGACGTTCCGCCAACGGAGGGGAGGGAAGGCGGTGCTGGTCTGGCCAACGTCGCCTACCAGCAGCTGCATACTCGCCTTCACGAGGGGAGGTCAATCGGCGGTCGCGCGGCTCCCAATCAAATGGCGCGGGGGGTGGAGTACGGCGGTCAAAGTTGCAGGCCCCTCCTCGATTCTGATCCGGCGAGCGAGAAACCCGGTGCTCATCTCCATCATACCCCCCCCTGCGCGAACCCCCATCAGAGGCTGGTCTGTCAGAGCGGTTCGCGTTGGCGCACAAAACTTCAAGATGTGAGCCCCTACAAATTGAACAAGGGCGGGGGTTGGGGCAATCCCGATAAAAATGATTCCCCAAACAAGAAAAGCACAGACGGCGTGCATTGGCAACTCGGCGGCGGGCACTCACGTGCAACTCCAAGAAGGCCGCGCAAGTTGGTACGCCATGTCCCGTGGCCTTACAATAGCCGCAAGCAGGATTACTCTGGGTGCCACCAAAACGGGGGGCAGGGCGGCTATCACCAGGCCCGACAGTCCTAGTCCGTCTCTGGGCCCTCGGCCGAGAGGGCGGTTGGCTTAACCCCGTGGCACCACGAGCGTTGTCGAGGAAACGACACTCATCCTCCAAAAATTTGACGAGGTCTTCAAAGGGGGGAAGATGGGTGGCACTATCCCCACCATACTTCTGCTCAAAACGGGACCTCAAATCTGACGGAAGCCGCTGCAACACTAAGTGCACCAAAAGATAGGACCAATAGTCCACCAACCAGGCAACTCCAATCGTTTTAAGGCGTTGGTTGCTGCCAGCAATGGATTCAATAGGTCAGCACGCAATGCTGATATTCTGGTGATGGCCGGCAACCCCAAGATCTGGTCAATATGGACATCAGCCAGGCAACGTTTGTTCTGGTATCGTCGGGATAGAAGTTCCAGAGCAGTGGGATAGGCCGAGTCGGTCACCGGCAAGTGCTGCACCAAGGCTCGAGCCTCACCTCCTAGGGCTGACAACAAATAAGCCAACTTCTGGGCCGGTCGGAGGTCAGAGCGCGAATCAATCAAACTGTCAAACAGGTTCCTGAAGCTTAACCAATGGTCCAAGTGACCGTCAAAATGTGGCAGCTCCAGGGTAGGCAGTCTACCCAAAAGTCCAGGGCCTGCAACAACAGAGGTCTCTGTTTTGACCTGGGCAGGGTCCCGACTCTTCAAAATTTCCCTGGCGCGCATACTTATTATGTCACCCAGGTTCAACATCTGGTCATAATCCGCAACAACCTTATCACGGGCTGCTTGACCCAATGCTTCCAGGTCCAAGTCCAAAATCAGTTCATTGAAGCGAGCAAACAAAGTGTCAACCGCACTCAATCTCGCATTCAACTGCTCATACCGGGCAAGCGTGGCCTCTTCCAGGTCTAGACGCTCAGCGGTTGCAGCAGCAGAGGCAAACCATCTTAGCTGTGAGGTCAATCCACCAATGGCTTGGTTTACAGCTTTCAATGAAGCCATTGGGACAAATATCAAATAAACAAATTAAATTCAATTAAATAATCAACAGGAATAATTTTCCCGGACCCAACTACAATTTAAACCAAATAATAAAAGTTAGTTTGAATTATTACAAGTTCAAATCCGACCCTGTACAAGCAATACCTTGTTTATACAATAACAAATTAAAGTACAAGCCACAAGGGACACTACATATCATAATATATTATGTCAATCAATCTATGTTGACTATGTTTAATTTGAGTCAGGCTGACAGGCAACAAATCAGACTTCTCAATACTTTTAACTCGACAATAAGTGGTGAATTTGACAATTAAACCACGCTCTGCTACCAGTTGTGTGAGACTGCACAAACAGACTCACGATGTCCGCGATTACGCGGAGCCCTAATCAAAATAATATTTGTCCAATCGACACAGGGAAAACAATTATTAGATACACTTACCATCACGTTGGTACTGGTGATGTGACGTAGTCCCTGGTCACGTCGTATCTGGGTGGGGTGTAAGTGTAAATGTGCTTTGTGTTGTGTATGTGACGTTATGTAGATTCGACGGTAACCAAAGGACGCCCCACAGCGCGTACCGTCGACTCCCTGGTCAAACCTTCTGATCACAGACGTGGCACTTTTCATCAATGTCCAACTGAATTTTATCCCGGTTTGCTAACCCAATCGGGGATGTACAATAGTCCAGCACTGAATTTAGGAAGTTACCGGCGTCTAAATGACAAAGGCCGGCTACATAACCAACAAATTACTCGCGGTCACGACCCAAGGTGGCGAGATCTCTCAATTTTCACTCAATTATCAACAAAATATCAAACACCGATCAAGATATTGTATCGGATTAACATTAACTCAAAGTTTCAATCAATAATTACACGAAAACAGCGTGCATCAAAAAAACAAGACAATGGAAGCGTGATCCTTCCCCAATCAAAAAATGGCACTGACAACTAACGTCATCTCACTGACAACTGAAACGTCATCTGTCAAACGTCAAAAAGGTGCGTTCAGAAACTTGGTGGATGAAACACTTGGTTTACAAAGAACATTTTTGCTGAATTTCAATTCAATCTATTCAGTAGTTTTGGCGTGAAGCCGTACCATACACACAGACAAACAGACAAAAATTCTAAAAAGTCACTTTTTGTCATCAGTTACGTTTTTCTAACAAAAGCCACTTATTTTTTCTTGAAAATTCTCAATGTACAGTTTTTCTTTCGTTACTGTTTTATTATATACGTATGTATAGAAACTAAGTAATAGGCCCTTTACTTAGCCTTTTTCCGAACTATGTAGTCCAAACATAGAGCCTTATCCTAGTTTTTTTTTATATCCTTATCCAGTTGAATTCATCGAAAATGGAACCCCAAGACTGTGGAATCAGTGGCCATTAGAATAAGTCATTATAGTTTATAACCATTACCTTCACATACACAATTCCGGACTCAAAATTATAATGTCATCAAACCATTTCTTTAAACTTATGTAATTTTATAAATGACGCCATTGCCTACGCTAGGTGTGGTCCATAATTATTTATAATGATTCTCTACCTGAATCAAGGAAGCGTGGGACCAAGGACACATAAAAAAGTCATGGTAGTAGTTACTTTCTTAGTTAAATTTTATGACACTTGCTTTACTTCTTCACTTTTATTCAATCAATCCAACATTTAGAAAAGATCCCAAGATAGTAAACTACGACAAACGATTGTTGTATAGCAATGGTTTATTGTCGTTTATTGTGAACAGTGAACACTTTCCTAATTAGCAGACATGACAGCAGGACATTGACAAGTCACCTTAGACTTCCGAGGCTGGAAGTGTTGCTATATGTAACACAGACTACCCTTCCTCTACTAATTTGTGGTCATATACAAAACTTCCCGCCATTTAACAGGAAACCAAAGCTTAACACTCTATTAAGCAAACCGTCTTCTAAACGAGTCTACATTGTTCGGACGTCCGAACGTAGCTTGTTAATGAGTGACCATTACCTCTTCTGTGCTCCTGTCAGCCTGGTACCCCACGAATTAATACTTCTACCGGCATTTTGTTTAATGGTATCATTAATTTTGCTTTGTTTTCTGATAAGGTGTCGTTTGATTAATTTTGTAGATCGTGTGAACTTTCTCACACGTAAAAGGGTTTCGTTTTTGTGTCCTTCACAATGGTTAACTGTGGGAACGAATGCGCAACGATTTGATTTTCTACTTCCGTCCATTAATCCATTTGGTACACTTATGGATGAACTTTCTATAAAAAAGAAAAATACTCATAAGACAAACTTACTATTTTTCAATACACTTCCTCGAAAACTGGTCCTTAACGCACTACGATTAGGTACAACATGCAATGTATTTCACACGCGTGCGATTTTTTCCACTTTCCCGCACGTGTGCGGGAATGAAAATTGCCACAGATAACTATACCTATACTTAGTCCAAATTGGTTCAATGCCTATAGTCTGAGGTGAATGTTTTTTTTTTTAATTTTTGCAAAGCACTACGCGTCTTTACGGCATAAATATTTTTTGAATATTCAAATTGTGTTTATAAATAGAATATCATAGATAAACATGATTATTTAAAACTAATAGTTACTTTTATTCACAAATTAACATTTATTTGTGTTCTGAATTCAAAAATATAAAATAAATCTATTTTTTTATATTAGGCTGTTTAACGGCTTCATACTATTGCCTCTCTTTCAACCTGGCGAGACCAAAGCGCGAAAAAAAAAAGAAAATTTAAGATTTTAACTTTTAAGTCATAGTTTCATAGTTCGTGACAAAAACTTATTCGTTATTTTATTTTATTTCCTCAAAAGTGTATTGAAAAACGTCGTTTGATACACGTGGACATTTGTTATTGCAATTCTAGGCTCAAAAACATATAATTCCGCCTCCATTGCAATAACAAACTTTCTCCACTTGTATCAAAATGTACTATTTCCTAAGTTGTTTATTACATTGTCTACGCAACATAGTTTTCAACAGTTTCACAATAACTTACTATAATGTTCGTGTCATCGTACCACCAAATCTTTTGTAATTAGACCACCCGAAACCGTAACAAGTTTATCGAAAACAATAAATTATCGTAACGCAATAAAAATTAAAACCCGTAATAAATATAAAACATCACTACTTACAATAACTTTGAACCTCAAAATACGATGACACAGAAGTTCCATTCTTCCGAAAACTTGCCCCTAATAATAGAGATTCCCAGTGGGACTTCTGAAAGTTATTGTTTTGTATTGGTCCAAAATTATAGCTTTGGATGCTCGTAAAAATGGAATTGGATCTCTTTAGTTCTTAATAAGCCATTTAGGCGGCCATAAAAATATACTTTTATTTTTGAACGCAACTTAGTCAAGATTACTTTAATTTGGGAATAAAATAAAAACGTATAACGTGTAACAAAAGAAAAATATTTAAATTTATTCCTTCCAATACTTAATACGAAATATGTATATTATTAGAAATATTGCATATCCACAATCTTGTGATGTCGTATCGATATTTAAATAAGGTTATTTTTGTAACAATTTAATTATAAAATCATGCAAGAAATAACAAACTTCCTTCGGCGGGTGGCCGCGTAAATCAAACGCCCACAAAGGCGAGGAACTAGTAAAAACAGCCACGTTTTAGGTTATTTATTTTCAAAACATGCCTACGTTCTTAAATTAGATATTTTAAAAAGCTATTCTTAATAATAATTTATTGTTATTAAATACCGTGCGGTTATGCAGTTCTTTTTATTAATATAATTTCTGTTCAATCAAAGTAAATTGAGCAGGGACGGATTAGGGAGGAAGATATTGACAAAAATGAGAAAGTCTGCCGTAGGCCGTAAATAACGTAATTAAAGTCAGTACTGTGTTTTATCAAGAAAATAAATAGTATTTTAAATTATCATAAACATAATAAATTAATTAATTAATTAACTAACCTTTATTTTCAGACTACAGTCCGTAACTTTGTTAGTATTTTAGTAACAATGGTGCTTATGTAATTAGGTTAGTATTGTTAGTGTTTACAACTTAAATATTTATTTAGTTAGACCTAAGACAGTCCCCACCCAGTGTCTCTGGAAGGGGCTGTCCGGTCTAGCAGCAATCATCTTCAAAATGCTGTTGTCACTACCATGCAGGCGCTGCAGTAAGGAAGCCGCTTTCTTTCGCATGATAGCGTGAAAGCCATCTGTGCGAGCTTCTGCGAACATTCCCGATGCACTACAGCGTCACGGCAGTCCCAACAGCATCCTGAAGGCGTTATTAAATTGGACACGCAGGACATTATAGGCTCGACGCGTTTATGACACCCACAGGCCGCTCGTGTAGAACGATTGACAGAACGCCTTAAAGAGGGTTACTTTTACGTCTGTGGTACAACGAGCGAACCTGCGGGCAAGCATATTACTCCTCACAGACAACGCCCTGCGCTCCCTCTCAATATCTCCGTCGTCCCTTAAGTCGCTCGTAATAATGTGACCGAGATACCTAAAACTATTGACAATTTTAAGTGCTACGCCGTTGAGACCTATGGACGGAACACAGCGTGACTGCTGCTTAGGGGCTTTAAAAACAAGAAGCTCACTTTTTTTAGAGTTGTATATCAAGCCATGCACCCCCGCATAGGCCTCACAGATCGAAAGCAGCTTCTTCAACCCACCTATAGATGGACTGAGCAGCACCATATCGTCTGCATAGCTTATGTTATTTACCCATATTCCATCAATGTGGCAACCGACATGTGTACTGCTGAGCCGCTCGATAAGCAGGTTGATGTACAAATTAAATAGCAGAGGTGAGCTTAACCCCCCCTGCCTAACTCCGCATTCCAGCCTGTACTCGTCCGACAGAGTACCCACCCACCGCACCCGGTTTTTTTTATTAGCGTACCAGTATCTGAGGAGGGATGTGTACTCCGCCGATACACCCGCGTCCCCCAACTTGTCCCACAGTATATCATACGATACTAGATCAAAAGCTTTTGACAAGTCGAGGAAACACGCGTATACCATACGTCCTCCTCGCTGTGTAGTACTTGACAGTTCGCTTTATAATTAGATACTATTTTTAATTTACTTATTTATGTCTGTCTTCTTACCAGGTGACTTTCTAAAGGACAAATATGAAGGAGCGACAGAAGTGAAGGTGTCGCGACGAGGCAAGCTGCGGCTTGGCAACCCACACTACACCCTGCCCACCGCTCAGGACCTGGTCTATCTGGAAGAGTCGCCCAATTACTGCGTCAAGAATGAATCTTTGGTAGGTAAACATCACAGATTTTATCATAAGGTTTTAAAATATAGCAGCTAGTCAAATAAAAACGAAATTTAGTCTGGTTTGATAATGTTAATGTGGAGGAGCTCGTGACTAAATAATAACAACCGCTCGGGTCGATCTTTAGGTTAATCCTTGCTTGCCTAGGTTGGTCTGTGAATGGGTGACCACCCATTACATACCGAGTTTCCTCCGTGCCTCGGAAAGCACGTTAAGCAGTTGGTCCCGGCTGTCAATTGAAGATCTTTAACAGTCGTTACAGGTAGTCAGTGACCCAAAAAGTTTGAAAACAAGTCTTACCAAGGGGTATCGTATTACCCAGTACTAAATAGGTTGTGGAGGTCAGATAGGCAGTCGCTCCATGTAAAATACTGGTATTCAGTTGCATCCGGTAAGACTGGAAGCCGACCCCAACATAGTTGGGAAAAGACTAGGAAGATGATTGTTGGTAATGTTAATGTACCCTAGGGGTAGGCCTTTGGGAAATGTTGAATAACAGTCAGGCCCACCCACCACATTCCCCATAAAACAACATAATAACATAGCATATCATCAAAGTAAATAAACGTATCATTACCCCGCGCCAAGCCAATCGTAAAATGACATTCTACTTGCGATTAAGTTCATAATCACTGGCTCCTGTAACTGGACCCACAAATTACGAGTTTACCAAACGACCGCAAAACGGTTATCAAGTTACCGATAAATAGGTATCATTTTGCAATGGATTGCACTCGAGATCTTATTGGTATGCATACATCGGATGTAGTGCAAAGGGACATGGAATAAATGAATAAGCTGGTATTGAATGATCCGTCAATGGAATCTTGCGTCTGGGCAATTACTTATTCCTATTAAGGATAACAAGTTTTAATTTTTCTTGCGGTATTTGCATAATTAATGTCGCTCTACTCTGCAATATTATCAATCACTTATACAGCTTATAACTGTTTAGGTAGATACAGCATTTATGAGGGTTACTTATCTACATAAATCACAATACTATTAGTGAAAGGCCACTGAGCTTCATCGAAGGTAAATCTTAATAGAATCAGAAATCACCGATTCCGTTAATACTAATACTATTTTCCAATCAATGAAATACTACTTTTAGTTACTAATTAAGTTAGTTATTAAGCCCTAGTATACCCTGCTAAACTGTACCTGTAAAACTCCCTATCAAAAAATGGTACAGCCAGCTATCGATTAACACACGTTTTATGTGTGTCTGATCAAATCAAAGTTGTGCTGAAGATACTATCAGTGAATAAACTTTAACTTTGATAGCTCATATCTCGGAAGCGTGACACTTTAGAACATTTTGTCTAATACAAATTTGTTTATATTGACACCAGCTATCGGTTTTAAACGTAGCCGCAACTTTGAAAAATCTAAAATGGGGGAAATTAGACCGACCAGGCTGCTTACAAAAATCTTCTAAGCCGTTTTACATTCTCCAACATTCCCCAGGGTTCCCACGGCACAACTGGACGCGAGTGCAACAGAACGTCCTCAGGCATGGATGGATGCGCCCTCATGTGCTGCGGCAGAGGCTACAACACACGGCGCGTCACTGTGAAGGAGCGCTGCGGTTGCAAGTTCCACTGGTGCTGCCGCGTCGAGTGCAACACCTGCGTCAAGACCAACGAGGTCTACACCTGCAAATGATCTGTTACGGCATCTCGCTCGCACTCATTACAGTTCTTTGACAGATTAACAAATGACCTTTGACATGTCAATGGTAAATTTTTCATCACTACCAAAATCACATAACCAAATTAAATTGATCTCTCATTGTACGGTAAGCTCATACAAAGCGAGGTAATTTGAATTTCGGGGCTTTGGTGAAGCTGTCACCTTAAGTGAAGATCATTACAACTTTTTAAGTTAGTGTCTCTAATGTCATGATTTCATGGAAAATAGGGTAGAACTTAGAAAGTATTACTGGCGATTCTAAAGATCCTGAAAATGAGCTGCAAATTGCAAAAAAACTTCAGTAAATTTGAATGTCGTGTACTACCCTATTGCTTTTGACATGACGTTGTCTCGTTTTCCTTCTCAAAATTGTTGGGTGTTTTACTTTGTAAAATAAAAAATTTGATAGATCTCAACTTATTCATAATAATTCCACGTATATAAGAAGGGCGTTGCTAAGATATTAAGTGGAAACTCAAGAGTGTTTGTACAGTCGCCAACACATCAACTTAACACAAACTGTCAAGTTTCTCCAAATGATTTAAAAGCTTAATCTGTTGACGATTGAGTTCAAAATCGAATGAGAAAATTTGTCAGTTTGTAGTAACTTGATGCGGTGGCGACTGTACTCGGTAATTTATTGCAGAATGGAAACTAAAATAATTATTGTAGTTAAAGGTAGGTAGGTAGGATACTTCTGCTCAGTATTTATGTTTTAGGTAGATGTTATTATAATAATGTGATAAAGCTTGAAGAGTACTTACAATTTTAGATTTAAGTTTTAAAATTCATTATAAGATAAGCCTAGTAACGTCTATGTTTTAAAAGTAAAAACTATGTTAGACATAGGTGTCGATTCTGTTCTGCACAAACTAAACTTAATTTAGGCTATTGCTATCTTTTTCTCTCTAATAAAACGAGAAAGAGACGGACGTAATTTAGAGCTGTCAAATTTAGTTGGAACTAATATTTCCATACAAATTAAGGGTGCACGTAAAAACATGTCGACTAAAAACACGGTGAAGCGCAAGGCATAAACTAGTTTGACATCTCTAACATAGTTCATAGCTATAGCCGTCCTTTTCTCGCACTGCCTTTTAGTAAAAGATTGCAATAGCCTAAATTAAGTTTAGTTTGTGCACAACAGAATCGACACCATAAGCCTTCTAAGTGCTAAATAGTGTAACCATTAAATACTCATTAGATATTTGTAAATAAAGTATTTTAAGTACGACCCTGTTGTGTTATTTCTGTTTGTCATAATAAGTAGGAATCACTTCTGCACTGCGTGTTTGTATTGATACCAGCTATCGATTAATACAGGAAGTACGCGTGGCCGTAGCCACATCTTTGATAAAAAAATGGTGGAAGTTAGGCCATTTAATTCAAAACCTTTTCATTGTAAAATAATAATCTATGTATGTGTACATACCTATAACTACAGTACTGTCAAATTGTGTTTTCAGGGCCAGCTTCCACTGAAAAACGATAGACGGCGCTGTACAAAACTCTTTCTAAAACCTTTTTTTTGCTTGGAACTGGTGTTCAATGCCTTTAAAATAAAAACCGGCCAAGTGCGAGTCGGACTCGCGCACGAATGGTTCCGTTCCATTATTTATACAACATTAGACAAAACTTAAATACTTATTTTATTTTAATATAATTATTTATTTTGAAAGTGAATATACAATAACTCAATATTCTATGAATATTTCAAGCGTCTACCTGTTGCCGATATTAACGAGCAAAAAACTGAAAAAAAAAAAACGTTTGTCGTATGGCAGCCCCCCTAAAATATTTATTTTATTCTGTATTTAGTCTTTGTTGTATAAGTTCACTAAAGTTTCACCAAAAGTCCATTGACAAATTTTCATTTTACAACCAACGTTTCGTATCGTATACTATATTTTATTTTAATACACTCGTTATATGAACATTTATTTGGCAAACTCATTTATAAATTTTTCATTTCATTAGATGCATTTGGATAAATCACGTTTCTACAAAATAATTTACAGGCTGGTACGTTTTTTTATTACACTTTTTTAAGAAAAAGTTTAGGAAATGCATAGTTTTTTCACAACATGCAAACAAGCATACTCCATGTATGCAGCAAGCAAGCAGCTAGTATGCAGCAAGCAAGCAAGCACCAAGCAAGCATGCAACATGCAGCAGGCATTTCAGTCACAGCTTCGGTGCTGCGGGGCTCCGGCGGCGGTCTCATGGTTCATGAGATACAGTCTGGTGACAGACAGACGGACGGACGAAAAGATGGACAAACGAATGGACGGACGGACAGCGGAGGCTTAGTATTAGGGTCCCGTTGGTTGTCCTTCGGGTACGGAACCCTAAAAGAATAGTGGCTAGTATGTGTGTGGGTGCTATAATTGTTCTTTTCTTGCTTGCTTGTCAGGAATCTGAATAAAACGCAAGTGGAATATTATATTCTCCTTAATTTATTAAGGGTATTTGTGTGCCACTGCAAAAAAACGCAAATCGAACGAAGAAAGACGAACGGTTAAGGGGGGATGGTGTAAGGTATTATGTTACTGCATAATTATGTATGTATGCTTACTCGGCAGGCGCAGCCGCCTCTATACACATACATACATACGCACTGAAATACTGAAAACTAAATACGCAAATAACATAATGCCCTACACCATTCCCCCCTTAACAAAAAAAAAACCACAATTTAAACCTTGTATTATATAGTGTATTATCTATGATTTAAACTTATGCTAACACTTAGCACTAAGACACAACACTACATGTACGAGTTGCCTCCATTACCTCGTCTGCTACAACAGCCAAATTATCTAAGTCCTTCACTTCACTGACAAAATAGCCTGCACCGCTCTGTTGGAAGATGTCCACTCCGTATTTTTTCTCGCGCGAGGTCTCTCATCCGCCCTAAAAGCTGCGAAGGCTTCTGGGTACCAAGCTCCATCTCCCCCAACAACATTTGAAACTGCCTATTATATAGTCTCCGACTCTTCAAAAACTTGGAGCAATCTGTCTTTCAAGGACTGGAATTTCCGTGTTTCTGGTGAAGCTAAAAGTAAATCGCTTATTTGTTGTATGTCACTTTTTTATTTAACTTCGTAACAACCAAGTTTGCTTTTGCGGCATCACTGAGTTTATGATTGTCCACCACTGCCCTCAAATTGAACGAACCACAGTCGCGGCTGGTCCGCCCAAAACTCTGGTATTCTCGATGATACGGTGATGCTAGCCAACGCAGAATCTTCGACACGCGGCTCGAGCTTCGGGTCTGTAGCCCGCACTGCAGGTTGACTCCCGCCCTGACTCATCATCTCGAATCTTAACACAGTCTTATTTCGTTGCACAGAATATCACTGAGTTTATCACGTCGGAGTCACCCAGTTTAGGATAGGCAACTGTGTAGGTAGAGTAGACTATAAAAAACCGCAGCCGCCTGTACACACATACATACATATGCAGTAACATAATACCCAACACGCACAAACTATTTTTCTAGATAAAAATACTAGGAACCATTCAAAATATATTTATAATAAAACAAAGACGAATTATATTTTTTTTATATATCTAATAGGGACTATAGACCTCAGTATCTGGTATAAATTTCAACTTGCTAGGTCCACCGGTTCCTGAGAAAATCAGTGGTGACAGACGGACAAGAAAGTGATCTTTTATGGGTTCCTTTTTTTACCTTTTGAGGTACGGAACCATAAAAAACGCAAATACATAAGATCACGCATAATCCCCGAATGATTAAGATGAGGTACCCTACCCCTTAGAGCAGTCATGTCAAACATACTTATGGCCTGCGGGCCGCATCCGGCCCTCAAGCTATCTCAATACCGTCCCGCGATTCTCAGACGGCATTCGATGCTAATATGTATATTTAAAATTGCGCGCGCTTTATCTATGATTAACTTGCCGAGGCGCATGTCTCCACGCGGCGTGCACAGTATTTCAAGAGTTTGAATAACTATCCAAATATAAAAATCATGCAGTACGTATCCTGTATATGTTTGGTAGTAAGTATTAGCCTTTTTTAATACCATTTAAATAATAATTGAATGATGCTAAATAAATTACGGTTTTAATTCACTAATTTATGTGTTTTAGTTTTTCATATAAAATGCCCGATAACAAAACAAGCTCCACTCCACGGTAGCCCGCGAAATGACTTTTTCATGAAATAGTCATTAATTCCGGTTACATGAAATAAAATTCTGTAATGTAACTACATACGTGTTACAGCCGCCAATCATATTTTAATCAACATACAACCTGGCACTGACATGACGTAAAAAAAAAATTGAATTCCGTGCGTGGGCTTTCACCTTAGTTTTTTTTTTAAAATTAATTTGACACCCCTGCCATAGAGGAAAGGCAGCACTCACATTTCGCCTGCTTTGTGCGTCACAAATAATAAAAGCCGAGCTTACCGCCATCAATCGAACAGAAATTAACAACGTAACTAGGTACATCTGTAAATAACATCACAAAAATAAATATTACAAATTCAAAAATCTTCAGAGTTACAAGTCTGTTTCTGCCCGAAAGATTATAAAAAAATAATGTGGCGGTATTTGAAAAATATTTCAACTACTTAGAAAAAGTTCCGAAATACCGCGTTAATTGATAATACCTAAACTATTTAAATTATTATAATTATAATATCATTTAAGTAAGCCTGTCGGAAAATTATGTGTTGAGAAGTGTCTACAAGCACGAAGAGAATCTACAGTTACACGTGTAAAAGGTAGGTATCGTTGATAGACAAAAATAACCTCCTGTACTTAACTAGCAGTGTTTGCATGGCTGAAAGCTTAGAGTATATAATTACAGTTGTATAGTCAAACCCGAAAAGGTTTACATCCCAGTTATGTAGCACGGTGTATTGTGACAGTAAATCAATCAACATGGTCTAAAGCTGATTTTCAATAGTCAGATATTTTATTATTTGATATTGCGGCTTAACAGCTTTTGAGCATACCATATAAATTATATCAATCTCATATTTCTATTAAAACAATAAAAAATACTGTAGCATTTAATTTTGTTTATCCGAGTTTTATTTCACAAATAATAATTGCAATATGTGTATCCGATTTTTCACAGATATATAATCTGTGGCGTGGATGGATAGTAAAGTAAAATCTTTCTGTGTCTGTGAATGTAATTGTGTCCGCCATCTTTTTGTTGGCAAATCATTGAAAATTTAACTGTTCTAAATTTCTTTGCTCACTCATTGACTTTATTTAAGTGAACTAAATATACATATTTCTAGAAGATACACTTTCAACTGTGAATTTTCAAGATATTGCAATGGGCAAGCCATCGTCTACTTCACTCTGTGTTAGTTGAAGTTTCATAAGCGCGTTTCTGCAATCCATTTATTTTTGTTTATTTACAATACTACAAGTATGTAATCTTTAAAATTATTGTAAGCATGCGACGCTTTGGGAAAGGAAAAATCTGCTTTGTGTGGAGCAAGCTTGTTTGTGGACCTTATGGCGATTTCAAAACATTTTTGTTTTCAACCTTCACAACATGGGAAACATTTGCTTGGTGTTGTGTTCTGGCAAACCTCTCTGGATTCATGTATTCTTTTTAATCGTTACATATATTTCAATGTTTAATGTTCTTAGATGGCCCTCTGACCTCAAATTTATTCAGAGTAAACTTGCTTTTCACTGTCAGCCATTTGCGTGTTGTGTTGATTGAACAAAGATTAAACCTACGTGCCATTAATTTGGTGACGATCACACTATGTCACATTACTGTTCATGTAGCAAGTTTCAAAAATCACGTTTTGTAGGATACACCAAAAACAACAAACCTTCATGTTCCCCTAAAAATATTTCCATTGCATGGTAGTGTGTATCATCAAATTTTTGCTATGCTTTGCAACTGCCATGCAATGTGTAATAAACTTGTGCAATGTTTTATTGTTATTAATATTAATATACTTTTTTCTATATTTTAGAGGAGTTCTGAATGTTCCTTCCAATCTAATTCAAGTAAGCAGAAAAGCAAAGGGGCAATGAGTGCTCACAAAATGGAACAGCTCAAGAAAAAAAATCACAACCGGACAAAGAAAAATATAAATAAGCTATTCAGTCAACTTAAAAGAGACTCAATTGGTTCAAGATATAATTCCCATGACCACATTCAGGATTCTTTGGAAACCACTCCTCGTAACCTTACTATTGTTGTCAAAAACGATAGTTTCACTCCTCAACGTAAACGGAAGAGTCCTATTACTGTAACTGATGAACCAAACAGAACTAAGAGAAAAACCAACAGCGTGGTTGAGATCAATGACAGTGACGTATCAACCAACAATGACTCTTGCATCCTTATATCTCCCAAAAAAGACAACTCAAATAAAAATATTAATTGTTCTACACCAATTGCTAAGAGGGACAGCCAGAGCATACAGAATCTTATTATAAACAATTTTCCTAAAACTAGTAATAGCTTGAGTTGTACACAGACAAAAGAGAATGACTGTGACGAACTGGATGTAACAAGAGTAATTCATAGAGATTCTTATGTAACAATTGATTTGACAGCTGATAGTTGTGAGATTAAGCCAAATACAGCAGACGTCACCGTAGTAGATGTTGATAATAGTGCCGAAAATGCCAATGATAGTCAAGAAGACTGCGCTCTAGTTTCCATAGTATCTAACGGTAGTCTATCAATGAGTGGAGACTCGGACGTTACTGTCATACGGAATAACAAGAGTTCTAAGACAAGAAAACAATTCAGGAAGCTTACCACTAATTTAGAACTGTTGTGTCCTCTTGACAGGGCGAATTGGTTGAGGTATATAGCTCAGAAGATTTTGATTGGTTGTGATTTGAAAAATAGTACCCCTGCAATCAATGCAATTAAGGTAAGTTTAAACTTAACCTGTAAGCTACAAGTCAATAGTACACACTGTAACTGGCATAACACACTTAATAATAAGGTTCCAAAGGAGTTTTCATGAAATTCCTTATGTTTGAAAAAACAGTTCAACTGTGTAAATAATGCAATGACTGCTATTGATTGTCAAAATATATATCATCACCATAGTGTATTACAAAATTACCATAATAATAATGATTAATATGAAGATTTACCTATAGTATCAGCTCTCATGACCTAACATAACAATCAAACCAATTTTTTTATTCAGCATGGTCCCATAGCCACATCTATTTATTATTACGAATTCACAATATCTGTTGTGACACGAATAATGTGTTAATAGAGTACATTCCTTGTGCTTAAGAAACTTTTTACTCTAAATGTCATACACTTTTTTTTGCAATTACTTCAAAAGTAAAGTAAAAAAAAGAAACCGGTACATATACTCCTAGAGGCGGTACATTGAATTGGTGTACACCTATAACACAAATTCTGGGGGGCCTAGAGGGGCAAACGTATATGAAAATACTGCTATTCAGCTGCATCTGGTTAAATTAGAAGCTGACCATAACATAATGTTTAGGAACGAAAAGCCTAGGAAGATGGGTTTTCTAAATAGTCAGATTTCAAACTGAATTGATTCCATAGCTACCATTATCCAATTCAAAAATCCATAAACAAGATTTTTTTCACATTTTCCAGGCAACGGATACTAATGAAGATACCTACATCAAGGAGGTTATACTCGGCGAGTCAAAGACTAAGGTGGCTTCAGTCAGCCACTCGCGGAACAGCATCGGCAGCAACATATACCATCCAAGCAGGGATGTTAAAAACAGTACAGGCTTAAGGATGGTGGTCATCGACGGAAGTAATGTTGCTATGGAGTAAGTTAACAATTTTTGTAGTTATAAATAAATAATATGGCATTAGACAAATGTTTATTTATATTAATTGATCCAAGTGTAGTCGTATGCAAATTTGTCTATTACCAGGGACTCACACACACACAATTAACAATTAATTAAAACAAGGCATATTAATTACTAGCGGACGTCCCGCGTTTCCTCCGCGTAGTTCCCGTTCCCGTGGGAGTACGGGGATAAAATATAGCCTATGTTACTCAGGGTGAATGTAGCTTTCTAATGGTGAAACAATTTTTGAAATCGGTACAGTACTATTTGAGTTTATTCATTACAAACATACACACAAAAATACAAATTTTTCCTCTTTATAATATTAGTATAGAAAACAATGATATCATGCCATTGGAAAAATTACCTTTACCCAGAAGTAATTAACGCAATGAATTTAGCATAATGATGGAAGGACGCCTTTGCGCAGCAGTCTCCTTATAACCGAGTGCAATTAGCCAAAAATACTCGAGAGGTGAAATGAAGTTTATAGTGGTCGGCTTTACATGGGATTTTTTTTATTGAGTTCATAGAGGTGTGAAGTGTCTTTAACTTTTACAGAGACGATTTCCCGATTATTGCTATTGTGAATAGTAAAGTTAGATTAATTATTTCAAAATTCGAAATATGATTGCGATCTTTAAATGTGCAATATTTCTTTCAAGATGCGGTGGCACCTTGGTGGCGAACTTAAAGATGCCTGGTTAAATTACAACCAACACTTATACTGGACCATTTATACATTTTTCAGGCATACGAAAGGCAGAATCTTTTCAGTAGAAGGCTTGAAGATATGCATAGATTACTTCTTAAGAAGGGGACATGTAGTTAAAGCGTTCGTGCCGCGATTCAGGTAACCCAAAACCCTAACTGGATGACAATCAAATGAAAATGTAATTGGAAAATCTCAAGACGATATAGCAAATGGAGTTGTACACTACCAAAGCATCATGAATATTGTTATTCTTCAAAAGCTGTGGAGAAATAGTGGCAAAAATAATGTATGCCTGCAAAAGTTGGAAAAGTTCAAAATTGGTTGGTGTTGAAGTTGGTCCTGCAAGTTGTACTACTTGCGACTTGGATTGATAATCATATTCAAGGAAACTTCTTTGGACCGGTGATACTGATGCCTATACAAGCTTAGTATTTTAAACCGTGTGTGTTTTAAATATTTCAACAAAAAATAAACACATGGAAATAGTGCTCCGTTGGTGTCGGAAGCAGGGTCCAAGCTACAGGTAGTTTAAGCTCCAGATACTGGAACCTCACAATGGGAGCCGTATCGAGGAGTCCTAATGAATTAGGCCCTTGCTCCAACCTCCTAGCGAGACCCTTGAGAGATGTTCGTCAAGGCTCTTTACCAGAGGCTATTGGCCTTAACGACAATTTGCACAGTGATAGCCGAACACACACTCCACATATCATCAACCTCGTACGCTAAGTCGAGATATTTTATGATATCAATATTGTCAAGTATAGTATCCGCAGAAGTCTAAAACAGTACTTTTATCCACTCTAGATGCAAATTCGGGAAGAGCTCGACTCCCGGCCTGCTGGACTACCTAGAGAGGCAAGGCTTGGTGGTGTATACACCGTCTAGAGAGATCCAGGGCAAGTTCCGCACCCCGTATGATGACAGGTTAGTACTATTTCATGCAAAAGACATTATTTTTATACAAAAACCGCCATACACACATGTCACACAATTTGAAACGAATGACACTTTGTGAAATCTTGATTATGTCTCGAGGTAAAATCAAGAAGACAAAGTAGGAAGATGCTATACGACGTGTACACCTTTATGTCAAAAGAAGTATTTCGTTACACAATCTAATTAGTCCGTCAGTTAGATTATCAAATAATATTTGACACGTATTTTTGCTTTTGTTACGTAAATCAAAATTGACGAAGATACGACGCTTTTAAAATTATCAATACGTCACGCCGTGCTATAATTTTTAGTGCGTTGTGACGTCACGACGTTTTGATGCGTTTTTATCTTTGTCAATATTCATAGATTTACAAAAACAAAAAATACGTGTCCATTATTTTCCAATACTCTAACTGACGGACTAAATAGATTTGCAATTTATTGATGGTGGAAACTAGCCTATTAACTCATTGATAAGTGGTGTGACAGGTCTCATCTTTCGTGGCACACACGGTACATGTGAGGCCGAGTACTTTTGGGACTGCCCTAGTAGAACATTTTAAGTAAAACATCTGCCTAGCCTTTTCCCAACTATGTTGGGGTCGGCTTCCAGTCTAACGACTTGTACACATAAACACGATACAATTATATACGCTTATCTTTTTACTGTGCTTTAGTACAGGGAAATACGACCTATTTTCTGCGAACACTACAGATTTATCTTGTTTTGATATAGATATTCACGAAACGTTACGATACGTTCTGTACGGTGTCGGACGTAAAGAATAGCACCATCCCATATCTTCCCGTGGGCAGCAGCGTGCTCTGTGCTTTTGTAACAACCGTACTGCGATCGCCAACCCGCCTGCCAAGCGTGGCGATTATGGCAAAACCCTCCCTTGGGGGAGGCCCATGTCCAGCAGTGGACGTCTTACGGCTGAAATGATGATGATGATGATGATTCACGATACGACGTCGCATCTTGAAACGATGCCGCGTCGTAGGACGATGCGACGTCGTAACGTGTTTATCTACACCCATGCTATAAATCCTCTATAAAAGTATCTGAAACAGTTAGCTTATTGCCAACATTAAAACAGCCAGTGTCATAATAACCATTATAACACCCAAACGGGTCTTATAATGTTGTACTATGCAACTCTGTTTAAAAAAAGAACATTGTCTAGCACGTGCGATTCACTACCACAGCTCCGTAATTAAAAGAAACTTATAGGATAATTCGAATTCACGTTGTATCCTGCCATTTTTGTTCGATATTAGTAATCCACTATGTACTTTGTTGTTTACAAAAATGAGTGATACAAGCTTTGTGCATTTTAATAACTGTACAATCCAGAATGTAAATAATTATATTATTACCTATACGAGGTTTGTTTGTATTAAATACTCAGCAATTAAACTTTCCATGAATTTACTTATAGACAACACCACAACACCCTATGGTTTCAGAATATGGAGGATTCATATCATGGATGTAGATAAAGTCTTGTATGCAACTGTACATAATTTTAATTAGTTATTAAAACACTCATGTGATACTATTATCAAATATATATATATATAAACCAACATTCGTGTTTTAATACCCCTCTTTATATAACAGTTGTATAAATAACTATTATGTGTACGAGCCGTAACCGGATGCAGCTAAATACCAGTAAAACACAATGCGTAATTTTAACCGTACCTTTTCTAAAACTTCTTTCTGATTACAGATACATTCTCCAATGTGCGGCAGAATTCGACGGCGTCGTAGTCTCAGGCGACAATTACCGAGACTTGATAAACGAGAACAAACGGTGGCGGTTCATTATCGAGAACAGAATACTCCCCTTCACGTGGGTCGACGACATGATCATGTTTCCTAAAGACCCCTTCGGCCGGGGAGGACCTACCCTTGATATGTTACTGAAGCATCCCACGCCAACCAAACGAACAGAAGAAGCACTAATATGTTTATCTTAGATAAAATGTGCCCTATATAATATATACTTTTGTTTAAGCCAGCTCTGCTCAGGCAAATTGTATAAAAAAAATATTATTTCCAATATATTATTGTAAATTATTTGTCTTCGTCTATTCAAATGTCTGACGCAACCTGTAGGCGTTACTGGGGGTCTAAAATGACCGCTTTAGCAGAATCGTAATATTTAAAATTCTTAAAATGGACTTTATGTTTCTAGCCATAAAGTCCATTTTAAGAATTTTAAATTTTTAACGTGATTCACACTAAGACTGCGTGGATTCTGATAAAGCGGCCGTTTTAGACCCGCTGTACTATTTTGTAACGATATTTTGACAACGGGACTTCGTAAAATGTAATTGTGGTCGAGAATTAATATTTTTGTGTCAACAACTTGATATAGTTACCTTTACTACATTTTAAGTACATTAACTTGTAATACATTATATTTCAGGGTAAAAAGACCTATTATTAAGCTATGCAAGTTATGAATGGAATTAATAATGGCACACGACTTCGGCATAAACTCGTGATATCGCGATATTTATATAAATTGTCATCAAAGAAGATAATTCTATTCTAAATAATTCTTTAAGAGACCCAACCTGTAAAGACAAGGACATTTTCTGTATAATTTCGCATCACGTGGCAGTTTCATATTGCATCAAAAATAGTTTTTGATCGGATGAACAGTGTAATATTGATGTGTGTTAGAAAGTTAAAATTGTATTGAATCGTTGGTAATTGTTAGACGGTATAATTATAAGACTAGGGATGCCATTATTGTTTGTTCAGATTACTTACTAAATATATTAAGATTAAAGATGTATATATATATTCCAATCATATACACGCTTATTTTTAGGTAGTTCTGCAAGCCATAAACTCGATCATCGAACTCGGAACGATTGGGACAGTTTTTTTTTTAAATAACAAAAAAAAACAAATTTAATTGAAATTATTTTTTTTGTGATTTTTTAAATTGTTATTTAAAAAACAGTCCCATTCGTTCCCAAGTTCGATGATCGAGTGGCTTTCGGTTCCAGAACGACTTAAAATTAACGGTGTATATAATATAAACTTTACGCTGGTGTGAATCAACTCTCTCTCTCTCTCTATCTCAGAAGGACTTGTGCGATTGGAGAAACCTAAACTTTAGCAGTAGTAGCACAAACTGAGCTTTGTGTGGGTGTTAAAGTTATTTTTCCAGTAACACAATTAGGATGCCGACAGTTGATTGATTCGATCGAACATAAATATCGTAAGAGCGAAGTCCTATGTTGTGGGCCTCAGTTTTATTGTTAATTGGTAAGCAGTTCCCGTCATTTATGTATTTTTTGTACAATCTACGCATTTCAGAATGTTATAAACTCCTTGGACACCAAAAACCTTTTAGTTCTAGATGTAATAAATACTCCAGCCGATTTAGTGATCTGGCTTGAAGGTGATAAATGGTGTAAAGGGTGTAAAAAGTCTTAACGAAGCCGAAAGGCACTTGTTCTCCCCGTCATTGCGATCATTTTTTTTGTTCTACACCATACCTGAGAGATATTGGGGCTAAAGTTCCAACTCTTCCACTTTTTTATTTTTCAAAACATGTTTTTAATTAACATTCTTACTTTCAATGCATCTATCATCACGATGTTTTAAATGCATTTCAATGAGTCTTACCGAAATATGTGAATTTTACCCCAAAAAAAGTCATTTTCCAGCAAAAATTTTTGCGTAAGGTTACTTAGTTTGATGTACAGAATGCTTGGCGGCTTCGCGTAGACTTTGTTTACACCTGTATTTATCGAATAAGATTTTTATTCTAAGTTGAGTTTGTCTTTTTGCTGTTTAGTTGTGCCTATTTTAATGACTGTTTTTTTTATTGCAAAATAAAGCATGTGGGGTACAGCTGATGGCTACGATTCTGCATAACTTTTAATAGAAAAACACTGATAGGTTCATCATCTGCTAAGCGATTCATAACAGCCACGTCGGGCCGCAGTGAATCGCATTTTATTACAAAAACTAGCTGACCCACGCAACTTCGTCTGCGTCACATAATATAGCTTATAACGTCATTTTGTGCATTCAGTTACGAACAAAAACCTTTTAAAATCAATATTGCTTACCTCGCATAACATACGGCGTGATAGCCGTACCATACACAGACAAACAGGCAAAAATTCTAAAAGTCACTTTTTGTCATCAGTTACCTACGTTTTTCTAAAACTAAACCCACTTATTTTTTCTCGCAAATTCTCAATGTACAGTTTTTCTTTCGTTACTGTTAATGTTTTGTTATATGTATGGATAACTAGCGGTCCTTCGTGCGGCCTTCACTTCGTACAAAATATATTATGAAAATGATATGAGGATTTTTGTAAAGCGGTTTTATTATATTCGTAAGTCATGTAAAAAAAAATTATAAGTTTAGCAGAATATCTATATTTTTACTAAGTGAGAATGAGATGCTATCGAATTTCTGATAGTAAACTATCAAAAATTCTACATGTCATACATACATTTGTATTGTGAGATGTATTGAAAAAGGCTGGTAAGTTCAGCCTAAGAATTAATTTTGGAAGATCAAAATTTGTAAATAAAGGTGATTTTTTTTTCATTGTATCTTTTATTTTTTCTTTGTGCAGTTTCAGATACTTCTTAATTAAGTCGACAGATACAGGGCATGGGTTTTCATGAAAAAATAATCCTACAAAACATTTTCATGTAAAATGTTGCCAAGAGATCTCATGTAGAGCCAAGCTTCTAACTTTAGTGTGGCTGACTCTGGCAGAGCCATCATCAGGGATTTTAATTTTGATAACACAAAAATTTAGTCGCTAATTAGTCGCCAAATATCAGATTTGGTCGGTCACTGGTTCAAAAGATATAAGGGCTTATTGGTGGCCCTGCTGGAGAGAGCCTACCCCAGCAGAGCCACATTTATATCTCAAAAACTAGGGCACCTAGCGAAGATCTGTTTTCTCCCATATTTACTCGCTAATTAGTCGCCAAGTTACAGATTTAATCATGTCCGTAAGGATTGAGGAGCCATTTTCGGGTCCTAGTTCAGAAGATATAATGAGTTCAATTATTAAGGTATAGTCCAATATAAATATAATAAAAATATAAATTGCCAAGAATAGTACATTTTGATACAAGTGGAGAAAGTTTGTTATTGCAATCAAGGCGGAAAATTAGAACTCCCGAGCCGTAGGGGGTGTTTTTGAGCCGAGAATTGCAATAACAAATGTCCACGTGTATCAAACGACGTTTTTCAATACACTTTTGAAGAAATAAAATAAAATAACGAATACTTTTTTGTCACGAACTATGATTTAAATTTTCTTTTTTTTTCGCGCTTTGGTTTCGCCAGGTTGAAAGAGAGGCAATGGTATGAAGTCGCTAGACAGCCTAATATAAAAAATAGATTTATTTTATATTTTTGAATTCAGAACACAAATAAATGTTAATTTGTGTATAAAAGTAACTATTAGTTTTAAATAATCATGTTTATCTATGACTAGCTGACTTCCCGCGGTTTCACCCGCGTAGTTCCCGTTCCCGTGGGAGTACGGGGATAAAATATAGCCTATGTTACTCGTGGATAATGTAGCTTTCGAAGGGTGAAAGAATTTTTTAAATCGGTCCAGTACATTTTGAGCCTATTCATTACAAGTGTAGGGACACATGTAAGCGTGCACGACTGAATGCAAGGTAAGCAGAAATGTATATGTGAGCGTGACGTATGGACGGCGGGCCAGTTACTGCGCACTAGCCCGGTCGGAAGGTTCTCCTTGGGGTAATTTGGAATTAAACTCTTTTAGCAGTGGACATTCGTTTATTTAAATAAAACCCAGAGGCCTTCATAACCGGTTAGCGCAGTGCTCATACAAATAGGGATTGCTATAATCATCAGTGCCAGCAGAATCCCTAAAGTATGAGCACTGCAATGGAAAAAAAAAAAAAAAAAAAAAAAAAAAAAAAAAATGAATGGCTATCAATGGATATGTGAATTTTTCTGTCGTGTATCAGTGCGAACTAAATTAAAAACATGCAGGCTCCACAAACTCAGGCGATGCCGGTGAAAAGGGAGAGCGAGGATGTAGCGCCGATAGAGCTAAAGGCGCAAATTCCAGATTTTTGGACAGACGATCCACGTCTCTGGTTTGCACAGTTTGAAGTATTACTCGCGAGTCAGAAGCAAGGGGAGGCGAAGAAATTTGGCCTGGTGCTACCCAAGTTAAGCAAAAGCACCATACAACAGGCGCGGGACATCATTCTAAATCCACCCGAGAAACCATACACCGCCTTAAAGGAGCGCCTTTTGACGGTTTACGAAGAGTCGGTCACGCGGAAACTGCAGAAGGTTCTGCATGAATCCGAACTGGGAGAACAAAAACCCTCGCAATTACTACGGAGCATGAAAAACTTAGCAGGAGACAAAATCCCAGAAGAAACCATGCGCATACTATGGATGGGAAGGCTACCAGAAACGGCTCGTACGGTACTAACCATCAGTGAAACAACAGACCTGGAAAAGTTAGCGGAAATGGCGGATAAAATAATGGAAGAAGCGACACCTAAAAACACTATCGCTACAGTTGCAACGGGTACCTCAACATCAGGAGCAGACCTGCTGATCGCGGAAATAGTAAAGCTCGGTGAAAAAATCGAAGCCATGAACAGAGGCGCGCAAAGCACTTCTAAACCACGGAACCGATCACAGTCACCAGACATGAGAAGGAAAAAAACGTCGCAACGAAAGGGCAGATTGTGCTTCTACCATTATCGATTCGGTAAGAAGGCCACCAAGTGCGTGCAACCATGCAGCTGGGACAACAGCGCAGCAGGTGAAGATTCTCGAAGGTCGGGAAACTAGATGCGGTGCGGTCAACGGCGGAACACTGCATCGACAACGTGAATCACCGCCTATGTGTTACGGACACCAGCTCGGGCAAGCGCTTCCTCGTAGATACCGGAGCAAATGTATCCGTTCTACCCCCAACAAAGTGGCAAAGACACGTAAGTGACAGTGATAATTTTAAGTTGTATGCAGCAAATGGGTCTGAAATCAAAACCTACGGCACTAGAAACTTAGAATTAAATGTAAAATTAGGATTAAATCGGGATGTTGGACGATGGGCAAAAACATGCATTCAATGCCAAAGGTCAAAGGTCAACAGACATACGATATCAGACTTACAACATTTTCCAGACAGCAATCGCTTTGAACATGTGCACATAGATATCGTAGGGCCCCTACCAACATCGCAAGAAGGGTATAAATACCTTGTCACGATGATCGACCGATATACGCGTTGGCCGGAAGCCATACCAGTAAAGGACATCACCGCGGAAGTCGTAGCTAAGGTATTTTACGAAGCTTGGATTAGCAGATTCGGCTGCCCAGTCAGATTGACGAGCGACCAAGGTCGTCAGTTCGAAAGCGCATTATTTACGCAGCTCATGAAGTATATGGGTATAAATAAATTGCGCACTACACCATACCACCCCCAAAGTAATGGTATGGTAGAGCGCTGGCATAGGTCACTAAAATCAGCATTAACAGCTCGCCTGATTAATAACTCGTCCTGGTGTGATGAACTGTCTACGGTGCTGCTAGGACTGCGTTCAGTAGGCAGAAACGACAATGGCATTAGTCCCACAGAGTACGTGTACGGTCAAATACTTCGTTTACCGGGAGATTTCTACAACATCCCCAATGAACGAAGCCGCGAAGATCATGATTTTTTAAAAAACTTGAAGCATACAATCGAGCAATTAAAACCAGTACCACGGGATCTGCGGGACTCACGCACATTGTTCATACATGGTGACCTAGAAAAATGTGATCACGTGTTCATTCGCAACGACGCAATACGAAAACCATTAACCCCCACTTACGAAGGTCCGTACCGTGTTTTAGAGCGGAAAAATAAAGTGTTTGTGGTGCAGTTACACAACAGAAAAATTCACATATCCATTGATAGATTAAAACCAGCATACTTGTTAAACGAAGAAAACAATGACAATCCACCTGACACTAGGTCAGAGCGACCACAAAGTAACAAATCCATTGTAAACCCATCAAAAATAAACGAGGGAACACCTGTATTAAAGAAAAGCCGCAGTGGTCGCACTATCAGACCACCATCAAAATTGAACATGTAGTACATACCAGTTATCTAAAATAAGATAACATAACTTACCTTAGCATGGCGTTGTCGTGACGGATACTACCGCCGGCCTAAATGGTGTCATTAATTTATTGCAGAGTGGAAGTCACGGCAACTACCCTTAATAAACTTAAAATTGCATAGTGCTTTATGGCATATTTATAAGTCGGCGCTTGAAAAATAGACGACCGCACCCTGTACATTAACTAGTATATAATTTATGCGCAGTCAACATCGCGCTTATTTAGAATAGCAATCAAATAATTATAAGTGAACTTTGAATTTGCTGACATGTTTGTACGCTCACTCTAGCATACTGCAATATTCACTCGTTAATAAAGTCTTAACGTAACTCAACAACTCTTCCATATAACTTGTGCGACCAAATTGTAATTAAGCGCATCCACCATGGGCAAGGCTTATAGTAAGGAAGAAGTTGTCATAGCGCAAAATAGCGCAGCAACATCGCAAGTCACTAAGTACGAGACAGGTTTTGCAGTAATGGCAACCGCAGTATTTCTCATCGTGGTGCTGGTCTTATGGCGCCAGGGTCGTCATCGCATGAAGAAGTGGATACACAGACAAGTCAACGGTGTATCCGGTGGGGTAACAACATTGCCGGGGCGCATAGACACGCTCACAGTCCCGCAGCAACCACCCACAGCCAGTTATGCGTAATATGATCGCACCACCGCGCGATAGTGACAAGTGCAGTGTTTATCGCAGTAAGCTATGTGAGCTACCATAAGCGCTAATTGTAATACGGTAACTGATTGTTTGTAATAAAATAGTTAAGATTTATGTGTTATACTAGTTATTAAGAAATTTTTTTTTGTAAAAAATTTGGGGGGAAGTAGTGTAGGGACACATGTAAGCGTGCACGACTGAATGCAAGGTAAGCAGAAATGTATATGTGAGCGTGACGTATGGACGGCGGGCCAGTTACTGCGCACTAGCCCGGTCGGAAGGTTCTCCTTGGGGTAATTTGGAATTAAACTCTTTTAGCAGTGGACATTCGTTTATTTAAATAAAACCCAGAGGCCTTCATAACCGGTTAGCGCAGTGCTCATACAAATAGGGATTGCTATAATCATCAGTGCCAGCAGAATCCCTAAACAAACAAACAAACAAAGTTTTCCTCTTTATAATATTAGTATAGATATTCTATTTATAAACACAATTTGAATATTCAAAAAATATTTATGCCGTAAAGACGCGTAGTGCTTTGCAAAAATTAAAAAAAAAACATTCACCTCAGACTATAGGCATTGAACCAATTTGGACTAAGTATAGGTATAGTTATCTGTGGCAATTTTCATTCCTGCACACGTGCGGGAAAGTGGAAAAAATCGCACGCGTGTGAAATACATTGCATGTTGTACCTAATTTTGGAGGAAGTGTATTGAAAAAATATTTCTATTAATATGTGTAATATACTTCCAGTTTTATCGGTCTAAAGTCCTTAGAAATGACCGAGAGAGATAAATTCTTTATTAAATACATGTTTAATGTTTTTAATATTAAGTTAGAGTGGCTTAAACTTCTTTGAAACCATTAAACCTTGCTCTTGGTCTATTTAGTGTCAAGATGTACAGTCGCATGCAACTGTTTTACTAATTTACAATGTTGAGCTCTAATTTACGTTAGAATAATAAATACGTTAAAATTATCGTACCTATCTTTAGTAAAATGTAATACTTAAACGTTGAAAACGTATTGTAAGTATGTAGGTAAGTATCAACCCATTGCTTGAAATACATTACAAAAAAATACATACTTAGATCAAAGATGTAAATACTTACTATACCTACTAAGAGCATTAACGGCTCTAATTAAGGTTTAATAGGTAAGTTTATTTATTGTACGGTACTACTGATCCGATTTAAAAAATTCTTTATTCCTTTTGTGAGCTTTTTCGCACACAAAAATTAAAATCCCTGATGGTGGCTCTGCCAGAGTCAGCCACACACCTGTAGCAGGTAGATCTACTTCACTAACATAATTATTATAAAACAAAGTCCTCCGCCGCGTCTGTCTGTTCGCGATAAACTCCAAAACTACTGCACCACCGATTTTCATGCTGTTTTCACCAATGAATAGAGTGGTTCTCGAGGACGATTTCAGTACCTATAAAATTTGTCAAGTTTTTGTGTACATTGGCTAAAATATAATATTATTTGTTGGAGGTGTCGGAAAAAAATAAGCCGTCTGGGAGCTTTACTTTTGGTGGCGATAATCGACATCCACGCGGGCGAAGCCGCGGACATCAGCTAGTTCTAAAATAAGTTACAGTAGCCTGCCGGAGACGACGGACAATCCGTGACGCACTTTTTAGTCTGAAAATAGAACCCAAGCAATGGGGATGGCAACTGTGGAACTAATGGCGCTAGCATAGCTTGTACCCAAGCATCGTCATTGATTGAAAATCTGACAATGTCATGTTAAATTTCAAAATAGCTTGTCCTCATTAGACAGATTGGGACTAAGCTATGGACACGCCATCTACAATCAGCTTAGACCAGCCTTCCCCATTATATTCAGTAACGCATACGACGCCCAAAAAGTCCAACAAAAAATCCGTCATTCTGGCAGATCACGCCGGCGCCGCTCCGCGCCTCACAAAAGTGCGCGAAGAAATATAACGTTTACTCTCCAACACGTAGTAACGTAGACGGCGCACTTTTAGTATGCAATCTGCGCTCGTTTGTGGGGGATGTAATGTACTAAAGTGTGCGTCGAGACCGTAAAATCCGCGACGGGCATTTTGTACGCCAGGCAAACATTTTGTGCGCCACAGACTATCGCACAAAAAATCTGTCGTCTGTTCAGGCCCTTATACGCACTGCCGCACTCCTGCTATTTCCGCGGCAAATAAAAAACATTGGTAAGGAGGTCAAACCGAGTAATAAAACAAGTGAATCTTTTGGAACGTTTTTATTTAAATTACGCTTACACAACGGACGCATGTAAAGCCTGTGACGTCATTGGACTTCGCGAGTACTTCCACTAAACTAACATTTTAGTTTCGTATCAAAAGCTCATCTTTACTGGAAATGTCTTTAAATTTAACAGTGGAAAGTACGCGCGAAGCCTTTAATTCTATAAAGGCAGACATTTTTCCACCTTAGGGTGGATATTTTATTCTACATTTTTGTGTTTAGGTACCCTTTTAGGGAGTAACCACACTTTTCGACGTGAAATTAGCTGGAGCGCTCAGGTGCTATAAAAGCGATCGACACGTCGAGTCATCTGCACTGTAAGGAGGCAAATTACTTCTTTTTGGTTTTTACTGCTTATACAAACCTTTTTCTGATCGGTTCAAGGTGAGTCCGCGTCGATTAGTGTGGTGACTCCCTTATGTCACATACTCCGTAGGCCAACTAAACGCTCGTTTTGAACTATCCTCGGGTCAAGACTGCCCGCAACTTAATATTAGGAATTGCACTGAACTGATAACATTAAACATTATAACAAACTATGAATAACGTGCTGACAATAAAATATAACTTGCTCTATACTCACTAAACGAATGATACACAACTATGGTAACACAAAATTAATGTACAGTCAATATCACATCTAGCTACTATAATCTGTCAAATTTATTTAATAGATTTTCAACTTTATCGCTTAAACACTACGTTCAAGCTTGATTGGGAAAATTTGACAGTTCCGAGTAGCTTAATGTGCTGTCGACCGTACGTTTTCACTTTCACTAAACACATAAATAACATCGCTTTATTGGATTTTCATCTCTCGGCTAAATGCTGAGAGTTTAAATTACGACAGTGAAATAATATTTAGAATTTTCTTTAAGTGTCTCTAGTTTTAATGAAAAATTACGTAAGGCCGCGAATGATAAACGTTGCTTAGCGTGTGCTTTAGCTCAGATTATCCCATATTTGACTGGAACTATCCCATATTTGACTGGAACTATCCCATATTTGACTGGAACTATCCCATATTTGACTGGAACTATCCCACATTTGACTGGAACTATCCCATATTTCACTGGAACAATCCCATATTTCACTGGAACTATCCCATATTTCACTGGAACTACCCCATATTTGACTAACTATCCCATTTTTTACTGGAACTATCCCATATTTGACTGGAACTATCCCATTTTTGACTGGAACTATCCCATATTTGACTAACTATCATATATTTGACTGGAATAATGCTCAGGAAAAGTACGTACAAAGAAATGTTTATTTATCTTGGCCTCAAAACAAATTGTATGATTTATTTACTTTACTTTATTTAAAAAAAAATCGCCCCGTATTCCTTCGTTTAGCAAATCCCCTGCATAAATATTGACATAAGCAGTAAACATGTAAAAATATAATTAGCTATTATAAAAATAACATTAAAAATTATATCTTATATATTAATCTCACTTTCCTTATATGCCAAGCTCTTTTCCTTACACTATATCATGCAGTCTTTCATTACCTTAATATATAATAACTTGTGCGGATAACAAAACAAAACGTAAACTATACAAAATAGCCTCCAAGCTTTGGTTACAGGAATAGAACTAGGTATTATTTTACGGAGAGTAGGAGTGAAAACGTAGACAAGGCGCTTCAACACATAAATGACGACGTTGCATTGGAACCAGAGTGATCTAAGTGACATTTTTATACTGAGGTTTTTGCACAATGGCATTGAAAAATCATAATTCGTCCATGCCACACTGATCTGATCTCTTCAGTGCTTTCTTCCTTGTGATAACATGTCACTATACAATAGGGTAGATGCTCAGCTGTCAAAATGCGGTTCTCATAGATTTTGTATGGAGATAGCACGCTGTGACGTCAGTTTGGTCAACTCAGTGACTGAACTATTTGTTGATTTCAAAGCAACTTAAACTTAATTATTAAATATTTTTTATATATGAGTTATTATTTTTACATTTATGATTATTTCTAATTTATTGACTATAATTTGTTGTCTGCCAATTTAATTTTTAAGTATAATAGGAGTGTTTTATTTTTATTTATTTTTCTAATATTTTTTATTTAATGTACTGCTATTATATGATCTAACTGTTGATTGAAATAAAGGAATTGAATTGAATTGAAAATCCAAATTTGAAAATAAATCGGGTTTTCACTGTTTTCAGGCCCAAAATAATGTTTTTTTTTTTTTTGACGTGACAACGTCTTATAAATTGGTTTGCCGGGTGACACTTCAAGAAACTGCGTTACGCTCCGCTCACGTTATGCGCTCACAATGAGAGCGAGTGAGAGGCACGCGTCCCTTCCACTCGGGCATGGTTAGCCCGCCTAAGAGCGAGAGAGACAGACATAAACAGTGAAAGGAACGCGTCCCTATACGAAACTACTACTATACGAATGAATATTCACATTAAAATTATTTTACCACTCAAAGTCGTTGTCACGTAAAACTTTCGCCCGTATACCGACTTTACAGGCAACCAATTTTTATGAGATGGGTGTCTTGGAATTATTGTTTTATCTAACCTATTGGTGCGGTATGCAAAGTGAAAGCCATTGCCGCTAAGCTAAGAGATGAGATACACTTACATTATGTTGTGACCTAGATCACTCTGGTTCCAACATCGTCAAATTACGTGTCAACATACTTGCATTATTGCGCAAACGACGCCAAAAAAAATTGTTTCTATTGCAATCACTTGCGTCTTCACTATAACATAAAACGAATTATGTACGAAATTTTGGCACTACACCTATTCAAAAATCGTTGCAGTTAAATGGAATATTACCCAAAAGATAATGTATTACCTTCCAAAAGACTAAGTTCATAAGATTATCATAGTTTGGAATAACAGTAGCAAGAGAGGGATTATCAAAATATTTATTTCTTCTTCAAAATAATTTGTATCACTTCCCTTGCCGAATATGAAATATAAAAGTGTGATTATAATATGGATTACAATTTGTGATATTTTAAATTATTATTTATCATAATTGTATTTTTAAAAACTTCAACCGTAGTGCCGAAATGGTACAAGAAAATAAATCAAGTAGTAAAATATAATCATAAAATAAAATACAATCAGAAAGAACGATTGACACAATGAAAAATAGAAAATAAAGATTAAAACAAAAATAGTTCTTTTGTACATCATTTCGACTCCAGTTGAAAACTTAACATTGACAAAACAAACTATCAAAGAATGGAATTAATTAATAAATTAACATAATCGAGAACAATATTAACATGCACAAACTCAATATTAACAATACTGAAACAAACAAAAATTACCGCTGTAATCGGGTAATTTGAAACAATTATTTGGCTTACTATTTATTTTATTATTTAGGCTAAACGTACACTACTGCGCAATTCAAGGTCATTAGCGTAAAACGCGATACAAATGCTCGTGTGAAGCGCGTTCGAAACTCGTTTGAAGCCCGTACAAAGGGTCAAAGTCAGCGTAAGCCGTGTTGTCTCAACCGACGCCATTTTACAACTGACTGAGGAGTATCTGACCAAAACGCGGAAGCTACGAACGACTACAGCGCGTCTGTATCGCTGTATCTACGCGGATACGCGCAGTAAGCGCGCGTTTCACGATCACCCCGTGTGCTTAGGTTACAAGGCTACGTTCAAATCTCGTTTGAAGCGCGTATACGCGCGTCATCCACGCGTCGTCTGCGCGTTTAAAATACGCCGTGTGCTAAGGCCCTTAGCAGTTTGATTCGAGTAAAGGGGTACTTCCCGTATTTTTAGGATCGTCCGTCACTGACATTATAAATAAAATAAATATAAAATTTTGACTAACCGTTCTATGACGATAACGCGAGTTCCATGATTTTTGTTCACCCAAAAGTGCTCAACGCGCCTAAAGAAGTTTTCACTTCAAAAATTGAAAAAAAAAAGAAGAGGAAGTAACACGGACAAAGAAATAGACAAAATATCTTACAGATCGGCGTCGGAATTCTAAAATTGGCAGTAGTGTACGTTTTGCCTAACTACTGAAGCTGACTAACTTTTCACCCATTGATGTATCATTATAACAGAAAAGTAAAATACTAGAATACACATATTTGATCATACATTTTCACCTCAGAGCACGGAAACGTAGAGACGGCAATTCTATAGTCTGCGCCAGATAAGTAGGAATTAAAGGTCATTGCTCTTTCCTTAATTTCTCTGCGTAGGTACTCCGACAATACATTATGAATCGTTTTTTATTACTAGAAAAAGTCAAGGATAACGGTAAAGGTCGTTTCGGGACAAGATTATGTCGTTATTTCTGTTTTCGGAATTATGGATTTGATTAATGTATATGCAGGTTAATGACCTTTATTTCCTACTTATCTGGCGCAGACTATATATAGTCTTTTCACTTCTTTTGCCTCGAATTCGATCGATTATGATTTTTGCAAAATCAGACGTAAGGTTTACTGTGTAAAGACTGTAATTAATCAAATTCTTAGCGTCCGTCGTAAAATTACTTCTGAACTGCCAGGGACCAGTCAAAGCCATCAGAATTCATACGTTCTCTAGTTGAGTGAGTGGTCTCAGTGTTCTGCGATTTTTAACTACTGATAAAACTTAAGAACCACTGGTTAATTCTTGGTATTAGTCACTTAAAATTAAACCGCTGGTTTAAAGGTGAATATTACGGAACGATTTTCTAATCTCTACAGTATTTTGATTAGTGTGATTAATAGCTGTAAATAGGTTATATTGATAATAGTTTCACCTACTTGATAAGATATAGTTTTAGAGATCAACTTATTGCAGTATGAGTATGAGAAGCAAAGCTTGGGAGGATTATTTAGTGTTTACCTACAACCTACTATAGGACGTGTTAACTAGAGTACCTGCTTAACTGAGAATATTATCGTACTAGCCTCTGCTCGCGGCTTCGCTCCCTTATACGGAAATTAATTCACGGGAACGTTTTAAATGTAGCCCATGACATTCAAGGTTAATGTTGCATACCGCTAAGGCTGCTTTACACCGGGGCAAGACTGTGCGGCCTTGCAGCATGCTACATTTTGCGGCGTGCGTCATCTTGTGGTATGCTACAAATAACCAACTTATGAAGCAATTGCGGTATGCGGCAGCCTATTTTACGCCGAGGCAACATCGTGCCTATATAATTTTCAAAGCATCGTAAAACATGACCTTTAAACTGTATGACGCACCAAAAATGTGGCATGGAATCCATTGTTTGGATAGAAGCTGCGACTGCGGCTGCGACAGTCTGCCACATGACTCAAGTTGTTGTCATGCCTCAGGATTCTGCCACAATGTGCAACATTTTAAATTATTGTAGCATGCGGCTTTGTGGCATGCTGCAATGCCGCGGTGCAAAGCAGCCTTTAGTGATTAAAACTATCATTGTTCTCTCGAAAATTCAAAGCAAACATTTCATTATCTAAAACTAAATCTTTGGGCGATGGTCTACGAAAATGTAAACTTTGTCAGCATCTGATTTGCACAATCAAATTGTAGCAATAGACAATATTTTGGTCTATCATACGGCTTAGGAACAAAACCGTTTTGTCTTTGGTTTGGGTAAAAATGTTCAAGGACAATATCCATGTGCATTTTGGCATTCCAAAATGTGTTATTTTTTTTAAAGCAACTTAGTTGTATAGCCCTTGTAATAGGGGTCAAGCCTATTGCCATCAATCAAACTCCGAGCTGCTACTGATAAATTTGTTATAGGAAAACCCTAGTAACACTGCCCCGATTGAATTAGAACAATTTGTCCAAAACTCTGTAAGTTCTAGAATGAGACTCTCACAGGTATCAGTGACATAGAATCTAAAAACCCGAAGTTTTTCTAAAACTCCATTGCGCCGTATAAACGGACGCGTAGTGGAACAACTTGCTTGAAATTCCCAGTCAAGCAGGTACGCCTTCAACAAAATTCATTCATCATCATTAGTGATCATCTTATCCAACTTCAACTGTTCTAGCTGCAGTTGCCTTCTTATCGAACCTAACTGCGTCAAAATATTCACACTTTTCCCTTCTTCATTTGGCATGGCCTTTAAAATATTCTTCTGTACAGCGGGCACTTTATATTTATCGTCTACTTTCTTCATAGCCTCGCTCATCGGATTATCACCGCTTCCATCATGGTATCTTCTAGGCGAGTGCCTTAAAACCGGTATCGGTAAAGAATCAACTTCTACATTTTTGTTAAAGGACGGTTTTTCCGGACGGTCTGTCAACCTCTCCTCGCTCGCATGCACTAATGCCTTTTCAATTTTATTTTTCTGCTCTGGCAACTCTGAAACGATACTGTCATCGTCTTTTTCGTATTTTGTTGATTTTTCTTTGTTGAAATTCAAATTTTTTCGTAGATAACTGTCTACGTCGTAGTTTGAGGAGAATATTGAGTTGTCGGGAATGTTGATGGAGTAAGGTTTCTTCTCGCATATTTCGTTGGTACGATCTGTGACGCGAGGGTAGTAGAAAGGTAGTTTGGAGTGTGTGTCGCTGCGGGAAGTGTTGGTGTTGCGTGTGTGTGGGTGTGTGTGTGTGTGCTGCGACCTGTGTGGGTGTGTCGCGGCGCGGAGATTGCGTTTCTCGGCGTCAATATCTCTTTGTAGCTCTGCGCGCCTGGTATGGTAGTCTGTTGTGCTATCTTTAATCTGGAATTGAGAAAAAAATAGGTTGGAGAATGCTGGATTTATATCCGTGCGGAACATAGAAATTTACGCTAAGCATTTTGGTTTAGACTTAGTATTATGACAAGTCCTTCCAAAATTATTGCGAGGCAAGTACTTTGAACTGTCACTGAAATAATTAAGTTCATGAAAAAGGGAATGAAATGAATAAGGAGGTTAGAGATTGGAGACTTCATGCTGTTCGTACTCAAATTGGCATTTGTTAGGTATCGAACCCACACTGAAGTGATAAAAGACACCTGAAATAATATCAAAATACTGCACTGTTAGAATATTAATTCTCTGGGTGGAGAACCGTCGATTGAAAATAGCACAGTGCGTTTTAATTTCTGCAAAGTTTAGGTATCGCCTAATGTTTACGAAAACTTTTGTTGAAGTGGATGCTCCAGGGTAGCCCGCGAAATTCAATTTTTTTACGTTTTTTGCAATTTGCAGGCCAGTGCTAGGTTGTATGTTGATTAGAATATTATTCACGGCTGTAAGACATAGAAACGTCACTCAAAATTTAAGTAGCACTTATATTTAACAGATACTCAAAAGTGACATTTGGCCATACAAAATTTTAAGTTTAGAAGCTGCTCAAATGCAAATGTTAAGCAGCCCTTAAATTTTGAGTGACGTTTCAGTATTCAGGGGATAGTATATATTTACAGAATTATTATCATCAAAATCATCAATACAACCCTGCCAAGTTCTTAAAGGTCTAGGAATGACTTTTTCTTATGAACTTGGAGGGTTGCATTAATGATTTTGATAATTATAATTCTGTAACTGTATACCTCTTACAGTCGCGAATAATATTTTAATCACATACAACCTAGCACTGGCTTGCAAATTGCAAAAAACGTAAGAAAATTATAATTTCGCGGGCTACCCTAACGCTTTCACATAAAGAAGTAGTCAACTCACAGCGGCAGTAATATGATGTTGCTTCCCAACCTCCCTCTCCTGCGCGACTCGCAACATTCGTAGTTGTTCCTCCAAGCGACGCATCTCAGCTTGTTCTAACATCCTGGAAACATTCCGATGCCAATGTTATGAATATGATTTTAGCACGAGGGAGGTCAAGTAGATGGCCTATTTGACCTTCCTCGTGCTAAGATCATATATGGAGTGATGACATGAAAATTGTTGGAGCCGTTTCCGAGATCCAGATTATACAGGGTGTCCGGCAACGAATGGATAACCTTGAAATGACCAATTCAGAAAAAAATACGAAAAAAATCCATCTTACAAAAAAAAAACATCCGCAGATATAGGGCCTGCATAAGAATGAGGGGACATATTACATTTTTTTGCTTCAGTATTTTTCCCCGTATCTACATTAATAGCTACAATTCACTATTTATGGCAGATACAATTATGAATTGTACCATTATCAAAGACTACTTGAAACCGACATTATTTTAAAATAATTGGTCATGCATTGCATACATTTTTTTTTACCCAAGATGTTTAAACTTTGTTTAAAAATTAATTCATACAAATTTTCCGAAATAAATGACCTTGCTTACAGGTACTACTTATGATTGATTTTTTTCGTATTTCTTTCTAAATGGCCATAAGTTCTACTATAAGCCATATCAAGGTTATCCATTAATTACTGAACACCCTGTATATATATACAAGAATTGCTCGTTTAAAGGTATTAGATTAGATAAAATAAATATGATCGATATAAAAATATGTTAAGATAGATCATAAGTATTCATAAGAGAACAACATAATATTCTGTAATGTTAGTGTGCCTATGGCTCAAGTAAGACTTATTCAATTTTATTACATTTTCGTTTGCTTAAATACAAGGTGTATAAGGACTCTTCCTGAAGCCGTCAACCAAGCATTATGTACTATGAGCTGGGACGAAATCTAACCACCAATACGACTCTTTTTGCTTGCAACATTCGGCCGTTATTGAAGCGCTTATTTAAGCTCATCAACGCAGCATCTGATCCCTTGTTTTTGTTAATAAAAAAAAGGGTCGAAAGAAAAAAAAAATACAAAATGAAAAAAAAATACAATGTTTTAAAAATGAGCAGATTTCGTCCGAGCTCATAGTACATCAAACTAAGTAACTCTAAACAACATTTTTTGCTGGGAAATCACTTTTTTTATTGGGGTGAAAAATCACGTTTTATGGTAGGACTCAATGAAACGCACTCAAAACATTGTGCTGAAGGATGCATTGAACAGTACGAAGTTTTAACATTGAAAACATGTATTTAAAAAAAAAAAAAAGTTGAAACTTTGACCCCCAATATCTCCGTAACTAGAAGGTTCCCAGGTATGGTGTAGAACAAAAAAATTATCGCAATGACGGGGAGAACAAGTGCCTTTCGGATTCGTTAAGAGTACTTGTACAACCTTTATTTATGTAGTCGGGCCGTTTCCTGAGACAAGAATATAATTCGACTCACTTCTCTCTCGTTTTCCTTTCTTCTCTAATTCTCTGCTGTTCTTGTATCTGGTTCTTAAGTTCTTGTTGGTAGAACTGACGACGTTCTGCTGCCTCCTGCAAATTTTATGAATTTTAACATTATTTTCTGTACTTATAGTGTGAAACTTGCTCCCTTTTGTGTGTATGACTGTACAATTAACACTTTCTGTGTGAGGAATAAATCGTCTTCACATCCATACTGATACAAGGTGGCGCAAAATTAATCACCCTTTTCGGAAGATGTTATAATTTTTGCAAATGGCGTCGTACCTCATTCATAATTAATATAATATTATAAAGAGGTGGTAACATTTGTTTGTAAGTTTGTATGTAGGGGGTAATCTCCGGAAGTAATGAACCGATTCAAATTCTTTCACCATTAGAAAGCTACATTCACTCTGAGTGACATAGGCTATATTTTATCCCCGTACTCCCACGGGAACGGGAACTACGCGGGTGAAACCGCAGGACGTCAGCTAGTTCATAATAAATTGATATTTGTGAACTAGATAGCTGCAGAATACAAACAGACAAGCAATGGAGCGCTATACTCCGCAAGAGCGTGGAATAATTATGAAGGAAGCGTTTCCTGCCCGCTTAGCATGAACGCCGTAGACACGAAATAGACTCGACAAATCTTTTGTTCATCTGTCATTGAATCGACAAAATGACAGATGAACAAAAATTTGTCGTTTCTCTTTCGTGTCTACGGCGTTCATGCTGAGCGGGCATGTCGCGTAATCTCCCATTTGGCGATTTGGCTTGGCCAGCAAGATCACCCGATTTGTCCATCCCAGACTTATTTCTTTGAGGCTACTTAAAGTCGCGGGTATGCCAACAAGCCTCTGACAATCGCAGACCTTAAGGAAAATATTAAACAGGAATGCGAACAGTTATCCCCTGAAATTTTGCGGAAAGTCATGGAAAATGCGAAAACGGGCAGAAATGTGTATCAACACTAGCAGCAGCCACTTGGCGGATACCATTTTTTTCACTTAACAGAAAAAAAATCTAAAAGTCCAAGTAAAGAAATCCATCACTCAAAATCTTTTCTTTTTATTTAATGAAAAAGTTATTAACAACAAAATTGGATGATTAATTTTGCGCCACCATGTATATATAAAGAAGTAAAATTTGCATGTGTTTGTATGTAGGGGGTAATCTCCAGAACTACTGAACGATTACGAAAATGCTTTCACTAACGGGAACCTACATTATCCCCGAGTGTCTTAGGCTACATTTAAGACTCTCCCGTGGGTTAATTTCCATACATAACTGGACTAAAAGCTAGCCACAAATATAAAGGCTAGATCATCATCTGCCTAGCCTTTACCAACTATGTTGGGGTTGGCTTCCAGTCTAACCGAATGTAGCTGAATACCAGTATTTTACATGGAGCGACTGCCTATCTGTCCTCCACAACCCAGTTAGTACTGAGTAATACGATACCCCTTGGTAAGACTGGTTGACAGACTTTGCGGGCCACTGACTACCTAACGACTGTCAAAGATCTACAAATGACAGCCGGGACCAACTGCTTAACGTGCTTCCCGAGGCACGGAGGAAACTCGGTATGTAATATGTATGTGGGTGGTCACCCATTCACAGACCAACCTAGGCAAGCACGGCTTAACCTAAAGATCGACCCGAGCGGCTGATATTATTTAGCCACGAGCTCCTCTTAAGGCTAGATGCGTAAGTTAAGGAGACTATAGGAGCTAAATTTTAGCAACTCTATTTGTGGTGGTTCAAACTTCGTTTGAAATACTGTTAGAATAAAGTTCTAATCAGCTTGCACTACAAAGCGGTTGTTACGTCAGCCACTGCGGCCGAATAGTGCGAAATTAGTGTTTTTTTGCGATTTACAAAAAATCTATTGATTGGACTAAAAAAATAAAACACTATCATGCTAATATGTTGCTTGTAGAATTATTTGACAAAAAATCAGAATGATCGTATGTATTTTAGTATGGTTTTTACTCGTTAAAAGAAATTTTTAGAGATAAGTTCGTGATTTTTTTTATCGAGTAAATTTAGTTGTATTATGTTTTCAAAACACTATCGTACTAGCATATATCCTGAAGAATATTTATATTTTTCTGGTTTTGTTTATTGCAGTGAATCATATGCTTTTTGAGATTATAAAACTCGCGTTTAGCTCTATAGGAGCTAAACGCGAGTCGCCTTGAATTATTTCAGCGAAGTATACAGTTCCCGGCACGTAAGTTGGCAAGGTTTTGGCGTAGTGGGGGCAAGTTCGCGCATCGTGCACTTAGTGGAACAAAAAACTGGTCACTTTTATTGATTGTCATTATGCGGTTATTGCCATCATTTATTTTTAATCATGTAGTTAAACAAAGCAGAGGAATTCGTGACATTTAATAAGTGTTTTAAATAAAATATAATATGCATTTTTTTTAATTAAGAAAAAAAAAGTACCATTATTAAAAATTATAGGTTCTCGTCGTCACTATCGGTTAATAATACTGTTACCCCTGGCATCAAATTAGAACTACCACTTGAGCTGGCATATTAAGTAATAAACATAACAAAAACTAAATTTAAAACAATAACAACAACTCGTAATAAAAACTAAATTTAAAACAATATCAATAACTCGTAACAAAAACTTAATTTAAAACTAAAACTGAACTCGTAACTAAAAGTCAACAAAAACAAAGGGCACAACTTTCGTGGCCGCAAGTGTAATCGGGAGCGAACGGAATGTAGACGCGGTGCGGGAGGCAGGGGTCGACTGACGCGCCAATCGCGCGCTTGGTTCGGCGCTACGTCATACCCCGCGTCCCGCGCCACCACCAAAGAGACCTAAAAAACCGGCCAAGTGCGAGTCGGACTCGCGCACGAAGGGTTCCGTACCATTATCTATACATTAGACAAAACGGCAAAAAAATCACGTTTGTTGTATGGGAGCCCCCCTTAAATATTAATTTTATTCTGTTTTTAGTATTTGTTGTTATAGCGGCAACAGAAATAAATCATCTGTGAAAATTTCAACTGTTTAGCTGTCACGGTTCATGAGATACAGCCTGGTGACAGACAGACGGATAGACGGACAGACGGAAAGACGGACAGACGGACAGACAGCGAAGTCTTAGTAATAGGGTTCCGTTTTTACCCTTTGGGTACGGAACCCTAAAAACGACTTCTGCGCATCTAACGACTCTTGCCAAGTTACGTGCCGAGGATTATACGACATTTTTTTGTCATTATTTTTTTTCTGTTAGTCTTAATTCGTCACTGCGATCTCCAATCCGCCTGCCAAGCGTGGAGATTACGGCAAATTCCTCCCATCGTGGGAGAGGCTTATGTCCAGCAGTGGACGATATGGGCTGTTGTTGTTGTTGTTGTACATACGACATTTTGTTGACTATACAAACCTTCTCAGCCTGCATATTACGTAGCTCTATAGCATCTGCATCAAATATGGACGGCATGTACTGGTGACGCAGGTCTGCTGTCAACTTGTCACGGTTCGACTTCTTCACCAGAGTTGATGTGCGCTCTGAAAACAAGATAAATTCTATTTGGGAAAAGGGGCAAAGGAATTAGATCTTTTATTCATCTTTTCCATTATTAATTTATTACATTATTAAGGCTGATGCTCATGGGTAGCCCGCGAATATCAATTTTTTTAACGTTTTTTGCAATTTGCAGGCCAGTGTTAGGTTGTATGTTGATTAAAATATTGTTTGCGACTATAAGACGTATGTAGTTACAGAATTATAGTGATCAAAATCACCAATACAACCCTCCAAGTTCATAAAGGTGCAGGAATGATTTTGACCTTGATAAAGTCATTTTTACACCTTTATCTACACCCATGCTATAAATCCTCTATAAAGGTATCTGAAACAGTTAGCTTATGGCCAACATTAAAACAGCCAGTGTCATAATAACCATTATAACACCCAAACGGGTGTTATAATGTTGTACTGAATTTCATTATGCAACTCGTTTTAAAAAAAGAACATCGAATGTGGTAGTGAATCGAACGTCTAGCACGTGCGATCCACTACCACAGCGCCGTAATTAAAAAAAAAACTTATAGGTTAATTCGAATTCACGTCGTATCCCGCCATTTTTGTTCGACATTTGGATATTAGTATTGTATTACGTACTTTGTTGTTTACAAAAATGAGTGACACAAGCTTTGTGAATTTTGATAATTGAACAATCCAAAATGTAAATAATTATATTACTACCTATACACGGTTTGTTTGTATTAAATACAAGCAATTAAACTTTCCATGAATTTACATAGACTTCTTAGAACACTGCAACACCCTATGGTTTTAGAACCTTTTATGGAGGATTCATATCATGGATGTAGATAAAGTATTGTATGCAACTGTACATAATTAGGTATTAAAACACTCATGTGATACTATTATCACACTCGGCTTCGCCTCGTGTGATAAACCCACATTCGTGTTTTAATACCCCTCATTATACAACAGTTGCATAAATAACTATTATGAACTTTGAGGGTTGTATTGATGATTTTGATGAACATAAATCTATAACTACATACGTCTTACAACCGCGTATAATATTTTAATCAACATACAACCTAGCACTGGCCTGTAAATTGCAAAAAACGTAAGAAAATTTGAATTTCGCGGGCTACCCTGAAGCATTCACCTTAATAATAATATTTTAAAAACAAAAGTATACTGGATGTAAGCTGACTCTTCGCGAAGCCGTCAACCAAGCATTCTGTACATCAAACTATAGTCTGCGCCAGATAAGTCTATACTAATATTATAAAGAGGTAACATTTGTTTGTAAGTTTGTATGTTTGTAAGTTTGTTCTATTAATAAAAAACGATTCATAATGTATTGTCGGGGTACCCTACGCAGAGAAATTAAGGAAAGATTAATTAATTCCTACTTATGCGGCGCAGACTATAAGTAACTTTACGCAAAAAATATTGCTGGGAAACGACTTTTTTTTGGGGTGTCCGGTCGACCAGGCTATCTAGTTTACATTTTAACATGCAAAATGCATTGTAAAATGTAAACCAAATAGATTGGTCGACCGTACAATCACGTTTTACTGTAGGACTCAATGTGACGCACTCAAAACATTATGCTGATGGATGCATAGAATAGTAAATGAGTTATGGAAGTATTTAAAGTTATGATCATAAAAGCTAGTAAGTAAAGTTTAAGTTGTGAAAACACCCTTTATAAAACATTTTTTTTAATAAAAACCGGCCAAGCGCGAGTCGGAATCGCGCTCGAAGGGTTCCGTACCATTATCTACACAACATTAGAAAAAAATGGCAAAAAATCACATTTGTTGTATGGGAGCCCCACTTAAATATTTATTTACTAAATTCTGTTTTTTAGTAAAAGTTAAAGCGGCAACAGAAATACATCATCTGTGAAAAAAAAAAAACAAATTTCAACTGTCGACCTATCACGGTTCATGAGATACAACCTGGTGACAGACAGACGGACAGACATACAGATAGACAGACGGACAGTGGAGTCTTAGTAATAGGGTCCCGTTTTTACCCTTTGGGTACGGAACCCTAAAAAACAGATGGACAAACGGACCCTCCGTTAGTTAACACTTTGTAAGTTTGAAGAATATTTACCATCAAAGTCTCCATAGCTCCGTCGCCTCTCGCAGTGGTCGTCGCTGGGCCAGTGTGTGTGCGAGGAGGGCCACGCTCGCGAGTCGTGCACACAGCGCGGAGACAGCTCGCGCTCGGCTTGAGTTAGTGTCAGCTGGCACTTTGTGGGAGACGCTGGGAGCTGGAATTACATTTATATAAAACTAGCGGACGTCCCGCGGTTTCACCCGCGTAGTTCCCGTTCCCGTGGGAGTACGGGGACAAAATATAGCCTATCTTACTCAGGGTGAATATAGCTTTCTAATGGTGTAAGAATTTGAAATCGGTGCATTACTTCCGGAGATTACCCCCTACATACAAACTTACAAACATACAAACTTACAAACAAATGTTACCTCTTTATAATAATAGATGGATTAATAATAGGCATACAATTAACGTACCACCAGATTTAGCAAATGTAACGGCAAAAAAAACACTTTTGATTGCCAAAATTAGTAAATTATCACCAAAATTAATCGCTATTTTATCGTGAAATTAGAAACAAAAATTTATCCGAGTCGAGGGAGACCCGATCGACGAGGGCTCCTACTTCTGAATGGTTTATAAAAAAATAACCACGAGGGGTATGGCGAGGTCTATTCGCTCGCTCGACCCCGCCATACCCTTCTAACCTAATCTATCCGTGTCGGGGTGCCCCAAGTCGGCCTAGGCAAAACTGGTTTGTCATCAACCACCTCATTACAATTTGGTGTTCAATTTACTAAATTTGGTGATCAATTGATATTTTAGGTGATACATGTTAGTAGTCACAAAGTTATTTTTGGTGGTCATTATATTTTTCCCCTTAATAATATGACGTCACGCCTGTATTCGTAGTAGTAGGCAGCAGAGGTGTAAAAGCGACCTCGTTGCGAATGCTCGTTGCTAGGCTGAATGTCACTTAGGCTCCGATCCCACAAGGACGTGACGATTAATTTATCGTTGGTTTTTAGTTGGCAAATGTCGTGGACGACAGTAATCGCGTCGTCCTATATGTGAACACCTCCATTTAAATACACAAGACACGACATTTAAAACTACACGATTATCAGTCGGCACGACATAGTGGGAAGGGGGTAACACGTCATAAATTATCAAATTTTATTTTTGGTTTATGACCATAAACCAAAAATAAAATTTGATAATACAGGTAGATAGTTTCAACTAGCTGCAGTTATTGCTATTTCAGGATGTGATTCAGACCATCCAACTGAACAACTTTCTCCATGGAAACAAACGGAATGAGAGGTTTTCTTTTTGAGGTATTAAAAAAAAAAACTTAGTTTCCAAGAACTCTATAAATGGCGTTGAACTTACTATGATAGTTGGTGCCAAAGCCAAAACGTTTGGAGTAAATAACATTGTGTCACGTCACATACTCTCGTTGCCTGACACTTTCATTTGCTTAACCTTCCGAATATAACCTAGTTTTCTCGCGCTTTGTTAAAATCAGTTTTTTTAGGTTCCGTTCCTTGCATTATCATACTAACTCCTAGCGCCATCTATCCAGCGACTAGGGAAGAGCTAAAAAGAAAATCCCTCATTGCAAAACAAAAAAAAAAATCTTATTATGATGTTTTTGAAGTCGGTTTATTTTTTGAAAAAATGTTTTTATCATCAAACTGATCAATATGTCTGTCGCTGAATGACAGTTAATAAGAAACAGTAGTGTGGTCTCACCCGGTACATCTCGTTGTCATCGGTCTGCACGGCTACGGACAGCGGGCACGAGAACCCGTCCACTTGCACGCCCGTGTCCACCGTACTGAAACATTCAACGAGAGATGTTGGCGATAGATCTGGCAACCCCGTTGCTAGGGGCTTGTTTGTGTGGTTGGCTAACGACGGGGCTGCTTACATTTTCTTTATTTTCTAATTTCCTGAAATAATATTGTAACGTGATCCAATTACCTATGATACCCAATTGCACCTTTTATTCTTATTATTATAAAGTAGTAATTATTATTATTTTATTATAAAGGTAGGAGAAGAGACTTGTCATTTTTAGGGTTCCGTACATAAATGATAAAAACGGAACCCAGTCCGTCCGTCTGTCACAGCCAATTTGCTACGCATTTACGGGACCAAATCAGGTGAAATTTGGTAGAATGGTGTAATCCTATGGGCCATGGCCCCAGGCGGCATACGAAAGGGGGCGGCAGGAAGCGGCAATTTGTTAATTTTTAAATGTAAAAAAAATAATGAAATCGCGCGCGCAATGGCATGCCATTCTTGCCATTGTCTTGAAAACGATATAAATGTTGATATACAGGGTGATTGGTAAATGGGTGCAGGCCTTCAAATGGGTGATACCATTAAACACCTTATTTGCTACAATTTTGACCCGATAACTCGGGGTCCAAACTGTTTTCAGAAAAACAAGGGAAGTTTCAAGAAGTTTTCAGAACATGACCTCTAAGGCGCTTATTTTCCAAAGGCAGATAGATGTATTTTTTTGACAAATTGGTTTTCGAAGGATACATTCGTTTATGAACTATTAGAAAAGCATCAGTTTAACATCCTGAACGGCTTAGATTTCTCACAATCAGCACTTTATAGTGGAGAGGTGATAAAGTTTCAAAATATCTTTAAAAGTTCGATTTCTCAAAAACCACCCAGTTTAGACCCCAAGTTATCAAGATCAATAAAAAACAAGGGGCGGCGTATTTCCGGTCGGCCCCAAGCGGCGAAAACCCATGCTACGCCACTGATCCTATGCCCCAAACACAGATGTGCAAAGTATTTTTTTTTTTAATAAGGGTCATTTTCGGGGGACAAACAAGGAAATTAAAAAAAAAAGGTTTTGCAAACCTTATTGTGTCATATCAAATGAATGGGCTCGTTATGTGGATCTCAAATATATTTTTGTTATTATTGTAAAATATATAGTTTTGATATTATTCATAAAAGAAGACGAAAATTGATTCCCCACCCCTGATCTCCAAAACCACTGAGCCTAAAATTTTGAAAAAAATACAAAATATAGTTCATTACTCGTAGATTACTATAATAATTCTATCAATTGAAAATAAAGTGGTAAAATCAATATAAGACTGGCATTGTACGGAATTCTCTCCACGCGAGTTCAACTCGCACTTGGCCGGTTTTGAAGATAAATATCTCAGAAATAATTATAACTAGCTTATGCTCGCGGCTTCGTCCGCGTGGATTAGAATAATTGTCCTATGGGATCGTATTACCAGGATAAAATAAAAATAATCCTATGTGTTAATACAGGATTATACGCCCTCGTTTGACGTGCGCACAACGGCTATCTGTATTATATGTATTGTATAACGAGCTGGTGTCCACAACTCCACGTCAAAGCGCGTACTTTGCGTATGGGCTATAAATCCACCACGCGGGCCCAGTGCGGATACCAATCCGCACTGAAGACATGTGACATCTACCAAGATGTCACATGTCTTCGAATTTTTGGTTCTAGGACATGCCGGTTTCCTCACGATGTTTTTCTTCACCGTTTTGAGAGCAGTGGTGATGAAATAAACTATACAAAGTAATGCTCCTGGCTGTGTTTGAACCCACGACTTACTGTTCGTAAGTCGAGGCCGCCACCACTGGGCCACCGCTGCTCTAAAAATCTCAACTCAAAAACGGCTATTTGTAACCACCTATATCAGAAATACAGCCCTTTTTCATAGCAGCAAGTAGTTTTACTTCATACTCTTCAATAGTCAAGATCACCAGCTGCACAACAGCCCGCTTAGCATCAACGCCGTAGACACGAAAGAGAATCGACAAATCTATTGTTCATCTGTTATTGAATCGACAAAATGACAGATGAACAAAAGACTTGTCGATTCTCTTTCATGTCTACGGCGTTCATGCTAAGCGGGCTGGAGATTGATACTCAACAATCTGTGTGCCAAATTTCATCCAAATCCGGTGTGTGTGTGTAGTTTTTGCGTGAAAGAGTATCAAACATCCACACATTCATACATCCACACAAACTTTCGCATTTATAATATTAGTAAGACTAGTAAGATTAAACTGATCATCCTACGTCAATCAATTTACACAGAATTTAAAGAACGGAACGCGTTATGTTACATTCATTAGTGTCGTATAGTACGTTTGAAAAAAAAAATCGGCAATATGGAGCATTGTGATACAGGTTTAACCTAGTACAGGCATCGTAGTTTGTTATAATAATAATAATTTATTTATTAGCATACATATCAACTAACAACCTAACACAATCATTTAAATTCTTCTACCAACATTATTTCTAAGATTTAAATTGACGACGTCAGCGACGGCGGAGCAATAGGGTTGTCACCATCTTGATTCGGTGGTAAAGGGTCCATTTCGTAGGTGTCGTTGAATTATAACACACAGTGTCAATATAACCTCACTTTTAATCAGATAAACTAAATAAACAATAACAGGTGATTATAATTTAACTAGGCAAACCGACAGTTTCGTTTTGGAGAAGTGACTTGGTCCGCGTCTCGATGCGAAGTGTCCGTTCGACAATCCCCACCTTCCAAAACGACTCTGCCCACGTGCCGCCATTACAAAATAACGTCACGGCGTTTGCCCCACTACTACATTAATCAATTGAGCAACTTTTATTAAAACGATATCGTAATCCACGACACGGCCAGCCTGACGATTTACACGTCCTCGTGTGTGTAAAATAACCAATTTCGAAGCATTTTTGAGAACTCGGCCAACCTGACCTTAACGTTTAATTACAATGACTATTCATTGTCTCAACAACCAAACAAACTTCTAAATCATTTTAACAACTTAAACACAGAAGGTTCCTCCAAGCCTCATAATTATCAAATTTCAAAAAGAAAACACACCACTCATGGCCCGACTCGTTATTGCCACCCATATCGTCATCACCTCATGTGATACGACCAACACTTCATCTAGAGTCCGCGACTCCCAGGTCAATACATGACCGTACAAATAGTCTCCTTCGAGACCCAGGTCCCCGCTACACCACTAGCTGCCCATCGCGCTCTGAACAACTCCACACCGAGTTGCAGTTACGACTGCAGACTAGTGCGTGCAGTGCGACCAAATAGCTATGGTACACCACTAGCTGCCCATCGCGCTCTGAACAACTCCACACTGAGTTGCAGTTACGACTACAGACTAGTGCGTGCACTGCTACCAAAATATAGCCATGGTATGTGTTCTATTTGCTAGTGGAGGCACCCTCCTCACCATCTTCTACATTAAGCAAATCTAACTCGGCATTACTCGGAGGAATCTTTCGTTTACTATCTTGGGCTACTTATAACTTCTATTACCAGTCAAAGATTTCAATAGGTAACGATTACCATCAAGCAATTCTACAATTTTAAATGATCCCTTGTATTTCGGGTGTATAATTTCATCTGATTTCTCTCTTCATTCAGAGTGACAAAAAATCCCAGTAGGTGCGCAGGCGCTAATCACACACATGTCCACGCGGCGTTGCTCAGGAGCTGCACCCGCTGCACCACCACTGCTAGTACCGCTATTCAAATTCAGGTAGTCTGATGTCCTTACTCGAACCTCCTGGTATGTCCTCGTGTGATGGTTACCCTGCAAACAAATATTCCACGGCAGTATTTTGTTCCACTTAGTCACTCCTAACTAAACTCTAGATTCATTGGGTCAGTGAAAGTAAAGAACTCTACTGTTTTATTTTAACCAAATCCTACTCTAATAAAATCAAACATCATAACATCTCACGTGTAATCCCGAAGGCTTAAACTGAGGTGTACCTAATGAAACACCCGCACTTCGCCAGCCATGCGCAAGTCCCATGAAACAGGGGGCGAGCCTACTGCTATCAACTGGGCACAAATCCAGACCCCGTGGCTGCCACTGAGAAATTCCCGATTGAAATCCCAATAACTCTTCGCCCGACCTGGGAATCGAACCCAGGACCTCATGGTCAGCAGTCACGCTTGCAATAACTAGACCAACGAGGCAGTTCACTAAATCAAACATGGTTAAATTGGGAATAATCGAAAATACAACAACCATTGCCCTGGGCCATGTACCAAAGTCGTTCGAATCAACCTTGAAAACTCTATTGCAACAAAAACTACGAAGCTTACAGAAACCCCCGAGTAAAACCTCTAACGCCACGGCTCTCCAGCCGACCGGCAATCGCATTGCTCTCACATCCATCAAATGGATCTGCCATGTGCATCACTCAGTGACTACACACTACGGTCTTTCTAGACCCCAACCTCCGCCAGAGTTAAACACGCATCGCGCCCCACGGACCACGACTACGCAATAACTACTGGTACGGTCAAACACACTACTAAAACCGAAAGGGTACTAAAACAGTGGTACACAACGTATGCAACGCACACACTACGCATGTAACGCACACACTACGCAAGCTACGCATGGACTACGTATGCAACGCACACACTACGCATCCACTACGTACGCACTGCGTATGCACTACGTTCACACTACGTATGCACTACGTGTACACTACGTATGCACACCATTATAGCTTCCCGCCCTACAGGTGCCACACAGGCTTACAAGTGCCACATAGGCTCAGGTTGCCACACAGGCTGCTACCGCTTAAGCTTGCTCAACATCATCAAAATCTTTATCAACATCGACTGGTACGTGACCCACTGGCATCTTCCTTAGCCTATCCTGTACATATTTGTAGGCACGCTTAGAATTCAAAGCTTTCAGTTTATGAAGAAATCTCAAACACTCTACTCTACAGATAACATTAATTTGCTCTCTTTAACTAAGGTTCAATTGACTCCAGAATCAAAATCGAATTTGAAACACTCACCAGATAGTTGCAATTGCCCGCAAACACCTGTCACTTGGCAGATGTCGACGCGCCGTTCGGTTACGACTCCACTTCCGCTGCATGTGCACATGTGAGATTTGCGAGAGCCATGACGAGGCACCGCCCTTCAGTGCCTTCAGCTTGATGAGCGATGCTCCCTCGAGTGTTCAACCAGGCAGATGTCAACCGTTGCGCACCAGGCACGTGGATCAGAATCTGGGTGCTCTAAGTTCACTTCTGGCAGAGCGATTTTGGATGATGAGGCTGGTGTTCTCATAGCCTTTATCAACTGCATCATATTCCGCTGCTGGATCTCGAACGTTGTGCGCTAGTGAGATTCAGATCCCACTTCTGATGACGACGTCAGCGACGGCGGAGCAATAGGGTTGTCACCATCTTGATTCGGTGGTAAAGGGTCCATTTCGTAGGTGTCGTTGAATTATAACACACAGTGTCAATATAACCTCACTTTTAATCAGATAAACTAAATAAACAATAACAGGTGATTATAATTTAACTAGGCAAACCGACAGTTTCGTTTTGGAGAAGTGACTTGGTCCGCGTCTCGATGCGAAGTGTCCGTTCGACAATCCCCACCTTCCAAAACGACTCTGCCCACGTGCCGCCATTACAAAATAACGTCACGGCGTTTGCCCCACTACTACATTAATCAATTGAGCAACTTTTATTAAAACGATATCGTTATCCACGACATATTTTTTGTGCTAATTCTATGTTTGAATAAATATATTATTATTATATTATGTTGTCTCTGTCATGTATGCTATATTTAACATCTGGCCACTTACTTGTTGTTGTGATAGCTAGTAGCCTCCGATACATATTGCACGCTGCGGCGTCGCTCAGCACTATACCTGTCCCTTTCTTGCAGAATCTCTCTTTCCCTCTCCTCACGTTCTTTCTCTTTTTGCTCTCGCTCGCGACGTTCCTTTTCTGCCTGTTGTTTTGCTTCTTGCTTCTTTTTGGCTTGCTGAAAGTAATTGTATAAAAATGTTTTATTAATTAGAACAGCTTTTTTGGTATATGATCGGAAACCTATACAAAAAGTCCGACAACCAGTCTTACCAAGGGGTATCGTATTACGCAGTACTAACTGGGTTATGGAGGTCAGATATGCAGTCGCTCCATGTAAAATACTGGTATTCAGCTGCATCTGGTTAGACTGGAAGCCGACCCCCACGTAGTTGGGGAAAGGCTAGGCAGATGATGATGATCGGGAACCTATACATTTCTACAATGTAAGAACGGTGAAGAAAATGTTCACTATGTTATAGGTTAGCAAACTACTGCAGCTTGCTTGTACAGTTGTACTGCAACTTGCCTTGAAAAGGTAAGAAAATTAGTTTAAGTTTCAATTTCCACACATTGGTGTCGATTCTGTTGTGCACAAATTAAACTTAATTTAGGCTAATCCTATCTTTTTCTCTCTAATAAACCGAGAAAGAGACGGATGTCAGTTAGAGCTGTCAAATTTAGTTGGAACTAATATTTCCATACAAATGAAGGGTGCACGTAAAAACATGTCAACTAAAAACACGGTGAAGCGCAAGGCATAAACTAGTTTGACATTTCTAACTTAGTTCATAGCTATAGCCGTCCTTTTCTCGCACTGCCTTTTAGTAAAAGATAGCAATAGCCCAAATTAAGTTTAGTTTGTGCACAACAGAATCGACACCAATCTTTGAAATTAATTCGAAATTGTGTCAACAGATCTAAATATTCCCTGTAGTGCTGCTGAAGTAAGTTGAAGTCGGCTTTTGGGCCTCGCAGAGCACGTAAAGCGATCGATCCTGGGCCAAATCTTTCCCCGGTCTAGCTCCCCGCTTGCCGCTGGCCCCATTTGAACACATAATAAGCATGTCATATAACAGTCATGATTCTCCTACCATATTATCCCACGGGATCGTAGTAGGTACCAAGACAAACAGTATCCTAAATGTTAATCCTGGTTAAAAAGTATCTGTGTGCCAAATTTCAACTAAATCCGTTCAACCGTTTTTGCCTGAAAGAGTACCAAACATCCTCACATACTTTTGCATTTACAATAGTAGTAAGATACCTGATACCAGTACCTGATCTAAATATTCCCTGTACTGCTGCTGCCGTATCTTCCTGAGCGTGTTCCGCCGGCGTTCGTACTCGCCGAGCCCGAGGAAGGCGTCGCCCCCCGCGCCCCGCTCGCCTCGCACCAGCGGGTTGTTGGGGGAGTACTCGCCCGCCTTCAACATTACGGGGAGACCTATGTAGCGCTGGAATGGGAGAGGTTCAGTTAGTTCATTGAGCGACGCCGACGTGATTCTACTGGGGGTGGGGAGTCACAGATGCGCGATTTTGCTAAAGCGATGAAAAAGAAAAGAAGAATGATAAAATATTAAGTTGTCCTGCGACAAAATATTTGAGACATGACGCAAAGAGTCGCCGAAACATGATGCTGCTGATGCTTTCTTGAAGTGGCAAAATTATCTTCTACCTAACTTCAAACTTAATCAGCAGGCAGCTCGCTGTCAGCGGGCTTACCGCCGTCAATGCCAAAGTAAAGTATATCTAAAAAGCAGTACATAAAGCCCATATTTGAATTATATTCTTTTTGCCGGGTGGGAGCGGAGTCGTGTAACTGGGCTAAGACCTCTATGTGACTTCCACAACACCGTTAGTGGTAGGTACACGATACCCCTCGGCAAGACTGGTTGTCAGACTTTCAGTATTTAGACTACCCGTAACGATTGTCAAAGATCTACATAGGACAGCCGGGACCAACGGTTTACGTTACGTGCTTTCGAAGGCAAGGAATGGTCTCGGGATGTCGATAATGGATGGTCGCCCATCCACAGACAGAAATCGACACACACAAGTCACAAGCCACACCACAATTCTCTCTCGAAGTGGTAAAATCCCAAATGCCAAAAGTCCTAACAAAGTTTAAATTAATGCGCATATTAAAGTAATTGACCAATTCTATCGAACGTTAGCTGGTGTCAGAGTCGGACCACATAAGCCCAACCCATTTCGCGTGCGGTGAGGAAGTTTCAAAGCTATCGTCTCGCTAGAATGGAAAACTTGTGGAAAACGTGCTGCCGCACGCTAGGAATAGACGTGTTTCGATATAAAAGTTTAATTGTTTTCAAGACTGAACATAACCAAGCATGCTTGGTGGTAGAATCTACATTGGAGCCCCCATTTTTGAAGTGAAACATGTATAGGCGTGGGTAAAACTAAAAAAGGGCGTGGCGACGCATGCCGTTGCGACGCGTCGCCAACTGTCAAGTTGTCAACCCGGCCCGAACAATCCCAAACATTACCGACCTGTGAAACAGCTTAAGATCTACAATATTCGCCACGATTTACAACGAGACAGTTGGTCCCGGGGCACAGCGCTGGGTTACAATCTCGTGACTTCGACTTCGATCCCAGCATAAGGATTTTCTTTTTGTGAATCGAGTCATTTTGTTTTTATTTTCTTTTATTTTATGTGTCTGTTTTTTATATTGACTTTTTTAAGCATATTAGGTACTTGTACTAAGTGATTTCAATATTTCACATCTGCCAGGCGTCCCGTAACGGCTCACTTTTTTAAGCATATTAGGTACTTTTTGTGAATCGAGTCATTTTGTTTTTATTTTCTTTTATTTTATGTGTCTGTTTTTTATATTGACTTTTTTAAGCATATTAGGTACTTGTACTAAGTGATTTCAATATTTTACATCTGCCAGGCGTCCCGTAACGGCTCACTTTTTTAAGCATATTAGGTACTTGTACTAAATGATTTCAATGTTTCACATCTGCCAGGTATAACAATAATAATAAATTTATTTCTCAATCTGCCAGGTATAGTACAGGTATTCCGTAACGGCTCACTTTTTTTTCTCATAAGTCGAATGTAAATGATAAATGATGTTTATTTTGCAAGTAGGTTTTTACAAACACTTTTACACGTCATTTTTTAGAACTAGATGGGGCCGGTATTTCGTACCTGACTACTCTGAGAAGAAACAGCCGAAACAAATTCAGAGGTCATAGTCTCTTTTAAAGTCCAGACATGATCATGCTCAATTCACATGAGGACTATGCAGATTAGTGCCTGAGATAGTCTGTAGCTGAAACTTTTAAATGTTAGATTTTCTTTTGACCAAATATTGAGGATATTTGGTCAAAAGAAAATCTAACCTTTCGTAGCGGGGTGCTTAATTATCGAGTTCGCTTCGGTCGCTCTAGCATCCAACGTTTTCTTAGTAATTTACAGCTAATTTCTGATAGCACATGGCAGCCAGTGCTAGCTATCACACATACAGCAGAGACGGTACTATATTATGCTATTATCAATTAATAGTTTCATCTTCATCCCAAAGTGCTCTGAAGGAGATGAGTGACGGAGGCCTATCTTCCTCTTTTTCCAGGGGCCTTTGACCACTGGGCACCCCTCTAAGTTGTATTACACATTGACAAGTGTATGAACTATGTAACCACCAGACAAGCGGTCTACAAAGGCGGTGAATTTATTATAACAGCAGGTTTAACACGTTACACCAGTTGGTGACAATGAATGAAAACCTGAACGGATTCGGTAGAATGACACGAAACCCGTCTAGCGAAATTGTGATTTAATTCTCTGGCTTATCGAGTTACACCGGCTGCCGAGCTGAACATAAGAGCGGGGGCGTTGGTCCACATTAGAATAATTTCCATATTAGGTAAGTACCTAATACGTGGCTAAGTAGCCACGTATGAAATGTGTAGTATTCGAAAGGGGTGGGTGGCCGAGAACGAGGTGAGGTTTTGCTTTTTTGACGAGTACTGTGTGGGCATTTTCGGAGACCATGGAAGGACTTGGAGATCTCTCAGATCTCTGCCCAGATTTAAAAAAGTTTGGGAATTGAAAGATGCAAAATACAAAACTCGTTCTGTAGTAAATAGTGAATAGATTTAAAAGACCTGCCAGACACATAATTTATTATAAAACGCCATTTACTTTCACGAGTCTTCACCAATTTCCATTTCAATCATTTTTTAAACGCGAAAAATACAACACAAAATCACATTAACCACAGTAATTTGTCAGGCAACACGTCAAACCAATAAAACTGAACAAAAACGAAACTCTTGTGTCAACAGCATGTAAATACCAGGTTGTAAAATCCTGGGTAATTGGCGTGAGCATCGGGCATTAATCAGAGGCGTAGCGAGACTAACAGCTCAATTAATTGGACGACACATTATGTGCATATGCAGACGGGGAAAAAACGAGGCACGCGATTCGCGGCAGTATGGCAGTGAGTTGTGGCAAGATCATAATGATTTTTGCAGCTTCTAGAAGATTTTTCTTAGGAAACAAGCCGTGGAGGTCAATGAGATTTTCCATCGGTACAAAATTATGAACTCTCACACAAATATTGATCCCCTATTTAACCAGTTCAAGGGTCGAAATTCCAAAAATTATCCCTTAGTTCTCATTGCTCATCTTTGTTATTTAGAGAACTCAAGTGCGAAATGCTTCTCAACCCATCATTTTAAGCTGTGCTTTGTCCTATCCAGTGAATCAATTAATTAGATTTTTATCGTGATTTGATAACTGAACGGATTCGGATGAGATTTAGGCACTCAGGTGTAACGATTATGATATGGATTCAATAATAGGATCCCTTTTCCGTCACTATTCAGAGGACTTAACAATCCAAAAGTTTTTTGCAAACGATCGCTTTCAGAGGAGCGCCCATTTAGGATGTTACGGGCCTATACTACCTCCAATGGCTTAGCATGATCCTCCATTACGCCTAAAATACTGCAGCATTAATTTTGAAATAAATATATGGTAAAGTTGAGGATTAATGTTAGGTCTTATGTTTGGCGAAAACACGATTTCATAAAATTTTCTCGATAGAAAAAAATCCCAAAGTTACCTCCAAATCGAACAATAAACCGCTGGTATTCAAATAGTACTTCAAATTAGATCATGAAACTTTGCATACTAACTGAACTAACTATAAAGCAGGTCTTATGTTTTTTATTTTTTCCAAAAGACGAAAATTTGATTTTAAAAAGAATAAAAACCACTCATTTCGCACTATTCGGCCACAGTGATTGACGTAACAACCGCTTTGTAGTGCAAGCTGATTACAACGTTATTGTAACAGTTTTACAAACGAAGTTTGAACCACCACAAAAAGAGTTGCTAATCTGAGGCTCTTAAATAATTTCCAAAGTGAATAAATGCAGGCAATAACCGAGGCTCTTCTATCTGATAATTGAGGGTCTTCAACGTTGTTAAATTAGGTAGGTACGTTCAGAAGGCTTTCAACACGGTGTTACTTCAAAACGGGGAAAGTTACCAGTGTGTTGCATCGATTAAGGTAATCGTTTGCGTCGGCGATGATAACATGTGTTATCGTCTGTAGACTGCACCCGCTCACGTAGAAAGCGTGTTGTTATGAATTATTGTACATCAACAGTTTATTTGGACTAGTTGTTTGACGTAGTTTCTTTCAAATTACTTATTTATATTCGACCTGTACTAGGATTTTGTTAGTTTATTCCGGAAACAATATCATGATTTGCCTAGTCTTTTCGTTACTTTGTGTGGTCGGCTTCCATGTCTATCCGGACGCAACTGAATTTTAAATGGAGCGGCTGCCTATCTGACTTCCAAGGCCAGTTACTGGGTAATACGATACTCCTTGGTAAGACTGATCAGTTACCGAAGACAATTACTTAGTCAAAATATCATCAGGTCGGCTTCCAGTCTAACCGGATGCAGCTGTATACCAGTATTTTACATTGAGCGACTGCCTATCTGACCTCAACATCCAGTTAGTACTGGGTAATACGATACCGCTTGGTAAGACTGGTTGTCAGACTTTTTGGGCCACTGACTACCTGTAACGACTGTCAAAGATCTACAAATAACAGCCGGGAACAACGGATTAACGTGCTTTCCGAGGCACGGAGGAAACTCGGTATGAAATGGGTGGTCACCCATCCACAGACCAACCTAGGCAAGCACGGCTTAACCTAAAGATCGACCCGAGCGGCTGTTATTACTTAGCCACGAGCTCCTCCAATTACTTAATCAAAATATGGGACCCCCAAAAATTGTAGTCGAAAATTTGTCAAAAAATCTACATTGAGATTTGGGCTAATTTTTGGTGGTAGTTCAAATACCTACCTGTTAGAACACTATTCTTCATGTAATGCACTTATATCACTCGCAACTTACCCACAGACTTCCAAATTCCCCGGGCTAACAGCCCAGCACTTTCACAGAACCGACACAAACAATCCCAAAAATAATCACACTAAACCGAACTATTTAGTACGAAATTCTCCTAGCATTCAAAGTTCACGAATTCCTCTCGTTCCGTTACACCTTGAGACCGTCCTTGGGTTGAGAGACCTCCATCGGAACCGAACTAGCTCCATCGGAGTCGTTCGCTGAACTAAAACAGGCGGGACACGCAAAGCAAGTCGCCGACCCATTTTGATGGCACACAGGGCGGGCCAACAACTTCATCGTACTGACTAGGGATGGGAAACTTCTATTTTTTAATTTATGAATAAAAATATTGAAATTTAGGTACAGTACACTCAGATGAAAACAGCCGAGTGATCTACGTCGTTAGAGACAATCTTAGCAAGATATTGCAAATGCAGGACAAAATTCACATATATATTTTTTGGAATGTGAAATGCAATGGCACGTCTCCTGGTCCTTTGCTAGTCCTTGTGTCCCATTAGATAGAAGGACCAGCAATATAAATTAATGCTACAAGGGAGACTGGTTAAAAATTAAATTGCCACCGTGCCAATTAAATCAGGCATTGTACCGTGTATGCAAAACCACAAACTTCGTATACATAAATGTAAATTGCTGTCTGAGTGAGAGCACAAGGACTTAATGGATACTTAACCAAACACAAACTAGACATAAATCTCCATACATCGACACAAATATACATAATCAAAACACCAATCATAACAGTGCCTGTCTGTCCTGCCTCCAGTTTATCGACTAAACTAATAGAAGGGTTAAGCGCCATGTTGCATGTCTCCGCGACAAGCATTTAAGTAATTTCGCTGTCATCTTTTTACTCCGTCGCAATACTCGGTAATGAACGGCAGTTTCTTACAAATTTGTTATGACTTGCCTGCCTCAATTTGTCAGTCGCAGCAGTTTTAAAGTCGTCTCGAGGTCAGTCTATGATGAGAAAGACTATGTTGTCAAGTGTATTAATAGCTTTGGGTTAAATCTAATGGATTAAAGGATTTTTTTCATCTTGACATCATATTTGTAACGAGTTCACTATGTGTAGTTGACTCCATTGTCACCTTTGTCGTGTATGTTTAAGCAGACGAGATTTAATGATTATATGCATAATTAGTGACCAAATTAAATTATGACGAGATACCATAAGTGTCAAATGATTCTCCCACTCCGAATCTGGACTAAACTTCCGACAGTCAATCATTACTGTGGTTCCAATTCGGATGCAACATACTTGCAAGACCCTCATTTGTTTTGTAGTATGATCCACATACAAATAGTTGACAATTCGTGGAAGTAAAGGTTAGTGGGTACGTCCCTATTGGGAAGTTTGCACTAGTAATGGGTTTCTCTAGAAAATGAGAATAATTGAAACACACGGATCGTAAAACACCGCAGTTTCTGAAGTTTACTACCAATATATCACGGTCTGACTAACGTACGAAAAGGAATTCTAGGCCTTTGAATAACTTATACACCACTAACAGCGTAGTATTTTCGTCTAGGAGTGATTTTGGTCCTTAGCTACGACCAAGTTATGCAAAAATTGTAATTGCGTTTTTATTGGCTGGAATTGGAACAGTGCCCGATATTAGCGATAGGCTTGCGCCCTTGGGGCTCGATGCCGTCATCGACAATTTTGGCATTTGACAGAACACCTCTATAAACCCTTAGGATCACTAGCGTGACGGCTATTGTCTAACATACAACTAGAGGTTACGTTTCCACGAGTTTTCGTTTTAAAACGTTTAATTGTGGAAACAATTACAGGCTTATCGGTATAATACTCGGGATAAGAATCACAAGATTATAGTGCAAAAGGCTTAGCACGCGAAACAATTACAAGTAAAAGAACAATAAGGAAATTGTTGAGTATAAGCAAATCATAAAATCTGAAACTAAGGTTAATTGGTAGAAAATGCCAGGCATTAATAAATAAATTAAGAGGTAAAGTTTCTAATAAGGGCAAGAGAATTATGATGATGAGTTTGTAAGTTTTGATGTAGGGTATAATCTTCGGAACTACTGATCCGATTCTGAAATTCTTTCACTAATGTTAAGATACATAATACCCCGAGTGTCACAGGCTATAATTACAACCTTCCCGTGGGATTTCCCGACCATAAGACAAGCGAAGACGCGGGCAGAAGACAGTATAGATTATATTGAGGAAGACAAAGTTCCTGCAACCTAAAACATGGCCCATTAATATCTAAGTTTGAATATTCAAAGCCATAGTCTTAAGTACGAAAATTTCTTCAAGTTTTTGTCACATGCATATGCAACTGATTTTCGTGCCGTTACCGAAGTTACTCTTGCATACATAAACGGTGTTACACACTTTAAACTCGCTTCCGTTTCCTCAAAACTTTTTATCACAATAGTTGTTCGTGTATATTTGCATACATAACAATCTTGTAGCTTGGCTGCTTCAAAGTTCTCGTTTAAGACGGCTTGGGATGATTGATGACCTGTCTGTTGGCCTGTTTATATAGTTAATCTAATCATTAATCATGCTTAATGTTCAGGATGTTTACCAGAAGTAGACTATCCACTTAGGACCTTTTTAGGTCTGGCCAATTTTTGGCTACAAGCCATTAAGTAGGGATCTACAGGGCTGCAAATTTTGGGAGCATTTCGAACAGTCCAGAAGGACAGTAGATAGACTCTAGCACCCAGTATACTAATTTTACATTCATAGTTCTATACTCCTCAAACCAGACTTACCCCTAAGCTTTTTAAGGTTAGACACTGGAAAAATGCCACACCGCGAAGGACAAACAATATTACATTACCAGGAAAAAATAGGGTAACAGCCGGTCTACATTACCGGTTACTATAAAAATAATAAGGTAGACAGGGTATTTTGGCGCATCGCTTGACAATAACAGGCGTGGTGGATCACGCAACGGGGCGCGACCGAGGCGGGGCCGACATTAGGCGAAACATTAGCAAATTAGTTCACTTATTACTACGCAATAAATATTTTTTTCGTCACGAATCTTCTTTCTTTTTATGGTTGCCTCAGTTGCCTGGTACCAGCGGGTAATCTGGATTCGTGATAGTACGCAGTATATTTTGACAGAATTATATAAATGGCTTTCGGTGTGCTTCCAAATATAGCTAAAATTCTGATGCTTAGAATAGAAATACGGCGAAATATTTGTGCCACATTCACACTAACTTTCCACAACTTAGCTTGAAAAATGCCCCCGCCTGATTAAAAGAGGTAGAAATTGGGTGAAGGCTACATCGAAGCCTAAATGTTACAATCATTATGCCTTAGGGCGGATTCTACATTAAACTAAACCCGATTAGACCGTCAAACGGTCTTCGAGAGCTGTCTGTGACAAAATTCATTAGCAATTATGATACTGACGAGTGACGACTCTTGAACGCGATTTAGATTTGATGCGTTCAGTTTCATTGTTAATGGCATTCAAATGTTGAAATTGCAAGAATCCTGCAGTAGTATTGGGGGATATAATGCACACTTCGATAAGATTTTCTACGCCATAAGCCTTCGTGAAATTATAAACCTAAATAAGTCAGTCAAGGATTTATACCAAAGGCTATAAAAGTTTTCCTCGTCCCTCGATCAAGATACGGTTAGTCTATTTAGGTTTAGAAAGATCTAAGCGTTTTTAAAAGCTTTTATTTAAGTTTGTTTAGGTCAAATCTTGCAAGCTGAATTAGAACAAGGCCTTACCCTACGGAGTTTATACATCTTGGTAGTTGGTGACGTTGGTGGTGGTAGTTTCAATCAATGCATTTAAGATAAACTTGACCAGATATCTCCCTGAATTGGCTCCAGGTGAGGAGATTCCTCAACGGTCAACTGCACAACAAAATGTTGTATCCGCGGTCAAAACGGTTAACTGCACACACACGAACTTTTGTATACGCGTTCAATTAAGCTTGTTCAGCAGGCCTATTACGTATCTTTCTGATATCCAGGGACTATCAAGCTTCGGTTGTACACCGAACTTTGATGACAACCGAGAATGTCATAATATTGGTATTACGTATTACACAGAGTGGATATTACTTTACGGTGACTAACAGCCCGGGTACGGTGTAACGTCTTTCACGAAAGCCACTTCAAACTCAGTTGTCATCAATTTGATGTCCACTATGCTTAAGAATCGCAATATTAGAAGAATCGATACGAAAGCGTCTGTCAAAATGAGTTACGGTGACTATTACCCACGATGAGCACCGATGACGTCATATTTGATCGCGACTGGTCATACATAAAACGAAACTAACCTTTTGACAGTTATTTGATGGACACTGAGCCCAGTTACTATAATTTCGAGCTGTCAACAGAGATACGTAATAGGCCTGCTGAAGTCCACTACAGTCTGGCTGATGGCCCAGACAAGAGCTCTTATAAAAGGTTATGAAAGCATTAGTTAATAAACCTTCCTTTTGAATTCGCCGTAGTCGGGTAAAAAAAACAATAAGTATCATCGTGTTTACTGCATAATGGTCGCTTTCAGAATCGAAAAACAACATCTTTGGGTCACCCAAGCGCTAAGTATTTGGAATATCTATTAATAGTCAAGTGGCTGTTACATAATATGAAGGATGATCTACATAACAGTACAATCGTATCCATTGAATAATGTGCAGTTACAGGCAATTGCATAATGGATGGAAGGAAACGTGGTCGGATCGCGCCTGAACGAACGTGTGGGTTAGTTGGGTGCCATAAGTGGTGCTTTAGAGTGGTAGATTAGAAGGAGATTGTTCCATCTAGTGAAAATGTGGTAATGTTACCTACACAGTGAATAGTGAATAGTGTCTTATTGATTGTGAATAGGCTCTCCAACAACTTATTCACTAATACACATACAATAAACACAGTAGAATTTTCAGATTACAGTGAACTTGTCAATTATAGGAGTGCACACTGCACAACAATTGCAAAATTATAGTTTAACATAAAGCTTAAAGCAGTACACTACGCAAACTAATTACAATGATGACAATACAATGTGATAACTAAAACGAAATACAAACATGTAGTTTCTTATACAGATAGTGACGTTATTTGTTTCGTTTTTGTAGAGGAAGACGAAAGAAACGATGGATGGACTGTGTGAAGGATGATATCAATGGCTAGAATGGAGGTGACTGTTGAAATGACGAGTAATAGAGAAGTATGGAAGAAGAATACATGCTGCGTCGACCACTAATGAATTGGTATATGGGCAATGGAATGATGAGGGGTGTTATTTGCAGAGTCATAAGCTCGAAAGCCTGACAGAGGAGCTCATGGCTAAATAATAACAGCCGCTCGGGTCGATCGTTAGGTTAAGCCGTGCTTGCCTAGGTTGGTCTGTGGATGGGTGACCACCCATTACATACCGAGTTTCCTCCGTGCCTCGGAAAGCACGTTAAGCCGTTGGTCCCGGCTGTCATTTGTAGATCTTTGACAGTCGTTAGGTAGTCAGAGGCCCAAAAAGTCTGACAACCAGTCTTACCAAGGGGTATCGTATTACCTGGTACTAACTGGGTTGTGGAGGTCAGATAGGCAGTCGCTCCATGTAAAATACTGGTATTCAGCTGCATCCGGTGAAACTGGAAGCCGACCCCAACATAGTTGGTAAAAAGGCTAGGCAGATGATGAAGCTCGTAAGCCTGACAGTGACAACCAGTTTTGTTAAGAGGTTTCGTGTGTGTACCTATCAATTGGAGGTCAGATAGCGTGTCCATCAAATACTGGTAGCCAGATGCATCCGGTTAGACCGAACACCGAAGTCAACCTAGCACAGTTGGGAAAAGGATAGGCGTATGAGGATTCGTGTTATCTTAAGATATCTGTAGATTGCAATAAGCAAGCAAAGTAACTAAGGGCCCTACTTCTCGACATTTACTTTTTCGATACTAAAATTTTCAGATACTAGCCTTAAAGTTCGTAATCAAATCATCAGCTTTTTTATATTTTTGCATGGTAGAGTCGGCCTCTGGCTTACCAGATGCAGCTAAATACCAGTATATTACATAGAGCGACAGAGCGACTCGAAGGACCATGTTATCCACTTTACGTAATTATGTCACGTGGTTATTTACAAACCAAACTCAATAATAATTACCGTGCATCGTAGACGTCATACGCGTTTCAGATCGATACAACCTACGTACAAAGTTGCAGGATTACAATGTTGTCTGTTATTAATGTCAGTTTAAGTCTTTACTTAGGGGGTAGAGTAATTTGTATGTTAATAACACACAATTTTACGATCACAAAATCCGATAGCAAACAGACGATTTACCCGTTGTTCATTTTCAAAATATATGGTTCCATAGTAGGGCAAGGTTAGACAAATATGTAACTGAGACCTTCCAAAATTGTAGCACTGTATTAACAACAAAAGGACCAAAATATGCCAGTCAACACGACTCATGCTGACGAGCGAGAATGAAATTATGCATATCAAAGCTTTCAGGAAATTACCGATATTACAGCACACACCGTCTCTTATAGCGTGAATAGCCACTATTAGCACTTCTTTTCGTATAAACCTTTTTTATTTAAACACTTATAACATTGCTTTGTTAACTTCGAACCAGAAATTCACCAGACCAGTAAAGAATCCGAACCGAAATTGCAACAATACTCCATTTGGCATAGTTGCCTGGTACTTACATCATGATTCATGTATGGAGGCACACGGATTGCAGGAAAATCAAACACATTGTTATAAGAACAAGGACATCATGATATTCATGATGCGTGATGAGATGACGGACAGTACGCGGGTTTTATTAACAAAAACGTGCTACTATCGCGGGAGTTTGTTCGAATTGCATTCGTATATTAAATTGGTAGACTCCTACGCGCGTCTGCGAACCTGGTACAATGGTGTGCTAAACTCATTGTTCTAGATTCGCGATGTGGCCCTTGATAGACGCGTTAACCCCTTTCACCCTAGTATGACCTTTTTGCGGGCCTAAAATAAGTCGTCTAGACAATCATATTGTATAACAATATTAATCTTCAGTTTTCTATTTAATTTTGAAGAGAGGCGGGGGGGGGGCATAAAATTATTTCGGATTATTCAAACAGACTAACCTGCACTGACAGCCCCGTAATCATCTTTTCAACACATCAACTCACTGACATCCACGAAATGACAACGATTTTCTTCAACAATTTTCCACTTCGGAAAGTAACCTTATAACCTTTCGAAAGCAAATACCAATTTTAACAAGCATGATGTGACTACTTCTACCTTTTGTCTGACAGTTCGTACCGTTAAATAGAAAAACTATTGATCAATATGTCTAAATAACATTATTTATTCACTAATGCGGGTCATTTGCGTAAGTGATGTAGTAATGTTTGAATAGAATAGCTTATAAAGTAGAGCCTTAAAAATAAATCAAGTAATTGTTGTCCAAGAATGGTCTTTGTATACTTAGGAATAGCATTTGATTCACTAATGACAAAATTGCCCCGCAAATCGTAGAAGAAAAGAATGATTGTACCAGTAAATTCCTTTCTAGCAAATTGTGCAATTACATCAAGTCGTAAACTGATACAAATGAACTGGTTCTGAAGCAACGCACTGCTGCATTTGGAGCTCTGCCATAATCCAAGCAATATTACGCGATGGGACTTAACCTAGACCTTGAAACAAACCGAACTTTATTTGGATGAGTAAGTTAAGTTCAAGCATTCTGAACACTAAACTAAGTATCATCATCTGCCTAGCCTTTTGATGGACCTAGATGGATGCAGCTGAATACCTGTATTTTACATGGAGCGTCTGCCTATCTGACCTCCACAACCCACTTAGTACTTAGTTATACGATACCACTTGGTAAGACTGATTGTCAGACTTTGTGGGCTACTGACTACCTGTAACGACTGTCAAAGATCTACAAAGGACAGCCGGGACCAACGGCTTAACATGCTTTCCGAGGCACGGACGAAACTCGGTGTGTAATGGGTGGTCACTGGTCACCCATCCACAGACGAACCTAGGCAAGCACGGCTTAACCTAAAGATCGACCCGAGCGGCTGTTATTATTTAGCCACGGCTCCTCTCAACATCAAAATAAGTAACTCTACGCAAAAATATTGCTGGAAAACGACTTTTTGTTGGGATGAAAAATCACGTTTTACAGTAGGACTCAATGTAACGCACTCAAAACATTGTGCCGATGGATGCATTAAATATTAAGGGGTATATATTTAAAGAGTAAAGTCATAAAATAAAATAAAAACTTACTGCAAATCAAACTTTGTCTTACCTCGCCTCGGTACTTTGTGAAGATACTTTGTAGAAATATACAAACCTTTACACTCTTGTTTTATTAGTGCACTTTATTAAATCAGAGTGGTGTTTAGAGGCAATTCGTATCAATCTGGCCATGTAGGCGTTACATTCATCTAGTTTATAGCTCCTTAGTTGATATGACATTGGCCCTGACGCTGTCATTCATTTTAAACACTGCACTTTAGTTAGATCATCATTTGCGTACACTTGTTTAGAAGGAGCCATGTGGGATATGTTCACAAGAATAAGATACAAGTACTAGTAAGGATTGTAATTCGTGAGAGAATTTGAAAGGACAAATAGATTTGAGATCCTTTCCTTAGAAGATATTGTCTGGTAAGATAAATATTTGGTCCTTAAGGTCTGACTAGGATGAGACTAGCAAAGGCACGTGGAGATAAAGTCTATCTCCACGTCTCTCGAAGGACCAAACATTTAACTTTCCACACAATATCTAAGGAAAGGATCGCAGAGCTGGGTATATGACTCTCTTTTAGCAAAGAAGAGGCTTATACCCATCAATGGGTGAAGTCGGGCTGTGGATGATGACGGCCTGACTTGTTCGTCTTCAATGCTTCACTTACAATATTGCATCTTTGTTTTATCATATGAGGAGAACGGTAAATAGAGGAAGACCAAAGAGACGATGGATGGAATGTGTAAAGGATGATATGGCAAGAAAGGAGTTGTCTGATGATATGACGAGTATGGAAGAAGACATGCTGCGACCCGAAATGAATTGGGATACGTGCGTGTTCTAAAGAGTCACAGTCATGAACCATTTGACAATTGTACCTACAGAGGCAAAACTTCGATTCGATAACAAGGTCACGCACGGGTAGGACCTGGTTGAGACTCGGAAAGAATAGCATAAAAGGGAAGAGGAGGTCTATACTCAGCAGTGAGTGGATCAAGGCTGTCTCTGATGATGATGATTAGGGCTCGGATAAATATGTAAACACATATTTTTTATTTGAATCATTTTCATTCATTATTTGGTTTTCTTCATAAATAATGATGTTTTGAGCTGGGAAATGAGGGTTTTAGAATCCATATTTTTCCATATTTCAAGATTAAGACCATATTTTTAGAATTTAATTACTTTAGTCCATATTTCCTATCTTTAATAATTAAACTAACAAAAACTGTATAATTTTTGCTTCCATAGCGCCTCGCCGCGGGAATAAATTGTCGTTGTACACGAATGTAGGTAGAGTCGTGCGGGACCCGTCCGCTATTTTTCTATCAATGCGCCGTCACCCGCCAGACAAGGCAATCCAGAGGGCCTGCATAGGTATTCCGCCTACAGAGTTGTGCAAATTTAAGTTTGCGCTAGTTACTTCCTGTGACGTAGAGAGGTCATTCAGTCAATATAAAGCGTTTTTCCGATCAAACAGAAGGAGCTTCAATTTTGAAAATTTGAAGAAACATTTCAAGGAGCTTCAGTTTTCGTTGTATACTGCAACAACTCGAATAACGAGGCAGACTAAATTTTAGCTAAACAATTTAATTTCGTTGATTTTTAATATATTTTTTCAAACAATCATGGTACAATAGTGTTTTATGTTTGGTAATAGTTGTCTTTTTTAGTCCATATTTTTCCATATTCCCGTTTTTTAGACCCATATTATATGTACATATTTTGGGATTTTTAGCACATATTTATCCGAGCCCTAATGATGATGAAACTTCGATTTTCTTCTTCTTCCCGAAACGATGACTCAGATTTTGTCCGACCGTAGCAACTTGGGACGGCTCTGTCGTTTGTCTCATTCAAGTCCTGGAGGGTACAATTAGTTGTACACGACGTACAGAAAAGAAGATGTGGAATATCCTGTGTTGGGGCTCACGCTCGCATTGTGTCCCAGATTGGTCGATTACACAACACCTACTAGCCAAATCGAACTTCGATACAAAATTTGGATAATACATGAATCGTTATCGTTGAGGAGCTCGTGGCTAAATAATAATAGCCGCTCGGGTCGGTTAAGCTGTACTTGCCTAGGTTGGTCTGTCGATGGGTGACCCATTACATACCGAGTTTCCTCCGTGCCTCGGAAAGCACGTTAAGCCGTTGGTCCCGGACCCTGTTATTTATAGATCTTTGACAGTCGTTAGGTAGTCAGAGGCCCAAAAAGTCTGACAACCAGTCTTACCAGAAGTTATCATAGTACCATACTCAATTATAAAAACCATTACATTAGATTATTTAGGAAAGCGGTTAAAGTTGCTAAAAGTTTAGCTGTGAAGGTTCAAATACAGAAAGCTAAAAATAAAAGCAAAGAAATCTGGCAAGTAGTAAATCGCCATAGAAACAAAAATAAACAAATAAACTTAAAAAAACTAATGGTGAAATTGGATGATAGAATTATTAATGACCCCAGGGAAGTTGCAAACGTATTTGCTGAACAATTTAATTGTTATAACCACTCATTGGAGAATGCCCAAAAATATAGTTCACTTTCATATTTAAAACATTCTACTGACAGGGTAAATAATGAAATGTGTTTGTCGTCCGTAACTCCTGAGGAAATAATAAAAATTGTAGGGTCAATGCCTAATAAAACTTCAAGTGGATACGATGACTTGCCTATAGGTGTTTTAAAGCAACATATTAAAGTTCTTGCGCTACCTCTATCAGTCTTTTTCAATAAGTGTTTCGAAGACGGTATTTTCCCGGAACAGCTTAAGATAGCGAAAGTTATTCCCTTACATAAAAAAGGTTCACAGACGGATACTAAAAATTATCGGCCTATCTCAGTTTTACCAACACTCTCAAAAATCTTTGAAAAATTAATTAAAATTCGTCTAGTCACTCATCTTAATATTAATAAAGTTATAAATAAAAGACAATTTGGTTATCAGAAAGGCGTTGGCACTACAGAAGCTATTAGTACTTTAGTTAGCGACGTGGTAGATAAACTAAATAAAAAATTGAAGGTAGCTGGAATTTTCTTAGACTTGAGTTCTGCATTCGACACTGTAAATCATACATTGTTGCTTGCCAAAATGGAACATTACGGGATAAGAGGACAGGTTCTAGCGCTTTTTCGGTCATATTTAACAAATAGAAAAATGTTTGTAGAGGTAAAAGATATAAATCAGAATAATTTTCAAGAAGTCTATCATTCAAAGTTACGAAGGGTTTTAATAGGTGTCCCACAGGGTTCTATACTGGGTCCAATCCTATTTTTAATTTTTACAAATGATTTACTTAACTTAGCAGCAAAACTTAATCCAAATTTAAAACTAATAGCATTTGCAGACGACACCAATGCTGTTGTTAGTGAAAGTACTGCGGAAGTTTTGAGCAGCACTATAAACACGGCTCTTGAATCTTTTCAAAAATGGTTTACAGCAAATAGGTTAAAAATTAATGCTAAAAAAACAAACATAGTACTGTTTAAGTCCACATCACGTGGTAGTGATAAGCTAGACGTTAAATTAGATGAAGACAAAATAGATAATGTCGAGTCAGTAAAATTTTTAGGAGTTCATATTGATTCATTATTAAATTGGAAAAATTAACTAAAAGCCATAGACGGGTCAATATCATCAGCATGCTATGCCCTCAGGAGCCTACGAGAAGAACTTAACATAGATATTTTAAAATCAGTTTACTATGCACTGGTGGAGTCAAGATTAAGATACAGTATTCAACAATGGGGAAATAGCTACAAGTATAATTCTGATAGAGCATTTGTGCTACAAAAGAGGGCAATCAGAACAATGGTTCGTATTCCCCAAATCGAGTCCTGTCAGAAACATTTCCAAAATCTATCGATACTTACAGTACCTAGCCTTTACATACTTACGGTCTTGACCAGCCTAGCGAAACACATAAGTGATTATGAAACGCAGGATGAAAGACTTAAAAGGGAAAGCACAAGGAACCAATATTTGAAGCATAAAGTGAACCCTAAATTAAATATTGTAACACATTGTGTACAGTATCAAGCGGTAAAATTATTTAATTGTTTGCCTAAGGACATAAAATCACTGCTGTATAAAACCACCTTATTTAAAAATAAACTAAAAAACTTCTTACTGGAAAAATGTTTCTATTCCGTGGATGAATTCATGACTCACAGACATTAGTTTAATTTGTTGTTGTTGTTAATTTTATTGTAAAAAATATTTGATGTTATGACACTTGATTTTTAATGGATTTTATTTACTCACTATTTTAATTTTTGACATGATAATTTTTTTTTTTTTTTTGTTATGGTCATGTTAAAATATTTCAATGAATTTGTATGTACAAAGAATGAATTTGAATTGTGATTTTCTATTTATAATTAATTGTTATTGAACATTGTGGCTATTTATTATTTTTTATGACATGTTTTCTTGGATTTTATGTAATAATTATGATTTTAATTTTTGACAATCGATTAAGTTTTTGGTGACATTTTTGAATATTTTTATGGTTTTTACTTTTTTATGTTGAAATTGTTTATACTTGTGATTTTTTTTTGTACTTGTTTAACCTATTTATGTAACGCATTCAGACACAATTATTATTGTTATTGAATAAATGAAATGAAATGACCAAGGGGTATCGTATTACTGACACTAACTGGGTTGTGGAGGTCAGATAGGCAGTCGCTCCATGTAAAATACTGGTATTCAGCTGCATCCGGTAAAACTGGAAGCCGACCCCAACATAGTTGGGAAAAGGCTAGGCAGATGATGACATAAATCGTTATCGGACGTCATAATTCTGTCCATAAAAGACCTAATATTTTGCGAGCAGATTTAAAAGAGACAAATATCAATAGGCACACCCATTCAGGCGAAACGGTATTCCGATTTACAGTATGTAAGTACGCAATAAATTCGTACACACCCACATTACCCTCATGAGTTTATGACAAGCGATACTTTTACGAGAATATGTCTAGGCTTTTTGTGGTACCATTAAATTATTTTATGGTAACATTAATTTTATTTGCCATTTTACGAGTTACACAAAAAGTGATTAAGATAATTGAAATTACGCATAATGTCAGAAAGAGTTCGTTCATCGGATTTAGTACCTATATCAAAACTATTAGACATAGATTAGTTCTAGACTAAAATTACTCAAATACAAATTGATAAAAAGCTACCCTAACCATATTACAGCGTAGGTTAGGTACTGATGACACTGCAGCGGCAAATCCTTGGACTGACAAATTGATTCATTTATACTAACTGCGTCCAACACAGATAAGATTCAGGATAACTGGAAATGGCCTTGCAGCGCTTGAAACGGCTACAATGTACGCAGTTACGCACGATGACACGCACGAAGCACTGAGCAAAATATATAATGATGAGTCCATCCATAATTATCATTTCTGAATACAGAGAAGATTAGAGCATTTTTCATTAGAGTATTTACGTTCAGCTTGCCATGGGCAGTCAGTCCTGCTAACGTTTATCTGTAACATGTGTCTGGGGATTTTCATTAGAGTATTTACGTTCAGCTTGCCATGGGCAGTCAGTCCTGCTAACGTTTATCTGTAACATGTGTCTGGGGATTTTCATTAGAGTATTTACGTTCAGCTTGCCATGGGCAGTCAGTCCTGCTAACGTTTATCTGTAACATGTGTCTGGGGATTTTCTACCATAATCACAGACGGAAAATGACTTGTGTTGCTCCTGTGATATCATCACTTTGTTAGATAACAAGCAAGGCAAGGCTTGGTACATGGTAGAAGAATCCTGTGTCCAGAAGAGTACTTTGCATAGTAAAGGTTTACTTTCTATGCACGAAACCCGTAGTTTAGGCCGAAATTACGGGCGTATCACTTAAGGGGATTAGTTAGTAGCCCGAACTAAAAATCAACGACAACACGGCTAGACAGTGGTCCCTGTTCCCGAAGTGGTTTTAAAATTCATAAATCCGACAATATTACGGAGTAGGGTATTTTCGGACGACCCGTATCTTCGTTGACGGACTTAGAAAGTAAACCCCTGTACCATGGTGCATGGATGAGGCATGTTGGGAGATGATTGAGGTCTACGGTGGAAAAAGATTCCTATTCACTCTTGCTCTAACGCTTATATTGACACTTAGACGCTGGCTATTGGTTGATGATGGTTTTTGTTCTATACGAAAGGAAAAGTATCCTTACCGAGTAGTAAGTTGTCAAACTCATCAAACCCTTTCATATGGTCTCAACTTTCATGAAATAAACCCGTATCTTCACTAAGTCAATTCAATATACGTATAGAGTCGACGCCACGACTCACCGTGGCCACGAGTCCATGACAACATCAATTAATTTATAATGAACTTAGTCGAACAATGAACGATTAATCACTGTCTTATTAAATAGCGCACACGATATGAAACTTATTTCGTTAACTAAGAGTGAACCCATCCCACAATAATTGTCGTCGTTCTAAGAACCTTTGGTTATATCGGAAGTTTCTTAAAATCTTTGCCATTATAATAGTATCTGGCTGATATTTACCAATAAGGCTGCCAACAGACGGACTAGCTATCACGGTTCATGAGATAGGTACAGCCTGGTGACAGACGGACAGACGAACAGTGGAGTCTTAGTAAAAGTGTCCCGTTTTAACCCTTCGGATGCGGAAACCTAAAACAGCTGATTCCTACAAAAGTGCAATACCTACACGGTCAAAATTTATGAAACAGCTGATTTTTCAAATGTCCGATGAAAATTCTCCATGTGAGGTTCAGAATGGTGGTAAACGTTTTAGCGTCGGTCGGTGTTCCACCTTATATTTTAACTGAGTTCAATAACCGGGTTGGAAAGTTAATGATGATAGCACTGAGCTGAATCAATAGGGCCACACTAGACAGGCATGACAAGGGTACCTACTAGAGATTCTTTGAGTTGCTGCTGCATGGACAGGATTTTAAAATGTTACTATTGCCACCAATATGGGTGCAATGACGTATCGCATACAACAACAACAACAGCCCATTACGTTCACTGCTGGACATAAGCGTCTCCCATAATTAGGGTTGCCATACGTCCCGTATATACGGGACTGTCACCGTATTTGATCATCCCGTCCCGTATTACTGCTTGTCCCGTATTTGTCCCGTATTTCGACAAAATACGAAACAGGTTGTCGGTAGAGACCTGTGGTAGAGACCATTGAATCCATATTGAGATTTGTCATTACAATTTTAAAATGACATGCGCCCAGTTCTATGATTATATAAAAAAAGAAAAAGAAGTTATTGCAAAAGTAAAATCAACTTCAAAATATGACTGGGCAAAAAAATAAATACCTGAGTAATTTTATGTTAATTAAAAAAAATTGTTTATTTAAGACTGAATATAAAGTATGATTCAATAATTTTTGTTTAATTTATTTTACAGTTTTGATAAGTTTGAGATCAGAGGGAATCTGTTAGAAAAAACATTAGTTTGTTTCTTCTCGCTATGTAGGAAGGTACACATGCGTGCTATGATAAGTAGGTATGGTGTAGTTGGAAAACCCCGTGTCGGTGTTGAATGTGTTATGTACGATTACATATGAGTTTTGGGTATCGGAAGAAAAAACGTCCCGTATTGGTTCCCAGAAGTTATGGCAACGCTACCCATAATGGGAGAAATTTTCCGTAATCTCCACGCTTGGCAGGCGGATTGGAGATCGCAGTGATGAAAGACTTGTACGAACACAGTGGCCGCCCGACGCTATAGCGTCGAGCGGCCACTGTGTTCGTACACTAACAGAAAACGCTGCTGCCCATTCTCTGGTCTACGGAGGCGCAAGGTGTTCTGCCTCAGATGTTAGTCGCCTTATACGACACCCGTAAGTGTAATGGGTTGGTTCTATTCTACTCTGCCGGATTACCGGATACCACACGGCTAATTTTCGTATCGCATATTACCCAGTAAGTACTAACTGGGTTCTGTAGGTCAAATTGGCAGTCGCTCCATGTAACATACAGGTATTCAGCTGCATCCGCTAAGACTGGAAGCCGACAGAAACACAGTTGGGAAAAGGCTAGGCAGATGATGATGTCTGCAATTAAGTCAAATTCGATTCTCTGAGGCTATTGGGATATTCTTCAGACAGACAAAACGAAGCTAACATTTTCTTGTTATTAAACAACATTCTTATTAAACGCGGAATAGCTCCAATTATCCAATACAAAATGCTTACAACTTCGAACGTCCACGCCGCCCGTCATTATAAAATGCTAATGTAAATTTCTTATATTCCAGTAATTATACATTGCGTATCTACTTACTGTTATTTCATGCACGAAATGCCGTAACAGAGGGCTTAATAAATTCCACATACTTTAAAACTGTAGTATAGTTGCTAGCTTTAACTGCCAGAATAGTTTGGAACTTTGGATGAGTTTGAAAAATTTCTGCTAGTTTAGCCCGCCAAACGCGGTTGTCAAATCATTACATGCAGATATGGTTTCTGCGGCATTATAATAAGGGCTAAGCATAATCAGCTTATAAACATTTCCACTCCTGGGACCTCCACTCTGTGTGTGGGAGTGGGACAGACCCACAACGTGCGTTCTGAGAATGTAACATTACTATGAATTTTGATGTGAAACATCTATAGGCGCGGGTAAACCAAAAAACAAATGAAAAATTCGTGGCGAGCGTGGCGATGGAACCCGGCTCGAACCATCCCGAACATTACCCGACCTGTTGAAGCAGCATAAGATCTACGTATTCGCCACGATTTACAACAAGCCAGCTGGTCTCGGGGCACAGAGCGCTGGGTTACAATCTCGTGACTTCGAGTTCGATTCCAGCATAAGGATTTTCTTTTTGTGAATCGAGTCATATTGTTTGTTTTTTATATTGACTTTTTTTATAAGCATATTACTTGTACAAAATAATTGCCAGGCGTCCCGAGACGGCTCACTTTTTTTTGGTTTTAGGTCAAGCCATGTTTGGTCACGATTTGAGAGCATCATCTACTTAGCCTTTTCCCAACTATATGTTGGGCTGTATACCATACCAGTATTTTACTTGAAGCTATACTGCCTGTCCGACCTCTAGGTACAAACCAGTTAGTACTACGTAAATCGATATCCCTGGGTAAGACTGTTTGTGACTGTTTGTCAGACTTTAGGGCCACTGACAAATTAACGACTGTCAAAGATCTACAATTAACAGTCGGGACCGACGCGCGACGGTTTAACGTACTTTCCGAGGCACGGAGGAAACTCGTTATGTGATGGGTGGTCACCCATTCACCAACCTAGGCAAGCGCGGCTTAACCTAAAGGTCGACCCGAGCGGCTGTTATTATTTAGCTACGAGCTCCTCTCCGTTTTGAGAACAGTGGTGATAAAATAAATTGCCAGAATTAGTGGTCTGGGTGAGTTTGAAAACTTTTGAGCCTACTTTTGACACAACCGTTTTGCTCGACGTGCAACCAAACGCGTTTGAAAATTAAATTATAACGTGTAGCGCCGTCTAGTTACCTCAGCGTTATAACAAGCGCGATACAAGTTAATTGGACTTTTGGCTTCCGATTGTCGTTAAAATTGTAACAATCGGAACTATATTATTTCGAAGGAGTAACGCTTCTCGAATAGCCCGATAAATCACGATGCATTAACAACGACTAACGACTTTTCTGAAAAATCGTTTCGAGTTCCTTTCGTTTCCTAAGCGAGAACTAATCACCAGGATTTCCTTTCCCTTAGTTATGGTCACTGTTCTACAGGCCAATGAGAAATCTGTACTGTAGGCCGTCATAGAGTTGAATTTAAATGTAGAACAGGATCCCCGACCTTCAAATCCGGAAACGGACACGACTGCGGTTCTCGTCATCTACAACAGCCCATAACGTCCACTGCTGGACATAAGCCTCTCCCATGATGGGAGGAATTTTCCGTAATCTCCACGCTTGGCAGGCGGATTGGAGATCGCAGTGATGAAAGACTAACAGAAAACGCTGCTGCCTATTCTCTGGTCTACGGAGGTGCAAGGTGTTCTGCCTCAGACATTAGTCGCCTTATACGACACCCGTGAGTGTAAAGGGTTGGTTCTATTCTACGCTGCCGGATACCACACGGGTTCTCGTCATGCAAAAAGGCATTGTAAAATTTGTAAAGCAGGACCTATTTTTTACGAGATTTTATTTTTTAAGATAAAAGGTTAACTTTGCTAAAAAATCCGAAATCTGGGAAAGTAACATCACAATTTCAAGGCCAGGGCGTGTTAGTCAATCTACACTAATATTATAAAGAAGAGAGATTTGTATTTTCGGGTGTATTTTTGTAATGGATAAACTCAAAAACTACCGCGCCGATTTCAAAAATTCTTTCACCATTAGAAAGCTACATTCACCCTGAGTAACATAGGCTATATTTATCCCCGTACTCCCACGGGAACGGGAACTACACGGGTGAAACCGCGTGACGTCCGCTAAAGTTTAGATAAATTGAAAGGTAATATGGGTTGTGATATGTAGCCTTCAGACTTCCATTCAAGTCATCACGAAATGCTATTTCTGCCATTCAGAAAATACTACGCCAAATGTGATAATAGGCAGATTATGTCACTAATAACAATAGGCCCTAACGAACTACCCTGTGAGAAACCTCACTCGACAATGTTAATTAAAGAAAGTTTGCAGCTTGCACAACTAGATGTATAAAAGCAGAGAAAGCAAAACGAGTATGTAAGGATCATTGCAGGTGGTGTTCTGTAGCCTGTAGCAACCACCTAACGCCATGGGGAGAAGACCTGACTTCATGCATGTGTTCACATCTCTCTTTCGTAGTCATGGTGGGTACGTGGGGTGTAGACGTATTTATTATTTTCTTCGTATTTATCCTTCACATATTTGTATTGATTTTTCATTTACAGTTTATATATATATTTGTTTAAATTCATTTTATCCGTAACTGACCGTGGCATTACTCTGCTCTGGGCCCTAACAGAATACCAGCACTGTAACGTTTTTTAATGTTACAGCACCATGCTGAGATAGGGGAATTGGCCTTGTACAGGACCAATTTAGTTTATTTTTATTTTTTTACTTTTTGTTTAATTTTTATTAGTTGTACCTGCTGTTAATTTTACCATTTTAATTTGTGTTTTAACCTTTGCGGGCTAATAAATGCTTTTTCTTTCTTTTTTTTCCTGGGTGGGACAATTTCTAATACCTGGAAAAATAACACTTACCCTTATGTATCTCTCTAGATCTGGTGGTATTCTATCATCAAGTTCCTGGTGTGCTGTTCCTGGGAGCTCCTTTTCTTCCTGATCTTCAGAAGAGTCATTGTGGTTACATCGGGCTCTGTCCTCGCTGAAGTTCACTTGTTTCCTATGTGTGTTTGATGGTGCTGCCGTTTGCTTGACATTTTTTTCAAGGTCCTAGAACAAATGTTCTAGAAGTTGACAAGAGAATAATATGTATGGTGCTAGGCAGATATGGGGTCATTACTGATATGACAAGTAATAGAGAAGTATGGAGGGAGAGGACATGTTGCACCAACTCTAAATAAATTGGAGTAAGGGCGAGGGAAATATGATTGCAATTGGGATAGACCCAATGAAAATATTTTTGAAGCAAAATATTTATTTGCACAACCAACATTTATTATTATTAACTGCCATGAACTGACTATGATAAATTAATTAGAATGATTGTAAAACATAATTACAATAACGTAACAGTTCTTGAATAAAAAATAGTGTACAATTTCTTTACAACAGATGGATTAAACTATGCTGTTCTTACATAATCCTTATGATATTAATCTAAGACACAGAAAGTAAGTGGGCTAGTAATATTTCTGTGTTGGACTGACCTCAATGAGTAATGTTCTGTAGGTAAGTGTATCGGTTCATTGTGCGGTCAGAGCAATGAACTATGATGTCTGATCAATACTCCTTGGTATTTGGAATGCAATGAAAAAATTATGATGTTGCTGGCTGGTCAGGTATGCCATTTTTTTTTTTAGAACCTTTTTGGTTTTGTTTTATAATTTCAAAGTAGGTGTAGAAGGTTTTTGGTCTTTGTGATTTAAATTAGGAATATATTATTATTGTACCTTAACACATTTAAAAGTAGACTTAAGTAATAAAAACAATCTAAAGGATCATGTAAAGCAAATCATAGTTTTCTAATTCAAATAAGTAGTTATTTAATTATTTATTAACCAACCTACTTCATTAATTTATATGACTTAATTTTAAATCTAAAACTAAACTTTACTTATGTCTTTACTTATCTGTAGAGATTAAGAATGTTGAAAAAAAAATAAAGAACTTTTATGCACAAACAAAAAAATAAGATATTAATTCTAGATAATATAAGCAAGTATTTAAATACCACAATCAATTAATTAAACCTGTTAGTTACCTAGATGTACAGCTAGTATAATTTTGTTTTACATTTCCAAAAGAAAATTGTTTATCAACATTACATCCATTACCAAAGAGCTCTGCAAAGAAAACTCGCTAAGTAAAGACTTAAACAAACTTTTGAAGTGTACAAAAAGGTAAACACAAACCTTAAATTATCCCTAGGACTCATAAACCCCGATGGCAGCGTATTTTCATACAGTTATTATTCAATAACACTACACTTTTAATACAGACTATAGAAAACAATTATTAGATTCATGCAATACAAAAACAATGTATTTTCACGGAGGAACTGTCTCGCGTATGGACAGCGTACAGAATCAATACACAGTAACTTATCAACTGAGCTCAGCGTAGGAGAAAATCAATAACACGATCGTGCGGTACCAGGGAGGCAGCCACAGGTGGTGGTGTTTTGTAAACAACTATGCAACTTACATGTTCTTGCGGCGTCGGCGACAGACCCAGCGCAATTTTCTCCCTCTCTATCTCACGCCTTTTCTCTGCAATTAGCCTTTCTACATCAGATGAAGATAGCATTGTGCTTTGTGCTATTGTGAACGTACGGCGAAAGTTTCACTTTTCGCGGGAAACTTGTTGTATTGAACTTGAATACCGGCTGTTAATTACGGGACGAGCTGCGATTGGAATTTTTCCGCAATAACTTGATTAATTAGTATCGATATTAATGCTACAATTTGAACGGAAATTATTCAAATTATCTAAAATCGTTTCTTTAAATCTTTCTTAGTTTGAATTTGACATTTATGACGCTTGCTTATTGACACTTGCTTGACAGCAAATATAATTGTTACTAGCAGAGAAAAAATCCCAACGGAAGTATATAAAAGTTTCATAACATTTTAGCGTGATGCACGTGTTTATTTAAAAAAGTTGATAGCAAAGATGGTTTCTAAAACGCATAACAACGCTAAACTTTAACAATCTGCAATGAATGGTCGTGAAAAATTTACAAATGACAATGTCAAATGAAATGTAATTTTTTTATTGAACGCCAAGTTGTGTCAACTGTCAACTCATGTTAATTATTTTACAAATTTACAAAGCTTTCATAAATATTCGCTCTTGCCCCGACTTTCTCGGCTGATATGAGCGTTCATTCTTAAAATGTATCTTTATTAGTGTTCTATCAGTGTATCTTTAAAGAGTGTTAATGTTAATGTACCTATAACCTGTGATCTTACCACTCTCAAAATGAACAACATGAAAGATGCGATGTATTGTCGCCTTTGCGCGCTGCTAAAACGAAAAAATCAACTGAGAGAACTGCAAAGTGACGATGAATCGTGCCAGACCGTCGTCAATCAACTGTCTAAATTCAATATAGTGATTGATTTACAGGAGAATATATTGCCGAAGACCGTTTGCTCACCATGTGTGAAATCCTTAGAAAAAGCCTTCAGGTTCGTAACTGCAGTTGAACAGGCGCAGGCATTTCTATGCGACTTCATTCTTGTAAATATTGATACTGCTGTTACTCATTCTTGTGAGGAAAACATCTTGCATGAGGACGATGGCCATGATAAAAACGATATTGTTCACTTTAAAGTCGAAATCTGTCAAGATTCCATGGAAGTAAATGATGGTGGTATAAGTTTGAATGAAGACATTGATGTTGAGGTCAAACCTAATATCTATAATGTAAATGATGAATTTATGTTACACTGTAACCCTGTAGAACATATAAAAGTGGAGAATAATGATGGTATACTACCTACAAATTATGTAACTGAACAAAATATTGATACAACAGTTGATTGTTATGATAACCCTGATTTAAACCACCATGTTGACGATAAGAAAAATGTATTGAATGATGTATTAGCAAACATAAATAATGATTCCGAATCAACTCTCTTAGAAAATATTTTTTGTTCATTAGATGAAGGATATAAACACAATGATAGTGAGGTAGCCGTAGCCGCACTTAATATGGATAAAAGCATACAACAATTACAACTGAAACATAAAGAGAGCAAATCCAAAAAAAAACCTCTCAAGCAATCAAATACTAAAGTACGTTCTAAAAAAAACAAAATCAAAATACAAAAATTTGAAGAAAATGACAAAAAAAATAGTAACATGGCTGCCAAAAATACATACACAGACATAGAACATATAAAAATGACATGGAAGGAATATAAATGGCAATGTTCTCGTTGTGAAACACAATTTCTCAATGTTGACGACTTACAGGAACATTCAATGCAGGTCCACAACTCTTGTAATCTTTACCAATGCATTGACTGTGGAATGAAAAGATCAAATCTTAGAGCGTTTATGATACATGTTAGGACACACAGAACAGACTTAAATTACTCATGCTATGTGTGCTTCGAAAAATTCCTAAGCATCGACAAAGTGGCATCCCACAGAAGATGGGAACATGAGAACTCCAAATATATTTGCTTGGGATGCAGAATTCCTTTTGATAATAAAGTAGAATTGAAGGAACATGTTGACAAATACTACAAAACAAATACGACTCATACACCGTCTGATTTGACATGCAGAATATGCAATATGATTTGTGCAAATGGTAAAGAGTGGCGCAAGCATGGGCTCACCCACCAAAGCAAGGAGTTTGTTTGTGAAACCTGTGGCAGAAGTTTCCTCCAAAAACAAAAGTTGAAAACTCACGTCTTGGTGATGCACGATACTGTAAAGAAGTTGTTCAAGTGTGATATTTGTAATACTGCTTTGACATCTGCATCTGGTCTACGGAAGCACGCTAGCATTCACTCTGGGATAAAGCCTTTCACCTGCGCTGACTGTGGAAAAAGTTTCCGTACTAAACCTAGTATTGCTGAACACATGACGATTCACACAAAAGCTCTCCCCCATACTTGTATAGTCTGTGATAAAAAGTTTCGTACAAAAACTAATTTGGGGACTCATATGCGTCAGCATACAGGTGCACAACCATTTTCTTGTGACATCTGTCTGAGAAATTTCACAGACATTTCCAATCGCAACAAACATATGAGACGTAGACATGGTATCGAGATGGCGAAGAGGAGACAGCTAACAGCTGATGTACCGTCTTCCTCTAACCTAAACTACTAGCAACTGAAGAGGCTAAACTTACAGAATACAAATAAGGATCACAGAAGAAGTCGAATGGCGAAAACAATAGGAATTAAGGGGCGCTACACCCATGTTCTCGCGGCAAAATCGAGTCGTCTGATGCGGTGTCGAGGGTCGTCCGAACTGAAATGAGGTCCTTCTCACTGTTATTGCATAGATATAATCATCTGCCTACCGTTTTCCCAACTGTATTAGGGTTTGCTTCCAGTCTAAATCAAATCAAATCAACCCGAGGAGGCAGCATTACGAAACAGCACTTGTGAACACATCCTCTGATCCTGGCTGCCCAAAGAGTATAGTAATATTGTGGCTGCCTATCAAAGGAGTTGTATTAGTAGAGCAAGATATTTAAGTATCTAGTGTAATTTGTTTGTAATACCTATTGTTATTCTTAAAATTGAGTTGAGATGGAATTAGGGACAGAAATAAAGATTTTCTTAAATGAAGTATTATTAGTTATTCACTTAATAACATCACACCTGTCAATTCTGTAATCCCTGAAGAGTACGACCCAGCGACCACCGCTGGAGGCGCAGCGGAGCGCATTTGAAGACAACAATTTAATATAAACCTTAACTACCTTGATATACGGTCGCGCGCATGCTCTTGTAGTAGCTTGAGGGCGCTCCGAGTAGTGCGTGCGAATTTATTCTTATACTGACCGCTAACAAGGTAATTAGGGTTTATATTAAATTGTTGTTTTCAAATGCGCTCCGCTGCGCTTCCAGCGGTGTGCGCTGGGCCTAAGGGTCAGCGCACACCAAGAGCAGAGCATTTTCTGATACAACTGAAAAATAAACCGCCCAAGAGCGAGTCGGACTCGCGCACCGAGGATTCCGTATACACTTTTTAAAGGACAAACTTAATTTTGCTGTTAGATCCCATGAAACGGCTGTAGCACCACCCGCAATTAATGTTTGTAATAGTAATTTTTTTTTTGTTAATAAACTACATATTTACGGTTTTCAGATTTATCCCTTTACATGTCCTGTAAGACATCTCGATTCTAGGTCAACGGGAACTACCATATAGCTTTTCGACCCCAAAACCTATAAAGGTCTTACAGCACAACTATAGGAAAAAATCCGAAAAATAAAAAAATTGAAAATTGAGGTAAACTTTGGTACCTATGTGGTATTTCCCTCTATATTATCGGCTCTCAGACGCGCGCACGTCCGTTCACTTGCAGTTCAAAGGTAACTCCCTGACTGTACGCGCCGAGAGACGACACAATGCTTCCCTCTCTTTTACTCACAGACACTACATCCCTTCCTTATTTTATTATTTTTGTTTGATGAGATAATTTTCACTTCATCTATCTAATCGTCACCCAAAGCCGGGATCTCATTCGTGGCCTACGGCCAACATTTAGGCCGTCCAATAAACCCCTGTTTGTTTTACTACGTTCCTTAAGAACGCCGAGTCCCACCTGACTCCATAGTCTCTACCAGACCCGATCTCCGCCAGAGCCACCCACGCACCGCGCTTCCTTAGACTGCTACAAGCAGACACCGACTTCTACCGGACTACGGCTATGAAATGGTTACTGGTACGGTCCTACCAACTAAACTAAGTTTCCCCACTATCTCTGACTCTAAATTTCTCTACTGCAAACGGTATTTGGCCCTCGGGCATTCTCCTTTACCTGTGATTCGCGTACTTGTGAGTACGCTTAGAGGTTAATGCTCTCAATGTGTAGCGATCCCCTTTAACACTTTTACAACTGTGAAAGGTTCTTTATATTTGGGGTCCAATTTAGTCTTTTACAGTCGTGCCTTAGTGCTCTCTACCCTTTTTTTTATATAGCGCCGACTTTCCGATTAACCGAGCTGAGAGAACTAACTTGTTTGAGATCTGCGTCAGTATCATCGTCGTAAGCTATAAGACTAAGAAGGCGCGCGACTACCGACTAGTAATTCGAGCAGGCTTACTTTTATTTTATTTTATTTTATTTTCACATCTCCTAACGCACCCTGACACGACCTATCTTCGTTTGCTTCAACTGCGGTAAGCATATATTTTAACGTACTCATTGTGCGCTCAACTTGACCGTTAACTCGCGATGATCCCGTAGCTATTAAATGAAGCCTAATGCTTTACTCTCACAAAATTCCCTAAACTCGTGACTTGTGAAACAACGACCTTGACCGGAAATAATCAGTACCGGTGCTCCAAACAATGATACGCTCCTTGTCACAGCTTTTATACTATGGGCGGGGTGGCAATACGCATCGTATGATGTAAAAGGACAAACTGTAAACGTATCAATGAGTACGAACACATACTCCTTGTTAGCTCGTTTTCCACTGAGCTCACTTGTCGCATCGATGTGTACCGTGTGCACATCGCCTGTACCTTGCATGAATGACACTTTGCTTCTTTACATGTAACGCAATCTTGTTACGAGGAGACTTAAAAGAGTTATAGTCGCTTACCACAACAAACTTCCTTCCATGTAAATATAAACGAAAACATGTAACGCGATCTTGTTACTAGAAGACTTTAAAGAGTTGCAGTCGCTTACCACAACAAACTTCCTTTCATGTAAATACAAACGAAGACATGTAACGCAATCTTGTTACGAGAAAACTTAAAAGAGTTGCAGTCACTTACCACAACAAACTTCCTTCCATGTAATTATAACGAAATTGTTTTACACCATTTACTACGCCCAACCTCTCAAGCTCATATGAGTGATGCCTCGATTCGACCTGAATTGAAGGATGGCGAACTTATCCTAGCATATTATCCTCCAACATAAATCACTTTCCACAATCACACCCGAACCTTTTCCCTGAAAACAATGGACACGATGTTCGCCTTCACCAAAATTCGAAGGGCCTTGATCAGCATTTGGGACAACACATGTCATCAGACTACCGTTGGTCCACCCAAAAGACATCGACACAAATCACAACTAAAACCAGCGTAACTTTTGCAACCTGTAACACCGTTAATGCATGGTTACGTTGAAACTTTAAAATTCAAATTTAAACATTCTGAAAGCTGGACGTCCCATTCCCTCTCTGACCTCAGAATCAAATCAAGTATCAAATCTTCTATCCAAACACATGGCCTCCATCTCGAGAACAAAACGCTGTAAACTAGTGTAATTAGCTCTATTAAGTCGCGAAATCTGAACCGAAATCAACTGTAACAGGTATCTATCCGGTGTTGTTTAACTCACGATAATTTATACACATACGTTTCCAACAGTCACATTTTTCAACAACAAAAATGTGAATTGCTAGGTCTTGTTATTTTGGCATCTTAATAATTAATTCACTCGTTCGCGCATTACTTTTCTTTGTACCGGCAAGCAACGATAAGAGCGTCTTCGTACCGTCTCGTTTGGATCTATTAAACGGAATTCTAGTATGTAAGTGATAACGCGGGTATTTGGAAAACCGAAGATAACAATTCAATATTCTGTTTTTATTTTTTATAAACTGACAAGTCATTGCTTAGGTTCTCATGAAATATCAATGTGTACAGTGTACATCATGCAAATTCTATATAACTTGCTGAGAACTTATTGTGGCACAGGAAGAATAGCATTGCTCTTTGTTACTGTAAACAATATCAATATCTTCTTTTCTAACGTTCCCATCTAGCTACGATAGATCCTGCTTCACCATCGTACTCAATTTTTCAAAAGTAAAACTTCAGCCATCATATTTTAATTTGTGGACATTGAAACAAATAAAGAATGTCTAATTTAGGTCACCAAATGGTCATCATCCTTTTATCAAACTGACACATTAATTATTTATTTCATGCAGTATTTATTCACACCATTGTCCAAATTAAACTAACAATGTTGTATGAATTGTCTTCAAAATTCAATAAACGGGCGTTATCTCTACACAAAACTTCATATTACGGGCATCACCAGTTTGTATTATATATGTACTGTGCCACTATTGTTTGACTTTGTTTTAACTGTAAACTATAATTTTATTTTATTTTCAATATTCGTTACTTAACCATTCCATTAATGTTTGTATGTCTAACATAAGGTATATTATACAAGACTCACCCATCTTATTCCAACATCTTATTTTATGCGCCTGCAATCTATGCAAATAATTTTTACTGCACTTCACTGTACTTCGTTTTACTTCACTTTACTTTATTCCACTTTACCTTACTTCACTTTATTTTACTTTTCTTCACTTCACTTTACTTTACTTCACTTCCCTTTACTTCATTTCGCTTTACTTCACTTTATTTCACTTTACTTCACTTTCCTTTACTTCGCTTTACTTCACTTCACTTTACTTCCCTTTACTTCACTTCGCTTTACTTTATTTCACTTTACTTCTCTTTACTTCAGCTTTCTTCCACTTATGTTTCTGGACTACCAGGCATCATCTGCTACATCATGTACTAACAGGTATTATCTGTTATCGTCATGTGCATACAGGCATCACCTGTAGTAAATTAAATTACGAAGTCCTTACAGGCGTTACCTGTTTTCGGACTACCAGGCATTATCTGGTAACATCATGTACTAACAGGTATTATCTGTTATCGTCATGTGCATACAGGCGTCACCTATAGTAAATTAAATTACGAAGTCCTTACAGGCGTTACCTGTTTTCGGACTACCAGGCATTATCTGGTAACATCATGTACTAACAGGTATTATCTGTTAACGTCATGTGCATACAGGCATCACCTGTAGTAAATTAAATTACGAAGTCCTTACAGGCGTTACCTGTTTTCGGACTACCAGGCATTATCTGGTAACATCATGTACTAACAGGTATTATCTGTTATCGTCATGTGCATACAGGCATCACCTGTAGTAAATTAAATTACGAAGTCCTTACAGGCGTTACCTGTTTTCGGACTACCAGGCATTATCTGGTAACATCATCTACTAACAGGTATTATCTGTTATCGTCATGTGCATACAGGCATCACCTGTAGTAAATTAAATTACGAAGTCCTTACAGGCGTTACCTGTTTTCGGACTACCAGGCATTATCTGGTAACATCATGTACTAACAGGTATTATCTGTTAACGTCATGTGCATACAGGCGTCACCTGTAGTAAATTAAATTACGAAGTCCTTACAGGCGTTACCTGTTTTCGGACTACCAGGCATTATCTGGTAACATCATGTACTAACAGGTATTATCTGTTAACGTCATGTGCATACAGGCATCACCTGTAGTAAATTAAATTACGAAGTCCTTACAGGCGTTACCTGTTTTCGGACTACCAGGCATTATCTGGTAACATCATGTACTAACAGGCATCATCTGTTATCATCATGTGCATACAGGCATCACCTGTAGTAAATTAAATTACAAAGTCCTAACAGGCGTTACCTGTTTCCGGACTACCAGGCATTATCTGGTAACATCATGTACTAACAGGTATTATCTGTTATCGTCATGTGCATAAAGGCATCACCTGTAGTAAATTAAATTACGAAGTCCTTACAGGCGTTACCTGTTTTCGGACTACCAGGCATTATCTGGTAACATCATGTACTAACAGGCATCATCTGTTATCATCATGTGCATACAGGCATCACCTGTAGTAAATTAAATTACGAAGTCCTTACAGGCGTTACCTGTTTTCGGACTACCAGGCATTATCTGGTAACATCATGTACTAACAGGTATTATCTGTTATCGTCATGTGCATAAAGGCATCACCTGTAGTAAATTAAATTACGAAGTCCTTACAGGCGTTACCTGTTTTCGGACTACCAGGCATTATCTGGTAACATCATGTACTAACAGGCATCATCTGTTATCATCATGTGCATACAGGCATCACCTGTAGTAAATTAAATTACAAAGTCCTAACAGGCGTTACCTGTTTCCGGACTACCAGGCATTATCTGGTAACATCATGTACTAACAGGCATCATCTGTTATTTAGTCCATACAGAAGGAGACCAGTACCTGGGCAATACTATACCCATTGGTAAGACTGGATGTCAAACCCCTTGGCTTCTGACTACATATAACGACTGTCAAAGATCCACAAATGACAGCCGGGACCAACGGCTTAACGTGCTTTCCGAGGCACGGAGGAAACTCGGTATGTAATGATGGTCACCCATCCACGGACCAACCTTGGCAAGCATAGCTTAACCTTGGTCGACCCGTGCGGCTGTCATTATTTAGCCACGAGCTCCTTCATCATCACTTGATACAATAATCTAATATTGATGGAAAGCGACGCAAACAAGCAGTTTGTCCTACTACTCATTTCCACACCGCTTTCTCCCGTCGCATTTTGGTTTTCTTTGCCAACTATTTGTACAACTAAAATTGATAAAAGTTTGTAAATTTCTTCATTACCAAATAATCATTGCAAGATTAAAGTCACAAAGTTGCAAAAACTAGACTATAGAGCAGTTACTTCTCATACCCTTGATAATCATTTTGTACGGACTCATCACCGTTCATTTTTCTGTTTACTCGGTAACCCTATATAGGCCAACGATGCGCGTCATAATTTAGCATATTATAACAACATGCTTAACGAATTAAAATATAGTGAACTTACAAGTGGGTAGCCATCAACAACTGAGAGAAATAATCACTTTTACTCTAGTACTGTAACTTACTCGTACTTTAACCAAACTTAACTACGTAGTGCATCTTAGTGGAACGTGTTTCTCTAAACTTATGAACTTTCACGAAAAATCGGTATACGGGGTAAATTACTACAACGCGTACACATTTAATAGTTTGTGACTGTGTCACCCGACACATCCACCCCCACACCATCTTTTTATTTATTATTTATTTTGGTCAGTGGGTAGTCTCATATTTATTAATTTAAAACAGGTGCACCAACAGTAGGTACAATACTTTTACATTTATCGATAAGAGTACACATGTTACAGTTCTAATGTATGTTCCAATATGTGTACACAGCATTCTTAGTACATTAAAGAGATCAAATAAGTGACTTACAGTAATAAGGTGGTCATCAGCCTACCTTTCCTCACACACTTCAGTTGCACACATTGACTATTCACCTTTATTTTATTTTTATTTTTTTTTTTCGGATGGGAAATCATCAAATAACCCCTCCCGCTCTGGGCGGAGCAGGAGGGAGTGTCAGACTTTTACTGACTAAAACCCATCCATGTTCCTTCATCGCCCTTTGTGTTCCGGGGCCACGGTATCTCTTTCGAATAGTCCCGCAACCCCGGCAGGCATCGGTCCTTACGGACCCCTTCCTTTTTGCTGACTCTCTTTGAGGCGCGCGTGGAACACGAACGCGCCGTCGACACGGCCTGTCGTCATGTCATGAGACGGACGGACGGCGAGCTAGCCCATAGCTCACCGTCCACAGGCCCGCGCCTACGGTAGCCGGGGGCTACGTGGTGGTGGCCCCCGACGCCCGGGGCGTCTCCCGCGGCGGCCGGGACGTTGAGAGGCTCTCTCCCTCTCACGTTCCGCCACCTCCTTCTCTAGCATTACTGCTTCGCAGAAGGAGGTGACGGCGTCCCATTCCGTCTCGCTCCGGACCATGGCTTGCACCAGGGCCGGACGCGAGAGGTCGCCGCCGCCGATCGCCGCTTCGAGGACACGGCGGTGCTCCGCCCACGCGGGGCACACCTCCACCGTGTGTTCCACCGTGTCCTCCGGTCGATCCTCGCAATGGAAGCACCCGGGCGTTTCCTCCCGCCCGATTCGGTGCAGGAACCTCCCGAACACTCCGTGTCCGGTGAGGACCTGCGTCAGGCGGAAGGTGAGGACGCCGTGGCGTCTCTCAAGCCACTCCTCAAAGAGGGGACTTATCGCCACTATTGTGGCGTGCCCTGCACGGGGTTGCGACAGTCGCTCTCTCCATGTCGCCATGAGATCCCGCCGAAAGTCTGTCCGCTGAGCGACAATTTGTCGCTGCAGCGGAGTTTCCCCTCGGCGTAGCGCCTCCGCGCGCCATTCATGCAGGCGCGCGAGGACTATCGCCTCCAGATCCCATGGCGGCAATCCGGCAAGGAGGCTCGCCGCCTCGCGGGCAATCGTGCGGTAGCCCCGGGCCAGCCTTACGGCTACTACCTTTTGGGGCGCGTTCAGGTAGTGGGCGGCACGCCGCCTCAAAGAACGCGCCCACACCGGGGCCCCGTAAAGGGCCATGGACCGCACGACTCCCGCGTAGAGCCTCCGGCAGGAGGCGTTCGGCCCCCCCAGGTTGGGCAGGAGCCGCCTGAAGGCAGCCCCAGTCCGTTCCAGTTTGGGGGCCAAACGTCGGAAGTGCTCCACGAAGTTCCACCGGCTGTCGAGGACGAGTCCTAGGTACTTCAAAGTCGACTCGACACCGATGGATACCCCTCCTACCGTGAGTAAGGATCCCGGAGGTGGCGCATTCCGAGGCCCATGAAAGCACATGGCCTCGGACTTGTGCAATGCCACCTCGAGACCCAGTTGCCGGATCCTCTCAACGACTGTCGCAACCCCGCGTGTCATCACTTCGGCCGCCGCCTCGTGCGACCTCCCCTGGGCCAGCACCAGCGTGTCGTCAGCGTAGCAAACTACGCTGACACCACTAGGGAGGTCGGCGCGCAGCACCCAGTCGTAACCGATGTTCCACAAGGACGGCCCTAGGACCGATCCCTGCGGAACACCGCACGACATCTCTCGCCGGTTCCATTCTCCGCTGCGACCGGGGTAGATGACGGCTCTGTCCGTCAGATAGTCCCCGACCACTCGACGGAGGTAGGTCGGCACCCGGTGATACCGGAGTGCCTCCCTAATGCAGCTCCAGGGCATGGAGTTGAAGGCGTTGGCGATGTCGAGAGACACCGCCAAGACAACCCCACCCCTGGACACCGCATCCCCCGTCGTGAGGGCTCTCACGCGCATGATGGCGTCCACCGTAGAGCGCCCCTTGCGGAAACCAAACTGGTGTTCCGCAAGGTCCGGCCCAGTCCCCGCAAGGTGCTCGGCGAGGCGGTTTGCAATGACTCTTTCAAAGAGCTTGCCCACCTCGTCGAGCAGCACCACGGGCCGGTATGCGGACGGAGAGTCCGCAGGGCGCCCCGGCTTCCGGATGAGGACCAGCTTCCCCGTCTTCCAACGAAGCGGGAACTGGCCTCTCTCCAAGCATGCGCTTAGGAGCCCCTCCAGTCGGGGCCCGAGAGCCTCCAAGGCCAGGACCCAGGCTTTGCCAGGCAAGCCGTCGGGTCCCGGGGCGGTATTTTTGGCACTGAGCCTGCGTACCGCCACTCTCAGGTCTACCCCAGTCACCTCCGGAGTGTCGTCGTCGTCGTCCTGATGATCCGCTTCCAGCACCGCAGGCGGCGGAGCCATAGGCGGGGGTGGGTGTTCCCCTCGCGAAGGGAACAGAGTGCTCACCACGTCCTCCACGAGCTCAGGCCGGAGACTCTGCGTCAGTGGGGGCGCCCAGGGGCGGAGTTTGTCCCGCACCAACTTGTAAGGGCGCCCCCACGGATCTCTGTCGAGAGTCCCCAGCAACTCCTCGCGGGCCTGATCCCTGGCCCGCAGGACCGCTTCGCGGAGGGCGGTCTTCGCCGCTCTGTACCCCTCATAGAGCTCCGCCTCAATGGTTGCCGCATCCGGTGGGCGGATGCGGAGCCTGCGATGCCTGGCGTACAGGTGTCGTGCAGCCACGCACGCCTTGCGCAGAGATGTCAGCTCACGCGACCACCAGTACACCTGACGCCGGGCGCTTCTTGGCCGAACACGGGGCATTGCCACGTCACAGATGTCAGACATGGCCTCCTGGAACCACCCTGCCTCATTGTTAACGTCGGCAGGCCTGTCCGGTGATGTCACCCAGGCCTGCACGATCGAGGCTTCCAGGAGGAGCTCCCGGTCCAGCTGCTTCAGCGCCCAGCGCGGACCACTCGGGGCCTGTTGGACCGGCGCGCTTGAGTTCTGGGTGGAGACGTCGAACCGGATGTACCGGTGGTCGGAATAGGTCTCCACCCCCTCCATGACACGCCAGTCAACGACACGCGGCGACAGAGCGGGGCTAGCGAACGAAATGTCCACCACCGACTCGCCCCGCATCCGCACACACGTGGGGACAGAACCCCGATTTAGGACAACCAGGCCCTTCTCCAGGGCCCAGTCTTCCACCATCCTTCCCCGCACGTCTGTGCAACGAGAACCCCAAGCCAAGTTCTTGGCATTGAAGTCCCCGAGGACAACCACGGGGAGGGAATGGTTCCCAACGACGACACTCAACTCTGCGAGAGAGTTGTGGAACTCGGCGAGAGTTCGGCTCGGGGAGAAGTAGACTCCCACCACTACGATCTCCCCAAACCGGGCTGCTACGCACCCCCGACCCCTCCTGACACCTTCAAGGGTCGGGGTACCGGCGGCGGCCGACGACACTATGGTCACTGAGCCGCTAAGGTCCGCCACCCAGTCTTCCCTGGGCAGGACAAAATACGGCTCAGCGACCACAGCGATGTTAATCGACCACTGCGCCATGCTCTGGAGCAACAGATCCTGAGCGCAGGCGCAGTGGTTGATATTCGCTTGTAGGAAGCGTAATGGGGCCGTTATTGGCACTCCATTACCGCTTCCTCCTCCCTGGCCCCCTGTGAGGGCCCCTCTGTGGCAGCGACAGCGGCAGTGGCGGCAGCGGCGGCAGTTGCGGCTGCGGCGGTGGCGACGGTGGTGGTGGTGGCGGAGGGCCTTCCCCTGCCTCTGGTGGCCTTGGTGGGCGGAGCGGGCGGAGCGCAGGCCTTGCTCCCAGCCCGGTGGTCGGCCGGCTTGCCAGCCGCCGCACATGCACTGCAGTGCGGCGTGGCGGAGCAAGCTGCGGACACGTGCCCGGGCTGACTGCAGCGGAAACAAAGGCCGCTGCGGTCGACCTCCGAGGCGCACTGAACTGACACGTGGTGTCCCACGTGGCAGCGATAACACCTCAGAGGTCTGGGCTCCAGCAGTTTCACCTGCGCTGAAACCCAGCCCACCAGAAGCCTTCGGCCCTCCACTATATTTTTAGCCGCCGTCACTGGGCAGCATACCGTAACGGTATGCATACCCGTGGAGTCCGGGCGAAGGGCGCCTGCCCTGACCTGATCGGCAGGGCACCCTCCGGACCTGGCGACGGCGGCCACCACCTCCTCCTCGGTAACCGAGTCGTCCAGACCCAGGATGCGCAGGTCTGCGCATCTGACGGGCCTGGACACTCGGGCCTCGTCCGCGTTTAGGGACGCTCTGAGCTTTTCAGCCAGAGCGTCGGCGGACGAGCCGCTGGTTTCGCCGGGGATCTCCAGCAATCGAGCCCCTGTCGCGGTGACTTTAAGCCGGAGGCCCCCGGTGATCCCAAGCTCACCGAGGTTCACCGCCTCTTTCGCTTTCGCCAGAAGGTCGCGGTAGGACACGCCCCTCTTTTCCGCGTCCGGCTGTAGCGTGATCACTACAGCTGCGGTCTTCGGGGCGCGGAGCCTAGCCGCGATCTTTCGCGCCCTGTGCTGGCGCTGCCGCTCCGCATTTCGGGCCTTTTTGGCCGCCTTCCTCCCCTTCTTCTTCTCCCCGACCACCTGCCATCCGGCTTCAGCCGCAGGTGTCAGGGGCTGGGGGGGTGGTGGTGGCAGCGGCAGCTGTCCTGCCGCAGGCACTGGTCCATTCGCCGCTGGTACTGGCGCCGGCACCGTCACCGCCTGTGCAGCTGCCTTGCCCTTCCTCCTCCTTGGCGCCTTCTTAGCTGGCGCCGGTTTTGCTGGAGCTGGCTTTCCAGGGGGAGGCGCCACAGCCCTGCTGGAGGGCTGACTCGCTGGCCCCGGTCCGGGTGCCACAGCCGCAGCGGCAGCCGCGTACGACACCGTGCTCGGGCCCGCGGCTGCCCTGTTTGCACCCAGGGGGGGGCGCAGGACTCTTCCCTCCAGGACGGAGAACCGCTGCTCGAAGGCAGCCAGCTCCTTCCGTACCAGATTGAGAATCTGGTTCTCCGCCGGTTCGGGCTGGGTAGGCCGCTGGGTCTGGCTCCCAGTTTGAGAGCCGCGCCCCCGCAGGCTGGCCAGGTCTGCCCGGAGCTTTACATTCTCCTGTTGGAGAAGCTCCGTGGTGGCCGTCAGGCGGGCCACCTCCTCCCGTAGCTTGGCCACTTCATCTCCCTCTATTGAAGGAGGAGGAGGAGGAGGCCCCGCAAAATTGGCCTCCGCTGCCGCCAAGATGGAGGCGGAAGCCGCGGGTATGGCCTTAAGTTTGGACGACGTCTTCACTTTATTGGCCACGCCCCTTATCGCGGCTTCCACCGCCTTTGCAAACCTGGCCTTACGCTCCGCCTCGGAGCTGCCAAGTGCACTCGCCTCGTCGCCAGTCCCGGGAGCATTGGTGCCCGGGTGGCAACCCTCCTCGGCCGGTCTCGCCAGCCTCTCGGAAGCAACAGGCCCCCCCCTCTTGCCTCGGATCCCACCGCGCTTGCTAGTGGGGATCTTGCGGGCCGAGGCCATCTCTCCCTCGGATGACGAGGCTTGGTCGCCATCCTTTCTAGACCGCTTGCGGAAGAACTTGGTGTTCTCCGCAAGCGTCCCAGCCGTCACGCGCCGGGAGCTCTCTGAGCCTCCCGCGCTCATGTCGCTGGATGCAGCGTCGGACTCCGACTCCGCATCCCTCCTCTCCTCTCCTTTGCCGTTGCCGGCGGTTTTGGGTTTTTCAGAATTTTCCATATTATTCCCACGAGTATGGGGGATTTAAAAGTCCATCTGGGCAGAGACCCCTTTACCCTAGATAAGCAGATTTAAGTATTTGTTACTCGCCATGGGGGTCTGCAGGTACCCTGGCGAGGAGTGCACTAGCGACTGATTTGTTCCATAGAACACCCGTCAGCCATACATCCCCTCGCGGTGCGTCGCCACTTGGGATTCGGGGTAACTTTTTATAGAGGTTTTCTACCTCGTGGTCCGGGCGGTTAAGCCAAGACCCTCGGTCCCCTATCGAAACCGCGAGACGTGATCCACAGCGCTTCGATAGCCAGATTACGAGATTAGCGGTGACAGAGGAGGACGGATCCTTCTCTGTCTGCTCAGAGGCAGGGTGAGTGCACACCGAGCCCGCCCTCATTCCTCAGCTGTGCCCTCTGCCTTACAGAGGGTCACGCAGAGGAACGCACCGTTGGTCCTGAAAGGACCCTACCTTTGTCAGAATCATTAGCCACGGCGGTCACATTCCCCGGGGGATAAAAGAAAACTCTCATTTCCTCTCATTCCCCGGAGAAGGATACCGCCGCGTCCAGGGTGCACCGGCCCAGCAGCTGCTCTTCCCTCCAGACGTATCGAGAGGGACCAGCAGCCGCCAGACACACGTGGAGGACTTCTGACATCGCACCCCTTGACTATTCACCTCACTTGCACATTTCACTGGACAGTTTACTTCACATCCTTCATCCTTTACACTACACTCTATAATTTTTTTTTTTTTTTTTGCAATAGATCATATAGCTACGTTTTCGAATTAGCCATTGCATTGTATGTAAGCTACATTTCATTCGAGGTGAGAGTTATTCTTACAATTATGTTTATTATAACTACGTGAACCTTTGTGAATAGAGAAAATAAAGAAATTGTATTATTGTACTTCACGGGGCCTCACCTTAATTTGTACTGTGATTTTAATTATTTTGAGCAATCATAACTTCAATCCTAAAACACCGTACACCGTCTTTTTTTTTTTTTTTTTTCATTTTATTTAATTAATAAAAGCACACAGCAGTCCTGTTAATCCTCGTCGCCAAAATGTGGTATTTCCCTCTATATTATCGGCTCTCAGACGCGCGCACGTCCGTTCACTTTTGCAGTTCAAAGGTAACTCACTGACTGTACGCGCCGAGAGACGACACAATGCTTCCCTCTCTTTTACTCACAGACACTACACCTACTTACAAGTTTTCGCGAGAATCTAAATTTGCCCATATCTTTTTATCATGTTGACTCAGGACCTTGATTTTTATACACATATTACGGTCTATAGAACTCAGTACCATCTGGTATAAATTTCAACTTGCTAGGTCCACCCGTTCCTGAGAAAATCGGTGGTGACAGACGGACGGACAAGAAAGTGATCTTATAAGGGTTCCTTTTTTAGGGTTCCGTAGTCAACTAGGAACCCTTATAGTTTCGCCATGTCTGTTCGTCCGTCCGTCCTCGCTTAATCTCTGTGACCGTTAGCTCTAGAAAGCTGAAATTTGGTACCAATATGTATATCAATCACGCCAACAAAGTGGTAAAATAAAAATTGGAAAAAAATGTTTTATTTAGGGTAGCCCCCCTATATGTAAAGTGGGAAGTGATTTTTTTTTAATTTCAACCCTAACGTGTGATATATTGTTGGAAAGGTATTTAAAAATAAATAGGGGTTTCTTAAAATCACTTTTTGATAATATCAATAATTAAAATGAATAGGGGTCTTCTAAAATCATTTTTTGATAATGTCAATAATTTCGGAAATAATCGCTCCAAAAGTAAAAAACAATGTGTCCCCCCCCCCCTCTAACTTTTGAACCATAAGTTTAGAAAATATGAAAAAATCTGAAAAGTAGAACTTTATAAGGACTTTCTAGGAAAATCATTTTGAACTTGATGGAAACAACAGTTTTTGTACAAAAAAGACAAAAATTTGTACAAAATAATTTCTGGACTGTTTGTAGTATATTCGTATATGCAAGCATTTTTACATAATGGATACCGACCTTTAAACTCATAAGTGGGAATACTTATTGTGACGGACGGGAAACTACGGAACCCTACAACCGGTTAAACCTGTTTTGGAAGACATTTCAGAAACCGGTTTGAAATTTTGTGAATACCGACATTTCGACTTTTTCGGTTTTTAATAATAATTGGTGAAACCATATGACATTTTCAAAATTACACACATTTTCACATTTACAGTTGCAAATGCAAGGCGCCGATGGTGTTGTCATTGACATAAAGTACACTGATTACTGAACTCAGTCACACTTACAGACCTCAGTCAAGTGCAATCTCAAGTGTGTGTCTGCTATTCAATTCAGCGGTTTTTAAAAGGATTCTTTGTAATAAAATAAGAATATTTAGCTTTGAAACAAACGAACTAATATCTTGCACACAATGTTTTAAGCTTTCACGGTTTATAACTTAACTAAACTTGTACGGGATAACTTCCGTGATTAGTATTAATTTTGAGCTCTCGTTATTTCGCCATGATCGCGAGTTGACTGAGGAATGCGGGAGAGTCCATGTCTCAGTCTCGGCCTAACAGGACGTTCACCACTAAACTTTAGATATGGAATTTGAGAACGATTTATCTGCCGTCATCAGAGTAGAGAAGGCCCTTAATGAAAATGGAGGCAAAAATGGTAAATACCTTTTGCAGGTTTACAATAACTTGTTAAAAGTTCCTCCCACGAGTGTCAAGTCTGAAAGAATATTCTCATCAGCCGGCTACCTAGGTAACCACTTTAGAACCTCGCTGAATAATAACACTAGACATTCTTTCGATATAACGGTTGCATTACCAATGCATCAAAAATAAAATCGGAATTTAATTCATCGTCGCTTTTTAAGTCAAATATTTTGTTGTTGATTCTCAGACGTAAGATGTTAAAATTGTTGCTGTTTGTTTAGTTTACTCAACATGAAAAAGGAGTTTTTGGTTTTATTATTACCAAAGCTACAAATTATTATTAGTTATTACTTACCTACTTTTTAGTCGCTCAGAACCGTCATTTGCTGGAACGGGAGTATTATCGCATGTGGCAGCATCGACGATGCGCTCGATAGCAAGCGCAAGCGTAAGATGTGGCGCAACCCTATGGCAGAGGTGAACAAAATGTACCTATACTTTTCGACAATTTCGTTTAACTCCAGGGGTTAACTCCAAATAGGGGCGAGCCTATTCGCTCAACGCGACACAAATCCAGACTTTCTCCGCATACTGAGAAATTCTTGTTTTTTTTTTTTTTTTTTTTTTTTTAGGAGGGACGGTTGCTTGACTGCTTAACCGGACAATCCTGTGGTGGCCAAAAATTACTTTAAGGCCCCCAGCCAGGGCTTACAAACTAACAGGAATTACACATTAAATGAACCGACTAAGGGCACCCCCTGTGGGGTTCGGGCCTCGGCTTAGTGGGTCATTGACAAGAGGGCAGCAAGGGACAACAACAGGCTGGGTCGGATCATTAATTGGCTCATCGAGCATGTCGGGCTGGGGTCGGGCAGTGATGTTACTGGGGGGTCGCGGGGGTCCACGCCGGCGGGACCGGATTCGCGGTTTAAATCGGTTTTTGTATTTGTACCTACGTAGTGTACTCGTTTCCCTACAGCTCTCTTGATAAAGGGTGATGGGATCATCGGGAGTGACAAGGGTAAGTCTGGGTCTACGAATCCTAGATATGTTAGAGGGGGCATAACTGGCTGCTGAGGAGATCAGCGGATTAGGGTGTTTTTCGGCTGAATCGAAAAAGCCCTTGGTCAGACGTTTCATGTACTGCATCATGGTGGGGATTTTGAGATCAACGTGAAGTTGCTCATTCCTAATGTAAGGTGGGGCACCTGTGGCCTTTCGCAAGAACCTATTCTGGAGGGTCTGCATCTTATGAAGATGGTAGGGTTTGGTGTGCGCAAAAACGGGACATGCGAAAGTCATGATAGGCCTGATGCACGCGGTGTAAATACGCAATTTGCACTTGAGTGACAATTTGCTACGTGCGTTCAGAATATAGTGAAGCCTACCGAGAGCAAAGGCGGCACGCGAACGCACCGTCTTTATGTGCTCACTAAAGTTAAGACGTCGGTCTAGGATAACACCCAAGTACTTGGCTCGCTTCGCCCAAGGGATCGGCTTGCCAAGCATGGTGATCGGACTGGGGGTCTCGGGGAAGAGTTGACGGGGGCTTGAGAAAAGTACCGCCTGGCTCTTGTCGGGATTGACCTCGATTCTCCATTTCCGGAACCAATCGCCTAAGGCGTTTGCGGACTTCTGGAGAATGCGAGTAATACTAGCGGGAGTTCTACCGGAGTAAAAAATGGCCGTGTCGTCGGCGAAGAGTGCTAGCTCGGACGCTGCACTCTTGGGGATGTCGCTGGTGTACAGCGTGAATGCTAATGGGGAGATCACCGATCCCTGAGGGACACCGGCGCGGATCGGATGAGGGGCTGAGAGTGCACCTTCGATACGGTATCGAAATGTGCGGTTTGACAGAAAGTCACGAAGGATGAGCACGAGACGATCGGGCACACCGAGCTGGTATAGCTTGTATATCAGCCCGTTGTGCCAGACCTTGTCAAATGCTTTCGCGATATCAAAGAACAAGGCACCGGTCATCAGGCCTCGCTGAAAGCGGGCGCTGATGTGCTCGACATTACGATGCACTTGTTGGACACAAGAGTGTTGGGATCTAAATCCAAACTGCTCCTTTGGAATTAAACTCTTTGCCTCGGCGTAGTCTTTGAGACGCTTATAAATAAGCCTCTCGTAGATTTTGCCTATGACATTGAGGAGACTAATGGGGCGGTAACTACTCGGGGAGGATTTAGGCTTGCCCGGTTTGGGAATACCAATAACGGTAGCCTGTTTCCACGATTGTGGGAAGATGTTGTTAGTTAATGCGCTATTGAAGATAGCGGTCAGTAACACTATAAGGGCGGGGGAGAAAAGTTTGAACACCCTATTGGTGATTCCATCAGAGCCAGGGGCTTTTCTAGATTTGAGACCTTTTATGATGTCCTCTACCTCGTCTGGAGTGACTGGGGGAATGGGATCATCAGGGTCTTCGACGGGCGGTAGTGAGGTTCTGCGTTCAACTTCAGCATCCACCTTTGTGAGGTGAGCTATGTCTACTGGCAGGGTACTGGGGGAGCATTGGGCCTCTAGGCTGTCGGCTAGGCACTCGGCTTTGTCGTCGTCCTCAAAAGCGACGGTGTTGTCGGAACGAATGAGAGGGGGCATAGCGGCGACTTCAGTGGAACGAAGTTTCCTCTGCAAGTCCCAGAAAGCCGTATGGGTCGGTTCGAGTTCACCGAGCATCTTGTCCCAGCGCTCCTCACGCAGCTTTTTGATGCATCCGCTTACTTTGCGTTGTAAGCGGCGCATAAAAGCTTTGTTAGCGGCGCAGGGGAAAGAGCTGTAGGCACGGATGGCCGCGTTCTTCTCAGTCACAAGATCACGCACATCGTCCGGGAGTTTCCAGCGGAAATCATCCGCCGGAACTTCCCTTGAACAATCGTTCAGGACTGATTGTACGTGTTCCGTGAATAAGCTGATCGCGGCCTCCGTGTCGGCTACAGTTTCGATGTTATCGGGGATCTGGTCTAAGTGAGGGGACTCGGTGGATTTCAGCAAATCGCTTACTTTCCTCCAGTCCGTGATAGTTTTAGTGGAGGGAGGCCTAGTGGGGTCATAGGGACCTATCCTAGGAGCGAGTTCTATGATAACTGGTCTATGGTCAGAGTTGAGTTCGTCAAGCGCTTCTATAGAATGTAACCGCAAGTTTACATTCTTCAGAAGCGCGACGTCTAGCACGTCAGGGCTATGATTTACGTTGTGTGGGAAATGAGTGGGATGCATTGGGGCAATGACATCGAAGTTAAGGGTGGAGCAAAGATCGTATAAAATCTTGCCTCTGTGGGTTTCTAAGCGACTATTCCACGCGGGGTGTTTCGCGTTGAGATCCCCCGCCAGAAGGACGGAGTCACTCAGATTGAGGAGGACAGTGAGGTCATCTTTAACGGAAGCGTTAATCGCCGCGGCGGTTAAGTTGGTACTGGCAGGTGGAAGGTAAGCCGAGATAATAGTGATGGATTGATGACCTGTCATGCCCAGCCGACAGACTGAGACTTCAAAACAGGAAACGGGGGGAGGTGCTATGGGGATGCAGTACAGACTAGATTTATAGTAAACAAGAGTACCCCCTCTGTGGCAGTGAGACCTGTCATTGCGAACTAACCGATAGTTGGCAATATTCGGGTCTCTCTGATGGGGTTTTAAAAATGTCTCTTGCACTAATAGGATGTCTAGTTGATGGTCGCGGAGGAAAGTGGCGATCTCATCACGTTGGGTCGTAAGACCATTGGCGTTGAAAGTCCCTATTTTAAGGGATTTCGGTTTGAACCTACTGGGGGGGACTTTATCCATTATAGGCTCGGTTGTGGGGGAGGTTTCTGAGGGCCTGCGCAACGTCTGGGTACGCATTGTAGACTTGGACAAGCAGTCTCATGTCACCGTTGCATGCAATGGTATCGCGCGTCATCTGAATGGCACGCGGAGAGTGGAATACCGCGAAGGTACTACCAAGGACTCTGACCGGGTCATAGGGATCGAGATGATGATGGTAGTTCACGGGAGGGGGAGTAGGGGCCGCGAAAGTAAACGGGGCAAAGTGCGTCGGGGGCATCTTTGTCAAGTGGCGTGGCGCTGAAGGCGGTGGGCGACGAGGATCAGTGGGCGCGATGGGGCGAGGCGCTACGGGCGCCGGGGGTAGGGGTGCTGGAGGCGCTGGAGGGCGAGGCGCTGAGGGCGCTGGAGGGGAAGGCGCTATAGGAGCGGCCTGCTGGGCAGTGGGGTTAGGATTGGGGGGCGGCGTGGCAGGCAGTGCCATCAGGGGAGGGATTGCCTGAGGGGCAGGTGCTTGGTGGGGCCTCAGAGCCGGGAAGTGCGCCTGGTGGTTTAAAGAATTCCACGGGCTGGGGCGCTGGGGTCCTAGATAGCTGGGGAGCTGACTGACAAGGGAGGGGCATTCCCTCAGTTGCCTATTATTGGCGCGCTGGGCCAATTTGGGGGCGGAAGATTTAGGAGCCTTGGGGCATCCGCGGTAATTGGTGGGATGGCCAGACTCACCGCACAGTACACAGCTCGGAGGCTCAGTGCACAAAGTGCGGTCTTTAGGGCGAGGGCACTCGGCAGTGCCGTGGTCCCCCAGACACTTGACGCATCTGGGTTGTCCGAAACAGTTTCGTTGCGCGTGGCCGTACAGCTGGCAACGATGACACTGGGTCATGACTCCGGTCTTTACAGGCTTCTCAATACGGAGGCCTGAGAGACCGCAAATCTTAGAGATTTTGTGGATGGGATGGTGCCCTTCCACGCGGTCACAAACAACGAGCACCATGTTGTAGGGCGAGGAATTTGAGCGACCTCCGACCCTACGGTGCATGCGGAGGACCTCGGCTACAGGGATGTTCTGAGCCGTGAGGTCGTCCTTAATCTCCTGAGGGGAGATCTCAATCGGGATATTTTTGACTACTACCCTGGTAGGGGTTTCGTCCTGGGGGGTGTGGGTGTGATACCTAATACCCCTGTTTTTGAGGAGCTTGGAGAGCTCCCGGTAATCGTTGGGGGTTGCTGTCATAACTTTAATGCCCTGCTCTACGGCACGGGCATTAATGTAATTTATGCGACGTTCGTTACACGTCTTCGAAACTTCCGTCCATTTACCCTTATCATGGATGAATAGGGGCGGAGGACGGTGTTTCTTAGGTGCCTGAGTGGCGGAATCGGGGGTGGCGTCAGCCGGGGTGGCTACGGCCATTGGGCTTAGGGGGCGGCTCTGAGAGGGGCCTGCAGTCGACTGAGACTGGGGCGGAAGAGCGCTGGTTATGGCTGGCTTCTTTGAGGAAGAAGCCGAAGGGGATTTACCCTTTTTCCTCTTTCCCTTTCCGACGATTTGATAATCGTCTTCGGAGGATGAGGAGGGGGAGGAGTCGGACTCTGAGGCCGAGGCATCGTCTGAGTGGGAAACTTCCATCTCAGTGTCATTAAGTGACGGGGTAATAATATTATCCTCTGGGGATTGTATGGGCGTGGCTTCCATTGGGACTGGAGCCGAAGGGGTAGATTCCAGCGCATCGCTGAAATCTACAAGCTCGGGCTGAGGTGTGCTTTCGCTGTCCTCCGAGCCGTTGCTTGTTTGGGGCTTGTATTGCCACTCGTTTTTTAGGGGCTCTAAGAGCGCGTCATATTTAGCCCTAACGTGGGGACTCTCATCAGACATCAACTCATTGAGGAGGATCCTCAGCTGAGCTAACATCGTCGGTTTTATTAACGGAGCCATGTTTATGGCGAAAAATCCTATGGGGACCTAAGGTTCATTACCACCTACGCTAGTCCCGAGGAGATACGTAAACGTATACCCCCCGGGCAGACAGCTCCCTTAAAAACGAACCCACCCTTGAGTTTTTCCTAGTGTTATACTGGCGAGAAGAAAAACACAAACAAACTCGCCAGCTACACTGCTGTCTGAATGGCCTGAAGGGCCTGAAGACCTAGGCTAAGCCTAATCCTAACTCCCCAGGTGGGATAACCTGGGGATGTGTTTATCTCCCTGCTGGTGACGCAGGGAGGTGAGTACTTATGGTGTGCCCTAAGCTTGTAAACCTGCCGCCAATCTTATTGGGCGACAGGGCCCTAGTCCCGCAAGGGGCTCTAGTGCGAAGGGGTAGACACTCCCAACCGACACTAGGTGTGTGGCTGTGAACGAAACCAGAGACTAGGTTTGACGAGGGAAGCCCCCAAGGCCAATGTCCTAGCTCTCGACTCCAATGGGATGCCTCGCCCTGAAGGGGTTTGGCGGGTAGGATTGGGTCACCACCCTCTTGGCTTCGTTGGCACCGTGAGGTTTCCACCAAGAACCACAGAAAATAGTGGATTTTCCCTGAAGGGGCAAAAAACGCGGGACGTTTGACCTGTTAGGGTGTTTGTCTTGAAAAAGACAGTTTTCGATTCGAACCAACTACGAGTAGCTGATTCGAAACGGCGCAGCACCACTCAGTCAAAGCGCAAGGCAAAGACTGAAGTAGTACCACGACTTGGCAGGCGGAGCTCGGCGGGCAGCGGCGCTACGAAGTAGCAGCGACGGCGGCGAGACGAGATCGGGAGCAGACGACAGTGCGGAGCGTACGTGTGCACGCTACGGCAGCCGAACGTCGAATGATCAAAGGGGAGAGAGACTTAGATGTCGCCACTTATAGGATTTCAGAAATTCTTGATATGAAAACCTAATATTTATATTAACCCAGGACCAGTGCTGCCAATAAAAAAATCTCGATTCCCCGACTCAGTGTTGCCAATTCCCCGAAATTCCCCGCTTTTTTTTTATTAATTTGCCACGTAATCCACAAAATGATATTTTTGGAATAAAAACACTGTTTTATACAAAATTTGTCTAATATTATATTACACAAACTTTAATAAAATATTATACTATAAAACAAAATTAACTCTTAAATCTTTAGACTACTACTTATTCAAAATAAAGTGCAAAAAAAAAAGTTTTTATGTAAATCTCTATTGGCCCTTATTTTATTTGGAATAGTATATTAAAATTAAAATAACACATAATCGTGTTTGATTGACAGTTTTTTAGTTGTAAGTTACCCGACATAAAATAGTTTTAGCCCATGGAAAAAATTGGCCTGGATTCCCCCGAAATTACCCGATTTTTGTCGTTCCCCGCGGTCTCCCCGCGCTAACCCTCAATTCCCCGCAATTCGGGGATTTTCCCCGCGATTGGCAGCACTGCCCAGGACCATAAATGCTGAGCAGTAGTGCTTGTGACAGTTAGGTAATCATTTAAAACCAACGGGAACTTTTTCCCGTTTGTGGCCAGTGGCTATTAAAATATCGAATTTTTTCCCCCATTTAGGTGGTATAATGTTGATTGATGGAAAGGGAGAGGAAGGCTAAATAAAAGATGAATGGATTGTGTGAGGAATGTTAAGAAAGAGAAAGGAGTAAATGATGCTGTGACGTCTGACAGGGGAGGGAGAATGGAAGAAGAAAACGTGTTGCGCCGACCCCGAGTAGAATGGTGCAAGGGCAGGAAGATGATGATTTAATTATTGAATTAGTACCTATTCATATTTTGTGCAGTTGTGCTTCTCCTTCCTGGCTTTATTGTCAGATTCTCCCTATCTCTAATTTATGTCACATGGAATTAGGAGTTACGCACAGTTACGCTGGTTACGCATCATCAACATCATGATGGCTAGTTTATGTGTGTGGGTGCTATTGTTTTATTATTGACAAGCAAGCAAGAAAATAACGAAAAGCAAGCACAGACATTTAGTAGCCAGTATTTTATTTTTAAAAGGCAAAAAAAAAAAGGTTTTTACACTCAGTCTTGCACAGCGCCATCTATCTATTTTAATTGGAAGCTAGCCCTGAAAACACCTCATTTGTTTTATTAGATTGCAAATCCGAGTCGTAACGTAGCATGGTACTACCGACCTAACCCCAAAAACGAATTTAGCGATAAGTTAGGTTTGTGACAGTTGACAGTTCTTGATCTGACATCAGTCAGTGACGTCTCTTCGGTCTCTTTCTCTTCCAGTAATCCAGTGTTGAGTGTTCGTCAGTGTTGCCAAATTAGCTCTATTAGAGCTAAATTCAGCTCCATTTTCAACTAATCAGCTCCAAAAAATCATTTTTAGCTCCTTAGCTCTTAAATTTGTAAATTCTAGCTCTATTCCATTACATTTAAAAAATATTATTTGTTTTGTTTTCCTTACAAATTTTTAGATGTGTATCCGAATTTTCGAACGCAGCCGGAAGAATAAACACAAAAATGCGGCTGACATCAATCCTTTCAAAGAATGAGGGATTTTCTTTTTAGCTCTTCCCTAGTCGCTGGATAGATGGCGCTAGTAGTAAGTATGATAATGCAAGGAACGGAACCTAAAAAAACTGATTTTAACAAAGCGCGAGAAATGTTGGTTATATTCGGAAGAATAAGCAAATGAAAGTGTCAGTCAACGAGAGTATGTGACGTGACACAATGTTTTTTTTTCAAGCGTTTTGGCTTTGGCATAGTAACTTCAACGCCATCTATAGAGTTCTTGGAAACTAAGTTTTTTTTTAAAACCTCAAAAGGAAAACCTCTCATTGTGCTCTTTTGCTCTTGCAATGATTTCATTGCCATGGTCAAATGGTGAAGTTGAAAGAGTATTTATACAACTAAATATTGTCAAAAACAAATCCAGAAACAGACTTAAAAATGACACCGCTAATGCAATGGGGGCTATCGCGTGTGAATTTGCCGCTAAAGGCGCTTGTGTAGACTAAGGTCCTCCAAAATGTCAGATGTCATACAGTGTTGGCACGTTGCGTGATTTTTTATCACGTATTAATACTAATACTCATGATTGTGTTCTAGATTGAGCCATTCCTGATTAATTATGACTTGAAGATTATAAGTAGCAACTTAAGACCATAATATTGTTAGTACTTGGAGGTAGAATGATTTTTAAATGTTTCATGCTTACTAATTTTAGGAAATATATTGTAAATATATATCTAAAGCTTACACTGCGTCGTTATACGTAATAAAATAAACTTTTCTATGAAGTTATTGGTGCTTAAATATAAAATAGAATTATTGACAGGACCTTACTCGACAGTGCGCCATCTGGTGAGCTCAAAAACGATAGCCCCCATTCTGACTGTCAGATCAGGATTACGACGGACTAAAAAATGCTGCCATAACTATGAATTGCCAAAAGATGTCCTAAAAAAAATTGGTACCATGGCAACTTCTGATGATGAAAACGCACGACTAAGCACAAGTGGACTAGAATTAGTTAAGGTGAATGCTCCAACCAGTCCGCGAAATTCAAATTTTCTTACGTTTTTTGCAATTTTCAGGCCAGTGTTAAGTTGTATGTTAATTAAAATATTGTTCGCGGTTGTAAGACGTATGTAGTTACAGAATTATAATCATCAAAATCATCAAAACAACCCTCTAAGTTCATATAAGTCGAGGAACGATTTTTTCAAGGTCAAAGTCATTGCTAGACCTTTATGAACTTGGAGGGTTGTATTGATGATTTTGATGATTATAATTCTGTAACTACATACGTCTTACAATCGCGAACAATATTTTAATCAACATACAACCTAGCACTGGTCGGCAAATTGCAAAAAACGTAAGAAAATTTGAATTTCGCGGGCTACCCTGACGCTTTCACCTTAACTTGACACACGATGTCCATAGTTCTGACGATGAGTAATCATATTTTTAAATATTTTTCTTTGTTATTAATCTAATAACATGTAATATAATCTTACGTTTTTCTTTTTAAAATAAAAAGTTTGATTCCTTATTTTATTTTTATTTAGCTCTTTTTTTTATCTAAAATAATTGGCTCTTTTTTAGCTCTTTTTTCGTAACCAACTAGCTCCCTTTCCAAATGCAGTGTTGGCAACACTAGTGTTCGTTTCAGACCAGTGTGTTTACATTTGATATTTCGAAATTATATCAAATAATCGGAGTTAATAATAATAGGTGCGTAAATTGTAATTAAAGCACAAACTATATAAGAACTCGTGGTGATTCTTTATGACACTCTAAACTAAGACTTTCCATTCATATTTAATTAATTTTTATTCCAGTTGAAACCTAACCAATAAAAGCTGATTATAGAAAGATAACTTGACATAAAAATGGATGCAGACTACGAGAAGAAAGTATTGGAATTAAAAAGCAAAATCAAGAGCTTCCCTGACTTTCCTAGACCAGGAATTTTATTTTGGTAATTTTATTTAATTTACATTTTATAACATTGTGTGTAGAACTGTAGACCAATGTGCGTTAACTCCATTCATTGACTGCCCTTAGCATTAGTGTTTATTCACTATAATATTCATTCATAAGAACCATGTTGTCATTTTCCTCATTCTAACATACCTATGATGACCTCTGGACATAAACTTCCTGTTATCAATGTGGTCAAGTAAATTAAAACGCAATAAACTTGCTTTATTATTATACCACTATAATAATAGGTATACCATGTCCCAAAAGAAGTATTGAAGAAGAAGACATGCGGGGTTCTAAAATAGCCGCTTCAGCAGAATCTTATTTTGAATCACATTAAAAAATTAAAATGATTAAAATGAACTTTATGATCATAACCATATGGTTATGATCATAAAGTTCATTATAATCATTTAAAAAAATAAACTTAAAATGGACTATATAGTCCATTTTAAGAATTTCAAATTCTTAACATGATTCATGTTATGATTCTGCTGAAGCGACCATTTTACCCCCTGGGCCAACCCCAAATGAATTGGTATAAAGGCAAGAGAATGATGATACCATGTCCCAAAAGCATGTGACAGAAACTATTTATGATAACTATTTTTATAATTAACTTCTACAGTCTGAGGCCTAAAGTGGCTGCTTTAGCGGAATCATAATAAGAACCACGTTAAAAATTTTAAATTCTTAAAATGGACTTTATCTTCATATTCATAAAGTCCATTTTAAGAATTTTAAATTTTTAACATGATTCATATGATGTTTCTACTCCAGCGGCCCCTGCACTTATGCATTTCCTTTACGAAGATCAATGTCTTGTTTCTGAAACAATAGTTTTTATAGGTTGCTGTATGAGAAATGACTTATACCTAGTACTAAGAGAAATCAAACCCTATTACGTAGGTACTTGCCATTCTTTAGGCTTGGCCATAATCTTAAGAAAATTTACTTCTATTGTATTTCTCACTGTTCATCTCTAACCAAAACAAGGCCAATTCGGATGAGAAACATGGGAACCTATTTTAGCAAATTCTCTTCTTATTGTGGGTCAAGTTCTACAAGAATATCAAAGGGAGAAAATATAATGACCACCAAAAATAACTTTGTGACCACTAGCATCTATCACCTAAGATATCAATTGATCACCAAATTTAGTAAATTGGGCACCAAATTTTAATGAGGTGGTTGATGACAAACTAGTTTTGCCTAGGCCGACTTGGGGCACCCCGACACGGATAGATTAGGTTAAAAAGCATACCCTTCGTGGTTATTTCTTTTTATAAACCATTCAGAAGTAGGAGCCCCGCGAAGCGGAACTCTGTCGACCGGGTCTCCCTCGACTCGGATGCAAGAGCATAACAGTTCAATTTCTGTTGGTCATTTAAAAATAAATTTTTGATTCTAATTTCACTATAAAATAGGGATTAATTTTGGTGGTCATTTACAAATTTTGGCAATCAAAAGTGATTATTTTGCTGTCACATTTGGCTAAATCTGGTGGTTCGTTAATTGTATGCTAATATCAAATACCTTGATAGTAGCTTAACATAGGTTTTTGGGTTAGCTTGGTTCATCGTCTACCTCATTTCTCTCATAGGACATGATTGAGGTCAAGAGTAGGTCCATTAAAGATTAAAAAAAAAACAAGGTACTATCAGTCTTTGGCCTTAGGCAACAATTTGAATTATCTCAAATACCTAATGATTCTCTCATACTGATAACATTATCATTTTAGGCCTGCTCCACATGCTCCTATGGGATTGTACCTACTGTGGGCAAAATTTTATCTTATTGTCCTAACCCAAGTTATGGTTTCCAATGGGCCCAATTCCTCTCACATCTGTTCAATTGCTAAAAATTTAACAGACAGACGGACACTTGCAATCAAATTTATAATATTATTTTATTTATTTCAGTCCTTATATCATATTCTCAAATCCATAAAATGTTAGTATAATATACACCTATTGTCAGTAAGGAACAAAATTACATTTAATTGGCGACATGGACGTCTGCGCGCACCTACCCAGTGCCTGATAAATGGCCCATCAATTTTGTCCGCCAGTGTACCTAAAATATTGTTAAGGCTGTCCCTGAATCGCCGCAGCTCGTCTAGTCTCGCTTCAGCCAACATGCGGGTTTGGCGCAGAATGTGCACTTGACGCAAAATGTGCACTTCACAAAACGTGCATTCCGCGAAATGTGCACTTCTCAAAATAGCACTTCTCAAAATGAGCACTTATCAAAATGAGCACTTCTCAAAATGAGCACTACATAAATAAAAACCGTTTACCTACTATATTTTACTTTACTTTTACTTACTTTTACTTTTTACTTTATTTTTTATTTTGCATGATTTTTGATTTTGAGACACAGGCAAATATAATCTAAGATGGCGCCACCATAGCTTGGTCTCAATCTGACTAATGAGGTTAAGCTATTTTGAAATATAAAATGACATTACCATATTTTCAACCAATGACGATGTTGGGAACCAGCTATGCTAGCGCCATTAGTTCCACAGTTTCCTTCCCCATTAAATGGGATCACGCTAAAAATCATGCAGTATAATAAGAAACAGACAGTAGGCAAACAGTTTTTATCTTTTGTAGTGTACATTATGATAAGTGCTAATTTTGCGAAATGCACGTTTTGCGAAGTGCACATTTTGCGTCAAGTGCACATTTTGCTTTGTGCACATTCTGCGTCAAACCCGTCCTCACATTGGCACCATTTGTGTAAGTCAAGAAGGAACCACATACAACAGAATTCACACTACGTCCATATTGCCTTTTGGGCAATTTCCCCATTCAGTATCGACATATTATGCACAGTACAGATGCCAGTACATCAAGCTATCCGAAACTGTCAACTTTTCCCAACCAACCTTGAACCTAACACTTCAGCGATAAATTTGAAAATCATTTAAAGAAATTTGTATATTTCAATAAGGCGTCAATCGAAAAGTCGCGTCTGTATAAAAAAGAGACTTAATTGCATGAAATTCTTTACGTATTATCTAAATACTCTTATCTTACAATATGTGCTTATCATAATAGAGTTTACATGTAGGTATTATGTATCTTCTATTTACATATTGCTTAAATTAGAACGCTATATATCGAGATTACAATGTTGTTTCATCCACCAAGTTTCTGAACGCACCTTTTTGACGTTTGACAGATGACGTTTCAGTTGTCAGTGAGATGACGTTGGTTGTCTGTGCAATTTGGTTTGGGAAGAATCACGCTTCCGTGGTCTTCGTTTTTTTGATGCACGCTGTTTTCGTGTAATTATTGATTGAAACTTTGAGTTAATGTTAATCCGATACAATCTTGATCGGTGTTTGATATTTTGTTGATAATTGAGTGAAAATTGAGAGATCTCGCCACCTTGGGTCGTGACCGCGAGTAATTTGTTGGTTATGTAGCCGGCCTCCGTGTCATTTGGACGCCGGTAACTTCTAAATTCAGTGCTGGACTATTGTACATCCCCGATTGGGTTAGCAAACCGGGATAAAATTCAGTTGGACATTGATGAAAAGTGCCACGTGTGTGATCTGAAGGTTTGACCAGGGAGTCGAAAAAAATTATTTAAAAAATTATTTGGTTTCACCCACGTAGTCCCCGTTCCCGTGGGAGTATGGGAATAAAATATAGCCTATAGCACTCACGAATAATGCAGCTTTCTACCAGTGAAACAATTTTTAAAATCGGTTCATTACTTCCGAAGATTACCCCCTACATACAAACTTACAAACAAATGTTACCTCTTTATAATATTAGTATAGACAAACATATACACAAAAATGTAGGCAATTCAATGCCATCTACTGGCAACATTTAAAACTAGCCGTTGTGATCAACAGCCAATCAGCGAAGATTACGTCAGCGAATGACGAGTCTCCATCCCCATCCATATTGGTCGATTTAAAAATGAGCGGGAGCTCACTTCGTTTTGGATCGTTATACGAGTTAGCTGAATAACGGTTTAATTTACTTGAATTTTGTAAAGTTATACTTTGTAATATATTTGTCTACGTTTTGTACTAGAGTGGTTTAATTTTAGAAGTATAGTTAACATCAGAAGTAGGGCTACGAACACGCGCACGAATATGACGGGGCGAAAATCAAGATCGGTTCGAAGACGGGACCGCTCACGCTCCAGGTGCCTCAGCAGATCAAGGACACCGCTGCCGATACCTCGACGAAAATCGAAGGAGGCGCGGAGGCCTAAGAAGAGAACGCCATCTAGATCGGAACGGAGGTCTAGATCGAAGCGCAAACGTGCTCGCTCTCCGTCGAGTTCTAGTACCTCCAGTACCAGCTCGAGCTCATCGAGTACTTCAAGAAGCTCAAGGTCATCGCCAGCTCCAGCTCCTCGTAAAAAGTCGAAGGTAACCCACAAACCTAGAGGAGAATCTGTGAGTACAAGTGTCACATTACATAACATGATACCAGAGTTTGACCCATTGACTGATAACGTTGATACGTGGGTCAACGTGATAGAATCATATGCGTCTACTTTTGGATGGTCCGATAGCATAATCCGTTACCAGGCTTTGAATAAGCTAAAAGGCTCAGCTAAGTTGTGGTATGACTCAATATTGCGTAATGATGTTTCGTGGATTAAGTGGTCTTGGACAAATTGGAAACAATCAATTAGAACGACCTTTCAGGTCAAAAGAAATATGTTCGAACTACTTAAAGATATCGTAGAGAAAAAACCAACTGAAAATCAATCTCTCTATGAATTTTTCTTTCAATAAAAATCAAAAATTGATAACTTACGTCTTAACTTTTCACAATTTGATATTATTTCGATTATATTAGGTAACATTGCTGATAGCAATATCACAGCGTCCGTTGAAGCAAGCAACTTTCAAACATGCGATAGTCTAGCGGGCTTTTTACATAGCCGTGTTTACAAACTAAAACCTTTAAAATCAACCACGAACACATCTAACGTAAATACCCGCGAAAACATTAATAAACCGGTAACCCAGAATCCTACTAATTCAAGTCAACAAACAAGCTCTAATACGTTACAATCCGTTTTACCAACAACGTCAGGTGCTCAAAACACGGGATCAACTCAGAATCGTAAACCACTAGCATGTTTTAACTGTGGGGGGAATCATAAACGATTTCAGTGTAGTGTCAAGTGCGCGAACATTGTGGCAGACGTGGACATAACGTTGACAAATGTTTTTTTAACAAAAACAAATCTGAGACTCCTCAAGTGCAAGAAACTAAATATATTAATTCAGATAGTTCAAAAGATAAATTTTATAAAACGATTAAAATCAATGAATTTATAAACGAAGCATTTTTGGACACTGGTAGCAGTTGTTCAATAATTTCACAGTCTTTGGTAAATAAACACAACCTCAAAACGTGCCCATTGACACCACACGTGACACTACAAGGGTTTTCTAAAGACAGTTTGAAAACGGTGTCGACTTCTGTAAAAGTCGATTTACAAATCGATTCTGTGTTGATTCGAAACGTTGAGTTTTACGTTCTAGAGGAGCTGTCAGGTTGTGATATACTTATAGGACGTAAACGTAATGTCACTGAACGGTCTGACATAATGTATTGTCGTATTGGAAATACGTTAAATTTTAATTACGTATCGGAATTTGTCCAAACCTGTTCCACTGTATCGGAGCCCGAGTTCGTTTTCGACTCTGATTCTCATCACGATGAATTACTGTCCTTGTTTATGAAGTACAAAAGTTGCTTTGCATCTACAATTAAAGAACTAGGTAAGGTCAACCATCATGAAATGGAAATTAATCTCAATGATTCCAAGCCTGTTCAATTTAGGCCGTATAGGTCATCTAATGTGGATAGAAAAATTATACGCGATATGGTTAACGGACTGAAGGAGCATGGAATCATTCGTGAGAGTAATTCGCCTTATGCCAGTCCCGCGTTGCTCGTTAGTAAAAAGAATGGTGAGAAAAGATTATGTATCGATTACCGGGCTCTGAACAAAATTACGGTTAAGGACAAATATCCGATGCCTCGGATAGAAGACCTTATAGATAGGTTACAGGGCTGCAAATATTTCACTAGTTTAGACCTTAAAAGCGGCTATTACCAAATTAAAATGAAGGATGACTCTATTCAAAAAACTGCCTTTATCACTGAAGACGGTCATTACGAGTTTTTAAGGCTACCATTCGGCTTAGCAAATGCTCCATCCGCATTTCAACAAATGATGAATAAAGTTTTTGGTAATCTGAGGTTTGGGAAAATTATATTATATTTAGACGACATACTAATTGCAAGCGAAACAGTCGAAGATAATTTAAATCAATTAGAGACCGTGTTATCACTTTTTCGCGAACATGGTCTTACTTTGAACTTAAAAAAGTGCCACTTTCTGAAAACCGAATTGGAATTCCTTGGGTATAAAGTAGGGTCAAACTGTATAAAGCCCAGTGAGTCAAAAGTCAAGGCAGTGAAGGAATTCCCCACACCTAGAAACTTTCACCAACTCCGTCAATTTAATGGTTTGATAAGTTATTTCCGCAAATTTATTAAAAACTGTGCGATATTATCAAGTCCTTTGACAAAATTGACGAAAAAGGATTATCCTTGGTCATGGGATAGTAGTCACGAGCAGGCGTTCCAAACTCTGAAAAACTCGTTAACCTCAGATAGTGTGCTTACTATATTTGACCCTAATAAGGAGTGTGTTCTCTATACTGACGCAAGTAGGGAAGGCATAGCCGGGATCTTGATGCAGGTCACGGAAGAAGGCGAGAAACCCATACATTATTACAGCCGTCAAACTAGTGAAGACGAAAAAAAATATCACTCATTCGAACTCGAATTACTTGCCATTATTGCATCTTTAGAAAAGTTTCGATTGTACTTGTTGGGAACGAAATTCAAAATTGTGACGGACTGTAATTCTGTAAAGTTTGCTCTAACAAAGAAAGAGATTATTCCCCGCATTGCGCGATGGGTTTTATCAACCCAAGAATTCGATTTTGACATAATCCATCGGGAGGGTACCCGTATGCAAAATGTAGACGCGCTTAGTCGAAACCCAGCACAATCCGGGGAAAAATCGGAGGTAGAATTAGTAATGGCTATAACAGAGGCAGACTGGTTGTTGTCAGTACAGTTGCAGGATTTAGATTTAGTTCGGCTCAGACAAATTTTAGAGACAGGAGACATGGACGGACACAAAGAGGTTTTTGATAAGTACGAACTTCTGGGAAACAAAGTATACAGGCGAACTGCTCATGGTCGACGTTGGGTTGTTCCCAAGGACTGTATTTGGCAAAATTAATTTAATTAACTAGTAACTATTACAATGTTATATTACAACAAAAGCCAGTAGGTAATAATATCTACTAAAGTTAAATTCATATTATTTTTTTACAGTATCGAACATTTCTTTACTGGTTACTTTCCCATATAAATTGTTACAAATTAAATTAATCATATTGCTTACATATCAGTTGAAATTGGGTATACATATTTATAAAGTATGCTAAAAGTTGATGCAAGGCTTCAATGGGTTTTAGGTAAATTGACTAAACCTATTATGTCAATACTGGGAGAATTTGGCACAGGGTTTACTGTAATAAATGTGAACTGCCTAAGCCAATCCAGTTCAGAAAAATGGGTAAAGTGTTTACCTACCTTTACCCTGATTGTAATAGTTTTGCATCAATTTCAATTTTAGTTCTGGGGACAGGTTTATGAGAGGGAAAATGTTATGACTAGGATTAAAGTAATGAGATGTCTCTTAGGACTAAAGGGACTATCTATAAATCTAGCCATATCATTTTTCTTCTATCATGATGGGCCGAACAGTTGTATACTACTTATAAATAATTATATAATGTTTGTGTTTCAGATGTACCTAAATATTGTGTGTGGGTGAGATGAAGAGCGCCTGGGGGCATGCGCTATGCAGAATGGCCGTGTTGGCAATTCAATGCCATCTACTGGCAACATTTAAAACTAGCCGTTGTGATCAACAGCCAATCAGCGAAGATTACGTCAGCGAATGACGAGTCTTCATCCCCATCCATATTGGTCGATTTAAAAATGAGCGGGAGCTCACTTCGTTTTGGATCGTTATACGAGTTAGCTGAATAACGGTTTAATTTACTTGAATTTTGTAAAGTTATACTTTGTAATATATTTGTCTACGTTTTGTACTAGAGTGGTTTAATTTTAGAAGTATAGTTAACAAAAATACAAATCTTTCCTCTTTATAATCATCATCTGCCTAGCCTTTTCCCAACTATGTTGGGGTCGGCTTCCAGTCTAACCGGATGCAGCTGAATACCAGTATTTTACATGGAGCGACTGCCTATCTGACCTCCACAACCCAGTTAGTACCGGGTAATACGATACCCCTTGGTAAGACTGGTTGTCAGACTTTTTGGGTCTCTGACTACCTAACGACTGTCAAAGATCTACAAATGACAGCCGGGACCAACAGCTTAACGTGCTTTCCGAGGCACGGAGGAAACTCGGTATGTAATGGGTGGTCACCCATCCACAGACCAACCTAGGCAAGCACGGCTTAACCTAACGATCGATCCGAGCGGCTGTTATTATTTAGCCACGAGCTCCTCAACTCACGAACTCACGAGTTCCTCTTTATAATATTAGTGTAGATAGAGATAATTTAAAAGTTCTATGTAGCTAGGGGGTTTGAAATGATGTAATAAACACGTGCCGTGGTAACAGTTTGTGCGTCGATTTCCACCCTGCTTATGTAGTTTGCTCATACATTATTCATTAGCAAATAAATGAAGGAATTTAAATGAGAAGTGATCCAAGATCAGTCATCGCGGCAAATACACATTACCCATTCATGTGGTAGGACCATGACGAAATAACATAAAATAAATTGTGTCGGAATCGTAATCAATTCATTCATTGTCCTGTGGTTTTCCTTTGTTCTAGAAAACGTGTGTCAATATTTATACCTCGTATGTTTACTAACAGCATAAATGTGAATTATTTATTTGTTTCAATTAATTGGATGTTTAATTTCTGGGTATTGAGGGTTTTACCTTTAGACAAAAGCTATATATTTAATTAATACAGCTTTTTAAACGGTCATCATTATCCTGGCCAAATTCCATGTTACTTGGAGTCGGCGCATTTCTTTAGTTCATGCTCTTTTGTCAGACGACACGCACGCCATCATTTATTGCTTTTAAACGGCCAAGAAAAAAATCCAAGGAACTTGAAATTCTTGAAAACAAAAACCTAAAGAAATGTGAAGTCCATCCGCACGCACTAGACCCATGTGGTGGTTCACCCAATTTCAGGTCTCATGTGATGTGATAGGGGCGAACCTATTGCTGTATCACCATCTGCCTATAGCCTTTACCCAACTATGTTGGGGTCGACTTGCAGTCTAACCGGATGCAGCTGAATATCAGTATTTTACATGGAGCGACTGCTTATCTATCCTCCACAACCCAGTTACCAGTTAAAGTAACTACTGGGTATAAATACAATACGGTAGTACCCCTTGTTAAGACTGGTTGTCAGACTTTCGGACCACTGACTACTTGTAACGACTGTCAAAGATCTACAGATGACAGCCGGGACCAACGGCTTAACGTGCTTTCCGAGGCACGGAGGAAACTCGGTAAGTAATGGGTGGTCACATCCATATACTTACCACCTACAAACCTAAACTCTGCGCTGCTATTGACTAATTCCTGGTGGTTTAAAGCTCGCTGGTGGCTCGAGACATCTAACCTAGGACCTCATACTCATTAGTAGAGTATGCGACAACTTGACCACCTAGGGCACTTGTTTATTTCTAACCTTACCAACTTCTTCACAATATTTAGGGACTCTTAAAAATTGTCACCATCATCATCATCATCAGCCTATAATGTTCCCACTGCTGGGACACGACCTCCTCTCAATGAGAGGGAATGGGCTATAATCAACCACGCGGGCCCAGTGCGGATTGGTAGATGTCACATGTCTTCGAATTTTTGGTTCTAGGACATGCATGTTTCTTCACGATGTTTTTCTTCACCTTTTTGAGAGCAGTGGTGATGAAATAACAAAGTAAGGCGCCTGTCTGGGTTCGAACCCACAACTTCGTAAGTTGTGGGTTCGCTGCTCAAAATTTGCTGCAAAAATTGTATCACAAATTAACCCCTATAAAACCTTCTCACAGGGACATCTTCTCCGCAATCTCCGACGGTCCCACATGCAAGTTACTCCAGAACCTTCTAGTACAAACCATCAAGTCGAAGTTCCCCGACGTAGAAGCAGTCATCGGGCTGGAGTCCAGAGGGTTCCTGTTCTCATTCTCTCTGGCCACTGAGCTGGGCATAGGCTGTCTTCCGGTCAGGAAGAAAGGGAAGCTGCCGGGAGAAGTCGTGTCCTATAAGTATGACTTGGAGTATGGGACGGTGAGTTTCTGAAAATATTTGATTGAACCTTTTTGGGGCCAGAATAGAATTTTTTTATAAGTGGCTGGTTACAACTTTGTTGATGCCTCCAAGTGTCTGACATTGTAGATCCTATTCGTACAATGGATAGAGTTTTAGAATTAATCGAGATTGTTCTTAGCAATGTTATAATTATGGGACCGTTCAAGTATTACGTAAGCACCATAGGGGGGCGGAAGGGTCTATGCTTTGCTTATTTTTGATGACATGGGGGGTGGGGGGGTCTAGGTGGTGATTACGTCAGCAGTAATTATTTACTTTTTTACACATAAATGGCAACCCACACATTGTCTATGCTTGAAAACCAAACGCATATTCGGGGATTCCCACAAATAATGAATACGTTTAGGTACTCGCTTAGAACCGAGTAGCTAAGCTTATTTCTAGAATTATAACTGCTGCTCATGAATCAATAAAAAATAACAGAATACTTACATTGAAAGAAAAATACATATATGTACCAATGTTTACGTAAGCATGGTCATGGTAAGAGCTTTGCTTACTTTTGCTGACAAGGGGGAGGAGGGGGGGGGGTAAATAATTGTAGCAGTGGACGTCTTTCGGCTGAAATGATGATAATGATGATGAGCATCTTTGCGACTAATTAAATCCAAGTATGTAGATATGTATTTGTTAACATCCTTACTAACCTGAACCTTCATAATAAATTCCAGGACGTTCTAGAAATCCAGAAGAACACAATCCGTCCGGGTCTGAAATGCCTCATCATCGATGACTTGATAGCGACCGGCGGCACCATCACAGCCGCTAGCCAGTTGCTCCAGTCTTGTGGAGCTGACGTCATAGGATGTTTACTGGTCATCGAGTTGACGGCGCTGCGAGGTCGCCAGAACATTCCCAAGGGTATACCTGTACATTCCTTGATCCAGTATGATTGAGTTGTTGTAGTGCTTTAGGAGTATGTAGGTGCAAAGGTACAAGAATAAACAAATGAAGACTGGTCCGATTGCACAATTCATTAATTGAGTTTAACGATAAATCTATGTATGTATGTATAGTTTTAATTTTTTGTGCAAGCGGACTTAAAGTCAGAATGAGCGCTTTTTTGACGTGCGATAAAGTAGGCTTGCAAAATACATATGGTTAAGGCTCACAAAAGTTGTACTTTGTCCATATTTTTTATGTGCCAGTTTCTGAGCAGAGAAAAAAAAAAGTCGAAGGTTCCTAATGAATTAATCTTTTGTTTTCCATGTTAGCTATTAATAACTTGTTAATATTGGGCCTTTGAAATAGTGAATATATTTTGAATTTAACCAAAACCAACTGCTATAATTTAATGTCTAACTTCTAATTTCATTCAACAATTAAATGTGCCCACCCCAAGTCGAGTTCATTTTTTATTTATTTCATCCTATCTGTGCTATAAATCGTGAAATTTATGTAATGTGTAAAATAAATGGAGTTAAAACTAGTGTTTTAATGGAAATTATAATAAAACTGGCCATCAATTAAATAAATATGATTTGAAAAACAAATGTATCCAACACGTTTCACGTGTGTTACAATCAGTTTGTTACGTAGTAGTTTACTTGCATTATAAACTAGCAACACATGGTATCTATTTTTTGTGATGGCAACATTACTATTTTCAATATGACATGTCAGTGTGTTGTCGGACATCTTGGTTTTTGTGCAAGAGGCAGTGCTCCGTGAGTGTTACTTTTCGTCCTTAGATTTTCGAAACTTTTCGGAAGCACTTTCGCGTGGTTAGTAGTAAAAGATGTTTGTTTCGGATAAGGGCAGTTGAAAAGGATAACTGAATGATCAAATAAAGCAGTTTAATACAGATTTGAATTGCATTTTAAAGATGCTAATGACTTTTAGGTTATATTATTCACGAGTGTTTGTTCACGTGTGTTGCGTGTGTTACGAAATTGTGTGACGTAACACACGAGAAACGCACAAAGCTTAGTTCATATGGCAATGTTATTGAGAAGTCCACTAATAGGTATGCATGCAGTCCTGAAATGTGCATTTGGATAAACTACCTACTTAGTATTTTATTTAATTAATAACATGTAAATTAACTCTAACAATATTTCCAGTGTGTTACATATTTCTAGTGTGTTATCGTGTGTTACAAGTTCCCGTGTGTGATGGTACACTTTTTATGAGCCTGAGCCATATAAGACTATAATAGGGTATATGCATTATTTTTTTATTACTCCAAAGAAAGCGTATTATCATCATAAATAGCAAAGTGAAATAATTTTTTTAATATCTATAAACAATACTAAGTTAAAAGCATTTGAAACTGCTGATTAGACAGAGAGAACCGATACAGCGAATGACGTCATTCGCTGCATCAACGTACAAAATCCATACTAATTTCCATTTATCTAGAAAGAGATAGAAACAAAAGTTTAAATGGTTATAACTTTTGTGTTGTTTGGCCGATTTATGTCTTGTTTTCGCTTTTTGTCATTATTGTTATAGTACTTAAACATTCCGTATCAAAATAAAAAAAATAAAATTTATGCATATTCCCTATTGGTGCCAGTTAAGATGAGAATAGCGGTCATTTAACTTTGAAAACCAAAAATAAGCCTGTTCAAGTCTTGAATCGTAATCTATTGTGATCTTCAACATTTTTTGTAATGTAAAACGATTCATGGTTTATTTGTTTTGGTTCGTACGAAGAGATATTAGGGAAAGTGTGTAGTTTTATGACAGTTGTGCTTAGAAAAATGTACATTTTGACATGGTAAAATTGGTCATGATATTTGTACTACCAAAATGTGTAGCTTTAAAAAAAAACTGATATAAGTACAATGAGAATCTTCCCTAAGAGTCGAGACTTGGATTTAAAAGTACTTACTAAAGTTTTGAAAATGTACCTTTGTGCCTGCGTTTTGTTATTCAAACCTAAGTTTAGGTTCCTCGTTGTTAAATGTTAGCTTTATGCCGTGGTTAAGGCTACTACTAAGAGCTAAAGTAGAGTTAAGGCCAACGCAGAGCGGGACGGCATGGCAAGGGATTTAATTTTTGCCAATGGACATTCAAACGTATTGATATAGAAATACGACATAAATTGCTATGCTTTAAAATGATGCTGTGGCATGCCGAAGCATCGAATAGGATTGCATTTAATTGAAAGACGCGTCACGGTCGTATTTCTATACCAATACGTTTGAATGTTAGGAGGAGCTCGTGGCTAAATAATAACAGCCGCTCGGGTCGATCGTTAGGTTAAGCCGCGCTTGCCTAGGTTGGTCTGCGGATGGGTGACCACCCATTACATACCGAGTTTCATCCGTGCTTCGGAAAGCACGTTAAGCCGTTGGTCCTGGCTGTCATTTGTAGATCTTTGACAGTCGTTAGGAAGTCAGATGCCCAAAAAAAGTCTGACAACCAGTCTTACCAAGGGGTATCCTATTACCCGGTTAGTACTAACTGGGTTGTGGAGGTCAGATAGGCAGTCGCTCCATGTAAAATACTGGTATTCAGATGCATCCGGTTAGACTGGAAGCCGACCCCAACATGGTTGGGAAAAGGCTAAGCAGATGAATACGTTTGAATGTCCATTGGCAAAAATTTAAATCCCTTGCCATGCCGTGAGGTCTGCGTAGGCCTTTAAAAGCTCGATCTTATCAAACTGGAAAAGAGCCAGTGCGAAGGAGAGCCTAGGGGGCCTAAAATGGCAGCTTTTTAGCAGAATCATAATAGGATAATAATATGAATTTCGTTACAATTTGTAAAATAGGCTCAAAGTGTACGGACATTAGGTTGTTTTTCTATTGTCGTCTGTGTGGGTTTATTCGATCGAGAACAAAAAATTAACTGTGTCTGTCACCATTTAAAAAAACGTGAATTGTTCAAACAAGACTTGACTCGCCTTTTAAGAAGGAAGTCAGATAATTATTATTTCATTTATTAATTTTAACACATTTTTTACATTTTTACATATTTCTTAACTAGCTGACCCACGCAACTTCGTCTGCGTCACATAAGAGAGAAAAAGCTAACAAAAGGAATACATTTTTCCCGTTTTTGCAACATCTTTCATTTAAGCTCCGCTCCTGTTGGTAGTAGCGTGATGTTATATAGCCTATAACCCTCCTCAATAAATGGGCTATCCAACACAAAAATATTTTTTTCAATTCCAACCAGTAGTTCCTGAGATTAGCGCGTTCAAACAAACAAACTCTTCAGCTTTATAATATTAGTATAGATAAAACTATATAAAAAAACATTTAAACATATAAAAATAGTATAGCTAGCCCACCAGAGCGCTGGGAACAGGATAATTATTATTATTCCTTTAATTCAGGCAACGATGGCCACTAAAAATATAATACAAATATTAAAATAAAATAGATAGAAAATGCCCTGGCTGTACCTATAGGATATGTAGTAACCTACACCACTGCAAAAACAAACTAAAATTAGTCGTAAGTGCCTTTATACATATTTTGAACCATAATACATTAAGAATAGATTTGTATTTTTAGGCAGAACTGCTAAAAAGTGCTATCAAAGCTATTTTATAAAATTTGACAGAAACGCTATTCCATAGCTGGACAAAATCAATTAATGGGTTTGTTAGCTACAAGTTTCGTCGTGAGCGTAGACACCCTTATCTATAAACAAGTCGAAAGTAATTACTTGAGTAAAAGTAAAACCTATAGGATTTATATTTACTAATCGCTTGAAGTTAGAAGTGTCAAAATTTAGAATTCTAAGCTTTGCTGTCTTTGACCGTTCTTACTTCGTTCAAATTCTTGTGTAATGAATAAAAATGTTTGCATGGTTTATACTATGAATGAAACCAAAATATATTAAATTGAACAAATTAAGGATTATAGTTTAAAATAAAACATTTGATAACCGAAAGTTATTGGGATTTAATTCATTAGGTAGTAGGATTGTAATTATGTACGAATCAAATTCAATATTATGAAAATCTAAATATTCATAACTTCAATATCATTAAGTAACTACTTATACTTGATTACTTTAACTTTACTATAGATACGGGTGTAACCGTGTAAATGGGGTTGTTTGCTGTAAGATTTACTGAGAGAGAGAGTGTTTAGTGTTTGTCACTAATTGATTAAGTCATCTTGAACAAAAGGTGAGCAATAAACTATCATTATCATGAAAGTAACAAACAGGCTTGTGTCCTGGAAAAATCTAATTAGTCCGTCAGTTAGATTATCAAAAAATATTTGACACGTATTTTTTCTTTTGTTACGTAAACCAAAATTGACGAAGATAAGACGCTTTTAAAATTCTCAATACGTCACGCCGTGCTATAATTTTTAGTGCGTTGTGACGTCACCAGCCCCACTCCCGAGTTTTGATGCGTTTTATCTGTGTCAATATTTATTGATTTACAAAAACAAAAAATACGTGTCTATATTTTACAATACTCTAACTGACGGACTAAATTGATTTGCAACTTATTGATGGTGGAAACTAGCCTATTAGCGCCATCAATGCGGTAAGTATTTGACCGATTCCCCCCTATATTGCTACCCGCTTTAGAGGACCTCGCGTATAACGACTTTTGATCGCAGAAGTTTCGTCCAGGAAGAAAGTTTGGTCGCAGAACTGGGCGGCCGACCAGTCTTGTTCGAGATATGGCCGGTCATGCGACAACTCGTGGTCGTGGCCCATATGAGTATGGTCCCTAATTCTTACTGTTGTCGTTGTAATCAAATATGTGGCATCATAGTTTGTTTTTGTTTTTATTTTACACTTCACGTAATACTTATTTTAATAATTAGCGAATTGACTTATCAAATATTAATATATTATTTTATTATTATGACATATGGATAAAATATTTTGTATAAATACATGTCAGTGACAAATCCTATTATTAATAGTACCTATATTATTACTTAGATATTATCGACTGTACAGTGTACATGTTACTCGCACATTAATTATGTAATAGCAATGATATTGATTGTTTTTGACCCTTTGCTAAGCAAAGAAATGAGACTCAGCCAAATTTTTTCACAAACATTTTAACACTACATTTGCGTGATTGTTAGAACAACACTGATCCTTATTTTCTTAACAATAAGTTTGCTATTGGCTTGATGCTACTACCAAGTCGGTCAATACACTAGTACCTATTGATCGACAGACCAGTATGAATCAAATAGCACTGAATTATTACTAAATTCTTCAGTGCTATTTGATTCATACTGATCTCAAAAGTAAAATAACTGACGAAAAGACTTAAAATTACAGGTCGCGGCACGTAACTCTAGCGCTGACCGTTATTGCGCAGAAGTAAAAAATAGGAATGTCTTGGGACGTGCGTTGCGCCGATTGGCATTTGGCTCTCCAGTCGTAAAACATGCGCAGTTATCCCCTCCACGTTTCGTTCAGCGCTAGACTTACGTGCCGCGACCTGTACGCTCAGCGTCTTCAAATGTTTCATGTTATTCTTCTTTGAATCACATCTAATGAATATTACAAACCGTCGTACATAACAACTCAAACAACAAGTCGATGCTTATGCGAAGTCCCGTCACGTTCTTTCCGCATTTAAAGTGTTGAAGTTGAAGCACGTACGCATCGGAGCAAGGGTTAAGGACGAACGTTTATTTTGTTTATGTCAGGCCACGAGAAGACGACCGCGTTTTCGTGTACCTATTACATTATTTAATAAGGATTTTTCAACTCGCCTGATGTTCCAGTTTTGTTTGAAAGCGCACGTATGTGGCAGGCTTAAAACTACCGACGCCACAAGCTACTACAATCTGTCAAATTTCTTTAAGGCGACTACAGGAGCTAAATTAGCAACTCTATTTGTGGTTGTTCAAACTTCGTTTGAAATACTGTTAGAATGAAGTTCTGATCAGCTTGCACTGCAAAGTGGTTGTTACGTCAGTCGCTGCGGGCCGAATAGTGCAAAAATGAGTGTTTTTTTACGATTTACAAAAAACTCTTGCATCTGCTTAGCCTTTTCCCAACTATGTTGGAGTCGGCTTCCAAAAAATCTATTGATTGGACTAAATAAATAAAACACTATCATACTAATATGTTGCTTGTAGAATTATTTGCCAAAAAATCAGAATGATCACATGTATTTTAATATGGTTTTTAGTCGTTAAAAGAAGTTTTTCGAGATGAGTTCGTGATTTTTTTTTTATCTAGTAAATTAGTTGTATTATGTTTTCAAAACACTAGCATATATACTGAAGAATATCATATATTTTTCTGGTTTTGTTTATTGCAGTGAATCATATGCTTCTTTGCATTATAAAACTCGCGTTTAGCTCCTGTAGTTGCCTTAATAGATTTTCAACTTTATCCCTAAAGGGTTCAAGGTTGATTGAGAAAATTGGACTGTTTTGGGTGACTTGATGTGCTGGCGTCAGTACATTCACAACGAAGTTACTTTTTGTGGCGAAACGATTTATAGATGAGACTGCCCTAGAATGTAAATGTGGTGTTGTTCCACAAACGATGGGTCACTATTTCACTAAATAAATCGCGTAGAAGTTATAGAAACTTACTAAATATTATAATGGTGTCGATTCTATTGTGCACAAACTAAACTTAATTTAGGCTATTGCTATCTTTTTCTCTCTAATATAACGAAAAAGAGACGGACGTAATTTAGAGCTGTTAAATTTAGTTGGAACTAATATTTCCATACAAATGAAGGGTGCACCCTTCATTTGTATGGAAATATTACGAAAATTACGAATATTTGACGAATATTTGAAATATTACGAAACGATTTATAGATGACTCTGCCATAGAGTGTAATAGTGGAGTTGTTCTACAAACGATGGGTCACTATTTAACTAAATAAATCGTGTCCTGTATGTCCTGTTGTCAATTAAAAGAGCTGATGGACGCTACTGAAACAACCAAACTCGTCGCCAAATTTTGGGCTGATTTCATTTAGATTTCCATCGATATGCTTTGAAGAAAAACGGGATAACTAAAAATACCTAATTACAGCGAAAGCGAAGTTATAGAAACTTACTAAATATTGTAATGATGGTCAACAAAAAGTAATTTCGGTGTGGATGCACCTCAAAATTTAATATTAAACCTACTTGACCGTTATTCGAAACCTAATAAAACATGAAACATGAGAGTAGCATTCTTGACTTCGTGCTAGTACTAGCCGTGCGGAAACAGCCCCACCACTATCTGCGTCTCGCTCTAATGTCTCTCCCACCACTCCCACCACCACCTAAGGCAGCTCGCGTGTCCATCGCGAGTTGGGTGTCATTGGCGTTTTGATTTCCGACCAAATAGGTCGCTAGTAAAAAGTGCTTGTCCTACAAGTCACTTTGTTATCACTATTGTGTCGTGTGGTTTTAATATTATTGTGCAACAGTGCAGTGTTTAATAATTAACAAAGGTAAATTATTCGCTATCTTGGTAAGTAGGTACCATTGCCTTTACTGCATACTTACAATACACTGTTACTGACTTCCAATTTTTGGTCCGTAAAAAACTTTGTTTTTAACGGTAACAGTTTGATTTCATTGTTATTTAAATTGGATTTCTAATTACGTAAGTATACTTACGAAATATTTTTGTTTTTGGAAAATAGTTTGATTATAATTTACCTACCTACTAATGAAAAATTTTTTAAACGGTGATACCGTTCGTTATACTTATTTAAATTAGATATTTTATTTTTTCAAATGTAGGTTTCTTGAACCTATTATGTGTTTTATTTCCTAATGGTGATATTGTTAGGTATTCGAAGCGTAGGTATCGCAAAATGGTACTACCTATGGTGTAAATCTTTTCTTTGTTCTTTTTCTTTTGAACGTTATAAACTTTGACGTATTTTGATATTGCGTTTTTATTCAACAGTGTAGTGAATCTAAATTGTGATTTCGAATACGAACATGGATAAGGCAGGCCCATCCGCTGCAACGAGGGAGGAAGGTGCGGTTGAGAAGAATCGTAATGGTGCCGATGCCGTAAGGAAACGTAAACGATCTTCAAGTACAGAGTCGAGCTCGAGCAGTAGTTCATCAACAAGCTCAAGCTCCTCGTCAAGCAGTCATACGAACCGTAATAACAGACGTCGTAGGAAGTACAAATCCAAAAGGAAACGTGACTCAAGTAAGTTAAACAAATTATTAACCGAAGTGTCTAACCTAAAATACGAGCTGTCCCGGCCACAAACCAGCACTCCAAGAGAATTTTATCAAGAAGAATGTTGTTCTTATGTAGATCCTAATATTAGCGGTGACTTATTTGAAGGGGAGGCCAATGAACCCTCCTTACCTCCATCATCCGCTGTTGATGGTGCATGCTACGATAATACGTTTAGTCTAAACATTAGTACAAAATTGAAGGAACCATCGGTTCCTCATGCTTCATCAGCATTTTTGGATCAATTAACAACCTTGCAACACTTTGGGCTTTCCGATTGGAACAGTGTGCGCTACGCGGACGTACAGAAGCTGTATGTTCATGATCCAGGTTTTACTAACCTCGAACTTAATGAAGAAATAAAGCGTTATGATACTTCAAAGTTTACAGCACAGATGGAAAAAGCTTTTTCAGGTATAACTTATGCTTTATTAAAGCAAAGGGATATAATGCAAAATGAAATGCGTAGCTTTTTAACATGGGCACAGCAAGCTGAGCAGCTAAGCCATGCCAATATTGTTGAGAAAATAACCGAAATCTTCACTAAAGGTGAGTATCCAAAAATAACAAGTGACATATTTCAACTAGTTTGTGGACACAGGGCTGAGCTTGTACAATACAGAAGAGAGGCCATTATAGCTTCGGTGAAAGACCCGTATCATAAAAGTGCATTACGGAAAATTCCACCGACATGTTCCCACTTATTTGACAGCGACAAGTTTACATCTGTCCTGGAAAAAGCAGGAGGCGTGAAAAGCGTATTTTGGCCCAAAAACAAGGATCGCACAAACTCTGCACCGCAGAACGATCCGGGGCCATCGGAGCGGCCAAGTACGTCGTACGGTCCTCCGTCAAAAATATCCCAGGCCCCAAAACGGGACAACAAACCTGCTTTTAAAAGGAACAACCGTGACCAAAATCATCAATCCTTTCGAGGCAAAGGTGGAAGAAGAGGAAGACATAACGAGGGTAATAAAGGCCGCAGAGCAAACTCTCCCTCATCCCGCCGGGATAGGAGAGAACAAAATAAACGCAAATATTGACTCGAGAATACCTTTTCGTGCCGGTCAACTTCAACGTTACCACAGCCGTTGGGAAGCGCTCGGGGCACCGCCCTACATTCAAAAAATTATAAAAGGCTACCGTATTCCTTTCAAGCGGAAACCACCGCTCAGTCAACATTTTCGTCACCGTCTAACTGCACACTCGCCAGAGATGTCAAACATAATTTCGGAAATGTTATCACAAGGTGTAATACGAGAGACCAAGCGATCCCCGAGTTTCATATCAACAATGTTTCTTCGCCCAAAAAGCGACGGCACGATGAGGCCTATTTTCAACCTGAAAAACCTAAACGAGTATGTTCACACCGACAAATTCCGGCTTATAAATATCCACAAAGTGCCCGACTTCCTTCAGGAAAGCGACTGGATGGCCAAAATAGATTTGCATCAAGCGTATTTTCATCTACGGATTGCACGAACACACCAGCGATACTTACGTCTAATGTACAACGAAAAACTGTACGAGATGACTTGCTTGCCGTTCGGTCTAAGTTCTGCTCCCAAAGCCTTTGCCACTCTAACAAACTGGGTAGCTCAGACGCTACGGGAACAAGGCATCCGCACTCTAGTATACCTAGACGATTTCCTTCTAGTCCATCAGAACCGTTCGGTTCTACAGTCACATGTTGCAACCACAATAAACTTGCTCGAACACCTGGGATGGATAATAAACAGGAAAAAGTCAGTTCTAATCCCACAAAAGTCTCTGGAGTTCTTAGGCATCGTATGGGACACATGGGAAAATATCAAATATCTCCCAGAAAGAACAGCATCCAAACTGAAAGACTACGTTTCGAACTCCCTGCTATCTCGTTCGGTGGAACTGAAAAAACTTCAGATACTTATAGGGGTACTGAACTTCGCCAGCTTTGTCGTGACAAGAGGAAGATTAAACTATCGAAGCCTTCAAATGCATGCAAATGCTCTTCTGAAGACACCTGCCTGCACAAAAACACAGCTAAGCCCAAAAGCAAAAAGCGAACTCCTGTGGTGGCTAGCGAATTACAGAGTCCCTTCAACCATTCACTGTCCTCTACCATCACACTATCTGACAACCGATGCGAGCGACATCGGCTGGGGGGCCCTGCTAGACAACACGAGCTTACAAGGCATATGGTCAGCGACGGAACAGGAGTTGCATTGCAACCAAAAAGAACTCATTGCCATAATAAACGTCTTACGAGATCACTGTCGTTACCTGAGCTCTTCGGCTTTACTAGTCCAGTGCGACAACAAAACCACGGTATCTTACCTACGCAACGAAGGCGGCACGAAATCTCAAGCCCTAGTAAACCTTGCAGCAGAAGCTTTCGCAATTCTAGATCAGCACAACATCCACATGACGATTTATCACCTGCCAGGCAGTTACAACTCGGAAGCGGATCACCTGTCTCGTCAGAAGACGCCTTCAGAATGGCACCTTCTGCCAACGGCAACAGAAGTAATTTTCTCAAAATGGGGCCAACCACAAATCGACCTCTTTGCCTCTCGACGGGCACATGTCCTACAGGACTATTGCACACTCGACAGAACCGACCCGCGAGCCAGGAGGTACGATGCTCTATCAGTGAACTGGACCTACACGCTAGCTTGGGTGTTCCCACCACCTCACTTGATCCCCAGGGTACTAGCACACCTAAACAAAGCAAGAGGCGTTTACCTGATAGTCGCTCCACGGTGGGACAAAGTATACTGGAGACCAGATCTGAAGAGCAGAGCATTAGGTCCCCCGTTCACCATCAGGAACCTACCCAAAGTACTAGTAGATGTCTCAACCGGTCTCCCGCCACCAAACGTGACAACAATGACGCTCGAAGTTTGGAGATGTGGGGGTGGGAGCCAACATTGAAGGATTGGTCAGAGGAACAAAGGTCTCTTTTATCATCCAGCTGGCGTAAGTCTACTCTTAACACTTATAGACCAGCTTGGAAAAGATGGATGAAGTGGGCTAAAAATAATGAGGTGAACTCACTACAACCGACTGGTTCTCAATTTGCACGATTCCTAGCTGATCTGCATCAAATAGAGGGGCTTTCCCTGAGCACGATTCTCGTTCATAAATCGGCGGTCTCCACTTTTTGTGACCCTGATAATCAAACAAAAATAAGTTCGCACACCCTCGTAAGACAAGTTCTAAAATCGATCTCTTTGGCTCATCCTAAACCACCCAAGCCACCGATTTGGGATATAAATACGCTCATTTCATATTTAAGTCAGAAAAATCCTGAAACTGTTAACTTCTACGAAGCTTCCAGTCAAACTGCCTCAATCCTACTTCTCTGCTCTGGGCGACGTGTTCACGATCTTACACTCCTTCGGATTTCACCAGAACGCTACATTCAATCCGAAGATAATATAATTCTCTGGCCGGCTTTTGGATCAAAGACAGACACAGCTAACCGGAGACAATCAGGCTGGAAACTTCTACAAAATAAAGAAAATAAAAGTTTAGACCCGGTCCATTGGGTCAAACATCTGATCCATCTGTCACGCCCAAGAAGGGAAGTAATATCGTCAGACAACTTGTTTCTGAGCACTTTTGGAGACCCCAAACCAGCGACCCGCTCTATAATTGCTGGTTGGATGAAGAAAACGTTAAAGGACGCCGGCCGATACAGGGCACACCGGGCAGCTTCCGATCAGCAGTGGCCTCAAAGAATTGGATGGAACAGTTCCATCTAGACGACATACTCTTAAGAGGTAATTGGAAATCGGCCAATACTTTTAAGAAATTCTATTGCCGTGAAATTCGAGCAGATACATCAAAGACTGATTTGATTACTACTCTCTTTGAGCCTGTCGAATAGAAAATTCATTAATAGAGTCATTATTAACTAATTATAGCTTATTTGTAAGTTTCGAGATGCTCTACCAACTCTCCCATTTATCCTTATACATACAAAATGTATATTAAATCAGTAAAACGATTTTTGTATTTATTGTTGTGTTGTGATTATTAAATAAAAACACAATTGTGATTTTTCAATATTCTGTTATTTCATTGCAAATATAATACACATTTACTCTAGATCACATTGGCGACACCACCACCAGGCGATAACAAACACGTCTCTCATGTTTTATTAGGTTTCGAATAACGGTCAAGTAGGTTTAATAGAGACATTTTACCTAAAATAAAATGTGTATTAAACCATACTTACCTTATTCGAAACCTAATAACTTAAATACCTGCCTGGTGGTATAAAAACATGAGCAAATTCAATGACACCCAACTCGCGATGGACACGCGAGCTGCCTTAGGTGGTGGTGGGAGTGGTGGGAGAGACATTAGAGCGAGACGCAGATAGTGGTGGGGCTGTTTCCGCACGGCTAGTACTAGCACGAAGTCAAGAATGCTACTCTCATGTTTCATGTTTTATTAGGTTTCGAATAAGGTAAGTATGGTTTAATACACATTTTATTTTAGGTAAAATGTCTCTATTCTATTTGGTCATCTACATGATATATTTATAACGATATTTCTATTGACAATTTATTTTTATATAATTATGTTTTTATCCACAAAATAGTGCTCAATTTTAACATTGACTCATGTTACAAATTTTCTACGAGTATATTATTATGATATTATTAATATTAAGTAAATGACATTGTAATGTAAGCATTCCAGGATTTGATGATGTATTTGTATTGTTTATTAAAGTTTTTTATGTATTTAGTAGATTGTTTTATTTAAATACATTCGAACACATCTTTTCCCAGCTACGTTAGTGCTTTCAATCTAACCGGATGCAGCTGAATACCAGTATTTTACATGGAGCGACTGCCTATCTGACCTCCACAACCCAGTTAGTACTGGGTAATACTATACCCCTTGGTAAGACTGGTTGTCAGACTTTCGGGCCACTGACTACCTGTAACGACTGTCAAAGATCTATAATTGACAGCCGGGGCCAACACATAAATAGATAAAATTACCCCTTTCCCATGCGGGTAGGCAGACTACAGCTCACCACCTGCTAAGATACCTACATTTCGAGAGAGATATTTTTGTTTCGTCCACGTTCATACATCAGCCCACGTAGCATGATCGCCGTGGAAACGGGTTCTGTCGACGAAGAATCGACAAAATGACAGATGAACAAAAGAAATCTGTACTTAATTTTGACGATTCTTATTCATCGAAGAAACCCGTTTCTACGGTGGTTATGTTATGCGGGCTGGTCATACACGCACGCCTGTTGTGAGTACTACGCACCTGGGGCCCTACTCTAACGTCCGTCCGTCCATCCGTCTCACTCTCATCTGCAGACGTGCGCGAGAGAGACGGATGGACGTTAGAGAGTAGGGCCTCTGACCATACTACATCTAATATTATCGCCTCAACTGCCTCATTGGTCGAGTGGTCGGAAGCGAGACTGCTGAGCATGAGATCCTGGGTTTGATTCCAGGGTCGGCCAAGTGTTATTGGGTTTTTCTATCAGGAATTTCTCAGTAGCAGCCGTGGAGTTCGAAATTTGGGCCCCGTTGATGGCAATAGGGTCGCTGCCTATTATAATATGGGTGGGTGTACCTACTATTAGGTACACCCCTAACCCTTCGTAGATAACAGCCGTGATGTTATGTTTGTGTTATGTATAATGGCAAAGCCGTTTATTTTGATGGTTAAAAAACATTTATTTGTTATACATTGTTACTTTCTTAGACACATGGATCAATGAATTAGGAATTTTTAAATCTTTGTGATGTCAAAAGTGTGATAGATGCTTACTGTGTATTGTGTGAATGTATATATGTAAGTAGCTACCATCAATATGAATACTGAAATAAACTAAATTGAGACTATGAGTAGAGCTGAATAAAATCACAAAAACTGTAATTTAAAAACATTTATTTAATTTAAATTAAATGTTAAAATACTGACAGTTGTAAACATCTTGAAGACGACGTACCTAAATACTAAGACATAATATTAAAACTTAAGAAAACAGATATCACATTTCTGAAAGAAGACTTAATTTACGTAAGGCAGGGGCACTGCATGGTGATGCCCGTGGTGAGGATCCTTCACGTGACGTTCGTATTCTTGCGTAGTCTGCACATTTTCGGGCAATTTGGACGCTGTCGTCGGTTCGATCGCTGGCGTTGTTGAAGAAACTGGGACTGGTACAATTGTTGGTACAGACTTCTCATGCCCAGCATCCTTTTCCGTGGTACTTGTTACCTCTACAACTTTCTGTGTGGTACTAGAAAGTTCACTTTTAGGTGTAGTGTGATAGTCATTTGTCAATTCTTTAGGTAAAGCTGGTACAACGGGTTCCTTGACAGCATGACGTACTTTCCTGTCCTGTTCATCATCTCTTAAGTTGATGAGGTCGCTTGCAGCTTGGGGCATGACGGCAACTGCCTTTTGTGTGTTTTCGAAGATTGAGTCAAGTGCTTTCTTCAAGCTTTCGTCCATTTCTGGTACTTCGAATGTCTTAGCGTTTTCATTAACTTTGGTGTCTTTAGTAGCATCAACTTCCACTGGTGTAGGGTCTGAAGTCTGGTCTTTGGTCTTCTGTTCTTCCGAGTCGCGGTTCATTCGTGGTTGATCCTTGCCTACTAGAGCTGGGTTGATCTTCTGTTGGTCGTCTTTGTTTTCTTCTGTTGTAGAAGAGGCAGTTGGTGTTGGGGTTCCAATAATAATGTCACTAACATCCTTAGGTTCTTGGTTGGAGTTCACGTTCAGGTCCTTTAGAACTTGAGGATTCTGTGCATCAATTCCAGTTGTTCCGGGGTGGTTTGGGAAACGCGCTGGTTCTTGGGGAAGTTGGGTTTCACCTCGCCCGTATGCGTTCGGTTCATTGACGAACACTTGAATGCTGAAGTCGAATCCTCTGAATACGGCCGGACTCTTCAGTTCGAGCGTGACGTTCTTCTGTCCCTCTCCTCCTTCCACCACTGTTACTTCTCCGTCCTTTTCTGCCCTGTTGTCAATGACAACTACACGGCTGATGAGTTCTTCGGTGTTGTTAGTAGCGTTCACGGTTAGGTGCTCAACTTGTCTCCAAATAGCTGGGCTGGCGGTGATATTCTTATCGAATATTAGTCTCCCGCCTTCGATGCCCACGGTGAGATCTGCGGCGTAAGCCACAGCCACGAGACCGAACACTGCTAGTACTTTGGCGATCATCTTCGGATGTTTACAAACGACTGACTGCAAATGACGAATCTCAAAGCTTATATAGAGCGGCGGGTTAAGGAAAAACCTCAAAATATAAGTCACCTACTCGGCTAATATTTTTTTATTACCATATATTAAAATCTTCCTACAGGAAAATACGGCTTGATAAAGTACAGTCAATGACAAAGTAGTGGACTGCGACCACAATATTACGTTTAAATTATGAGTCAAGTCGTCAAAAGTTTCCTCCCAATTACTGTTTCATTTGATTTGAACCTTTCTCATAACCAATCTCTACCTACATAATATGTGTTTCACAGCCATCTTAGCAAGTACTTACTCGGTTACTCCATCAATTATTTCTATGCAAATCACTAATTGGTGCCGATTCCCTTGTTTACAAACTAAACCAAATTTAAGTTCAGTGCATCTTTTTCTTTCTATTTCATTAAGAAAAGGACAGAATATAAATTTTAGTTATATGTTCTGTCAAATTAATCAGCGCCATACAAGTTTTAGACGCGATTAAAAAGTTGACTACTAAAATTCCATCAAATTACGTCAGGTGCTGACTAATTTGACAGGATTAAACTAATATTTATCTTCTGTCCTTTTCATAATGAAATAGAAAGAAATAGATGCATTTAACTTAAATTTAGTTTAGTTTGTGAACAAGGGAATCGGCACCATTGTCATTCTAGCAATTAAACGAACTAGTTTACTTGCGGAAACTAGTGCTTGTTTCCCTTGCAAGGTGAGCAGGTGACCACTTAAACCACAGATGACTTACGTTCAGGGAAAACCGGATATATGGACTTGAGACCGTAGGTTGGAAGTCGTGTTAGCTAGTGAGGAAATGTAAATACCCTTCCCCTATTTATTAGAACATTTTTTTTTATTGCGTAAATTGACAATACATCTAGGAACTTAAGTTTACCCCAACTTGTTCTTGGTGTGTTTTATGTTCTTTATTTATTACACATGCGTCATGTTTTATGCAAACACTTTACTTTCTCAATCAAGAATTCAATGATTTTTGGTTTGTGTTTTCGGGGTTACGGGGCCTCTTTGGAGAGTCTGGCCCAAGGGCCCTCGCGGGTCCTTTCTAATGTAGCTATAACGTAGAACGCATACTTCCTTTACACTTTCCGTAGGGTCATTTGAAGCTTTTGTTTCAGAACGTCATTTTAGGAAAACCGATTTAGTCACACAGCTAAATAATTACGCAATAATGTAAATACATTAATCCAATTAAAACCTGAAGTGCTACAGAAAATGTCGTGCATTGGGGGATTTCCTTACGCCCATTAAGATAAACACCGACCCTGGTAATAAATCTTAAACGTAACATTTTGAAGGTAATAGGGGTAACGAGTTTTTTTCCAAGGAAACGAAGAAAGAACCCACAACACAAAAGCATTTTAATGTAGTTTTTTGTTTTCTTAATTGTATTTTGTAATTGTACCTACTAACATCGATAAGTTCCAATTATTACATAAAAAACATTGTACCACTAAGCATCATTGTTATCTGACATTAAATTAAATTAAAACGCGATACAAGCATTTACCCAATTTAGAATGATTAAAATAACACTACTCTTGAATTTCCCGAAGACTTAGTCACCGGCTGAACAGGAGTAGTAGAAAATTATAAGAAACTAGCGGACGTCACGCGGTTTCACCCGCGTAGTTCCCGTTCCCGTGGGAGTACGGGGATAAAATATAGACTTTGTCACTCAGGGTGAATGTAGAATTTTTGAAATCGGTTCATTACTTCCGGAGATTACCCCCTACATACAAACATACAAAAAACAAATGTTACCTCTTTATAATATTAGTATACGTAGAAGTATACGTAGATATAGACAAATACTACCTACCACAAACAAATAAAATAAGTACCTACCTGTATAGTAAAAAAAAAAAAACCGGCCAAGTGCGAGTCGGACTCGCGCACGAAGGGTTCCGTACCATTATCTATACATTAGACAAAACGGCAAAAAATCACGTTTGTTGTAGGGGAGCCCCCCTTAAATATTAATTTTATTCTGTTTTTAGTATTTGTTGTTATAGCGGCAACAGAAATACATCATCTGTGAAAATTTCAACTGTCTAGCTGTCACGGTTCATGAGATACAGCCTGGTGACAGACAGACGGACAGACAGCGAAGTCTTAGTAATAGGGTTCCGTTTTTACCCTTTGGGTACGGAACCCTAAAAACACGCTTCACAGTAACGTCATTTTATTTTTCGTATTCTTTTCAGCAAACCTTTTAATTTGATACCCTTATCATTGGAATGAAAAAAAAATATAACTAAGGTAGTCCGCCATCTTCGGGAATACGCTATATTGGATTTAGAATGACGTCACTTAGCTAACCATGCATTGTCATTCAGGCGCGGATCCAGGATTTCCTTTAAGGGGGGGCATTTTTGGAAAATTCTTTAAAAAAAATTGATAGGTAAAGTTTTGATAATAAATGGTATCAGGCGTTACGTTACTTTACAGAAATCCATGATATGCAAGATACAAGGGGGCCGCCAGCTTTTGGGCCAGGGGGGGGGGGTAGCGAGAAATTCTTACGATACCTTGCCTTGGACAGGTTAGAATGGTTTCGAACGTTCATATAGGAGTTACTTAGTCGAGCTTAAGATAAATTCAAGAGAAAGTAGTCTGTAGAGCGAGCGAAGCAAGCTCGAAAATTTTAACACTTTTCCTACCGACCTCCTGGCGATGTCCATGACAAAATACAACTAGAATATTTAGTTTCAATTCCGTCAAACTAGTTCAAGCTTGGCTAATGACGTATTTGGTCTGGTTCAGGAGGGGGCAATTGCACCCATTGCTCCCCCCCCCCCCGTATCCGCGTCTGTTGTCATTCAAGCTAAACACGTCTGCAAAATTTTTGCTCAATCGGAAACTGGGTAGTGGATCAAATTTAACTTCTACGATTTTTTACATAGTTACAGCAGAAGCTAATATAAGCATTTTTTTCAAATCATGCAACTTCCAGTATCAAAACATTCAGTTTTCATGTCAACTGTACTGTACCTACTAGTTAAAACTACGTGACATTTATCAACAAGTGAATCTAAACGCGCACGGAATCACAATTATAAGATCTACGTGTCAATTTTGAATTGAGGATATCCTACGTAGGTAGTGAGTAAGAACATCAGCAGTCTCGGAGATGAAATGACGCATACATACAAACAAATAGGCTGTAAAAACCGGCCAAGTATGAATCAGACACGTTCACGCACATCATTCGATTTTGTTCGTTGATCGTTTGATGTTTTTTCTTTATTTTATTTTACCGCTCTTTGTCGACGTGATTACATGACTGTTCATATATTAAAATTTGAAAAAATTATCGTTTTTCCTAAATCATAATAGTACCTAAGTATACTGGTGTCGATTCTGTTGTGCACAAACTAAACTTAATTTAGGCCATTGCTATCTTTTTCTCTCTAATATAACGAGAAAGAGACGGACGTTATTTATACGTAGAGCTGTCAAATTTAGTTGGAACTAATATTTCCATACAAATTAAGGGTGCACGTAAAAACATGTCGATTAAAAACACGGTGAAGCGCAAGTAGGGCTTGCAATCCGGATATCCGCTGATTTTAAAAACCGAATTTAACCTGCTTCATTATCCGGATTTTTCGGATAATACGGATAGTTGTATTTCTATTTTAAATATTAAATAAAAAGCTGTCATCTGCAAAGTACATAATGCTAATACGTTATTTATTATTTTAATATAGAGCTACTCTTGCAATTGTTTATTCACTTCACAAATCACAACATAATAAGTCAATTTAGTGACAGAGATCATAACAACATTGACCACTTGTTAAATTTAAACTTATATCCATAATGCATATGGGCGCAAAACCATCATTTGATTTTAATTTTAAGTTAGTTTGTAATTTGAGGGTAGTTCCGTTTTTATTTTGACTTATGTAGGTTTATTGTAGGGTAGTGAGTTTTCTATTTGACATGTGTTAAATTATTGAACTAATATTTGTATTTCCGTCTATTTAATTTAAAAAGTAATCGTAATTTCCGTTTGCTTCAATAATAAGGATTATGTTTGATTTATGTAAAAAGTTGTGAATGCAATCATGTTACTTCTGTTTATTTTAATAGGAGTTTATTTTGATATGTTCGCTAGAATTATTTAAGAGTCTAGTTTAGAGCGAAAATTATTAAGTAGTTAATTTGATCTCTCCCGCCTTGCAAAATTAAATATTGTTATTTTATTCTACCAACCTCAGTTTGAATTTCTGTGTATAAAAGCCGTTGTAATGTGAAAGAAAGGACATTCTTGTTTTACCTCATGGAATAAACACTCTGAACTGGAGTAAGGTATTTTCTTTAAACTGGTGCTTATATTTCCTACTGTTTATTATTTGCTGAGTAATAATTGTGTAAATGTGTGTATATATTGGTGCAAACCAATATGTTGTGTGACTCTCAACGACGACGGCCATGATGCCGCCGACATGCACGTATTTTCAAGATTGTATTGTATTGCATCGCACGCACAGTCGCTTCTCACTTAAAACCAGCCGGAGCGGTTCTTACAGCTTCGCTGACGGCATTTCTTCCTTTGCACCGTCACGAAACCGTCATCATCAGCCCGGTCCGTTGCCTTTGCAGGCACGGGCTTTGCGGGGAGAGTAGCAGGGATGCTCGAAATGACCACTGGCCCAGGTCAGGTTATGTTTTAAATAGTTTGATTTGATTAGGATTTTGTAATAATGTAAGATCTCATTTTTAATTGGAATTGTTTTAAGTATGAGAAGAATAGATACAAATTATTTGTGCGGTCTTGGGGTTTTATTGTATAATTTTAGAGAGTGAACTAGTTTTCTTATGTGATTGTTACTTGAAATATTTATATAGTTTATTATTTCTTTATCATTTTGCTTGAGAGACTGATTAAAACGTGTTACAAAAGTTTATTAGTTTTATTTAGAATAAAAACTAAAAATTATCCGTATTATCCGCATTATCCGGATAATCCGGATAGTAAAATATTGATATCCGTATTATCCGGATAGTAAAAATGAACGGATATTGCAAGCCCTAAGCGCAAGGCATAAACTAATTTGACATCTCTAATTTAGTTCATAGCTATAGCCGTCCTTTTCTCGCACTGCCTTTTAGTAAAAGATAACAATAGCCATAATTAAGTTTAGTTTGTGCATAACAGAATCGGCACCACTGTTTAATAGTATAAGTCCGTTTTATGTTTACCCGTGTAACTTGGCATTGGAGGAAGCTGCAAAATTTTAATTTAGGAACAGTCACACAGACAGACCGAAATTGAGAAAATATAGGTAAGGATTCCTTGTTGACTACGGAACCTTAATGAAGAAGGATAATGGTCGTCAGTCGTCACGTAACTGCCGTCCTTATTATCCTACTGCGTCAGAACGAGCGTTATTTCTGTGAGGAGGATTTCTTTTATATAATGACTAGCTGACCCGCGCAACTTCATCTGCATCACATAAGAGAGAGAAAGAGATGGTTGGAGAGAGTGTGAGAAACCCATAAAACATCATCATCACATCACAAGCGTATAGGCAGGCCTCCTCTCTATGAGAGTGGAAAAAAAAGATTGACATAATTATGCCATCGCGGATTTTTTTTTAGAACTTTTTAAAGAGGAAAAATTCCGTCATGCACGATTGTTGCGTAATTTTAACCGTTTGCCGTTTACGCAGCGCACGCAGCGGAAGCTTTCAAAAGTTTTTTTTTTTTCCTTTTTTTTTTTTTGCAACATTTTTCATTGATGCTCTGCTCCTATTGGTTGTAGCGTGATGTTATATAAACGTTGTAACGTTGCTGTTCGTTGTTGCCTTCCCAGATAAATGAGCTATCCAACACTAATAGATACTTTTAACTCGAACCAGTAAGTTCCTGTATGTAGTGGTGTGAAATTTGGAACCTTAGTAAGGGACCCGCCCTTACCAAAATTCCAAATTTCCATATTCATTCCTGTCCAGCTACGTATAAGTACGTACCTAATTGTAATTTGTATGGCACAACCAGGTACAGTCGGGGTCTTTTCCGCCTAACCATTTTATTTTTTTTCGCTTAAAACATGCGGAGGCGCCGAGCCACGCCCCCTTAAAGTTTGGGCCTATTAGGAAAGCCTCAACTGTGGCGCGCAAAATAACAATAACTCGTTTGGCGTGCGTCGTCAGTGCGCTTGGCCGATCCGGTATCTATTCATTCATTATTTCTATACAAAGTCAACGGTGCGGGGCTAGAGAGCCATTCTATGTTGCGAGTGCAAGCAAAAATAAGCTTAGTGGTGGTCAGGCGGGAGTGTCCTCGATAGTACAACAGATTTTTGCAATTTCAGGCTCGGTCTCATAATTAAAGTTATTCATTCTTTCCAAAAAGTTAAGATGATGACGTGTTAATTGATCTCTTTTCTATTTATGAGTTACTGCAATTAGACCGTAATATCGAGTTTGAGAGGAGACTTATCTCAGTTCTTTTCGGAAATCAAAATGGAACAAAATGCTTAGGTACCTTTCGAGAGCTAGTAGCTATACAATTTAGGTACTACTTATACATTTTTGGTTTGCCTATATTTGTATTTATGTTTTCCTGATGTGACTCCATCAATATTAAGAGCATAGCCATGTAAAGTTACGTTAATTAATGGAATCATACTAGGTAAACCACTTACTAATTATGTTAGGCTGCCAACAATGTCCATCCTGCGTTTGTAACTTACCTAGTTTCCAACCATTTATACAGGGTTATACAAGAGACCTCATCACGAAGCCGTCAACCAAGCATTCTGTACATCAAACTAAGTTACTTTACGCAAAAAATATTGCTGCTATTTTTTTTTTGGGTGAAAAATCATGTTTTGTGTTAGAACTCAATGTAACGCACTCAAAACATTGTGCTGATGGATGGATTGAATATGAGTCCGTTACCCCAGCCAGATGTTGTCGAAAATGGTCATTTCAATCTTATAGATAATTAGTTATGCGGCTTCTGTAATTGTTGCGCACATTTTTAAATTTGTTGCGCTTATAGTTTTTTAATTATTTCACAAAAACATTTCCTGCTGGGGTAACGTTACCCCAGCCAGACCTTTTTCTTTCTAATGGGAATATTTAAATAATTACTAGCTATAAAATTAGTTGTCTAGATGAAGTAAATGTTGTGCCTTATTTTGTATTTGTTCTTTCTTCGGTTGCGAAGTTATTCGAGATTTTGCTGGGGTAACGTTTTTGGTTTTGCTAGATCTTTGAAATGGTTAAGCGGATTCTACCATATTTTGTACATGACTTCTTAGGAATTAGTTTAAATTAGTTCTGCAATAAAAAAAACCAAAATAATGCATAGCTTAATCAAATCAAAAATCTTTTTCATAGTACAGATATTATTATATTATTATGTATTTAACAAGTGTACGCGTCTGTACCGAAATTGTAAGGTGTATTATACTAAACATTTCAAAAGATAGTATAATGTTCTGCGTTTTCGCTTTTTCGTAACCACCTAAACTTGGTCGGGTTACCACGGTCATTCACTTCCTAATGACTTTAATCGTATTATCTCATTAATTATCCAATGTAATACGCTGAAATTTTACTGATATACAACTGAACTAAACAACTAATAATTGGCATAACATTCAGTTCATATATCCAATCCAGTGGCCAAATAACACCGCGCGCATCAAGACCGTGCTCGTGAAGAACTGAATATCATCATAACTTGTTAAATACTTACAGGATACCTAATGAAACTTCACATACATTTGAAGGCCGTTACAAGCTTCAAAATAATGTTTAAAGTAAGTCTTTAGACCTCTTATTGAGAGTGCTGGGACCAATTGAAGTGTTTTTCTATTTAATGAAATAACCTTTAAGCTACGCATTATTTTGGTTTTTTTATTGCAGAACTAATTTAAACTAATTCCTAAGAAGTCATGTACAAAATATGGTAAGAATCCGCTTAACCATTTCAAAGATCTAGCAAAACCAAAAACGTTACCCCAGCAAAATCTCGAATAACTTCGCAACCGAAGAAAGAACAAATACAAAATAAGGCACAACATTTACTTCATCTAGACAACTAATTTTATAGCTAGTAATTATTTAAATATTCCCATTAGAAAGAAAAAGGTCTGGCTGGGGTAACGTTACCCCAGCAGGAAATGTTTTTGTGAAATAATTAAAAAACTATAAGCGCAACAAATTTAAAAATGTGCGCAACAATTACAGAAGCCGCATAACTAATTATCTATAAAGATTGAAATGACCATTTTCGACAACATCTGGCTGGGGTAACGGACTCATTGAATAGTACAAAAATCTTACATTAAAAACTTGTATAAGTATAAAAAAAAAACTTGTTAAAAAGTTGGAACTTTGACCCCCAATATCTCCGTAACTAGAAGGTTCCCAGGTATGGTGTAGAACAAAAAAATGATCGCGATGACGAGGAGAACAAGTGGCTTTCGGCTTCGTTAAGAGGTTTTACATCCTTTATTATATAATGAGCTTTTGGAAAAACATGTGTGAAGCTCATACATACGTTTTTTTTATGACTCTCATTATTAGGACTTGTACTTAATTTTAAATTAAATCAAAATGGAACAAAATATGTTTTATTACTAACAATTGTAAACTAAAATAGTTCGTTTAATTGATATTCTGTCGTTTCTGTATTTTCGAAGCAGGTCCCGCTTTTTTTGTCAAGTCCCGCATATTAAGAGGTTTGAATTTTTAGCCGGATTATCTTCTGACATTTTTTTTTTCAACGGTCCCGCATACAACGAATATCAATCGCAATCGATAGCTGGCATCAATACAAACAAGTTTTGTATGAAACAAAACGTTCTAAAGTGTCACGTTTCCGAGATATGAGCTATCAAAGTTAAAATCCATTTACTGATAGCATTTTCAACCCGACTTTGATTTGATCAGACACGCATATAACGTATATCAATCGATATTTGGCATCAATATACGTACAGTACTCCCAAATTAATAATGCGCATGCAAATCTTCGCCAATTGTCGTATTCCCGGAAACACCCGAATCATTGAATCGGAGAGAGCCCTAAACAATGCACTTGCATTTTGTACCTTGTTCGAAAGAAACAGGAGTCAATGTCATATGTCAAATCATGTGAAACAATTGAAAACAATTCGGGCGGTCGGCGGCTGTCGCCGGTCAGTCAAAGGTCCGTCAGCAGCGTTGCCAGACCTACGGATTTGTCCGTAGATCTACGGACTTTAGGTCTTGTCTACGGACATACGGATTTTAGTCGCAAATCTACGGATTTTTGTTCGATTGCATCCATCCGATCGATCCAATCAATAGTTTATATATCAAAATTAAAAAACGAAACTTAGCTCCAAAAAAAAGGTAGTTCTGCGACTAAAAACAACAGTATAGTTACAAATGTTACTGAGAATGAGAATCGTGAAAGTGAGACCGACAGTAATAATGATTGAATTGATTAATAAAAATTAAAATATACTAATAAAAAATGTTTTTTCAATTTCTTTACCCGCAAGGAATTTGGTTTTAGGTCAGTCCATCTATAAATAATCAGGTTTAGCTTTAAAAAGTCTTGTCCGTAGATCTACGGATTTTTGAGAGTAGCCCTACGGATTTTTAAAAACTGGATCTGGCAACACTGTCCGTCAGTCGTCTTTACATATTGGTGGTGACTGCACGTGTTCTCTCTGTGTGGAATTATATAGAGCTGCTATTACACACCCTTCTTGGTTTTGTTTTCAAAGGTGAATTTAATATCAACTTTAATTATCTTACTCAAATTGAAATAGTTTATTTTATAAAATAGGTAAATATACTAACATTTTTCACGTTTTTTAATATTAAAAATACCTACGTTAAATACATATTAAGTACTTACTAGAAAAAAACATTTAAAAAATCAGATTTAGGCGTATATAAATTTTAATAGAAAGATACACATGCCTAAATAAACAAATCGATATAGGAATAAATAATATTATAAAGTATATTAGTACATAATGCAATAATACAAGAAAGTATGAAGAAGTAAATCAATTCAACAAAATATTGTAGCATATTCGCAATCGTGTCGTTTTCCTCGCTATTTACTTACATCGAATTATCGAATCAATTTCGTTACTGATAAATCAATATTTATCTCTTTTAGCACAAAACACATAATTCTACTATGAAGAAAATGCACTTAACCACTCTATATACATATCGTCTTCCGACGCTCGGGGAATACGACCGTTGCCGAACAGTGACGAAGATTTCTATAGTATGTGCATTATCACTTTGGGAGACCTGTACAAACAAGTTTTTTCCGAGACAAAATATTCTTAGTGTCAAGTTTTGTGATTCGTTTTTATTGCCAATTTTAACGCAAATTTGAGCATAAATTAGTAACAAAAGCGTGTCAAATTTCCACAAAAAAGTCGGTAACGACAAAGCACTAGTAACTATGAATTCAATAAATTTTATTTGTTATTGATTTACTTAGGTATGCAGTTGTTTTTGGGGGAAAATATAATGACCACCAAAATTAACTTTGAGACCACTAACATCTATCACCTAAAATATCAATTGATCACCAAATTTAGTAAATTGAGCACCAAATTTTAATGAGTTGGTTGATGACAAACTAGTTTTGCCTAGGCCAACTTGGGGCACCCCGACACGGATAGATTAGGTTAGAAGAACGAAGCGAGCGAATAGACCCCGCCATACCCTTCGTGGTTATTTTTTTATAAACCATTCAGAAGTAGGATCCCCGCGAAGCGGAGCTCCGTCGACCGAGTCTCCCTCGACTCGGATGCAAGAGCATAACTGTTCAATTTCTGGTGGTGAAAAATAAATATTTGGTTCTATTTTCACGATAAAATGGGGATTAATTTTGGTGACTATTTACTAATTTTGGCAATAACGGTGATTTTTTTGCCGTTACATTTTGCTAAATTTGGTGGTTCGTTAATTGTATGCCGTTGTTTTTTCATAAAACTCGAGTTTCCAAAGGCCTTTTCGTATTTTTTAATGCGCGTCTTTTACTATGAATTATCGTGCATCTCACTGAACTCACTCTGTCGGGCACGATGCCAGGTGAGACAGCGTGGTTTTTGCCACGCCCACCAACCAGTGCTACCATATACTTATAACACTAACAATACCTAGTGTATTATCTATGTACACTAGGTATGTTACTAACCGCTAACAACTTACGGACACAGGGATGACGTAGGTCGGAAATAAAGATATTTTATTTATTTTATTATTTATTTAATACGGATATATTGATAACTCATAATTATTATCTTGAGTCGAATACAAACAAAGGACATTGACCAAAATCAGAGTCGCTTTATAGTAAAAGAGTATGGCCATAAAAATAAACTCATAAATTATAAATTATTTTTTTAACTTCTCTTAATTCACTTGAACGAAATAGTATGTGGGGTTACTATTTTGTATTTTATTAGCTACAGTATTGGATTTTATTGCTTACTTTTTAAAATGGCGTATTTCGGTAAAATCAATGTTGCCAATTTATTAAAACCTGGGACATAATCCGTCACTCAGTTTTAAAAATAAATTCAACTCTGACTTTATCCTCGTTATTTATATTTTTAATTAGCACAATTGAAATAACATATTTTCTTAGTTCACATCCTATAGATAATATTACTTTGCTAATTAAAAATATTTCTTTAGTTGACAGTCAGAGTGATTTATATTGACTGTTGGTAACACTATCACAATGTGATATGTGAACTGTCTCTGTCAATTTGTCAAACAAACAAACAAAACAACACCGAACATTTGTTTTCACTTGTGCATCGATAGTTGTTGAGTTTGTTGTGCTTATAAATAACTTATCATTGCGTACAGTTCGTGTCTTATGTCAATTCAAGTCATACTGTTGTAATGGGCTGCTGCTTTTAGTGGAAGGTTCGTTACAAAACTAACCTCAAAACTGAACAGAAAATCAAAGAACAACTAAAACCCCCACAAAATAAATGGATATTTTTTTTTTCCTTAGAAAGTACGACATCACCCCTCTTTTATATTCAATTTATGCTATCATACAAAAAGTTTTGATGCGCAACGGCGGTCAGTAGAAAAATTGGCATTCTCCTTTAATTTCAACAATATTTTTTCAGTACCTACCTACCTACAATATTATTATCAAATCACTAACAATTTGTTAAAACAAACTTATAAAAAGTAAAGTCAAGGAATGAATTGTGAAAATACCCTCACGGATCGGACAGGTTTTTTAAACATACTGTTTAAATCACAACTGTCATTCTTTGACAGTTATATGAGTAGTCCACTTGCAAACACCGCTAAGTTAAAAAAAAAAAGAAAATCAGATAGTGCGGCCATTTTATTTGTCGTTTAAAATGCTTTCATCTGCAACTATCAATCTCGATCAAAACTCCGTATGTTACGCATAAATTTAGGTTAAATATTCAGTAATCCTGCAAAACTTGCTATATTGATTGACAGTTAACTTTCAAACAACTCTAAGTTACAGTTAACTTTCAAAACTCGCTATATTACGCAGTGACTCGTGCAAACGCCGCCATCTTGACTGTCATTATCAGTTCGCATGGTCCGTCAAATTGTTTTGTGATGGTTGTGGGGGACAGAACAAAAATACCATTGTATTGGGAATGCTCGCTTATTGGTTAAAAACCAAGGCCCCAAGTAATATAAAAAGAATTACAATAATATTTCCAGTTGTAGGACATTCATTTTTGCCTCCTGACCGTATTTTTGGAGATATTGAAAGGGCTACACGGCCTCTAGAAGTCATTGCAGAACCAGAGACCTATTTTGATATTTTCCAAAAATTCGGTACGGTGCTGAGACTTGGCAAAGATTTCAATTTTTATGATTGGAAATCAAACACCAAAGACGTACTGAAATTGCCTGGATCTTGGCATTTCCAATTTAATGCATCCAAGAGGTTTTTTTTTAGAAAAGACAGGAATGGCAAAATCGCCGTTAAAGGGAAACCGCATTATGTATCAGAGGTGGTGAATTACGGCATTGTTTGTAAAAGAGGTAAATCGTTTGAACAGATTGAACCTACTTTGATCAATTTAGGCGTTCCTGTAAAACCAGCAAAATTAAATGATGTGAGAAACTTGCTGATTAAACATTTTGGACAGGATTGGGCTAAGGTCGATAGTCTAAAATATTATAGATTTCTTGAAGAAAACCAAACTGAAGCTGCTTTAGACGAAGATACCGATACTGAGGAAACTTTGATGGATGAAGAAACAGAAATAAGAGTATAATATTATTGTAAGATGATTTTTTAGGTTTAGGATTTAATTTTGATACTGTTTCAAAACTCTTCATGTTAATTTCATACTATTTCAAAACTGTTTATGTTAAAAATACTTTTGCAAAAGTGGTTATGTTAAATTTTTAAATACTAATAAAAAGATAACTATGGTATTGGGATTTTATTTACTATTAGAAATTAATTCTCTGTGACAATAATTTTAAGTAATGTGTTATAATATGAATTTTCATAACTCCATTTTAACACTAGAGGTTTTTATCGATTTTCCAAAATTATGATTCTTTCAACATAGCGGATTTTGCAAGTGGACTACTCATATGATCTGTCATACAACGGCTATTTTAACAAACAAACTCGAATAACAGGCAATTTCCCTGACGGTATATTATTTGGCCGGCGATGCTTCTGTTTTATCTTTCAGGTTCTCCTTAGCAACCAACGCAGGCGCAGCGCAATAGTCCGGCTTCGAGCATGGACACTTCTCTTGCATCTTCAAACCAGCGTGCATTGTTTTCGCAAAGGGGTGTGTTTCGTCGCTGAAGTACGCCCTGTTCAGGAAAATATTGTGTAAAGTTGTGATTGAGTTTTTCTATCGAAAATTTCTTAGTACCTAGTAGCCGGGGTCTGGATCTAAGCAGGGTTTATGGCAATAGGCTCGCCCCCATTACAAATAAATAAACTACACCTCCGCCGAACCCTTTGGGGATTATAGTGCGGTTCAAACTTAATGGCAGCTCGGAAGTTAGCTGCGAGTGGCGGTCTACGCAGGAATAATGCTTTTTAGGGTTCCGTAGTCAACTAGGAACCCTTATAGTTTCGCCATGTCTGTCCGTCCGTCTGTCCGTCCTCGCTTAATCCATGTGACCGTTAGCACTAGAAAGCTGAAATTTGGTACCAATATGTATATCAATCACGCCGACAAAGTGGTAAAATAAAAATTGGAAAAAAAATGTTTTATTAGAGTGGGAAGTGATTTTTTTTTAATTTCAACCCTAACGTGTGATATATTGTTGGAAAGGTATTTAAAAATGAATAGGGGTTTCCTAAAATCATTTTTTGATAATGTCAATAATTTCGGAAATAATCGCTCCAAAAGTAAAAAACAATGTGTCCCCCCCCTCTAACTTTTGAACCATAAGTTTAGAAAATATGAAAAAAATCTGAAAAGTAGAACTTTATAAGTACTTTCTAGGAAAATCATTTTGAAGTTGATGGAAACATCAGTTTTTGTACAAAAAAGACAAAAAGTTGTACAAAATAATTTCTGGACTAAGTTTGTAGTATATTCGTAGCAAGCATTTTTACATAATGGATACCCACCTTTAAACTCATAAGTGGGAACACTTATTGTGACGGACGGGAAACTACGGAACCCTACACTGAGCGTGGCCCGACACGCTCTTGGCCGGTTTTAAACCGTAGTGTGCAGACCGTCACTTGCAGCTAACTTCCGAGCTTCCATTAAGTTTGAACCGAACTATACCTAAATACTTAGGTTGTGTTGTGGTATGTTATGTTTAATTATGTAAAGTTGAGGCCTGATTACAGGCGATCGATGTTAAGTACTTACTATCTTTTTTGGCCAAGCATGGAGGACACTCAGTATGTCATGGATGGTCACCCATCCATGGACCGCCCTTTGCAAGCGATGCTTAGCCTTGAACGTCGACCCTTACGGCTGTTATTATTTAGCCACGAGTATCTTAAACCGCAAGTTTATGCATGAAATATCTTTCCGAAACACTGTTCCGTGGTAGATGGTACGACGGCAAGCGTTCAAAGACTCGTAGTTACTTCATCATCATCATCAGCCTATTAATGTTCCCACTGCTGGGACACAGGCCTCCTCTCTATGAGAGGGAATGGGCTATAATCCACCACGCGGGCCCAGTGCGGATTGGTAAATGTCACATGTCTTCGAATTTTTGGTTCTAGGACATGCTGGTTTCCTCACGATCTTTTCCTTCACCGTTTTGAGAGCAGCGGTGATGAAATAAATTACACAAAGTAATGCGCCTGCCTGGGTTCGAACTACTTCGAACCCACGACTTACTGTTCGTAAGTCGAGGCCGCCACCACTGGCCACCGCTGCTCTCTCACCGTAGTTACTTAGATGGACGGATCAAATTCGCTCATTAAGGGGCTGACAACACCTAATTTGTTGAAATTGATGTTATTTAAGCAGTTTTTTAAGAAAAACTATTTGTTCAAGCACGGCAAAAAAAAAAATGTAAATATTGATCATATTTCAAAGACCTTGGACGAACTCGATAACTTGCAAAGATTGGTCTTAAAATCATCGGTCCTATGTCTTTATTTTTTTGACGTATGGGTCTGCAATTAAAAACATGAAGTCAACATATTCATACCTAAACCGCTAACGAGTCATATTTCACAAATAATCCATACTTTTTTTTATATCAATATTTATTCATTATTTTCTTCTAAAACCTGGCCGCCCAGTGATAGTGACGTCTCGTTTTCTCCCATACAAATAGACAGTGTGCGCAATTTTGGTGTTGACAGCGCCTTAATAAAAACTCCACGACGCGCTCTAACCAAGGATAGGTACAGATGGCGAAACAGCGAAATATTGTCAAGATGAAGATATACTTCACGTCGGAGATTCACGACCCTCAGTGATGAGGAACTCGATGCGAAAAGGGGGTACCTACGATGTTATAATATCCTCCCGTCCGTTACTAAATCTCCAGGAGATTTATGTCAATGGGGAGACACACTGTGGAACTAATGGCGCTAGCATAGCTGGTTCTCAACATCGTCATTGGTTGAAAATGTGGTAATGTCATTTTATATTTCAAAATAGCTTAACCTCATTGGTCAGATTGAGACCAGCTATGGTGGCGCCATCTTAGATTATCTTTGCCTGTGTCTCCCTATTGTTTAACTATTGTGTCTACTAATCAGTCGTTTAAAGTCGTCTTCTTTTTTTTTGTCACAAATGTCACAGCACCTTGCTGAGAATTTTTTCTCTTGTTTACTTTTTTATATAATTTTGTCATTTCTATTCTATCTTTTTGTTTATGTTTATCCTGTGTGAGTTCAATAAATACTTTTCTTTCTTTAAAGGTTTATAGGTAATGTACTCACCGGCTCATAATCTTGGTGATATTTAGCTTGTAGTCTTCCGTCGCCAACTTGAACTTCTCCCTTTGCGCTATCTCCTCTTCCTTAAGCCGTTCCTGTTACATTCATGAGGTATGTATAGAATTAGATCTCGAACAAGTATTCGTGTGGCAACTACAAAACCCGACAAGGTACTAAAAAAAACGATCTAATTAAAATCGGGGTTTACAAGGTAAGATCGGCTCCACCTATTGTTGAAGTCGGATAAATGTAGCCTATATTACCCGGACCATAATAACGAATCGATTGATTTTGATAAGTACCTTTTTCATCAAAATTGGATGAATATTTTAGGCGCTACGGCGGAACATAAATACTTAAATACAAACATTAGGTATAGTATACATACATAGACTGCTAAAATCAGAACTCTTCCTTTTGGCTTCGCCGTAATCGGGTAAAAAATTAACACTCAGAGGCAGGTCCGCAGCGCCCATTTTTCTAACAAAACATGTAAAACTTAATTATAGGGGAGGGGGAGGGTCTAAAATGGCCGCTTTAGCAGAATCATAATAATTATGATAATAATATAAATCACGTTACAATTCATAAAGTGGTCACAGACGCAGTAAATATTATATGAATTGTCACTTTGTGACTATTTTATGAACGAATTGTTATATTTTCTTTCTTTCTGAAAAAGAAATAAATAAAAAAGGACCCCTAGGTTATCCGTTCGCGGCGGCGAACATTTTATGTTAGGCCACGCCCCCTTTATGTAAACAAAACATGTTTTGTGTTATTATAACACGATAACATGTCGCTGCGGACCCGGCTGTATTCACCGTATACGTCCTTACCTTAAGCAGCTTATTATAATCGATCTGCTGCAGCAAGTTGTTCTGGTGCAGCTTCCTGGCCTGCGCCTCCGTGAGCTCCCTGTGCGCCACCAGCTGGTCCAGTTGTTTAGCCAATTGACTCTGGTACTTGTTATAGTCCGCATTGTCGTTCGCGAGACGCGCGCGATTCTCTGCATTGTCTTTGATTTGTTCTAGTACACCATCGCGACATTCCTAAGGAGATAAATATTTGTAGTCATCATTATTATCATTTCAGCCAAAAGACGTCCACTGCTGTGGACATAGGCCTCCCCCAAGTGTCGCCACATTGACCGGTCCCGTGCGTCTCGCATCCAGCGGATTCCCGCAACCTTCACCAGGTCATCGGTCCCCTACGTCTTCCAACGCATTATCGTCCGGTTCGCGGTCGCCACACCAGAACTTTTCGGCCCCATCGGCCATCCGTTCTGCGAGCAATGTGCCCTGCCCACTGCCACTTAAGTTTGGCAATTCTTCGGGCTGCGTTATTAACTTTGGTTCTCTTGCAGATGTCTTCATTTCTGATTTGATCGCGCAAGGAAACTCCGAACATAGCCCTCTCCATTGCCCTTTGGTGGGTGACTTTAAGCCCTCGATGAGGCCCATTGTAAGCGACCACGTTTCGGTCTCGTATGTAATCACATGGCAAAGTTGTAGTATATCAAGCAAATTTTGAGGGTCTTGTACCCGGTACCAAAGATGGTGCCTACACAGCAAAGCCCCTTTCAAATGCGTTCTCCGTGGCTTCGGTGGGGTTCCCAGCTCTCATGGGTTGGTAGATGTTAGCTACTACCGCGCTCACGTACGGTCGACCACTTCCCTTAACACTGAGTAATAAGGTTGAAAAAGTGGTCTACCGTCAGTGAACGCGGTAGTACATGTCTTCGAATTTTGGGTTCACCCAAACCTTCACGATGTTTTCCTTCACCATTTTGAAAGCAGTCGTGGTGATATATAACACGATCTAATGCGAATTACACAAAGATGTGTGAAATTACAATTTGTAAGTCGGGAGCACTACTGCACTGCTCACAATACAGAGAAAGTTCCCGACTCCTTACCAGGCGCATCTTCCTGGTCTTCTTAGTGTAATCGCAGCGCTTCTGGTCCACGATGGCCTGCAGTCGCTGCTCCTCCTCGGCTACGGCAGCGGCATCTGCGGCATCCCTAGCCTTCTTGTCTAGGGCTAGTTTGCCCATCTTCTGGTTGCATACCTCCGTCTCCATCTAGAACATTCGTGGATATGTTAGTAGACACTATTCGCCAATAATTCTACTGAACCACATCTCTTAATAAACACATTTCATGCCTAAGAACCCAATTTAATGTAAAATTGACTTTTTAGTTGAGTCATTGAGTTCACAAATAGTGACGTCTCAGGTGGTTATTGTCATACAAAATCTAGTCTATGTCTCTACCTCGTACTAATGGGGAGACACCTGCAAAGATAATCTAAGATGGCGCCACCATAGCTGGTCTCAATCTGACCAATGAGGTTAAGCTATTTTAAAATATAAAAAAACATTACCACATTTTCAACCAATGACGATGTTGGGAACCAGCTATGCTAGCGCCATTAGTTCCAGTGTGTCTCCCCATTACCGGTTTCTGTCATTATGTTTATGTCCATAGTGTTACATCCCTGATTCTGTCTACGGCCTCATTGGGCTACATACCTGTTCCGTCATTTCAAATACCCAGTTTTCCTCATTTCACATTCTTGTTTTTGTCATTTGACGCACTTGTTTTTGTTATATTATGTCATGTCCATTGTGTTAAATCTCTGTTTCTTTCACTCTGTCAATGTCTACCTTGTGCCACATACCTGTTTCTGTCATCTTGTCTATTTCCACACTGTTCATGTCCTTTTGTCCAAGTCGACATTGGGCTACATACCTGTTCCGTTATTTCACAAACCAGTTTCCCTCATTTCAAATTCCTGTTTTTGTCATTTCCCACGCCTGTTTCTGTCATTGTCATCTATGCCCATGATGTTACATTCTTGTTTCTGTCAATCAGTCAATGTCTGCCTTGTGCTACATACCTGCTTCTGTCATGTTTTCTATCTCCACACTGTGTGACACCAGTTTCTGTCATTCTGTCAATATCCACCTTTGATCTTTATACTTTTGTCTACGTACACATCAGGCTACATAATATCTGTTCCATCAATTCACATACCTGTCTCTGTCTACAGTATACCGGTGTGTGTCTATGTCTACAGTAATACATACCCGTTTCTGTCTGATGAGTGCTTTCTTGGCCTCTTCGTCTTTAAGCCCCATGCCGGCGAGGGAGTCCCAGGTATCGCTGATAAGTTTCTCCGCGCCTGCCTGCCTCGCAAGCGTTTCTTTACGTTCCTTTATCATTTCCAGGCGTTCGCGACCATTCTCAACGCGCTTTTCAGCGCGTTTGCGGTTTTCTGTAGAAGTTATAAAAGAAATGTCGTTCGTAAGAATAGAAGATTTTTCATCGAAGGGATAAAGCGGTGTATAAGTCACGGGTGCTATATTCAATCCAGTACAATATCCCGCCTAGAGCCTGGGACCTAGCTTTAGTCAGATTTGTATAACGTATCATTTGTTTAATTTTACGCAACTGAGAATGATTTATTGACTTCGTTTTTTTTTTCGCTTGTACAACTAGGTGTTCGGGTAATCCGGAAATCCATGACAGTAAAATGTTATGCAAGAGTATATTTTCGTTTTCGTGCTCTATGCAGCGGTCAATCTCTACCATACCTTCATCCTCCTTCGCATTCGCCTCCTCGTACATGGCCTTCATCCTGAGCGTCTCCATCTTGAGCGCCTCCTGTTCTTCCTTGCGCTTCACTTCCGCCATCTTGACCTGCTCGTTGCAGTAGCGCACGCACTCGTGGTCGCGGCGCTTGCGCTCGATCGCATCCAGTTCCATGCGGGCCGCCTGTGTTCAGGTCCATAATATTACTATACCTACTGGTTTTTTTCCGCCACTTCGTTAGCGCGGAGGTTTGTAGTGCTTAAATGTGGTTCTAGAATCCAGTGGCATCACGGTAGAGACGTGGGTGAACATGGCGGGTCGAAGACCTTGTAGCCTACTCTAGAATTGGTCTGGACGTGCTAATGAGCGAAAGAAGCAAATGCCATTTCTTTCTTTCTAAGGTACGTGGGACTGAAAACCAGTGTAGATAAAACAATAGAGTTATAAGGAGTAGGGAGTAAAGGCCTTCACCTATCATTGAAAAGGGAGGATCCACTAATCAGACGGCTACTGTGCCTGGTAGGCTACCTGCCCGGCCGTTTTTGTCGGCACAAGCCACATGAAAGTAAGATTTGTGTATTAAATGCTAGAGATCGCTTTCCGAAAGTATAACCGAATGTGCCCGAACAAGTGTGTAGCAAGCACCCCTGATATTTGACAGTCCTTACCAAAGCCTCCGACTCCTTGAGCGAGACTTCGTGCCACATCCTGTCTAACTCCCTCTCGGCCATTTTTCTCGCTTGATTCTCTTTCATCTGGTACAGTTGCGCCTTCTGCACTTGACCGGCGCGCATGTCTACAATGCATGGGTGTACGTGGACGCACTTGGATCTGGTAACAAAATCATTCATCATCATCAGCCTAAAGTTGTCGACTGCGCTAGGCCTCACGAATCCAATTCGAGTGACCTTTGTTTAACGGATCATAAAAACTCTGACACCAGGTTATGCAGTAACCACAGGATAAAGAAAGAAGATAACGTAACAACCGCACCGGAAAACACGCAAATATTATCTAAAGGCTATAGCAGTACCTACTTACATCGCTATGTTCTTGTACTTCTCCTCGTGCTCTTTCTGCCGCGTGGCCAGGAGATACGCAAGGCGATCTTCCTTGTCCTGCCACAGCGCTTATAACACGCATATATTATCTGTGGCTATAGGCTATAGTAGTACTATAGGTACTTACATCGGTATGTCCTTGTACTTCTCCTCGTGCTCTTTCTGCCGCTTGGCCAGGAAATACGCAAGGCGATCCTTGTCCTGTAAAAGCGCTTAAAGCACGCAAATATTATCTGTGGCTATAGGCTATAGCAGTACTTACATCGGTATGTCCTTGTACTTCTCCTCGTGCTCTTTCTGCCGCTTGGCGAGGAGATACGCAAGGCGATCCTTCTTGTCCTGCCACAACGCTGCCGCGCCCGCCTGCGCCTGCTCTACGAATTTGCGGACGTTGGCTTCTTCCTCTTGCGATAGTAGCGATAGGAGTCTGTACCACAGGAAAAAGTTCTTTATTACCTAAACAGTAAAGTTTAGTTTCGGTACATTTTCTTGTGATATAAGTTCGCCTTTGTTCATATAAGGAAGTGCTACTGTTCAACATCAGGTCTTGGATTCAAATTTTCATTCTTCTAGAGCCAGCAGTTCAAACTGAGGGTCCGACGACGACGGGGGGTGAGGGTGAGGGGACTGAGGGGTGAGGTGTCCGTTCCAGGGTTGCAGGTTCTGTTCGAAAGAGATACCGTGGCCCCGGAACACAAAGGGCGATGAAGGAACATGGATGGGTTTTAAGTCAGTAAAAGTCTGACACTCCCTCCTGCTCCGCCCAGAACTCCTCCCGGAGTCATTTGATGATTTCCCATCCGAAAAAAAGGGGTGTCCGTTAGAGAATGAATGAATATAATATTTTTATAAATAAAATTAAATTTGAAAATGTTCGTACCTGGCCTTTTTCGACTTTAAGTCTTCTTGGTAAGATGACATACAGAGACCAACTCGTCTCGCCACGTTGTTAATCAGAGATCTGTTATAAAGCAATTTTATTGTAGGTAAGTAAGACCTTGTACAAATAATTCATTCGAGATTTTGTTTATCAAACACTTGAATTTCATGATTGGGATGCTCTTCAATTTGGATTACAGTCAATGCTCAGCTCACAATTTCGCACGATACGATACAAAACATCACTTGTGGGCTTTGTCACATTAAATTCGTGTCCATCCCCGTTCATAGAGTACATGTGCAATCCCATCATAATACGATTAGTGGACCCCGCAAGTGTGACTTAACCGCCAGCAGTGAACGTGTTCTGCATCCATCATCATTTCAGCCGAAAGACGGCCACTGCTGGACATAGGCCTCCCCCAAGTGCCGCATCCAGCGGATTCCCGCAACTATACCAGGTCATTGGTCAACCTAGTGGAAGGCTTTTCAACGCAACATCAACGCCCACAGATACTTTAAAAAAAAAATGTAAATTAATCTTCATTTCCTGCTGAAAAATTTGTATTTCCTGTTACTAAAATAATGTTAACATGCATTTAACAGTGGCGAAGGTTCCATACAGCTCGATTCCTACCAGATGCCCTTTAAAAAATAGGACAGTCAGTATTCTATAGACAAGTGTTTTCCCAACTATGTTAGGGTTGGCTTCTAGTCTAACCGGATACAGCTTAATACCTGGATTTAACATTTAGCGACTGACTATCTGATCTCCACAACCCCGTTAATACTGGGTAATACGATACCACCACCACCACTTGTCTTACCACTTGGTAAGACTGGTTGTTAGACTTTTTGGGCTACTGACTACCTGTAACGACTGTCAAAGATCTACAAATGACAGCCGGGACCAACAGCATAACGTGCAACATTCCGACCCACCGAGTCAGTATTCTATAGACAAATAATATAATCAATTAATCTCGTTAAAGACAATAATTATGTACTCCGTCTTACCTCTTACAAAAATTGACCCCTCGCTACTGCATTGTAGGACTGTAGGTACTTGTCAACATATTATGTACCTGTAGTGAAGGTATTAGGGCAGCAGCCGTACCTGCGGTCGCATCGTATAAAGAAGTCGCTGTTCTGCGTGTCCTTTAACTCTTTCAGTTTGTTGGCAGCGCCTCTCTCCTGCTCCTCCTCTAGAGCTCGCAGTTTCTTCACGAACTTGACGTAGCGAGCTGTCGAGTCTAGCACGCGGGAAGTCTGGAGGAGTGGCCAACGTTCAATTGGTAAACGATAAATAAATAATGCAGAACATTACACACACCGCCATCTAGTGCCACACTAAGCAACGAGGCTTGTGTCGTGGACACCAGATAGCTAGTTGTTATACTACATAGATACTTTTTTTTTTGTAAATACGTCTACACTAATATTATAAAGAGGAAAGATTTGTATTTTTGTGTGTATGTTTGTAATGAATAAACTCAAAAACTCCTACGCCGATTTCAAAAATTCTTTCACCACTAGAAAGCTACATTTACCCTGAGTAACATAGGCTATATTTTATCCCCATACTCCCACGGGAACGGGAACTACGCGGGTGAAACCGCGTGACGTCCGCTAGTAGTATTATAAAGAGGAAAGATTTGTATTTTTGTGTGTATGTTTGTAATGAATAAACTCAAAAACTCCTGCGCCGATTTCAAAAATTCTTTCACCACTAGAAAGCTACATTTACCCTGAGTAACATAGGCTATATTTTATCCCCATACTCCCAAAGGAACGGGAACTACGCGGGTGAAACCGCGTGACGTCCGCTGATATTATTATAAAGAGGAAAAATTTGTATTTTTGTCTGTGTGTAATGAATAAATTCAAAATAACTGCGCCGATTTCAAAAATTCTTTCACCATTAGAAAGCCACGTCTTTACTGAGTAACATAGGCTATATTTTATCCCCGTAATCCCACGGAAACGGGAACTACGTGGGTGAAACCGTGTGACGTCCGCTAGTACTTAATATAAAGCGAGTCAAAGCGGTCACGAACTGCATCCGATCATGAACCGAAAAATTACGGTCTCAAGAAGTGTTTCATACAAATATAACACAACACCACGTTTGTAATTCTCGAAAGGAGTAACATAGGCTATATTTTATCCCCGTAATCCCACGGGAACGGGAACTACGCGGGTGAAACCGCGTGACGTCCGCTAGTACTTAATATAAAGCGAGTCAAAGCGGTCACGAACTGCATCCGATCATGAACCGAAAAATTACGGTCTCAAGAAGTGTTTCATACAAATATAACACAACCCCACGTTTGTAATTCTCGAAAGGTAAGGTAGGTAGAGGTATACCTTTAGTAGAGTTTATCCACATTCTACCAGATATGTTTTAAAACCCCATCTCCCATGTACGATAGGTGATGGCGAGCCTAAGCCATCTATCGGGCACAAATTCAGACTTCGTGGCTGTTACTGAGAAATTACCGGTATGCGAACTCGGGACCACCAAGCTCGCCAGTCCGCGCTCGAGACCATTAGACCAACGAGATGGACATACAAATATGAACATTATATTTATGAGTGGACGCCCTACAACTTATTTTACTTACATAGTAGCAATCCCCGCCACCGCGCGGTCCCCACCCATCCTTCGGCGGGTTTTGTCGCGCCGGGATCATTTCTGTTTTACATGGCATCGCCATTTCCTATTCTTTCTTAATATCAATCCAATAAAGGTAAAATCGTAACAAATTAACTGACAACTTTGGTTGTGACTGTCCCGTGTCAAAACATGGACAGAATTTGTTTTTATTGTCGAGCCATAGCCTACGTTTTGGTAAGTGTCAACTTTGATAATGTAAACTCCTTTAGAACTTTATAGTACACTTCAGATTATCTGTGTAGGCGGGAAAACACAACTAAAATAATTGTACCAAGTTTGACATAGCAATGCCATTTTTATGTTTTATGTTTTTTTATGACAAGCAGCGCCACCACTCATCCAGAATATTCCCGCGTTGGCAACAATGTCGAAGCATACCTGTGGAAATATTTAGAAAACATAACGAAAACAACGCATTAAAACAAAAAAATCTCGATTTTAAATCTTTATTTTGAAAAAATCAACCTTAAAACATAACAATTTGTTTTCAAAATGCATTGGCCATGATTTTGCCGCAGCAATGTCGGTGTACTTATACCTCTAAGAAAAGAAACATTAGGAACATCGAAAAAACTCAACAATTGAAAAGAAGAAAATAAAAGTATCAAAAAAAAAACTTTCCTTTAACATGATTAATAAAATATGAAGAATCAACTACTTAATTATAGGAATAAAACAATCAACAAAGTCTACCCTATTATTTGGAACAACACATTCAAAATATTAAAAATTTCAGAATTATGTACCCCTTTCAGTATAGTTATAATTATATAGTCAGCCTTTATTTTTGTGAGTAGTAACCAGTCTCCGAGTATCTTAAACAAATAAATCTAACAGGCGGTTCAATTATAATATTATATGCTCTAAATCTTAATTAACATTAGTGTAAGAAATAGGAAGTTGTTCTCAACTTTTACAGGCGAAAACCTGATATATTGGTCAGGAAAGTATACAAAATATAGCTTTTTGTACTGAATTCACAACCTTCTTGAGATAATCTTAAAAACTAAACAATTGTAAATATTACCTATATTATGGCACACGATTTAAGGAACTATAAGTTGGTATTAATAAAAAAATAACTTTAGTTAACAAAGTAACGAGAAGAACACAAAAAACTAAGTAAAAATAAGCCACATCGCGATTCAATATGGCGGATATCAGCCATTTTGAATTAACTATGGCGTCGGATCAACTAAACACGTTTTGGATCAAGAATAATCTTACACACCTACACAGCATACCTCATTTCAGATTTGCAGTACATCATAAGTAGGCAAGTGTTAACGAAGTAAAAAAAAATACAAAATAAAATCGTCAATATTTTTAAAAGCCACACCAACGCGTTCAACATTTTGTTGATATTATGAACTAGATATTTACTATGAACCTTGTAACGTACTGGCTTACACTATGCGCGTCATAATTATGATTGGTGACTCGAACAAAATTCAATGAACGCATATTTGCCTAAGACGCATGTTTAACGCGTTGGTTTGACAGAATTTTGAGGCACGCGCCACAATTTAAAGCAAAAAAAAAGAAACAAACACGAGAAATAATACAAAACACATTATGTAAAATATAAACACTATCATACCAAGATAACTAATGGTAAAGATAGTATTTGGCCAGCCAATACACTTGTTAAGGACCGATAATCATTTTAGAGTTGGATAAACATAACACGTCAAGATTCCGTGAGCGTACATTTCTAGTCGGTAAATTGAAGGTGACCACTTTACAGAAAGTGGGCAACGTCTCAAATATTTCGCTGTTTGATTCATTTGGCAATACTACTGTTTGGAAATAAGAAATACGGCTAATTATAGAACTTAAATATTGATTATGAAATTTATTTACTTACTCTAAACATAGAAATATACTAACAGGCTAGACCCAATGCGATATTGTGGCACACTTAAAATTTAAATAGTTCAACTGTTGTTAACATAGCAAATTCTATAAAGTAGCTGTTCTTGTAAATTCACCCAAAGCGCAATAGAATATGAAATAATAGAATATGCAATAATTAATATCGTTACACCGAATAGTCAGTTTTAGATGTTTAAAAAATATTTTGAAACTTTCCAAATGCCTTAACTACACCGATAAAACGGTTACAACATCAAATTCAGTGTTTTAATTGTAATTCACTATTAATATTCTAGTTATCTGGGGGCCGTTCAAGTATTACGTAAGCAGATTTATTACAATTATTTACCCCCCCCCCCCCTTGTCAGCAAAAATAAGCAAAGCTCTTACCCCCTCCCATGCTTACGTAAACGTTGGTATATGCATTTTTCTTTTAAGTAAATATTCTGTTTTTTTTATTGATTCATGAGCAGCAGTTATAATTCTAGAAATAAGAAAATAAGCTTAGCTACTCGGTTTTAAGCGAGTACCTAAACGTATTCATTATTTGTGGGAATCCCCGAATATGCGTTTGGTTTTCAAGCATAGACAATGTGTGGGTTGCCATTTATGTGTAAAAAAGTAAATAATTACTGCTGACGTAATCACCATCTAGACCCCCGCACCCCCCATGTCATCAAAAATAAGCAAAGCATAGACCCCCCCCCCCCCCTATAGTGCTTACGTAATACTTGAACGGTCCCATAGTTAGCCATACAGTAAAATTGCCAAATTAATTAAAATAGTAAAATGTTTGACAGCTATTTCCGACGTTGGCAACATTTTAGATGAACACTTAAAACAAATGGATTATTCCACTGCTTCCCAAAGTGGACAGCAACATTTTAAAGATTCCAAAAATGATTGTTGAAAAACATTGTCCGAAAAGGCCTCAATTAAAAATCTTAACAGTCAAACTAATACGTATGCTGTCCAACTCGGGCTGGCCCACGACCACTTTAGTCGGCGACCTTATGACCAATTCCCTGTTCAACAACTTCAGGTTAGCACTGTTAGGTAACAAGTCCATCTGCGACAGTTGCAGCTTGAAGCAGTTAGGGTCATTATCGTACGGCATGCAGGGCGGCAGGTCCGTTACTACGCCGGTCCAGGTGAATGGTTCTCCTGTCACTTTGTTGTAGGTTGTCATGCTGCCGGTTTTAGGATTGTCCGGGTCGTATGATACTGTCTGTGGAGGAAAAAGATAAGAAGTAGAAGTGGAACTGGTTGGCATGGATACGCGAGTAAATCAACGTATTTTGGAACATAGGATGTTATTTGTTTGTTTGAGGAGCTGGTAAAAAAGAATGGGTAGGGTCCATTATGAATTTCTCAGTACCAGTGAGGAATTTAGACTATTGCTTGGGTCTCATTTAATAGGCTTGTGTCCTGAAAAAAATAATTAGTCCGTCAGTTAACAAAAAATATTTGACACGTATTTTTTCTTTTGTTACGTAAACCAAAATTGACGAAGATACGACGCTTTTAAAATTCTCAATACGTCACGCCGTGCTATAATTTTTAGTGTGTTGTGACGTCACGAGCCCCCACTCCCGAATTTTGATGCGTTTTATCTATGTCAATATTTATCGATTTACAAAAACAAAAAATACGTGTCCATTATTTTTCAATAATCTAACTGACGGACTAAATAGATTTGCAATTTATTGATGGTGGAAACTAGCATATAAGAGACAGCTGGTACAATTTTGGTGAAACTGCATAGCCATTACGTTCACGATACCACAGGCGCCGCGAGGACAGCTCTCCCAGGGTGTATGTTAGTGCAGGTGTACTGACCGACAGGGCCGCCATGAAGTAGTCCGGGTCCTCGTACTTGGCGCTGAGCACGTAGAGCGCGTCGTCGTGCTGCAGCACGTGGCTGAGCCACAGGCGCCGCGAGGACAGCTCTCCCAGGGTGTATGTTAGTGCAGGTGTACTGACCGACAGGGCCGCCATGAAGTAGTCCGGGTCCTCGTACTTGGCGCTGAGCACGTAGAGCGCGTCGTCGTGCTGCAGCACGTGGCTGAGCCACAGGCGCCGCGAGGACAGCTCTCCCAGGGTGTATGTTAGTGCAGGTGTACTGACCGACAGGGCCGCCATGAAGTAGTCCGGGTCCTCGTACTTGGCGCTGAGCACGTAGAGCGCGTCGTCGTGCTGCAGCACGTGGCTGAGCCACAGGCGCCGCGAGGACAGCTCTCCCAGGGTGTATGTTAGTGCAGGTGTACTGACCGACAGGGCCGCCATGAAGTAGTCCGGGTCCTCGTACTTGGCGCTGAGCACGTAGAGCGCGTCGTCGTGCTGCAGCACGTGGCTGAGCCACAGGCGCCGCGAGGACAGCTCTCCCAGGGTGTATGTTAGTGCAGGTGTACTGACCGACAGGGCCGCCATGAAGTAGTCCGGGTCCTCGTACTTGGCGCTGAGCACGTAGAGCGCGTCGTCGTGCTGCAGCACGTGGCTGAGCCACAGGCGCCGCGAGGACAGCTCTCCCAGGGTGTATGTTAGTGCAGGTGTACTGACCGACAGGGCCGCCATGAAGTAGTCCGGGTCCTCGTACTTGGCGCTGAGCACGTAGAGCGCGTCGTCGTGCTGCAGCACGTGGCTGAGCCACAGGCGCCGCGAGGACAGCTCTCCCAGGGTGTATGTTAGTGCAGGTGTACTGACCGACAGGGCCGCCATGAAGTAGTCCGGGTCCTCGTACTTGGCGCTGAGCACGTAGAGCGCGTCGTCGTGCTGCAGCACGTGGCTGAGCCACAGGCGCCGCGAGGACAGCTCTCCCAGGGTGTACGACGCGCTGAACTCGTTCGAATCGCACTGCACTATCTCTGAGGAATGATCCTGGAAATGGGAGAAGTCGTTTAGCCTTTTATATTCAAGTAATAATATGCAAAGTAGGCATGTGTTACGGGCTTTACGCCCCATTCGATTTTCGCATTGCATCAAGACCCACGGGCCACGCGCGTGCTTCATTTGTTTCTTTCGCGTGAGGTCCGTCGCGGCACGAGGACGGTGACTCACGGTATGCTCGTATAGTCGTATGCTTGCATGGTATATTTTTTATGTACGTACAACTTTTTTCAGAGTAGTCCGATTTTGATATTTTTTTATTGGAAAGGTTATACCCCGAAGTTGGTCCCATATAAATATTGTCATGATCTCATCGTGAACTTCGGAGATATGGAACGGAACTCTTCAATAGTAGACAGCAAATCTGTTGTGATTGCTGCAATCGCTTGGATGTTTATTGTTTCACTACACCATAACATAACATTACGCCTGTATGCTCTCAGTCCGCAGATGTGTACAGTACACCCACATTTTGACAGTTCGGTACCTATTAAGTTCCATTATAAGCGTTTTACCATGACATGTATTGTTAACAATAAATGCATAGCAAATATTTGTATAGGATATTACAACTGAAAATGGAAAAAAAATAGCATAAAAGTTATAATAATAATAATAAATCATTTTATTTTGGACAACTGAGAAATCCATAAATTGTTAGTAACAGGATTGCACTTAAACACTATTTGCTAGTTTTGTTTTTTTTTTGATATTTAAAAAAAAAAAAAATGTTTTTTTTTTAATTTATTGAGTTTTATTTTTTGCTATTTTTATTTCTTTCTAGTTTAATTCGTTAGTCTACCACGTGTTAGTTAAAGAAATTCATCCTTTGCAGAATAAAGGGTGTAACGCCCAATTGAGCATATCCTGTGGCATTGAGTCCCTGCTGTATTTGAATTTTAAATTAAGTGTTGCAACACTTACCTTTCTAATATGGTACTCGAGAATGATCTTGGGTCCTGCCCAACTGCATAGGATACACTGCATCCTTATGTCCATTCCCATACGCTCCATGTAATCCTGAAATGTTTTGTAAACACATTTTAATAATCGATATACCGCCCTATTTTTGAGATTACTTCAACATAAGCACAATAGTACTACATTACACTGCCTTGTTGGTCTTGTGATCGCAAGGACGACTGGTGGTGCTGGGTCCTGGGTTCGATTGTCGGGTCGGGCGAAAAGTACTATAGGTTTTTTTTCCATTACAAATTCAGTAGTAGCCCGGAATTTGGAAATTGGCCATATGATATCCCCGTGCCGCGGAAAGCACTTTAAAGCTCATGGCCCACATAAACGACTCCGCTCCTTAAGACCTTGCCGTTGGTCTTACTCCTGATGTCTCTCCGGTCGTGTCGGATTGCCATCCCATCGGACTATGAGAGTAAAACGAACAGAGAGTCCACCTGAGCCTGCGCACGCAGTTTTACACTATAAACTAAAATAAACACTGTAAACTAGATCTGTTGAGCTTTCGTGAGCTCGAATTTCACGCACAGAAAATGTTTTTTTTTTCAGTTCATACTCGAAGAATCGCAGTAAGGACAAAATAAATGAGTTGATAGTTACCCCATCCTGGCTGATTATCTCCAGTGCATCCTCTACCATCTCCGGTATAGTGACGTTAGCGCCCAACTCCTGCTCCTGAGAGGACAGCGTCTCGACCGACGAGCACGACCGCCTGAAGTCTAGCGTCTGTGCGCCTGTAATGTAGGTACATATTTTGTACTATTATTTATTATCAGCTATTTGTGTCATCGCAGGTATCCGGCTCGAAGGACCAAAAATATGTGGAGTCCTACCGCTGAGGTGCAATGTGTGCCGGGAATTCTTATGTGTAATGTGGAAGAAAAATCCCGACATCTGTATTCACAAAACAGATTTATTGAACTAACATTAATTACAGTAATGCGCATGCAATGAAACGTAAGTACATGTGATCGCGGGTGTCAGCATAAATTGTCGAGTGAGCTTGTAAAGCAGGACAGGACAAAGCTCTCCCTTCACTGTTGTTATTGGTCAATCGTTTGAAAAAAGAGTCCAAATTGGGCCTACCGCGTCGCAGTTTGCTGCTGTTTGGGATCCACTGTGTGGTTACTTTAGCCGGCGGCAACATGCGACAGGTGTAGTCAGCGGGTCAGCCCAGGGCTATTTGAGCTTGGTGGCCGTACGACTTAAGTACATCAGTTTGGGTTTTAAAACGCATTATCGAGTGAACTCATGTGCTACATTACTATAGCAAATATTATATTCTTCGTTTCAATGGCAATATACATGGAGACAGCGCAGAATTTGGCTACTTTTACACGTGAAATATACTCAGGTGCGACTGGGAGATGGGTGAACAGAAATGTATTGAAAATGTACAACAAAATTATTATGTACGTCTAATTTCCAGGTGCAGTTGCAGCCCAAGATTGTGTGAAAGAGACATCGTAACGCAAGAACAGTGACAAGGTCCAAGATTTTAGGGGTCAACTCGGGATCATTTTGGCTATGAATTCAAGACAAATTCACCTGAACTACTATTTTGCTGTTTCATTAGTAAGACTGTTTCTTAACAAACAACTGGGATGTTAATCTATTTTTTTTTCAAACATGCTTGGAAATTTGAGCATTATTTTGACAACCTTCTTCGAGATAAATTGAAAAAGGAGGTGACTTATCAAAGGTTTTATTTAAATTTCGAATTGGCTTGCAAATAGAAAGCGGTTTATTAAAAAAAAAACAAATGAACTCTTCAACGCGAGAGTTTATTTTCCTCGCATTATTTGAGAAAAGTACTATACAAGCCTTGGCTACAACTAGGCATTGATGGACTTACACGTTCGTCCATCAATGCCTCTGTTGCTGGTAGCTGCAATAATGTACTATTTTTAAATTAGCCTCTTCTGTCCCACTGCGCTGGACAAAGGTCTCCCTCATTCCTTTCCAACTCTCCCAGTGTTTTGCCTTCTCTGGCCAACCAGTCATGAACGAGTCCAAATCATCACGCCAGCGTTTCTTGGGTTCCTCCCTCAGTGACGACTAGTCTTCAGGCACTCACTGTGTGACGATTCTCGCCCATCTGTCCTGACCCATCCTGGAAATGTGAAAGCGGATAATACACTGATAATTAGGGCTAGTATAAACATTCTTACCTCTGTTGCTATGTTCGTGATAGTGAAAGTTGCTGAAGAAGTCATTTGCCCGCGGGACTGGATCTTCGTTCATGAAGAAAGGCTGGCTCTCACGCGGCGGTGCTGGTAAATACAAGACTCGATCATCTAATCTATCTACATACATAACATATTCCCTGTCTTTAGCCCAATGGGGGCTATCGTTTTTGAGCTCACCAGATGGCGCCACTGTCGAGTATGGTCTTTTCAATGATTCTTTTATACTTTAAAGCACCAATAACGTCATAAAAAGTTTATTTTATTACGTACTAGCTGACTTCCCGCAGTTTCACCCGCGTAGTTCCCGTTCCCGTGGGAGTACGGGGATAAAATATAGCCTATGTTACTCGTGGATAAAGTAGCTTTCGAATGGTGAAAGAATTTTTTAAATCGGTCCAGTAGTTTTTGAGCCTATTCAAAACAAACAAACAAACAAAGTTTTCCTCTTTATAATATTAGTATAGATAACAACATAGTGTAAACTTCAAATACATATTTACAATATTCTCCCTGAAATTAGCAATCATGAAACGTTTAAAAATCACTCTACCTCATAACAAATAAGATCCTAAGTTGCTACTTAAAATCTTCAAGTCATAATTAATCAGGAATGGCTCAGTCTAGAACACAATCGTGAGTATTAGTAAAAATACGTGATAAAAAATCATATAGTATGACATCTGACATTTCGGCAGACCTAAGTCTACACGAACGCTTCTAGCGGCGAATTCATGCGCGATTTTCCCCATTGATTTGGGGCCGGCGCAGCATGTCCTGTTTCTGCATAATTCTCTTTTACTCGTCATCTCATCAGTTATCTTCTTTCATCCTTATTATCCCTCACACAGTCCATCCATCGTTTTTATCTATGTATGTACATACATACTTAAACTCGCGTTTATTCCCCATGGAGGTGGACACAAAGCTTCTCCTCGCTGCTCAACCGTTTCCATTAAAGCTAAGCGGAGACGAGAATGGTAAATAGCGAAATTCTATTCTCGTCTCGTCTCCGCTTCGGTGGAGTGCGGCCCTAACAGGTTCTGCGTTTTTCTTTTCCGGTTCAGTGTCTGTAAGCATTTCGGACTAAGCCCTAACAATACCATCATACCAGAAGTCTACTAGCCCACTGAAGTTACATAATAGGTCAAGTGTGGCAGAAGGAGAAATGGTAATCACTTTTGTTAGCTAGATCGGATTGACGATAGTAACCTTGAATGAGCTCGCATAAGAAAGCTGTTTTTTAAACCCAAAGATAAAGTCATCAAATAAAAAAACCGGCCAAGAGCGTGTCGGGCCACGCTCAGTGTAGGGTTCCGTAGTTTCCCGTCCGTCACAATAAGTGTTCCCACTTATGTAAAAATGCTTGCACATACGAATATACTACAAACAGTCCAGAAATTATTTTGTACAACTTTTTGTCTTTTTTGTACAAAAACTGTTGTTTCCATCAAGTTCAAAATGATTTTCCTAGAAAGTCCTTATAAAGTTGTACTTTTCAGATTTTTTTCATATTTTCTAAACTTATGGTTCAAAAGTTAGAGGGGGGGGGGGGGGGGACACATTGTTTTTTTACTTTTGGAGCGATTATTTCCGAAATTATTGACATTATCAAAAAATGATTTTAGAAAACCCCTTTCATTTTTAAATACCTTTCCAACAATATATCACACGTTAGGGTTGAAATTAAAAAAACACTTCCCACTTTACATATAGGGGGGCTACCCTAATAAAACATTTTTTTCCAATTTTTATTTTACCACTTTGTCGGCGTGATTGATATACATATTGGTACCAAATTTCAGTTTTTTAGTGCTAACGGTCACAGAGATTAAGCGAGGACGGACGGACGGACAGACATGGCGAAACTATAAGGGTTCCTAGTTGACTACGGAACCCTAAAAATGATAGAAACAACCAGAATATCATTTACATGCGTCTAGTATTTAGTCTCTGTATGAATCAATAGCATTTAGCGCTTCGTAAGCTGTACTGTTTCAAGTCCTTACTACTAAACATTGGAGACATATAAACGATACACGTTAGTAGAAAAGAAGCGTAACTCACAAGCAACATTAAACAGGTTGTGCACGGCGATGGAGGAGGGCTGCGCCATGCTGGAAGCAACATGCAAGCGGTAAGCTTCACATAATACACCGGCTTTGTTTTATCATAGCCTGGTAGAAAGCAGTGCGGGTTGCAATGTCGTTTACATGGTGCTAGTAGTTTAGTTGATTTGGTGAGTGGTTTAGTAACAATTTAATGGACTTATGTTACGGTTTAGGCCTGAATTACTGTCGGTCACTTACGAGTATACATTGTTTTCTATATAGCACGATACTGCGCCACTGACGTCAGCGACGCGTACCTATTTGCTACAGTTTCTTCGCTGGCGTACGCGACCGACGACGGTGCGCGAACGACCGTCAGGGCGACAGTAATTCAAGCCTAGTGTTTATTTGGTTATATCATACCTGAGAGTTTTTTCAAAGTTAATCTTTAAAAAGCACCATTCAACTAAATTACAAATTTGAGCAATGTACACAGTGCACAGGATTTAAATAATGTATTGAACATTTGCAAGAACACTTAAAGCAAGTTTATGATGCAAGTGGTAGAACATAACAGTCAAAATAAAGCAGAGCACTCAGAAAAATATACCGTTTCCACCAGAGACGAGCAAGGATGCGTAGCGAGGTGTGCAGAATACCTCAAGCTTTGAAAAAGAAGCGATATTATTGGTTTGTTTCACACACATGCTTAGACGGAGAAGGCTATGCTCGGAGTTTCCTTGCGTGATTGAAACAGAAATGAGAACATCCGCAAGAGAACCAAGGTTACCGACGTAGCCCGAAGAATTGCCAAACTTAAGTGGCAGTGGGCAGGGCACATTGCTCGCAGAACGGATGGCCGATGGGACCGAAAAGTTCTGGAGAGGCAACCGCGAACCGGAAGACGTTGCGTTGGAAGGCCTCCCACTAGGTAGACCGGTGACCTGGTGAAGGTTGCGGGAATCCGCTGGATGAGAGTCGCACGGGACCGGTCAATGTGGCGACACTTGGGGGAGGCCTATGTCCAGCATTGGACATCTTACGGCTGAAATGATGGGACAAACATCCCTCGCTACGCATGCTCGCACATCTCTGGTGTAAATGCAGCCTAAGACTGCAGTGTCTAATTTATAAACCGAGAACTTTGTTAATACATTTAGATTCAATGTTTCTAGTATCCAAAGCCCACAATGGCAGGAAGTCATAGCAAGGAGTCAAGCATAAATAGCCTAAGTACATCGTTCCCACTGCTGGGACACTACAGGCCTCACCATAGCTCATTCGCTCTCATAGAGGGAATGGGCTTTAATCCAGCACGCGAGCCCAGTGCGGGTTGGTAGATGTCACATGTCTTTGAATTTTTGGTTCTAGGGCATTCCTCGCTCTAGGGTTTCCTTCACCGTTTTGAGAGCAGTGGTGATGAATTTAATTACACAAAGTATTGCGCCTGACTGGGTTTTCAAACCCACGACTTACTGGTCGTAAGTCGGGGCCGCCACCATTGGGCCACCGCTGCTCTCCTCCAAGTAGTCAAATTCAAAAAAAATACTGTAGTTCATGCAAGAAAGCATTTTTTCATTCAGGGCCCACAGTTGCCCATTGCTCAAAATATGACGATAATACTCACGCAGTTGAAATAATAGGAGTACAGAAAACCGTATGAGTGTTGCTCGTAGTAGCGATTTGTAGTGTAGGCTGGTACTGTATCCTCAAGTTGTATAGCTTCTCTAGTGTGCTGGTGCCCTGGTACTGGACGCGGGGGTCCGGGATGTATGGCGGGATTGAGGCTACAACTGACAAACAAATATCACGCTTTCAATTCTCAGACGGGATAGGCGGATGTACAGACTTTTTGATTTTCAACATTATTGCTAAAGCTTCACTATTCTAAAGGTTCAAGGTTGATTGAGATAATTTGTCAGTTTCGGGTTGCTTGATCTACTTGGAAAATATTATTTAGGTATTTATAGTTATTATACAGGTGTTTCACGAGAATATTTAATATAAATATTACATTGATTACCTTTAAATATTTTAGTTTTAAAGATTGATTATAGAATAATTTGATTTTATTTAACCTTTTGAACGCCACGGTCGTGTATAGCCGACAAATGAAAACGTGCCCAACACGCCACCGTCGTCTACAGACGACAAGAAAACGTCATTTTTTTAGTACAAAATAAATATACTAAACTAAGTTTTCTGTGTTCCTTTTTCCTATTATTTATAACTACATTAATGAAATATTGTTAATGGCCTAAAGATATATTCATTACTTATATTTCACTTGAAAAAACAATAATCAAAAATTGCTAATCGAAATTCGTAAAAAAGTGTCCTTCCTCACGCCACAGTCGTCAAGACACGACAGCTAGTGATGTACCTATCACTAGCTGTCGCTGTCGGTAAGGTAACTTATATTTCAAATCTATGGAAATATTTTAAAAGTAGCTTATTATTACATCGAAAATTCTTTTTTATCAACTATTCGTATCTGAATATTCCTAATGATTAATATTTATAAAATTGTGGGAAAAAAAACATAATTATCCTATTTTAGTTTAATTTCAGATGTCCGGGAAATCTTAAGTACCTACCTACTTAAATTAAATTGATTAAATATTTTATTAGTTCATCATACTTTTCATTTTGGTTGGCAACACTAAAAAACAGTGGAGTAATCTATCGGGTAGGTTTCTTATTTACAATTTTTGTTATATTATGTGATAATTATGTCTTCTCCTGATCCTGAGGATATCGCCGGACCTTCCTCACCAAGTTTATTATGTGATGTAAGTCGTAAAAGGAAAGCATCGCCAAACGAACAACTTTGTGCAAAGAAAACAACAGAAACACAAGTTTCTTCGGAACCTAAAACGAGTGCAATTATGTATCAAATTATCAATGGAGCATATGGGACGCAAATGAATTAAGGTGTGATGTCTCCAAGTTACCTCCGGTGGATTTTAACCAACCAGGGCCTAGCGACCCACGAAATGCGGTGTTTGGAAGGCTAATCGCTTTTGAACTGGATCGAGTGCCAGAAGAAAAACGTTTAGTACAGTACGATTCAAACTTAATGGCGGCTCGGAACATTGTACTATCAGCTCGAACGAAATCTTTCCATATTTTTAACAAAATCCCGTGGACACGATGACCACATCTGTTTACCACCCGTATTGTTTTGTATTTTTTTCTTTCGACCCTTTTTGCATTAACAAAGACAAGGGATCAGATGCTGGAATGCTATTGGTTAATGAGCGTACATAAGCGCTTCAATAGCGGCCGGATGCTGCAAACAAAAAAAGCCGTATCGGTGGCAAGATTTCGTTCGTTGTCATAGTACTTACGTTCCGCTGCGCAGATCGCAATTTTTAGGTATCAGCGGGACGTAGAGGGACGTGCTGTCGGGGCACATCCCCGCGCGCTCTCTCTCTCTCACCCGCACTCGCCCTACGGGTCTTCGCTTGAGTGTGTGAGTTATATCCGTATGCTGCACACGCGCGCGAATTTCTGCTTACGTACAGTCGAGCTCATAATAATTTGTTGTTGTTTGTTAACTGTTGTTTTGTTATTGCTTTGTTAAGTTTTTTTTTTGTTATTGTTCCGTTCGTTGTATGTTGTTATAAAATAAATTTAAAATAGATGACGTGGTGTGGATTCTGTTGTGCACAAACTACACCTTATTTAGGCTATTGCTATCGTTTTCTCTCTAATAAAACGAGAAAGAAACGGACGTAATTTAGAGCTGTCAAATTTAATTGGAACTAATATTTCCATATAAATGAAGGGTGCACGTAAAAACATGTCGACTAAACACAGGGTGAAGCGCAAGGCATAAACTAGTTTGACATCTCTAACTTAGTCCATAGCTATAGCAGTCCTTTTCTCGCACTGCCTTTTAGTAAAAGATAGCAATAGCCTAAATTAAGTTTAGTTTGTGCACAACAGAATCGACACCATTATTTCTTATATTTTTCATAAAACCTATTTTATTTGTCCTTGAACCCTCCCTGTACTTGACAAACTAACAAATTAATACTTACTATACAGCACTAAAACATTCACAAGTTTCAGTTATAAAAATAATTAAACGAGCATTATTATTTTCGATTTGACTGTACATGCGCGTACCTGCACTAGGAGCTAACTTCTGAGCCGCCATTAAGTTTGAATCGTACTGTAACTTACGTCAATTTACTGAACATTATTAGAAAAGTGCGACAGTAAAAGGACTGGGATGACATAAGTTTGCCAAGTTACGTAGAATCTGATTAAATTGTTTTAAATACTATTCAATTATTATTTATAGTGTTATTTATTATGTCCATGTCACATCCCTACTCGCATGTGCGAGGAAGTTGTCAAAAGTCGTGCCAGCCACGCCAGAGTCGGGTATTCCCGACAACGGATGACGTCACGAACGAGATTAGTGATGTACCTTATTATTGTTTGATTTATTCGTTTGTAGTTCTAATGTCTACTTTTAGGTTGTTTAGTTCTTTTTATCTGGTGTTTAATGATAGTATATTACTAAATAGGGTCAAATTAAATAAAATTATATTGCAACAACTAATATTTTATTTAAAAAATATAGAACGAAAAGCAATGATTAATTATCGATAAGATAGTTATCGATAAGATGTTGGAATCCCTATTTTTTTTGTAGGTAATTGCGCTGATTTTGTGGCTTGGCGTGGAAGGGGTGCCGATGCGTTTACGCTCTGGCGTTCAAAAGGTTAAATAATAATAAAATAAAAAATGATTTGTGGTGGCGGTACACACAGGTACACATTTGTACAACAAAAAACATTTCACTAGTGTTGTTTATATATCCCATGTAAAAAACCGGTCAAGAGCGTGTCGGGCCACGCTCAGTGTAGGGTTCCGTAGTTTCCCGTCCGTCACAATAAGTGTTCCCACTTATGAGTTTAAAGAATCAGACAAAAAAAAAAAGAAATCAGACAAAAAGTTGTACAAAATAATTTCTGGAAAATTATTTTGTACAACTTTTTGTCTTTTTTGTACAAAAACTGTTGTTTCCATCAAGTTCAAAATGATTTTCCTAGAAAGTCCTTATAAAGTTCTACTTTTCAGATTTTTTTCATATTTTCTAAACTTATGGTTCAAAAGTTAGAGGGACATTGTTTTTTACTTTTGGAGCGATTGTTTCCGAAATTATTGACATTATCAAAAAAATATTTTAGGATTTTTCCCACTTTACATATAGGGGGGCTACCCTAATAAAACATTATTTTCCAATTTTTATTTTACCACTTTGTCGGCGTGATTGATATACATATTGGTACCAAATTTCAGCTTTCTAGTGCTAACGGTCACAGAGATTAAGCGAGGACGGACAGACGGAGGGACGGACGGACGGACAGACATGGCGAAACTATAAGGGTTCCTAGTTGACTACGGAACCCTAAAAAACAGTGAAGTACACTGATAATAAATCCATGAATAAAAAACTTTTTTTGCAAAAAATAAAACCGACGGGATAGCTTCCGTGATTATTTATTATTTTGAGCTCCCGATATTTCGACTCTGTTGCAAGCGCCATGATCGCGGGTTAACTGGAGAATGCGGGTGGCTGGAAAAAAATGTTAGGAGCAGACAAATCTGTCTACCCTCTTTCTTTGTCTTTTGCTACGCGCACTACTGGAACTACTACTACATGCCACCTCACATCATCACCCCTGTCACCTTAAGTCCGTAGTCACCTCACTCACAAATCGTGCATTTGATCTGTGGGACTCGGAACATCTTGCTAGTGAATTATCCCACGTTCAAAAGGTTTTGCATAAAAATGGCTACAAAACCAACGTTGGAGAAGTGAGACCAGAAAAGATGCGAGCCGCCCGATCTACGGTGGAGCGCCAACCAACTTTCTTGCCATACCTTAGAGGAGTAACGAACAAGATAGGTCGTTTACTTAGAAATACTCGATTAAGACAGTGTTTACTCCTCACAAGAAAGTTGCACAAAGTCTGCGTCCCCCGAAGGATAAGATCCCGTACGAACATCCTGGGGTGTATAAAATCGACTGCAGTTGCGGCAGTTCATACATCGGTCAAACGAAGCGAACTGTCTCATGCCGCATCAAAGAGCACATAAAGGCTGTGAAAAACAATGATGAGCAGAAATCGGCCATAGCTGAACATCTACTGCGGTCAGGACCCAATCACTGGATTGAACTCCACAAGCCACGTATTTTGTCAACAGACAAACATTACTTTCAAAGGCTGACAAGAGAAGCAATTGAAATAAGAAGACATAAAAATTTCAATCGAGAGGATGGCTTCAAATTGTCAAGTACGTGGAATCCAGTATTGAATATGCTCAAGAGTAGCAGCCAGCAACATAATAAGGACTCCACAAAACCTAGTGATACTGTGAGTGTTTTTTGCCGTGACTTAGTGTCGAGTTCCAGTAGTGCGCGTAGCAAAAGACAAAGAAAGAGGGTAGACAGATTTGTCTGCTCCTAACAATTTTTTCCAGCCACCCGCATTCTCCAGTTAACCCGCGATCATGGCGCTTGCAACAGCGTCGAAATATCATGTCCGTAAGGATTGAGGAGCCATTTTTTGTAGCTTAATGAAATTATTATACTTATTTAGTAGTAAGTTTAAAAAAATTGTAGGATCGATCCTCGATTTTGTAGTATAATACTTCAAAAGTTATATAATCATAAAGGTGGCACCTCAATCTAAATGTTTGGATTGAGGAGCCACGTCAGAACTTCGGACATCATGGATTAATATTTGCCATAATTTAGTATGATTTTGTAGCATTTGAGAGTAGTTAGTAGACAAAATCTGAAAACGGTTGTTTTAAAATTAAAAAAGTTACCATACATTATGTATGTGGCTCCTCAGACCATAATATGACTCGTCATTTTTCAAAGAAGCAGTTGTTCAATTAATGCGCAATTTCTTCGTCATTTAGTAGTAAGTATATCAGATTTGTAGGACAAGATTCTTTAATTAAAAATGAGTGAATTGAGAGATATAGCACATTTTAACTGGCTCCTCAATCCTGACGTTACTATACATGCGAGATCACAACGTTACTCTGTAGCTACCTGAGATCACAACGGAATCTAAAACCAGATACACTAATATTTAGTAGTAAATGTCTATCAAACACATATGTACAGAACAACATTGTATATATTCTGTATCTGTAAAACAAATTACTTTTCGAAATGCCCTAAGAAATCGCTGCTAAGGGTGACCATGGTATATGAATGAAACCAGGATAACTAGTTTTTAAATTTTATTTTGCTACTAATCGACAATGTCTAAATAAATAAAATACCTAATAAATAAATAAAAATCATTTATTTCAGATTCATCCTAAGATTACATCCCTATTTGTTAGTAAAATTGCAAGCTTACAAAATAGGGTTATAAAAAAAGATTTATAGTAATAAATAATGAACTTTGAAACATAATTACCTATAATAAAAATAAAGAAAAAGTGGCAGCCTACTACCTACATAAGAAAACAAATAGAAAAAAATATATGCTAGTGATTTATATACTCTTTGATATATGCACGTCAAAGATTAGAATTATTATATTATTATTGATTAGATTAGAATTTTGATATAACCAGTGTCACTCTCACAGTAAATACAAATCTAATGACACCTCTCAAACTAAAATCCATCGAGCCGTTCAGGCCAAAGAGCGTGCCAAACAATTATACATAGATACAAAAACATACTCTCGAAAAACATAACCCTCCTTCTGGCGCAGTCGGGTAAAAAGTAATATCAACAAAAAAGTTTTCGACACGTTTTTTTTTATTTTATACTTAGGCAATTTATTATGTTCGTGTGTATGTATTTTTTTTTTATGTATGTTACCTGATTTCTCCCCCATTTGTAGACCGATTCTCAAAATACTTTTTTATTTCAAAGAATATACTCCAGAGGTGGTGGTGTCATTTAAATTTGGTGAAGATCTGATGCTGATCTTCGGATATATATACAATGGAACTCTTCAAAAATAGACGGCAAATCTGTCAATCTGTCAAATCTGTCAAGTCTAAGATCGATAGTTTCCGAGATATAGCCGTTTTAATTTTGAAAGCTGTCATCCGAAATGTAGATCTCATCGAGACCTATCACTTGTCCTTACACACAACTAGTCTAAGATCGATAGTTTCCGAGATATAGCCGTTTTAATTTTGACAGCTGTAATCCGAAATCTATCCCCTCCCCTTCCACTGACTAAGAAGTCATTGAAAAAGTGATCATTTTGGTAAAGTAGTCTTTCTGGTAAAGTAGAATTTATATGCATTGTGGGGGCTGTGGTCATTATGAAAGTGGTTATTTTGGTAAAGAGATCAATTTGTGAAACGCAGTAGTCGTTATGAAAAAGTGGTCATTTTGGTAAAGTGGTATTTTTGGTAAAGTAGAATTTATGTGCTTAAAGGATTTGTTACAAAATAAATTTTCAAAAACTCCTTGTTTCAATCATATACCATGGTCACCCTTAGCAGCGATTTATTAGGGCATTTCGAATAGTAATTTGTTTTACAGATACAGAATATATACAATGTTGTTCTGTACATATGTGTTTGATAGACATTTACTACTAAATATTAGTGTATCTGGTTTTAGATTCCGTTGTGATCTCAGGTAGCTACAGAGTAACGTTGTGATCTCGCATGTATAGTAACGTCAGGATTGAGGATCCAGTTAAAATGTGCTATATCTCTCAATTTACTCATTTTTAATTAACGAATCTTGTTCTACAATAATAATATTTTCCCTGGTGTCCTGAAATACAAGTTTAGGCTTAGTTTAGGCACCAGTCTCCCACAAATAAACATAGTGATCTTTTTCAATCAATTTACATGTGTTAGTTTATAAGTATTATTTGTGGAAGAAAAATAAACATTTATTATTATTATTATTATATTATTAAATCTGATATACTTACTACTAAATGACGAAGAAATTGCGCATTAATTGAACAACTGCTTCTTTGAAAAATGACGAGTCATATTATGGTCTGAGGAGCCACATACATAATGTATGGTAACTTTTTTAATTTTAAAACAACCGTTTTCAGATTTTGTCTACGAACTACTCTCAAATGCTACAAAATCATACTAAATTATGGTAAATATTAATCCATGATGTTCGAAGTTCTGACGTGGCTCCTCAATCCAAACATTTAGATTGAGGTGCCACCTTTATGATTAAATAACTTTTGAAGTATTATACTACAAAATCGAGGATCGATCCTACAATTTTTTTAAACTTACTACTAAATAAGTATATTAATTTCATTAAGCTACAAAAAATGGCTCCTCAATCCTTACGGACATGAAATATCGGGAGCTCAAAATAATAAATAATCACGGAAGATATCCCGTAAGTGACATTTGTAGTATAGTTATGAACCGTGAAAGCTTAAAACAGTGTTTAAATAAAACCGACTTCAAAAAAACACAAAAAAGTGAAAAATAACTATAGCTTCAGAAGTCGGTGACCTTTGTTTGATTCATTTGGTTTTTTTGTCACCGACTTCTGAAGCTAGTTATTTTTCACTTTTTGTGTTTTTTTGAAGTCGGTTTTATTTTTTGCAAAAAAGTTTTTTATTTTTCCATTTTTAGTTGTTCCCAAACAAATACACACATCAACGTGAGAGTCAGGATGGCTGGACCAAGAGAGATTTTGGAAGTTTGACCAATACCAAGTGTTAGTACCTGTTTTGTACTATTTGGTACCAGACATCAAATAATGTGTACCTCGCTAAAGAGGGAAAAGTATTACAAGGAAAGTGGCCAGCCATTCTGACGTCAGAATGGCTGGACCAAGCCGGTTTCACCTAGTTGTAGGCGTTATAACTAGTTCATCTTTTCGTTAATATATAGTACCTCATTTGTACCTCAACATATGTTTTTCTTAGATTTTTTCGATCAGCCAAAAAAAAGTTACATCTAGAAGAAATTTTGCATGTAATCTGGAGGGCTCAGGCGCAAAATGTCGATTTTGCAAAATGTCTACTGGTAGTAAAATGTCTCTGTTTCATAATGTCGCTTTCGCAGAATATCTCTTTCGCAAAATGTTGCGTTAGTAACTTAGAAAAAAAAAAAATAGCCAGTTTTAAATTTTTTTTCTCTTCGATTTTGACGAAGACGCTGAAGAACTGTTTATCTCACTTCTGGCGATCTCTTCAATATCTTCAGATTTTGATGTCGTAAAATCGGTGCAAAACCGACTCGACGTAGTCTTGTCTGCCCTACTCCTAGTGTACGAGCATCGCCACATGATATTTATTGTTTTAGTTTTTACCTGAACTAGCAGTTGTTAAGTTCACCGATTTATTTACATTCGCTGACTAGGCTATTACGCCCGCCACAAGTCACCTATTTTTTGAATTATATATTTTAATGTTTTACATAATAAACTGTCAATCATTTACGGACACAAAACAGTGATTTTATTCCCTGTACACATCCCGTGTGATTCGTCCATCTACATACAACCTCTCAGTGTGCGGAGCTGCTGCCCGTACACCTAGAGTGTTATTTAATATCGCGTAGGCGCGGAGGGGTGAGGTGGCCCGCGAGTTGAGGAGCAGGTGGTTCTAACGCTCGCCACTGGTGAGCGTGAACCACATCTGCGACGATAAGCTCGCATGGGACCGCCGGAGCCGTGACAGAAACCATGCCTGCTGCATGTTGCATCCTTGTTTGTCGTTGCTGCATGCTTGCTGGCATGCTGCATATTTGCTTGCATGCTGCATGTATGGTGTATGCTTGTTTGCATGCCTGCTGCATGCATGGTTTATGCTTGTCACGCTACTTGCACGCCATGTGTTTTCATCAAACGAATAGTGGTCCGGTTATTTTGATATATTATCAAAATAGCGGGACCACTTTCTTTGTAGAATATTTTATAATGTTATAATAATAATTATAATAATGATAGTCGTGTCGGCCAATGGCTTAATAGCCAAGAGCCTCGACCAACATCTTAGGAGGCTCTCGCTTGGCAGCTGGATCAAGGGCTTGATTCAGAAAGCAGTACTTCTGGACACGGCACGTATCGTTAGGAGGTTCCTCTCTCAAGAGCCTTGACCACCGGCAGCTCGGACCCTGTTCCCAGCGCTGGTGGGCTACTGTTTTTTTTTATATTTTTAAATGTTTTTTTTTATGTTGTTAAGAAATATTTAAAAATGTTAAAAATATGTATATAGATGAATAAATGGATAATAATAATATTTTTTATATTTTTGAATGTATATTTTAATATATATTTTTTAAAGATTCATTTAAAAATATGTAAACTAAGTAGATAAAATGAATAAAGGAGATAATAATATCTTTATTTCTGAATAAAATTCCATAATTATAAGTTAAATACAAAGATGTTAGTAACATAAAAACTTAATAACTATGTTAGTAGACACTGGTGTCGATTCTGTTCTGCACAAACGAAACTTAATTTAGGCTATTGCTATCGACAACGACAACAGACGATTGCTATAGAAAAGGACGGCTATAGCTATGAACTAAGTTAGAGATGTCAAACTAGTTTATGCCTTGCGCTTCACCGTGTTTTTAGTCGACATGTTTTTACGTGCACCCATCATTTGTATGGAAATATTAGTTCCAACTAAACTTGACAGCTTTAAATTACGTCCGTCCCTTTCTCGTTTTATTAGAGAGAAAAAGATAGCAATGTCCTAAATTAAGTTTAGTTTGTACACAACAGAATCGACACCATTAACAATATTTACGGGAGCATGTAGCTGACTTAAATACCAGATGAAAGGACAATCCAGTTTGTTGGCAATGTGTTGTTTGTTTTATTATTATTATATCGTATTCACATGATATTCGCAAAACCTGGCGTGATCTAGTCATCTTAACGTTCATCATTTTTCTGCGATTCCGTAAAACCTTTGGAAATGGAAATATTACGTAATGGAGCAGTTTCTAATAAACGTTTTAAAATAAATTGCCTTCACATGGAAGTGGTGCCAAGGCACAGGGGCACCTGCCCCCTCCGTTCTCCTGCCAAACGGTACTAAATTTTTACCTCTTTTCATTCTAATAACTAAATAGCGCTATTCTAGCCTCAAAACTTTGACCATGGATATCTCCATAACCATGGGGCTCCGCGGGGTGAGGGTGACACAGAGGGGTAGTCCCTCCTCCAACCACTTCCCCCACCCCTTCCTCGGCCTTTAAATCGTTGCCCTGCAATGTAAAGTTTAACCCATTTATGTCAATCTAATTGACATTGACTATGAAATAAGGTTACTAGCGTAATAAAAATCTGAACCCATAATTAAACTTCATTTGGTTTTATTTAGAAAACTTTTTCTCTTCAGAAACCCCAAATTAATACAAAATTATATAATGTTTATTTATTAATTAATTCCCAAATTTCAGCTCAATCGGTAACCGAGAAGTGGATCAAATTTAGCTTGCAAGATTTGATTACAGACAGACAAAGAAACAAACATAAAAAAAAAAGACATCAAAAGAAAAGGACAGGTGAAAATAAATAAAAGCTTTTAAAAAGCGACATTATGAGAAAGAGACATTTTACTACCAGTAGACATTTTGCAAAATCGACATTTTGCGCCTGAGCCCTCCAGATTACATGCAAAATTTCTTCTAGATGTAACTTTTTTTTGGCTTATCGAAAAAATCTAAGAAAAACATATGTTGAGGTACAAATGAGGTACTATATATTAACGAAAAGATGAACTAGTTATAACGCCTACAACTAGGTGAAACCGGCTTGGTCCAGCCATTCTGACGTCAGAATGGCTGGCCACTTTCCTTGTAATACTTTTCCCTCTTTAGCGAGGTACACATTATTTGATGTCTGGTACCAAATAGTACAAAACAGGTACTAACACTTGGTATTGGTCAAACTTCCAAAATCTCTCTTGGTCCAGCCATCCTGACTCTGACCACATCAACACGGTCTAGGGATATTTTTAAAAAAGCGAATTACTATCAATGTGTTAATTATTTATATGACATGTATATATTTAAAAGATACGTTGTTTAATATTCTACCATTTTTTAATAATGGTTAAGGTATAGATTAAAATTTCAGGATTTTATGGAAAAAAAATGAAGCATAGACGGAAACCGTATATGAATGAACTTTTAATTTGTGAGTAAAAACTGAAAAAAATAAAAAAATCATTTAATTTGTGTTTATAAACTTGAAGTTAGTAGTCTGAGAAAGCGCCCATGATGTTCATAACACATCGGCAACGATTCGGCATGCTCAGAACAAGGTTGTCAATGTCTTGCTGCGGAATATTGTCCCATGTCCTTCTGAGGTGCGCAAAAAGTTGATCTTCTGTAGCCAGATTTTCAGGAACTTCCTTCAGAGCTCTTCTTTGCAGCATATCCCACGCATGCTCAATGGGATTTAGATCTGGCGATTGAGCAGGCCAGTCTAAGGCCCTAACATTATGTGTATGTAACCAAGCTGCTACCGTTCTCGCCGTGTGTGCCCGGGCATTGTCGTGCATGAGCAGGAAATCTTGCCCCATTTGTGTTCTGTGGGGCAAGATTACGGGCCCCAGCACCTGTTGGACGTATCGTTCTGCCGTCATATTGCCCCGCACCCAAACGAGATCCGTCCGTCCTCCAAGACGAATTCCTGCCCAAACCATAATTGTTCCTCCTTGGTATGGGTGAACTTCCTGAGGGTTCTGGAGACGGCTCCATCGTCCAGGAACTCGCCAAACACGCGTCCTTCGTGAATCTGGATGAAAGCCGAACCTGGATTCATCCGTGAACAGCACATTGGACCATTGGTCACGGCCCCAGTCCACGTGGTTCCGAACCCATTCTAATCGTCGTCCACGATTGCCTCTCCGTAAAGGTGGGACCCGGAGTGGTCTACGAGAGCGTAGATTGCTTTCATGCAGTCGCCTTCTTACAGTTTGGTCACTCACAAGCACTTGGTGTTCCACTCGCAGCCTTTGGACCAATTGAGTCGCCGTTGCATTTGGTTGTGCTCGCGCAGTCATTTGCAAAAATCGGTCTTGTCTGGGGGTAGTGATGCGACTTGGCCCCCGGTGCCTCTCCGCTACTTCACCTGTGGCACGATAGCGTGTCCACAATCTTGAAATTACATTTTGATGGGTCCCTATGGCCTCAGCAACATTACGCTGAACAGATCCAGCTTCGAGCATTCCCACAGCTCGTAACATCTCCGCCCTCGTCAAATGTCGGCGTTGCATGGCTACAATACCTCAATTTTAACTTTATCTTTCGTTTAAAAATGAAAAAAAAACTGTAACTAAACGTAATTCGTATTGTTTTCTAAATTTCGCACAAATGAAAATTCCCTCTCCTATACATCAAGACATTTTTATGCCACCGAAACAAAAGAATTTTCAAAAATTTGAATTTGGAATTAGTCTGAGATAAATTACAAACAAATCGGTGTATAAAAGATTCCAATGCGGCCAGTACTTTTTGAGTTATTTAATTGAGTATGAAATATCCCTAGACCGTGTTGATGTGTGTATTTGCCATGAATTTATTTGACATTGTTAACAATACATGTCATGGTAATAGGCGTATCCCCAATATATGGAACTTAACATAATATCTTGTTTTTTTTTTGGATGGGCAATCATCAAATTACCCCTCCCTCTCATAGAGAGGAGACCTATGTCCCAGCAGTGGGAACATTAATAGGCTGATGATGATGATGACCCCTCCCGCTCTAGGCGGAGCTGAAGGGAGTGTCAGACTTTTACTGACTAAAACCCATCCATGTTCCTTCTTAGCCCTTTGTGTTCCAGGGCCGCAGTATCTCTTTAGAACAGTCCCTTTTGCTGACATCTCTTTGAGGCGCGCGCGGAACACGAACGCGCTAACTTAACATACCTAACTGTCGAAATCTGGGTGTATTGTACACATCTGTGTACCCCCTCAGAGCATACAGGCGTGATGATACGTCATGATGTTGTATAAACAATAAACATCCAAGCGATTGCAACATTCTCGGCAGATTTGCCGTCTATTTTTGAAGAGTTCCATTGTATATCTTCGAAGATCAGCACCAGATGTTAATAAAATTTAAATGGGACCACACGGGAAGCACCAGCTTTCAAACAAAAAAAGAATTATCAAAATCGGTTCACCCAGTCGAAAGTTCTGAGGTAACAAACACAAAAAAAAAAAAAAAACAGTCGAATTGAGAACCTCCTCTTTTTGGAAGTCGGTTGAAAAATACATTTGCCCTTTGACCAAGCTTGGGGATCGAACTCTGAAATTCTGAAATATTCTGAATGCAGTGGTGCTGAAAACCACATCCCTAAATATTGTTTGTGTGTGTTCAGCAACAAACTAAATAACATAACATCACGCCTGCAATCCCCGAAGGGTTAGGTAGAGGTGTACCACATTCCTAATAATACACCCATGTTTCGCCAGTTATGTTCAAGTCCCGTATGTATCTTGTGCGGTCTTAGACTGGGCACAAATCCAGATTGAGCTGCTACTAAAAATCCCTGATGGAAAAACCCATGCCTGCCTGACCTGGGAATCGAACCAGGACCACATGCTCAGCAGGCACGCTTGGAATCATTAGACCAATGTGACCAGAAAAATTATAATTTAAACTGAAACTTACCAATCTGAGGTTCGTTATCAACTTGGACATACAGCGGCTGAGTGACATCTCCGCTGTAAACACTACTGAATTTGCTGAACACCTCATTGATCTTCGGCAGCCTAGCATCCACTTCCACAGCTTCGTTGTCAACAGACCTGGCCATCTCCCTACTCCTCCGCAAAGATCTGACTTGTTCAGCCCGTATCTTCTTGTGATAATACTCCCCATCGGCTGAATTCATCTCTTTGGATATCTCTAAAGAGAACAGTTCTGCAGATGATAGGGTTGTTTCGTCACAACTACTGCTGGAGCTAAAATTGTATTGTGTCACTTGCATAGATGAATTTGTGGCTTTATTGCTCGTTTGTGTTACTTCAGTCATGTTAGATGTTCTATAAGCAACGATCTGACCTGTTTCTGAAACATTTGGTGTACTGAGACCATCATTATGTGTTGTCGATGGTCGGCTATTGAGCCTTGGGTTCATTTCGCTCACATTTGAAGACCTGAACGTAAAACTTGAGCTCAGATCACACATGGAAGGTCTAAAGTTCAAACTTGAGTTCACCTCACTGATATTTGATGATTTGAAGCTTGACGGACCCATTTCAGACATGACTGGATGTGTAGCATTTATTTTCTTCAACAGGGACCGTTTTACATTGTCCGTTTGTGTTTGTCTGTCGCTGTAGTGAGGTTGTGGCAGAGGTTTCTGAATGATAGCTTTAAGTTTGGCGATAGTGCCGTCTGCCCGTCTTACTCCTACACTCGGCAGTTTTATGTCTTCTGGTTGTAGGGGGTAGACGCCACTGAGTCTGCGTGGTCGCATACCTAGTGGTGGGGATATGTTCTGTAATATAAGAAATACGGTTTTGAATGGTAATGATCTTTTGGCATCAATGTCAAAATATCTTATGCAATATAGTGCTTTTTAGAGCTGATTGATAATTAAATTATTGTTGCAAACAGTTAATGTTACTGTAAGAATGGATTTTTATATGAAAAATGGTTTTAGAGAATTGACTGATAGATACCAAAATACTGCATTGTCATATAGTTACTGGCAAAAAATCATCTAGAACAATGGCTTACTATGAATTTTTTTGAACTTAAATTGGCTAATAAAATATATAGCTTCACTTACCACACTCCTGGGAACTGGTGCTAGTTTTATCTCATTCTGCCAGCAGTCAACAATCTGCTTAGCAAATAACTTACAAGCCTTCCTCCTAGTTTCTTCGGCACTAACAATTTTAACCCTAGGCTCGTTCCGTTCTTCCAGTTGTGAACCTTTTAGCAAGCTCATAAGAGTGTTGTTCAGCAAGTAACTTGGCTTTGCAAGCCGGTTGGAGCTGCGTAGTACTCTGTCACTGCTGGTAACAGGTACCCCTCTGGATGATACTGTCTGAGGGTATTTTATCGGGGAAGTCACTGCCGAGCTGTATTGTACTAAGAAGTGGTTGACTCTTTTTGGTGTTTTTGTGATTGCAGGAGAATGGGCATTGCTTGTCGATGAGATTTCTGGGCTCTGCTGAAAGTGGAAGATGGTAATTGGTTTATAGCTTGATTTTAGTTTTAGTTTGGTTTTTCTATTCTATTTCTATTATTACAAATTATGCTCAAACTCTGTTTTAAGCTTACATGGTTCAAACCTAATCTCATACTGTCACTTACGGGATAATATATGTTCCGTGAAACAAAAAGCTCTAAATAGTTAGATTTTGATTGAGATGCAAAGTAGGCGTTGGATGAAATTGAGGGTGCAAAATATGAAGACTGCATTTTTATTAATAAAATTAAAATATAATTCTTTAAAAAATGTATAAAATGCATATTATATAAAATATATACACATCAAAAAAAGTTTGCGATCACTTTGATAAGTCAAAATCTTTTTTGTTACGGTACATTATTTTATGTTTTTTCTTCTTTCTAGATTATTTATTTAAAAATATAGATTTAGAATATAAAACAATAAAACAGTAAAAAAACCGCGTGTCGGGCCACGCTCAGTGTAGGGTTCCGTAGTTTCCCGTCCGTCACAATGAGTGTTCCCACTTATGAGTTTAAAGGTGGGTATCCATTATGTAAAAATACTTGCATATACGAATATACTACAAACTTAGTCCAGAAATTATTTTGTACAACTTTTTGTCTTTTTTGTACAAAAACTGTTGTTTCCATCAAGTTCAAAATGATTTTCCTAGAAAGTCCTTATAAAGTTCTACTTTTCAGATTTTTTTTCATATTTTCTAAACTTATGGTTCAAAAGTTAGAGGGGGGGACACATTGTTTTTTTACTTTTGGAGCGATTATTTCCGAAATTATTGACATTATCAAAAAATGATTTTAGGAAACCCCTATTCATTTTTAAATACCTTTCCAACAATATATCACACGTTAGGGTTGAAATTAAAAAAAAAAATCACTTCCCACTTTACATATACATATAGGGGGGCTACCCTAATAAATCATTTTTTTCCAATTTTTATTTGCCACTTTGTCGGCGTGATTGATGTACATATTGGTACCAAATTTCAGCTTTCTAGTGCTAACGGTCACAGAGATTAAGCGAGGACGGACAGACGGACGGACGGACGGACGGACGGACGGACGGACGGACGGACAGACATGGCATAACTATAAGGGTTCCTAGTTGACTACGGAACCCTAAAAACACACAACAAAGATTTTTTTTTGCTATAGTTCAATTTAAAAAATTATATCAGCTTGTGCTCACAAACTTTTTTTGATGTGTTTCATCTATTCCATTTTATTCATACAAAAGAGAGAAGAGGAATTTCCAAATAAACCGGTCACAAATCTAGACTCTGTGGCTGCTACTGAGAAATTCCTGATGGAAAAACCTAATAACTATTTGCTCGACCTCGGGAATCGCACCCCGGACCTTATGCTCAGCAGTCACGGAACACTAGACCAATGAGGTGATTTAAATATGGAAGAACTGTAATCACCTCTTCATCTTTCTTCTTGCGGTTCTTGTGTACCTTCTTGCGTACCAGCGCATGGTGTTGTTGCTCCTCACGGATGTGTCGCACCAATAAGTTTAGATCACTTGGAGTGCCGTAGTTTTTTGTGTTTATTAATTGGATTAGGTACATTTTCTGTAATACAAAGATTATTTATGGAGTTGGATAGATCCTGCTTTGCCTGCTTCTAGAAGGAACAAATGGGCCTTATACCCTAAAAAAATACCCATCGAATTGAGAACCTCCTCCTTTTTGGAAGTTGGTTAAAAAGGTAGAAAATAGCTATTCTAAGAAGTGTATGCATGAATTATTGTCATTTCCGTGTGTTGCTATGTTCAATAGATGAATGCAATTCATCTTCTTCCTGCCCTTGTATCATTCTACTTGTGGTTGGCGCAACACGTTTTCTTCTTCCATTCTCCCCTGTCAAACCTCACGGCATCATTAACTACTTTCTCTTTGATATAATTTTGCACACAATCCATCCATCTTTTGTTTGGCCTTCCTCTCCTTCTCCATCCATCAACATTTAGTAACATGCGTTTCATCCCTTCTCACTAAATGTCCCTAATGATAGATGACTTCCTTGCAATGTTTAAGCGATTTGATCCTGAATATTTATTTACCACTATTAATAACATCATTACACACTCGTCCAATACGATGCTATAATATAGAAAACATAAATTTTAAACACATCAAAATAGAAAAACACAGAATATAAAATAAGTATAAGATTCCCAGTACCTACCAATAATTTAATTATACCTAAATTAATTAAACATGACAATGTTCATAGTTGCACACCTTTTTCAATCAATGTTTGTGCCCTCTGGATAAAATCTCGGCAGGTTTTTTCCCAAATATATCTCCGATACCGCTATAATATTAATAATATGTGCAGCTCGCGACATCGGTACAAACTTGAGCAGGTTAGTCCTAGCCGCTGGCACGTCTAACAGTGCAGGGCTACGGCGCGCGCAACCGCAGCGCAGCCAGCACCTCGGAGTGGTGCAGCAGCCCTAGCAGTACGCTCGCCACGTACTTGACTATCGCCACGTACCTTCTCACTGCCAGCCTGGTGTACCCAACCATGCCCAGGACGAACAGACTTGGGTACATCAGGGGGTAGAGGAATCTACATAATTTATTCTGCATGTTTCCCAACATGAGGCTGTATTTACTTTCATGTGGATTCCAAATTAATGCACTTGTTTTTATGTGACTTCTCACAAGTACATTGTAACCATAACAGCCGCAAATGTGGTTCAGGGTTGGGTTTCTCAGTTAGTTAGCGGAGTCTCCTAACACAGGCTTTTATGCTTAAAAGGAGGCTCCAATCACTAGTTTTTAATATTTACCTGTTGAAACAATAAACCATTTTTCATTTCATTTATGTATACATTACTTGTGAAACAAACAAGTTTTAACTGATGGTTTATTGTTAAAGGATGGTACAATTTCGTATTCACAGACGTACCGATTGTTTTGATGAAATTTCTCAACATGTGCGAAGTGTGCGAACTTGAAAAAACTATGTGCAATACATATTTTACATACCTTAACATTGGACGGCAAACCCATAGCTTTCGCAGTTTGTTGCAAAAACCTGTATGAGCATCGTTCCAAGTTTGTTTGAAAAGTATTCTCTTCGTCCCTCATGTTTGCGAATTTCCGTACACACAGTGTCATTATCTAATCCCGTGCGCTCTAAATATTTTCCATTCACCCACTAAACGCCGAGATTATTCACATTTCGGAACTTTGTTGTAATACCGTCATTGATATTTAAATCACATTTCTATCGAAAACTTTCAAAAGTTAACTTTCATGAACTGATCAACTGACTTTAATTTTATTTTTGCCGGAATTCTAGGAGAATTAACATTCCATTTCAATTTCTGTTTTATCCAAATACTACCAAAAATGTTTTGTGAATCATTTAAAAATATTTGGAGAAGCGTATTGATATAAACATATGTTTTATAGATATATTTATTTAGATTAAGCTTTATAGCTTTAGTTTTGTATTAATCAGAAAAACCAAAAAATAAATTTCAAATAATTTTTTGTCATCTTACTGCGTAAATGTAAACGATTAGAAAAGTACCTCAGCACCAGATGGAAACGGAAACCTTTGAAAACTGACAGGCCTGTTAGTATGACCAACAGTAGACAGATGGCAGTGATTCGTTCAAAATTAAGTCAATAGATGGCGACGAAGGATTATTCAAGTTTGTTTTTTTATTAATAAGTTTTATTATTTATCTACAATAATGTACAGAACATAACTTAAAATCCTATTGATGGCAGATGAACAGTCTTCTTGTCTTGTGTCTCCATTATTCTTCGGAATGGATGAACAGGATTTGTACTGAAAAACATAAGAGGTAAGGTGGGTTTAATTGCGACATTTTTACACGACTGCCCAAAAAAGGAAGTGTTATGTTTCAAGGTTCATATAAGTATGTATGTTTGTGAGTTTCTTTATTCCACCATAACTTCTAAACGCCTAAACCGATTTTGACGTACTTACATGGTATCTTTACATGAAAAATTAAAAAAATAAATTAAAGAAAATGAATAAGTACTGCATTATGGTATCAAATTAAAGGGCTCATCATGAGGATTTAAAAATGGTATATATCTAAGTAGCTAAAAAGTGTAAAAAAAAAAAATGCCCGACTGCGTAAAAAATAACGAAGTACATAATAACTTCAAATAAAAACTGAAAAGAAAAAAATAAGTTCAGGACACAGGAAATATTGACTGCAACAGTCGGGACCATTGGAATGTAATGATTTTAGTCTAGATTATTTAATAAATAATAATAATAAATAAATAAATCTTTATTGACAAATGATTGCTCATTACATCAGTGTAGCCCTGACTCTTGTAGTAGGAGTTCCTGTATCACAAGAGCCAGACCTCTCAATTAACAGAGAATATGTAAAAAATGATAGACACAAAAATTTGATACACTAATATTTGGCATGCATTAAAAGTGTTTACAAACATAAAAAGGAGTAAAAAAAAAAGAAGTGGGGTCCCGACTGTTGCAGTCAATATGTCCTGTCCCCTGAACTTGTTTTTTCTTTTCAGTTTTTATTTGAAGTTATTAAGTACCTACTTCGTTATTTTTTACGCAGAATCGGATTTTTTAATTTTTAAAATATTTTTTTTTTGTTTTGTAAATGTTTATTTCTAGGTTCTTTCTCACTGCTGGACAAAGGCCTTTAGAGGGTTTTTACGTCATTTCATATAGGTAATTGTTTTGCATAGGTACCTAGTTCTTGCTGGAGAACTTGCGTATCTAGTCCCCATAACATCTTTAAACATTGCTGCCTTTTTCGTGTAAGTCCTGTCTTTATTTTCAATGTTTATTAATTCGGATTCCTGAAATGAAAAGTTACTTCCTATTTAAACGTAATTTTTTTGGTCAAAATTCATTCATCTCTACTCTGAATTTAGAATTTGTTAGGAAGTACAACTGGGGAACTGGGTTGGTACCAAAATGCCTTTAGAAAAAGGTTTCCCTTCGTTCAAGGTTACAATAGAGGTTGGAGGTTCCTAAACTGTCTCTCTACTCAGGGACTTGCGGTTGACTCTGACAGTCAACCGCAAGTCATTATTGCTTGAAAAACAATAACCATCCATAGAGTACAAAATAAAAATGCTGTCAAATAAAAATAATGGCTACCTTATGCCCCCAGACCAAATAAAAAAAACCGGCCAAGAGCGTGTCGGGCCACGCTCAGTGTAGGATTCCATAGTTTCCCGTCCGTCACAATAAGTGTTCCCACTTATGAGTTTAAAGGTTCATCCATTCTGTAAAAATGCTTGCATATACGAATATACTACAAACTTAGTCCAGAAATTATTTTGTACAACTTTTTGTCTTTTTTTTTCTAAAAAAATCACGTTTGTTGTATGGGAGCCCCCCTTAAATATTAATTTTATTCTGTTTTTAGTATTTGTTGTTATAGCGGCAACAGAAATACATCATCTGTGAAAATTTCAACTGTCTAGCTGTCACGGTTCATGAGATACAGCCTGGTGACAGACAGACGGACAGACGGACAGACGGACAGACGGACAGACAGCGAAGTCTTAGTAATAGGGTTCCGTTTTTACCCTTTGGGTACGGAACCCTAAAAAGACATAGCGTTGCGAACAATAAAGTGAAGCCAGCTCAAAACTAAGCTCCGCTCTGTGCGGATACGCTCACATGCACACATTTACCTACATCAAACTACAATTAAACTAAGCTCAAAAAATGCACACATGTTTACGAAACCGGCGTCACTTTATTGTTCGCAGCGCTGTCTTGGTTTTTTATTTGGTCTGAGCTTAGGCCATAGACGTGTTGATTGAGAAAATAGCCTTAACTCAACAAATGCCTCTCATTCTCCCTGATCTGGCAGCTCAGACTGTGTCGATAGTCCATCTGCTTCATCAACTCCTGGTTGGCGCTGTAGTTCACTCAGCGCGGTTCTCTTCACGCGTTCCATTCGCTCGCTCCTCTCTTGTTTTGCTCGCTCTAATTCTTGATTCCTGGTTTGAATATGGCGTTTGTATTCTTCGGCTGCTTTCTGGAATGTAAGTTTAGAATACTTAGTTCTAACTTCTGTTAAAATTGTATTATTCGGTTTGAAAAGTTTTCAGAACTAGGTAGGCTCGGAGGTTGGTAATAATTCCGACAATGGTTCCTACACACTTGCATGTTATACAAGTAATAAAAAATATGTTCTTTTTTGTCTTGTGTCCTAAAAATCTTAGTGCCCTGAGTGCAATGCAAAATATTCTGAGAATAGAAACCTAACAAAATAATTTATTCGAATATCAGCTAGGTTTGCTGCATCACCTGCTAGGTTACAACGTAACAATGAATCGTAAAGGAAGTTTGCTGCATCACCTTTTTACACACTCGTTGCTCTTGTTCAACCTGCCTCAGATGCTCATCTGTTTTGTTGTGCGCGTCCTTCTGCCACTCGTCTGCTATCTTCTCCGATTCTTCTTGCATAGCTGACCTTAGCCTCCTCTCACGGTTGTAGTTCTCGATGCAGATTTGTTTCTCCAGTTGTAGAGTTTTCTGAGAATTTGAAATTAGTAGGTAAGTAGGTACATACATATTTAGCGCTTTCAAATACATGGTGCTATAGTTCCGTTCAATGGCTGATAGATATGTCTTAATCTACCATACAAAATGTTATAAAATATTGGGAAACAAACATCAAGGAGTGTTTAAATTTATGTAGGTACTAGATTAGATGGAACTTCAGTCACCGTATCTCAGTATTTAGACGAACTGGCTAAAACTTTAGATATCGCACGCTTGATAGTAAAGGGGCCCGTCGTGAGATGTCGACTTGAGCCATTTGTTATGTATGCTACCTCACAGGTGTTGATTATTTAAATCAAAGCAGAAGCACTAATCAAACGATCACCAGCTTTTCATTTTTACCATTTGTTGCCTATTCCTTTCTCTTTCCCTCCTCAGCTCTTCCAATGCTACTCTTATGGTACCATTGTCTATCTCCCTTGCCTTCATCTTCTCGTTTCTTATCCGCGTCAGCTTCTGTTCGTGTCCTTCTATGAAGTTCTTTCTGTTTAGCTCTTGTTGGTCTTTCTTCTTTTTGATCGCTGTAATATACATGGTCATTAGATGTAGGAACGTTAAAGTGATCGTGAATGTTCTGAGTACTCCCGAATGGATTTTTAGTACATCTGGATTTCTGATAGAAAGTATTCCACTCTATAATTAAATCAGATGCTTGCGTTGATTGGGTTCCTACCAATTTCTCACGTTACCACGCACCTTAGAAAAAGTATTTGCTATTAGCTAAACTTCTTCTAACCACAGTCAAACCTTGACAAAACACCAGCATATAGAATGATAGGGTTACCTTCATAATGATCCTGCTCCATCTTCTTCTTCATTTTCTCAAGCTTCCTATTCTCTTTTTCTCTCTCCTGTCGTATCAGTTCCTGTCTTTTCTTGTTGGCACTCGCTATTTGTTCGTCGTAACATCTTCGCCTTTCTAATGTCTCTCGTTGTCTTCTTTGTGCTGCTAATCGTTCTAGATGCTCCTAAAAGAGACATTTTTGTTACGTTAATTTTGTCATCACTAAACCAATCTGCCACGATACGTTAACCAACACCCATAGCCTAATATACCAAGCCAGCAATCCTCTCTAAGCAAATCTGTTACCGGCTAAACCCGTCTTCAGGTTAAACTAGTTTGTCTTAGGCCAAACTGGTTTTCCAGTTTATTGTATTAGGATACTAACCCAAATAAAATAATTGCGCTTCGCTCGCTCAGCTTGCGCGTGTTTGTCCTAGTTCTTACTTAACCTAACCCCAGTTTGGGTCCCGTGTGTCTTTTTGTGTTGAGCCCTAACCTTGTACCTAACTTTGACCTGAAATTGGGTTTGGCCGATAACTTATCTAAGTGGACGTGAAACTAACCTTTCTGTTATAATCATCCATTAACACATGATGCCACATCATTTCCCTATCTTCTTCTTCCCTCTCGATAGATCTCTTTTCTTCCATTTGCATTCTCTGCAATTCCTTGAGACGTCTTTGGTCTTCCTTAGTACATCGCATGCCTTTTGCTCTGAAATAAAAGTCATCTTCAGCTATCTGGTTGACTAAAGCTTACTGTGGTTTCGTTATGATGAGTCTCAGCTACAGCCATATAAATGCCTATTATTTTTCTCAAATAGTATTATAGAATGAATGAATGGAGAGGGTGAGGAAGACCAGGGAACGATGGATGGATTGTGTGAAGAATGATATGAAATAAAAAGGAGTAAATGATAGCCTGACGGTTGACAGGGGAGAATGGAAGAAAAAGACGTTTTGTATCGACCCCAAGTAACATGGGACAAGTTAGATGATGTTAATGACTAAATAGTACAGGCATACTTAATCATCCTTTAACGTCTCGACTCTGGATACAGGCCATTCCAGGAGTGAGCCATAATGCACCACGCGTTCGGTGTAAGAGCGGTTTAAAATCATTATTGCGTTTCTATTCGCCAAATCTGCATAAAAGCAAAACATTTCGCTGAAATCTAGATTATATGAAACTATTCCGGCATAGTTCTTTAGAATAAATACGTTATTGCCATACGTACTGGGCATCGAGCCAAAAGCGCGGCTCGCCTTGTTTGCTTTGCTTAGCTTAGCCGTTACAGTAAATGGTATACTTTGTGATTTACGTAATGAAACTAATATTGTAAACGTTTTATTTGAAAGTCTAGGACTGGATATTAAATCTGCTGATATGAATTTTCTAGCTGTACTATACTGCAAAATTCATATGGGCCCAGATTAAGGTGGCTGTAGGTAAGTTAGTCGACGCTAGACAGAAAAGTTATAGCGAATAATGGTAGGGATGATTGATGATTCATCAAGTCTGACGATTGGCTTAAGATTTTACAAGGTAAGGATTAGGTAAGTAAGGTTGCTTATGCAAACTCCCAAAAACCTTAGAAAATTGACGTAAAACTACAGGAAATTCAACGTAGGTATGACCAACTAGCGGACGTCACGCGGTTTAAGCCGCGTAGTTCCCGTTCCTTTGGGAGTACGGGGATAAAATGTAGCCTATGTTACTCGCCTATAATGTAGCTCTATATGTCCAGTAGTTTTTAAGTTTATTCGTTACATACAAAAATACAAACCTTTCCTTTTTATAATATTAAGTATAGATGTGTTTAATTTGTGGTGAAAAGGTATTTGGTGATTTTGTGTAATAATACACATTACATGTGACTTCCCCTAACGATCCCATTCCTTATTACACGGAACTTATACACCATCATTATTATTTTCCTGCCCTTATTCCAGTTTTTTTGGGGTCGGGACAGCATGTCTTCTTCTTCCATACTTCTCTATTATTCGTCATAAATTTGGGTTTACTGTTAGGTACACCTATGCCTAACTCTATGGGGATTGCAGGCGTGATGTTATGATATGTGCAAAGTCTTATGTTGTGTGCTAAGTCTTATGTTCTGTGCTAAGTCTTATGTTGTGTGCTAAGTCTTATGTTGTGTGCTAAGTTTTATGTTGTGTGCTAAGTCTTATGTTGTGTGCTAAGTCTTATGTTGTGTGCTAAGTCTTATGTTGTGTGCTAAATCTCTGGCGAAAGCTTGTACCTCGTGAGCACAATACCACAAGTTCATGATACAAATACAGCTGTAATACGATAATGAATGGCTATAAAGCCAAATATTCTAACTATTCACGAGCATTACAATCTGTAGGCAATTAAAGCGTTTACCCTTAACGTTTATGTACATAGTTGGGCTTAACTCGAATTATCTGTCGTTATTCATATTTTATTGTTATAAGAAAACATTATTGTTTGAAGTATCTAACACCAAATACTGTCGTGATATCGCAAGCTAAAACTTCATGCAGATTTTATGACAACAAACACTTACATTTTCTCCCTCTCCAACGCCTTCTGACATTCTCTTATCTTCTCCTTCTCAATTCCATCCACATAACCCTTGTGTTTCTTCTCTTGCTCCGTACAATAGCCACATTCCTCCATCTCCTGTTTCAGCGCCAGTTCCTGTATGAATGCTTCTTCTTCTTGTTCTAGCAGATGTTTGAGCTTCTCTCTTCTGTGTCAGAGGTTCATTTCTTCTTGGTTTAGCATCTCTTTGACTTTCTCGCCAGTTCTATTGATTACAAGTCTGGAAAGTATAGCAAGTAAAGTTAGTATTAGATCACTATCTATAATGACTTCTATGTATACTAATATTATAAAGAGGAAAGATTAGATTTTTGTTTGTTTGTGTGTTTGTTACGATTTAACTCAACTACTCAACCGATTTTAAAAATTATTTCACCATTAGAAATCCACGTCTTTACTGAGTATTTTATTCTTATTCTTATTCTTTACTAGCTTCTGCCCGCGACTTCGTACGCGGAACCTGTTGCTTATGTCAGCGTTAACGGGGTCGTCAAAATCGAAGATCTGATACGTCTGGTGTTGAAGCGCAATTCTCCGACTCGCGAGACAATGCGTGACGTTCACGATCAGCAGTCAGTCGCGCATTTCGTTCCCCACTTGTCTCTAGATACCTAGAAGTCGATGTGTAGATACGCTGAGAACTCAAGCGTAATTCTCTTTCCGTGAACGTCTCCAACTCGCGAGACAATGCAGACGTTCACGATCAGCGGTCAGTCGCGCATCATATTCTTCACTGCTCTCTAGAGACCTGGATGTAGATGCGTAAATACGCTGAGAACGCAGGCGTGCTTTGCGATCCGAAGAGGTTTCCACGGAGCGAGTTGAAGAAGATATTCTCGAACAGCATCAAGTCTCTTCTGACGCTATTCGGTATATTCTTGGGATATTTTGATCCTCAATCTTTTAGCTACTTTGGAACATTGGGAAAGATTTGACCTCTTTCTAGGCATGGTTATAGTTTTATTAAAATCTAAGTGACTGCTCCGCTGCGTTATCGGGTAGGCTACCATGCCACGTAGATAAATGGAAAAGGAAATTAAACACTAAAATAACATAAGCCGGAAGGCATAGTTTTGGCCAGTAGACTCAAATTTTCAATGATATACCATCATCATCGAAAATCAGTCCTAAACTGTTACCACCTTCACCGCGTGGAGGTACTGCCAGCTTATATTATTTTATAATTATACTTTGAAATTAGTGATAGCTTTGATTTCCACATCAGATGTTTCTGATTTTCGATTTTTATAAGTCAACAGGAAATGCCCATCAGACCGAACGACTTTTGCTAAGACGTCATTCCTATATGTGTTATGGTGTAGCTGGGCTCTCGGAGTTCCACAACAGGTGTTCCAGATCTTCGATTTTTATGAGTCAACAGAGTGCTCATCAGATTGAACAACTTTTGCTAAAACTTCATTCCTATATATATGTTATAGTGTAGCTGGGCTCTTGGAGTTCCACATCAGGTGTTCCAGATCTTCAACAGAAAATGCTCATCACGTGGAACAATTTTTGCTATGGTACCATTTTTGTATCTGTTATAGTTCAGCTGGTCTGTTGCGATTCTGCATCAGGTGTTTGTTTCCAAGATAAAAGTCAACAGGAAATGCCTATCAGACCAAACAACACTTGCTAAGACGTCATTCCTATGTGTTATGGTGTAGCTGGGCTCTTGGAGTTCCAGAAGAGGTGTTCCAGATCTTCAATATTTATAAATCAACAAAGAGTGCTCATCAGATTGAACATCAACTTTTGCTAAAACGTCATTCCTATATATATGTTAGTGTAGCTGGGCTCTTGGAGTTCCACATCAGGTGTTCCGATTTTTATAAGTCAACAGAGAGTGCTCATCAGATTGAACAACTTTTGCTAAGACGTCATTCCTATATGTGTCAAAATCAAAATCAAAATCAAATCATTTATTTCAAGTAGGCCAGTTGCAGGCACTTTTGAATTGTTGAAACAAAGATGAAAATTAAATGTAGCTACAGTCCCAGTCACAAGTTATAAAAACTGTGAAAGTACTGTAGTTGCCCGTTCCCTAGCGTAGATCTCTATGGAGAAGAACGGGCAAGAAACTCCATGGACACTCTTTTAAATCATAAAATTGTTACAAAATCTTGGTTACATCATTCGTGTTGAGATGGTATATTATGTGAGAACAATGTAGCAAGATGTGCACGTTAAAAGTGTCCATAGTAAAAACAAAAAATACAATTAAAAAATAACATTAAAATAAGCCACGGCAACTAAGAGATGACCAGTCACAACTGACAGCTTCACGAACATGACGCATGGATCAGCACCATTTAACTCAACCAGTTTTCGTAGATATACTGACAATGTACCGTCATGATGCCAATATCTTTAAACAGTTCCCTTAGAGAATCGCGCCTACGAAGATTATATATGGCTCTGATGGCTCTTTTTTGCAGAATAAATATAGACTCAATATCTGCAGCCCGTCCCCATAGCAAAATGCCATAAGACATTATACTATGAAAGTAACTAAAATACACCAGTCTATGGTGTAACTGGGCTCTCGGAGTTCCACAACAGGTGTTTCAGATCTTTGATTTTTATAAATCAACAAAGAGTGCTCATCAGATTGAACAACTTTTGCTAAAACGTCATTCCTATATATATTATGTTAGTGTAGCTGGGCTCTTGAAGTTCCACATCAGGTGTTCCAGATCTTCAAATTTATTCTCTCAGCAGAAAATGCCCATCACGTGGAACAATTTTTGCTATGGTACCATTTTTGTATCTCTTATAGTTCAGCTGGTCTGTTGTGGTTCTGCATCAGGTGTTCAAGTTTTCAAGATAAATTATAGCCTATATCTTGCCCAGACTTAATACCTATACAACAACAAAAAAATCATTCAAATCCGTCCAGTAGTTCCGAAGATTAGCGTGTACAAACAAACAGACCCACAGACAAACAGACACACAGACAAACAGACAAACAGACAGATTTTTTTTTTTGGATTCGTGCTCTATTGCTGTTTCTAAACCCCTCTCAATTATTTCTTTTTTAATATATTCAATGTACAGACACAGTTTTTTTACTGTTTTATTATATGTATATAGATTATTATATGTATAGACTAGCTTCTGCCCGCGACTTCGTACGCGGATCCTGTTGCTTATGCCAGCGACAACGGGGTCGTCAAAATCGAAGATCTGAAACGTCTGATGTCGAATTTTAAGAGCCCGGAGACGGGAATACAACGGGATGCGCGAGACGATTCGAGACGTTCCAGATCTTTCATTTTTGTAAGTCAAAAGGAAATGCCCATCAGACTAAACATTTTTATAAGACAACAGGAAATGCCCATCAGACCAAACAACACTTGCGAAGACGTCATTCCTATGTGTTATGGTGTAGCTGGGCTCTTGGAGTTCCACAACAGGTGTTCAAGACCTTCGAGGTGTTCCAGATCTTCAAATTTATTCTCACAGCAGAAAATGCTCATCACGTAGAATAATTCTTGCTATGGTACCATTTTTGTATCTCTTATAGTTCAGCCGGTCTGTTGCGGTTCTGCATCAGGTGTTTGTTTCCAAGATAAAAGTCAACAGTAAATGCCCATCAGACCAAACAACACTTGCTAAGACGTCATTCCTATGTGTTATGGTGTAGCTGGGCTCTTGGAGTTCCACAACAGGTGTTCCAGATCTTCGATTTTTATAAATCAACAGAGAGTGCTCATCAGATTGAACAACTTTTGCTAAAACTTCATTCCTATATACATATCTTATAGTGTAGCTGGGCTCTTGGAGTTCCACATCAGGTTTTCCAGATCTTCAACAGAAAATGCTCATCGTGTGGAATAATTTTTGCTATGGTACCATTTTTGTATCTCTTATAGTTCAGCTGGTCTGTTGCGGTTCTGCATCAGGTGTTTGTTTCCAAGATAAAAGTCAACAGGAAATGCCCATCAGACCGAACAACTTTTGCTAAGACATCATTCCTATATGTGTTATGGCATAGGTGGGCTCTTGGAGTTCCACAACAGGTGTTCCAGATCTTCGATTTTTAAAAGTCAACAGAGAGTGCTCATCAGATTGAACAACTTTTGCTAAAACGTCATTCCTATATATATGTTATAGTGTAGCTGGGCTCTTGGAGTTCCACATCAGGTGTTCCAGATCTTCAAATTTATTATCTCAGCAGAAAATGCCCATTACGTGGAACAATTTTTGCTATGGTACCATTTTTGTATCTCTTATAGTTCAGCCGGTCTGTTGCGGTTCTGCATCAGGTGTTTGTTTCCAAGATAAAAGTCAACAGTAAATGCCCATCAGACCAAACAACACTTGCTAAGACGTCATTCCTATGTGTTATGGTGTAGCTGGGCTCTTGGAGTTCCACAACAGGTGTTCCAGATCTTCGATTTTTATAAATCAACAGAGAGTGCTCATCAGATTGAACAACTTTTGCTAAAACTTCATTCCTATATACATATCTTATAGTGTAGCTGGGCTCTTGGAGTTCCACATCAGGTTTTCCAGATCTTCAACAGAAAATGCTCATCGTGTGGAATAATTTTTGCTATGGTACCATTTTTGTATCTCTTATAGTTCAGCTGGTCTGTTGCGGTTCTGCATCAGGTGTTTGTTTCCAAGATAAAAGTCAACAGGAAATGCCCATCAGACCGAACAACTTTTGCTAAGACATCATTCCTATATGTGTTATGGCATAGGTGGGCTCTTGGAGTTCCACAACAGGTGTTCCAGATCTTCGATTTTTAAAAGTCAACAGAGAGTGCTCATCAGATTGAACAACTTTTGCTAAAACGTCATTCCTATATATATGTTATAGTGTAGCTGGGCTCTTGGAGTTCCACATCAGGTGTTCCAGATCTTCAAATTTATTATCTCAGCAGAAAATGCCCATTACGTGGAACAATTTTTGCTATGGTACCATTTTTGTATCTCTTATAGTTCAGCTGGTCTGTTGCGGTTCTGCAACAGGTGTTTGTTTCCAAGATAAAAGTCAACAGGAAATGCCCATCAGACCTAACAACTTTTGCTAAGACGTCATTCCTATATGTGTTATGGCATAGGTGGGCTCTTGGAGTTCCACAACAGGTGTTCCAGATCTTCGATTTTTATAAGTCAACAGAGAGTCCTCATCAGATTGAAAAACTTTTGCTAAAACGTCATTCCTATATATATGTTAGTGTAGCTGGGCTCTTGGAGTTCCACATCAGGTGTTCCAGATCTTCAAATTTATTATCTCAGCAGAAAATGCCCATTACGTGGAACAATTTTTGCTATGGTACCATTTTTGTATCTCTTATAGTTCAGCTGGTCTGTTGTGGTTCTACATCAGGTGTTTAAGTTTCCAAGATAAATTATAGCCTATATCCTGCCCAGACTTAATACCTATACAACAACAAAAAAATCATTCAAATCCGTCCAGTAGTTCCGAAGATTAGCGTGTACAAACAAACAGACAAACAGACAAACAGACAAACAGACAGATTTTTTTTTTTGGATTCGTGCTCTTTTACTGTTTCTAAACCCCCCTCAATTATTATTTTTTTAATATATTCAATGTACAGACAAAGTTTTTCTACTGTTTTATTATATGTATAGATTGCACACAAAAAATCAAAAATACATAAATAATTGCAATTATATAGCTCATGTACAAAGCATTTTATCCCCGTACTCCCACGGGAACGGGAACTACGCGGGTGAAACCGCGTGACATCCGCTAGTTATAAATAAACTAACACTTTTCAGTCCTATTTTCTTTCTCTTCTATCTACTACTGTGAAAAACACGAATATGTTTGTGACCTTTTATGCCTTTACTATGCACCTGTGTGATAATTTTCGAATTCCACGCGGGTGAAGCCGTAAGCAAAAGGTAGTATCTTTATAAATTACTAGCGGACGTCACGCGGTTTCACCCGCGTAGTTCTCGTGTGATACCGGGGATAAAATATAGCATATGTTACTCAGTAAAGACGTGGCTTTCTAATGGTGAAATAATTTTTGAAATCGGCGCAGTAGTTTTTGAGTTCATTCATTACAAACATACACACACACACACACACACAAAAATACAAATCTTTCCTCTTTATAATATTAGTGTAGATGTAGACTAGCGGACGTCACTCCGTTTCACCCGCGTAGTTCCCGTTCCCGTAGGAGTACGGGGATAAAATATAGCCTATGTTACTCGCTGATAATGTAGCTATCTACTGCTGAAAGATTTTTTCAAATCGGTCCAGTAGTTTTTACGTTTATTCGTTACATACAGAAATACAAAATCTTTCCTCTTTATAATATTACTAGCTGACGTCCCGCGGTTTCACCCGCGTAGTTCCCGTTCCCGTGGGAGTACGGGAATAAAATATAGCCTATAACACTAACGAATAGTGTAGCTTTCTAATGGTGAAAGAATTTTTTAAATCGGTTCATTACTTCCGGAGATTACCCCCTACATACAAACTTACAAACATACAAACTTACAAACAAATGTTACCTCTTTATAATGGGTGCGCCAAAGTTCACATAAATTTTCAACTCCGATAATTGGAAATCCGAAAATGTTGTTCCTAACATTTTTCATCCTCACAATCACAATTCCTAACTACTCTGTCTCTAATGTTCATAATTCCGAAGCGTTCAACTTTATAATGTCAGTAGCAATAAACATCTATTATACTTTTATTTGTCTTCCTATATTTTCTCAACATAACCATCTTTTACACTATTATTCAAAGTCATATATTTTTTGTTTAGATTTCTTTTTATTCATAATAATCAGTATTATATACTTACATTAATTTTGCGTAACTTTATTTACACATAACATGTATAACATATAAGAATAATAGTACCCTACAAAATAATAGGGGGGAAAATATAATGACCACCAAAATTAACTTTGTGACCACTAACATCTATCACCTAAAATATCAATTGATCACCAAATTTAGTAAATTGAGCCCCAAATTTTAATGAGGTGGTTGATGACATACTAGTTTTGCCTAGGCCGACTTGGGGCACCCCGACACGGATAGATTAGGTTAGAAGGGTATGGCGGAGTCGAATGAGCGAGCGAAGCGAGCGAATAGACCCCGCCATACCCTTCGTGGTTATTTTTTTATAAACCATTCAGAAGTAGGAGCCCCGCATAGCGGGGCTCCGGGTCTCCCTCGACTCGGATGCCAGAGCATAACAGTTCAATTTCTGGTGATCAAAAATAAATGTTTGGTTCTAATTTGACGATAAAATGGGGATTAATTTTGGTGATCATTTACTGATTTTGGCAACCGAAAGTGATTTTTTTGCCGTTACATTTATAAATCTGGTGGTTAATTCAGTTGGAGTGTCAAATGGAGTTGTTGCAAGCGCGACTGCTGAGCACGAAGTCCTGGGTTTGATTCACGGCTCGGACAAAATGTTATTGGGTTTTTCCATCAGGAATTTCTCAGTAGCAGCCATAGGAGTCTGGATTTGTGACCAGTTGATTGATTAATAGGCTCGCCCCCCTACTACATGGGACTTAAAACATAGGGCCGCGGCAGTCTCGACAGAGTTAACGACAAAATCGCTAACTTTCGATTGCTAATTACTAACGTATAAATTCGGTTGCAATAATGATGCTTATGAGAAACCCATCTCGGATGTAGAGACTTGCTTTACTCGCAAGCATCATTTGTGCAACCGAATTTATTAGTTAATTTATTTATAAAGGGTGTAAAACACCTCCTAACGAAGCAATTGTTCTCCTCGTTATTGCAATCATTTTTTTTTGTTCTACACTGTACCTGGGAACCTTCTAGTTACGGAGATATTGGGGGTCAAAGTTCCAACTTTTTGACGTCTTTTTTTTAATACAAGTTTTTAATGTAAGATTTTTACTTTAAACACCTCCACGACCCCCGTACTATTCAATCCATCCATCAGCACAATGTTTTAAGTGCGTCACATTGAGTTCTACCACAAAACATGATTTTTCACCCCAAACAAAAAACTCGTTTCCCAGCAATAATTTTAGCGTAAAGTTACTTAGTTTGATGTACAGAATGCTTTGTTGACGGCTTCGTGATGAGGTCTTTTCCACCTTGTATTTGTCGCCCTGGCTAAATGTGTGTGTATTAGGTACTCCTCTGCCTAGCTGTTCAGGGATTACTGGCGTGGTGTTATGTTGTGTTTCTGTTCAGCAGTTTTTCCGTGAAAGAGTAGGTAACAAACATCCATCCTCCTCACAAACTTTCCCGATTATAATATATAGCTGAGACGTCCCGCGGTTACACCCGCGTAGTTCCCGTTCCCGTGGGAGTACGGGAATAAAATATAGCCTATAGTATTCACGAATAATGTAGCTTTCTACCAGTGAAACAATTTTTAAAATTGATTGATTACTTCCGGAGATTACCCCCTACATACAAACTTACAAACAAATGTTACCTCCTTACCTCTTTATAATATTAGTATAGATAAGTAAGATTCGCGTTTTTTGCATTGTCATGTCTTTCGTCCATTAGTGAGACAGGTAAAGTCGTAAAGCTCATTAATATTTCAGTCTAGACTTCGTAAAGGTAAATCGATTTTGCAAATTCAAGCGTTTTTAAGCTTTAGATGGATGAAAATAGTCTGAATCATGCGACAAGATAAATAGTTACTTTTGTAGATGTACTAGATCGTAGTCCACGACGTCTGTCATCTTTTTCATGTCCTCCACATCGACTAATGTCTTCATCTCCTCTCTCTGTCGTTCCTGTAAAGATAGACAAGAATGGTGTTAAATATTAATGGGGTAGATGACACACCAATCAATTGAGATACTTTTTAAGAGCTGTCAAAACGCGGTTCTCTCATAGATTTTGTATGGCAATAGCAAACTGTGACGTCACTGTTTTTTCAACTCAATGACTCAACTATTTATTGATTTCAGAGCAACTAAAAATCGAATTTGGCAATTAATTGAAAATAAATCGGGTTTTCAGGCACAAAATTAAGTGTTTTTTTAGAGATTCACCAATCTCTTTGGTTCTCTCTTGGATTTTTTGTTTTATGGTCGACACCATACCTCTCTACCCTATTATGATTTTCACATTTACTTGTTTTTGGAAGAGCTCGTGGCTTAATAATAACAGCCGCTTGAATCAATTTTCAGGTTATGCCGTGCGTTCCTAGATTCGTCTCTGGATGGGTGACCACCCAGTACATACCGAGTTTACTCCAAGGTCTCGGAAAACACGTTAAGCTGTAATGACCCCGGCTGTCATTTGTAGATTTTTGACATTCGTTACATGAAGTCTGGCCCGAAAGTCAGACAACCAGTCTTACCAAGAGGTACCTATCATTACCCAGCACTAACTGGGTTGTGGAGGTCAGATAGGCGGTCGCTCCTTGTTAAGGCGGTGGTATCTGCTAACGATAGGTTTTCTCCATGTAACTCCTCTTTGATGAGTGAATATATATGTTCATAAAAATATATGTTGCTTATTAGACTCTTAACTTTAATTGGTACAATTGAAATCATTCTAACTTTATTATTACTATATGAAATAAATGTTCAAAGTGAAGCATTTTTTCATCGAAATTTCGTAACTACTCCTAAACGGCATTAAAATTTAGTATTTTTTTTTCACTCAAATATTCGTCACGTTTTTCTTCACAAACGGTACAATTGGAATTTTGATCTAATGATTTATTAGGCTACAATTAATTATTCCATGCATTCTATAGTAACAGAATAAGCGGGTCCGTGCGCGGGCGACGGGCGGCAGTGCAGCTCGGACTGTCGGACGTGGAGGTTGTGCTGCTCTGCTCGCTCGCATTATAATGCCCCGATTTTTGCATGGACGATTTAGTATTCTAGTTTTTAGTCAGATGGTCATTTTGCAAGTAAGGTATTTTATTTTGCGCGCTTGGACGCTTGCTATAAGACTAATTCAGTGATTTGTATTGTGAAGTTTATTTATTTTTCGTGTACCTACCGTGTGTGCATAAATGTAATAGTTAAATTTAGATTTTTAAACTCGTGATATCTTTTGAATGGAATGTCCGAATTGGATAATTTAAAAAGTAATTTAGAGGTATCGAAGCAGTCTTGAATATAAAGTATTTTATTTTCATAAGGATTAATACCACGATACAAATAAAGAGCCTTTTCTAGCGGCGACATTTCAATTCAATTTTCAACCGACTTCCAAAAAGGAGAGGTTCTCAATTCGACTGTATGTTTTTTTTTTTCAATAAATTAACACTTATTGTGGCATAACTATAATAGTTAGACATGTGCTGTTGTGACACTTTCTGTAAATAATGATGCGTTCTGCAAAGTCGTAGTACATTATTTGCTTCTATCATCAATACTTTTTGCAGCGTACGCGATGTAAATATTTTAGGTATTTTTTTTACACCTCGGGTTACATTATTGGAATTTTAAAGGATCCCAATTTTTTTGAAAATATAATATTTATTTATTTTATTCATTAACACATACATTTGTTTTAACAGGTAAAACCCAAGCTAACAAAAGTAGTAAATATAGCCTGTCACCCGAGGATAGTGTAGCTTTCCAACAGTGAAAGCATTTTTCAAATCGGTTCAGTCGTTTCGGAGCCTATTCAATGCCAACAAACAAACAATTAAAATTGTTCGGACCGCGAACCAGCGAATCTAATGCATACCTAGTAGGTAGGTACATTATAGTAACGATGGAATAGCAATACAATCTATAATCTTACAATTTATTTACTTTTGAGAGCATTTCAAATTGAATCTAAGGGTGCGATGGCACTGCCGTGTGCGTTTCGATGGCGCGACCACGGCGTTTTTTTTAAAAAAAAACAAGCCAATATTATGCAAAAATTTGTAAAAAATTATTCCCAATTTGTTAAAGTTATGGTTAAAAAGTTATAAGGGTTTGAACGTGGTCACGCCATCAAAACGCGGAGAACCACGGAGCCATGGAAATCTTTAAAAGTAAGTAAATTTGTAAAAATATAGAAAAAAATCCTAGGTTTATATTTTAGGAGCTGTAAGACTAAAACCCAATGGCTGCGCCATTGAAACGGTGAAAAACACGTTATCGCCGATATCTCGCTGAAAAAACATCGCAGAGGTCTGAAGTTTTTTGTAAAACCTAGATTTGAATTTGTCAAAATACACAAAAAAATCCTAGATTTCAGGAACTGTAAGTATCGCTTAGAACCTTCAATACGTTCTGAATATTTCGATAGGTTGACCATGACTTATTTTTTATAGAAAACTTTACACCTATTGCATTAGAAGTTATTTTTCAAGGATTCAAAATTTAATTAAAATGAAACAATAAGATACATAAAAAAGTTTATTTCTTTAAAAACACATAAATCATTGATTGTTTACTGTCTTACACTAAGATATTTCATATATTATATTTTTAGCTGAAAAAACATCTAAATTAATAATCTGAATAACCTGTGAGTTAAGTGTATTTTTAATTAAAAATAAATAAACTAAAATGAAACAATAAGATACAAAAACAAAATAAATTTCATAAGAAATAAACATACGACTTTTCATTTTAATTTAATTTAGAATCCTTGAGAAATATTTTTTAATACAATAGGTGGAAAGTTTTCTGTAAACAAAGTCATGGTCACCGTATCGAAATATTCAAAACGTTATTACAGGGGTTATACTTATTATATATATTATTTTTCCTATTATCGTTAGTTCTACATATTTAGGTATTGTTTAAAAAAAATCTAGCTAATACTTACTTTCTTCGATAAATAATCACGACTTCTTTCTAAGCGATACCGTACTACAGTTAAAGAAATAAATATATAATAAATAAATAGATTTTACAAAAAACTTCATGCTTCTACGATGCTTTTTCAGCGAGATATCGGCGATAACGTGTTTTTCACCGTTTCAATGGCGCGGCCATGGGATTTTAGCCTTACAGCTCTTAAAATATAAACCTAGGACTTTTCATTGTATTTTTACATATTTCGACGTATTCAAATCTGTGTTTTACAAAAATCTTCAGACCTCTGCGATGCTTTTTCAGCGAGATATCAGTGATAACGTGTTTTTCACCGCTGCAATGGCGCGGCCAAGGGGTTTTAAGTCTTACAGCTCCTAAAATATAAACCTAGAATTTTTTTCTATGTTTTTACTATTTTTTTACAAATTCAATCTGTTATTGACCCGAATTTCAAGTCTCTGCAAGGCTTAGTTTTAAAGATCTCCGTGGCCGCGCGGTTCTCCGCGTTTCGATGGCGCGGCTACGTTCAAACCCTTATAACTTTTTAACCATAACTTTGACAAATTCATGGTTTCGGGAATCAACTTTTACAAATTATTACAAAACCTTGTCGTAGTAGTTAAACAAAAATGCTGTAGTCGCGCCATCGAAACGCACACGGCGCGGCCTCCTGCGAAGAGCGCGAGTCACACTATGCGCGCGTAAAAATGTAACGGGGAGCGCGGGGAAAATATTTAGCTCCGCCCAGATCCTCAAGGCCGTTCGCGCATACCACCGCCTTAAATACTAGTATTCAGCTGCGTCCGTTTAGACTGAAAGTTGACCTCAACATACTTAGTTGGGAAAAGGCTAAGGCAGATGATGCTTGATTTTGACAAGTAGATAGGGCAGATATGGAAAATCTCCACGTCTACACAATCTTCATTCGTTGACCATTCCCTAAACCAGTAATCTAGGAGCATGACATTTTCCAGAAGAGTTATTATATACAACGTGTTTTTAGGGTTCCGTAGTCAACTGTCTGTCCGTCCGTCCGTCCTCGCTTAATCTCTGTGACCGTTAGCACTAGAAAGCTGAAATTTGGTACCAATATGTATATCAATCACGCCAACAAAGTGGTAAAATAAAAATTGGAAAAAAATGTTTTATTAGGGTAGCCCCCCTATATGTAAAGTGGGAAGTGATTTTTTTTTTAAATTTCAACCCTAACGTGTGATATATTGTTGGAAACGTATTTAAAAATGAATAGGGGTTTCCTAAAATCATTTTTTGATAATGTCAATAATTTCGGAAATAATCGCTCCAAAAGTAAAAAACAATGTGTGTGTCCCCCTCTAACTTTTGAACCTTAAGTTTAGAAAATATGAAAAAAATCTGAAAAGTAGAACTTTATAAGGACTTTCTGGGAAAATAATTTTGAACTTGATGGAAACAACAGTTTTTGTACAAAAAAGACAAAAAGTTGTACAAAATAATTTCTGGACTAAGTTTGTAGTATATTCGTATATGCAAGCATTTTTACATAATGGATACCCACCTTTAAACTCATAAGTGGGAACACTTATTGTGACGGACGGGAAACTACGGAACCCTACACTGAGCTTGGCCCGACACGCTCTTGGCCGGTTTTTTTGATATCCCATAACTCTAGGGTTATATATATTCTGTAGGTAAAAATAATACTAAAAGTGCTAGAATTGGTGGTCCAAAAATGCATAGTTTCGGAGATATCATCAATCAAAAATTGTGACCAGTATGACGAATCTTTACTTTTGCGAGGTTGCCAAACTTCGCAGTAAAATAAATAGTAAAATCAAATAATTATATGTATCTAAGTTTCATTGATAAATACGAGTAATTCATTTTAATTCAAACCAATCATTCATATTTAAAGCTAAGAAAATGCGACGTTGTCATATTTCACGTAAGGGTGTTTTTACGTTAATAATCGTGACTTTGCCCAATTATTTTGTATGAAAAACGAAAAAAAAAGGATGATTGAAACATTTCATATGCCAGTTGATTCTTTGATATGGTCTCAGTCATACCCTAGAGTTATGGGATATAAAAAAAAAATCGGAGCACTCTTTGGGGACTGCCGATAGAAGTGAAAACAAAAAGTACACAGGCCCCGCCCCAGTCGTAGCACTGGTTATGCCCCGCGCATGCCTATGTGGTGCTACGCCGTAGCGGATCGCCTACGAGTGCTAGGAACGGCTACGAAGCGTGACCGCACGTTACGTTACTTGACCATGAATTCAATGTTTTTCCTTTACCCAAAAAGTGCTCAAATCGCCTAAAGAAGTTTTTACTTCAAAAACAGGTTGTATATAGAAGGCGAGCTAGGGTTAATAAATAAGACGACGAGACGAGACGTAAGATTGTATGGAAGTTTATCCTTTTCATCATCATCATCTTCACAGCCCGGAACCTGGGTTCCGTAGCCAAATGGCAAAAAAAGGAACCCTTATGGATTCGTCATGTCTGTCTGTCCGTCCATATGTCACAGCTACTTTTTTTCAAAACTATAAGTACTATGCTGATGAAACTTGGTAAGTACCTAGATGTATTCTGTGAACCACATTAAGATTTTCACACTAAAATAGAAAAAAAAAAATAGTACATTTTGATACAAGTGGAGAAAGTTTGTTATTGTATTCGAGGCGGAATTATAACACACGAGCCGTAGGCGAGGGTGTTTTTGAGCCGAGAATTGCAATAACAAATGTCCACGTGTATCAAACGACGTTTTTCAATACACTTTTGAAGAAATAAAATAAAATAACGAAAATATTTTTGTCACGAACCACGAAACTATGATCACGAAACTATGATTTTCATTTTCTTCTTTTTTTTTCGCGCTTTGGTTTCGGCAGTTTGAAGGAGAGGCAAAGGTATGAAGCCGTTAAACAGCCTAATATAAAAAATAGATTTATTTTATTTTTTTGAATTAAGAACACAAATAAATGTTAATTTGTGTATAAAAGTAACTATTAGTTTTTAATAATCATGTTTATCTATGATATTCTATTTATAAACACAATTTGAATATTCAAAAAATATTTATGCCATAAAGACGCGTAGTGCTTTACCGAAATTTAAAAAAAAACATTCACCTCAGACTATCGGCATTGAACCAATTTGGATTTAGTATAGGTATAGTTATCTGTGGCAATTTTCATTCCCGCACGCGTGCGGGAAAGTGGAGAAAATCGCACGCGTGTGAAATACATTGCATGTTGTACCTAATCGTAGTGCGTTAGGGACCAGTTTTCGAGGAAGTGTATTGAAAAATAATTTGGGGGTTATACTTAGTACTGAAAATCATTTTTTTTGTCATCAAAAGAATACGTGTGGGGTATCTATGAATAGGTCTTCAAAAATGATATTGAGGTTTCTAATTTAATTTTTTTCTAAACTGAATAGTTTGCGCGAGAGACACTTCCAAAGTGGCAAAATGTCCCCCCCCCCCGAAACTTCTGAAATAAGAGAATGATAAAACTAAAAAAAATATATGATGTACATTACCATGTTAACTTTCACCGAAAATTGGCTTGAACGAGATCTAGTAAGTATTTTTTTTTAAGTAGGTACGTCATAAATATCGATCAAAGTTAAAATGAACTACAAGAACTTTTATATTATGTTACTTGCTGCTACGAAACTCTTCATGGGCGAGTCCGACTCGCACTTGGCCGGTATTTTCTGCCACACTTCTCGGTTTTGTGTGTCCCTTATCTAGCTGTTTCCCGCGCCTGATGATCCAGAATTCCAAAATTCTAAATTCAAATTTAAATTCTCGTCGGAAAAACTCGATCCCGTAGCGCTAACCTAGAGGGATCGATTCCACGATGACACGCAGAAAATGAAAAATGATTAAGCCCGATATTAATTAGTATTAAGAGTCATTAAAATGCGTGAACTTTGAATTAATTTCGAAAATATTCATTAATCTTCTTCAGAGCAAGCTAATGTACTTAGGTAGTCTGTTAATGTGTTAGGCTCAAAGGATGTTTTCGAGGCCCTTTTAGAAACCACATTTAGGTATACGGAGTAAGATTAGTTATTTGTGTGTTGGCTCCATCTGTCTTACTAGTTCATTTATGTATGAGATGATGTAGCAGGTTTTATTAATAATGTAGACGGTACTGGTGATTTTCTAATATTTTTTGGAAAACTTAGTTAGACTTATTTACTACGTACTAGCTTATGCCCGCGGCTTCGTCCGCGTGAAATTCCATAATTGTCTCATGGAGTCATACGAACGGGATTAAAAAAAAATCCTATATGTTAATCCAAGCTATAAACTATGTATGTGCAAAATTTCATCCAAATCTGTTCAGCAGTTTTCACGTAAAAGACAAACATCCTTCCATCCTCACAAACTTTCGCATTTATAATATTAGTAAGAAGTAGGATTTGACTTGACAAGGTGTTCCAGGTGTCCAGAGTCTAGAGTCAAGGTTTAGTATTGGATGTCGAACCTAAAATCAGTGATATTTTTCGAAGAATTAGTTAAATATGAAGGTTCTTACAAAGCCTTGAGTTGTTCGGGGTCAAAGCATGTTTTATCCACATACTAAGTAGGTACCTACTACCTACTTACTTAGATACTAGGAAAAATCTACGAAGTTATCGTCACATTTTTTCGTCGGTTCTGCTTGACAAAGTAGGTACAGTCGTGATCTTATCCGCCTGATCAGTTAAACATTTTTTCGCTTAAATCTTGTGGAGGCGCCGAGCCACGCCCCCTTAAAGTTTAGACCTATTAGGAAAGCGTCAATTTTAGCGCGCAAAATAACAATAACTCTCGTTTGGCGTGCGTCGTCAGTATGCTGGGCCGATCGGTATCTTTTCATTCATTATACCAGGCGGGGCTAGAGAGCGTTTCTATGTTGTAAGTGCAAGCAAAAATTAGCTTAGTGGTGATCAGGCGGGAATGTCCTCGATAGTACTTACCTACCTTCACATGAATCAGCTTTCTGACGGGAACCAGACGATCCATTCTGCGTTTGAATTATTTAAATGGCAAAGGTTAGTTTCGCCGACCGTCTGCCCTTTACAAAATTAACTTGTATGGGTACTTAGCACGACAACTAGCAGAATAGGGTAGATGACACCATAAAACAATAACTCCAAGACACCAATCTCTAAAAAAACACTTTATTTTGGGCCTGAAAACCCGATTTATTTTCAATTAATTGCCAAATTTGATTTTTAGTTGCTTTGAAATCAATAAATAGTTGAGTCATTGAGTTGAAAAAACAGTGACGTCACAGTTTGCTATTGCCATACAAAATCTATGAGAGAACTGCGTTTTGACCACTCTTAAGGCCCTTATAACCCTAAAATTAGCAACTCTATTTGTGGTGGTTCAAACTTCGTTTGAAATACTGTTAGAATAAAGTTCTAATCAGCTTGCACTACAAATAGTGTTGCCCAAAATTGGTCTTGGTCTTGTTCAAGACCAAGACCAAGACCGACTTAGTGTAGCAAGACCAAGACCAAGACTGAACCCTGCAATACTTAAGCAAGAACAAGACTAAGCCTGCAAGACTCTCACGTCTCGCAGTTAAGTCAAACTGAGATTTGGGCGTTATAGTAGGTACTTGGTTTCAATCCCGACATTCTGCCAAAGACTGCACTCCCATAAAATATGATGTGCTGATTGTTTATATTCGCAGTCAGATGTGGAACATTGACAAAAAGGCGAGTCAACAAGGTTGAATCATGAATATAGTAAAAGCTTTCCGCAGCGGCTTTTAGTCACAGATTTTTAAACTACATTAAACGTAGTGTGGTAGGTAAGGTATTAGGCACCCGACTAAGGCTAAGCCAAATGGAAGGTTTTGGATATGTTATAGTGTTTTTTACCAAGATTTTTGGGAGCACTATCTACTTAAATAATAAATGAACCACGTATGTAATATGGAATTTCGACTCCAAAATCAGTGAAAAGATTTCAAAATTACGTCAACGATATAATTCAATATGGCGGATGTCGGACTTTGTCCGTTTTTTCGCCACCATTTTCCAGCCACCTTGAAGCTTTTATGACTGGTTTACAGTTACGTTTTCAGTTACATGCCGTTCAGAAGTTAACTTACTGAAATCGATTAAACGGACAGACTTTTCATCGTGACATAAAATTATCAAACTATTTAATATAATACTGGATAAATGTCGACGTATCGCTAGATGTTTCATAAGTATTAAATTATTTAACGACGTTTTTTAGTTGGAAAGTTCGTGCTTTAAGTATATAAAAGCTTAACATTAAATAAATAAATTCAAAAGTCTTTGACAAACACTAGACGACGTTTCAAAGAAGAACTAAGTACATTATTTATTTACGTTTAGTAGAATATTGGCTCTGTAAGTTCACGTAACTGTAAGTGAAAAATTATAAAGTTTTTAGCTTGAAAAGCTCATCAAACATGTATGTGTATAAGTAATTAAGCGACTAAGTACTAGAAGTTATATTTTAACTAGCGGTGCCTACGGCTACGCTCTAGGATTACCTACGAACTAACTGAGCGTAACTTGAAACATTAGTTAAGGATAATTGAAATAAAACATCACATTAATTGGACAAGCAGTTCTCAAGTTACCTACTGTGGTATTTCCCTCTATATTATCGGCTCTCTGATGCGCGCACGTCCGTTCACTAGCGCAGCTCAAAAATAACTCTCGCTCCGCTCTACCATCGTACGCGCACGAGAGACGACACAACGCTTCCCTCTCTTTCACTCACAGACACCACACCTACCACACAGTCGGTTATATATAGACAGGGTATGCCTGCCCATTGCTACACTGAAAACTTCTCACCAGGCAGCATTTTATGTCACATTAGAGGACGTCACGCGGTTTCACCCGCGTAGTTCCCGTTCCCGTGGGAGTAAGGGGATAAAATAGCCTATGTTACTCAGTAAAGACATGGCTTTCTAATGGTGGAAGATTTTTTTCAATACACTTCCTCGAAAACTGGTCCATAACGCACTACGATTAGGTACAACATGCAATGTATTTCACACGCGTGCGTTTTTTTCCATTTTCCCGCACGTGTGCGGGAATGAAAATTGCCACAGATAACTATACCTATACTTAGTCCAAATTGGTTCAATGTCTGAGGTGAATGTTTTTTTTTTTAATTTCAGCAAAGCACTACGCGTCTTTACGGCATAAATATTTTTTGAATATTCAAATTGTGTTTTAAATAGAATATCATAGATAAACATGATTATTAAAAACTATTAGTTATTTTTATACACAAATTAATATTTATTTGTGTTCTGAATTCAAAAATATAAATTAAATCTATTTTTTTATATTAGCCTGTGTAACAGCTTTATACCTTTGCCTCTCCTTCAACCTGGCGAAAGCAAAGCGCGAAAATAAAAGGAAAATTTAAATCATAGATTCTTAGTTCGTGACAAAAATATTTTTCGTTACCTATATTTTATTTTATTTCTTCAAAAGTGTATTGAAAAACGTCGTTTGATACACGTGGACATTTGTTATTGCAGTTCTCGGCTCAAAAACACCCTCGCCTGTGGCTCGGGTGTTATAATTCCGCCTCGAATGCAATAACAAACTTTCTCCACTTGTATCAAAATGTACTATGTATTTAAATCGATCGTGTAGTTTTAGAGTTTATTCTTTACAAACATACACGCACACAAAAATACAAATCTTTCCTCTTTATAATATTAGTGTAGATTAGTGTAGATAGGTCGTAAGTTAGAACCCAAGACACACACATCTGATTTTTCGGATTCATGTACGTACATTATAATTATCACTTTCTTCGGTGAAGGGAAACAAATCAAATCATTTATTTGCGTCAATATGGGTAGGTTCATGAGGTGAAACATCGTGAGGAAACCAGCATGCCTGAGAATGTCCCTTAACCCTTCTCGACGGCATGTATAGCCAAGTCAGAGGCACATGAGGGGTATAAACAAAAACCCTTACACCAGATTAAGCACTAACCAGTCTAATCACACCATAAATAAGAAAGAAAGTATTTCTTAATCTTAGGATGAGGAAGACAGATACACTTCCGTGAAAGATATCAGCAAAGCCACGTGTATCTGAAACCTCAACGCACACATAAACACCGCGATGGATCAGCATAAATCGTCTCTATGCAAGCCGTTCATTATTCTTTTTATGAAAATCCATACTGCAACGTACACTAATAATAATCCTAATCACCTCGGATCGGGTTAAAAATAAAGTTTTTAATTTTTCACTAGCCTAGCTACCCCGAGTAACACAAGGATTCTAACGATACAACGTACATCAAAATCAAAATTAGAAGTTATGGTGGAATAGAGAAAATGTCATTGAACCAAAAATTCGAAGACATATAGCGGCCTACTCTCTCTCAGACTGTAGAGGCCTGTCCCGGCAGTGGGGACATTCTAGGCTGATTGCTTTTTTTTTCGGATGGTAAATCATCAAATGACCCTTTTCGCTCTGGGCGGAGCGGAAGGGACTTTTACTGACTAAAACCCATCCATGTTCCTTCTTAACCCTTTGTGTTCCAGGGCCGCAGTATCTCTTTCGAACAGTCCCGCAGCCCCGGCTGCTTATGATGCCTGCCGATCCGATCACACGCGTGCTATTGATTTTCAAAAAACAAAAGAGACTCACCTTCCAAAATTGAAATGGGTGTCCGAAATACACAGTCTGTGGTTTCTTAAGCTTCGTTAGGCCAACCATATTCTCACTTTATTACTTCACCTTACTATGACCGACAGACACCAATGTAACTCGTATCTTGTACTCGTGTATCTATCGATCCAACTGTTGCTCGGTGACGAATAACGACTCTTCTACTAATAAATTACGTACCAACGTATTTAATTTACGTTTCAAACGTTTATTTGGAAACGAAAACTAATTATTTATTTCGTGCCAATTTGTAAAGTAAATGTTTTGTCTTTGATCTTTGATTTGAATGTAGCTTGGTAGAAATAAGTAATGTTTTGCACAACATGATTAGATTCGGGGGAAAATATAATGAACACCAAAAATAACTTTGTGACCAGTAACATCTTTCACCTAAAATATCAATTGATTACCAACTAAATTGAGTACGAAATTTTAATGAGGTGGTTGATGACAAACTAGTTTTGCCTAGGCCGACTTGGGGCACCCCGACACGGATAGATTAGGTTAGAAGGGTTTTTTTTAAATATAAACCATTCAGAACTAGGAGCTTCGCGAAGCGGGGCTCCACCGACCGGGTCCCCTCGACTAGGATGCAAGAGCATAACAGTTAGATTTCTGGTGGTCATTAACTAAAAAAAAATATTTTTGGTTCTAATTTCACGATAAAATGGGGATTAATTTTGGTGATCATTTACAAATTTTAGCAAACAAAAGTGTATTTTTTTACATTTTACTTAATACCGCTACATTTTACTTAATCTGGTGGTTCGTTAATTGTATCAAATTGTATGCCATTAGATTCATGATATTTCGGTTTACACTTTATTGTTTCACATATTCAATTTGTATACAATTATACATTCAAATACACACATCAAAAGTGTCTAGGGATCAAGCATTTTTATGCGGATTTCTTGAGATTGAGATGTGGCTTTGTAATAAATTTATGATTTTATAAATTTATATGGATCCTTTTTGGTGCATTTCATAATTTGAATCAGGAACTCTCAATCAAATTCGAGTAAAAGATGAAAATAAGCTGTCAATATTTTCCCTATAAAAACATACAACGCATTGAAGACATTATTAGTGCTACTGTTTCCCTACTACTGATTAAAACCAACGTTATTATGGAGCGGCGACGTCATTTAAGCAGGGAAGAAATGCTCAGAGCCGTGGGAATGATAGAAGCTGGTTCCCGGCAACGTACTGTAGCTTTAGCTCTGAATACAAGTCAGAGTGTTATCAGTCGACTTTGGACACGTTACCGAAGCACTGGTACCGTGGCTGAGCGCCATGGAGGACGGTATCGCTGCACCACACGGAGACAAGACCGATACATTCAAATCTTAACTCGAAGAGCTCCAACAATAACCGCCATGATGTTAGCCGTGAGGCTTCATCACTCTTCAGGGAACTTAATTAGCGACCAAACAGTCAGAAACCGCTTGCATGAAGTGAACCTTCATTCCCGAAGACCGCTACGGGTACCACCTATAGCAATGCACAATCGTAGGATTCGATATCAATGGGCTCTTGAACACAGAAATTGGGCAGAAGAACAATGGCGTTTCGTGTGCTTTTCTGATGAGTCTCGTTTTGGTATGAGACCGGATACAAGACGTATACGACACTGGAGAACCCCTGGACGCCAACAGCGATTAAAATCCTGCCAGGAAGTCCATCCTTATAGTGGTGGAACCATCATGGTATGGGCGGGTATTTGGATCGGCGGAAGAACTGAGTTGATTTGGATCAGAGGCAACCTCAACGCTCAAATTTATGCTGAGACGATTGTATCAGACGTCATCGTTCCTCTACAAGTGCAAATCGGTCCCTTATTTCAGTTAATGCATGATAATGCACGACCGCACACCGCAAGAGTTGTAAGACAGACTCTTGCCGCAGCTAACATCAATGTCCTGCCCTGGCCTGCTCAGTCGCCAGACTTGAACCCGATTGAGCATGCATGGGATATGCTACAGAGAAGAGCTCTGCCGAATATGGAGGGTATCCAGTCGCAAGAAGACCTTTTTTTGTTGTTGCAACAAACATGGGCAGCCATTCCACAGCGTGATTTGGATGAACTCATTTTGAGTATGCCAAACCGATGTTCTTGTGTTGTTAGTGTTCGCGGTAGAAACACGGATTATTAATTGTTTAAGTTACCCAATAAAATTTTAAAGAAAACTGTGTTTTCAGTCATTTTTTCGAACTTTAATGTTAGTGGTTCAAATGTCAAAAATCCCTTTATTAGGAAAATGGCAAATTTCTTTATTAATGCAAAGGTGACTTGGTTTATCGTTACTGTGACAAACGAAAACACTTTATTTGATGAATCCTTAAAGAAAATTTTAATTAATATCAATCAGGAGAAAAGTTATTGCAAAAATATATGTTGATCCCTAGATACTTTTGATGTGTGTATTTAAGAGCTAATAGTCACATTAGTCATCAAGGTTTATAGCTGAGCGTTGTCTGTCAGTTAATAAATGAATTTATCATTAATGTTACGTAGACAGATTAAGATGTCTCACTTTTTCATAAACACTCCTTTGACTGCACTCCAACTTCATCTATAGCTTTACTAATATTATAAATAAACTAGTATTTGCTTGGGTGCGCGAGCTGCGCGCAGCTCGCGTGTTGTCGTGTGCTTGAGAAGTATTCCTTACCATCATAAAAATTTGAGAATCCATAGGAATCCTTAAAATAATTGGAAAATCCGTTACAACTACCCCTATATCAGTATGAAAACCCTTAAGAACCCCTAAAACATTCTAAAAACCAATTAAAAAAATTGTGAAAAACCGTATTTAAAAACTCAGTCCCGTAAAAAAAACACTACCCTAAAGTTTGCTTGTCGTCGCCCCTGAGTTACGCTTCACCCACTCAACCTTCGTTACGCTGCGGAGGTCGCCGGCTCGCTTCGCTCACCACCTCCCCCCTTCGCTCCACTCGGTCTCGCAGGTTCGCTCCACTCAGAACCTGCCACCACCGGACAGGTTTTGACGCCTACTATAATATTTGTTCAACCACTGAATGGCTGTCTCTAACCGTTATGAAGTTACAGCCCTTTCAATTTTAGGGGAGGTTGGGGAGGGGAGGAAATGGTATACAATTTTTTAATTTCAACGTCGTCAATAGTTTTAGGTACGAATCAAAAGATTTTTCAGTAGTAAAAAATGGGGTGAAGAGGGGGGGGGGGGGGAGAGTGGGGAGTTTTGAAAAATGATTTTGACTAACTTTAGGCCCCTTCTTACGAATCTGAAAAAAAAAATGTTCCAAGTCTCTCAACTTCCGAGATCCGCCTAAAGGGGGGAAAAGGGGGTAAAAGGGGTCAATTTTGAAAACTGGTTTTTACTTTCCCGAGCCTCTTCTATACGAATTTGAAAAAAAATATGTTTCAAGTCTCTTTGTTTCCGAGATACGATAGGGAGGGGGAGGAAGGGGGGCGAAAAGGGGAGGTTTGGCACTTTTCCCATACTTGCGGGAGTTACTTGTTTACGAATCTGTCAAAATATACCCACCTCCCCATCCACCATCAGGGAGAACAATTCTGTCAGTGAGTCAGTGAGTGAGTGGTAATCGAGCTTTATATAGTATAACTAGTATTTGCTTGGGTGCGCGAGCTGCGCGCAGCTCGCGTGTCGTCGTGTTCTTGAGACGTATTTCATACCCTTATAAATTTTGAGAATCCATAAGAATCCTTAAACAAATTGGAAAAACCGTTACAAATACCCCTAAATCAGTATGAAAACCCTTAAGAACCCCTAAAACATTCTAAAAACTAATTTAAAAAAAATATTACCTATAAACCTTATTAAAAAACTTAGACCGATTAAAAATACACTACTCTAAAGTTTGCTTGTCGTCGCCCTGAGTTACGCTTCACCCACTCAACCTTCGTTACGCTGCGGAGGTCGCCGGCTCGCTTCGCTGGCCACCTCCCCCCTTCGCTCCACTCGGTCTCGCAGGTTCGCTCCACTCAGAACCTACCTACCACCAGACAGGTTTCGATTCGACGCCTACTATAATATTTGTTCAAACACATAATCGCTATCTCTGACCGTTACGAAGTTATAGCCCTTTTATTTTTAGGGGAGGTTGGGGAGGGGAGGATACCCTCCGTATACAAATTTAAACGCTCCTCAATAATAATTTTTAGTAAAAATCAAAAAGCCGCTACGTGTCCTAGTTTCCGAGATACGATGGGGGGAGGGGTGAAGGGGGGGAGAGTGGGGAGTTTTGAAAAATGATTTTGACTAACGCGTTGCACCTTTATATGAATCTGAAAAAAAAATGTTCCAAGTCTCTCAACTTCCGAGATCCGCCTCAAGGGGGGAGAAGGGGGGAAAAGGGGTCAATTTTGAAAACTGGTTTTTACTTTTCCGAGTCTCCTCTATACGAATCTGAAAATAAAAATGTTCCAAGTCTCTTGGTTTCCGAGATACGATAGGGAGGGGGAGGAAGGGGGGCGAAAAGGGGAGGTTTGGCACTTTTCCCATACTATTTAGAGTTAGTTGTTTACGAATCTGTCAAAATATACCCACCTCCCCATCCACCATCTGGGAGAACAATTCTGTCAGTGAGTCAGTGAGTGAGTGGTAATCGAGCTTTATATAGTATAATAAAATAAAAAAATAAAAAAAAGAGAAAAGATTTGTATTTTTGTATGTTACGAATAAACTTAAAACTATTTGACCAATTTGTAAAATTCTTTCAGCAATGGATAGCTACATTCACCCTGAGTAACATAGGCTATATTTTATCCCCGTACTCCCACGGGAACGGGAACTACGCGGGTGAAACCGCGTGACGTCCGCTAGTCACTAATAAAAGACCAAAAGGATTTAATATCCCAACATTGGAAATAGTAGATTGTATCATAAGGGAGCAAAATAATATTTTTACGGCGAGGGCGCTTTTTTGAATCCTGAACGTAGCGAGGGTTTCAAAGTATGTCGCCCGAGCCAAAAATATATTTTGCGCCCGAGTGATACACTCTACTTTTCATCACCCACTATGAGAAAATAAAAGGCGCCTCATAATTTATTCACTGTCACTTGAAGAACTTATTTAAAAAAAAAAAAACCATGAATTTCTAATAATCCGTGAAAATTTACGAAAACGCGGGCTGTAGTTCGCGCATTTTTAATTTGATTTCTTTTGTTTTATTCAGCCTTCGGGCGGGACTACGGGCCGTCGTACCAGCCAGTCTTTATTCAAACAATATTTGCGTTCGATTTCTTTGGCGCTGAACACTAAGATGTTCCAAATTCAAAAAGTGCTCGGCAAAGATAATTGCGGCGCACTTATAAAGAGGAATAAAAACTCATTACTGCCCGCTAAAAGTTTCTTAATATGTGAAGTTCAAAAAGTGCGCGGCAATAGTAGATTGTATCATAAGGGAGCAAAATAATATTTTTATGGCGAGGGCGCTTTTTTGAATCCAGAGCGAAGTTAGGGATTCTAGAGTAGAATCCCGAGCGTAGCGAGGGATTCGTTAATAGAATCCTGAACGTAGCGAGGGATTCAAAGTACGTCGCCCGAGCCAAAAATATATATTGCGCCCGAGTGATACACTCTACTTTTCATCACCCACTATGAGAAAATAAAAGGCGCCTTATAATTTTAACCGACTTCAAAAAGGAGGAGGTAATTCGACTGTTTTTTTTATGTATTTACAGCGATTACGCTGATATTTATGAGCCGATTGACGTGATTATTCTTTAGTTTGATGCGGAATAGTTGCCATTTGGTCCTATAAAAATGTAACATAGTTTGGCCCAGTAGTTTTCATTTTATGAACATTTTTACTTCAGTCGTGTGGTCTAATTTCAACATGTAAAATAAATGCATATCTAATATTTGGATAGGATATTACAACTAAAAATGGAAAAATAAAAAAACTTTTTTGCAAAAAATAAAAACCGACTTCACAAAACACAAAAACGTTAAAAATAACTTTAGCTTCAGAAGTCGGTGACAAAAAAAACTAAATGAATCAAACAAAGGTCACCGACTTCTGAAGATCTAAAGTTATTTTTCACTTTATTGTGTTTTTTATTCACTGCCACTTGAAGAACTCATTTTTCAAAACAAAACCATGAATTTCTAACAATTCATGAAAATTGACGAAAACGCGGTCTTTAGTTCGCGCGTTTTTAATTTGATTTCTTTTTTTTATTCAGTCAGCGCGGCGGCCGGCGGGCGGCGCGACTGGGCCGTCGTACCAGCTAACCAGCCAGTCTTTATTCAAACAATATTTGCGTTCGATTTCTTTCGGCGCTGAACACTAAGATGTTCCAAATTCAAAAAGTGCGCCGCAATTATCTTTGCGGCGCACTTTTTGAATTTGCAACATCTATAAAGAGGATTAAAAACTCATTACTGCCCGCTAAAAGTTTCTTATAGAAAACACCACCTTTGGGTGCACTTAAAGGCGAACCAAGTCGTCCTTTTCGAATAGATGGGATGAAAATACATATAATGAGAGGTTTTCCTTTTGAGGTTTAAAAAAAAAACTTAGTTTCTAAGAACTCTATAGATGGCGTTGAACTTACTATGATAGTTGGTGCCAAAGCCAAAACGCATGAAAAAAATAACATTATGTCACGTCACATACTCTCGTTAACTGACACTTTTATTTGCTTAACCTTCCGAATATAACCTACATTTCTTGCGCTTTGTTAAAATCAGTTTTTTTAGGTTCCGTTCCTTGCATTATCATACTTACTCCTAGCGCCATCTATCCAGCGACTAGGGAAGAGCTAAAAAGAAAATCTCATTACTTAAAAGGATGATAAAGGAGGATTAAAAACTCATTACTGCCCGCTAAAAGTTTCTTATAGAAAACACTACCTTTGGGTGCACCTATAGGCGAACCAAGTCGTCCTTTTCGAATAGATGGGATGAAAACTATTTTGAACGTGTAATATCGACTCAAGTCAAGCCACCACGGTCGCTCCATACGACAGCTAAACCAGGGGTTCTTAAAGGTCGCTACACTCGTGACTCGCTCCATATGACGGGGAAGCCAGGGGTTCTCAAATAACGAAACAAATGGGCCGCGTGCTTTATCACAGGTGCTCCTTGTGGGGGCGATCATCATAACTCACGGCGTAGGTCGTATGGTGCGTTACTTTTTTGTTTTCCGGAAATGTAAACAAAGAATCGAAACGCGGAAAGTCTTTGAAACTTTATGAAGTAAAGATGGATAGTTTGTAAACGCTTTGGAAATGCTGTTAAATATTCTATTAGACGAAAAAACAAATTGTTTCATTCGGTAGAGTGGTTTTAAGATGACCAGCCCGCGAAATTCAAATTTTCTTACGTTTTTTGCAATTTGCAGGCCATTGAAAGAAAGAAGGAAGAAAGAAAATTGTGTTTATTTGGCATCAAAACATTACAAAATTTCACAAAATAAATAAACAAACAAAACTAATAATGCCAAAAGGGCCTCAGCTCAGCATAATGCCAGATGGCAACACAAGGTGTACCACCTGACGCTGATTTTGCTTGCATTGCTAAGTTGTATGTTGATTAAAATATTATTCGCGGCTGTTAGACGTATGCAGTTACAGAATTATAATCATTAAAATCATCAATACAACCTTCCAAGTTCATGTAACTCGATTGAATTATTTTTTCATGAAATAGTCATTCAATCAAAAAACGTAAGAAAATTTGAATTTCGTGGGCTACCCTGGAGCATGGCTGATGCTCCAGGGTTGCCCACGATATTTAAGGTAGCTCGCGAAATTCAGATTTTCTTACGTCTTTTTTCAATTTGCCTGTCAGTATCAGACTATTTCATGAAAAAGTCATTCTTTGGGATTAAATGAACTTAAAGAGTTATATTGATGATTTTTATGATAAATATACTGAGAACCTAGTTCCAGGCGATGATAAATAGGATACACCTAAGTTTACCCACCGGTGTGTGGCTGCACCTAGTTCTAGCCGCTATGATGAAGGCTAAACCTAGTTCTAACCGAAGATAAGAGGATACACCTAGGTTTAACCGCATGTGGCCGGCTGCACCTAGTTTTAGCCGGCTAAAACTAGGTGTAGCCGCACTTCGGGTATTAGCCGTAACATATGTATTACGCCCGCTAATCATATTTCGTTCAACATAAAAACTGACACTGACCTACAAATCGCAAAAAACGTGAGAAAATTTGAATTTCCGAGGCTTACCTGGCGCTTCCTACCCTAAGGTACCTTATAAAAATTCATTAAGAAAGAATACTGCTCCTATTTCGGTAGAGAAGGTAAATGGGTACCCAATTAATGTAGGCAGAAATATTTGCCAAACATACCGTTCTTATCAAATAACCAAACGCAAATGAAGTCGATTCACCAAAAATCAAGAGAAAAGCAAACAGGTAAAAGACAGCCATAGGTACTTTATTTAGTCGTCCCTTGTTTACATTTTCGAGCAAGCCGAATGAACAGTACATATAGGGTACACCTTCGGTGTACCTAGTGAGTAGGGATAAAGGAGGACATGCATTTGTATCGATATTTTCTGTCGATCCAATTCTGTAAATATCGGATCGTATCGTATCGTCCTCTGGCTTTCGGACGTATTACATTCGTAACTCAAAGCATTTATTTAAATTAGACCATTACGGCAGTTTTGAATGTCAAAAAAAAAAAACAAAGCTACAGTCCCAGTCACTCACAAGGCATAATAATTTAAGAAAGCACTGTAGTTGCACATTTCCTAGCGTAGATCTTTATGGAGAAGAACGGGCAAGAAACTCCATGAACACTCTTTTAAATCAAAATATTGTTACAAAATCTTGGTTACATCATTCATGTTGAGATTATACATATTATTTGAGAACGATGTAGAATGACGTGCACATTAAGAGCGTCCAGAGTAAAAGATTAAATCAACAATTTAAAAATAATTAAAATGAACCGTGGCAGCTAAGAGATGACCAGTCCCAACTGACAGCGTCCGTTTACGATGATGCATGTATCGGCGCCATTCAACGCAACCAGATTGAAGGGAACTAAATGCGCCGACACACTCGGGCTTCACACCACCATCAGCGAGACATTTGAGTGAGCATGACATTCTCTCAGCCACCAAGGCATATTCAAGTCAATAACAACACGCCTTTAATCCCCGGCGGTTTGTGCATACCTCATAGTACGCCCAGATTTCCCTATGCGGGGGCGCTATATAACTCGCAAACTGCGCGGGCGAGCCCACTGCCATCAATTCAACCTGGGAATCGAACCCAGGATCTCATACGTACCTTCTAAGATTTCATGAATCCTTTGTATGCCTTCTGTGTCCTCTTTTAGTATTTAAATTGTCTGATCATGCAATTGTCCTCTTGGTACGATACGTTACCATTCATCGATACGGTCTGTTCTTTTGTCGTATTTGTTTGTATCGGTCCAAGATATCGGAGTATCGCATCACGCATTGTATCGATAGGTACTGTGAAGTATCGGATCCGCCCGTACATCACTAGTAGCGAGTATTCGTAGGGGTTGCCCACCCCTGCCCCCATTACAGGGAGTGCACAGACAGATTTATAGCAGTATTAGTGGTTAATTTACTTAATAGTTAAGGTACGTAAGGGTGGACCGACCAAGTGTTAAGACTGTGGTCATTGTGTGAATCATTCACTGGATTTTCATGATATAAATTTAACAGAATTATGGTTAGTGCTATTGCGATATTTTGACGCTCAAATAATGGGCCAGAGGGACGCTATTGGTAAATATTTTGAACGAAAGAAAGGACCTCTACAAGGTCGTGTAAACATTCTCTTTACGAACTCGTCAACCAAGCATATTGTACATCAAACTAAGTAACTGTAAGCAAAAATTACTGCAAAGAAAACAGTTTCTAGTTTGGGGTGAAAAATCCCGTTTTACGGTAGAACTCAATGTAATGCACTCAAAATATTGTGCTAATTAATGCATTGAATAGTAAGGGGTCGTGGAGATATTTATAGTAGTAGAAGAGGTTGGAACTTTGACCCAAAATATCTCCGTAACTAGAAGGTTCCCAGGTGTGGCCTAGGACAAAAAAATTTTCGCCATGACGGGGAGAACAAAAGAGCATTTCGGCTTCGATCAGGATACTTTTACACCTTTTGTTTAGCACAAAAAAGACACAAAATATTCTGCAAGATATCTACAGAAGATACAGCAGAAAATAGTAGTAGAAGGATTTGAAAAAAAAAACTAGAGAGTGGCGCGGTGTTAGTTCCGAATTTAGCAGCGCGCCAATAAATCCTTGTGTAACTATGCCCAGAATGTTGTTGAAAATGATTCTCTTGTTAAGTCGTGACTAATGAGACACTGTTAATTAGGTAACTATGGTTACGGGCAGATTGTGTATTGTGTGTAGGTGTGTGCCTACGGCTGGTTAAGTTACCGAAGCCCAGCCAAGCTCGGCGGTAACAACAACAGTTTAGTTTATTTTTAGACGAATAATCATCATCTGCCTAGCGTTTTCCCAACTATGTTGGGGTCGGCTTCCAGTCTAACCAGATGCAGCTGAATATCAGTATTTTACATGCAGCGACTGCCTATCGGACCTCCACAACCCAGTTAGTAGGTAGGTACTGTGTAATACGATACCCCTTGGTAAGACTGGTTGTCAGACTTTTTTGAACACTGACTACCTGTAACGACTGTTAAAGATCTACAAATGACAGGCGGTCGGGACCAACAGCTAAACGTGCTTTATTAAATTAAATGTTCTTATTTATGTGTGCAAAGATATGGTAAGGTACTATAATTACATAATTATTAGCCTACTGAGATATTACTACTCCTACTCCTTTCTATTTTTGATATACGACCTTTGCGAGTAAATCAGTCACCAAATCTAAATATACCTGAAGCTCTTGCACGAGCGCGCATTGTAAAGTAAACGTAACGTAAATACATACGTCGATTTTTGAATCGAAAATACTACCATTCTTAAAGCATTTAAGTTTAGTTAAGTATATGGTTCGTAACAAGCATAATCCGTATCATCCACAGATATGAATAAATTCTTAAAATTAAGAAAATATTAAATTGGATACGAGGATTTTTCCTCCCACTAAGTAGACCTGGTGAAGGTTGCGGGAATCCGCTGGATGCGAGACGCATGGGACCGGTCAATGTAGCGACAATTGGGGGAGGTGGAAATGCACTCGAAAAATTAACGGTGCAAGATAATTCAAAGAACAGCGGCGATGACGAGCTGTCATCATTCCGGCAGCAGTGGCAGCGGGAGCTGGAGGCCACTACCACCCCCCAGCGGGAGCTGGAGGCGCCCTCCACCCCACAGAAGGAACCGCCGCAACAGAAGCAGGTGGCCGAACCTGTTACTGATGAAGATAAGGCGAAGCAGCTATTCCTAAATGCCGTGGAACTGGAGCGCGACGGTAAGCTGTACGAAGCCATCCAACACTACAAGCGAGCCATGCAGATACTGCCCGACGTCGAGACGCGCCTCTACGATGAGCTGCGCGCCGAGTCGCCGGAGGAAGAAGAATCAGAGACGGAAGAAGTAGCCCGTCCCGACAGCGCGCACCCCAGCGACGACGAGGACGCGGTGGAAGGAGAGGACCTGCTGATGAGGCTGCAGAGGATCCAGGCGCGGAAGGGGGTGCTGTGCGAGCCCGAACACCAGGCTAAGGGCGCGCACATCTCCTGGCTGCCATACGAAGTGATCCTGGTGGTCCTGCGCTGGGTGGTCTGTCCTATGTGCACTGTCCTATGTCCAGCAGTGGACGTCTTTCGGCTGAAATGATGATGATATTCTTTCCTGTCTAGTGGCTTGATTGCATGGCTTCTTTAATTATTATTATTCCGTTACCCTTACCCAAATTCATTTGTGGTCGGTGCAGCATGTCTTCTTCTTCTATACTTCTCTAGTCTTCGTCATCTCATTCGGTTGGCATTCATATAATTATTCTTGCTAACACCGAAATCGCCATCCCACCTGCCAAGCATGATAAAATTGACGTTTCTACGTTACGTTAACGCCACACGCTCGTGCTAGGGCCTCCGGCAGTCTCGACAGAGATAACGACAAAATCGCTAACTTCCGATTGCTAATTACTATGTTGCAATGATGATGCTTGCGAGAATCGCATCTTGAATGTAGATACTTGCATTTCCCGCAAGCATCGTTATTGCAACCGAATTCTTTTGTGAGTAATTAACAATCAAAAGTTATCGATTTTTTCGTTATCTCTGTCAAGACTGCCGGCAGTGACTGCAGTCTCGGCAGAGTTAACGACAAAATCGAATAAATTCGCGGTTCCAATAATGTTTTGCTTGCGAGAAACGCATCTTGGATGTAGAGACTTGCGTTACTCGCAAGTATCATCATCATTGTAACCGAATTTATTCGTTTTATTATCTCTGTCGAGACTGCCAGGCCTGAGGTTACCCGTGTCAGTTTCTAATTGATAATTAGTTAACGATACCTGACCGACTGTCCTTCAAAAAGTATGCTAATATCCTCTACAAACAGAGTCCCTCAGACTTGTCCAATTTACCTAATCAAATACTAATAATTCAAATGAATTTTAGCGTAGTGAATTTCTTGGAAGAATACTGCAGGCAGTATAGTGTGTTATTCCATTGTTGATTATAACTGCCTCTTCAGTCGGAAGACTCGCAAGCGTGATTGATAAGCTTGGGACCCTGTGTTTGATTCCTAGGTTGGGTAAAGTGTTTTTGAGTTTTTCAAAAATTTCTCAGTTGCAATCACGAAGGCTGGATCTGTGCCCGGTTGATGGCAATATGCTCGCCCCCTATTACATCATCTGCCTATAGCCTTTACCCAACTATGTTAGGGTCGACTTCCAGTCTAACCGAATGCAGCTGAAATCCACCATTTAAGCGACTGCCTATCTAACCTCCACAATCCAGTGAGTACTGGGTAATTCAAATTCAAAATAATTTATTTCAATCCATTTAGGATCACAATATGCACACATTTCATCATTCATCATTTTCCATTTTTTTTTTTTTTTTTTTTTGGTTTTCAGACTTTCGCTCAGCTTCGTTCAGCTCGCTCACTATTACATGGGACTTAAACATAACTGGTGAAATATGGGTGTACTATTAGGTACACCTCTGTCTAACCTTTTAGGGATTACAGGCGTGAAGTTTGTATTATGATTATAAGTACCTACCACCTACCTTCTTATAAATAGAAAGAGACTTTCTCGTCATGAATGAAAATCAACGTAAAGGGATTGACATTCATTTGTTATCCAGAAATATCACAGACGTAGGTGTTTGACTGGGATATTTTGTTATCCATATTTCTTTGCTTATTGTTGACTAGCGGACGTCCCGCGGTTTCACCCGCGTATTTCCCGTTCCCGTGGGAGTACGGGAATAAAATATAGCCTATAGCACTCACGAATAATGTAGCTTTCTACCAGTGAAACAATTTTTAAAATTGGTTCATTACTTCCGGAGATTACCCCCTACATACAAACTTACAATCATACAAACAAATGTTACCTCTTTATAATATTATTTATATTTATAATATTAGCATAGATATAGACTAGCGGACGACCCGCGGTTTCACCCGCGTAGTTCCCGTTCCCGTGGGATTACCGGGATAAAATATAGTCTATGTTACTCAGGGTGAATGTAGCTTTCTAATGGTGAAAGAATTTTTGAAATCGGTTCATTACTTCCGGATATTACCCCCTACATTTGTATGTACTAATAAGAGGTAACATTTGTTTGTAAGTTTGTACTTACAAACAAATGTTACCTCTTATTAGTATAGATAAGTTGAATGTTCTTTAACTGGGGTCTTTATTTGGTAATTGTTACAAGACTTATGAGGAGAAGGCTAGGTGGGGCTGGATAATCATCATCATCACCATCAGCCTATAAATGTTCCCACTCCTGGGACACGGCCTCCTCTCAATAAGAGGGAATGGGCTAAAATCCACCACGCGGGCCCAGTGCGGATTGGTAGATGTCACATGTCTTCGGTTAAGGACATGCCAGTTTCCTCACGATATTTTCCTTCACCGGGGACCCCGTATCCTAAGAAATCCCTTCTTGTGCTTTGGCATAATTTGATTGTAGTTTCATGATTGTCTTGGTGTCACAATCATTCCAGAATTTTCAGATATTTTATATAACGCTCCAACGTTAGAAATATTATACGTTCGTCTTTCACAGCTTCAAAAACTAGTTAATACACTGGCTTGCAAAAGTAAGTTTAAAAAAAAGCTACTACTAAAATAAAAAAAAAATTACTAAACTAAAACTAAATTACTTACTACTTTTAAACTTTAATTTTTTTTCTAAACTCTATATAAGTTAAAGATCTAAAATAAAAAACGTTTTATAGCATTTTTTATCAGCTTTATTAGTCTTTATGTACAAAATTAAACTCTTTTTCGAGTCCTTTTTGTTTCAAAAGTATATCTTGTGTACTTAAAAAGTTATTGCAATTTTAAAAGTGTGATACTTATTTTTGCAGGGCAGTGTATGTAGAACACAAAAGTTAAAACAAAATAATATAAACTATAATATAATTAAATAATATATATATATATATACCTGCTTACTTACTTACTTACGTTTAATATTATACTATATAAAGCTCGATTACCACTCACTCACTGACTCACTGACAGAATTGTTCTCCCAGATGGTGGATGGGGAGGTGGGTATATTTTGACAGATTCGTAAACAACTAACTCTAAATAGTATGGGAAAAGTGCCAAACCTCCCCTTTTCGCCCCCCTTCCTCCCCCTCCCTATCGTATCTCGGAAACCAAGAGACTTGGAACATTTTTATTTTCAGATTCGTATAGAGGAGACTTGGAAAAGTAAAAACCAGTTTTCAAATTTGACCCCTTTTTCCCCCTTCTCCCCCCTTTAGGCGGATCTCGGAAATTGAGAGACTTGGAACATTTTTTTTTTAAAATTCATATAAAGGGGCAACGCGTTAGTCAAAATCATTTTTCAAAACTCCCCACTCTCCCCCTCTTCACTCCTCCCCCCATCGTATCTCGGAAACTAGGACACGTAGCGGCTTTGTGATTTTTACTATAAATTATTATTGAGGAGCGTTTAAATTTGTATACGGAGGGTATCCTCTTCTCCCCAACCTCCCCTAAAAATAAAAGGGCTATAACTTCGTAACGGTCAGAGATAGCCATTATGTGTTTGAACAAATATTATAGTAGGCGTCGAAACCTGTCTGGTGGTAGGTAGGTTCTGAGTGGAGCGAACCTGCGAGACCGAGTGGAGCGAAGGGGGGAGGTGGCGAGCGAAGCGAGCCGGCGACCTCCTTAGCGTAACGAAGGTTGAGTGGGTGAAGCGTAACTCAGCTTTTAACGTTTCTAATGAATTTTTTTAAACTTTTTTTTTATTGAGTTAGGTTTTAGAATGTTTTAGGGGTTCTTAAGGGTTTTCATACTGATTAAGGGGTAGTTGTAACGGATTTTCCAATTATTTTAAGGATTCCTATGGATTCTCAAAATTTTATGATGGTAAGGAATACTTCTCAAGAACACGACAACACGCGAGCTGCGCGCAGCTCGCGCACCCACGCAAATACTAGTTATACTATATAAAGCTCGATTACCACTCACTCACTGACTCACTGACAGAATTGTTCTCCCTGATGGTGGATGGGGAGGTGGGTATATTTTGACAGATTCGTAAACAAGTAACTCCCGCGAGTATGGGAAAAGTGCCAAACCTCCCCTTTTCGCCCCCCTTCCTCCCCCTTCCTATCGAATCTTGGAAACAAAGAGACTTGGAACATATTTTTTTTCAGATTCGTAAGAAGGGGCAACGCGTTAGTCGAAATCATTTTTCAAAACTCCCCATTCTCCCCCCCTTCACCCCTCCCCCATCGTATCTCGGAAACTAGGGCACGTAGCGGCTTTTTGATTTTTACTATAAATTATTATTGAGGAGCGTTGAAATTTGTCAACGGAGGGTATCCTCCCCTCCCCAACCTCCCCTAAAAATAAAAGGGCTATAACTTCGTAACGGTCAGAGATAGCCATTATGTGTTTGAACAAATATTATAGTAGGCGTCGAAACCTGTCTGGTGGTAGGTAGGTTCTGAGTGGAGCGAACCTGCGAGACCGAAGGTTCCAGGGACCAGCGTAACGAAGGTTGAGTGGGTGAAGCGTAACTCAGCTTTTAACGTTTCTAATGAAATCTTTTTTTTTTACTTTTTTTTTTATTGAATTAGGTTTTAGAATGTTTTAGGGGTTCTTAAGGGTTTACATACTGATTTAGGGGTAGTTGTAACGGTTTTTCAAATTATTTTAAGGATTCCTATGGATTCTCAAAATTTTATGATGGTGAGGAATACTTCTCAAGAACACGACAACACGCGAGCTGCGCGCAGCTCGCGCACCCACGCAAATACTAGTTATACTATATAAAGCTCGATTACCACTGACTGACTGACTCACTCACTGACAGAATTGTTCTCCCAGATGGTGGATGGGGAGGTGGGTATATTTTGACAGATTCGTAAACAAGTGACTCTCGCGAGTATGGGAAAAGTGCCAAACCTCCCCTTTTCGCCCCCCTTCTCACCCCCCCCCTATCGTATCTCGGAAACCAAGGGATTTGGAACGTTTTTTTTTTCAGATTCATATAGAGGAGGCTCGGGAAAGTAAAAACGAGTTTTCAAAATTGCCCCCCTTGCCCCCCTTTTCACCCCCTTTAGGCGGATCTCGGAAGTTGAGAGACTCGGAACATTTTTTTTTTCAGATTCGTAAGAAGGGGCCTAGAGTTAGTCAAAATAATTTTTCAAAACTCCCCACTCTCCCCCCCTTCACCCCTCCCCCCATCGTATCTCGGAAACTAAGACACGTAGCGGCTTTTTGATTTTTGCTATAAATTATTATTGAGGAGCGTTTAAATTTGTATACGGAGGGTATCCTCTCCTCCCCAACCTCCCCTAAAATTGAAAAGGCTGTAACTTCGTAACGGTTAGAGATAGCCATTGGATGCTTGAACAAATTAGGCGTCGAAACCTGTCTGGTGGTAGGTAGGTTTTGAGTGGAGCGAACCTGCGAGACCGAGTGGAGCGAAGGGGGGAGGTGGCGAGCGAAGCGAGCCGGCGACCTCCGCAGCGTAACGAAGGTTGAGTGGGTGAAGCGTAACTCAGGGCGACGACAAGCAAACTTTAGAGTAGTGTTTTTTTTTAATGGGTCTGAGTTTTTAAATAAGGTTTTTTACTTTAATTTTATTTGGTTTTTAAAGGTAATATTTTTTTATTAGTTTTTAGAATGTTTTAGGGGTTCATAAGGGTTTTCATACTGATTTAGAGGTAGTTGTAACGGTTTCAGTTATTTTAAGGATTCCTATGGATTCTCAAAATTTTATGATGGTAAGGAATACTTCTCAAGAACACGACAACACGCGAGCTGCGCGCAGCTCGCGCACCCACGCAAATACTAGTATATATATATACTTGTAAATATTTTTATTTCTATTATAGAGTTAGTATGCAAATAATGTAAATAATATTATTCACTTCTAAAATAATGTTAAAATTTTCAAAAGGAAATAGAAACGACTCTAGTCTAAAAGTACACAAAAAATAGCCAAGTCTCCTCTAACAAAAACTAAACTACGTTATTTATTGCACAATACAAAAGTCAATGAATACAACGCCGTAGTAACTACGGAGTTCTTATGTTAAGTGTTCCTCACTTTGTCCCCCAACAATATCGTTGAGTGGTCATCATTTCCCTGACGTCGTTTGTTACAGCTTACCCTTGAGTGCTGACCTACCCTTGATAACAATCATAGTTCGGCTTACGACTCCACTATACAATTTCTCCTTAATTAATTTACATTAAATTATCGTTCCAGATTACGGCTTTGCTACCAAAATTGGTATATATTAACTATTTTATGTGAAAATCGATTGAGTGCAGATTTCGTTGCGTGCTTGTATTCCGTGAACATCGGATTGTATCTCAGTAACAGCTAGATATTTACATATTTATGAGATGTTTTCGTGTCTTAACTGTCGGCTGGTAGAGGAAATATTGCTTATAATTTTGGTACATTAAACGGGCGTCTGGAAGTGACACGTCTAAGATTTAACAACACGTTTATAAACTTCTACGACGTAGTACGGAATAACTAGAACAAAACTAACAACAACACTTCCCAACTAAGTTTCCTCAGTCGGAATGCCAAGAATGCATAACTGTACGTTAAGCTTATGCAAGGGATTACCTACATAGTTGTAATTTCACATGCTTAAAACTACTCGAGAGGGAACAACGCCTCCTTGCCTCATAGCCGCCTTTTGTTTAAGCACAAAAGATCCCAGACGGCACAATTTTATCCGCCGGAGAGTGAGACTACGTATAGTCTAGACGCGGCTTTAGCACTCGAGCAAGGTATTAGGCATGCCCGAACCATTATACAAGTTGTGTATCACTGATAACAACGTACCATGCGCAAGTTTTAACATTAATTATTTCTGGTTTAAAGTACAGAACACAGGCTTGAAAAGTTACCGAAATAGAAAACAAAAACCTAGCGGACGAACAACTTTCCCCAGGGATTGTGTAGATTTATGAAATTATATTTACAAATTATATGGAAACTTATGAATACTGGCATTTGTTTGGCCCTGCGTGGGTTCAGAAGGTCAGAATAATATGAAATTACAAACACTTAGATTATGTCGATGAACGAACAGTAATAAAAAAACAGTTGAGCCTTAAAGTTGGTAATGGGTCCGATTTCCAGCAAATAATTTGTTTCGAAGATTCGTTTTAAAACAATTTTTCATTCCCAAACACCAATTTATGAGTAACAAAAGTAAAATGCGAATTTTCAGATCATTGAAAAGAAAATAATGTAGCTGTCCTCGAGGGTTTTGCTTCATTTTGTGTACGTATTGAAAGGCGGGGAACCCTCGGTCGAATTAATTCGGCCGCGCTGTCCGTATAATTACGCGCGTGGCCTACCGATACAATAACCTTCATCTTGGCTATTGAATGTTCCAATTGTATCTGTCTCCATGCCTCATGTATCTCGTGGGCGGTTGTGACCGGGTGAACTATAAGGGGTTAGTCACAAATTTTGTCGTAAATATAGCACATCGGATTTTGGGAAAAGTTCGGATTCGTCGAGCTTCATCTGTGACTCTCGTAATAGCTCAACCCCATTGTCTCGATTTATTTGACGTTAGCACATCATGTCATGACTTCTTCATCTGTTAGCCGTCGGTGTCGTACGTCATTTTCTTTCACACAGTTCATCCATCGTTTCTTCGGTCTTTCTCTACTCTTTTCCACATTCAATATTCAGGATGTTCACAGTCATCCGTATTATATGTCTTTCCACATAACTTTCAGTAGGAGAGACAGGCAACTATTCTCTACGTCTTTTCTTTATCTATATTAATATTTTAAAGAGGTAAAATTTGTTTGTAAGTTTATAGGTATGTAGGGTAGGTAACCTTCGGAACTACTAATCCGATTCCAAAAAATATTTCTATGACGCGAAGCTACTTTATTTTCGAGTGTTATAGGCTACCCTTAAAACGTTCCCATGAGTTAATTTCCGTATATAACGGGAGCGAAACCGCGAGTAAAAGCTGGTACTTAAAACTTTGCTCATGGCATGCAAAATTTTCTAAAACTCGACTTGACAATTTTCCTGGTATTATAGTTATACTTATGGTCTCTCATACGCCAGTAGTTATCCCCATACAAGGTTTGTAGGAACCCGAGTTTGATTGATTGTGTTCACCCGTCTTCGGCTCGCTCGTTATTTGTCACGCTATGACTTATAGCAGTTATGCGGATCGCTGTAACATCTCCTTTTGGGTCTTTTCTTGTCCTATTTTTCATATGGTACATTGGATGTGTAAAATATAAAGGTTTTAGGGTTGTGGGAGAATGATAGTTTCCTAAGGAAGCAGTTTGGAGATCGGAAGTCGTAAGTTGCGTAATAAAAGTCCATCTTTCATGGCGTTTTGAGTTCTGCATATCAAATTCAGCAAGGCAGCGCTTCAAGATCAACTGATAGTAGTACCTCATATATCACTCAAGTTCGTTTATATTTTAATCCCAACATAACACTGCTACTTGTAGCTTCAAGAAACGCCGAGGCATAAAGCATTAATGCCACTTAAACTTCAGCTCCCAGAGAGTAAAAATTTTTCACGCCACGCCAGCGTAAACATAAATACATAATGGCTCTTAGAAAATGTTCACCCTGAAATATCAGAAAATTAAACAGTCCCAAGTCAATGGCCGACACAATCTAATGAAATTCATTACAGGGCTTTAACATGCAACGATGACATTTGAAACGATTTGACATCATAAAAGAACAGATTAGTGCTCATAACGAGGCCCGCCATTTTAAATCAGCCTTTTTGAAACAGGATTTGGAAACTTAAAAAGGTTTCTTCAGTTGGAATTGAAGCTGGCATCAATTTCGTACCCTCATCACGAGGTGAACAATGGGGAATGACCTTAAGGTGGTGGTCGCAGCGCGCAGGCGCAGCGCACCCCAGCCGAAACTGTCATGGCCGCTCAGTCCGCGTATTGACGCCGCCAAGTCGCGCGTATCCTTCTCCCGAGCTATTGCCGTTTTCGAACACCCTTAAAAATCAAAGAACTATATACATTTTATTTGCGATCTGTGTTTTAGTGATACTGTGTCAGTTGCTTAAATAACGCCGCGCGTTGCCGCTGTGTTTTTCTCTCTAAACGCTGTGGACGCGAAGAGTACGCGAATACCGGATTTTTCTGGATAACACCAGCTATCAGCCGACTGTGAGTACTAGAATGTAAATTAATAGTAATAAGTAGTTTGGAAACTAGCAAGGGATGATTAGATTTTAGATAGCGCGCGTTTCGTACGTGCTCTACCGTAGTGTGGGTGTACGTACGATACGATTTTCGAATGAACGTAACCGCGTGCGTGTGTGTGTACCATCGAAAGAAACATTAATGTCTGCTTAGAATGTTTATACAGTTTATTGATTTTGGAAAGTTTTAGCTCGTGCACGCCTCGACAGTTTTTAGGGGCGTATATTTTTCCCTTGGGTGCTTACAATTAATTAGTTTCGGCAAGACGTGGAAACTACAAATTATCGTTCTTAATTTGTACGCTGCCTGTCTCAGGCCGTAATTTATAGGGTGTAAATGAGAGTTTGTTCGTCGCTGTGATAACAATTTGTTTTTGATTTGTGCTGTAAGATGTTTACGTTTTTAATTTAGAATTAGTTATAGTTTTACGTAAAAAAACTGTTCTTCGGGAAACGAGATATGATAATACATTGAAAACGAAAATATGTTTTAAGAACCACATTTTTGCAACGAACTTAGCGGTGAACTACCGTGCACGTTTTATGGTATTAATGAAATTATGCATTTTACAATTTTATTACGTCAGGAAGAAATGAGAAAATTCCCGAATTTATTTACTACACATTATTTTCAGGATTATTGTGGCGGCAGTTATATATTGATGACTGAAAATTTTGAATAATAAAAATTGCGTTTTAGATCAATATTATGTACTAAATGTGTTGTATAATTTTACCATAACAATATTAGAAGTTGCAGAGTGATTTAGAACAAAACTCCATCTTTGATTTCAATTTTGACAAATGAAGTATTAATCTTAATTCAAAATTGAGCATAAACGATACTCAATTTTGAATTATTTATGATTAGTAGTGCTTCAATTATTTATTTTTACGGTTACACCATTTTCAATCCCACTTTCTTTTCACAGTCACACCTCTAACATGAACCTTATATCATCGGAAATAAAGATCACTGTACTAAAAATCTGACCTAAAATAACACTATTAAGATAGGTACTTTTAATCCCGAAAATAGGTTCGAAGCGTGAGACGCGTATTTCGCCTCCGTAAATTAAAACCCGTTGACATATCTACACGCATTATATTGTAACCCGTCTGGCATACAACTTAGCTAGACTTAAGCTAGACGTGTTTTATTGCGACGCGTCGAGACGGGCGGTAAAGAGAAAAAAAAAAGCTATATGACTCATGATTTTTTTCTTTTCTTTTCTTTTGAAAGGAGTCCAGGTTAGAAAGAGGGTTGCTGCGTGATTATATTTCTTTTAATTACTTCATTAAGCTGTGTATATGGGGACTTTTAATAAAACTAGTATTTTTTATTTGGAAAGTGGTCGCATTTCTGTCGTGAAGGAGAGGTTTCGAGCTGATTATACGAAGCTCTGTTACAGATTTTGATTCCATAATGTAGTAGAAAATGCACTTTGACAATCATCTTAATGGGGATGGCAATTACTGTGGAACTAATGGCGCTAGCATAGTTTGTTCCAAGCATCGTCATTGGTAGAAAATCTGGTAATGTCATTTTATATTTCGAAATGCCTTGACTTCATTGGTCAGATTGGGAACAAACTATGCAAGCGCCATCTGCTTTTAGCTTTCACCGGCCAACCCCATTGCACCTTCGGATTTTATCCAAATATTTACTTTCGTAGGTAACGCACTAACTATAAATCATTAACAAACGTCGATAATTTGGAGTAATGCTTTAAAAGCAAAGAGAAAGGCTTTAAAAGCGATCGATTTCTACTCTACTACGGCAAAGCCAAAAGGGTTGTGATTTTATATAGCGGTCTAAGTATGTATGAATGTATGTTTGTACTAACGTATGTTCCACAGTAGCACCTAAACTATTCATCCGATTTTGATGAGTAAGGTGTCAATCGATTTGTTGTTATATGCCCGTGTAACATAGGCTATATAAATTTTATCAAAATTTTTATGCGATGGAATTTAAACCTAAGATTCTGACCACGATAAACACGATAAAAATTAAACTGAGATAATCATCACGTGTTTGGTATCAAAAGAAAGGTCTTGGCGAGCACATTACAAATATGTATGGTGCGACCACGACTCTACTCTGACCATTTTTGTACCTATGCATTTCTGGATTTGTGTTTGAATTATTTTCTTATTTCCTCCATCTTAGACCCCGTTTTTACGTAGTCGGGTTTTTAGTATTTTTTAGCATTTGAATTTATACACGTGTTTTAAACAGGCAAACTTTCCATCAGTTTATATCGATCCATTACATTTCTGACTGTTCCATCATCGGTATCTTTGATGTCACTTTGTATTTCACAAGTGATTCAATTTATTAACCGACTTCATAAAGAAGAACTCTATGATCGGCTATTTTCATCGATTTTTCTCATTTGATTACTGGTCCGATTTACGTGACTTTTCACGTAAAGTTTGCGCGGTAGTCCAATGTAAATTTTATTCACATTGCTTCGGTACTTTATCTTTAGAAGTTATCTTCTATGATACTTTTTTTTGTTCTCTCTCATCTCATCTAGGGCAGGCGTATGGTTGGAAGCTAACGCAACGGTCTTTTAGAATTTCAATCCTTAAGGGGTTGAAAAGGGGGATAATTTTCTTTTTAAGTTAAAATCACTAATATAATGAAAAAATTGCGTTATCACGTATTCATAGTAATTCAAAAATTCCTTGTACATAACCGTGGTTTCGTACAAAGAAAAATAATTCCTCCATCGAAACTAGTTACGAAACGACTGTTTCGTAGTCTGTCGAAGGGAAAATTATCGTCTGTAAACCGACTTTACAGACAACTATTTTTTTTGCAAAAATGATTTTCAGAATTAGAAACAGAAAATTTCACATTTTACCAGCATTTGCAACATAAAATCTTCAATAAAAGGCCATTCAATTCAGTATCACATAATACAACCACCAATCGCTCCCGTCCCTCTGGTAATAACCGACTTAAGGATTAGACACGGCTGATGGAACGACATGAACCGATCCGCTAACCAAGCGTGGGTATTACGGGTTTATCTATTTAGTACACTAGCTAGCTAATGCCTGCGATTTCATCCGCGTGGAGTTCGATAATTGTCCCACGGGATCATACTATCGGGATAAAAAGTCCTATGTGTTAATCCAGGTTATAAACTATTTGTGTGCAGAATTTCATCTAAATCCGTTCAGTAGTTTTTGCGTGAAAGAGTAGCAAACATCCATCCATTCTCACAAACTTTCGCATTTATCATATTAATTACTAGCGGACGTCACGCGGTTTCACCCGCGTAGTTTCCGTTTCCGCGGAAGTACGGGGATAAAATATAGCCTATGTTACTCAGGATGAATGTAGCTTTCTAATGGTGAAAGAATTTTTGGAATCGGCGCAGTAGTTTTTGAGTTTATTCATTACAAACATACACACAAAAATACAAATCATTCCTCTTTATAATATTAGTGTAGAGTAAGAGTAAGAAGTAAGATTCAAGATTCACTTGTAGTATTGTAGTGCGATGACCTAAGTGAATTAGTGAGGGGGTGGTGCCTGAGTAATATCAGCCACACGGGTCGATCGAAGGTCAAGCTACGTTTGTTAAGTACAACTGAGTTAGCAATTGGTCGACCAATCGAATCCAATTTTCAATCTTTTCAATCTAGGGCATATTTGTGCCCGGTTGATGGCAAAAGGCTGGCCCTTATTCATCATCATCATCATTTCAGCCTAAAGACGTCCACTGCTGGACATAGGCTTCCCCAAAGTGTCGCCACATTGATCGGTCCCGTGTGACTCGCATCCAGCGGATTCTCGCACCTTCACCAGGTCATCAGTCCACCTAGTGGGAGGCCTTCAACGCAACGTCTTCCGGTTCGCGGTCGCCACTCCAGAACTTTTCGGCCCCATCGGCCATCCGTTCTGCGAGCAATGTGCCCTACTGCCCTGCCCACTGCCACTTAAGTTTGGCAATTCTTCGGGCTACGTCGGTAACCTTGGTTCTCTTGCGGATGTCCTCATTTCTGATTCGATCGCGCAAGGTAACTCCTAGCATAGCCCTTTCCATTGCCCTTTGGGTGACTTTAAGCCTACTGATGAGGCCTATTGTGAGCGACCACGTTTCGGTCCCGTATGTTGTCACTGGCAACACACACTGGTCATAGACTTTCGTCTTGAGACACTGCGGCAAGTTGGACGAGAAGATACCGCGCAACTTCCCGAACGCTGCCCAGCCGAGTCGGATTCGACGAATGACCTCTTTCTCGAAGTTAGACCTACCTAACTGGACCGTTTGTCCCAGGTACACACAATCGTCTACAAATTCGAGTGTAGAGTCTCCGATCTTGATAGGAGTGGGTGTGACATGGGCATTTTAACATGACCTTGGTTTTGTCCATGTTCATTTTAAGACCCACTCTTCCGGAAGCTTTACTGAGGTCATCGAACATTGTACTGAGGTCATCCATGATCTCAGCCATGACCACTATATCGTCGGCAAACCGAAGGTGAGTGATGTACTCGCCAATGACGTTAATGCCTAGCCCTCTCCAGTCCAGAACCATGAAGACATCTTCCAGTGCCCCAGTGAGATGGGTCTATAATTCTTCAACCGGGTATTGTCACCCTTTTTGAAGAAGAGTACCACCACACCCCTGCACCATCCTGTGGCGTTTTTCCCTCAAGTATGACGGAATTAAACAGCTTCTGAAGGGCCTTAAGTACCGGTTTTCCAACCGCCTTCAGGAGTTGGGCCGTAATTCCGTCATCACCTGGTGCCTTGTTGTTTTTGAGCTGCTTCAGAGCCATCCTAATCTCGTACAGGCTGACGTCCGGGATGTCTTCGGTATAGTGTCGGGTCAGTCAGGCCCCTATTAAATGGAACTAAAACATAACAGCAGAATGTGGGTGCACTTGTTAGGTATACCTCTGCCTTACCCTTCGGGGATTACAAGGCGTGAAGTTATGTCTATCATATTCAACTCGTAAGTTTAACACAAAACCTCACAATGATCACTTCTCAATATTCTTACTGAATACTGATTTCTATTTCATATTTCTGTTACTTTCCAGTTCATTTCCCAATGTGATCAGATTGAAGAACGACTCCATCCGACAGTCTACGTAAAACTTTATCAGTTTAAATGTTTGCGTTCGATTCTGAAGTCTGAAGTCCAACTCGATTGCGCGGCAGCATCTTTAGACGCCTTCATTTAATCGGACAACGAGATCGGGAATATTGAAATAGATTTAAGTAACAGATTTAAGTTTAATAGATAGGGGGGAAGGGACACCAACGTACGAACGCCTACCACGTATTCAAGTACATCATTCCGAGCAGGGGGGAATAGATTTTTTTTATCGGTAATTATCGGTAAAAAAAAATAACAGATTTCGTGCCTCACACGACTATCGAGCACATTGGAAATGAATCTATGATTCGTAATCTACGAAATTCGAAAAAATATTGTCGCTGAGCGAGGAGAAAGTCGGGATAAGAAAAAGGTTACAAAATAAAACTGTATACAACGTTGAATGATAATTATCACGTCGTTCTGACTTTAAAGCTAGAGGGCAAAAAGGTTAGGCTACAGGGCAAACCGTTAACCCGATCGTCTTTGTTTTAGGCTCAAATTGTAGCTAACTAAATTGTCCAGAGGAATATTTTCAAATTGATATCATTCTACGTTTCCAAAATAACGAGCGACAAAATCAAAAATTCGGAAAAAATTGATTTTTTTTTCACTGTTTCGGCCATATCTTTTTTCTTTTTTGACTTTCTCGAATAATTCTTTTTGCACCTTACAGAGCTCTTGTAAATACGCGTGAGCTTTTTTTGAATATCATATCTTTACAACTCTCCGAGATATAATGGGATCGCACTTTTTCGTGACATCGGAGCCTATACTGGTAAACGAAAAGACATTTCCAATGTCAAAACTGCTATCCCTTACAGTTTGACCGTGTTAGAGCGGTTTCGCACTACGTCAGATCCGAGTCCGATCCGTACCCGTGGAAAGTCAGTCATAAGGTCTTCTCACCTTTATTCACCACGAGTACTAGTATTCTACATTATGTAGGTAATTAAAAAATTACCAGAAAACGTCTTGCGGAATCGCGGGGCAGGCCCAGAGCCATACACTTTGTCTTCACTTGACTTTTACGGGCTCGGATCGGATTCGGATCGGACGTAGTGCGAAACCGCTCTAAGTATTGCACTTCTGGTATGAATTTTTTTTGACACGTATTACACTAGACCTAGATGAACGAGCGGGGGCAATATGACCACTTTAAGTGCGTAGTTCACGGTGGCGCTGCTTGTCAAGAAAAAATGCATCGATATGTCAAACTTGGTACATTTATTTTAGTTTTGTGTTTTCCCGCCTGCACAGATAAATTGGTTGAAGTGTAAGTACAAGCATTTGACGGTTTTTAGGGTTCCGTACCCAAAGGGTAAAAACGGAACCCTATTACTAAGACTTCGCTGTCTGTCCGTCTGTCCGTCTGTCCGTCTGTCCGTCTGTCTGTCACCAGGCTGTATCTCATGAACCGTGACAGCTAGACAGTTGAAATTTTCACAGATGATGTATTTCTGTTGCCGCTATAACAACAAATACTAAAAACAGAATAAAAATAATATTTAAGGGGGGCTCCCATACAACAAACGTGATTTTTTTGCCCTTTTTTTGATAATAATGGTACGGAACCCTTCGTGCGCGAGTCCGACTCGCACTTGGCCGGTTTTTTAAGAATTAAGATCACATAAATTTATAAGCAATTATTTTTCCACACTACCACTTTTACTACTGATTATACGTTTTTCATTTTGATAATAACGTGGGACGAGTTGCAGAATAAAAATATTATATATTTAGATTTTCATCAACTTGTCCCGAGTGGGCCGTAGGCATGTGGGACCAGTTGATGAATGACTCGGAATCAGGCTCAAATTGTTCAAAGTCACGTGTCCTCAATAACTTCAAAGAAACACGTTTCCAATCCAAACGAATATCGAGATATTTTGAATATTCAATTGTTTTTATCTTTATCTATTCGAGCGAGAATTTTAATATTGATATCGTTCAATTTTGTTTTAGCAATTAACTACAATATTCATATTATTATATTTGGGTACACAAGTGTAATAAACGAATTCTATGCCTACGGCCTAGCCCTGAGATGTAGATTTAATAAACTCAGACGGGTACTTGTTGTAATTCATTTTTATACACACTTTTCAAAACGGTAAAGAAAAACAACATAAGGAATCCGATATATGTCCTAGCTAGAGTAAAAAAATCGAAGGCACTTGCATCCACCAATACGCACTGGATCGATTGGTGGATTACGAACCCAGGGCTTCTCGACAGAGATAATGACGAAATCGCTAACTTTCGATAGCTAATTACTCACGAAAGAATTCGGTTGCAATAACTACCGAAAGGTTGCGATCGAAAGTTAGTGAATTTATCGCTGTCAAAATCGCTAACTTTTGATCGCTAATTACTAACGAAAAAATTCGGTTGCATTATAGATGCTTGCGAGAAACGCATCTTGGATGTAGAGACTAGCGTTACACGCAAGCATCAATAGTAAATAAAAAAAAAAAAAAAAAATTAAAATAAATAAAAAAAACCATTTATTTCAGGTTCTCCCATATGACCATTACACGAAACACGAGATAATACAAAATATCACAATATAACATAGAATTTTAAAATAATAATAAAAACAAAATAATAATAAATTAAATGTCAACAAATCAGAATTACACTGTCAAAGAAATCAAATTAGAGTCAATGTCACATAAAAAAGAAAGAGTCTGAAATTAATTAATATAAAATACAAATATAATTATGAGAGTGGCAAATTTGGATAAAATATAATAACTATATAATTAATAAAGGCTCAGCAATAATGCAAATCGTTCATCGCTAACATGCCCTGGCTATATGCCTACTGCAGCACTTCCTAATATAAGGGCAGTCCAAACGTCCAGCGATCATCACCAGGACAGCATTAGAGCTGGCCCGCACCCTGCGCACCAAGGACGCGCACCGCTTGCGCATTGTGGTGTGAAAACAGTCGGTGCGCGCTTCCGCAAACATGCCCGAGGCACTGCAGAAGCGGGGCAGCCCCAATACCGCCCTGAACGCGTTGTTGTACTGTGGCGGAATAGTGCAACCGAATTTATTCCCTCAGTCCTTCTTACGGAAAGAAGGTTAACAAGGTTCCCACGCGTGGGAACATTATGTATACACTGATTATGTCACGGCTGCCTCGTTGACTGCCTCGTTGGTCCAGTGTTTGCAAGCGCGACTACTGAGCATGAAGTCCTGTGTCGATTCCCGGGTCTGGCAAAGAGCTATTGAGTTTTTCCATCAGGAATTTCTTAGGTTCATCGCAATAAGCTCGCCCCCTATCAAACATAACTGGTGAAATGTAGGTGTAGGTACTGTAGCGGCACTACAAAAACAACATAGAACAAAAAGTACTACAGCGCCATCTATGACACGAACGATGAACTAAACTGACAATTCCTACATCACACAAGCCGAGTTATCCGCGACTTAAGAGTATATACGAGAACCCGACAACAACTATCGGGCAGTGGCCCATCAGACATAACACCCGTCTGGTCGGAGGATCCTCCCTGTTCTATGGGGGATGAAGAGCTTTATACCTTGTTCTTCATACTCCCAAAGTACTATTAGGTACTTCTCTGCTTAACCCCACAAAGTTTACAGGCATGATGTTATGATATGATGTCACAGCCTGCCGACAGCTTAGATAATTATGAAAAGACCTATCTATCCTATCCGTCGTGTGATTCGTATCTGTATGTTGGCACTCAAATAAATCGTTAATTTAATCGACGGTTATTTGCCCAACCCGCTTTATCATGACCCGGACGATTGCCGGGTTGAACACGAGTCGGATGTTTGAGCTTGTTAGTGAGTTAACAAAAATATGTGGGTGTTATGTTTAATTAAATTTTAGTTCTGTAACAAGCGAATAGTAAAAAAATATTTTTTTAAACAAGCTTTTAAATAAAGGTGTGACGTCATTTTTAAGATTCCGTATCGAACCGTGAAAGCTAGACAGTTACTTTGAAAGAAATTAATTTAGTTGAAAGAAAGCCGATTGTGTTCAAATCCCGTGTAATAGAGGCAATATGCAACGGTTATTATAAGTATTTAGTTACTGAACCTCTTATTCGAAATCTCACCTCAAATGCATGGTCGGCGACATTCATTGCCCCTTTTCTAAACAACTTGTACGCGTGAAGGATTCCCAATTAGTGTAATTAAACCAATTGAAATGTGCATCAGTCTGCTTGAAACTTTTAACTATTCTGTTGAAAATGAGTGCATTCAGAAATAACGTCAGAGACATTTGCGTTTTATTTAATTTTCAAACGTCAGAGCTTAACTAAAGGTTGCTAATCCAGTAACGCATTCAATGTCCCTTACAACATTTCTCCACTTTTGCGGTAGATACTTATAACACTCAACAAAGTTTCAAGCGGCCGATGTTGCATACAACTAGAACATAAAAAACATTTTTGCAAAAAAAAAAAAACAACCGACATCGAACGGTGGCAAAAAAGTCAATGAAATAAACAAAGGCACTGACTTCCGAAAGTAAAGTTATTTTAGACTGTTTAGTGTTTTCTTGGAAGTCGGTTTCGTATTTTCGTGAACCAAGATTTTGTAACAATATTTTGATTTTAAAAGAGTGTCCTTGGAGTTTCTTGCCCGTTCTTCTCCATAGAGATCTACGCTAAGGAATGGGCAACTACAGTACTTTCTCAAGTTATTATGCCCTGTGACTGGGACTGTAGCTTTGATTTTATTTTTTGTATTTTCGACATTCAAAAGTGCCGTAATGGTCTAATTCAAATAAATGCTTTGAGTTTGAGTTTAATGTAAACTGCTGAACTTTGATGAAATTTCTATGGGACCAATCGAAAAGTGTATCCTTTCACATAAAAAAATATAAAGAACAATAGCTTTTGCCAGCGGCCGCGTGAAGTTTGATAATTGTCCCGCGGGATCTTACTACCGGGATAAAAGTTTTCTATGTGGTAATCCAGGTTATAAGCTATCTGTTTGCAAAATTTCATCCAAATCCGTTCAGTAGTTTTTTGCGTGAAAGAGTAACAAACATCCATACTCACAAACTTTCGCATTTATAATATTAGTAGTATGTATAATATTAGTAGGATGTATAACATTAGTAGGATTTTTCAAATCGTTTCATATACGAGTAAATAACGGAGTTATGGGGCAGCAAACTTAAAAAAAAATAGTCGGTTAAAAAAATAGCTTGTGAACAATATTAGTTTTGTGTAACACATTTTCGAAAACCAATATGTTTGCATCAAATATTTGCCGTGACCACGTAATAAAGGGGCGTATACTTACGTATAGTGTAAAATGTTAAACACCTAAACAAATATGGTTACTAGTTAACCAACACTAATTTATGTTGAAGTGAAACTTTGAGGTTATGTGGTCGCCGCCGAAAAGGGTTCCAAACTTCTATTTATAATTTTCGTTAATGGCTGTACAATATTCTGGGAAGGTCTGCGAATGAAATGTAAACTAATTCCCTATTCATTTTACTATAACTTCATCGTGCTTATTTTAGGGTTTCGGAATCGAAAGTTGAATCTGATATTTGATGATTGACACAGGTCCTTTCACAATTATTAACCCGTTGACTTGACTGCCATAGTCACATACGTATATATACGTGTCAAACAAGTGCGTGCCCTGTACGCCAAACGATAAAAAAGTGAAAAATAAGTTTAACCTTTAACCGACTTCAAAGCCGGTGACAAAAACACCAAATCAACCAAACAAAGGTCAAGAAGCTTCAGAAGTCGGTGACATTAACACTAAATCAATCAAACAAAGGTCACCGACTTCTGAAGCTTCTTGACCTTTGTTTGGTTGATTTGGTGTTTTTGTCACCGGCTTTGAAGTCGGTTATAAAAAAATATGTGACAAAATGGTAGGTGAAATTGGGGCTTAGCGTGGAACGAACGCGCGTGGCTTTATGCTATGGAGGTCAAAGGATTTTCTATAAAAGATTTTTAATTTAAAAAAGAAGAACAAAATGTGAAGGGACTATACTTTCGATTCGTTTCTTGGTATAATTATATCAAAATCGATACTAATTAATGGGGTAGTTGGGACATCATCATCTTCCTAACCTTGTAAGTACCATTCTACGCACTCGGGGTCGGCGCAACAAGTTTCCTTCTTCCATTCTCCTCTGTCAGACCTCACGGCATCATTAACTAATTTCTCTTTCATATCATTCCTCACACAATCCATCCATCTTTTATTTAGCCTTCCTTTCCCTCTCCATTCATTAACATTCATATCCATTCCATCACTATTTTATAATAAAATATGGGTGTAATATTAGGTACGCCTCTATCAAATTCTTTGGGGATAACATTCGTGTTGTTATTAGTGGAGTGGGCCACGCAAAAATACCTTTATTTTGTGAACGAATCAACATGTTGCTCTTGTTCTGTTAAGCTAACTGTGGAAGCAACAAATGGTACACGAAACACAAAGTACCTACGCTACGCAAACTTTTGTTAATTTTTGTCCACGCCTCAAAACTCCGTAGTACAAATTGAGAACGTAAACGAATTTGAATTTAGCCAAACATTTTGCTACTGTGTGTTTTCTACATTCGTTTGTAGAATTTCACCTATACGTAGGATCGATTTACTGAGACTATTCAACTACTAGATCAGCAAACCGCTTTTCAAGCTATTTGAACTCAGCGTAATAAACCATTACGATTCCAGAACATTCTGCGTGGAATTCTCCTCACTGTTGCTTTTATCACGCATTCAGTTTACAATTCCAATTTTATTTTTACCGAGAGATACGTTTTCAAATAATCGCCTCAATGAAGCACGAAGCAAATAAAATAAAGTAAATTCGTGATAACTGTTACTGGCCGAATGAATGCAGGACTTTTGTCCGAATATTTCTGAAAGTGGGCCGTCCAGTGCAGCGTATTAAAATGTAAAACAGAGTGCTAACGAGGGCCGCGGAATAAACTTAATTAAGTATTCGCGATACGGTGGGACATATTCGTGACAGCTTGGATATGGGTTACCTTTGCTATGGGTGAATGATGACGTCAATGCCTTTTCGTTTGACAACGAGTGATGGTGACCAGTTCTTCAGTTTATGAATCGCTATTATAAATAGCTGCTAATAAAAATAGCTGCTAATACAGGGTGTAAAAGACCTCATCACGAAGCCGTCAACCAAGCATTCTGTACATCAAACTAAGTAACTTTACGCAAAAATTATTGCTGGGAAACGACTTTTTTTTTAGGGTGGAAAATCATGTTTTGTGGTAGAACTCAATGTAACGCACTCAAAACAATGTGTTGATGTCTGGATTGAATACTACGGGGGTCGTGAAGATGTTTAAAGTAAAAATCTTGCATTGGAAACTTGTATATAAAAAAAAGATCTTGTCAAAAAGTTGGAACTTTGACCCCCAATATCTCCGTAACTAGAAGGTTCCCAGGTATGGTGTAGAACAAAAAAAATATCGCAATGACGAGGAGAACAAGTGTCTTTCGGCTTCTTCAAGAGGTGTTTTACACCCTTTATAAATAGCGATTCAGCCCAGCTTTGCCCAGACGCGAGCACATCAAGCTACTACAATCTGTCAAATTTCTTTAATAGATTTTCAACTTTTTCGCTAAAGCTTAAAGGTTCAAAGTTGATTGGGAAAATTTTACACTTAGGAGTAGCTTGTTGTGCTTGCCGTCTGTACGTTTTTTCGACTTGGCAAACGTCGAGATGTCTTCATTTTATAAAAAATCATGTTCATGTGTAAGTACATACGAATTTTTCCTAAATTACATTTAATTCGCTGTATAATAACAGTCCATGTCTGACCGCATTTTACTTTTAAACTCTATGGAATAGTTTAGAAGTAAAATGCGGTCAGACACACACGAAAAGCAACCTTAACTTTACGTAAATGTAGGTATTAAATCGATATAGATATCGACGTAGTATCTGGTATTTACAATAATGAATGTCGAATGTCGAGCGTTCAATATTCGTGACTACATTAATAATGAAAATTATGATGTCCATTTAATAATGTGTTTTTAGTAGGAATTCGATAAATATGATTATATTAGTAGCTGCGTACAGGTGCACACTAATTTTATGTCGTGTTAAGTGTGATATTCTTCTGGCCTATTCTAAAATTGACAGTTACTTTTACCTTTGACTGCCTCGTTGGTCTAGTGGTGCGTGACTGCTGAGCATGAAGTTCTGGGTTCGATTCCCGGGTCGGACAAAGTGTTATTATGTTTTTTCATCAGGAATTTCTCAGTAGCAGCCACGGAGTCTTAATTTGTGCCTCGTTGACGGCAATAGGCTCGCCCCCTATCACATGGAACTTAAACTGACGGAATGTGGGTGTACTATAAGGTACCTTTGCCCAACCCTGCGGGGATCACCGGCGTGATTTTGTGTGCTAATTATCTTTCTGTTATAGTCTGCGCCAGATAAGTAGGAAATAAAGGTCATTAACCCGCATACATTTATTCAAATAAGTACTATCGGGGTCTTTTCCGCCTGACCATTTTTTTTCGTTTAAAATATGCGGAGGCGCCGAGCCACGCCCCCTTAAAGTTTGGGCCTATTAAGAAAGCCTCAACTTTGGCGCGCAAAATAACAATAACTCTCGTTTGGCGTGCGTCGTCAGTGCGCTCGGCCGATTCGGTATCTTTTCATTCATTATTTCTCTACAAAGTCAACGGGGCAGGGCTAGAGAGCGTTAATATGTTGCGAGTGCAACCAAAAATATGCTTAGTGGTGGTCAGGCGGGAGTGTCCTCGATAGTAAATAATTCCGAAAACAGAAATAATGACATAAACTTGTCCCGAAACGACCTTTATCGTGATCCTTGACTTTTTCAAGTAATAAAAAACTATTCATAATGTATTGTCGGGGTACCTACGCAGAGAAATTAAGGAAAGAGCAATGACCTTTAATTCCTACTTATCTGGCGCAGACTGTAGTACATAGATTCACGTCTTTTTAATCGACTTCAAAAAGGAGGAGGTTCTTTTCCAGAGAAGTAGGCAGATAATTCGGTACACCACCTGATCCTTTCATACATATTTTGCTTCGTCCACCTTCATTCATATTGTCATACAGTTGTGAGTATGCAGTTTTTCGCCCGATCGCTTAAGATAAAGGTATATCATTCCGAACTTGCCAAAACCAACAGCAATCATTGATAACATCTCGGCAGACCTGCTAATCACAATCTCAGACTCATCAACATTTAACTACACACATAAACATAACGCGGATGTCCTTGACTTCCTCGGGGGTGAGCAGACAAGCGGCACTAATTGATCGTGACAATCTCCGGCAGAACTCCGGGTACTCGTAACGAGAACGCTTATCTCCCCTCGATCGCTCAAAACTGTCCTAACTTTGAACTGGCGGTGTACTACAAGATTATAATTGGGACAATATTGCTTGTAATTTATGTTATTGGTTTATAGTGGTCGTAAAGTGTAGATCGTAAGCTCTTAGGTTCTGTTTTGAGGTATACCAAGGTGTTATGTTTATCTGTTACTAAATTATGATTAGGATTTTGTGAGCTTCGAATAGGGTATATGCATGATTTTTAGGGTTCCGTAGTCAACTAGGAACCCTTATAGTTTCGCCATGTCTGTCCGTCCGTCTGTCCGTCCTCGCTTAATCTCTGTGACCGCTAGCACTAAAAAGCTAAAATTTTGTACCAATATGTATATAAATCACGCCGACAAAGTGGTAAAATAAAAATTGGAAAAAAATGTTTTATTAGGGTAGCCCCCCTCCCTATATGTAAAGTGGGAAGTGATTTTTTTTTAAATTTCAACCCTAACGTGTGATATATTGTTGGAAAGGTATTTAAAAATGAATAGGGGTTTCCTAAAATCATTTTTTGATAATGTCAATAATTTCAGAAATAATCGCTCCAAAAGTAAAAAACAATGTGTCCCCCCCCCTCTAACTTTTGAACCATAAGTTTAGAAAATATGAAAAAAATCTGAAAAGTAGAACTTTATAAGGACTTTCTAGGAAAATCATTTTGAACTTGATGGAAACAACAGTTTTTGTACAAAAAAGACAAAAAGTTGTACAAACTAATTTCTGGACTAAGTTTGTAGTATATTCGTATATGCAAGCATTTTTACATAATGGATACCCACCTTTAAACTCATAAGTGGGAACACTTATTGTGACGGACGGGAAACTACAGAACCCTACACTGAGCGTGGCCCGACACGCTATTGGCCGGTTTTTTTTTATCACTCTAAACAAAGCGTAATAACATCAGAAATAGCAAAGTTAAATTATTTTTTTTAATACTTATCTATGAAAAATACTAAGTTATAAGCATTTGAAACTGCTGATTAGACAGAGAGATCCGATAAAGCGCATGACGTCATTCTCTGCATCGACGTACAAACTCCATACTAAATTCCGTTTATGTAGAAAAAGATAGAAACAAAAGTTTAAATGGTTATATAACTTTTGTGTTGTTTGGCAGATTTATGTCTTGTGTTCGCTTTTTGTCATTATTTTTATAGTACTTTAACATTCCGTATCGAAATAAAAAAATAAAATGTATGCATATTCCCTATTGCAACCATTTACTGATAAAACACCCACATAAAAAAATCGAAACTTTTTAGTTTCGATTTTGGTGTATTTTCTCTATCATAACAAGCCTATCAGGGATTATAATCTGTTGGCATAACTGTCCCTTAAAACTTCACGTATTTTCACGTTTAAAAAACGTGTATACGTTTAGTGAAATTAAATAACGATTTTCTCCTAAATTGATTGTTGAATTGCACCTTCAAACACTGTTATGAATTTTATGAAAATTCAACATTGATATAAACGTTTTACGAATGTAAAGTACTTACTACTTTCCACATGAATGAACCGGATTTCAAGTTGTCACATCACTCGGTCTAATAGACATCGGGGTGAAGTGCCGAATGGAGTATCGAACTCCGAAACAGGTGTCTGTGGTTAGAATCACTGTCCAGTTCTCGGTGTATATCCAATACGGTACAATTGACCAATCACGGTTAGTGATTTCGGGCAAGTGGAAATCAATGTGGCTTTAAATAATTGAACTTTAGAGCTATTTTGGCTTTGGTCGTTTGCTACGGCGTAGGCGGCGTAGACAGGGCTACGCTTTCGTAGCAAACGCTACGCGAGGAATCACGGGGTTTAGTATGGTGTCGATTATGAACCAGAATTATACTTCAAATACCTATAAATATTTCCATTATTTTCTAGACATAAGAAATATGTTTTAGTCATCTATACTAATTACTAATAATAATATTATAAAGAGATAACATTTGTTTGTAAGTTTGTATGTTTGTTTGTAGGGGGTAATCTCCGGAAGTAATGAACCGATTTCAAAAATCCTTTCACCCTTAGAAAGCTACATTCACCCTGAGTAACATAGGCTATATTTTATCCCCGTACTCCCACGGGAACGGGAACTACGCGGGTGAAACAGCGGGACGTCCGCTAGTTTAAAATATTCTTCTTTCTTTGTCGTGTAGTTAGTGTCTAACCTGGTGTTGGAGTTTTTATGCCGTCCATGGGCCTCTGTCTTGGCTTTACAATATGTTGAGAAATATCTCTCAGGCATGCTGGTTTCCTCACGATGTATTCCTTCACCGAAGCAAGTGATAATTACACAAAACGCACACGAATCCGAAATCAGCGGTGCGTGTCATGGTCTCGAAGTTGAGACCTATGACTTGGAACCACTCCGCTATGACTGCTATCATTGCTATTTAAAATTTTTAGTGCTATTAACAGCATTGAATGAATGACTTGATAGTTTTCTTTATTATTGTTTTAATTATTCTTTGTATTTATGTTTCTAATGTTAATAATATCAATAATATAATTAAGTTATGTTAAACCGTTTTTTGTGCATGTGGTGTTAACCTGTAATTAATTGTTGCACTTGTAAATGTTACTCTAGTCATTAAGTCAGAAATGTACATAGTGTAAACAATTGTTGGTTAACCTAAATAAATAAATAAACAAAAAATGTTTATAGATTTGTTTAATTTAACAGTACATCTTCTGATGAAAGACTATCACGAAAAAAACCTTCTCAATATTTCATAAGCTCCTGAAAATGCACCCAAAAGCCAGCATTTTAACGTAAATGGAAGAAAAATACTCGAGATTAAAACTACAAAATACGTTCCTGCACGGAGTGGATATAAAGAATGAAAAATTATTCGTGCAATGTAAAGTAAACTGCTTTCATATTGCAAGCGTGGAGATTCATCAAAATGTTTAATTTGACTGCTACAGGGCACCTACGTTCAGTGGAGCGTGAGAGATATAGCACTATGTGGTTGACCATTTTATTGAATACCTACTATTGCTATTTCCCGCGCTGTTTCGAACGCGTGGATATCAAAAATTATTCTAGTGTTATCTGCCGGGATGAAATATGTAATACAAGGTGTAAAAAGACCCTTAACGACGCCGAAAAGCAATGGGGTAGATGACACACCAATCAATTGAGTTACTTTTTATGAGCTGTCTAAACTCGGTTCTCTCATAGATTTTGTATGGCAATAGCCAACTGTGACGTCACTGTTTATTCAACTCAATGATTCAACTATTTATTGATTTCAAAGCAACTAAAAATAGAATTTGGCAATTCATTGAAAATAAATCGGGTTTTCAGGCCCAAAATAAAGTGTTTTTATTAGAGACTAGCTTCTGCCCGCGACTTCGTACGCGGATCCTGTTGCTTATGCCAGCGACAACGGGGTCGTCAAAATCGAAGATCTGAAACGTCTGATGTCGAATTTTAAGAGCCCGGGGACGGGAATACAACGGGATGTGCGAGACGATTCGAGACGTTCCAGATCTTTCATTTTTGTAAGTCAACAGGAAATGCCCATCAGACTAAACATTTGTATAAGTCAACAGAAAATGCCCATCAGACCAAACAACACTTGCTGAGACGTCATTCCTATGTGTTATGGTGTAGCTGGGCTCTTGGAGTTCCACAACAGGTGTTCCAGATCTTCAATTTTTGTAAATCAACAGAGAGTGCTCATCAGCTTGAACAACTTTTGCTAAAACTTCATTCCTCTAAATATGTTATAGTGTAGCTGGGCTCTTGGAGTTCCACATCAGGTGTTCCAGATCTTCAACAGAAAATGCTCATCACGTGAAACAATTTTTGCTATGGTACCATTTTTGTATCTCTTATAGTTCAGCTGGTCTGTTGCGGTTCTGCATCAGGTGTTTATGTTTTTTCCAAGATAAAACTCAACAGGAAATGCCCATCAGACCGAACAACTTTTGCTAGGACGCCATTCCTATATGTGTTATGGCATAGCTGGGCTTTTGGAGTTCCACAACAGGTGTTCCAGATCTTCGATTTTTATAAGTCAACAGAGAGTGCTCATCAGATTGAACAACTTTTGCTAAAACGTCATTCCTATATATATGTAAGTGTAGCTGGGCTCTTGGAGTTCCACATCAGGTGTTCCAGATCTTCAAATTTATTCTCTCAGCAGAAAATGCCCATCACGTGGAACAATTTTTGCTATGGTACCATTTTTGTATCTCTTATAGTTCAGCTGTTCAAGTTTCCAAGATAAATTATAGCCTATATCTTGCCCAGACTTAATACCTATACAACAACAAAAAAATCATTCAAATCCGTCCAGTAGTTCCGAAGATTAGCGTGTACAAACAAACAGACCCACAGACAAACAGACACACAGACAAACAGACAAACAGGCAGATTTTTTTTTTTGGATTCGTGCTCTATTGCTGTTTCTAAAGCCCCCTCAATTATTTCTTTTTTATTATATTCAATGTACAGACACAGTTTTTTTACTGTTTTATTATATGTATAATAATAATAATAATAATAATATATAATATATAGTATATAGAATAGATTGGTGTCTTGGAATTATTGTTTTATGGTGTCATCTACCCTATTGTTCTGCTCGTCATGGCAATCATTTTTTTGTTCTAGACTATACCTGGGAACCTTCTAATTACGGAGATATTGGACATCATAGTCACAACTTTTTCAAAAGCTTTTTTTTAAATACATGTTTTTAATGTAAGATTTTAACTGTAAGCAACTCCATGACCCCCGTACTATTTAATCCAGATGGATTAAATTGTTTTGAGTGCGTTACATTGAGTCCTATGTAAAATGTGATTTTTCACCTTATACAAAATAAAAACAAAATAAAATAAGTTTTGTTTGGGGTCAAAAATTATTTGAATAATTTTAGCGTAAAGTCACATAGTTTGATGTACAGAATGCTTGGTTGACGGCTTCGTCAGGGTCTGTTTACACCCTGTATTCGTTAAAATGTGACAGCACCATGCTGTGATTTAGCCTCGTACAGAACCAGTTTAGTTTAAGAAGTCATATTTTTTATTTGTTTTCTTTTTATTTAATTTTGTATCATTGTTTCGTTCTGTGCTAGTCAAATAAATATTTTTTCTTTCTTCTAAATAAAGCAATAAAAATGTTTTAATGACTTTATAAGGGTTAACGTAGGGAGGCATTCATTTAGACGCGTAGTATTGGTAAAAATGGTAATAAAATTTGCTCAATTTGATTATTTTTATTGTTTATTTTTAGATTCTTTATTTTTTTTAAATATTATTTTTGTATTTCCTGTGCTTGTCCCAAATAAATATTTTTCTTTCTTTCTTTCTTTCTCAAAAAGAGAGAATAATACACACATTCGTCCAGTCGTTTAGTGCTATTATGCTATGTGAAAGAAAAAAGATCTTGAGGCAAGCAAAAAGGTTGAGAACATGACCTTTCTCCGTTTAATCCATGCTTGTTACACCAATACATCAGCTCAACATCCTACATACATATAAATATGTATTGTTTACATTCTTTTTGAGAATAAAACAACGGAATAACGAAAGGCTTACAGCATCAGCGGGTAGACGCGAAAAAACACATAAATATGTATGCGGGATCGAGTGGAGAAAAATCGGACAAGTACGAGTCTGACTCGCAAACGAAGGGTTCCAGACCATCGGTCAATACTTAACACTACTTCGTTTCTTGTATGAACACATTAATCAAACCTTTAAGCATAAACCGGTATCCCTTTTATGTTTAACTTTCTTTTATTTTTATTGTTTGTTGTTACAGCAGCCATTTTCACACACTCTGTGAAAAAATCGTGTCTACTTTTTACAGTTCAATACATACTGCCCTGTGATAGACGGACGGACAGTCGGACGGACGGACGGACAGACAGCAGAGCCTTAATAACAGACACCCGTTGGGACCCTTCGGATACGGAACCCTAATAACGCCATACAAGGTTCACAAAGGATCAGGATGTACTGAACACTACTTACTTGTACCGAAAAAAAAAACCTTCCAGCGATCTGTGGTTGACTGTTATAATAATCTTGGTGAAAATGAATTACCGAAAACTTAATACAAAATAAAAACAAACATGAGCTTATTCAAATTACAATTCTATGAAAAATAATAAACTGAATTTCCAAAAAAACTAGGCTATCACTGCGTGCAATCTCATGTTAAAATGCACTGCACAAAATAACTTGTGATTACGCCCAACTAACTAAGTAAGTAATAATTTATTCGCACTTCAAAACCTTTACTAACCGCCCCTTTGCATAATGCCATCAGTGTGAAATCTCATTATAATGATTTGCCGTCGCTCGAGCCGAGGAGCGTCGAAACGACTCCCTTAATAGATATTAAATGTGACGTAATTACTTGTAATTGAACTGAATTACATGGGTCTTACAACGTTTGTGCATGTTGCTATGCGTCTGAGTTAGTCTTTGAAACTACTGAGTCAATTTCAACAACTCGATATTTTACCTAATTTCCATGGATATTTTCATTTTCAGGTTTTTTGAAAAACTTTAATAATAAAGCGCAACATATCCACATTATATATACATTTTCTGAAAGGGGATATTATAATTAAATTACTTAGAGAGTTATTTGGGCCACTGAAATTGGCGAACCACAGAAATTTTATTATTGCCACCGAAATTGTATTGGTGACACAGAAATTCTGCGTTTGCACCGAAATTTTGAATTAATATAAAAATACATTGTTTTTTAATAATATGTAAAGAAAGATAAGGTTTAATGAAAAAACTGATATAATACGAATATCGTCGTTAATATATATATATATTATCGTCGTAATTATGTAATGAACACCTACATGTAACCCATGTATCACAAATAAATGATTTGATCATTTTAATAAGTATTTCTAAAAATACAACGTGGTGTACTATTTCTTAAATCAGTCTTACAAAATTAGCAATCAAGGAACTGATTATGTTTTTTACTTCTATGAAGAGGATGGGAAATCATCAAATGACTCCTCCCGCTCTGGGCGAAGCAGGAGTCAGACTTTCAGACTTTTACTGACTAAAACCCATTCATGTTCCTTCACAGCCCTTTGTGTTTCGGGGCCACGGTATCTCTTTCGAACAGTCCCGCAACCCTGGCAGGCTTCGGTCCTTGTGGACCCCTTCCTATTGCTGACGCTATTTGAGGCGCGCGTGGAACACGAACGCTACGTCGACACGGTCTGTCGTCATGAGACGGACGGACGGCGAGCTAGCCACCGTCCACAGGCCCACCACGTGGCCCCCGGCCATGACTGCATGTGCATGGACCACGTAGAGCCTCCGGCAGGAGGCATTTGAACCCCCCAGGTTGGCAGGAGCCGCCTGAAGGCAGCCCCGGTCCGTTCCAGTTTGGGGGCCAAACTTCGGAAGTGCTCCACGAAGTTCCACCGGCTGTCGAGGACGAGTCCTAGGTTTAGGTGTTCTAGGTTTCAAAGTCGACTCAACCACACGACGAAGGTAGGTCGGCACCCGGTGATACCGGAGTGCCTACCTAATGCAGCTCCAGGGCATGGTGTTGAAGGCATTGGCGATGTCGAGAGACACCGCCAAGACATCCCCACCCCGGGAAACCACATCCCCCGTCGTGAGGGCTCTCACGCGCATGATGGCGTCCACCGTAGAGCGCCCCTTGCGGAAACCAAACTGGTGTTCCGCAAGATCCGGTCCCCGCAAGGTGCTCGGCGAGGCGGTTTGCAATTACTCTTTCAAAGAGCTTGCCTACCTCGCCGAGCAGCACCACGGGCCGAGATTCACAGAGATTCCACAGGGCACCCCGACTTCCGAATGAGGACCAGCTTTTCCGTCTTCCCACGAAGCGGAAACTAGCCTCTCTCCAAGCATGCGCTTAGGAGCCCCTCTAGTCGGGGCCCGAGAGCCTCCAAGGCCAGGACCCAGGCTTTGCCAGGCAAGCCGTCGGGTCCCGGGGTGGTATTTTTGCCACTGAGCCTAGGTACCACCACTCTCAGGTCTACCCCAGTCACTTTTGGAGCGTTTTCGTCGTCGTCCTGTTGGTCCGCTTCCAGCATTGCAGGCGGCGGAGCCATAGGCGGGGGGGGGATGTCCCACTCGCGAAGGGAACAGAGTACTCACCACGTCCTCTACGAGCTCAGGCCGAAGACTCTGCGTCAGTAGGGGGGCCGAGGTGTGGAGTTTATCCCGCACCACCTTGTATGGGCACCCCCATGGATCTCTGTCGAGAGTCCCCAGCATCTCCTCGCGGGCCAGATCCCTGGCCCACCAGATGCTGGGAACTCGACATCCGCACGTCGCAGATGTCGGACATGGCCTCCTTGAACCACCCTTCCTCATTGTCAACGTCGGCAGGCCTGCCCGGTGATGTCACCCAGGCCTGCACGATCGAGGCTTCCAGGAGGAGCTCCCGGAGAATGCAACCGTCAAATTCATTTAATCCAATTGAATGACTTTCAAGAAACAGTAATACAATTTTATTTTAATGTTGTGGGCTAAGGACCTAGTTCAGTCAAAGTAATTTCAGCATAACAAATATTGATTATTTTCAATAATCTTCATTAACATTAATACGATAATTTATTGGTACAATTTCTGTGGAGTCGTGTAATTTCCGTGGGCACCCAGATGCCACGGAAACCACAGAAATTGCCCCACAGAAATTGGAAACGTAGCTACTTTTATTTTTTTACAAGAAACTATCAAGGCTATGACTATTATTTTGTATAATCTTAAATGTGTACCATAGGCTACTTAGCATGCATAAAAGTGATACCTTTATTTCTTGCGAAAATCCTTTTAAAACCTGTTCACCGAAATTGCAAAATTTCGTTCCGAGTAAACTGAAATCACGTACTTACATTTTTGGCGGAAAAACCAGGCGATATGGTGCACTACCATTCTTACTGCACGTAAGCGCACGACTGTCTCTTGCCGAGCAGGCATTTATTCTTCGTTTAAACTCATTGGTGGAAGCTTAGGACGGTGAAACAAAATTACCACAGAAATTAGTAATTTCGCTTGGACAAACCTACCGTTGACATGTACTCATTAACTATGAGTCTAAATATTCAAAACTAATTAACTTCTTGTGGGTCAATCATTACTTAACGCAATCAAAATACTTTTTCCTGTATATGTTGGAGATTATCTTCCTGAGAGGTAAATGCTCTGTATGAAAGTGATTGTGGACAAGACACAGAAATTGATAATTCGTCATTTACCGATTTTTTTCATAAAAAGTAATAGTCATAAAAATGTAATTTAAGTGGCTTCATTTAGATTCATGTCACTTTAATTCTGAGAAAAAAAATCGTTGCATTATCTGTAAAGCAACACTGCGTTTTCAGCCTAGACGCGTAAATTTTTCGCCTGAGAAATTCACTCTACTGATGGAATTTTGATGAGATTTAAGAAATTGCATTGATGTTAAAGTATTTTATAAGTAACTATGTTAAATTAAGTAATTTAGCTGCAATTGTTGCGAAATGCCATTAAAATGTTATTGTTTTCAACGGTTTCTGGATAAAGACGATTATTCTATTTTTCTTTAATTTTCCTGCTGGCTTCCGTTTCCATTAGTGAATTTTTATGTCTACAATGTTCGGAAATAAAAGTATAATATAAAATTTCAGAGTATTGTATGACCCTTAACGGCCCTCCCTTTTGCCGTCTCTTCGTCTTTTATAACCTCGAACGAAATAACACGGTCCGTAGCCCGCGCTACGCCGTAGTAATAACGTAGCACCGTAGCAAAATGACGTAGCATGAAAATTGCAAACAATTTTAAACATTTTGCGATACCTTTAAAATGTCAAGTTTCATGTTTTGTTTGAGAATTGAAAAGGGATTGGAACGACTGAAACGCTAGCACATTATTTAAATAGATTTCTGACAGAAATATTGAAAAACGTTTATTGTTACCTGAAAATGGCAAATAATATTTGAATTTTATAGGACTTGGGTACAGTTGATAAGAGAGAGAACGGCAACAAATAAACGATATTCAAATTAGTTAAAGCTTGCGAAAAAATATTTAACATTACAGACAACATGGAACTGATGTCAAAAAAATATTCCTTCTTTAAAAATACAAAACATGGAAGATTAAAAAGAAGTTTTGGTTACAGGCGAGTTACTACAGCTTCTTTATCAGTTTTTTATCGATATTCAAATCAAAAAACACTTTGTCCTTCTAGATATCTAGAAGAAAAAGTATACCTTTCTGGGATCTATGTAAGAATCTTCGAATTCGAATCTTCGTATTTCTGCTTACCTACATGAGAAAAAGGCGCAATATGTATGTATCTAGAAGAATACTACACAGTTCTAACTGGGTTGTGGAGGTCAAATAAGCAATCGCTCCATGTAAAATACTGGTATTCAGCTGCATTCGGTTCGACTGGAAACATTAGAAAAATTTGAAAAAAGAATAATATATTATTTTTACTACCAGCCTGTTTCTGTCCCACGGCTGGGCAAAGACCTTTTCTCATACAGAGAAGGCACGAGTATTAATCACCACGCTTGCTCAAGACGGGTTGGGGATATCAGACGAAATCGCCAAATCTAGAAGAATATCTTACACAAAACATTATAACATCAACGAAACGATTTTAACCGTTTCAAAATACTATTTCCTTTATTCATACACCATAACACACATAATAATATATCATTCATGTTTCGTAAAGCTCTAACAGTACACTTTGTGCCAAAATAAACTGGCCACTCCGTATACACATTTTGATCCCTCTTCGCGCTTATTGGATGTAACAGAGGATTTATAACCACGTAATTGTACAGGATGTTGCCTTCATAGCTGACCCACCTTTGTACAGGGTCCCATTTAAATATTCATAACGGCTGAACAAAATTCGCGGCCCGTATTGGTTTCTCGTTTATTTCGCGGTAACCACTACCTTAGGGTGAGTGTGTTATGTTATAATTTAGTGGAGTTTGTTGGCGTTCATATTAAAATAGGTGCGGTTATTTTAGCCCACCCAAAATTGATCACTTTATATAAGGTTAGTAAAGTATATTTGTGGACTATACAACAACCACAATATTTGTCGTTTTAAGGTCAAATCATCACTTCTATAGTTGCTGCCAGTTAAGATGTCAATAGCGGTCATTGCCCTTTCCCTAATATCACTTCGTACGAACCAAAACAAATGAACCATGTATCGTTTTTCATTAGAAAAATGTTGAAGATCACGATAGATGACGATTCAAGACTTGGACATGCTTATTTTTGGTTTTTAAAGTTAAGAACTTTAATAAATGTAGGTAAGTCAATGGTGCCGATTCCCTTGTTCACAAACTAAACTAAATTTAAGTTGAATGCATCTTTTTCTTTCTATTTCATTATGAAAAGGACAGAAGATAAATATTAGTTTAATCCTGTCAAATAAGTCAGCACCTGACGTAATTTGATGTAATTTTAGTAGTCAATTTTTTAATCGCGTCTAAAACTTGTATGGCGCTGATTAATTTGACAGAACGTAACTAAAATTTATCTTATGTCCTTTTCTTAATGAAATAGAAAGAAAAAGATGCACTGAACTTAAATTTGGTTTAGTTTGTAAACAAGGGAATCGGCACCAATGACCGCTATTGACATCTTAACTGTCAGCAAATAGTTGCTGACAGTTAAGATGTCAATAGCGGTCATTAACATACTATAGAGTATGTTTAAATTCTGTCTTTTCTCTAGCTACATCACAGCAGTAGATCTTATAAAATCAAAGACAAAGGAGACGGATACGCTTTCATACAATTTTGGGCCTGGATGTAAAAAAATGAAACTGGTGTCAATTGATAGCTATTATATTAACAAACAATCACTGAAAATTTTGCAGATTTTGGCAATCTGAGAGCCGAGATATAAGAGATTTAAGAAAAGTGAGGTTACGTAATAATCTACACTTATTAGCCGATTTTTGAAGTGCGATTGTCATTTTTTACCCGATTGCTGAAGGAGGGTAATGGTTTTATCAGTATACGTGTGTATATTTGTATGTATTTATGTTTGTTCCTCTATATCGTTCTAGAGAACAAACGCGTAAGCCGATTTTGATGATTCTCACGTCAATCTATTCTTCTTAATCTTGCGAGTGCCACATTAAAATGGCAAAAATGGCAGCTTTTCTACACTATAGGATTTTGGGGGACTCATTTTTTTTCTTCTAAACTGATCGTGTGGGTTATCAAAAAAAAGGGTTTTAAGAGGTGATTAACAAGATGTATCCTTCGACTGCACAGCATAATTTACTTCTTGTTTACCTACGTCTTTTTAGTTCGCTTAGCAGTCAAGGTTTATGATTATTTTAATTACTTTTTCTTGTAATTTAGACAGGATGTTAAACATATTTTGTGAGTGGGATGGAGAGGGACAGAGTGGGAGGAGTTTAAAAATAAAAATAGTTTTTTATTAATATTTTTTTTTCTTCTTCAATTATTACAAGAACGTCATCTAGGAAAACAGAAAGTAAGTACTTACGGATTGTGGTTCACACCATTTTCGAATCACTGCTAATATCATTTCGTCATCCAAAGCTCGATGCCCTAGTGTATTGCAGCGACTAGTCGCTATGCCACAATTTATGCAACGATCCATGATATCGATCAATATCCAATCGGTAGGCCGTTCGTCGAATCCAAAATAACAAGTCCAAGTTCAACGTTTAAGCGGGGTTCTCCGTGTCCGGTATGGTAGCAAGGCAAGGGTCGTAGAAGGAGGAAGATCAGAGATCCGTAGGAAAGCCGGGTCGAGGAAAATATCAATAAAAAAGTATGGGAGGAAACACTCAGAACGCACACGCGACACGCATAGACGATACGAAACGAGTGTCGATCGATGTCATCTGTCATGTAATGCATGATTGTCAGAGTTAGCACAGATTAAAAATACAATAATCGATTAGTAAATGTAAATCGATTAATCTTCATTATGTAGATATTTTGCTAGTTAGTATAAACTCTTAATACTCTATTTCTAATAGATTTAATTATTTTAATTAAATAAATCATCCGGTGAAAGCATTTTCGTAAATAGTATGAACTCTGTAACGATAATCGATTCCAGTTGAATCGATTTTCCAATTACTTCGTAACACTAACTTAATTATTGGATTTTTCATTTCCCAGATTGTAAATTGAATTGATTTTTCGCAGTACAAAATAGAAAAACATAACCTTTTTTTTAAGCCATACCTCAACTTATTACTATCAGGCCCAGAAATCCCCGTCTCCTTTCCAAAGAAAACGACTAATAAAATATTACCTTACAGTAGATCAATTCAAAGTTCCTCCAGATCTTTCACAAACAAATTAAAAAGTTAATCATTTTAGTTATATCAACATTTTTTATAACGTAAACAAGCGAGACGCCTCACTCGCACATAATCTTTCATAATTAAGATTAAGCGATGTGTGCTTAACCAAAATAATGTGCTTTTTCTTTGAAATAAATAGTTTTAAATTTAATTTAATATATTTTTTTTTTATCGAACGTGGGGTTCAATATATCAATTCTAACTTCTTTAAATAGTATAAAACAAAATCGCTCCCGCTGTTTGTACGCTTAGATCTTTTAAACTACGGAACGGATTTTAATGCAATATTCAGCAATAGATAGAGTGATTCACGAGGAAGGTTTATATCAACACTAGCTGTTGCCCGCGGCTTCGCCCGCGTAAAGTTCGGTATTTGTCCCACTGAATCATAATAAAGGGATAAATAGTATCCTACATGTTAATCCAGGTTATATACTATGTATGTGCCAAATTTCATAATAATCACAATTTATTATTATCATCAAAATCTCCATCACTATCACAACCACCATCACTATCACAATCACAATCACTATCACAATCACAATCACAATCACTATCACACAATATCACAATCACTATCACAATCACTATCACAATCACTATCACTATCACAATCACTATCACTATCACTATCACTATCACTATCACAATCACTATCACTATCACTATCCCTATCACAATCACTATCACAATCACAATCACTATCACAATCACTATCACTATCACAACCACCATCACTATCACTATCACTATCACTATCACTATCACTATCACTATCACTATCACTATCACTATCACTATCACTATCACTATCACTATCACTATCCCTATCACAATCACTATCACAATCACAATCACAATCACAATCACTATCACAATCACTATCACTATCACAACCACCATCACTATCACTATCACTATCACTATCACTATCACTATCACTATCACTATCACTATCACTATCACTATCACTATCACTATCACTATCACAATCACAATCACAATCACAATCACAATCACAATCACTATCACTATCACTATCACTATCACTATCACTATCACTATCACTATCACTATCACTATCACTATCACTATCACTATCACTATCACTATCACTATCACTATCACAATCACTATCACTATCACTATCACTATCACAATCACAATCACTATCACTATCACTATCACTATCACTATCACTATCACAATCACTATCACTATCACTATCACAATCACAATCACAATCACTATCACAATCACTCAATCACTATCACAATCACTCAATCACTCAATCACTATCACTATCACAATCACTATCACTATCACAATCACCATCATCGTTATCACAATCATTATCATCGTAATCGCAATAATTATCATTGTAATCACAATCATCATGATTACAATCGCCATCACGATCATAACCACAATCATTATCACAATCACCATTACTATCACAATCACCATCACTATCACAATCACCATCATTAACACAATCACACCCACCATCACATTCACAATCGCTATCCTCGTAATCACAATCATCTTCGTCATTATCACAATCACCATCTCTGTCACAATCACAATCACCATCACCATCACTATCACCATCACAATCACCGTCACTATCACAATCACCATCACAATCACCATCAAAATCACTATCACAATCACCATCATCGTTTTCACAATAATTATCATCGTAATTACAATCATTATCGTCGTAATAACAATCACTATCATCTCAATCACAATCACCATCACAATCATTCTCGCAATCACTATCCTCGTTATCACAATCATTATCATCGTAATCACAATCATCATCATCATTATCACCGTTGCTGTCACAATCACCATCACCATCGCTATCACTAACACAATCACCGTCACTATCACAATGACCATCACAATCACCATCAAAATCACTATCACAATCACCATCATCGTTTTCACAATAATTATCGTCGTAATTACAATCATTATCATCGTAATAACAATCATTATCATCTCAATCACAATCATCATGATCAAAATCGCCGTCACTATCACAAAATCAAGTTAAAACAATCACAATCACCATCACAATCATTCTCGCAATCACTATCCTCGTTATCACAATCATTATCATCGTAATCACAATCATCTTCATCATTATCACCGTTGCTGTCACAATCACAATCTCCATCACCATCGCTATCACTATCACAATCACCGTCACTATCACAATGACCATCACTAACACAATCACAATCACAATCACCATCATCATCACAATCACAATCACTCTCACAATCACTATCCTCGTTATCACAATCATTATCATCGTAATCACAATCATCTTCATCATTATCACCGTCACTGTCATAATCACAATCACCATCACCATCGCTATCACCATCACAATCACCATCAAAATCACTATCACAATCACCATCTTCGTTACTACAATCATTATCACAATCATTATCATCTAATCACAATCATCATTATCACAATCTTCATCGTAATCACAATCATCAGCATCATTATCACAATCATCGTCATCGTTATCGCAATCATCACAATAAATCAACAATAACCCTGTATAGAAGTCGAATCCGCCATCTTCTGGATCTCAAAATAAATGCCATTTTCGTAATCAGCGCCCCTGATAATCTCGGTATCGACACCCATATTGGTTTTTAGACATTTCAACCCCATCGCACCCCAACAGGGAATGATTGTATTGGTCCGCCACACTAAATCTTAAAATCGTTGTTTTTGTATTACGCCCGACCCAGTTTACCATAAAAACAATACCTATGTTGAATTTCAGGCTTTGTTACCCCATTTCCCCCTTTAGGGGTTGAATTCTGAAAAAACTTGAAACACAAATGTTAACTCATTTATTGATTGGAGTACTCCTGTTAAGTTTCGAATAAAGTAGTCTAACTAATCTTATTTCCCCATGTAATCTTTGGACTCCCGTTCCAACCCCTAAGGGGGTTAATTTTGAAAAATCCTTTCTTAATGCACCCCTAAACTTCATAAAGAACCTTTGTGCCAAATTTGGAATCTCTAGACTCAGCGGTTTGGGCTGTGCATTGATTTTTATACTTTGCCACCCCATTTCCCCCTCTTAGGGGTTGAATTCTGAAAAAACCTGATACCCGTTTCTACTCATTTATCAATAGGAGTACTCCTGTGAAGTTTCGAATAAAATAGTCTAACTAATCTTGTTTTACCCGTACAAACTTTGGAGCCCCGTTTAACCCCCTTAGGGGTTGAATTTTGAAAAATCCTTTCTTAGTGCAACCTTAGAACCTACTTGCCAAATTTGGAATCTCTAAACTCAGCGGTTTGGGCTGTGCATTGATTTTTATACTTTGCCACCCCATTTCCCCCTCTTAGGGGTTGAATTCTGAAAAACCCTGAAACCCGTTTCTACTTATTTATCAATAGGAGCACTCCTGTGAAGTTTCGAATAAAATAGTCTAACTAATCTTGTTTTACCCGTACAAACTTTGGAGCCCCGTTTAACCCCCTTAGGGGTTGAATTTTGAAAAATCCTTTCTTAGTGCAACCTTAGACCACATAAGGAACCTACTTGCCAAATTTGGAATCTCTAAACTCAGCGGTTTGGGCTGTGCATTGATTTTTATACTTTGCCACCCCATTTCCCCCTCTTAGGGGTTGAATTCTGAAAAACCCTGAAACCCGTTTCTACTTATTTATCAATAGGAGCACTCCTGTGAAGTTTCGAATAAAATAGTCTAACTAATCTTGTTTCCCCATACAAACTTTGGAGCCCCGTTTAACCCCCTTAGGGGGTGAATTTTGAAAAATCCTTTCTTAGTGCTCCCCTAGACCACCTAAGGAACCTACTTGCCAAATTCGGAATCTGTAGACCCAGCGGTTTGGGCTGTGCGTTGATAGATGAGTCAGTCAGTCAGTCAGTCAGTCAGTCAGTCAGTCAGTCAGTTTCTTCTTTTATATATTTAGATTGCACCCGTACGAAGTTGGGGCGGGTCGCTAGTAATATTATTAATGCGAAATTTGTTTGTCAACCACTGAACCGATCATCTTGATATTTTGCATATACGTTTTCCGCTGTACAAAAACGGACATATTACACCTTTCATTCCAAAGAGCACTGTACTGTAAAACAACAATAACGTTTTTATTTATAATAGTTTTTTTTTTATTTTTTTTTTTTTTATTTCTTTCGAATCACGATTGAATTATATTATTACAATTAGAAGACAACCAAATTCTAATATATCGCGAGCGAATCCGTGGGCAAAAGCTAGTATGAATAGAGCTTGAATCTTTAATTTCCTACGAAATGCTCACAACACACTATGCGAAACAAAACCCATCCCAATAATCTATTCATTTCGGCTCAATTTAATTTTCTTCTAACTTTAATTTCCATGACATTATTCTCTTGTCTTCCAGACTCGTCAGTAGACAACACAAAAAATAATATTTTCACGACCTAATTAAATGTTAGGTAAACAAAAGCTAAGGATCAAATATTAATTTGGTGCGCGTCGTCGTAGCGCCTCATGTAATCCCTGGGAACACGACCAATTTAGGTAATGTCGTTCATCATGGGGCTCTTACAGGTAAGGGCCTTTTTAAAGGCTCTTTACATAGTCCTCGTTTTTGCACGAGTAACGTGAAATGATGGAGGTTTTCGCTCTTTGTCAGAGCTGTAATTGGTTTGGGTTTAGCATTAACATAATCAGTTTATATCCTTCCCACTGCTGGGAGACAGGCCTTCTCTCTATAAAAGGAAGTGGGCTGTGATGTAAAGTGCACTGTTCTCTTTTAATGTCTTGTGTAAAACTTGTAATTTCAGGGAAATGTTTACTTACTCTGCTATGCTTTTAACTAAACTAAATATTTTCGTTATTTGCTCTTACATTTTTCTAAACAGTAAACGTATTTATTCCTACAGTAAAATTTAAAATAAAAGGTCACGATGAATTGTACCAAAATAAATTAAGTTACGAAGTTCTAGACGTTTGCTCACAAACATTGTTTGTAACCTTTTCAAAACTAAATTAAGACACAAAATTATTATAACTTTAGCTAAACTTTTTCTTAAAAAAAGCCTTTCCTGAAAATATTGTAGAGCTAAAACTGGAATCATTTACTAATGCTTTGATGAAATTCTGCGAGCAATTTTTCTACGAAACACGAAAATGAATTTGTTTTAGGCAATTTCAGTTCTCCACGCTGTTCGGGAGCGGATTGTCTAAACTTTTTGTCTGGCCAGATGGTAAGAAAACTTCGGAATTAAAAATATATACTTTGAGGTTTCTAAAACATTTTATGAAAGAGATAATAATATGGGATTGTTTGAGAATGCCTTCCTGTTTTTGAAAGCGTAAATGTGTGTGATAATCCGTCTTCGAGGGGGCTGAAAAAGCAAACTATCTTTACGCTGAAAATCAGTCGCACTACCCATGTTTTTCTTTCAAAAACAAACATAATATGAAGGGATTTAGTAGACCTACGAGGGAAAAATGGTATTTCGAGCACGCAAAGCCAACCTTTGGTGGGTGAACCTTTGTACGCCTTCATAAAAGAAACGTCATGAGGCAAATTAAAAAAAAAGTCTTTTGAACGAATCCCTGCAAGGGGTCGGTATGTTTTAAATGTGTCAAAAGTAAATATTTGTGATGGCAATACCAGCAAGCGTTTTGTTGTAAAATCCTTGTTTTTGATACATTGTCGTGTAAAAGAAGTTATTTTCGTTGTCACATTCCAGGATAATATTTATGTGACTTAGGTCTATGTACTTTGTAATCCAACATTTTGGTTAATTATAATTCCGAGTGAAATTATCTTAAGCCTTATACTTAATAAAGTCTAAAATCTAAATGGATGCAGGTCTATTCTAGGTTTTAGAAGTGACGTTTTTATCGCGCAATTTATTTTCAGATCTGTGCGCTGAGCCTAGCGTTGAAAGTCCAGCAGAGCACATCCCGCGTAAAAAACACTCTCAGATTTTACCATCGGCCATACGCCAAGAGTTGAAAATCCAGTGTGCGATAAAAACCATAATTATGAACGTAGGTGTATGAAACATACATAAAACAAGTTACATTTTGTTCTGTTCATAATACCAGGAATTACTTAAGGTTAATAGATACTCGTATTGCTTCTGGGAAGGGAACTACAATTTTGGATAAACGCTTAGTTTCGGGAAAATTCCTGATAATGGATGTTCTTTATAGGGTCATTACGCAGAAAACTTACCCTAAAATAAAATTAAATGGAATATTTTATTAATTAATAAAAGGGACATAGTGAAAATCACTACATATTATAAAACAAAGTCGGCGCCGCGACTATCCCTATGTATGCTTAGATCTTTAAAACTACGCAACGGATTTTGATACGGGTTTTTGAAGTGATAACTTCTTATGGGAGGGTGACTCGATTCGGAACGGTGACGAAGGAGTTCGGGAACGAATTTGTTCCTGAATGACTGACTGACGGATCAACGCACAGCCTAAACCGCTGATCGTAGAGACCTGGAACTTGGAACCGTGTTCTTTGTATGATGCAGGCATCCGATAAGAAAGGATTTTCCAAAATTCTACCCTTATGCGGGGGGAAAAAGAGGGCAAAGTTTGAACAAGAAGAAGAAGAAGAAAAATATTTATTTATCACAGGGACATGACATGCATAAAAATATGAAAACGGAAACAATAAACATAACAAACATTCATTGCACGTCGTGAGTGCGATAAATGGGTTACCACTCAGCATGATAAAAACGCGTGCGCGTGCGCGTGCGTGCGTTTTGCAAAAACGTGATTCCTTGGTCCAATCTACTTCAAATTTTGTATAAACCTTTTTTAACAGAATTTTTAAGTCTTTCTTTGGTTTCTTGTTTTTTTCTTTGTTGATTGTGTCTCGGGTTATCTTGTTTGGAAATCGATACCCATTACGATGGAGTATCGCTAGCTATTTTAATAACTGAGGACCTGTGCTGATTTTTTTATATCTTTAACTTACACAAAACCACTAGTTTATACAACTGTATAAACTAGTGGTTTTGTGTCACACATGCACACATTGTGCACAAATTCCAGCACACATAGAATCGTAACCAACAAGAGTGCCATAAACCGACAGCACTCACGAATTCTGTTTGTCCAGAAATGGACTGACAAATATAATTGCATTTTGTATGACGTTAACTATGCCGAAGGAGGATGCCAGCTATTCTTGGCCTCCTTTCATTTTGTATGCAAAATACTATGTGATGGGGTTAGCTTTGATTTTACATTCTGTCTTGATTCTATTTTTAGAGGCTGCGGTGAAGGCTTGTTGTTATTTTTAGGCTATTTTGTATTGTGGGCTGCAAGAGGTTAGTTGATGATGTTAGGCTTATGCCATGTACTAAAATAGCCTCTATGTGTGGTGGTGTTTAAAGATATACACGGCGGCGTCACTACCTAGCTGATAAAGTGATATAAAGGATGGAAGAATATGGTTACGACGTATTGAGTTTATCAATCTGAACCTCCCCACATAGTATATATTTCTTTTGCGGTTATAAAAAAAATACTGCTGTTTACTACAAAAATGCATAGGTACACTGTCAAAATGGTATGAATAGCTGAATTCTGTATCCACCCTGTATATACTACACCACAGCTTAGTTAATACGATCAAAGAAGATTTAATCTGTAGGTATCTTATCTGATGAGTGTTTCTTGGTTACAATTAGTTTAAATCAGATTGAACTCTTATGACTATTCTGAAACCAAAGCACATGCGATCGCCAACCTCGTTTTGATCGCCCCGAAACGCGTTGTTTCAAAATTAAAAACAAATGAGTGGTAGTAACGTGACGATTGCGTATACGTGCAACCACTATCTTCGTTCAGGACATGGTAGGTTATGACAAAAATCCCTTACAAATTCAGAACCGAGTGTGTCCGTCTCACCTAGAGCGGTAAGTCCCGCTGCCAAACTTACTGCCTGGCTAATCTATTTACTATATAGCTCTCCTTCTCTCGTAAACCTCGTATAACATGAAAGTACTGTAGTGCCACTAACACATTTGCGACACAAGACATCTCAGTGAAGTAAAACAGACACTATACCAATGTGTAAATCTTGGCTCAATGCCAGCACCTCCAATGTTGTCTGTTTTCAGACGTAAGTATTTTCTTAGACAACCTTTTCAGGCAGATTGTTGGCTTTCATATCAAGTATTTCTAGGATTAACAGTTTAACTATATGTTACAACATTTTATCAAGCGTGTTGCCAACAGTACCTATGACTCTGCAACAAAAAAATTGGTTGCCTGTAAAGTCGGTATACGGGCGAAAGTTTTACGTGACAACGACTTTGAGTGGTAAAATAAACTTTTTATGTCTGTCTCTCTCGCTCTTAGGCGGGCTCTCACTCGCTCTCATTGTGAGCGCATAACGTGAGCGGAGCGTAACGCAGTTTCTTGAAGTGTCACCCGGCAAACCAATTTATAAGACGTTGTCACGTCAAAAGCTTATGAACCGTGAGACCTAGGCCTGCCCGCATACACCAGAAATTATTGAATGTATGTATTTATTATGGCGCATGCCAAACAGCTAAACATAAACATCATATACATTCAAACGGAAGATCCGTTTCATCACTCATGAAACGTGTGAAATGGATAGTGCATATTTGGAATGGGATTTCTATTCAGACGGAAGGTCATTCGGACTACAGTTTAATACCACGACTCTGACAAACTTCGGCGTTTCTCATAGTTTCATTCGCATATTTGCGATATTGCGATTCGCAATATGGTTCAAATAACACAACAAACTCTATTCAAGTATTCACACGCAATTTAAACACAATGCTATCCAACTCCAAAACAAAATACACCAACTTGGAACAAAAGTTTTCATACCTAAACCTAGGTACATTACGCTGGTGCAAGTAGGTAAATTACCAGTTCACAGTGGTACCCTAACTAGTGAAGTTGGGGCGATGTTAAGACTCGTTATGGGGACGCAATCAGTCGCAGAGACGCACGCTGCCGGCGAGAACGGAAAGATTGCCCGCGGAAAACTAGGGTGACGTGTAAGGTTGAAGTGACAGCGGGGTTTGACGTTTTGGGGTGGAAAAAAGTTCTACTAAAATGAAAATAAAAAGAAAAAACCGGCCAAGAGCGTGTCGGGCCACGCTCAGTGTAGGGTTCCGTAGTTTCCCGTCCGTCACAATAAGTGTTCCCACTTATGAGTTTAAAGGTGGGTATCCATTATGTAAAAATGCTTGCATATACGAATATACTACAAACTTAGTCCAGAAATTATTTTGTACAACTTTTTGTCTTTTTTGTACAAAAACTGTTGTTTCCATCAAATTCAAAATGATTTTCCTAGAAAGTCCTTATAAAGTTTTACTTTTCAGATTTTTTTCATATTTTCTAAACTTATGGTTCAAAAGTTAGAGGGGGGGGACACATTGTTTTTTACTTTTGCAGCGATTATTTCAGAAATTATTGACATTATCAAAAAATGATTGTAGACAACCCCTATTCATTTTTAAATAATACCTTTCCAACAATATATCACACATTAGGGTTGAAATTTAAAAAAAATCACTTCCACTTTACATATAGGGGGGCTACCCTAATAAAACATTTTTTTCAAATTTTTATTTTACCACTTTGTTGGCGTGATTGATATACATATTGGTACCAAATTTAAGCTTTCTAGTGCTAACGGTCACATAGATTAAACGAGGACGGACGGACAGACATGGCGAAACTATAAGGGTTCCTAGTTGACTACGGAACCCTAAAAAAATTGCAGCTTGCCTGGTACTTATCAACATAACATCACGCCCGTAATCGAAGGGTTAGGCAGAGGTGTATCTAATAGTACACCCACATTGCTGCTGTTGTGTTAAGTTCCATGTAATAGAGGGCAAGTCTATTGCCGTCAATCGGGCACAAATTCAGACTCCGTGGCTGGTACTGCAGTATTCCTGATGGAAAAATCCTGTTACACTTTGCCCGACCTGGGAATCGAACCCAGGACCTCATGTTCAGCAAGTCAGCAGTTACGCTTTCGACCTCTAGACCAACGAGGCAGTCACTTAGGTACATATCAAGTGTTTTGAATTCTCGTGTGAATATCTACAGCAGAATACCTACTATCAGCTATTGTACAATGTGAAGGCCCTGCTAACCATAAAATTAGCAACTCTATTTGTGGTGGTTCAAACTTCGTTTGAAATTCTGTTAGAATAAAGTTCTAATCAGCTTGCACTACAAAGCGGTTCAGTCACTGCGGCCGAATAGTGCGAAATGAGTGGTTTTTTGCGATTTACAAAAAATCCATTGATTGGACTAAAAAATAAAACACATAAGACCTGATTTGTAGTTAGTTCATTTAGTATGTAAAGTTTCATGATCTAATTTGAAGTTCTTTTTGAATACCAGCGGTTTATTGTTCAATTTGGAGGTAACTTTGGATTTTTTTTCTATCGAGAAATGTTTATGGAATCGTGTTTTCGTCACACATAGTACTTAGCATTAATCCTCAACTTTACCATATTTTTAATTTAAAATTAATACTGCAGTATTTTAGGCGTAACGGAGGATCATGCTAAGCCATTAGAGGCGATGATGCGGCTGACGATAGTACTTAAGTTGAGAATAGAAGACTCTTTGGTTAAAGCTTTCGAGAAACTCATTAATCCAAGTCGTGGAGTGAATAATGTGAGACTTCCGGCGACGTTCTAATTTCCTGTTACTGTAAAAGAATGACAAATTCAGACATGTGTTCGAAAATAACGTTTAATTACACACGTTTTTCATTATTGATGAGAATATCTACCGACATAAAGTCAAGTCGTCGTTTATATCAGTTTTTTTTTTGGGAACAGTAATTTGTTCAGATTTAAATGAGAGTAACTTATAACGCGTAGCCTGCATACAATCAGTACTATTAACTCAACTGTCCATTGAAGAGTTTTATGAGACAACCTCTAAATTACCAAAACCAAGAGAATACGTTGATGAAAACAACCGATTTTGTCCCGCCAAAATCCTCCATCGTAGGCCAAACATAATCCGCAGTGATTTCAGTAACAGTAGTGTGGTATAGCTATAACTACCCGTCGCACAAGCCACTCGTTCTGGGGTTATTATCCGGGGGTGTCAACCTAGGGGTGTCACAACCTAGGGGTGTCAACTCACTGGCTACAGAGAATCAATTCACTTCTGGTGTTACGCTCACACCATGAGTATAGAATCCTTTTAGTGAGGTGTCTGTCTGCGTTCAAGAGGTTGGTTTGGGGGTGTACTGATCCAGTGCTGTCAAAACTAAGTCGCTTGCAGGATTTCGGTTTGATATAAGTGTTGTGTGGGAAGTATAGAGGTGTAAGGATCTTTTAAAGGCCTAGTGGTATTACCGTCGGACTGTTAAGTCATAGGTCTCGAGTTCGAAACCAAGGTACGCACCTTTGATTTTTCAGATTCATGTTCGTATTATATAATTTATTTCACTTGCATCGGTGAAGGTATAATCTATACATATATTATAACAGTAACGAAAGAAAAACTGTACATTGAGAACTTTCGAGAAAAATAAGTGGCTTTTGTTAGAAAAACGTAACTGATGACAAAAAATGAGTTTTTAGAATTTTTGTCTGTTTGTCTGTGTGTATGGTACGGCTTCACGCCAAAACTACTGGATAGATTGAATTGAAATTCAGCAAAAATGTTCTTTGTAAACCAAGGAAGGCTTTAACTACATATTATCACGCCGTATGTTATGGGAGGTAAGCAATATTGATTTTAAAAGGTTTTTGTTCGTACTAACATACACATCAAAATTGCCACGCGAACGAAGCCGCGGGCAACAGCTAGTTATATAATATTAGCATTGTTTTGTTTTTTTTTTTTACGTTATGGTTTCAGTTCTTGATAAAAATGAAAACAATTAACATTTAATTTTTTCGATTTTATTACATTATGGTTCAGTTTTTGAGGAAGATTCTCTCAGGGGGAATAGTGGAATAACTCAAAATGAAAAGGTGACTTTCTGGATAAAAATAATCCAGAAAGTCACCTTTTACATTTAAGTCCAGTTTTCCCCCTGAGGGGGATTCTCTTAGGGGGGATTTGTGGAATAAGCCAAGTTAAGCCTTATTCATCGTGAGGAAACCAGTATGCCTGAGAGATATTTCTTGGCAAAGTTAAGTCAGAGACCCATGGACGGCATTTAAAACTCTGATACCAGGTTAGGCACCCATACGATAAATATTAAGAAGAAGGATCTTTTGGCAGGTGACCGAAATCGACACTAACGCCGCCATATTGAACGTTCAATACCATCTACACTAATATTATAAAGAGGAAAGATTTGTATTTTTGTGTGTATGTTTGTAATGAATAAACTCAAAAACTACTGCGCCGATTTCAAAAAATCTTTCACCATTAGAAAGCTACATTCACCTTAAGTAATATAGGCTATATTTTATACCCGTATACAGGAACGGGAACTACGTGGGTGATACCGCGTGACGTCCGCTAGTTCATTATAAACCAATAATATAAATGTTTTCAAACAGCGCCCCTCGTCAACGTCTTACACGCTTCATAATATCATGCAGTATTATTATTATTATATGTAATATTGTTGTGTTACAGCCGGTTTTCTTTCTAAATGCCTCTTTATCTTAGTGGCCATTCATATCCTATAGCATTGAAAATATGTTTCTAAAATAATACATTTCCTTTCTTATTGTTATAATAAAAGAAACAGAGGGGCCTAAAATGGGGTGCCACTGCGAAAATGTCAAATGGGAGAATAGGCTTATTTGGGGTGGCTACTATCGCGTTGAATAAAAAGATTTTCATACGCTTTCCGAGAGCTTTCTTATAATTTAATTAAAATGGTTCCGCTTTTGATTCATGACTAACAATTTTGAGGGGAATAAATTCATTTGGTTAACTCAAACAGTCGGTTAGGTTGGTTTGTTACAAGATAACTTGTAGGTATGTACGAAGTGTAATTATAATTGGTGTAAATTACCTAGGAACCTTCTATAGTCTGCGCCAGATAGTAGGAAATAAAGGTCATTGCTCTTTCCTTAATTTCTCTGCGTAGGTACCCTGACAATACATTATGAATCGTTTTTAGGGTTCCGTAGTCAACTAGGAACCCTTATGGTTTCGCCATGTCTGTCCGTCCGTCCTCGCTTAATCTCTGTGACCGTTAGCACTAGAAAGCTGAAATTTGGTACCAATATGTATATCAATCACGCCAACAAAGTGGTAAAATAAAAATTGGAAAAAATGTTTTATTAGGGTAGCCCCCATATATGTAAAGTGGGAAGTGTTTTTTTTTTAATTTCAACCCTAACGTGTGATATATTGTTGGAAAGGTATTTAAAAACCGGCCAAGTGCAAGTCGGACTCGCGCACGAAGGGTTCCGTACCAATTATTATAAAAAAAATCACGTTTGTTGTATGGGAGCCCCCCTTAAATATTAATTTTATTATGTTTTTAGTATTTGTTGTTACAACGGCAACAGAAATACATCATCTGTGAAAATTTCAACTGTCTAGCTGTCACGGTTCATGAGATACAGCTTGGTGACAGACAGACGGACAGACGGACAGACGGACCGACGGACAGACGGACAGACAGCGAAGTCTTAGTAATAGGGTTCCGTTTTTACCCTTTGGGTACGGAACCCTAAAAATGAATAGGGGTTTCCTAAAAACATTTTTTGATAATGTCAATAATTTCGGAAATAATCGCTGCAAAAGTAAAAAACAATGTGTGGGGGGGACTCTAACTCTAACTTTTGAACCATAAGTTTAGAAAATATGAAAAAAATCTGAAAAGTAGAACTTTATAAGGACTTTTTAGGAAAATCATTTTGAACTTGATGGAAACAACAGTTTTTGTACAAAAAAGACAAAAAGTTGTACAAAATAATTTCTGGACTAAGTTTGTAGTATATTCGTATATGCAAGCATTTTTACATAATGGATACCCACCTTTAAACTCATAAGTGGGAACACTTATTGTGACGGACGGGAAACTACGGAACCCTACACTGAGCGTGGCCCGACACGCTCTTGGCCGGTTTTATATTACTAGAAAAAGTCAAGAATCACGATAAAGGTAGTTTCGGGGCAAGTTTATGTCATTATTTCTGTTTTCGGAATTATGTATTTGAATAAATGTATGCGGGTTAATGACCTTTATTTCCTACTTATCTAGCGCAGACTATAGTTGCGGAGACACTGGTAGTCAAAGTTCCAACTTTGTTAATATTTCAGTGCGTTACATTGTGTCCTGCCGTAAAACATCGTTTCCCAGCAATATTTTTTGTGTAATCCTTGGCGGAGGGTCCGTTTACATCTTGTACATGAATGAATATTCTGGAGCATAGAGGTTTAATATTGACAGCTACAATGCCCAAGTGAGACGCGACATTGGAGAAAACAAATGACAGAAGTTGTCATGCCACAGAGTCATAGCAACGCGACTTTCGGTGCAACAATTACTCACGCGGAGGAAACAAATGACGAATGCTCGGGTCGCTTGAGTCAAATCGAATAGTCTGAGGATGTGTATTGGGCCTAGGCTAGGGTTGCCATAGCAGCCTAAGTACTGACCGGGACATTAGCAATAAGTGTCTGAAAAATTGAAAATATACATGTAAAGTAAAAGAAAAAAAACATACCTACTTATTACTATTTTAATTTTATTAATTAGATTAAAATAATTTAAAAAAATAAATTAGGTTTCATTCATCATCATCATCATTTCAGCCGAAAGACGTCCACTGCTGGACATAGGCCTCCCCCAAGTGTCGCCACATTGACCGGTCCCGTGCGACTCGCATCCAGCGGATTCCTGCAACCTTCACCAGGTCATCGGTCCACCTAGTGGGAGGCCTTCCAACGCAACGTCTTCCGGTTCGCGGTCGCCATTCCAGAACTTTTCGGCCCCATCGGCCATCCGTTCTGCGAGCAATGTGCCCTGCCCACTGCCACTTAAGTTTGGCAATTCTTCGGGCTACGTCGGTAACCTTTGTTCTCTTGCGGATGTCTTCATTTCTGATTCGATCGCGCAAGGAAACTCCGAGCATAGCCCTCTCCATTGCCCTTTGGGTGACTTTAAGCTTTCTGATGAGGCCCATTGTGAGCGACCACGTTTCGGTCCCGTATGTAATCACTGGCAACACACACTGGTCATAGACTTTCGTCTTGAGACACTGCGGTAGGTTGGACGAGAAGATACCGCGCAATTTCCCGAACACTGCCCAACCGAGTCGGATTCGACGATTGACCTCTTTCTCGAAGTTAGACCTACCTAACTTGACCGTTTGTCCCAGGTACACATAATCGTCTACAACTTCGAGAGTAGAGTCTCCGATCTTGATAGGAGTGGGTGTGACATGGGCATTCAACATGACCTTAGTCTTGTCCATGTTCATTTTTAGACCCACTCTTCCGGAAGCTCTACTGAGGTCATCGAGCATTGTACTGAGGTCCTCCATGGTCTCAGCCATTACCACTATATCATCGGCAAACCGAAGGTGAGTGATGTACTCGCCATTGACGTTGATGCCTAGCCCTCTCCAGTTCAGAACCTTGAAGACATCCTCCAGTGCAGCGGTGAACAGTTTCGGAGATATGACGTCTCCCTGTCTCACACCTCGCTGCAGGAGGATAGGTTTCGAGGCTTGGTCCTGAAGTCAGACTGACATGGTGGCGTTTTTGTACAAACACTTCAACACCTCGATGTACCGATAATCGATTTGGCACCGTTGGAGAGACTGCAGTACCGCCCAGGTCTCGATCGAATCGAAGGCTTTCTCGTAGTCCACAAACGCTAAACAGAGAGGCAGGTTATACTCTTTGGTCTTCTGTATAACTTGCCGCAGCGTATGTATGTGGTCCACGGTGCTAAAGCCTTTTCGGAAACCGGCTTGTTCGAGTGGCTGGAAATCGTCAAACCTGCGCGCGAGACGATTCGTGATGACTCTAGAAAACAACTTGTAGACATGGCTTAGAAGTGAGATGGGCCTATAATTCTTCAGCCGGGCATTGTCACCCTTTTTGAAGAAGAGCACCACCACACCCCTGCACCATGCCTGTGGCGTTTTTCCCTCAAGTATGACGGAATTAAACAGCTTCTGAAGGGCCTTAAGTACCGGTTTTCCACCCGCCTTCAGGAGTTCGGCCGTAATTCCGTCATCACCCGGTGCCTTGTTGTTTTTGAGCTGCTTCAGAGCCATCCTAATCTCGTACAGGCTGACGTCCGGGATGTCTTCGGTATAGTGTCGGGTCAGTCTAGCTCTTGGGTCGTTGGCTAGATCTACGACGGGTTTACTGGTTGACGTGTACAACTGTCCATAGAAGCTCTCGATCTCCCTCAGAAGCTCCGGTTTGGCGGATAAGATCCTACCATCGTCGGTCTTCAGTTTCGTGAGCTGGCTCTGCCCAATAGCCAGATCCCTTGCAAATACCTTGGAGCCTTTATTCCGCTCAATCGCGTCTTTAATACGCTCGGTATTAAAGCGGCGGAGGTCGCTCTTCAAGGATTTAGAGATCCGTCTATTGAGCTGCCGGTATTTACACGTCTCGTCTGAAGACTGCAGGATCATCTCACGCCGCTCCTTCATGAGCTTGAGAGTGTGATCGGAGAGCCTCTTGTTCTGATCTGTACGACGCGCCTTGAAGAACTTAGACCCGGTCGTATGGACAGTTTCCACGAACCCATCGTTGTATTCGTCCACTGAGCTTCCTAGGCACTCGAAACGGTTCTGGAGTTCAAGCTGAAAGCTCTCGGGGTTTTGGATTTGGATCTGTGCTGGACGGAGCGTAGACTTCATCAGTCGATACCTTTCAAGCTTGATATTGATGTTCAATGTGCCTCTTACCATGCGGTGATCGCTCCCGGTTTTCACCGAATTGATCACAGAGACATCATTGAACATTTGCTTTTTAGTTGACATGATGAAGTCGATCTCATTTCTAGTTGCACCATCGGGGCTCTGCCAGGTCCACTTCCTATGCTCACGCTTTCTGAAGAAGGAGTTCATCATATAGAGGCCCTCCTTCTCCATAAAACTAGCCAGTTGGTGACCCCGGCGATTCCGATGTCCAACTCCAAATTGCCCCACCTGCAGCTCATCCCCGTCTCGTTTGCCCAGTTTCGCATTGAAGTCCCCCATGACAACTGTGAAGTGAGTTTTGGAACCATGCATGGCTTTAGATATATCCTCATACATGGTCTCCACTTCGTCGTCGGGGTGTGCCGAGGTCGGGGCGTAGACCTGTATGACCTTCAGCGAATATCTTGAGGATATTCTGAGTATAAGGTACGCCACCCTGGTCGACACACTCTCGATCTTCACCACGTTGTTCACAAGGGACTTGTGGACGATAAACCCAACACCACCCTGGGACTGCCGGTCACCCTCTTGGAAATAGAGCAGGTTGCCGGATTTCAGGATTATCGTGTCCTCCCCCTCTCTTCGGACTTCAGATAATCCCACAATACTCCATCGCAGCCTGCTCAATTCCTCTTCTAGTTCCACTATCTTCTCGTCGGTCCGGAGTGTGCGCGTGTTATATGTTGCCAGGTCCAGTCGTTGGTATTGGCAGCCGGATCCCTTCCGGAGATTCTTCGCACCCCTTGCCACGCCGTAGCCTCGACCGCTGCCGTAGTCAAGGGTAGACGGGCTGCCGGGCACTAGGGGCCATTTCTTTGTTGCGCTATTCATGGGGGGGTTTTGCCATAATCGCCACGCTTGGCAAGCGGGTTGGCGATCGCAGTGAGTGCAGTTCTTACCTAAGACACAGAGAGCGCTGCTGCCCATTCTCTGGTAAGTCCCTTAGTCGCCTCTTACGACACCCACGGGAAGATATGGGATGGTGTTATTCTTTACGTCCGACACCACACGGACGGTTAGGTTTCTACAATGTAAATTCTACACCTAAACACTAATTGCTATGATATTTTTCAGATTTCTCCACCATATTTAACAGGTCCGGTTTGCCCATAACATGGTTCTCTATTGTATTACCTAACTTTTTATTCATAATTTAAAGTGCCATAACTTTTATTGTCCTAATCATCATTTGTCCGAATGATAACTTACCCGAACTTAATATCACATAATATCACATGCCATAAAATTGAAATTCCTAAATACAATATGCCCTATACCCGTTTGTCATAAATATTACAATCAATAATATACAAAAGACTTAAAACCATTTAATAATAATTATAAATCCTAAATTCAAAAAATAAAAATGTTTTGATCTTAATAATATTTTTCAAACAAACCGGTATGTGTCCAGACGTTCCCAAAAGGGAACATTGTTATTTTAATTGTGTCTGTAATTACGGGTAATTACAGGTTAGGTATTACTTAGCTTTTGCTATGCTATGAACTTCTATCAATACAACACATTTCTATACGATATTGCTCTTATGAAATTTGTAAGAATTAAAAAGTAGAACCGCAGAAAAATCTCAGTTAGAATCTTCTTTTGGCATACATTTCATATCGGTAGTCACTAAAAGGCAGAAAATCAATCAATCAAACCGTCAATCATAATAAAACAGTTGAGTATGAACATAATTATGTGGATTTTATTTTTCCCTATAATAAGTATGCAAACATGCAAACATAAACCATGCGTGCATGCAGCAACCATGCAGCAAGCATGCAGCATGCAAGCACGCATACAGTATGCAAGCAAGCATGCAGCATGCAGGCGAGCAAGCATGCAGCATGCAGGCGAGCAAGCATGCAAGCGAGCAAGCAACATGCAGCAGGCATGGTTTCTGTCACGGCTCCGGCGCTGCGAGGCTCCGGCGGTCCCACGCGAGCTTATCGTCGCAGATGTGTTTAACGCTCACCACCGCAGCTTCGGCGTGCTGGCCGGCTGTGCCGGCCAGCCTCAGCAGCGGCGGCGAGTGTTACAACCACCTGCTCCTCAACTCGCGGGCCGCCTCGCCCCTCCACGCCTACGTGATTTTAAATTACACTCTAGGGGTAGGGCAGACAAGACTGCGTGGGGTCGGATTTACAGTGATTCGTTTCTGTCACTAAAACCTAATTTTTAGCAAATGTTGTAGGATCAAAAATGTTATTTTGAACATTCGGAATAATACACATTAAACACTTAGGACATTTGACTTTATGGCATTTAAAATTAGAAGATTCAATTATTATATTATTCGATATTATGACAGAACAGTTTTAGAAATAAAGATAATTATTTAAAACAAAATTTCGGGATTTTGAACATTATGGTTACTGAAGTTTATAGCAAAGGTTTTATGGATAATGATTTACGGACAAAAATTTTTAAGAGAATTAAGGGAGTAACCCCATAACATACCTACATAGGAAAGTCTGAACATGTCATTTTGTAATTTTATTGAACTTGCATTGTTGAATTACCTATGCTTTCGACCGGTGTCTACGTGAAGGCGATGACGTTCTTTAGTCCACTGTGCACTGTGTAGCTACTAAAGACGGCGGCAGGGACCGCCGCACCGCGCCGCACCGCTTCACCGGTCTGCGCTGTACGCGTATTACACGTTGCAATTGAAATACCGGGACATTTTGTAGATCACCCGGGACGACCGGGACAGACGTTCCAAACCGGTGACATGTCCCGGTGTACCGGGACGGAAGGCAACCCTAGCTTAGGCATTCAAACATCCATTATCCGCGATCCTGATCTTCCTCGTGTATGCACACCCTATATATCTACTCGTATTTCCTTGGCTAGTCTTTTACGCTTGTTAAGTACACCAAATTCCTCTCTACATGTTTAGTTCCCCGTCTCGTTTGTCAATAACATGACGTCACAATATTTGCGTCCCACATGACGAGGGTGCCGCTTCTATTCTGTTTATTTTGCGCACATTCCTGACGCGATCAGCTTATAAATTGATATTAAATTGGGCGCACACATTCTTGTTAGGCACCTACATTCTTTTGCATCGGAATTTAATACTTGGTGTAATTGGCGGATCAGAATGTTGGCAGATTTGTGATTTGTATGCGTATGAGACTAGCTGTTACCTGATGCTACTCCGTTTACGTGTATATTTAACTAGCTGATGCCCGCGGCTTCGCTCACCCGCAAATTATATACTAAAACCTTCCTTTTGAATCACTCTATCTATTAAAAAAACCCGCATCAAAATCCGTTGCGCAGTTTTCAAGATCTAAGCATACATAGGGACAGACGCGGCGGGCGACTTTGTTTTATAATATCATGTAGTGATAGTGATTTCAATTATTTTCCCTTCAAATTATTTCATCATCAAGAGGAGCTCGCGGCTAAATAATAAATAACAGCCACTCGGGTCGATCTTTAGGTTTGTACGTGGACGAGTGACCACCCATTACATACCGAGTTTCCTCCGTGCCTCGGAAAGCACGTTAAGCTGTTAGTCCCGGCTGTAAGTAGTCAGTGGCCCAAATCTGACAACCAGTCTTACCAAATGATGCCTATCGTATACTACTCAGTACTAACTGGGTTGTGAAGGTCAGATAGGCAGTCGCTCCATGTAAAATACTGGTATTCAGCAGCATACGGTTACACTGGAAGCCGACCTCAACATACATAGTTGGGAAAAGGCTAGGCAGTTGATGATGAGTATGGATGGATTTAACAAGCTAAGAATTCATTAAATCCTTCGTTATAAAAGTCTGGAAGCAAGCTAGGAGTGTTAGTAACTGTCGTGGGGGTAAGTGTGGCTGTTTGGCACTGCTCCCAATTTGGCATCACTCCCAGATTGTGCCCGGCACTCGCAGTACCCGCTAGCAACCGCCTGCAACCGACAACTACTTACAACAATCACTCGTGCTATGTGTTGCAGTCTGAACTTATGAACCTACAGTTAGGCCCAGCGCACACCGCTGGAGGCGCAGCGGAGCGCATTTGAAGACAACAATTGAATATAAACCTTAACTCCCTTGATATACGGTCAATATAAGAATAAATATATAGTATAATTCGCACGCGGTAGGTACTCGGAGCGCCCTCAAGCTACTACAAGAGCATGCGCGCGACCGTTTATCGAGGTTTTTAAGGTTTAAATTAAATTGTTGTCTTCAAATGCGCTCCGCTGCGATTCCAGCGGTGTGCGCTGGGCCTTACGAGCAATGAAATTCAAAAATTTCTCCTACTGTTTACATTGACGTTTTACGTTTTCGCAAAGTTATTTGGTATTTTGGAAGCCATGTTACGAAATGGGTCTTATCTCAAAGTAGAAATCGTTATTTCACAAGAAAATCGGTTTTAAATTTTGGTAAGTGTATACCTACATTAAAATTTGATTGCTCGTTCTTCTGTTGCTTAATGTTTGTTAAATACTAGGTTTTGTCCGTGTCTTCTCCCGCGTTTTGTTTAGAAATTATTGTCGCATGGGAACATACTGTCGGCATGAAAACCGCCGAAGTAAAAGTTCTTCAAATTATAACTTCACATTTAATACTTCCAAGATCCCTATACTATTCAATGGATGCATTTATTGTATAGCACAATATTTTGAGTGCGTTACATTAGTCCATGATTTTTCACACCAAAAAAAAGTCGTTTCCCAGCAATAATGTTACATAGTTTGATAGAAAGAATGCTTGGTTGACGGCTTCGTAAAAAGTTCTTTTACACCTTGTATTGTTCAACTAACACCTACACAGAATGCCATGAGAAGAAAAAAATGAAGGTAATAAGGGGTAAAAGGGGTGAAACTCCTACATACTGTTTTAACTTTAAAAGTAGCATGTAACCTTCACATTAAAATAACGGCATCAGATTACCATAATCGCTTGTTATTTTGCATAGCGCAATGCTCGTAAAATTCCCTTCTTTGTGTACTTTTATTATTCGAATTTTAAATTCGTATCCAATTTTTATTTTTCTGTTTTCAACATGGCCGGTACTTGAAACTGACAGCAAAGAGTTATGAGATTTTAATTTCGATTGGAAATTAACTTTTGTGTTTGTTGTAATTAAGTAGCTTTATTGATGTTTAGAGGGATTTAATTTAAGACAACTTTTGAAAGCTTGCCTTTGTGTTGTAAATATTTTAGTCCCCGATTTATAACTAAAATATCGGGCACGTGTCGATTAATGAAGTACGATTTGTTAGACCTCGTCCACGGCCACGAGTGATGCGACATGTCGCGCACCCTGCGAGTCGCGAGCGGCCTTTATTTTACGCATGAGTACCGGCGGCGGCGCTAGGCACTTATTTGTGGCATGTTCTGGGCAACTTATTTCATTGGTTTTCTGCAGTCTCCGTCGTAAAACGCTTGTCGCTTGAGCGTAAAGTTTGTGGCCAAGAGGTTAGAAGATTCAAGCCTCAGGTCCCAGCGATACATTTCATACCTACGAGTCTTAGTTTAAAAGCATTTTATTCTAAATACGAACGCTCTCATAAAATGCTCTGTAACTTGATGAATCGTGGCTTTAGCTAATGGTTGCTTTATGTACTTAGTCATATTCTCCATTGTTCGCATTTAAAACGTTCGTTGATATCAGGCTAATAGCTCCTATTCATATTCTTCTTTGTTTATAATGGATGTGAATTCTTCATTTTCTATCCAACTTGTGAAATCAGACCACATCTAAACAAATACCTACCACTATTTCTGCTTTTCACTATACTTTTAACAGAGAATATGGTGCTATTTTAATAGTTCATTCAAAAACCGAACACACATTCGAACTTTAAATCAAACGTCACCGACCGGACATAAATCAAATTTCGAACTTAAAATTACGTTCAACGAACTGTTACAGAAGTTCCCTGTAACATGATTTTTCATCCGTCATAGCAGTAGTCGGAGAATTCTGAACAATGGGGATTGGAAGTCCCGTCTCTTTGTTTAAACAGAGACCCACCGGGGTCCTCAGGCTTTTGTAAGAAGCTAGCTCTTGCAAGCTATGTAGCCTTAGTACTTAGTAGTCTAGCAATGTAAATGATAAAATCTTTTCTGTTGAGAATACCTACTTGACTTTTTCTTCTTCGTCTAATAAAACTCGAGTCTTGGCTCGAGACGATAAAAAATGTTTAATATTTTGTAATAATTCTGCTAAGATTTATCATTGGGACGATCTACTTGGTTTTTTCAGGCTTCAGACTGAAATTAAATTACATTCATTCTAGAAATTTCAAGTGAGGTGAAGAATTTTTCATAAAAGGGTTAACGTTTGGAAATGAAACTGCGAACAATATCAAGAGCAAGTAGCATGTACTACTAAAAATATATCTTTTTTTTTTAATAAACCATAACCAACTAACAATTTAGCCAAACTAAACTACAGATTGGTACCAATAATAAATCCAAGAATGGCAGCAAATCTATGTTTAAACGTATTTTGGTACAATTACCTATGTTTAGGATTGACTCAGATTACCACGTCAGTCGTCACCGAAGAAACAACGACACATCACACAATGGTACACATTACACCCTATTTGCTGTTCCACAGTAAACAGCACTACACAAACACGTTACAAAGTAATGCTGGGTTTAGCAGCAGTTAACCTGTAGTCGCGACACGGCTATGTACCAACACGCTAAAGCGGAGCTTACACGGGCAATTATTACTCAACAACTGTTGCCGGGTATCAGACTGAACAAATTTACACAAAAAACCGCCTAAAATTGGGAGATTTGGGAGAGACCTACACTCAACATTAGGTGGCCAAAGACTAATTCATAAAAAAAAAACCGACCAAGAGCGTGTCGGGCCACGCTCAGTGTAGGGTTCCGTAGTTTCCTGTCCATCACAATAAGTGTTCCCACTTATGAGTTTAAAGGTGGGGTATCCATTATGTAAAAATGCTTGCATATACGAATATACTACAAATCAAATCAAATCAAATCAAATCATTTATTTGCGTCAATATGGGTAGGTACATGAGGTGAAACATACAACCGAAGCTCTTATGCCATATCCTACCTTAACAGGTGTGCAAATGCAAACTTAGTCCAGAAATTATTTTGTACAACTTTTTGTTTTTTTTGTACAAAAACTGTTGTTTCCATCAAGTTCAAAATAATTTTCCTAGAAAGTCCTTATAAAGTTCTACTTTTCAGATTTTTTTCATATTTTCTAAACTTATGGTTCAAAAGTTAGAGGGGGGGGGACACATTGTTTTTTACTTTTGGAGCGATTATTTCCGAAATTATTGACATTATCAAAAAATGATTTTAGGAAACCCCTATTCATTTTTAAATACCTTTCCAACAATATATCACACGTTCGGGTTGAAATTTAAAAAAAAAATCACTTCCCACTTTACATATAGGGGGGCTACCCTAATAAAACATTTTTTTCCAATTTTTATTTTACCACTTTGTCGGCGTGATTGATATACATATTGGTACCAAATTTCAGCTTTCTAGTGCTAACGGTCACAGAGATTAAGCGAGGACGGACAGACGGACGGACGGACAGACATGGCGAAACTATAAGGGTTCCTAGTTGACTACGGAACCCTAACTAGTCCTAATTAATTATGTTTGTTCTTCTGGTATTTTGAGGAACGTACCACACAGATTTGGGTGGACCTGTACAGTCAGTGCACCGCATTAATTTTGTTAGTAATCATAATTAAACATCATGTTATCCCGTATTATTTTGCTCTCAGACAAAGTAAAGGAAGTTATTTATGATGCAATCGTAAGATGTGGTAGATATTTGCTGCCATGCAAGATAATAGACGTGACTTTGTGTAAATATGACATGTGCTAGTTCATAGAGTTTGGCCAACGAAAGCTGTCCACGACATATTTTCAGAAGTTTTGATATGGCAATAATTTAGGACTGTCAAAATTGACATATTTACGTTTCGTACTTGAGTCATCTTGTGTTTACGTGTTTCATAATTTTATTGGTTTTGTTTAAATTAATGCCGATAACAATCAAAAGTTCGACGAGGAAGCTTCTATTTACTATGATTGACAAATTTAAAGACATAAAAAGTGATATGAATCAGAAATTGCAGAGAAAATACTACGACTGGATTCAATCATTTCATTTTTAGGTTAGTTTATTGAATTTCTAATGAAATACCTTGATACTTTTCGACTATTTATAACAAATCGCAATATTTTTCACGGTCTATCTACTTTTCAGGAAGTATTAACAACGAGGAAACAAAACTTAAAATTGTGGAAGCAGTAAAGAAATTGAAAACTCGAAAAAAATGTAATGTCGACCTGTGAATCTCATTATTTTGAAAATATATCTTCAATGACAGGTATTACTTTAGAAATTATAGATTTTTAATAGTTACTTCGAAGGGTTTAAACATTTATGATAATGTATGGATGGCTAAATTAAATAATAAACTCTACTATCTTTGTATTTTACTATGGTTTTTGATTTTATTGATTGATTATTAATAATACACTGTTACATAATTTATTGTATTTGTTCCCTTTAGATGTAAGTGTGAAGACCATATGAAGAATTTAAATTGAAGGGTTTAACAATCAAGGACAGTGGAATACTCCGGGGAAAAATCGTCCACATTCAGCAACAGTTTCCAATTTGGATAATTTTGATATTTCAGCTTTATGAAACAAAGTAAACGAATTTTATTAAGGACACTACCTCACAGGTGGCGTGGAAACGTCTACATAAAATTATGAACTATTTGAAAATAATAAAAAGGCAGAATTAAAAGTACTCTTTTATTTAATATTCTTCATTACACTCGAAAATTACAGCTCATAAAACATAAATAAAAAAGACTTTAATTGCTGAATAATAAATAGTATCAACAACGTTTAAGCAGTGTATAGCCAGGGTTAACAGCTCTTGATTTTTTAAAATTCCCGCCTTTTTTTTGGACAGCTTTCGTTGGCCAAACTCTAGTTTAATAAGTTGATCTAAATTGCCCATAACGGTTGCTCAAAATAGCATACATTGGCGTTACACAAATCGCTTGAAGTCAAATTTGACCAGATTTACCCGGGATTCAGAATTAAAGTTGCCCGTGTGAGCGCACCTTAACAGTGTGTTAGGTAGGTACAAGTGTTTTGCGACGCAACGAGTTTCAACATTTAATTTTCGCCGGCACAGGAGGGTTACTGTGCCGCCGCTTGATCGTGTGAAAATGGCAGGCGCCGTGCTTTGATATTGTGTCGCTACACTTGCTACTCGGGCGGCTCGAATGTTTGTTGTTCTTCTTTGAGATAAAGATGTTTCGCGCTGTTTTTAGAAAGTAATAATATGTTTTGTTTAAGTCTGCTTGTTGTAATATGTACTGTCGTCTCATACAAGAGCTTTTACGATTCTTCCAATTAAGCAGTAATTGAAGTGTTTTACGATCTCTCTACACCAATTAAATCAAAATTATTTGTTTCAAATCAAAATAGTCTGCTTATTATTTCGTGTTGCAAATTCGTGCTATTATTATATCGGATTTCATAGAATCCAAAAAATCGACTAAGAAAAACTTTGAGAAGGTAAAATTACTGATGAAAGAAAAAACTTAAAGAGTAATTCGAAACTCTGAGCGTTTTAGTGAGGGCACTCAGTAATTCCATGGAGTCGCTGCAGGCGTCTAATAACCTCTCCGCGGCCGCCCTCGGTTAGACTGCACCTATGTTAGCAAGTTGAGCGGGGGCGGGAGCGGGTTACGGGATAAATGATGTTTGGTTCCCAAAAAGACATAATTGGATTTTTTTTGTTTAATCGCTAGTAACAAACACGGGGGTTAGAGAAATAGCCGCGCGATATTCAAAAAGTCTTCTCTCACCGTCTTTTCGGATGGGAAATCATCAAATGACTCCTCCCGCTCTGGGCGGAGCAGGAGGGAGTGTCAGACTTTTACTGACTAAAACCCATCCATGTTCCTTCATCGCCCTTTGTGTTCCGGGGCCGCGGTATCTCTTTCGAACAGTCCCGCAATCCCGGCAGGTCTTCTCTCACCCTTGCTTTCAAAGGAGGATCTAGCATTGAGGCTGTCCGTTCTGTCAATATAATAATATGAATTTCATTAAGTAGAGAAACTGTAAAATTTTCCCAATCAATCTTGAACCTAAAGCTTAAGCGATAAAGTTGAAAATATGTTAAAGAAAGACAGATTGTAGTTGCTTAAGGTGAAAGCGTCAGGGTAGCCCGCGAAATTCAAATTTTCTTAGGTTTTTTGCAATTTGCCGACCAGTGCTAGGTTGTATGTTGATTAAAATATTGTTCGCGATTGTAAGACGTATGTAGTTACAGAATTATAATCATCAAAATCATCAATACAACCCTCCAAGTTCTTATAGGTCTAGCCTGGTCTAGCAATGACTTTGACCTTGAAAAAATCGTTCCTCGACTTATATGCTTATACTTCTAACTCCTTTGAGCATCGCAAATAAATCGACTTTTATTTACTTTGTAAAGCCAGGTTTAGGCAAAGTTCGGAGTGACGTGCAATGGAACGATGAAACCTTTTCTGTATCGCAAAATCTAAAGTTTTGACTGGATTATTAATGGACGAGATTTCAATCGATACCGAATAACGAAATTATGTTGAAATGTAGGCTGGGTTTGGTTAATTATTATGATTTTAATTACATAAACTTGAATAACGATGTGTTTAGGTATACTTTCAATTTACACTATTCCCTAATTAGTCTAGTCACTCTATGTAAAATACTGCTGTTCAGCCGCACCTGGTTAGACTATAGTTGGTGCCAGTTAAGATGAGAATAGCAGTCATTGCCCTTACCCTAATATCTCTTCGTACCTACGAACCAAAACAAATAAACCATGTTTCGTTATTCATTACAAAAAATGTTGAAGATCGCGTTAGGAGACGATTCAAAAATTGAACAGGCTTATTTTTAGTTTTCAAAGTTAAGAAGTTTAATAAAGGTAGGTGGGTCAATGACCGCTATTCTCATCTTAACTGGCACCAACTATAAAAGCTTAATATGGCTAATGGCTAGATGATGATGTTGAGAAAATTTTACAGGTTGATTTTTTAAACGTTGGCAATACTTGGACATGTAGTACCTACTCATGAAAATAAACAACTTTCACTATTAGACCGACCATGAAATCGCGAAAAAAATATCACGCGACTAATAATGTATGGAGAAGCTGATATATTTTCGCATCCCATGGTAAAAGTTGTTCGTTTTCATGAGCACTACATGCCTTTAAAGTATTGTCAACGTTAAAAATCACCCAGTAAGTACATTTGCTGCTCCCTCCTCGAAAACACTCAATCGACATGGCCACAAGCGCGTACCACCACTTCATATACAGTGTTACTTTGGTGCTGGAATGAGATGGACTTATATAAGGTGCCATTTTGATCAGCTGATCGCGTCAGTTCCATTTTTTTTCGAGAACTCGTAGAACAAAAGTGGTTCAGTTTCATTTCATGGTCCGAGGAACCACACGGCAGGTCTTGCGTATATTATGTTAAAGTTGGTGCAAGATGAGAATAGCGGTCATTGACCCACCTACATTTATTGAACTTCTTAACTTTGAAAACCAAAAATAAGCCTGTTCAAGTCTGGAATCGTCATCTATCGTGATCTTCAACATTTTTTGTAATGAAAAACGATAGGTACATGGTTTAAATGTTTTGGTTCGTACGAAGAGATAATTTATAGGGAAAGGACAATGACCGCTATTCTCATCTTAACTGGCACCAACTATACACCTTGTTTTGTGTAGGACGGTTAGCTTATAGATGCAGCACTAGTTTCAACCCAAATCTTAACATACATATCGGTTACAAATGATACGTTAAACCCGTATCCCCAATACCAAAGCTTATCTGTCCATACTTCATTTCCTAAGCCGAGTATTCATGGTGAGTAGAACCAACCAATCTTCTTGAAGTGGACAGCGCCATGAAAGCACATACATCTATTACCTAGGGACTACAAAACCGATATCGGAACGAGAACTTATCAGTAAAATGTTATACCGATTTCGTTTTACAAATTGCATTTTGGCACTTAGTGGAGCCTTTTAGTGGTCAAAGACCGCTCAACTCGGCAACATGAAATGTGACTGTGTGGATTTTAAAATATAAGGGAGTATAGACGCGGAATCGGCTCGAACTGGTCCGAGAAAGCTTTATGACCATGCAATAGAAGTATATAGTATTAGTAATTAAAAGAAGTTTTACTAATTTATTCCAGTTCCAAACACTTTATTACACTGGAGACACTTTTACCGCCAAAATCATCGAATGTCAAGCGAGCAAAATTAGTGATGTCCCACATAGCATCCTCACGTAGTGCTGTATCGATTGAGTAGGTTTTCGGTTTTCTTCCGTCTAACAATAGTGAGACGTGGTGTTCGAACCGGAACTTGACGAATACGCCTTTTTCGCATAAAGCTCTGTCTCTCGACATAAAGCTGTTTTTGTCCGGCTTAAGGGCCGGAAATATATGGTAAAGTTGAGGATTAATGTTAGGTCTTATGTTTGGCGAAAACACGATTTCATAAAATTTTCTCGATAGAAAAAAATCCCAAAGTTACCTCCAAATCGAACAATAAACCGCTGGTATTCAAAAAGTACTTCAAATTAGATCATGAAACTTTGCATACTAACTGAACAAAAAGCAGGTCTTATGTTTTTTATTTTTTCCAAAAGTCGAAAAATTTGATTTTATAAAGAATAAAAACCACTTATTTCGCAATATTCGGCCGCAGTGACTGACTTAACAACCGCTTTGTAGTGCAAGCTGATTAGAACTTTATTCTAAAAGTATTACAAACGAAGTTTGAACCACCACAAATAGAGTTGCTAATCTGAGGTACTATAGGCTCTTAAGCCTTGATCCCTGGATTCCTTAAGAGGAAAACCTAGTAGCGCTTAGCCCATACAAACGTATTCCCTTGTTTTCTCCCTGGAAAATAAAACTAGAGCAAATATTTTAATACTAGATAATCTATATTCATCCCTACCACACCTCTATGTTTTGTTTTTTTTTTCATTAATTTATTAATAACTAGAGGACGTCACGCGGTTTCACCCACGTAGTTCCCGTTCCCGTAGGAGTACGGGGATAAAATATAGCCCATGTTACTCGCTGATAATGTAGCTATGCAGCGCTGAAAGAATTGTTAAAATCGGTCAAGTAGTTTTAGAGTTAAATCGTAACAAACACACAAACAAACAAAAAATCAAATCTTTCCTCTTTATAATGTTAGTATAGATATAGACTATCTTATTCCCGTGGCTACGCCCGCGTGGAGTTTGATAATAAATTGTCCTACGGAATCATACCAACGGAATAAAAGTTATCTTATGTGTTAATCCAGGTTACAAACTATCTGTGTGGCAAATTTTATCCTAATCCAGTCAGTAGTTTTTGCGTGAAAGAGTAACAAATATCCATATATCCATCCTCAAAAACTTTTGCTTATAATATTAGTAGAATTAGTAGGGAAATCAAATTAAATATTACTTAGCTTTTCCTGTTCATCTTGATTAAAATAACGTAGTAGCTACATTATGAAATAAAGTTTATCTACGCAAAGCACGCAGTTTCTGTTAACTTTCGCAATATTCAAATTAGCACAGTCCAAGCTTTAGTTTTATTCATTTAAGGGCCTATACTACCTCAAATTAGTTTGTCTATTTGTGGTGGTTCAAACTTCATTTGAAATACTGTTACAATAACGTTCTAATAATAATTTTGGTATATTTCCTTCCCTAACCCAATCAATTTACGGGAAAACGAATGACGTTTCACTACACCGCATTGATTATAGTAATATTTCCTCAAGATCGTTCACAGCGGAGTTATGGGAAATAGTGGACATTTATTGAACTATGTGATTGATTACTAAATGATTGACTGACGACTCGAGCGTATCGAGATAAACAGACTAGCTTGTAAAGAAATGTGGATTCTTATGAAACACTAGCTGTTGCCGTGACATTTGTCGGATTTTGTTGACAATAACATGGTGTTTTTTTTAATGGAACCCTAGTCCATTTTCAAAATTTAAAGTAGGTTGGACCGACTGAAAAAATAAAATCAGTCCAGCTGTTTAGCCGGAACAAATAGACAAAATACTGAAAATTTTCTGGGGGGCGAGTCTTTTGCCATACTACTGAGAATTTCCTGACCTCCAAAGTAGCCTTAAGAGCCTACACTACCTCAAATTAGCAACTCTATTTGTGGTGGTTCAAACTTCGTTTTAAAAACTGTTTGAATAGCGTTCTAATCAGCTTGCACTACAAAGTGGTTGTTACGTCAGTCACTGCAGGCCAGTGCGAAATGAGTGGTTTTTATTCTTAATAAATCAAATTTTCGTCTTTTGGAAAAAATAAAAAATATGAAACTTGCTTTATAGTTAGTTCAGTTAGTATGCAAAGTTTCATGATATAATTTGAAGTACTTTTTGAATACCAGAGGTTTATTGTTCGATTTGGAGGTAACTTTGGATTTTTTTCTATCGAGAAAAGTTTATGGAATCGTGTTTCCGCCAAACCTAAGACTTAACATTAATCCTCAACTTTACCATATATTTATTTCAAAATTAATGCTGCAGTATTTTAGGCGTAATGGAGGATCATGCTAAGCCATTTGAGGTAGTATAGGCCCTTAACTTTAGCCTTAATCCATTACGCTGCAAGTTCTATTTACAAATACTTGACTGGTCTAATAGAAAAGCGGAGCGTCGCACTCGATTGGTCGGCACTCGCCATCGGCAGCCAATCAGTGCACGCCACGTCACTACTCGAGCGGTTATCGACAGTTGGTCGGGTAAACAATAATGTTTGATTAAGAGCCCGCAGTATAAAATCCACTCGCTAGAGTTTAGGCAAATTCGTTGCGATCCTATGTTTGTGTGCATTGTTCATGCAGATACACGCACACACGGCTTAAGATCGAGTGTAGTGATCGCTTAAACCATTTTGATCTTTTAGTTATTTTTATGTAACATATTAAGTAGTAAGTACGGTTTAGAAATAAAAGGCATGAATTTGTGTGCTTATCACAATCAATATGTCGTCTTATTGGATTTTCCATCAGGAATTTCTCAGTAGCAGCCATGGAGTCAGGATTTGTGCCCGGTTGATGGCAATAGGCTCGGCCCCTGTTACATGGGATTTCCACAGAACTGGCGAAATGTGGGTGTACTGTACTGTTAGGTGCATTGCTGCCTATACCTTCGGGGATTAAAGGCGTGATGTTATGATGGTTAAGTCATAATAAATTAGATTCACGCAGATTAATATCTAAGATGATTTTGAAGAAAGAACCGTACACATTTGAGGGGACCTGGGGGTCTAAACTGGCCGCTTTAGCAGAATCGTAATATGAATCACGTTAAAAATTTAAAATTCTTAAAATAGACTTTATGACCATAATCATAAAGTCCATTTTAATTTTTTAACGTGATTCATGCTAAGATTCTGCGTGGATTCTGCTAAAGCGGCCATTTTAGACCCGCTGTCTATCCATTGCAAACATTTGACAGTTATGGTGTACGTCGACTCATCAACAATACAATAGGGTAGATGACAAACAAAAAATTAACGTCAGAAAGATTTGCAAAAAATATTGTACACAGTTTTTTTTATTTTTTCACGTAATCTAAAAATGAAGACGATACAGTGCGTCGAAAACTCATGTGACGTCACATTTGAGTACAGTTTTTACCGGAAAGTGACGTCACAAGCCTCTCTTTATCTTTGACGCGTTTTATCTTCGTCAATTTTATTAATTTGATAAAACAAAAAACATGTATCCAATATTTTTCGATAATCTAATGGACGGACTAAACAGAATCATATTTTATTAGTCAGGATCATCCCTAAAAAAACATTGTAGTGTTCAACTTGTAACCCGCATAAAGTACCGAAACTGTCAGACATTAGTTAAAAACTAAGTGAAAAGAAAGAAAGAAAATGGTCATATTAATGTCGTAGGCAATTCGTATGTATGACGCGCCATTATTATGTATGGCGCGCCGTTATTATGTATGGTTGAAAAACGCCGCCGTTATGTAATACGGCGTCCTCACGTTCAGCTGGATTACAATTCGGCTGAAATAAAGTACGCCGCATTGAATGAGCTCTTCGCGTTCGTCAAAGCGGCGTAATAACGTGCCGCCGTTATACAAACGGACGCATCGTCGACACCGCTTTGAAAGTTTTAGTTCCATTTATCACCGCAAGTGGCGCTGCATGATCATAACAAGAAACAAAATGGCGTCACAATCGACAACCATGTCACAATGAAATGGCCGCTTTTCCTGCTTTTCAATTTTATTTTTTTCAATTTTTTTTCGATTTTTTAATTTTTTTTTTTTACCTACATGTTGAGAATTACGTGGCAGGGGGTTTGTAAAAGGGGGGTGAATTTTTCATTATTTTTGCGATAGGACGCACCGTTTTCGAGATATAAGCAAATTTAGAACCTGCTACGACTCCATGACGCGCGCTCGCTACGACTCGCATTTCACATTACACATCCACTTTTTGTCACAAATGTCGTCGTCGCTCCACCGGCCTTCGCCCTACACTCCTCATGCCAGCTAGCAAGACTTTTAGGACAATTTTAGTAGGTTATTTGAGGTACCGGAATTGCTGACAATACGGCTAAACGTTGGACGCCGCTTATCGAACGTATCGCCCCACCACAATCCGGCTGAACGTGAGGGCACCGTATTACATAACGACGGCGTTTTTCAATCCGGCGCGCCATTATGTGAAACGGCGTGTTATACGAATTGGCTGCGACATTTATACAAGCAAATTTTGTTGGGTACATAATCTTCTAAAGCGTCACGTTTCAGAAATATGAGCTATCAAAGCTAAAGTCCATTCATGGTGGTCCATTTACACATTCATTATGTCTGAGACAGCAACGTTAGCTACGTTTTCGAATATATATAGCGTTGTGATCGCTACCAGTACAACTTTGATAGCTTAAATCTCGGAAACGTGACGCTTTAAAAGATTTTGTGTCAGAAAAAACTTGTTTGTATTGATGCCATCGATTGATATACGTTTTATGCGTGTCTGATCAAATCAAAGTTGTATTGAAGATGCTATCAGTGAATGGATTTTAACTTTTAATAGCTCATCAATCATATGGTATTGATACCAGCTATCTATTAATATAGGCTACATGCGTAGCCGCAACTTTGAAAAAAAAAAATGGCGGAAGTTAGACTGGCCACAAAATTCAAACCCCTTTCAGTTTGTTACCAGATATACCTTCTTTGGCCATTTTGTCTAAAAATCCTTGAGGTTTAGAAAGCACCGGCTTTTTTAACTCACTTTTTCCTGAGACTTCGCTCGCATTATGGTCTAAAACTATCCCACGGGAACGTCCTGCAAATAGCCTTTGACACTCGGCGATAACATAATTTAAAAAAAAATAAGGAATTTTCGTAATCGGATCAAAAGTTCCGAAGATTACCCTCTACATCTAAACTTGCAAACACGCAAACATAGAATACAAACTTTACGCCGTCATCATAACATTAGTATTGAAGCTGAACAAAATTTTAACAATCTCAGTAAATAAGCAAAGTTCTTTGTTTATTAAATGAAAATATTAAAAAAAAAACTTTTCAGATCAAAATATGGTAGTCGGTGTACAATTGCCGGAATATAATTTACGTAGAACACGTGACCGCGCGCAGCAAAGTCATACGTCCTCACTCTGGGATGGCCCGTTCGTTACTGAAAGAAACGGTTGAAAAGGATAGCGCTATTACTACCGCGTGCAAAACATGGGATAGAAAGAGTGCGTGCTCGCTTAGAATAAAATAACGTAAGCGCCAAATCACGTATGGCTAATTACGAGAAAACCAAGTAGAAAAATAAATAATTAAGTCAACAAGATTGAAGATTATATTGTTACCTATCTATTAGGCTAAAAATCATCATTTAAATTCCTTAGGGTTTCAGAGATCCAAATCAAAATAAGTGCAAAACGAGTTTTTTTTGTATTTTTTTTCTATCGGGATTATTTTATCCAATCGTGTTTTCGCTTCAACAGATTTAATGATTATAAGTCCAAGTTTAATGGTGTCCAAATAGCGAACTCTTAGGTCTTATAGATACCGAGATCTAGATCGCCCAATATCACCAAAACAGCAAATACAGGCTCTTAATCGCGGATTATTCTTCCAACACTGATGAATGGGCTTCTCGCTCTGTCACTCTTGACGTTTTATTCGGTTTTCCTGTTAGTATTTCAGGGTTCCGAACCCAAAAAGTGACACCGGTACTGTTTTCCCCTTTCTGCAAATTTTCACAGAGCGTGTATGGCTGTTATAACAAACAGCGGTGTCGATTCTGTTGTGCACAAACTAAACTTAATTTAGGCTATTGCTATCTTTTTCTCTCTAATAAAACGAGAAAGAGACGGATGTAATTTAGAGCTGTCAAATTTAATTGTAACTAATATTTCCATACAAATAAAGGGTGCACGTAAAAACATGTCGGCTAAAGCACGGTGAAGCGCAAGGCAACTATTTTGACATCTTTATCTTAGTTCATAGCTATAGCCGTCCTTTTCTCGCATTGCCTTTTACTAAAAGATAGCAATAACTTAAATTGGGTTTAGTTTGTGCACAACAGAAGCGACACCAATATCTATTAAAATTATTATGATTAATTATTATTATTATTAAAATAATTTTTAAAACACACATGAGTAATGACATACAAAACAACCCACAAGAATCATTTTAGCAAAAAAGGACTTCAAAAAAAGTGCAAAACAACTTTTACTTTCGGCAGTCGGTGCTTTAGTTTGTTTCCTTGACTTTATTGCCACTGACTTCTGAAGGTAAACTTACTACATACAGTTTATAAAATAATATTGTACGATAGTTCGGAACACTTTCCGTGCGAGTCCGACTCGCACTTGGCCAGTTTTCCTGTTAGTTTTTCATTTCATCTCGCCGGTGTCTGTCCAATTATTCAATCATCTGCTCACTGCGTATTACAGTTGTTTCTGAGTTATTGTACCTCTGCCAGCTGCAGTCCAATAGCGACCTTATTACAACGGTGAAAATTTTCACTGTGGTTTTGACAGTGCAGATGCCAAGTCACAATATGATAACTGTGAAAGGACTGTAGTAGGCTTCCTCGTTTTCTCGTCATGTCAGTAGCGAGCCAGTCCCACTTTGTTATCGAAGTGACAGCCGCAACGCGTCATACCACCGAAGTACGGTTGAACAAGCTATTTGGTTTACATTTTACAATGTAATTTGTTGGTTAAACTGTAAACCAAATAGCTTGTTATTCGACCGTATCATCATCATTAGCATCATCATCAGCCTATAATGTTCCCACTGCTGGGACACGGCCACCTCTCAATGAGAGGCAATGGGCTATAATCCACCACGCGGACCCAGTGCGGATTGATAGATGTCACATGTCTTCGAATTTTTGGGTCTAGGACATGCCGACCATGTTCATGTTCGACCATACATCTTAGGTGAATATGTTCTACAGGGTGTTAGACGTACTTGATTTTCTCTACTCATCATCTGCCTAGCCTTTTCCCAACAATGTTGGGGTCGGCTTCCAGTCTAACCGGATGCCACGGAATACGAAGTTTCAAAGTGTAGAGTGAATCTGGGGGCACGGCGGGAGTGCCCCCCCCCCCGCCAAGACGAGCCAAGTGAAGCGCAAGGGTACTACCTACCATTTCTCGAAGCGCTTCGTCGTTTTTTTTTAAACGAAACGACCAAGCCACATATTTTGACTAAGGTGTAGAGTTTGTGAAGTCAGACCTTGTAGAGTTAAGGCGTGTAGAGTTAGAAGCTTGGCTCTACATGATATCTGATAACTTTTTGACAGTGCGAGTCATATGGTCTCGTCTTGGCAACATTTCACATGAAAATGTTTTTGGTGGGATTTATATTTTATACTCGTAAGTTAGCTAATAAGCAGAGCATATCAAGAAAACCACTTAGGCAGCTAATTACTATCTTTTGCTTCCTCAATATTATCCAGATTTCTCTCGATATCCGATAACATATCTTACTTATGTTACATGGTCGTGAGTCGAGCATGTTGACTTTTATAACGGCTTAGCCGATCAGTGCTTCTTGAACGTTAACTACATGTTTTCAATGCCGGTAGAATAACATCGGGTCGGCTACTTCGCGTTGCTAAGGATAGGATCAAACCAACGTGCTCTATCACAAAACTAAAAGGCTTTGAAGTTACTAGTAATCTTTTCAAATACTTACAGTGAAAAATAAAAGAGAGAAAGTATGTAGGTACATACATTACACTAAAATAATTGGTCCTGTACGAGGTCAAAAGCATCTTTCTCAGCATGCATTTACAACATATAACAACAACAACAGCCCATAACGTCCACTGCTGGACATAAGCCCCTCCCATGATGGGAGGAATTTGCCGTAATCTCCACGCTTGGCAGGCGGATTGGAGATCGCAGTGATGAAAGACTAACAGAAAACGCTGCTGCCCATTCTCTGGTCTACGGAGGTGCAAGGTGTTCTGCCTCAGACATTAGTCACCTTATACGACACCCGTAAGTGTAATGGGTTGGTTCTATTCTACTCTGCCGCATACCACACGGCTTATATTAACAACTGCTTTTATTTACAACATAATGGTTTCGATTCTGTTGTGCACAAACTAAACTTATTTTAGGCTATTGCTATCTTTTACTAAAAGGCAGTGCGAGAAAAGGACGGCTATAGCTATGAACTAAGTTAGAGATATCAAACTAGTTTATGCCTTGCGCTTCACCGTGTTTTTAGTCGACACGTTTTTACGTGCACCCTTCATTTGTTTGAAAATATTAGTTCCAACTAAATTTGACAGCTCTAAATTACGTCCGTCTCTATCTCGTTTTATTAGAGAGAAAAAGTTAGCAATAGCCTAAATTAATTTTAGTTTGTGCACAACAGAATCGACACCAATATCAAGATTTCCTTACGTACGAAGCTGATATTTTATAATTTGATTTAGCCTATTGTCTCACTGCTGGTCAAAAACCTCCCCCAATACTTTTCACGAACGCTTTTCTCGCGCCACTTCGAACACGAATGAATTTGAAGGAATGAATTTAGAAAATTCTGGAAGTGGTTGATTTTTGGCGATGCAAAATTTCTTTAGACACAGCTTGCTTAAGGATAATTTGCAGCTGCATTTAAAATTAAATTTATTACCTTGATAGATAGATAGATAAGCCATTTATTTAGTGCACACAAAAGACATAGCACAACTCACCGAAGTACAATTAAATGATACAATTTACATGATAAAAAACCGGCCAAGAGCGTGTCGGGCCACGCTCAGTGTAGGGTTCCGTAGTTTCCCGTCCGTCACAATAAGTGTTCCCACTTATGAGTTTAAAGGTGGGTATCCATTATGTAAAAATGCTTGCATATACGAATATACTACAAACTTAGTCCAGAAATTATTTTGTACAACTTTTTGTCTTTTTTGTACAAAAACTGTTGTTTCCATTTCAAAATGATTTTCCTAGAAAGTCCTTATAAAGTTCTAATTTTCAGATTTTTTTCATATTTTCTAAACTTATGGTTCAAAAGTTAGAGGGGGAGACACATTGTTTTTTACTTTTGGAGCGATTATTTCCGAAATTATTGACATTATCAAAAAACGATTTTAGGAAATCCCTATTCATGTTTAAATACCTTTCCAACAATATATCACACGTTAGGGTTGAAATTAAAAAAAAATCACTTCCCACGTTACATATAGGGGTACCCTAATAAAACATTTTTTTCCAATTTTTATTTTCCACTTTGTCGGTGTGATTGATATTGGTATCAAATTTCAGCTTTCTAGTGCTAACGGTCACAAAGATTAAGCGAGGACGGACGGACGGACAGACATGGTGAAACTATAAGGGTTCCTAGTTGACTACGGAACCCTAAAAAACAAGGTGCCAATTTACAAAAAGAAAAACTTATATAGTATCACCATGACATACTTCAAATAAAATAAAAAAAACGATTATATACAAGGTGCAGTGTGCGTCTCAAGGTTGCACCAAATAGGAGTCCAGCTCAGCATGTGTCAGGCATGTACCTGACGCTGCTGGATCCCTATAGTGACATACGGACGTCGAGCAGACGAGATGAGACCAAAACATGGAACCAAGATGGGTTTCCAATTAATGTATTCAACGAGTAATTTGCTCGATAACTGTGTGTTCGCAATTTCCGCCCCAAAGCGTTAAAGCACCAAAATAAGAGCAGACATTGGTGCTGCTCAAATAAATTAGTGTTGCGCTCTTCGCAACTGAGTCCCGAAATCCCGTGGTCTCGCAATAAATACAAATTAGCAGCTCATCCCTAGCCCCGCGTTTATAAGTCGGGATCGTTGCGATGGTCGCTCCTCGGGGATAAATAAACTCGGTACTACTTCACCTAATATTTGGGATGCGTAACTTTTTCCATTATTGCACGGAGATACAATTTTTCATGTGATTTACATTGCGTTTGGACGCAGTGGGATTTTTGAAGATTGGGGTTGTTATTTATGTTTATCCGTGAACCGGTATCTGCTCTCTGTACCGTGCTTATAAAGACAGAAAAACGGCTTGTTTAGTAGGGTCTAGGATACCCAAAGATTTGTTTTTGTTTTGGAAAGGATTGTAATTTAAAAAAAATCGACCGGACGGTCTTGATTTTCAATATTAATGGAATTTTGAAGCAGCATTTACGATAATTCAGTCTCCTATTCGTCAAATATTAGACCGCCTCGTTGGTCTAGTGGCCGAAACCACCACTGCTGGTCCTGGGTTCGATTCCCAGGGTGGGCCAAAGTGTTATCTGGGGGCACGGTGGTGCCCCCGCCAAGACGACCTAAGCGCAAGGGCACTACCTACCTTTTCTCGAAGCGCTTCGTCGTTTTTATGAATCCTTATAACTTGGGTTTGGATTTTACCAGATTCTTCTTTCTCTCGGGATTCTCGGGATATGTTGTCAATAGCTGACTTTTCAAAAATATTAAAGTTTTAATATACTTCAGTTTTGATTGATATCCACATTTTTATTGATAGCCACATATTTTGACTAAGGTGTAGAGTTTGTCAAGTTAGACCTTGTAGAGTTAGGGCGTGTAGAGCTAGAAGCTTGGCTCTACATGAGATCTGCTAACTTTTTGACAGTGCGAGTCATATGGTCTCGTCTTGGCAACATTTTACATGAAAATGTTGTTAGTGGGATTGGGTTTTTCTATCAGGAATTTCTCAGTAGCAGCCGCGGAGTCTGGATTCGTGCACGGTTATGGCATCGCTCACATTCCCACATGGTAGAGAGAATACCATTTACATGGTACTTAGAAATGCGGGTGTACTATTAGGTACACCTCTGCCTAACCTTTCGGGGATTACAGGCGTCATGTTATGCTGTCTATACTATATACTAGCGGACGTCCCGCGGTTTCACCCGCGTAGTTCCCGTTCCAGTGGGAGTACGGGGATAAAATATAGCCTATGTTACTCGTGGATAATGTAGCTTTCGAATGGTGAAAGAATTTTTTAAATCGGTCCAGTAGTTTTTGAGCCTATTCGTTACAAACAAACAAACAAACAAACAAACAAAGTTTTCCTCTTTATAATATTAGTATAGATATATTATAATATTTTAAAGAGGAAAGATTTGTATTTTTGTATGTTTGGAATGAACAAACTCAAAAACTGTTGCGCCAATTTCAAAAATTCTTTCACCATTAGAAAGCTACATTCACCTTGAGTAACATAGGCTATATTTTATCCCCGTACTCCCACGGGGACGGGAACTACGCGGGTGAAACCACGTGACGTCCGCTAGTAAGTAATACAAGTTTCTCCCCATATTGGTAAGCATGAATAACCAAACCCCCAATCGTCCACATCGCGGTCTACTGCAACTGTAGCTAAAGTATTCACAATACGAGAAAAGTAGCTCATTGCAATACGTTCCTCTCCGTATCCGGTGGCAATGAAAGTGTCCAGAGCGGGATATATAGCTCCTACTGCTGAGCACTGATATATAGACGGCGTTATATACGGCTTTGTATGTACCGATAGCTAGCCTTGATAGACGAATACTTAACACTAATATACGATGCACTTTGGCACTGTGCTTAAGGAATAACTTAATCGTGTAGGATGCACCAACTTCCATTACTTCCACTAGATATACATATTTAAAGGCTGGGCAGTCAGTGCTTCTTTTATAGAAGTCTGACTACCTAGTATTTTTTGCAGAGCAGGGATACACCACGTGCGATCGGCGGCGGCGACCTCTCGCGTCCGGCCCTGGTTCAATCCATGATCTGGAGCGAGACGGAATGGGACGCCGTCACATCCTTCTGCGAAGCAGTCATGCTGGCGAAGAAGGTGACGGAACGGGAGAGGGAGAGAACCTCACATGCCAGCCGCCGCGGGAGACGCACCGGGCGCCACCGTAGGCGCGGGCCTGTGGACGGTGAGCTATGGGCTAGCACGACGTCCGTCCGTCTTATGACGACAGGAACATGGATGGGTTTTAGTCAGTAAAAGTCTGACACTCCCTCGCGCTCCGCCCAGAGCGGGAGGAGTCATTTGATGATTACCCAAACGAAAAAAAACAGTCTTTGGGGACTGCCGATAGAAGTGAAAATGAAAAGTAGCGGATGCTACGAGTGCTACGAACGGCTACGAAGCGTGAACGCACGTTACGTTACGTGACGATGAGTTCAATGTTTTTCCTTTACCCAAAAAGTGCTCAACGCGCCTAAAGAAGATTTCACTTCAAAAAAAAAAATGGGTTACACCACGTGCCATAAGATACCCACCAATTCGTACTGGGCCAGTATCATCATCATAATCATCCACAACCCCACTTCACCCTCTGCCTCTCTTGTGCCAAGCTCCACGTTCTTGTGCCAGCCTCAACTTTTCTTGGCAGGCCTTGGACGAAACTCCGTCACAGCTTTACTTTACCTGCCATCACCGCGCCTTGCTAGGTGTGCTGGGCCAGTATAGCGGACTAATATAGCCTACTCACTCTCACAAACAGGAGGATTAAGTTGGCAACATTATAGCCTGATTATGTCGTCAAGTAGGTAATTCCCATATCAGTAAGAAGAAGACCTGTCGCGCCCACTTACGCAAATACGTAACAATTTCTGAGAAAACTCAACGTAGGAATTGGATTATTCAAATAATGTGAATTTCCTCAGAAGGCAAAATTGGAAGGACTTGGGTGTCGCCAAGCGGCGAAGTAAGTACTTATTTCCTGCCTTGTTTTTATTTGGTCCAAATTATACTTCGGCGAAAAAATGCGGAGTTTTTGAGCAAGATATTCAGTTAATCTGTTAACTTTTCCTTCGCAGGAATGCTAAATAAACAATAGATAGCGATACGATCTGTTTGCTTCTGTCCTTTTTCAGCTGTCCCCTCTCATAGAAAGTGTTCCTTATCTCCGCACGATATGTGCTCCACTTGATACGGTTGCTCTTGAGCCGTAATCCTACTCTGGCATTTTATTTCCGATAAAAGCCTTTTCTTCGCATTTTCTATCGCCTGTATCTACAACAACAAAATGTGTCTTGTTTCTTACTCGGAATTTTTAAATCATATGTTTTTCTCGTGTAAAATCTTGTTTTCCCTCGCTTCCCTGAATTTTATGAATCTAAATTATTCTATTTGTGTTCTTTTTAGTGGTACACAACTGACTACCCATTATTTATTTTAAGTTCGTTCTGTCCATCTAAAGGAAATGATTGATTTCAGCAATAAAACCGCCATTGCATAACCATATACGTATAATTAGTAGCATTGTAATTTGTAACCTCTATAACATTTTGGCGTACATTATAAGTAGTATATTCTGCGGTTCCATCTATTTCTAACCAAATTAGGACAATTGTAGAATTCTGCGCTCCGCGTGTCAAGTTTCCAAAAGCGGGATCCGTCCAACAGCTAACAGTACTAATTGCGAGCTATTCACAATTTACTGCTACACACCGCAGCTCAGCGCTGATTGGCTATAAATTTGAACGGCCCACGCTGATTGGTGGTCGTTGGTTCTTTTGGCGTAAGGCTGGTGTTGGAACAACGTGGCTTTCATTGTTGAATTTGGAACCTCTCCTTTTACAAACTGCCCTTTCACAGACTTTCACGACAGCTATTTAGTTTTCTAAATTTGAATTTTGTTTGCTTTGAATGCTTTTCCTGTAGAACATGATAATTTTACACAAGCTTTTGCTCCGGCTTCGGTCCCGTTATTTACGAAAATTAACCCACGAGAACGTTTTAAATGTAGTCTTTAACACTCGTTGATAATTTAGCTTCCCATTGGTGAAGGAATTTTCGGAATCGGATCAGTAGTTCCGAAGATTAACCGCTACATAAAAACTTACAAACAGATACCTCTTTGTAATATTAGTATAGACAAACCTCAGGTGGAAAACTTAATAGCTACCGCTACACAGAGTGGAGACGATAATACGACAATAAATGAAAACACGGACAATACTAGTTCATAGGAATAATTCTAAGCCATCAAAAAAATCCTAACACCAAAATTAAAAAAAAAAAAAATTCAAACAAACTAAATGCTTATAACTGGAAAAAAAATAGAACACCATTTATAAATATTGGTTCATGTTTTTAAGTAGCGAGTTGGCAACTTGTCTTTAATGTTTTGATGTTACCGATGCGGGGGTCGTTAACCTGTCAGTGCTTCCTTAATAACAGATACATCATGTAGCAAATGTTAAAAATGAAAACTAAACTGTGACTAAACTACTGGATATTTTCAAACGAATTTTTGTATGTAGACTGGGAACGTCCTAAGGTACACGAAGTTTAATTTATTGTCGTATTGAAATCTCCACGCTGCACGCTGTGTAAACTGTGAAAAGACTGAACCAACTTATCTGTGCAGGCGGAAAAACACAGAATTAAAATAAATGTACCAAGTTTCACTTATCGATGCAAATTTTTCTTGACAAGCAACGCCACTTTGAACTTTGGTCGTACTATACTTGGTTATTTACTGTCGAAGGCTATTCTAATTTCAAATCAGTTCAGCCGTCAAGGGTTTACATTACATACAATGATATTCTAACAAACAGATATGTTATACACCTACAAAACCACCGAAAAAAGTGTGCCGCGGGGGAGAGCCAGCTCACATACCCGCAGTGACGCAGAATAAAGGAAAAACAGGCCAATTGACACGTTTTCGAGTCTTCACGATTGCGCGCTCATAACATATCTGTTTAATTAAATATCATTGATTACATAGCTTCGAACTTTAATAATAATACTCCAAGAACGGCAAATGTCATACCAGATATTATCAGTTGTTGTTTCGCTGACTTAATAGTACATTGTTACCCTAGGGGTGAAAGTAACTTATTTAGTCCCGAGACGGGGTTTGGTGCCCGAGCGAAGCGAGGGCGCTAATAGCTCGAGGGACTAAATAAGTCTTTAACCCGAGGTAAACACTGTGCTTTTCATTACGAATACAAGGAAAGTAAAAAAAAAAAAACATACAACTCGAAAAAACTAATGAAGATCGGAATTCGAATGGGGTAGATGACACACCAATCAATTGAGATACTTTTTAGGAGCTGTCAAAACGCGGTTCTCTAATAGACTTTGTATGGCAATAGCCTACTGTGACGACACTGTTTATTCAACTCAATGACTCGACTATTTATTGATTTCAAAGCAACTAAAAATCGAATTTGGCAATTAATTGAAAACAAATCGGGTTTTCAGGTCCAAAATAAAGTGTTTTTTTAGAGAAAGGTGTCTTGGAATTATTGTTTTATGGTGTCATCTACCCTATTGCCGCTTTCCCACCTATTTTGCTTTTTTTTCTGTGGCCGGCCAGCTATTCAGCCAATACCTATTTTTCATTTTCATCATCGAAAAATGGTAAATATTTTTCCCAAAACTATGTTATTTTAAAGAAATAGTTGAAACTTAATTATAATAAAGATATTTAAAATATATATATTCTTTAATTAATACTTAACTTTATGTTATTTCAATTTTACATCGTGGCTGTATAGAAAGTTGGAACATGGTTCAATAGAAAAATGAACCATTTTTTTTTAATAATTTGACAACTGTCAGTTGAAAATGATTCTCCCTAGGGCTGAAAAGTATTACTTTCAACCCGCTCCTCAGGCAACTTCAGACCTACTTTCAGAGTATGAGTAATGAAATAGTACATTGTTACCCTAGGGGTGAAAGTAACTTATTTAGTCCCGAGACGGGGTTTGGTGCCCGAGCGAAGCGAGGGCGCTAATAGTTCGAGGGACTAAATAAGTCTTTAACCCGAGGTAAACACTGTGCTTTTCATTACGAATACAAGGAAAGAAAAAAAAACATACAACTCGAAAAAACTAATGAAGATCGGAATTCGAATGGGGTAGATGACACACCAATCAATTGAGATACTTTTTAAGAGCTGTCAAAACGCGGTTCTCTAATACACTTTGTATGGCAATAGCCTACTGTGACGTCACTGTTTATTCAACTCAATGACTCGACTATTTATTGATTTCAAAGCAACTAAAAATCGAATTTGGCAATTAATTGAAAATAAATCGGGTTTTCAGGCCCAAAATAAAGTGTTTTTTTAGAGAAAGGTGTGTTGGAATTATTGTTTTATGGTGTCATCTACCCTATTGCCGCTTTCCCACCTATTTTGCTTTTTTTTCTGTGGCCGGCCAGCTATTCAGCCAATACCTATTTTTCATTTTCATCATCGAAAAATGGTAAATATTTTTCCCAAATCTATGTTATTTTAAAGAAATAGTTGAAACTTAATTATAATAAATATATTTAAAATATATATATTCTTTAATTAATACTTAACTTTATGTTATTTCAATTTTACATCGTGGCTGTATAAAAAGTTGGAACATTTTTTTTTTAAATAATTTGATAGCTGTCAGTTGAAAACGATTCTCCCTAGGGCTGAAAAGTATTACTTTCAACCCGCTCCTCAGGCAACTTCAGACCTACTTTCAGAGTATGAGTAATGAAAAATACATTTTCAGTTCAGTTTCCGATATTGATGCGGCGTCCTGCATTACAAATTCAATTCTCGACTTGAATAAGAGGAATTCTCATTGCTCCTTCAATTGTTTTGTTAGCATTTATTTATGTTTTTCTCACAAGCACCATGGCGATTTATTTCTTTGTCGATTTTTACGAGCTGCAGTGAAAGATTTGCAGCTAGAATTTTATCGCTTTTATTTCCTGATGCTTGGCTTAAGTCAGGGGGATAACGTATCTAATTCAATGTTAATGGACCATGACTGTCATTGGCCGGTCGTGGGCCATTGTGTAAAGTTCCATGTTCTATCGTCGTCTGTTACGTCGCCAGTACGTGATTGAGTTGCACAAATACTTTCGTGTTTGTAATATTGGGATAAAAGTTTGTTTTGTTATGGTTTCGTCATGAATACTGAACGTTGTGCTCGTTATTGCTGTCTCGGATGAAGGAAGGACTTTTAAGGTAATTTGGTGCGACTGTTTCAAGATTATTTGTAAATTCATTGTGAAACTGACGAATGCCTGCCTCGTCGGTTTAGTGTTCTGTAGCGCTACTGTTTAGCAGGAGGTCCTTGTTTCAATTCCCAGCCCAGGTAGCATTCAAACCACCGTAGAAACGGGTTTCTTCGAAGAAAGAATCGACAAATCTTTTGTTCGTCTGTCATTGAATCGACAAAATCACAGTGAAACAAAAGATTTGTCAATTACTACTCTATTCCCAAACAACTGTAACTCCTGAAAGCCAGAATCCACAGAGGGAACCACCAGAACGCGTCAAGACAATGAAGCTCAATGAAGTCCCAGAGTAACAATGTAACTGTCTTGGATCCCGCAATTAAATTCATCAGAAAAGTACAAGGAGTTATTGGGTTGATTGGAATAGGCTCGACCCCTATTGGGACTTAAACATAACTGGCGAAATATGGCTGTACTATATTAGGCACAGTCGTGGTCTTTTCCGCCTGACCAGTTTATTTTTTTTTCGCTTAAATCATGCGGAGGCGCCGAGCCACGCCCCCTTAAAGTTTGGGCCTATTAGGAAAGCGTCAACTTTGCGCGCAAAATAACAATAACTCTCGTATGGCGTGCGTCGTCAGTGCGTTCGGCCGATTCGGTATCTTTTCATTCATTATTTCTATACAAAGGCAACGGGGCGAGGCTAGAGAGCGTTTCTATGTTGCGAGTGCAAGCAAAAATTAGCTTAATGGTGATCAGGCGGGAGTGTCCTCGATAGTACACCTGTGACTTACCCTTCGAAGACTATAGACGTGATGTTATGTTATGGTGCGACTTTTTCAGGGAAACAGGATTATTTGTGAATTCATTGTGTAACAGTGTAAGGCCTAAACTGTTACACTAGGCATACCTTTACGTGCTTTCATGAGGGAGGTTTATAATTCAAACTTTGAATATGCATGGGCCTGTTGTAACACGAACACGATTCTGGAATTCCCATGCGCTAGAATGAATAACAAGGAAACGTAAGTATTTAATTACATACTCGGTCGTTGACTTTCCATTTATATTTAATTTTTATATGTAAAATTAATCCGGCTCCAAGGACCATAGTGTGCATTCGACTATCGATAGGAAATTTAGAACTCTCTTAATTTTGCTTAATTGTAAGAATGTAGATATTTTATGTTCTAACAGAAATTAACTACGATCAAGTTGGGAAGCCAATTGCTGCCAAAATTTACCAAATCACTTAAATATTTCTACGATTTACCGAAGTATTTATAATGGTTTTGGATAGTAAAAGCTGATTGAATCTATTCTAAGCATACGTAAGGATGTATTTAGAACTGATTTTTAGTGAATATACCACATTTAGAATGTTCGATTAGTTTGACGTATCTAACTGAATTATAAGGTGATTTAGGTTTGGCTCTCCATAGCATAATTACGTCCATTTTTTCTAGAGGTTTAAAGGGCCAATAGTTTAGTTTCCATTTCTAACTATCACTTAACACTTACCTATCCGTTTTCCCTCCACCTTACAAACATTCTCCAGGTGTTCCGTTTTCAAATCTCACAAACCGTTTCTCAAATCACCGGCGAACATCCAGATTGCCCTGCAAACGTATAGTCAAGCAATTGACTATAAAATAATATCCCTGCGATGACTGGACGCTATCCAATATGGCCTGAAATTCACTCGGACCCTCTCCTATTTGGGTCACGTACGCCATAACACATCACAAGAATGTCATAACTTGCTAGTGTAACTAGACGATTTCATACCCTGTGACGATGGAGTTAGGGGATTATTTTCTTTGACTACTTAATTACGGGTGTGTTTGTTACTGCATAGATGGTGGTTCGTAAACATAGGGTCCTATCAACCACTACTTAATAAATAGCGTACCTTACTTCATATTGGTTTGTTTGATTTTCGACTCGAGTGTCTAACTTTGAATCCGAATGTATGAATTTTGGTTTTAATTTAACTAGAGTTTCATTAATTTAACCTTGCTTTAGTTTTATTTACGTGTGATGAAAATTTAACGTGTCAGTAAGTGGATAATTTTAAGCGCTTTTGTGTTTTTGTATCGTTAGTCCAGTGATCGCAAACATTTGCATGAGGCCCTGGGTTTGATGTCCAGGTCGATCAAGGAAGGAAGGTAATTAGATTTTTAACACAATTTTATTAGCGGGACCTGCAACTATGTAAATAAATCTTAGAAGTTAAAGACACACTTCCCGGTTTGCGATTGAGCTGAAATTTTGCACACATTTTTAGTTTGAATGACAATTTTCTCTCTAATAAAACGAGAAAGAGACGGACTTTAGAGAATGGAATTTAGAGCTGTCAAATTTAGTTGGAACTAAAATTTCCATACAAATGAAGCGTGCACGTAAAAACATGTCGACTAAAAACACGGTGAAGTGCAAGGCATAAACTAGTTGGACATCTCTAACTTAGTTCATAGATATAGCCGTCCTTTTCTCGCACTGAATTTTAGTAAAAAATAGCAATAGCCTACATTAAGTTTAGTTTGTGCACAACAGAATCGACACCATTGTCATCTAAACTAAAAATGTGTAACCTATAAACCATAAATCATAACTAAGGAACGTCATTCTAAATCCAACATGGCGGACTCCCAAAGATGGCGGACTAGTAATTATTTATGCCTTCCCGTGATATGAGTATCAAATGACAGGGTTTGCTTAGATAAATACGTGAAATAAATTAATAACCTTACTCTAAAATATTTTTTTTTAAGTATGAAGGAATATTATTATTTCATCAGGAATTCCACAGTAGCAGCTTGGGGGCCGCCTGCCTCCACGAGCGAGAGAATCGCGGCGATTCAACGTATTTCTATAGGAAAATATCGCAGCGATTCTCTCGCTCGTGGAGATGTCCCAAAAGAGAGTGTATAGAAAAACGTGGCAAGGACGATAATATTGCCGCGATTCTCTCGCTCGTGGAGATATCCCAAAAGAGAGCGTATAGAAAAATGTGGCAAGGACGATAATATCGCCGTGATTTTCTCGCTCGTGGAGGCGGCCGCTGGGGTCTAGATTTATGTCCCCTTACTACATGGGACTTGAACAATACTAGCAAAATGTAGGTCTGTGTACTATAGAGTACACCTCTGCCCAACCCTTTTAGGATTACACGCGTGAATTATGCTTTTATATATTGTTTGATATAAAATAAATACCCTTATTTACGTTTCTTTTATGTTAGGCGTTAAATAACACCGGTGACCGGATAGACAAACGACAGTCCTGTCATGCGCAAATGAATCTCATGGATTTTGCAGTATGTGTGTGACAATTTGAATTTCGAAAATGTACGGTACTGAAATAGTTCTCTGAATTCTACGGATTTGACAGTCGAATGCATTTAGTTACCATGTTTTGTGTATATTCTAATGCTAATGTCGTCATGCTTTTTCCTAAAAATCGGGGTCGATTTCCTGTCTATAAACCGGACGCTACTGAACACCAGTATTTTCCAGTATATGAGGTAGGAGTACCAATCGAAATCAAGTCGAAGTCTTTTATTCAAATTAGGATGAAAATCAACAATATAAGATGAACCCCCAAACGTGTCCGCATTTAGTCACTTCCTAGAGTCTTACTGGACCAATATGACAATTCAGAAAATATAAAACGTTAGAATGCTTTCTTTTATGAACGCAAGGACTGCCTCGTTCAAGCCATGGTCCGGAACGAGACGGAATGGGACGCCGTCACCTCCTTCTGCGAAGCAGTAATGCTAGAGAAGGAGGTGGCGGAAGGTGAGAGGGAGAGAACCTCTCAACGTCCCGGCCGCCGCGGGAGACGCCCCGGGCGTCGGGGGCCACTACGTGACCCCCGGCCACAGTAGGCGCGGGCCTGTGGACGGTGGGCTATGGGCTAGCTCACCGTTCGTCCGTCTCATGACGACGGCGCGTTCGTGTTCCACGCGCGCCTCAAAGAGAGTCAACAAAAACGAAGGGGTCCGTAAGGAGTGTAAGGACCGATGCCTGCCGGGGTTGCGGGACTGTTCGAAAGAGATACCGTGGCCCCGGAACACAAAGGGCGATGAAGGAACATGGATGGGTTTTAGTCAGTAAAAGTCTGACACTCCTGCTCCGCCCAGAGCGGGAGGAGTCATTTGATGATTTCCCACACGAAAAAAAAAAAACAAAAGACTGCCTCGTTGGTTTGAGCGTGAGGTTCTGGGTTCAATTCCGAGGTCGGACAAGTGTTATTTGGTTTTTCCATTAGGAATTTCTCAGTAGCAACAACAGAGTCTGGATCAATTATAGGCTTGATGTTATGTGAACGCAAGTAACCAGATATTTACGTTTACACATAATAAGTAAATCCAATCCTTTACAAACAACGCCTCAACGAAATTAAAATATTTAAACATCTATCCCCAATGACTTTTTATCACTTTCCACAATAATGAGTAGGTGATCGGAGTAGGAGCTTATGGCATACCTAGTTTTTTTCTTTATTCCACAGCTTAGAAAAACAATGATACATCATTTAAAAACGTTACAAATTTCAAGTAAACTTTTCATATTAGAAAAAAGAAACAGAAATTTGGAAAAAAATGAAAAATATCGAATTTCATTTTCTTGTTTCGCAAAAAAATAAATTACACATTTGCTTCTACTCTGTTCACCTAATATACCCATTTTTTCTGGAAAGTGATAAAAAAGTCATCCTGTATTTTAATCTTGTTAGAAATTACCAGCCACATACATTTTCATAATCCATTGTCACACCCTTTTCGTTCCGAAGTTGAAAACTCGAACATACGATGGTCAAATTAACATAATTACGTTTCAAGTTAAAACAACGATCCATCATAGTTTTTAACTAAATTAACACGAAGGCTTACCATGTCCTGAGGGATCGTAGTTCCGATTCCCAGGACAGCCAAAGTATTATTAAGATTTTCCATCAGATTTTTATTTAATTAACAACCCCATGTCTGGATTTGTGCTCAGTCGATGGCAATAGGTTCGCCCCCAAATATGTGGTACTTATGGAGGATGCGCTAAGGTACAAGTCGCGGAACGTAACTCTAGCGCTGAACGAAACGTGGAGGGGATAGCTGCGTATGTTCTACGACTGGAGAGCCAATCGGCGCAACGCACGCCCCAAGACATTCTTATTTTTTACTTCTGCGCAATAACGGTCAGCGCTAGAGTTTCGTGCCACGACTTAGAGCCCGTGAAATTCAAATTTCCTTACGTTTTTGTAGGTCAGTGTCAACATACAACCCTCTAAGTTCATTGAATCCCATTGAATGACCTAAGAAATACTCAATTCAATGGGATCGAATGAACTTGTATTGATGATTTGAATGATTATAATTATGCCATAAACCATATTTGTAACAGTCGCGTATCATATTTTGTTCATCATACAACCTGACATGCAGGACTTTAGAAACATTAAGGCTTGAATTCCTGTTACGCTGATGTCGCGCTGCAGCAATCTTAATGCCTAATATTAAACTAAAGATTACCGTAAATAATTGTTTGTACTACATAGCCTGATTCCATTTTCAAAATAACTAACCTGCTTCTATCCATTGGACGACGCTCTATTGTTTATGAGTAACAAAATGGCGGCTGGGCGTTTAAATTAATGTGTGTTGAAAGCTTCGACTCCATTTAGAGATCGTTGCTAATGATAATATTGCAGCTTTGTCTTTTCATGCGGAGTTCATTTGTGTTAATGTTAATGGCTTTTCGTTCAGGTGGTATGTCTAGTTTAAATCGGTATTGTTCTATAAATAAATGTTGCTTTTCTCTAGTATTGGTACGAACTAACATAACATAACATCACACCAGGCCTAAGTGTACTTAATAGTACACCCACATTTCGGCAGGTATGTTTAAGTTTCATGTAATAGGAGGCGACCCTACCGTGGCTGCTACTGAGAAATTCCTGATGGAAAAATCCAATAACACTGCCCGTCCTGAGAATCGATATTAGGACCTAATGCTCAGCAGTCACGCTTGCGACCAAGACCAACGAGGCAGTCTGGTACGAACCATTGAGTGATTTATGCCGTGGTAGAAATATTGGCTGGTCTGAATGTTTTTCGGTTTCTTCACGATGTTTTTCTTTCTTCACCGTTTTACCTACAATAAGAAAAGAGCCTGCCTGGTGTCAACTATCTAACTAAGACGTAATTTGACGGGCCTCACTTTGCTGTTCGCAGAGTTCCGTCTTTACCTTTACATTTGGTCTGAGGATGATGGTTATATTTCATGAATATAAATGAGACGATGTTGACTTATTAATGTATACTCAGTTTATTAGCTTAGTCGTCTAGCTAATTAGTGTCGCTAGGCAATTTTCACGCACCTAGAGTTGCTTGTCAAATAACTATAAACCTTGAAGGCAGCATCAGGTGGGCTATTTGTCTTAATAAACTATTATATTGCCTAATAACCATTAGTATGTCGTTCAGCTGTGTTTGACGATATTAATCACGTCATTGTGTCTTTGTAAATTGCCTAATTTATAGAAATAATAATTACTTAGACATCGGCAATTGAATGTATTTAGGTATTTTTGTTACCTTTTTTTTTTTTTTTGATGGGAAATCATCAAATAACTCCTCCCGCTCTGGGCGGAGCAGGAGGGAGTGTCAGACTTTTACTGACTAAAACCCATCCATGTTCCTTCATCGCCCTTTGTGTTCCGGGGCCACGGTATCTCTTTCGAACAGTCCCGCAACCCCGGCAGGCATCGGTCCTTACGGACCCCTTCCCTTTTGCTGACTCTCTTTGAGGCGCGCGTGGAACGAACGCGCCGTCGACACGGCCTGTCGTCATGAGACGGATGGACGGCGAGCTAGCCCATAGCCTACCGTCCACAGGCCCGCGCCTACGGTGGCCGGGGGCCACGTGGTGGTGGCCCCCGACGCCCGGGGCGTCTCCCGCGGCGGCCGGGACGTTGAGAGGTTCTCTCCCTCTCACGTTCCGCCACCTCCTTCTCTAGCATTACTGCTTCGCAGAAGGAGGTGACGGCGTCCCATTCCGTCTCGCTCCGGACCATGGTTTGCACCAGGGCTGGACGCGAGAGGTCGCCGCCGCCGATCGCCGCTTCGAGGACACGGCGGTGCTCCGCCCACGCGGGGCACACCTCCACCATGTGTTCCACCGTGCCCTCCGGTCGATCCTCACAATGGAAGCACCCGGGCGTTTCCTCCCGCCCGATTCGGTGCAGGTACCTGTCGAACACTCCGTGTCCGGTGAGTACCTGCGTCAGGCGGAAGGTGAAGACGCCGTGGCGTCTCTCAAGCCACTCCTCAAAGAGGGGACGTATCGCCACTGTCGTGGCGTGCCCTGCACGGGGTTGCGACAGTCGCTCTCTCCATGTCGCCATGTGATCCCGCCGGAAGTCTGTCCGCTGAGCGACAATTTGTCGCTGCAGCGGAGTTTCCCCCCGGCGTAGCGCCTCCGCGCGCCATTCGTGTAGGCGCGCGAGGACTATCGCCTATAGACCCCATGGCGGCAATCCGGCAAGGAGGCTCGCTGCCTCGCGGGAGGTATTTTTGTTACCTTCACCTGTAATTATGTAAAATTTCAGATTGAGATTTCCCAGTTTTCGATTGAGTTAAATTTTGCATACCTACATGTATTGTTTGGATGACAATGAAGGGCTAACTAGACGTCATTCTACATCCAATTACATGCCTTCGTTATTTTATTTCTTGTATTCTTCTATGCAAAAAAAACAAGTCCGCCATCTTTGGGAGTCCGCGATATTGGATTTAGAATGTCACTTACACTTAGCTAAACATGCATAAATGCATTGTCATCCCAACTAAACGTAGGTTAATGCAAAATTTCAGATCAATCGCAAACCTAGAAGTGGGTCAAATTCAACTTCTAAGATTTTACATGTGAAGCTAGTAAAAGCGTGTTAAAAAACAGGCATTAATGTCATTTCTGTTCTAGACATTTAAAGGGTGTAAAAAACCCCTTAAGGCTGATGCTCCAGGGTAGCCCGCGAAATTCAAATTTTCTTACGTTTTTGGCAAATTGCAGACCAGTGCTAGGTTGTATATTGATTAAAATATTGGACGCGATTGTAAGACGTATGTAGTTACAGAATTATAATCATCAAAACCATCAATACAACCCTCCAAGTTCATAAAGTTCGAGAAACAATTTTTTCAAGGTCAAAGTCATTGCTAGACCTTTATGAACTTGGAGGGTTGTATTGATGGTTTTGATGATTATAATTCTGTAACTACATACGTCTTACAATCGCGTCCAATATTTTAATCAACACACAACCTTGCACTGGCTTGCAATTTGCCAAAAACGTAAGAAAATTTGAATTTCGCGGGCTGGTCGAAGCATTCACCTTAACGAACTAGAAAGGCACCTATTATCCCCATCCTTGCGATCATTTTTTTGTTCTACACCATACCTGGGAACCTTCTAGCTATATACGGATATATTGGGGGTCAAAAGTCAAAGTAACAACTTTTTGACAAGTTTTTTTTTATACAAGTTTTTAATGTAAGATTTTTACTTTAAACACCTCCACGACCCCGTAATCCATCCACCAGCACAATGTTTTGAGTGTGTTACATTGAGTTCTAACACAAAACATGATTTTTCACTCCAAAAAAAAAGTAGGTAGTTTCCCAGCAATAATTTTTGCGTAATGTTGCTTAGTTTGATGTACAGAATGCTTGGTTGACAGCTTCGTGATGAGGTTGTTTACAGCCTGCATAGTATAATTTTAATTACTCACATAATATCATCACCCGCCCCGTCACCATCAACGGCTGAATAAAGGCCTGTAATTTCCCACCAACAGTAAATACGCACATTTGCGTATTCGGTACGCCTAGTGCTGACAGCTATTGCCACTAATACGCCAATCAAATACTGTTAACGGTATTAAAGCAATTATCGAATGGATACTATTAGCCAAGTGATGCGAGGCTCATTTCAAAATCGACGCCATGTTGGAATTGGTGTAGTGTTAAATACTTGTATTCATCTGACTGTCTGACACCATTGAAGGCTGCATTTGAAACAAATAGAACACGCTGCATTAGTGCGGAAGTGTGAATTTTATAGAACAAGGCATATTTTCAAAATGGAGCACTTATTTCGACGTCCATGTTTAACGTGAATTAAATAAAAACCGGCCAAGTGCGAGTCGAACTCGCACACGAAGGGTTCCGCACCATTGACTATATTTAGTATTTGTTGTTATAGCGGCAACAAAAATACATCATCTATGAAAATTTCAACTGTCTAGCTGTCACGGTTCATGAGATACAGCCTGGTGACAGACAGACGGACAGACAGTGAAGTCTTACTAATAGGGTTCCGTTTTTACCCTTTGGGTACGGAACCCTAAAAACCAATACCTAAGAAAGTTAATTAAATTAACGTTCGATAATTATTATAATTAGTACACGTTTCAATATTTTATAATCTACTGTTTAATAAATATTAAACTCCAATAAATAAATAAATTACTAACCTTTAAAAAAACCGCAATCTGTATACTCACAAAACAAAGCTAAACACTTCACTCAAAACAAATTTTCATAAAAAGAACACTGGCGGAAAAAAAAAACAAAACTGTATTCCTTACTCACTGAAAAAAAAAAATCACCTGCGTTCGACTTTCAATATTAAATCGTTCATGTTCATGTTCATGAGATACAGCCTGGTGACAGACAGACGGACAGACAGCGAAGTCTTAGTAATAGGGTTCCGTTTTTACCCTTTGGGTACGGAACCCTAAAAACGTGCCTGAAATAAAATTATTGAACATTTGTACATCCTTCACAGTCGTTACAGGTAGTCAATGGCCTGAGACAACCGTCTTACCAAGGGGTATCGAATTAGGTACCCAATACAAACTGGGCTGGGGAGGTCAAAATACTGATACTCAGCTGCATCCGGTTAGACTGGAAGCCAAAGTAAGCCTGTACGCCTTAATGTTGCACTAAACAATAATAATATAGAACAGGTACGTAATGCAAAGTTCCTTGGTGTAACACTTGATGAGCATTTCATCTTGGAAGAATCACATCGAAATAATAAAAAAAAAAAACAATCAATTTGTATTTGCTTTGAAAAGAATTAAAGTTATTACACCTTTGCGTACCGCCTTAATGGTGTATCACGCATACGTTTGCTCAGTAATACGATACAGTATAGTTGTGTGGGGAAACTTTTCCGAAATAGCGAAGATCTTCATTGCCCAAAAGATGTGTATTCGTGCAATATTCAAAATGTCGCACAATCTACTGACGGTCCCATGCATTTATATTTACGAAGTTGCAAGGTTTGTGAGGTCCAACCCTGAACTATTTGAACGGAAAAATAACACAAATAAAAGGAAACCTAGACATTTAGATTTTGAAATGCCTGTTCCAAAGCTAGAACTTTTTCGGCGGAGCTGCGTTTATATGGCTCCCCTAATTTATAATGCTTTACCTAGGTCAATTACTCAACCACCCTTCAATAAGTTTTGTGTTACGTTGCGGAAGTGGTTGTTAGAAGAGTGTCTTTATTCGATAGATGAGTTCTTTCAAAAGTGTCCCTGTAAATTTTATACTGTAAAGCACCAACATATTTAACTGATAAGTGGACTTAAACTAAAAAAAATGTAGTTACCTAGTAATAAATATCTTAACTGTAAAAACCTATACTATTGCATGCTATTATATTGGCCAAATGTGTGTTACTAAATATTTTATATAAAAACTGAATGTACCTACCATATTTGATGCAATAAATGAATGAATTGAATTTAATTGAATCTAGAATCATGTAGGTACAAACTTTGTCGAGGTATTACGCAGTGTATTGGTCCGTGTGTCCAATTGTGGTACAATATTGGGTATTGTGTAGGCCAAAAGGACCAAAATATTGTAACTCTACAACTACTAGGTTCACATATACGCATGGCCGTGTCCACCCGATAACGCTGTAACGCTGATATCCAATATGATTGGGACCAGGATTTTTTCGGAACTAGAGTTACCCGCGGTATCGCCCGCGCTGCAATCAAATAAATTTGATGGCAGATATCCCGAGGGACGGGATTCCATGCTCGCAAAAACTTTATATTTTGGCATAGGTATCACAGCTTTGAATTTTTATTAAAACTGTTCCGCAGATCTGTCGTTCACGTGTATTTTTTCAGTAACGGAAAATAAATTAAAAAATCCTAGTATCGCAAATTCTATCAAAGTAACGGAAGGCTGTAGCTACTTTTTACTGGCGGTGTTTGTGAATTCGAGGACCAAATTTCACACTTTTATTCTGGAAGTCGGGAGTCTATGAATGAGATTTGCCGACATTTGCCGCATAGCTGATGGAATCCTAATAGTTCATATCAATCAGTAAGAACTAGAAATTAAAAAAAATGATCTTTGCACTTATAGGACCACATAATGCACATTACATAGGAGCAGTAGCCGATGGTTCTTTCGCCAATATGGCAGATGCAAAATATAAACATTAATGGATTGGATTTGACCTCTAAGCTCTAAGTACGCAGATAGAATCGACATTTTGTGGTTGAATAATATCTCAGTGAATTGATATCTTTAGGGTTAAGGTACAATAACTAAAAAAAATATTATGTTATGCTCTGTTTAAATAATAAGTTTATTTTTACTGGCGGCAAATACATATTAATTTGGGTCATCTTTCAGTCTAAATCAATTCAATTATTACGAAACTTGATTTTACAAATAGCGTGACAGTTGACAGAAGAGAATGAAAGAAAAAAACGTAATACGCTGACACCAAGTAACATGAGACAAGGCCAGCAAGATCGGCGATCGGCGGCGGCGGCCTCTCGCGTGCGGCCCTGGTGCAAGCCATGGTCCGGAGCGAGACGGAATGGGACGCCGTCACCTCCCTCTGCGAAGCAGTCATGCTAGAGAAGGAGGTGGCGGAACGGGAGAGGGAGAGAACCTCACGTCCCGGCCGCCGCGGGAGACGCCCCGGGCGTCGGGGGACGCCGTAGGCGCGGGCCTGTGGACGGTGGGCTATGGGCTAGCTCGCCGAGTCAGCAAAAGGAAGGGGTCCGCAAGGACTGACGCCTGCTGTGGTTGCGGGACTGTTCGAAAGAGATACCGTGGCCCCGGGACACAAAGGGCGATGAAGGAACATGGATGGGTTTTAGTCAGTAAAAGTCTGACACTCCCTCCTGCTACGCCCAGAGCGGGAGGAGTCATTTGATGATTTCCCATCCGATAAAAAAAGGGGGCAGCAAGATGACGATGAATATCACAAACACGTGTCACGAAATTCAGAATGAGCCCTAGTTCCATGCATCTATACATAGAGTAACAACTCACAACGCGACGCAGTACGCAAATATTCGTATGTACGCAAAACATTCCAGTTTAACCTGGCCTCGCAATTTTCACGCTTTCCATAGCACGAGAGGTCACCTTTCAAAATCTATAGCTACCTACATTATGTGGCCGCCTGTTTGCCGGTCAGAGTAAACTCATTTGTGACGCCAGTTGTTACCTTTTTCCAACGACCAACTTTATTGCTTCATCGCACATGATTTGTGTACTTTCGGGGATTTATTTTGGACTATGTGATGACTTGTATTAGGTTTATTTTTGGGTGTCGTACCTATAAGGATTTCTGGTAACGGATTTCATGCATGTCACTTGGATGAAGGATAGGTATAGGAACGAGAAGTATGGCAGTTGAAAATATACTATACTCAGCAGTGGGTGATTCTGGGATGAAAATAATGATTATATTGAACACTAGCTGACTTCCCGCGGTTTCACCCGCGTAGTTCCCGTTCCCGTGGGAGTACGGGGATAAAATATAGCCTATGTTACTCATGGATAATGTAGCTTTCGAATGGTGAAAGAATTTTTTAAATCGGTCCAGTAGTTTTTGAGCCTATTGATTACAAACAAACAAACAAAGTTTTCCTCTTTATAATATTAATATATAGACTAACGGACGTCGCGCGGTTTCACCCGCGTAGTTCCCGTTCCCGTGGGAGTACGGGGATTAAATATAGCCTATGTTACTCAGGGCAAATGTAGCTTTCTAATAGTGAAATAATTTTTGAAATCGGCGCAGTAGTTTTTGAGTTTATTAATTACAAACATACACACACAAAAATACAAATACTTTGTTATAAATATCCAAGCCTTTGTTACTCGGTAACGATGTAGCTTTCTAATGGTGAATTAAAAAATCGGTCGAATAAGTTTTGAGTTAATTGTAACAAACAAACAAACAATCAAATCTTTCCTCTTTATAATATTAGTTTACATTTTAGCCGGTTCTCATCTTTCAACTGCTGAAGCTAGTTTCTTTAGCATACCAATATTACCAATCATCCCGATCATAACTAAGCACTAATCAATAACGTTAAATTTTATCAATATTACGCTGCAAGAATTATCTGTTGTAATGACATTCTTCATAATACATGCTACGAGAATATCGGCGATGTACTAGCGACAAAAAATGGGTTTCCATCAGAATGGATTCGCGGATACAGGATTTCTTTTAAGGGGGGGCAATTTTTGGAAAATTCATGAAAAAAAAAAATATAAACTTTTGATAATAAATGGGCGTTAATTTACAGAAATCCATGATATGTAAGATACAACGGGGCCGCCAGCTTTTGGGCCAGGGGGGGGGAGCGTAGCGAAAAATTCTTACACCATGCCTTGGACAGGTTAGAATGGTTTCGAACGTTCATATAGGAGTTACTTGGTCGAATTCTAGATAAATTCAAGAGAGTAGTCTGTAGTCTGTAGAGCGAGCGAAGCGAGCTCGAAAATTTTAACACTTTTCCTACCGACCTACTGGAGTTACCTGGGCCTCTTATAGACAAAGTTAAGACCCATGAAAAACTAGTAGTCTGGTAAATGAGTGCTCAAAAGGGGGGTGTGGTTGGAAAAGTTGAAAGCAGAAAATGTGACTTATGAACTTCGTTTGGACTAGTTAGAAGATAAACATATTAAAAGTCCTGACCCCTCCGAGGTCAGCCCGAGGGGGGGGGGGGGGCAAAGAAGGTCCCGTTTTTTGGTTTTTTGCTTATATCTCGAAAACGATGCGTCGTATAAAATTTTGTTGTACTACATAATAAAACCTCATAAAATTCTCTACAACTTTGTTTGTCACACTTTTTATCTATCTCCAATATTTAAAAAAAAAAAAAAAAAAAGTACAAAAAAAAAAATTGCCAAGTTGTAGAGAATTTTATCAGATTTCATTGTGTAGTACAACAAATATTCGTGCGACACACCGTTTTCGAGATATAAACCAAAAACAACGAACGGGACAGATTGTAGGACAAATTTTAAAAAATTGATCGTTTTTCGGAGCTCATACCAATTCAACGATAAGAGATAGATTTGATTGATTGAAAAGCAAAGTTGAAGAAAATTTTATGAGGTTTTATTATGTAGTACAACAAAATTTTATACGACACATCGTTTTCGAGATATAAGCAAAAAACCAAAAAACGGGACCTTCTTTGCTCCCCCCCCCCTCGGGCTCACCTCGGAGGGGTCAGGACTTTTAATATGTTTATCTTCTAACTAGTCCAAACAAAGTTCATAAGTCACATTTTCTGCTTTCAACTTTTCCAACCACAATCATTCATTTACCAGACTATAGGCTACAAGAGCGAGCGCAGCGAGCTCGATTTTTTTTACAACATTGCCTCAGGTAATTATGCTGTAATTGCATATACGTATATATACAAGGAAGGCCTCGGGGCAAGGGGCTCCTAATTTATTTCAGGCTTTGTCTATTATATAGATCGATCATGCAAAAATCCAATAGGAGTGCCAATACAGAGGTAGAAAAAGGAGCCTTTTTGATATTTTTGTTTTGCAGGGTTAAACAATATCTTAATTTAAATGATTCCACTTTACGCTAGAATTTATTACGTATAATACCATTCTATGTCATCAAGCAGGAAAAGCTATGCTTTTAAAAAACCTGAGTCTGTATGGGCAGCTGACTCCTCCTGGCGACGCCCATGACAAGATATACAACTAGAATATTTAGTTTCAATTCCGTCAAACTAGTTTAAGCTTGGCTAATGACGTATTGGTTCCGGTTCAGGGGGGGGCAATTGCACCCATTGCCCCCCCCCTGTATCCGCGCCTGAATGGATAGCGGGGCTGTACAAACACTTCCCTAATACTTTACGAAGAAGTATGTGAAGCACGTTCATTTCTTTTCAATTTCGAAAGGAATAACTGCTACATTCTTGGAATCCAATTACGAAGCCCGACGCGTGTAAAATGTACTCCAATGACAAAAGACGAACAGTTCAAAAGTGCACTCCACACTAACAGATCGAATCTCCGACCCCTGAGAACATACGAACGTGTCGCCGTCTACACGTGACATAGCACTCTATTTCAACCGTCATGAGGTTGAAAGTAGAGTGGCAGCGGGCGATGACATAGCAATGCATAACAGGATATTAACTGTCAGGCAGCTCGCGTCATATCCGGCGCTGTGACTACTTCCGGTTCCGCTACAGCGAGCATCGGGTCGGAAGCGCGGATGTGCCGATGATTTATGGCGTTTTAAGCAGTCGTATTGTTGTCTACGGTTAGTACTTTAAGCGATTGGTGTCGATGGCTCGGGGGTTCACCGGTAATGTTGTCAACATTTGAATTATTGTAGGTTGTAGGTACCTACTTCATAGATTTTACGAAAAGGGGTGCCAATGTTTTGACATGCTAGATGTGTTAGTGGGTATTGTGAAGTACCTACCTATTATTTATTACCTTTCGGTAGGTATGCCTACACATATTGCTTTGTTTGTGAATATCTTTGTTTGGTCCGCTTTAGAAGGGCTTTACACAGATGGTTAATTGAGAATCCCTTCTATAATATAAAATAATTCCTTCAGTTTAAATTTAAATAATCTAATTGTAACAAAAATTTGCATGTCATTATTTTATGATTGAATATGTTAAGCTACTAAACTATTGTAAGAACTTCTGTAACCATATTTATCGGCAAATAAATCTTTGACTTTGACTTTGAAAAAGGTTTCGTCTTAAACCAACCAATCTATGGTTTCATAATGTTATTGTGGTTTCCCTTTAAGAATTTCTCAGTAGCAGCCAGGAGATTGAACATGTGCCCGGTGGATGACAATAGGGTCAGACCCTTTTACATGGGATTTAAAATATAACTGGCAAAGTTTGACTGTACCTACTATGTTAACCGTGTGGTATCCGGCAGAGTAGAATAGAACCAACCCATTACACTCACGGGTGTCGTATAAGGCGACTGATGTCTGAGGCAGAACACCTTGCGCCTCCGTAGACCAGAGAATGGGCAGCAGCGTTTTCTGTTAGTCTTTCATCACTGCGATCTCCAATCCGCCTGCCAAGCGTGGAGATTACGGCAAATTCCTCCCATCATGGGAGAGGCTTATGTCCAGCAGTGGACGTTATGGGCTGTTGTAGTAGTACTATGCTAACCCTTCGGGGATTGCAGGTGTGATGTTTGATAGTTTGTGTATTTCTATTATCAAAAAATATATCCTTCCAGCAGGGCTATTACGTATCTCTGTTGACAGCTCGAAATGATAGTAACTGGGCTCAGTGTCCATCAATTAACTGTCAAAAAGTTAGCTTCGTAATAAGTATGACCAGTCGCGATCAAATATGACGTCATTGGTTGTCATCGTGGCTGATAGTCACCGTAACTCATTTTGACAGATGCTTTCGTATCGATACTTATATTATTTCGATTATGTAAGCATAGTGGACAACAAATTGATGACAACTGAGTTTTATGTGGCTTTCGTGAAAGACGTTACACCGTACCCGGGCTGTTAGTCACCGTACGATACGTAATACCAATATTATGACATTCTCGGTTGTCATCAAAGTTCGGTGTACAACCGAAGCTTGATAGTCACTGGATATCAGAGAGAAATAGGTAGGTATTAGGCCTACTGAGGTTAAAAAGTTGTATCTACTCTTTTTAACCAACTTCTAAAAAGGAGACGGAATCTAACTGACTAAATTGTAGCCGGGGAGGTCAAGAAAGGAAAAAGTGGAAAGCCATGAGACCTTGGCCGAGTTAATCGAATGAAAACAGATTAAAAAAAACCGGCCAAGTGCGAGTCGGACTCGCGCACGAAGGGTTCCGTACCATTATCTATACATTAGACAAAACGGCAAAAAAATCACGTTTTTTGTATGGGAGCCCCCCTTAAATATTAATTTTATTCCGTTTTTAGTATTTGTTGTTATAGCGGCAACAGAAATACATCATCTGTGAAAATTCCAACTGTCTAGCTGTCACGGTTCATGAGATACAGCCTGGTGACAGACAGACGGACAGACAGCGAAGTCTTAGTAATAGGGTTCCGTTTTTACCCTTTGGGTACGGAACCCTAAAAAGCTGCGCAATACTTTCTAATTGAATGCAAAAACAATACACATCCTCAACTCATCATCATCACCTTCCTGACCTTGTTCCATGTTACTTGGGGTCGTCAAGCCACGTTTTTTTTCATTCTCCTCTGACAACTGTCACGCTATCATTTACTCCTTTTTAGGGTTCCGTAGTCCTGACAAGGCACCCTTAAAGTTTCGTCATGTCCGCCTGTCTGTCTGTCTGTCCGAGGGTTTGCTAAGAGATCGTTAGTACGGGAAAGCTGTAATTTTGTAGAGGTATGAATATCAATAACGCTGACAAAGTAGTAAAATAAAAATAAATAAATCATTTTTTTTTTTTAGGGTAGCTCTTATCGTTGAATAGGTCTTTTAAAACGACTTCGACGGGTTTCTAAAACTATTTTTCAATTAATGCTCCATTTACGAAATATTAAACTTTAAAGTAAAAATTTTTGTTCCAGTAGGGCGCCCCCCCCCCCCCTCTAAAAACTTAACTACTGGCTTGAGAAATCTGGAAAAAATCTTGATGATAGTGCATTTAATGAATTTTAAAGGAATACTATAGTGGTTAGGATAAGTTTATCAGTTTAGCAGTAATAGTTGTTGAACTTGGGTGTTGAATATTTTTGTACCAGATACAAAATCCTTAGAATAAATCCATTAAAGTGACTAAGATGAAGTAGTTGATTGAATATAATGGGCTACTACGGAACCCTATACTGCGCGTGGCCCGACACGCACTTGGCCGGTTTTTCTTTCATATCATTCCTCATTCAATCTACTTGGTACGCGTAAAAGTTCATATTCCTGTCTGCATGGGAACCATTCACCAAAAATCTAACCCACACTTTCTAAACCCACTTTCAACATATTCACGTCTATTTAGAGCCCAGAATGTTTTGAATTGTTCTAACACCCGAAGGAGATGTTTGTAGTTGTGAAGAATAAACAAGTGAACGTCGCGAGTGTTCCAACCTGCTGGATTTCTCCTTTGTTGCATTTCATTGTGAGAATGCGATGTTGTTAAGTTTTCTCTGTTCGCATTGTATTGAGGCATCTCTGTGGAAACGGGGGCTGTCCTAAATCGGTTTCGTTTGTGAATTTTAGGTGTTTTTTTATACTTACTAATATAATAATAATAAAATATGTAAAAATTTCAAAATGGGAAAAGAATTACAGGGCGTCAAAAATGATGCTCAGAAGGCTGGCTCAAATATTTACGAGCGATGAACCGCAATTAAATACTCTTGTTACTTCTTAGTAAGAGGAGAGGAGGAGCTCGTGGCTTAATAATAACAGCCGCTCGTGTCCATCTATAGGTTAAGCCGTGCTTGCCTAGGTTGGTCTGTGGATGGGTGACCGCCCATTACATACAGAGTTTCCTCCGTGCCTCGGAAAGCACGTTAAGCCGTTGGTCCCGGCTGTCATTTGTAGATCTTTGACAGTCGTTAGGTAGTCAGATGCCCAAAAAGTCTGACAACCAGTCTTACCAAGGAGTATCATATTACCCGGTACTGACTGGGTTGTGGAGGTCAGATAGGCAGTCGCTCCATGTAAAATACTAGTATTCTGCTGCATCCGGTTAGACTGGAAGCCGACCCCAACATAGATGGGAAAAGGCTAGGCAGATGATGATGGTCAATAGGAAAAGTGCTCAGAAGGCTGGCTCAAATATTTACGAGCGATGAACCGCAATTAAATACTTGTTACTTCTTAGTAACAAATCGGTGCAGGAACGGGGGGTTCCTGCACCGAATCGGACGGGAGGAAACGCCCGGGTGTTTCCACTGCGAGGATCGACGAGGACACGGTGGAGCACACGGTGGAGGTATGCCCCGCGTGGGCGGAACACCGCCGTGTCCTCGAAGCGGCGATTGGCGGCGGCGACCTCTCGCGTCCGGCCCTGGTGGCAAGCCATGGTCCGGAGCGAGACGGAATGGCACGCCGTCACCTCCTTCTGCCCGCGTAGCATGGCGACTAGAAACGGGGAAAGACTCGAAAAATCTTTTGTTCATCTGTCATTTTGTCGATATTGAATAGACAAAATGACAGATGAACAAAAGATTTGTCGAGTCTTTCCCTGTTTCTACGTCGCCATGCTACGCGGGCTGCGAAGCAGTAATGCTAGAGAAGGAGGTGGCGGAACGGGAGAGGGAGAGAACCTCTCAGCGTCCGGGCCGCCGCGGGAGACGCCCCGGCCTCGGGGGCCACCACGTGGCCCCTGGCCACCGTAGGCGCGGGCCTGTAGACGGTGGGCTATGGGCTAGCTCGTCGTCCGTCCGTCTCATGACGACAGGTCGTGTCGACGGCGCGTTCGTGTTCCACGCGCGCCTCAAAGAGAGTCAGCAAAAAGGAAGAGGTTCGCAAGGACCGATGTCTGCCGGGGTTGCGGGACTGTTCGAAAGAGATACCGTGGCCCCGGAACACAAAGGGCGATGCAGGAACATGGATGGGTTTCAGTCAGTAAAAGTCTCACACTCTCTCCTGCTCCGCCCAGAGCGGGAGGAGTAATTTGATGATTTCCCATCCCAAAAAAAAAACACGAATGCTACCTGCATTCGTGTGAAAGTGAAATATTCCCAATGTCCGCTCTATAAAAGTCTTTAAAATCTCTTTGGGAATAGGCTTGAGTTTATTTGTATCTTTCTTTCTTCTTTTTCGTGTGGAACCTCGTGTCAGAGTTTTTATGCCGCCCAATTGGCCTCTGACTTGGCTTTACATGCCGCCGAAAAATGCCTATAGGCAGGCTGGTTTAGTTTCCCAACGATGTTTTACTTTACCGAAGCAAGTGATAATTATACGCACATGAATCACTAAGTATAGTCTTCGCCAGTAAGAATTAAAGGTCATTGCTCTTTACTTAATTTCTCTGCGTAGGTACCATTATGAATCGTTTTTTATTACTAGAAAATGTCAAGGATCACGATAAAGGTCGTTTCGGGATAAGTTTATGTCATTATTTCTGTTTTCGGAATTATGTATTTGAATAAATGTATGCGAGTTAATGACATTTAATTCCTACTTATCTTGCGCTGACTATAGGCTATAACTGCTATGATTGATCACATTGATCAATGTGATCAATACAAGGTGTACCATAAAAACGCACAGCCTCTCGTGTTGTCTCGGATCATGAAACTGAACAACTTTTGTTTTACAAGTTCATGAAATTCGCAAAAGTTTAATTATTCATAAACTGTCACAGAGCACGAATTTCGCCGTGGCAATGGCGTCTCCGTGCTCTGTGGTCAAATAGTACAGTGGTCTGAGTGTTTAATTAGGGCGAAACCGCGGTCGATCGATGACGCGAACTAAAATCGACTAAAATGTGTCACCCCAAAAATAGTGCACTTCAAAATATTCAAATATATAGATCTATATAGATCGATCCCGGTCTGGTTGAACCCTTAGCGCTTAATAAGTGGGCAAAAGAATAGATGTTTGCCTTTTTAAAAAGAGCTAAATAAAATGGTGCTTTGTCAATATTATTTTGGCGTAACAAGTAAATTATACCTAAACAACAGAACTGAAGAGAAAGAGTCGAATCTACCAATATACTCATACATAAACATTTTGATTTTAGGGACGCAATATAAATAAGGTTCGGAAAAAATCATAAAACCCGCCTTAATATAATAAACAAAGAACCAAACTCCCGCATATTAGTTACATCAGGTTCACGACCTTAGACAGTGTGACGCCACTTGTATCATGCCCCACGTGCGTGTCAAGGTTCAGTCAAACCGAGCAGACTGGACTGCGGACACCGGACTTTGACAGGTCTGACCGCATCTTCAATTGTTTCCTTCGTGGGTGCCTACCACCCGCCCGCGTCACAAGTTACGTTTATGAAGAGCAGGGTATAAAGTACTTCATCTCCCATAGAAAATGGTGCAAAGGGGTGTTTTGTGTGGTGGAGTACTGCCCAATAGTTGTTTACAGGTTTTTTTTATTGGTCTTTTTTTTGGTGGATTGTTTTTACGTTTCAAGGATGTTCAGAATAGACACTTCAAAAGATGCGAAATTGACCCCTTATTATGGGAAAAGCAGGCACAAAATCGGCCCGAGTGGAGTAGTCATGTGCATCGGCAGGTCAACGCCTTTGAAGAGAGAAGAAGGTCGCAGCTGGACTTAATGCGTGATGACCTTAAAGCTAAACCACCTACAGCTATACCCAATAATTTCGTCAATGATGTTCTGACATGTCCGCTTTGTGCTCGGAGTTTTTCAGCCAAAGTTGGATATGCTAGCCACTTGAGAGCACATGAAAGAGCAGCACACCAAAGCTCTCTGCAACAACACTAGAAAACCATCGAATGCAGTCGCTGTGGTCGAAATCGGCTAGATGGCATCATCATCATCAAATGGTCTTTAAGTCGCGGATAAGCGGTGATAGCTTTGTGGGGTGATATTCCTTGATGGCATGTGAAGCCAAGTCAGATACCTATGGGTGGTTTAAAAATTCGGACACTTATATCTACTAACCACACGATAACGAAAGAAATAAAAGTCGCGGATAACTAGAATTTGAATAATAGAAATTGATGTTAGTTCTTCTGAGAGTACATTTTTGTAATTGCCGCTACAGTGGCATGCTCTAAACCACTTATATCATTACTTTTCTCCGGAGTCACTGTCCCAACATTCGTATCGCTCTTGGCCAAGCGGTAAAGACCAATCTGCTCCTCCCTCTGATAATGGGAAAAATCGAAAGAAAAACACAAAGATAAAGAATTTCGATACGCCAGAATCAGATATAGCACGAGCAATACGCGTACAGAATCGTGAGATCGTGCGTGATTAGAGTAAACCTCTAGAACTTGAAAGCCCACTGAATACATATTGCTGCTTGGCGAGGCATATTTTGCCCTGATCACGCTATCCTTTTGTATGGAACCGTGTCGTTATAAATTATGAGGACAGTCTAATGTTTTCTGACAGTTGCCTTTTACTAAATCCTGAGACTGCCTTTACGGAGAAGTCTGGGACAAAAAGGATGAACAGTATTAAGGTTTAGTTCTTGGAAACCACACAATGAACTTAAAATTCTGTGGAAAATCTTGTGACAAATACAAATACTAAAGACAGTTTTCGTAGCAAGAGATGTACCTAAATTTGAACTTTTGCGTCGCTTTCTTGTATATTTGTTCTGTTATTTTCAACTGAAATGTTTGCAGATTTAAATAATGAAATAATGTGATGTCTAAACTCTAACTATCATAAAAGAGACGAAGCTTATAAAAGAGACTCGTGCCAAGTGACGGAGACGATTCTCTGTAAAGACTAACTTTTGTCTAATACTTGATTAACTTTTTAAATCCAGTTCTCCCCGTAATCGATTGAGTTAAATTCTTGCACATGTACACCTTTCTGGTGCTGGTGACGATACATTTTTATGACAAACACGGCTTGATCCTACAGCCAGGATCGTCTGCTCACGAGAAAACTCCTCATCGGCTAATAGCTCGGACACGAAACTTTGTATACACGTTCAATTTAGGTAGATATACATAATTTTCTTCATTTCATTGTAGTAAAAGCTTGTCTTTTTTAATTTAACGTGTTTTTAAGTGAAAACTTCTTTCTGAGCGTTGAACACTTTTTGTGAAGGAAAAACATTGAACTCATCGTCACCATCACCGAACGCTTCGTAGCACTCGTAGCCAATCCGCTACGGCATAGCATCACTTAGGCGTGCGCGGGGCACAACCCGTAGCATTGCTACGAAATGCCGACCAATACTTACGGTAGTCGGAGTCAAGTTCATCCCGCTAACATCGCTTCCTCTGCCACAATGTCGTCTGACGTTCATTGGGACCCATTCGGTGATTCTTTTGGCACATTTCTCATCAGACAAGCTGCAGACATGTTCGGCCAGAACCGATTAAGCTAAGCGGATTTCCGACTTTCAAAATTAGGCTCACAAGTTATAAAGAAGATATCGAGACGCCCTTTTATGGTACAAGTAGAATTGAGGTCATTAGGGAGTGTACTCGGAATTGTTTAGCAATCAGCGACACATGTGGGGAATCGATTCACATTGGGTGCGTCGTGCGTGGGCTATGACAACTAATAGATAGCTACAGAAGGTTCAGTACACCAAAAAATTTACTTCTTCATCGACTGATGATTTTAAGCTGCGTCTACGCTAAGCGAGCAGAAATTAAGCACAAATTCGTGTAGTGTACACGGATTTAGCAGCCTCGACCAAGCACCCCTTGCTGTGCGTATTTGCGCTCCGCTTGTGCTCCACTAGAATTCCACTTACGCTCAGCTCGTGCTCGGCTCGCAAAGCGTAGACACCTTGTATTTAGGTCATATAAACTTAGACCAGTACACCCTATCGATAGAGCTAGCAGTGGTTTCAGTCAGGTCCCTCAAAAAACGCGTAATACGATCGCAATGTCCATCAGGTGATATAGCCGTTCTAGAAAGATCTGAGGAATAATCTTGTTACATACCTTTACTCACAATGGAAGTTTCACTCATTCTGACAGTTCAACATTACTTGCGTTCTTTATTCACGTTATCAAGCAGACTTTATATACCACTAGCTTATACCCGCGGCTTCGCCCGCGTGGAACTCGGTAATTGTCCTTCGGGATCGTACTACCGAGTTAAAAAGTATTATATGTGTTAATACAGGTTACAAACTATCTGAGTGCCAAATTTCACTCAAATTCTTTCAGTACTTTTTGTGTGAAAGAGTAACGAACATTCATACATCCTCACAAAGTATGTAGTAGTTGAAATACAAGTTTTAACCGACTTCTTTATGGAACATTTCTAGGAGTGGACCTTTGATACTTAAGTCTGTGTTACTCGTCTAAACTACTTTAATGGATAGTGGGCGGTTCACTGAGGACAGGTAGGGCTATTTTATGGCTATCACTGAACGATACCATCCGTTCAGTCTGACCTCGGATAGTGCTGGACGTATTTCAATAGTCATTTCGAGATATTTTCGTTCTTACGAAACGATTGCTTTCGTTGTAAAAGGTAGGAATAGGTACTTATTTAGTATTTAAATTCTTAAAAGCATTTTAAGCTAGGCAATTAGAATATTAATAAAGGTAAGTAACAACAAAATGCAAATTAGGTAGCAAGCTAGCAACACTCTACTTAAGTAAATTACACTGTTAACAACGACTATTTAAGTTTCGACAGTGTTGCCAAGATTTGCCCCATCAAAACCATTATTTGAGAGAAAGAAACCATCGAAACCCCAAGAAACTTCAAAAGAACGGGCACTAAAGTATCAAAGCACTACCATCAATAACGCTCTTCAAAAATTGGCAAAGTTACCCTATTGAATTCACTGAGTCGCATTAGAGGGCGTTCACCTCTCGCCCCCACATTTGTATGGGTTCCCGCCGACGACATATTGTTTTGCCCCGTTACATTAATATAACATCAAGCATTATATATTTTTTCTTTCAATTATAACTGACATTTAGAGAGCAGGTTTTGCTTCCCAGGAATTTGGGGGAGCCATTGTTTTGACAATATAATGGATGTGATTTGGTTGGTTTCTGAATAAACTTAGCTTAAGATATTGCTGACATTAGATATTGCTTTGTGACGACCTGATTGGCGCAGCGGTAGTGAGGCTGCCTTACGTTCTTAGGGTCCCGGGTTCGAATCCCGGTCGGAGCAAATGTTTGTGTGATGAGCACGGACATTTGTTTCCGAGTCATCGATGTTTGTATGTATATTAAGTATGTATTTACAAAACAAAAAGTATCTATGTAGTATATCAACTATCTGGTGTCCACGACACAAGCGTTGCTTAGTGTGGCACTAGATGGCGCTGTGTGTAATGTCCAGCAATATTTATTATTTATTTATTTATTTATTGCTGTCTTTTGCTTTACTGATAAAAAGAAAGAGCTGCAAGAACACTAACTAGACGAGAACTTCCATTATAGTGATCAATCCAGTTCCTACTTTAGTTCCTAGGGTAGTGGGTACGTTTTAAAACAGGTCTCAATTCTGAAACTCAAACTACAAGCAGTTGCTGCATCAACTCTTTGTTGTTTTGCCTTTTCGTAAAAGTTTACAATAGTGTCGTAGTTTATTCAATTTTAAACAGAACCGACACCATCTTTGTTCCCCTTTTCTACATACAATACGTTTTTAGGGAGTGACAGGGATTCACCGTAGATAATAAAACTCCGTATTCCAACTAGGATGAACACTGAATGAATTTATTTTCGATTGCTCTACTTTTATATACATTAGACATGATAGCATCTAGGCATTACTGATACATTTACAAACGCTCGACCAATAGCGACGCGCCGCAGGGCGAGACGCGCGCGGGGCGCGGGGTGCTGTTTCGCCGCGCGGCACTCAGTCGACGCGAAGTTATAAATAGGAGTGGCGCGCAAACTTCGGTCCTTTCCATCGTGCGCCGCCGTCGAGTGAAGACCGTCTGCTCTGCTGTGGCTCCGCCGTGTGTCGTCAGCGCCGCGTGTCCATCTGCGTAGTCCCGGAGTGTGCAGTGAAGATGCCGAGGGAACTGGTGTTACGCTTGCTCTGCCTGCTCGCCTCTGCTTACAAAACCGCTTCTTTCGAAGCGACATAGCCGGCGTGTGCGGCGTTGTGATGACGCCGTGCTGTGCCCGTGCTTCCATCCTGTTGTCAACGTACCACTCGTACCAGCGTCTTTTTCAAGACGATTGCTTCTCTGTTTCTTTACGGAACGTCATAAACGTGCTAAGGTAACTGGTTCGGTGTTGAGTGGTAATAAATTGGTTTGAAGGTATGTGGTAACTGGCTCCGAGGTATATGGTAATGGTTTGAAGGTATGGTAATTGTGTGACTGGTACTATGTCACTACATCACTCCCCCCTAAGCGAAGCGTACGTTGGGTTTCACTGAGCGGCCGGATCGAGTGACGTAAGAGTCATGCTGTGCGTTTGGGGTCGACGACCGCGGCTCGACGCTCGGTGATGTACTTTCAGTGCGCGGTACTTGCTGTGCTGCCGCGCCTGTTGTCGTAGGAGTAAACTCTTCGTTGAGTAAGTGCGCTGGCTTGAGTCTGTCTATTGAGACGACTGTAGTTCGAAATGGCATCTGTATGGTGAAATGCTTGCTGTCACGATGAATTACTTTAAACGGGCCGTCGTAAGGTGGGGTCAATGGACTTCGCACGGTATCATTGCGCACGAACACATGGGTACACGTCGCTAGGTCCTTGTGTACAAACGTGCTTCTGTTATTGGTGTGAGACTTGCTGCTCGGGGACATCGTCGACATTGTTTCTGTCAGCTTCCGGACGAATTCTGCGTCATCATTTTTCGGCTGTGAAGGCACGAAGAAATCTGACGGTATTCTAAGTGTCGTTCCGTAGGTGATGAGGGCCGGGCTCAACTGAGTATCTTCCCGTAGGGCGGTACGAAGGCCAAGTAACACAGTAGGTAGTTCTTCGCTCCAGTGCGCACCGGCGCTTCGCGCCATAAGCGCGGACTTCAATGTGCGATGCCAGCGTTCAACTTGACCATTTGCTTGAGGGTGGTAGGCAGTAGTACGTATTCTTGTTATGCCGAATTTCTTCATAAGTAAGTTGAATAACGACGATTCAAACTGTCGCCCTTGATCCGTTGTAACTCGTAAAGGGCAGCCAAAACGTGATATCCATCCCTCGTAGATTGCTTGAGCGACGGTGTCGGCGGTGATGTCACGCACAGGAATTGCTTCCGGCCATTTAGTGCAGCGGTCGATTATTGTTACTAGGTATCTGTAGTCGTTAGAGGGCGGCAGTGGTCCAACGATGTCAACGTGAATGTGTTCGAAGCGCGACGATTTTTGAAACTCGCCGAGTGGGCTGATAACGTGTCGTTGAATTTTCCCGCGCTGGCAACCGATGCATGATTTCGCCCACAAACCAACTTCTTTGTTCATATTCGGCCAGAAAAACTTTGTTGACATTACTCTTCTTGTTGTTCGCACACCAGGGTGACTTAGTTCGTGTTGCGCTTTGAATGCTACTATACGATAAGTCGCTGGTAGGTATGGACGAACGTTGCCGGTTGATGTTTCGCATATGATGGGTCGTTGACCGCCGGGTAATGTGATAGGAGCGAACTTGAGACTTGGGTTCGACATGCAGATCTTCAGTTCTTCATCGTTTTCTTGGTCTTGAGCGAGTTGGTTGTAGTCGATCGTAGAGTGTGACAAGTCGATTTCTTCGATGCGTGATAAGGCGTCAGCTGCTTCGTTCTTATCACCGTGAATGTATTTTATCTTCGCACAGAACTGACTAATGTAGTGTAGCTGGCGTTCTCGTCGTGGTGTGTCGCTGCTGCTTGGTGTTCTTGTTAGGGCGTAAGTTAGTGGTTTGTGATCGGTGAATATTGTTAGGTCACTGCCCTCAATCAGTCGTCGTAGGTGTTGCACTGCGGTGTACATTGCTAATAATTCGCGATCGTACACGCTGTAGCGTCGCTGCGTGTCACTCATTGTTTTTGAGTAAAATGCCAGTGGTCGCCACGCGTTGTCCACTCTTTGTTGAAGCACGGCGCCGATGCTAGTATTCGATGCGTCGGTAAATAAGCATAGCGGCGAGTTTGGGATGGGGTGCGTCAGAGTTGTTGCTTCGAGTATGCTTTGTCGGCATTTTTCAAAAGCTTGTTCTGCTACTTGAGACCATTGTATTGGAGTTTTGTCATTCTTCTTGCTGTTGTGTAGGTATTTGTTTAATTCATTTTGGTACTCGGCTTGATGTGGTAAACAACTACGGTAGAAGTTTATCATTCCTAAAAATCTTCTTAGTTCTTGCACTGTCTGTGGCTTGGGATAGTCGACTATGGCTTGAATTCTTTCTTGAGTGGGTTTGATTCCTTCTGATGACACTTCATATCCCAGGAACTCGATGGTTTTCTTGTCAAACTCGCATTTATCGATGTTAAGACTGACGCCGTAGGTATTTAGGCGTTCGAGTACTAGTTCTAAGTGGCGGCGGTGTTCTTCATTGTTTCTCGAGTGTATGAGCAGATCGTCGACGAAACAGAATACGTTGTCGTCGAGTCCTCGTAGAACTTCATGCATGAAACGTTGAAAGGTTTGACCGGAGTTTCTTAAGCCGAACGTCATGCAGTTGAATTCGAAGAGGCCGAATGGAGTTATTATTGCTGTTTTTTGAGCATCTTGTTTTGCGATTGGTATCCAGAAATATGCCATTTTCAAATCTAGTTTCGAGAATATTGTCTTGCCATGGAGTTGGTATGTGAAATCTTGAATTCTTGGAATGGGGTATCGGTCGGGAACGGTGACGGCGTTGAGTCTTCTGTAATCGCCACAAACTCGAAGTGATCCGTCTTTCTTTTTCACAATGTGAAGTGGACTCGCCCACGGACTGCTTGACGGCTTGCATATTCCCATCTCGATCATGCGCTCGAACTCGAGTTTTGCTGCTTTGTATTTGTCGGGCGGTAGAGGGCGCGGCCGTGAGTAGATCGGCGGCCCAGTCGTCTCGATATGATGTGTGACGTCATGCTTGGCTGGAGTTTTTAGTGTCATTGGTCGTAGTACATCTGGATATTTCTTCAGCAGGTCGTGATGAGTGTGGTCTCGGTTGATAATGTGGATTGATTCTTCTTTGCTGTTTATTTTGATGGCGTTCACACTAAGCTCGGTCACACGGTCGATAAGTTTTCTTTGGTGCAAGTCGACTAACAGTTTATGCTGTACCAGGAAATCGGCACCCAGTATTGAAGTCTTCACATTGGCGACGACGAAAGTCCATTTGAAACTTCTTCGTAATCCTAGGTTGAGCTCGAGTGTGCGCTCTCCGTAGGTACGAATCTCTGTTCCGTTGGCTGCGTAAAGTTTGTAGCCTGCATTGTCCGCCGGTCTTGAGTATTTCTGGTTTCGAGCGGCTAATACTGATATGTCGGCTCCAGTGTCGACAAGAAATTTTTCTCGGTTGTTGATGTCGATCACACATAGGCGGTGGCTTATTTGGTTTACATCGACACCCGCCACTATCGATGCACGTTCTAGTTTTCCCGCTTTTCTCTGGAACATGGTGATTCACATTTCCGTGCGTCGTTGCCGAATCGGTAATGGAAACGGCACAGCCAGTCGGGGTCGCCGGGCTTGCGGGAGTTAACATTACGCTGTCTTGAATGTGAGCGTGAGCGGCTGCGATGTGCTGAGTTTTGGCGGGAACGGTGATACGACGATTGTTGATGTTTTTGTAGTTCGGCGACTTCGAGTGACAACTTCTCTATTTGTTTCGTAAGCATACTGATTTGTAGGTTTGTTATTGCGTTAAGCTGTACCTCATTGACTGCTGGACTTGTTGACGGAGGATTTGCTGTGGAGACTGCGGCGACTGTAGTGGGTTCAAAATGCTCCATCATTTTGTCGGCCATCGCGGCGAGCACTTCGAGCGACGACTCGGTGTTGACGGAGAGCACGGCGCGAACTTGTGGGGGCAGCTGGTTGAGCCACATAACCTTCAGCGGCTCATCAGATAGTAGCTTGCCACTGAGATCTCGCATTTTACGCAACAGCTGGCTTGGCTTGTTGTCGCCGAGTTCGAGACCGCTGAGTAACTTCTGTAACTGCCGGTGATCTGACTCTTGGTACGTCGAGATGAGTCTGTCCTTGAGCGTGCTGTATTTGCCGGTGGCCGGTGGATGCAAGATGATGTCTCCGATTTGTTCTAGGTCGCTGTTGCCGAGTAGTGGGACGACGAGGTTGAATTTCTGCTCTTCACCTAACTTGCTGGCAGCGACGGCGGCTTCAAATTGCGCAAACCACAGGCGAGGATTTTGGCGCCAAAATGGTGGTAGACGTGCAGGAAGTGAGATTGTTGCCACGTCACTCTTCACTGTTGTGGCGCCCTCAGCATCGCAAAAATCTTCGGGAGTCTTCGACATGATGGTGGTCTTCTATTTTTCTAGTGGATCTTGCAAGAATTTGATGATCGAGGAGCTCAGGCTTTTTCTTCCAGGTCGTGTTCTTGTAGGCACTTTATTGTTCGCGGGTCACCAATTTAGGGAGTGACAGGGATTCACCGTAGATAATAAAACTCCGTATTCCAACTAGGATGAACACTGAATGAATTTATTTTCGATTGCTCTACTTTTATATACATTAGACATGATAGCATCTAGGCATTACTGATACATTTACAAACGCTCGACCAATAGCGACGCGCCGCAGGGCGAGACGCGCGCGGGGCGCGGGGTGCTGTTTCGCCGCGCGGCACTCAGTCGACGCGAAGTTATAAATAGGAGTGGCGCGCAAACTTCGGTCCTTTCCATCGTGCGCCGCCGTCGAGTGAAGACCGTCTGCTCTGCTGTGGCTCCGCCGTGTGTCGTCAGCGCCGCGTGTCCATCTGCGTAGTCCCGGAGTGTGCAGTGAAGATGCCGAGGGAACTGGTGTTACGCTTGCTCTGCCTGCTCGCCTCTGCTTACAAAACCGCTTCTTTCGAAGCGACATAGCCGGCGTGTGCGGCGTTGTGATGACGCCGTGCTGTGCCCGTGCTTCCATCCTGTTGTCAACGTACCACTCGTACCAGCGTCTTTTTCAAGACGATTGCTTCTCTGTTTCTTTACGGAACGTCATAAACGTGCTAAGGTAACTGGTTCGGTGTTGAGTGGTAATAAATTGGTTTGAAGGTATGTGGTAACTGGCTCCGAGGTATATGGTAATGGTTTGAAGGTATGGTAATTGTGTGACTGGTACTATGTCACTACACGTTTATCCCCAGGAAATCTATTTGATTTATCGAGATCTGAAGAGTTACTTTTTGAGCCCGGATTCAACTCTGCGAGACTGTATATCGGATCCGTACCTACCTACTTACACAACGAATTTATCCAATCACACCTGATTTTTGGCTGGATATTTTACATATTATACATTTCCCGTCGAGTTGTGCTAACTTTAGATCTTTCCAGCCTTCTCGATTATACCTACAATTTGTTTTTCAGTAAATCTTGTGATAAATTAGACTGATTTTCTTGTTACGCAATCCCTTCATAACCTCCCCCATAACAGGAATCCATAGAGCTCCTCCCCCCTTGTAGATTCAAACCGAAATCCCTAAAAATAGGGACCTTCAACGCCGAAGGCCTGAATGGCCAACGTGATGAGATCGCCACTTTCCTCCGCGACCATCAACTAGACATCCTCCTAGTCCAAGAGACCTTCTTCAAACCCCACCAGCGAGACCCTAAAATTGCCAACTACAGGTTAGTTCGCAATGACAGGACTCGCTGTCACAAGGGAGGTACTCTCATCTACTATAAATCTAGTCTGTACTGCATCCCCTTAGACCCCCCTACCCTCTCCAACTTCGAAGTCTCTGTCTGTCGGCTGGGCATGACAGGTCATCTACCTATTACGATTATCTCGGCGTACCTTCCGCCTCCTAACTCCAACACCGATTCTGTGGCGATTAACGCCTCCATCAAGGATGACCTCACTACCCTACTCAACCTAAGTGACTCCGTCTTTCTGGCGGGGGATCTTAATGCAAAGCACCCCGCATGGAATAGCCGCTTGTCCAATACCAGAGGTAATGTCCTCTACAACCTCTGCTCCTCCCTCGATTTTGATGTCATCGCTCCGATGCATCCCACACATTTTCCAAATAACCCTAATCACACCCCCGATGTGCTAGACGTCGCGCTTCTGAAGAATGTAAACTTGCGATTACATTCTATGGAAACGATCGATGAGCTCAATTCGGATCACAGACCTGTGATTATAGAATTTGCCCCCAGATACGGTCCTTCTGACCCCTCTCAACCCCCCCCCACCAAAGTGATCACGGACTGGGGGAAAGTAAGCGAATTGCTGAAATCCACCCAGTCCCCTCACTTAGATCAAATCCCCGACAACATAGTAACCGTAGCCGACACGGAGGCCGCGATCGGCTTGTTCACTGGCCACGTTCAGTCAATCCTGAGCGAATGCTCAAGGGAGGTTCCGGCGGAGGATCACCTCCGCTGGAAACTTCCGGATGACGTACGTGAACTGGTGACCGAGAAGAACGCGGCTATCCGTGCTTACAGAGCCTTCCCTTGTGCCAATAACAAAGTTTTTATGCGTCGCTTACAACGCAAAGTAAGTAGATGCGTCAAAAAACTGCGTGAAGAACAATGGGACAAGATGCTCGACGATCTAGAACCGACCCATCAGGCCTTCTGGAACCTGCAGAGGAAACTCCGCTCCTCTGAGGTCACTCCCATGCCCCCTCTCATTAACCCAGATCAGAGTGTCGCCTTCGACGACGACGATAAAGCCGAATGTCTGGCCGACAGTTTAGAGTCTCAATGCTCCCCCAGCACCCAGCCAGTAGACCAAGCTCACCTTGCTAAGGTGGATGCTGAAGTCGAACGCCGGGCCTCCTTACCCCCTGTCGAAGACCCTGATGACCCACTACCCCCAGTCACTCCAGACGAGGTAGAGGACATCATAAAAGGTCTCAAACCTAGGAAAGCCCCTGGCTCTGACAGAATCACCAACAAGGTGTTCAAACTTTTCTCCCCCGCCCTCATAGTATTACTAACCGCTATCTTCAATAGCGCCATGTCCAATAATATTTTCCCTCAGTCGTGGAAACAGGCTACCGTTATTGGTATTCCCAAACCGGGCAAGCCTAAATCTTCCCCGAGCAGCTACCGCCCCATTAGTCTTCTCAATGTCATAGGCAAAATCTACGAGAGGCTTATTTATAAGCGTCTCAAGGACTACGCCGAGGCAAAGAGCTTAATTCCGAAAGAGCAGTTTGGATTTAGATCCCAACACTCTTGTGTCCAACAAGTGCACCGCATTGTAGAACACATCAGCGACCGCTTCCAGCGAAGCATGATGACCGGTGCCTTGTTCTTCGATATTGCTAAAGCATTCGACAAGGTTTGGCACAACGGGCTCATATACAAGCTGTATCGGCTCGGTGTGCCAGATCGTCTAGTTCTCATCCTCCGAGACTTTTTGTCGAATCGCACCTTCCAGTACCGCATCGAGGGTGCGCTTTCCGCCCCTCATCCGATTCGCGCCGGTGTCCCTCAGGGCTCGGTGCTATCCCCGTTAATCTTCACGCTGTTCACTAGCGACATCCCAAAGAGCAATACAGCCCAGTTAGCCCTTTTTGCTGACGACACGGCCATTTATTGCTCTGGAAGGAATCCCTCAAAAATCGCCAGCACCCTCCAAACCTCCGCAAACGCCTTAGGCGATTGGTTCCGGAGATGGAGAATAGAAGTCAATCCCGACAAGAGCCAGGCGGTACTTTTCACCAGGCCCCACCGCTCTGTTCCCCCGAACCCTAGTCCGATCACCATGTTTGACAAGCCGATCCCTTGGGAGACGCAAGCCAAATACTTGGGGGTCATCTTAGACCAACGCCTAAACTTTCGAGAGCACATAAGGACGGTACGCTCGCGTGCCGCCTTCGCTCTTGGTAGGCTCCACTATGTGCTGAATGCACGCAGCAAATTGTCACTTAAGTGCAAATTGCGTATCTACACCGCGTGCATTCGGCCTATCATGACATACGCGTGCCCCGTGTTCGCGCACTCAAAACCCTACCTAATCCACAGGATGCAGACCCTACAAAACCGTTTTCTCCGAAGGGCTACGGGCTCACCGTGGTACCTTAGGAACGAGCAACTTCACGTAGATCTTAAAATCCCAACCATTCAACAGTTCATGAAACGTCTTTCTAAGAGTTTCTTTGATAAGGCCGAGAAGCATACCAACCCCTTGATCTATTCAGCCGCCCATTATGCCCCATCTAAAATCTCCAAGATTCGCCGCCCCAGGCATACATTACTCATTCCCGATGACCCCACCACCCTCATTCAAGAAAGCTGTAGGGAAAGTAGCACTCTACGTAAAAACAAACACAGATACAAACCGCGAACTCGAAACCGACCCCGCCACCGTGACGTACCGCGAGCGCAACCCCCCTGTAACATCACCGACCGACCCTTGCTCGACGAGCCAGCCCGCGCCGCTGAGCATGTAGCTTCAAATTCCCAAAATAATAATCCGACCCAGCCACCTTTGCTGCCCTCCCTCAATGACTCACTAAGCCGAGGCCCGAACTCCACAGGGAGTGCCCTTAGTGTTGTTCATTTAATTAAAAATCCTAGCTTGTAAGCCCTGGCTGGGGGCCTTAAAGTAATTTTTGGCCACCACAGGATAGTCCGGTTAAGCAGTTTGACAACCTTAACGTGTTGTGTCTGCGAGTGGTCCCATCTAAAAAAAAAAAAAAAAAAAAAAAAAAAAAGACTGATTTTCTTACTTAATCCGAATCTAGAAGTTTTTCTGGCATTGTGAATGAATGATTTACGTTACGTTGTAAATGAACTAACACCAACACGGTAACGTATCACTTGCTTCGGTGCAGAAAACATTGTGAGGAAACCGGCATGTCTGAGGGATATTTCTCGACGGCATGTAGAGCCAAGTTAGAAGCCAACGGATGGCATAAACACTCTGACACTAGGTGAGGTAAAAATTCTGACGTACAGTCTAAACTTCTACAATTGTACGAATGTGACCACGAAGTAGGTCAGAACTTATGAAAATCACATCTCTTGAAGGAGTTAGGTACATGGGGGCTCTAAGTTTGTATCGAAAACCATCATTTTTACTGATAAGAAATCCTATCAGACACGCGACTTGTTGTTATATTAACTCCTAAATATAATAACAGGTACTTACATACTCGGCGTTCCTATCGACCCCTTGCTTATACCGATGTAAAATATTCATTGCTTTAATAATACCAATGGCCTGGCAGTGTAGACTAGACAGATAATGACTATGGACGTGCCCATTTGAAACGTCAATACTCCATCGTTTATTCCAACTCGTTACATTCGTATAGACTCACAAAGTTGAAGTAATTCTTCGAAAAGAATTGATTAGTCAAACGAAAATATTTTTTAATCTTTCCAAACTTTACTTTTATTCAAAGGCAAAGTAGAAAATAGGTAATGTTACAGTTTTTTAAGAGGTTCGGCTATAATTTTGTCAAATATTGAAATTGTTTCTAAAAGTGTTGCCAAAAATGTTCCCAAGGATCGCTGCTTCTGTTTTATCCAACATAATGGAATAAGTATGAGGCGATCAAAGTAATGTTCATAATGTGAAAGCTGTCTTTGTTTTTTCTTAGAGGATATTATTAGGTCTCTAGGTGGTTTCTTTGCTCATTAAGGCCGGGACTCCACCAAAGCGGATACGAGCAGCAGTGGCATACCTACGGGTCTAAAATATGGCACGCCCATGAGGCAAGCATACTGTTCAGAAACCCTAACATCATGAAAAGTAGAAGGTTATAAGAGCAAGCCAAGCTTATAGGCTTCTATGGCAATACCACTACTGGAGCGGAGATGTGTGCGTAGCGGAGAGGAAAGATGAACACCGCTCACCACACACCGCTCACAACATACCACATACCGCTCACAACACACCACACACCGCACACAGCACACCGCTCACAGCACGCGCCGCTTACTTCATCTCATTTCGAGTATGGCGGCTGGCCAGCCGACGACGGTAGCTAAGGAATTTTATTCAAAATCCTGAAGAATGAAGTTACACAATGGTGTTAGACACTTCAAACAAGAATGTTTTCATAACAATAAAACATGAATAACGACAGATAATTCAAGTTAAGCCCAACTATGTACATAAACGTAAAGGGTAAACGCATTAATTGCCTTCAGATTGTAATGCTCGTGAATAGTTAGAATATTTGGCTTTATAGTCGTTCATTGTCGTATTACAGCTGTATTTGTGTCATAACTTGTGGTATTGTGCTCATTGGTTTATGAGGTACAAGCTTTTGCCAGAGGCTTACCACACAACATAAGACACACAACATAAGACTTAGCACACAGCATAAGACTTAGCCCACAACATAAGACATAGCACACAACATAAGACTTAGCACACAACATAAGACATAGCACACAACATAAGACTTAGCACACAACATAAGACTTAGCACATAACATAAGACTTAGCACACAACATAACATCATGCCTTGTAATCCCCGAAGGGTTAGGTAGAGGTGTACCCACATTTCGCCAGTTATGCTTAAGTCCCCTGTAATAGAGGACGAGCCTATTGCCATCAACTGAGCACAGCGAGAGCAGCAGAGAGCAGCGAGCGGTGGCCCAGTGGTGGCGGCCCCGACTTACGAACGTAAGTAGTAAGTCGTGGGTTCGAACCCAAACAGGCGCATTACTTTGTGTAATTTATTTCATCACTACTGCTCTCAAAACGGTGAAGGAAAACATCGTGAGCAAACCAGCATGTCCTAGAACCAAAAATTCGAACACATGTGACATCTACCAATCCGCACTGGGCCCGCGTGGTGGATTATAGCCCATTCCCTCTTATTGAGAGGAGGCCGTGTCCCAGGAGTGGGAATATTATAGGCTGATGATGATAATGATGAGCCGTGAACCAGACTCCGTGGCTGCTACTGAAAAATTCCCGAAAGAAAAACTCAATAACAATTTACCCGACCCGGGAACGCTTGCAACCACTAGACCAGTGATTCGCAAAGTGGTCCAGGTGGACTCCCAGGGCTTCCAGGTTGATTGGGACAGTTTCTGGTAGCTTGATGTGCTGGCCTCTATCTATACCTACAGTTAGCTTCCCGATGTGGGTACCCCCTTGAAAGCATCTACGTTCGAACCCGGGGTACTGTGGGCTGCATCAATTGGGTAGGTACCCACCTACCCAATTGATGCAGCCCACCGTACGTAATATAAAATGTATGACTTGATTTCTTGCCGTAATCGTTTTTACATCATCACCATTAATTGGCAGTCTCTTCCCTTTTTTGAGCCATGCTTCCTGATCTGTGGTTGTTTCTACCAGGGTTTACCCGATATCTTCTGAATGTCATCCAAACCCATCTGGCTGTTCGTCTGCAAACACTGCATCTACCGTCTTTGGGCAACCATTATTAGTTTCAACATTGGCCGTATTTCAAAGACCAAGGAATGGAAAGAGAAGTGTTAGTCGTTCTGCTGCGAGATGGGCAGACGATGTTGTTGCCAATGCGAGAATATCCTGGATGAGGCCTATACCGAGCAGTGGTGGTGGGTCAGGCTGTGGATGATGGTGATGGTTTCAATGACGTCTGTAGACGTTGAAATTCCCAATAACATTTGAACTTTTTCAATACATTTCAAAGTTGTAAAGCAGATACCAATTTGTTCTCCTTTTAAAGTGTTTAAACTCAACACCCACAGACCGCAATGAAGTTTCGCGAAGAAAAACTTCTAAACAGGGTTAAAGTTGTTCAAATCGTTTTAGCTAGACTGGACTCTCTTTGCTACTAGACATAAAGTGAACAACTAAATAGGACAGCAAAATTACAAAAATATCTCGACACGAGGCCGCTCGCGGCACCGCGGGAATCTGCCGGCCGAATGTAGAAACTAAACTAGTCAAGAAGAAACTAGGCGCATGGGGTCTGGAGGTCTCGCGAGGCCGCCGGGGGCCGCTGGCGTCGCCACCGGCTGCCATTACCCCAAGTCTTTTTTAACACTAAATAGGCTTTCGTTGGGCCGCAACTCACTTGATGTGAAGCGATGATGTCTAGGGTGGAGCACGCTTACTTTGAAGAAACCGTTTCATTCGAACTTGGAATAGATTCACATCATAATGATACAGGAATAGAGAAGCAGGCATTGAATTTCACAGACTCGCGGTTCGCACAATGAATGTGGAAGCATAGTGCTTTGTTCGAATCCGTGGAACTCCAACTTAAAGGTGACGCTTCGTATCTTTGCTCTTCCGATGAAAGAATCTCCATTCTATCATCGGAAGAGCATAGATACGAAGCGTTCTGTCGTTAAGCGAATCTGTCCTAAAGCGAACAAGGGAATGGGGATACTAACCGAAAGCAACAAAGTACCAGTATTTTACACAGAGCGACTGTCTATCTGAGCTCTATAACCTATTCTGGGTACCATGACACACCTTTGAAGGCTGGCTGTCAAACTTTCGGATTTCTTACTACCCGTAACGACTGTCTAAATCTACGAATGACACCCAGGGCCAATGTCTTCCTTTCCGAAGTACGGTGTCGGTATGTAAGGGATGATCAATCCACACACCGCCCTCTACAAGCTTGCTTAACCTCGAAACTTCATCTGTGCGGCTGTTATAATTAAGCCACGAGCGTTTACTCAAACATACTAAGCAAATATCTATAAAGAGCCATCGCGACGTCAAAGGGAAGGAAGTTCAGCAAACAAACAAACATATTATACGATATTATACATTACACTGTATACACAAACGCTGCCTTAATTCTCATACAAGACAGATCACACATGTCGTGGGGCTCAAGAAGCAGGCTTAGGGGAACGTGCCTCGCTTCTCGAATTACTAGGACACCAGAAAACATAGGAGATGAACACACGCTTTGTTGTTTGGTTTGTCTTTTCTGGGAGGCGGTCTAAAAGCCGACAGTCTTTTATTTTTGAGTTCTTACGGATTAAAGCCGTCATAGACGATAGGTATAATTCATGCACAGTTTTGCTTGAAACTACATACAGGCATACATGAACGTTTGTAGGATAAGACTGTACAGTAATCCTTGGAATCGGTTTTGCATTTAAACCTGTCACGCATAACCACGCTCGGTTATGTCGGTGTACGCGGTGTAGGCGATGGTGGCAATGGTTCTGATGTTGACTGCGAGAATGTTTTTGATAACTAAGATTGAATTTATTAAAATTTTACACGAACACGCGTGTATTATTGAGTTCATTCGAGTTTCTGTACCATAGTCGCAAGTAGCTTTTATGCGTTGAGTCGTGCAAAGACTTTCATCATTGACTGGACAGCTCCTATCAGCCATCTGCTTGTTGCCTCAAAACATATATTTAGATATTATAGATATTAATAGGAAAATGTTGTGAAAATGTTGTTGAAAATGTTGTGTGTCGTAACCTTCGTGCTTCAAAGAATCTACTTCTCCAAATTCCTTCACACCGTACAGGTTTTATGTCAAATTCTTACGCTATCTCTACTATAAAGCTCTGGAACGCGCTACCTTTTGGCATCAAAAAGGCTGAAAGCAAATTCACTTTCAAAAGAAAAGTTCGTACTTACTATTTGGGTCAGACTAAATAGCTCTCAAATCGAAGTCGAGTCATAATAATTATTATTAGTTTTATCGCTATTTAATTTTTAATTTTTGTATTTGATAGATTATCTATTAGTTTATTTTATGTGTATATGTGTATTAGTATCAATATAAATGTGCCCAAGGCATTAAGTCCGCCTTTGTACAGTTTTTTTACTTGTGCATAAAGTTTTAATAAATAAATAAATAAATATAAGTAGGTATATTAATTCTCGTTAACAATAAGTTAGTTTTTTAGACATTATTTTGTACCCTATCACTATGTTTTCTTATTTAACCCAAAGGTTGACTGGTAGAGAATGCCTTGTGTCATTAAGTCCGCCTATGTACCACTCTTGTACATGAAGTTTAAATAAATAAATAAATAAAATGTTTAGTTTAGTACGGGGCCACCACCACGTGGCCCCCGGCCACCGTAGGCGCGGGCCTGTGGACGGTGGGCTATGGGCTAGCTCGCCGTCCGTCCGTCTCATGACGACAGGCCGTGTCGACGGCGCGTTCGTGTTCCACGCGCGCCTCAAAGAGAGTCAGCAAAAGGGAAGGGGTCCGTAGGGACCGATGCCTGCCGGGGTTGCGGGACTGTTCGAAAGAGATACCGTGGCCCCGGAACACAAAGGGCGATGAAGGAACATGGATGGGTTTTAGTCAGTAAAAGTCTGACACTCCCTCCTGCTCCGCCCAGAGCGGGAGGAGTTATTTGATGATTTCCAATCCGGGAAAAAAAAAAAAAAAAAAGTACACTCAGAGCCCTACGAGAAATAATTCGAGATTGCTTAGAGCACACCGCAAGTAACCACGTGAGTCTTGCACAAGGAAACAAGTAAATTCGCGTTTCGTCTGTGATCGGAGCTTTTAAGAATCAAGCCTTCATGTCACTACATATCTAGCCTCCAGCAACACGTTGAAAGCCACATTTGTCGCCCAGTGAACACAGCTTTAGTGTCGACATCATAACGTTGGCCTCGGCTTACACCGTCGTGTCGTAGGAACGTTGTGGATCACGAGCTGCTGGGATGGGTGTTTTTATTCTGCAAGATGTATGGCCCTCGTGGGATGAACCCATGTAATGGTTAGAAGCGATTGTCTGTACTTGGGACAGATCGTCCGTGACGTCATGAGTAATAAGTACTTATGTGCTTGTAACATAACATAACAACACGCTTGTAATCCCCACAGGATTAGCCAGCCCGCGTAGCATGACCACTGTACGTCCACCCTTAACAAACGTCACGTAAGGCCGCAATACTGTCAAGGGTGTGACGGTACATGAAAATATATGATAAGTTAAAGGAACCTACGAAGACCTACAAGCCTAACAGTCCCTACGACCCTAAGCCCTATAAGCCCTACAGCCCTAACCTACCATATACCTAGTGTGTGATAAATAAATATATAAATAAGTTCAGGATGTCTGCACCATGCGACCTAAGGTTACAGACGGATAGTAGACAGGAATACCAGGTTCGGGAAGGGTACACTCACTGCCAGTCCCGCAGACTCACGAGACTGATCAGAGATGGCTAAAGGTGTCTTGGCCACAGTGAGGGGTAATGAGACAAGAATATAAAATTCAAATCTGATTTATTTACAAAATGTTCTGCTTATATACTACTTATTTCTTAACACACACTATTATACAAAGTCTATGTGTCCTATGCGTGTAAGATGCAACCAAATCATTCTTTTAACTGGGCCGCGCGTCAGCCAGGCCGAGTGCTGAGTCAATGTCCAAAGGTAACATTGAACAACCACCGTAGAGACGAAAGAGAATCGACAAATCTTTTGTTCATCTGTCATTGAATCGACAAAATGACAGATGAACAAAGGATTTGTCGATTCTCTTTCGTCTCTACGGTCGTTTCTACGGTATCGGTATCGGGCAAGGGTGTAGGTACTAATACAGGGTACATTTCGCCAGTAAAACTAAATGACACTTTGTCCGACCTGGAAATCGAACCCAGGACCTCAATGTTCAGCAGAAGTGTTTAAACTCTTAACATACTGCTAAAAGTTTCTATAATAATATAATTGAGTCATGATTCGAAAGACACGTGGCGCCATCTATTATCATAAGAACGTTTTTGTTGTTTTCCGCGGGAACAGTACCTACTTATTTTGTAGGTAGGTAGGGTAGATGGGTATACCTATAGGTACCTATGCCCGTTTCTGTACAAACTGCAAAATTTCAGGATGATCTACTACTACTACAACAGCCTTGTACAACAGCCCATAACGTCCACTGCTGGACATAAGCCTCTCCCATGATGGGAGGAATTTGCCGTAATCTCCACGCTTGGCAGGCGGATTGGAGATCGCAGTGATGAAAGACTAACAGAAAACGCTGCTGCCCATTCTCTGGTCTACGGAGGCGCAAGGTGTTCTGCCTCAGACATTAGTCGCCTTATACGACACCCGTCAGTGTAACGGGTTGGTTCTATTCTACTCTGCCGGATACCACACGGCTCAGGATGATCAGTTCAGTGGTTTAGGTGTCAACAGATAACAAACAAACTTACTTTCGCATTTATAATATTAGTACAATTAGGATTTTGTTGTTTCTGTCATAATTTAACACAAATAACAAACGGATATCAAATATCAAAGGTCCACACAGTATAATTCACGGCAGTAACACTTAGTAACTATTATTAAAACCAGTTAGACACTACATCAATCAGTATAGCGGCGCCAATTAACGTAATTGTTTCAAATTGATTCGACAGTGAGCGATGGAACAGCAATTAATATCGATTGATGATTAAAACCTGATTGATTTGCTGCGCGGGTCGTTTCACATTTAATATTTGATACACAGTATCTAATACGAGTACCACACTGTATAAGTAAGTTGGTGCTGGCTGTTATTGTAGATATTATTTGAAGATCGTTGTGGACATTCAAGAGTCAGAATGCCCAATAATCTGACAGCTAGTCTGACTGGGGGTTATGTTACCCAATAACTGGATTGTGGAGGTCAGATAAGCAGTCGCTCCATGTAAAATACTGGTATTCAGCTGCATTCGGATGGATTGGAAAAAGGCTAAGCAGATGTGTGTGCGTGTGAGTACGTTGTAAGAGTTTTAATAGAAGCTAATTATTCAGAAACTTACGTGAAAATCTCGTTCATTTTAAACTACACACACGTTTTGTAATATTAGATTTTGCTAGCGACTAATTTTACGTTTCTAATTAAGCACCCATATTTTCCAAATTACTCATATTATAAATTACATAGCATTTACTTTCTTTACTTAACCACCGTAATATTATAATACTCGTATTAAAGAAATGGCAAAACAAGGTTGAACACAAAAATACATATTCAGGAAAGCTCCTTAAGAATTAGACTTCGAACAGTCGACTTTGAACTTTGTTCCGTTGTTGATAAGTCCTATTGTAGGAATCTACAGAAGAAATTGATATACTCGTATTAACGTATTACACGCCCCGTGTGTAACATTTCCAAATGGCAAGAAAACAAACTTAAATGAAAATTTAAATCATCGAAAAATCTTAGTACTTGGCCTTACACCTTAGTTAGTGATGCTACCCTTTGCAACATGTGTTACATCTAGAATACTAAAGGAGATTGACCACAATCAGAGTCGCTTTATAGTAAAAGAGTATGGCCCTAGAAATAAACTCATAAATTATAAAATATTTTTGTTATACTTGAACGAAATCGTATGTGGGGTTACTATTTTGTATTTTATTAGCTACAGTATTGGATTTTATTGCTTACTTTTTAAAATGGCGTATTTCGGTAAAATCAATGTTGCCAATTTATTAAAACCTGTGACATAATCCGTCAGACTCAGTTTTAAAAATAAATTCAACTATGACTTTATCCTCGTTATTTATATTTTTAATTAGCACAATTGAAATAACATATTTTCTTAATTCACATCCTATAGATAATATTACTTTGCTAATTAAAAATCTTCCTTTATTTGACAAATCAGCTAAAGTCAGAGTGATTTATATTGACTGTTGGTAACACTATCACAATGTGATATGTGAACTGTCTCTGTCAATTTGACAAACAAACAAAACCACAGCGAACTTTAGTTTTCACTTGTGCATCGATAGTTGCAGAGTTTGCTGTGCTTATAAATAACTTATCCTTGCGTACTGTTCGTGTCTTATGTCAATTCAAGTCATACTGTTGTAATGGGATGCTGCTTTTAGTGGGAGGTTCGTTACAAAACTAACCTCTAAACTGAACAGAAAATCAAAGAACAACTAAAACCCCCACAAATTAAATGGATATTTTTTTTTCCTTAGAAAGTACGACATCACCCCTCTTTTTTATTCAATTTATGCTATCATACAAAAAGTTTTGATACGCAACGGCAGTCAGTAGAAAAATGGGCATTCTCCTTTATGTATAACTAGCTGACCCGCGCAACTCCGTCTGCGTCACATAATATAGCTTATAACATGTCATTTTGTGCATTCAATTACGAACAAAAACCTTTTAAAATCATTATTGCTTACCTCCCATAACATTCGGCTTGATAATATGTAGCCTAAAGCCTTCATTTTGCTGAATTTCAATTCAATCTATCCAGTAGTTTTGGCGTCACGTTTTGTCATCAGTTACGTTTTTCTAACAAAAGCCACTTATTTTTTCTCGAAAATTCTCAATGTACAGTTTTTCTTTCGTTAGGTACTGTTTTATTATAAGTATTTATAGATGTTTGCTCCTAAATGTTTTCTTAACCTTTATTTAATGAGAACATACTCCTTTGTCAGTGCCTCAATGCCCTTTGCTTTATGTCTTCCCGTATAAACTGAAAGGGCATAAGGCTAAAATTCTGAAGGGTCATGTAAAATGTCAATCCATACCAAACATTATAAACGCGTTAGTAATTCTGTGCGCCGCTCGGCTTCTCTGTTTTACCATTTTACGCCTTAACGGCTGAACGGATTTTGTTAAAACTTGGCACGCATGTAGACCATGACCTGGGTATATAGGATATTTTTCACCCTGGGCCCTTAAGATGATTTCCGCCCTAAACGCGGGTAAAATCGCAGGCAATGACTATCCTACTAATATTATAAATGCGTAAGTTTGTGAGGATGGGTGGGTGTTTGTTACTCTTTTACGCGGAAACTACTGAACGGATTTGAATAAAATTTGGCACACAGATAGTTAAAACCTGGATTGATACAATCATAGGCTACTTTTTAGGATTCCGTAGCCAAATGGCAAAAAACGGAACCCTTATGGATTCGTCATGTCTGTCCGTATGTCACAGCCACTTTTTTCCGAAACTATAAGAACTATGCTATTGAAATTTGGTAAGTAGATGTATTCTGTGAACCGCATTCAGATTTTCACACAAAAATAAATACAAGTAATTTTGGGGGTTCCCCATACTTACAAGTCTTACAACTGAAACTCAAAACATTTTTTTCATCACACCCATACGTGTGGGGTATCTATGAATAGGTCTTCAAAAATGATATTGAGGATTCATTATCATTTTTTTTCTAAACTGCGTTTGCGCGAGAGACACTACCAATGTGGTAAAATGTGTCCCCCCCCCCCCCCCCCCCCCCCCCGTAAACCGCAATTTACCATTCATTTTACTTATCAATAACTTAATTTAAAAAAAAAATACCGTATTATTAAAAGGGTGCTAATTAAACAAGCTTCTTTTTAATATCATTATTCGCCTCCAAAAATGTATGTTGCCTTCTAAATTACTAAGTCAGCCACAATTAACGAGCATCTAAATAATACTATCTTAGCCACTAGTTATCTTCTATGTAAACCACTCTAAATACAACTCAGCATGATGGTTATTTTTTAGCATCTATATTTGTAACATACATTCTAACAGTAAACTTCTAAAATACTATTAAATGACATCAAAAAATATATTTATTTAGCTTCAAATTTTTTAACTCAGTACGTTTAAAATGTAACTCATCCCATATTAATTGATCGTCAAAATTTTGCTAAAAATGTCGTCAAAATTAGTTAATGGTCACCAGAAATTGAACTGTTATGCTCTTGCATCCGAGTCGAGGGAGACCCGGTCGACGGAGCCCCGCTTCGCGGGGCTCCTACTTCTGAATGGTTTATAAAAAAATAACCACGAAGGGTATGGCGGGGTCTATTCGCTCGCTTCGCTCGCTCATTCGACCCCGCCATACCCTTCTAACCTAATCTATCCGTGTCGGGGTGCCCCAAGTTGGCCTAGGCAAAACTAGTTTGTCATCAACCACCTCATTAAAATTTGGTGTTCAATTGACTAAATTTGGTGATCAATTGATATTTTAGGTGATAGATGTTAGTGGTCACAAAGTTATTTTTGGTGGTCATTATATTTTCTCCCAAAATAAAAGACTTTATTTACACGTGATCAACTCAACTTACATGAATGGCGCTCTCTGATTGGTGCAAATGGCCGGTCGCTGTCGTCTCGCGTACTCGCGCCAAATCATACAGTGACTATTTTCACGATAAAAGAATATGATCTATCATTTTACATGCTAAGTTATAATAAATGATGCTTTCTGTAAAAGCTTGAATTATATTTTTTTGAGGATATTGCGTTGAAGCTGTAAAACGTAAAATGGTGACGAGATGTAACATCCGTGGCCGAGTTAGTAAATTAGGTGGCAATGTATAAATAAGAAGGACAAGTCACAATAATTGATGATCTTTACTTGACGCTTTCTATAGAATATTTAGTTGGCATTGTAAAAAAGACGAATTAGTTTATTAGAGGCTATGTCACGTTCCCGTTGCTTAGTTATAAAATTAGAAGTTTAATCACGTGTCCAATCAATAATTTTGTGGCTAGACTTATAATTTCCCTTATTAAAACATCGATCAAAGTTACAACGAACTACAAGAACTTTTATATTATGTTACTTGCTGCTACGGAACCCTTCATGGGCGAGTCCGACTCGCACTTGGCCGCATTTTTATTCTGGTAGTACGATCCCAAGGGTCAATCACCAAACGCGGGCGAAGCCGCGGTCATCAACTAGTTTGGACATAAATAAAACCTCCAATTTCAGAGTTTTTCAGACATAACAACTGAAACTACGTTTGAAATAACGCAGAGTGCGTGACCAAATTGTGTGCCTCGGTCACGAACGATGACTAATAATAATATCGTAATAATAGCTTGTGTTTATAACGTCGTGTTATTATTATTTTACTAGTTTATTAGCGTAATTGGTCTGGGGCAAACACGCGGGCATTGAAAGTCTGGAGTGAGTACCTACCACCTACCTACCTACCTACACATGACACAGCCGCTTGGGCCTTGGCGCCGAGCTACACACCCTTTTTTTTGGATGGGAAATCATCAAATGACTCCTCCCGCTCAGGGCGGAGCAGGAGGGAGTGTCAGACTTTTACTGACTAAAACACATCCATGTTCCTTCAACGCCCTTTGTGTTCCGGGGCCACGGTATCTCTTTCGAATAGTCCCGCAACCCCGGCAGGCATCGGCTCTTGCGGACCCCTACCTATTGCTGACTCTCTTTGGGGCGCACGTGGAACACGCGCCGCGCCGTAGATCCTAATAAAATCGGAGCAGTCTTTGGGGACTGCCGATAGAAGTGAAAACAAAAAGTACACAAGCCCCGCCCCAGTCGTAGCACTGGTAATGCCCCGCGCATGCCTATGTGGTGCTACGCCGTAGCGGATGCTACGAGTGCTACGAACGGCTACGAAGCGTGACCGCACGTTACGTTACGTGACGATGAGTTCAATGTTTTTCCTTCACCCTAAAATTGCTCAACGCGCCTAAATAAGTTTTTACTTTAAAAAAAATAAACTACCCACCTGTTACCAAAAATTCATCCTATCCATCAAAGTCAATCGCATCGAAAAGTCTAAAGTTCCGTGACATTTTCAAGCCTGTATTTTTCCCTTCCATTATACGAGAGAGACATCAAATTTAATTAGCCAACACCATTAAGCCCCAGCTTTACACCGAAAATGAAAACACCATATCCGAAGCCTGCGATGTGGTCCAGTATAGCTGTGTATATATTATTAATTTAGCCAGAGGGTTCCTCTTGAATGGAGTACCGAGATTCAACCTAATAACTCGCTCCTCGGGCTTTGAGTTGCAGCCAGTGAGTGCGTCAGGCCTTCAGGACAAATTAATTACGAATACAAATATTATTTTACGCCTTTGAAGCTGTCTGTGATTCAAAGGTTTTATGCTTTTGAATCTGGCTGTTTATTTGATGTGGGAAGTTAGAGTTTTGAACAAAATATTGTAGGTATTTGTGCCTTGGAAAGGAACATGGAGGATTTATATGGACCCGTCGCCACATGTAACATGTCAATATGCTTAAAATAAACCAGAACAATAATTTGTGTTGTATATTACTTACTACGTTTTGAGATTTTTCCCTTTACATAAGTGCTGTAAGACATTACTTCTCACCATATTCGTGATTCTAGGTCAACGGGAACTACCATTTAGGTTTTCGACCCAAAACCTATAGGGTACTTCCGAATTGACCTAGAACTGTCAATTTAAGGTAAAAACGAGGTCTTACAGCACAAGTAAAGGGGAAATTCCGAAAAATAAAAAAAGTTGAAATTTTCGTGAACATCTAAATTTGCCTATATCTTTTTATCATGTTGACTCAGGACCTTGATTTTTATACACCTAATAGGGACTATAGACTTCAGTATCTGGTTTAACTTTCAACTTGCTAGGTCCACCCGTTCTTGAGAAAATCGGTGGTGACAGACGGATGGACAGACGGACAAGAAAGTGATCTTTTAGGGGTTCCTTTTTTACCTTTTGAGGTACGGACCCCTAAAATCCCGACTACTGAAAAATCACACTCAAATTAATTCGGGGTTTACAAGGTAAAATCGACTCCTTCTATTGTTGAAGTCGGTTAAAATGAAGCCTATGTTACCCGGGCCGTAATAACGAACTGATTGACACCTTACTCATCAATCGGATAAATAGTTTAGGCGCTACGGGGCGCTACATACGTAAATACAAACATACGTATACATATATATATAGACTGTTAAAATCATAACCCTTCTTTTTGGATTCGCCGTAGACGGGTGAAAAGACGTTCTGTCTTCAGATTGGTATGTTATGTTAGGTCAGTAAGTTAGGTTATGTTACTGAGTTAAGTTATTTCAGTGTGCTGTTATCTCAGACAGTTTGGTTATTTTTTTCTGACCCCATCCCCTGATTTATATTTTGCTATCAAAGGTTTCATAAATCATTTCAAACGAGTTCAAAGCAATCTATAATCTATACTATTATATAATATTATAAAGCTGAAGAGTTTGTTTGTTTGTTTGTTTGAACGCGCTAATCTCTGGAACTACTGGTCCGATTTGAATGATTCTTTCAGTGCTGGGTAGTCCATTTATCGAGGAAGGCTACAGGCTATATAACATCACGCTGCGACCAAAAAGAGCGGAGCATAAATGCAAAATATTGCAAAAACGGGGAAAAATGTATTCCTTTTGTGAGCTGTTTCTCTTTTATGTGACGCAGACGAAGTTGCGTGGGTCAGCTAGTATAAAATATATGAAGGTAAACGTACTTAATAAAATAAAATTATGCAAAAACTTGAAGCAAAACTTTCTGTATAAATTAACCCTTCTATTAATGGAAAACTCGTAGAAATGTAGACATTCCAGTTTCACCGAGATATTTTAATAGTTCTTTACGTAGGTAACAGGTACATTTCAAGGAAACCTTTTCTAGGGTGGATTTCAGAAAAAGTATTTCTATTACTAGTCAGTTATGATCTAAGGTTTCACAGAATTTCAGGTGTTTTTTTTTTCTAAAATCGAACTCAAACTCAAAGCATTTATTTCAATTAGACCAATAGAGTACTTTTGAATGTCAAAAACTCCATGGACACTCTTTTAAATCGATTATAAAAAAAGTTTTCTCTCTTAGAACAAAGTAGTAGAAACTTTACTATTACCAAAAACAAATCATGCACCGTATTTCCATATTAAATAACATATTGTGTCAAAAGAAAAGCCTGCCACACATTCCCAAACCACTACAACTCTTGAAAACCAGAATCAACAATGGCGGCTACCAGAAAAGCGCCGAGACAATGAAGCTCGATGAAGCCCCAGAGAAACAATTTAACTATCTTGGATCCCGCAACGAAATTAATCAGAAAAAAATAGCGGAGGAGTAGAAAAAAAAATCCCAAAAGGTGTACCCACATTTCGCCAGTTATATTCAAACTCCATGAGAGAGAGAGAGAGAGCTAGTCTATCGCCATCAAACCAGACCGTAACTGCTACTGAGAAATTCCTGAAAGAAAAACCTAATAACACTTTGCCCGACCTGGGAATCGAACCCAGGACCTCATGCACAGCATTGCGCTTGCGACGACCAAAGAGGCAGTTCTCATTTGAATTCCGAATTTAACGTAACACGTAACTCTTGTAGATACAACGTTCAATTCTATTTACAAAGTTAAACTACCTACGTATGTTTCGAGGCGGGGAGGTTGTCAAACGCACCCTCTATGTAGGTGCTCAATGAGTTACGACATGTGAACATCTAGTCTCTGGTTAGTTGTCCTAAGCTTTGATTAGCCACTTGCGTCTGTCTCGTACTCTCGTCTCGTAAGGATTAGTTCGGTGCTCATTGAATCAAAGTTGATTGATGTCTGTAAATGTTCTTGCATGGATCTTTGTCTACGGTTCACTCTACGTCGTTTTAGTGTTGGGTTTATTGTTTGTAGTTTTGCTGGGGTAATAAATCACCAGATTTTGGTTTAGTTATCAATATGTCTGTTCGTATCTAAACCGCAGCCTTCATGAACTTGTTGACAGGCTTTACAAAAAACTGTGATAAGCAAATCATTGTCTATTTGAATCAGGACATGTGAATCGAGTATATTTTTTTGCTTCTAAATAAATATATTTATAAATATAACCTGACTACCAGATTTCTCTCTGACAATACTTATAATATCGCTTTGAGTTTCAACCGCTGCGCTGTGAAAAGCACAATGATTTCACTTTACAAGTTCAAGTTGTTGGAAATACTTAGACTGTATGATAGCACTTCTGTGATAGTGGAAGTTCCATAGCTTCCAACTGTGAATTTTCAAATAGAAAAAGCTCCACAATTTTTTTTTTTCTCTCGTTCAAGCTTTGAGGATCACAACCCGTAGAAGAGCTTATTGTCATTAGCTATTCTCTAAGAGAAACCTCTTTTTCGTTGCATTTACATCTGAGTAACTACTTATGTACCTACACTCAAATATTAATGAATATCTTCACGGCTTCTCTCACTATTTTATGGTGTTATGCTTTAAGCGCAAAGATATTGAAATATTTACGAGCGATAGACGGGACAAGATAAAGAAAATCGTGATCCACTACTTGTACTACTTAGTAACAAATCGTTGTCTAGTGTCATACGCCCGCTTGTCAGGGGTACGTTGGTACGTTTATGTAAGCCGGCGAAATTTTCGCCGGATAGAAATTAAACTAGCGAGGGTTCGCTGAACGGAGTCATAGGTCTAGTATGGTCTAAATCAATGTTAACTATCAAATGCAACTGATAGCTTAGCTTGTCAAACAAGTAACAACTATTAATTCAACTCAACAGCAGTCCATGATCCACAAATACAACTCACGGAGACGATGAATTAAGTACTCTGTAGAAATATTCGTTTCTTCGGGCGCGAATCGAGCAAATAAAACAAAAAACAGTTCAATGTCTATCTGACAGCAGACTAAAATTTAGCGAGGTAAAAAGGTCGCTAAAATGTATCCTAGTCAGGCGAAAACTTATATTAACCGGCGACCATGAACGGGGCAAATTAAATTTTAGTCAGTTTAATTTTAGGGTTCCGTACCCAAAGGGTAAAAACGGAACCCTATTACTAAGACTTCGCTGTCTGTCCGTCTGTCTGTCCGTCTGTCCGTCTGTCTGTCACCAGGCTGTATCTCATGAACCGTGACAGCTAGACAGTTGAAATTTTCACAGATGATGTATTTCTGTTGCCGCTATAACAACAAATACTAAAAACAGAATTAAATCAATATTTAACCCATACAACAAACATGATTTTTTTTGCAGTTTTGTCTAATGTTTTTAAATAATGGTTCCCCCTTCGTGCGCGAGTCCGACTCGCACTTGGCCGGTTTTTCACCTCGCGGTGTGCTTGAACGGGGTGTTTGACGTTTAGTCACTTTAAATTTTAAACTGGATAATTGACTTAAACGCACCCCAGTAGGCACTAGTGTGTCAAAATAAAAAAAAAACGGCCAAGTGCGAGTCGGACTCGCACACGAAGGGTTCCGTACCATTGACTAGGTAAACAACAGTAGGTACACAAATGAGCCCCCCTTAAATATTCATTTTATTCTGTTTTTAGTATTTGTTGTTATAGCGGCAACAGAAATACATCATCTGTGAAAATTTCAACTGTCTAGCTGTCACGGTTCATGAGATACAGCCTGGTGACAGACAGACGGACAGACAGCGAAGTCTTAGTAATAGGGTTCCGTTTTTACCCTTTAGGTACGGAACCCTAAAAACAGCCAAGTGCGTGTCGGGCCACGTGCAGTCTAGGGTTCTGTAGTAGCCCGTTATCACAATATAGAACGAACCCGTTGGTACAGCTCCATCTAGCGGCTGCTTTTAAAAACTTATGATATTTTTTTTTATTTTAGATTTTGTTTTTCAATGCAAGTCTTTACCCGTTATAAACAAGCAACTACTTCATCTTAGTCACTTTAAAGGATTTATTGTAACGATTTTGTATTTGGTACAAAATTATCCAAAACCCAAGTTCAAAAACTATTACTGCTAAACTAATGACGTTATCTTAACCGTTATATTTTTCCTTTAAAGTTCATAAAATGAACTATCATCATGAATTTTTCCTGATTTTTCAGCAAGCTTTTAGAGTATCATAGTAATAACAAAATAAGTACCTACTAAAGTAACTACTTATTTTGTTATTACTAAGATACTCTTTTCAAGCGTCATTGGATGCACACCAAACTTGGATGGATATAATGTAAACCATAGACTTTAGACAAAAGTTTTGTAACTCTTCTTTGTGACAAAAGCTCTATGCCTGTCTACTTAAGGCCCTTCTAACCCTACAATTAGCAACTCTATTTGTGGTGGTTCAAACTTTGTTTGAAATACTGTTAGAATAAAGTTCTAATCAGCTTGCACTACAAAGCGGTTGTTCCGTCAGTCACTGCGGCCGAATAGTGCGAAATGAGTGGTTTTTTGCGATTTACAAAAAATCTATTGTTTGGACTAAAAAAATAAACCACAGACCTGCTTTATAGTTAGATCAGTACTTTTTGAATACCAGCGGTTTATTGTTCGATTTGGAGGTAACTTTGTTTTTTTTTCTATCGAGTAAATTTTATGGAATCGTGTTTTCGTCACACATAGTACTTAGCATTAATCCTTAACTTTACCATATATTTATTTCAAAATTAATGCTGCAGTATTTTAGGCGTAACGGAGGATCATGCTAAGCCATTTGAGGGAGTAAATGCCCTTAATTGAATTCAACGAAGTACGAACATCCTACATACATATTCACATGGTTAATAAAAGCTATGATTAATGTGAAAATGAGAATAATTCATGTCTATTATATTATTCAGAAGCAAATAATACCTCTCGACTTTCACGCAGGCCATTTTTTTACGTTATTCAAAAATTACTGTCATTTTTCCGCCGATCTTGGTCGTAACGCGCGTTCATTTGAAGTCAACATTTACTTTTCTGGGGCTCATTATGACCAGTAAGCTTATTAAGGGCTTTTAAGAAAATAAACGTTCTATTTATTATATCAACATTAAAGTCAAGATTCCTTAAGTTGTTGACAAGAGAGAGTGGATGGTAACAACGATTAATTTTCTATTTGAATACAACAAACACGTGTAAGTAAGTTGAGGAGCTCGTGGCTAAATAATAACAGCCGCTCAGGTCGATCTTTAGGTTAAGCCGTGCTTACCTAGGTTGGTCTGTGGATGGGTGACCACCCATTACATACCGAGTTTCCTCCGTGCCTCGGAAAGCACGTTAAGCTGTTGGTCCCGGCTGTCATTTGTGATCTTTGACAAGTCGTTACAGGTAGTCAGTTGCCCAAAAAGTCTGACAACCAGTTACCAAGGGGTATCATATTTACCCAGTACGTGCCAGTACTAACTGGGTTGTGGAGGTCAGATAGGCAGTCGCTCCATGTAAAATACTGGTATTCAGCTGCATCCGGTTAGACTGGAAGCCGACCCCAATAAAAAAACTTGGGAAAAGGCTAGGCAGATGATGAAACACGTGTAAGTAAGTAAAGCTGTTAGGTATTATAGGGTAGGTCAACGACACACCGAACACAATAAGTGACAAGAACCAACGGACTTCTAAGAAGTCATCAGTTCAATTCCCAGGAATTACCGGACAGAAATCGAGATTCCGATCAGGGGGGTTACCACGACGTCTTAAAACAGAATTGTTTTAATGTCAATCCAGCGTGGGAAAGAGACCGAGCTATAGAGGACGTCTAGCGACATCTCTTTCCCACTCTGGAAAAAGATTAAAACAGTACTGCTGACGTCATGGTAAACCCCCCTGTAGCTAAAAATGTTTAAACCCTAACTGAAAAGTCGTCAGTCGTCTTCATCTTTTGTGTCGATGGTACGTTTTATAAAAACTGGAATGGGAGGGCTTGAATTGAACTCTGCTTCCGTGGTCTTGTAATTTGGTGCACGCGGCTGTCGTGTAATTATTGATTGAAACTTTGAGTTAATGGTAATCCGATACAATCCTGATCGGTTAGTTGTCACAAATGCGACCACAAGTGTCTATATCAATATGGTTACTAGTCGAGTGTATACGTAGTGTGACTAACTAGTTGCAAAGTAAGCAAGCTGCACTCGACAAACTCTAACCACGTCGCCGTTAACTTATGCCCGCAGACAACTCAATCATTTAATTGTTTGTTGTACAGACTTAATCACATCAAGCTACTTCAATCTGTAGATTTTCGTCTACAACACTAAAGCATTAGATACAAGGTTGGTTGGGAGAAAGATGAAGGGTTCTGGAAGATAGTAGGCACTAATTTGTGATTACGTTGCTTGTGTGAAAAGGAATAACTTATGAATGAACCAGTTGTGAACTCTGGGAATCTGTGCTGTTATTTTTTTTATATAATAAGTTTTTATTTTTTTTATGAATTTATTTTGTGTCCATAGGTGTGACCGTGACATCACAGTTGGGCCCTATCAGAAAACCAGCGCTGCGGTATTTGTTTTCATTTATCGCAGCATCATTTGTAAATTCACTTTTTATTATTTTAAAAACAATAACCACTCACAAACATATTGTTTATATACATACTTAGCTTGTTCTTTCGTTACTACAAACTTATTCTGCGTATATAATAATCACAATAATTATAACTCACTTGCACGCACAACACACATCCACTTACTTTTACATACTCAAAAACATACCGACAACATTCATTCCACACTTAAATACACTACAAAAAAACGGTTTCAAATTCTGTATAAACCTGAAGAAAATCACTATACTTTTATATTAACAAGAACACAACTAGATGACACGTCCTTTCTATCGATAAATGTATTTAATGGGTGATTCATTGCAAACCCTTAATGAGATAGACAGCATTGAAATTGCTCGCAGTATTGAATGTGACTGTTCAGAGTTAGCTAAACACATAAACATAAAAAGAAATGACTTTACTGTTGTCGCTCAAAATATAAGGAGTATTTCTTGTAACTTTGACGATTTCATGCTTAATCTTTCGAATTTTAAGTTTGAAACCGATGTAATTATTTTAACTGAATGTCGACTAACTCCTGGAAAAATTATCCCTCAACTCAATAATTACTCGTCCTATAATACATCCCACCAGTTGAACCAAAACGATGGGGTAGTTGTCTATATTAAAAATAACTTAAAATCTAAAGTTAAGGAAGTAAAATTATCTCAAGCTTCTTGTTTACAGCTGGACATACTGAATAATATTGTATTGTGCATTTATAGATCCCCTTCAAATCAGAACATGGAGGCTTTTATCAGTTCCTTAAGCTCCCATTTAGATACTCTGCAAACTCAGAAAAATATCATTATAGCGGGAGACATTAATATAAACATTAGACCCAAAGATTCTGAATCTTCTTATGAACACAGAAATAGAACTACTTACCTTAACACCCTATCCCTGTACGGAATATTACCTGGGCACACTCTACCTACGAGGAATGAAAACTGTTTAGACCATTTTATGTTGAAAATAAACAAACAAAAAACCTCGGCATCTATCGCTATCTTACACACTAGTATTACAGATCACTACACCACACTTCTATCCCTATCAAAGTTAAAAAATACCCCATTAGCTAACAAAACTAGATCAACTGTGGATTTTGAGCTAGCACTTAAGTACATACAAGAAAGTAATCTAGCAGATTTACTTTTTTGTAATGATCCTGAAACCCTGACTAACCTACTAATAAACAAACTAACGGAGTCCATCAATAAAAATACTATTATCACTAAAATCCCCAACAGTAAGCGCATTATAAAACCATGGATAACCCCAGGAATTTTACGTTGTATTAAAAATCGTAATAAGCTACAAAAAGATAATAAAAGAGATCCACACAACGACATATTAAAAATAACATACATTAGATATAGAAATCACTGTAACAAACTAATCAAAAAATTAAAAAGAAAATATGAAAGAGAATTAATTACAAAATCAGTTACTAATAATAAATTACTTTGGAAGAACATTAAAACTATAACTTTCACAAATAAACCTAACCATTGCAATAGAGACTTACTTAATATAAAATCAACTCCTCAAGAATCAGTTAATTATATTAATTAATATTTCGCGAACATTGGTAAGAGCCTTGCTCAAAAAATCCAGCCAACTCTAGCCTATGATCAAAATGAACCACACTGTTTACAACGAACTCAACCCAATTCCTTCGTAATGTTAGACACTGACGATGTTGAAGTGAATCATATCCTAATGAGTCTTAAATCTGACAGTGCGTCTGGTTGGGATAATGTTTCCACTGCATTTCTAAAATATATAAGAAAGGAGGTTGTTCCTATAATTACACACCTTGCTAATCTTTGCTTTGGTGAGGGCATCTTCCCGACTTCTTTGAAGCTAGCCATTATTACACCAGTGCACAAGGGTGGGGACAGCGACGATGTCTCCAACTTTAGGCCCATATCCGTATTAACCTCTATATCAAAAATTTTAGAAAAACTTATGAATCTAAGGCTCTTAACATACCTAAAAGATTTCAACGTACTATCTGAGTCACAATTTGGCTTTCGTAGAGGGATTTCCACTGAGGATGCAGTTACTGCACTAAGTAATCATTTAACTGAACAGCTTGATAAAGGTAAAAAGTGTCTAACTGCATTCTTAGATCTAAAAAAAGCCTTTGATACCGTCTCTGTCCCAATCCTTGTAAGAAAACTGGAATGTATCGGAATTCGTGGAACACCTCTTAGCCTCTTCAAGGATTATCTCAGAAACAGGAAACAGAGAGTTAGAGTGGGTCAGTACACTAGTGAAGACGCACACACGTCTTATGGCGTCCCGCAGGGAAGCGTATTGGGACCTACATTGTTCCTTATCTACGTTAATGAACTCTGTAACATTAATATTGCAAACGCACAAGTATTCTGTTACGCGGATGATACTGCTGTAGTCTTCACCGGGGATACTTGGCAGAATGTTAGGCTTAGTGCTGAGACAGGCTTGGCAAAAATTGCCAAGTGGTTAACAATTAATTTGCTTACATTGAACGTAACAAAAACAAATTACATTTGCTTCAGTGTCGGGCAACGTACACAACCAGGTAAAGATTTTAATGTAAGAATTCATAATTGTAATAACGGCAATCGCAAAAGTTGTGACTGCTCAACAATCAACAAAGTACCTCATATTAAGTACCTAGGCGTTATTTTGGATCAGAGACTGTCATGGTACCCGCACATTGAGCAGGTTGCCAATAGAATCAGGAAATTAAGCTGGATGTTCAGGACTCTTAGATACGTCGTCCCAAGGACTGCCAGTAATAACTCAGGCCATCAAAAAGATTTCCTTAAAATGATTTATGTTGCGCTAGTCCAGTCAGTACTATCCTATTGCATCCCTGTCTGGGGTGGTGCAGCCAAAACAAAATTTCTAACGCTAGAAAGGGCACAACGCGCCCTTATCAAGTGCATGTATTTTAAAAAAAAGAGATATCCTACTGAAGACCTATTTCGACTTAGTAATTTGCTCTCAGTCAGGAAACTGTATATAACACAAATTACTTTAAAAAAACATAAGTCTCTTTCCTATGATGCTGGCATACTGTCAAAAAGAAGGAAAGACATGATATTAAATGTCCCCAGGACAAGGACTTTATTTGCCAGTATGCAATTTAGCAAACGATCTGCAGCGCTATATAATAAAATCAATAAATACATCTACATTTATCCCAAAAACTACTATGACAGTAAAAAAGTAATAATGGAATGGATACAAACGCTCACCTACAATGATACCGAAACACTTCTGAAACCTTGACACATACACATAGGTACACACACTCACGCTCACTCTCTCTCTCTCACATATACTCACTCACATATACTCACTCATAAACTTACACCCACTCATACACACATTTAATTTGTAAGTTAATCTTAATCCTAATTAGTCTTAGTATAATAATAATACGCTGTGCTTTTTGTATAATACGACCTGCTATGGAAGAGCGGACTCTCCTAACACAGGCACTATCTGCCTAAAAGGAGGATCCAATCACAAAATTTTGTAAAAACTTAAACTTGTTCTACCAATAAACTATTTTATTTTTTTATTTATTTATTATTATTATGCTGAGATAGGAGCCTTTTTGGCCTCGCACAGGTTTTCCTTTTATGATTTAGTTTTAGATTATTTTTATTGTTTAGTTTTAGATTCTTTATTAGTTTTTTTTTTTTTTAATATTATTTTTTGTATTTCCTGTGCTTGTCCCAAATAAATATATTTCTTTCTTCTTTCTTTCTTTCTTTCTTATTTGGAAGATCCATAAAAACGTGTAGAAAACTGGTTTACCACGGGTATCAGACATCCTTCGATGTACTAGAAATATTTGCACGACTGATAAGTCGAATATACTGAAACTAAAATTATTGTACCATATCATGTAAGCACCTATATTCTAGCAAATAAATAAAATTTCATTTCGATTAACATTACAAAGAAATTATTTTTGCGAAAAATAAAACCGACTTCAAAAACCACAAAAAAAAGTGAAAAATAACTAGCTTCAGAAGTCTGTGACAAAAAAGCTAAATCAATCAAACAAAGGTCACAGACTTCTGAAGCTGGTTTATTTCACTTTTTTGTGGTTCACATATGTGCTTACCCCTTCACAGCGTACCGGCGTGATGTTATCTTATGAACTGGTGTAAACAATAGACAGACATGTGATTTCAGCAATCTCTGTCCATTTGCTATAATTTATTGAGGAGTTTCGTTGCCTATCTACGAAGTTCATCATCAGATCTTCACCAAATTGAAATGGGACCACTCCGAGAAAGTACTCTTCCAAAGACTACCCAAATCGCTTCAAGTGTACCTATAAAATTTGAAGAGTTCTCTCTATTTCTGCAGGATCACATCATCAGATCCTGATTTGATGATCATGGGACCACCTGGGAAGTATACCCTTTCAAACAAAAAAATAAATAAATCGGCCCAGCCATCTTCGAGAAATCGGGGAACACACATAAAAAATAAAAGGTTCCGACGAATTGAAAACCTCCTCCTTTTTGAAGTCGGTTAAAAATGCGAAATTAACAGTGTCTCTCTATTGCCTTTTCAAGCCATAACACCGGCAAACAGGTAGACCATGAGTTAAAATACAGGATACATTTTTTCCTCGGCGCTCTCATGGGATAATTCCCGACTTCCACACGGACGAAGCCGCGGCCAACGCTAGTTCACACATACACATAAATATTCGCAATATAAACCTCTGCCTGAAAGCAAACTAACGTGCAGCGTTATCGCTTCAGTAAGCCCTTTAAACTCTCCCATATGTTCAATCGTAAACTGTTCAACTCCACGTCACTAGAAAATCAATTTCGACGCCAAACTTTATCCGACTGCACACAAACAACTAGTGCATTCAACAGGCACACTGAGAGCTGTCAGGGCGAAACGGTAGCCTTCAGACAAATGGCCTATCAAAGCACATTAATCGGATTTACCTGTCGCGTTTGGATGCCTCTACGTCGCAACGCGCTCTCGACTAGATCATCAAAAGCTACGCGACCTATATAAGAAAATTCAGTATGAATCACAATCTATAAGAGTAACGTTATATTTCATATTCGGACGTGTTCTCTCATCATGAAAACAATAATTCTCCTAGTTTTATTCGTGTGTACATTTGCCGTTGGATATCAGGAGATATTTTCACGCAATCTTGAATCCTGTCACCTGTTCCGCGATGTGACACACGATTACCGTATTTCTCTTTACGAGTTTACTCTTCAGGCGTTCAAGGATGTCGGTTCTCGTAGTTTGCACCATTTTATCTTTGCCCCGCTGTCAGCTTGGATAATTCTCGCCGCGATAGCCGAAGGGGCCGACCCATATACTCAACAGCAAATGTTTCGGCTCCTAAATCTTCCAAACGATCCCTGCGTTCGTCTGAAATTCTACCAATTAGCCACAAGTCGGTATCTACCCGGGAATGATGTGAGTGTCGTGTCAAAGCGTACGTTAGTCGTCAATTATGGAGTGGCAGTAAATCCGTACTGGCACAACTTCGTCTCGAAGAACGGTCTTATCGATTTAGTGTCGTCGCCGCTGCGATACGACCCCCAGGGATCGCTTAACGCTATTAGGCTCCTTTCTTCAGCAACTTTAGCCAATCTCGACTTGAGTGGCAACTCGGTGCTAGTTGACGCGATGGATTATAGTGGATTGTGGGCGACGGCTTTCTCAGACGCGGTCATCCAACGCTCGCCATTCTACGACTCTTTTGGACACAAAATAGGGTCCGTTGATTTAATGAGAGTGAGCAGGCGTGTGAAAATGGCCTATGTGTCTACTATTAACGCCAAAGTTTTGGAGCTTCCCATCGGTGTTGATGATCGTTATCGTATGTTGTTTGCTTTGAAACTCGATACCAATGATATCGAGACCATTGTGAAGGCCATCAGGAGTACGATAATATTGGAGTTTATGAGTAAATCGCGGGAGAGTTATGTGTCGGTGGATATCGGCATCCCGCGGTTCACGATGACCTCTGAGATTAATGTCAGGAGTATTCTGGAGAATTTGGGACTCACCAGACTTTGGACTGATCCTGCTGTTACCAGGTATTTTATACTTCTATAACTACCTACCCACTGTTGAAAAATCAACCTGACTAATATCTAACCTGGCCCATCTTTATTCCACCAAATTTGATACACACGAGATAATAGTGTTGCTTTCAAGATTACTAGAAAAAGCTTTTAGTTTCCAACTGGGAATTCAAGGCTTTCTATCTTGACAAAGCTGTTAATCCAGGTTATTCAAATAATATTTCACAATATTCTCGTGCAACCATCTCGCTAAGAATTTTCAAAATACTCTTAACATACGCTGTTATATCTGGGACTGTCACACCATATCTTATAGCGGTATTAATTAAACTCTACTTCAAGTGGGAAAGACATGAAAGCTATATCTCTCTCTCTCACATTGAAGTCAGATTAAAGTTATTCTGGGAATAAAGATCAAATTATCAACAACAGGTACATATCCGACCCTGCGCTGGTGCCCAGTGGCTTCACCCAGCGTGTCACCATCACCCTGGACAACCGCGGCATCAGCCCCGCCTCATACGTCCCGGAGACGTATAACGCGTCCACAGGACTAGAGCCTGTCGTGGGAAGGGACTTCATTGCTAACAGACCGTTTCTTTTCGGGCTGTTCGATACGGAGACGTACACTTGTCTGATGACTTCGATTTATTCACAACCCACTTATAAGTATTAGTTTTGGATGAGCAGAAAAAGACGCTTTTTGGTGTGGGACAAAAAAATACCTGTATGTTTTCCGGTGTCAATGTTGTGTCGAAAGTTATAACGATTTAATGGGATGGGATCCTTAATATTTAACATGAGAAATGGTTGTGGTTCAATAAAACTAATATCAGTAGTAAAGCTATGTAGTTTTCATCCCTCGTTACGAAATCTGAGCATATGCTTACACTCTCAAAGTTTCAAAGGATTTTTAGTCTACAGCATTTGTCAACAGGATTGACATAAGCATTTCGTAGTTATGTTAGTCACTGGGTTTTTGGTGATACAATGGTGTCGATTCTGTTGTGCACAAACTAAACTTAATTTAGGCTATTGCTATCTTTTTTCCTTTAATGAAACGAGAAAGAGACTGAGGTCATTTAGAGCTGTCAAATTTAGTTGGAACTAATATTTCCATAAAAATGAAGGGTGCACGTAACAGTTGCGGGACTGTTCGAAAGAGATACCGTGGCCCCGGAACACAAAGGGCGATGAAGGAACATGGATGGGTTTTAGTCAATAAAAGTCTGACACTCCCTCCTGCTCCGCCCAGAGCGGGAGGAGTTATTTGATGATTTCCCAACCGAAAAAAAAAAAAGAAAGGGTGCGCGTGTAAAAACATGTCGATTAATAAAAACACGGTGAAGCGCAAAAAACTAAAGCGCATAAACTAGTTTGACATATCTAACTTAGTTCATAGCTATAGCCGTCCTTTTCTCGCACTGCCTTTTAGTAAAAGATAGCAATAGCCTAAATTAAGTTTAGTTTGTGCGCAACAGAATCTACTAACTAACTAACTAGACCCTCAAGTATACGTAACTATTTAAATGTCGAAAACACACATCATCTGTATAACGCGACATTGTGTCAAGGTTCCAAAAGGGATCTGTGGTCTTATTGGTACTTATTTTTACCGTTTCGTCCGTAAACTGGGACCAGAAAGTATTCTTTATTATTATATTTTAATATTGTGTACTAGTTTAATAAATTAAGCCGACCCCAACATAGTTGGGAAAAGGCTAGGCAGATGATGATGAGTTTAATAAATTATTTAACTAGGCATGTCTTCCTCCTCTTAAAGCAAAATGTTTATTTTCTCATTAACAATTTATGTGATCTTAAAATTTATTACCAGTCATTTTAAAATTGATTGGATCACCTTTTTTATTTAGGTACTAGCGGACGTCACGCGGTTTCACCCGCATAGTTCCCGTTCCCGTGGGAGTACGGGGATAAAATATAGCCTATGTTACTTAGTAAAGACGTGGCTTTCTTATGGTGAAAGAATATTTAAAATCGGTCGAGTAGTTTTAGACTTAAATCGTAACAAACACACAAACAAACAAAAAATCAAATCTATCCTCTTTATAATATTAGTATAGATATTATATAGACATAGCCATTGATCAAAGATGTCCGAATTAATTTTTAAGACGTTGCTTAGTTTTTTATTCACGTTTAATTTTGGAGATCAGATACATGTTTTATCTTCGAACAGAAGCATCAACATTTTATTAGGGTTCCGTTCGTCCGTCTGTCTGTCTGTCAGCGGGCTGTATCTCATGATCCGTAATAGGTAGACAGTTGAAATTTTCAAAGAATGTGTTTTCTTGTCGCCGCTATAATAACAAAAATAAATTAAGAATTAAAGGGAGCTTCCCTACAACGATGGTACGGAACCCTTCATGCACGAGTCCGACTCGCACTTGGCCGGTTTTTTATTAACTTTTATGAATTTGAAATCAGTAAGGATTAATACAGAAAGTGCATTGACATTTTGCGATAGTTTAATTCTTAACCAAATAAAAGATTAAGTATTATTTTCATTTAGGTATCCACTTACCTTTCACAAAAACTTTGTGGCCATTCATTATTTTTTATGGCAAACCACAATGACCAAAATTAAATCGCTTATTATTCTTCCTTACTGAGATAATATCCGTGACCTTTAAAAATAGAATACTTAAATGAAGTTTTTCATGATCTCGACCGACTTATAATAGAGTAGGTATCATTTTAGTTTTATTTTTACTTAACAGCAGAATGATGTAATTAATGCAATTACAACATTTTATTATGATTAGTATTTTGTGAGTTCTGCACTCGAAAGATCACAGAAAACGCCTTATATGTATATCATGTTTTAAATATTAGCGTTACCTTTACCATAGCGTTATCTTTACTAATTTTTGTGAGATGTTCGGTGTCACAGACACAGACACAGATCTTGAAATATTTGCACTGACTATTAGGTGATTGTCCAACTAATTAGCAGTGTTGGGCCGGTCAGACCCTAATTAGAGCGGATCTATCTTGGTCAGACTAGTGAAAATGATCTAAATTAACATAGACCGTCCTCCCTAATTTCGGTAGGCTCAGGAAGAATACAATGAGAGGTTTTCTTTTTGAGGTATAAAAAAAAAACTTAGTTTCCAAGAAGTCTATAGATGGCGTTGAACTACTATGATAGTTGGTGCCAAAGCCAAAACGCTTGGAAAAAAAAAACATTGCGTCACGTCACATACTCTCGTTGACTGACACTTTCATTTGCTTAACCTTCCGAATATAACCTCGTTTTCTCGCGCTTTGTTAAAATCAGTTTTTTAAGGTTCCGTTCCTTGCATTATCATACTAACTCCTAGCGCCATCTATCCATTGACTAGGGAAGAGCTAAAAAGAAAATCCCTCATTGAGAGTCTCCATCCTCTTGTAAATACGACTGAAATATGTGTGTGTGAGTGTGTTTGTGTGCGAAGATCCTCGTAAGTATTTATTATGATTTAAGGTTTTTAAATAATAAAATATCAGAAATACCGGTCTATCAAAAAACCGGCCAAGTGCGAGTCGGACTCGCACACGAAGGGTTCCGTACCATTGACTATATTTAGTATTTGTTGTTATAGCGGCAACAGAAATAAATCATCTGTGAAAATTTCAACTGTCTAGCTGTCACGGTTCATGAGATACAGCCTGGTGACAGACAGACGGACAGACGGATAGACGGACAGACAGACGGACAGACAGCGAAGTCTTAGTAATAGGGTTCCGTTTTTACCCTTTGGGTACGGAACCCTAAAAACAGAGATTCCTACAGTTTAGCGTGCAACATGCATGTCTAATGTTTTAAAACTGTAATCAAGTTTCTGATCATTTTAAAGATTTATTGTTTACATTTAAAATTTAAATTTTGATTCCGGTATTGTGTTGACCTTGACAACCAGTCGCTTGAACATCGACGGGCGACTGCACTGTATTTGTATTACTGCGCTGATAATCTGATATCTATGCATCAGGTTTTTTCGTTATCACTAAAAGGTATTAAAACAACAAGTAAAACGGATTGAGCTTTAACGTATTATTTGCAGGATAAGAGCATTTAAAATACAATAACTTTCCTTGAGCACAGGTCATAAAACATTAATTATAATCGCAATTCAAGCACACAGCCTATATAAGTGCCTATATAAGAACCCAAATGATCTATTAGTGTCAGTTGGTTTTAATCCTTAATTCAGTCGTGACGGAAAAAATGAGAACGTTTGTTTTGTTTTTGTCCGTCGCTATATGCTTAGCTGCAAAGCGAGGAATTGTGATACTACACGGATCTCTGGACACACTGTACAACTCAGGACCATGCCCTGAGTATACGAACGTTATTGATGGCTACCGTGAAGCAATGAACAACTTCACCATTGAAACCTTCAAGCGAGTCGCACCCCGAGGGACCTACCAGTTCGTCATGTCACCGCACTCCATGTGGATGACAATAGCCGCCATCGCAGAAGGAGCGGACTACTACAATCAACACCAACTGTTTAAGCTCCTCTTACTCCCAAGTAACCCATGCGTTCGTCACAAGTACTACCAACTTGCGGCGAGCAGATTTTCGTTCACGAGCGACGCAACAGTTGTCAGCAACCGAGCCTTGGTCATCGATCAAGGTGTGACCCCCAATCCGGTTTGGCACAATTTCGTCGCAAAAAACTCTCTTATGGATGTGATGTCGGCTCCTATAAAATACAATCCAGCAGCGGCAGCGAGTAAGATCAGACAGGTTGTGTATGCCAACTTCCCACGACTCGACTTGCGCGGAAATTCAGTTTTACTAGATACAATGGACTACAATGGATTGTGGAACACAGCATTTACCGACGCCGTGGTCAAGCGAGCACCGTTCTACAGCATATCAGGGGAAAACATCGGTGCAGTAGATCTGATGAGAGTGAAGCGACGCGGGAAGATAGGATACGTGGCTTCTTTACAAGCAAAAATCTTAGCGCTACCTATTGGTGTGAACAGCCGGTACAGTATTGTCATTGCTCGGGTAGTAGGGAATGTTGACTTACGACCTATCGTCAGAGATATGAAGGGCTCGATCATCTCAGACGTGGTGGGATCGCTGACAGAGACTCAAGTGCCGATAGACATAGCATTGCCGCAGTTCTCAATAAACTCAGAATTAGACGCAAAGACTATTCTAGAAGACCTTGGTGTTACCAACCTTTGGACAGATCCTGAAGCTACCAGGTATGGTATTACAACATAATTATTTAATGTAAATAAGGGGACCTCCGTTCGATCCAGTGACCGCAAACCCAATTTGTGGTCTGAATCCGTTAGGGAGCAGACTTAAGTAAAATGTAACCAATTTATGCATAAATTAATTAATTTTGTATTGAAACGATTTAGGAAGTACCCTCCCTGATTCATCCTTAACAAATAAATGAATTTGTGAGGCTTCAACGAGCTTTCGTGAGGGAGAATAAGTGGTTCGTACATGTTTTGGCTGACGTTCAAATGCAAACAGAAGTAGTGATTATTTATGATTTATTATGCAGATCATTATAAACCACTACTAATTGTAAGTCTGTAATGACCGTTCTCTTTTATATCGGGTAACAATTAAAACAGACATGGTGTATGAGGCCATGAAAAATAGAATGTATAAAAATTCTATTTCATAACAGGTATATATCAGACCCGCCTGCCTGGCCCAGCAGTTACGTACAACGAGCCTCACTGACTCTCAACAAACATGGAGTAAATCCTCCTCCAATCGACGAGCTACGTACTTTCGGATCTACGAAGACCCCTGAAGAATCCTTCTGGAGCGAGTTCATAGCCGACAGACCGTTCATGTTCGGGCTCTTCGATACTGAGACTTACACCTGCCTGATGAGCATGATGTACACGCAACCCACCTACCCTAACTGATTCAAATAAAAAAATACTTAGTTGAATTTTCACGGTTCTTTTGTGTGGGTTCGTTGCGATGACGTGGGCGATTCATTGAGTTTTGTATTGATTGGTATTAAATGATACTGGTAGCAACCGTTTTTGTTTTGTTATTTGGTTGGTTGAGAGCATAGTTCAGTGTAGTAGGTCATCTACTTCATAATTTGCCTATCCTTTTCCCAACTATGTTGGGGTCGGCTTCCAGTCTACCCTGATGCAGCTGAATACCATTGTTTTACATGGCGTGACTGCCTATCTGACATCCACAACCCAGTTGCTGTGTATAAATATTCTCCTTCCACTGGTACTCTCTGGTAGTAAACCTTTGAAATGGATCTGGTCCTACGATCCGAATGTTCTGTAAAGAAATAATATGTGTGTGTGTGTGTGTGTCTGTGTGTATGTGTGTGTGTTGTGTGTGTGTGTGTGTATGTTGTTGTATGTGTATGTATGTTGTAATAAAATCATCGTTACTTTGGTTGAACACCTAACTAAAGCATAAATTCCTATATTCAGGACTACATCGACCTAAGTAGGTCAGTGGCCGTTCGGCCCACGCTAGAGAAGTTGACATAGCGCTGAATGATACCTGCTGCATTGTAACGGGGTGCTTAAAACCCACCCCTCTTGCGATGTTGTATCCGTTGGCAGGTTTAGCTCCACCAGACGTTCGGCGCGAAATAGCTAGTCACATCGAGAAGGGAAAACAGGAACGAGATAACCGCCACTCCCTGTACGGGCATCAAATGCCACCTTCACGCTTAAAAAGCCGTCTAAACTTCGTGAGACACACGATTTCCTCAAATGACAGTGCGTCAGATGAAAGATGCGAATTGCGGAGGAACAGACATCCCACCCCTCCTCACTTCATCAATCCAGCAGAACATCTTTGCCCTGGACAGGAACTGCAGTGGCCAATGTGGAAATCTCTTAACCGTTTGCGGGCCCAGGTTGGCCGCTGTAGAAGTAATCTGGCCAAATGGGGTATCATCGACTGTCCCAAAGACAGTGGAGCCCCTCTGCAGGATATGCCCCACCTCCTTTCTTGCCCATCCTGCACAGTCACCTGAACCTTCCAGTACTTAGACGAAGCCAACGACAGAGCTGTGCAGGTGGCAACATGGTCGGGTATTATTTGAGCCTATCGACACGCAAAAAAGAAGATGTAGGTCGATATAGTCCTGAATTTAGCCTTAGGATTTTTCCACCCATTTAATACCTAATCATCTTAAACATGTTTGTGGTGATTGGTAATTCATCCTTGAAATGGGTGATACTAGACCTAATTTGCAATAATTTTAACCCCATAACCTGGAGTCCAAACTGGGTTGTTTAAGAGAAATCAAAGTTTTAAAGTTAATTGTAAATATGAAGCTCTTTTTAATCACTTTGGGAATAGACGTGATATTATAGAGAGTGTCTCCCAAACAACACTTAGCTCCGGTTACGACCTTGGGCTATGCGACTCGCGACGTGATTTGCGTCAAGTTCATGTCAAGTCACGACCCGTCAATGGCGATAGCGACTTATCAGACTTCGCTCGAGTTGTAGCCGCTGCGCCGCGTTCATACCTAGTACCTCCATTAACTGCGTTTAGTACTTCGCCCCTAAATCACTGGTCACCTGCGTTCGTCGCACGATGGTAAGCGCCAAACCATCGCACTGCTATTCACAGAGTAGCTCAGGACAGGACACGCTTTTAACAGCATGACGTGAGACACTTGAATTTTCACATGCAGTTTGTGAAAGGATGACGATAAATCCTTCTGGGGTCAGTCGGGTAAAAAAAAATACGGGACAATTCTTTCAATCTTTATTTTCACAAACACTCTTATATACGAATAAGTAGGCTGTGTAAACGCAGAAGCCATCAAAAAAGTATACGTCTCAGCATCGAACAGACCAAACAGGAACGGTCGGTCAGCAATAAAGTCCCTTCCTAGGATAGGTTCCAGTCCAGTGTGGGTGCTGTTGCTGTAGACAGAGTTCGGTTCTGGTGGTGCGTAGCCCAGGCCAGTGCTGTTAAGGACTACAGTCGTCCGCTGCACGTAGCTGGTGGGAAGAGCTGGCGGGTTCGATATGTACCTGTGGTAAAGAGTTTTGTTTTAGATGGTAGTGGAGTAGCTGGGAAAAGTTTTCTGGTGAATTTGGACTTTCTAACACTTAAGCAGTAAGTTCGGCAGTCACAACCACTAAGTCAAGAGAGATTTGATTTAAGATTTGATTTTAACCTCTCAGGCGCCGCCGCCGCGCGAAGTAACGGTAAACTCCCTAACCTCCCTCCCGCCCCGCCTACTTAGTTCTAAACATATTTTGGTTAATTTTATTTAACCATGGTCCTTTGATTTCAGGATTTTGTGCTAAGTAAGTGTTTCATCCACCAAGTTTCTGAACGCACCTTTTCGACGTTTGACAGATGTCGTTTCAGTTGTCTGTGGTGCGATGACGTTTGCTTGTCAGTGATATATTGGTTTGGAAAAAGGTCGCTCCGTGTCTTGTATTTTGATGCACGCGGCTGTCGTGTAATTATTGATTGAAACTTTGAGTTAACGTTAATCCGATGCCATCGTGATCGGTGTTTGATATTTTGTTGATAATTGAGAGAAAATTGAGAGATCTCGCCACTTTGGGTCATGACCGCGAGTGATTTGTTGGTTAAGTACCTAGCCGGCTTTGTCATTTGGACGCCGGTAAATTCCTAAATTTAGTGCTGGACTATTGTGAATCCCCGATTGGGCTCATGATATCCACAGCTCCGATTACTTCTCCTTGCAAGTTGAAGAACGATGCTCGCTCAATTACTGCATCTGCAAAAGCTGTAGTCCACAATCCATTGTAGTCCATCGTGTCTAGAAGGACCGAATTTCCGCTCAGATTGAGTCTTGGGAGACGCGCTGACATTATTCTTTTGATCTCGTCAGCTGCTGCTATTGGGTTGTACCTGATTGGTGCTTTAAATACTTCTAGGAGAGAATTCTTCGTGATAAAGTCGTACCAATTCGGGTTGAGTGTCGTACCATCGTCGATTAACAACACACGTGTGCTCTTAATGTTCACATCATGGGAAGGAAACGCGCGAGTAGTTGCCAGTTGGTAGCACGCCTGTCGAATGCACGGGTCGTTAGGTAGATTCAGAAGTTGGAATAGTCTATGCTGAGTTACCGGATAGGCCCCTTCTGCTATCGCGGCGAGCATGATCCATATTGAAACTGGTGAGTATACGAAGTTTAAATTGCTTCTCACAGCTACCAATGTGGTCAGTGGGATGATATAATTGTATTGAGCAGCTCGGTAATCATACGTTAAATCTTGATTAACATAACACAGTTGTCCGTTGTAGACCGCTGAAGCAGGGTATGACTGGAACTGCTGCGTTGATATCTGGACACTACAGTACGCGATGAGTATAACCAAAATGAATTTCTTCATGATCTCGGCACGTCCTAATTAGTTTCCGCGACGTAATCTACTAAGTTCTAAATTAGGATTCTAGTTTCTTATATAGGTCAAAGAGCGCACTCAAATTGTTCAGGTAATAGTTTGTTTTTTTGTAAGTCTGTGCATAGCAAAAATCTAAGTAACTCTAAACTAAAGTTTTTGAAAACATTTAACGGCGTGGATTTCTCACAATCAGCAGTTTATGGTGGAGCGGTGGAAATTTTCCAAAACAACTTTAAAAGTTTGATTTCTCCCAAATTGTTGCAAATTAGGTCTAGTTTCACCCATTTCAAGGAATGCACCCAATTACCAATCACCTTGTATACATTCATCACTGACAGACAACGCACAGTGCTGGGTGAAAGAGCTACTTGACGAAAGAGTAGGTACCTTTCACAAGGAAGGTTGGGTTTTGAAAATTCTTCCCCTAAAGGGGTAAAATAAAGCATCAAAGTTTATATGGAAGTTCTTCATATTTGCTAATGGAAATCCCATACCGCTTGCCACACACATAAGATAGCACACGTTGCCTAAAGATTTCATTAATTTCCTATTTATTATCCTTTCAACCTCAGCTAGACCTTTTATTAATCATAATAATTATTATACATTTGAATGACCTTGAGAAGGTGACCGTTGCCTGCACCTAATATCTTGTCCGACCACCTGTTCAGAACATTTCTATGTTAATCATGTTTTTGCTTACCGCATTATACATGCACGCTAGTCCATCTGATAATCCAGCTATTTTGCAAACCAAATGATCAAAAATTATGTAGCTTTTGGTCGGCTAGGATTTGAGGAAATATACAATTATTTTTAGCTGGCGAGTTGAATTAATGTTTAAACATTAGTTGACGTAGTGCAAAAAGCAAATATGATTTTGGCCTTAAATAGATTTTTGCTATGCACACTGCACTGCACAGACATAAATACAAACAATCTTTTATCTGAACAATCTAGAGTTAGGTAGGTAGGTACGCTCTTTGACCTATATAAGAAACTAGAATCCTAATTTAGAACTTAGTAGATTACGTTGCAGAAACTAATCGGACGTGCCGAAATCATGAAGAAATTCATTTTGACTTTACTTATCGCGTGCTGTGGTGTCCAGATATCAACGCAGCAGTTCCAGTCATACCCTGCTTCAGCGGTCTACAACGGACAACTGTGTTATGTTAATCAAGATTTAACGTATGATTACCGAGCTGCTCAATACAATTATATCATCCCACTGACCAAATTGGTAGCTGTGAGAAGCAATTTAAACTTCGTATACTCACCAGTTTCAATATGGATCATGCTCGCCGCGATAGCAGAAGGGGCCGATCCGGTAACTCAGCAAAAACTATTCCAACTTCTGAATCTACCTAACGACCCGTGCATTCGACAGGCGTACTACCAACTGGCAACTACTCGCGCGTTTCCTTCCAATGATGTGAACATTAAGAGCACGCGTGTGTTGTTAATCGACGATGGTACGACACTCAACCCAAATTGGTACGACTTTATTACGAAGAATTCTCTCCTAGAAGTAATTAAAGCACCAATCAGGTCCAACCCCATAGCAACAGCTGACGAGATCAAAAGAATAATGTCGGCGCGTCTCCCAAGACTCAATCTGAGCGGAAATTCGGTCCTTCTAGACACGATGGACTACAATGGATTGTGGACTACAGCTTTTGCAGACGCAGTAATTGAGCGAGCACCGTTCTTTAACTTGCAAGGAGAAGTAATCGGGGCTGTGGACATCATGAGGGTGCAGAGACTAGCAAAGATGGGTTATATTGAGAAACTGAACTTAAAGATTTTAGAATTGCCTTTCGGTTCAGATGAACGGTACCGAATGCTGTTCTGTGTAATAATTGGAAATAGTGACTTGTCGACATTAGTGGCCGCAGTTAAAAACGAAGTGGTGTTTGAAATTATATCGAGTCTGAAACCCAGCCGTGTGCCGATCGATGTGGCGATACCACGCACGGTGATCACCAGCGAGGTTGATGTAAGGGTCATACTGGAAGATTTGGAAATCAACGACCTTTGGACTGATCCAGATGTTACTAGGTGAGGTTTTTTTTATGTTATGTGCTGAGATAAGACTGACCACTTCCCCCTGTACGGTGAAGCACTTTCGAGCAATAAGAGGGAATATAATAGGCTCACTTATTTATCACCAAATCCTAAAAATCAAAGGACCCTGATTAAATAACATTAACCAAAATCTGTTAACAATATTGTGATCAAATCTTACAAAATCTAAAGACTTGGTGGTTGTAATTGTGAAACTTACCACTTAAGTGTTAGAAAGACTAAATTTACCAGTAAACCTTTCCCAGCTACTCCAGTTAAACAAAACCCTTTACAACAGGTACATGTCGAACCCGCCAGCTCTTCCCACCAGCTACGTGCAGCGAACGACTGTAGTCCTTAACAGCACTGGCCTGGGCTACGCGCCACCAGAGCTGAACTCTGTCTACAGCACCCACACTGGACTGGAACCTATCCTAGGAAGGGACTTTATTGCTAACCGACCGTTCCTGTTTGGTCTGTTCGATGTTCCGTTTTTACCCTTTAGGTACGGAACCCTAAAAACAGCCAAGTGCGTGTCGGGCCACGTGCAGTCTAGGGTTCTGTAGTAGCCCGTTATCACAATATAGAACGAACCCGTTGGTACAGCTCCATCTAGCGGCTGCTTTTAAAAACTTATGATATTTTTTTTTATTTTAGATTTTGTTTTTCAATGCAAGTCTTTACCCGTTATAAACAAGCAACTACTTCATCTTAGTCACTTTAAAGGATTTATTGTAACGATTTTGTATTTGGTACAAAATTATCCAAAACCCAAGTTCAAAAACTATTACTGCTAAACTAATGACGTTATCTTAACCGTTATATTTTTCCTTTAAAGTTCATAAAATGAACTATCATCATGAATTTTTCCTGATTTTTCAGCAAGCTTTTAGAGTATCATAGTAATAACAAAATAAGTACCTACTAAAGTAACTACTTATTTTGTTATTACTAAGATACTCTTTTCAAGCGTCATTGGATGCACACCAAACTTGGATGGATATAATGTAAACCATAGACTTTAGACAAAAGTTTTGTAACTCTTCTTTGTGACAAAAGCTCTATGCCTGTCTACTTAAGGCCCTTCTAACCCTACAATTAGCAACTCTATTTGTGGTGGTTCAAACTTTGTTTGAAATACTGTTAGAATAAAGTTCTAATCAGCTTGCACTACAAAGCGGTTGTTCCGTCAGTCACTGCGGCCGAATAGTGCGAAATGAGTGGTTTTTTGCGATTTACAAAAAATCTATTGTTTGGACTAAAAAAATAAACCACAGACCTGCTTTATAGTTAGATCAGTACTTTTTGAATACCAGCGGTTTATTGTTCGATTTGGAGGTAACTTTGTTTTTTTTTCTATCGAGTAAATTTTATGGAATCGTGTTTTCGTCACACATAGTACTTAGCATTAATCCTTAACTTTACCATATATTTATTTCAAAATTAATGCTGCAGTATTTTAGGCGTAACGGAGGATCATGCTAAGCCATTTGAGGGAGTAAATGCCCTTAATTGAATTCAACGAAGTACGAACATCCTACATACATATTCACATGGTTAATAAAAGCTATGATTAATGTGAAAATGAGAATAATTCATGTCTATTATATTATTCAGAAGCAAATAATACCTCTCGACTTTCACGCAGGCCATTTTTTTACGTTATTCAAAAATTACTGTCATTTTTCCGCCGATCTTGGTCGTAACGCGCGTTCATTTGAAGTCAACATTTACTTTTCTGGGGCTCATTATGACCAGTAAGCTTATTAAGGGCTTTTAAGAAAATAAACGTTCTATTTATTATATCAACATTAAAGTCAAGATTCCTTAAGTTGTTGACAAGAGAGAGAGGATGGTAACAACGATTAATTTTCTATTTGAATACAACAAACACGTGTAAGTAAGTTGAGGAGCTCGTGGCTAAATAATAACAGCCGCTCAGGTCGATCTTTAGGTTAAGCCGTGCTTACCTAGGTTGGTCTGTGGATGGGTGACCACCCATTACATACCGAGTTTCCTCCGTGCCTCGGAAAGCACGTTAAGCTGTTGGTCCCGGCTGTCATTTGTGATCTTTGACAAGTCGTTACAGGTAGTCAGTTGCCCAAAAAGTCTGACAACCAGTTACCAAGGGGTATCATATTTACCCAGTACGTGCCAGTACTAACTGGGTTGTGGAGGTCAGATAGGCAGTCGCTCCATGTAAAATACTGGTATTCAGCTGCATCCGGTTAGACTGGAAGCCGACCCCAATAAAAAAACTTGGGAAAAGGCTAGGCAGATGATGAAACACGTGTAAGTAAGTAAAGCTGTTAGGTATTATAGGGTAGGTCAACGACACACCGAACACAATAAGTGACAAGAACCAACGGACTTCTAAGAAGTCATCAGTTCAATTCCCAGGAATTACCGGACAGAAATCGAGATTCCGATCAGGGGGGTTACCACGACGTCTTAAAACAGAATTGTTTTAATGTCAATCCAGCGTGGGAAAGAGACCGAGCTATAGAGGACGTCTAGCGACATCTCTTTCCCACTCTGGAAAAAGATTAAAACAGTACTGCTGACGTCATGGTAAACCCCCCTGTAGCTAAAAATGTTTAAACCCTAACTGAAAAGTCGTCAGTCGTCTTCATCTTTTGTGTCGATGGTACGTTTTATAAAAACTGGAATGGGAGGGCTTGAATTGAACTCTGCTTCCGTGGTCTTGTAATTTGGTGCACGCGGCTGTCGTGTAATTATTGATTGAAACTTTGAGTTAATGGTAATCCGATACAATCCTGATCGGTTAGTTGTCACAAATGCGACCACAAGTGTCTATATCAATATGGTTACTAGTCGAGTGTATACGTAGTGTGACTAACTAGTTGCAAAGTAAGCAAGCTGCACTCGACAAACTCTAACCACGTCGCCGTTAACTTATGCCCGCAGACAACTCAATCATTTAATTGTTTGTTGTACAGACTTAATCACATCAAGCTACTTCAATCTGTAGATTTTCGTCTACAACACTAAAGCATTAGATACAAGGTTGGTTGGGAGAAAGATGAAGGGTTCTGGAAGATAGTAGGCACTAATTTGTGATTACGTTGCTTGTGTGAAAAGGAATAACTTATGAATGAACCAGTTGTGAACTCTGGGAATCTGTGCTGTTATTTTTTTTATATAATAAGTTTTTATTTTTTTTATGAATTTATTTTGTGTCCATAGGTGTGACCGTGACATCACAGTTGGGCCCTATCAGAAAACCAGCGCTGCGGTATTTGTTTTCATTTATCGCAGCATCATTTGTAAATTCACTTTTTATTATTTTAAAAACAATAACCACTCACAAACATATTGTTTATATACATACTTAGCTTGTTCTTTCGTTACTACAAACTTATTCTGCGTATATAATAATCACAATAATTATAACTCACTTGCACGCACAACACACATCCACTTACTTTTACATACTCAAAAACATACCGACAACATTCATTCCACACTTAAATACACTACAAAAAAACGGTTTCAAATTCTGTATAAACCTGAAGAAAATCACTATACTTTTATATTAACAAGAACACAACTAGATGACACGTCCTTTCTATCGATAAATGTATTTAATGGGTGATTCATTGCAAACCCTTAATGAGATAGACAGCATTGAAATTGCTCGCAGTATTGAATGTGACTGTTCAGAGTTAGCTAAACACATAAACATAAAAAGAAATGACTTTACTGTTGTCGCTCAAAATATAAGGAGTATTTCTTGTAACTTTGACGATTTCATGCTTAATCTTTCGAATTTTAAGTTTGAAACCGATGTAATTATTTTAACTGAATGTCGACTAACTCCTGGAAAAATTATCCCTCAACTCAATAATTACTCGTCCTATAATACATCCCACCAGTTGAACCAAAACGATGGGGTAGTTGTCTATATTAAAAATAACTTAAAATCTAAAGTTAAGGAAGTAAAATTATCTCAAGCTTCTTGTTTACAGCTGGACATACTGAATAATATTGTATTGTGCATTTATAGATCCCCTTCAAATCAGAACATGGAGGCTTTTATCAGTTCCTTAAGCTCCCATTTAGATACTCTGCAAACTCAGAAAAATATCATTATAGCGGGAGACATTAATATAAACATTAGACCCAAAGATTCTGAATCTTCTTATGAACACAGAAATAGAACTACTTACCTTAACACCCTATCCCTGTACGGAATATTACCTGGGCACACTCTACCTACGAGGAATGAAAACTGTTTAGACCATTTTATGTTGAAAATAAACAAACAAAAACCCTCGGCATCTATCGCTATCTTACACACTAGTATTACAGATCACTACACCACACTTCTATCCCTATCAAAGTTAAAAAATACCCCATTAGCTAACAAAACTAGATCAACTGTGGATTTTGAGCTAGCACTTAAGTACATACAAGAAAGTAATCTAGCAGATTTACTTTTTTGTAATGATCCTGAAACCCTGACTAACCTACTAATAAACAAACTAACGGAGTCCATCAATAAAAATACTATTATCACTAAAATCCCCAACAGTAAGCGCATTATAAAACCATGGATAACCCCAGGAATTTTACGTTGTATTAAAAATCGTAATAAGCTACAAAAAGATAATAAAAGAGATCCACACAACGACATATTAAAAATAACATACATTAGATATAGAAATCACTGTAACAAACTAATCAAAAAATTAAAAAGAAAATATGAAAGAGAATTAATTACAAAATCAGTTACTAATAATAAATTACTTTGGAAGAACATTAAAACTATAACTTTCACAAATAAACCTAACCATTGCAATAGAGACTTACTTAATATAAAATCAACTCCTCAAGAATCAGTTAATTATATTAATTAATATTTCGCGAACATTGGTAAGAGCCTTGCTCAAAAAATCCAGCCAACTCTAGCCTATGATCAAAATGAACCACACTGTTTACAACGAACTCAACCCAATTCCTTCGTAATGTTAGACACTGACGATGTTGAAGTGAATCATATCCTAATGAGTCTTAAATCTGACAGTGCGTCTGGTTGGGATAATGTTTCCACTGCATTTCTAAAATATATAAGAAAGGAGGTTGTTCCTATAATTACACACCTTGCTAATCTTTGCTTTGGTGAGGGCATCTTCCCGACTTCTTTGAAGCTAGCCATTATTACACCAGTGCACAAGGGTGGGGACAGCGACGATGTCTCCAACTTTAGGCCCATATCCGTATTAACCTCTATATCAAAAATTTTAGAAAAACTTATGAATCTAAGGCTCTTAACATACCTAAAAGATTTCAACGTACTATCTGAGTCACAATTTGGCTTTCGTAGAGGGATTTCCACTGAGGATGCAGTTACTGCACTAAGTAATCATTTAACTGAACAGCTTGATAAAGGTAAAAAGTGTCTAACTGCATTCTTAGATCTAAAAAAAGCCTTTGATACCGTCTCTGTCCCAATCCTTGTAAGAAAACTGGAATGTATCGGAATTCGTGGAACACCTCTTAGCCTCTTCAAGGATTATCTCAGAAACAGGAAACAGAGAGTTAGAGTGGGTCAGTACACTAGTGAAGACGCACACACGTCTTATGGCGTCCCGCAGGGAAGCGTATTGGGACCTACATTGTTCCTTATCTACGTTAATGAACTCTGTAACATTAATATTGCAAACGCACAAGTATTCTGTTACGCGGATGATACTGCTGTAGTCTTCACCGGGGATACTTGGCAGAATGTTAGGCTTAGTGCTGAGACAGGCTTGGCAAAAATTGCCAAGTGGTTAACAATTAATTTGCTTACATTGAACGTAACAAAAACAAATTACATTTGCTTCAGTGTCGGGCAACGTACACAACCAGGTAAAGATTTTAATGTAAGAATTCATAATTGTAATAACGGCAATCGCAAAAGTTGTGACTGCTCAACAATCAACAAAGTACCTCATATTAAGTACCTAGGCGTTATTTTGGATCAGAGACTGTCATGGTACCCGCACATTGAGCAGGTTGCCAATAGAATCAGGAAATTAAGCTGGATGTTCAGGACTCTTAGATACGTCGTCCCAAGGACTGCCAGTAATAACTCAGGCCATCAAAAAGATTTCCTTAAAATGATTTATGTTGCGCTAGTCCAGTCAGTACTATCCTATTGCATCCCTGTCTGGGGTGGTGCAGCCAAAACAAAATTTCTAACGCTAGAAAGGGCACAACGCGCCCTTATCAAGTGCATGTATTTTAAAAAAAAGAGATATCCTACTGAAGACCTATTTCGACTTAGTAATTTGCTCTCAGTCAGGAAACTGTATATAACACAAATTACTTTAAAAAAACATAAGTCTCTTTCCTATGATGCTGGCATACTGTCAAAAAGAAGGAAAGACATGATATTAAATGTCCCCAGGACAAGGACTTTATTTGCCAGTATGCAATTTAGCAAACGATCTGCAGCGCTATATAATAAAATCAATAAATACATCTACATTTATCCCAAAAACTACTATGACAGTAAAAAAGTAATAATGGAATGGATACAAACGCTCACCTACAATGATACCGAAACACTTCTGAAACCTTGACACATACACATAGGTACACACACTCACGCTCACTCTCTCTCTCTCACATATACTCACTCACATATACTCACTCATAAACTTACACCCACTCATACACACATTTAATTTGTAAGTTAATCTTAATCCTAATTAGTCTTAGTATAATAATAATACGCTGTGCTTTTTGTATAATACGACCTGCTATGGAAGAGCGGACTCTCCTAACACAGGCACTATCTGCCTAAAAGGAGGATCCAATCACAAAATTTTGTAAAAACTTAAACTTGTTCTACCAATAAACTATTTTATTTTTTTATTTATTTATTATTATTATGCTGAGATAGGAGCCTTTTTGGCCTCGCACAGGTTTTCCTTTTATGATTTAGTTTTAGATTATTTTTATTGTTTAGTTTTAGATTCTTTATTAGTTTTTTTTTTTTTTAATATTATTTTTTGTATTTCCTGTGCTTGTCCCAAATAAATATATTTCTTTCTTCTTTCTTTCTTTCTTTCTTATTTGGAAGATCCATAAAAACGTGTAGAAAACTGGTTTACCACGGGTATCAGACATCCTTCGATGTACTAGAAATATTTGCACGACTGATAAGTCGAATATACTGAAACTAAAATTATTGTACCATATCATGTAAGCACCTATATTCTAGCAAATAAATAAAATTTCATTTCGATTAACATTACAAAGAAATTATTTTTGCGAAAAATAAAACCGACTTCAAAAACCACAAAAAAAAGTGAAAAATAACTAGCTTCAGAAGTCTGTGACAAAAAAGCTAAATCAATCAAACAAAGGTCACAGACTTCTGAAGCTGGTTTATTTCACTTTTTTGTGGTTCACATATGTGCTTACCCCTTCACAGCGTACCGGCGTGATGTTATCTTATGAACTGGTGTAAACAATAGACAGACATGTGATTTCAGCAATCTCTGTCCATTTGCTATAATTTATTGAGGAGTTTCGTTGCCTATCTACGAAGTTCATCATCAGATCTTCACCAAATTGAAATGGGACCACTCCGAGAAAGTACTCTTCCAAAGACTACCCAAATCGCTTCAAGTGTACCTATAAAATTTGAAGAGTTCTCTCTATTTCTGCAGGATCACATCATCAGATCCTGATTTGATGATCATGGGACCACCTGGGAAGTATACCCTTTCAAACAAAAAAATAAATAAATCGGCCCAGCCATCTTCGAGAAATCGGGGAACACACATAAAAAATAAAAGGTTCCGACGAATTGAAAACCTCCTCCTTTTTGAAGTCGGTTAAAAATGCGAAATTAACAGTGTCTCTCTATTGCCTTTTCAAGCCATAACACCGGCAAACAGGTAGACCATGAGTTAAAATACAGGATACATTTTTTCCTCGGCGCTCTCATGGGATAATTCCCGACTTCCACACGGACGAAGCCGCGGCCAACGCTAGTTCACACATACACATAAATATTCGCAATATAAACCTCTGCCTGAAAGCAAACTAACGTGCAGCGTTATCGCTTCAGTAAGCCCTTTAAACTCTCCCATATGTTCAATCGTAAACTGTTCAACTCCACGTCACTAGAAAATCAATTTCGACGCCAAACTTTATCCGACTGCACACAAACAACTAGTGCATTCAACAGGCACACTGAGAGCTGTCAGGGCGAAACGGTAGCCTTCAGACAAATGGCCTATCAAAGCACATTAATCGGATTTACCTGTCGCGTTTGGATGCCTCTACGTCGCAACGCGCTCTCGACTAGATCATCAAAAGCTACGCGACCTATATAAGAAAATTCAGTATGAATCACAATCTATAAGAGTAACGTTATATTTCATATTCGGACGTGTTCTCTCATCATGAAAACAATAATTCTCCTAGTTTTATTCGTGTGTACATTTGCCGTTGGATATCAGGAGATATTTTCACGCAATCTTGAATCCTGTCACCTGTTCCGCGATGTGACACACGATTACCGTATTTCTCTTTACGAGTTTACTCTTCAGGCGTTCAAGGATGTCGGTTCTCGTAGTTTGCACCATTTTATCTTTGCCCCGCTGTCAGCTTGGATAATTCTCGCCGCGATAGCCGAAGGGGCCGACCCATATACTCAACAGCAAATGTTTCGGCTCCTAAATCTTCCAAACGATCCCTGCGTTCGTCTGAAATTCTACCAATTAGCCACAAGTCGGTATCTACCCGGGAATGATGTGAGTGTCGTGTCAAAGCGTACGTTAGTCGTCAATTATGGAGTGGCAGTAAATCCGTACTGGCACAACTTCGTCTCGAAGAACGGTCTTATCGATTTAGTGTCGTCGCCGCTGCGATACGACCCCCAGGGATCGCTTAACGCTATTAGGCTCCTTTCTTCAGCAACTTTAGCCAATCTCGACTTGAGTGGCAACTCGGTGCTAGTTGACGCGATGGATTATAGTGGATTGTGGGCGACGGCTTTCTCAGACGCGGTCATCCAACGCTCGCCATTCTACGACTCTTTTGGACACAAAATAGGGTCCGTTGATTTAATGAGAGTGAGCAGGCGTGTGAAAATGGCCTATGTGTCTACTATTAACGCCAAAGTTTTGGAGCTTCCCATCGGTGTTGATGATCGTTATCGTATGTTGTTTGCTTTGAAACTCGATACCAATGATATCGAGACCATTGTGAAGGCCATCAGGAGTACGATAATATTGGAGTTTATGAGTAAATCGCGGGAGAGTTATGTGTCGGTGGATATCGGCATCCCGCGGTTCACGATGACCTCTGAGATTAATGTCAGGAGTATTCTGGAGAATTTGGGACTCACCAGACTTTGGACTGATCCTGCTGTTACCAGGTATTTTATACTTCTATAACTACCTACCCACTGTTGAAAAATCAACCTGACTAATATCTAACCTGGCCCATCTTTATTCCACCAAATTTGATACACACGAGATAATAGTGTTGCTTTCAAGATTACTAGAAAAAGCTTTTAGTTTCCAACTGGGAATTCAAGGCTTTCTATCTTGACAAAGCTGTTAATCCAGGTTATTCAAATAATATTTCACAATATTCTCGTGCAACCATCTCGCTAAGAATTTTCAAAATACTCTTAACATACGCTGTTATATCTGGGACTGTCACACCATATCTTATAGCGGTATTAATTAAACTCTACTTCAAGTGGGAAAGACATGAAAGCTATATCTCTCTCTCTCACATTGAAGTCAGATTAAAGTTATTCTGGGAATAAAGATCAAATTATCAACAACAGGTACATATCCGACCCTGCGCTGGTGCCCAGTGGCTTCACCCAGCGTGTCACCATCACCCTGGACAACCGCGGCATCAGCCCCGCCTCATACGTCCCGGAGACGTATAACGCGTCCACAGGACTAGAGCCTGTCGTGGGAAGGGACTTCATTGCTAACAGACCGTTTCTTTTCGGGCTGTTCGATACGGAGACGTACACTTGTCTGATGACTTCGATTTATTCACAACCCACTTATAAGTATTAGTTTTGGATGAGCAGAAAAAGACGCTTTTTGGTGTGGGACAAAAAAATACCTGTATGTTTTCCGGTGTCAATGTTGTGTCGAAAGTTATAACGATTTAATGGGATGGGATCCTTAATATTTAACATGAGAAATGGTTGTGGTTCAATAAAACTAATATCAGTAGTAAAGCTATGTAGTTTTCATCCCTCGTTACGAAATCTGAGCATATGCTTACACTCTCAAAGTTTCAAAGGATTTTTAGTCTACAGCATTTGTCAACAGGATTGACATAAGCATTTCGTAGTTATGTTAGTCACTGGGTTTTTGGTGATACAATGGTGTCGATTCTGTTGTGCACAAACTAAACTTAATTTAGGCTATTGCTATCTTTTTTCCTTTAATGAAACGAGAAAGAGACTGAGGTCATTTAGAGCTGTCAAATTTAGTTGGAACTAATATTTCCATAAAAATGAAGGGTGCACGTAACAGTTGCGGGACTGTTCGAAAGAGATACCGTGGCCCCGGAACACAAAGGGCGATGAAGGAACATGGATGGGTTTTAGTCAATAAAAGTCTGACACTCCCTCCTGCTCCGCCCAGAGCGGGAGGAGTTATTTGATGATTTCCCAACCGAAAAAAAAAAAAGAAAGGGTGCGCGTGTAAAAACATGTCGATTAATAAAAACACGGTGAAGCGCAAAAAACTAAAGCGCATAAACTAGTTTGACATATCTAACTTAGTTCATAGCTATAGCCGTCCTTTTCTCGCACTGCCTTTTAGTAAAAGATAGCAATAGCCTAAATTAAGTTTAGTTTGTGCGCAACAGAATCTACTAACTAACTAACTAGACCCTCAAGTATACGTAACTATTTAAATGTCGAAAACACACATCATCTGTATAACGCGACATTGTGTCAAGGTTCCAAAAGGGATCTGTGGTCTTATTGGTACTTATTTTTACCGTTTCGTCCGTAAACTGGGACCAGAAAGTATTCTTTATTATTATATTTTAATATTGTGTACTAGTTTAATAAATTAAGCCGACCCCAACATAGTTGGGAAAAGGCTAGGCAGATGATGATGAGTTTAATAAATTATTTAACTAGGCATGTCTTCCTCCTCTTAAAGCAAAATGTTTATTTTCTCATTAACAATTTATGTGATCTTAAAATTTATTACCAGTCATTTTAAAATTGATTGGATCACCTTTTTTATTTAGGTACTAGCGGACGTCACGCGGTTTCACCCGCATAGTTCCCGTTCCCGTGGGAGTACGGGGATAAAATATAGCCTATGTTACTTAGTAAAGACGTGGCTTTCTTATGGTGAAAGAATATTTAAAATCGGTCGAGTAGTTTTAGACTTAAATCGTAACAAACACACAAACAAACAAAAAATCAAATCTATCCTCTTTATAATATTAGTATAGATATTATATAGACATAGCCATTGATCAAAGATGTCCGAATTAATTTTTAAGACGTTGCTTAGTTTTTTATTCACGTTTAATTTTGGAGATCAGATACATGTTTTATCTTCGAACAGAAGCATCAACATTTTATTAGGGTTCCGTTCGTCCGTCTGTCTGTCTGTCAGCGGGCTGTATCTCATGATCCGTAATAGGTAGACAGTTGAAATTTTCAAAGAATGTGTTTTCTTGTCGCCGCTATAATAACAAAAATAAATTAAGAATTAAAGGGAGCTTCCCTACAACGATGGTACGGAACCCTTCATGCACGAGTCCGACTCGCACTTGGCCGGTTTTTTATTAACTTTTATGAATTTGAAATCAGTAAGGATTAATACAGAAAGTGCATTGACATTTTGCGATAGTTTAATTCTTAACCAAATAAAAGATTAAGTATTATTTTCATTTAGGTATCCACTTACCTTTCACAAAAACTTTGTGGCCATTCATTATTTTTTATGGCAAACCACAATGACCAAAATTAAATCGCTTATTATTCTTCCTTACTGAGATAATATCCGTGACCTTTAAAAATAGAATACTTAAATGAAGTTTTTCATGATCTCGACCGACTTATAATAGAGTAGGTATCATTTTAGTTTTATTTTTACTTAACAGCAGAATGATGTAATTAATGCAATTACAACATTTTATTATGATTAGTATTTTGTGAGTTCTGCACTCGAAAGATCACAGAAAACGCCTTATATGTATATCATGTTTTAAATATTAGCGTTACCTTTACCATAGCGTTATCTTTACTAATTTTTGTGAGATGTTCGGTGTCACAGACACAGACACAGATCTTGAAATATTTGCACTGACTATTAGGTGATTGTCCAACTAATTAGCAGTGTTGGGCCGGTCAGACCCTAATTAGAGCGGATCTATCTTGGTCAGACTAGTGAAAATGATCTAAATTAACATAGACCGTCCTCCCTAATTTCGGTAGGCTCAGGAAGAATACAATGAGAGGTTTTCTTTTTGAGGTATAAAAAAAAAACTTAGTTTCCAAGAAGTCTATAGATGGCGTTGAACTACTATGATAGTTGGTGCCAAAGCCAAAACGCTTGGAAAAAAAAAACATTGCGTCACGTCACATACTCTCGTTGACTGACACTTTCATTTGCTTAACCTTCCGAATATAACCTCGTTTTCTCGCGCTTTGTTAAAATCAGTTTTTTAAGGTTCCGTTCCTTGCATTATCATACTAACTCCTAGCGCCATCTATCCATTGACTAGGGAAGAGCTAAAAAGAAAATCCCTCATTGAGAGTCTCCATCCTCTTGTAAATACGACTGAAATATGTGTGTGTGAGTGTGTTTGTGTGCGAAGATCCTCGTAAGTATTTATTATGATTTAAGGTTTTTAAATAATAAAATATCAGAAATACCGGTCTATCAAAAAACCGGCCAAGTGCGAGTCGGACTCGCACACGAAGGGTTCCGTACCATTGACTATATTTAGTATTTGTTGTTATAGCGGCAACAGAAATAAATCATCTGTGAAAATTTCAACTGTCTAGCTGTCACGGTTCATGAGATACAGCCTGGTGACAGACAGACGGACAGACGGATAGACGGACAGACAGACGGACAGACAGCGAAGTCTTAGTAATAGGGTTCCGTTTTTACCCTTTGGGTACGGAACCCTAAAAACAGAGATTCCTACAGTTTAGCGTGCAACATGCATGTCTAATGTTTTAAAACTGTAATCAAGTTTCTGATCATTTTAAAGATTTATTGTTTACATTTAAAATTTAAATTTTGATTCCGGTATTGTGTTGACCTTGACAACCAGTCGCTTGAACATCGACGGGCGACTGCACTGTATTTGTATTACTGCGCTGATAATCTGATATCTATGCATCAGGTTTTTTCGTTATCACTAAAAGGTATTAAAACAACAAGTAAAACGGATTGAGCTTTAACGTATTATTTGCAGGATAAGAGCATTTAAAATACAATAACTTTCCTTGAGCACAGGTCATAAAACATTAATTATAATCGCAATTCAAGCACACAGCCTATATAAGTGCCTATATAAGAACCCAAATGATCTATTAGTGTCAGTTGGTTTTAATCCTTAATTCAGTCGTGACGGAAAAAATGAGAACGTTTGTTTTGTTTTTGTCCGTCGCTATATGCTTAGCTGCAAAGCGAGGAATTGTGATACTACACGGATCTCTGGACACACTGTACAACTCAGGACCATGCCCTGAGTATACGAACGTTATTGATGGCTACCGTGAAGCAATGAACAACTTCACCATTGAAACCTTCAAGCGAGTCGCACCCCGAGGGACCTACCAGTTCGTCATGTCACCGCACTCCATGTGGATGACAATAGCCGCCATCGCAGAAGGAGCGGACTACTACAATCAACACCAACTGTTTAAGCTCCTCTTACTCCCAAGTAACCCATGCGTTCGTCACAAGTACTACCAACTTGCGGCGAGCAGATTTTCGTTCACGAGCGACGCAACAGTTGTCAGCAACCGAGCCTTGGTCATCGATCAAGGTGTGACCCCCAATCCGGTTTGGCACAATTTCGTCGCAAAAAACTCTCTTATGGATGTGATGTCGGCTCCTACAAAATACAATCCAGCAGCGGCAGCGAGTAAGATCAGACAGGTTGTGTATGCCAACTTCCCACGACTCGACTTGCGCGGAAATTCAGTTTTACTAGATACAATGGACTACAATGGATTGTGGAACACAGCATTTACCGACGCCGTGGTCAAGCGAGCACCGTTCTACAGCATATCAGGGGAAAACATCGGTGCAGTAGATCTGATGAGAGTGAAGCGACGCGGGAAGATAGGATACGTGGCTTCTTTACAAGCAAAAATCTTAGCGCTACCTATTGGTGTGAACAGCCGGTACAGTATTGTCATTGCTCTGGTAGTAGGGAATGTTGACTTACGACCTATCGTCAGAGATATGAAGGGCTCGATCATCTCAGACGTGGTGGGATCGCTGACAGAGACTCAAGTGCCGATAGACATAGCATTGCCGCAGTTCTCAATAAACTCAGAATTAGACGCAAAGACTATTCTAGAAGACCTTGGTGTTACCAACCTTTGGACAGATCCTGAAGCTACCAGGTATGGTATTACAACATAATTATTTAATGTAAATAAGGGGACCTCCGTTCGATCCAGTGACCGCAAACCCAATTTGTGGTCTGAATCCGTTAGGGAGCAGACTTAAGTAAAATGTAACCAATTTATGCATAAATTAATTAATTTTGTATTGAAACGATTTAGGAAGTACCCTCCCTGATTCATCCTTAACAAATAAATGAATTTGTGAGGCTTCAACGAGCTTTCGTGAGGGAGAATAAGTGGTTCGTACATGTTTTGGCTGACGTTCAAATGCAAACAGAAGTAGTGATTATTTATGATTTATTATGCAGATCATTATAAACCACTACTAATTGTAAGTCTGTAATGACCGTTCTCTTTTATATCGGGTAACAATTAAAACAGACATGGTGTATGAGGCCATGAAAAATAGAATGTATAAAAATTCTATTTCATAACAGGTATATATCAGACCCGCCTGCCTGGCCCAGCAGTTACGTACAACGAGCCTCACTGACTCTCAACAAACATGGAGTAAATCCTCCTCCAATCGACGAGCTACGTACTTTCGGATCTACGAAGACCCCTGAAGAATCCTTCTGGAGCGAGTTCATAGCCGACAGACCGTTCATGTTCGGGCTCTTCGATACTGAGACTTACACCTGCCTGATGAGCATGATGTACACGCAACCCACCTACCCTAACTGATTCAAATAAAAAAATACTTAGTTGAATTTTCACGGTTCTTTTGTGTGGGTTCGTTGCGATGACGTGGGCGATTCATTGAGTTTTGTATTGATTGGTATTAAATGATACTGGTAGCAACCGTTTTTGTTTTGTTATTTGGTTGGTTGAGAGCATAGTTCAGTGTAGTAGGTCATCTACTTCATAATTTGCCTATCCTTTTCCCAACTATGTTGGGGTCGGCTTCCAGTCTACCCTGATGCAGCTGAATACCATTGTTTTACATGGCGTGACTGCCTATCTGACATCCACAACCCAGTTGCTGTGTATAAATATTCTCCTTCCACTGGTACTCTCTGGTAGTAAACCTTTGAAATGGATCTGGTCCTACGATCCGAATGTTCTGTAAAGAAATAATATGTGTGTGTGTGTGTGTGTCTGTGTGTATGTGTGTGTGTTGTGTGTGTGTGTGTGTATGTTGTTGTATGTGTATGTATGTTGTAATAAAATCATCGTTACTTTGGTTGAACACCTAACTAAAGCATAAATTCCTATATTCAGGACTACATCGACCTAAGTAGGTCAGTGGCCGTTCGGCCCACGCTAGAGAAGTTGACATAGCGCTGAATGATACCTGCTGCATTGTAACGGGGTGCTTAAAACCCACCCCTCTTGCGATGTTGTATCCGTTGGCAGGTTTAGCTCCACCAGACGTTCGGCGCGAAATAGCTAGTCACATCGAGAAGGGAAAACAGGAACGAGATAACCGCCACTCCCTGTACGGGCATCAAATGCCACCTTCACGCTTAAAAAGCCGTCTAAACTTCGTGAGACACACGATTTCCTCAAATGACAGTGCGTCAGATGAAAGATGCGAATTGCGGAGGAACAGACATCCCACCCCTCCTCACTTCATCAATCCAGCAGAACATCTTTGCCCTGGACAGGAACTGCAGTGGCCAATGTGGAAATCTCTTAACCGTTTGCGGGCCCAGGTTGGCCGCTGTAGAAGTAATCTGGCCAAATGGGGTATCATCGACTGTCCCAAAGACAGTGGAGCCCCTCTGCAGGATATGCCCCACCTCCTTTCTTGCCCATCCTGCACAGTCACCTGAACCTTCCAGTACTTAGACGAAGCCAACGACAGAGCTGTGCAGGTGGCAACATGGTCGGGTATTATTTGAGCCTATCGACACGCAAAAAAGAAGATGTAGGTCGATATAGTCCTGAATTTAGCCTTAGGATTTTTCCACCCATTTAATACCTAATCATCTTAAACATGTTTGTGGTGATTGGTAATTCATCCTTGAAATGGGTGATACTAGACCTAATTTGCAATAATTTTAACCCCATAACCTGGAGTCCAAACTGGGTTGTTTAAGAGAAATCAAAGTTTTAAAGTTAATTGTAAATATGAAGCTCTTTTTAATCACTTTGGGAATAGACGTGATATTATAGAGAGTGTCTCCCAAACAACACTTAGCTCCGGTTACGACCTTGGGCTATGCGACTCGCGACGTGATTTGCGTCAAGTTCATGTCAAGTCACGACCCGTCAATGGCGATAGCGACTTATCAGACTTCGCTCGAGTTGTAGCCGCTGCGCCGCGTTCATACCTAGTACCTCCATTAACTGCGTTTAGTACTTCGCCCCTAAATCACTGGTCACCTGCGTTCGTCGCACGATGGTAAGCGCCAAACCATCGCACTGCTATTCACAGAGTAGCTCAGGACAGGACACGCTTTTAACAGCATGACGTGAGACACTTGAATTTTCACATGCAGTTTGTGAAAGGATGACGATAAATCCTTCTGGGGTCAGTCGGGTAAAAAAAAATACGGGACAATTCTTTCAATCTTTATTTTCACAAACACTCTTATATACGAATAAGTAGGCTGTGTAAACGCAGAAGCCATCAAAAAAGTATACGTCTCAGCATCGAACAGACCAAACAGGAACGGTCGGTCAGCAATAAAGTCCCTTCCTAGGATAGGTTCCAGTCCAGTGTGGGTGCTGTTGCTGTAGACAGAGTTCGGTTCTGGTGGTGCGTAGCCCAGGCCAGTGCTGTTAAGGACTACAGTCGTCCGCTGCACGTAGCTGGTGGGAAGAGCTGGCGGGTTCGATATGTACCTGTGGTAAAGAGTTTTGTTTTAGATGGTAGTGGAGTAGCTGGGAAAAGTTTTCTGGTGAATTTGGACTTTCTAACACTTAAGCAGTAAGTTCGGCAGTCACAACCACTAAGTCAAGAGAGATTTGATTTAAGATTTGATTTTAACCTCTCAGGCGCCGCCGCCGCGCGAAGTAACGGTAAACTCCCTAACCTCCCTCCCGCCCCGCCTACTTAGTTCTAAACATATTTTGGTTAATTTTATTTAACCATGGTCCTTTGATTTCAGGATTTTGTGCTAAGTAAGTGTTTCATCCACCAAGTTTCTGAACGCACCTTTTCGACGTTTGACAGATGTCGTTTCAGTTGTCTGTGGTGCGATGACGTTTGCTTGTCAGTGATATATTGGTTTGGAAAAAGGTCGCTCCGTGTCTTGTATTTTGATGCACGCGGCTGTCGTGTAATTATTGATTGAAACTTTGAGTTAACGTTAATCCGATGCCATCGTGATCGGTGTTTGATATTTTGTTGATAATTGAGAGAAAATTGAGAGATCTCGCCACTTTGGGTCATGACCGCGAGTGATTTGTTGGTTAAGTACCTAGCCGGCTTTGTCATTTGGACGCCGGTAAATTCCTAAATTTAGTGCTGGACTATTGTGAATCCCCGATTGGGTTAGCAAACCGGGATAAAATTCAGTTGAACATTGGTGAAAAGTGCCACGTGTGGGATCTGAAGGTTTGATCCGGGAGTCGACGGTACGAGCCGCGCGCGTCCTTTGGAACCGTCGAATCTTACATAACTACACATACACCACACAAACCACAGTTATACTTACACCCCACTCAGATACGACGTGACCAGGGACTACGTCACATCACCGGTACCAACGTGATGGTAAGTGTATCTAATAGTTGAATAGTTGTTTTCACTTGTCGATTGGACAAATATTATTTTGATTAGGGCTCCGCGTAATCGCGGACATCGTGAGTCTGTTTGTGCAGTCTCACACAGTAAGTGATCCTATAATATTCCCTCTTATTGCTCGAAGGGTCACTTGCACAGGGGGAAGTGGTCAGTCTAATCTCAGCACATAACATAAAAATATTTCACCTAGTAACGTCTGGATCAGTCCAAAGGTCGTTGATTCCCAAATCTTCCAGTATGACCCTCACATCAACCTCGCTGGTAATCATCGTGCGTGGTATCGCCACATCGATCGGCACACGGCTAGGTTTCAGACTTGATATAATTTCAAACACCTGTTCGTTTGTAACTGCGGTCACAAACGTCGACAAGTCACTGCTTCCAATTATAACACAGAACAGCATTCGGTAGCGTTCATCTGAACCGACGGGCAGTTCTAAAATTTTGACGTGCAAGTCTTTAACATAACCCATCCTTGCTCGTCTCTGTACCCTCATGATATCCACAGCTCCGATTACTTCTCCTTGCAAGTTGAAGAACGATGCTCGCTCAATTACTGCATCTGCAAAAGCTGTAGTCCACAATCCATTGTAGTCCATCGTGTCTAGAAGGACCGAATTTCCGCTCAGATTGAGTCTTGGGAGACGCGCTGACATTATTCTTTTGATCTCGTCAGCTGCTGCTATTGGGTTGTACCTGATTGGTGCTTTAAATACTTCTAGGAGAGAATTCTTCGTGATAAAGTCGTACCAATTCGGGTTGAGTGTCGTACCATCGTCGATTAACAACACACGTGTGCTCTTAATGTTCACATCATGGGAAGGAAACGCGCGAGTAGTTGCCAGTTGGTAGCACGCCTGTCGAATGCACGGGTCGTTAGGTAGATTCAGAAGTTGGAATAGTCTATGCTGAGTTACCGGATAGGCCCCTTCTGCTATCGCGGCGAGCATGATCCATATTGAAACTGGTGAGTATACGAAGTTTAAATTGCTTCTCACAGCTACCAATGTGGTCAGTGGGATGATATAATTGTATTGAGCAGCTCGGTAATCATACGTTAAATCTTGATTAACATAACACAGTTGTCCGTTGTAGACCGCTGAAGCAGGGTATGACTGGAACTGCTGCGTTGATATCTGGACACTACAGTACGCGATGAGTATAACCAAAATGAATTTCTTCATGATCTCGGCACGTCCTAATTAGTTTCCGCGACGTAATCTACTAAGTTCTAAATTAGGATTCTAGTTTCTTATATAGGTCAAAGAGCGCACTCAAATTGTTCAGGTAATAGTTTGTTTTTTTGTAAGTCTGTGCATAGCAAAAATCTAAGTAACTCTAAACTAAAGTTTTTGAAAACATTTAACGGCGTGGATTTCTCACAATCAGCAGTTTATGGTGGAGCGGTGGAAATTTTCCAAAACAACTTTAAAAGTTTGATTTCTCCCAAATTGTTGCAAATTAGGTCTAGTTTCACCCATTTCAAGGAATGCACCCAATTACCAATCACCTTGTATACATTCATCACTGACAGACAACGCACAGTGCTGGGTGAAAGAGCTACTTGACGAAAGAGTAGGTACCTTTCACAAGGAAGGTTGGGTTTTGAAAATTCTTCCCCTAAAGGGGTAAAATAAAGCATCAAAGTTTATATGGAAGTTCTTCATATTTGCTAATGGAAATCCCATACCGCTTGCCACACACATAAGATAGCACACGTTGCCTAAAGATTTCATTAATTTCCTATTTATTATCCTTTCAACCTCAGCTAGACCTTTTATTAATCATAATAATTATTATACATTTGAATGACCTTGAGAAGGTGACCGTTGCCTGCACCTAATATCTTGTCCGACCACCTGTTCAGAACATTTCTATGTTAATCATGTTTTTGCTTACCGCATTATACATGCACGCTAGTCCATCTGATAATCCAGCTATTTTGCAAACCAAATGATCAAAAATTATGTAGCTTTTGGTCGGCTAGGATTTGAGGAAATATACAATTATTTTTAGCTGGCGAGTTGAATTAATGTTTAAACATTAGTTGACGTAGTGCAAAAAGCAAATATGATTTTGGCCTTAAATAGATTTTTGCTATGCACACTGCACTGCACAGACATAAATACAAACAATCTTTTATCTGAACAATCTAGAGTTAGGTAGGTAGGTACGCTCTTTGACCTATATAAGAAACTAGAATCCTAATTTAGAACTTAGTAGATTACGTTGCAGAAACTAATCGGACGTGCCGAAATCATGAAGAAATTCATTTTGACTTTACTTATCGCGTGCTGTGGTGTCCAGATATCAACGCAGCAGTTCCAGTCATACCCTGCTTCAGCGGTCTACAACGGACAACTGTGTTATGTTAATCAAGATTTAACGTATGATTACCGAGCTGCTCAATACAATTATATCATCCCACTGACCAAATTGGTAGCTGTGAGAAGCAATTTAAACTTCGTATACTCACCAGTTTCAATATGGATCATGCTCGCCGCGATAGCAGAAGGGGCCGATCCGGTAACTCAGCAAAAACTATTCCAACTTCTGAATCTACCTAACGACCCGTGCATTCGACAGGCGTACTACCAACTGGCAACTACTCGCGCGTTTCCTTCCAATGATGTGAACATTAAGAGCACGCGTGTGTTGTTAATCGACGATGGTACGACACTCAACCCAAATTGGTACGACTTTATTACGAAGAATTCTCTCCTAGAAGTAATTAAAGCACCAATCAGGTCCAACCCCATAGCAACAGCTGACGAGATCAAAAGAATAATGTCGGCGCGTCTCCCAAGACTCAATCTGAGCGGAAATTCGGTCCTTCTAGACACGATGGACTACAATGGATTGTGGACTACAGCTTTTGCAGACGCAGTAATTGAGCGAGCACCGTTCTTTAACTTGCAAGGAGAAGTAATCGGGGCTGTGGACATCATGAGGGTGCAGAGACTAGCAAAGATGGGTTATATTGAGAAACTGAACTTAAAGATTTTAGAATTGCCTTTCGGTTCAGATGAACGGTACCGAATGCTGTTCTGTGTAATAATTGGAAATAGTGACTTGTCGACATTAGTGGCCGCAGTTAAAAACGAAGTGGTGTTTGAAATTATATCGAGTCTGAAACCCAGCCGTGTGCCGATCGATGTGGCGATACCACGCACGGTGATCACCAGCGAGGTTGATGTAAGGGTCATACTGGAAGATTTGGAAATCAACGACCTTTGGACTGATCCAGATGTTACTAGGTGAGGTTTTTTTTATGTTATGTGCTGAGATAAGACTGACCACTTCCCCCTGTACGGTGAAGCACTTTCGAGCAATAAGAGGGAATATAATAGGCTCACTTATTTATCACCAAATCCTAAAAATCAAAGGACCCTGATTAAATAACATTAACCAAAATCTGTTAACAATATTGTGATCAAATCTTACAAAATCTAAAGACTTGGTGGTTGTAATTGTGAAACTTACCACTTAAGTGTTAGAAAGACTAAATTTACCAGTAAACCTTTCCCAGCTACTCCAGTTAAACAAAACCCTTTACAACAGGTACATGTCGAACCCGCCAGCTCTTCCCACCAGCTACGTGCAGCGAACGACTGTAGTCCTTAACAGCACTGGCCTGGGCTACGCGCCACCAGAGCTGAACTCTGTCTACAGCACCCACACTGGACTGGAACCTATCCTAGGAAGGGACTTTATTGCTAACCGACCGTTCCTGTTTGGTCTGTTCGATGCTGAGACGTACACTTGTTTGATGGCTTCTGCGTTTACACAGCCTACTTACTCGTATATATGAGTGTTTGTGGAAATAAAGATTGAAATCATTTTCAGTTTTTTACCCGATTGATCCAGAACGAGGGTATTGTTTTTTATTAATAGAATCCTTACCACGAATTACATGCTAAAGCGCAACAAGTCATGCTGTTAAAAGCGTATCCTGATCCACCACAACGTGAGCAGTGCGAGAGTTTGGCGCGTACCTATTATCGCGCAACGAAAACAGGTGACGAGCGATTTAGGGCGCGAGGTAATCAATTACCTAATAGAGGTAATAGGTACAATAGGTAACAGCGTGGCGGCCACAACTTTAGAGCGGGCGCTACCACAGCGAGCAAGGTGTGATAAGGCGCCGTCGACAAAGGCCTTTGCCACACTTGGATATAAATGAGGAACGACCGATCTTCCGCTTAGTGTGCCCGTAATTAGTCATTTATATGCAATAACATGTATTGGCGGAAGATCCGCGGCGGAATTTCCACCAAGTGTGGCAAAGGCCAAAGACGGGTCGTGACATGACATGAACTTGACGCAGATAAAGTCGCAAGTCGCTTAGTCCAAGGTCGTAACCAGAGCTAAGTGTTGTGTCTGGGAGACATTCTCTATAATATCACCTCTATTCCCCAAGGGGTTAAGAAGAGCTTCATATCTACCTAATTGTACTGTTCGTCCATGTAACAGATACGATTATTTAATGAAACACATAACTTTTAACCATATCTAGAAATAACTCGGATACATGGCAGCACATCAGTAGAAATAAAACCAGTATAAACTGATTTATTATTCTATTTGAACTCCGTACTACGCTAAACTAACTTAAGATCAATGTGTTGCCAACGACGCGGACGACGGGCGCGGCGGCGCCGCGGCGGCGGCCTGCGGTAGGTACAAAGGACATCTCTGAAGGACACTACGTTTTTAGCCTTTCAACTAAGTTAAATACCTGTGCCAATGATGCAACGGACCAGGGCCTCAAGTCTGCTATTACAATAGTGTCAGAATGGTCTATCATTGATTTCATAATTGTTGATTTTGACAAGTTTGTTAATCTACTAATATAATGGCGTCATTATGACTTTCCAATGATCAACCCACCACAACAGCCCATAACGTCCACTGCTGGACATAAGCCTCTCCCATGATGGGAGGAATTTGACGTAATCTCCACGCTTGGCAGGCGGATTGGAGATCGCAGTGATGAAAGACTAACAGAAAACGCTGCTGCCCATTCTCTGGTCTACGGAGGCGCAAGGTGTTCTGCCTCAGACATTAGTCGCCTTATACGACACCTGTGAGTGTAATGGGTTGGTTCTATTCTACTCTACCGGATACCACACGGCCGATGGCACGGCCAATGATCAACCACTGAGACTCCATTGAAAAAAATGGCATAGAATGGTAATCTCGTACACAATGGCAAATTAATGACTGACATAAGCGGTAATCTGCTAAAATTTTGACAGTTCCTTTGATCATTGACCCAGGGTTGTGATCAGGACCTCGGTCACTTGTCGAGACAAAATCCGAGCGATTAATTTCTTATTATAATGCGGGACTTGCAGTTAATGAAAAAATATTTAGGGTATTGGTTAGTCATTTTGATACTAAGGTATGAAGCCGTTAAACAGCCTAATATAACAAAGGTTGACTGGTAGAGAATGCCTTGTGGCATTAAGTCCGCCTATGTACCACTCTTGTACATGAAGTTTAAATAAATACATAAATAAACAATAATTTTTATTTCATATTTTCAAATTCAGGACACAAATAAATGTTAATTTGTTTAAAAAAGTATATATTACTTTTAAATAATCATGTTTATCTATGATATTCTATTTATAAAAACAATAGGCTAGTTTCTACCATCAATACATTGCAAATCTATTTAGTCCGTCAGTTTAGAGTATTGGAAAATAATGGACACGTATTTTTTCTTTTCGAAATCATTGAATATTAACAAAGATAAAACGCATCAAAACTCGAGTGGGGGATCGTGACGTCATAACGCACTAAAAAACGGCGTGACGTATTGAGAATTTTAAAAGCGTCGTATCTTCGTCAATTTTGGTTTACGTAACAAAAGAAAAAAATACGTGTCATATATTTTGATAATTTATCAGACGGACTAATAAAACATTTTTCAACACACTTGCTCGTAAAGTGAGCCTTATTACATCGTTCCATAAACCGCCACAAACCGAACTATTACTCACACGTGCATAATGATATTACACACTAGTGCATAATAGAATTATCCCTACAAAGTTAAGTTAGTACCTAACTGCTAATAATATGCGAGTAAACAGAGCATTTTCAATTTAACCGGGTTATACAGTTTTATTTTTTTGTAACTACAAAGAGGTTTTATGCCGCTGAAAATCCATTTACATTTTTGTAATAAATAATTAATGTGTCCATAATTAAGACGAAAAAACATTTATTATTACTTATCAAATTATTTTAATTCACAATAATTTGCTAGATAGGTAATAGTACATTATGATATAAGTGCGGTAAGTTGAAAATTACAGCTGAGGCGATATTGCTAGCCCAAGCCGTAGGCGAGGGCTATAATAAAGCAGAGGCTGTAATTATCAAAGCGCACGTATGTCATACGACGTTTTATAACATATTTGCGAGGAAATCAATAAAACTCTGACTTTCTTAAACGAATAAATCTTTTACTTGTTCACAAATTAGCGATGCCCGCGCATCAGCGCTTTTTTTAAGACAAAGACATAAAATAGCCAGTATTACTAATAAAGTAATTAAGTAAAACAATATTTTAGTTTTTTTTTGTTACAGATAAATGGTTGTAATTTATTGTCAAAATTAATTCAATTAAAGAATTAAATGTTTATTTATTATATTTGATCTCCCAAAGTTATTTTTATTCATAAAATGTTGACCACTTTTCTGACATAAAAACTCTTTGCTAAGATTTAAAAAAGTATCGTTCCTTTTTGACGGAGCATCTTGATAAACCGTGCGTTGTACATTACATTACTGCACAAGTACGTAATGAGATACATTACGATATTGAAATGGGTGATAAGAGACTCTTTACGAGCAAATGTGTTATAAAATTTATTTTTATTTTATGACTAAAATTATAATTTTGAAGTAGGCTGTATGGCTATAAGTAATCAATCACCTTACATTTGGCACGTGCAAAAAAAAAAAAACTTTGCGCGACATTTCCCATAATTTTCAAATTTTGTTTGTATCGCATTTGTTGCTGCATGTTTGATTTTTCCTCGCAAGTGTGTTGTAAAAGTGCGTATGAAACTCGTGAGCAACTTGCTCACTAGACACTCGGCTGATTTACGCCCTCGCCTACGGCTCGGGCTGCAACCCACAGCCTCGTATATAGTAAGCAACTTAGCTCACTTGTATCATAATATACTGTTACAAGGGGGGGTATAGTTATCTTTGGATTTTTATTTACTGCACATGAGCGGGAAAATGGAAAAAATCGCACACGTGTTAAATACATTGCATGTTGAACCTAATCGTAGTGCGATAAGAACCCGTTCTCGAGGAAGTGTATTGAAAAATTATTAAGGTCATCAAACACTCCAAAAAACTTGAAAAAAAACCTTGAAACCTTATTAAATCAAATCGATTTGTATGTAATTAAATTATGACGAACAACGAGCAAAAAAGGCTACTGTTCGAAACTGTATAAATAATAACGATTAACTTGTTTAAAACAAGTAACCAACCTTCTATTATTAATGCGCTTATTGCTTTTCTACCAATATAAAAGCACGAGAATTCAAGAAGGATTCAGTACATTTCCAAAACTGCAAAAGACGTGTTGAAAAATGCAATTGTTTATTTTCGGTTTACTCGCCGCGAGTGTTAGAATCTCTATTTCGACTCCACACAGCTTCGACTTGCGTGGAACACATCTCCTAGAGCCTTGCAATGTTCACGAAGACGTTTTACTCAATTTCCGCTCCGATATGTACGACTTTGCTATCAATTTCTACAAGGTAGTTGCTGCAAGGAGTGACCTCAACTTCGTGTATTCTCCTCTCTCCGTTTGGCTCGTACTCGCGGGAATGGCTGAAGGAGCTGACTCTTACACCAGACAACAGATATTCAGTCTCCTAAACATTCCTTGCGATGAGTGTACCCGTCAGAAGTATTACCAGCTGGCAACATCTCGCATTGTTCAAGCTGACGACATCAAAGTGATCAGCAATCGAATTTTATTGCTCGATGCAGGTGTTGCACCCAACCCGACCTGGTACGATATTGTGACGAAGAACAATCTTCTAGATGTGCTCACCGCTCCTATTCGATACAATCCACAAGTAATAGCTAATGAGATCAAGCGACTCACACGCGCTGAACTGACAAGCTTCAACTTCAACGGGAACTCAGTAATTCTAGACACAGTCGACTACAACGGGCTTTGGACAACAGAATTCGCTCAGGCCAGAATCGAGCGAGCTCCATTTCACGACCAATTGGGGAATCCAGTTGGATTCGTAGATCTTATGAGAGTAACGAAACGTGCGAGACTAGGCTACGTCAAAAGTTTGGGAGCCAAAGTGTTGGACTTACCGATTGGTATGAATGAGCGTTACCGAATCGTTTTCGCAATGTTCCCTGAATCGGATAATGTTAAGAGAAGCTTTGGGATCGTGACCAGCGAGATTTTATTTGAGATGTTCGAGTCGTTCAAGAACAGCTTCGTGGATATTGAGTTGGCGATACCACGCATTGTTATATCCAGTGAGATCAATGCGAAGGCCCTGATAGAAGATATGGGAGTGACCAGTTTGTGGATCGATCCGGCTGCCACCAGGTAACATACAGTCAGTTCTGACAAGAACTTTTTTTAACGTTTCTGACCACGTCAAACTTTGTTCCTACTTGAGTTCACATGCAGTAGCACATGTGTGAGTAGGTACTTTGTACTGTTCAGCCACCATTTACATTTATTTATCTTTTATTGACTTGAATATGCCTTGGTGGCTGAGAGAATGTCATGCTCACTTAAATGTCTCGCTGATGGTGGCGGGTGTGTCGTGTCATTTAGTTCCCTTCAATATGGTTGAGTTGAATGGCGCCAGTACATGCGTCATGTCTGTGAACGGGCGCTGTCAGTTGGGACTGGTCATCTCTTAGCTGCCAAGGTTCATTTTAATTACTTTGTTCATAAATTTTTGATCTAATCTTTTACTCTGGATGCTCTTAGTGTGCACGTCTTTCTACATCGTTCTCACATAAATGTATAATCTCAAAATTAATGATGTAACCAAGATTTTGTAACAATATTTTGATTTTGAAAGAGTGTCCATGGAGTTTCTTGCCCGTTCTTCTCCATAGAGATCTACGCTAGGGAATGGGCAACTACAGTACTTTCTCAAGTTATTATGCCTTGTGACTGGGACTGTAGCTTTGATTTTCTTTTTTGTATTTTTGACTTTCAAAAGTGCCGTAATGGTCTAATTGAAATAAATGCTTTGAGTTTGAGTTCATAAGTCTAGTCAAGAGTTCTGTAAAATGTTGGGGCAATAGAAATAAAACTAATGTTTCGTAGTCACAGTGCCTACGTCACGTAGACAGGCTCAAACAGACAGAATCGAAATGCTCCGAAAAAGCTTGTTTTAAGTAGGAAGCGAAATTGGCAACTCGTAGCTTAGAATCTTTGTAATCGGTAAAATTGTCCCCAATTGAAACGTCAAATAAAATCAGTTAGATAACAGAATATCTGCATAGTCATAATTGTCCTTTTACCACCGAAATTCTGAACCTAAGGTCCAGTTTCTGTGCAGGTTAAACCGGCACTATGGAAAAAGTAAAGTCAGGGATAATTATTTAAGCCATTTGTTAGAAAGACCACCTGCCAACCAACTTAACTTCTACAACAGGAACGTGTCCCACCCGCCGGCGCTCCCAAGCAGCTACGTCCAGCGAGCGACCCTCACCCTGGACAACCACGGCCTGTACTCCGCACCACTAGGACAGCCCACTCCGTACGGAGCGGCCACCGGGCTGGATCCGAAAGTGGGCAACGACTACATTGCCGACCGACCGTTCATATACGCCCTGCTTGATACTGAGACGCTCACTTGCATTATGGCATCGGCTTTTAGTGTACCTACATACAGGAACTGACGAGCAGGACTACTGAATTCCAAATACTTTTACTGAATGTCAAAGTGATCTGTTGTTACAATCTCATGTCAACTTTTACAAGGATCTTTTGGCGCGTGGCCATAATTGGAACTAACACGTAATCTTGTTTGTTTTTAACAATTTTTCACAATCGTGATTTCATAATTTATTACAGAGTTCACTAACGGTCCTTCTACTTTCGAGCTTTATACCCTGAGTAAAGTGATCGATGGTCAATGAACTCGGTAGCACTTTTAATTATGAAACCAACTTCAGACGTTCAGAAATGTGTTATAATGTTGTCGGACCTACTTACTTATCTAACACTAGCGGACGTCACGCGGTTTCACCCGCGTAGTTCCCGTTCCTGTGGGAGTACGGGGATAAAATATGTTACTCCTAGCCTGCATGCCTAGCCTATGTTACTCAGGGTGAATGTAGCTTTCTAATGGTGAAATAATTTTTGAAATCGGTTCATTACTTCCGGAGATTACCCCCTACATACAAACTTACAAACAAATCTTACCTCTTTATAATATTAGTATAGATATCAATAAAGCAACATACATTAACATAGCACAACTTCTGCAAGCCGCAGGAGGAGGTAGATTTCGAAGAAGGTTCCACCCATATTTTTTTCAACTCGTTGTTAAAATCCTCCCATAATCGTTCAGGATGAAAAAAAAAAAACAAACTTTTGAATTAAAAATTCTTGAGTAAACTGAGCACTTTATGTATTTATTATTTATCCGTGTCTGACCGTGGCATCACTCTGGGCCCTATCAGAATACCAGCGCTGTGACGTTTTTTTTTTTAAATGTTACAGCACCATGCTGAGATAGGGGCCTTTTGGCCTCGTACAGGACCAATTTCATTTCATGTTTTTTATTTTATTTTTCTCTTTGTTTACTTTTTAATTTTTACTATTTGTAAGTACTGTTAATTTAACCATTTTTATTTGTGTTTTGTCCTGTGCGTGCTAATAAATGCTTTTTCTTTCTTTCTTTAAACAATTTGCTTTAAAAAAATATATATTTTCTACGTTATGGGCAAAAAACTGATTTTAGAAAAACCGACACCAAGTTTTGACCCTTTCGATTTTTTGGCCAAGTTTGAAAGCAATCGGTGCACAATTGTGACCTGTAGTGTGGCTAAATTTTGCTTGGCGCCACACATACATACGTAGGTAGGTATACATACAATTTATATATAAACTTTTTAACCAGCGGTTGATGGGCTCAAGGGGTCATAACTAGGGGGAAATTTTCGGAACTCAACTTTAGGTGCAAGACCAATGGGTAGATTTCTTCTGACGAAATCTACCTAAAAAATTTACATGAAACAGAACAGCATAAAATTCGATTTTTAAAAACAGACTTTCGGTTGCTGTTCTAGAACCCGTTCTAAGCAGCCAGCATCCGTTTTAGACAACAAAATAAAACAAAACACAATCAATTACCAACATCACTTTATTGTAGCTCTACTTCAAAGTATTAGGCCTAGAGAAGGCTCCAGATAAGATACATGTTTCAGTCTGGGTGTCAAAAAGCGCGAACATAAACGGCCTATCGGCTACGAACTCGTGGCCCACAGCCTTAGCCACACCATTCGCTGTGTTCTCCGCAAGGTTGACGAGCCCTGATATCAGGTCTGTGCCAACGGTCGGAGGAGGTTCCACGCCTTGACTGTCGACCTTCATGGAGACGCGCTGGATTAGACCACCGGGTATAGCTGGAGGATTTGACACGTATCTGCAAATAAATTCATACTGTTAGGAGCTCGTGGCTAGATAATAACAGCCGCTCGGGTCGATCTTTAGGTTTAGCCGTGCTAGCCGTGCGTTTACACATTACATACCGAGTTTCCTCCGTGCCTTGGAAAGCACGTTAAGCTGTTGGTCCCGGCTGTCATTTATAGATCTTTGACAGTCGTTACAGGTATTCAGTGGCCCAAAAAGTCTGAAAACCAGTCTTACCAAGGAGCATCGTATTACCCAGTAAGGGTTCTGGAGGTCAGATAGGCAGTCGCTCCATGTAGAATACTGGTATTCAGCTGCCACCCGGTTAGACTGGAAGCCGACCCCAATAGTTGGGAAAAGGCTAGGAAGATGATGATGTTTAATTCCGATTATCTCGTTAGTTTAGTAGTTGAAAGCGTAACTGCTAAGAGTTTGGTTATCGAACAGCGTTATAGGGTGAAGAGTCTGGATTTGTGCTGGCAATAGACTCACTTCATGGGGAACACAGTATCAGAGAGCTAGTTTATTTTCGAGCACCTTTCGAGAAATACAAGCGAGTTGTGCCTGTATTTCTCACTGTTCTAAAATGATGTGGAAAGTGTGCCTTTCCCAAACCAGAATAGCTTAATTCGTTCGGTTTGTAACATCTTGCTAGTCTGTGACGGACAAAAAAATAACTACAAAGGCTGCGATCCTTACTGAGGTTCAGGTCACAAAAACTAGTAACGGAACATGATTTGAGATATATATTACTAACGGACGTCCCGCGGTTTCACCCGCGTAGTTCCCGTTCCCGTGGGAGTACGGGGATAAAATATAGCTTAAGTTACTCAGGGTGAATGTAGCTTTCTAATGGTTAAAGAATTTTTTAAATCGGTTCATAACTTCCGGAGATTACCCCCTACAAACAAACATACAAACTTACAAACAAATGTTCCCTCTTTATAATATTAGTATAGATAATAAAATAAAAGCAAACGTGATGGGTGACAGTATAGCTGAATAAAAAATCGAGAAGGAAAAAAACTTGTCAAAAATTTTATGAAATGTTTCGGTACCACTTCTATTTGACGATGTAAATTCGCAACACCTTTAAGATTTTTGCATTCTTACCTCGTAGCAGCCGGGTCCCTCCAAAACGACCTAATACCAAAATCTTCAAGCGCCGGCCGTGCATCAAACTCGGTCGTCACCGCAAACCTCGGTATGGCGACATCCAGAGGGAACAAACTGATCTGCAGCAGCGAGAATATCTCCAGAATAGATCCCATGAAGATATCTATAGCATTCTTGAGCATGTTGTTACCGGTTCCAACAGCAATCAGCATTGTGTACCGACCTCCGGCACCAACCGGCAACTCCACCACTTTAGCACTCAAGAACGGAACGTGAGCCAAACGGACTTTCTTCTTCATATGCATCATATCAACCGTCCCGATCTTTTGCCCTAACTCGTTGAAGAACGGTTGACTCTGTATAGCCGCTTCGGGGAACGCTGTCGTCCAAAGTCCTTGGTAGTCTAACGCTTCTAGGAGATTAGAGTTACCTCTCAACACAATCTTGGAGCGTGATGAAATAAATTTGCGGACCCGTTGTGTGGTCGCTTTTGGATCTTTCTTGATAGGTGCGTACGCGTAGTTTAGGAGTCCTGTAGAGTGCATCATCTTACTCCAAGAAGAGTAAACCTTAGCGTTTTCATCAACGAACAAACTCCTTCGTCGTCTAAAAGTGACATCCCGTCCAGACTTTTCCACATTCAGGGCGATATCGTAAAATTTCATCCGAATGCATTTTTCTTGGGGCAAATTCAGAGAGGTGAAGATTTGGCTTTGAACGGACGGGTCTGCACCTTCGGCTAAGGCGGACAAGGACAGCCATATGGAATAAGGGGAGAAGACGAAATGGTTGTTACTCCGGGCGGCGATGTGAGTGTATAGTTTGTTGTTAAAGTCAGTCACGGCCTTCTTGTAGTCTTGCGACACATCTCGGGCGCAAGAATCTGTCGTGGTCTGTCCTCCAAAGATCCCATCTAAGAAGCTAGTGGCTCCGTCCAATATCTTTCCAGGCGTTTGGATGATGTTGTCGAAAAACCCTTGACTGTGAACACCATGTGCTATGCACAGGGTTAGAACCGCGATAGACCACCTCATTTTGCTCAGACTTTCTTACTGCCGAACTGAGGAGTGTTCAAATGAGGTTATATAGTTCCTATCTAATTGCTAGAGTAATATAAATGAAATTGTCATTAAGATAGGCAAAGAGACATTTGCGGTTATTGACAAATAAAAATGCAATCAACATTTAATGAAAGTAGTTATATTCACATTAATACCAGTCATAAATTAAGTTTTATAAATATGGCAAGAGGAATAAATGAAAAACAATGTCAAACGCTTCGTATTTAATTATTATTTCCTGTTAAATTGTAACATATTCCATAAAATTCATACATTTATTCATCGTGTACATTTTAAAATGGTGCAGTTCGTTGAGGATTGTGTTTTTCCACAAAATATTCCGTTGGAAATACATAGCTCGTTTGTTGAACATACTATTTAATTGAATTACATTACTTATAATATGAAATAACAATTTCGTATCGTTTTGATAGCCATTTCTCTTTTATGGTATGTGCGACTGATTTATGTAAGTCATCATTATGTGCCATAATAATCATTTCCATTGTTACGCCACAAAGGGCCTTAAGTATTAGTCGAGGTCGTACGTAACTTTTATCGGTACCACTTTCGTCAAATACTCATAGTAAATTAAAATTTTACTATAAGGTCCAATTGTTGACGTCTACTACAATAAAAAACACTGCTCTCCTCTGGTGCCCTACGCATGACCTTGATATGCACATTTTTACCATTATTCTACTCAACCACACAAAATACTATCTACTGTCACATTTACATAATACAGGAATATAGGCCTTTCTGCCAAAAGTGTAATTTTACATCTAGCGCCTATGACACTTCTCTGGGCAAACAACTATGGTTGCAGCGGAACAAGTAACTGGGTAGGAAAAGTATAGCTGTTTCTGACAATAGCGATACTCTATAACATTTCTATAGTTGCTGCCAGTTAAGATCGCAATAGCGGTTGTTGCGTTTATGTAGCAACATTAAGATTGTAATATAATTATGCCGTATGGCAACATTTGTTTGTATGTAGCAACACTAAGATTTAATGTAAAACATTTTGGCCGTGTGGCAACACTTGGTTCCCAACTGTGATCTCACGATTACATCGCTCTCAAGATTTTTCGTTATTTTATTTTGTACATCCAAATATCGTTTAATATGCAATAACCAGCGCAACACCGGTCATTGCCCTTTCCCTAATATATCTTCCTACGAACCAAAACAAATGAACCATGTATCGTTTTTCTCTAGAAAAAATGTTGAAGATCACGATACATAAAATATTTGCAGTGCCCTTACAGGGTGCATGTCTTAATACTGTGTCATGAAATTTTAATGCATGCCTAATAACCAGTGTTTTACATGTTAGCAAATAAATAAATATATGACGATTCAAGACTTGAACAGGCTTATTTTTGGATTTCAAAGTTAAGAACTTTAATAAATGTAGGTCGGTCGGTCGATGACCGCTATTGCGATCTTAAGTGGCATTTCTTTTGCGGCGGGCCTGGGGTATTATTTTATGGGTTTAGGAGGCGGATCTCCGCGTTAAGTGACCTCGACCACCGACTTACTATTGAAGAAGTAAGCATTAATAGTAACTGTAGCTTTCAAACAACCGTGTTAGTTGATAACATGGAAAATGACTTCCTTGGGTACAGAAATTACCGAAATACTTTTGCATAAAATAATGTTCGGTAAAAGAGTTTTTACAGACATATATTTTTTTTCTATCATCGCATTATTTTATAGTGTTAAATATAAATAAACATATGCTCTTATGTAGTACTTTAAGTAAATTTTAGACTATCATAATAACATTAAGGCAGTGAACCCGAATAAAATAGTTAAAAATTAAAACTAATATCACAAGGTGCTGTGAAAATTTTAGTACATTCAACTTAAACATATCTTTACCTACTTCTCTATATTGTTGACTGTACTATCGAGGACACTCCCGCCTGATCACCACTAAGCTAATTTTTGCTTTCACTTACAACATAGTAACGCTCTCTAGCCCCGCCCCGTTGACTTTGAATAGAAATAATGAATGAAAAGATACCGATCTGCCGAGCGCACTGACGACGCACGCCAGACGAGAGTTATTGTTATTTTGCGCACCAAAGTTGACGCTTTCCTAATAGGCCTAAACTTTAAGGGGGCGTGGCTCGGCGCCTCCGCATGATTTAAGGGTAGGCATACTATATCCCTTTCTCTTTCACACCGTAGATTTTTAATGGAAAAATCACACGCCATTTTTTTCATTGTCCTTTGACTCATGTATCCATTAAGACCACTTCAAGAAATCTAGAAAATTGAGCACAACTTAGCCACAATTCCAACTAACCCACTTTTTATTCTAGTCTCAAAAGGGAAAAAACAAAAAAGCTTTTAAGACATCGCGTGACCTGAAGACAACCTCAAACTCTTTGGTACTACTCTATTGACATAACCTCATTGCTTTGTAGTAGTCTCGTGAAACTAGTGAGTTCGTTTGAAGTTAGTATTCTTAAGTTAATAGTGCAGAGTGTATGAACATTGAACAAGGTGTACCTTCACGGAGCCGTCAACAATAGGCTTGTCAACTGAAAAAATCTAATTATTCCGTCAGTTAGATTATCAAAAACTATTTGATCCGTTTTTAGGGTTCCGTACCCAAAGGGTAAAAACGGAACCCTATTACTAAGACTTCGCTGTCTGGCCGTCTGTCTGTCGGTCTGTCACCAGGCTGTATGTCATGAACCGTGACAGCTAGACAGTTGAAATTTTCATAGATGATGTATTTCTGTTGCCGCTATAACAACATATACTAAAAACAGAATAAAAATATATTTAAGGGGGGCTCCCATACGACAAACGTGATTTTGTTATAATAATTGGTACGGAACCCTTCGTGTGCGAGTCCGACTCGCACTTGGCCGGTTTTTTTTCTTTTGTTCCGTAAACCAAAATTGACGAATATTTCTATTTTTTTTTTATTGGGACAAGCCCGCCACACTATTCCCAAACCACTGCAACTTCTGAAAGCCAGAATCAACAGTGGCGACCACCAGAAAAGCGCCGAGACAATGAAGCTCGGCGAAGTCCCAGAGAATGAATTTAACTGTCTTGGATCCCGCAACGAAATTAATCAGAAAAGTAAAACGGAGGAGTAGGAAAAAAATTGACGAATATACGACGCTTTTAAAATTCTCAATACGTCACGCCGTGGTATAATTTTTAGTGCGTTCTGTCTCTTCTGACGTCACGAGCCCCCACTCCCGAGTTTTGATGCGTTTTATCTTAGTCAATATTCATTGATTTACAAAAACAAAAAATACGTGTCCATTATTTTCCAATACTCTAACTGACAGACTAAATAGATTTGCAATTTATTGATGGTAGAAACTAGCCAATTATTGCTGGGACACGACTTTTTATTCGGGTGAAAAATCACGGTTAGCACTCAAAACATTGTGCTGATGGATGCATTGAGTAGTACTAGGGGTCATGGAGGCATTTAAAGTAAAGTTAAACATTAAAAACTCGTATTTAAAAAAAAAAAACTTGCGAAAAAGTTGGAGCTTTGACCCCCAATATCTCCGTAACTACACAGAAGGTTCCCAGGTATGGTACAGAATGAAAAAAACATTGTAATGATGAGGAGAACAAGTGCTTTTCGGCTTCGTGAAAGGTCATTTTATACCCATTATAAATGAATACTTTTTGGTTGGCTACAATAGTAGAGGTCTTCCCCTACCATTGTAGCCAACCGAAAGGCGAAAAGTATTCTTCAAGAAACGATGGATGGACTGTGTGAAAGATGATATGGCTAAAAACATTAAAAAACCCGACTGCGTAAAAAATAACTAATATTTAACTTTAACTTACTTAGATATACCATTTTAAAATCCTCATGATGAGCCTTTTAATTTGATACCCATATTGCAGTATCCAATTTTTAAAATTTTTCACTATTCTATGTTACCCTGAGTAATACAAGGATCCTAACGATACCACGGACATCGAAATCGGTTTAGGCGTTTAGAAGTTATGGTGGAATAAAGAAACTCACAAGCATACATACATACATACCTACATGAACCCTGAAAACAAATACAAACTGTGTTAAAAGGGGGCACATGAGATGACAACTAACAGAATAACTGACGCCAAATTAATTAGGAAAAGGGCAGAGGAATGATGATGCCTTTTATTTTTCTAGCAAACACGTGTCTTAAAATATAAAACTTTACAATGGTGTCAATTCTGTTGTGCACAAACTAAACTAAATTTATGCTATTGCTATCTTTTTCTCTCTAATAAAACGAGAAAGAGACGGACGTAATTTAGAGCTGTCAAATTTAGTTGGAACTAATATTTTCATACAAATGAAGGGTGCACGTAAAAACATGTCGACTAAAAACACGGAATAAACTAGTTTGACATCTATAACTTAGTTCATCGCTATAGCCGTCCTTTTCTAGCACTGCCTTTTAGTAAAAGATAGCAATAGCCTAAATTACGTGAGTTTAGTTTGTGCACAACAGAATAGACACCAGTTTTTTTTTTTTTTTTTTATAAATTTGCTTATTTTAATTTTTTTTTTTATAAATTTGCTTATTTTAAATTTTTTAACAGACAAATTGTATTGTCCCCATTAAATGGCTACGTAAATTAAAGGCCTGCAACACAGGTTTGAATAAACCTAGATCAGAGAGGTCGCTACCAAACATTCTAATTCCTCATTATCATTACTTGCAGCTGTAATAAAATACTTTACATATAAGCACTAATCATACCATTGGATGGAAACAAATTTTGTGTCTAAAGCCCGGCCCCCACCAAAGCGGAGACTTGCGATGTGGAGAGGAGAGCAAATGCTGAGGAGCTAGGGTGTATACACCGAAGCTGTGCGGAGATGCGTATGGGTTTGACCGGTGATGTGTGTACAGGTTAGTTACGCCCAGCTAAGTGACTGCCGCGAGAACCGATCACTTTTCCGTTCTTTTTAGGGTTCCGTACCCAAAGGGTAAAAACGGAACCCTATTACTAAGACTTCGCTGTCTGTCCGTCTGTCTGTCCGTCTGTCTGTCACCAGGCTGTATCTCATGAACCGTGACAGCTAGACAGTTGAAATTTTCACAGATGATGTATTTCTGTTGCCGCTATAACAACAAATACTAAATATAGTCAATGGTACGGAACCCTTCGTGTGCGAGTCCGACTCGCACTTGGCCGGTTTTTAGGGTTCCGTACCCAAAGGGTAAAAACGGAACCCTATTACTAAGACTTCGCTGTCTGTCCGTCTGTCCGTCTGTCCGTATGTCTGTCACCAGGCTGTATCTCATGAACCGTGACAGCTAGACAGTTGAAATTTTCACAGATGATGTATTTCTGTTGCCGCTATAACAATACTAAAAACAGAATAAACTTAATATTTAAGGGGGGCTCCCATACACCAAACGTGATTTTTTTATAATAATTGGTACGGAACCCTTCGTGCGCGAGTCCGACTCGCACTTGGCCGGTTTTTTTGTTCAAATTTCATTTGACCCTCTTTCTTTTTTGCTATATATTATGCAGTATTTGACGTATTTTTAAACCATCAAAGCATTATTTATGTCATAGAGGTATTATTTTAATGAACTTTATTTCGCCGATTTACAAAATAACTTTTTGCTAGTGGCCGAAGCCTCTTTTATACTCTCATATTGTTAAATTTTCACCACATCGAAACAACATTTTACGGAATATTATTTGGTAACATAATATAGCCGGTTACTTGGTAGCATTTTAAAACTGAAATTAAAATACAAAAAAAAACTTTTTTGCAAAAAAATAAAACCGACTTCAAAAAACACAAAAAAGTGAAAAATAACTTTAGCTTCAGAAGTCGGTGACCTTTGTTTGATTCATTTAGTTTTTTTTGTCACCGACTTCTGAAGCTAAAGTTATTTTTCACTTTTTTGTGTTTTTTGAAGTCGGTTTTATTTTTTTGCAAAAAAGTTTTTTTATTTTTCCATTTTTAGTTGTAATATCCTATACAAATATTTGCTATGCATTTATTTTACATTGTTAACCATACATGTTATGGTAATAGGCTTATCCCCAATAAATGGAACTTAACATACCTAAAGTGTCGGAATTTGGGTGTATTGTACACATCTGCGTACCCCTCAGAGCATACAGGCGTGATGGTACGTCATGATGTTGTATAAACAATAAACATCCAAGCATTTGCAGCAATCACGACCGATTTACCATCTAGTTTTGAAGGGTTCCATTTTATATCTCCGAAGACCAGCATCAGATCTTTACCAAATTTAAATGCGACCATCTCAGGAGTATATTCTTTCAAATAAAAAAAGAATTTTGAGAATCGCTCCACAAATCGAGGAGAAATCGATGAACATACATTAAATTATACCACACAACTGAAGTAAAAATGTTCATAAAATGAAAACTACTGGGCCAAACCATGTTAAATTTTTATGGGACCAAATGACAACTATTCCGCATCAAACTAAAAAAGAATCACGTAAATCAGATCATAAATGGCAGCGTAATCGGTGTACATACATAAAAAAGAAAAAAAAAAAGAAAAACAATCGAATTGAGAACCTCCTCCTTTTGGAAGTCGGTTAACAATACATACAACATCATTATTTCAGCCGCAAGAAGTCCACTGCTTCGGTCAAATATTTTTCGAACTTATGATAGGTAACCGACTGCCGCACATCGCTCACCGCACGCCACCCACGTCTCCCCGACTCTGCTATGCGTAGAACAAATAATGCACGTCTACTCTCTGCTCAATTGTGTCTACTATAGCTAAGCGGAGAAGTATTAATAAAGAAATGCTATTGGTGGTGTGGAAGACATCTCCTCTCCTCACGTCTCGTCTTCGCTTTGGTGGAGTCAGGCCTTAATGAACACTTTTGTAGACATACTTTTCAAATAAATTACTTTATTATATTTTACTAATACATTCAAACATTAACTATTTTGGCATTTCTAACTCTGTTAACTAACACCTACCTAAAGTTAATTTTAAATAAATACATTAACTACTTCAAAATTATGACAATCACGTTTTAGAATAACCAACCTTGGACTCATTTGACACAGTTTTTTTTAATTGCGTCCAAAATCTTGTTTTGTCATTCGAAAGTAAACTTAATTTTCTTTGCCAAAAAGTTGAAAGAAAGAAGAAGAAAGAAAATACATTTAATTGGTACACGCCACAAGTGCACACAGTATAGAAAAATTGAAACAAAAAAAAAAGTGACACTGTGTGCCTCACGGATGTGCCAAATAGGCCCAATGCAGGGTCACAAATAGGCAAATAGGCCCGACCTTGGTTGAGTTTCCGGTTGCTGATATTTCCGTAGACTTTGACAACACGTACGGTGGTTGTGACAGAGTGTTGGACACAATTATAACGGGTAGAGTGTGTACATGACGACATCTGGAATAAAACAAAAAAATCTTTAATTTTAAATATTTCATGGGTAACAGGGATTCGTGCGATCTTCTTTTAATTGTAATGAGGGATTTTCTTATTAAACTCTTCCCTAGTCGCTGGATAGATGGCGCTGAATTTTGTACGTTACTGCAAGGAACGGAAAGTCACATCATTTCACTCATGAAGGTAATTTCATTTGGATGTAAAGGTAATATTCGGAAGCTTGTAAACGAAAGTGTCAGTCAACGAGCGCATGTGACGGAACGCAATTTTTTTTTTTCAAGCGTTTTGGCTTTGGCACCTAGTAGTATAACTCGCGTCAAATAAAAAAAACGTTGAAGGGTGGCGCTACTTGTCTCCACCGAACACATAAAACAGTACAAAAAATGTTAGTTCCTATTTTGGCCACCGCTCTTTTTACGTGACGCCAAGTATAGTAACGTAGTCAGTTCAACGCCATCTACAGAGTTCTTGGAAACTATGTTTTTTTTTAATACTCAAAAAGAAAAGCTCTCATTAGGTGGGCGATCTATTGGAAGGGTGCTTTCATTAAGAAGCAGGTTCCCGATAACGGCGGGTAGGTACCGATCGGTGCAGGTATTCATTTCTATGTTATCTTATGCGCGCTCGCTTATAATGAAACAGGTTTAAACTACAGCGTGTTAACCACCTCATAACGAAGCCGTCAACCAAGCATTCTGTACATCAAACTAACTTTACGCAAAAATTATTGCTGGGAAACGACTTTTTTTTGGGTGAAAAATCTTGTTTTGTGGTAGAACTCAATGTAACGGACTCAAAACATTGTGCTGATGGATGGATTGAGTAGTACGGGAGTCATAGAGCTGTTTAAGTAAGAATCTTACAACAAAAACTTGTATTAAAAAAAAACTTGTCAATAAGTTGGAACTTTCACCCCCAATATCTCCGTAACTAGAAGGTTCCCAAGTATAGTGTAGAACAAAAAAAAGATCACAATGACGGGGAGAACAATTGCATTTCGGCTTTGTTATGGGTCTATTTAATTTTATACCCTTTATAATAATAATTATTAACGTTCATGAATGATACCACTGCGGTCACTAACAGTCGACCACTTTTGAATCTTATAACACAGGGCATAAAGACGAAAACTGGTAGACTAAAACTTCCAAAGGTTTTTTTTTTTAAATTCTAGTTTTTAAGGTCATTAATTGTACTTTAAATAGCTCCATAAGAGAGAGAGAGAGAGTTTTGAGCGCGTTACATTAGGTTTTACCGTAAAACGCGATTTTTCACCCGCAAAAAAAGTCGTTTCCCAGCAATAATTTTAGCGTAAAGTTACTTAGTTTGATGTACAGAATGCTTGGTTGACGGCTTCGTGATGAGGTCTTTTACACCCTGTGTAGTTATAAGTTAGTTAGTTACTCACCCATTCCGCGCACATTCACATAGAGTTGGTCGAATTGCGTCACGTTCATGATGTACTCCCCGGTCAACACGTTCTGTAACAAAAATATCATCATCATCATCTGCTTAGCCTTTTCCCAATTATGTTAGAATCGGCTTCCAGTCTAACCGGATGCAGTTGAATACCTGTATTTTACATGGAGCGACAGCCTATCTGACCTCCACAACCCAGTTAGTTCTGGGTACTACGATACCCCTAACAAAAACAATTCAATATTTTTACTTACTCAATAACTACACAGATTTTATTCTATACTAACTTTTATTCGTGTCTGTTTAAGCCGTGTGGTATCCGGCAGAGTAGAATAGAACCAACCCATTGCACTCACGGGTGTCGTATAAGGCGACTAATGTCTGAGGCAGAACACCTTGCGCCTCCGTAGACCTGAGAATGGGCAGCAGCGTTTTCTGTTAGTCTTTCATCACTGCGATCTCCAATCCGCCTGCCAAGCGTGGAGATTACGGCAAATTCCTCCCATCATGGGAGAGGCTTATGTCCAGCAGTGGACGTTATGGGCTGTTGTTGTTGTTGTAACTTCCTGGCTTCCGTGACTTCGTGGCTTCGTTCGCTTGGAGATCGAAAATAGTATCACGGGAACATAATCCTACTTCACTACATATTATAAAACAAAGTCCCCCGCCGCGTCTGTCTGTCCCTATGTATGCGTAGATCTTTAAAACTACGCAATGAATTTTGATGCGGGTTTTTTTAATAGACAGAGTGATTCAAGAGGAAGGTTTAGTATTTAATTTGCGGGCGGGCGAAGCCGCGGGCATCAGTTAGTAATATTATAAATGCGAAAGTGCGCATGGATGTTTGTTACTGTTTCAAGCAAAAACTACTCAACGGATTTGGATGAAATTTGGCACACAGATAGTTTATAAACTGTATTAACACATAGGATACTTTTTACGTACGATCCCTCGGGACAATGATTAAACCTCACGCGAAACCGCGGGTATAAGCTTATAGTACCGGGATAAAAGTAAGTGTTTGTATGGATTCTTTGTATTACAAATGCGTGTTTTAGAACTTTCGCTTGAGAAGTTTATTTATGTCAGTCGCAGGACTAACAAATTCAAACTTGTCTATAGGTGCCAGTTAAGATCAGAATAGCGGTCATTAACCCTAAACACTACACTACATTTATTAAACTTCTTAACTTTGAAAACCAAAAATAAGCCTGTTCAAATCTGGAATCGTCATCTATCGTGATCTTCAACATTTTTTGTAATGAAAAACGATACATGGTTATTTGTTTTGGTTCGTACGAAGAGATTAGGGAAGGGGCAATGACCGCTATTCTCATCTTAACTGGCACCAACTACTCCAGAATCAAACACCTAACTCTCCAACTCCCCGTTAAGGCACACCCTTATAACTGTAGACTCTCGTACTCATTAGCGTAATGAACGTCTATTCCTTAACGCCGTCGACGGTCGATAGCGCGATAAAACTTTAACTGCAACCCCAGTTGATACTTCAGAGAGAATGTTAATACTAGTTTCTTTATCTAGCTTTTATCCGCAACTAGAATTACTTTCTAAACCAAATGTGTTTCAGGATATAAATAGTTCTACAATAAAAACTGTTATCTATTTAGTTAAATTATAGGATACTAGTGGACGTCAAGCGGTTTCACCCGCGTAGTTCCCGTTCCCGTGGGAGAACGGGGATAAAATATAGCCTATGTTACTCAGGGTGAATGTAGCTTTCTAATGGTGAAACAATTTTTGAAATCGGCGCAGTAGTTGATGAGTTTATTCATTACAAACATACACACACACACAAAAATACAAATCTTTCCTATCTATACTATTCTATACTAATATTATAAAGAGGAAACCTTTGTATTTTTGTATGTTTGTATTGAATAGGCTCAAAACCTACTGGACCGATTTCAAAATTTCTTTTACCATTACTTAGAGGGATTCTTCCGAATCCGTATAGGCTATATTTTATCCCCGTACTCCCACAGGAACGGGAACTACGCGGGTGAAACCGCGGGACATCCGCTAGTTTATAATATGTATATCAACTATCTGGTGTCCACGATACAAGCCTCGTTGCTTAGTGCACTAGATGCCCAGCGATATTTATTTATGGACAACATAGTTGCTCAACAGGTTGTAACGGTGAAGGAACACCTCACCATCTGCCTAGCCTTTTCCCAACTATGTTGGGGTCGGCTTCCAGTCTAACCAGGTACAGCTGAATACCTGTATATAACATCACACTAATATTATAAAGGCGAAAGTAGGTATGTGTGTATGTTTGTTACTCCTTCACGCTCAAACGGCTTACTTAACGGATTTGAATGAAATTTGGCACGTGGATTGTTTATAACCTGGATTAACATAAAAGATATTTTTTATCCCGGTAGATGGATGATCCTTTTAACCTTAATTCTGTAAAACCGCACATACTTCTCATTTCAATATTTATCGATAAAAGTTTAATTTCTTAGTACTTCAACAATCCCATCTGTAATCCGCCAGTCAATCAAATCTCTTCAATTTCTCTGGGGCATTACAAGATATCGGTAATCATACTGCTCGAGAAAGATGCTACTTCTATTACAAAGACGGCTATAGATAATAAGTAGTAAGTAGATCATAGAACCACTAGAACTGTCTATGTGTGCGCGCGATTTCTACACTAATCTACACTAATATTATAAAGAGGAAAGATTTGTATGTTTGTAATGAATTAACTCAAAAACTACTGAGCCGATTAAAAAAAAATATTTTACCATTGGAAAGCCTCACCCTAAGTAACATAGGCTATATGTTATCTCCATACTTCCACGGGAACGGGAACTACGCGGGTGAAACCGCGGGACGTCCGCTAGTATTCTACAGGGTGTAAAATACCTCATCACGAAGCCGTCAACCAAGCATTCTGTACATCAAACTAAGTAGCTTTACGCAAAAATTATTGCTGGGAAACGACTTTTTTTTTGGGGTGAAAAATCATGTTTTGTGGTAGAACTCAATGTAACGCACTCAAAACATTATGCTGGATGGATTGAATAGCACGGGTGTCGTGGAGGTGTTTAAAGTAAAAATCTTACATTACAAACTTGTATTTAAAAAAAAAACTTGTCAAAACGTTGGAACTTTGACCCCCGATATATCCGTAACTAGAAGGTTCCCAGGTATGATGTATAACAAAAAAATGATCGCAATGACGAGGAGAACAAGTGACTTTCGGCTTCGTTAAGAGGTGTTTGACACCCTTTATATAGTGATAGAGCTCTTATATTACATGCTTTTATGTATTTTAGCGTCTAGTATCTAGTCTTGTAAAAAATGAAATCTACACTTTTGTAATACTTTTTTTTTTTTTTAATTATTCTATTTTTTTTCTACACATTAGCATGAAGGGCGCTGTTTGTCTGCACTTCAACCTTCATTGTGTTAGCAATGTCTGTGATCTTACTTTAACTAAGTTTTTTATTATTCTCATATTTAGATTAGGTTTCATCAAGTTTTTTCATGTATTCCAGTGAGATTTTTACTTTGAAAAATAAAAGGTCGGTTAATGTAGGTTTGTCTGTGTTGAGTTTTGTCTTACAGCAAATACGGCTTAAACATTTATTACAAGAATTTTTCGATTCTGCTGCCATTATTTCAACAAAACTATGTGACAACAACGAAAGTATGGTGTAGAACAAAAAAAATGACGGGGAGAACAAGTGCCTTTCGGCTTCGTTAAGAGGTATTTTACACCCTTTAGATAGTATAGATATACAAAAGTGTGTAGATAGAGCGGTTCATTCCCGCCTCGCCTACTCATTAGTGTAATGAAGCGCGGCGCCACACTGCACCTTCATAGTACCTGCTCTGATCGACACGCTTATAGCCTAGCATTACTTTGTAGTCGTCGTTATGTGTCATCACTTTGCCCTCAAGCTTATGATCGCTTTAGAATGTAACTAGCTGATGCCCGCGGCTTCGCCCGCGTAGATGTCGGTTATCGCGACCAAAAGTAAAGCTTCCAGATGGCTTATTTTTTTCAGACACCTACAACAAATATAATTATATTTAAGCCAATGTTTACAAAAACTTGACAAATTATACTTATACTAAAACCTTCCTCGAGAACCACTCTATCCATTAGTGTAGTTTTTGAGTTTATTGCGAACAGACAGACAGACATACGCGGCGGAGGACTTTTTTTTAAACCTAACTTGCTGATGCCCGCGGCTTCGTCCGCTTGACAAATTATATACTAAAACCTTCGTCTTGAATCACTCTATCTATTAAAAATAAACCCGCATCAAAATCCGTTGCGTAGTTTTAAAGATCTAAGCATACATAGGGACAGACAGACGCGGCGGATATAGTGTAGTGATGTTTTACCCGACTGCCAAGGAAGGCTTATGTTTTTCGCGCGTATCTTGTATGTTTGTTAAATTTATTTTTGAAACACATTAAATATAGTTTGCATGAAAGCTTCTCGCGTAAATAGCTTAGAAAAGGCAAAAGAGAGTTCTTTCGTGAGAAGACGAACCTGGTTGCAGGATTAAGTATTGTTTATCGTAAAAAGTAGTGTCACCAGAATCAAAGGTGTGTGCAAAATTTCAGCGCAATCGGTTGAGGGGAACTGGTTTGAAATTTAGTTGCAAGATTTCACGAATACATACTAACAAAGTAACAAGGCAAGTTGAATAAAGCTTATAATAGGTTAGATGACAACAAAATCCAATTAGTCCGTCATATCGATTTCCAAAAAATATTGGACACATATTTATATCATTTTTTCTCGTAAACAAAAAATGAAGACGATATAGTGCGTCGAAAACTCGTTGTTCGACGATATTCCCAAGCCAAGCTCTGGGTGTCGATGTCCGCGATCCGCGGAGCCAATTAATAATACTCTTGCCTTAATTGTACTTACCTAGCGCTGGTGATGAGGTTCTGTCTGGAGTTCACGTCGCTTCTGTGTATGTATGTAGGTGTCTTTGTTTGTGTAATGAGTGAGGAGTTTGGTGTCAGATTCGACGATATTCCCAAAGTACGCTGGTCCGTCCAGCGTGTAATAGCTCAGAACGCACCACAACAATAATTGTCCAAGATGATCACAAAATGGCTCCGGGCCTGAACTAAATCGTTCACACTTCTCACCAATGTCTTTATATGAAATATGCAATTCCACGCGCGGGGTGTCTCTTAACCTCAAAGCGGCGTTTTTGTCCAAAAAGCACTAACTATCCCGGGTAAATACCTCGAGGGGGGATGTTAGGCTCGGTAAGCTCTAATTTCAACAAATAATTCGGAAAACAATTAAGATTCAAAACGATTTACAATTTTCTCAACGAAAATCAATCTCCACGTTCCGTGCCAAATAACAAAATTAAAAGCAATGATATTACAAATGACATGACAGTGACAGCTGCCCCAAGACGTCAAAAAAACGTTCGGAAACGAGTGTGGTACGAAACAATCGTGTGACGTCATATTTGAGTACATTCTTTACTCAACTGTGACGTCACAAGCCCCCACTCATGATCTTACAAGTCTTATATTCGTCAATTTTTATTAATTTGATAAAACTAAAAACACGTCTCCAATATTTTTCGATAATCTAACTGACGGACTAAACAGAATCATATTTTTTTTTGTCAGTCATCATCCCTATTATAATACCGTACTCACCAACACAGTATATCCATCCGGAGCGCCAAGTTGAAAGTCACTCAGTTGGATCACCTCCTGAACGTTCTCGATGTAAGTGTTGACGAGCGCGAACGAGTACGACGTGTACGTGTCGCCCTTCCGAGGTAGGTGCGGTTTCACCCACAACGTCAGCTTCAACAGCTGTGAACAATAACTTCAACTTTAAAACGCGAGGCATAAGGTTTTGTTTCGGTTGCTATAATTGTTTAGTTTTAGCTTGTCAATAGCGGTCATTGCCCTTTCGATAATATCTCTCACGAACCGAAACAATGAACCGAGTATCGTTTTTCATTAAAAAATTGTTGAAGTCACGATAGATGACGATTCAACTTGAACAGGCTTATTTTTGGTTTTTAAAGTTAAGAACTTCAATAAATGTAGGTGAGTCAATGACCGCTATTAACATCTTAACTGGCAGCAACTATAGTTCGATAATCACAATCATTTATCTGCAATACGTATCGGTACAATATTGAGGAGCTCGTGGCTAAATAATAACAGCCGCTCGGGTCGATCGTTAGGTTAAGCCGTGCTTGCCTAGGTTGGTCTGTGGATGGGTGACCACCCATTACTTACCGATTTTCCTCCGTGCCTCGGAAAGCACGTTAAGCCGTTGGTACCGGCTGTCATTTGTAGATCTTTGACAGTCGTTAGGTAGTCTGAGGCCCAAAAAGTCAGACAACCAGTCTTACTACACCTTGCGCCTCCGTAGACCAGAGAATGGGCAGCAGCTTTTTCTGTTAGTCTTTCATCACTGCGATCTCCAATCCGCCTGCCAAGCGTGGAGATTACGGCAAATTCCTCCCATCATGGGAGAGGCTTTTTTTTTAAGGAGCTAATGGTGCCGATTCCCTTGTTCACAAACTAAACTAAACTAAATTTAAGTTGAATGCATCTTTTTCTTTCTATTTCATTATGAAAAGGGCAGAAGATAAATATTAGCTTAATCCTGTCAAATTAGTCAGCACCTGACGTAATTTGATGTAATTTTAGTAGTCAACTTTTTAACGCACTTTTTCGACGCACCTTGCGTTGTCGCACGCTGTGGAGGTGCTGGTCAGGAGACCTCACACCTAACCTCACAATTTTATTTTTGTATTTGTTTTGCGTTTCTGTGTTTTGTTTACTAACAATAGTTTTTAGGAATAATGTTATGTTTCTAACAATTTGGCCTAGTTGCCATAAATAAACAAATATTAAATTTTTAATTTAATTTTAATCGCGTCTGAAACTTGTATGGCGCTGATTAATTTGACAGAACGTAACTAAAATTTATCTTCTGTCCTTTTCTTAATGAAATAGAAAGAAAAAGATGCACTGAACTTAAATTTGGTTTAGTTTGTAAACAAGGGAATCGGCACCACTATCTATATATCTATACCTACATATAATAAAACATTAACGAAAGAAAAACTGCACACTGGTGCCGATTCCCTTGTTCACAAACTAAACTAAATTTAAGTTGAATGCATCTTTTTCTTTCTATTTCATTATGAATAGGACAGAAGATAAATATTAGTTTAATCCTGTCAAATTAGTCAGCACCTGACGTAATTTGATGTAATTTTAGTAGTCAACTTTTTAATCGCGTCTAAAACTTGTATGGCGCTGATTAATTTGACAGAACTTAACTATAATTTATCTTCTGTCCTTTTCTTAATGAAATAGAGGGAAAAAGATGCACTTAACTTAAATTTGGTTTAGTTTGTAAACAAGGGAATCGGCACCATTGAGAACTTTCGAGAAAAAATATGTGGCTTTTGTATGACAAAAAGTGACGTTTTAGAATTTTTGTCTGTTTGTCTGTGTGTATGGTATGGCTTCACGCCAAAACTACTGGATAGATGGAATTGAAATTCAGCAAAAATGTTCTTTGTAAACCAAGGAAGGCTTTAGGCTACATATTATCACGCCGTATGTTATGGGAGGTAGGCAATATTGATTTTATAAGGTTTTTGTTCGTACTTACATACACATCAAAATTGCCACGCGAACGAAGCCGCGGGCAACAGCTAGTAATTAATATTTTTGTAAACCTTTAACAATATTAATTACAAAAGCTGCATAAAAACTAACATTCTCTAAGCCCACAATTCAAGGAAAGAAAGAAAGAAAGAAAGAAAAAGCATTTATTAGCCCGCACAGGACAAAACACAAATAAAAATGGTTAAATTAACAGTACTTACAAATAGTAAAAATAAACAAAGAGAAAAATTTAAAAAAAAAACATGAAATGAAATTGGTCCTGTACGAGGCCAAAAGGCCCCCTATCTCAGCATGATGCTGTAACATCCAAGGGATATCCTATCAGCAATCCATACATTTAAACAAATGGTTAGTTGTACGCATCAGGTGCACCCGCTAAATACAATTTATTTGTGTCCGCGCCCACAGAGATTTATTATCATCTAGCTTGTATCCGCAACTAGGATTACTTTCTAAACCAAATGTGTTTCAGGATATAAATAGTTCTACAATAGAAACTGCTATCTATTTAGTTAAATAGGGAATATGCAAAAAAAAATCTTTTTCAATACACTTCCTCGAAAACTGGTCCATAATGCACTACGATTAGGTACAACATGCAATGTATTTCACACGCGTGCGATTTTTTCCACTTTCCCGCACGTGTGCGGGGATGAAAATTGCCACAGATAACATACCTATACTTAGTCCAAATTGGTTCAATGTATATAGACTGAGGTGTTTTTTTTTTTAATTTCGGCAAAGCACTACGCGTCTTTACGGCATAAATATTTTTTGAATATTCAAATTGTGTTTATAAATACAATATCATAGATAAACATGATTACTAAAAACGAACAGTTACTTTTATACACAAATTAACATTTATTTGTGTTCTGAATTCAAAAATATAAAAAAAATCTATTTTTTATATTAGGCTGTTTAACGGCTTCATACCTTTTCCTCTCCATCAACCAGGCGAAAGCAAAGCGCGAAAAAAAAAAGAAAATTAAAATCATAGTTTAATTCGTGACAAAAATATTTTTCGTTATTTTATTTTATTTCTTCAAAAGTGTATTGAAAAACGTCGTTTGATACACGTGGACATTTGTTATTGCAATTCTCGGCTCAAAAACACCCTCGCCTACGGCTCGTGTGTTATAATTCCGCCTCGAATGCAATAACAAACTTTCTCCACTTGTATCAAAATGTACTATTTTTAATTTTATACGGAATGTTATACCACCAAAAAATAATGACATAAAGCGAAAACAAGACATAAATCGGCCAAACAACGCAAAAGTTATAACCGTTTAAACTTTTGTTTCTATCTCTTTCTAGATAAATTTTGTACGTCGATGCAGCGAATGACGTCATTCGCTGTATCGGATCTTTCTGTCTAATCAGCAGTTTCAAATGCTTATAACTTAGTATTTTTCGAAGATATTAAAAAAAAAAAATCACTTTGCTATTTCTGATGTTATATGCTTTGTTTAGTGATAAAAAAAAATCATGCATAATACCCTATTATAGGATACTAGCGGACGTCACGCGGTTTCACCCGCGTAGTTCCCGTTCCCGTGGGAGTACGGAGATAAAATATAGCCTATGTTACTCAGTAAAGACGTGGCTTTCTAATGGTGAAGGAATTTTTAAAATCGGTCGAGGAGTTTTATTGTAACAAACACACAAACAAACAAACAAAAAAACAAATATTTCCTCTTTATAATATTAGTGTAGATGGTAAATCCGGATAGTTTATGTGTAGTTTATAATTAACATAACATAATCTCACGCCTATAATCCCCGAAGGGTTGGGCAGAGGTGTACCTAATAGTACACCCACATTTCGCCAGTTATGTTTAAGTCCCATGTTATGGGGGCGAGCCTATTGCCATCAAACGGGCGCAAATCCAGACTCATATGGCTGCTACTGAGAAATTCCTGATGGAAAAACGTAATAACACTTTGCCCGACCTGGGAATCGAACCCAGGACCTAATGCTCAGCAGACGCGCTTGCGACCAACGAGGCAGACACATAAATAACTTTTACCATAATAGGGTAGATGACAAAAAAAAAATCTAATTAGTGTGTACTTTTAAATGTACTCAAATGTGACGTCATTTGAGTACATTTTTTACCGAAAAGTGACGCCACAAGCCCCCACTCATGATCTTTGACGCGTTTCAAGTCCCATGTAGTATAGGACCAGCTTGTTGTCATTAAGGCGAATGCTCCAACCGGCCCGCGAAATTCAAATTTTGTTACGTTTTTTGCAATTTGCAGGCCAGTGCTAAGTTGTATGTTGATTAAAATATTATTCGCGGCTGTAAGACGTAGGTATGTAGTTACAACGAATTTGCGAATTGGACATTTTACGCCTAAACGAATTAAAACCATCAATACAAACCCTCCAAATTCATGTAACTCGATTGAATAACTATTTCATGAAAAAGTCATTCAATCGAGTATATTACATAGGTACAACCTAGCACTGGCCTGCAAATTGCAAAAAACGTAAGAAAATTTAAATTTTGCGGGCTACCCTGGAGCATCAGCCTTAAGAGCCTATACTACCTCAAATTAGCAACTCTATTTGTGGTGGTTCAAACTTCGTTTGAAATACTGTTAGAATAAGGTTCTAATCAGCTTGCACTAAAAAATGGTTGTTACATGAGTAGTTTTTTGCGATTTACAAAAAATCTATTGATTGGACTAAAAAAATAAATTTATTTGTCTATGTTATTTTTTTTGTTCAATTAGTATAAAAAGTTTCATGATCTAATTTGAAGTATTTTATGATTGCCAGCGGTTTATTGTTCAGTTTAGAGGTAACTTTGGGATTTTTTTCTATCGAGAAAATTTTATGGAATCGTGTTTTCACATAGGACTTAACATTAATCCTCAACTTTACCATATATTTATTTCAAAATTAATGCTGCAGTATTTTAGGCGTAACGGAGGATCATGCTAAGTCATTTGAGGTAGTATAGGCCCTTACGGAGGCACCAATACAGATTCCTACTTAATATCACGTTGAATATCAGTGTATGTATTGTAAGTAAAATATACGTTAACATACCCGATGCGGCTTCGCCATGACACCCATAGGGTCTTGTGCGATGGCGATAAGGTCCATATTCTGCAGCAACTTCTTCTCATAGGGCGTGATCATCTTCATGTCACAACTGAGCAGTAGGGGCGCTGATAGCATGACCATCATCGCTAGTTGCACGCGGGACTGGCTGCGAGTGAGTACGCCGGTGCCGAAGATTAGCTGAAATAGTAAATAGGAACCGAGTTATGATGTGATTTTAGCGCCATGCACTTTTCACTTTGAGTGCGAGAAAAATAGTCAATTTAGTCAGACGGATGACAGACAAATAGACGGACAAACATATGGGCGGACAGACAGATAGACGGACAGACAAACGGACAGATAGACGGACATACAGACGGATGGACAGACAGACAGACGGACATACAGACAGATGGAAAGACAGACAGACAGATGGATAGACAGACAGACAGACGGACATACAGACAGATGGATAGACAGACGGACAGACAGACGGACATACAGACGGATGGACAGACAGATGGATAGACAGACAGACAGACGGACAGACAGAAGGACAACGGATTCTTAGTTATTACTACGGGACCCTATTGGGTCCCGTTTTTACCCTTTGGAGTTTGGCTTTTTTATTTCCTTCTTGAGACATTACAAGAAGGAAATTAAAAAACTAATTAATTTTTAACCGACTTCAAAAAAGGAGGAGGTTATACTCCCTAGAGACTAAAAGGGTCACTTTAGTCCCGCATCGTAGGGCTATATTGGCGTACTTTTAGAGCATGAGAAGTGAAAACAATTTTTTTGTGATATACTTACTACAACTAAATACCCCCGACTACTGAAAAATCACGCTCTAATTAAATTAGGGGTTTACAAAGTAAAATCGTATCCTCTTTTTGTTGAAGTCGGTTATAATGTAGCCTATTTTACCCGGGCCATAATAACGAATCGATTGACCTCCTCTTTCCTTATTCATCAAAATCGGTTAAATAGTTTAGGGCCTACGGTGGAATTTAAGTAAATACAAACATACATACATACATAGACAGCTAAAATCATAACCTTTCCTTTTGGATTCAACGTAGTCGGGTAAAAACAGGGCCCAAAGAAGTTATAATGCACTAATACAGGATAGCGCCGACAATACGACAATTAATTAAACTGCGTATACCTCATGATATTTCCAGTCTGCATACAAAAATTAATTTGAATAAATTCAGCAGTTTAGTCATCATCATCATCAGCCTATTAATGTTCCCACTGCTGGGACACAGGCCTCCTCTCTATGAGAGGGAATGGGCTATTATAATCCACCACGCGGGCCGAGTGCGGATTGGTAGATGTCATATGTCTTCGATTTTTTTGGTTCTAGGACATGCCGCCGGTTTGCTAACGATGTTTTCTTTCACCGTTTTGAGAGCAGTGGTGATGAAATAAATTACACAAAGTAATGCGCCTGTCTGGGTAACATAACATACTTACGACATACTATTCGTAAGTCGGGGCCGCCACCACTAGACCACGGCTGCTCTCCGCAGTTTAGTCATTTTCTACATCATCATGTCAGCATCATCTGCCTAGCCTTTTCCCAACTATGTTGGGGTCGGCTTCCACTCTAACCGGATGCAGCTGAATACCAGTATTTTACATGGAGCGACTGCCTATCTGACCTCCACAACTCAGTTAGTACTGGGTAATACGATAGCCACTCATTTTAATTTCACTTATGCTAACACTTATTTTTGTGAATGCTGGTTAACCTGTAATTGGCGACTGTGTAAGTCCAAGACTGTAAAACCTAGTATACAGTGGCGTAGCTACCTAGGGGCTAGGCGGGGCAGTGCCCCGGGGCCCTCAAGCTCAGGGGGCCCTCGAATCCTTACCAGAATACCTTCGAACGAACTGAACTTTCGAAAATTTAATTTTCAGTTAAAACGAAATAAAAAAGAGTTTCTTTTCTATAGGACTTATGTCCTATAGAAAATACTAAGTTAATTGTAATTTATGTCATTACTGTTTAATATTTTTATTACCTGCCCTGCAGTGTACGAAAAAGAGCTGATGACAAAGTAACTAAGCATTTTTAAAGTATTTGTATATTTTAATATTTTTACTTGATAAAACTTAACTAGATAATAGTGGGGCCCCATTTTTTTTATTTGCACCAGGGCCCTTGGTTACCTAGCTACGCCACTGCTAGTATACCTAAATGCTATACACAGAAGCTGTTGGTGAACCTATATTGATAAATAAATAAATAAATACCCCTTGGTAAGACTGGTTGTCAGACTTTCGGGCCACTGACTGCCTGTTACGACTGTCATTTTCTAGATGATGGAGATTAATAGGCAATCAAGAGGTTGCCAACTCCCTACTTTAAAAATCTTTGCCGCCAAAGAACATGGCTAAATGACTGCCAAGCATATTATGTAGGAATCCCACATTAACTCGTAATATTTAAATTCATTCATGAATCATTTAGTGTTTAATAATTTCTTAGAACTTTCTTGTGTTAACCATAAAAAAACCGGCCAAGTGCAAGTTGGACTCGCGCACCGAGGCGGGAGTCCGTACAAACTTTTAACCGACTTCCAAAAAGAGGAGGTTATTAAAGGACAAAGTTAACTTTGCTGTTCGATCCCCAGAAACGGCTATTGCACCAACCGCAAATAATAAGTTTGTAATAGTGAAAACCTTAAATATGTAGTTATTACAAAAAACAAACTTTTGTAATACGCCTCTTAAAAGTCCCGGTCACGGTATATATCATTCAGTCCATACGCACCATGTCAGGATCGTTCCACTGCCCCGGGCCGTGGTGCGGCGCCAGCTCCTCGTAATGTTCCTTATAGTATTCGAAGATGTTAACGACGGCACCCCACGAGATCTGCACGTCGTGGTAGTTGCGCCACATGTTGCAGTACTTCGATATCATGCTGTATTCCGGCTGAAATATGAAGCCCCGTTATTTTGGGGATCGTAGACACTTAAGCTTCGCACAGCGTACTACGGAACGAGTTATGGGACCAGCTATCACATTCCAAATCTCTTTTGAGGGTTCGAATCCGGCCTGCCGGGGTTGCGGGACAGTTCGAAAGAGATACCGTGGCCCCGGAACACAAAGGGCGATGAAGGAACATGGATGGGCTTTAGTCAGTAAAAGTCTGACACTCCCTCCTGCTCCGCCCAGAGCGGGGGAGACATTTGAAAATTTTCCATACGAAAAAGAAAAAAAAAAAGGGATAAATTGCAAAAAATAGGAAATTTTCAAAAATACTTGAAATATACATTAAATCGACAACAATGAACAAAGAAACACACCAAATTAGCGTTTAATGGATGCACGTAGGTCACACTATTACGCTACAATATGAATTCGCCGAATTCGAAGTTATTCATAAACGAATGAAAATTAATAAAAAAAAAAAGTTGCGAGCGTCGTAATTTTTTTTTTTAACTTTCTTCTCCACCCCTCTAGCAACTCAATAAAAAAAGTCCCACGAAAATCCGACCACTATAAACTGTGTTCCACCTTATTGTCTAATTACACTCGACTATTAGCTGTTTAACCGATGACCGTTGGGGTAGACGTGTTCTTGACTGGAGACCGCGAATCGGCAAGTATAAAGTGGGAGACTAGGTGGAGCGATTATCTTCATCAGATGACTAATAGCAGTTGGATGAGAGATGCCGAGAATCGAGTAGAATGGCAAGCAATTGGAGAGACAGTCCAGCAGTGGACCGATACCGTGATTGTCACGACATCCAAAGATTGAACTAGTTGAGAATCTGGAATGGGTATTTATGTATGGGAGATTGTTGGCTGCAACCATTTTTAGTAGGGAGATTAATCTGCTTGTGTTATATAGGAGCCACATACATTTTCCTAAATCGCGCATACGCATATCTATGGAATACAGTCTCCAGTTAGTGGACCACAAATCAAATCTCCAAATTGAACATAGTACCTAGTAGTAGATTTTTTTAGGAGTGTGTTTCTGGGTACCAACGAATGGTGGAAATGAGGAAATATTTACCTTTAATCTTGATAACTAAGAGTGCGTTAATAGTAGGTACATTACTGCAGCGACCAATAACAGAGGTATTCGGGGACGAACGTGTAAATGTGGGCCGAGGCGAAGCCGATGCACACATACGTAAGTCCATCAATGCCTAGTTATGGCCAAGGCTTGTATAGTAGTTTTCTCAAATAATGCGAGGAAATTAAAACTCTCGCGTTGAAGAGTTCATTTGTTTTTTTTTTTTGAATTAACCGCTTTCTATTTGCAAACCAATTCGAAATTTAAATAAAACCTTTGATACATGTCGCGGCACGAAAGTCTAGCGGTGACCGTTATTGCGCAGAAGTAAAAAATAAGAATGTCTTGGGGCGTGCGTTGCACCGATTGGCTCTCCAGTCGTATAACATGCGCAGATATCCCCTCCACGTTTCGTTCAGCGCTAGACTTACGCGCCGCGACCTGTAAGTTACCTCCTTGGTTGCCATGTTTCAGAGTAAAAGATCGTTCCATTTTTAAATAACACGACACATACGAGTTTAGTAATTTATTTGGCCGCTAAACACGACAGATGATATGGATTTTCATACAACTTTTGCCGGCCGCTGGTCGCATGTATCTGGCCAGTACAGCAATTTCGATTTATCTCGAAGAAGGTTGTCAAAATAATGCTCAAATTTCCAAACATGTTTGAGAAAAAAAAAATATTGTACAAGGTTGGCTTATCTCATTATTTGATAACACTTTGAACGCCCAGTACTAATTTAAAGATAAAAGCGATAAGGCCTACTAATCAATAGATTACCTATTTTTATGCTTAGTTGTCGAAATACTCCAACATTTAATAGCTATTGATTGTGAATTTGCCAAATGCTTTTTATATTCGTTAATAACCGTGAGTCCGTCTAAAATGACGAACAACCATACAAAATTACTTCCCCTATTTCACCCCTTTACGGGAAGATTTTTAATTAGCAACCTTATGAAAATGGACGGTCCATATATCCTTTTGTTTATGCGAATAGGTTTGCGTTTGGTCACGACTCGCCTGACGTGGAGCGATAATTCGTCCTAAGGTGGAGCACGCTAGCCTAGAAGAAGCCGACTCACTCGAACTTTGAAGAGAACCAGGATAATATAATGAGAACTTCAGGGTATTGTTAAACTTTACGGTGTGCTCAAGTACACTTTCAACTGTCATCGGGTCCACGGACTACGCAACCATTTCCACTTTAGATTGGAAGAACAGGCTTAAGGGGACTACAGGAGCTAAACGCGAGTTTTATAATGCAAAAAAGCATATGATTCACTGCAATAAACAAAACCAGAAAAATATATGATATTCGTCAGGATATCTGCAGGATATATAGTGTTTTAAAAACATAATACAATTAATTTTACTCCATAAAAAAAACGAACTTGTCTCTAAAAATTTCTTGTAAAGAGTAAAAACCATACTAAAATTCAGACGATCATGCTGATTTTTTGGCAAATAATTCTACAAGCAACATATTAGTATGATATTGTTTTATTTTTTTAGTCCAATCAATAGATTTTTTGTTAATCGCAAAAAAACACTGATTTCGCACTGTTCGGCCCGCAGTGACTGACGTAACAACCACTTTGTAGTGCAAGCTGATTAGAACTTTATTCTAACAGTATTTCAAATGAAGTTTAAACCACCACAAATAGAGTTGCTAATGTAGCTCCTGTAGTCTCCTTAAAACAAAATTTTTGCCCTGTCTTTCGTGGGTCCTGCATTTCTGCGCTAAGTGTTTTTATAGGAGGTATGTAGGTAGCGACCGTCAGAATATAACGTTAACGGTCAAAGTTCCAGCCTATGTTAGTAGATATCAGGGGCGTAGCTACCACCGTATCAGCCGTATCAATTACTAGCTGACGTCCCGCGGTTTCACCCACGTAGTTTCCGTTCCCGTGGGGGTACGGGAATAAAATATAGCCTATAGCATTCACGAATAATGTAGCTGTCTACCAGTGAAACAATTTTTAAAATTGGTTCATTACTTTCGGAGATTACCCCCTACATACAAACTTACAAACAAATGTTACCTCTTTATAATATTATATACTAGCTGACGTCCCGCGGTTTCACCCGCGTAGTTCCCGTTCCCGTGGGAGTACGGGGATAAAATATAGCCTATGTCACTCAGGGTGAATGTAGCTTTCGAATGGTGAAAGAATTTTTGAAATCGGTTCAATTACTTCCGGAGATTACCCCCTACAAACAAACTTACAAACATACAAACTTACAAACAAATGTAACCTCTTTATAATATTATATTAAATATTAATTATAGTATAGATATGGGGGCTCCCGAGTAACAAGGGCTCCTGATGAGGAAAAAAACACAAAATCTTCTCCCAACCTCAAATATTCTTCTCGATAAAAGATAAAACGAAAATATAACTTATCGCGGTCCAGAAAGCTCCAATTTTTCGAGCTTACTTCGCTCGCCCTTTGATGAAGGCTTCACGAATCACGAGTCGTGGTCCAGAAAGCACCAAATTTTCGAGCTCGCTTCGCTCGCTTTTCGATGAAAGTTTAAACCCTTTCAGGATGCTGTCATTTTCTACTTTAGCTCTTCATAAGTTATTACCTATGCTAGTCATGGTCACAGTTACACATTTTTTTGTATCACTTTGCTCGCTCACACATTCTGATAATAAAATGAATGACAGCTAAATATCAATGCAAGTCAGGATGCTATTTTCTTAGTTTTGCAAAAATAATTTGTAATTTTCTCCTTTTTTTGGGCTTCGCCGCACTCGGGTTCAAAGGGCCCCCAAAAAAAAAATTGATACAGGACCCCACTAGGACTAGCTACCCAAATAGCACAAACTAGTTGCTTAAGAGCTTTGGAGCTAATCCGATTATTCCCAAAGGCGCCAAGCTCAAGCGTCAGAGCGTGCACTGCAGACCTCATGCAGCCGCTTTGCAGCCAAAGGGGCACAACTTTTTGCAACCTTCAGTTCCGTTAGAACTTCATAATAGTGGCATAAAAGCGCTACAGGAGCTGCAACTAATAATTAACACCACACTAAAGGTCTTGTGGCGCTTATTGAATGAATGACAGGTTTAACTGAACGAATAAAGGATCACTGATCATTCACCTCCTGTCTCTCATTTATTAAAATACATCTGTTGTTCCTGAGTCAAACATTAATGAATACAAATAAATAATAAGTGAAGGCATAGTGTTTTTGAGCTACATTTTGTATTATATGCAAGTAGCTAAAAACGCAGATCAGTTCATCGTGCATATAGTTGATATTATTGGAATATTTTCAACGCGCCTCAATAATTACCTCAGAATATCGTAAAATATGTAAAATATTATTATATAAATAATATTATATCACAAACCTACACGATATTGAAATTACATACTTGACTACATTTGTATTTAGTAAGGCGCTGGTTCTATATTTAGTTATATTGTACTACAAATTGTGATAAAAAACTCTAAATTTCTCAAGTAATGATAAATAATTGTCTTGTAAACATGGCGTCTATGAGAAGCAGCTTTAACTTGCAACTTCAACCTTAATACTTCCTCTCTGCGCGTCAAAGCGTTAAGTTTCACTCTTCTCAAGGCCCAAGTAATACCTGTGCCACTAATGCAGTTCAAGTCTATACAATCACTTTTATTTCGTACTTACTGCAGGTATCGAACCACACGAATGGTTATTTGTTTAGAGATCCGTAGAACTAGTTGAAAACCCTAAAATACGATGATTGTTTGTAGCTGCTTCTATATTTTTCGCTCTTTCAATTGTTTAACACTCATGTTTTCAGAATGCCTTTCAAAATCATACAAACTTATAATGAACAACAAAATCAACAAGAACTTTACATCTGTCCATCTACGTGGGAAAAACATGGAGTGTTACACTGGCCGAACAAAAAAAAACTAAAAAATATAGTAAAAAATAGAAGATTCAACTCCACAACCAAAGGACTAAAATAAACTGAATTGTTAAAAAGGACCAACATTATGTCGTACGAAATTGCTAACAAGCAGTTGACAGAAATTTTAGATGGTACAACAACAGAACAGGAACCACTTAATTTTCAATTGATATTTTTTTTGTAAAAAAAAAAAGATGCCACAGAACCCTGATGATTTTTCAATAAAAATAGCAGAATGTCTCCAAATGAGAAGGCAATGTTCATTACGCTCCTGCTTCTATTGTGAAGCCTTATTGTCGCTATTAGTAAAACAGTCGGTCTAATTCCTACTTAAGTCTGCGCAAAAGTACAAATCACTTCTGCAATGACACTTTCAGTGGCAAAACAGCGATAAATATATCTTTTAAACAGTTCCGTTAAATGTCTGCAATTAAAGTCACTATGCAGTTCTGAAGCGTACAGCAGTGGCAATAGAAGCTTTTTAGTGGCTATAAGCTTTAACATAAATGTTTTAACTCTCTTTTAAAGCTATAGATGGCAAATTGGTTGTAAAATGAACTCTTCTAAAACCTAGAGTGGCATATGGTTCAGTGTCTGCTACCCCTAGTGATATTTACAGCTATGAGCAGTTACGGAAGCAATAGTAGAACTTAAAACCACTTTCTGAACCCCTAAAGCGCTACTGAACAGCTAAAAGTTGCAAAATAGGCTGCTATTTCCACTAGTGTGCTAGTTGGGTACATACGCCACTGGTAGATATAGTACCTTCTTGTTATGAATGAACTCGATGTAGTACGGCCAGCTGCAGGAGAATACCATCGGCCGACCAGTCCTGTTCAAATAGTTACCCAACTGGATGTAACCTGCGAACAAACGGACGGTATCGATACTGCGTACGTGAGTTGCTCTTATCATGAAAACAAATATGTGTTTTTGTAAAAAATACTTTAATACACACACGTAAAATAAGTTTTAAGTTACAGTTTCCGCTACAACTTCAGTTTTATGACATCTATACATATAATAAAACAGTAAAACTGTACATTGAGAATTTTCAAGGAAAAATAAGTGGTTTTTGTTAGAAAAACGTAACTGATGACAAAAAGTGACTTTTTAGAATTTTTGTCTGTTTGTCTGTGTGTATGGTACGGCTTCACGCCAAAACTACTGGATAGATTGAATTGAAATTCAGCAAAAATTTTCTTTTTAAACCAAGGAAGGCTTTAGGCTACATATTATCACGCCGTATGTTATGAGAGGTAAGCAATATTGATTTTAAAAGGTTTTTGTTCGTAATTGAATGCACAAAATGACGTTATAAGCTATATTATGTGACGTAGACGAAGTTGCGCGGGTCAGCTAGTTTTCAATAATACCGTTATCGTATTTTTTTAATACCCACTATCACCCACTAAATATAGCCACCTCAGAGCCACCTAAAATAAGTGAAACCCTATGTGCTCGGCCAGAGTAGAAACGCGGGTGCGGTGCGGGCGCGGTGCGACGAGCTCAAACATATGAACTTCATTGGAGTGTCCATAGTGGGCACGCGGGTGCGGGCTGCGGTGCGGGCTAGTTGGCGCGGGCCGCACGCGAATCGCGTGCGGGCAGCTCAAACCATAGCTCGTTCATACAAGTGGCCGCAGTGAGGGCGCGGGCGGCAAGTGCGGGCGCCAGGGTTACCAACTCCCAAAAATATTTACCCCTCAAGCTAATTCAAAATTCCCACAATTACTTGAAAATCCTTTTTTTGTTATATATTTTAATTCACAACAATAATGTATTTAGCCATAGCAACAATATTTTTTTTTAAAGATAGCGCTGTTTTCAATTAAAAACGTGAATTTTTGTTTTACTCCTAGTTGCCATAGCACGGCTCGAACTATGTAGTTTGAGAACCCCGGTGGTCACGCGCGGTTGTCGCTTGCCGCCCACGTACTCACTGCGGTCTTTGCGAGTTCAAGTTAATAATTATGTTTGAGTATGCCGCCCCGCGTCCGCTCCGCACCCGCGTTTTCAGTCTAGCCCAGCACTAAAAGTCCCCCTAAAAAAATCACATCCCTCTTATTTACCCCTAAATTTGGGGGGAAAACCCTTATGTTGGTAACCCTGGCGGGAGCGGGGATCTCCGAACCCGCGCCGCTCGCCGCACCGCGCGGCCAGTCTGGCCAGGCAAAACGCGCGCGTTGCCGCACCCGCACCGCACCACGCACCGCACTCCCACTCTGGCCGAGCACTATCACTCGGCCTCATAATGCACGATCGTGTTTTGTTTTAGACTTCATGGCTCACGTTGTTAGTTTCAGACTCAGGAGCCCGTGGCTAGATAATATCAGCCTCTCGGGTCAATTTTAAAAAGTTACGCAGCGCTTGCCAAGGTCTTTCCGTGGATGGGCGAAACACGAACATTCATTTTATACCGAGTTTCCTCCGTGTCTCGGAAAGCAGGTTAAAGCGTTGGTCCCGGCAGTCATTCAGGTAGTCGAGGATCTCGTGGCTAAATAATAACAGCCACTCGGGTCGATCGTTAGGTTAAGCCGTGCTTACCTAGGTTGGTCTGTGGATGGGTGACCGCCCATTACATACAGAGTTTCCTCCGTGCCTCGGAAAGCACGTTAAGCCGTTGGTTCCGGCTGTCATTTGTAGATCTTTGACAGTCGTTAGGTAGTCAGAGGCCCAAAAAGTCTGACTACCAGTCTTACCAAGGGGTATCGTATTACCCGGTACTAACTGGGTTGTGGAGGTCAGATAGGTAGTCGCTCCATGTAAAATACTGGTATTCAGCTGCATCCGGTCCAACTGGAAGCCGACCCCAACATAGTTGGGAAAAGACTAGGCAGATGATGAGTCGTTACAGGTAGTCAGTGGCCCAAAAGTCTGCAGACATCCTGTCTTACCAAGGGTTATCTTATTACCCGTTATAACTGGGTTGTGGAGGTCATTTTAGCAGTTGCTTCATGTAAAATACTGGTATTCAGCTGCATCCGTTTAAACTGGGAGCCGACCCCAACATATTTGGGAAAAGGCGAGGCAGATAACAATTTTCGTAAGACTCACCCACATTGAGGACTTCTTCAGACACAAAGCACCCATCCACTTTGAGATAGTCCACGCCCCACTCTGCGAAGGTCTGAGCGTCGATCTCCAAATGACCGTCGGAGCCAGGGTACCCCATACAGGTGATATGCGCTATGTTCGTGTACATGCCGAATTTTAAGCCTCGTGAGTGGATCTGAAAATATGGCATCGTTGATTGAATTATTTCATGGTCACGTGGTAAAGGCACGCAGAAGATTTGCTGGTGTTCTGAAATTGTTTACAAACATGAAACTATTGGAGGTCGCATATATTTATGTATGCACTGGCCTGTGAGAATAATCGTATTCACATGTCGGTCACTGGTTTTAAATTAGCTTAGTTACGGTTTGTTGATGTTCTAATACAGTTGTAACTTGCGTGTAAAAAACTTTTTTGCCAAAAATAAAACCGACTTCAAAAAAAAACAACAAACAAAAAAAACACTAAAACAAAACCACGAAAAAGTGAAAAATAACTTTAGCTTCAGAAGCCGGTGAGAAAAACACCAAATCAATCAAAGGTCAAGCTTCAGAAGTCGGTGACCTTGTTTAATTGATTTAGTGTTTTTGTCACCGACTTCTGAAACTTGACCTTTGATTGATTTGGTGTTTTTCTCACCGGCTTCTGAAGCTAAAGTTATTTTTCACTTTTTCGTGGTTTTGTTTTAGTGTTTTTTTTGTTTGTTGTTTTTTTTTGAAGTCGGTTTTATTTTTGGCAAAAAAGTTTTATTTTATTTTTCCATTTTTAGTTCTAATATCCTATACTTACAAATATTTGCTATGCATTCATTGTACATGGTTAACAATACATGTCATGGTAATAGGCTTATCCCCAATAAATGGAACATAACATGCCATAACTGTCGAAATCTGGGTGTACTGTACACATCTATGTACCCCTCAGAGCAAACAGGTGTAATGTTACGTCATGATGTTGTTTAAACAATGAACATCCAACCGATTGGAGCTATCACAACAGATTTGCCGTCTATTTTTGAAGAGTTCCATTGTATATCTCCGAAGATCAGCATCAGATCTTCACCAAATTAAAATGGGACCACCTCAGGAGTATACTTTTTCAAATAAAAAAAGAATTTTGAGAACAAATGGGAGAGAAATCAGGTAAATTGTACACTTCTGCGTACCCCCTCAGAGCATACAGGCGTGATGTTCCGTCATGATATTGTATAAACAATGAACATCCAACCGATTGGAGTTATCACAACAGATTTGCCGTCTCTTTTTGAAGAGTTCCATTGTATATCTCCGAAGGTTAGCATCAGATCTTCACCAAATTAAAATGGGACCACCTCAGGAGTGTACTCTATCAAATGAAAAAATAATTTTGAAAATCGGTCCACAAATGGGAGAGAAATCAGGTAACATACATAAAAAAAAAAAAAAAAAAAATACATACACACGAACATATAACCTCCGCCTTTTTTGAAGTCGGTTAAAAATATTGTACCACGAACGAATATTATACTCTACCATCCCACTGCTGGTCTTGTCTTTATTCCAATTGGTTATGGGCCCAGGACCCAGAAGCACAAATGCTAGAGCATAATTAATAAGTTGAGTGGTTTAAATATTAATTGTGTGCTTGTGAAACTTACGAAATCTCAATTATGTCAGCTGAAGTTGGCATAAGTGGTATTAAGAAGCTGAAAAATTCGTCCGACTACCCAAACTGGAAATTCCTGGTGCGAAATTACTTGGAGAATAAAAACTGGTGGGGAGTAATTTCTACAGATGTAGTAAATGCTGATGTAGACCGGCAGGCACGAACGACAATATGCTTGTTGTTAGAACCAGAGTGCTTTACCCACGTCTACAATGCGAAGACTGCGAAAGAAGCCTGGAATAACTTACGGAAAGCGTATGAAGACAAAGGTTGGGGAAGACGTATACATATTCAGCGAGAGCTTTTCAACTGTAAGTTAGAAAATTTTGATTCTATGGAAAGCTACATATCCAAAATTACATTCCTGACACAACAATTGTCCGATATTGATGCTCAAATCCCTGATGATTGGATCATATCGATTTTGCTGGGTGGATTGACCGCTGAGTACAGCCCTCTCATTATGGCTGTAGATAATAGTGGACAAGAAATCACGTTAGAGCAGATTAAAATGAAATTGTTACAAGAAGGAAGTAGACAGAGTAAGTTGAACACAGAGAACGAAAAAGTTTTAGTTACACGTAAAGTGCAGAACGATGCAAGATCTAACACTAAAACTAATGATCGTAAGCAGAAGTTTATCTACAAGTGTTTTAAGTGCCACAAGCAAGGACACAAGGCGTCCGAATGCAAGGAGCGGATCAAAACCGCGAATATCTGCCTGAATACGAAAGGGGCGATAAACAAAGATAAGTGGTATTTAGACAGTGGGTGCTCAAATCATATGACCCATGATAAAAACAAATTGTTGTCTTACACACAAGTAAAGGGCAACATGAAGATCGCAGTAGCAAACGGAGAGAAGTTATTGGTGAAAGGACGAGGAAATGCTGAGCCACGAGTCGGCGAAAACGAAAAATTAATTTTAGAAAACGTTTTACATGTTCCTGATTTATCCATGAACCTAATTTCGGTAAGCGATTTGACTAAGAAGAATTATTGCATGAATTTTGACAAAGGAGGTTGCATGATTCAAAATAAAAATGGAATTGTTGCAAGATGTCAAGAGGTCGGCGGAATTTATGAGTTGACAGAAAATCAAAATAACGTCGTCAATGTGACATTGTCAAAACAAAATGAAAATATTTCGAACATTTGGCATAAAAGATTAGCTCATTTATCGCGTAATTATATGAATAAAATGAAAGTTTTAGTAAGCGGTATGGAATTTAAGAGTACCGATTTATGCGAGCCGTGTATTCCATGTATTGAAGGAAAGACATGCAAAAGTCCCTTTAAAAAGCAAGGTACGAGAGCAAACGAGGTCTTACAGTTGGTTTTTAGCGACGTTTGTGGACCAATCGAGGAGCCGTCGTTCGGTGGTTCGAGGTATGTTCTTCTATTTATCGACGATTATACTCGAAAGACTCATGTTTATTTTTTGAAGAACAAAAGTGAAACTTTCGATAAGTTCCGTGAATACAAGGCGGAAGTTGAGAATGAGACATGTAAATCTATTAAATGTCTGAGATCTGACAACGGCGCAGAGTACTGTAATGGTAAATTTAAATCATTTTTGAAGTCTGCAGGCATAAAACACCAGACGACTGTACCGTACACGCCGGAACAAAATTCTGTCGCAGAAAGAGCGAATCGGACTATAATAGAAAAGGCAAGAACATTACTCTCAGAATCGAACCTGAGCAAAAAGTATTGGGCCGAGGCTGTAAATACTGTTGTTTACTTAAAGAACAGAAGTCCCACGAAAGCATTGAATAATGCGGTACCAGAGAAGCTTTGGACTGGAAAAGATGTGGATGTGAGTCATCTGAAAATCTTTGGTTGTTTGGCATATAGATTGATACCAAAACAAAAGAGACGCAAACTGGACATGAAGACGGAACCGATGATTTTTATTGGATATCCAGATAATCAGAAGGGTTATCGTCTGATGAATCCTAAGACAGGTGAAGTGACGACTGCGAGAGATGTCAAATTTCTGGAAAACGTCTTTCTCCAAAAGGAAAACGGAGAAAAATCGGAAGTAATCATAAACCTGAATAAAGATTCTGTTCCTTCCAGTTTACCCAACGGGTCTACAAGCAGATCTGAACGCTTGGAGACAAACGATGATATGTATTGTGATACTGTAGACGAGAACATAGAAGTATCGGAGGAGATAGCACCTGAACCTGTAGTACCAGAGCAAGTACCTGATGACGTATTCACTGAAGAAGAAGTGAGACCTGAATCAGAAAGAAGGTATCCTGTAAGAGAACGCAGACAAGTCGATCGGTACGGATGCAATGTTATGTATGCCAAGGAGAGCAATCTTGATGGTGATCCATTGACTATTAATGAAGCTTTGGCGAGACCAGATGGTGATTTATGGCAAAAAGCGATAGATAATGAACTTATGTCACTAAAGGAGAACCAGACTTGTACGTTGGTGGATCTTCCAGCTGATAAGAAGCCTATCCAATGCAAATGGGTGTTCAAAATAAAGAAAGATAGCGATGGCAAGGTAACGAAGTACAAGGCTAGACTTGTAGCAAAAGGCTTCACTCAGGTATGTGGTGTAGATTATACTGAGACTTATTCTCCTGTAGTTAGAAGCTCTACTCTAAGATTGTTGTTCTCGCTAGCTGTTGAATACGGTTGGTTTATTGATCAGTGGGATGTCACGACTGCCTTTTTGTACGGCAAAATTAAAGAGGACATTTACATGCTCCAACCAAAAGGAGCAGTAGTCAAAGGTCAAGAAACCAAAGTATGCAAACTGCAGCGTTCTTTGTATGGATTGAAACAAGCTTCAAATGCTTGGTTCAAGGAATTAGATAAAGAAATGTTGAATTTAGGCTTTGTACAATCAAAAATAGAACCGTGTTTGTATCAAAAGCAGCTTAAAAACAATAAGAAGTTGATTGTCGTTATTTACGTAGATGACCTGTTTATTTTTTGGAAATTGTGAACAAGAAAAGCAAAAATTAAAAACCAATTTGCTTGACAAGTTTAAAGTGAAAGATTTAGGGCCGGCTAGGCATGTTTTAGGCATGAGGCTGAGGAGAGACAAAGATGTTATTTGTCTAGATCAGCAACAGTTCATTTCGGACATTTTGAATGACTTTAACATGACAGACGCTAAGCCAGTTTTAACCCCAATGGAAGTCGGTATCAAATTAGAAAGATCGACAAATTCCCATAGTGATCTGCCGTATCAAAGCTTGATAGGGTGTCTAAACTATTTGGCCTGTAATACGCGACCAGACATAGCACATGCGGTAAGTGTACTTTCACAATTCAATTCGTGCTATGATGAAATACACTTTAAATGTGCGAAAAGGGTTCTAAGGTATTTAAAAGGTACGTCTAACCTTTGTCTCATTTTTAGGAAGTCGGGAGATTTAGACTTACGGGGCTACGTTGATGCAGATTGGGGAGGGGCACTTGATAGAAAGTCTTTCACAGGATTAATTTTCAAGATAGGTAAAAATATAGTGTCATGGGAGAGTAGGAAGCAAGCGACAGTATCCTTGTCTACCACAGAGGCAGAGTACGTAGGATTGAGTCAAGCTTCGAAGGAAGCTCTTTATTTACGTAGTTTACTGAACAGTTTGACATCTGTCGATAGTAAAGCGGTAGTAATTTACAATGACAATCAGTCGGCGCATAAAATCGCAGCTAACAAAATGATGCATAATAGGACAAAGCATATTGACATTAAGTATCATTTTATTCGTGAGTGTGTACTGGCAAACAAAATTGAAATAAGGTACATGTCAACTGATAAGATGATAGCGGACATTTTAACTAAAAGCGTTCACAGCCCGAAGCTTAGAGATTTTTTAAAGGATTTATCCCTGTCAAATTATTCTATTAAGGGGGCGATGAGTAGTTAAATGTTTTGATGTTTTAGGTTTTGTAGAAGTGCTTTGTGTAATAGATAATTTAGATTTTATTATGCATACTTTATTTTGTTAGATTTCTTCTGTTTTTGTGTTATACTTTTGGATACAGCGTAGTACAGTCGAACACAGAAGTGTTAGTGATTTATTTAGTTTTATGTACCGAGTATTGACAAGTACAGAAGTAATCATACGCATGTGTAATAGATTAAGGGGGCGTATTGGAGGTCGCATATATTTATGTATGCACTGGCCTGTGAGAATAATCGTATTCACATGTCTGTCACTGGTTTTAAATTAGCTTAGTTACGGTTTGTTGATGTTCTAATACAGTTGTAACTTGCGTGTAAAAATATTGTACCACGAACGAATATTATACTCTACCATCCCACTGCTGGTCTTGTCTTTATTCCAATAGAAACAAATCTCATATTCAAACAATTTGTTTACTAAACCATGAAGGTGATAAACGGTCGTTTTATATAACTTACTTATGTACAACAACAACAGCCCATAACGTCCACAGCTGGACATAAGCCTCTCCCATGATGGGAAGAATTTGCCGTAATCTCCACGCTTGGCAGGCGGATTGGAGATCGCAGTGATGAAAGACTAACAGAAAACGCTGCTGCCCATTCTCTGGTCTACGGAGGCGCAAGGTGTTCTGCTTTAGACATTAGTCGCCTTATACGACACCCGTGCGTGTAATGGGTTGGTTCTATTCTACTCTGCCGGATACCACACGGCTATCCGTGTCAATTATACTTACGTATAATTGTTGGTTAATGTGCCTTCGTCCGTAGCTATCGGAGTTTCCATAAACAAAGAATATCTTAACCGTGTCATCTACCTGTCACTTGATTCATAGAAAAATCAAAGAAAGCTTTTCTGTGACGTTTTGTTTCTAACGGTCCGTAATCTAAATGTCAAACAGACAGAGATAGCAACCTACCGAAACCCAACAGTAAGTTATTGAAAATGACCGTTAATGTCAAAATGGTGACTTATTTGTTATTTAATATTGTCAACAGCAAGTGTCATCCATCATTGGTATATTTTTTTTCAATACACTTCCTCGAAAACTGGTCCATAACGCACTAAGATTAGGTACAACATGCAATGTATTTCACACGTGTGCGATTTTTTCCACTTTTCCGCACGTGTGCGGGAATGAAACATGCCACAGATAGCTATACCTATACTTAGTCCAAATTGGTTCAATGCCTATAGTCTGCGGTGAATGTTTTTGTTTACTTTCGGCAAAGCACTACGCGTCTTTACGCCATAAACATTTTTTGAATATTCAAATTGTGTTTATAAATAGAATATCATAGATAAACATGATTATTAAAACATAATAGTTACTTTTATCACAAATTAACATTTATTTGTGTTCCGAATTCAAAAACATTAAATTAATCTATTTTTATATTAGGCTGTTTAACGGCTTCATACCTTTGCCTCTCCTTCAACCTGGCGAAAGCAAAGCGCGAAAAAAAAAGAAAAGAAAAAAAAGAAAGTTTCTTAGTTCGTGACAAAAATATTTTTCGTTATTTTATTTTATTTCTTCAAAAGTGTATTGAAAAACGTCGTTTGATACACGTGGACATTTGTTATTGCAGTTCTCGGCTCAAAAACACCCTCGCCTACGGCTCGGGTGTTATAATTCCGCCTCGAATGCAATAACAAACATTCTCCACTTGTATCAAAATGTACTATTCTTTCTGGACTTAGTCAATATTTTAAAACTTGTTACTTAAATACTTATCTTGAGTAGGACAAATGAAAGGACAAACAATTTCATTGTATTACTGTCTTCAAATACTTCAAAATATTATTCTTAGCCGCGGGCTACTGAACACTTTGCAATGACCTTAACCCTTGTCCTATTTATGAATTGTGAACATCTTTGATGTTGTTACCAAAATAAATACAGACTCACACACTTTTCTCAAAGGGATTTTGCAGAAACGAATGAACATCACTTACTACAATCCTAAAATACACCTTTTCCTTTATCCACATTAATAATTATCTATAAGTAATACTAGCGGCCCGTCCCGGCTTCGCACGGGTGGACATTTATTTTCCCCTTTTTCCCCCCCCCCCCCCCACCCTTATAGTTGTGAATGTCAAATAATATTGAGACTATAAATTAAGATGTAAGCTATCCTATCTTTCAAGTTGGATCAAACTGCACACGGTGTGTAAATTTGATTAAAATCGGTTAAGTAGTTTAGGAGTCCATCGCGGACAAACAACGTGACACGTAATTTATATAGGTATATTAAAACTAGCGGACATAGGGGTATTTGACCAAAAAAAGCGGACAATATTATTTTATGCTCTTATCCTGTTTATTGATCAAAAATCACTATGTAGAATGTATTATTACTTATTTTATGATATTATTTTAGTTAAAAAAAAGTCGTGAAAAAAATTTTTTACATAATATTAGCAAATGTTGTGACATGGATGAATCAATCAATTAATCCTAACTGAAAGAATCACTACTTGCTTCAGTTTCAGTACGTAGATCCTCGGGTTGGACTTTTACTGATATCTTTGACCACTTTTGCAGCCTGTGGATAACCACATTCTCGAAGCTTCATTTGACTCGCATATGTTGAGAGTCACCCTCATCTTTAAGGCTCTCAACTCTTCGCCTTTTACTGCGATCACATAAATCACTAAATGTTTTCGATGGACGACCCGAATTTCTACTTGATCCCGTAGGTATTTCTACGGTACCTTGAAGCCAACGGTGATTTTTTTTCAAGAAAACCTTTTCTGTCCTACTCGCAGCAACCCATCTGGTCTTCATTTCTGACTTAATGGCAGAAAATTTGTGCAGAAACTGTTGTTTTTGTTCCTCGGGGAAAGTCGGCTTACTTACAATATCTTTCTCCACAGAGTCCAATTTCTTTCCAAATTCTACTTCTGTACTTTTTTTCATCAATTTAAATAAGTATTCCCGCGTAATAACATTATTTCCAGAACTACCTGCTAAAGAAAAACTCGTGTATTGTCAAGTTTTCAATATCAAGTGAATAATATAACTTTGTTTTGTAAAAATAGTATTAACAAAATAATACGAAAAAAATATGATAGGCAGATTTAGGCACCTAAATTTCTATGTTTTCAATAGTAGAATAGTTAATCTTGTTATAAAAAAAAACAAGAAATGCCGTGAGACGCCCTGAGACATAACAAAAACACTATTATGTATATGTTTGTTGTAAAATCTTACTACGTTTTTATGCAGTCTAAAGAATTGTTCATATCTTTATGCAAACTAATACTACATCAAAACAAATAAAATAAAACGAATAATGAATACCTGCTTCATTAATATCCATCATGAATATCACTTCACAAGACTTTGTTTAGTTAATAACAACCAAAATTGCGCGATAAAAAATCGTCAATGATTGTTACGTGACCGTTTGCAACCGTTCAATTGATAGGCAAAATAATGATACACAACATTTTTTTAAATTTTTAATGTGGGTATTTTTAGGTTCTTAATTTATCTAGGTACCCTCAAGTACATCCAATTTGCGAAGATACTGTACTTTGATCTTGTTGAATATTGTCCGCTTTTTTTGGTCAAATAACCCTATGTGGGACGTCACGCGGTTTTACCGCGTAGTTCCTGTCGTTCCCGTGGGAGTACGGGGATAAAATATAGCCTATGTTACTCAGGGTGAATGTAGCTTTCCAATGGTGAAAGAATTTTTAAAATCGGCGCAGTGGTTTATGAGTTTATTCATTACAAACATAACAACAAACACACAAATATACAAATCTTTCCTCTTTATAATATTAGTGTAGATGTACTTAGGTGTATATTTAAAAATTAATGTCTGTTCGTCTGTTCGAAACCTATAGACTCCTAAACTGCTGAACTAGTTTTTAAAAAATATTGCACTAATCTATACGATATGTTAAAAAAACCCTGTCCGATCCGAAAGGGTCAGCACATCATTCTGAACCCTTGGGAACACAGAAATTTTCATTGGTTATTAAAAAAGTCTGTTTCCTAAAAAAAAGTGGAATACCTACACGGTCAAAAATTATGGAACATTTGATTTTTAGTGTTCCGTACCTTAAAAGGAAAAAATAGGAACCCTTATAAAATTACTCTCGTCCGTCTGTTCGTCTGTCTATCCGTGTGTCACCACCACCACCGATTTCCTCAGGAACGGTTGGACCTAAGCAAGTTGAAATTTATACCAGATACTGAGGTCTATAGTCCCTATTAGTGTAAAAAAACAAAGATCCTGAGTGAACACGATAAAAAGATATGGGCAAATTTAGATTTTCGCGAAAAAATTTAAGTACCAAAATTTACCTTAATTTTCTACTTTTTATATTTTTTTGGAATTTTCTCTTTACTTTTGCTGTAAGACCTAGTTTTTAACCAAAATTGTCAATTCTAGATCAACCGGAAGTACCTTATAGGTTTTGGGTCGAAAACCTATTTGGTAGTTACTTTCCCGTTGACCTAGAATCATGAAAATTGGCAGAAAATTTGTCAGTCTTTCGGGACAGCCAAATCTGCTGATCCATGCTTCATAAAATACTTTTGCTAGATTTCTTTGACTGGTATCGCCTCAGGCCAACGCGTGCACCGGTCAATCATGGTTATTAGGTTTCTATAGCCGTCTTGTGACGTTGTGAGAGATCAGATTATATCGATGTTTACGTGTTCCAAGCGTTTGCTCTCTGAATATTGCTGTAGGTCTGAGATTGTGTGTCTGTTGACTTTACATTTTTGGCAAGATATGCAACACTTGGCCATCGGGTAACGTCTTTATTTCGGCCTGGCCAAAAAAAATCTTCGTTCGACTAACTTTCACGTTGCCCTAATCCCCGGATGACTAATATGTACCTATTACGGTTTGATTCAAACGCGAGTTTTCTGAAGCTTCTGTCAGATACGGTATGCATGCATATTTCTTTAAGCATATTATTGCAATGGGCCTCATCAGAAGGCTTAAAGTCACCCAAAGGGCAATAGAGAGGGCTATGCTCGGAGTTTCCTTGCGCGATCGAATCAGAAATGAAGACATCCGCAAGAGAACCAAGGTTACCGACGTAGCCCGAAGAATTGCCAAACTTAAGTGGCAGTGGGCAGGGCACATTGCTCGCAGAAGGAATGGCCGATGGGGCCGAAAAGTTCTGGAGTGGCGACCGCGAACCGGAAGACGTTGCGTTGGAAGGCCTCCCACTAGGTGGACCGATGACCTGGTGAAGGTTGCGGGCATCCGCTGGATGCGAGTCGCACGGGACCGGTCAATGTGGTGACACTTGGGGGAAGCCTATGTCCAGCAGTGGACGTCTTTAGGCTGAAATGATGATGAAGCATATTATTATCTTTCGATTCCTCTAATAGCTGTGTGAGCTCCGGGTCGCGTTGCTGAGCTAGCGCTAATTCCGAGAAATCAAGTACAGTCGGGCAGTCAATTGTTTGAATAAGCGATAAGAAATCTGCGCCAGCGTTTTGCCTTTCGCGCTTACATTGTGTCCCTACAGCTATCACGGTTCATGAGATACAGCCTGATGACAGACAGACGGACAGATGGACAGTGGAGTCTTAGTAATAGGGTCTCGTTTTTACCCTTTGGGTACGGAACCCTAAAAACAAGCCAGATGCAAGTCTTATGCATTTGTTCGCATGCCAGAATAGGGTAAAAACGGAACCCTATTACTAAGACTTCGCTGTCTGTCCGTCTGTCTGTCACCAGGCTGTATCTTAAGAACCGTGACAGCTAGACAGTTGAAATTTTCACAGATGGTGTATTTCTGTTGCCGCTATAACAACAAATACTAAAAACAGAATAAAATTAATATTTAAGGGGGGCTCCCATACAACAAACGTGATTTTTTTATAATAATTGGTACGGAACCCTTCGTGCGCGAGTCCGACTCGCACTTGGCCGGTTTTTTTTTTTATTTCGTTAAAGTTGTTAAAGTACTAAAAAATTATGAAAAAAAGCTAAAACAACACATAAATCGATCAAACAACACAAAAGTTATAACCATTTAAACTTTCGTTTCTATCTCTTTATTTAGTACTAGCCGACGTCCCGCGGTTTCACCCGCGTAGTTCCCGTTCCCGTGGGAGTACGGGGATAAAATATAGCCTATGTTACTCGTGGATAATGTAGCTTTCTAATGGTGAAAGAATTTTTTAAATCGGTCCAGTAGTTTTTGAGCCTATTCATTACAAACAAACAAACAAACAAAGTTTTCCTCTTTATAATATTAGTATAGATGGATTTTGTTCATCGATGCAGCGAATGACGTCATTCGCTATATCGGATCTCTCTGTCTAATCAGCAGTTTCAAATGCTTTTAAGTAATTTAGTATTTTTTATAGATATTAAAAAAATATTTTCACTTTGTTAATTCTGATGATAATACGCTTTGTTTAAAGTGATAAAAAAAAACATATAGGTACGCTATTATTACTCACATAGTCAGCAATAAACTTCATTCCTCGCGGGAATCTCTTCTTGTCTGCGACCAGCCTCCCTCCCGCATCCCGTTGTTTTTCAGACCAGCAATCATCAATGATGATGTACTCATAACCAGCTTCTTGATAACCCTCATTAAAAAAACTATCAGCCACTGATAGAATCAGCTTTTCACTGTAAACAAATGACTAAATGTGAATAACGATTGCCTCGTTGGTCTTAGTGGTTGCAACTGCAAGCAAGGCCGTAGCCAGAGAGGGTAAGGGGGATTGATCCCCCCCCCGAAATGTAAAAAAAAAAAATCTTTTGGGAAGTATTAATGACACTGCAACATGCCCGTCTCACTTTGTTGTTATACATAAAAGTTAATCACTACAAACACAACTCTCTACCTACTTTATTTTTATCTATACTAATATTATAAAGAGGAAAACTTTGTTTGTTTGTTTGTAATGAATAGGCTCAAAAACTACTGGACCGATTTCAAAAATTCTTTCACCATTAGAAAGCTACATTCACCCTGAGTAACATAGGCTATATTTTATCCCCATACTCCCACGGGAACAGGAACTACGCGGGTGAAACCGCGGGACGTCCGCTAGTTATGTATAATGTTAATGTCAATCCACCACAGAATTGACATTGACACTGAGGAGGTAATTGATTTGTTCACTGCAAAGAAAGCTAGAATACTTAATTAATTTTGTAACAAGGTGTTAATATTTCTGTAATGAACTTTTGAGGCTTTTTGAGCAACGTCAGTGTTTTGGAGCGCAGTGCAGTGTTGCGTACACGGTTGGTTAGTTTGTTTAGAATCCTGCTCTCCATTGTCTGGTCGGGCAGAATGTTATTGGGTTTTTCCATCAGATAAAGTGAATTAACATAACATCACACCTGTAATCCCCGAAAGGTTAGGCAGAGGCTAAATTTCTGTTTCTGTTAAATTTCCTTGATTTATTATGATAAAGTGAACAATGGAGTCGCTTCTGTTGCGCACAAACTAAATTTAGGCTATTGCTAGGCAGTGCGAGAAAAGGACGGCTATAGCTATGAACTAAGTTAGAGATGTCAAACTAGTTTATGCCATGCGCTGCACCGTGTTTTTAGTCGACATGTTGTTATGTGCACCCTTCATTTGTATGGAAATATTAGTTCCAACTAAATTTGACAGGTCTAAATTATGTCCATCTCTTTCTCGTTTTATTAGAAAAGAAAAAGATAACAATAGCCTAAATTAAGTTTAGTTTGTGCACAACAGAATCGACACCTATGGCTAACCAGGTTTCAGTAGTGAATAATACGATTGTTGTTGGTTCTATATATAGTGAAATGTATTTTTATTTTCAGTCTACCAACCCTTGCCACCTTTTCTTTGAAAAACATTGTTCTTTTTTCAAAAACTTTCAAAAATACCAGTACTTTTGTTAAATTTACGAAAAACACATTACACATTAATTTCTCCATTTGTATTGTTATTACTTGATATATAGATATTATTTGATATTGCTTTAGCCATAATTTCAACAGTGATTTTGATGTTTATGCCGCCTGCACTTGCACGGCCAGAGACAAATTGGGCTGACCAAGCCAATGTCTAGAACAGTAAAATTCATTGTTTTTTTTTAAATAATTTTAGGAATCTGAGCTATTTATTTATTTCTGATAAATTAACTAATAATAAGATTAATAATATTGATGCTCTTTTTTCTCTCAATTTTATATTTTAAAAAATATTTCCGTAAAAGCGGAAATTGCGTAAGAGCGTGAACAAATGTAAGTAATATATTGTAATAAAAAATTGGTATTGATTGTAAAGGTAAGTCATTTTCTTTTTTTTTAGCGAAGTGAAAAAATTAAAACGAACGCTTACTTTAAACATTTTGCTTCGTCATCCTCGCATTTGTAGGCACACGCGTAATATCCCCATGACATCCACCCCATTGGAGGCGTTCGGGCCATTCCATTCTCTAGCAAATCCACTTTATCCAACAAAAACGTGAAAAACAATATGCACAGCGCGTAGCGAAAGTCGAACATTTTACCCAAACTCCCTTTTTTCCTTCGCTTAGTTGAAGTCTGTTGAACGCTAATATTTAACGTGTAAATAAAGTTTTCATCGCCAATTTCACACAAATATTTTCTCACATTTAAAACTACCACACCGGCTAGCAAAATACTATGTATGACACGAATAATTTAAGTTGTTTTGTTTACCTTTTTGACAGATTACATTGATTCAGTGACTGATTACGAATACTCTTGACGATAAGGAGGCATGATATACAATTGCTACAAGTGTAAGAGGGATACCTTACCATTGAAATTCACGTATACCCTTTTGTCAATACACGGAACGCAGTCGCACGTATATGTCAAAAAAATGAGCTGTCAAACTGAAATCTGACGTTAGGTTGACAACAAAAAAGCGTCCCATTCAATATTCGGCCGCGATTTATTTTAGCTCTTCCCTAGTCATTGGATAGATAGCGCTAGGAGTAAGTATGATAATGCAAGGAACGGAACCCAAAAAAACTGATTTTAACAAAGCGCGAGAAATGTTGGTTACCTATATTCGGAAGGTTAAGCAAATGAAAGTGTCAGTCAACGAGAGTATGTGACGTGACACAATGTTTTTTTTTCAAGCGTTTTGGCTTTGGCATAGTAAGTTCAACGCCATCTATAGAGTTCTGGGAAACTAAGTTTTTTTTTAAAACCTCAAAAGGAAAACCTCTCATTGAAAAATAATAAAAAAAACTGTGTCTGAGTTTCGAATACTACTGTACACCCATTAAGCCATTACTACTTATAATGAGGGATTTTCTGTTTAGCTCTTCCCTAGTCACTGGATAGATGGCGCTAGGAGTTAGTATATAATGCAAGGAACGGAACCTAAAAAAACTGATTTTAACAAAGCGCGAGAAAACTATTTTAAGTTATATTCGGAAGGTTAAGCAAATGAAAGTGTCAGTCAACGAGATTAAGTGACGTGACGCAATGTTTTTTTTTTCAAGCGCATTGCCTTTGGTACCAACTATCATAGTCAGTTCAACGCCATCTATAGAGTTCTTGGAAACTAATTTTTTTTTTAATACCTCAAAAGGTAAACCTCTCATTACCTACTGCAATTTATTTTTCTGTTTTTTATTTTTTTTTTGGGTGTGATTAAAAAATTAGCTATTTTATTAACTGACATATTGCAAAGTTTGAGTGGGTTGGCTCACCATAACAATTATTACACCACCACCTCTACATAAACATCTACATAAATAATGTTTCCAAAAATTAGAAGAATAAAATTTAATATTAGGAGCCAATCAATGACAACCACCCATTTACATTTACGATCGAACTGTACCTAGCTACGTTTCGGCGAAGATAAGTAATCCAATCGAAAACTTTAAATGGGAATTGCAAAATTCTGAAGTCTGGAGTTAGCAAGGAAACTCCAGCGGTGATGTTTTCAGCTACGTTGGAGTTGCGTGATTGATTAACGATCTATACGAACCTACCAGTTGTAGGTACTTATTCCAAGTGACGAGGCTTTATTTGAGTGGATCAATATGCTTGCCAAATTTTTATGTGTGGTTTTAAAATAGAGCCGGTGATTTAAATTGGATGACGAGTCGCTAGAAGGCGATTCTTTATTATATTAGAGAGGTGTTTTCATTGGAGGCCAGAACTGTGTTTTTGATTTAAATTAAATACTATTATTAATTGGGTAATACAGTCATGCATGTCCTACAAAATAAATATGTATGTATAAGAATATAATTTTATGCAAGCAAAACTGAGCGTAGCCTCGATGCAGTATGTGAAAGTGAAAACCTTTTAACATAACGGCCCCTCGATGGGGTGGGCAACTTGTGGAACTAATGGCGCTAGCACCGCATGAACCTAACATAGTCATTGGTTGAAAATCTGTCAATGTCATTTTATATTTCAAAATAGTTTGATCCCATTGGTCAGATTGGGTCTAAGCGATGGACACGCCATCTAGAATCAGCTTTGACCAGCCTTCCCCATTGGAAAGAAATGGTGTTACATCTCTATGTCAGTCATATGGATTTAAAACAAAATTTCTAATCAATCATAATACTTCGTCAAAATGAAAAGCATAGCCATTTTAAATACGATTCCCAAAGCTGCTGATCTATTCAATCTTTTTCAGTTTTATTACTAATAATGTTTTATTTTCCTGACTAAGAGATTAATGTAATCCATGATCATCAAAGAAAATTGCATTACTTCATTGCTTATTTTATCAAGTCAAAATCTAATCAGAACATGAAGCATTGATTGTTAATCTCTGTGTTAATTAACAATTACATTAGTGGAATTGTATTTAAGTACACATTTGTCCATGACTCGCGCTAGATTTTACAATTACGTATACTAGTTGTGTTTGGCTCTGGTATGCGTTGTAATGCACCTTTTCCTACCTAGTATCTTCTTAAACTTTCTATTACCTACCTACCCTACTGACCCTACCCTCCCTACCTACCCTACTCACCTACTTATCCTTCAGAAGCCTTCCCTGGCGTATGTAGAACAACTGTGCAAAATTTCATCAAAATCGGTTTCGTAGTTTAGGCGTATAGGTTTCAAACAATCGTAGATTTTGATTTTAAACATTAGATTATGAATTTTATGAAGCAGTTAACATTTGATAACAAGAGTTAATGATATAAAAGTACGCCTTTATAGGGGTTTGGCAATGGTATACCTATACAATACACCCCCTTTCGTAATATATTTAAAAGGTTCCATGTAAGGCGCGAATTATACAGAAACGGCGTAAGGCGAAGGCGCGGGGCAGGCATCTTGCCGCTTCAAAACGTTTCAATACAAAATGTAGGTAGGCGACACGATGTGAATTATACTCAAGCGGCGTGGCACAGGCACGTCGTTTCGTCGCCTGTTCCGCGTCGCTAGCAGTCGCGACTGGAGAGGCGCGCAAGCAGCACGACTTATGTTTATACAGTAGGTGCAGAAAAATGAAGACCGTGTTTTACTTTCGACAATAGAATGTAAAATACTGGTATTCAGCTGCATCCGGTTAGACTGGAAGCCGACCCCAACATAGTTGGGAAAAGGCTAGGCAGATGATGATGAATAGAATGTGGATACATTCTAGTGACATTTTATACACTGTAAACGAAATACAGAAAACAATCAGGACATTCGCATAATTTTTCCATTATTTTAAAATATCTACTTATGCTCTAGTGACATTTTCCACATAGGGTGCACCCAATATCTTCGGTGTCTCTGCACGTTAATGAGTTGCAGCAAAGCAAGCGCATCTTCGTCGTCTGAAGAGGAAGACATTCTATCACGATAAAGTCATCCTGTATAATGACTAGTTGCGGCGTCTCTTCGCCTCTTTGATATAATTTAAATCGCGTCCGTGCCTTATCTGTTCCACGCCTGCTCTGCGCCTGCGCCGCGTCTTCACCGTATGCCTTTTCTGTGTAATTCGCGCCTTAAGAGAGGTCTTGTAGCTAGAAGATACACTATTGCTTATGTGACTTAGGACTTTCTAAATAAACCTAGTTTTATATACCAACTTATCAAAAGCGTAGGTGTAACGAATGTCAAGCAGGGGTTCTTAATCTCCCCATAGGGGAAGACGGGTAGCAGCACCAGTAGATCGTACTGTATCCACTCATATGGACCGCAGTCCGCACAGCTTCAGCGGCATGCAGCAATTTGTTCAGTCTCCGAAAACTCACGCACTGCGCTCGATTTCTTCTTTCTCTGACCATACTATTAGTCTGAAAGAGATGTACCATGAGTTTTATTAAAAGAATGCATTTGTGTTTTTACGTCTTGAATTCGATATGATTTTTGGCGGTTTATTCTAGTTTCAGTCATTGAAAATTATTTTGATCCAAGTTAGAATAAACGGTTGTATTCATTATTTTGTGTACCTCGTTATCTTTTTTTCAAACATCTTCGCTTCTCTTCTGTTTGCTAAATATGTATTATCTCAAAACAGTAGACGCATTGAGTCGAGGCGTGCATAGTCTGCTTTATAGTCTGTGACCCATTATTTAGTGTATTATCTATGCTGTGACCACAGACAACTACAAGTTGGGCGCGTTCCAAAGCCCACAGCCAAAGACGAACTAGACAGACCACTGATTTAATAAAGAAGGAGATATGCTACGCAAGACGAAAATGTATCGGAACCCTGTTGTGTCTTCACTTTGCCCCTACCACACGGCAACTACTACACATGCAGTTCAGTAAAAGTAATAGATACGCAGTTGCGCACACACCCGCATTTCTTAAAACTGAACGTACTACACAATCCATTATAAACCTTATGACATCAAACACATCGTGTATTTACCATGCACCGTACAACTTACCCACACAAAAACATCACTCGCTATCGTTGTGTTGCACAAAAGCATAAGTACGCTAGTCATTGACTAAATCGGAAAGTTATCGAATCTTTCATTTATTATTGTACATTTTTTTTGGAGTCCTGAAAATAATCAAATAAAAATAATGTCCAGAATATAATTATTACAATAAAAATAAACGAGTAGCTAAAAATATAATATTAAGTAAATTAAAACAATAAAATATCCGCTTTCGTTGGTTTAGGCTGGCATGGTCTATTGAAACAGTAGTTAGTAGAACGAAGATAAGGCATATTATATACGATAATTCATAGCCAAAAACACTCCACCGATTTAACCTGAAATTGAATTAACTTACTTTACGAAAGTTGGTTACGCATTTCTCTAAAGCTGTAAAATAGTCAAAATACATAAAAACCATTATTTGACATCGATCTTACAACCGGGTTAAAACGGTTGACAAATTGAAAAATAAAACTAAAATAGCAACATTTAATTCGTCAATCGACATTCGATAGCCTACATTAGTGGATCTGGGGGTCTAAAATGGCAGCTTTAGCAGAATCGTTTTGTGAATCACGTAAAAAAATTAAAATTGTAAAAATGGACTTTATTTTTATTTGCATAAAGTCCATTTTAAGAATTTAATTTTTTTAACGTGATTCATGCTAAGATTCTGCGTAGGATCTGCTATAGCGGCCATTTTAGACCCGCTGCACAAGCCCATCATTAACTCGTCGCAAGAACCAGCGGCCGTACTACGTGATTCATCCGCTTAGTGAAATATCGTTTTGTGATTTTTACATTGCTTGTTCAGTCACTTAGCGACAAACATAAGTAGTGGTTAAGTAGTAATGTATTTATTGCAAAAATAGTGCAGTCGTTGTGATATTTGAAAACAAACATAACATAATAAAAGCAAGAAATATTTTACGATTTGTTGTTTTTCATGATTTTAAAGACAAATTTTTAAAGACAAATATAGTAAAATACTTGTACTTACATATAATAAGTAACTAGCTGACCCACGCAACTTCGTCTGCGTCACGTCATAATATAGCTTATAGCTGTTCCCCGCGGTTTCACCCTCGCTGCTCAGCACCTGTTGATCGTAGCGTGATGTTATATAGCCTATAGCCTTCCTCAAGAAATGGACTATCAAACACTAAAAGAATTTTCCAATTTCAACCAGTAGTCCCTGAGATTAGCGCGTTCAAACAAACAAACAAACAAACAAACAAACTCTTCAGCTTTATAATATTAGCATAGATTCCGTGATCAACAAAGTTTAGGTTTATGCTTCGGTTTTTACAAAAAACCACTGAACAACACGGAATTACTATAATTTGTCACGATCGCGGTCGAAAGTACACTAGTTCGCGGAGACGGCCATTTGCCTTTGACATGGCCGACTGGACATGTCGCGCGGACAGCGGCACGCCCCCTTACCACTTCTCCTGTTTTTTTACATTTCTGTGAGACAGACAGACAGACACTCAAACTCAAACTCACTCAAGTTCTTACAACAGTCAGTCAACTTACAAAATAATTTTAAAAGTGTTTATGCAAAGACTACAATGTATATAGGGAGATAGACGGGTAAGTTAGCACCAATGTTTAATTCTATGAAACCAGCGCCATCTATCCGTCACAGGTAAAGTTTTTTTTTTTTTTTGTACGTACCTACTTACCTACTTATAGATAGAATATGCTGTTTATATTTTATGGACCTCTCAGGCCCGAAGGATCCGTAAATGGCACAAATAACGAACATCCCTTGAGCCCCGCTGTACCGTTTACGGAACAAATCTAAAGGGTTAATTAAAACATTTTTCAAAAATAACTTCTACCTCTAAACCGTTTCCGAATTTTTTCACTCTATGTCCAACTAGTAGTCGATTCAAACGATACCAAACTTTAGTAACATTCTAAACGGGGCATCACTATAAAAAAAAAGAAGCGCGTCAGTCGTTGAAACGTCAGTGTAGGTAAACATTGAGTCCCGCTCGAGTGATTTATTATGTTTTTGTTTAGTTAAGTGGTTGAAAACTTTGTGAAGTGAATGTTTATTACCTTATTATTGTATAATGCTACTTTGTAGCAAGATATTTACGTAGAACAATGAACCAAAATTATTTTGTGAGCCAACAAAATTTTCGTAGAACGATTTTTTTGTCAACATCAATGATATTATAAAGATCCTCTTTTTACTATATAATATCATTGGTCAACATGGCGTGAACAATTGAAAATGTGAATTTGACTGTTATAAAATGAAATATGGTCTTGGAAACAGCAAAAACAAGGTAAGTAATAATCATAATTCATTATTTACTATAAGAATAAGCATACATATTCATATATATATAGATTTCAAGTGTTTTCAAATCGAGGTCAATAACAATAAAATGACAGTTCGCCGTATACGAGTTTTTTGTTACAATCTAGTTGAAATCTGATTACAATGTATCAGTAAGACTCTTATATGAATTATGTATTAGGTTACTTGTGTATTTGTTACATTGGTTCTAAAGTTTCGTGTAAATTGAATCAGTATTTTTACCAAAAATAAATAAAATACGGCCACAGGTCTTAGCGCGGCAAATTCTCATATGTCATCTATCTCATATCCTTTGTTTATAATACTGAAGTGGTTTACAAGTGTTGTTTATATAATAAAACACAAGTATGTTTCAAAACGATTCTGAGAATGTTTACGGCTTAAAGATAAGACCGACTATAACGCGAGCGATAAGAGTTTCAAGAGGCGAGGTCGGGTGACTCATGCGATGACGTAATGCGGCTGCGACGGCGGAGCGGGAGGGGAGTTAAAAAGGTTGATAGTAACAGAAATCTTATAAATTAAGTTAGTACCTACAATACAAATCTCAAGAAATACAAAAAAATTGGTTGCCTGTAAAGTCGGTATACGGGCGAAAGTTTTACGTGACAACGACTTTGAGTGGTAAAATAAACTTTTTATGTCTGTCTCTCTCGCTCTTAGGCGGGCTCTCACTCGCTCTCATTGTGAGCGCATAACGTGAGCGGGAGCGTAACGCAGTTTCTTGAAGTGTCACCCGGCAAACCAATTTATAAGACGTTGTCACGTCAAAAAATAATAATCACATGTTGACTAACATGTCGGTCTGTGTTTATCTTTTTCTTAATTTATATTTTGTATAATGGTCATGAGCTTTCCGTTTCATTTCATTTTCAGTGTCAAAAAGTAACGATTTTCCACATACAATTTGATTTATTTCCTTACACCAATTATGAATGCAAAATGTTACACATTTATTATATTAAATTACATTTATTTATTTTTGTATTTTGAAACGACCTTTGAAACGACCGTAAATTGACATAACAATGGAGTGCTGCCATTATATTTTAAAAAGTAACCCATGGTATTTAAGATATGGAAAATGCAATGTTTTTATTAAAAAGGACGTAAAATGTAAAAATAAATAAATGATAAATAAATCTGTCAGTCCATTTTAAATAAATAAAAAAATAAAATATCTGCAAGTATATTTAAGTAGCAACACTCAAGTGTTTCGAGACAAACTTGTTTTAACAGTCACGGATAGATGTCGCTACTTACCATACATTGGCTTTGCTCTTTGAAGATATCACAGCATGTGTTTATGTACCGTTTATTGAAGAAGTGGCTTGTGCTATAGCCTCAGAACAATAAGTTATTGTTCTGAGGCTATAGTATATTCTATTTGGAACGTCAATAACCTTTAGTCACAGAGCATACCTATATATCCTCTAAATTTTGTCAACTGCCTCTTGAAAAGTATGGAATACGTCTGTCTATATATAGATTCTCTGTGCGTCTGTCTGTTCGCGATAAACTTAAAAATTCCTGAACGGATTTTTATACGGTTTTCACCACTCGCCAGTAGATAGAGTGATTCATGAGGAATGTTTTAGGTATATAGTTGGTCAAGGTTTTGTGTAAACTGCTTGAATTATGACGATAATATTTGTTGGAAGTGTCGGAAAAAGTCAATCCGCCTTGCTCTACTCTACCCGTGCGAACCCGGGGCAGGTCGCTAGACAAGTAGTAAACGCATTTATTTAAATAGTAACGATTTTCGTCGGTGTCAACTGTTAACTCAATTCCCTTTGTTATTGTCCTCAGGGCGAGCGCTGGTGTAGGCATGGGCGGAGATGGCATGGCGTAGTGGCGAGATGGCTGCGCCGCGGGTGGCGCCGCTGGCCGCGCTGCTCCTCGCGCTGTTGGTGTCGGCCACATCGCGCGCCTCCACGCAAGAGCCCGCGCTGTTCGAGGCTGCGTTTCAAGGTGAGTTTTTAACCGACTTCCAAAAAGGAGGAGGTTCTCAATTCGATCGGTATTTTTTTTTTTTTTTTTTTTTATGTATGTACAACGATTACGCTGAGATTTATGATCCGATTTACGTGATTCTTTTTTAGTTTGATGCGGAATAGTTGCCATTTGGTCCCATAAAAATTTTACATAGTTTGGCCCAGTAGTTTTCATTTTATAAATATTTTTACTTCAGTCGTGTGGTATAATTTCATGTATGTTCACCGATTTCTCCCCCATTTGTGGAGCGATTTTCAAAATTATTTTTTTATTTGAAAGAATATACTCCTGAGATGGTTGCATTTTAATTTGGTGAAGATCTGATGCTGGTCTTCGGAGATATACAATGGAACTCTTCAAAACTAGACGGTAAATCGGTCGTGATTTTTGCAATCGCTTGGATGTTTATTGTTTATACAACGTCATGACGTAACATCACGCCTGTATGCTCTGAGGGGTACGCAGATGTGTACCGTACACGTAAATTTCGACAGTTTAGATATGTTAAGTTCCATTTATTGGGGATAAGCCTATTACCATGACATGTATTGTTAACAATGTAAAATAAATGCATAGCATATATTTGTATAGGCTATTACGACTAAAAATTGAAAAATAAAAAAACTTTTTGCAAAAAAAAATATAACCGACTTCAAAACACAAAAAAGTAAAAAATAACTTTAGCTTCAGAAGTCGGTGACAAAAAAAAAACTAAATGAATCAAAAAAGGTCACCGACTTCTGAAGCTAAAGTTATTTTTTACTTTTTTGTGTTTTGAAGTCGGTTATATTTTTTTTTGCAAAAAGTTTTAAACTATGCAACTTATATAGGCACCATAAGTAAATTGGTAGGTGTTGTGACAGTGACATTTGGATTGATGACAGCCCGCCTTTTTATGTTTGCTGGGGACTTGTAAGAGGACCCAGAGAATGATTGTACTGGGGGAGTTTAATTAAAGATATTATTAAAGCAGTACTTATTCTTCTCATTCAAGAACCCAAGACTAATAGAACATGGTGGCAGCGGTGTGCGACTAAAGAGATAAAGATGGGAGAAGAAAAAGTAATGAATTTCCTGCCATTGCAGAATGTGAGGGCGCCGGAGGCCTTCGATTTTACAAATCCGGCATCATGGAAAACTTGGAAGACGAGGTTCCAGAGATTTATGAAAATAAGTGGCAGTGAGAACAGAGAGGATGCCGACAAAATTGATATGTTGTTGTACAGCATGGGAGGAAAGGTGGAAGAAGTTGTCAAGATATTGAACATTGACGAAAAAAATTATGATGTGGTATTGGAGGCTTTAGATGGTCATTTCAATCCTAAGAAAAATGTTGTTTATGAGAGATTTAAATTTAACATGCTTGAACAAAAGGAAGGTATGTCAGTGAGTGATTTTTTAGGAGCCTTGACCACGCAGGCAGAGGCATGTGAATTTGGAAGTTTATGTGAAGAGCTTATAAGAGATCGTCTCGTAGTTGGGTTAAGGAACAAGAAGGTCAGTGAAAAAATGCTGTTAAAGGCAAAATTGACATTAGAAGAAGCAGTCAACATGGCTCAGCAGGCTGAAATTCAAGCGCAAGAGACCAAGGTTATGTGGAGTCGGGAAGAGGAAGTGACAGTAAATAGAATGGGTAAGCAGCAAGGAAAGGTAGGAAGTAGAAAATGTTGGTGGTGTGGAAAATGGGAAACACATAATAAAGAGAAATGTCCAGCTTCAAAAGAAATTTGTCATAAATGCAAGCGTAGGGGACATTTTGCTAGATGCTGCAGAGAGAGAAAGATCAATTGCATGGACATGGAAAAGGATGACTTTGAGTTGGAGGTGGATGTTGAAACAGAAAATTTTAAGAAAAAGGTAAAATTTTTAGTAGATACTGGGGCTGATATTGTGGCTATACCTGAAAAAATGATAAAGAATACAAGTAACATATTTGCTTGTTCAGAGATTATTAGGGGACCGGAAGGTATTCCATTAGATGTAGTAGGCTTTATTTGGATACAATTATATCATAAAAGTAGTGTATACAGAGGGAAAGCATTTGTAATCAAAAATTTACAGGTACCTATTTTAGGGAAACCAGCCATTATAAAAATGAATATATTAAGATTGTGTAACACATGTCATGTTAGTGAAGGTGAAATAAATGTAGAGAAAGAGTTTCCCAATATATTTAACAGTTTAGGTGTGTTTAAGGATACTTTTACCATTAAATTGATCGCCAACCCAGTCCCATATGTCCAGTCATCACCTAGAGTAGTTCCATTACCTCTGCTGGATAAAGTCAAGGAAGAGTTAAATAGATTAGAAAGTTTAGGTGTTATTGTACCAGTAGAAGAGCCAACTATGTTTGTATCTCCTATTGTGGTTGTACCAAAAGGTCAGAATGGTGTTAGAATCTGTGGAGATTATACACAGCTTAATAAAAATATTGTCCGTCCTATTTTTCCAATTCATAAAGTAGAAAATACACTAGGTAGACTGAAAGGAGCAAGGATATTTTCGAAAATTGATGCTACGTCTGGATTTTTCCAAATTCGTTTATGTGATAAGTCTCGGAAATTGACAACAATATTTACACCATTTGGTAGGTACATGTATAATAGATTGCCTATGGGGTTAAACTGTGCACCTGAATACTTTTCTATGAAATTTTCCAATATTTTCAGTGATTTAGAAGGGGTAGTAATACATGTAGATGACATATTGTTATACAGTAAAGACAGGGTCAGTCATATTAAATTATTAAAGGAAGTTTGTAGTAGATTGACTAAAGAAGGTTTAACGATAAACAAAGACAAATGTGAATTTATGGTCGAAGAAGTTACATATTTAGGGCATGTTATTAACAGTAAAGGCATATCATTGGATCCTAAGAGAATAGAAAGCATTGTTGAATTCAGAGTTCCATGTAACAAAAAAGAGTTGATGCAATTTTTAGGGTTAGTAAATTATGTAGGTCGTTTCATTCCTGATAAATCATCTTTATTGGAACCATTGTATGGATTATTAAAACAGGATGTTGCCTTTATTTGGGATAAGTGTCAACAACAATCATTTGAAAAAGTAAAATACCTTATATCAAGAGCTCCTACATTGTGTCATTATGATCCTAGAGAGAAAATCATAATTTCTGCTGATAGTAGTTCTTATGGCCTAGGTGCAGTACTGTTACAAGAAGATAAAATGGGGAATAGACGGCCAGTATCATATGCTAGCAGGACATTAAATTCAACAGAAAAAAATTATGCTCAAATAGAGAAGGAGTGTCTAGCTTTGGCATGGGCTGTTAATAGGTTTCGAGATTTTATAGTAGGGATAGAGATTTTATTAGAGACAGATCACAAACCTCTATTGCAAATTTTGCAAACTAAACCTATAGATGATCTTACACCTAGGTTGCTGAGATTTAGACTTCAGTTAATGAGATATATATATAAAGTTAATTATGTTCCAGGAAAGAAATTAGTAGTAGCTGATGCACTGTCCAGGTCTCCAGTAAATGTTACAGAGGTACAGGCTGAGCAACTTGAGCACCACATTAATTCCATTTCAAGTATGTGTATATTTGATAATAAACTGAACAATATTATGAGAGAACAGAGTAAATGCCAAATATGTAAGATAATAAAAGAATACACTATGAGTGGTTGGCCTAATAAAAATAAAGTGCCATTAGAGTTATTAAATTACTATCAGTATAGATATAATTTTTCTGTGCAGGAGGATTTTTTGTTATTTAACAATAGATTGGTAATCCCAACTGCGCTTCAAAAAAGTATTTTAGAGGATATTCATGCAGGTCATTTAGGCATTACTAAATGCAGAGAGAGAGCCAAACAATCAGTGTGGTGGCTAGGATTGTCATCTCAAATTAAAGTACTCATAGAGAACTGTCCACAGTGCATTCAGGAAAAAACTAACAGTAAAGAACCATTGATTGTAGAAGATATTCCAAATAGAGCATGGCAGAAGGTAGGCATAGATTTATTTAAAAATAATAATAAGTGGTATATGGTTATAATTGATTATTTCTCTAGATATTTGGAATTATTTGTATTGAAAGATCTGACAGAAAATAGTATAATTATGCATTGTAAAGAAACCTTTTCCCGGTTTGGAATTCCAGAAGTAGTCAGGACTGACAATGGAACACAATTTAAGGGTAAATTCAAACAATTTTCTCAGTTTTATAATTTTAATCACATAACCAGTAGTCCTTATTTTGCTCAGAGTAATGGTTGTGCAGAAGCAGGAGTCAAAATTGCTAAAAACCTATTAAATAAGAATGCAGATGTATATTTTGTAACGAGGCTTTTTAGCTCGTCACATCGATGCATAATATTCTCGTCGTTTACTTGACAAATTAGCTTGGGTGTTGCCTTTTAAAAAATTCATTGGTTGGTTGACTTGGATTCATGTAGTGGTCACACTGATTTTATACTGTCAAGTTCACTTTGACATTGCTCACTTTTCGGCTCGTCAATTTTTTGGGTGATGGCGTAATTACAGCGCTCCTAAGAAATCGTTAAATATAGCTTCCAATGGGCGGCATCTAATCACCATTATGTGGTAGCCGATTGCCCTTGCCCGCATCCTAGTTGGATAGCATATATTTTTGATGGTAAGCGAATTTTTCGTAATTTTGTTCGTTTCACATGTTTTGGTTATTTTCATAGCAGACGCTTTAGTTTCCGATATTTAATTGTTTCAGGATTTTTTAACTTGGACATAATATATTTGCTTGGATTGCATCATCTACTGATGACTGCTTTTGGATATTTTGGAAGAAACGGTGAGTTTAATAGTATTTGTTCGATTGGCGTGGTCCGCCATTTTTTCATCAACGCTGTACTCCAGCTAACGAATTATTAATGTTTGTTCGCAGCCGTACGAGGCGTTTCTTTTCGACTTTTAGTTTTTTTTTTTCTACGATTAGTTTTCTTTATACGATTAGTTTTTCTTCCGACGATTGCTCTTATTTTTTTACAACGTAAATATTTGAACGCTCGCCTCTACCAAGATTTATGATGGACGCCGTTGGCATCACAGCGGAGGTCACCAAGATGAGCACGTATTTAGCTCATCGGATTTAAATTATTTGACAAAATTTTAGTATGGTTTGTGGTACCTATTTTATATTTTCCAAAGTGCAATAATGACAGGTCACAAAATAACACCCGTTTATTCTTAGTTTTACACCTTTATTCAGAACCTTATGTTTTAATATTAGAAAGGATTTTTTTTTTTTTGTTTTTCTCCCAACCAGCAAGCCTTCGGGTAATAAAATAGATCTGTAACTTTCATGGTCGATTTTTATTGATACCTTCCCGCTTGAAGATTAAAATCCAACTCTCGCAGGTAAGTCTATCCTAGGCATAGTTTTGTGTGTACTCCTGGCGCCCGAATTTCCATTTTTATTTATTATTTTTATTTGGAGCACACTACACATTTTTTTAACATTTATAATATAATTCATAAAACACCCATTCACACTTCTTTTTTTTTTTATCATTACAATTGGCGCCCGAACAGGGACTTGAAGTAGGTTTTGCTGGTAATTATATACTGTCATTATTGCACTATTAATTAATTAACACTTTCACTAATGAGTCTATTGTTTACAGTAATTTGTTCTGTGCATTATTAATTTCATAACTTTGTTTAATGTAACTTTGATAATTTGACTCATGAGTTGTTGTTTAACTTGTTGAATCTTTTGTAAACATTGTTTAGTTTTTACAATTGATAATTTTGTTTATAACCTGTTGTTTATAACATGTTTTTTTCCTTAGCATAACCAACAATTGTATAGCATAGACCGCTCTTTGTTGTTCTCAACAGTGAAGTTATTTCATAACTTAGTTTAACATTTTAAGTAAATAATTTAATCTTAACATAAGTACATTATAGTACACCTTGTTTATCTAGATTTAAGCTGTTTGTAAGTGATTATTGCACTTTTTCAACGTTAAATAACTTAGTAGTTTTTTATAAAAATATCACATTGACTTTCATACTTAACCTCAAACTTAGAATTTTATTTTCAAAACTTTGATTTATTTTGAAACTTTTTGAAGTTTAGTCTTGCCTTTCGCTACTATTTGGTAGATCGTCCCATGCTTATGCTTTCAGTTGATATTATAGGAATCTTACCTAAAACTTATTCAGGACATAGATACATACTTTCAGTTGTTGATGTTTTTACTAAATATTGCTGGTTTTTCCCAATGATTAATGCTACCACTAGAGTAATTTGTAAACATTTTGAAAAAGAAATATTTCTTAAGTTTGGTTGTCCAAAAATAATAGTTTGTGACAATGGAACTCAATTTACCTCAAAACATTTTGTGGAATTTTTGAAAGGTTTTAATATAACTAAAATATTTTATAACACTTTGTATACACCTCAAAATAATCCTGTTGAGAGGTATAATAAGACGGTCGAAACTTGCATATCGTGTTTTGTTAAAGATGATCATAGAACTTGGTCAACTTTTTTGCCCAATGTTCAATTAGCTTTAAATAGTAGTGTAAACCTCGCTACAGAGTTTACACCTAACTTTCTTATGTTTGGTAGAGAGCTTGTTCTTGATGCTTCATTACATCATTTTAGTAATTCAGTTGATAACTTATCTCAACTAGAAATTTCCAATAGAAATGCTTATGCAGTTTCTCTTAATTCACTTAGTGATATTTTTGTTAAAGTTCAAGTTTATTTGTTGAAGGGGTATAAGCGAAATGCCGCTTATTATAATAAGGGTCGAAAAGTCATTTCTTTTGATGTGGGCGATATAGTGTGGAGAAGAAGTTTTGTTCAATCTCAAGCACCTGCTTATTTTTCGGCTAAGCTTGCACCTAAGTTCTTAAAGTGTAGAATAACTGAAAAAGTTTCTGATAACGTTTATGTTTTGAAAGATTTAAATAAGGGTTCAGTAGGGCGTTATCATGTAAAAGATATTATTAAATTTTAATTCTGGAGAATGTATAGACTTGGTTTTGGTGTTGAGTATTTTTGTGTGAAGATACGTTTCTGTTAGAATGATGAATGAAAGGTTATAACGTTTCGAAAGTATTATTATGTTAGGCAACTTCATTACAATTTATTAGATTCCAATTCAATTCTTTCTAAAATAAAACTTAGGTCATTTCGGTTAATTTAAAAGAATTCTTTTTTCACACTTATAAAAATATTTTTCACATCGAAGGATCTTATTTGTTTGTTTTGTTTTCTTGTTTGAGTTGTATGGGATCTTAATTTTACTTTTACATATAGGGTAACCTTGTTTTTTACCTGTGTTTACATTTATTTGAGATCTTATATAATTTCACACTTGTTTTTTTACATTTAGAGATTTAAAAGCTTAAATTTAATTTCAAGTTTTTATAATCCTACCTTTTTCTTAGATTAAAATCATTCTATTTCATCTTTAGTCTTAAATAGTTATTGATTTGTAAGTCTGTTTCTACTGTTTATTGACAGTGTTTACCATTTCTTATCTCGAGATTCATTCGACATTGCTCGGATGTGACTTTGTTAGTAACGCGTTCATCCTGGACTTTACTTTTTAGGGTCATTCTGTAACCTTTGTTACAAAATGCCTTATTATTTTTGGATCTTGGTGTAACTTTTGACCTTGATTTCAACTATTTTTTCCATTGTGCCCGGAAAGTCGGTGGTGTTGTGCCGATCACAATGTGGGATTTCGGCCCCGGCCATATTTTTTTCCTTTTTCCATTGTGTTGGACATGTTGTTCCAATCACAATGCGGATATTTTTTTTGACTTTCGTCATTCTTTTTTTTTGCGCTCGGAAGTTCGGTGGTGATGTGCCGATCGCATTGTGAAGCTTTGGCTTTACCATTTATTTTTTCTATTGTGCTCGGAAAGTTGGTGGCGTTGCGCCGATCACAATATGAAATTTTTTGGCTTTCGCCTTTTGTTATTGAGATTTCTCATTGGAGATCTCAATGTTTTTGTTTGGATTGGTTTTTGAAGAGGCACTTGCCGATTGCATTCCTTTCCACTTGGATTGGTTTTTGAAGAGGCACTTGCCGATTGCATTCCTTTCCACTTTCAGTTATTGCGTTCGGAAGTTCGGTGGTGATGTGCCGACCGCAATATGAAATTTTTTGGCTTTCGCCTTTTGTTGTTGAGATTTCTCATTGGAGATCTCAATGTTTTTGTTTGGATTGGTTTTTGAAGAGGCACTTGCCGATTGCATTCCTTTCCACTTTCAGCTATTGTGTTCGGAAGTTCGGTGGTGATAGGCCGACCACAATATGCTTTTCTTGTTGCAGGTTGTTGCTGTAACAAAATTTCTTGGATATAGTCCTTCAACTTTATCTAATACTTTCGTTTGGGGATAGAAATTTTCGGATTGTTTGTAGTGGAGATAGATAGATAGTCAGTGGCGATGAAGCCTAACTGCACTCGTGGAGATAGGAGAGTTGGAAGCAGTTGACTTTGTAGTCAGTGGCTATGGTGCCTAACTGCACTCTAAGTTGTACTGTTCCAAGTTGTTTGAAATTTTTAGTCAGTGGCGATGGTGCTTAACTGAACTTAAATTTGTGGTATGAGTTGATAGATGAGACGGGTTTTGAAATTTTTAGTCAGTGGCTATGGCGCTTAACTGAACTACTATGGGTTTTGGGGAACTTAGGGATTTTCTTCTTTTATTAAGTTTTTTATAACTTACATTTTATTTTTAAATTTCTGTAGGTTTGTTGAATTTAGTCAGCGGCTATAGTGCCTAGCTGTACTGTTTTGGAGTTTAGAAGAATTGGAAAGTTTTTCTTTCTTTCATTTATTTGATAAAGTTTTTATACCTTATAATTTTGTCTGTTCTTCACAGATTTCGTTTTTGACTTTTAGTCATTTGCATTTTTTACTTTTATTAAATTCTTGAGACCTTGTCGTTTGACGTTTTCAGAATTCATTTACACTTTGAATCTTTAGTGATTTTTCCTGTGGAATTATAAAATTATTAAGACTGGTTTATTTGGTTGAATATTTCTTTTTTTAATAAAAGAAAGTTCCTTTCTTTTATTTTCGGGGAGGGATGTAATGTAACGAGGCTTTTTAGCTCGTCACATCGATGCATAATATTCTCGTCGTTTACTTGACAAATTAGCTTGGGTGTTGCCTTTTAAAAAATTCATTGGTTGGTTGACTTGGATTCATGTAGTGGTCACACTGATTTTATACTGTCAAGTTCACTTTGACATTGCTCACTTTTCGGCTCGTCAATTTTTTGGGTGATGGCGTAATTACAGCGCTCCTAAGAAATCGTTAAATATAGCTTCCAATGGGCGGCATCTAATCACCATTATGTGGTAGCCGATTGCCCTTGCCCGCATCCTAGTTGGATAGCATATATTTTTGATGGTAAGCGAATTTTTCGTAATTTTGTTCGTTTCACATGTTTTGGTTATTTTCATAGCAGACGCTTTAGTTTCCGATATTTAATTGTTTCAGGATTTTTTAACTTGGACATAATATATTTGCTTGGATTGCATCATCTACTGATGACTGCTTTTGGATATTTTGGAAGAAACGGTGAGTTTAATAGTATTTGTTCGATTGGCGTGGTCCGCCATTTTTTCATCAACGCTGTACTCCAGCTAACGAATTATTAATGTTTGTTCGCAGCCGTACGAGGCGTTTCTTTTCGACTTTTAGTTTTTTTTTTTCTACGATTAGTTTTCTTTATACGATTAGTTTTTCTTCCGACGATTGCTCTTATTTTTTTACAACGTAAATATTTGAACGCTCGCCTCTACCAAGATTTATGATGGACGCCGTTGGCATCACAGCGGAGGTCACCAAGATGAGCACGTATTTAGCTCATCGGATTTAAATTATTTGACAAAATTTTAGTATGGTTTGTGGTACCTATTTTATATTTTCCAAAGTGCAATAATGACAGGTCACAAAATAACACCCGTTTATTCTTAGTTTTACACCTTTATTCAGAACCTTATGTTTTAATATTAGAAAGGATTTTTTTTTTTTTGTTTTTCTCCCAACCAGCAAGCCTTCGGGTAATAAAATAGATCTGTAACTTTCATGGTCGATTTTTATTGATACCTTCCCGCTTGAAGATTAAAATCCAACTCTCGCAGGTAAGTCTATCCTAGGCATAGTTTTGTGTGTACTCCTGGCGCCCGAATTTCCATTTTTATTTATTATTTTTATTTGGAGCACACTACACATTTTTTTAACATTTATAATATAATTCATAAAACACCCATTCACACTTCTTTTTTTTTTTATCATTACAATTTAGCATTGTTAGTATATAGGAACACTCCAAATGAGACTGGATATAGTCCTAGTGAATTAATGTTTAACAAAAAAATTAGAGAGATATTGCCAATGTATCCTAGTAAATTAAATTTTAATGTAGAAATAGATACTAAAATATTTAGAGAGAAGAGAAATTGTAATAGAGAAAAAATGGCAGAGAATTATAACAGAAGACATAAAGTTTGTAAATTAGACGATTTAAAGGTAGGAGATCAGGTTTGGGTAATTGATTTAAGAAAGTATGGAATTATTGTACGAAAGGCGAAGGAGCCAAGATCTTATTTTGTTGCAATAGAAGGAGTTCAGTACAGGAGAAATAGATGGCACTTGGCTCCAGCGCCTTTCAAAGAGAAAAAGGAGGATAGTAGAGAGCTAAGTTATGATGATTTTGATAATGATAGTGTTTCGGGAATTGAAGTGGAAAAAAATCAGCAAGAAATAAATAAGGAAAACAGTATAAAAGAAACCGATTCCGAAAATAACGATAATAATTTAGAAAGTAATGATAATAATTTGGGAACTAATGATTATGAAATTCCTGAAATACAATCACATGTAGAAATGAATAACTTGCCTAAAAGAGTAAGAACTAAGCCTAAGTGGTTAGAAGATTATGTTTGTAATAATATAAGTTTGTAACATGTTTAATTTTATTTTAATATCTTGACGATGGGGATGTTGTGACAGTGACATTTGGATTGATGACAGCCCGCCTTTTTATGTTTGCTGGGGACTTGTAAGAGGACCCAGAGAATGATTGTACTGGGGGAGTTTAATTAAAGATATTATTAAAGCAGTACTTATTCTTCTCATTCAAGAACCCAAGACTAATAGAACAGTAGGTAGATATGTAAAACGCGTCTCCTGTTAGAAAATTCAATGCTCTTGGCCACTAGGTACAGGTTCAAGTGGCGCAATAAGTTGTGACCGCGACTGGAAAGAAAGAAGATAACTGAAAGATAAGTTATCGCGCATGAATTCGCCGAACAGTCGGAAACGCGGCGTTTAGTTAATTAAGCGCGTTACGCGACGGAAAATTACGTGGCGTCGGCGTCGACGCCTGTCTTTGTGGTGTGCGGTTGTGACGTGTTGAATCGCCCAGCAAAATGGATTTTTATTACAATTTGACTATTATGGAGGGCTTTTAGAAGAAAAAAAATGCAACAGGCACGTTGCCGCTCTTGGCGCGGCAACAACGCCGCGCCGCGCCGCCGCGCCAGAAAACCACCGAACGATCAACTACGCGCGCCGAACTTGCCGTCGCTTGATGTGTCGCTTGCTATACAAAATAAATTGAATGCGTTTTTGCTGAAATAGTCGCTCGAAGGAAGGTTCGGCGCCTGCCGAACGCGACGTTATTTCGGCGGATGTGTCATTTGATGCCGGCTCCACACGCTGTGTCACAAACACCAAACACAACAAACAAAGTCCCAAACACCGACCACAATCACCCAACACAAACAAGCATCCTCAAGCTCGGCGAACGTATTAGTATATTCCGGATCAGCAAACATGGCGGACGACGAGCTTGTTGCAGCTATAACTAAAATGAAAATAAATAATAAATAAATAATGTTTTTGAGATACGTCACGGACGTCAAGTAGTCGGTACGCCCTACAGTTGTTTATAGTGTTAAAAATAAAATAACCCATTTAATAAGAAAAGTTTTAATACAGAGAGTTTCTTTATGCAACAATTCAAGTCACGGAACGTTATCTAGTGCGCAAATGCAGTGTATAACTAGTTAATTACTGTGTAAACTTAAACTAGTACAGCAGTGAACAAAATCTACCCTAAACATTAAAAATATTAAAACAATTAGTGAATACACTTAAAACTAGCTGTGAAGTGTCGTCAGAAAGTGTTCCGCAATTTTGCTTAGCCCAGTGACATTGTTATGGTGTGAACAAACCATTAAATTGCCATCAAACCATAATTCGCATTTTTGTTCAAAACAGCGCCATCTATTGATATAGCACGGAACGACTAAGTTGGATCGATTTAACTTACGTTACAAGCGAAGTACACCATGCCAGCAGCGAAGTGCGGTGGTTGCGCGAAATTTTTATCGCCGATAGAGGCCGCTAAATGCCGTCAGTGTGACGTTTTCTATCATCGCGTTTGCGTTGGCTTGCCTGGTACGGGTACTGTTGCCCCCACCTGGCGCTGCCCAGAGTGCTTAAAAAACCAACGACGAGACAACAGGACGGAGACACCAGTTCGAGGTGGCATGATTCCTTCCCAAGCAGAGGAGCACGGTAGCCCCGAGGAGCTCATGGACATGGACAGTCCATTAAACAACACGGCCCTGAATGCTACTCAAGCTGCTGTTAATTTCTCTCCCGACTTGGCAGACGAGTTGCGGCTATTTAAAGAGGAATTGCGTGCCGAGTTTCGCTTGATGCACATGGAATTTCAAGAATTGCGCACGGAGATGGCTCAACTGAAGGAATCCATAAAAACATCTGATGACCGGATGGATAACCTAGAAGCGCGAGTGGACGCCCTTGAACAGAAACTGCAGCAAGAAGTACAGCCGGACAGGGATCCTTTAGAAAACACCATCGCTGAACTGAAATGCCAATTGAACGAGCGCGATCAAGAGCTCCTGCTCAACGACATTGAGGTGACCGGAATACCGGAGAGTAAGGATGAGAGCACCCTGCACCTTGTTAAGGTTCTTGCCATAAAACTTGGCGTCGACATTGATGAGAGGGACGTGGTTCATGTTGAGCGAGTCGGATCCACGCGCCGTAATCGAGTAGACACTTCTGACGGCTCCATCTCTGCCGACCCCGCTACGCAGCGACCGCGGTGTATATCCGTGCGCCTCGCAAGGCGCGCCACGCGCGACACACTACTGCGCGCAGCTCGGGTTCGCCGCGGTTTGAGTACGGGTGACCTTAATATCGCTGGGCCACCGCAGCGAGTTTACGTGAACGAACGTCTGACTCGAACAAACCGCCAGTTATTTTATCACGCACGTCAGGCAGGCAGCCAAAACAAATGGAAGTACGTATGGACAAGGGAAGGTAAAATCTTGGCTCGAAGAGAAGATGGACAGAAAGCCGAACGAATTAGGTGTGAAGACGATATCCGTAAGATTTTTGGGTAATGGTCGGTTTGTACCGCGTCCGAGCGAGTTCTGTAAACTTGCTTCGTATTCATGTTGCCTCTGTGGATGTTAACTTTTTGGCCGTCTTATTGTTTTGTTTTGTACTTATAGAATTTTTGTATATATATTTAGTGATGTCGCAAAGCGGTGTGTGTCTCCTGCGGTACCGGGTTGGAAACTATTTTTTTCTCAAAGACTTTGGGCAACACTACGCGAAATATATTGTAGAAATGTTGATTTTTTTGGTCAGTTGTGGGCATTTATTTGTGTTATGTACTATTGTAAGAATGTCGAGTTTTAAGGTCAATTGTGGACATTTATTTGTGTTATGTATTTTTGTTACTACAATGTTTTGTATCTGCCCGGTTTGTCTCGCTCAACCCTTATACTGGATGGGTTTAATCATACTTTTTTACATAAATAATGTTGCGTAATAAACACATTAAATTTGGACTTCTGAACGCAGGCTCATTATCGACAAATCATGATGAGTTTATTATTGCTATGAACCATCATTCAGTCGACGTGATGGCAATAAACGAGACATGGTTGCGCGAGGGGGAGGAAGGCCGGGCGCCAGTTGTTCCTGGGTATCAGTTGCGTCATCGACCACGGCCTCATTCAATCCGCGCGGGGCGCGGGGGAGGGGTCGCGTTTTATATCAAAACCGGAACCACCGCCCGAATCAGAGCTCACCCGCATCACCCACAGGTAGAACAAATGTGGCTGAATATTACCGCCAAAAAAAAAAAGTTACTGATAGGAACTGCATACCGGCCCCCTTGGTTAGATTTAAATATATTTCTAGATGCGATTACGGACAGTATCTGTGCACTGGCTCCATACGACAACATTATTTTACTAGGCGATCTCAATGTTAATATGCTTGACATCAATAATTCAAAAACAAAAATTCTCAATGAATTTCTAAATTATTGCAACATGGAACAAATAGTACTCACGCCTACGCACTTTGTAGGTGAAAGCGCTACCCTGATCGATGTGATATGTACGGACGCGCGGTATCGGGACGTTGCTGTAAATCATGTAGAGGAGCTCGGTCATCACTCGTTTGTTTCTTGCGAAATTGTTTTTAAAAAAGAGAAACCTTTACGTAAAAAGGTGACATATCGTGCGCTTAGAGATATATCGGCTGATGATTTCAGAAGAGATCTCGAGGCCATTCCATGGGATTCAATCTGCGAGCTGCAGGATGTCAATGAAATGGTGCATTCCTTTAACTCGCACCTAATTCAACTTTTTGATGCGCATGCACCTATAAAAACCAAGCTGTTCAAAACGCAACCAACACCGTGGATAACTGACATTATAAATTTAATGTTTAAGTTAAGAAACGAGGCCCGCGAACGATATCGTCAAACTAAACTGGAAGCACACAAACGATACTACCTAGACCTCAAGCACCAAACAATAGTTGGTTTACTTAATGAGAAAAAAGCATTCTTTACTAAGTATATAAATGACAACATAGGCGACTCAAAATCTTTATGGCACAATTTAAAAAAACATGTGTTACCAGTGTGTAAGAACGATGATGTGCTCTTAGAATCATTTGACGACCCAAACGGTATAAATTCAGCTTTTCTAGATGTTCCGGGGGACCCTAATGTTAACACCACTCAAGAAACCTTTTTTAAATCTAACCGTTTTGGGTCCGCCAATTTTTCAATAATGCCAACAGACCCGAAAACCGTTCTAAATATAATAAAAAATATATCCACAAACGCACAAGGTATTGACGGTATATCGAGAGACATGTTATCTCTCACACTTCCGCAATCATTGACTACAATTACAGAAATTATTAACAGATCCATAACCTCAAAACTACAAAGACCTTCGCCCCATAAGCATTTTGCCATGTTTATCCAAGGTGTTGGAGAGGGTGGTGTATTTGCAGGTCATCGATTTCCTTGAGGCGCATGGCATGCTGCCTGAACTGCAATCGGGTTTTAGAAAAGGGCGCGGAACCGCAACTGCCTTGGCAGATGTGTTGGGTAACATTCTAGAAGCTCGGGATCGTGGTGAGGGATCTATCCTGGTATTGCTCGATTATTCGCGTGCGTTCGACTCAATCAATATTCCCTTATTACTGTCCAAATTGTCATATTATGGTTTTGATAGGCGGGCAACGGGTTGGTTTGAAAGCTACACACATTACTTTTGAAACTTGAGCATTACGGACTGGGTAAACTTGCACTTAGTTTGGTAAAATCTTATTTGAATGATAGACAACAACATGTTCAAATAAATGGTGTTAATTCACAAGGTTTAAAAGTAAAAATGGGGGTTCCACAAGGCTCAATATTGGGTCCTTTCCTCTTTCTAGTATATATAAATGATCTACCCTATTTACTGAAAAACCAACCTCAAAATATGGTGTTATTTGCTGATGACACTTCCCTAATTTTTAAGATAAATAGGCGGGCCCAAAATCTAGATGACGTGAATAATGCCCTACTTCAGGTCCAAAATTGGTTCACAGCAAACAATTTGGTATTAAATGAAAAAAAAACCAAATGCATAAGATTTGCTTTACCGAATGTTAAAAGTAGTGATTGTGATATAATATTGAATAAAGAGAAACTTGAATTCGTAGATAAAACGGTTTTCCTGGGGATTACGCTTGATTCAAGGCTACAATGGGGTTCTCATTTGACATCTCTTGCGGGGCGGCTAAGTTCAGCAGCCTTTGCCATTAGAAAAATCCGTCAGTATACTGATGTAGATACCGCTAGACTGGTTTATTTTAGTTACTTTCATAGTATAATGTCTTATGGCATTTTGCTGTGGGGACGGGCTGCTGATATTGAGTCTATATTTATTCTGCAGAAAAGAGCCATCAGAGCCATATATAATCTTCGTAGGCGCGATTCTCTAAGGGAACTGTTTAAGGATATTGGCATCATGACGGTACATTGTCAATACATCTACGAAAACATAATGTACGTCAGAAAAAATCTGCACCTTTTTGGTAAAAGGGGTGACAGACATAATTACAGTACTAGAAATAGGGACCAACTAGTTCAGCCAGGTTTCAGACTCGCTAAAGTAGACTCATCTTTCATGGGGTACTGTTTGAGATGCTATAATAAAATTCCACAAAGTATTCTTGAACTGAATGAGACGAAATTTAAAACATGCATTAAACGCACACTATGTAAGCAAGCCTATTACAAGTTGAGCGATTATATCGATGATAAAAATGCTTGGCTCAATGCTGGTCCTGCTCCACATGGACAGGGGCGCATAAATTGATAGCATTGAATTGTATTGTTGGAGCTGCTGAAGATTGTACAACTATCTTTGCATTGTATAGAATCAATCTCTTTAGTATTATATAAATGCATAGCCCATATTATAAGATTACCAGTGTGGTCTCAAGAAAGAAGACAAGCAGCGTAACGACTAAGCACTTTATTTGATAAAAATCAACTAACTCTAAACATCGTTACATCTCGTTTTTAAACTGATTCGAACAAAGACATATCAAAGTGGGGCGCTCCAAGTGGGGAGCGCAATTTACGTCACTACCGGAACTATTTTCTTAATAATTTTATACAAAAACTACAGACTTCCTTTTTATAAACGGAAATAGAATTAATATTTATTTTCTACCGGAAGTCCGCCGTGTAAACAAATATTAAATCTAAAATGAGTCACCTATAATATTTGTAATAACCCGTGATATTATTCATGAAAGCCTTTAATAATTATAAAAGCCAACAATCGGCCTTCCTGACATTTAGTTTGTCCTCAAACTAAGTTTGACAATGATAATGAAAAGAAAAATACAATTAAATCGTATCTAATTATCTCAAAATCTTTCAATCAGTATTCAGTTCAACAATATACTCTAATACATCTGCCACCCATTGCATCGCAAGCTTCACCGGACCAAGTGCCTTTACTTGCCGGCCACTGTACGACTTCCAATAGGTGACCTATGTCTATCATTGGGAGACACACCGTGAGACTTCGCCGGAGGCTGACCACCCAACGTCTTCCAACCAGACCACTGGTTGCAACGTGGACTTCGCCAACCAAACCGACCACCCCACGACTTCTATCTCATCATGTAAGTAACACATCTTTACTATACTATTATTCATCATTATATCCATCATTATATCCATCATAAACACTTTGACTATTATACATACAGAATAAAATTATGCAACAAACAGACAAATGAATAAATTCTAATTCTAACATTTAATAAGTTAACATAATTATTATAATAATAATCAACTCTTTTTTTTTGTTTTTAGATAAGCAGAGGCGGAAATTACATCACTACTTGCACATAATTATACACCAAACAGACCATATATCAATAAAATATTTTAATAATCAATCCTCTTTTATTTTGTTTCTTTACATCCTATCAACCTGATAATTCTTCGTCAGATTCAGATTCTGTACTAGGTTCATTTATGCTAGTGCTAATCCATGGTTGTATCTGATCTACTGCCCAAACATTGCTATAGTGTTTTTTGCCAATGCTAGAACCCGGTATGCTTGATACCTCATACCTGTCATTGTCTAAAACCTTTGAGACCCTGTAGGGACCAGAATACACTGGTACCAACTTTTTACTCTTGCCTTCATTTTGGCTTACTTGTTTTTGAATTTTGACTAAATCCCCAATTGCATATTTTCTGGCATCTTTACGGGTTCTATCAAATCTATCTTTTTGTTTATGTTGGTCCTGTAAAATATGTTGACTTACATCGGCCCTTATTTCTTCTATATTACTATCTATCGGTCTAGTATCTACAAATATCTCATTCATAACATTTTCGCTACTATGAGTTAGGTTCCGACCAAACAATGCTTCTGCTGGGGTTTTACCCGTGCCTTTGTTTAATGTATTATTTAAACCCCATTGAATATTACCTAATTCAGTATCCCATTTTGTTTCACCTAATTTGTCTGTGTATGTTGATAATGACCCTAAAATTGTCCGATTATAGCGCTCCACCTGGCCATTGGCTCGAGGTGAAGCAACTGCATTCAAGATATGCCTAATATGGTGTTTTTCACAAAACCTACGAAATTCATCAGAGGTAAATGAAGTACCCCGATCTGAGATTAAACGTTTTGGGTAGCCGAAAGTTGTGAAAATTTCTTCGAGTGCCCTAATAGTCGGACTTGACTTTAAGGTGCGCAATGGCTTCATTATGCAAAATTTGGTAAACGCATCTACCAGTACAAGTAAATAAACGTTACCTTTGGAACTCTTTACGAAGGGGCCTAGGTGGTCAATATGAACAGTCTCAAAAGGAATATCATTTTTGGGTATAGAATGTAAAAACCCTTCTTTCTTGCCAGCTGGCATTTTCCCATAAGCACAATGAATGCAAGACTTTACATATTTAGTAATAAATCTTTTCATTTTCGGAAACCAAAAATCTTTGCTAATTTTACTAAACGTTTTGTCGACGGAAAAATGACCAATGTCGTCATGACTTTGTTTACATATTTGCCACCTAGCCCCCTTTGGGACTACCCATTTTAATTCATCCTTAACCCGTCTAAATAACCGGTTCTCTTTCATAACAAAATTTTGTTTTATGTCAATAACATCTTTATATTTAGGGTCGTTCAAAATCTCTTTTATAAAACATAATTTGGGATCTGATAATTGTACACTTAGCAACCAGTCGTCTTCAGCAATATTTAGGACTCTTAAATCTACTTCACTATTTAAATCATTTATATCGATAGGGTTCCTACTCAACGCGTCAACATGGGTCATAGCATGATTAGGGCGGTAAACAATATCACAATCATACTCCTGTAAAGCCAACCACCAGCGAGCTATTCGCGGTAAAAGATCTCGCTTAGAAAAAGTGGATCTCAAGGCATTACAGTCAGTCATTATAGTAAATTTTAGACCTAGTAAATAAACACGGAAGCGATGGAGTGAAGCAACAACAGCTAATGTTTCGAGATCATATGCATGAAATTTTTGTTCATCAATGGTAGTTTTTCTACTAAAATATGCGACTGGATTTAGGGGGGCTTGATCATTTTCTTTTTGTAAAAGTATACCTGCCAGTCCAATTTTGCTCGCATCAGTATGCAACTCTGTGATGAAGTTTGGATTGTATAGGGTCAATAAGGGGCGTTCAATTAATTTAGATTTAAGGTTTTCAAAAGCTACCATCTGCTCATCTTCCCATCTCCATGGACAGCTCTTTCTTGTTAGATCAGTTAGCGGCCGGGCGATTATAGAAAACTTATCAATAAATTTTCTAAAATAACTGGCAAGGCCTATAAATTGCCTGACTTCGTGTACAGTTCGTGGTACGGGAAAATTTCTTACTGCCTCAATCTTAACCTTACCCGGCTTAATTCCCTCGCTTGTAATTTCGTAACCCAAGTAATCTATGGAGGTTTGAAAAAAATAACATTTTTTGACATTTAACGTTAAATTTGCCTCATTTAGTAAGTTAAAAGTATCTTCTAATTTTTGGACCCCTTGCTCGAAATCTTTAGAATGTATTATTAAATCGTCCATATAAGCCAAAGCAGGTTTACCCTTACTATCACTCGACTCTTGAGCACGATTCAAACTCAAGGCTCGAGCCATAGTCCTCTGGAATACTGAGGGCGCATTGGCTAAGCCAAAGGGCATCCTCTTAAATTGGTACAAGCCGTCAGGGGTGACAAATGCTGTGACATGTCGGCATTCCTCCCTTATGGGTACCTGGTAGTAGCCACTCATCAGATCTAAGGTAGTATAGTATTTACTGCCGCTCAACTGATCCAACTGATCATCTATCAATGGGAGTGGAAAGTGATCCTTAACTGTACGACTATTAAGAGTTCTATAGTCTATACACAAGCGATGTCCTCCAGTTTTCTTTGACACGAGTATAATTGGACTAGCATAGGATGATGAAGATTCCTCAATAATGTCATTTTGTAATAACTCCTTAACCATATCTTGAACTAACTGCCTTTCTTTGTAGCTTAACCTATAGGGTCTATAAACAACTGGAGTACTATTGGACAACTTTATCTCCATTTCACTTATACTAGTGCAACCTAATTCCGAAAGATTTTGGGCAAATGTTTTTCTATACTTTGTTATTAATTTCTTGACAGTTTCGGTTTCTTTTAGTGATAGCTCTTGATTAATGTTAATATCGTTAGTATCAATGGGATTACAATTGGTTTGAATATGTAAACAGTTTAATTTTTCAATATTTTTGTTATACTGAACTTTGTTAGCTCGTACCATTAATGTATCTTTTTTAATTTGTAACATTTTATTGCTTAAAACTACCAGAGATATCTCACACGATTTATCCATTACTTTATAGACCCCTTCTTTGATCCAATATTGACAATTTTGATAAACTCTGTAACTACCTGGCACGAATATTATGGAATCTTCATCAATCGTAGTGTAGCATTTAATTAACCCTACATCAGTGCAAGAAAAGTTTGACTTGGCAAATAGCTTCATGACATCGCCAGCCTCATGTTCAATATCAGGCAAGATTGTATTACAAAAGACATTGCGTTTCAAAATTTCAAGAGCACTATCTGTCTTTATAACTAAAATGTGTGGCAATTCAGTAAAATTCTGTCCCACTAGCATAGGAACATGTAATTGCTCAGATGAAACAACATATGTTGTGATCAAAGCCTCAACACCATCTATGGATAACAATAATCGAGTTTCACCCAAAACTGTAATGCGAGCCTCACCAACACCACTTATGACCGGTAAAGAATTAGTACAAATTGTCAAATTATATTGGTTTGCTATTGGGTCACTAATAAGAGTGCACTCGCTTCCAAAATCAACAAAACATTGGATTGGTGAATTACTGTTATTAATAAAAGCATTTTTATAATATTTATTTTGTAAAGTTTTTGATTTTGAAGTAGCTGTCAACATAACCCGTTTATTTTGATTTTCCTTTTTATTTTCAGTTTGGTTCCCCTTTTTTTTACTAAAACAGTCATCTGATTTGTGCCCATATCTTTGACAATGTTCACATTTTAAAACTGGTTTCGGACATTGAAATATTCGATGACCAGCCTCTTTGCAGTTAAAACACAATATCTCAGAACCATTAGTTGATTTACGACACTGACTAGCACGATGGCCCTTCATGTTACAGTTATTACAAATCAGAGTGGAAGTATTTGGTAAAGGAGATTTAAATTTATTTAATTTAGGTACTACATCTCTTTGTTCCCGACACATGTCCTTTAGATATTTTAATAAGTCTTCTGGCTGGGCAAAGCGGGCCGAAGATGCACCAGCTCTTAAGGTGCGATCTTCTAAACCATATATGATGCAATCTACAGCTTTCTTGCCTGATATGTCACATGCATTTAATAGAATCATTTTATTGTAATAATACTCGTCAAGAGAGTCACCTACATTATACTTTTTCCCTAACATCTCATTTAGCAAAGCTCCGTAGTTACTATCGGTAGGAAAAGCTCTTTTAAGATGTTCCTGCCACTCTAACCATGTATATTTTATAGTTTTTAAACCCTCGTACCATTTTTTGGCGTGACCTACAAGCCGTGGCAGGGCAAAATGGGCTGTTTGTTGATCAGACCAACCATAGATTTGAGAGCATTCATTGACTTTCACTAACCAGTTATCTATTCTATGGTTTTGAATAGACGGGTCAAATTCAGGAATAATATTTTTATCGTAATTATATTTGATAGAATGATCAGGTTTCACACAAGAAGAAATAAAACTTAATAAATCCTGAAAATTCATTGGAACATTCATATTAAGAAAATTATTTAACATACCCCCCGATGAGCCTGGTGTCGTCTTCCCTTGTCCATCGTCCACTACACTGCTTCCACTTGTACCTGCACGCGATTCCTCGCAGACATCCCTCGTACTTTCCTCTGCATTGATAACCGGGGTCACAGATTCGGTAACCGCCCCAGGGGTTTGGGGTGGACTGCTATTATCCAACGTAGATTCACCTAGGTCTACTGTCGATGGTATCACACTAGGACTCCTACTTTCCCTTATTCGCTTCGACCTGTTCGATTTCTTGTTCTTCTGGCCCTTGCGTCTACTTTGGGAACGCATCCGCGTTTTTGAGCGTGAACGTCGCTTTTCATCCTTATGGCGGCGTCGCCTCACTCGTCTCTCTTTATACGAATCATCAGTGTCACTAGTCGAAGAATCACTGCTTTTATCGCGTTTACGTCTCGGCATAATTTAAATTAATACTTCACCACACCGGCAAAATTCACTGTTCACAGTTTTATAGTTTCAAAATACAAAAAGAAAATGTACGTACACTTTTGTTTTACTTCTTCGCAAGTCCACACAACCACAACCACACCGTACAGTTTAAAGAAAAATAATTCCACTTTTATGATCACTTCACTGCACAAACACCTTACCGTCTATTTTTCACAAATAAGTCCACCGAATTTTCTTGGTTGATCCCACTTCTGATATAAGATTACCAGTGTGGTCTCAAGAAAGAAGACAAGCAGCGTAACGACTAAGCACTTTATTTGATAAAAATCAACTAACTCTAAACATCGTTACATCTCGTTTTTAAACTGATTCGAACAAAGACATATCAAAGTGGGGCGCTCCAAGTGGGGAGCGCAATTTACGTCACTACCGGAACTATTTTCTTAATAATTTTATACAAAAACTACAGACTTCCTTTTTATAAACGGAAATAGAATTAATATTTATTTTCTACCGGAAGTCCGCCGTGTAAACAAATATTAAATCTAAAATTAGTCACCTATAATATTTGTAATAACCCGTGATATTATTCATGAAAGCCTTTAATAATTATAAAAGCCAACAATATTGTGTGAGTACTATGTACTAGAAAGCTATCATTCACTGGAAACCTACGTCTTTTTTTTGACTTGAATGTGCCCTGGCGGTTTGGAGTATGTCATGCTCACTCTATTGTCTCGCTGATGGTGGCGCATGTGTCGGATCATTTAGTTCCCTTCAAAATGGTTGAGTTGAATGGTGCTGATCCATGCGTCATGTCCGTGAACGGGCGCTGTCAGTTGTGACTGGTCATCTCTTGGTTGCCATGGCTTATTTGAAGGAATTATTTTGAATTGTATTTTTTTTTTGTTTGTGTTTTTTTGCTGTGGACACTTTTACCGTGCACATCTTGCTACATTGTTCTCACATAATATACCATCTCAACGTGAATGATGTAACCAAGATTTTGTAACAATATTCTGATTTAAAAGAGTGTCCATGGAGTTTCTTGCCCATTCTTCTCCATAGAGATCTACGCTAGGGAATGGGCAACTACAGTACTTTCACAGTTTTTATGTCTTGTGACTGGGACTGTAGCTACATTTAATTTTCATCTTTGTTTCGACAATTCAAAAGTGCCTGTAACTGGCTTACTTGAAATAAATGCTTTGATTTTGATTTTGATTTTGCTACCTGACTGACAGGTCACAACGGGTGGAATTGCGCAAGAAAGACGGTTCCACAGTATCTTCCTCATCACAAACAATAGCAAGGGGAGTTCCCCAGGGATCCCTGCTCGGGCCGCTCCTCTATATATTATATAGTGCTGACATAACGACATGCATAAAGAACTGCAAGTATCATGTATACGCGGATGACACTCAGCTATATGTTTCATTTAACGCCAGTAACACAGCAGCCGCCGTACGTACCCTCAATGAGGAGCTTGATAGAATTGCTATGTGGTCTAGGGAGAACTCTCTAGTACTGAACCCACAAAAATCTAAGTTCATGGTCATGGGGAGCAAAAATCAAATCAAAACAATCCTTTCTGCTAAACCAGATGTCAAAATTATGGGAGAAAGTATTCAAAGGGTAGAAATCGTTTGTAACCTTGGGCTAATTACTGATCCTGAACTACGTTTTGAGGAACATATAAATGGCGTAGTAAAAAACTGTTTTTATAGACTAAAGGTTCTGTACAGAGTGAGGGATTTCCTTAGTGTCGCAGTAAGGAAGAGAATGGTGGATAGCCTAGTACTGTCCAAACTGAATTATTGCGACACTGTTTACGGACCGTGTCTTCTTTCACGTACTGAACGATTAATACAGCGAGTACAAAATGCATGTGCTCGTTACTGTTTTAGTATACCCCGGAGGCATCACATCACACCGTATTTAAATGAAAACAACATCCTTAAAATGACTTCACGGCGGAAACTACACCTGGCAGTTTTGATGTTCGGTATCATAAAAACACACAACCCGGAATATCTGTTCAAAAAAATTAGCTGGAGGCATGAGCACTACAGCTACTCTGCTCGTTCCACGTCCAATCCGCTCTCGATGCCTCGACATAAGACCACTGCCTTCAGGGGATGTTTCAAGTATGCCGCCACTCGCTGCTGGAATGATCTGCCACCTCCCATAAGATCCCTAAAAACAAAACAAAATTTTATACTACATTTAAAAAGAATACTTTTAAAAAATCAAAAGTGTGAACAGCAAATACATTATAAATAAATACTTACTTAAGGTTTATCATCTATCGGCAAGGCACATCTATCCAAGCGGCTCGAGACGGCATCACGTTTTCCAAGAAAACATGTTACTCACTATTAAGGGGCCGGGGAGCATGAATTTGTCCATACAAACGTAATACCAAAATCATTTTCAGTTTGAGCATATTTCCACCTTAATATGCTGTTATTCGGAACAAGATGGTAATTACCTAGGTTTCTACATTTTTTTTTTTTCAAAATACTTACCAAAAGCGGAATGCAAACAAATTGAATATCTCACATTTTTACAGTTCAAATACGATGTTTTCATCTCATCTGTTCTATATTAAAAACGGTAGTATTTGTAATATTGTTCAAATCGAAACATGTCTTATATTGTTAAGTTAAATAATATTTTAAAAAAAATGGAAAAGCATTGAGTTTTCATTCATCATTTTTGGTATTACGGCACACACTCAAATTAATCACAAATGTTCATCGGAAGTCGTGCTATCGCATCAAGCATTGAGCTGGGGCGGGGCGCGTGGCGCGGCACAGAACATTTGGATGTGTTGAGTATAGTGAAAAATGTAAATGTGTGCGTGCGCACCTCGCCACCCGGCCGGGCAGGCCGCGGCGGCCGGGGCAATTCGTTCGTCAATGTAATGCATTGTGCGTACGTATTTGTTTGCCAATTGTATCGTAATATTTCTGACACTTCTTGACCTAGCTACGAATTTGGATTTAGATTTGCCTTGTGATTTGGAATCGAGTAACCTACCTACCTACTTTATTACGACTTTTGTTTTGTTTACGGACTGCGATATTTGCTTACGATTTAGGTTACAAAACAGGTACCTACATAAACATAATTATATAAAGGTTAGCAACATGGACTCCAAACGTTGGTATGGGATGTATCTCACAGTAAGTATCTACCTACCTTTTTGTTTTCATAATTTTTTTTAACTCAGACCAAGATAATGCCTGCCTACCTACACATATTTTTTCTCGTTCATAATCGAAATGACATTACACTGGGTTAAGTACATACTGAATTATGTGTTTGGGATTCAAATGTCCGACTAAGTAATAGATCATAATATTACTGTGGTAATAGGTTTCATTCATAATCATAACATAAGGGTACCTAGGTACCTACCGACTAAATAAATATTATGTTTTATTTTACAAGCTTTGATATAGTTTCACGTGTCCCGATGTTTGTCTGTAATCTGTAAGTAATCAGATCTTGCAAGTAAAATTTGATCCACTTCCCGATTACCGATTGAGCTGAAATTTTGCACGCATATGTATTGTAGGTATATCGCGTGACAATGCTATAGGTGGCCATAGGAATTCTATAATGTAACGACGTAACCCCATCGAGTTTGAACTTGTTTGATTCGTCGTGACGAGTACTTTGTCTTTATGGTCCAGGGTCTGATGATGGAGCTAGAAGGTGTCCATGGGAACTCCGTTATAAAACGACATAACCCCATCGAGTTTGGGCTCGTATGATTTGTCTTGACGAGTACTTTGGTGCTAGGTGGTATCCAGGGTCTGATAATGGAGCTGGAAGGTGGCCATTGGAAGTCCGTAATAAAACGACATAATCCCGTCGAGTTTGGGCTCGTTTAATTGATCTTGAAGAGTAAATTGGTCCTAAATGGTAATCAGGGTTTGATGATGAAGCTGAAAGGGGGGCCAAAGGATCTCCGTAATAAAACGACGCAACCGCTTCGAGTTTGGGCTCGTTTGATTCGTCTTGATGAGTACCTACTACCTAGCTACCTACTGCCTGCCTACTGCCTGCCTACTGCCTGCCTACTGCCTGCCTACTGCCTGCCTACTGCCTGCCTACTGCCAGCCTACTGCCCGCCTACTGCCTGCCTACTGCCTGCCTACTGCCTGCCTACTGCCTGCCTACTGCCAGCCTACTGCCCGCCTACTGCCTGCCTACTGCCTACCTACTTTTATGTTCTAGGATACTTATGCCGGTTTCCTTTCCTCACGATGTTTTCCTTTACCGTTTTGAGAGCAGAGTTGATGAATTACACAAAGTAATGCGCCTGCCTGGGTTCGAACCTACGACTTAGGCGCGGGCAGTATTATAAGTACTAAGTCTATGGGCGCGGGACAAATACAACACACGGTATATCGTCACATCCTCGTCAGCGCAATGATACTTATACCGTGTAGCCTAAATTGCACTTTATTTCCATGCATTTTGTATGATATTTGAATAGAATAGGAAGCCGCCCGCGCCATGTCCGCGCCCGACGCCTCTTGTATTTGTCCCGCGCTTTACTGTTCGTAAGTCGGGGCCGCCAGCACTAAGCCACCAGGGGGTCTAAAATGGCCGCTTTATCAGAATCGTAATATGAATCACGTTAAAAATTTAAAATTCTTAAAATGGACTTTAACCTCATAAATATAAAGTCCATTTTAAGAATTTTAAATTTTTGACGTGATTCATACTAAGATTCTGCGTGGATTCTGCTAAAGCGGCCATTTTAGACCCGCAGTACGTACTTTTATTTCAGATTTTCAGGCGAACCGTATACTTATTCGTTACCAACATTAGTGGTATAGAAAGAGTAGTAAGTAACCCAGATTTTTTTTCAACAAAGCCTAGATTTTGAGTTAATCTAACATTTGAGATAAAAACATTGTAGACAGATTTCCTACAAACGCATTACTATTCTGCACATATACTAACGATTGCACAAAGTAACTAACAAAAATAAAGCAAATAATGAACATGATAACTACTAAAAAGGTAAACACCAAACACGATTAACACACGCATAGGTAAACACTATTCACACACGCTCACGCGCGGCTACGCAACGGGCCGGGGAGTGTGAAACAGAGACAACAATATTTCAACGTGTTTTTGCCTTCGCTTCGAATTGCAGTTGCGAGCGGACGGCGCCGCACTCTTAAGCGACGACAACTAATATGCAAGCATCTATATAGCAAGGCAGCTTATTGGTAGCTATCTAGCTATCGACAACTAGTCGTGCGACACGCGTCACGTGTGTAAACAAGACCCGTGCGAAACCGAGCCACCGAGGCAGCTGCGCCGCCGCCGGTGGCCGGTAGCGGCACTGATTTAGATGCAAAGTACGTCAACGCGCTAACAGGCGTGGAGGAGAAATGCGTACCTACCTAATCGGCGGCGCGCGCGGGCGCCGGGCGCATATGATGACGACGAAGCGCGGGGGGGAGGGGTCGGAGCGAGACAAAAACCTCGTCATATTTTAATTTGTATTTAACATTTATCTAACCTGCAGTCTTTGATAAAGTACCTTACCGTTTTTTCTACTGTTTATGTTTTTTACGCTGTGTTTTGTTATATTCTATGTACCTACTGGCTGTTTTATTTTAGTAAGTCATGTAATAAGATACCACTGTATTGACATCCGTACGTTTTTCAAGGGTGACCACTGAAAACCAGCGCTGTGCTGTGGGCTCCCCATAGCACAGCATCATGCTGAGTGGTTTCACCTGTTTGTCGCACTCACGACGTGCTAGCTGTCAACTTCTTTGTTCTTTTTTTGCTTGTTTCTGTTACGTTCTGTTATATTATTTTATTATGTTAAACGTCTTAAGTATAAGCTTTGTACCGATGTTTTGCATGTCGTGTGCCTGCGGCAAATAAATATTTTTTCTTTCTTTCTTTCTTTCTTCTTTTTTTTTTATATATTTCTTGTAATTCCACATTTTGTATTGGATAATGTATTTTGACATTTATTTATTTATTCTGTGTTGTTTAATGTCTCGAATGTAATCTTAATGTAATTCTGCAATTTTAACTAAATGTGTTTGTATTTTTGTTTCGGACCTGTTATAGATGATTTTATTTATTTTTATTTATTTATTTTATAACTTTCGGGTTGTCCTATTTTTATTTTAAATTCAAGCAAAATCAAGTTAAAAGAAAAAGAACAAAACGCAGACGATGGTGGATGATCACATACACAGAAATCTTCATAAGAAAAAATAAAAAAAAATATATAATAATAATATATATAAATATAATAATTTCATAAGCACGCCGCTTTGCGCGCGAAAAACTGCTGCAAAAAAATAAGAAACGTCCGCCGCGTGCAAGCTCGCGCGCCGTACTGATTGCTACCAAGCGTCTGGATACATCGCAAACTGTTTGCCGAACATCCTTTGATTTGTGAAGAAAAACCGACACCGACGCCGAACACAGGCGAACACAAACACAAACAGGCGAACATAACCAAACACCCATCCACATGTTTGTGTTTGTTGATTTGTGTTTGCTGTTCGCCATTGTTCGCCAAGCGTGTGGAGCCGGCATCAAACTTGAAAAAGACTGCGAGCGTATTCAACCGAACGTTCGGCGCCGTACGTTCCGTAGGTGTGTCATACTCGCGACCCTTAGGTCTTCAGAAATGTCAGGTGTCATAGTGTTCGCGCGTTGTGCGCTTTTGACCCGACTACGGCGAAGCCAAAAGGAAGGGTTATGATTTTAGTACTTAGTCTATGTATGTTTGTATTTACGTACGTTCCTACAAAAACGTAGGAACGAACGTACGTAGTGTACCTACGTAGCGTCCAAACGGTTGACAGAGGAGAATGGAAGAAATAAACGTGTTGTGCCGACCCCAAGTAACATGGGGCAAGAGAAGGAACTGGTTATTGTTACTGATTTACGGTCTACAGTGCCTATGTGGTATTTGGTGTTTGAACAATAACAATAACCTAAAGAAACAGGCACCGATTATCTAGTTTGAATTTTAGAATAGTCATTCTGTACTCTCAGAAACAGAGCTTTGACCTTTCAACGATGGAATTTTAATTAAAAACAATACCAGAGGAACGCACCTTGAACAAATCACCAGGGGTCGTAGAACTCTGAAATAAAACAAACGTTCTCGCTCCCCTAGTGTACCAATTCATTATTTTTCTCAGCAAAAGAAATCTCGGAACAGAAAGCCGGAAAGATGCAATTTTCCAGACAACTCTTTGAATCCCGAAGCAAACGGCGGTCGCTTCTAAAGAGCTCTTAAAAACCGACCCTCTTGGTTCCTTCTTTATACATCTTGGGATTAATTGTTCTTTAGAAAAAAAGGAAACACTCAAACTCAAACCGAAGGATATCCTCACGAAATTACAAAGGAGAATGCTCCAATTATTCGGCGGCTCTTATTATTTGCTTAATTTCTCAATCAAGATTCCGTTGTTATTGAAACGCAAATGTCGGCGCCATTATGCGCGGAACTTATGTTTCAAATGAGGTACTAGCGATGTAAATGTGTGTTTTTATGATTTTAACTGTCGACTCAGTTATTGCTAATCTTTGTTCGCGTTTCGTGGGAGCTGCCGAGCGGCGGATAATCCACATTTAATTATGTTGGTCCCCCTCGCGCGCGGTTTAACAAAGTAGAAGGACCAACAGTGAACATTTTTAATCAGCCGCAAGTAACAGACTCGGTCCAATTAGCTTTATACTCAGTTTTTTTTCAGCGAAAACTACTCAATTCAATTTCCTTTATCGTTTCTCAAAGAATTTGTGTCGAGTGGATACGGTTTTAATCAAAGTTTGATTCTTTCGTATCGATTTCTTTTGTTGAGTTAGGAAGTCTAAAAAGTTGTTATCACTTGAATTTCAAGTAGGTATTATTTAGCCAACTAAGTAACACTATTACTACTAACACTGTAGCGTAGTAAGGAGATTGATTGATTTAGCTTTCTTCATTTACACAAACCTCATATTCCTATCACCATACCATTCTCTTCAACAACAACATTTGCTTAGCAATTTAAAGCAAAATATAAACCCGATCAATCATAATGAAAGCAGTTTAATGATAAATGATAAATGATAAATGATGTTTATTTTGCAAGTAGGTTTTTACAAACACTTTTACACGTCATTTTTTAAAACTAGATGGGGCCGGTGTTTCGTACCTGACTACTCTGAGAAGAAACAGCCGAAACAAACTCAGAGGTCATAGTCTCTTTTAAAGTCCAGACAATCTTGCTCAATTCACATGAGGACTATGCAGATTAGTGTCTGAGATGGTCTTTTGAAGAAAGAACCATACAGATTTGAGTGGACCTGTCCAGTCAGTGCAAGCATTTGTCAGTTAACGTGTAGCTCGACTTATAACTCAAGGAGCTCAACGAAACGACGAACAATACCAAAGAAAGGACATTTGGGAAGGTCGCTTATAGTACTCAAACTGCCAGACAGTTGTGGGAAAAAAACAAACAAAAAATAAAAATGTGACCCACATGGTCCCCACATTCACAATAATCAAATAAAATTAATAACAAATTCTTTTCAAATGAATGTAAGTAAAAAAAAAAACACAAAAATCATTAAATGTCGCAATGATAAAAAAGTAAAATACTTAAAAAAATAAGTATTCATGTCAAATCAGTAAATGTCACATAAAACAATAAAAAATAAAAAAATAAAAGTAAAATAATAAAATACATGTCAAAAAAAAATTCAATGTCAGAGTGTATAAAAGAAAGGAATCAATAATAAACAAGCGAAGTCCGAAATTTCGACATTCACAGAGCAAATTTCATTGGAGCAGCTTAATCCCAAGCTTTTTTATCTTCAAGATAGTGATTAACATGATAGTAGGCTTTCAGGCACAGCTTCCGTTTTATAAACGATTTGAATTTATTTAGGCTTAGTGCTTGAATTTGGCTCGGAAGTTTATTGTAAAAGCGTATACATTGGCATCTGAACGTACCTCCTATTTTTTTGAGCCTCGTTGCAGGAACAACAAATTTGTGTTTGTTCCTCGTGTTTATGTTGTGGATATCACTGTATTTTTTAAATAAATTAATATTTTTGTGGGCGTACAAAAGGTTTTCATAAATAAACTGAGAGGGCACAGTAAGAATATTAGTCTCTTTAAATTTTTCTCTGAGGGAGTATCTGGGACTTAATTTATAAATTGAACGAATTGCCCTTTTTTGCAAAACAAATATTGTCTGAATATCGGCGGCATTGCCCCACAAGAGAATACCGTACGACATCACGCTATGGAAATAACTAAAGTAAACTAAACGGGCTGTCTCTAAGTCAGTTAAATCACGAATTCTTCTAACGGCGAATGCTGCAGAGCTAAGTTTCTTCGACAGTTTGTCTATATGCGGGCCCCACTGAAGCTTGGCATCCAAAGTTATGCCTAAGAAGACTGTGCTATCTTCCGCTTTTAGCTCTTCATCCTTAATTAGTACAGTAGTTTCCACTTGTCTTACATGGGGTATCGTAAACTTAATACACTTAGTTTTTTTCTCATTTAGGAGTAGATTATTAACATTAAACCAATTAACGACTTTCGCCAGGGCGCTATTAACATCATCCGCAACTAACTGCTGACGTTTGAGTTTAAATAAAAGAGAAGTGTCGTCTGCAAACAATACTATGTCATGATTATCCTTTATGAGGTAAGGCAAGTCATTTATATAAATAAGAAACAAAAATGGACCAAGAATTGAGCCCTGGGGTACCCCCATTCTTACTACGGATCCGGGAGATCTTTTCCCTTTAACATCAACTCTCTGAATCCTGTCACTCAAATATGAAATAAGAAGAGCCAGGGAGGCGTTACGGATTCCGTAGTGGTGTAGTTTCCTGATTAATGTTTCATGAAGAACACAATCGAAAGCTTTAGATAAATCGCAAAAAATGCCCAAAGCATCGCATTTGTCCTCCCAGGCATTATAAATGTGTCCTAAAAGTTCAACACCGGCATCAGTAGTTGAACGACCCCTTGTAAAACCAAACTGTTTTTTATGTAATAACTTATATTTATTGAAAAAACTTTGCATTTGTGCCAAAATTAATTTTTCAAAAATTTTACTAAACGTGGGTAGTACTGAAATGGGTCTATAATTAGTGGGGTCTGATGTACTACCCGATTTAAACAATGGTATTATTTTACTATATTTCATTAGATCAGGAAACTCACCACGGTCAATACAATCGTTAAATATTACAGCTAATGAAGGAGCTACAATGTTTATAATGGATTTAGCAACTTCCACAGAATGACCCCATAGATCGGCGGTCTTTTTAACATTTAAGGTGTGAAAAGTTTTAATTATATCTTTACAGGTGACATATTCAAAATTAAATTCGGAATCACAGACTGAAACGTTTTCCCTTAGTAAAGACTCGGCAGCAGCAGGTGACGAGTTTAGCGATTTAGTAGTCGATACGGGAATATCCGCAAAGAAATTTTCAAAGGCTGTGGCAACTTGAGTGTCTGAATTTAAAATTTTATCGCCAATAGCAAGGCTGTAGTCACTGTTTCGGTTGCAAGACTTTCCCGTTTCGCTATTAATAATATTCCATGTCATTCTAATTACATTACTACTATTTTTAATTTTTGAACTCAAGTAACGTGACTTTGCTATAAAACAAACTTTTTTAAATATTTTAGAATAATTTTTAACATACAACTTAAATTCTCCAGTGTTTATATAGGTCCGCTCTGCATACAGCTCATAAAGTCGTTTTCGACTCTTATGAATACCAATAGTGGCCCAGTCGTTGAAGGAAGCGTTACTATTAACCGAGATTGTCTTAGGAATAAATGTGGTATTAAATTGTGTGCAATACATACTGAAAAAATCGTTATAATGTTGATTGGGATCATCATTAGTTGACAGTAGTGGTAATTTAGACAAAAGTTTAGTTTTAAAGGTTTCCAGGCGAGTTTTAGTTTTTGGATTAACAATGATATCCTTTTTAGTGACTTTCTTGCTTACATTAGGAATTGTGATCAATTGCCCAACGTTTACCGCGGCACTTGCGAATAACGATTCGTTTTACCACCAGAGAGGAAATAAAGCGAGCAAGAGAGCTCGTACGACCAATAAAACTAAGATACGGTGGGCGGTCGGTAAACATTTATGAGGAATAGAGCGTCCGGCTCGTTGCCTTCCCATATCTGTTCCAATATTTTTTGGTCAGTAACGAGGCTCGGGCCAGAATGCGATGGCTTTATCGGAGTTCTGATTGAAGATAATCTCGCTGGAGTGAATTTGTGACGGCTTATTGACATTTAGCAGTCTCTGGAGGTTTTGGGATATTGAGTTGTCGCCTCTTAGGATTGGCTTTTGGGAGTACTTGATTTGAGATAAAGGTTTTTTTTTCATACTTAATTGACAGTAATTCGCCTGATGTAAAGCGATGATGCGTCAAAGGGCTGACCACACTTGCCTAGAAGGGAACCGTTTCTCTCGACCTATTTTTTTTGTAATCTGTTTTTTTAGAGCAGTGGCTAAATGATAACCATTACCAATCACACCACGCTTTTCTTAGTGTTACGAAATACAATTAACCTGTTTATGTGTTAGTTTGTGGTACCTACGCTGGTTCCGATACTAAACTAAAGCGCTAAGCGAATTCTACTGTTTTTTCTGTTCTGTGATGATAACAGCCGGACGGGTCAATCGCACACACACGCACGCTCACATACACACACTTATACGTACATAGTGTTCACGTATATAGTGTCCAAGTAGCAGTAGAACAATGACTCCTAAGTCATAGGTTTCTCTAGGTTAGGAGTCAGGGTTTCAGCTTTTGTACGCCTTATTAACTATTGTGAACTTTGCTTGAGCTTACCAAGGTCAGTTCCTGAATGGGTGACCATACCGCTTACATACCGATTTTCCTCCGTACCTCGGAAAACACGTTAAGCTGTTGGTCCCGACTGTCATTTGTAGATCTTTGACAGTCGTTACAGGTAGTCAGTGACCCGAAAGTCTGACAACTAGTCTTACCAAAAGGTATCTTATAACTGGCTTGTAAAGATCAGATAGGCAGTCGTAGTATCTGATAATTGCGATGATTATAAGTTTGGGATTAAGCTTTTAATGGACAACGTACTAGGTATACGTGCGTTTCAAAAGCTATTTACTATTTTGATAATATGTTTTCAAAATGTCTTTATCCACTCAGTGAGTAAAAGAGAGTTTTATTCACTGTTATCGATGAATAAAATGCCCTTTTTCGAGTGGCAATGGTAAAAAATAACTTTATTAATTACTAGCGGACGTCCCGCGGTTTCACCCGCGTAGTTCCCGTTCCCGTGGGAGTACGGGGATAAAATATAGCCTATGTTACTCGTGGATAATGTAGCTTTCGAATGGTGAAAGAATTTTTTAAATCGGTCCAGTAGTTTTTGAGCCTATTCATTACAAACAAACAAAGTTTTCCTCTTTATAATATTAGTATAGAAAAAGCCTTATTTCGTTTTACATGTGACTGTACTCTGTGACAGCTATGTCGAGGCGAAACAAAAGACAGTGCATCAAAACCAAGAAAAATCACAAGTCGACATAAAGGGATTCGACGCAGGGGGAATGATTCGTTGTGACAACTAACTGATATAGTTATATTTTGACAAACACATACACATTTCGCCGGTTATATATTTAAGTCCCATGTAATAGGGGGCGAGCCTATTGCCATCAACCGAGCACAGATCCAGACTCCGTGGCTGCTACTAAGAAATTCTTGATGGAAAAACCAAAAGGCATAAATACTAGAGCGAAAAACCTCGTTCTAAGTTCGAGGAAGCTTGATTTTAATTTGGCGGGAAGGGTTAATTGGTATCCAGCAAAGATTGACAAAAGACTAATTAACTCATGAACGAAAGAAAGAAATTCCATTAACAAGTCCCAAACAATTCCACGTTAAACTTAACTTCAATATTCAAATACAAAAGAGCTCGTTACACATTTATTTCATCATCCAAATAAATTAGAGAACCCGCATTGTGTATAGAGATCGCCCAAATGTTTCGTTCGTTTGCCGAAAATACGAAATTCGCGATAAAACATTTCAGAGTCGCCCAACAGAGTGAACAATGGACGAAATGTATGGAAACTGTGCGACCTCATTTGGCTACATTCCATTGTTGCTAACAATAAAGCTATTATCTTGCCAAATTGAATGAATAATTAAATCTCCGCCGTAATTCGCATATAGACATGCTACGCAAACTGGATGGATTAACCGTTTAAACAGATTTTCCACGTTTTGAGATTGGATTAGGTACTAATTACACTATAGTGAAGGTGCCTAGTTTATTAGATATTGATTGTCCTTGAAATAGCCACCATTAATATCCAAATAAACCTTTATTAGCTCTTGATTTGGCAACGTTATCTTTTTGCAACGTTTTCTTAAACTGAATGTTCAGAAAGACAAAACCACATTGAGTCGAGACGTCGATCACTAGCTTCGATGAAGGAAAACATCGTGAGGAAACCAAACAGGCCTGAGATATTTCTCGAGGGCATATAATGCCAAGAGAGATGTAATGTCAGAGGCACACGGCGGCATAAAATCTCACCAGGTTAGGCACTTCTTCTTATCGTATCGATTTTCCTTCCAATTACACAGTTTGGGCCCAGTAGGTGGCCACGTTTATTCCAGCGGTAGAGGCGCTGTACAGGTCGTCAAGGGTGTAGGTAAACAGACACCTGGGACACTCCAGCAGGTGGGGCATTGTTTGGTCCGGAGCGCCGCACTCGCACTCGGTAGTGGAAGAACCAATTATATACCCCTTTTTGCCAGGTTATGTTTGCAGCGGCCTACTTGGGTACGCAATCGATTCAGAGCTTTGCAAATGGGCTTCTATTGTTCACTGCCGGGAGCCAGGTGTCCTTGGGTGAAGTGTTGTGGTGGTGGGCACTTCTCTTGCCATAACTTGCTTCTTACTTTATGTGGCCTGTCTTGGATTGCCTAAGTGGAGCGTAGGAAGCTTTTGCGGCTTTTTAGTCTGCCCGGGGTAGTTGTGTGGTCGTAGAGGAAATGTCGCGAATCAGATTATTACATTATTCACTAACAACACGAAAAGAAGAGACATTATAATACGTTCACTTACAACCAAAACGCCCTCAAACCGAAACAAACCACTAAAGGAGTCAGTTAATTTAATGGCGACGTCAAAACCTCCAGCTAAAATAAATAAATGTTCATTAAGGCCCAAATCAAGTACGATACGGCCGCGGTACAGGCAAATGTCGGCGTTGATTACACCGCCCTGATATATGGGTGCGTGGAGAACTGAATTATTCACCCAGTGAGGGTTGCTCCTGTTATCAATGTGTATCTATTTTTCCTCGTTCCACTAATTCGGGGAGACGGGCAGACTATCCGCAGTTCTTTTGAAACGTTAACTAACATAGGCCTAGTTAATGTTTCAAAACAATAAACTAAAATGTGGATTAATAACTTGTTTATGAAAAAAAAACACACGGAACTCAAGTGGCATAGTCAGTTAACTAAGATCACCATTTCTATTTCTTCAAAGTTGCGAAGCGCTATGAAACTAAAAATTATGAAAAGAGCAAATTAAAAAAAAAACTTTTTTGCAAAAAATAAAACCGACTTCAAAAAACACAAAAAAGTGAAAAATAACTTTAGCTTCAGAAGTCGGTGACCTTTGTTTGATTGATTTAGTGTTTTTGTCACCGACTTCTGAAGCTAAAGTTATTTTTCACTTTTTTGTGTTTTTTGAAGTCGGTTTTATTTTTTGCAAAAAAGTTTTTTTTTTCCATTTTTAGTTGTTCCCAAACAAATATTTGCCATGAATTTCTTTGACATTGTTAAAAATACATGTCATGGTATATGCGTAGGTAATAGGCGTATCCCCAATATATGGAACAACATACCATGTTTTTTTTTTCGGATGGGAAATCAAATTACGGGTCCCGCTCTGGGCGGAGCGGAAGGGAGTGTCAGACTTTTACTGACTAACCATGTTCCTTCTTAGCCCTTTGTGTTCCAGGGCTGCAGTATCTCTTTACAACAGTCCCTTTTGCTGACATCTCTTTGAGGCGCGCGCGGAACACGAAAGCGCTAACTTAACATACCTAACTGTCGAAATCTGGGTGTATTGTACACATCTGCGTACCCCCTCAGACCATACAGGCGTGATGTTACGTCATTTGAGGCGCGCGCGGAACACGATCGCACCAACTTAACATACCTAGCTGTCGAAATCTGGGTGTATTGTACACATCTGCGTACCCCCTCAGAGCATACAGGCGTGATGTTACGTCATGATATTGTATAAACAATGAACATCCAACCGATTGGAGCTATCACAACAGATTTGCCGTCCCTTTTTGAAGAGTTCTATTGTATATCTTCGAAGATCAGCATCAGATCTTCACCAAATTAAAATGGGACCACCTCAGGAGTATACTTTTCCAATTAAAAAAAGAATTTTGAGAATCGGTCCACAAATGGGAGAGAAATCAGGTAAATTGTACACTTCTGCGTACCCCCTCAGAGCATACAGGCGTGATGTTCCGTCATGATATTGTATAAACAATGAACATCCAACCGATTGGAGCTATCACAACAGATTTGCCGTCTCTTTTTGAAGAGTTCCATTGTATATCTCCGAAGGTCAGCATCAGATCTTTACCAAATTAAAATGGGACCACCTCAGGAGTGTACTCTATCAAATGAAAAAAGAATTTTGAAAATCGGTCCACAAATGGGAGAGAAATCAGGTAACATACATAAAAAAAAAAAAAAAAAATACATACACACGAACATATAACCTCCGCCTTTTTTGAAGTCGGTTAACAACCAAACAAAAGCCCATTGATATCGTGCTCTAAAGTGCAAATATGATATATCGCCGCGATTCTCTCGCTCGTGGAGACGGCCCAATAGAGAGTGTATAGAAAAACGTGGCAAGGACGATAATATTGCCGCGATTCTCTCGCTCGTGGTAGCGACCCCTAAGCGTCCAAATATCTGGGCAGAGTTGTTACGTTAGCTTAGGCAATGGCGATGATGGGAAAAAGGTTCAACCGCCATTTCAGGTAAATCCGATTCTTTTCTCTCTTCTCCAATTATTTGTTCCTACACTTATCATCATAGTTATACTTCTGTATACTCATATTATAAAGAGGTAAAATTTGTTTGTAAGTTTGTATGTAGGGGGGTGATCTCCGGAACTAATGATCCAATTCTAAAAAATCTTTCACTGCCAAAAAGCTAAATTGTTCGTGACTATAAATTATATTTATATCATTCATATTGGCCGAGCTATAACAATTTTTGCAGGCGAAGTCGCGGTCGAAGTGCTAATTGCTTATAAAGAGATAAAGAGACTACTTATAAATTCCAACATAAAAGGTAGAATGATAGTACGATAGAATTCAAACCGAATATATGAATCTAGGTTTACTGTGTGTTGCATTTTTATGCACTCACAGAGAGCAACACGTAATAAAACACGAACATTTCTAAAGAGAGAGAATGTTTATGTCTTGGCATAAAAGGTCATAAAATTCTTTTACAAAAGTTTGTATGACTAAAATAGCTATAATATTATATCGACTGTGCCGTATAAATAAAAGGGGGACAGTGAGACACGATAGGTGTAAGTTAGGGATGCGCCGTAATACTTTGGATAGATCCGCATCGCAACTATGCTTATCGATTCTAGGATGGTATCGCATAATAAACATGTAAATCTACACTAATATTATGAAGAGGAAAGATTTATATTTTTGTGTGTGTGTTTGTTTGTAATGAATAAACTCAAAAACCACTGCACCGATTTCAAAAATTGTTTCACCATTAGAAAGCTACATTCACCCTGAGTAACATAGGCTATATTTTATCCGCGTACTCCCACGAAAACGGGAACTACGCGGGTGAAACCGTGTGGCGTCCGCTAGTTTATTTATAAAAGCGTTTTACTGTTTGTTGCAAGTTTACTTGACCAACTTCGAAGTCAGCGTAACCGTTTTTAAACAGATGTCATTTGAGAATGATTTGATACCGGTTCGTTTGTATCAATCTAAAATATCGGAGTATGGTATCGATTCTGTTGTGCACAAACTAAACTTAATTTAGGCTAATGCTTTATTTTACTAAAAGGCAGTGCGAGAAAAAGACGGCTATATTACGTAGCTATATGAACCAGATATGAACTAAGTTAGAGATGTCAAAGTAGTTTATGCCTTGCTCTTCACCGTGTTTTTAGTCGACATGTTTTTACGTGCACCCTTTATTTGTATGGAAATATTAGTTCAAATTAAATTTGACAGCTCTAAATTACGTCCGTCTCTTTCTCGTTTTATTAGAGAGAAAAAGATAGCAATGAGATTAAGTTTAGTTTGTGCACAACGGAATCGACATCTATCTCATCGTTGTGTAAAGTATCGGGTTGGATCGTGCATCACTAGTGTTAGTAAAAGTTAGTTTCCCCTTCCAAATAAAGTAGGGAAAGTTAGAATGGAAACCAACCAACAATGCTGACGATAATTCCGGAAGCTAACGCATTAAACTCGGGTCAACTGTTCCCTTTGGAAAAAATCTAAGAAGTGTTGGAGTTTTTTCTTAGACAAGGTAATGTGAATGAACTTTGACTAAAGAACACGTCGATAAAAAGTAGAAAAGATAGGTTTGACTGAAAAGGTTTTATTCCGAAGGCAAAAACATTGCAGTCGGCGATTAATGTTGCTATCTACGGTAAAAACGGTTCGGAGACTGTTAGTTTTGGTTGGACTTCCGAAAGTAGTTATTTTTCCTCCTTTTTTGAAGTCGGTTAAAATCCTAACCGAGATTAATTTACCACATGGGCATTTCCATAAACTTAAAAAAATCTAAGACTGTTTAGCTTCAATGATTTGCTTCAAACCGTTGTCGCTCCACTCAGTAAATACTAGTAAATTACTCCCCAGAATTTGATCCTCATCAGCGACACTATATGGTGTAATATTACAGTGTTATTTTTCAAACTCATTAGCTAGAAATATTGACTTTCCAAAAATCGAATGATGCAATTTTAATGTTAATCAAAATCCGGCTCGACACTTAGTATTTTTTGCTATTCTTCATAGTTTCAGATTTGGCAATCCATGTCCACTTGAAAAATGTATCCTGTAATTGAGAGCTTGATGTATTAATACACAGCCACTGGCTGGAGGCCTTACCCTCAAGGCACCCACAGGATAATCCGGTTAAGCAGACGACAACCTCTAACTCGAACTGCAAGAAAGAGAGAGAGAAGAAGCTATTCATAAAAAAACACCAGCACCCCTAGCCAAGTTGACAATCTACAATCGTTAACACTAGTAGAAAACTATTCAATTGAATGGGAATGACATCATCTCGACGTTAAATCACGTGATCAACACAAACGAATAGAAAATTCGTAGACAAGATTACATCGTTCAAAATTATAGAATAGAATGTTATCGTTTCTACAATGTTGATCGCTAAACTATTTGGTAGGAACGCTCACCATAGACTAAAATGTAGGATTAGAGAACGAGCGATCGACTCAGTCGTGTAAACTTGGCTACCAATTTAGTGCTTTCTACAATCGCTTACGCCGAGGCGTTTACGATTGTAGAAAGAGAATCGATACGAAACGTTTGTAACTTGGCTAGGGGTGCTGAACTCACCGAACAGGTTCATAGGCTTAACACTCACAAAGAATCCTTCAGTAATGAAACCTCAAAATCAGACCTCAATGGTTTCCAAATTAAATAAAAAGCAAAACAAACGGTACGTTTTTACGGCGGAGTAGAACCGTAAACATCACTCGTCGACAGGGACTAATTGCTAGCGATATAATACTCCAGAAAGGGCCTAAATAAGCAAACGAGTCGGGGTCACACTAAATGCGAATTTTACTCAACAAAGACTGGAAAAAACGACTGGAATATCTTTTTAAAAGGTTGGGTTTTTTGGGTAGGTCTCGCATTTATTAGTTTCCTATTTCAAAAGGGTAACTCTACAAAATGAAGAATAAAATCGACTAAAATAACAAACCCTACCTATTTGGGTGCCTGGAAAAATGGAAGCTGATATCTATACTAATGTTATAAAGAGATATTTGTTTGTAAGTTTGTTTGTAAGGGGTAATCTCCGGAACTAATGATCCAATTCTAAATATTTTTTCACTGATAGAAAGCTACATTATTCGTGGGTACTTTTGGCTATAAATTATATTTGTATCATGCATAATAGCCAAGCTATCACAAATTTTGCGGACGAAGTCGCGTTCGAAGTGCTAAGATGACGGATATTCATATACTCGACTGTGTTACAAAAGTTAATATAACATAATAATTCACTGCGAAACCTAGATGTCTAGAAGTATAATTAAACACTACAGATCCCTAGAGACATCGTATACGAATAAACATCCCTACGACAGAAAGCAAATAACTGAATATCATAAACCAAAGCGTACTTCAAGAGACAAGGGACCGCACGTAGCAAACATAAATACACAAGCGCAAATGAAACTCACAAACTGTGCTACGGTGCTACGCCGTAGCAATCGTTCGTAGCGGCTACGAACACTAGAGCTACGAAAGCTTGGTACACTTTCACACAAAATTAGAATTTTGTAACAAGGTTTTAAGCCAAGCAATTTTTTCTCGTCACCACTACCACCCAACACTGTTTTAAAGTGTAAATTCGCTTGGAAGAAAAATTGTTACAGCCCTAATGGTTTAAAGCACGAAGGTTTTATATTTTTGTCCTTATTAATGCAATATTTTTGACGTCGGTTTTATAAAACTCGATTATGTTTTTGTGGCTTAACGGGATCAAAGATGTTAAACTGTGTTGATAAAATTAAATACTTTGCAAGTGAAAAATAATTTGTAGATTAAATTACTGTTATGAAAAGAAAGGAACTCATTTCGGAAAACTCTAATTCCTCTTTAGGGGATTTTAGACCAAATGCGAAGTTCCTTCATTATTGTTTGTCTTAAAATTATAACATAACTAGCCGATGCCCGCGGCTTCGCCCGCTTGACAAGTTATATACTAAAACCTTCCTCTTCTTGAATCACTCTATCTATTAAAAAAACTCGCATCAAAATCCGTTGCGTAGTTTTAAAGATCTAAGCATACACAGGGACAGACAGACGCGGCGGGGGACTTTTGTTTTATAATACGTAGTGACTTGCCATTATCTGCCGTGTAAACCGGAAGTGTAAATACCCAAACTTTCCCAATCATTATTCGCATGGAATGTAAGTGTAAGTGTAACTTAACTAATAAATATGGATTTTCTTTTTAGCTCTTCCCTAGTCGTTGAATAGATGGCGCTGAACTTAGTTCGTAGTAGCAAGGAACGGAACCTAAACAAACTGATTTTAACAAAGCGTGAGAAACCTAGGTTATATTCGGAAGGTTAAGCAAACGAAAGTGTCAGTCGACGAGCGTATGTGACGTGACGCAATGTTTTTTTTCCCAAGCGTTTTGGCTTTGCCACCAACTATCGTAGTCAGTTCAACGCCATCTATAGAGTTCTTGAAAACTAAGTTTTTTTTAATACCTCAAAAAGAAAACCTCTCATTGTGATACCGGCTGGCGATAATGATGATGTTCTTGCAATAGAAGACGAGCCTGTTGCAACCCTAAATTCAGACTAAGGCTCTTGCTGAGCAATATCGTATAAAGACTCACTCAAACTCATGGGCCTTTACTGCAACATAATATTTTCCATGATTGAATATCACATATTTCTCATATACCCACATCGTGCTACACAAACGGGCAACAAAACGTTTGAAGTTTGAGCATGCACGAGGTATCCCTTAGTCGACACAGAAGGGATAGACACAGAAGGTCAGCTTCGTACAACCAGTGGAAACCGCGACATGCACTCATACGGCGATAACCGGCGATTATTTCTCGATGCATTTAAAGCGAAGTCAGAGGCCCATGGGCAGCATAAAATCTCTATCGCCTGGTCATGCACTAACGAGACGAAAAAGAAAGAAAGAACGGCAATCACAAACAAATGACAGTCGCGATTAGTGCTTGTTTGCATCGAGACTACTACTTTGCACAAGTGTCAGACTTTAGTCCGCAGTCTGAGGCCATACTCTCTAACGTTTCGTCCGTATATTCGTCTCTCTCACTCGCACTCATCTGCAGACGTGCGAGTGAGAGAGACGAATAGAGACGGACGTCAGTCCAGGGGCCCTACTCTCTAACGGCCGTTAGAGAGTAGGGCCCCTGGACTGACCGGAACGACGGACACCAGACTTTGACAGATGTATGATATGTATATCTGTCAAAGTTCTGCAGTCAGTCCGCGAAGTGATCTGCGGTGTTTTCTCTCTGTAAACGGAACTGACCTTCTGTAAAATTCTGTGTCGTCAATATCAATATTATTTAAGGCAGCCAAGCGGCAGTCGATCAAAGAGGCTTATATTACAGCGATCCGTCACGTCCGCTGCACGCCGGCACAAATTAACGTGTTATTTCCCTTCTAAATAAATATAAGTGACGACGAAACGTGTGAGATTATGCTCTGATAGATTGTTTTAATTAATTTCGTGTCCTACCCTAACGCAACTTATCATTTAGTACATTTTAGTGGGTGACGCTCATGCCTAGGAAACCATGTAAAGGTGTTGAAGTTTGTCCTGAGCCTGATTTTTTCCGGTCATGTTGGATTGCCATCCCATCGAACTATGAGTGAGGAGGAGCGAATGCACATGTGTATGCGCACACACTTGTGGATGGTCAAAGACTCACGCTGAGATTGACCGCTCTGGCCAAAAACGGTCAGGAAAACTATTAGTCTTAATTCCCATTTAGGTGTCGAACTTGCTAGAGATGACGGGCAATAAACTGTTACTTGTTCGTGTTTGACTCTATTTTAGAGCTCAATGTGTTATGTTAGGGTGTTTGGTGCATCGTTTGCCTTATTGAACGGGCCGAAATAAGGGGGGGGGGGGTCATTTGCTGTTTCTTTGGGATTTTTTAATTTAAATTTTTGATATTTATTTTAAACAATCGATTGTTGAAATGTGTTTAAAAAAAATGATGTTACAACTGCTCTACTACATACCTACTAACTATAACATCTTCTTACTGAAAAATGCAAATGCCTACTCAAAAGTGTTCCATTTTCTTTTTTAAACCCGCACGAACATTTAAAACATTACTTCAGTATAAAATGGACAGAATTAAGTAGCTGCTGTCTACCCACCGGGTCCGTGACACATACGGTAATTAAATCAACGCGTTCGATGAATCGATTAACACGAACGACGATGTAGAGCACCTTTCTGTTCAGCGTTTTATGTTAAGCACCTTTCATGTTCAGCGCTTTTTGTCAAGCGCTTTACGTTGAGCGCCATTCGTCATCCGAGGATCAGGATGTAATCATTGTTTTTTGCTGTGATTTTGTTTAACAAAGAAGTATAGACTGTTTTATCTGTGAAACTGGAAACTACGTAGTTAACAATGACTAGGAACACAAAGTGTATAGATGTCAATCTAACTACGTTCTAAAATATTCAAAAAGATAGGTTCATAGTGGTCAGATAGGCAGGTGCTCTATCTATACTAATATTATAAAGAGGAAAACTTTGTTTGTTTTTTTGTTTGTTTGTTTGTAATGAATAGGCTCAAAAACTACTGGACCGATTTAAAAAATTCTTTCACCATTCGAAAGCTACATTGTCTACGAGTTACATAGGCTATATTTTATCCCCGTACTCCCACGGGAACTGGAACTACGCGGGTGAAACCGCGGGACGTCCGCTAGTTTAAAATAACCGTATTAAGCTAAGCTGCATCTGGTTAGAGTGATGACCGACCCAAAGAAGTCAGAATAATCGTAGGCAAATTATAATGTTACTTGAACAGCATATAATTGAAATGTCCGTGACATAGATTTCTATCAAATACCATTATTATTCTTAGCGTGTCAAAGGCAATCTATAAATTGAGTCCGACTAGAACAGGGCTTCGGAACAGAGAAGAAAGCACGCAGAACATGTTATTAAGTGCCCCATCATTTGTCCTTGTGAAGCAGCACCACATTTAAACTCCTGCGCTGATCCAAGTCCCCATTCAATCTCCACCAGAGCAGGTTTTCCTTACTTTGGCATACCTCGAGCCAGAGTCTGTTTAATAACTCACAGGGCGGTCAGAGTGACTCTGAAAATAGGTACCATTCTAATGACATCAATTGAAAACCACCCATACCGTCGTGAAACTTTGCCTTCGGTAATTTTGGTTCTAATGAGTCAGGTTTTCAAAAGAATACGAGCCATAAAATACTATTCTTTACAGACAGCTTGTAACAAAGTCCAAAGTCTATTGCTCTCGACCGGTGCCCTGTACCCTAATCAAGTTATCATCACTGCGCAAAGTCCTCTGTCTACACTTGGCTCGTGTGACATGGGACTATAATATAGGTATCAGAATGGTCGGTCGTGACTTTCTGAGGTAATATTGGCATTAGCACGGAGTTTAATTGTATTGTTCCTACATTTACATAATCATCTATACCCTTGGTCTTGAATATGGCAATGATACTTAATCGACGCTTGAATTCCAATGAGTGTGAGAAAAATAGGGTATTCATATGAAATCTTATCATCTAATTACTATAACAAGGGTAAACACACAGTAGGAATATTCCTTGACCTCGCCAAAGCTTTTGACACTGTCTCCATTCCAATTCTATTGCGCAAGCTTGAGATCATGGGTGTAAGAGGCACCCAACTGAAAATATTCAAAAGTTATTTAGAAGATCGTTCTCAGTGCGTAAAGATTGACGATGTTCTCAGCGATGTTCAAAAAAACACATTTTTTGGTGTTCCCCAAGGAAGTATCCTAGGGCCCACCCTATTTTTGATCTACATAAATGACCTTTGCAATCTAAAGCTAGAGCATGGTACTATCATAACTTACGCTGATGACACTGCTTTACTTTTTTCGGCTGACTCAGAAAATGAAGACTACAAGCTTGCGCAACGCGGATTTAATATTGTAAATAAATGGCTACAAAATAACTCACTAACTCTAAATGCAGTGAAGACAAATTTTATTAAGTTTTCGATGCGTAAGCATATATCAAATATCCCCTCAGCGTTGCATGCTCACTGTTGCCCAGTCCCTGCAGATAGCCAGTGTAAATGTCCCAATATTAGGAAGACTGATAAAATAAAATACCTGGGTATTATAATAGATGAAACCCTTTCCTTCAAACAACATATGGAAGCTCTAAATAATAGAATTCGTAAGCTGATATTCGTATTCAAAAAGGTACGTTTCATTACAGATCCAAAAATACTCAGGCAAGTATATTTTGCTCTTTGTCAGTCAATTCTGACTTACTGCATTACTTCATGGGGTGGGACGAGTAAAACTCTGTTATTGCCCATTGAAAGAGCTCAAAGAGCTATTCTCAAGGTGGCTACTTGCCGCCCTTTCCTTTTCCCCACTAACCTCCTGTATAAATCTTGTGAAGTACTAACAGTTCGACAGTTATTTATTATGAGCACTGTACTAAAACAACACGCAGCACTTCCATACAGCACTGAATTTACTAAAAAAAGACGGAAAGATATAGTTTGCCCTCAAAAAAGTACAAAACATGCTTTCACAGCCAAGTTTTATATGTACCTCGGACCGCTACTATATAACAGGCTTAATGAAAAAGGAAACATCTACTCCCTAAATCACAATAACTGCAAGAAAATCCTTAAGGAAGCTCTTCAAACTATGTCCTATGAAGATACAGAGAAGTTATTACTTGTACTAAAGTAAATATTAATTATTCATACTATTGTTAATTGTTATTTTTTAAATTAGTTAGCTAAGTTAAGATAGTATAATTTTTATATACCTTTTTACATTGGTACCAATAATATTAACATGTATGTGATTATTTAATCAATTTATTAATGTTACCTCAAATCGCCTGAAACACAGGGTTACCTAGTTCAGGCTCACAGCTTACGTGAACTTGACATAGATTTAAGAAAAATTGTAAACCTTTACCTTACACATTTTTGAATAAATTTATTATTATTATTAATTACAGGAACTATGCTCGGATGCACTACTTCCAAAATACAGGCCTTCCAAATACGTCGAGTATGATGCATAACTTGAAGACTTTCTGCAATCTTGAAGATAATGAAACTCTCAAAGTTTTTAGTCGCTAAAATTTGACAGAGACAATCATTTTAAGATTTTAAGGCCTCTTAAAACTAAAAAGTTCCTAAGTATTTGTCTGTGCGTCTTGATTGTGACATCCACGAGACTCAATCTTTAAGCTCTCAAATTCTGGGTTCAATCATCGCCTAGAATGGAACGATCGTCACCAACAACAACAGTTCATAACGTCCACTGCTGGACATAAGCCTCTCCCAAGAGGGGAGGAATTTGCCGTAATCTCCACGCTTGGCAGGCGGATTGGAAATCGCAGTGATGAAAGACTAACAAAAAACGCTGCTGCCCATTCTCTGGTCTACGGAGGCGCAAGGTGTTCTGCCTCAGACATTAGTCGCCTTATACGACACCCGTGAGTAATCGTTACCAATTTATAGGATTTACCACTCCGAAACTTCCTGGAATGCTCGAGAAACATATGGCGTGTCTTAAAGTATGATAAAAGTAGGGTCGGTATGCTATGGCGCGTGTCAAAAGCTTTCAGCCGCGCCTTTCCATATAATGAGCGAAATGAGTAAGTGTTAACTAATTACATACCGTTCCGCTACCCCTTTTTACTCGATTAAAGCGAAGGCACAAAGGCATGCCGTCAATTTATAGCGGCAGCATTTGATTTCTGTTCACTGAAGTGCTGCTGAATGTTAAAGGGTGAGAAAATCGTGTACTTTTATGGGAGGTATTAAAATGCGCAGACATTTCCCGTTTCTTCCTTCTGTTTCTTTTGTAAGTAAGATAGGCGATCAAACGGCGCAGATTTTAGGTTTTCCTTGGCAGGAAATTTAAAATATTAAAAGTGAATTCCGGTTGTCCCCACTGCGTCCTGAAAAATCAAAACCGTCGTATCGTGGTTCGTCAAGAACGACAAATAGAAGTCTGTTATATAAACACGGCCATGTAAATGATTATAACTTATAAGTATGACAAACATCCGGTAGCAAAATTAGGGAAGACAGCCAATTAAACTTAAATAAAAGAATAGGTTAAACCACCCTAATTTGATCAACAAGGAGTGACGGCCAACAAAAGAGTCCCACGTCAAATTACTGATCAAAAGCTATTTCTTTCCTCGTTCCTAACACGAGGGAGGTTCGAGCGCCAGGCCCGGGATATAATCCCGCTCATTTGACATTTATTTTGTAATGGTCGACTCATTTTTCTCGCTGCCAGTGGATCATTTATAATGGCAATTTGGGACGCCTCCCGCTCCATTTTAGCCGGAGTTTGCTTACCTGTAGAATCTCTGTTTATTCAAGAATGGTAAAGTTAGAATAGTGTAATATTCCACTAAAATATTTAAAAGAGACGGTCTCTCTCTGAATTATTTCAACAAAAGGATTGAGTTTGAAATCTAAATTGAGTTATTTGAGCAAAAGTTCTCTAATTTGGCTGGAATCAGTCCTATTCCTATCGCGTATTTACTTCATCTTCGTCGTCAAATATACGAAAACCTCGAAAGTTTATATAGAGAAGACAATATTATTAAAATGGCAGATATTTCCTCTGTGTAATGATCGCCCTTTGAGTAATCTTGGCTTAATCTGAGATGTCAAAGAACGTGATAAGATTTGTAATTAACTTTATAATTCTTAGCTAATGGAATGAATAACGTTAACCTTTCCCTTTGGAGATATATTTTTTTAATTCTGAGGAGTTTCCTTTGTGGGATTTGAATAAAGGTGATGTTATTCAGTAGGATTACACTAACATAACATCACGCCTGTAATCCCCGAGGAGTTAGGCAGAGGTGTACCTAATAGTACACACACATTTCACCAGTTATGTTTAAGTCCCCCATGTAATAAGGGGCGAGCCTATTGCCATCAACCAGGCACAAATTCAGACAGCCTGCTACTAAAAAAATCCTGATAGAAAAACCCAATAACATTTTGCACGACCTGGGAATCGAACCCAGGACCTCATGCTCGACCAATGAGGCAGTCGTTAGCTTAATAAATAACATGAAAATATTATTTTGGTTTAGTGACTTACTTAAATGTCAACGTGTTTTAATGACCCTTAAGGGGCCGACTCCACGAGCGAGAGAATCGCGGTGATTCAACGTATTTCTATACGAAAATATCGCCGCGATTCTCTCGCTCGTGGAGACGGCCCAATAGAGAGTGTATAGAAAAACGTGGCAAGGACGATAATATCGCCGCGATTCTCTCGCTCGTGGAGACGGCCCAATAGAGAGTGTATAGAAAAACGTGGCAAGGACGATAATATCGCCGCGATTCTCTCGCTCGTGGAGGCGGCCCCTTATAAATGTTATCCTTATGTGGTAGCTCTAGCAACACAAATTTTATTTAAGTAGGTAAATGCTTAGAGTTCGTTGAACTGTTGATCCTTACCTGATGGAACTCTTATAGATGAATACTACGGTTTTATTTTGGAAAAGTCTTAGATAGTCAGAACGAACTCTGCAGCAACGCAAAGGACAAACTTAATGATGTTACTCTTATTACTAAATATTATAAATGCGAAAGTATGTGAGGATGTATGGATGTCAGTTCGTCTTTAACGCAAAAACGGTTGAACGGATTCGCGTGAAATTTGGCACGCCGATACTTATAACAACAACAACCTGGATTTAATAAAGAATACTTTTAATCTTGGTAGTACAATCCCGTGGGACAATTGCCAAACACGGCGCGGGCATATAAAGCTAGTCATAAAATAAAATATGTTTTATATTTTGCTCGACCAGCAATAAGCTCGTTAAGATAGAATAGTTACAAGTGTAGTCGTGGTTGCAGGGCGGTGCGGCGAGGGCAGTCCATGCGAGCAGCTGTGTCGAGAGCTGCACGACGGCACCTACGAGTGCGGCTGTGGGCCCGGCTATGTGCTGCACGTCGACGGCTACGGCTGCTCAGGTAACTCCACCTTCCACTAGTCTCCTGGTACCTTGTCATAAGCAGCACGTTTCAGCTATGCGCGTCAACGATTGTAGCTGCTCAGATATCACTTTCTCTATGTTCTGAGACCCTGGTACTCGATGGGAACAAAGGTTGTATCGAATAAATTAAAAATACGCGCTTGGACCTAGAGTTGGGGACACCAGCCCGATACACATTTCCTGTCGACTATGTGCTGTACATCCACGGCTTCCGATGGATGCTCATGAAGGTGACTTCTTACACCCTGAACCCCCCGCCCTTCTTCCCCCACCCACTCGTAAGATATACATATAGGACACGAAGGCACCCTATAAATGCGGCTGCGGCCACGGCTACGGCTGCTCAGGTAAGCCATGCTTATCTCCTCAATTTTCTGACACCCTGGTATCAGATTCGTCGAGAAACTTACCTACTAACTTTCCCTAGGTCTTCTAAAATTGGTACCTATACAGAATGCTTTCAATGTTTTCTTTTTTTAATTGAAACAATGATGAGCACTTTAATTTATTTAAAGAGCAAAGTATAGTAACTATTAAGCTACACAATAACTAGCAATGATAATATTAACTAGTCCCAAAATTTGACATATTCTGAATTTACAAGTGCCATTATTTTATGCAGTTACTGACCATTGGCTACCAAACCATTACTTTAAACTTTATGACCCCATTCAGTCCAATTTAAATCATTTTATCTACACCCATGCTATAAATCCTCTATAAAAGTATCTGAAACAGTTAGCTTATGGCCAACATTAAAACAGCCAGTGTCATAATAACCATTATAACATCCAAACGGGTGTTATAATGTTGTACTGAATTTCATTATGCAACTCGTTTTAAAAAAAGAACATTGTCATGCACGTGCGATTCACTACCACAGCACCGTAATTAAAAAAAAAACTTATAGGTTAATTAGAATTCACGTCGTATCCCGCCATTTTTGTTCGATATTTGGATATTAGTATTGCATTATGTACTTTGTTGTTTACAAAAATGAGTGATACAAGCTTTGTGCATTTTAATAATTGTACAATCCAAAATGTAAATAATTATATTATTACCTATACATGGTTTGTTTGTATTAAATACTCAGCAATTAAACTTTCCATGAATGTACATAGACTTCTTACAACACTGCAACACCCTATGGTTTCAGAACCTTTTATGGAGGATTCATATCATGGATGTAGATAAAGTCTTGTATGCAACTGTTCATAATTAGGTATTAAAACACTCATGTGATACTATTATCACACTCGGCTTTGCCTCGTGTGATAAACCCACACTCGTGTTTTAATATCCCTCATTATACAACAGTTGCATAAATAACTATTAACGCAGATTATTATGAAAGTCCCTATTGCGAAATTTTAACTAGCTGTAACGCCAGCTAAGTAGGTTGGTATCCTAGAAAATTAAAACCGGCCAAGTGCGAGTCGGACTCGCACATGAAGGCCTCCGTACCATATTATATCGTAGAAAAAAAAATGTTAATAATCATCACTATCACTTCCCCTATCGCCCGCCTCTGTCTGTCCCTATGTATGTTTAGATCTTTAAAACTACGCAACGGATTTTGATGCGGGTTTATTTAATAGATAAAGTGATTCAATAGGAAGATTTTAGTATATAATTTGCGGGCGGGCGAATCCGCGGGCATCAGCTAGTATACAAATATAATATAAAATATTATTAATATTTTATTTATTTTTATAATTTGTTGTTATAACGGCAACAGAAATACATCATCTGTGAAAATTTCAACTGTCTAGCTATCACGGTTCATGGTATACAGCCTGGTGACAGACAGACAGACAGTGGAGTTTTAGTAATAGGGTCCCGTTTTTACCCTTTGGCTACGGAACCCTAAAAAAAGTGCAAACTCCATGATAGTAACAAAGCCCCACAAAGCCTTCCAATCGATAGACTTTACGCGAGAGATGAATTTATGATGAGGGAGTATCCGTTCCGTAGAATATTATAGAAGCGGCCAAATACCAACATGAGCATTCCCTAGGTAAGGCGTGCGGTGGTGAGTAAGACCGTAATTTCGACAATGAACTAAGCTGAGTTCGTACTGTTGCCGAAAAGTATAAGCAGGTTGATTATAACCTTTTAATTGTCCCGACCTGTGGGTCTAAGCTTCGCCTGTGTACTTAGCATCGCCTGTGTACTTAGCATCGCTTTGTATCAAATGTACATTACAAAACAACAACAACAACATTACAAGAGGGTTGGTCCAATGCGAATCGCTGTCAAAAATGCGTGGCTGTTTAAAGAACCGCGTAGCTAACGTGAAAAGTTTTCCGTGTACATTCTATGCAGCAATGGATGGTCAACTTTACAATTTCAAGACACAAAGTATTATCGCAATGTTATTTTCAAGCTGCCACGGAACTCCCATATCAAATTTGTAAAGTTACTCGATACCATTGTCGCCGATACTCATTTGTTTCGAACAAAATAAACAAACGAACGAGCTTTGTATACCTGACCCAGTAACAAACGGAAGATTACATCAAATAAATTCGAGAATCGAGATACACTATGTCGATCGCGCGATATCATAAAAGCGTAGAGCTCGATTTGTAACATAAATCGATTTTCTCGCCCCTCTCGATTGTCTGGGACCGAATGATAGAATTGCTGCGTTTCGAGTACCTACCTACTTATGCTGCGAGGTAAATAAAGTCTCTCTTGCTATCTGTGTCTGTCCTTTTGTCCGGTTGATCACGAATGTATAGTTTATTTATTTAATTTGTCTAACTGATTAGAAAACTCTGTTTGATTGTAATATAATCTAACTACACACCATGCCTGTAATCCCCGGATGACAAGGCAAAGGTGTTTCTAACGGCACACTGACATTTCACCCTCTTGTAATAAGGGGCGACCCTAATGCGAGGCGAAAGTCCAGACTCAGTAGTTACTACTGAGAAAATGAGAAAAAAAACCCCTATTTGCCCGATGAAGGGAATCGCCCAACCATGCTGAGCAGTAGATTATCTTGGTTCCGTCTTACACCTGCAATGTTAACCTCAACTGCATCAATCTCACATGCTCTTTATTTCCACAGAAATAAACGCAACGAGAGCGACTGATATCTCCGACGCGGAAGAAGACGTACTATATCAAAAAGACGTGTCCTTCTCAGCAGAACTAGAAATAGCACCGTCCAATAGAATTAGTAAACCTACTGTAAGCTTAACACATATCGACGACGCCAGAAAGCAAAGACTTACAACCACACTGCCAATAGTTTATAGAGCGAGAAGCACACCAAATTATATAAATACAGGAGAGAAATCGAAGCAAGTGGATGGCTTGAAGAGTTTAATAGAAGACGGAGTGAGTGAAACTGATATAAACATCATTGCTGATGAAGCGAAGGAGAATTTGTTGGAAGCGAACGATGCGACGGTGACGACGCAGGGACCTAGTTTAGAACAAAAAGTAAGTTGTAAGTTAAAAAGGTCATGTCTGAATGTCGTAGAAACTATCGATTTTATAACACAGCTAGACGAATCGTTGTTTTAATGCTTCAAGACAATCTCGACCTTGTTAGTTCTGGATAGTATTTTGCTGAGAGAATATTATTGTTTGATTTAAGTTTTCGATCTATGCTTAGGAATCAGTTTTAGTTTGAAATACTGAATCTATATAGACTCGATAAAGTTTAGAATCTCAATCTGACATTTTCATCCTACTATGAAATTAGCATAGTGATCGAATTGGAATACATTTCCCAACTTTTATTTTTCAACTACATAAGGGCGTATCACAAATCGCGTGTCTAGGTCCTTCAGAGATAAGGACATTAGACTAGGTAATCAATCACCGAACTTCAAGACCACCTCCAGTAACCACTGCTCCCTCTATCAGGTGCCGGGAGCAACGGCATCGCCTCCATGGACGGCAGCAGTCGAAGCTTGTGACTGTGACAGCTGTAGCAGCGAACGGTGTCCGTGCGCCGGCAACCCGAATGCTTGCAAATCAGGTAAGTTTATCTATGATCTAAAGTTGTTCTTTGGAAATCAGTGCAGGTTCTGTATTTGCTTTGTTGCTTCTGCTATTGATACATTAAAAAGTTTGTAGATTTTAGGACCAATAACAGCGGATTTCAACATTGAAACTGAATGCGATTAGTTAATTCCGAAAAGCGTCGCGTTCCACAGCTGACAGTGGAAATATTCATCATCTGCCTAGCCTTTTCCTAAGTATGTTGGGGTCGACTTTCAGTCTAACCAGATGCAGCTGAATACCAGTATTTTACATGGAGCGACTGCCTATCTGACCTCCACAACCCAGTTAGTACTGGGTAATATGATATGCCTTGGTAAGACTGGTTGTCAGACTTTTTGGGCCACTGACTACTGTAATGACTGTCAAAGATCTACAATCGACAGCCGGGACCAACAGCTTAACGTGCTTTCCGAGGCATGGAGGAAACTCGGTATGTTAGAGTGGTCACCCATCCACAGACCAACCTAGGCAAGCTCGGCTTAACCTAAAGATCGACCCGAGCGGCTATTATTATTTAGCCACGAACTCCTCAGTGGAAATATTCCATAGCAATTATAACACTGTCAGGTCTTGAACACGGCTTAGATGTGCTGACCACATCCAGATTCATTAGAGGAGATAACATCATCACGATGGTAATCCCTAAAGGGAGAGTGTACCTAATAGTACCCACATTTTGCCAGTTATGTTTAAGCCGAGCCTATTGCTATCAACTGGGTACGAATACTACAGTCTGTATTGTCTATGTATATTGTATTGGCCACGGACTGGCCAAGCCAAGTCAAGAAGCCCATGGGTGGCATAGAAACTCTGACACGAGGTTAGGCACTAACCACACGATGAAGAAGAAATTCCGTGGCTGCTACTGAGAAATTCCTGGTCGAAAAACTCAAAAACACTTGGCCGAACCTGGGAATTGAACCAAGGACCTAATGCTCTGCAGTCGCGTTTGCGACCATTAGAGAAATTCGCACTAAATCGATCAAAGCATTCTTTCCTTGTCAAGATTGACGATAGATTGGTCGTACATTAGTAACCACAGTCGTGGGGAAGCGTCTAACTGGTATGCTTAGGGTGACGATCCGAAATTCCAGATCAGGGCAAATATTTAAATGCCTCTCCGGTATTTGGCGTCGAAATATTTTTGCATATATTACAATTTGTAAAGGTAAATGACCGAGGAAGTTTAGCCCGAGGGTTACCAAGAGTAAAATCTATAATTCCAATTTTAAAAGCTTCCCTCTATAATAATTTTCTTAACTAAACAAAGTCTAACTCCCCCGATATCCTTCAAATTCAAAGTAAAACTCAATGGCAGCAATTAACGAGGCCACAAAAGATAATGCTTACCAAAGAGTTTAAATATCGGCCAATGGGGCGGCCATTTTGAATTATTGCCTTTTGAAGTGCTTACAAACTGTTTATGAGACGGCGGAGTTTAATTTACTTGTTTTGGTTTTGAAATGTTGTTTACATTACGAAAATTTGTACAATTTAGGATAATTGTTGAACATTTAAGCTAGTATAGTATGCTCACTGTGTAGGTACACACACTTTACAGTTCGGCCGCTGAGAGAATGCGTTCCTCGTGCGTTTCGTTCGTTGCGTTCGTCGCGAGTTTTAGTATTATTGGTGATGATAGATAACTTATTGCTTATATAACTTAACTATTATTAGCCCTTTTACCCTTTTAACAAATAATATTATTAAAAACGATATCATTAAATCAATTATCAATAAATGTTATAATTTCGCGCTAAATTTTTGTACCAACTGACAGACGTCAGGAACGCATTCTCTCAGCGGCCAAACTGTAGAGGGTTTAAAGACCCTTATTGAAGCCGAAAGGCACTTTTTCTCCCCGTCATTGCGATCATTTTTGAATAGGGTTCCGTAGTTTCCCGTCCGTCACAATAAGTGTTCCCGCTTATGAGTTTAAAGGTGGGTATCCATTATGTAAAAATGCTTGCATATACGAATATACTACAAACTTAGTCCAGAAATTATTTTGTACAACTTTTTGTCTTTTTGTACAAAAACTGTTGTTTCCATCAAGTTCAAAATGATTTTCCTAGAATGTCCTTATAAAGTTCTACTTTTCAGATTTTTTTCATATTTTCTAAACTTATGGTTCAAAAGTTAGAGGGGGGGGGGAACACTGTTTTTTACTTTTGGAGCGATTATTTCCGAAATTATTGACATTATCAAAAAATGATTTTAGAAAACCCCTATTCATTTTTAAATACCTTTCCAACAATATATCACACGTTCGGGTTGAAATTAAAATAAAAATCACTTCCCACTTTACATATAGGGGGGCTACCCTAATAAAACATTTTTTTCCAATTTTTATTTTACCACTTTGTCGGCGTGATTGATATACATATTGGTACCAAATTTCAGCTTTCTAGTGCGAACGGTCACAGAGATTAAGCGAGGACGGACGGACAGACATGGCGAAACTATAAGGGTTCCTAGTTGACTACGGAACCCTAAAAAAACCGGCCAAGAGCGTGTCGGGCCACGCTCAGTGTAGGGTTCCGTAGTTTACCGTCCGGCACAATAAGTGTTCCCACTTATGAGTTTAAAGGTGGTTATCCATTATGTAAAAATGCTTGCTTATACGAATATACTACAAACTTAGTCCAGAAATTATTTTGTACAACTTTTTGTCTTTTTTGTACAAAAACTGTTGTTTCCATCAAGTTCAAAATAATTTTCCTAGAAAGTCCTTATAAAGTTCTACTTTTCAGATTTTTTTCATATTTTCTAAACTTATGGTTCAAAAGTTGGAGGTGGGGGGACACATTGTTTTTTACTTTTGGAGTGATTATTTCCGAAATTATTGACATTATCAAAAAATGATTTTAGAAAACCCCTATTCATTTTTAAATACCTTTCCAACAATATATCACACGTTAGGGTTGAAATTAAAAAAAAAAAATCACTTCCCACTTTACATATAGGGGGGCTACCCTAATAAAACATTTTTTTCCAATTTTTATTTTACCACTTTGTCGGCGTGATTGATATACATATTGGTACCAAATTTCAGCTTTCTAGTGCTAACGGTCACAGAGATTAAGCGAGGACGGACGGACAGACATGGCGAAACTATAAGGGTTCCTAGTTGACTACGGAACCCTAAAAATGATGGTCTTTCTAGTTCACCCAACCCCCCCTTCTAATTCCTTCTAATTGGAGGAGCTCCTGGCTAAATAATAACAGCCACTCGGGTCGATCGTTAGGTTAAGCCGTGCTTGCCTAGGTTGGTCTGTGGATGGGTGACCACCCATTACATACCGAGTTCCTCCGTGCCTCGCAAAGCACGTTAAGCAATTGGTCCCGGCTGTCATTTGTAGATCTTTGACAGTCTTTAGATAGTCAGAGGCCCAAAAATTCTGACAACCAGTCTTATCCAGTCTTATCTTATTAAGTATTACCCGGTACTAACTGGGTTGTGGAAGTCAGATAGGCAGTCGCTCCATGTAAAATACTGGTATTCCGTTGCTTCCGGTAAAACTGGAAGCTGACCCCAACATAGTTGGGAAAAGGCTAGGCAGATGATGATGATGGTCCTTCTAGCTAGTTGCGGAGATTTTGGGGGTCCAAGTTCCAATTTTTTCACAAGTTTTTTTTTAATACATACCAAACATATAAAAAGAAGTCGTTTCCCAGCAATTATTTTTGCGTAAAGTTACTTAGTTTGATGTACTATCGGGGTCTTATCCGCCTGACCATTTTAATTTTTTTTCGCTTAAATCATGCGGAGGCGCCGAGCCACGCCCCCTTAAAGTTTGGGCCTATTAGGAAAGCGTCAACTTTGGCGCGCAAAGTAACAATAACTCTCGTTTGGCGTGCGTCGTCAATGCGCTCGGCCGATTCGGTATCTTTTAATTCATTTTTTCTACACAAAGTCAACGGGGCGGGGCTAGAGAGCGTTTTTATGTTGCGAGTGCAAGCAAAAATAAGCTTAGTGGTGGTCAGGCAGGAGTGTCCTCGATAGTACATTGGTTGAAGGCTTCGTGAAGGGTCCGTTTACCCTCTAAAGGGTGTAAAACATCTCTTAACGAAGCCGAAAGGCACTTGTTCTCCCTGTCATTGCGATATTTTTTTTTGTTCTACACTATTAATACCTGGGAACCTTCTAGTTACGGAGGTATTGGGGATCAAAGTTCCAACTTTTTCACAAGTTTGTAATGTAGATTTTTACCTTTAACACCTCCCAACCACGACCCCCGTACTATTCAATCCATCCATCAGCACAATGTTTTGAGTGCGTTACATTGAGTTCTACCACAAAACGTGATTTTTCACCCCAAAAAGGAAAGTCGTTTCCCAGCAATAATTTTTGCGTTAAGTTGCTTAGTTTGATGTACAGAATACTTGGTTGACGGCTTCGTGATGAGGTCTTTTACACCATGTCATGTGTGTTGACATTTGTGCTCGCTGTTATATTTTCAACTGGCAACTCAATGCGATGAAAATCCAGCAAAAATCAAAGGCTTAGTAGACATTGGACTTATTCGCAAAATGACCTGCAGTCGTTTTGTGTCATTGAAATAGCCAGACATGTCAATTTTTAGGGTTCCGTACCCAAAGGGTAAAAACGGAACCCTATTACTAAGACTTGGCTGTCTGTCCGTCTGTCCGTCTGTCCGTCTGTCTGTCACCAGGCTGTATCTCATGAACCGTGACAGCTAGACAGTTGAAATTTTCACAGATGATGTATTTCTATTGCCGCTATAACAACAAATACTAAAAACAGAATAAAATTAATATTTAAGGGGGGCTCCCATACAACAAACGTGATTTTTTTATAATAATTGGTACGGAACCCTTCGTGCGCGAGTCCGACTCGCACTTGGCCGGTTTTTTTTGTTCCTCAACACAAAATCTACTTAGCTCAAAATTGTCTTGAATCAGAAATAGGTGTTAATTGGTACCCTTTTACCGCCCCCAGCTGAACATAATGATGTAGAAAGATAATGTGAAACGGTTCCATATTGAAATAAGTACGTTTAATGTCTTTTGTTCCATTATCGTGAAATATTTTATTTTTAACCTTTATCTAACACGGACTTAAGGACTATATATCCCTCAAATGGCTTCATGCGCGTATTGTATAATTATCACTTGCTTCGGTGAAGGTAAACATCGTGAGGAAACCAGCATGCCTGAGAGATATTTCTCGACGGCATGTTAAGCCAAGTCAGAGGCCCATGGGGGGCTTAAAAACTCCCAGGTTAGGCACTAACCACACGTTAAAGAAGAGAAAAGGTATTATTAAAGACTAGCTTTTACCCGCGGCTTGGCTCGCGTTAATTTAGAATTTGACAATCAATTCCGGTTGTACTCTACTTGCAATAATAATATTCAATCAAGATTCGAAAGACACGTGGCGCCATCAACACTAATATTATAAAAACCGGCCAAGTGCGAGTCGGACTCGCGCACGAAGGGTTCCGTACCATTATTTAAAAACATTAGACAAAACTGCAAAAAAATCACGTTTGTTGTATGGGAGCCCCCCTTAAATATTGATTTAATTCTGTTTTTAGTATTTGTTGTTATAGCGGCAACAGAAATACATCATCTGTGAAAATTTCAACTGTCTAGCTGTCACGGTTCATGAGATACAGCCTGGTGACAGACAGACGGACAGACAGCGAAGTCTTAGTAATAGGGTTCCGTTTTTACCCTTTGGGTACGGAACCCTAAAAAGGAAAAAACTGTTTTTGTGTGTATTTTTGTAATGAGTAAACTCAAAAACTCCTGCGCCGATTTCAAAAATTCTTTAACCATTAAAAAGCTACATTCACCTTGAGTAACATAGGCTATATTATATCTCGGTACTCCCACGGGAACGGGAACTACGCGGGTGAAACCGCGGGACGTCCGCTAGTAATATTATAAAGAGGAGTTTTTTTTGTGTGTATGTATGTAATGAGTAAACTCAAAAACTACTGCGCCGATTTCAAAAAATCTTTCACCATTAGAGAGCTACATTCACCTTGAGTAACATTGGCTATATTTTATTCCCGTACTCCCACGGGAACGGGAACTACGCGGGTGAAACCGCGTGACGTCCGCTAGTATATTATCAAAAGAACGTTATTGTTGTTTTCCTCGGGAGCAGTACTTTGTTTTCGACATGAAAGGTACCCTATGTCCGTTTCTGTACACCTGACATCGTATATATGCAAAATTTCAGGATTTTCGGTTCAGTGGTTTAGTTTAGGCGATAAAAGGTTACAAACTTACTTTTGCATTTATAATATTATTTAGTAGGATAAGACCCGTATTTAGATCAGGTCTCAAGTTGGTTAAACTCATAAACCCTCGCTTCGTAATACGAATATCAACGTAAGCAACCGAAAACAAGAAAAATACCGCTAAAACATTTTACCTCAGAATATTGACCTACCTTCTCCATACACGTCATTTGGTCCTAATGGATGGCGCAAAAATCCCAAAAATATCGCTCGGAAAGATTTGAGGTAACAACTTCGAATTTCTAGCGCCAATAAGAATCCGAGGTCTGGTTACTGTCAATTACAAGGCAAAAGAGAAATTGATTTAGCAGTCGAACGATTCACCACACAGTGGAGAAACAGAAGGCTAGATTTAGATCTATAGTTGGTGCCAGTTAAGATGTGAATAGCGGTCATTGACCTACCTACATTTATTAAACTTCTTAACTTTTAAAACCAAAAATAAGCCTGTTCAAGTCTGGAATCGTCATCTATCGTGATCTTCAAAATTTTTTGTAATGAATCACGATACATGGCTAATTTGTTTTGGTTCGTACGAAGAGATATTAGCGAAAGGGAATGACCGCTATTCTCACCTTAACTGGCACCAACTATAGGTACCCACTGTTTCTCCACTGTGAAAACCGAGGATGAGAGTACAGCCGGCCAGTACATCAGATTGTCAACTTTATCGTTAAAGCATTAGGTTTAAGGTTCATTTGCAAAATTTGACAGTGTCGGGTAGATTGATGTGCTTGGAGCCTGTACTACCAAAGTTGGCGGAAACAGATTACATGGAGAACAAATTAAAACGAACGCTTTGAAACCAATAGGCTTGTGTACTAATGAAATCTAATTAGTCCGTCAGTTAGATAATCTTATCTCTTTTTTTCTTATAAACCAAAATTTACGAAGATACGACGCTTTTAAAATTCTCAATACGTCACGCCGTGGTACAATTTTTAGTGCGTTGTGACGTCACGAGCCCCCATTCCCGAGTTATGATGCGTTTTATCTTTGTCAATATTCATTGATTTACAAAAACAAAAAATACGTGTCTATTATTTTCCAATACTCTAACTGACGGACTAAATAGATTTGCAATTTATTGATGGTGGAAATTAGGCTATTGTCTCTGTCTTGTTTAGAACCTAAGATAGAAACATTTGACAGGGAGTCCCTGTCTCCCTGTCAGGGCCTAATGAATTTTCGCAAGCTACTGGGGAAACAGATCAATGAGTTGGAGAAGGCAATTTATATCTGTCCAGCCTAGAGGCAGCAAGAGGAAAACGAAAATATCTACATTGATGCTATCCTACTTTAAAGTTTTTCAGAAAATAATATACAGCAATATCGTCTCATTACTTGGATGAACTGTGTGAAGGATGATATGGGTAGAAAGGAGGAGACTGCTGAAATGACAAGCAATAGAGAAGTGTGGAGGAAGACATGCTGCGCCTGCGCCGACCTCAAATACGTTGGGATAAGGGCAGGAGAATGATGATGAGTTTGTGTGTTTATTTAAAGACCTTTAATAGGAGATGTCAATGATAAGCAGTGAAAAATAAAGTCAGAAATAATAATTAAAAATGTAAAACTTTCCATATGATATTTTTGTACTCTACGTACAAAAATATCCCTGCAGGGATTACAGGAATGACTTTACTTTTAAAATTATATACGACTAGCGGACGTCCCGCGGTTTCACCCGCGTAGTTCCCGTTCCCGAGAGAGTACGGTAATAAAATATAGCGTATGTTACACAGGGTGAATGTAGCTTTCTAATGGTGAAAGAATTTCTGAAATCGGCGCAGGAGTATTTGAGTCTATTCATTACAAACACACAAAAATACAAATCTTTCCTCTTTATAATATTAGTGTAGATGGATCTTCTCAACCAAACTGCAGTGCGGTTACACCAGGCCGGTTATATAACGCGAACCGGAAGGCACACGCCGCCATTACCAGAGACCACTTCCGGAACACGCCCTAACTCCCCAACTTCGCCCTGACAGTTGTTATTGAGTTGCCTCCTCGCACTCCGTGATCCGATTATGTTGAATTCACTCTAAAATTAAACGTGTTTACCTGCATCCTGAGTGAACTTGATGCTTGTGAAGATTAAATGGAAAGTGATGGAACACTTTGTGATGGTTAGTGAGGGGCACATGGATTATGGTTAATGGAATATTTAGTTGTTTAGTAGTAGTAGTTAGTTTTATAAATTATAGCATAATGTGTTGCCGTAAAGTTACATGAAAATCTGTAGTTTTGCGTCAACAGTAATAAACCTCCATATGTTCTCACAAATACTCGCGTTTATAATACACATGTAAACGGGTATTTATCGCGAATTTTACCTTCATTATAAGCCCGACGTTTCGACAGGATTGTTCCAGCCGTGGTCGCGGGAAGACTGAAGTATTGGAGGTACCGCCACAGCAAAGCGAAGGTGAACATTTATGAAGATCAAGTGAGGGTAGTTGAATAACCACCCAATACTTCAGTCTTCCCGCGACCACGGCTGGTGCAATGCGGTCGAAACGTCGGGCTTAATATTAAAGGTAAATTCGCGATAAATACCCGTTTACGTGTGTATTATAATGTACTCGCGTTTATAATTGTAGTAAGATGAAAGACATAACAAGTCTATATTAATATTGCTTTAGCTAATTGGATAATCTATACCCAGAATCATTAGTGTAAAATCGTTTAGGCAACAAAATACTCCGAATCTGGGCCCAACAAAATTTTCATAAGTACTCGCATTTACGCAGACGACTAGGTACACAAATAACCAAAATAAATGATTTATCGAAAGAAATAACCGAAAACAACCCCCGTATCGCTCCATTATCGATTAAAAGTAAGTTACGGGTAAAATTCATGCCGTAGGTACCTGTAAAACTTTACTGAAATCAAAACTTTTTACACCGACCTCTTCGCATCGCCGTTGCGTGAACCGAGTCGCCCCGATTTTTCGATTAGCGACCCCTGCAGGGTGTAACGGTGTCCCCTCCGTTAATCGCCATCTCTCGAAGAATGCAGGGCGCTTGAATTATATTAAGTAATATCGAGGGATCTTGATCTACGGCCTCCTAGACACACCGGGGGGCGAGAATGTAGGAGAGAATAGCTAAATTATCCGGCGCCACTATGTAATCACTCTTGATTTTGAACACAATGCCGATGAGATTTTCTAGCGGATATCCCAATTTGATTCGGTTTTCGGACACGCTGCTTTTTTTTCGCGTTTCTGTATGAGAATTGTGTTAGTTAGATATCGATATTTTTCAGTGTAGAAATTGGAGACAAAATATTGTAGCTATGCAATGTCTGTAAATTAAACATTTGGTCGTTGGTTGTGCTGGACAAAACCAACGACCAGTGGTCCAGATTAGCCTTAGTTCGAAAACACTGGAAGTCATGGGGAGAGACTTTTTTTCCAGCAGTAGTATCTTCTTTGCGTGTCGATAGACTCTAATAATACCCGACTAATGCTCTTTCATTGGCTCCGTTTAAATCCTGGAAGGTGCAGGTGGAAGTGCAGGATGGACAAGCAAAGAGGTGGGGCATATCCTGCAGAGGGGCTCCACATTGGCATTGTATTTGGGACGTGTCGATAATATCCAATTTGGCCAGATTTGCTACAGCGGCCAATCTGGGCCCGTATACTGTTAAGAGATTTCCAGACTGGACAATGCAGTTCCTGTCCAGGAGGAAGGTGTTCTGCTGGATTGATGAAGTGAGGAGGGTGGATGTCTGTTCCATCATCCAGTAGTATGATGATGTAACTAAGCAAAGTCGAATTCTAGGAGTGGACTGTCATTATGACAGACCTAAAAATATCGGAAATGACCGCAAATTACTCAACGTAACTGCATCGTTTTCTTGAAATCGTGTTCCATTTGTGTCAGCGTATTAGTATGACAAATGGGAGACGGAAGCGATCGTCCAACCCACTTCACTCGTACATTGTCGCGAGCTCATGAATTTTACCTCCGTCCCTATGGCGTGCGAAAATTTTTGCATTGTAACTATGGCTGTAAGAGTAGCGATATACCAAAGAAACGATGGTGAACAGTATGAAAAATTATTAGGTATGTCTGTAAAGGAGGTGCCACTTCAGATGACTATAGAGAATTATGGAAGAGGATGACATACGTTGCGCCGATGATTTATTTCGTACCTATTTTTAAAACTTTACTCTCAATAATTGTTACCTCTAAGGACCAAACTTTTCTTCAATCTCGTGAACTGGTAAGTTTTGAATTCCCAAAGTATAAATCTTATTTTTACTCTGATCCATGCCCACTATACCGAAATACTCACAGATTACTTTCGCACAAAGCAAAGTTAAGAAAAATAGAGCTCAAAATACAGAATCTAATTAACATTTGACCTGTACCTCTCGAGATCAGCCCCATTTTATTATAAGCTCCGTCTGTAGGTACAGGCTATAAGCCGTGACAAACGGCGCCAGACTGCTTTTATTGTTAGCGTGGCGTGTCTTTGTCATAATTAAGAGGTCTCATCTCCCGAAGCCGGTTGTCAGTGAAATTACTCAATTTCCTGCCTTCACAGATGTGGCACATTTGTTTATGGGGTTCACTAAGCGTTCGTGTAATATTGCTTTGTTACTCGGGTTGCAAGATCGAGGTTTTGAATTTTCCACATTTTCGACCGTTTTTTCCCCGAAGTGATACGTTTTGCAACGTTTTACCCCAATCTTTTCCCCAAACGGGAAATAAAACTATGAGATACTACTCTGTCAAGAAAGTACCGGGAAAAGATCAATAATACACAAAATGTCTGTTATTCATCCAAATTTATTTTATCACCTTCAAAGTATGCTCCTTTAGAAACGATACACTTGCGCCAACGAATAATCCATTCATCAAAACATTTTTTAAACGCTGCTTCCGGAATTGAGTTCAGTTCTCGCCGCGAATTCTCCTTTATGTCTTCTATCGATTGAAAACGGGTGCCACGAAGTGGTAATTTGAGTTTAGGAAAAAGAAAAAAGTCAGCAGGAGCCATATCTGGTGAATATGGTGGTTGCTGGATGGTATTTGTTGAGTGTTTGGTCAAAAATTCGTTCACAATGATAGCCTTGTGCGAAGGCGCATTGTCGTGGTGCAAAATCCAAGAATTTTCTTTCCACAAATCTGGCCTTTTTCGTCGAATTTGCTCTCTTAAACGCCGCATAACGCTCAAATAATATTCTTTATTTACCGCTAGACCTTCCGGTAAGAATTCAGAGTGCACAACACCGCGATAGTCAAAGAAAACAGTCAACATGACTTTGACTTTTGATCGACTTTGGCGTGGTTTCTTCGGTTTCGGTTCAGTTGGAAGGCGCCACTCCGAAGCTTGTTGACTAGTTTGCATGTCAAACTCGTAAACCCACGTCTCGTCACCAGTAACAATGCGTTTCATGAATGTTGGGTCCGAACTGACTCGTTCTAGCATGTCCTCAGCGACTTTCATGCGATTGAGTTTTTGGAGAAAATTCAGATCTTTTGGGACTAGCCGAGCAGCAACATGTTTCATACCCAAATGATTAGTTAAAATGGTACGGATCGACTCGTGAGATACAGAAAGTTCGGCGGCTATCTCTCTCAGAGTTGAATGGGGGGGGATTTTCAGTCACTATTTTCTTCACTTTTGCGATGTTAACTTCAGTTGCAGACGTTGACGGCCTACCAGAGCGAGGCAAATCTTCCATCACATCTCGACCGCTTTTGAACGCTTTGAACCACTCATAAGCACGAGTTTTTGATAAAGTCGATTCACCGTAAGCCTTCTGTAACATTTTCTTTTCAGTGACTCCGAACACGAAATTCCATTGGCGATGCAAAATTTAAGACAAACTCTTTGTTCGATATTTTTGTCTATTATGAAATTCGCAATACACACTATATATGATATTACTAAAACCAGCACTGTATTTAATACTAGCGGACGTCCCGCGGTTTCACCCGCGTAGTTCCCGTTCCCGTGAGAGTATGGGGATAAAATATAGCCTATGTTACTCGTGGATAATGTAGCTTTCGAATGGTGAAAGAATTTTTTAAATCGGTCCAGTAGTTTTTGAGCCTATTCATTACAACCAAACAAACAACCAAACAAACAACCAAACAAACAAAGTTTTCCTCTTTATAATATTAGTATAGATAGTATAGATAAATAACAGATGCAACTCAAACTCCGCGCCAAAATGGAAAACAGTTGTGCCAATCTAACAACTACAAAAAAACAAAAATTTGAATTTGGAACCATAAACAAATCATCCATTCCCGATACTTTTTTGACTGAATGTACTAATAAAACGGAGAGATAGAAAACTAACGTGTCTATGTTTGCTCTTTCACTATATTAGTACAAGTTACTAGTTTAGCTGTAAAATATCTCGTGATTTCCTAAACAATATGACCTATTTTTAATTTTTAGGGTTCCGTACCCAAAGGGTAAACACGGAACCCTATTACTAAGACTTCGCTGTCTGTCCGTCTGTCCGTCTGTATCTCATGAACCGTGACAGCTAGACAGTTGAAATTTTCACAGATGATGTATTTCTGTTGCCGCTATAAGTATAAACAACAAATACTAAAAACAGAATAAAATTAATATTTAAGGGGGGCTCCCATACAACAAACGTCTAATGTATAGATAATGGTACGGAACCCTTCGTGCGCGAGTCCGACTCGCACTTGGCCGATTTTTTCATCTTTTGGGAAATTACCCCCAAAATTTTCTCTAAAATGTTATTTCCTTAAATTTTCCCTTAGCTAAAGCGATTTTTTCCGCAAAACAAGGGTAAAAGACTCCAAATCTGCCCACACTGTTTGTTACTTTCTTTCCGAGGGTTTGTTTTACTGTTGCGACGCTTGAACTTTATTCAGAGGGTGACTTTCACAATGTACTCGTAGCCGAGCCGTATATTTATATTGGAAGTATTCCCATTACGTTCGATCAGCTCAGGGGATGTTTCGAATGCTTTTGCTTTCGCTCTCAAACGATTGTACAAAGAAATTGTTGAATTAAAATAAAATGGATGATGAAAGAATAAAAGATGTGCTGTCACGTTTAACAATGTCAAAGGTTTAATGACCTTTTTCAGTGGTAGACAAAAACACTTGGATCGTGGAACAACTTTCTGTTGACGTAACTGTCCATTCGTTTCAAACGGAATTCTATTATCTGGGTTTCATTCATGTTTTCAAAGCAAACAAAATGTCGAATAAATGCTTTGTTTGAATATGAACGGATATAATATTAATATATTCAGAGCTAATCCAGACTGTGCGAGTGAACACAGATCATGTAAATCCCCGTCAGTCGGTATGTTCACTCGACGACACAAGTGCGACATTTATGTACGACACTTAATCTCCCAGCGACTGACGCTTGTGACGAGCCCTTCATGTGCTGTCACAACAAATTATTTATGGAAGATGTTTGCATTGTTGAGCTTGATTGTACCAATTACTGGTGACAGTGCCGACATGGAATCGTGTTAGAAACAGCTGATGTACAGGAATCCGACCCGAGACGAATTTCAATTAGACAACAGACAGTCGAGACTCAAGAGTACCTACGATGGAAAATCGGATCGTCCACACGAAGCAGAAAAATCACGATGGAATGGAAGGCAGTGGGTCGAAAAAGCAATCTGTATTTCTAGTGATAATAATATAAAATGTTATCGACTTTGAGAACCGTTTCTTGACCAAACAAGAATTTGATACTATTATTAACATTTTGAATAGTAGCAAAAGCTACTAGCTACTAGCTTCTAGCTGCTAGCTTTGTAAAAGGTCTTGGAAGGAAATTGAAAGTTCCAGAAAACGATAATAAGAACCCAATAATGTGTCATGTTTATTTTTATGGCAACAATGATGTTTCCATAGCGACCGCAACGCTTCGTAGGCTGAAGCGTATGTTAGTAATAATGTTCTTAATTTGGATTTCATCACTATGTTTAACATATGTTTGTACCTATGTCACTCACGTATCTGCTAGGTAGCCATTAAGGTGAATGGTCCAACCAGCCCACGAAAATCAAATTTTCTTACGTTTTTAGAAATGACTTTTTCTTTTGGTTCCTACTCCTTTATGAACTTGGAGGGGTATTGATGATTGTAATGATTATAATTCTGTAACCACATACGACTTACAGCCGCGAATAATATTTTAATCAACATACAACCTAGCACTGGCCTGCAAATTGCAAAAAACGTAAGAAAATTTGAATTTCGTGGGCTGGTCGAGCATTCACCCTAAAGTCTCTTTTATTTACTGTAAGATTAACGAGGATTAAAACCATTCTGTGATTAAACTTATTGGTTGACGTTTCTATAGAAATTTTTCATCGTTAATAAAAACAATAAAATTATTAGCTGTTCTATACATGTTGAACGTGTAGATAGGAAACAGTATATTTAAAAAAATATCGATGAAAAATTTCTATGTGGTATTCTGGTACTCAATACGTGGTAAGATTGTGAGTCGGTGTCCATTCCATACTGTAAAGCTTAAAATTATTCCAGCTGTTCCTAACCCCATTCGGTGACCACCTTGCCTACTCTTGAGTAAGCATAATCAGCTTGTAACGTTCGCAGATCTGGGATACAGGCTTCCTTCCATTACACCACGCGAGCCCAAAGCCCATTCTTGAGTCCCTTTAACAATACTTGTTCCACCTTTTCAGTATTCCTGATAAATATTAGAACACCCTATTACGTTTTTATCGCACGCCTCACAGCACAGCTCCACCGTAACTTCAGGGTCGAAGAGAGTGAAACAATGAAACTTTTCTAAGCACTGTTGTTGTTCCCGGCAGCAATGTTCAGGGGATCAGCCGTCTTGACGATACTTAGACTTTTCTAACTACTGGAAGTCGTGTTAAAATGCGTAAATATATCTTAAATAGTCTCTGGTTACGGCTTAGTACTGTTTTCAGCGGGACGTAGGATGATTTTATGAAGAAGGCTATATAATCTTTGTAAAGAAGGTTTTTATTATGAAACATTACTAAAGTAAAGTAAACATTAGAAAAGTAACTGTTTTGAGGGAAATGGATGTCGTTTATGAACTACCAAATAACCAAAGTACTGCGTGAGGTATCTTGACTTCAAGTCTTTTTAATTCGATTGCCTACAATAATTCTTACTCTACACAGTAGCGGCGTTAGGGGGGGGCGAGGGTGGGCGACCGCCCAGGGCGCCGAATATGAAGGGGCGCTGCGCGCCGCAGGCGCCCCTCCTTGTCCACTCTGAGCAATACCGTCTTTACCATAAGGGCACACGACGCACGTGCCCAGGGCCCCGCGACCCAAGGGGCCCCCAAGTTCCTGGTACTTATATCCCAGGCAGGACCACAGGATAAGCACTAAAATTTTCGAGCTCGCTCCGCTCGCTTTTGCATCTAGCTTTTTGGCATAAGTCAATACTTTTAAGGATGTGTTTTAGCGGCGGAGAACTTTAAATTGAAACAAAACACAGAACATTTTTTTTAAACCCTTGTCATTGGCTTTATTTGACTGATAATTGTATGCCAATAATGTTTGTTTGCTATAAAGAAGGTAATGAAACCTTCCTTTGGCACTCAAGCGAAAAAAACATACACATGTATTACATTCTTCCCATTTTGACCTATGGATCTCAGACTTGGACGTTTGAAACCACATGCCTGCAACATTGATGCCTTGCAATTGTCACACGAATAGTTAGTTATCATGTCTTTAAACTGCTCGCAGTTAACTGTAAGTTCCGACCATCCTCGTTTTTGAACCTTTGACGAAATTAGAAACAATGAGCACTTGGAAGCCAACATTCAACGCATTATTGCCGAAATACAGCATCCAGTTTTGGGCATGTTCGCGCCAGCCGCAGTGGCCACATCACTGAAACCATATTCATGCATTTATCATCAAAAATGTTTTTCTGCATTTTATTTACAAATAAAGTTCTCCGCCGCTAAAAAAAACACCCGTTTATTTTTGCCAAGCAAAATCTAAACTATCCCAGGCGGGTTGCAAAAAAGTTCGAGCTCGCTTCGCTCGCTCTTGCATTCTACAAGGCCCACATTATTCTCAAGTGCCCAGGGCCCCCAAATGGTTGACGGTCCTGCCTATGAGGCCTACTTACTTGTAAATATCCTAAACTAGCTGACCCACCCAACAAAGACCAAGTTGCCAAGTTTGTCAATCTAGATTTTAGATTGACAAACTTGGCAACTTTGTCAATCGAAAATGAAATTGCTGAAAACATCGACTTTGATAACTTAAGGTGGATGCTCAAGGGTAGCCCGCGAAGTTCAAATTTTCTTACGTTTTTTCCAATTTGCAGGCCAGTGCTAGGTTGTATGTTGATTAAAATATAGTTTGCGACTGTAAGACGTATGTAGTAACACAATTATAATCATCAAAATCATCAATACAACCCACCAAGTTCATAAAGGTGCAAGAATGATTTTGACCTTGGAAAAGTAATTTTTCCACCATTATGAACTTTGAGGGTTGTATTGATGATTTTGATGAATATAATTCTGTAACTACATACGTCTTACAGTCGCAAACAATATTTTAATCAACATACAACCTAGCACTGGCCTGCAAATTGCAAAAAACGTAAGAAAATTTGAATTTCGCGGGCTACCCTTGAGCATCCACCTTAATAGATAACTTAATTAAAGAGTTCGCCGATCATAATCATAAACATTTATTTATTTGCCGATAGAAAGGCTAGAAAAGAAAATTTTTATTAGTTAAAAAAAAAATAACGTTTTTAGGGTTGTTTCATTATACCTATCCTTTGCCATTTTTTCGTATGGGTTTAAAATTGGGAATCAAACGAGCTTACCTGTTAAGCGAAGTCTTGATTCTAATTTTATGAGTGGCAATCTGAAAAATAATTATTATAACTTGGTAGTATTTCTAATCTACGTTACTTTCACACCGCGATTTTTAGAGAATTAAAAAAAAAAAGAATATTTTTTAAGAATTGCAACATTCGTATGCTGTCTGAGTGTCAAGGCTGAATGTCAAGTCGCGAACTGTCACTTATTTTAGAGATCTTATCATTGGAACAATCTCTGTTTTATGTACAGAGTAGTTCCAAATACCCACATTCACTATGTTTTCCTGAAAGGTTAAAATTGAATTAGGTAGACTAATTATTGCAGCTTTGGGGCTGTTAGTGTTAACTATATTATAGCGGCGGGTGGGTAATTATTTTTCAGATTGCCACTCATAAAATTAGAATCAAGACTTCGCTTAACAGGTAAGCTCGTTTGATTCCCAATTTTACTTCGTGGCAATCTTTCAAATAATTATTATAACTTGGTAGATGTTCAGAGTTGGCTGCAATAATTAATTTATTAACTGATTAAAATGCAAGTAATTCTGAGTGTTGATTTGTGATAATTACATTGGACCTTCTTCTGTAAGAATATTAAAGCTTCAAGGATACTTTACAATAAATATATTACATTTTATAAAAATAACTTTGATAACCATGTAATCAACATTATGTCTGACTTCGTTGATGCCAGCTCTAATTTGAGCTGTTGTTTTGGTTGTATAGTGAGAGTTTAATTCTGGAGTTTAGATACCCCTTTCAATTGAAATCTGACAAACTTACGAATATTAGGGTTTGATGTATTTTAATAACTGTTTTGTTGTTCCAATGGGTTAAAGTTAGAGCTAGGAGAACAATCAATGTCTTTGTTTTCAAAATTTTCTCATATTATCAAACTATGACGAAATTAATGATGCTTTTGATAGATTGAGGCAATGATAGCCTCAGATCTCTCAGTAAGTAATTTTATAATTTGAAGGCCAGTTGTAGTGTTAGTATTTAATAGATGTGTCTGCAAATAAAAAAGGCTCATCAACTCCATTATTTAGTGTTGAATTGTCTGGAAGTACTATCAAGGAATGCCACTGGCATTATTTTTATTCACTTAGGGCCTTTTGTTAAAATACTTGCAACAGAATAGTGCAACCAAGGCAATGTTTATTCACTTAGGGCCTTTTGTCAAAATACTTGCAACAGAAGAGTGCAACCAAGGCAAGTATAGAGCTCCATAGGTATATCGTCTCAAAAGGTGATTGTATAACTATAAAAAATTTAATGTAATGATTTTATGATCACATACAATGTCTAACTATTGTTCAATAGTAGAAGAGCCAGAGTCCATTCAAAACACTGTTTTTAATTAATATTACAACCAATTAATCAGAATCCAGAAATCTCTTCACTTTATTGTCGTGAGAATTAAACTGAAGTATTTCCTATCAATAAGGCTCAGTCATTTTTTAAGGGTCTAGGTAGATCCTAGATCAAATATTATGGATATTAAAGTATTCACTCTATCATCACCAATTAATATAATTACATACAATTAATCAGAAAAGAAAGAGAGACCTCTTTATTACAGTGTGGATTAAACTGTTTTTATTATTAATTAGTACCTAATAGTACATAGTATAAATAAAGCTCAAAATTTTGCTAATGGTCTGATAGTCTTATGACTAAATATTATGAATGTTAAGGGATTCACTCCTTACTGGTAAAACAGAATTTGAGATGTAGTCAATTGGCTCGAAAAGGACGATTGAGGTATTTTCTCAAAACTGTTTGTATTTAAGTCTTAGAAACTGATTTCTGCTTAATACTTTAAGTCTGGTATATTTTGTACATTATGATTTCGTTTATAATTCATTTTTTAACCTATTGTTCCTATAATGATAGAAACAATATAAATAAAAACATTGTTATTATTATGTTTTACCAGGCACCTTGTAAAGGAGCAATAAGTTTTTGCGGTTTCATAGTAGAAAAAGTATAACACTTAGAGGTCTGGTCTCCACGATAAATATTTGCTATATTAGTGTAATTTCCCAAACTATTTGAAATATTAGGTACTTCTACAAGAATCAGCAGTGTTTTCATGACAATGTCTTTCAAGTGTCTCGAACACTCCTGGTTCTCATGGTCACTCCTCATCTAGTAGTTCTAAAGAATTGACTAAATGTTGTGCAATTTGGTGGATGTGTGTTGACCATATTCAGTCAACATTGTGTAGGTAATTGGCAACATTGCCGCAATGTACCTACTGTCAATTGTTATGAATTTTAGTTGGATTTTATTAGCTCTATACGAAATGTATGGCATTTTATCTGTTGTTGTATCTGCACTTCCATGCACCCCCCCCCCCCTTTTTGTTAGCTAGCTATTAAAGCCAATACTCCAATTGGTAGTGAAGACTGAAAATAAATGAAATTTCTTAGTTAAAATTTCTTTTTATGAGTTTGTATAAATCTCACAATAATGTCTGCCCATCCATCTTTTCGGGTATTTTAATTGTGATTTTAATTTTATGTTATGGTTCAATGTAGGTAGATGACATGCCAAATTATCTGTTGTTATTTGATAGGGATTAATTTGTTTTCAGCATGGTTCATTTTCTAGTAAGCTACAGCTGATTATAGGGGTCAACGCCCGGAACCAGAGGGCAATGAAGTTATGTTTTACTACTGTCTTCATAATAATTTTATTTCATTTCATTAATAGTTTTAAGGTTTATGTCAGCACTAATATGATTAAGAAAGGTGATTAATTATTATGGGTAAGGTTTAAGTGATTTTAAAATGCAATGCAATGCAGGAAAAAACTATCTGTCATGGGAACCCTTCCAAAAATACTCTTGGACATAAGGGATACTTAAATGAATTGCATGATTAATATACCTACCCATAATTTAATATTGTATCTATGGATTGCTAGATAAAGCAATGGATTTTACTATTGGACATGTTATTTTAGATTGGGCTTATACATAATGATGATAAGAATATTATCTTTGTTCGAAGATGGGGGTGGGTTTAAATTTGCAATTTGATTTAAAACTAAAACAGGTTTAGTTGTTAATGTCATTTGTACATTGACAGGCTGTTAAGACCTCCAAACTTTGTAAGTCTATAACCCTTTTCCTCTCAATACTAATAGTTTTGAGTATTAGGACATTATGGTGTATAGATTTTGATAACAAATGGTTTCTTGAACCATTGTACTTAAACCAAGTACCCAGATCATTACTTTACAACTGGTATATAATATGGTTAAATCATTCCGGTACCATCCTTGATGTGTTCTCTTTTGGGGCTACTGGCTTAGCACTCCAGTATCTATTACTGTGTTCAGTCTTGAAAGATTCTTGTTAACGGGATACTTTTTTGGATGTTTGAATTTTATTGTGCTAGGCACAAACAGATTAATTGATTTTCTTGTTGTTGGTGATAAAATCTCTTTGGCTACATGTATTAATTGTTTGGAAATATACATAATAAGCTAAGAATATAACTATTGTCCTTATAGGTTTGGTGTTTCATTTCATTAAAGAAAATATAAATAATATTAATTTAATTTCGAGGTTGACACGGTGCTGATGAACATTTGTAGGTTGTGTTATGCAGTGTCATTCAAGCCATTCATCGGTTGCTTTGCTTATGATAACAGTACAAAAATTCGAAGACATGTGACATCTACCAATCCGCACTGGGCCCGCGTGGTGGATTATAGTCCATTCCCTCTCATAGAGAGGAGGCCGTGTCCCAGCAGTGGGAACATTATAGGCTGATGATGATGATGATGAACATCACATAACCTTGGTTCACCATATGTATAGTAGTGGAACAGAAGTCTGTCATAAGTGTCTGGAACATTTTCCATCAGCTGTTCTCTCATAGTATTAAGTAAACAAAGAATCTTGTTCTATTATTTGAATGAAAAGTGTTATGCTTAAATGTAAATATTACTTCATCACTGAAAGATCAAAATGACAAGTTTATGGCATAGCCACAGGGTGCTTTCGATAATATCATACTTGACGTCGAAGCTTACACACATAGTGTGGATTATAACATGCTGTAAATATCTCGTATTTAAGCATGTAGAATAATAAATATCCTGTATAGTCTGGCATAACTTCCACCAAAATAGCATACATACACTTTTTGGGCTGGTGTTTACATTAGTTAAACGTATGTGTAACATTAATTTATACTTGATGTTCAAGCCAGCAATGATGTCACAATCTGTTTTCTGTTTTATTTTGTTTGTAAATGTATTACTAACATAGTTTGTAAGTATATTGTTACTAACACTGAGTCTTGTTGCTCAAAATAAATATATTATTATTATTAAAAGCACATTATATGGGTTTAACATGCTGTTAGTATCTCGTACTTAAGGATGTGTGGTCCTGACAAATGTATGTCAGCCAGCCAGCAACTTTACTCGCTGATGGGAATCCAGGCAAGGAATGGTTCCACATTCACTGCGAGAGTATAATGCATTTGCAAGGTTATAACACACACGGGATGTGCTAAGTTAAGCAGGGTCGTCTTACGACCTGCATGGTCATGGATATATAGCACAATTTTGTAATTACCTGATCAAGGTCACGAAAATGGGACATACCTGTCCTTTTGCCCGGCAATTTGGCTACGATGTCAATTAGATTTTCAGTGCTAGCATTGTTCAATAAATTTAGCTGGACACCACGTGTCACACTGATAGTTAACCATGCAGCTAGTAACATGAGGTGTTACTGGTCTTGAAAATGGCACTTACCTGTTGCTGGACCTGCCATTAGATTTTCAGTGTTAGCATCGTTCAATGACTCAGCTAAAGGATATCTCGTATCTCCACTGATAGCTTACCATCCAGCTAGTAACCAGTAGAAGTGTTACTGGGGTATCGCGTACCCACTGGAGGAAAAAGGCTTTAACGAGCTTACAACTCCCTTAGTGCTTCAATGAGCACTGTGGATATCGCGTATCCGGGGGTCATTTAAAGTCGGGCATCCAAGTTGTTGTCAGGAATACACTTTTCCTGCTTCATCTCTGATGTCTTCTGATAAATAATGTCCTTCCAATTTACGTCCCGGTAGCGAGCGTTATTTGTAAATGCTCTGATTTCTGTTTCGGGTTTACGATTTTCACTAAAGATGCACTTAGTACACTTCCTGTCACTCGACATTTTGTTATTTTGGTAAAATGTAATGTAAACTTAGTTTTAAATGAATAATTTGACGAGAAAGATTTTTTCTTGCGGTGTCGATAAGGCGCGGAAAAGAAAAGTGACAGTTCGCGACTTGACATTCAGCCTTGACACTCAGACAGCATACGAATGTTGCAATTCTTAAAAAATATTCTTTTTTTTTTTAATTCTCTAAAAATCGCGGTGTGAAAGTAACGTAGATTAGAAATACTACCAAGTTATAATAATTATTTGAAAGATTGCCACGAAGTAAAATTGCAGTTAGGGGGCGCGCTAGAAATCTCGCCCAGGGCGCTGGTAGTGCTAAAACTGACTCTACAATACTACATAGTTCATTAATACTCCTTTAGATTTCCATTGTCAATTTACTTATAACACTAATATCATAAACGCGAAAGTAACTCATTTATTTGTTTGTTACCTTTTCACGACTAAACGGCTGATCGGATTGTATTAAAATTTGGCAAGGAAATAGATTATATCCTGGGGAAAGGCTTTCTCTTTTTTTTCTCACACATGCACTTAAAATCTTTACGCGAATGAAGTTGCAGCCAACAGGTAGGTAGTATCTACATAGTTATTGGAAGTATGAAGTGACACCAACTCCGAATCTAACCAACCTTTTCCTCAACAGATGGTCGAGTATCAACGCCTCGTTTCTCGGGATCCTCATGGCTGGCCCTACGCGCACTGCGCGGTGCGTACAAGCGCGTGCGTGTTCGAGTGCGCGTGCGACCCGAGCGTGCGCGCGGCGTTCTTCTCCTCACTGGCGAACACGACGATCTGTCTGGGGATTATCTGGCGCTCATGCTCAGGAACGGACATGTGGAACTCAGGTACGTGAATTGTGAAAATCATGCTTGAGCAAATTGCATGCTGGAAGTATTTTTTTTTTCGGATGGGAATTCATCAAATGACTCCTTCCGCTCTGGGCGGAGCAGGAGGGAGTGTCAGACTTTTACTGACTAAAACCCATCCATGTTCCTTCATCGCTCTTTCTGTTCCGGGGCCACAGTATCTCTTTAGAACAGTGCCGCAACCCCGGCAGGCATCGGCCCTTACGGACCGCTTCCTTTTGCTGACTCTCTTTAAGGCGCGCGTGGAACACGAACCGCGCCGTCGACACGCCCTTTTGTCATGAGACGGACGGACGGCGAGCTAGCCCATAGCCCACCGTCCTCGGCTCCCGGGGCGTTTCCCGCGGCGGCCGGGACGTGAGGTTCTCTCCCTCACACGTTCCGCCACCTCCTTCTCTAGCATTACTGCTTCGCAGAAGGAGGTGACGGCGTCCCATTCCGTCTCGCTCCGGACCATGGGTGAAACCGCGTGACGTCCGCTAGTATATATTAAAGAGCAATGGCAATGCCCCGTAACATGTCACCAAAGTGCATTGGCACCTTAGGATGGGGTGATATCGGTTACCCACTTAGCGGAAAGTGCTTCATGTTTATATTAGTGGAGTGGTCACCCCAGCACCCCATGAGGGTGGGGGGGTGACGAGTTGACGACATATAAACACACAGACATCACACAGTACAAGTTAAATATTGGGCATAACATGCCTTGAAATACATTACTTTGTGATACCTAAGTATAAAACGTTTTCCCAAAAAAAAAAAAAAACTGTCTTCCAATATAAACACTTTTCTTCTTTTTGCTACCGATTTCCGAAAGTAACGTTATTTTCCAATTTTTTGTCTTTTTTTTTGTTAAAAACTCTTTTCATAAACAATAAAGATTCCGATGAATTGAGAACCCTTATTATACCTCTTTATGAAGTCGGTTTAAGGCGACTACATGAGCTAAACGCGAGTTTTATAATGCAAAAAAGCACCAAACATTGCAAGCACGCACGCACGCACGCATTGCTTTCACTTGCAATAAACCAAACCAGAAAAATATATGATATTCTTCAGGATAATTATACGCGATAGTGTTTTGAAAACATTTATATAACTAACTTTATTCGATAGAAAAAAAATCACGAACTTATCTCTCAAAATTTCTTTTATCGAGTAAAAACCATACTAAAATACATGCGATCATTCTGATGTTTTGGAAAATAATTCTATAAGCAACATATTAGCATCACAGTGTTTTACTTTTTTAGTCCAATCAATAGATTTTTTGTAAATCGCAAAAAAAAACACTCATATCGCACTATTCGGCCCGCAGTGACTGACGTAACAACCACTTTGTAGTGCAAGCTGATTAGAACCTTATTCTAACAGTATTTCAAACGAAGTTTAACCACCACAAATAGGGTTACTAATTTAGCTCCTGCAATTGCCTTAAATTGAATTTGGTGTTCTTTATCTTTATCTCCAAATTACACGATTTTTTCCAATGTTGGCCGATTCACAATATTTATTCTACAACACTGTATGTAGGTGATTCAATATTTACAATTTACTCCCTTCCCCCTTGTGTATCAAGCGTGGGAAAGTAACAAGTGTTGTTTCTTTTCCACTGCATTTTATTCATTCATTCATTCATTGACAGCTTTGTTTCACCCGCTGCTGAGAATAGGCCTGCTCCCTTCAGCTACGTGCTGCCCTGGTATGTGCGAGTCTCTTCCAGATCTTCTCCACGGTTTTTTGAAGTGAAAACTTCTTTAGGCGCGTTGAGCACTTTTTGGGTGATGGGAAAACATTGAACTCATCGTCACTTGACGTAACGTGCGGTCACGCTTCGTAGCATTCGTAGGCGGTCCGCTACGGCGTAGCACCACATAGGCTTGCGCGGGGCATAACCAGTGCTACGACTGGGGCGGGGCCTGTGTACTTTTTGTTTTGACTTCTATCGGCAGTCCCCAAAAACTCCCCTGATTGTTTTTTTAGGGCACTGCAATTACCAACTTTAGAATTTTCTAGTTTCTCCAATCACCTTATGCAATCAGTGTCAGCTGGTAAAAACATGAAATGTTTACTCTTATTCCCGTTTGCATTTGTTATTTGCTTAAAATACCTATATAAGAGCTTTCATCCTGAATACTGGGTACACGGCTTTTAACACGCAAACAATAAACATTTCTGTGAAAATGTACCATTAAAACGAAGCATTAAAACGATAACCTAAAATAATCTGACCTGCACGTTAATTTAGATTGTTTCCCACTGATATTCCGTTAAGTTATTAACCACTAATAATTTGCCTAAAAACAAACATAATTACGCTTCTATGATTTTGATTACTAATTCCCTCTGATGGGCATTATTTTAAACCCACAGCTGCATTCGAATCCTGGTATTAGCCACAGTGTAATAAAGTCAGAAGGTCAACTCGAAAAATCTAAATCAAAGCATTTATTTCAAGTAGGCCAGTTACCCTCGGTTTTCCCTCGTCATTTCAAGACTAGACTATGTGGTATTCTTTAGCGATAATGTAAAAAACACAAATTTATTTGATTCTTATGCTACCAAGTACCTGATGTTGTAAGTTCTATGTTGTTGTAGAAATATTAAACCTGCAAAACACTGTGAAACAGATTGTCAGTTGTCTAGGTCCTGTGGTGAGTCGTCTGTTGTTTCGCCTCAATTCCATTTTCAAAAAACTTCCTCATTTCAATAATTTGTATAGCAGTACACATGACTTGTGATCACGAAGGGAATCCTAAACTGCATAGGTTCTTTGATGACAACATTTTATCCACTCATTTTTTTCTGGAGTTATTTACATGCTCAGTAAAGCAGCATCGTGTTGCGATCACTATTTACGCGGGCAAAATCGCTAACTTTCGATTGCTAATTACTTAACGAATAAATTCGGTTCCAATAATGATGCTTGCGAGTAAAGCAAGTCTACATCTCTACAGTCTCATTTCATCTCTCTCTCTCTACATCCAAGATGCGTTTCTCGCAAGCATAATCATTGCAACCGAAATTATTCGTTAGTAATTAGTAATCGAAAGTTAGCGATTTTTTCGTTATCTCTGTCGAGACTGCCAGCCCAGGTGTTTCTTCCGAGGACGATGATACGAATCAATAGACGCGTGACACGCTGTTATGTCACCGTAACATCGTTTCATTATAATGCCTTCAGCGGAACAGACCTTCTGTTACCATTCTGTGTATTAATTTAGCACTGTCCTAATTATCCGGGAGCGACTGCAGTCCGATATTAATATCGATCATGGATTACATTCCCTCGGTCCATTATTAACCAGTATTGTTCTTAAGCCCACAATGGCGGAACGGAGCTCAGATTAATTCGCAGAAATGAAACTGAAGTTTCGTTGCAGTATTTATCTTACTTTTCTGTGAAATATTGAAGAAAAAGTAAAACGATTCCCTGATGACTTCTACACTCCCGCCTGATCACCACTAACCTAATTTTTGCTTGCACTCGCAACATAGAAACGCTCACTGGCCCCGCCCCGTTGACTGTATAGAAATAATGAATGAAAGACAATACCGATTGGCCGAGCGCACTGACGACGCGACGCACGCCACACGAGAGTTATTGTTATTTTGCGCACCAAATTGATGATTTCCTAATAGGCCTAAACTTTAAGGTGAAAGCGTCAGGGTAGCCCGCGAAATTCAAATTTTCTTACGTTTTTTGCAATTTGCCGACCAGTGCTAGGTTGTATGTTGATTAAAATATTGTTCGCGATTGTAAGACGTATGTAGTTACAGAATTATAATCATCAAAATCATCAATACAACCCTCCAAGTTCATAAAGGTCTAGCAATGACTTTGACCTTGAAAAAATCGTTCCTCGACTTATATGAACTAAGAGGGTTGTTTTGATGGTTTTGATGATTATAATTCTGTAACTACATACGTCTTACAACCGCGAACAATATTTTAATTAACATACAACTTAACACTGGCCTGAAAATTGCAAAAAACGTAAAAAAAATTGAATTTCGCGGACTGGTTGGAGCATTCACCTTAAGGGGGCGTGGCTCGGCGCCGGCGCCTCCGCATGATTTAAGCGATTTTTTTTTAAACTGATCAGACGGAAAAGGCCACGACTGTACAGTCACGACCACTAATATTTATATACACTTTCCTAAATTTCAAAGCAATTTTCACGAGAGATTACGATTGTAACTTGGAGATAAGATCTTTTTCATAAAAACATGAGTTCCAAAATACGATATTCGTAACAACATTAAATTTTAATTAGAACAGTAGGAGAAAAACAATTTTGTAAGTTGTTAAATGTTTACATATTGGCGCGTACATGTACATACATACATAAAATCACGGTATTTTCCTATGGAGTTTTGGCAGAAAGTACAGAACACCATCTGGTACCATCCCTAGACACTCCTTTTGCCTCGTTCACGTTTATACATGATCTGGTCATACTGCACGTACGCTTGTTACGAGTGCTAATACGCACCTGAACTTTTTCTGAAGAACATCTCGATGACAGATTGCATGAATGTTAACACATGCCAGTGATCCGCAGTTTCCTTTGATCTTGTTACCAGGAATCCAGCACCAAATACATTTACTTTAAATTCGTAGTCCACTTTAAAAAACCAACGACCTTAGCATGAGTGCGAGGTCTAAACGTAACATAAATACGTCGATTTCAAAATTAAAAACCGGCCAAGAGCGTGTCGGGCCACGCTCAGTGTAGGGTTCCGTAGTTTCCCGTCCGTCACAATAAGTGTTCCCACTTATGAGTTTAAAGGTGGGTATTCATTATGTAAAAATGCTTGCATATACGAATATACTACAAACTTAGTCCAGAAATTATTTTGTACAATTTTTTGTCTTTTTTGTACAAAAACGGTTGTTTCCATCAAGTTCAAAACAATTTTCCTAGAAAGTCCTTATAAAGTTCTACTTTTCAGATTTTTTTCATATTTTCTAAACTTATGGTTCAAAAGTTAGAGGGGGGGGGACACATTGTTTTTTACTTTTGGAGCGATTATTTCCGAAATTATTGACATTATCAAAAAATGATTTTAGGAAACCCCTATTCATTTTTAAATACCTTTCCAACAATATATCACACGTTAGGGTTGAAATTAAAAAAAAAATCACTTCCCACTTTACATACAGGGGGGCTACCCTAATAAAACATTTTTTTCCAATTTTTATTTTACCACTTTGTCGGCGTGATTGATATACATATTGGTATACCAAATTTCAGCTTTCTAGTGCTAACGGTCACAGAGATTAAGCGAGGACGGACAGACGGACGGACAGACATGGCGAAACTATAAGGGTTCCTAGTTGACTACGGAACCCTAAAAATACACGTTTCACATCTAATAATATTTTTTATAATTTTAAGAATTTATTCATTTTTGGATGATACTGATTGTGCTTGCTACTAAAATTCTATAGGATAATTGTATTTTTGATTAAAAAATGGACGTATTTACGTTAAGTTTAGACCGGTTGCTGTCGGTAAAAGTCAAACTTGGAAATTATGTCATCTGACACACATCACATTTTCTTATTTTTAACCACCGACGTAAAAACGACGGGGTGATAAAAGTTTGACGTGCCTGTATGTGTGTCTGCCTATGGCATCGTAGCTCCCGAACGGATGAACCGATTTTGATTTTGACATAAAATGGCAAATTGCATACAACAACAACAGCCCAAAACGTCCACTGCTGGACATAAGCCTCTCCCATGATAGAAGGAATTTGCCGTAAATGGCAAATTGCATATTTTTTTACAACTCCCTCAATATGGGTATCAAATGAAAGGGCTTGACTAGTAGAATACTATACACTATGATAAATTTTAAATCCAAGATGGCCGCCACCACAAAATGGCGAAATACATTTTTGTTCACAACTTCCTCAACATGGGTATCAAATGATAGGGCTTGACTGGTAGAATAATGTCCACTGTACACAAGGAACAAACGTGAACCCGTTATACCTTTTTTATGTCGGAGGTTTTATAAAATTTTAAATTTATTTTTTTATCTTCTGATAATCTCCCTAAAATCTCTTTGTCCAGCACTAATTTATATTTATGTTCTATCAGATTCGACTGTGGCAGTGGCGCCGGCATCCTCAGATCACCAGAGCCGGTCAGACTGGGACATTGGAACACCATCTCCGTGTACAGACATCGATGGGACGCGTGGCTTCGACTCAACAACGGGAAGAGGGTACGAGGACGATCCAAGGTATGTGCCCAATGTTCTTTGTTGAAGTGAAAACTTCTTTAGGCGCGTTGAGCACTTTTTGGGTGAAGGAAAAACATTGAACTCATCGTCACGTCACGTCACGAACGTGCGGTCACGCCTCGTAGCCGTTCGTAGCACTCGTAGCATCCGCTACGGCGTAGCACCACATATAGGCATCTGCGGGGCACAAGTAGTGCTACGACTGGGGCGGGGCCTGTGTACTTTTTGTTTACACTTCTATCGGCAGTCCCCATAGACTGCTCTGATTTTTTTTGGTCGAATTCTTCATTGTAGGCCAGACAAAAATGATAATATTCTTGATTGAGAGGGAGCATTATGGCCTGAATAGGGAATATGCATGTAATTTAAATTTGGTTTAAATATTTTTATTCCGAATCTTTATTGTCAGGACATATAATCTAAACCATTATTTTAGTAATTAATGTCTTTATAATTATTTAAAATTAAAAATAAAAGTGCAAAATTTGCGAGCGAAATTCAAATTCTTAAAACGCATCACCATTGGTTGAAACGAAACGTGACGTCAAACGCTCTATAGACAAGTTCGTACTGCTTACATTTGTATGGCATTGCAGCTCTTTGATTCTAAAACTTGGTATTATCGTGAGTGTTGTGAATTAATTTATTGTTTAAGTGAAATTTTAGCATCCTATTGAGATTAGAAATCATTACGACAATGACTGAAAGTGGTTTTGTAAAAGTACAATCGGATAATCTGCCGAGAATAGATGCATTCATGCAGTCGGCTTTTATTCAATGAAATCCTACGTCCGCTGAAGTAAAAGGATTAAAAGCTGCAAGGTAATTATTTTATACCACAGTATGTTTCTAATTATGTTATTATGATATGCAGTAAACATAACCTATAATTTTTGATTTTTGTAAAACAAACAAATGTTATACGAAACTGCCTACTTAAACACTGTATGTTATTGCTAAAACTAATCACATGTGATGTTAATAGCGGTCTGTCTAGTTTATTACGATATTTTCTATGTTATTTGGCAGAAAATTATATGTATAAGTTATAATTGATACTTTTTGTTCAAGATCTGAATGTGAATCCTATGGAAATTCAGCATTAGGATATGTACAAGTAAAAAAAGAAGAGATGGGATTTGTGTGGTTAGAGCTCGAATAGCACCTGAGCATAACGTGGGACAGAAATGGTTTGCTATGAAACTGAAGGAAATATCCTATCTGTTAACTGTGAAGATGTTTAGAACACAGAGGTAGGTGGATCATCTCTTCTCATTATGTGGCCGTACCATCATTCCTGCATTCCTTTTATCTGTTTAAATAATATAATCTAAATTTAGTACAATGGAAATATCAAATGATAGCTGCTGTGATTTACATACATACTTAGCACTAATTAGTCAATGTTATTTATATATAAAATAATTATAATTGTTTTCTATTTAAGGAGGGTGTAAGCATGCTATTGCCTTTTTGGGGTTACTGCACAGGATAAGTGAAGACCCATCAACTACTTGCGTTGACTGCTATTGGAAGAAATCCAAACTGTCTTCAGTTGGTACAAGCCATAAACTTATAAAGGCTTAAATTTATAAATTGAAATAAGCTTTGAGTTCTAAAGTGTATTTGAAATAAAACAAAATTTAATTTGAATTTACTTTTTTATTAAATAAAACATCCTGCATTATATTAATTAATTTATAGTATTAAACCACAAACTATTATTATTACTTTATCTATCATTGGATTTAATGTGGTCTACACAAGCATGAGGTAGCGTCATGTCATACTCCCTTAACCTATTACACGTTCCACATGTATCCTCAATGCCACAATCTGTTTTGATAGCTTACTACATCTTTGGTGCTCGGGGACAACTTTGAAACTGAAGGTGGTTGTATAAGTGTACATCTTTAAGCTTCAAGTAAACATGACAAATCTTTGAATCTTCTGTCTGCCATCACTGCTTGGTTAGATATTAAACACTCCAAATATCCAGTCTTGAACTATCATAACATCTGTAGCCGTTCCAGACATTGACATACGATCTTGGCTGTCGGCAAACAATTTTTTTGGCAACTGATTTTATTGGTGATGTTGCAGTATTTGCTAATGCACAGCTTTATCAATAAGTAGTTTATTTTCATTCTCCAATGAATTCATTTCTTCAATATGGGAAGAACTGAACCATTTTCTCATGATAGCACCCATTCTTATAACAGGAGGTTTGGCAATGGAATATGTGAGGCAGAACTGGCAGAACTCCTTTATTTAATAGTAGTATCACATTTACACCTTCTTATTAATTTCATCATGTTGTATGTATTATACATAATTTTGTGTATACTCATTTAAGTATCTGTAATTAAAGATAGATAGATACTTTAAATTGTAAATTAAACAAAACGTGTGTAGGTATAACTTCAAGGGATGAAAGTGTCTGAAGGGATCTCTCGGTTCTGCTATGGTATAATTTAGGAACCGAGCTGAATAGTTGTTTTTTTTTTGTTTACTTACATAGAAAACAATAGACGAAATCACACAACTTTGTAAACTGGATTTAAATACAGTTATCTAATGCTTGTGTGATTGACTTTCAATACAAAACTTACTTCTGACCTAACTGAAATCATATTATCGAAATACCTACATCATATACTTAAGTACATCAAAGTAATCTTCACAAGTTCACAACAATCACTCAGGGGCGCATGTTACTTTCATGCGCCCAACAGGACTTTGGAAGTGTCCTTCATAGAAACGGGCTCCGCAGTAGCGGGTCCAGGTATTGCCTCCGCCGTCAGGGGGCAAAGCCCTGAGACCGCTTGCCGCGCCACCACAAATTGTTGCTGATATAAATTCTTCTCTTCGCATAACCTTGACCATTTCTTACGTATTTTTGCACCTACCGGGACTCGAAAAAACACTAATTATCAGGTGTACTTTTGATATTGTCTTTATTTCAGGCACAACGCAATACATAGAAGGTTGCTTTTGAGCTTTTTTCATGGTGAAATTAAGTTAACAACGAGAACACCTGTTAGTAAACAATGGACTGGGCTGTCATGTCACAGCGCGACTGACGTCATCAACAGAGCGCGCGAAAATGGCGGCGTTTAAACAGTTCAAAATTATTCTCTATTTTAATTATTTTTTTTTACCTATTTAACTTCATTTTTAATCAGTATTTATATTTTTTACTATGTTAAAACGTTGTAAACTATGAATTAAAAATATAAAATAAATACATGCATATACCCTATTACTGTCACGCTGACGTCAGCGAGATCAAAATGCAGCTGTCGATCGCTGCCGTAATCAGCGTCGCAATATGGTGCTATATAGAACACAATGTATACTCGTACGCACCTGACCGTGCGCGTCCGACTGTCAGCGCGACAAAAATTCAGGCCTAAGAGTTAAAATTGAGAAAGGCTAAAAGATTTTCCAAGATGTCAAGGGAATCATTTCTGTTCTATTGTTTGACATTACCATCATTATTATCATTGTCTCGTAAATTTTTTACCCGGCTACGGCAAAGCCAAAACGAAGGGTTATGATATTAGCAGTTTATGTATGTATGTATGTTCCACCGTAGCACCTAAACTATTCATCCAATTTTGATGATTAAGGTCTGAATCGATTCGTTATAATTGCCCGGGTAACATAGGCTACATTTTAACCGAATTCAACAATAGGAGGAGTCGGTTTTACCTTGTAATCCTCGATTTTAATTCGAGCGTAGTTTTTCAGTAGCCGGGTTTTTTAGTTGTACAACAGAAATTCTTGTTTCACCGATAACTTTTTGCTACAACTTAGTGATACTACATTAAGCAAACAATTGAAGACTGTGTTTTCAAATAAATGATTCCAAATAGCGTCAGTGGTCCCAAATCTAACTTGTAACCGTTGTTCAATGAGGCGCCGTTAATTTATTGTGATTGAAAAATGTGAAAAAAAGTCCTTTCTAAAGCTAAAATGACGAAAAGAAACGTCAAATTGTTTTTGTGTTTTTTTCTTTGTCCGTACTCTTGCAATGTGGACCTTGCAAGAGTTACGGCTGGAGCAATTGACCGTGCCCGGGTTTTACTTGGGACAAGGAATCTGGGGGCCATTGCACACGTTCGGAATTTCAAGGAAAAGGCTACGTATACATTTAGTTCAGACCTTCAAACGCTGACTTTGTAAGAAAAGCTGCTTTGTAGAAAGGGTTTAACTGCGATGAAATTAGTTTCCTTAGTATAGGTTACAAGTGCAGAATAAGTATCCCCACTTTATGTAGGTACTTGTATGGCCTGTGAACTTTTTATTATAAATTTTCTTTCTGACGTGTTCAGTTGACATGCCCGGCGGCCATTTGAAACTTTTGTTGGCGACTTGTTGACTCGTCTACGACACATTATTCTCTAAACAATTATCGAGATGTGTACACTATATTATACCCATATTTTGCCAGTTATGTTTAAGTCCCATGGAATAGGTAAGAGGGAGCCACCAATATAATAGGAAATATGCATGTAATTTTTTCTTCACTTAAATCAATAAAATACAGTACCTACTATTAACGCAAGAGAAGTATTAAAAGTTAAATTCAACTACTGCTTGTCGCTTAAAAATAATATTAAACTCCTGCAATTTTCTATGACAGTTCAAACGACTGTCGCGGCCATGATGTGTCAATTACCTTGTAAAGTAGTTTTACTAATTGTATGTGCGCTTTTTTCAAGCAAAAATTGCGATAACGATATTATAATAATTACCTACCTACTTTTCAATAGAAAGTGTTTTTTTGAAACATAGACTTTGACGTCACTACCGGCGTTATCGAGGACGACGCGTTTTGAGAATGCGTTCCGTTTCACCAAAAACATGCTACATAAAACAATAAATTGTAAAATAAGTGATGTTTCAGAAACTTAAACAATGTACCTCAATGTTTTTATGCGCATACAAGACATTTTTAATAAATAAAAAGAGTTGTATTTCTTGCATATTCCCTGTTTTTTGTTCATAACGATGTGTGAAAAGCTTACAGATGGACGAAGAGATTAGTTTTTTTTTTCAATTTAATCTTGCGGTCTTGCTACTCCCAGCTGAGTCTTCCCTATCTTTAAGAAGCCATTCTTCGCACTGACTGTTCTGGTCAAAAATGTCCTGTCGCTTTTTAATCGATGGATGCTATCTGGAATATCGGGAATAGATTATAATATTAGTGTCGTATTTATAACACTAGTAAGAATTAAAAAACTTAAACAGGTAAACAGAGTTACTTAATTTTAAATATTATTATAGCTAGGGATTATGTAAGTAAATCTTAACTTAACCTCACCCAATCATAAAGTTGACGTGAAACCTAAGACATTATGTATACTTAGTTCTATTATACGTGGAACTTAGTTAAGGTCACGATGAATTGTTAGAAGTTCAACCCTAGTTCGCAGTTCTTGACATTTATAGACCACGGGACAAGGAATTCAGGTTTTACCCGCGATGGCAAGATTGTCGTCATGCCGATCTCGCCGCCCGCCGGACGACCGCCGAACACTTCTCTTTTCGTTCTTTGACTTGGTCACAGCTTTACTACTCCAAACATCACCGCGTCTTACAGGTCGCGGCACGTAACTCTAGCGCTGAACGAAACGTGGAGGGGATAGCTGCGCATGTTATACGACTGGAGAGCCAATCGGCGAAACACACGCCCCAAGACATTCTTATTTTTTACTTCTGAGCAATAACGGTCAGCGCTAGAGTTTCGTGACGCGGCCTGTACTATGTGTCCTGCCATTTTACGTAGCAGTATAGAAAACCAGTTCAAACAATTTAATTGGTGTACACGGAACAAACACGACATCCTTTATTCATCGGCCGCACAAAACAATTTGGCGGTGGCTCGCTTGTTGTAGCGGTTTCGCTCACACCTTCATAATTTAGTGGGTGCCGATTTTTTCCGTACACAAACCTGTAGCTGCTAGATGAGCCAAATATTTAGGAAGCTGGCAAATAGAAGAGCTTTTGTGCGAACACAGATCCAGGTGTGATGTTTGTTACACTTACTTATCCACAGTCTAGACAATATTAGATGGATTTCAACAAATAAGGATTGATCAAATTCTATTAAGATAGGATGGCTGAGAGTAGCCCGTGAGATTCCTTTTTTGACGTGATAACGTCTTATAAATTGATGAACACCGGCTGCACGCACGAAAAAGTGTCACGAATCCTGCGATCAACGCCCAGCCCAAACCGTTGGACCTAGAAAACTGAAAATTTGCATAGTGGTTCCCTTTATAAAGTAGACAAGGAATAAGGTAAGATTTTTTAGAAATTAGACCGCTAGGGGAGTTAAATAGGCAATGAAAGTTTGTATGAAAGTCCGTCAAATTAATTTTTGATAAAACCGATTGAAAATTATTTTTTACGTGTCTCAGCGTTTTTGATAATTCCACCCCCAAAGGGTTAAAAAAGGGTATGAAGTTGTGTATGGAAAGTCCTTAATTTTCGAAGTAAAACTCACACAATTTAATATCTAGGTGTATGGTTGGAAGCTAACGCAACGGTGTTGTTAGCATTTTAATCCTTAAGGGGTGAAAAAGGGGATAAAATTGTGTTTTTTAAATTAAAATCACTAATATCATAAAAAATGACGTTATCACGTAAAATTATCGTCCGATAACCGACTTTACAGACAACCATTTTTTTAATGAAATAGTCATTCAATGGATTAAACTTAGAGGGTTGTATTGATGATTTTAATAGTTATAACTCTGTAAATACCAATGAGTTACGGTCGAATATTATATTTGAATCAACATACAACCTAAGGGCTTTATCACACTAGCCAGTTGCGAGCGGGTGGAAAGCGGGGCAAGCTCGCTACGCTCCCGCGGTGTGCTCGCCGCGCACACGTTGCGAACTCGCGGCGAGCTCGCTGCGCACTCGCCCCGCTTTCCACTCGCTCGCAACTCGCTAGTGTGATAAAGCCCTGACACAGATCTGCAAATTGCACAAAACATTAAAAAAATTGAATTTCACAGGCTTCCCCGTGGCGTTTCCTCCTTAAATGAGAATGTTTTCTAAGGACGAATTTCACCAATAACTGAATGCGATTAGCACATCTATCCTGCGCTCAAGAGCTACTGCCAATGTCAATATTCCAAAGCAAAAATGACAATGATAGCTCTTGAACGCAGTGTAAATGTGCCGTTCAATTTCATTGGTATAATTCGCCCTAAGTCGTATAACGATATAGAACCTTCGGTACGACAAACAATACACAGCCAGATGAAATCTAATCTCTTTAATCGCTAAGAGATTACAAACTTACACAGGGAACCGTTTTTCTCGAAACGTTTCAGCGTCACTTTGAACGCGTATAATTTCAGTCGGTTAATTGAAACGAAAAAACCGGCCAAGTGCGTGTCGGGCCACTCGCAGTATAGAGTTCCGTAGTAGCCCATTATCACAATACAGAACGATTTATTCTAAGGATTTTGTACTTGGTACAAAATTATCCAATACCCAAGTTCAACGACTATTACTGCTAAACTAATAAAGTTATCTAAACCGCTATTCATGAAATGCACAATCATCATGAACTTTTCCAGATTTTTCTTTTTTAGATTTTAGAGGGGGGGGGGGGGGGTACTGGAACAAAATATCTATCGTAAATAAAGCATTGAATCGAAAAATAGTTTTAGAAACCCCGAAGTCATTTTAAAAGACCTATGTAACGATACCCCACACGAGGGGGTAGACGACTAAAAAAAAATCACCCCCACTTTTAGCATTTTCTTTAGGGGAGCTACACTAAAAAAAAATAGTAGATTATACAACAAGTGAATAAAAAGGGAATTTAGTTCGAGGTACGAAGTTGGATCCCGAGAGCAGCGAAGGATTCTAGAGTAGAATCACGAGCGTAGCGAAGATTAGAATCCTGAGCGGAGCGAGGGATACAAGTACCGAGATAATTTTTTTATTCACGTGTTGTGTACTCTACTTTTTACCATTGACTGTGAGAAAATAAAAAGGAGCATGGTATTTATATTTATCAGTTTTTATTATATAATCAGTATTATAACAACAAAGGATTAAATATTAAATTAAGATTTAAAATGTATAGTAAAATTAGTTTTTTTTTTTTTTTAATTTAGTGTTATTTATAGGCTGGTTTGGGTTTGAAACTGTTGTATTAGACAACACTTGGGTATTTGGCAAAGTCGCCGTATTTTGTGGTTGCTGTTGCTGAGACAGCTGTAATGTAGTCGTTTCACAACCTTTCGATGTAGAAGGGCGCGCTGGAGATAGTGGCGCAGAAGGCTCAACAGCAGACGGTTTTAGATTTATACTTTCAACTATCCGGCTGAATCTTTTCGATTTATTTTCTATTGAATCCTCGATATAACTTTCTGCTACTGTGCTGGACCTCCACCCTCCGTGGCGTTTTAGTTCTATAAGATCAGCCCTGACCTGAATTTGCTAAAAGGGTGGCAGAGCTTCTGGGGAAGCAATGTCCTGTGTACTTTTCGGGATTCGATAGATTTAAGAAACTGGCAATCTCTTTTGGCATCGCACCTATTTTGTTGATTCCAATAGGTTGGCGAGTACATTTTCCGCCATGGTATTGTAAGAAAAACCTGTCGGTTTTTGTATTAGTGGGCCGTAAAGCTTGATATTTTTCGACGATTTTTACGTTTCTTGGCGTATTACAAACGTTCTATCAATTTTAGTTTTCGTATCAGTTAAAACAATAAGTAATAAATTATCTGAGTGTTTTTGGATGTCGTTTATAGTTATCTGCAATAATTAATTACTGCGACAGGCTCCATTCACGCCGAAAATTAGCACAACCTGTGAACAACAATTTAAAAAATATGTATTGACAGGAAAACCTTAGAAGCACAGTAGGTTTGTAAATAAATATACATATATTAAGTAGGTACTTACTTTTACGGCCAGAAAACTGTGGTCAGGCGCATTATTTAGAAAACGTTCAATGTTTTCGGAGCTAAGCACTCTAGATTTCTTTGGCTTATTACCCTCGGATAGCCGTTTTAAGTATGTCACTAACTTTGAGTAGTTTGAAATATCAATGTTGTGTTTGATTCTCACTGTGGCTTTTAGCATAGAATATATGCTCCAAAGTGTCGACGGCTTCTTAGTCTTGGTTAATTCATTGAAATAGTTAAGAAATATTCACTCAGAGAAGGAATTGGCGCCATTCGTGGTTTTTCAGTCGCAGAACAAATTGTATGTTTTCAGGTACAACTCCCGAGATTTTGGCGGCAACAAATCATCTACTATAACTGCTGCTTTAGAACGAAATGATTCCGGAGTCAGTCTCTCATTTTCGATATCGGAAGAACTCATTTTATTATAATTACTTAAGTTAATAGATTTTACAATAACACAAAACAACCACAATAACAGATAAAAAGAACGTAACTAAATTGGCGGGTTTTTTTTTTTAATTTGGAATAGAATAGCTCCATTCAGCCTCCCAGTACGTACTTTCAGCAGCAGCGTTTTTTTTTGTACGTAATTCGTGTTTGTTCCAAATTCAAAATGTCTTTATTCACTCAGTGAGTAAAAGAGAGTTTTCATCCCATCTATTCGAAAAGGACGACTTGGTTCGCCTTTAAGTGCACCCAAAGGTGGTGTTTTCTATAATAAACTTTTAGCGGGCAGTAATGAGTTTTTAATACTCTTTATAAGATGTTCCAAATTCAAAAAGTGCGCCGCAAAGATAATTGCGGCGCACTTTTTTAATTTGGAACATCTTAGTGTTCAGCGCCGAAAGAAATCGAACGCAAATATTGTTTGAATAAAGACTGGCTGGTACGACGGTCCATAGTCGCGCCGCCGCCGCGCCGGCTGAATAAAAAAAAGAAATCAAAACCTTTAGGGTCCCAGCCGTGCCCAAATGGGCACGGTGCATTGTTATTTTTCATCCCATCTATTCGAAAAGGACGACTTGGTTCGCTTTTAAGTGCACCCAAAGGTGGTGTTTTCTATAAGAAACTTTTAGCGGGCAGCAATGAGTTTTTAATCCTCTTTATAGATGTTCCAAATTCAAAAAGTGCGCCGCAAAGATAATTGCGGCGCACTTTTTTAATTTGGAACATCTTAGTGTTCAGCGCCGAAAGAAATCGAACGCAAATATTGTTTGAATAAAGACTGGCTGGTACGACAGCCCAGTCGCGCCGCCGGCCGCCGCGCTGACTGAATAAAAAAAGAAATCAAATTAAAAACGCGCGAACTACAAACCGCGTTTTCGTCAATTTTTATGAATTGTTAGAATTTCATGGTTTTGTTTTGAAAAATGAGTTCTTCAAGTGTCGTGAATAAAAAACACAATAAAGTGAAAAATAACTTTAGATCTTCAGAAGTCGGTGACCTTTGTTTAATTCATTTAGTTTTTTAGCTAGACCACACGACTGGGCCAAACTATGTTACATTTTTATAGGACCAAATGGCAACTATTCCGCATCAAACTAAAGAATAATCACGTCAATCGGCTCATAAATATCAGCGTAATCGGTGTAAATACATAAAAAAACAGTCGAATTACCTCCTCCTTTTTGAAGTCTGTTAAAATTATGAGGCGCCTTTTATTTTCTCATAGTGGGTGATGAAAAGTAGAGTGTATCACTCGGGCGCAAAATATATTTTTGGCTCGGGCGACGTACTTTGAATCCCTCGCTACGTTCAGGATTCTATTAAAGAATCCCTCGCTACGCTCGGGATTCTACTCTAGAATCCCTCACTTCGCACTGGATTCAAAAAAGCGCCCTCGCCGTAAAAATATTATTTTGCTCCCTTATGATACAATCTACTATTAATTGTGTCTGTAATTGCGGGTATTGAAGTATTAGTCTAAGATCCCTTGAAGAACGAGCTTCACCCAGCTGGTTATTGGATGAAAAGTGTTTTATTTCAAATTAAATATGTCAAAAAATATATTGCAAATGGGTTGTCTAAAAATTTCAGTCCAGAATATGATTAATTATCAATTTATTTTTTAAATATATTTTTTAACTTTTCTCTGGTTTGCTTAATAGACAAATTCCATACCAATTGAAAGTATGAAGCCTATAGAATATATACAAACGTTAGGTTGACCGGTTAACCTAACGTTTGCATATTCTATAGGCTATAGAATATGCAAAAGTTATGCAGCCTATAGAATGTGCAAATGTTAGGTTAACCTAACGTTTGCATATTTTACAGGTTTCATACTTTCGATTGGTATGGAATTGGTCTATTAGCCAAACCAGTGAAATGTTAAAAAAAAAAAAAAAAAAAATCTGGACTGAAATTTTTTAGACAACCCGTTTGCAATATATTTTTTGACATATTTAATTTGAAATAAAACACTTTTCATCCAATAAGCAGCTCGGTGAAGGTCGTTCTTAAAGGGATCTTATACTATACTAGCTGTTGCCCGCGGCTTCGCCCGCGTGCAGTTCGGTAACTGTCCCACTGAATCATACTAAAGGGATAATTAGTGTTCTACATGTTAATCCAGGTTATAAACTATCTATGTGCCAAATTTCATAGTCATCACATCAATTATTATCATCACAATCACCATCACTATTACAACCACCATCATTACACAATGATTATCACAATCACCATCACTATCACAACCACAATCATTATCACAACCACCATCACTTTCACAGTCACCATCATTATCACAATCAACATCACCATCACTATCACAACCACCATCATTGTGACAATCACCATCATAATCACCATCACAATCACAATCACCTTCACAATCCCCATCACCATCGCTATCACCATCATAATCACCGTCACTATCACAATCACCAACAACATCACAATTACATCAAAATCACTATCACAATCACCATCATCGTTACCACAATCATTATCATCGTAATCACAATCACTATCACAATCACCATCACTATCACAATCACCATCACAATCAAAATCTTTATCTTAATCATCATCATTGTTATCACAATCATCATCATCGTTATCACCATCATCATCACAATCTCCATCCTCGTCATCGCAATCATTATTATCGTAATCTCAATCATTTTCATCTTAATAACAATCATCATGATCACAATCGCCATCACTATCACAATCACCATCACTATCACTATCACAATCAGTATCATCGTAATCACAATCACCTTCATCATTATCACCATCACTGTCACAATCACAATCACCATCACCATCGCTATCACCATCAGAATCACCGTCACTATCACAATCACTATCACAATCACAATCACCATTAAAATCACTATCACAATCATCATCATCGTTATCACAATCATCATCGTCGTAATCAGAATCATCATCATCGTAATCACAATCATTATCATCGTAATCACAATCATTATCATCGTTATCACAATCACAATCTCCATCACTATCACAATCACCATCAAAATCACTATCGCCATCACAACCACCATCACAATGACCATCGCAATCACCATCACAATCATCATCACAATCATCATCACAATCACAATCACTATCACGATCACAATCACTATTATCAGTTTAACAATCACTATCATCGTAATCGCAACCACTATCATCGTAATCATAATTTATTATTATCATCACAATTACAACCAATATCAATATCACAATCACCATCACTACCAAGTCACCATCATTATCACAATCACCATCACTATCACAACCACCATTATTATCACAATCATCATCACAATCACCATCACAATCACCATCGAAATCACAGTCATTATCACAATCCCCATCAGAATCACAATTACCATCAAAATCACTATCACAACCACCATCATTATCATAATCATTATCACAATCACCATCACCATCACAATAACCATTAAAATCACTATCACAATCACCATCATCGTTATCACAATCATTATCATCGTAATTACAATCACCATCACTATCACAATCACCATCACCATTACCATCACAATCGCAATCACCATCACAATCACCATCACCATCAAAATCACCATCGAAATCACCATCACAATCTTAATCATCATTTTAACAATCACTATCATCGTAATCACAATCATCATCATCACAATGATTGTGATGACAAAGATGGGGATCCTTGTCATCACAATCATTATCATCGTAATCTCAATCATTTTCATCTTAATCACAATCATCATGATCACAATCGCCAACCCTATCACAACCACAATCATTATCACAATCACCATCACTATCACTATCACAATCACCATTACTATCACTATCACAATCACCATCACATCACCATTACAATCACCATCACAATCACCATCACATCACCATTACAATCACCATCACAATCACAATCACTATCACAATTATTATCATCGTAATCACAGTCACTTTCATCATTATCACCATCACTGTCACAATCACAATGACCATAAACATCGCTATCACCATTACAATCACCGTCACTATCACAATCACCATCACCATCAAAATCACTGTCACAATCACCATCATCGTTATCACAATCATCATAATCGTAATCACAATCATTATCATCGTTATTACAATCACAATCTCCATCACTATCACAATCACAATCACCATTACAATCACAATCACCATCACAATCACCATCACAATCACCATCACAATCACCATCACAATCACCATCACAATCATCATCACAATCACAATCACTATCATTATCATTGTAATCACAATCACTATCATCGTAATCACAATCATCATCATCACAATCTCCATCCTCGTCATCACAATCATTATCGTCTTAATCACAATCATCATGATCACAATCACCATCACTATCACAACCACAATCATTATCACAATCACCATTACTATCACTATCACAATCACCATCACTATCACAATCAACATTACTATCACTGTCACAATCTCGATCACCATGGCTATTACCATCACAATCACCGTCACTATCACAATCACCATCACCATCACAATCACTACCACAATCACCATCATCGTTATCACAATCATTATCATCTTGATCATAATCATCATCATCACAATCTCCATCCTTGTTATCACAACCATCGCTATCACCATCACAATCACCGTCACTATCACAATCGCCATCACTATTACAATCACTATCACAATCACCATCATCGTTATCAAACTCATTATCATCGTAATCATAATCATCATCACAATCATCAGGATCATTATCACAATCATCATCGTACTCACAATAATTATCATCGTAATCACAATCATCATCATCACAATCAACATCATCATTATAAGAATCATCATCATCGTTATCACAATCATCACAATAAATCAACAATAATCCTGTATAGAAGTTGAATCCGCTATCTCCTAGATCTCAAAATAAATGCCATTTTCGACATCAGCACCCCTGATAATCTCGGTTTCGATACCCATATTGATTTTTAGACATTTCAACCCCATCGCACCCCAACAGGGAATGATGGTAAATCAGGTCCGCCACATTAAATCTTAAAATCGTTGTTTTTGTAATACACCCGACCCAATTCACCATACAAACAATACCTATGTTGAATACCTATATACCTAATACCTATGTTGTTGAGGCTTTGTTACCCCATTTCCCCCTTTAGGGGTTGAATTCTGAAAAAACCTGAAACACAAAAATGATAACTCATTTATCATATCATATAAACTAATCTTATTTCCCCATGTAATCTTTGGACCTCCGTTTCAACCCCTTAGAGGGTTAATTTTGAAAAATCCTTTCTTAATGCACCCGTAAACCCCATAAAGAACCTATGTGCCAAATTTGGAATCTCCAGACTCAGTGGTTTGGGCTGTGCATTGATTTTTATACTTTGCCACCCCATTTTCCCCTTTTAGGGGTTGAATTCTGAAAAAACCTGAAACACGTTTCTACTCATTTATCAATAGGAGCACTCCTGTGAAGTTTCGAATAAAATAGTTAAATTAATCTTGTTTCCCCATACAAACTTTGGAGCCCCGTTTAACCCCCCTAGGGGATGAATTTTGCAAAATCCTTTCTTAGTGCACCCCTAGACCACATAAGGAACCAATGTGCCAAATTTGGAATCTCTAGACTCAGCGGTTTGGGCTGTGCATTGATTTTTAGACTTTGTCACCCCTTTTCCCCTTCTTAGGGGTTGAATTCTGAAAAATCCTGAAACCCGTTTCTACTCATTTATCAATAGGAGCACTCCTGTAAAGTTTCGAATAAAATAGACTAACTAATCTTGTTTCCCCATACAAACTGTGGAGCCCCGTTTAACCCCCTTAGGGGGTGAATTTTGAAAAATCCTTTCTTAGTGCACCCCTAGACCACATAAGGAACCTACTTGCCAAATTTGGAATCTGTAGACCCAGCGGTTTGGGCTGTGCGTTGATAGATGAGTCAGTCAGTCAGTCAGTCAGTCAGTCAGTCAGTCAGTCAGTCAGTCAGTTTCTTCTTTTATATATTTAGATTAAAAACGCGCGAATTACAGACCGCGTTTTCGTCAATTTTCATGAATTGTTAGAAATTCATGGTTTTGTTTTGAAAAATGAGTTCTTCAAGTGACAGTGAATAAAAAACACAATAAAGTGAAAAATAACTTTAGATCTTCAGAAGTCGGTGACCTTTGTTTGATTCATTTATTTTTTTTTGTCACCGAATTCTGAAGCTAAAGTTATTTTTAACGTTTTTCTGTTTTGTGAAGTCGGTTTCATTTTTTGCAAAAAAGTTTTTTTATTTTTCCATTTTTAGTTGTAATATCCTATCCAAATATTAGGTATGCATTTATTTTACATGTTGAAATTAGACCACACGACTGAAGTAAAAATGTTCATAAAATGAAAACTACTGGGCCAAACTATGTTAGGTAAATTTTTATAGGACCAAATGGCAACTATTCCGCATCAAACTAAAGAATAATCACGTCAATCGGTTCATAAATATTAGCGTAATCGTTGTAAATACATAAAAAAAAAACCAGTCGAATTGAGAACCTCCTCCTTTTTGAAATCGGTTAAAATTATGAGGCGCCTTTTATTTTCTCATAGTGGGTGATGAAAAGTAGAGTGTATCACTCGGGCCCAAAATATATTTTTGGCTCGGGCGACGTACTTTGAATCCCTCGCTACGTTCAGGATTCTATTAACACTTCAATACCCGCAATTACAGACACAATTAAAATAACAATGCACTGTGCCTCTGGAGGTAAGGCCGGGAGCATACGGGAGAATCCCTCGCTACGCTTGGGATTCTACTCTAGAATCCCTCACTTCGCTCTGGATTCAAAAAAGCGCCCTCGCCGTAAAAATATTATTTTGCTCCCTTATGATACAATCTACTATTTATTCACTGTTATCGATGAATAAAATGCCGTTTTTCGAGTGGCAATGGTAAAAAAATATTTTACCGCTTTGTCGACGTAATTGATACACACCCTACAAAATTATAACTTTCTAGTACTAACGGTCTCTTAGCAAAACCTCGGACAGACGGACATGACGAAACTACATAATAAGGGTTCCTTGTCAGGACTACGGAACCCTAAAAACGATGAATGGACTGTGTAAAGGATGATAGATATGGCCAGAAAGGAGGTGTCTAATGAGATGACGAGTAATAGATAAGTCTTGTATGGAAGAAGACGGCATGCTGCGCTTACCACAAATGAAAAAACAAGACAAGGCAAGAGAAAGATGACGATGACTTGAGAGCTCAAAAGCTATGAACTGATGAAAAAAAAAAACCGGCCAAGAGCGAGTCGCGAGGGTTCCTTACAAACTTATTAAAGGACAAACTTAACTTTGCTGTTCGATCCCATGAAACTCGCTACTCCATCAACCGCAAATAATAACTTTGTAATAGTAAAATCCCTTTTTTTTGTTAATAAACTACTTATTTACGGTTTTCAGATATTTCCCTTTACATGTGCTGGGTCAACGGGAACTACCATATAGGTTTTCGACCCAAAACCTATAGGGTACTTCCGGTTAACCTAGAACTGTCAATTTTGGTTAAAAGCAAGGTCTTACAGCACAAGTAAACGTAAAATTCCGAAAAATAAAAAAAGTTGAAAATTAAGGTAAATTTTGGTACTTACAAGTTTTCGCAAAAATCTAAATTTGCCCATATCTTTTTATCGTGTTGACTCAACACCTTTGTATACACCTGATAGGGCCTATAGACCTCAGTATCTGGTGTAAATTTCAACTTGCTAGGTCTACCCGTTCCTGAGAAAATCGGTGGTGACAGATGGACAAAAAAGTGATCTAAGGGTTCCTTTTTTACCTTTTTGAGGTACGGAACCCTAAAAAATAAAGCGTGGAGAAATTTTTGTTTCGTAGCCTCGAAAATAACCAAAACAAAATCTTAAATAACCGTTTCCAGCCTTATTAAATGCCTCTCCAACTCCACATATTTTTACATCCATCTAACCCAAAATAGCGTTTCCTAAAATTTCCGCGTGAATTTTCCGCCAACATTCGCCGGTCGGCGTTGAATTAAATATTTTCTTTGTTATTAATTTTAATTCAATAGGGTGGGCGGGCTGCCCAACTTTCTGGTAATCGAGGGAGCGGGAAACCACCGACGTTGTTTGTAACAAGCCATAATTAGAAGGATAAGTCTGTTTCTCAGTGGTCTAATTGGGTTTTAATTAGTGTGTTAGCTTGATGTGTTGTTTGTCTTCTACGTGGGATGTTATTAGTAACAAATGTTGAAGTGATGTTTCATGTTGGACGATTCTGATCTTGTCCAGTTTAGTTGTGCGAACATTACTATGTTTATAATTACTTGATGATTTTATATATATATATATATCGCTGGACATTACACACAGCGCCATCTGGTGCCACACTAAGCAACGAGGCTTGTGTCGTGGACACCAGATAGTTGATATACTACATAGATACATTTTTGTTTGTAAATACATACTTATCTATACTAATATTATAAAGAGGAAAACTTTGTTTGTTTGGTTGTTTGTTTGGTTGTAATGAATAGGCTCAAAAACTACTGGACCGATTTAAAAAATTCTTTCACCATTTGAAAGCTACATTATCCACGAGTAACATAGGCTATATTTTATCCCCGTACTCCCACTGGAACGGGAACTACGCGGGTGAAACCGCGGGACGTCCGCTAGTTATACATATAAACATCCACGACTCGGAAACAAATGTCCATGCTCATCACACAAACATTTGCTCCGACCGGGATTCGAACCCGGGACCCTAAGAACGTAAGGCAGCCTCACTACCGCTGCGCCAATCAGGTCGTCAAATTATGAATGCATACTGATGCATTCATAAAATCATCAAGTCAAACTCTGCTCACTGGAGCAGAGTTTCCGTCGCTGAATTATGAGCGTTTGGCCCATCTATACTAATATTACAAAGATGAAAGATTTCTATTTTTGTATTTTTGTGTGTGTGTATGTTTGTAATGAATAAACTCAAAAACTACTGCGCCGATTTCAAAAATTCTTTCACCATTAAAAAGCTACATTCACCTTGAGTAACATAGGCTATATTTTATCCCCGTAATCCCACGGGAACGGGATCTATGCGGGTGGAACCGCGTGACTTCCGCCAGTAGGCTATATTTTATCGCACGGGAACGGGAACTATGCGGGTGAAACCGCGTCACGTCCGCTACTATTATACAGGGTGTAAAAGACCTCATCACGAAGCCGTCAACCAAGCATTCTGTACATCAAACTAAGCAACTTTACGTAATAAAGATTGCTGGGAAACGACTTCTTTTTTGGGGGTGAGAAATCATGTTTTGTTGTAGAACTCGATGTAACGCACTCAAAACATTGTGCTGATGGATGGATTGAATAGTACGGGGGTCGTGGAGGTGTAAAAATCTTACAATAGAAACTTGTATTTAAAAAAAAACTTGTCAAAAAGTTGGAACTTCGACCCCCAATATCTCCGTAACTAGAAGGTTTCCAGGTATGGTGTAGAACTAAAAAATGATCGCAATGATGAGGAGAACAAGTGCCTTTCGGTTTCGTTAAGAGGTGTTTTACACCCTTTATATTTGAACTTCTTGATACACCAAGAATAATTACAGTTTGAAAAAATACGCTTCAGAGTGACATCATTTTATTTCTCGTATTTTTTCAGCGAACCTTGTCATTTGATAATTATATCATGGGAGTGCACAAAAAAATAACTAGTCCACCATCTTTGGAAGTCTGCTTTATTGGATTTAGAATGACGTCACTTAGCCAATCATGCAGTGTCATCCAAACTAAACACGTATGCAAAATTTCAGCTCAATCGGCAACCGGGAAGTGGGTCAAATTTAAGTTTTAAGATTTTTTTACATACTTAATTACAAATGAAGCTAATAAAAGCGTGTTGCAGTCCAGTGCTGGATAACAGTTCTCTTAAGGCGACGCATTGTTCTAAAACTGGGCACGCGCGCCCCGGGACTGAGCCCGACTGAGCGTCTGAGCGGGGCCAGCGGGGCGAGGATTGCTAGCTTATAACTAAAGGACGTAAACGACAAAATGGTTTTTGTTATTTAATTTAGTTGGAAACGATAATTTGAGAAATTCCTTCTACAATTTTAAAGAGTATGCATAGACTCATCCACGGAGAAAGTTAAGAAGCTTACATCTGTCCTGTTTGCCCATAACCTGTGAATCTCTTTTTAAAAAGAGGTATGTTTGATTTTTTTTTTCTGTTACAAAAGTTACCTAATCATGTATTGAAAACTAACATAATAAGGTTTTTATCATGAATTATCAGGTCTCCAACTTATATTTTCATTCGTTTTGTAATTACTGTCAAAAATTGAGATCATTGACTCAAAATTTCCAATGCGTCCTCTTAAGTTGCCTGAAATACGTCTTGCGTATTCGTCTCTCACTAAATATTCTATTGTATTGTGTTACAATGTTGCTAGGTATAGAACAAAGCTTAACATGGCTCTTACATTACACATTCTACACAGGGACTCCTCTACGCAGCGCCTAATCAAATTTGTCTAGCTGCAAAATTTAACTTTCATTACAGTATGTCATCATCATCGTCATCATCAGTTCAGCCGAAAGACTGCTGGACATAGGCCTCCCCCAAGTGTCGCCACATTGACCTGTCCCGTGCGACTCGCATCCAGCGGATTCCCGCAACCTTCACCAGGTCATCGGTCCACCTATCGGAAGGCCTTCCAACGCAACGTCTTCCGGTTCGCGGTCGCCACTCCAGAACTTTTCAGCCCCATCGGCCATCCGTTCTGCGAGCAATGTGCCCTGCACACTGCCACTTAAGTTTGGCAATTCTTCGGGCTACGTCGGTAACCTTGGTTCTCTTGCGGATGTCTTCATTTCTGATTCGATCGCGCAAGGAAACTACGAGTATAGCTCTCTCCATTGGCCTTTGGGTGACTTTAAGCCTTCTGATGAGGCCCATTGTGAGCGACCACGTTTCGCTCCCGTATGTAATCACTGGCAACACACACTTTCAGTATGTGTTTACTCAAATAATGTTCCAACTCGAAGTGAAAGTTTTATTCATAACGAAAGGTTAGATACCTAAATGGCTTAAAAGCTAACTTCAGTTTTACATTAAATAATTCACTTTTAATCCATTTACTATAAGACACGTTTAAAAAAACAAATTAGTTTAAAAACAAAGAATTAGTTCTTAAATCTGAACAGATAATAGAAATCCAAGTTTCAATTATATATTTTTTCTTGTATTAAATCTCTCTTAAGGGAAAACAAAAAAAAAAATTCGCGCCCCCCGTCACTCAGGCGCCAAGTGGGATATGCCCCTCCAGCGATGGCGCGCGGCTCGGGACATCGCGCGGATGAGGAGTTTGACTACTATCCTCATCGGGATAGACCCCAGCCTGGATGCGGCGATCGGTCGCCGCCCAGGCATTACTAGGAAATTGGCGCCTGTCCCGCTAACGTACCTCCCCAGATCGACACGGTTTTGTTGCCAACGGCATCGGTCAGGGTCTGGGGACCCACGGGGGACTCTGTTGTGATCCGTGCCATTTTGGACACGGGAGCCCAGGGTTGCCTTTTGTCATCTTGGTTAGCGGGTCGGGTGAGCCTGGATGTCCGTGCCTTTTCAGGCACGATTAATGGAATAGGCGAAACACCTATCCCGACTGTTGAGGGACAAACCTTATTTGGGCTCACTCCTGTGAGTTGTTTGGACCCTAAGTGTTTTCCTTCGGCCATTGTTCTGACGAGTATTTTGGGCTGTCATCCCCAACGTCAGCTGTCGCCTGATATTGTCCGGTTGACGTCAGGCCTGGATTTGGCTGACCGCCGGTTTGATTCCCCTAATACAGCTCATTTGATATTGGGTTCCGATGTACTAGGGAGAATATTGTTGGGTAATGTGAAAGTCTTGCAGCCGAACGGTTTGGTGGCTGTCTCGACCATCTTTGGCTTTGCGGTGATGGGCCCAGTGTTGAAGGCTGCCCCTCCACCTGAGCCTGATTTTGCGTTGGCGTGTGGCTCCGCTCTCTCTGACGCTGTTCAGAGGTTTTGGGAGGTTGAGGAGCCACCGCAAGTGGCCCGCTTGAACCCGGAACATGAGGAGTGCGAGTTGTTCTATCAGAACAACACAGGTCGACTCCGTTCCGGTCGGCTCGTAACACGGTTGCCTTTTGTTGCAGTTCGACCACCTCTCGGCGAGTCCAGACCTATGGCCGAGAAGAGATTGTTGGCGATGGAGCGCCGTATGGCCAGGGATCCGGTGCTGCGGCAGAAATATTTAGATTTCATGCGTGAGTACGCAGACTTGGGACACATGTCGGTGTCAAATTTGGATTGGCGCTCAGTTGAGCATTACTTTCTGCCGCATCACGCGGTCCTCAAGGCATCCACCGGTAAGCTGCGCACAGTGTTTGATGGGTCTGCGCGGACTTCCTCTGGTGTCTCTTTGAATGATTGCTTGCACTCCGGCCCCAAATTGTTGAGGGACCTTTGTGATGTCATCACGTCTTTTCGTCGTCATCAAGTAGTCTTTGTGGCTGACATCAAAATGATGTTCCGGCAAACGGTTATTCACCGGGATGACAGACGTTATCAGTTGATCCTGTGGCGAGAGAATCCCCGGGACCCCATGGTTGTTTATGAGCTCAACACGAATACGTACGGCCTTCGATCGAGCCCTTTTGTTGCTATTCGTTCGCTTTGGGAGCTCGCGGACCGAGAACGCTTGTGGTTCCCTCGGGCGTCCGCCATCTTGAAAACGGACTTGTATGTTGATGACGTCTGCACTGGGGCTTCCACGGTTGAGGAAGCTATCCTGTTGCGTGACGAGTTGGTTCAAATTTTGGATTCCGCTGGCTATGAGTTCGTAAGTGGATGTCCAACTCGCCAGCACTGTTGGAAGATGTGGAAGAGGATCATAAGCAGGATCCTCATTTGTTTGAAAATTTAAAAAAATTCACAAAATTCAAACGCTCGAGTTTAGGTAAAAGACCGCAGCTTTGTGTATGTGTGCGTAGCTATCCACACTAACACAACGCAAACAGTGCAGCGCGAGTGTCGAGACGGACTAAACAATCTTGGGCCGTTATAATCGTAATGCACCTTGGTTTGAGATTTAGGCAAAACGATAATTTATTTATTCAGTCTTTTATCTATTAAACCCTTCTAAACTAATAAAACACAAATATATGTTATGTAAATATGTTTTTTATGTGTATGTTTCTATTACATATTTATTATTATACTTTTTATTATATTTAGTAGGTAGGAAGGTTGATAAACATGAGAATCTTCATTTCGAAGCGCATACTGTTTCTGGTTCCTTAAATACATTAAATTCAAGCGTTTACAGTATTTCAGAGTAACGAGGTTTTTCCATATTCTTACTTTTGATCGACTGATTATGCTCTCAGAGTTGAAATAATTTTTTTAAGGATACCTACTCTGTGTAGGTGTACCTATGATATATCATGAATTGCATCTATTTGCTTTGTTCATAAACTTCTTCCGTGTCGATGGCCATTTAAATTGATTCCCCTCAAAAATTTAGTACGAGTTCCTTTAGTAGGTATTAAAAAAAAGAGTACTAACAAGTTTTAATTAAAATTAACAGTAAGTCAGTTTATTAGTATGTTGTTTTGTAGAAGATGTCAGGAATATACTACGACTTCACGTTCTCATGTAATGTTCCCTGATAAGTGATAATGCCAAAAGAATACGCGCTGACGTTAGCGAAGCCGCGGGCACAGCTAGTTGTAACTAAAACAATCAATTTTATTGAATCACTTTTCACTAGTACCCTGCACGGCGTCTCTTCTAAAAGTACTATCCTCTGTTTTCACGCGATTTCTCATTCTAAAATGAAAACAAAATAGCTATCAAATTTCGGACCCCAAATATTTCTAAAGGAGTGTTAAGTGTTTTCAAACTCTTCAAATTGTAATTACGGTTCTGTATTCCATGTCGATATAATTATATGATAAGAAAAGAAAATTTATATGTCAGTGTCAGGTTGTATGTTGAACAAAATATGATTCGCGATCGTAGCAAATAATGAATTTGCGGAGTTATAATCAACTCATCAATGAAATAGTCGTTAGAAAATTTGAATTTCGCGGGGTACCCTTGCGCTTTCACCTTACGTGATCGATAACTATGTATATGAATTGCAAATAAAAATAATATCCACCTCGCTTCTGTTTCTTTTTTCTTTTATTCTTTCCTTATATTGACACAATGATAATACAACCCTTACGCCCCATTGCTAAAACTAATAAAACAGAAATATAACAATTCATTTACAAACAAACTACTAAAATAATACTTTACTTGATAATAAACAAAATTACAACCTAATGAAAAAAAATACAAAGAGAATCAAAATGTTGTAGTCGTAGTATAACAATGCGTTTACGATAGATACGCTCGAAAATCGGGACGCGGAAAAAAATGGCACAGGTCCTTCGCCGATGGGCGCTCGGGCCGTACTAATCCGTGCTCGCTTATGCGTCGTAATTTATTCTAATTTAGAGTGATGTTAAAAATTATATTGTATCTGATTAAATGAATTGATTTTAATAAAACTTTGGAATTAGTTTAGTAAAAGAACATAGTTTATTTTTTTCAATGTAATTACGCTTTATTCAAACCAAAAAATCACGATAAAATAGCAATATAAAACGTAAAAATTAACATAAGACTTTATTTTTTTACTAATAATGTTATTACTTATCGATATTCTAGAACATTATGTGACGACAAAAGTATATGTCTGATGCTTTGTGTATTTTTTTGAGTGAAATTTATAAATATTTATGATAGAATTAGGAGTCTGAAATTGACTCTGCGAAGATTTTTTAGTAAACTAGTTGTGGGAGATTAATCACTACATAGTAAACAAATAAGTTTTTTGTAAATGTGTTACATTAAGTGTCAATAAGAAAACCTGATCTATTTTTAACATGTATTCAAAAATGCCAGGATGTTCTCTTAGATGGTAATTTAGGCGACTAAAGTCTTAGAAATTTGCGCGAAAACGTGAAATGGCTCTTAAAGTAAAACCACTGAAGCTTAACTAGTTAGAATAGATATAGAGGAGCGAACTTTCAGGACAGACGGCGATGGGACTGATGGGACCTTCAAGTTTTAACAGTTTAATTGTAACAGAATTGCAAGAATTGTTCGATGCTATCAATTGGAACGGATCGTTCTAAAGTACTTGACGAATACCTCCTCCAACTTCTGCGAACTTGGTAGCAGTTAGCAATTGAGCAATAGGAAATGCATACATAAAAACCGGCCATGTGCGACTCGGACTCGCGTATGAAAGGTTCCATACCATGAAGGGTTGCCCCTTGTAATTTTTTATTTTTATTATTTGTTGTTATAGCGGCAACAGAAATACATTATCTGTGAAAATTTCAACTGGCCTATAGCTATCGTGGTTCATGAGATACAGCCTGGTGACAGACAGACAGACGGACAGTGGAGTCTTAATAATAGGGTCCCGTTTTTAGGGTTCCGTAGTCAACTAGGAACCCTTATAGTTTCGCCATGTCTGTCCGTCCGTCCTCGCTTAATCTCTGTGACCGTTAGCACTAGAAAGCTGAAATTTGGTACCAATATGTATATCAATCACGCCGACAAAGTGGTAAAATAAAAATTGGAAAAAAATGTTTTATTAGGGTAGCCCCCCTATATGTAAAGTGGGAAGTGTTTTTTTTTTATTTCAACCCTAACGTGTGATATATTGTTGGAAAAGTATTTAAAAATGAATAGGGGTTTCCTAAAATCATTTTTTGATATGTCAATAATTTCGGAAATAATCGCTCCAAAAGTAAAAAACAATGTGTCCCCCCCCCCTCTAACTTTTGAACCATAAGTTTAGAAAATATGAAAAAAATCTGAAAAGTAGATCTTTATAAGGACTTTCTAGGAAAATCATTTTGAACTTGATGGAAACAACAGTTTTTGTATAAAAAAGACAAAAAGTTGTACAAAATAATTTCTGGACTAAGTTTGTAGTATATTCGTATATGCAAGCATTTTTACATAATGGATACCCACTTTTAAACTCATAAGCACTTATTGTGACGGACGGGAAACTACGGAACCCTACACTGAGCGTGGTCCGACACGCTCTTGGCCGGTTTTTTCCCTTTGGGTACGGAACCCTTAAAAGATTCAACGAAATAAATATGTTAACGACGGACCCCAAAAGGGTTAGAGATTAATTTCTTAACTATTAGTTATTAAGTCTACCAAACCGCGCTGGACCCGCGTGGTGGCCTACGGCTCTCATAGATAGGTTCTTTGTCCCAGAATTGAAAATATTATAGCCTGATAATGCTAGTAAGAATAGGCTTGTCCTAAAAAATCTAATTAGTCCGTCAGTTAGATTATCAAAAAATATTTGACACGTATTTTTTCTTTTGTTACGTAAACCAAAAATTGACGAAGATACGACGCTTTTAAAATTCAAAATACGTCACGCCGTGCTATATTTTTTAGTGCGTTGTGACGTCACAAGCCCCCACTCTCGGGTCTTGATGCGTTTTATCTTTGTCAATATTCATTAATTTACAAAAACAAAATACGAAAAAAAAAATACGTGTCCACTGTTTTCCAATACTCTAACTGACGGACTAACAACAACAACGGCCCATAACGTCCACTGCTGGACATAAGCCTCTCTCATGATGGGAGGAATTTGCCGTAATCTCCACGCTTGGCAGGCGGATTGGAGATCGCAGTGATGAAAGACTAACAGAAAACGCTGCTGCCCATTCTCTGGTCTACGGAGGCGCAAGGTGTTCTGCCTCAGACATTAATCGCCTCATACGACACCCGTGAGTGTTATGGGTTGGTTCTATTCTACTCTGCCGGATACCACACGGCTAACTACTGACGGACTAAATATATTTGCAATTTATTGTTGGTAGAAAGTAGCCTATTGTAACATAAAACAACAGATTTTTAAGACATAAATGATGCATGGCTATAGACAAAACACACACAAAACCACATTTCCTTCACATACTACTCTACTGATACTTTGTATATCAGGGTGAATTTTTCAAGTGGGCGTGTATGGCGAAATCCGAAACTGTGAAGAATAGCAAAACATACTCGAAGGAGTCTCGATCCGGAAAACTAAAACTGCATCATCAGATTTTTGGAATATTAATATGGCCTAGCCAGGAATTGAACCCGTGATTATGAAAAATAAATACACACTATTATTACACCATTCGATAGTGTCGGTAATAGGGATAAAATTCTGGGAAGTCCTATAGAGGGTGTAAAAAGACCCCGGCCGAAAGGCACTTCTTCTCCCCGTCTTTGCTATTATTTTTTTGTTCTAGACCATACCTGGGAACTTTCTAATTAAGGAGTTATTGGGGGTCAAAGTTCCAACTTTTTCTCAACTTTTTTTTTAAAATAAGTACGTGTTTGAATGTAAGATTTTTACTTAAGCACCACCACCACCACCGTACTATTTAATCCATCCATTAGCACAACGTTTTGAGTGCGTTACATTGAGTGAGTTCGACCGTAAAACGTGATTTTTCATCAAACATAGAATCTGTCGATTGTAGAATCTGTCAAATGTAGAATCTGTCATATGTAGAAACTGTCAAATGTAGAATATGATGTCAAAAGTAGACTAAACGAAAATGTCCCAGCGAAAATTTTTGCGTGAAGTCACTTAGTTTGATGTACAAATTGCTTGGTTGACAGCTTCGTGAAGCGTCCATTTAATCATGTTCTGCAGTTCGCACATGTGATGGTGTTGAAAATGATAACCCGTCGGGAATTGACTGTAGTACATTCTGATCCCTTTTACAAATATCTAGAAGGGGGATCACAGACACTGCAGGGTGCCGAATGTATCTACAAACATCCTAAGCAACATTGATATGTAACTCGTAACTGGCTTAAAACCCGGTGCAGACACTGATGTCGACGCAAATTGTAAATTCATAGTGTAGCAGCGTCACCGAGTCGGAGCCCCATTCGGAGATTGCACCGCGGCACATGTAATGTGCTCGTATGCCAGACGTCTGCGATAAATCTTCTACACTCCTACCTATTGATGCACAATCTGTATTATGGAAACGTTTCGTCTTCTGCTGAAACACGTAGTTGTTTTGAACTTAGAAACGGTTAAAGCTGTCCTCGTACTTAAGGGCCTATACTACCTCAAATGGCTTAGCATGATCCTCCGTTACGCCTATAATACTGCAGCATTAATTTTGAAATAAATATATGGTATAGTTGAGGATTAATGCTAGGTCCTATGTTTGGCAAAAACACGATTCCATAAAAATGTTTCGATAGAAAAAAATCCCAAATTTACCTCTAAACTGAACAATAAACCGCTGGCAATCATAAAATACTTCAAATTAGATCATGAAACTTTTTATACTAACAACTAACTATAAAGCAGGTCTTATGTTATTTTTTTTTTAGTCCAATCAATAGATTTTTTGTAAATCGCAAAAAACTACTCATTTCTCACTATTCGGCCGCAGTGACTGACGTAACAACCACTTTGTAGTGCAAGCTGATTAGAACTTTATTCTAACAGTATTTCAAACGAAATGTGAACCACCACAAATAGAGTTGCTAATTTGAGGTAGAAGCCCTTAATGAAGCCGAAAGGCACTTATTCTCCCCGTCATTTCGATCCATTTGTTTGTTTTGGACCATACTTACGGAGTTATTGACGGAAAAGGTTTAAAAAAATTCGCATTTTTTTTTCAAATGCTACTTTTAAGGTCATAACTTTACTTTAAATACCTCCATAACCTGTTTACTATTAAATGCGTCCATCAGCACAATGTTTAGAGCGCGTTACATTGATTTTTACGGTACCTAAAACGCGATTTTTCACCCCAAAAAAAGTCGTTTCCCAGTAATCATTTTTCGTAGACTTAGTTTGATGTACAGAATGCTTGGTTGATGGCTTCGTGACGGGTCCTTTTACATCCTGTACACGCTTTATTACCTCTCATCATTACAGCCGAAAGACAATAGGGTAATGATTACATTTCCATTAATTACGGGCGATTGTGTACCTACATAGCACACGTGAAAGACAGATAGTTAGGCAGTCTTGTTGATGTTATTGTTCGCGTACACAATTTGCGTCTCGCCTCCTAATTGAGTTTCAACAGGATATTTGACATACCTAGGTTTTGGACTCTAATTTTTGAATTGAATTAAATTTATTTTGGACATAAAAAGATCCGTATTATATTGTTAGTAACCTTATATTAAACTAGCTGACGTCCCGCGGTTTCACCCGCGTAATTTCCGTTCCCGTGGGAGTACGGGAATAAAATATAGCCTATAGCACTCACGAATAATGTAGCTTTCTACCAGTGAAACAATTTTTAAAATTGGTTCATTACTTCCGGAGATTACCCCCTACATACAAACTTACAAACAAATGTTACCTCTTTATAATATTATATTATAGTATAGATAACTTATTACCTAGTGTTAGTACCAATTACCTTCTACATAAGAAAAAATACAATTGGAGTGCTATAGCTCTACACTAACTACATTTGCGACTACCTCTCACTCTCCTGAGTAGCAGGGCACTTTTTTTTAGAACAATCGCGTGATACCCGTCCGTACGAGCTTGCGCAAACATCCCCGACGCACTGCATTTTGTCTACCCCTTCTGATTAGAAGCGTTAACAAAAACAGCTGTCAATCAGAACGTACAATGCTTTTCTTAAGCAGTTTTTTTTCGTCGAACAGGAATCCCGCAAATTGCTACCCCATTGGTACCCCCCACTGGCAATTTTTTTTTCTATCACGGTAAATTTGAGCTTTTCTTTTAATTACTGCCAAATCGAAATAAGTGTGTTTATTTAATCTACATTTTTCGCTCAGTATAGGTCCATCAACTTTATTAATATCCGTTTCGTCCAATGTTTATATTCGTGTTCGTTCACTAACTTCTGATTACGATCCCTCTGCACCTAACTTCACGTCGCTTAACTCCGCAGTACTCACAGCCTGATGTTATCACGGCTATCGGGGGCAGCGCAGCCGACCGATGACGGTATTAGGTCACAAGCCCAATAGCCGGCGCGCCTATTGCCAATTATCGGCGCAGCTCCAATCCCGGCTATAAACTGGGAGTGTTTGTGAATGTTACGCCGCGGTATTCACTATACAGGTGTACCTGTTGAGGTATATTCAAAACGTAGCAACTTTTTTTTAATGAAAATTGTTGTTATTCACGTTTAGAATTTTCAAAACTAGGGCCAGTTTTTTCTGACCATGTAAGGTAATATGAAGCTGTCGATGCACTTCATCAGGCTCATCAAACTTTTGTGTCAAATAATATTCACCCAGTCCCGATCGCAAAATATTCAATTTAAATAGCCATATTTGACCAACGAAATTTGAACGCAATCAGCACTTCTGAAACCGCATCCAAGAACTGTCAATGTCGATATTCCACTAAAATGATGACACTAGCGCAGTGCCTAAGCCTTTTCCCAACTACGTTGGGCTCTTTCAGTCTAACCGGATGTAGCTGAGTTCCAGTATTTTACGTGAAGCGACTGCGTATCTGACCTCCACAAACCAATTAGTACTGGGTAATACGATACCCCTTGGTAAGACTGGTTGTCAAACTTTCGGGCCACTGACTATCTACCTGTAACGACTTTCAAAGGTCTACGAATGACAGCCGGGACCAACGGCTTAACGTGCTATCCGAGGCACAGAGAAAACTCGGTATGTAATGGGCCACCCTTCCACGGACCAACCTAGATAAGCACGGCTTAACTCGAGCGGCTGTTATTATTTAGCCACAAGCTCCTCACTAAAATGATGACACTGACAGCTATTAAACGAAGTTCAAATGTACTGATCAGTTTCAGTGGTAAAACTCACCCTTATTCGAGCAAACATTGAGTGTAATTTTGCAGTTGAATGACTTTAATATAACTTGATTGACATGGTTATAACACTCATGCTACACCTATAAGCGGTCCTAATATTCAAACGCAATCATGATCACAGTATGTTGCCTGTACGCCTACATATTACATCAATATTGAGGCCGGTTACAGTACAGGAGCGTGCAAGGGTGCGGGTAATGTATGTTTGCCGACAACTCCCCGACAGCTGCGCCACGTCACATGCCTTCTTTCGCGCAGCTCCGCAACTATTTCGTCTACATCGTCAATATTGTGTCCTCCGTACTGTCTTTTCATTGCGAGCGTTATTGCGACTAGAAGTAATGTAGTTTGTACAACTGATGTTTATGAAACGCTGAAACATTTCAGACGAGAAACGACTGCGCAAAAAGTCGCATCTTTCAGAAACTAAAACTTCTTCCTCTGTATAAAAATCAACTTTATTAGTCAGACAATTTCGAGTCAGCGTGGCTTCATTTTGGAGCATAAAATTGATGATCATAGTAGACATAATAATATTCTCGTAGAGTACATTTCGCTGGCAGATAACGAGACCGCATTTCTCCACGTGTGCCATTAATCTCAAACATAAATTGCCTCACGAGGTGTAAAATAAGGCACAAAAACATCTACATCGCCGAAATCGTTCCTCCAGAGCGGATCTGACTCATTAAGAACATTCGCGTCTAAAGGGTTGGAAGTGTCGGAACAAACGAGCCTACATTTGCACGTCGGGGTAACACCAGGGGTATTACCCCGGATAATATCGCCAGTAAAAAATTTCAGCTATGAATTTTAAAGGCCTAGTAAAATCTCAGATTTTATAAAGGGCTTCGGATACTTATTACGTAGGGTTGATAATCTGTGAAGGTTGTTGAACAGGAAATAATTGGATCATGAAACATTCGCCTTTTGATTTTCCTGAGTGTTTTATACCTACTTAGAAAACTACTGAAAATCGACTGAACGAAATATTTCAGATACAAAACAACCGTAACGGGACGCTCAACAGAATTTACGACTATGGAAAGTTTCGCGGTATAAATCCTTGTTCAAAATCTCAAAGAAAACTTTAGATCTCCTGTAATATTTCGCCTTTCCTCTGTCATATCTCGAAGCGTACCTTGGAGGCGTCCATTCCCAGTTTTACATAATTGCCTCAACATTGTCGAGGTTAATGTCTCAGAAGAATTGACGGAATTCCTCCTGCCTAAACTGCCACCCCGAATGTTCCGGTTGGCAGTCCCCTCGGTAATGGTCGGTCAAACGTGGAATAGGTTTCGTCGTTGTAAATCTTAAAATTTTGAATTAATTAAAAACTTTTGTTCGGATTAATTAAAACAATGAGGCTGCGATCAAAGTTGTCTTTTTGCTCGGACTTTCGTATCATATCTTTGAGGATTTTGGTTTGATAAAATATTGAAAATCCTTGTGATTTCGTTGGATATATTTGAGCTGCGTTGACTTTTCCCGGATTACATTTCGGTTTTCTCTCCCGCATTACGACGTCACATAAAAACGAAATCCGTAACTTGAGTTCCGGGTCTGTAATTTACATACGTCTGTGCCACTCCGTGCGGTAAGTTACGGCCGCCATACTAACCCTTCCCGTACCACGCCTCCATCTAATGACGTTCATCTACGCGTAAATTAACTTACGCCACTTGAAGGCATGACTTTAGCTCGCATATTATTAATTTAGGATTTAAGAATGTCGTCAGTTTATAGGTAGACGGTTTAATTATGTTTGGGGGTTTACTTTAAAGGGCTAAATGACTACCGAGTTCACTGATGTCTGCCCCTGTTCACCTTTATGCCCTAAGTGATAAAGTTGAATGTTGGTTGCCATTCAGTGAACTTGGGACAATTTTGCTGGTAATGCATCAAGGTTTACATTGTAAGATGTAGATAATTATCTCTATCCAGCTAAACATACGCCACTCTCTACTGCCCGCTTACTTAAGGTATTTTATCAGCTCAACCTTTATGTCTTTTCTTCTAACCATAGGACCGAATACTAGAAGATTTGAAGTTCTGAATTCTGCTGTTGTCTGCACCAGATACATTCAAATAACTACTCCCAATCTGAGCATGTCGGTGCTGCTACCAAAGAAATTTAATGATTGCAATGGCCTAAATAAGTTGTGATCGTCGTCATCTGCATAGCCTTTTCCCAACCATGTGGGAGTCGGCTTTCAGTCTAACCTGATGTAGCTCAATACCAAGAACTTTACATGGAGCGACTGCCCATCTGACCTTCACAACCTACTTAATACCGGGTAATACACGATATCCCTTGGTAAGACTGGCTGTTAAGACCACTGACTACCTGTTACGACTTTCAAAGATCTACAAACGGGTTAACGTGCTATCCGAGGCACAGAGGTATATAATGAGTACCCATCCACGGACCAACTTAGACAAGCGCGGCTTTACCTGAAGATCGACTTGAGCGGCTGGTAATATTTAGCCACAAAATCCTCTTTTGTCTTAAACCTCGTGACGTGACCCTTAAATTATTAGCTAATGATCTCAATCACCGAGTTTCCTCCGTGCCTCGGAAAGCACGTTAAGTCGTTGGTCCCGGCTGTCATTTGTAGATCTTTGACAGTCGTAACAGGTAGTCAGAGGCCCGAAAAGTCTGACAACCAGTCTTACCAAGGGGTATCGTATTACCCGGTACTAACTGGGTTGTGGAGGTCAGATAGGCAGTCGCTCCATGTAAAATACTGGTATTCAGCTGCATCCGGTAAAACTGGAAGCCGACCCCAACACAGTTGGGAAAAGGCTACGCAGATGATGATGATGATGATCTCAATCTTTTCCCCAGGGTCTATTCTCCCGCATGACATTCCGCGAGCCAGTTTGGGTGGGCGGAGCGGGCAACACCACCGGTCTCCAGAGCAAGCTGGGTCTCTCCGACGGACTGCTGGGCTGCGTAGACTTCCTCAGGATCAACGGAGACACCTACCAGCTTATGAAGGATGCCGTCGCCACACTGGATATTTGTGAGTACCTACACTGTAAATAGGATCTTGATATTGTGTTGTAAGGTTTGATTTCGCTGTAGCCAGAAGAAGTCGACTAACACCTGTTTTCTATAACTTACGTATAACTGTCAGTTAATAAGCCTACGTCTCGTAGCTATCGGTGTTTCTATAAAACAAAGTTAGCTAGAAATATCCTATCCGCGTCACATACCTGTCACTTGATTCATAGAAAAATCAAAGAAAGCTTTTCTGTGACGTTTTGTTTCTAACGGTCCGTAAGCTTAATGTCAAACAGATGGAGATAGCAAGCTTCCGTTACCTGTTAGTAAGTTATTGAAATAGCCGTAAAAGCTTAAGTAGTTTGTGATATCCACAGAAATAAGTTCACCGGTGAAGTAAATGCGTTGCATACTTACAAATTGCAACGCCTTTCAAAGCGATATATCATTAACATGACCTTCTTCATTTAATTTGTCGAGCAGACTAATTATTCAAACTTAAAAATAATTTAACATTCTTCGAAATGTGATGGAAAGAGTAGTTCACAAATTGGGATCTGAACATGTTTACAAGACAATACCTACTTAAGGCCTGATAATGGTCCCAAACTAGATTCGACCTCAGTGTTGAGAAATGAGTATTAAAAGAACATCACAGAGTTGTGCTCTCGTTCTTTGAAAAAAATACCTAATTTTGAGAAGTCAAATAAATTACTCCACTATGTACTGATCTTTGATACAATGTATCACATCAATCTTCTCTTAAAGCCTAAGTAAATCTTCAGCGTTAAAATAATATCGTTTATTTTACTTAAATATATACTTGAGAAATTCTTTTCGGTCTGCCGATAATGCCTTCATAATTTTGGGGCTCTCTAGAGGCTTATGTAACAAAGAGGTTAGATTTTAGGTAAACCTGTATTAGTTTTACTTAGTTAAGTTCTGTTATCTCTACAACCAAGAGTCAGTTCATTGTTAGATAAGTGTACCTTTTACGGAGGACCTTTTAGCTTCAAAATAAGGTAGGTAAGTATTGAACAGCATTATTACGTAGTCTTTTTTTTTTCTTTGCCTGTCGTTGTGCCCCACTGCTGGGCAAAGGCCTCCCCTTTCTCCTTCCAAATCTCTCTATATTGTGCGATATCTGGTCATGTTCGCCCCACAAACAAGATCAGGTCGTCACACCACCTTCGCCGCGGTCTACCTCGACGGCGATTTCCTCCGTCAGGCGTCCAGTGAGTGACGATCTTTGCCCACTTCTCCGGGTGCATTCGCGCTTCGTGGCCAGCCCATTCCCACTTTAGCTTGGCTGTTTATTCTCCGACATCTGCAACCTTAGTTATGGAACGCATACGACGTAGTCTTTATCAGAAGATATTTGCGTGGGTATGCGATAAGATCCAAGCAATATTCTGAATAATTGCGAGTCTTTAATCACATTATTAGACGCACACGCTTACATCAATCGATTCACCAAAACTGCAAGGCTAAACACAATGAGGGATTTTCTTTTTAGCTCTTCCCTAGTCGCTGGATAGATGGCGCTAGGAGTTAGTATGATAATGCAAGGAACGGAACCTAAAAAAACTGATTTTAACAAAGCGCGAGAAAACTAGGTTATATTCGGAAGGTTAAGCAAATGAAAGTGTCAGTCAACGAGAGTATGTGACGTGACACAAAGTTTTTTTTTCCAAGCGTTTTGGCTTTGGCACCAACTATCATAGTAAGTTCAACGCCATCTATAGAGTTCTTGGAAACTAAGTTTTTTTTTAATACCTCAAAAAGAAAACCTCTCATTATCATAAAGCCACAATCACTTTAAATTAATCCATTCCTCGATTTCCCGGTTTTCCTTTCCCAGAACCCGAGGTTACGTCAACTTGACAGCTGTCATCTAGCATTGTTCTAAAGTCAACTTCGTCAAACCAAAAATCTATGGAAGTGTCGATATACAATATACCAAACACAAGCATAGACTTTTTAGATTAAAGCACAGAATACATAATAGTACAGACACCAAATCTGTCGCCGAAACTTAAAGGACAATGGCAGCCGCCCATACATTAATTTAGCTGAGATTCAATTATTGCGTCTTTAAATAAAAAAAAATCTTGTTAACTCGGCGTCAAATTCTGAATTAGTTTATGCAAGAATTTTTGTCCGAAAAGGCCGAGATAAATAGAAATTCAGTCATGAACTTTTGTAGGTTATGTCTATGATAATTCCTCCAATTCGAGAAAGATAAGGTGCAAACCCACCTCGGCGCATGCTGTGCGGGCACCCGGCGCATTTTAACTACGTGGATTCATTTGTTTTACTTCTTTCAGCACAATTCGCAAGCGTCTGTGACATTTTTATTACTAATAAGCAACCAAGAGGGCAAAAAGACTATTATCCCAAATCTAAAAAAAAAAATAACTCGGTTTGACAATTGTTGTCAAACCAAGTTATATTTTTTTCAGATTTGGAATAATAGTCTTTTTGCCCGTCATTAATTGAAAGTAATTATTTATTTTTACACTACAATATTTTTACCTCCCCTAGGTAACACTTCTACTTAGAAATAAACAGTATTGTTAATTAATTTACTCCGTTTAATTACAATATCAAACTAAAACTGATCCTATTACAATAATGCTGTACTTACTGTCACTTGGCACAATAAATATAAAATGGCAACACTAAACCTCAATGAAAAAATCAAATAACTTTTCAATTATATTAACTTTTTTATCCGGCCTTAACTAGTTAATGTGAAACTTTGAAAAAACGTAGAAAAATAATGGAAGTGCCTTCGTATTTAAGTCACTTTTAGACGCTCAAATAAAATTCAGCTAAAATCTCGCCATTGTCCTTTGCCAATCAATCTAAAACCTAATAGGTACTTTAACGATAAAGTTAAAAATCTATTAAATAAATTTGACAGATTGTAGTAGGTTGATGTGCTGGCGTTTGTACAAGATTGAAGTGCACATAGTTGTATAGGTATCAGTGGCGCAGGCTCCTAATAACTCGATTCCCACCGGCTTCCCTTCAGAAGTTTGGAACACAACCACTCTCTACCATAATTGAAAAATGACACAATCAATACTTTTTTACAAGCATCACGAAACGCCTACTCGTACTCAATCAACAAAAATTTGCTGTTCATTTTCATTGCTATAAAATAACCCTGGCGCTATCGGCTTTTTGGCAGCTACAAAAAAAAAAACCTATTCTCATTTTTTTCCTCGGCTTCCCCCGACTCAATTTTCACTCTTCGCCACTGATAGGTATATCAAAATTCGGAAACTGTAATGTACGTTACACATAGTCGTTACACGACTACTAAACATAGATTTGTCATAAGATATACATAGTCTTGAGAAAGGATCTTTATTTATATCGATTGTAAGTAAACGTAGGAAGCGGATTGAAAACCACTAAGTTGTATCGAAGACAAAGTTCCAAGTCTGCCGCAGGATAAGCGTTTACATTGAAACTCGGACTTCTGAATCGGAACACACCCAACTTGGAACTAATAGAACAAGTCCATCGACTCAAACGGCTAACCCCTCGTTTATAATACGGTTTAGATATTATGTATTACTAGTTTCGTTTTGTTTGTTGTTCTCACCTCTACTCGTAAACAAAGCTTGTCAATAAATGCACTGACATTTAAACAGATGCAAGACTGACCAAAAGTCAAACAAAACACTTAGGAACTCATACTCAAAGCATTCATTTCAATTAGACCATTACGGGCACTTTAAAATATCAATAAAACAAAAAAGCGAAGTTAAATAAGTAGATAGGTTGTCACAAGGCATAGTAATTTGTGAAAGTACTGTAGTTGCCCATTCGAAAGCCTATGGAGAAGAACGGGCAAGAAACTCCATGGACACAAGAATCATATTTATTTCCGAAACAACTCTTTTTGACAAGTATTTTACATGACTTGTCAAATAAAAGGATAACAACTTGTTCAGAAAATCGCGAAAACACGGGGTTATAAAACTGAATTATTTAATTTATCGACTATAAAGACCACGTTATTGCACAAACTGGTCCTTCTGTAGGGAACTTATCAAGAATATTGTTCATATTTAGAGAGGCAGGCCCCGACTCCCGAACCCTAACTAACGTGTGTCGCTGGAATAACAATGTGATTAGATCTCCTCACAGGCGTGAAGTAATGGACGATCGCATCGTCCTTTCGTTGCCGTCTCCATCATATTTTCCTTCCGATGCTATCTTTATTCGCGACTGATTTAGTGGGTGTTTATATTATGAGTGGCGAGATAACGCAGTTTGCTCCGTTCAAAGCAACAGCTTGACTTCGTAGATACACACATCAACACGGTCTAGGGATATTTCATACTCAATTAAATAACTCGAAAAGTACTGGCCGCATTGGAATCTTTTATACACCGATTTGTTTGTAATTTATCTCAGACTAATTCCAAATTCAAAATTTTGAAAATTCTTTTGTTTCGGTGGCATATAAATGTCTTGATGTATAGGAGAGGGAATTTTCATTTGTGTGAAATTTAGAAAACAATACGAATTACGTTTAGTTACAGTTTTTTTTCATTTTTAAACGAAAGATAAAGTTAAAATTGAGGTATTGTAGCCATGCAACGCCGACATTTGACGAGGGCGGAGATGTTACGAGCTGTGGGAATGCTGGAAGCTGGATCTGTTCAGCGTAATGTTGCTGAGGCCATAGGGACCCATCAAAATGTAATTTCAAGATTGTGGACACGCTATCGTGCCACAGGTGAAGTAGCGGAGAGGCACCGGGGGCCAAGTCGCATCACTACCCCCAGACAAGACCGATTTTTGCAAATTACTGCGCGAGCACAACCAAATGCAACGGCGACTCAATTGGTCCAAAGGCTGCGAGTGGAACACCAAGTGCTTGTGAGTGACCAAACTGTAAGAAGGCGACTGCATGAAAGCAATCTACGCTCTCGTAGACCACTCCGGGTCCCACCTTTACGGAGAGGCAATCGTGGACGACGATTAGAATGGGTTCGGAACCACGTGCACTGGGGCCGTGACCAATGGTCCAATGTGCTGTTCACGGATGAATCCAGGTTCGGCTTCCATCCAGATTCACGAAGGACGCGTGTTTGGCGAGTTCCTGGACGATGGAGCCGTCTCCAGAACCCTCAGGAAGTTCACCCATACCAAGGAGGAACAATTATGGTTTGGGCAGGAGGACGGACGGATCTCGTTTGGGTGCGGGGCAATATGACGGCAGAACGATACGTCCAACAGGTGCTGGGCCCGTAATCTTGCCCCACAGAACACAAATGGGGCAAGATTTCCTGCTCATGCACGACAATGCCCGGGCACACACGGCGAGAACGGTAGCAGCTTGGTTACATACACATAATGTTAGGGCCTTAGACTGGCCTGCTCAATCGCCAGATCTAAATCCCATTGAGCATGCGTGGGATATGCTGCAAAGAAGAGCTCTGAAGGAAGTTCCTGAAAATCTGGCTACAGAAGATCAACTTTTTGCGCACCTTAGAAGGACATGGGACAATATTCCGCAGCAAGACATTGACAACCTTGTTCTGAGCATGCCGAATCGTTGCCGATGTGTTATGAACATCATGGGCGCTTTCTCAGACTACTAACTTCAAGTTTATAAACACAAATTAAATGATTTTTCTATTTTTTTCAGTTTTTACTCACAAATTAAAAGTTCATTCATATACGGTTTCCGTCTATGCTTCATTTTTTTTCCATAAAATCCTGAAATTTTAATCTATACCTTAACCATTATTAAAAAACCGGTCAAGTGCGAGTCGGACTCGCGCACGAAGGGTTCCGTACCATTATCTATACATTAGACAAAACGGCAAAAAAAACACGTTTGTTGTATGGGAGCCCCCCTTAAATATTAATTTTATTCTGTTTTTAGTATTTGTTGTTATAGCGGCAACAGAAATACATCATCTGTGAAAATTTCAACTGTCTAGCTGTCACGGTACATGAGATACAGCCTGGTGACAGACAGACGGACAGACAGCGAAGTCTTAGTAATAGGGTTCCGTTTTTACCCTTTGGGTACGGAACCCTAAAAATGGTAGAATATTAAATAACGTATCTTTTAAATATATACATGTCATATTAGTTATTTATGCAACTGTTGTATAATGAGGGGTATTAAAACACGAATGTGGGTTACACATGTATAGTATCACATGAGTGTTTTAATACCTAATTATGTACAGTTGCATACAAGACTTTATCTACATCCATGATATGAATCCTCCATAAAAGGTTCTGAAACCATAGGGTGTTGCAGTGTTCTAAGAAAGGAAAATTTAATGGTTCTAAATTCATGGAAAGTTTAATTGCTTGTATTTAATACAAACAAACCGTGTATATGTAGTAATATAATTATTTACATTTTGGATTGTTCAATTATCAAAATTCACAAAGCTTGTGTCACTCATTTTTGTAAACAACAAAGTACATAATGCAATACTAATATCCAAATGTCGAACAAAAATGGCGGGATACGACGTGAATTCGAATTAACCTATATTTTTTTTTTTAATTACGGCGCTGTGGTAGTGAATCGCACGTGCTAGACGTTCGATTCACTACCACATTCGATGTTCTTTTTTTAAAACGAGTTGCATAATGAAATTCAGTACAACATTATAACACCCGTTTGGGTGTTATAATGGTTATTAAGACACTGGCTGTTTTAATGTTGGCCATAAGCTAACTGTTTCAGATACCTTTATAGAGGTTTTATAGCATGGGTGTAGATAATAGTAGATTATACAACAAGTGAATAAAAAGGGAATTTAGTTCGAGGTACGAAGTTGGATCCCGAGAGCAGCGAAGGATTCTAGAGTAGAATCACGAGCGTAGCGAGGGATTCTAGATTAGAATCCTGAGTGGAGCGAGGGATACAAGTACCGAGATAAATTTTTTATTCACGTGTTGTGTACTCTACTTTTTACCATTGACTGCGAGAAAATAAATAGAAGTATGGTATTATTTTTCTCATGGGTTAATAATAACAGCCAGTCGGGTCGATTTTCAAGGTTAAGCAACGCTTATCAAGGTCGGTCGGTGGATGGGTGACCACTAATTTATTACCGAGTTTCCTCCGTGCGTCGTAAAGAATGTAAAGCCCTTGGTAAACTCTCAAAGCAATTTTTGAAATTTAGTGCTATTTTCTTGTCAGCGCGTGTTATTGTTCCAAATTCAAAATGTTTTTATTCAAACACTGTTTTAACCTGTTTTGTTGTTTCACTGTTTTTATTCACTCAGTGAGTAAAAGAGCGTTTTATTCACTGTTATCTACAGTGAGTAAAAGAGAGTTTTATTCACTGTTATTGATGAATAAAATGCTCTTTTTCGAGTGGCAATGGTAAAAAAATAATTAACACATTGATAGTAATTCGCTTTTTTAAAAATATCCCTAGACCGTGTTGATGTGTGTAGTTTTCTTTCGGTGTTATATGTAATTAGATAAAATAAACAACGCAGCGCGACTGCTGAGCATGAGGTCCTGGGTTCGATTCCCAAGTCGGGTAGCAAAACCACGGAGTCTGAATTTTATTACAACAGCCCATAACGTCCACTGCTGGACATAAGCCTCTCCCATGATGGGAGGAATTTTCCGTAATCTCCATGCTTGGCAGGCGGATTGGAGATCGCAATGATGAAAGACTAACAGAAAACGCTGCTGCCCATTCTCTGGTCTACGGAGGCGCAAGGTGTTCTGCCTCAGACATTAGTCGCCTTATACGACATCCGTGAGAGTAATGGGTTGGTTCTATTCTACTCTGCCGGATACCACACGGCTGAAATCAATTTTATTAAAGTAAAACCAAAAGAGGCATAAAATAACTTTAATTATGTTTTACACATTTTTATAGGAAGGAATATTTTAAAGAAGTGACTGACATAATCTTTTTCTTGAAGCTTGTCAATAGTCATTCTACTCATGAAGGTTCCCCATGAGCTTCACCTTCGAAGAGTATACCAACTCTTAACAAATTTGCGCCCGGTTGATAGCAATAGGCTCGCCCCCTTTTACATGGGACTTAAATATAACTGGCGAAATGTGGGTGTTCTAATAAGTACAGTTCGGTTCAAACTTAATGGTGGCTCGGAAGTTAGCTGCAAGTGACGGTCGGCGCATTATACAGACAAAACGATGCGTCATCTGCGCAACGTTGATACCTAAAATTGTTGTCTGCGCAGATTTACATTAGATGTTCCGAATCGCCATAAAATTTAAAGCGTTATTCCTGCGCAGACCATCACTCGCAGCTAACTTCCGACCCGCCATTAAGTTTGAACCGAACTATACACAGGCGGGCTGCTAAGTGATGGTACATTAAACCGTTACATTTACCGCATAATCATAATCACATATTTCAAACAAGCGTGCCATAACATTAATCATAATACCTAATCTTGCTTTTGACATGTTGATCTCCGGCTGGCATCAGCCTCAGATAATTCTGTGCTAAAAGTTTCACGACAAAGAGTCCTGAGTTAATCTCGGTTTGATGTTTGACTTTCGTGCTGTTACAGGACGGATTGATAAGTTTGCGTTCCAGGGATTATTTTTGTTAATTAGCCAACTTTAGATTAGACGAGTTTTCTTCTTTTCCTTTTTGCTTAAAAATATATTCGCATTAAGTAATAATATTACAAAAATCTGACAGTGGAATCAACTCAGTTGAAGATTTTTGTAGTATTACTAACTAGCTTCTGCCCGCGACTTCGTACGCGGAACCTGTTGCTTATGCCAGCGACAACGGGGTCGTCAAAATCGAAGATCTGATACGTCTGATATCGAAGCGCAATGCTCTATCCGTGAACGTCTCCGACTCGCGAGACAATGCATGACGTTCACGATCAGCAGTCAGTCGGAAGTCGATGTGTAGATACGCTGAGAACTCAAGCGTAATTCTCTTTCCGTGAACCTATCCAACTCGCGAGACAATGCAGACGTTCACGATCAGCGGTCAGTCGCGCATCATATTCTTCACTGGTCTCTAGAGACCTGGATGTAGATGCGTAAATACGCTGAGAACGCAGGCGTGCTTCACGATCAGAAGAGGTTTCCACGAAGCGAGTTGAAGCCTGATGTTCTCGAACAGCATCAAGACGCTCTCAATCTCTCCTGACGCTCTTCGGTAGTTTCTTGGGATCATATAATCCTCAATCTTTTAGCTCCTTTGGAACATTGGGAATGATTTGACCTCTTTCTAAGCATGGTTATAGTTTTATTAAAATCTAAGTGACTGCTCCGCTGCGTTACCGGGTAGGCTACCGTGTCACGAAGATAAATGGAAAAGGAAATTAATCACTAAAATAACATAAGCCGGAAGGCATATTTATTCGATAAAATAAAAGGTAGTTTTGGCCAGTAGAGTCAAATTTTCAATGATATACCATCGTCATCGTAAATCAGTCCTAAACTGTTACCACCTTCACCGCGTGGAGGTACTCCCAGCTTATGTAATTTTATAATTATACATTGAAATTAGTGATAGCTTTGATTTCCACATCAGATGTTTCTGATCTTCGATTTTTATAAGTCAACAGAGAGTGCTCATCAGATTGAACAACTTTTGCTAAAACGTCATTCCTATATAGGTATATATGTTAGTGTAGCTGGGCGTAGGAGTTCCACATCAGGTGTTCCAGATCTTCAAATTTATTCTCTCTGCAGAAAATTCTCATCACGTGGAACAATTTTTGCTATGGTACGATTTTTGTATCTCTTATAGTTTAGCTGGTCTGTTGCGGTTCTGCATCAGGTGTTCAAGTTTCCAAGATAAATTATAGCCTATATGTTGTCCAGACTACCTACCAACCTATACAACAAAAAAAAAGTCATTCAAATCCGTCTAGTAGTTCCGAAGATTAGTGTTTTAACAAACAGACATTTTTTTTTTTGGATTCGTGCTCTATTACTGTTTCTAAACCTCCCTCAATTATTTCATTTTTAGGGTTCCGTACCCAAAGGGTAAAAACGGAACCCTATTACTAAGACTTCGCTGTCTGTCCGTCTGTCCGTCTGTCCGTCTGTCTGTCACCAGGCTGTATCTCATGAACCGTGACAGCTAGACAGTTGAAATTTTCACAGATGATGTATTTCTGTTGCCGCTATAACAACAAATACTAACAACAGAATAAAATTAATATTTAAGGGGGGCTCCCATGTTGCGGGACTATTCGAAAGAGATACCGTGGCCCCGGAACACAAAGGGCGATGAAGGAACATGGATGGGTTTTAGTCAGTAAAAGTCTGACACTCCCTCCTGCTCCGCCCAGAGCGGGAGGAGTTATTTGATGATTTCCCATCGGAAAAAAAAAAAAAGAAAAAGGGGGGCTCCCATACAACAAACGTGATTTTTTTTATAATAATTGGTACGGAACCCTTCGTGCGCGAGTCCGACTCGCACTTGGCCGGTTTTTTAATATATCCAATGTACATACACAGTTTTTTTACTGTTTTATTATATGTATATAGATATAGATAAGAGGTAGTACGTTTGTTTCCCGGGTTGGCCTTAGTGTAATTGGGTTTTTTCCATCAGGATAAATAAAGCTAAATAAATAAATAAACTTGGTAGGTCAGAGAATAGGTCTTGGCATTTTTTTATCTCACACATACACATCAAAATTTCCACAACAGCAGTCGTATTTAAAAAACCGGCCGAGTGCGAGTCGGACTCGCGCACGAAGGGTTCCGTACCATTATTATCAAAAAAACCGGCCAAGTGCGAGTCGGACTCGCGCACGAAGGGTTCCGTACCATTATTATCAAAAAAACCGGCCAAGTGCGAGTCGGACTCGCGCACGAAGGGTTCCGTACCATTATTATCAAAAAAAACCGGCCAAGTGCGAGTCGGACTCGCGCACGAAGGGCTCCGTACCATTATTATCAAAAAAACCGGCCAAGTGCGAGTCGGACTCGCACACGAAGGGTTCCGTACCATTGACTATATTTAGTATTTGTTGTTATAGCGGCAACAGAAATATATCATCTGTGAAAATGTCAACTATCTAGCTGTCACGGTTCATGAGATACAGTCTGGTGACAGACAGACGGGCAGACGGACAGACAGCGAAGTCTTAGTAATAGGGTTCCGTTTTTACCCTTTGGGTACGGAACCCTAAAAAGGGCAAAAAAATCACGTTTGTTGTATGGGAGCCCCCCTTAAATATTAATTTTATTGTTTTTAGTATTTGTTGTTATAGCGGCAACAGAAATACATCATCTGTGAAAATTTCAACTGTCTAGATGTCACGGTTCATGAGATACAGCCCGGTGACAGACAGACGGACAGACAGCGAAGTCTTAGTAATAGGGTTCCGTTTTTACCCTTTGGGTACGGAACCCTAAAAATCGTGACACAGTGTTTGTTATTGAACTCTTCCGAAACGGCTTGACCGATTTTTATGATTTTTGGGTTCCGTACTTCAAAAGGAAAAAACGGAACCCTTATAGGATCACTTTCTTGTCTGTCTGTACGTCTGTCACCGTCACCACCGATTTTCTCAGGAACGGGTGGACCTAGCAAGTTGAAATTTATATCATATACTGAGATCTATAGTCCCTATTAGGTGTATAAAAATCAAGGTCCTGAGTCAACCCGATAAAAAGATATGGGCAAATTTAGATTTTTGCGAAATCTTGTACTACCATTTTTTTTATTTTTCGGACTTTTCCTTTACTTGTGCTGTAAGACCTTGCTTTTAACCAAAATTGACAATTCTAGGTCAACCTGATGTACCCTATAGGTTTTGGGTCGAAAACCTATACGGTACTTCCCGTTGACCTAGAAATCCATCAAAATTTCCACGCGAACGAAATTCGGGCAACTACTAGTATTTTTTTTGTAATAATATCGAGCGGACGAAGGTTGCGGGCAACAGTTAGTTTGAAATAAAAGCTCCTTAAAACGTTTATTCAGATCGGTTATTTTAGTATGCTCTGGACATAATGGAGAGGCCGAAGTTAAGCCATAATTCTCGGACACACACCCTTTTACCTAAGGTCCTAAGGTCGTTGACCTATCCCATCCTTTCCAAGCACTCCTAAAACATATACATACATCTGTTTCCCATTTCGTAGGCGTGAATGTCGACACCCCTCGTTGAGACAAATCGAATCAAACATAACATTACCATCACAACGAATTCGATAAAATACCTCTTCGTTTCGAAAGAGTATATAATACGTTTACATTACGCGGTTTATTCATAAAATGTAATACGTATTGACAGGCTTGATGTTTTTGAGATGATCCATCATAATTTACCTGTTAGTATACAGGCCTAAATCATTAATTTTCAGTCGTGGCATTGACATCTTCCAGTAAACGGATTGCTATCCGCAATGGGATTGTTTTTGGGCTAATACCTCAATAATCATAATTTCAGTTCCTTTTGCCATATTTTACGACACCCATGGATAGGATGGGTGGTAGGCAGGTGAGGTTTATGCTTTTCTGGATTGTAAAAGTATGTGCTTAGACAGAATCTGCCTAGTTAGGCACCTACCAACAGCCTTTACTTAATTGAATACCCATTCTGAAAGATCTGCCCAAGTAAAGGTTCCAATACAGACTAATTCCAGTCAAAACACCGGACATGGACTGTCCACCGTTAGTCCGTACCAGTTTTGAGTAATCCATAAATGATACCTATTTACCTAACTTAACATTTCGTTGACAAATTCAAATCACAGCGCGATTTGAATTTCTGAAACACAACTATGAATAAACATAATTCCACTTCCTTATTTCGATGCATCTTGTATTTCCGATTTCATCGTTCGTGAGCGCGCGTACTAGCTCGTTTAAACAATTTCGGAGTAAATCTGGAAAGCGTTTGTGCCACGATTGGATTTAAAACGTTCCATTTGACACGACAAACAGAATCCGCTGGCAGCCATGTTTGCGCGCCCAAATGTATTGTGATGCCAGCCAACGATTTCAAGATCGAATTCAGCAAATAGAGAGGATTTGTCGCCGAGAACGACTGAATCATAAGACTATTCCTTTTATGCTGTCGATGTCTTTTCTCCGTACATTTGTGTTACCTTTATCGGATCGAATGTCTCACGAAATGTATTTAGGGATCCATCAATAATTCTACTGAGATCAGATGTTATGAGACCCTCATAAATCGTAACATACATTCTGTTTTCGGTTTTATTTATTTCTCCAGTATAGTTCTTAGTCAATTTCGAATAAATTGTGTGTATTCACCCGTTCAGAAACTCGAATATCGGGGCATAAAACTTGCTATGTAGCTGATCCCTTGTTATAATTTTCGTATTAAGGTAAGGTATTCGTGATCCGGGCTTGGATGAAGCGTATAAAATTCTCCTTTCATCGTAACTCGCAATAAGGTACTTGATTTTTCAGGGAGTCAACGAGGCCTAGTAAAATATTTTATAGATTCGTTCGGAGCAGGCGGCGCTTCTTTGTTATTTGTACGCCACGAAATAACTTATTACGTAGCTATTTCGAAGCCTTTCAGTATGAATTGGTTGGATACATATTTATTACTACTTTTTCTAGACTATTTGTAGGACATTTTATGCTCTAACGAGGGCTAAAATTACGTCTTATATACCAATTTCAAAGTTATTATCTATCAACATAAATTCGAGGCTTTTATCGATATTTTCTTGAGTGAAAAGTTTGTTTACGCCGTCGTTAACAAGCAACAAGTTTTCGGTATTTTTCTTAGTATGGTCCTTTTGCCTCTGGATAAAACATACGATATATTATTTTTTTACTAAGTACCATTAAAGCTGTTTGAACGCCATTAAAATTATTAAAAATAAATGGACGACTAGTAGACGGGTCAAAATATTTAAATCTATATCTATACTATAATCTATACTAATATTATAAAGAGGAAAACTTTGTTTGTTTGTTTGTAATGAATAGGCTCAAAAACTACTGGACCGATTTAAAAAATTCTTGCACCATTCGAAAGCTACATTATCGACGAGTAACATAGGCTATATTTTATCCCCGTACTCCCACGGGAACGGGAACTACGCGGGTGAAACCGCGGGACGTCCGCTAGTCTATACTAATATTATAAAGAGGAAAACTTTGTTTGTAAGTTTGTAAGTTTGTATGTTTGTAAGTTTGTTTGTAGGGGGTAATCTCCGGAAGTAATGAACCAATTTTAAAAATTGTTTCACTGGTAGAAAGCTACATTATTCGTGAGTGCTATAGGCTATATTTTATTCCCGTACTCCCACGGGAATGGGAACTACGCGGGTGAAACCGCGGGACGTCAGCTAGTCCTTTAATAACTGACTAACGAAGTTGTCCTGCCAGTGATTTGAAATCCTATATAATGAAACACAAGATCCCCATCATATCTGTGGATTCCTTAAAGTCCTCTTCGTCAGTATCAGCAGGGCTATTACGTATCTCTGTTGACAGCTCGACGAAATGATAGTAACTGGACTCAGTGATGTCCATCAATTAACTGTCAAAAGGCTAGTTTCGTATTATGTATGACCAGTCGCGATCAAATATGACATCATTGATCGTGGCTGATAGTCACCGTAACTGATTTTGACAGACGCTTTCATATTTATATATTATTTCGATTATGTAAGCATAGTGGACAACAAATTGATGACAACTGAGTTTGAAGTGGCTTTCGTGAAAGACGTTACACCGTACCTGGGTTGTTAGTCACCGTAAATTGATATCCACTCAGTGCGATACGTAATACCAATATTATGAAATTTTCGGTTGTCATCTAAGTTCGGTGTACAACCGAATCTTGATAGTCACTGGATATCAGAAAGTTACGTAATAGGCCTACAGTACTTGCTCCTGGAGAACGACTGACGGTTTTATTTAAAACAGTGATTACCTAGAGAGATCATAGATGTCGCTACTGGTCACATTTTGTTATTCATTCTAACAAATCCCGAATGCATTCGAAAATAAATGTAAATAGGTACATGCAATCCCGAAGAACGACATCGGCGATGCTTCGTTCGCCCCGAAGTTTGCCCATCATACACTCATCGTAAGAGTATGGCTGCTCACTTGTTTCTTGCGCTGAGCAAACATAGGGCTCCCCTCGTCGTTAGACCGGGAACGTGTGCGGAATTCCCGTGATGAATGGTGCCGACATTAGGGTACGGCCCTTGAATTTGAATGTATCAACCTTTACAAACTCCTCTCTTCATTTTGGCTTCTTGGCTGCGATTTTCTAGAGTCATAAATTCATCGTGTGCAAGACGAAAGAGTATCATCACGTCTTCTGTTGACACAGAACGACTGTTGTGTAGGCCTTCTGTGAACTTTTAGTAGCATAAAAGCCGTACGTTGAGTAGTTCGAATACGTGTGTCACGTTTAAGTCTAAGATTCTAAACATCCCTTTCCCCTCGAGTTTGCGTTGCTATGAGACCACAAAATGCAACGCGATCCCGGAACATTATTATAGAACTTCTCCGTCCGTTACTAAATCTTCCGGAGATTATGTCAATTGTTTAACTATTGTTTCTACTAATTAGTCGTTTAAAGGCATAAGTCCGGGAATCATGTTATGAATCTAAAGCATTTAAGTACCAACTTCCTCTTCACAGACACATCAACATCCATCTTACTCAATGGCGTTCCATTTCTCTCGCAGCCAAAGACCTCACATTTTGTTATTTACGGAACTTGTCACAACTTCACAAGTAGGTCGGCTTATGTATAAATATTCTGCATTGAAAAAGGTTGTGTTCACCGCTGGGGCGCTGGTCATTGATGTAGTGAAGATTGGCGGAAAGATTTAGGGTAGATTGGCGTAGTAAGGAAGTGGCGTACAATAGGGAAAAATGCTTATACCTTACACTGGTTGGACAAAGGGTAAGAACTCACTTTATTTGTAATTTCCCGACAGATTGCCTCCATTCAAGTCTGTATTGGTTTTTTATTATCGCTGCCTTTGTAATAAAGTTTTGATTTTCCAATTATATTCCTACCTAGCAATTCTCTCGAAATGTTTTCTTAAACTTTAGCTAATTAATTGTACGTCAAATGGAGCGGATTCGTTTGGCTTTTAAAAGCCACAGTGAAATATGACGCGTCTGTTTTATGCTCGCTGTAATGAGTACGGAGAATAATTCTCAGAAAATGATGTTGAAGTATCTTGTTTGAAACTCGGAGCTCGTTAAGTAGTCAGAAGTTCGTTTGAAAGATCGAGTAACCTCATATGCGGATGATTCCTGAACTTTATTTGCGTAGCAATCCGTAAAAGCAAGTATTATGTGTATGGTTATTCTGTGTTTGAACGTTGAACAAGGCAGTTTTGAGTAGAAGTAGGTGATTTCAGAAATCGCTCACACTTCTTTTTCTTTTCATATTAGTGTATCATCGCTTATAGATTCAATAAATCGAACTTGCTCCACTGTAAATCTTTACATAGTATAAATCACAGTCGCTCCTGATGTTTGTATGCTTAGATCATTTAAACTCCGCAACGGATTAATGCAGTTTTCAGCAATAGATAGTGATTCAAGAGGAAGGTTTATATGATAATTAGTATCTACATGGCACAGATTGCACCCATGCGAAGCCGGGGGTCGCTAGTTATAGATAAAGCATATTATTTCATTGCGTTGCCGTAGAAGTTGATAAAATTGCTACAGGCAATCAAAAATACCGCCCGAAATGAAAGCATTATTTTTATTGTACAGTCCCAATTAAAAATGTTAAAACTTTTCATGCAAAACTTTGAAGCTGTTTCGAAATTTTGAACACTGAAATGTGTTAACACACAGCCCTTCACTGAAGCGATAGCTCAGGGAAACTTCAGAGACGCATGAGACTACAGGCTTTTTACAATTCTCTTACCTCTGAAATCCTCACTCCAACAGAAACCCTATTGACAGGGAGCTAAAGATCATAATTGACACACTTTTCAGTTTAATTACGACGGATAACTCCAGGAAACCCGAATATAACTCCGAATTTTTCGGAGAATTTTGGCGCATGAATTAAATGCTGTTGCATATTATGAAAACGTTTTTTCTAGCTTAATACAGAAATTATAAAAGAACAATGAAAAATATAAAAGTAAAAACCCGTTGACCACAGACCCAGTGGCCAGTAATATTTGACATGTTTAATACAAATAGTTTGTATCTATACTAATATTATAAAGAGGAAAACTTTGTTTGTTTGGTTGTTTGTTTGGTTGTAATGAATAGGCTCAAAAACTACTGGACCGATTTAAAAAATTCTTTCACCATTCGAAAGCTACATTATCCACGAGTAACATAGGCTATATTTTATCCCCGTACTCCCACGGGAACGGGAACTACGCGGGTGAAACCGCGGGACGTCCGCTAGTCGAACAATAACTTAACAATAACCTTTTGCTGCAAACAAAAACATCACAGTCATTTTGACAGCGATGCAAAGGCCGAGGTAGAATAAAGTGAAAGGACTGTAGAGCCACATTTTTGTTTCTCCACCCGATCGAAGACGACAGACAACTCACAAGATTAAGTATGGGCGTGATAACTGAGATTTCTTTCCATGTTATAGGAGACGCCTCCATGTGCATCAGTACCTATGTGTGTGTACCTTTGTGCTGGGGGAGGTATAAAACTTTAAAGGGAAGGGTGTGAAGACGAGCTATAGAGCGTTTTGCAGGCCGTGGTACCGTGCAGACATAGGTATCATGTGTTAGAACCAGACATTTCATTTCAATATGCAGGTCTAAGCGCATTTAGTGTGGCATTATTATAAGTAAGAACGTCCAAAGTGTACAGAGTATTCCACTACACCTGCACTTTAGAGGTTTTAGAAAACGTCACAGACGCCGCGATGAGCCTGGCCACATACAAGACTCGAAAAAAAAATAAACATCGATTCGAATAAATAAGGAAGGAAGTTTCTATGTATCACGCATCGGTGCGCGAACTGTTAAAATTCAGTTTGTGATTCTAGCCCCTGTAGTAAAGTAACGTATAGATTTTTTTAGTGCTATGGAATCTAGATCCATAAGCTGAATTGGCGATAACAGTTGCGCATCGATGTATCTTACATCGTATATATTGTGTAAGATAGAAAACAAGGCCGTTAGTGGAATTTTATCGGATCTAGAATTTAATTGTTAGTATATTCATCATCCTATTACCCTTATCTTTATTTATTTGGAGTCCACACACGTCTTCGGTTTTCATCTCAGTATTAACACCTTTTCTAGCCATATCATGACTCACAGGGAGGAAGTTAACGGTGAAACTAATGGCACTAGCATAACTGGTTCCAAACGTCGTGATTGGTTGAGAATCTGTCAATGTCATTTGACATTTTAAAATAGCTTGACCTGATTGGTCACATTGGAACCTAGCTATGGTCACGCCATCTACAATGAGCTTTGACCGACCCTCCCCATTCAGCTAAGTCGGCAATCGAAGTTCAGCGGCTTTTGTTGTACAGTTCCTCGTAACTGAAGCACGTTCTTTCAAAGTTTTTGAACGTATTAGTTATACTTTAGAGAAGTTAAAGACGTGACAAAACTCGATGTACGTAGGAAGACAGGTAACACCGTGGGTAACACTGTACTGGTATACACCCACAAAGTGTTGGAGACCATATGAATTATTGAAGCAAAGTTCTAGTTCTTTTCATGTGGCTAAATAGTAACAGCCGCTCGGGTCGATCTTTAGGTCAAGCCGCATTTGCCTCGGTTGGTCCGTGGATGGGTGACCGCCCATTTCACAACAAGTTTCTTCCGTGTCTCGGAAAACACGTTAAGCCGTTGGTCTCGACTGTCACTTGTAAATCTTTGACAGTCGATAGAGGTAGTCAGTGGCCCGAAAGTCTGACAACCAGCCTTACCAAGGGGTATCGTGTTAACCAGTACTAACTGGGTTGTGGAGGTCAGATAAGCAGTCGCTCTACGTAAAACACTGGTATTTAGCTGCATCCGGTTAGACTGGAAGCCGACCTCAACATAGTTAGGAAAAGGCGAGGCAGATGATGACTAACCCAAAACTAACTGCTCAAAACAGAATGCACTATTCCAAACTCAGCAGGAACCATAATACATTGTTATTGGGAAAAATCCTAGATGTATTAAAAATCAAAATGTTCAATGTTATGTTTAACATTGAACATTTTGATTTTTCTCTTAGTTTAGTCTTCGGGTAAGCGACGCCTCTGATCGACATGCAAATAATAGAAATTGGAATCTTGTCGCGAGAATTCGTTCCCAACTAAGAAGCTTACTCTCCTTAGCATATAGGTACAACTATGTACCTACACACACACACATCCCTATTTTATTACTATCGCTAATACCACGCTCACTGGAATAATGAAATTCCATGTTGCCGCGTATTGAATACGTAATCATTTGTCACGTACGCCTATAATAGCATTTCGTCTGTTTTGTTCGTGTATAACTGTATCTGATGATGTATTCTAGTTAGTTTATTTGAGTATTTTATTAAATTCAAGAACTTCATAAATGCCAGCCCTGTATAATTGGTTGGTGGCTTTATTGGTCCTTCGATCATAAGAAGTTTGTTTCTTATGATCGAAGGACCAATATCGAAATGAAAACTTTCAAAAAGTATACAAATGTAGTTGATTAACATTGTATTTCTCAATGCACTTATGTATAGTTGATGCTCTTTCGTTAGTAGCATCCAAATGTATGTTGCCTAAGAATAAATCCTGAATTTTCTTTACAGCGGAATGCGCTCCAACACTTGCCCCGTGGAAACCACCAGTGGAGGTCACAACCAGCGAAGCAACGCAACACCAACGCGACGCAGAATCACACGCGATATATGACATCAACGACATAGTACACTTCGAAGACAACGACATTGTCATGAGAGACGCCAAACGAGCCAAGATACATGACAACAACAAACTGGACAACTCTGTTGTTCCATTCAAAACATACTCTAGTTACAACGATGTTAAGACACATTTTGGAATGGATAACAAAAGTGCTGGTGTTGTGGTTGATGTAGATAATGATCTGAAGAGTGAAGATAGGAAGGAGGACAAGTCCTGTGAGTGTCAGCATGGAGGCGGGTGTGTCGCCAGTGTGTGTCTGTGTCCCCTCGGGTACGCGGGCGTCAAGTGCGAGATCACTCTGGATTTGAAGGTAAGGGAAGACTATTATTTTTACCCAGCATAAGTAACATTTTATGACACTAATATGTCGCCTCATACATAGGGTGAAAAGGACATCGTCGCACAATGGTCTCCATGTATTCAGTATTCAGTAGATCATTCCGAACCACAGAATTCACTCGCAACTTTGAGACATTCAATAAAGACCATGAAGTTTGAGTAATTTCTTTTTGGTGTTGTGCCTCCAAACTTAATCAAAATGCAGTAAAAAAATAATCTAAACCAGTAGTCAATGCTTGTTGATTATGATTTCGGATCAAAGAATCATCCCGAGCTAATCAATAAATACTAGTACTCTACTACTACTCTAAACATTTCGCGAACAAACGTATGTTCGCGAAATGTTTACAACTGTAGGCAGGTACATGAAAAATAACGACAGCGTCTTGTCCTATTACTTACTTTTCATTACCAAAACAACAGTTTGGAGCGGAACCATTACTTTTCTCAATACTTCGTCTTAAAAGAACGTGTTCACAGAAACGAGTACTTTCCTTCCCTTATTTTACTCCTTTCATAAATCAAATGAGCCGGGAGAAACTGTTTTTGTCTTTTTACAACTTTGTTTGAAAAATGTTTCTCCACTTCGTCTGGACTTGTAGCTCTTTGAATACTTTCTGGAACTGTGTAAAAACTGATAGTTTTTTCTTCCCAGTATGCACTTGGTTTTTAATAAGTACGTTTTGCGCAAAAATACGTTTGTTGTTCAGGAGAATATTTAAAAAAAATAAAGCCTTTGTTGTGAACTTCCAGACCGTCTCTCTCAACTACGTAGTACTAAGGTGTTTCCTTTAATGTAACAACTTGGTAACAAGCTGCTAGTTAGCACTACCTACTGGCGCCACAATGACCCACTTTCCTTTGAGGGGTACATGCAAATGTATACAATTGCATCAATTGATAAACCGAAACACTTAAGGGCTCAATTTGCAGTTTGGTCCTTGTCTTCTCGGCTTTGAACGACACTTCTTGTGCCAATTTGCCTTTTGGTCCTTTAATTTGGACGACAGTAATGTGACTAAGTTGTTTGCAATACTTATCAGTCTATGGCAGAAGGTGACAACTCATTTTCATGTTTCATCTACAAATAGACTAATGAAACCAGAATTCGTTAAATGTCAAGTTCTGCATCTTAGAAACAAGTCTTTTCCAATAAAAAACTCGGTGAAGACCCGGAGTTACAGAAGTCAAAGTCACAACTTTAAATGAAACTCGACATGTGTGTGTTCTGTTTCCAATGAATAAATTAAATTCCGTATTCGTTCGCCAATTTTATTTAAAGTTATCCCTTTGAGCGCTGCACAATATTTGTGTTCCATTGCCGGGACAGTACCATGCTTGTTTGTGAACGTGAAGTCGACTCTTGATATTATTTCAGGTGCCTCGGTTCAACGGGTCGTCGTATCTCCGCCTGCCTGGGCTAGGGAGTGCAGCGGAGTCCTGGCTTGATATACAGGTACAGTGACATAGATGTTTTTAGTGTAAGGTGTGTTTGGGAACTTGCTTGTAGTTGTGTAACTACATACATGATAAACACTAGGAAATAGAAACTCTGTTTCACTGAAATTTACACAGCTAACAAAATATCTTCAGTTAAATTCTCTCTCTAATTAGCCCTTACTTGTACAAGTTTTCACACAACGAAAGACACGCAGTAGAAAATGGGAACAGGGTGAACTAAGATAGTGACTCCATATAGGATAAGCCCAAGGTCGCGATTGCCGGGAAACTGGAAGGCAGGCTTGCCCTTGAGTGGGCTGCGAAACCCCATAAGCTCATAAATTACCAACTTTATAAATATGGCGTCCTGTCCAACTCAGTGTTGATCTCCAAACAAAGTGTAAACGGGAATTTCGCTAATATTTTCTAAACAAACTTTTTCTTTTTAAAAGCTTTCAACGAAACTCTGAACCAAATATAATTTAGAGTAACGTTCGCAGACACTTAAGAAGTTAGGCTATAAATTGATAGCCTCAGGTGCAGAACATTGCCTATACGAGCTTGTTCATGCTCTAATGGGTTTTAAGGGTAATAGGACAAAATATGTTAGCTTCGTATCTTAGCTTTAGATTCCCTGAATTGTAATAAAGGCATTCTAAGGTAATGTTTTAGTACATGCGGAGTATTATACCAACCTACGTCGCAATTAGTTCTGTTGACATGGCTGTGAGTGTGTATGCTATGATCTACGAGTGCGAAAATCTTACTATTTAGAGCAAGAGTTGCCTGATATCCGATTCTTAAGGCTGACCCACGGTTAATAGCCCGAGTCCACTATTAACTTACGACTTCCCTTTGCTTAGCGTAGAAGCTTTTGGGTACTAATACATATTATACTGGTATTTAGAATCTTTGCAAAGGACTAATTGTAATAACCACATTACGTAAATGAATTTCACATCACTCCTGTTATCCCCACAGGGTAAGGAAGTCTTTCGGAAGTCACAAGTTATAGAGGCTAGCCTATTGCCAGCAACCGGGCACAAATCCGGACTCCGTGACTGCTACTGAGAAATTCAACCAGGGAATACTGAGGAATTCTATTAGGGAATCGAACCGAGGACGCTTGCGATCATTAGACCAGCAAGGCAATCTTTGCAAAGGAACTGTTATCACAACCACGTGATCAAATATTTTGATTGATAAATGAAACTATCCGCAAAGCTCGAAGTAGGACACTCCAAGCAATCACCCTAACAGCACTGAATATGAACGATCCGATCATCCTCATAGCTCCGCGTCGAACTTCAATCATACACAAGGATCGGTCGGCGGTGGAGCGCAATCGGCGCCATTCTCCGGGAGAACGGAACGTCTTAGATAAATTATATAACGACAGTCACAGACAAATAGGTTTCCGATCGGAACGCGGTGAGCTATCGCAATGAATCTAATACTAAGTTTAATGTGGGTATTATTGTTCTCAGGAGTGTTGTGTTCAAACACTGGTATTATTAAAGTTTTAGGGTCTTGTCTTTATCGTTCAATACTTGCTGTACCTATTTGTATATTTGAGAGCAGTAATGGCTCTGAATTACGTATTTTGAAAGTTAGAAATGTGATTTTCCTTGTGTATCACCACTACTCTCAAAATGTTCGAAGAAAATATCGTGAGAAAACCGACACGTCCACGTGTGGACCAAAAATTCGTATGACATCTTGCGCGCTCGTCACTTGTTCCATTCATTTGTACTCGAAACATGCTCTGACAATACATCTTTCATTTGTTTTCTCCCACCCGCTAGCGCATGACACGTGTCGTGTACGTGTAGGGCGTGCCCAAGAGTTCAGAAACATGCAACCGAAGGCAGGTGTACAAAACCATTAAGACGACCTCCCAGTATATGAACGGGTCCTGTCTATAATTTATTCTGGTCTAAGTATATCTCCCGTCTCGCACAATGTCTTACCGCCATTGCTCTTAATTTCGCGAGTTTTATAACCGTTGTTCTAATGATAATTTACGAGCTGGACTTATTACGTCCACGGCAATGAAACGGGAACTGCGCTCGTTATGCTGGCAACACTTTTAATTACAATTGCAACACTAAAGTTGTACAGTCAACCACTTGTCCATGTTTTGGTAAGAACACAGCGCTTTTGTTTCGTAGTTGGTAGTGGTGTTTTCGTTAGGTCAAATTAGTTTGCGGTTGAATGTAGGTACATCTACAATTTGATACACAAAGGGGTATTAACTATTCTTACAGCTCCGTTTGAGACATAGTTGTGTTGAATTGTGCTGTGCTATTATGCGTTTTGCTCTTTCCAACTGATAAAGTTTCCTGTTGATGTTCGTTGTAGACTCTTGGCGATTAGTTATTGAAACTGCTTTATGATGATTTTATGGACAAAACTACTTGAATGTTACATGATTATTAAAGTATAGGTCTTTTCACCATGCTGGTGAAGGTCTCGCGAATCAGCTAGATGAGTAGCAACTGGCGCAGTGGCTGAGCGATTGGCTGCTGCGCTGCGTGTCACAGGTTCGATCCCCACACGGAACAAATATTTGTATGACCTACTGTCAGGTAGTTGTTCCGGGTCTGGTGGTTTGTGTGTGCTAGTTATAATGTACTAGCTGACGTCCCGCGGTTTCACCCGCATAGTTCCCGTTTCCGTGGGAGTACGGGAATAAATATAGCCTATAGCACTCACGAATAATGTAGCTTTCTACCAGTGAAACAATTAAAATTAATTAATTAAAATTGGTTTATTACTTCCGGAGATTACCCCTGCATACAAACTTACAAACATAGGTACTAACAAATGTTACATCTTTATAATATTAGTATAGACTAGCGAACGTCACGCGGTTTCACCCGCGTAGTTCCCGTTCCCGTGGGATTACGGGGATACAATATAGCCTATGTTACTCAGGTCAGCAAAGACGTGGATTTCTAGGTAATGGTAAAAGAATTTTTGAAATCGGCGCAGTAGTTTTTAAGTTCATTAATTACAAACATTACACACACACACACACACAAAATACAAATCTTTCCTCTTTATAATATTAGTGTAGATGTAAGTAAGTATGGAGAAATTACTAAAGTGGGGAAAACTTAAAAATAAATGATAATAACGATTCACAAAGATGGGGCGAACAATGATACATTATTGCCTAACTATAAATAATATGAAACGCCGGAAGGTTACGCCGTCGAAGGATATACACTGACCTTACATACAATCTGCGTGCGTGAATGACCATGTGTATGAACGTGAACGACGCTAAAGGAGTAAATAAGGATCGTAGCAGTTGGCGTTAGAAAACGCGTGAGCGTGAGCGTATACAATGTATGAATATGTTATACTAGCTGACGTCCCGCGGTTCCAACCGCGTAGTTCCCGTTCCCGTGGGAGTACGGGAATAAAATATAGTCTATAGCACTCACGAATAATGTAGCTTTCTACCAGTGAAACAATTTTTAAAATTGGTTCATTACTTCCGGAGATTACCTCCTACATACAAACTTACAAACAAATGTTACCTCTTTATAATATTAGTATAGACAACACTTTTTCAAACACTAGGGACTTGAAATATTAATTGGCAAGAAAGAACTACATACAAACACAAAACGAAATACTAGTTTCAGTTTCAAAACACGAAATCGATTATTGAAACGAATCGCAGAAACCTTCCGTCCCTGAAAGTTTACAGAAACTTTGAGCGGCATTGTTTCACAAAGCGGTTCCGAGCGAGCGTATCGATGCAAAATATTCAACACAATGCAATGAGATCTACTTTGTCAAGTTTAATAACTAGCAATTGGTCCGTTTGAGAAGTTCCTGCAAACTCGTTAGTAAGTTGCATTTGTTTGTTTCGGGTGATTCGAAAAATGCACTGTTATAGACTTTCACGGTTTTTAGGGTTCCGTAGTCAACTAGGAACCCTTATAGTTTCGCCATGTCTGTCCGTCCGTCTGTCCTCGATTAATCTCTGTGACCGTTAGCACTAGAAAGCTGAAATTTGGTACCAATATGTATATCAATCACGCCGACAAAGTGGTAAAATAAAAATTGGAAAAAAATGTTTTATTAGGGTTAGCCCCCCTATATGTAAAGTGGGAAGTGATTTTTTTTTTAATTGCAACCCAAACGTGTTGATATATTGTTGGAAAGGTATTTAAAAATGAATAGGGGTTTCCTAAAATCATTTTTTGATAATGTCAATAATTTCGGAAATAATCGCTCCAAAAGTAAAAAACAATGTGTCCCCCCCCCTCCTCTAAGTTTTGAACCATAACTTTAGAAAATATGAAAAAAATCTGAAAAGTAGAACTTTATAAGGACTTTCTAGGAAAATCATTTTGAACTTGATGGAAACAACAGTTTTTGTACAAAAAAGACAAAAAGTTGTACAAAATAATTTCTGGACTAAGTTTGTAGTATATTCGTATATGCAAGCATTTTTACATAATGGATACCCACCTTTAAACTCATAAGTGGGAACACTTATTGTGACGGACGGGAAACTACGGAACCCTACACTGAGCCAAGCATCATGATCGCGGGAATATTGCGTCGAAATATCGGGAGCTCATAGAAAAAGAAAATCACGGATATTATCCCGTTAATTGTTTATATTTAACTAGCGGGCCGTCCCGGCTTCGCACGGGTGGACATTTATTTTCCTATAATTTCCCCCCCCCCCCCCCCCCCCTTATATTTGTGAATGTCAAATAATAGACAAATAATTTGCAATAAAATAATATTGAGACTATAAATTAAGATGTAAGCTATCCTATCTTTCAAGTTGGATCAAACTGCACACGGTGTGCAAATTTGATTAAAATTGGTTAAGTAGTTTAGGAGTCCATCGCGGACAAACAACATGACACGTAATTTATCTATACTATCTATACTAATATTATAAAGAGGAAAACTTTGTTTGTTTGTTTGTTTGTAATGAATAGGCTCAAAAACTACTGGACCGATTTAAAAAATTCTTTCACCATTCGAAAGCTACATTATCCACGAGTAACATAGGCTATATTTTATTCCCGTACTCCTACGGGAACGGGAACTACGCGGGTGAAACTGCGGGAAGTCCGCTAGTATATTATATTAGTTTCTACCTCTTTGGTGTAGTGATCGCAAACGTGATTACTGAACATGAAGTCCTTGGTTCGGTCGAGAAAAGTTTTCTGCAGTTTTCCTGGGAATGTTTTTTATAAATAGCGTGACTTTGATTTGTGCCCGATTTATGGCAATAGGATTACCCCCTTGTAAATGGAACTTGCACATAACTGGCGAAATGTGGATTTAGATAGGTACAGTCGTGGTCTTTTCCGCCTGATCAGTTTAATTTTTTTTCGCTTAAATCATGCGGAAGCGCCGAGCCACGCCCCTTAAAGTTTAGGCTTATTAGAAAAGCGTCAATTTGGCGCGCAAAATAACAATAACTCTCGTTTGGTGTGCGTCGTCAGTGCGCTCGGCCGATTGGTATTGTCTTTCATTCATTATTTCTATACAAAGTCAACGGGGCGGGGGCTAGAGAGCGTTTCTATGTTGTAAGTGCAAGCAAAAATTAGCTTAGTGGCGATCAGGCGGGATTGTCCTCGATAGTACGTACTACGCCTCCGTCAAACTATTCGTGGAAAACAAGAGCGTGTCGTTTTGTTACAACAAGGGGCTGTAGACCTAATTATTTCATACACATTTGAACTTGATACCTCCACACGCTGCTGAGGAAAGGGGTCTTGTCTTGACAAATAGACAGAGAGACAGACAGACAGACAGACAACGTGTATGTTTCTGTCAAATCTTGCAACTGAATTTTAAACAGTTATCCTCAACCTTGCAATTTTCTATGGTAAGCTAAGTGACGTCTTCTAAATCAAATATAGCAGACTGCGAACGTTACTATAAGCTTGTTTTTTTTTTAGATACAGAACCCTGAACTTTCAGTTTCTTTTAAGCGAAAGATAAAAGTGAATTCTTCCCTTTTTAAAAGCTTGTCTATATTGTTCCAGATCACGTTAAAGCCCAGTAGTGGCGAGGGCCTGGTGCTGTACAACTCGGAGCGGTCAGACGGCGACGGTGACTTCTTCTCGCTGCATCTGCGGGACTACTTCGTCGAGTTCGCCTTCGATCTGGGAGCTGGGATCGCTCTTGTCAGGTAAAGTACTCGTTTATTATGCTGCTGTTCTAGATACTGCAGATATACTTAAATGCGATGTTTTGATATGAATGCGACTACGTACTGTGTAGAAATAGAAACATTAGATCACATTATCATCGACGCAGAATCAACTTGAGCGGATTTAATAGTTTTATGTCCACAGTCCATGCTCAAAAAGTTCGGATGACGCAACTCGACATCGCGACAGTCTTATGTCTAGGTGATTGGCCTAACCTAATAAACTTCCTAAAGTATCTAGCAACCATAAAAATTAAGATTGATGGGTTAAACTGCTCAATGACTAGAAGATTTATAGGAAAGGCGTAGTTCTAAACAAATAACTTGACTTGTGACTTTTAACTATTAGTAAATTGCTTAAATATGCAAGTTACTAATGGTTAAAAGCCATGAAGTTGTTTGTATAACCAAAAAAACCGGCCAAGAGCGTGTCGGGCCACGCTCAGTGGTCAAGTCCTTATAAAGTTCTACTTTTCAGATTTTTTTTTGTATTTTCTAAACATAGGGTTAAAAAGTTAGAGGGGGGGGGGACACATTGTTTTTTACTTTTGGAGCGATTATTTCCGAAATTATTGACATTATCAAAAAATGATTTTAGGAAACCCCTATTCATTTTTAAATACCTTTCCAACAATATATCACACGTTAGGGTTGAAATTAAAAAAAAAAATCACTTCCCACTTTACATATAGGGGGGTTACCCTAATAAAACATTTTTTTCCAATTTTTATTTTACCACTTTGTCGGCGTGATTGATATACATATTGGTACCAAATTTCAGCTTTCTAGTGCTAACGGTCACAGAGATTAAGCGAGGACGGACGGACAGGCATGGCGAAACTATAAGGGTTCCGGTTGTAATTTGTTTTAACTTGTGTTTTGTCTGGGTCACCAAGATACAGGCTGTGCCTAGTTTGGGACCCGCTGTTAATCCTGTCAGTATTCTGTTGCCAGCTAATAAAATGAATTTGAATTTGAATGCTAGTTGACTACGGAACCCTAAAAAATGATAGAAAGAATGATAGAAAAAATATCCATTTGACGTCAGTTAATAAAGCACACACACAATAATATTTAAAAAAAAAATACAAAATAAGGAGGAAAACCGATAATCGAACCGAACCGATTGTTCCATCCACAGATCAGCGTACCCAGTGGAGCCCAACAAGTGGCACTCGGTGTCGGTGTCCCGCGCCGGGCGGCGCGCCACGCTGCGCGTGCGCGGCGCGGGCAGCGCGCGGTCAGTGACCTCCCGCGGCGCACGCCGGCGCCTGGCGCTGCGCACGCCGCTGCTGCTGGGCGGCGCGCCGCACCCGCTGCCCGCACGACTCGCACTCTCCACGTCTTTCAATGGATGTGTATCGCAGGTAAGGTGGACTATTCCTTAATTACGGTTTTTCGGGTTCTACCTGACAGCAGATGTCGCTACGTAGGCGTCTGCGTAGGGGAGCAGCGGTGGCCCAATGGTGGCGGCCCCGACTTACGAACAGTAAGTCGTGGGCTCAAACCCAGGCAGGCGCATTACTTTGTGTAATTTATTTCATCACCTCTGCTCTCAAAACGGTGAAGGAAAACATCGTGAGGAAACCGGCATGTCCTAGAACCAAAATTCGAAGACATGTGACATCTACCAATCTGCACTGGGCACGTGTGGTGGATTATAGCCCATTCCCTCTCATAGGGAGGAGGCCTGTGTCCCAGCAGTGGGAACATTAATAGGCTGATGATGATGATGAGGCGTCTGCTATAGACAACTGTCAAATTGTACTGAATTATATGCTAGTGAAACTTTTACCGAAATTTCATCGTATTCACAATATAAATATTTATGGAATTATGGTTTACGGACAAAGATAAGTAGCTGAACTAAAGATTAAGCTTCTTAGTACTGCAAAAGTCAGTGGTCCCGGGAAAAACTTGGAATCCATTTTTTTTTGGATAATCTTCTTTTTCCTAATATACTTTGGCATAACTGTTTTGGCATAATTTGTGTTGCCATAATAATACTTTGCCAATTTTTTTGCCATACTGTTTATGTTGGCATAATCATCTTGAAGGCTAATTTGTTTTGGCATACCTACATTGAATTTTGCATAATGTTACTAGGCATAATGACTGTTGGCGACAGATCTGGCAACCCCGTTGCTAGGTCTTGTTGTGTGGTAGTTGGCTAGCAACGGGGCGGTTTACCTATATTTTCTTTTCTAAATATTGTGATTTAATATTAATTATACCCAATTGCGCCTCATCTATAAAGACTTTAATTTGGTGCCTAACAATGACTATTAGCATAATAGTATTTAGGCATACAAATAATATAAATACCGGAATAAAATTTGAGTTATTTTTTCGTATTTATTTTGAATTAAAAATTTATTAAGTTGTACTACAAAAGTTAGTGACAGAAACGAATCGCTGCAAAACCGACTCTACGTAGTCTTGTCTGCCCTACCCCTAGAGTGTAATTTAAAAACGCGTAGGCGCGGAGGGGCGAGGCGGCCTGCGAGTTGAGGAGCAGGTGGTTGTAACACTCGCCGCCGCTGCTGAGGCAGCAAGCCGAAGCTGCGGTGGTGAGCGTTAAACACATCTGCGACGATAAGCTCGCGTGGGACCGCCGGTGCCCCGCAGTGCCGGAGCCGTGAAAGAAACCTTGCCTGCTGCATGTTGCATACTGCATGCTTGCTTGCTGCATGCTTGCTTGCTGCATGCTTGCTTGCATGCTGCATGATTGCTGAATGCATGCTTGCTGCATACTTGCTGCATGCTTGCTTTATGCTTGCTGCATGCATGGTGTATGCTTGTTTGCATGCTTCTTACAGGGAAAAAACTCACATAATAATATGTTCACAATCAACTATGTTCAAAACAAATATGTTATGTATTACCTGCTTCGGAGAGATGGTTTTATTCCAATCGTCAAAATAAATTGGTATATCCAATTAGGGTATGTCTAACATTTTAGGATTATGCTTCTTTGTTATGCCTATAAAAAATATGTTTTAGTATCATTATGCGTAAATCAATTTATGCCTAACAATGTTATGCTTAATCATTATTATGATTAGATAAATTATGCTTTAAAAAAATATGCGTAAGCTGTTATGCGTAAAAATGTTATGCAAAAATATAATTAGTAGTAACAAAAGTATGCCAAGTTATATTAGGTCTTAAGGTGATATGTTGAAAAAAATGTGGTTTTTCTATTTCGTGTAACTTGTTGAGTATGTAGAATAGGGATCTAACATTCTGGTATATGTTTTTTGACTCTTTGGTCTAGTATCGTGTAAAAGGAATACACGATTAAATGATTTTTTCTCGATTCAAAAAAATTGCAAAGTTACATCTATTTTTTTACTTTTTTCAACATCACGGCGTAACGCTTAAGAGATATTCAACGGAATTTACTTTAAAACATAGAAAATTATTATATCAAAGTTTACTCAAAGTCATTTTAAATGTTATACCTTTATTTTGTTAAAAATAGAGTGAATTCGTTTTGGCACATACGTCCTTTTATTCCGAGCGCACGCACATTGTAGCTATCTCTTCTTTTGTGTTTCAAAAGTAATTGCATCACTTTCGCTCGCTCAGAAGATCAGTCGCCCGGTGCACTTCATCGACGACGAACCTATGACATTTGTTTGCAGATCGGTGCTATCGGATTTTCGTGATTTTGATAATTGTTCGTATAGTAAAAGTTAGTAGACTGTTACTTAATTAGTGTTGAATAGGTATATAAAGACTATTCTTGCGATTTATTTCATAAATATAAAAATGGCTAAAATAAACTTAAAATTAATTTTGGGTTATAATTATGTCAACAATACGTCAAATACTATTACCGCATATGACACACTTAGAGCAGAAAAAAGATTGGAGCAGCTTTTAAATTGCGAAAAAAGGTGAGTTTAGTCGAAATTCATTTTTTGATCTTTCTTGAGGCATGGTTTATCGTGGTTATCAATAATAAAAAACGATATGAATGAATTTGATTAATTATGCTCCACTTGAATGTTGATGATCGTTTTTATTTCAGAAATAAAAGGAAACAACCACATGATGTCGATAACGAAGATGAGGAAGAAGAACCACTGCCATACGAAATCGAACTCGTATCTTTTCTATCGCCCAGAACCGTCATTTGTTAGAGCGAGATACAGAGCGTGCGCCCGATAGCATCGGTGATGCTGCCGCGTGCGATAGCATTCCCGTTCTAGCAAATTATGGTTCTGAGCGACAGAAAAGGATAGGACCACGGAAAAGTGCGATTCCATGCTGCCAGATGAGGTTCAACGCTAATTGTTATTGCATTTTTTACTTGAATAAAGCACATACCTACAATTATTCATCATCATCTACCCATCCTTTTCCCAACTACGTTGGGGTCGGCTTCCAGTTTTACCGGTTGCAGCTAAATACCAGTATTAAAAAAAAAACTAAGGCCGAAAAAATTAGATGTAAACAAGGCAGATTGTGGATAATGACGTCATATCATAGCCGCGACAGCTACGGACGTTTGAACTGTCGTAGAAAATTGAAGGAGTTTAATATTATTTTTGTGCGACAATAGTAGTTGAACTTAACTTTTAATACTTTTCTTGGGTTGATAGTACTGTATTTCATTGATTTAGGTGAAGAAAAAATTACGTGCATATTCCCTATTATAGGTACACGATTTCGTCAAGTTCTTTTCATAGCAGTTAAAAACAAATACTTTTGTATTTGTGCTGGAGCGGGAAAAGGAAATGAGGTAGTAAAACAACATGAGTGTTTTCTAAATTATTTTTTATTACATGTTGTACTAAATAAAAAAACCGGCCAAGAGCGTGTCGGGCCACGCTCAGTGTAGGGTTCCGTAGTTTCCCGTCCGTCACAATAAGTGTTCCCACTTATGAGTTTAAAGGTGGGTATCCATTATGTAAAAATGCATGCATATACGAATATACTACAAACTTAGTCCAGAAATTATTTTGTACAACTTTTTGTCTTTTTTGTACAAAGACTGTTGTTTCCATCAAGTTCAAAATGATTTTCCTAGAAAGTCCTTATAAAGTTTTATATTTTCTAAACTTATGGTTCAAAAGTTAGAGGGGGGAGACACATTGTTTTTTACTTTGGGAGCGATTATTTCCGAAATTATTGACATTATCAAAAAATTATTTTAGAAAACCCCTATTCATTTTTAAATACCTTTCTAACAATATATCACACGTTAGGGTTGAAATTAAAAAAAATCACTTCCCACTTTACATATAGGGGGGCTACCCTAATAAAACATGTTTTTTTCAATTTTTATTTTACCACTTTGTCGGCGTGATTGACATGGCGAAACTATAAGGGTTCCTAGTTGACTACGGAACCCTAAAAAGGTTAAAAATTAAATATTTGTATTATTTGTCTACTCCATACCACCTGTGTGCTAATATTTCAAAAATCCCAAGAAGTGCGTACTCGGTTCTCCTAGTTAGAGAGCCCATGCAACTTCTAAACCTATTTCGATAACACTCCCAGAATGATGATATACATATATATATAATTAGTCACATTATTAATTGGGGAACACGAAATGCCTATGGCATTAAGTCCGCCTCTGTACTTTGTGCTTGAAGTGTTAAATAAATAAATAAATAAATAAATGACGATGATGCAATGCAAAAAACCTGGAGGCACTATTAATCAAAATATTCGTAAGTGACCGTGGCACGCGTATTCAATCAGTACAAGTCGAAAGGAACCGGGTGATTGCTGACAAAACGCCGAATCTGCTGCGTGGTGAGCGACTTTCAATCGCTGTAGCAACCACTTTCTCCACTGTTTGGAAGATGCAGCAGTGGTTTTTCTTACACAGAAATTATGATTTCATCATCATCATCATCGTCATCAGCCTATTAATGTTCGCCAGTGCTGGGACACAGGCCTTCTCTCTATGAGAGGGAATGGGCTTTAGTCCACCACGCGGGCCCAGTGCGGATTGGTAGATGTCACATGTCTTCGAATTTTTGGTTCTAGGACATGCCAGTTTCCTCACGATGTTTTCCGTCACCGTTTTGAGAGCAGTGGTGATGAAATAAATTACACAAAGTAATGCGCCTGCCTGGATTCGAACCTACGACTTACTGATCGTAAGTCGGGGCCGCCACCACTGGGCCACCGCTGTTCCCAAGTTATGATTTGAACGTGGCTAATTCATCATCTGCCTAGCCTTTTTGCAAAACTATGTTGGGGTCGGCTTCCAGTCTAACCGGATGCAGCTGAATAACTGTATTTTACATGGAGCGACTGCCTATCTAACCTCCACAACCCTGTTAGTACTTACTTCATAGTACGATACCCCTTGGTAAGACTGGTTGTCATACGTTTTGGGCCACTGACTACCTATAACGACTGTCAAAGATCTGCAAATGACAGCCGGGACCAAAGGCTTAACGTGCTTTCCTAAGCACGGAAGGAACCCGGTGGTCACCCATCCACAGACCAACCTAGGCAAGCACGGCTTAACCTGAAGATCGACCCGAGCGTCTGTTATTATTTAGCCACGGGCTGTGTCACTATCACTTAGCCACTGGGAGTGTTATCGAACTAGATTTAGTGTCGTGGGCTCTCTGACTATCCCGATGCCACGTGACCGCACAGTCGACTGCGTAATCTACATTCGCCGCTCCCCGCGCGGGGGGCTAAGTCACGCCCATCGAGTTACGATTTATTTTCGAAGTAGGGCCTTAAAATTTTATGCAAATGGATAGGGAACCGAAAAACTTAATGAAAGGTAATTTATGCGGCACAACACTGAGGCATTTCATTAATGATTTAAAAGATAATCTAATGAAAAAATAATCGTAAACTACAAGAAACTCGTATATTTTGATAGATATTTAGACCTTACGCCAGTGCTGCCACCTTGTAGTTTTTTCAATTTGGAAAACCCTCACTATAATGATGTCCAACTGTAAGGGAAGCAAGCTATTATTAAAAACCTTTCAGAAGTCTTTTAAATCAATTTTGTGGGTTCTTCTAAGAAACGTGAAGATTCCGACATATCCCTACACCAAAAATCCAAATTTTAAGTCCTCGAACCAAAATTCCATGAGGTTGATTATGGCTCACTCCTCACAGAGATGACATTAGGAGCACATTTGATAATCAACACAATCAAACTTCCTTATGAATGAGCCAGATACAAACTTGAATAGAGTTCACCGAGGTTCACCAAACCTAGTTGAATATAGCCGTACATGGTAGCAAAGAGCCTGTAACACCAGATCAGGCAACAAACTAAAATTCATGGTTGTTGTGTTTCAGCTCATAATAAACGACGAGGAGTTGTCAGTGGTGTCGGCGGCGCTCGGCGGACTGAACGTTGACAACTGTGACGACGCCGATAGTAACTGCACGTAAGTACTCTTAACTTTAATAATAAAATTATATTTTTTTAATATTTTTAAATGTTATTATTTTTTTGTAAGGACTATTTAAAAATGTAATAGGGTATATGCATGACTTTTTTATATCACTCTAAACAAAGCGTATTTACATCAAAAATAGCAAAGTAAAATTATTTTTTTAATATCTATAAAAAATACTAAGTTATAAGCATTTGAAACTACTGATTAGACAGAGAGATCCGATATAGCGAATGACGTCATTCGCTGCATCGACGTACAAAATCCATACTAAATTCCGTTTATCTAGAAAGAGATAGAAACAAAAGTTTAAATGGTTATAATTTTTCTGTTGTTTGGCCGATTTATGTCTTGTTTTCGCTTTTTATCATTATGTTTATAGTATTTTTACATTCCGTATCGAAATAAAAAAATGAAAATGTAGGTATGCATATTCCCTATTATCACGGAAGATATCCCGTAGGTGACATTTTAAGTATTTTAACTTTACTTTTACAGAAACAAGAACCTCTGCAAAGAAGTCCTCGCCCCGATCCCAGTATACGCGCACAACATATCGGAGACCGACGCGCACCACTCAATAGTCGCGAAGAAAGGCTTCAAGCAAAAGAGCCACAAGAGCTCTCACAAGAAGCACACGCACATAGACAAGTACAAGAAGAAGAAGTACTTCATCAGTAAAAAGCATCAGTACCTACTCGAAGGTCTGGAGAGGAACAACGACGTGGCCACCGACTTGCCGTACGACGGACAGACGTACATGCAAGTGAAGTATCTGAGTGACAACGAGGTCAACTGGGGCGATATGAACACGTATCCTAGCTTCACTGGTGCTGACAGCTTCATACACATCGATGATGATGATACGATGAAACGGTATGTACCTTTTTGATTTGCGCATTTTTTTTGCGAAATTGATACCTTAAGAGTTCATTAGTGTGATATTATTTTATGATGTAACATCTTGCATGCGAAGTGTCATGTGTGTATACTCTCTGGTTTGGGTCAATAAATGAACTTAAATCATCAAACTAAAAAGTTTGGCGAGTAAATTGTAAGAACAAAAAAAATTACTTTCAAAGTTCCTTCAAATATTACTGGAGTTCCTATCTTCTGAATGCACAGTTTTGTTTTCGTAGACGAGAGTCTAATTATAGATTAGATTTTTTTTTATGAATATGCAGTTACAGTTGTGTTACACGTAACAAATCTAGGTATTATTACCAAAAAACTTATCAGCATTCCAATCTCGATATTATCTAAGGTGCTGTATGAAACGTGTCGTCCATTGTTGACCTTCTTGTTATGTTACACTCCAGGCTGGCTCTGTACTCGCTGGACATCAACATCCGGTTCCGCAGCGTGCGGGCGGCGGGTGTGCTGGTGTGGAGCGGCGGCGCACGCGCAGCGCCCGACTTCCTGGCACTCGCCATCGAGAGCTCCGTGCTCGTGTTCAGGTATATCTTGTTATGTTACACTCCGGCTAAATAATAACAGCCGCTCGGGTCAATCGTTAGGTTAAGCCGAGCTCGCCTAGGTTGCTCTGTGGATGGATGACCACCCATCATATACCGAGTTACCTCCGTGCCTCGGAAAGCACGTTAAGCCGTTGGTCCCGGCTGTCACTTGTAGATCTTTGACAGTCGTTAGGTAGTCAGAGGCCCGAAAAGTCTGACAACCAGTCTTACCAAGGGGTATCTTATTACCCAGTACTAACTGGGTTGTGGAGGTCAGATAGGCAGTCGCTCCATGTAAAATACTGGTATTCAGGTGCATCCGGTAAAACTAGAAGCCGACCCCAACATAGTTGGGAAAAGGCTAGGCAGATGATGTTACACTCCAGGCTGGCTCTGTAGGTACTCGCTGGACATCAACATCCGGTTCCGCAGTCTTCAGCATCAGCATCTTCAGTTCCATGAAAACAGTGCGAATTTGTTTGCACTCCACCTCGGATTTGTTGGATTTTCGGAGTAACTTTGTCGATTTATAGTTTTATACAGAAAAATCTAACAATCGAAAAAAAATTGTATTCAAGAGCGAAAGCAGCGAGCTTGAAAATTTTAGCACCCACCTTGAATATAGTAGGTTTTCTTTCGTCATTAATTTTAGAAATAGCCTATTATAATTATATTCTGCGTATTTATAAAGAAAAGCTTAAGCACGCAAAGGACATAAGATGTCTAAGCGAGCGAAGCGTGCTGAAATATTTTAGGTTATGCTCGGATAAATTAGGGTATTTTTACTCACACAAACAGAAACGAGAATAGGACTACAAGCGAGCTCGAAAATTTTTGATTTCCGCCTCGGATAGATTTCTGTGAATCTAAATATTTTCTATGTATTTTCTTTTCGGACATGGGGGTGCAAGTACACCCCCTTGCACCCCGCTGCCGACGCCCATGCCTACACCGTCGGAGGCCTTTTCTTTGGGGAATGAAAGTTTAAACTGTGTTCATCATACCTCTTCATTAGTTTATCACTTCTCGCTCTTTGGTTTATAATAAAATTGTCTCGTTAGTCTAGCTGACCATAAGGTATTAGGTTCGATTCCCAGGTCGAGCAAAGTGTTATTGGGTTTTTCCATCTGAAATTTATGAGTAACAGTCACGGAGTCTTGACCCGTTGATGGCAATAGACTCGCCCCCTTATTGCAGGGGAACATAACTGGCGAACGTAGGTGCACTATAGGTACACCTCTAACAAATACAATAATAATAAACCATTTATTTCAGGTAACAAAGACCCATAGATAAATACCTTAACCTAAAAATATATAATATAGTTGGTGCCAGTTAAGATGAGAATAGCGGTCATTGCCCTTTCCCTAATCTCTTCGTACGAACCAAAACAAATAAACCATGTATCGTTTTTCATTACAAAAAATGTTGAAGATCACGATAGATAATGATTCCAGACTTGAACAGGCTTATTTTTGGTTTTCAAAGTTAAGAAGTTTAATAAAATAAAGGTGGGTCAATGACCGCTATTATCATCGTAGCTCTTAGATACCCGCAATTACAGACAATTAAAATAACAATGCACCGTTCCCCTTCGGGAACGGCTGGGGACATTACGGGTTAACTGGCACCAACTATTATAACAATTTTTGTTAGTAACCAACCCTGCCCAACCTGCCTATCCCTTCGGGCGTGATGTTATGTGTCTCAGCATCATCATGATCAACGTGCCGTATCTGCGCAACATGACTGTGTTCTTCCATTCTCCACTCAGCAGCCCCTTTTTTAGGGTTCTGTAGTCAACTAGGAACCCTTATAGTTTCGCCATGTCTGTCCGTCCGTCTGTCCGTCCTCGCTTAATCTCAGTGACCGTTAGCACTAGAAAGCTGAAGTTTGGTACCAATATGTATATCAATCACGCCGACAAAGTGGTAAAATAAAAATTTGAAAAAAATGTTTTATTAGGGTAGCCCCCCTATATGTAAAGTGGGAAGTGATTTTTTTTTTAAATTTCAAACCTAATGTGTGATATATTGTTGGAAAGGTATTTAAAAATGAATAGGGGTTATCTAAAATCATTTTTTGATAATGTCAATAATTTTGGAAATAATCGCTCCAAAAGTAAAAAACAATGTGTGTCCCCCCCCTCTAACTTTTGAACCATAAGTTTAGAAAATATGAAAAAAATCTGAAAAGTAGAACTTTATAAGGACTTTCTAGGAAAATCATTTTGAACTTGATGGAAACAACAGTTTTTGTACAAACAGTTGTACAAAATAATTTCTGGACTAAGTTTGTAGTATATTCTTATATGCAAGCATTTTTACATAATGGATACACACCTTTAAACTCATAAGTGGGAACACTTATTGTGACGCAAGGGAAACTACGGAACCCTACACTGAGCGTGGCCCGACACGCTCTTGGCCGGTTTTTTTTATTTAATTTTTTTCGGATGGGATATTTTAAAATGACTCCTCCCGCTCTGGGCGGAGCAGGAGGGAGTGTCAGACTTTTACTGACTAAAACCCATCCAAGTTCCTTCATCGCCCTTTGTGTTCCGGGGCCACGGTATCTCTTTCGAACAGTCCCGCAGCCCCGGACTCAGCAGCCCCTGTCATTGGCTTTGTTTCGTATCATCCCTATCTCCTCACATAACCCATTTATCTTTTATTTGGGTGTCCATACAAACAAGCTATACAAATAAGCTCTATTTATAAATACTGTTGACTGTTTCAGGTACGACTTGGGTAGCGGAGAGGTTGTGATCATCGCTAACCACACCAAGGTGGACGACGGTCTGTGGCACAGAGCAAGAGCCACCAGGTACGTAAACACACATTTATTTTAAAACATACCCATTGGGAATAGGCTAGTTTCTACCATCAATAAATTGCAAATCTATTTAGTCCGTCAGTTACAGTATTGGAAAATAATGGACACGTATTTTTTGTTTTTGTAAATCAATGAATATTGACAAAGATAAAACCCATTAAAACGAGGGCTCGTGACGTCAGAACGCACTAAAAATTATACCACGGCGTGACGTATTGAGAATTTTAAAAGCGTCGTATCTTCGTCAATTTTGGTTTTTTAACGAAATAAAAAATACGGGTCAAATATTTTTTGGTAATTTATCTGACGGACTAATTAGATTTTTTCAGTACACAAGCCTATTACAGTGCTAAAACCTAGATTGTGTTTCCTCATGGTTTAGAACATTCCTTCAAGTTTAACTTCGGTTTTAGTTTAACTAGTAACAGGTCAGAATATTATTCTTTCGTTATTGTTAAAGCTATAGCTTTAAACCCAAACATAGTGGTAAATTACCCATGAAAAAGAAGTAGGTATGTATCGTTTCGATGCGAAACGGATAAACAGATAATCCTCCACCTCCTACATAAACCTATCTGCTAGTGGAAGTCTTGTCAAAATCGGTACAGCCGCTTCGGAGATTAGCTGGAAGTGAACAAACAGATAGACAAAATAAAAAATGTTATGTAAAAATCTGTTATTTTAAATTAGTATAGATAAGAATGCGTGCTTGTTTTCGTTGCAGGAACAGACGCGCGGGCGTACTGGAGGTGGACGGACTGGGCTCCGTCGGGAAGGTGTCGCCCGGCAAGCTCAAGCAGCTCAACACCGACAACGGACTGTACATAGGTAAACACATGTATTTGTAGTTCTCTCCGTGCCTCTGAAAGTGTCGATCCTTAGGTTAAGCAGTGCTTGCCTAGGTTGGTCTGTGGATGGGTGACCACCCAGTACATACCGAGTTTCCTCCGTGATTCGGAAAGCACGTTAAGCTGTTGGTCCCGGCTGTCATTTGTAGATCTTTGACAGGCGTTACAGGTAGTCAGTGGCTCGAAAAGTCTGACAACCAGTCTTACCAAGGGGTATCGTATTACCCAGTACTAACTGGGTTGTGGAGGTCAGATAGGCAGTCGCTCCATGTAAAATAATGGTGTTCAGCTGCATCCGGTTAGACTGGAAGCCGACCCCAACATTGTTGGGAAAAGGCTAGGCAGTGAGCATGATGATGACATGTATTTGTAGCACAGCGACCCACGGGTTACCAATGTGGTGGCATCAAATCTATGACATTTTTATGCTATGTTATTTTTTTATCCTATCATTACGTGGTAGATAAGTACCATTCCCACATGAATAACCATAGAACAAAGATATTACCCAAAGTTTAACGCCTAAAAAACAATAACATGCATAAACACACTGGTAGTTTGCTACGAAAAAAGTTCAAGAACCTATTTGCAGAACAACCAATCATAGATCTAGGAATGTATTAATCGGTTTATTTCCTTCCAGGTGGTCTACCATCAATAGAACTGAACACTCAGGGCAGGTACAAGAGCGGCCTGGTCGGCTGCGTGTCGCAGATCTCTCTCAGCGGCGACTACGACATCCCGCTGTCTCTGTCCAAGCTACCACACACCATAACCAACAACGTCGGACGATGCGCACCATAAAACATGCACTATTCATTTAAATGAACCGACCAAGTTCATTTAAGTGAATAATTACATTTGTTACTACCTTCCAAGTTCATTCGACATTTAACAAGTTTAAATGAACTTGTTAAACGTCAAATGAAACCGTGTTACCTTCCAAGTTCATTTGACATTTAACAAGTTTAAATGAACTTGTTAAACGTCAAATGAAACGGTGTTAAATTTAGTGTTAGGTGTGTCTCATAGATTTTGTCTCCGTTTTCGTCAGGATCAGGAGTTGCTTTCGATTATGTAACGACCAAACACTGCGTGACTACATATCAATGTAAATTAAATGTCGGAGGCAATAAACTAATAACAATACGAACTTTTTCAACATTTTTGATACCTATGAATCTCTGATCGTTTTTTGTTAAATTGATGGTTTGATTTTTAGTTTTAAAATGAATACTCTAGTCAATTTAGAATAAGTAAACTGCGGGTTTCTAAATCTGTCACCTTTTATTGTTTTTCAATCTTTTATTTATTTTAATCATTAAGTATACTATAATTTTAATTTATTTTCCATGTACGATGGAATAACTTTTCAAAGTGCTTTACTATCTAGTAGATATATAAAAAAAAAACTATTTGTAATGTTAAATTAAATAAAATTCTAGTCGTACGAGTGGTTTGCACGCAGTATCATTTTGTAAGGAACCTTTTGTTTCATAGCTAATCACAATTTGTTACGATGTGGGTGTATTTTATATTATCGCACGGACGTAGCTGGGATGGTTTTGAGTATTGTTATGATCCATTATTATGAGACACCTTAAAATATTTTTGAATCGGTCTAAGCGAGTAACATTGGATATTAATTCAATTTTTGCCTGTTTTAACAGGAAAAACCTTCAAGAATTAAATTACGTGTGGGTTAGAACCTTGTAACTCTCAAATGTTATTCTAGCTGTGTCCATGTAAAATAGTTCAATAAGTATACATACATAGCGTTTGTATATCGAAAACATTTTCATATGAACGTGGTTTTAGAACATTTGTAAGTAGGACAATAGAGTTTGATGATATTGTAATATTAATTGATTAATTGAGCCTTTATATTTAAGCCCGGGAACGATTTCATTTGCCCATAGTTTAATTTAAACTTTAGCTCGACTCAAACTAAATTAACGATTTTAAATGAAAGTGTAAATTAATATGTACAGACGTAAATCTATATTACATTCATAAACCTTCTGATTAAAAAAAAAATATTTGTTAAACTGCAACGCGCCAAAGCTCAGCTTAAATTCAAGTTTCCAGTCAATCCATTACATATTCTCATAAAAATAAATTGCTAATCTATTTTTCATCACCGAAGCTAGAAGGCTGTAACTTCATAACGGTTAGAGATAGCCGTTAGGTGTTTGAACAAATATTATAGTAGGCATCGAAACCCTGCGGTTTCTGCTTACCCCAACGGGAAAAAGGCATTATACAATACGCACATGAATCCGAAAAATCAGAGCGTATCTTGTCGTATCTCTAGTCCGACGGACATACAACTAGAGACATTCACGGCTATTGAAAATAAATATGGGTAATGTTGTTCAATGATGGTTTCTTAGATTTTATCTGACACAAGATGTCGCTACGTAGGCGTCTGGTCTAAACAACTGTCAAATTGTACTGAACTGTATGATAGTGAAACTTTTTACCAAAATTTCATCGTATTTGCACTGTTTTACAATATAAATATGGATTACAGACAAAGAAAAGTAGCCGAACTAAAGATTAATAAAGCTTCTTAGTACTGCAAAAGTAAGTGTTACAAGAAAAAACTTAATGAAAGGTAACTTATGCGGTCACATTAATGAAAGGTAACTTATGCGGCCCAACACTGAGGCATTTCATAAATTGTTTAAAAGTCGTGTATTTTAAAAGATGTTCAGACCTTACGCCAGTGCTGCCACCTTGTAGTTTTTTCATTTTAGAACACCCTCATTGTGGATGGATTGAAATGAAATTGACATTTTGCTGTGTAATATTTTATTTGTGAAAATACAAGCTGCGAGTTCCCGGGCGCGTGTTGACTTGCTTTGTTTCGCGAGTTGGTTTGCTTCGGAGCTAGCACCATTAGTCATAATATAGCGGTACATATATTTATATCTATCGTAGTGTTACGCGCTTTGTATGTATTACGATAGGTATCGGAGCTTGTCAATTGTTTAATAGCGTTTGCGTTTATTTTCTCTTTTAGATTTTGAACAACGTAACTTATAAATATTGATTTTAAATGAAATTGATAAGTGTGTAAAGTTAAGCCTATGTTTAAATGTAAAGTAGCGTAATGTTGTTAAATTGTGTGAATTTAAATTATCGAAAAACTTAAATATTACGTCATGTGGCACCAGAGTGGCTATGAAGTCGCTAAATAAACCGAAAATGTATTTTTAATGAAAATCTCAATTTCATTGATTTGGAAACCACTTTCAACGATGATTTAATGACGTAAGATAGTCATTATTACATCTGCTATTAAACAATTGATAAGCAAGTAATTCGATACAAACCCTAAATGCCCTTCACTGGGATTTCATTTACACCAATAATTTTCGTCAATTATAGTATTTCACAGGGTGTGGAAATTATTTACATAAATATCTACATATCTTTATTGTGGTCTCCCATTATTTGACTGAACATTTTAATTTGCGAAGATATTGCTAGTTCATTTAATTTAACCGCGGTTAATGGGGTTAAATGTAACTCATTTTAAATGAACTTTTGGAATTATATACTCGTATCAGAACCAACAAATTGTTAAATTATTTAATAAAAATAAATAATGAAATAAAAAATAAATTTTATAACGAAACGATATAACAATATGCAATAATAATAAATTAATTATGATACGTCATTCTGTTGATCCCTGCGCTTGTCGCCATTTGTCTAAATTAGCTAACCACCGGCTTTTGATAAAGAGATTTTTGTAAATGAAACATAATTCAGTGCATTTGGCTCGGTTGACTTGCCTGGGCACCTCGACGGAACGACCTGTGGGCCTAAAATGGCCGCTTTAGCAGAATCCACGCAGAATCTTAGTACTAATCACGTTAAAATTTTAATTTCTTAAAATGGACTTTATATTCATGACAGAACGTCCATGTTAAGAATTTTAAATTAATTTATTCATATTACGATTCTGCTAAAGCGGCCATTTTAAACCCCCTAGTCTTACTTCGCGCCCCTTCATGCTTCACATGGTGCGTTATTAAGGTAGAGATGTACTTGCAAACATTCCATCGCGTTTCTGGGGGTCTATTATTTAAATCTGACAACGAAGATACGGACCCGTCCGAAAGTAGCTCGTAACTATGTCATGAACCCAACTCCTTATTATTTTTGGATTCATGAGTTTTGAAAACACACCCAGGCCTATTACGTATCTTTCTGATATCCAGTGACTATCAAGCTTCGGGACTATCAAGCTTCGGTTGTACACCGAACTTAAATGACAACTGAGAATGCCATAATATTGGTATTACGTATCGCACAGTGGATACCACTTTTCAGTGACTAACAGCCCGGGTACGTTGTAACGTCTTTCACGAAAGCCACTTCAAACTCAGTTGTCATCAATTTGTTGTCCAGCTTACATAATCGAAATAATATAAGACGTATTCGTTACGAAAGCGTCTGTCAAAATGAGTTACGGTGACTATTAGCCACGATGACAACCAATGACGTCATATTTGATCGCTATTGGTCATACATAATACGAAACTAACCTTTTGACAGTTAATTGATGGACACTGAGCCCAGTTACTATCATTTCGAGCTGTCAACAGAGATACGTAAAAGTCCTACTGGATCCTAACTAATCTTGTGTCCGTAAGTGATACGGAACAGTAAACGCCCGTAACTTTGGCCGAAACTACGGCTAAGGCTTAGAAAGATAGACCTTCTTGCTACAGAAAAATTCTCATTTTGAAAGTAAGAGGTGCAAGTATGTTTCCGCCTTTCGATGACGTCATAGGTGCTCAGTTTTAAGTCAAGTGCGAGCCGGGAGTGTGGTAAGAGTATCGATACATACGTAGTTACTACTTGTGACATAGCTTGACTAGCATTAGTTTTGTATGTGAGACCTGTCCGATGTATTATACGCCGTTATTTGTACAAAATTATATCAATAAAAATATAATGACATTCTCTTGTTTTCATTAATTTGTTTTTACATTTGGCAAAAGCTTCCTGCGGCTTATCCAAGTTGAAAGTTATCACAAGGGTTCAGTACTGCCGACCGGGATTAAAAATATCCCATATCCTAAGTCCCGTCCTGGTCTACCTGTGTGCTAATTATCATCGAAATCCCTACAGCCATGAATGCATGAAAAGGACAGACAAAGTTGAGTACTTTCACACATTTGACGACCCGAATGGCGCAGCGGTAGTGAGGCTGCCTTACGTTCTTAGGGTCCCGGGTTCGAATCCCGGTCGGAGCAAATGTTTGTGTGATGAGCATGGACATTTGTTTCGGAGCCATGGATGTTTATATGTATAATAATTACGTATTTACAAACTAAAAGTATCTATGTAGTATATCAACTTACTATCTGGTGCCCATGACACAAGCCTCGTTGCTTAGTGTGGCACTAGATGGCGCTGTGTGTAATGTCCAGCAATATTTATTTATCAAAACTAGCGTTTGACTGCGGCTTCGCTCACTTAAAATTCTATTTTATTTAGCCTTTAGCTTATTGTTCCAGGTTGTTTTCAAAACAATATCCATAATCTTTCAGCCGTTCCGGTGCAGAAGTATATACATACACTCATCCACATACAAACTATCACATTTAATTATAGTAAAAATAAAGTAAAATAACAAAACATTACGCCTGGAATACCCGAAGAGTTAGGCTGCGGTTTCACTGAAGCGGAGCGGAGCGCGATTAACCAATCACATGGCTTGAAATCCACATCTGTTTTACACTCCTGCCATGTGATTGGTGAATCGCGTTCCGCAGTGAAACCGCAGCCTTAGGCAGAGGTATACCTAATAGTACACGATCGCCAGTTATGATTAAGTCCCATGTGATACAGACATGTGGGGGCGTACCCATTACCATCAACCGGGCACAATTCCAGACTCCTTGGCTGCTATTGAGAAATTCCTGATAGAACAACCCAATAACAATCGAACCTAGGACCAACGATATCAGGATACGATATTATGATATCAGTAAGCACGCATAAGTCAATCAAAGCTAATCTCAGTTCAACAACGACTGTGAATGGTAACTAGCCTCAAGAGGTCACTGACCCATCATAGGCAGTTGTTGACGAGTGCTCTGTACTTGTAACGGAGCGTAACTGTGGTTCAGACGAAACCTGTTTCGATCACAATCACGGCAGACCTATAATCATTTCTATGGACCTGTGGTTTTGGACCTCTCGTGAATTTGGCCGTAATTTAAAACATTTTAGGAACAGACAGCCAGCACATCAAGCTACTACAATCTGTGATTTTCAACTTTATTGCAAAAGCATTAGTTTCAAGGTTGATTGGTAAAATTTGTCAGTTTCGTTGTCTATACCCAGATTTAACTTTCATTCTACTAAAAGAACCGGCTAGTGACTACTTAAATTTTGGAAACCACAGCCGGTGACCCGGTGTGCAAAACTGGTCTCGTGAATGTTGGGCCCAGGACCACGCAAATACGCACAATGAAGGGTTCCGGAATATGAATTTACGCATGAAGGCCGCAAAATATATGTATGTTATTGTTACGTCGTACTCGTACCTACAATTACAAGTAGGTAGGTAGATAGCAGTAGGTAGGTAGATAGCAGTAGGTAGGTACATACTTACGTAGGACGAGTCTCGAATGATGTAGGTATAGGAATGGTCATTGTAATTTCGACCGTACGCCGAGGGCATAAAGTTCCTACTTCTTTATCTTGTACAAGTTGTGAAGGGACAATGACCGACTATGTAATTGTCTAGAACATAATTCGAGTAAGTCGTGGATCTTTCTAGAAGGGTTGGTCACCATATAAATAGCGGGAGCGGCAGAGACGCGACCTCGTGGCGGACGTGCGTGACGTCACACCACCACCGGACTGACCAACCGAATATGTCGCTACACCTACACGCGACATATTCGTACAAATAGACTCCACAACATTACATTACACACACACGGTGCAACGCCGCAATATAGGCGCGGCGCTCACCCCCCACCTCATACCCACACGACTCCACAGTCACATGACTCACGCGACAGATAGTGGCGCGGGCCCGCTATCCACTCGCTAAACATGAGCGGTGTCACACAACACTACCGCTCGCACACATACATACATGGCCCCTTAGCCCGGAGCGCATCGGCTAGCTTCGATAACGCTGTGGGCGAGGGCCCCCTGCCCGGTAGGGGCAGCCCCAGCCGCCTCTGGCTGGTCGTCACCCGCTGGGCTTCACCCGGGGCACCGGGAGTTCCACCTAGCGGTGACAGACCGCCGAGGCGGCGTGAAGATACGGTTAACACCGTGGCGCCTCTACCGACACAAAATGACACTAACTCACAGGCGAGCGGCGAAAGCGTGCTCGCCATTGGCCGAGGCCTACATGGCCGCCCCACTGACGGTGCCCGTATGTTTACGGGCACACTAGGATCCCGCGGGACAAAGGGCGATGCTCACAACCCGCCAGCCGCAGCCCACTGCTGGGATGCAGCGATTTCTCCGGAGCGGCAGAGAGAAACTAGCACGCTTAGAAAGCACAGACGCAAACAGCCGTCATTCCGTCCTCGCCGTCGAGGCCCGTCGCGACGCGGCGACGCCCCGATACGAACCCTCCCCGTCCCTTGCTCGTGCCAGCCCGCGTTGCTGCGCCTGTAGTTCAAAATCAGTCCCTAATTAATGACACCACTCAGATCCAGCCTGTCCCCTTGCTGTCCTCTCCCAGCGACGCCCTAAGCCGAGGCCCGTACCCCGCAGGGGGTGCCCTTAATAATAATAATTCAATTATTTATTCGAGCAACTTATTCTTATTCTTATTCTTTATTGCACACAAAATTAAAAAAGTACCTATACACACAAATTAAAATATATAGCTTATGTACAACGGCGAGCTCCGCGAACTTATCGCTCGGCGAACTTATCTCATAATGTTAGTAACAATTTCACTTATAACTATGTTAGTAAACTAAAGTATATTCAAATAATGAAAATTAACCTAAAATTAAAAAGGGGCACATCGTTACTATGCTGCAGGTCCAGCAGAAATTTTGCAGCACCGGTTAACGATCGCGCAGTCCAGTCGGCCAGAGATCATTTTTAGGATGCTGTTGGCGCTGCCCCGCACCCTGCGTACCAGGGATGCGTATCTCTGACGCATTACTGTATAGAAGCAATCTACGCGGGCTTCTGCAAACATCCCTGAAGCACTACAGAAGCGCGGCAACCCCATCAGCACCCTAAATGCGTTGTTATACTGGGCACGAAGGGCGATGTATGCCTTTAGTGTAAAATGAGCCCACAGGCTACACGCGTAGAATGAAGTACAATAAGCACGGAATAACTCGACTTTGACTTCACTCGAACAGCGTGCGAACCTGCGAGCTATCATGTTAGCACGTACAGACAGCGCCCTTCGCCCCCGCTCGATGTCATTATCATCCCTGAGGTCGGCAGTCAGATTGTGCCCTAAATATTTAAATTGGTTTATTGGTTTGGCTTAGCGTGTAGTCGTTTAGTTTGTAAGTTTTATGCCCTGGCTGGAGGCCTTACACTTAAGGCACCCACAGGATTGTCCGGTTAAGCAGACGACAACCTCTCTCTCTAGGTTGAACTGCGAGATGCCATTTCGAAAAAAAAAAAAACGGATTTTGGCTACGCAACGCAGCGAATCGAAGTGAACTAGAAGTGCGATATCTAAGTGAATAGTGTGATCAGTAGTGATCAGTAGTGTTTCTGTGATTAAGTTTCAAGTGTTTTGTGATTATTAAAGTTATTTGTTGTTTAATCGGTAGTAATTAATTTATCCCATACCCAGCTCGTAACATTAATAAGCGCAGTCTTAAATAAACCTGTGACAAAACTAAGTTATTTCTGCGGTTGTATTTTCATATTATCAGACCAGACAGACGGACATTACAATGTTATAGGGGTCCCGAATTTTGCCATTTCGCCATTGAAAAAAATGTCAGCAAGTGTTAGAACTTTCTACCTTCATTTAGTCAGAAACAAAAAGAGGATGTTAATTTGTATTACAATTAAAATTATTGTCCTTCATTAAAATGAGCCCTGAAATGAAACACTGTTCTATAAATTCGCCGAATAATACTTATTTTAGCAGTTAAATAGACCGGTTTCCTGGTGATTTATTAATGCACAAAACAACACAATTAGCAAACACATTAAAAGTTGGGTTTATATGGTCACCGGATACTGGTATTGTAAATATTTAACATAACATTATGCCTGCATTCCCGGCATACAAATAAACAGAGGTCAAAGATATAAATTATAGGTAGGTACTTAACACGCCCAAAATTTTGACGGTATGGTTGGCGCAGTGGCTGTGCGATCGGCGCCTGCTTTGCTTGTCGCGAGTTCGATCTCCGCACGGGGCAAATATTTAAATGACTTACAGTTACTTGTTCCGGGGCTATCTGAGAGAGACAAGATAGTGACCAGTCATAGACTGTTTGGTTTATACACTTTACTCAAACAGGTAGGTATGTTTATATATATGTTTGTTAACGCACATAAAATACATAAATACTTACATAATGTGGGTCGTTGTTAACAAAATATCCGATATTTAAGTTATAGACACATGCAATACAGGATCCCATGGCGAGCTATGCCACTAAACAGGCTTCGAGTCTTGCGAGACTCCGACCGAAGAACTTCCTGATCGGAAAAACCAATCATCACCATAACATTAAACAGAAACGAGATCAGAGATCCAGTCACCACTACATTATGCCGGCTCTACACGCTGGCTGTTTGTCACAAACACCAAACACAACAAACAAAGTCCCAAACACCGACCACAATCACCCAACACAAACAAGCATCCTCAAGCTCGGCGAACGTTTTAGTATATTCCGGATCAGCAAACCTGGCGGATGACGAGCTTGTTGCAGCTATAACTAAAATAAAAATAAATATTTTTATTTTTTTTGTTTCTTGTAATTCCACATTTTGTATTTAATAATGTATTTTGACATTTATTTATTTATTCTGAATAGATTGTAAATTTTTAGTTGTGTTTTTTAGGGTTCCGTACCCAAAGGGTAAAAACGGAACCCTATTACTAAGACTTCGCTGTCTGTCCGTCTGTCCGTCTGACCGTCTGTCTGTCACCAGGCTGTATCTCATGAACCGTGACAGCTAAACAGTTGAAATTTTCACAGATGATGTATTTCTGTTGCCGCTATAACAACAAATACTAAATATAGTCAATGGTTCGGAACCCTTCGTGTGCGAGTCCGACTCGCACTTGGCCGGTTTTTTTTTAATTTAATCAAGTTTCATTAATGTTTCTATTGTATTTCTGACATTTCAATTATTATAAGTACTTATTTATTTTTGTGTCTTTCTATTTTTGTTTTTAAATAATGTCTCGAATGTAATCTTAACGTAATTCTGCAATTTTAATTATGTGTTTGTATTTTTGTTTAGGACCTGAGAAAAATGATTTTATTTATTTGTATTTATTTATTTTATAACTTTCGGGTTGTCCTATTTTTATTTTAAATTCAAGCAAAATCAAGTTAAAAGAAAAAGAACAAAACGCAGAGGATGGTGGATGATCAAAATACAAAGAAATCTTCATAAGAAAGAAATAAAAAAAATAAAAGAATATAATAATAATATGTATAAATATAAGAAATTTAAAATAAAATTTCATAAGTACGCCGCTTTGCGTGCGAAAAACTGCTGCAAACAAATAAGAAACGTCCGCCGCGTGCAAGCTCGCGCGCTGTACTGATTGCTACCAAGCGTCTGGATACATCGCAAACTGTTTGCCGAACATCCTTTGATTTGTGAAGAAAAACCGACACCGACGCCGAACACAGGCGAACACAAACACAAACAGGCGAACATAAACAAACACCCATCCACATGTTTGTGTTTGTTGATTTGTGTTTGCTGTTCGCCATTGTTCGCCAAGCGTGTGGAGCCGGCATTAGACAGCTCCGTAGCGTGAGTCACTGGGATTTATCAAAAACCCCACAACTGGAAGTGAGCTTCGGTTGTAGTGTTCGTTCACTTGTATAGTTATTTTGCCGTGTAGTCAGGTGTGCGAGCCCGCGTCGCCGACAACTTCATTCATTCAACCAGTTAGGAAAGTCACCCGGTCGCGACTGTACGCTGTACGCGCCTGCTCCGCGATATACCGCCGAAAATAAAACTATTAAACTTGTTTATTAATACGAAAGTTCTCGAATATAAGTAATTAGATAACTCGACTCAGTGATTACTTTATAAGAAACTAAGTTACTGTCACACCTAAAACTAAGTAATTACTTACATCAAGATTTTACCGTTACTGGACAAAAACAAACGGCTGTAGTGTCTCGTGTGAAATTATTGTGAGTTTTTTGTGAGAAATTAATTATTTAGTTCACGATCTGTGCTTAGAAACTTTTGTTCGTATTGTTTGGAGCCGGCTCAGCAGCACATACCTCGGAACAACCTCGCTTGACCGGTTATTTGTGAGTATCGAAAGTAAAAGTACATATAGCTTCGCACGCACTCTGAATGTAAATACACACGGACCACTGTACATACATACGGTTTTAAAACAAAACCTGTGTAACTTTAGAGTCGTGTTCGTGAAACGAAACTGACATTTATTTGGTAAACTTTGTGTAATCAACTGTCTGTCTTCACTGTAGTAATTGGAGGCCTGCCTCGTTGAATAACTGCGGTACCTATTTAATTATGGTTCTTGCAAATGTAATTAGAACTGGTTGTTATGTGGAGACGCATAATTCCTGTTAATCCTAACTACCCATAATTTAAGCCTTAAATTGAAACCCTAACGTGTCAAACTCAAAACAGAATTCATTTTTAATTGTGGTAACAATTAAAGTTTTATTTGTATACAAATAAGTAGGGTACGTGCCAGCGTGGTCGCATGGTCACCAGCTCGGCATTAATGCAGATAATTTTTATTTAATTGTTTCGAGACCATGACCGAAATATTTGTTTGTTGCATAATATGCTAAGCGACTCGATCAAAATATTTAATTTTAAAACCTCAAATAATACGCCTCACGCAATAAATTAAAGCCATTACAATTCGTAATGTAGGTAGTCATGAATAAATTACAAAAATAATTAGCAATTTTTGCTAATTTATTTCTTCCGTCGACAGAAGTTTATGATTTCGTCAGCAGATAGGTAGGTAGGTAGTAGATATCTACCTAAATCTAAAACAACAAATCTATGTGACTCTACCTGAATGCCAACTAAGCCAGCCTTAAAGGTTGATTCACACATTACGGCAGACTGACCCTGACTAGAACATGTTATCCTAAAGCTAATTTATTATCATTTTGCCTTCAAGTGCTCGATGTGGCGCCCACAACGCAATGCAAAATCACTGCAGAAGAACAAACACGTGAAAACGCTTCATAACTTAACTGAAAAGCCATTTTTTTGGACGACGAAGTAAAAGACCAACCAAAAATTAAACCAAAACAAAAGAATGACCAAACAGGTGGGTTATTCCCAAAGTACTCCAAAAAGAGTTCCCAAACTGCTCCATGAAAAATATAAAATTTTTCATTAGGTTCCCAAATAATAACAGCCGCTCGAGTCGACCGTCAGGTTAAGCCGTGCTTGCCTAGGTTGGTCTGTGGATGGGTGACCACCCATTACATACCGAGTTTTCTCTGTGCCTCGGAAAGCACGTTAAGCCGTTGGTCCCGGCTGTCATTTGTAGATCGTTGACAGTCGTAAGGTAGGTAGTCAGAGGCCCAAAAAGTCTGACAACGAGTCTTACCAAGGGGTATCGTATTACCTGGTATTAACCGGGTTGTGGAGGTCAGATAGGCAGTCGCTTAATGTAAAATACTGGTATTCAGCTGCATCCGGTAAAAGTGGAAGCCGACCCCAACATAGTTGGGAAAAGGCTAGGCAGATGAGTTTCCTAGTCGGATCGAAACTACGGACTTGCGTTTTAGTATTGCGTCTGCATATCGAACCTCAGCATAAGTTCATATCGACCTTCGTCAAATTACGCACAAGATATTTTTGGGTATTTTCACGACTACCCTCTAATCATTTCAGTGTTATCGCACGTTTAAACTGTTATCACGATCGTGGTTCGTGTCGTAAAATAGGTAAGTACTAAGTGACTGGATACATACTTACTTAAATAGCATATAAGTTGGCCACTTTGTTAACACATTCAAGTAAAAATATCATAATATTACGACGTATACCAGCAACCAGTAAGATTATTGTGTTGCCCTGATCCCAATTTCTTTGAAGCATTCTGTCTTCTTCTTCCATACTTCTTAATAGTCTTCTTCTCAAAAGTCTCCCTTCCAACCAACTCATCTTTTACACAGTCCACCCATTGTTTGTTTAGTCTTCCCCTACTTTTATGTATGCATACCTCTAAACTTTTCTTACGATATTATCCTCATTCCTAAAGTCCACCAGACATCAACAAGCAACCAAGACAATTCCAAATTTTATTCTTCGTAAAGAAATCTAAAAAAGCACATAGGTGATACTACCAATGTAGGTACCAACTATACCTACATTTTAAAAAAGTGAGCCGTCGCGGGACGCCTGGCAGATTTGAAACATCGAAATTATTTAGTTCAAATAATATGCTTAAAAAAAGTAAATATAAAAACAAGCATATAAAATAAAATAAAAACAAAATTACTCGGTGCACAAAAAGAAAATTCTTAAGTATACTGGAATGAACTCAAAGTCACGAGATTTAAACCCAGCGCTCTGTGCCCCGAGACCACCTGGCTTGTTGTAAGTTATGGCGATATCTTATACTGCTTCGACAGTCAGTCGGTAATGTTCGGGATTGTTCTGGCCGGGTTCGATCGCCACGCTTGCCACGAATTTTTCATTTGTTTTTTTTTTGGCTCTTACGTACTAGATCATATTTTGGTAATGAAAATAAAGAGATAATAGTTGTCAATTGACACCCCCACAAAAAGTGCATTTGTGAGGTGTTAACTTGTCACCCAGTAGCCTTTTGACAAAAAGTGCATTATTGTGAGGATTTGACCAAGCGTCACATTGTATGAAGGCCGTCTTTGTCACGGTAGTTGCCGCCAAGTTTGAGTGTCAATGACACAGATTTGAGAGAACAATACTGAGCGGTGTTTATCATCTAAATTCTAACGCTAACTTACTATCGAACTATTAATTCATCGAAAACTGATTAAATACTACAGTAGCGTAGCATTATGCATTAAATCCACTTATGAAACGGCTCATACGAATTATATTAGCTCCAAAGAAAAGACCAAAGAGTTCAACTAGAAAATGTCCAATGATGAGATGAAGTTTTCGAGCCAAAATTTGGACAAGGACGCATACAAAACCAATAACTCATAATAATAATTAAAGCCAAGAAACCGATTCCTTAGGGAATTTCCGCTTGGAAGTATTTTTTTACCTTGTTCTAAGCCTAACTTATTGCGCATCGGCAATTCGAATATGAGCCTGTTGACAAAATCTTCCTCAACACATAGTCATGCTGTTGTTAATTGCAGCTTGTTTACCATTTGGTATAGTGTATAAATATCCTTTATTCGAAAATGTCTGCCATCTTCTGAGAGTTAAATTTCGGTCTCATTCCATCAGTTACCCTGATGAATTTCTATGCCTATCCCGAATACCTTTCTTATTTCCCCCATTGTACATTTAAGCACTAATTTAAACACCATTGTGCTTCACACAATGCCGAAGATCATCTTACAACTTTACTACAATTGTTCGGAGATGACTTAATTGCCACTGTTATCGTGGAAAATAGGAGGCCTGCTATTTATTTGACTTGCTTAATTAACTTAATTATTACTTATCCTACAACTTATCTTATCTCTGTATTTAATTGTCAAGTTCATCCGTTGCTTATCGATATAGAAAATTGTATTTTATCTCTTTATGGTATGACCCAAATAGCCTATTCGGCGGCTTCGCCCGTGTGAAGTTTGATAATTGGCCCACGGGTTCATACTACCGTTACCGGGATAAAAAGTACCCTATTTGTTAATCCAGGTTATAAACTATCCGTGTGCTTAATGTCATTCAAATCCGTTTAGTAGTATTAGCGTGAAAAACTAACATACATCCTTAGAAACTTACGCATTTATAATATCAGTAGTATTTTTAGCTTGCACTACCTACCATAATAGGCTAGTTTCCACCATCAATAAATTGCAAATCTATTTCGTCCGTCAGTTAGAGTATTGGAAAATAATGGACACGTGTTTTTTGTTTTTGTAAATCAATGAATATTGACAACGTTAGAACGCATCAAAACTCAGGAGTGGGGGCTCGTGAGGTCACAACGCTCTAAAAATTATAGGACGGCGTGACGTATTGAGAATTTTAAAAGCGTCGTATCTTCGTGAATTTTGGTCTACGTAAAAAGAGAAAAAAATCGTGTCTAATATTTTTTGAAAATCTAACTGACGGACTACTTAGTTAGATTTTTTCAGGACACAAGCCTATTACGTGTGTAACAGGCCCAATTCTTTCCCAACCCCACTACTGTAGTACTTGTATCGCAATCACAGCACAGTGACGCAATCAGGATTGTTCGTGTTCACTACTAGCTTATCATAGAACTTTCTAATAACTTAAGTCCGACAACTACATATTTGTGAACACAATGGTGGCGCTGCTTGTAAAGGAAAGGTGACCAAATCCCGCACAATTCGTGTTAGTTCTCCTTTTAGCCACGTACATAGCTAAGTTTGCCAGGCTATTTGTTTTTGTTTCTCAATGAACTGGTATGCATGTACTGAGTCAGCTGCATGAATAAACTTTACTTAAGTACTACCTTAAGGAGATAAGGACTGAATTCATTGTTAATTTCATTGTACTTAATGATGAATCAACTTTACAGTCTACACCGCAATCGCCTTCAGAGGGATTCAGTTTCCCGTATGATACACCAACTTTGGAATGAACTCAAAAGTATGTGTCATTAACTCGTTACGCATTATGTTATTGTTTGACAGGTATTTCCTCTTGATACATTTATCGGTTCAGTCCTTGTCTACGTAATAATTGAACTGAAACCAGAAACAATTCGTTGCACTGTAACATTTCATGGGTGTTATTTTGCATGTCTATATTATAAACTTTCTTAAACTTTTATTTATAACTCCATCCAGTAGTTGGGTCCTGAGTCTATCACATGCTCCGCTATAGAGGACTTGTTTATTTGTCCGCATAGCAGCAATTTACATCGCAGCGGTCAAAAACCGACAAATAAACAAGTCCGATAAGCGGCCCGGAGCATGTGATAGACTCAGGACCCACACAACCCAAAAATCCTTGCCAACGAGAAGCACTATTATAAGATCGGTAAGCGATAGAGATCATGAAGTATCCTAATTTCAATCGCGAAGACGGCTTCAGACTCTCTTCCGCTTGGAATACAGTGATCACTAAGTGTATTCGTCAAGTAAAACCATCTCAATATACGGACACTGTCAGCGTAGTGTGCTGTCCTAGTGTGAACCGGCCCTAATTAACATTTATGAAGATCAAGTGAGGGTAGTTGAATAAACACCTTCGCTTTGCTGTGGCGGTACCTCCAATACTTCAGTCTTCCCGCGACCACGGCTGGTGCAATCCGGTCGAAACGTCGGGCTAATAAAATTCGCGAAAATACCCGTTTACATAAGTTTTATAAAATATTATCAACGCCGAGGAAACACCGAAACAGTTAGTCATCAATCAATCAGTACCTACTTGAAATCTACAATTCTTTTGAATTTCTTTCATCGCAGTTCTCACAATCTGTTAGCGACAAGATGTTTTACAAGAAATGGTTGTATAAGCTATCATGCAACCGACTGCACTGACACGATTTGCATCAGTCATCACGGTAACTGTTCGATGAGGAATTGAAGATACAATTTCATTAGCATCGTCTCTGGAGAAACGGTGAGGGATAACGGAGTACCCATTTCCGCTGAATAGTTCTAGAAGATATTCTAGGAGGATATGTTTTAGGAGCTCTCGGCTAAATAATAACAGCCGTTGGTGTGTGTGGGTGACCACATACCAAGTTTCCTCCGTACCTCGGAAAACACGTTAAACTTGGTTTCGTTCTGATGTAATACGTTTGTTGATATACATATTATGTAGGTACAGGCTTTCCACAAATTGATTAGATCATTAATTGGTTCATCCAATACCTGTTTGTAAACACGCTTGAGTCACAATATTGCAGAAGTTGTAATAGGTACTATCGGGGTCTCTTCCACCTGACCATTTTAATTTTTTTTTTCGCTTAAATCATGCGGAGGCGCCGAGCCACGCCCCCCTTAAACTCGCCAACTCTCGTTTGGCGTGCGTCGTCAATGCGCTCGGCCGATTCGGTATCTTTTCATTCATTTTTTCTACACAAAGTCAACGGGGCGGCGCTAGAGAGCGTTTTTATGTTGCGAGTGCAAGCAAAAATGAGCTTAGTGGTGGTCAGGCGGGAGTGTCCTCGATAGTACCTACTTCGGAATCTTCTAAACTTGTTGTTTACTCTGTTTTCTGTCTTGTGGTTTTCTTGTTACTTAACTGTAACACCACTATTTTAATTTGACCTATGTTTACAAATAAAGCATTCTGATTCTGATTCTACACTTCTACATCTACACTAATCTACATCCACACTTCTACATCTACACTTCTACACTAATATTATAGAGAGGAAAGATATGTATTTTTGTGTGTATGTTTGTAATGAATAAACTGAAAAACTCCTGCGCCGATTTCAAAAATTCTTTCACCAGTATAAAGCTACATTCACCCTGAGTGACATAGGCTATATTTTATCCCCGTACTCTCACGGGAACGGGACTACGCGGGTAAAACCGCGCGTCATCCACCAGTCTATACTAATATTATAAAGAGGTAACATTTATTTGTAAGTTTGTATGTAGGGGGTAATCTCCGGAAGTAATGAACCAATTTTAAAAATTGTTTCACTGGTAGAAAGCTACATTATTCGTGAGTGCTATGGGCTATATTTTATTCCCGTACTCCCACGGGAACCGGAACTACGCGGGTGAAACCGCGCGTCATCCACTAGTACTCAATAAACTAGAATTCACTTGTATTGCGCGACACTCGGACTCGCAATCATAATAATTGCTTGCATTTTTGACAGGTCAAGATTATATAAAACGCTGATTATTAATTATGTAAGTAGGTAGTACTAATTAGTAACCCAGGCATTATATTATCTGTGCCCAGGCTTAGCTTTAAATACGTAAATAGGTACCTACCCACAGCACAGCTAAAAACTCAAGACAAGTAGCCATTTTAGCATGTTTGGTATGTAAAGAAAAAACCACACTTCTTTTACACTTTTCCAAAGCCTTTTCAACAAGAGTGTCCAAATATTGACATTCACGCTTCAGGGTAGCCCGCGAAATTCAAAATATCTTACGTTTCTTGTAATTTGCAGCGGCCAGTGCTAGGTTGTATGTTGATTAAAATATTATTCGCGGTTGTAAGACGTATGTAGTTACAGAATATATCGTCCCCGTAGTTGGAAAATTAAATAACTCTGATTTTGTAGTTCTGAGATAAACGCGATTTAGTGTTTTTTTTTTGTACATTTGTTGAAAAATGTGAGACAATTTCACCGTCGGTAATTTTATATTTTGTGGACCTGATTACTTTTTGCATTATGCTTTAACAAACTGAACTCTATCCTTAACTTTAACTAAATAGCACATAAAAAATCAAGTTGTTTAATTTTGCCAAAACTGTTATTTATAACGTAACTACAATTACCTACTTATTTCGGCTATTTATTTAGTTTTCCTACAAGCTAAATACATTTGGTAGAGTAAAATTTGGTGAAATAAATGCAGTTATTGAATATCTCGAACTCGAAATAAAATTTAGTGGCTTTGTACGTTATTATTACTTTGATATTTTTTAACTATTATGAGACTGTAGGCATTGTGCCAGTATCTTCGTCGTAGTCGGCCACATCCCGATAACCCAATAATGTTGTCGCACCTCGTTGATGGTGAGCTCTGTACCGCTGTGCTGTAGGCTTCTGTGTCCAGTCTATATATAACTGGGTGATGCGATGGTCACCGTGTAGAATGGGTGGTTGCTTCGCATCGTCGGCTATTTCGTGGATGGCGGCGATACGACTTTTCAGCCGTATGACATTGTCTATTAATTTTATACGAAGCGGCCTCAGTCGACTATCCTTTTCTATGGAATTCTGTTGCTGTAGATTTGATATTTCTTGAGAGAACGACTGTTGCTGTGAGACCTGTATGAGTAGTGTCTCTGTTTTTTGGAGAAGTTCTGCTTCAATAGTGTATTTCTCGACCCGAGTGCCTCATGTCTTCGCCGTCATCTTGGGAGGGGTTTGGTCGCCTTCTTCTGTCAGAATCTTTTTCTGTATTTTTCTGTGTACATTTGTAGAACGTTTTCTCCGTTTTCTTTTAACAGGGATATATGAAGCGTAGGACGCTCGCTGCAGCACGAAATAGTCACTCCCACTTCTTCACGATCTGGAATAACTTCTGTCAGAGAAGGGCTGTTGTTGCCTTTTCTATCAGTGACTGTGAGTGTTCTTTGTTGATTGGAGGTTTCTCTGTAGGCCACGTACAGAAAACTATAGAAACGTATAGGTTTGTCGTACAGAAAACTAGGTCCACGGAACCACTCATGATGCGAGTCAAAGTGGTGTGGTACGTCGCGAGTGGTGCTGTCAGCTATGTTTATTTTCGAAGGTGCCCATCGTCAGTATGACGACCTTGCTGTTTTCTTCTATAGATGCTGTGCAATGGGCGACAAACGGTTTGTATACTCGCGATCCTCTTCGAATCCACGTGAGGACGGTTTTGCTGTCGGTCCAGTACGTCATTGATGCGAGTTTGATGCCGTGTTCTTCTATGACGGCTGCTGCTATGCGGGTTCCCAATACCGTGGCCTGTAGCTCGAGGCGCGGTATTGACTGTAGTTTGATTGGTGCCACTTTCGTCTTTGCCATGACGAGAGTGACGTGCTGTTTACCGTCTGCTGTTGTCGATCGCCAGTGACAGCTGCTGCGTACGCCATCTCGCTTGCGTCGGTGAAGACGTGGACTTCTGTTTCTGTAGCTTCACTGTAGGTATCTCGGATAGCATCTTGGTAAGTCGACGTTCTTGAGCTGTCGCAACTTCTCCACTAGGCGGACAAGTCTGGTTCGAGCGCTTAGTCCCAGTTGGTTCCTCGCCTCCAAGCCTCCTGGAGAATCTGTTTGGCTCGAATAGTTACTGGAGAGGCGAGGCCCAGCAGGTCATATAGTGACATGACGATTTTCAGTGCTTCTCTCTTCGTCGGCGCCTCCTTGTCCAAGATGCCGCTCGGTAGACGTGCCAACGTAAGGTTGAAGCCTAGCGTGTCCTCACTCGGATTCCATATCAGTCCGAGTATCTTTTCTGTACTGTCTGTTTTCCCGATGTTGACTACTTCAGTCCTGTTCTGTGTCGGGTCTATATTTTCTAGAACTTCTGTGCAGTTTGAAACCCATTTTTTGAGTTCAAACTTCGCCTGTAGGTGTATGTTCTTCACCGCTGTTGATATGCGTGTCGCTTCTGTAGCTGTCGAGGTAGTCATCCATGTAATTACTCTGTATGATGGCTTCCACCGCTTCTGGTTGACTTTCGCCGTGCCGTTTCGCGTTCCAATTTTTTGTGTAGATGGCTATGCACGGTGATCTTGCCGCGCCGAATATTATAGACGTCATAAGGTATTCTTCAAGGGCGCCTTCTCTTCTATCGTCTCTCCAAAGACAACGAAGGGCGCCTCTGTCCTGTCTACGCACCTTCACTTGTATGAACATTTCTGTTACGTTGCCGGCAACTGCTATTGGGTGTCGGCGGAATCTCATCATGACGCAGGGCAGCGACTGTAGTAGGTTTAGACCCGTGAGTAGGAAGTCGTTCAGTGACATCCCTCCTGATTTGGCTGCGACGTCATGGGCTATACGGAGTTTTTCCGGTTTCATGGGATTGAACACGTCAAAATGGGGTAGGTACCATGTCTTACCAACTGTGCTTGTCTTGGGCGCTTTTTCAGCGTATCCCTTGCTTATGTACGAGTTCATCTGTTTTGTATATCTGTCTCGAAGAGCAGGGTTGCTATCAAGTTTTTCTCTGTTGAGACGAGCCTCTTGAGTGCTGTCCCGTAACTATCTGGCAATTCGATGTTTTCGCTTTTCCAGAGCAGGGCTGTTTCTTTCCTCAGGTGTATTTTGTTTTATGGAAATTATAAACAACTTAATTTATTTAATTTTATTTGCCTAGCATCTTATAAATTAATCACTATCTAGTTGTAGAAGAAATAGATAAGATCAAGTATTTATAAATTAGTTACGTTATAATCAGAATTATTAATAGCAAAATTAAATAAATAGAGTTATTTAGTTTTCCTAGAACTTAGTTTTATGAAACAATTTATAAGTTGAGGAAAAATTCAACAACTCATGTTATTTAATTTATTTGACATTCAACTTATCATTGACCACAGTTATTGATTTATTTACTGAGTTATTTATTTTTCCTTAAAATAGTGTTTGTCTGAAAATATTTATTATTCCATCTGTCCGGCAAAAATGGCTATATTTTTGGAACGGATTAAGATACGAAAATGCCTGTAAGGCTCAAATATGCGGCATGTTTTAGGTGTTTTGAAAATAGGGAAAAGTGAAAATCGCCAAAATCGGACTTATTTAATTTTCCAACTACGGGGACGATATTAAAAATATATCAAAATCATCAATACGACCCTCCAACCAAGTTCATAAAGGTGGAAAAATGTCTTTTTCAAGGTCAAAGTTATCCCTGCACCTTTATGAACTTGGAGGGTTGTATTGTAATTTTAATTTCGCGGGCTACAATGTTGAATATAATGATTCTGTAAATTCATTAATCAAATTAATCTGCCATGGAAAGCTGTGTCATGCCACAGTAATATATTACCGTGGTCATGCGGAAGTCGAAACCACGCATTTATAATTATTCATATACTTGTTTTCAAACCCACTCAATGTGCATATTATGTCCTATATATAATCTTGAGGAGAGAACAACAAGTTTTTACTCACAATTTTAGTAAAAAACTAGACGACCTTGTACACGTCCTCCTGTCCTCTTCTGGATGTCAATAACAGCGTCACCTTCTGCCTCCAAATATTGCTAAGAATTATCTATCCTTATGGCCTAAAAGCCATAAGCACAAAAAAGAGTGTGTTAACTAAGGAGTTTCTTGTCAACCTGTTAAGGGCTACATATCCCTCAAATGGCTTAGCATGATCCTCCGTTACGCCTAAAATACTGCAGCATTCATTTTGAAATAAATATATGGTAAAGTTGAGGATTAACTCTTACACCCATATTCATAAAATTTGTAACCTCAAGTCCTATGTGTGACGAAAACACGATTCCATAAACTTTTCTCGATGGAATTCCGAAGTTACCTCCAAATCAAACAATAAACCGCTGGTTTTCAAAAATGACTTCAAATTAGATCATGAAAGTTTGCATTCTAACTGAACTAACTATAAAGCAGGTATTGTGTGTTTTATTTTTTTAGTCCAATCAATAGATTTTTTGTAAATTGCAAAAAACCACTCATTTCGCACTATTCGGCCTGACGACTGACTGACGTAACAACCGCTTTCAGCTAATCAGCTTGCACTACGCAAGCTGATTAGAACTTTATTATAATAGTATTTCAAACAAAGTTTGAACCACCACAAATAGAGTTGCTAATGTTAGGGACTCAAAGTTAATTTCTGAGTGAGTAGTCCTAAGAAAAATATTGCGTGTAACAGAATGCAGTCATGCGAGTTGATTCGACGCAGATACTTAGGTGAGATGCCTTCTATCTAGGAGCTGGCATGTAGGGAATGTTTCAAACTAGAAATTCTAATAAAACCTTGAATCAGTATGAGCATTCCTCTGAATTCGAAGAGTATGTTCACTCACTCGTTACCAATGTTTTACTTTTAATGCACTCTGAGATTGAAACTAAGGAGGCCCATTTAATGCCATGATACAGGCTATCATGCTGTCCTTACAAAAACTTATGCAGAAAGAGTCATTTAAAATCCGGCACAGAGACTCACGCACGAAGTTTTCCGTACCATTTTCAAAAATCACGTTTGTTGTATGAAAGCCCCACAAAATTTTTTTTATTCTGTTTTTAGTATCTGTGAATATTTCAACTGTCTAGCTGTCATGGTGACAGACAGACAGACGGACAGTGGAGTCTTAGTAATAGGGTCCTGATTTACACTTTGGGTGCGGAACCCTAAAAATCGTCTAAACAGACTCAATATCCTCTTGTGCGTTAAAACTTTAAAGTTTCCAAACTTTCCCACGGCCATTAACCATGAAATCCATTAAGAGGCATATGCACAGCACTCCCATGCCCACAGTCTGATGAGTTTTTTACACACCTTACATATGAATCCAATAAGAGCATGAAGGACATTAAAATTTTTATGTAGCTTCGGGCGACCTCGGCTGTTCTCGGCAAAAACAGCGATTGAACGTGACGCGAACGCAACTGGTTCACTCAAGGATTTCAACTTAGAGCGGTATGTACTACATACCTCTTTAAGTAGCACCATGAGATTTATAATTAGATCGAAGTATCGAACATTGCCGGAACTGTCAATATTTTTTTATTGAGACGGAACTACTGTTTTTTTTCCGATTTCCGGTGACGTTACGTACTTGGTCCCATAAAAACCAAAATGTTATTGGGTATTCAAGATTTTTTCAGTAGTAGCCAATCAAAGTGTTTCTAGACATTGTAAAATAACTTCTACCATACACCAACCGGTTCGAAATTCTGGGTCATCCCAAATAGCCCCCAAAACCTAAATAGCCCCGTTTTACTGTAAGTATTTAGTCTTGGGGTAGAGCCAAAAAAATCACTTGAGGTTATGGAATGCTGGAACCGATGCCAAAACTCGCTTGAAAGGAGCCTGGAGCTCGACGAATGGAAGGACCTCCTCCCAGATGGAAAACTACAACAAATCTAACGCAACAATGATGACATGAGTTATTGCGCCAGTTGTAGTCGTAGGGCATCGCGTGAAGATGCTTACATATCGGCAAGTTGCGGCGTTCACGGGTGCTGGGCAATAATGCTAAGTGATTCGACACGCCCGCCACTTTCTCCCGCGGACGGCATGCTAACATTCCACATTTATTTACCCACATGTTGATTTTGCACGTATGGAGAAACCGGTGATCGCGGACTAGCCATTAGGCTCGGTAAACGATGTCGTAGAGAAAATCTTCCACGTCAGTTTTAGACTTTAGTGGTCCTTTATACGCGCCAAAAACTCTCCAAAATGTTGGTCTTTTAATTCAAAGACAATTATGTGATTTTGAGACGTAATAAATTAGTTCTTAACCTTTTTCTAGAACAAGGATATGGAGCTTTCAGGCAGTAGCAAGATTATTCGATGAACGTTGTATTTCAGCTAGGTACAGTAAATTAACAGAAGATAATAAGCGTAAATTTACATTTTCATGCGGGTTACATTACATTGCCCTTTAGATAAGCTGTTTTTATTTCGAAGAACATTTGGTACCAACTCAGGTAATTGCACTTTAGGCTTTAATCTCCCATAGGCTTTTAGATAGGTATTTTATGATACATTCGGTACGTGATGATTTGTGTGTATGTAAATAACAAAAACAATGGATATAGCGGCAATAACCGGTGTTTTTCTTGTAGCAAACACCTCTCATTTATTGCATGTCGAAACATCGATAATTATCATCGGTATCGAGAATCTAATAATTACTCGTGTTAATGAACTGTCGCTTCCTGTAACAATACAATTGGGAAATAAAGACAATTGCTGATTGATGATGTTTGTATGCACAAAAATCATCAATTAGCAACTGTCTATATAGATCTCCCAGCTCTCAACCAGTAGACAAACATCACCTCGTCACAATGAATGCCGAAGTCGAACGTAGATTTGCTCTCCCTCCCGTAAAAGACCCCAATGATCCTGTGCCAACAGTCACACCCGACGAAGTGCATGACATCATAAAAAGGCTTCAGCCGCACCCGGTTCCGATGGAATCACCGATAAGGTGCTCAAGCTCCTCCCCGCCCAGTTAAGTGTCAATGGCAATTTCGCAGGCTACCCTGGAGCATCCAACATAATGCTATGATGCTTCAGGGTAGCCCGCGAAATTCAAATTTTCTTACGTTTTTTGCAATTTGCAGGCCAGTGCTAGTTTGTATGTTGATTAATTGACCAACTAACTTACTAAAGGCTGCCCAATTGCTAGCTAACCTCTATACTCGTAAAAGGTAGCGACTAAAATCCGCACACAAATAGATTGCGGAAGAGAGTGAACTCGCAGATCGAACACAAGGATTACTAAGAATAGTGCGGACCTTGTGCCAGCGAAGGTTACCAGTATCCTTTCCAATACCAGTAAATAGACCACATAGTAGAAATGTACGCCGGTCTAAATAGGTAAACACGTTAGAAACGCCTTCATTTCTGTGCCCATTGTAACTAATTAGTAGTTTTTGATAGTGTCGTGATAGAAAGTAACTAACATCACGCCTGCAATTCCTGAAGAGTTATGCAGAGGTGTACCCATTAGTCACCCACATGTCGCCTAATAAGTTTAAGTTTCATGTATAGTTCGGTTCAAACTTAATGGTGGCTCGGAAGTTAGCTGCGAGTGACGGTCTGCGCAGGAATAACGCTTTAAACAAAACTTAAAAAAAACCAGCGTCGGGCACTAGATGCTCGGCAGTTTGCTGAACTGGGCCTATTTGGTGCAGCCGTGAGACACACAATATTATCTCATTTTTTCTGTCTCGTTTTAAGTTTTTATTGTGTAGTTTTAAGTTTACTCTTTTGTTTTTACTTTTTTACTTTTTTATTTTTTTGTTGTGTGCATTTACGGCATGTGCCGAATAAACATGTTTTCTTTCTTTCTTTAAACTTCATGGCGATTCGGAACATCTTATATGTTTTGTCTGTATAATGCGCAGACCGTCACTCGCAGCTAACTTCCGAGCCGCCATTAAGTTTGAACCGAACTATCTCGTAATAAGGGGCGAGCCTATTGCTATCAAACGGGCACAAATCCAGACTCCGTGGCTGCTACTGAGAAATACCTGAGATGGAAAAACCCAATAACACTAGGACAGTAAAAAATTTGAACAGAGATGTCTCCTTAGCATGCTCACATTTTACACATGTTTTTGAGACCTAATGTACCTACTCGGGGGGGGGGGGGGGGGGCAACCGAGTGAACCGGATACAAGTCCAAACTGCAGGCTGCTACTGAGGAATCCTTGATGAGAGCTAGGAATCCGTGACCTCAAACTCAGCAATATCGCTTGCTATATTATACTAACGATTACGATCCAGTTAATTAAAGTATGATGATAAAAGGTCAAGAGGTTATGTAGGAGCATACTTCTGCGTGCTATCCTTATCACGGCGATCTGAAGTATGTTGGAGCGTGCAGGTTATGGCCTTCCTTCAAAAAGGACCTAAGTTGGTGGTGTTAATATAGTGTTCAAATAATTTCTCACGCGATATTTTTATACATAACTGCTAACATTTACAAGTGCTTTTATCGCCTTTTCAGTGTTTGTAATAATAGAATCAAGGGCCACCGTAGGCGCGAGCCTGTGGACGGTGGGCTATGGGCTAGCTCGCCGTTCGTCCGTCTCATGACGACAGGCCGTGTCGACGGCGCATTCGTGTTCCACGCGCGCCCCTTTGAGAGTCAGCAATAGGAAGGGGTCCGCAAGGACCGATGAAGAGATACCATGGCGCCAGAACACAAAGGGCGATGAAGGAACATGGATGGGTTTTAGTCAGTAAAAGTCTGACACTCCCTCCTGCTCCGCCCAGAGCGGGAGGAGTCATTTGATGATTTCCCATCCGAAAAAAAAGGGCCTACACAATTACAATATTGTCAGTGTACTTTTGGTTTGTTTAGTCTATACTAATCTATACTAATATTATAAAGAGGAAAACTTTGTTTGTTTGTTTGTAATGAATAGGCTCAAAAACTACTGGACCGATTTAAAAAATTCTTAGGCTATATTTTATCCCCGTACTCCCACGGGAACGGGAATTACGCGGGTGAAACCGCGGGACGTCAGCTAGTTGCTAATAAGTCGACTACTCAACATATTATAGTATCGCATCACTTGGTGCCACTTACAAGTACTAAAAGCATGAAGATGGATATCTTAAAATTGTCGGGTAGAAGAAACAAAACGTACCAATCCCGCCAATCTGAGGGACATTATCAATTAATCTTCTAGATGAAGTTGAGCTTAGCTTACCGACTTTACCAAGGTCGGTAGGGAGATGGGTAACACCAGGAAGAACCCACCGTGCCTCGGAAAGTACATGAAGGTGTTGCTCTCGGCGGCCATCTGTAGGTACTTGATAGTAAGCTCGTAAGCTTGTCCCACAACCAGTCTTACCAAGGGGTATAACCTAATAACCGGAAGATGGAGGTGAAATAGTTAAAATAGTTCTGGTTTTGAGCTGTATTTTGTTGACTAGTAGGCGCCCGAACAGATTTAAGAATATGCAGATGATATACGAAACATACCAACCTGATATGGCGATGGGTCTAAGCAATAAGCCAAGGTTGCCTAAGACTAACATTTACAGCAAGTGGAAGAGGGCCTGTCGCTTCTGTAACCACCATCATATGTATCGCAACCTGTTTGGTATGCAGTATAGTTACAGAGAGCCGTAAAGAGAGCCGTAGTTGACAAATAACATTAACACCTTTTTGGAAGACGTTTGGCAATGACTTGCACATTGTGTATTTATTATGACTTCACTTATCGCATCACTGCCTGCAATAAATTAAATCTACATCTACACTAATTTATAAAGAGGAAAGATTTGTATTTTTGTAATGAATAAACTCAAAAACTACACGATCGATTTTCAAAATTCTATCACCATTAGAAAGCCACGTCTTTACTGAGTAACATAGGCTTTTATCCCCGTACTCCCATGGGGAACGGGACTACGCGGGTGAAACCGCGTGACGTCCGCTAGTCTATACTAATATTATAAAGAGGTAACATTTGTTTGTAAGTTTGTATGTTTGTAAGTTTGTAAGTTTGTTTGTAGGGGGTAATCTCCGGAAGTAATGAACCGATTTTAAAAATTGTTTCACTGGTAGAAAGCTACATTATTCGTGAGTGCTATAAGCTATATTTTGTTCCTGTACTCCCACGGAAACGGGAACTACGCGGGTGAAACCGCGGGACGTCAGCTAGTAATTTATAAAGTTATCCCGTTTTAAATATGATTAGGTACCTACTTAAATGAATCCCCCGTTCCATATATCCCTACTGGCGTATCCCTGCTGGTAGGGATACTTGGATTTTTTTTCCAACTATCGCTACTGGTTGGGATATATGGAATTGTTGAGTAATTAATAAAGGGTGTAAATAGACGAAACCGGAAGACACTTGCTCTCCCCGTCATTGCGATCATTTTGTTGTTCTTAATTTTTGCGTAGGTTTACTTAGTTTGAGAATGCTTGGTTGGTTACTCAACCTCTGTCATACATGTTCACTGCGATCGATCGATCGTTCACGTTTCCAAACATGATGGAAGTGTGAAAACTATAACAATTATAACATCGTAAGAGCTACACATCATGTAGGCTGTTCTTTACAATGTGGCTGTACTACGTTAGTGTTACCGTGAGACCCCGAACTACAAGGTGTGACCTCTAACTGTGACTCACGGATACCGCGTACCTACGTTAGAGCTCAACGCGTGGGATACTGGCACTTGAAGTTATTATTGTTTATGTTATTATGAAGAAGTTAATGCGCTTTGTGTTTTGAAGACTATTTCAAATGTCGTGATTATAAAAATATCTGTGTTTACTTGTAATTGTTAATTTCCTTTGGCACCTGAGAGGCCACTTGGGTTTTGAGACCAGTGTTGTTGAATGGCTTCTTGATAGCGTAGGTTGTTAGCATCTTTGAATTAGGCATGGGTATGTCTTAATAATAAGATTACATTTGATTTATTATAGCACATAATTAATTGTTCTGGCTTGAATTTAAGAGTGTGAGCTTCAATGAAGCAAGACCATGTCTTAGAACTATTTATTAGTAGCGTTCACCATGTGCTTCAATAATTTAAGTTTATTAGGTACCTACCCTTAAAGGAGAATGCCCATTTTTCTACTGACCGCCGTTGCGCATCAAAACTTTTTGTATGATAGCATAAATTGGATATAAAAGAGGGGTGATGTCGTACTTTCTAAGGAAAGAAAAATTATCCATTTATTTTGTGGGGTTTTTGTTGTTCTTTGATTTTCTGTTCAGTTTTGAGGTTAGTTTTGTAACGAACCTTCCACTAAAAGCAGCAGCCCTTTACAACAATATGACTTGAATTGACATAAGACACGAACAGAACGCAATGATAAGTTATTTATAAGCACAACAAACTCAACAACTATCGATGCACAAGTAAAAACAAAAGTTCGCAGTGAGCTTTTTGTTTTGTTTGTTTGACAAATTGAGTGACAGTTCACATTTCACACCAACAGCTCTTCGATACCCGCAATTACAGAAACAATTAATTTTTTTTTTTTTTCCTTTTGTTCCTGACGGAACAGGCTAAGGTCTGAGACCATGCTGCCTAGTCATTAGTTACAGACACAATTAAAATAACAATGCACCGTACCCGATCGGGTACGGCTAGGGATATACAGGTTCTAAATCACTGATTATAACTGATTTGTCAGCAAAGTAATATTATTTATAGGATGTGAATTGAGAAATATATTATTTCAATTATGCTAATTAAAAATAGAAATAACGAGGATAAAGTCACAGTTGAATTTATTTTTAAAACGCCGAGTCTGACGGATTATGGGAAGGTTTTAATAAATTGGCAACACTGATTTTACCAAAATACGCCATTTTAAAAAGTATGCAATAAAATCCAATAGTTTAACTAATTAAATATAAAATAGTAACCCCACATACGATTTGGATCAAGTAAATTAAGAGAAGTTAAAAAAAAAAAAAAAAATTTAAGAGTTTATTTTTATGGCCATACTCTTTTACTATAAAGCGACTCTGATTGTGGTCAATCTCCTTTTCAAAATACTAATGACCGATACCGCACGTGGTAAAAGAGATCGTATTATCGTCAGTCCCAGCCTCTCAGAACCGGTCAAGCAAGTTAGTTTTCTACGGCTTTATTAAACCAACATTATTCTTATAAGGAAAACGGTCTCGACTCTCGAGAACCCCGCTACTTCGTAAATAAGCTGTATTGAAGTGTGGGGAAAACCCGCTCTGAGTTGCTTACTATGCTGGCTTATAAGAACTGCGTCATGTTTTAAGACAGGTCCTAAAGTTTAACAACAGGTTTAGTTTGATACATGTAGGTATAATAATTATACAGGTTCTTCCTAGTTCGGCTTCAAATCTATGCTAAAACTTTTGTGTACAATTAAGTACAGCTGTTTATTGCATTTTATTTGTAACTAGCGGACGTCACGCGGTTTCACCCGCGTAGTTCCCGTTCCCGTGGGAGGACCGGGATAAAATATAGCCTATGTTACTCAGGGTGAATGTAGCTTTCTAATGGTGAAATAATTTTTGAAATCGGCGTAGTAGTTTTTGAGTTTATTCATTACAAACATACACCACATACACAAAAATACAAATCTTTCCTCTCTAGAATATTAGTGTAGATTTTTAATAAGAGAATCAGATTCCGCTCTCGGCCTCACATAGAAGAGGCCTGCATCCCCACATTAGGCTCGTTATAGGCTGATCAATCATGCTAAAGTAGGTTGTAGTGCAAATTGTGACCCTTTCTGAAAAGCCACTAGAATAATTTAATCATTCAGATTGCAGTCATTAGAGAGGAGCTCGTTGTTAAATAATAACAGCCTCTCGGGTCGATATTAGGGTCGGCTAGGTTGGTCCGTGGGTGGGTGACCAGTGACAAGTAGTATTCGTCTCCAACGAACTCGGTCGCGTAGTTTTTTAGTTCTAAAACATAAAAAAACAAATTGAACGCAGCTAGTGTGGTCTAGCTGTCAGCAGCATGACGTATTACAAATGTCAAATCACTTTCTTTAGAGGAGTAACAAACAAGGGTTGCCATTACTTGATGGGTGGGTGATACCTTGTATGAGACAGGGTGGGAATCTAATTGTTTTCAGGATGAGCCGTTCATAAAATTACCATCAGACGTCACTTAAGGTAAGTTAGTCTGATTTCCTAATTTTATTACACGGCTCATCCTGAAAACAATTATCTTACCTGGTAGATGTTCAGAGATAGGTAATGGAAACATCTATACATGTGTGTGTGTATGTGTAAAAGGATCTTAAAAGTTAAATCCGATAGTACTTTTATAACAAAAAAAAATGTATGCAAGGCACATTAAGCCATTGGTGCCGGCTGTCATTTATAGAACTTTGATAGTCGTTACGAGTAGTCAGTGGCCCAAAAGTCTACAAGGAATATCGTATTACCCAGTACTAACTGGGTTGTGGAGGTCAGATAGGCAGTCGCTCCGTGTAAAGTACTGGTATTCAGCTGCATCCGGTTAGACTGGAAGTCGACCCTAACATGAGTTTGGAAAAGCCTAGCCAGATGATGAGATTGCAGTCACTAAGTTCACTATACTGGTCAGTATGTTGGCACAGAATTAAATAGTATCCTATAGCTTGCAGTGGAGGGAGACCTGTTCTTCTGTATAGTTCGGTTCAAACTTAATGGCGGCTCGGAAGTTAGCTGCGAGTGACGGTCTGCGCAGTAATAACGCTTTAGGGCTGAAACTCACCTGGCAGCACGGAATCGCACTTTTCCGTGGTCCTATCCTTTTCTGTCGCTCAGAACCATAATTTGCTAGAACGGGAATGCTATCGCACGCGGCAGCATCGCCGATGCTATCGGGCGCACGCTCTGTATATCGCTCTAACAAATGACGGTTCTGGGCGATAGAAAAAGATACGAGCATGGAAAAATGCGATTCCGTGCTGCCAGGTGAGGTTCAGCCCTTAAACTTCATGGCGATTCGGAACATAATGCAAAGCTGCGTAGACAACAATTTTAGGTATCAACGGGGCGCAGATGACGCATCGTTTTGTCTGTATAATGCGCGAAGACCATCACTTGCTGCTAACTTCCGAGACGCCATTAAGTTTGAACCGAACTATACCTGTCCATGTAATGGTTTAATTATAGCTCTTCGCTTGAGTGGGATCGCTTCATAATTACTGGTCGCGCATCACAACTTTCTGCAACTTGCTAAATTGTTAAATACCAAACACTATTTTAAGCTTTCACGGTTTAAAACTAAACTTATATTGGGACTTATATCGGGAGCTCAAAACAATTTATTATCACGGAAGATATCCCGTAAGTGACAATATAAGTTTTGTTAAATACCAGTTCACCATATCATGTGTACTGAACTTATTTTTCCTGTATATTGTGAAATGTTTTATCGTTTGTGAATATAATTATCACAGAAATGTAAAAAAACAGGAGAAGTGGTAAGGGGGCGTGCCGGTGTCCGCGCGACATGTCCAGTCGGCCATGTCAAAGGCAAATGGCCGTCTCCGCGAACTAGTGTACTTTCGACCGCGATCGTGCCAATTTATTGTAATTCCGTGTTGTTCAGTGGTTTTTTGTAAAAACCGAAGCATAAACCTAAACTTTGTTGATCACGGAATTACTTATTATATGTAAGTACAAGTATTTTACTATATTTGTCTTTAAAATCATGAAAAACAACAAATCGTAAAATATTTCTTGCTTTTACTATGTTATGTTTGTTTTCAAATATCACAACGACTGTACTATTTTTGCAATAAATACATTACTACTTAACAACTACCTAAGTTTGTCGCTAAGTGACTGAACAAGCAATGTAAAAATCACAAAACGATATTTCACTAAGCGGATGCATCACGTAGTACGGCCGCTGGTTCTTGCGACGAGTTAATGATGGGCTTGTGCAGATCCGCTAATGTAGGCTATCGACAATGTCGATTGACGAATTAAATCTTGCTATTTTAGTTTTATTTTTTTCAATTTGTCAACCGTTTTAACCCGGTTGTAAGATCGATGTCAAATAATGGTTTTTATGTATTTTGACTATTTTACAGCATAGTAGAGAAATGCGTAACCAACTTTCGTAAAGTAAGTTAATTAAATTTCAGGTTAAATCGGTGGAGTGTTTTTGGCTATGAATTATCGTATAATATGCCTTATCTTCGTTCTACTAACTACTGTTTCAATAGACCATGCCAGCCTAAACCAACTAAAGCGGATATTTTATTGTTTTAATTTACTTAATATTATACTTTTTAGCTACTCGTTTATTTTTATTGTAATAATTATATTCTGGACATTATTTTTTATTTATTTGATTATTTTCAGGACTTCAAAAAAAATGTACAATAATAAATGAAAGATTCGATAACTTTCCGATTTAGTCAATCACTAGCGTACTTATGCTTTTGTACAACACAACGATAGCGAGTGATGTTTTTGTGTGGGTAAGTTGTACGGTGCATGGTAAATACACGATGTGTTTGATGTCATAAGGTTTATAATGGATTGTGTAGTACGTTCAGTTTTTAGAAATGCGGGTGTGTGCGCGACTGCGTATCTATTACTTTTACTGAACTGCGTGTGTAGTAGTTGCCGTGTGGTAGGGGCAAAGTGAAGACACAGGGTTCCGATACATTTTCGTAGCATATCTCCTTCTTTATTAAATCAGTGATAATTATAATGTGAAACGCAGATGGCTAAAAGAGTGATGGACATCAATGTTGATGAATGGGGAGGGAGAGGAAGGCTAAATAACAGATGGATGGATTGTGTGAGGAATGATATAAAAGAGAAATTAGTAAATGATGCCGTGACGTCTGACAGGGGAGAATGGAAGGAGGAAACGTGTTGCGCCGACCCCGAGTAGAATGGTGCAAGGGCAGGAAGATGATAATGTAATAGTACATTACTGCAGAATCCAGTAAGTAAGCCTTCCTGGCCAAGTATGAGTTAACCGGACCGAACCGCAGGTGAGGTCCGGTTATATACGAGGCCAGGATGGCTTTCTTACTGGTTGAGGTTTGTATAATACTTTTCTCAAAAATGAAAGAAAGTTTAACAACAAATTCGTTTAAACACAATTGTCATAATTGAATGTGAAATCCCGCCAGACGTTGTTTTTTTTTAATAAAAAGTTTGCGTTTAGTTTCGGAAATTGTTCTATTTTTACATTACATGAATGTTTTAGTAAAAAAATGTAAATTATTGTTTTTGAAACTCCATGTTAATTTTAGAATGGAAAGTTTTAATCCAACGTGATTTATAAACTGAAATTACTAAATACAAACATAAAACCCCACACTATACTTCTTTACACATTACTAAGTACAAAACAAAACGCATACTTTTTCTGCGTCGTGTTAAGTGTCACAGACTATACAATGGCTGTAATATTATGTATCTCATAATGATAAAATGTCATACCAAAAAGAGAGATAGATATATATTTGTAGCCTTTTCTAAGCAGATCCAAAGAGGATGACCTACTGTCCAGTAAGTAAATTACATACTTACTTACTGGACAGTTGGAGATTCCAAATTTAAAATCGCGCTTCTTACTGGACAGTTGTGAATAAGTCTCCGGTAGAGTTCACTTTCTGGATACTTTTTAGGGTTCCGTACCCAAAGGGTAAAAACGGAACCCTATTACTAAGACTTCGCTGTCTGTCCGTCTGTCCGTCTGTCCGTCTGTCTGTCACCAGGCTGTATCTCATGAACCGTGACAGCTAGACAGTTGAAATTTTCACAGATGATGTATTTCTGTTGCCGCTATAACAACAAATACTAAAAACAGAATTAAATCAATATTTAAGGGGGGCTCCCATACAACAAACGTGATTTTTTTGCAGTTTTTTTCTAATGTTTTTAAATAATGGTACGGAACCCTTCGTGCGCGAGTCCGACTCGCACTTGGCCGGTTTTTTAGAGATGTTATGGCAACATTACATACCATTTTTGAGAAAATGTTTTATCGTCAGGAGTTTTATCACCCACTCGTGCAAATCGTGCTCGTACATACACTTAGCAAAGAATCCTTTACAATTAAGAGCCTATACTACCTCAAATTAGCAACTCTATTTGTGGTGGTTCAAACTTCGTTTCAAATACTGTGAGAATAACGTTCTAATCAGCTTGCACTACAAAGTGGTTGTTACGTCAGTCACTGCAGGCCGAATAGTGCGAAATGAGTGGTTTTTAACCGACTTCTTATTCTTTATAAAATCAAGTTTTCGTCTTTTGGAAAAATTGAAAAACATAAGACCTGCTTTATAGTTAGTTCAGTTAGTATGCAAAGTTTCATTTGAATTACTTTTTGAATACCAGTGGTTTATTGTTCGATTTAGAGGTAACTTTGGATTTTTTTTCTATGCTAAGCCATTTGAGGTAGTAAGCTTTGTGACCAGTCGTTGATGTTCAGTAAAATATATAAAATAAAATTATGTTGTTACTTATATCAAATTGTAGTCTTTAATAGTATATCGGTAATCGGTTTAATTATCTGTAGCAGCTTGTTTCTCGTCAAAGGCCTCCTTCAAGGACTTCAGATGTTCAGTAATTCACGAAAACGTGCTTCAGTTCATATTAATCTATTATCTTTTCGCATAAGGCGTGGTGATCAATACTTCATCGAGTGGATTTCCCAGTGTGGACAGAGCACATGACACAAAATACATAATGCATATTTAAGCAAAACTTGTTTGTAAATTAACATAGTGTTTTGTTTATTTAAAAACCAGTTATTAGTACTTAATACTAGTTTTCGGTAGCTAATACTGGTTATTTCGTAGTAATCGCAAAAGATTAAGTAACAGCTTCTAGGGAAATATTTAAAAAAAAAAACCTTAAAAATGCGGAAAACCACAATAAATTAGTATAATTTATACAGTCAGATATTCGACACGCAATAATCTTGCGTAGGCACAACTTATTATATCACTAAGTACATATTTCGTGAGTATAATTACCTACTTGAATTATTTAAAAATTGTTCTGGTAACCTAAACATAAAAGTTATACCTACGTTATTTAAACAGCTATTTAAGCCGTTTAGAAGTATCGGGACTTTATCTATAGGTGTATATTAATTTTCGGATTTACATGAAATTATCAATTCTAAGTCAACATGCAGTGCCAACTGCTAGAAGCAATGTTACCAGTTGCAACCAATCGGATCAAAGGAAATCAATTCGGTCAGTTGACGGTTCAACCATCCGAATATGAAACAATTACACTTATACCTTTCATGATGAAAACACACTTTGAGACAAGGAAAACTTATGACAGGAAAAAACAATGTAAGAAGGTATATTATACTATATAACTAGTTATACTATATAAAGCTCGATTACCACTCACTCACTGACTCACTGACAGAATTGTTCTCCCAGATGGTGGATGGGGAGGGGGGTATATTTTGACAGATTCGTAAACAAGTAACTCCCGCAAGTATGGGAAAAGTGCCAAACCTCCCCTTTTCACCCCCTTTCCTCCCCCTCCCTATCGTATCTCGGAAACTAAGAGACCCGTATTTTTTGTTTTTTACGGATTCGTATAGAGGAGGCTCGGAAAAATAAAAACCATTTTTCAAAAGTTGACCCACTTGTCCCCCTTCTCCCCCCTTTAGGTGGATCTCGGAAGTTGAGAGACTTGGAACATTTTTTTTATAGATTCGTAAGGAGGGGGGGCCTAGAGTTAGTCAAAATCATTTTTCAAAACTCCCCACTCTCCCCCCCTTCACCCCTCCCCCCATCGTATCTCGGTAACTAGGACACGTAGCGGCTTTTTGATTTTAACTATAAATTATTATTGAGGAGCGTTTAAATTTGTATACGGAGGGTATCCTTTACTCCCCAACCTCCCCTAAAAATGAAAGGGCTAAAACTTCGTAACGGTCAGAGATAGCCATTATGTGTTTGAACAAATATTATAGTAGGCGTCGAAACCTGTCTGGTGGTGGTAAGTCCCGAATGGAGCGAACCTGTGAGACCGAGTGGAGAGAAGGGGGGAGGTGGCGAGCGAAGCGAGCCGGCGACCTCCGTAGCGTAACGAAGGTCGAGTGGGTGAAGCGTAATTCAGCTTTTAACGATTCTAATGAATTCTTTTTTTTTACTTCTTTTTTTATTGAATTAGGTTTTAGAATGTTTTAGGGGTATTCAAAATATATAAAAGATTTTATAAAATTTACAAAATCTTTTAAGGACTCTAATGGAATTTTCAATTCGTTTAAGGATTCTTACGGATTCTCAAAATTCTATAAGGGTAAGAAATACTCAAGAACACGACGACACGCGAGCTGCGCGCAGCTCGCGCACCCACGCAAATACTAGTTATACTATATAAAGCTCGATTACCACTCACTGACTGACTCACTGACATAATTGTTCTCCCAGATGGTGGATGGGGAGGTGGGTATATTTTGACAGATTCGTAAACAACTAACTCCCGCGAGTATGGGAAAAGTGCCAAACCTCCCCTTTTCGCCCCCCTTCCTCCCCCTCCCTATCGTATCTCGGAAACAAAGAGACTTGGAACTTTTTTTTTTCATATTCGTATAGAGGAGGCTTGGAAAAGTAAAAACCAGTTTTCTAAGTTGACCCCTTTTTCCCCATTCTCCCCCCTTTAGGCGGATCTCGGAAATTAAGAGACTTGGAACATTTTTTTTTTCAGATTCATATAAAGGGGCAATGCGTAAGTCAAAATATTTTTTCCAAAAATCCCCACTCTCCCCCACTTCATCTCCCCCCCCCCTTTTCACCACTTTTTTTACTACTGAAAAACTTTTTGATTCTTACCTAAAACTATTGAGGGACGTTGAAATTTGTATACCCTCCCCTCCCCAACCTCCCCTAAAATTGAAAGGGCTGTAACTTCGTAACGGTTAGAGATAGCCATTGGGTGCTTGAGCAAATATTATAGTAGGCGTCGAAACCTGTCCGGTGGTGGTAGGTTCTGAGTGGAGCGAACCTGCGAGACCGAGTGGAGCGAAGGGGGGAGGTGGCGAGCGAAGCGAGCCGGCGACCTCCTTAGCGTAACGAAGGTTGAGTGGGTGAAGCGTAACTCAGGGGCGACGACAAGCAACTTTAGGGTTATGTTTTTTATAATGGGTTTTTAGAATGTTTAAGGGGTTCTTAAGGGTTTTCATACTGATTTAGAAGTAGTTGTAACGGATTTTCCAATTATTTTAAGGATTCCTATGGATTCTCAAAATTTTATGATGGTAAGGAATACTTCTCAAGAACACGACAACACGCGAGCTGCGCGCAGCTCGCGCACCCACGCAAATACTAGTTAATAATAAAACTGGTAATATTACCTGTTTTATAAGCAATAAACCAAAACAATAACATAACTGGCAAATGAGCGTGTAGGTCCTGCACACCACTGCCTACCCCTAAGGGCACAGGCGACATGTTATGTTATAAAAGGAACATTTTGTCAAAGATGGAGGCTGCATTTTTGTAAAATCACCATTTTTAAAGTAGACAAGGGAATAGCCCTGTGGTTAGTTAGTCAACATTAAATTATACTTAGGCACACGCAACCGCTTAATTATTCAACGATTAAACTACCACTAAATAGAAAATTATCAAGTACTTAATAGATTTCCCAATTAAATTCTACTTTGGAAATTCAATAGATTATATCAATAGAGTGACTATTGACAATCTAGTACCTACCTATAATTTGAAAGGCCATTAAGTTACTCGTGTGTGACTTTAGACTAGTTTAACTAAATACATAATTATGTAAACAGGCATTTCACCTGACAATTAGGTATATTCTTTCCGCCATTACGCCCCATAATAAGAATTTCTCCTGTGTTGTGGGTGCGTTTACAATAGTACATTTTGATACAAGTGGAGAAAGTTTGTTATTGCATTCGAGGCGGAATTATAACCCGAGCCGTAGGCGAGGGTTATAATTTAGCGTTTTTGAGCCGATAATTGCAATAACAAATGTCCACGTGTATCAAACGACGTTTTTCAATACACTTTTGAAGAAATAAAATAAAATAACGAAAAATATTTTTGTCACGAAATAAGAAACTATGATTTAAATTTTCTTTTTTTTTTTCGCGCTTTGGTTTCGCCAGGTTGAAGGAGAGGCAAAGGTATGAAGCCGATAAACAGCCTAATATAAAAAATAGATTTATTTCATATTTTTGAATTCAGAACATAAATAAATGTTAATTTGTGTATAAAAGTAACTATTAGTTTTTAATAATCATGTTTATCTATGATATTCTATTTATTAACACAATTTTAATATTCAAAAAATATTTATGCCTTAAAGACGCGTAGTGCTTTGCCGAAATTAAAAAGAAAACATTCACCTCGGATTATAGGCATTGAACCAATTTGGACTTAGTATAGGTATAAGTTATCTGTGGCAATTTTCATTCCCGCACACGTGCGGGAAAATGGAAAAAAACGCACGCGTGTGAAATACATTGCATGTTGTACCTAATCGTAGTGCGTTATGGACCAGTTTTCGAGAAAGTGTATTGAAAACATTTAAACTTTCCTACACAAACAGGCAGACCCAGAACAACTATCTGTAGGCCAGACAAATATTTGTTCCGTGCGGGGATCGAACCCGCTACACAGCGCAGTAGTCAGTTGATAACTAAGTACCTAGTAAAAATAGCACATAATTACCTTTAAAAATGTTTTTTAAAGTCAGTGTCTTTTGTAGGTTTGATTGATTTTTTTGCCACCGAACTGGACACACTTACATTCAGGTTATTAAAGAAAGAAAAGGAAGCTAACTCGGAAGATAAGGTTATTATTGATATCCTCCTTTTGGAAGTCGGTTAACACTGTGTCATCGACTAACTCACACCGGGCCCTGCTTGGTGAGTTATGTATGACCCAGTCTCTCACAGAGAGTACCTAAGTAGGTAGGTACGCCTGTATCAACCCAAGTGTAGCGTTTCAAGTGATGGAACACTGGAAACGCTACATTTGGACTGATTTGTAAGGAATAAAAGAATTGTTTGTGTGTCACTATTATGTGTGACGCATTAAATGGTGCAAAGTCAACCTACAATTGAATGTCCACCGACCTCATATCGATTGCTTTACCAACAGTTACCAAAGAACTTATTGCAAAGCAACAGCACGCTAACAGGCCATAATTTTCACGCAATTAAAACATACAATATATTTCGGTTTTCGACATAGAACCTTAGAGTCCATCGAACTCTTGACAAATTCATAAAACCAGGTTACTATACACCACCAAATTTCTTCGAGATTCCAATCATGAATAACTTAAATGGTGTTAACCCCGAAAATAGGGTGACCCGAATAAACCAGTTAATTATTCGTTTAGTTACAAGAATTTATTGTTGGTCCTTAGGTTTTCTTGCCCTACATAGTTCTTCAAGCGAGCCCTTTCTTGACAGGTCACGCGAACGACACACTTCTATAATTAATGGTAGTTTTACAAGCTAACAATGTAATGACATAACCAGTCGATGAAATCGTATGGAACAATCTATCTTCAGCATATTATTAGCCTGCCTTCACTGCAGAAAAATTCAACATTCGGTCAAGTGGCCACGCACAATGTAGGGCTCCATGGTTACCCAACAATATGCGGAACTGTAACTAAACTGATTCAGTTTGCATTGCTTATAAACTTACATTTGCAGTTGAAAAACCTAAGCACCTGCGCATTTTTTGTGCAACATTATACAAGTTGGTCGGCTATTACTAATCTTCATGCCAAATTCCTGCTTTCTGCTATTAGGAGTCTTTGAGCTAACGGAGAGACGGACGGACATGGCGAAACTATAAGGGTTCCTTGTTGACTACGGAACCATAAGATTAGTGTCAATCATCATCAGAACATAGGAGTCCACTGTTGATCTAACTAAGCGGAGAGTCTTGAGGCAGCTGGATAAGAGTAGCTGAGATTGGAGAGCCCATGCACGTCATTTAACTCGTCCTAAGGCGCGGGACAACTAACTACAAGAGACGTCGCCGCGTCGGGCGGAGGCGAGGCGCGGGCGCGGCGCGGGCGTGGCGCCGGTGCAGCACAGAACAGGCGCGCTACGGTGATGGAAAGGGCGCGGGCTTGCACAGGGATGCATTTGGGAAATTCTAGTGTTTAAAATTCTATATCGTCGCGCAATTTCGCCGTCTAGTTCACCCCTGTGTACACTGCCGGCAGCGGCATGCCACTGCTAACTGCAGGTGCGCCGAGGGCGAGGAAGTGGCGCCCGCGCCGCGCCGTCTCAGTATGTCTCGCGCCTAACCTCTTCTATACATTTTGTATGAAATTTCAAAGAAGTGGCGATGACGCCGCGCCCGCGCCGATCCCGCGCCTCGCCTGCGCCCAACGCTTCTTGCATTTGTCCCGCGCCTTAGATCCCCAGCTACTACCAGCCACTTTATGAAGATCTTCCGCCTAGCTTTAAAACGTCCTACCCTACGTCTACGTTTACATTAAAAATTATTTCAAGGACTAACTAAAAGCAGCCGCTGCAAAATAAATGTCACTTGTGCAGGAAGCAAAGCAAATAAATAGGAAGTCGTTTTAATTTACAAGTCTGTAACTACGTAAGCATTTATCGTCAAATTAGCACTTAAGTATAAAAATATCCTTAGGTAGCAACGTCTGAGTCAATCTTATTGTCATCATGAACGATCTGTATTCGATCAGCACTTAAAAACGTCTTTTTCCGGGATGACGAGGTTTCCGGGTTTCGATTTACCTTCCTGCTTTACATCCTAATTGATTGGGCAGTTTTTCATTTATTTCAAACTAGCTGACCCGCGCAACTTCGTCTGCGTCACGTGAGAGAGAGAGGGTTAGAGAGAGTGGAGTCAACCTTGAAAGATAGACATAATGCTATCGCGGTTTTTTTTAGAACGCTTTAAAACGAACAATTCTCTAATACATGATTGTTGCGCAACTTTAACCGTTTATGCAGCGCCCGCAAAGGAAGCTCTCGAAAGAAATAAATTTTCCTTGTTTTTGCAACATTTATCATTGATGCTCCGCTCCTTTTAATTATAGCGTGATGTTAGATAACCTATAGCTATCCTCGATAACTATTCAACACTAAAAGTTTTCCTGTAATTAGCGCGTTCAACCAACCAAAATCTCTTTAGCTTTATAATATTAGTAGATATATACCTACGTAGATCCAAGTGGGTAACAATTTAATTTCTTCGATATATTTGCATTAATCGCTAAAATAATCTACTTATGTTTTTCCAAAAAAGGGCTTACCTCGACAGCCGTTTTTTTCGGATGGGAAATCATCAAATGACTCCTCCCGCTCTGGGCGGACCAGGAGGCAGTGTCATACTTTTATTGACTAAACCCATCCATGTTCCTTCATCGCCCTTTGCGTTCCGGGGCCACGGTATCTCTTTAGAACAGTCCCGCAACCCCGGCAGGCATCGGCCCTTGCGGACCCCTTCCTATTGCTGACTCTCTTTGAGGCGCGCGTCGAACACGAACGTGCCGTCGACACGGCCTGTCGTCATGAGACAGACGGACGGCGAGCTAGCCCATAGCCCACCGTCCACAGGCCCGCGCGTACGGATGCCGGGGGCCACATGGTGGCCCCGGACGCCCGGGGCGTCTCCCGCGGCGGCCTGGACGTTTAGAGGTTCTCTCCCTCTCACGTTCCGCCACCTCCTTCATCCTTAGACACTCGATGACAGTCATACTCCAGCTAGGTCGAAAGTTCTCATCAAAGGTGCAAGAAATTAGCCCAAATACGATTTTTCAATTATAAATGGGACCAACTTTGAGATGTACCTACGCTTTTTACAAACAAAAGGACCATGTACGGACTTCTCTGTAAAAGTTATCCGTGGTCATATATAAAAAAAATACGCGTCGAATTGAGAACTGCCTTCTTTTTGTTTCGTCGGTTAAAAAACCAATCTTGAGGCAATTTACACGTTTGCGGCGGCGACCTCTCGCGTCCGGCCCTGGTGCAAGCCATGGTCCGGAGCGAGACGGAATGGGACGCCGTCACCTCCTTCTGCGAAGCAGTAATGCTAGAGAAGGAGGTAGCGGAACGTGAGAGGGAGAGAACCTCTCAACGTCCCGGCCGCCGCGGCAGACGCCCCGGGCTTCCGGGGCAACCACGTGGCCCCCGGCCACCGTAGGGGCTGGCCTGTGGACGGTGGGCTATGGGCTAGCTCGCCGTCCGTCCGTCTCATGACGACAGGCCGTGTCGACGGCGCGTTCGTGTTCCACGCGCGCCTAAACGAGAGTCAGCAAAAAGGAAGGGCCGATCCGCAAGGACATGTCTGCCGGGGTTGCGGGACTGTTCGAAAGAGATACCGTGGCCCCGGAACAAAAGGGCGATGAAGGAACATGGCTGGGTTTTAGTCAGTAAAAGTTTGACACTCCCTCCTGCTCTGCCCAGAGCAGGAGGAGTCATTTGATGATTTCCCATCCGAAAAAAAAAACAAAAAATAGGCAACTGACACGGGCGAGGGTCATTCAATTCAGAAAATGGAGTGAAATAAACAACGCCGTCTATCGACCAAAATGTTAAACTGCTAAAGTATATTACCTATGCTATAATTTTTTTTATCTACACCCATGCTATAAATCCTCTATAAAGGTATCTGAAACAGTTAGCTTATGGCCAACATTAAAACAGCCAGTGTCATGATAACCATTATAACACCCAAACGGGTGTTATAATGTTGTACTGAATTTCATTATGCAACTCGTTTTAAAAAAAGAACATCGAATGTGGTAGTGAATCGAACGTCTAGCACGTGCGATTCACTACCACAGCGCCGTAATTAAAAAAAAAACTTATAGGTTAATTCGAATTCACGTCGTATCCCGCCATTTTTGTTCGACATTTGGATATTAGTATTACAATATTATGTACTTTGTTGTTTACGAAAATGAGTGATACAAGCTTTGTGAATTTTGATAATAGAACAATCCAAAATGTAAATAATTATATTACTACCTATACACGGTTTGTTTGTAGTAAATACAAGCAATTAAACTTTCCATGAATTTACATAGACTTCTTAGAACACTGCAACACCCTATGGTTTCAGAACCTTTTATGGAGGATTCATATCATGGATGTAGATAAAGTCTTGTATGCAACTGTACATAATTAGGTATTAAAACACTCATGTGATACTATTATCACACTCGGCTTCGCCTCGTGTGATAAACCCACATTCGTGTTTTAATACCCCTCATTATACAACAGTTGCATAAATAACTATTTAAAGCTGGTCAGTCGATTTAAAAGTTATGACTGTGGTGAGCACATTTTTAGTCATTGGTATCATTTTAGTTCAACAGATGTCGCTGCATGTATGTATCTTACATTTGATGATTAGTTCTTCTTGAAAACTTTAAGTTCATATATCTTTTGATAGAATTAACCGATTTCAATGAAACAAACACTAAATCATACCCCAAGTTACACAAAATTTTTATGTATAAACATTGTCAGCATTGAATTCGTAGATTTTACGTGATGTGCGCACAAACAAACAGACAAACAGACACAAATTTCAAAAATGATGGAAATGGGTTCTGTTACTTATCTTTTCACACGCTGGCTATTTTTTGTTTCAATTTCTTCAATGTACAAAAATGACTTTTCTACAGATTTATTATATGTATAGACTAGCGGTCGTCACGCGGTTTCACCCGCGTAGTTCCCGTTCCCGTGGGAGTACGGAGATAAAATATAGCCTATGTTACTCAGAGTGAATGTAGTTTTCTAATGGTGAAAGAATTTTTGAAATCGGCGCGGTAGTTTTTGAATTTATTCATTACAAACATGCACACAAAAATACAAATCTTTCCTCTTTATAATATTAAGTGTGGATTAGTGTAGATAGATGTAGATGTACAAAAATTCGTTTGTCTTGGTAATGACAAGGGGAGAAAGATATGTGACTAAACGAGTGATGGACATGCGAATGTTGATGAATGGAGAGGGAGAGGAAGAACAAAGAAAAGATTTGGATTGGGTTGGGAATGATAATAAAAAGGAGTCAATGATGCCGTGACGTGACGTATAGGGAGAATGGAAGAAGAAAACGTGTTACGCCGACCCCAAATATAATGGAACTAGGGCAGGAAGATGATGTACAAAAATGTTTGCATGTGTCTGGGAATCTTGCATGTGGGAGGAGCTTCCACGAATTTGTTACCAGTTCATGAGACTTCATACAACCACTAAAAAGGCCCAATGCGGGTTCATAAATAAGTGGTTGAACTTAGGTACTACCGAGTTCACTGAGGGCCTTCCACTTTTCTTTAAGGTTGAAAAGTGGCCGACCCTCAGTGAACTCGATAGTATTTAGATCTTCAGCTAAGTGCGTAGCTGCTGTTGTGTAGCGTGCTGTGCGTAACGCACACTTATCTTTACACAATCATTATTATTATGAAACAATCTGTTTCTATGTTTGTACGTCCGAAAGTGTACTATAACTCAAGAGCCACTTATCGGATTTGCATAATAGGTGTTTTCTTGATTTCATGGATATGTTATCTAGCTAGGGTTTAACATAATTAGTTGAGGCGAGAGGAGTCGTTCAGCTGGTAATTGTATTTGAGCTGTTGCTGTTTCTTCGATCTAGTTTGTGTATGACATTTTTGCAACCTCTTACAACCAAATTTCGTCTTATTTCCTTTCCAGAAGCCATTTTGCCTCTTTGATGTAGCCCAAAAGCTTAGTTCTCTGCTGTTAAAGCTGTTAGGTCACCCGTAACCTTGCAACCGAAGCTGGCAATGTCATCGCCGTCGTTAAAGAAACCGAACTGCGTGCTACACTACAATGTATTAGAGCAATTTATGTTATCAAGCAATGTTATTGCTTCCTAATGTTCAGATTGTATTTCGGCGAAACACTCGTGTGCGGTGCTAATGCCCGACATTTTGCGCCTTATGTTTTATCTGGCATAATCTAATGCAAATGTGGGTAATATTAAGCTTTTCCATATGAATGACGTGACGATCTAAAACTGAGGTCTGGGAAGAAAATCTAGAGGATCATTTGAAATAGCAGTACCTAGTTTAGAAGTTAATTTCGTTGCAGGAATGCTTGTGACAAATGTCCCTACAAAACTAACAAAGATTTATTTTATTCTAAACCAGAAGAATTGCGTTCCAAGATTTTTCGTTTAGTATGCCAAACGAACGGCACAAACCCAATGACACGCAGAATAAAGTTGCAGATGACCAAAACAAACATTCTATAAATCATATTTTCCTTGAGAAATCCGCAAGAGGAAATTGCCAAAGTGCGCAGCTGCGTAACGAATGCTTCAGGAAATAACATTGTCGCAGATCATGGCGCTCCGATCGACGGCGGAATGTAAAACTAAACCCTTAAAGGTCAACTGGTTATGACGGTGTAGTGGCTATTGGAATTCGCGGAGACCGATATGGAAATCTCCTGAAGTTTTTGAGGAAAACTAAAATTACTCGTTTAACGAATAGAGTGGAATCAAACGACCAATTCAATTTGACCGTAGCGTCGTCGGTTGCTCTAATTGCAGACTTAGACGCAAGAGCAGATACAAAGTGATGGCATGATGATGAAATCGAGGGTAGTTAGGTTCAAAGGAATATTCTATAATGGAAAAGTCAAAAACTGGATTGACATCTTTTTTAATTAGCTTATTCTTTGCCACTGCAGGACAAAGGCCTCCCTCAATCCTTTCCAACTCCTGGTGTTTTGCCTCCTCTGGCCAACCAGTCAGGAACGAGTCCAAATCATCACGCCAGCGTTTCTTGGGTTCCTCCCTCAGTGACGACGACAGTCTTCAGGCACCCACTGTGTGACGATTCTGACTCATCTGTCCTGACCCGTCCTGGAAATGTGACCCGCCCAGTCCCATTTTAACCTCGCAGACTTATCGCCAACATCGGCGATGCCTGTCTTGGATAGGTAAAACTACCGAAAATCTTGCCTAAGAATTTGTCTGCGTTTTAGCTATCATTTTATTATTTTCGGATGATGAGTTTGTCTTGAGTTAGTGGATTTATAAACAAGCGATGACAACATTCAGTGACTATGAATTTTAGTGATATGTCATTGTGTTAATCAATACATTGCGTTATTTGAGTTATTTCTGACGTCCGTAATAATAGTTTGAGTGAATTCGTAGCTTGTAAAACAGGCTTTGTCATGATTAATACAAAGTTACGACGGATTTAGACTAAGGCGTCGGGGTGTTATCCGGTCAATCAAAGCTTGATTCTTGGGTCATACACTTGTGTTTCTTCACCTTAAAATTTTATACGAAAAACTACTCCTAAGATTGTTGCCAAAATTTACCATACTTACCCGTTAAAATTCCTAAGATTCACATTTCCATAAGACTAGGTACGTTAGAAAGCCAGTTATATTACCAAGCTTAGGTAAATAAAATTTTAATGGTGATTAAATCTAGTACCTACTTCAGTATTGCGACGGTTTTAAACTGCAGGCAAAATTTTTTGAACACGGATTCATTAATTGTCAAAAGAGGTTCTTAGGCATTGCATGTTCCAGAAAGAGTTGTGTTAGTACATGTCTGGGCTTTCTCAAGGTTCACAGGTGACCGTTTTCTGTCCGTACTTAAATTATTTTACAAACAATAAAATTGCTGTGAGGCCAACATGAGTATTTACTTAGGCAGGTACTGCATGTCAACATACTTACTAATTGTTTTGCGGTTTCTCCAGTCTTTACTTCAAGTAGATGTCTATCAGTCCTGAGGACCATGAACCGATGACGTCACCACCTAACACCGTGATACAGTTCCCTTCACTTCGCTCGCCGACCTCACTTCCTCGTGCATGACATAAATGTGGTTTTCCGTACTGGTCCCACCTGCTACTATTGTGTGTGGCCGTCTCTTTCTGTTGTGGTAGTGTCAGTTCAGATAACGGATAGAGCTTGCTGTTAACATGGCCAATATAAACTATGTCATCATACCCTCACAATTACATAGTAGATTAAGACCTATAATCTTGTCGGAAGTGAATGTTGTATTACATAGATCGAAATGTTTTTGAAATCAAGGCTAGGTACAGAATTCGCTCATTAATTTCAATCAAATTTAATTAAAACAGGGGAGGAAAACATCGTGAGAAACCCGTGTCTTAGAACCAAAAATTCGAAGACATGTGACATCTACCAACCCGCACTGGGCCCGCGTGGTGGATTATAGCCCATTCCCTCTCATAGAGAGGAGGCCTGTGTCCCAGCAGTGGGATAATTAATAGGCTGCAATGGTGATGAATTTCAATTTATTGTTTTATTTAATTTTTATTTAATTTAATTTTGTTTTGTGCCATTGACATTAATTGATTTGATCTGACATTTATTTGTTTCTAATGTTTTAATTATTTTTGTCATAGAATTCATTTTATTTTTTTTGTGTTAATTATTCAATCAGCTGACTAAAATTGACAAAAATGTTGTTTATGCTTTGTATCTAATATGGGTCAATGACCTGAAATAAATGAATTTTATTTTTTACTAGCCGACGTCCCGCGGTTTCACCCGCGTAGTTCCCGTTCCCGTGGGAGTACGGGAATAAAATATAGCCTATGTTACTCGTGGATAATGTAGCTTTCGAATGGTGAAAGAATTTTTTAAATCGGTCCAGTAGTTTTTGAGCCTATTCATTACAAACAAACAAACAAACAAAGTTTTCCTCTTTATAATATTAGTATAGATTAAAAAAAAACGTGAATCCAGTCGGTTAATTACGAGACCTTTACCAAAATTAAACCAATGTGACACATTGCATAGTTTTGTCGACCTAACCTAAAATTCTCTTAGACAATGTTCTTTTTGTTTCCAGAAGCAGACACAATGTTGCCGAGGAAAAGAAGTGCGATGCTGATCAGCGTTCTAGTCGTGTTGGCGATACACCAGACTGAGCAGTACGGCTCCGGGGCACCTTCAGGGGTAAGATATTATATTCGATGCTACTCCTCAGACCCCGACTTAGCAAATTTTAGGTCGTGATTGGGGCGTCTTAAATTACTTGCCATAGTATTTTAGACATCTCTTCTTCTAGGTCATAATTTTCTTTATGAAAACACAGTGTACCTACTCAAAGCCTATAACCTTTTATTAATGTGTGGGAATGTACTAATCGGTCAGGGTCTTAACACCATAAATTGTTTTGATAATGACGATGTCTAATTGTCTACCCACGAGCACAAACGAAGCCGACGTCTTGCTTGGCCAGGCAAGTGGCCAAGTGGCTGATGAGAGACGATTCGTACTTTGACTTCACATCAATATTCATCATCTTCTTGCCCTCATTCCATGTTACTTGGGGTCGGCGCAACACGTTTTTTTCTTACATTCTCCTCTGTCAACCGTCATACATCAAAGTGTTGATTCTCAGCTACATCATCGTCAAAAGTACCCAAGTAAAGTAACCTACTCTTTCTTCTAATCGTAGTATTCATCATCATCATCAGCTTATTACTGTTCCCACTGCTGGGACACAGGCCTCCTCTCTATGAGAGGGAATGGGCAATTATAATCCACCACGCGGGCCCAGTGCGGATTGGTAGATGTCACATGTCTTCGCATTTTTTTCGTTGTAGGACATGCCGGTTTCCTCACGATGTTTTCCTTCACTGTTTTGAGAGCAGTGGTGATGAAATAAATTACACAAAGTAATGCGCCTGTCTGGGTTCGATTCGAACCCACGACTTACTATTCGTAAGTCGGGCCCGCCACCACTGGGCCACCGCTTCTCTTCACGTCGTAGTATTCACGTCAAGTAATTTCTGTTTCCAGGCATGCATAGACCAGACGCCGCGCCACGAGTCCATTCAAGCGCAGTCCTCCACGCCGCCATACCTGATCCTCACGTCGTCCGCGCAAGTGCGGCAGGGGGACACGCTGCAGGTGACAGTCGGCAGCCCCGCGGGCGCTCCTCTGCCGATTGGAGGATTCATCTTGCAGGCTAGACAGATACAGGTAATGCACATACGTTTACATGATTGATTTGTTGTAAAAACTGCTGTGCGTACTAGGAGTGTTAACTTAGATTTCAGATTTTGGATATCTATTAACCTATATTGACTCCAGCAAGCAGACAAATTAACCAACGCTTTGTTTGATACAGTAATCCAAGCATTTTCTAAGATAAGCTAACTAAACTAGCGCATCAGAGCTTTTAGTTTTTGCGAGATTGACGCATCAACTGTAAGGAAGAGTTTCTGCTTACACTTACGTTTAACGCATAATATGTCAGTTAGGACTGTAATCTTTGTCTACCTTCTTTGTACCCGTAATGTACTTACCTACACACCACACACATAATAATATGCCAAGTACATTTTTGCACCGTGAGCCGTGAGCCATTCACTGCACCCTGGTCCCTGATACAATGGTCGCATAACTTTATAAGTCACAATCGTGCAAAGGCAATCACAAAGCTCTCCATATTTATAGAAGGCCCTTGGCTGCTACAAAATACTTCGACCCTGGATACGAAGAATATTGTAAGTCTTGATACACTGTTAGGAGACTTTTTAATCCTGGTAACTAATAAATAAATAAATAAATAAATATCGCTGGACATTACACACAGCGCCATCTAGTGCCACACTAAGCAACGAGGCTTGTGTCGTGGACACCAGATAGTTGATATACTACATAGATACTTTTTGTTTGTAAATACATACTTATTATACATATAAACAATACCGTAACATAATAACGTAATTAAAATTACACATCGATGAGTGCACACTTTTGGAGTTACTTACAGTTTTATTCGAATCGCAGGTCAACTTGACATTAAGTAGGTAGGTACTTTGAAGATTTAGAAGGCCGTGAATAAGAATTTAACCTAGTAATACCTACCTACAGACACTGTTAGGATTTCGGCAAAGAACACCTCGCCTAAAAACCAGACGTGGGAAGAAAACAATCGAAGGTTGGCTAGAAGTCGAGTGCCAGGTGCGCTATGCATGCAATCCCATATCATGTTAGGGACGTCGTAATAACTACTTAATAAAGTAAGCCGACGTTGTGACTTGATTCATTTTGACAGAGTAATAAACTTGCGCATTATCAAAGAACCAGTCAGACCAGTTCGACCGTTTCGTGTTGTTGACTTGACCTGCATCCCAACAGCCTGGATGCCAAGAAACTGAATATATTAAACAGTTTGTTCTACATAATCAGTTCGCAGTAAATTACCGAACACTTATGTAGATACACCCACAAGTACCTGTCTAGTATTACGTTGCACTACTTGTAATAAAGTGTTGATGCATTTGGAACGCAGTCAATGTTTGTTCTGCGCTTTTATTTCGTTTGACAGATCATTAGGGACTAGTTAGATAAACATAACCACCGATTCATTACTCTTCTACTTAACTTGTTTACTTCGTACATCACTTTGCAGTCATCTAATGGATCAGTAAATTGGGTACTTAATCGGTTGTCATAATATGTATGTGATGCAAAAGAATGAGGAAAGTGTCAATATGGATAGCTATTACATACATATTATATATTATAAGAGTACCTACAGAAACTAGAAAGTCCAAAGAAACGATGGATGGTTTTTGCGAGTAGAATAGAATAATTTATTTGTGTAAAAACATGGTACATCAAGGTCTTAGAGATAGGGTTGTGAACTGACATGTTTCGCTATAGAATGGCATACAAACATTAGAACATCTTAAATCTCAAATTTTAACACAACATCAATTGGACGGACGATATGGGTAGAAAGATGACTGTTGAGATGACACGTTATTGAGAAGTATTTGAAGAAGAAGACATACCTACTACCCCAAAATAAAATGGGATTTGAGGGCAGGAGACTGATGCCGGATGCGTCATCGTAAATTTAAAATATGCGATTGATTGATGCGGTTCATTACTTCCGAAGATTACCCCCTACATACAAACTTACAAACATACAAACTTACAAACATACAAACTTACAAACAAAATGTTACCTCTTTATAATATTAGTAGGTATAGACTAGCGGATGTCACGCGGTTTCACCCAAGTAGTTCCCGTTCCCGTGGCAGTACGGGGATAAAATATAACCTATGTTACTCAGGGTGAATGTAGCTTTCTAATGGTGAAAGAATTTTTGAAATCGGCGCAGTAGTTTTTGAGTTTATTCATTACAAACATACACACACACAAAAATACAAATTTTTCCTCTCTATAATATTAGTGCTGTAGAAGTGGAAGCAAAAGAAAGAATATCCCAAGCTAATTGTAAACAGTCTGTCGGGTATAAGATTATACGGCAAACAATAAGTATAGGCTCACAACCTCGCTTGATGAGTCATCAAATCACATGTTTCTGTTAATTGCGTCCATTTAGATCTGAGTGGTGATAAACAACGAATACTGTGGTAACAATTACGTTTCTCTTCTCAGAATGCATATTAAATTGCTTGCGTATGATATGTTGGGAGTAGTATTGGGATGGCCTTAAGACTTAAATTAGATTGTCTTTTGATGATTTTGATTCAAGTCAGGTTGGCAAAATAAGAGCAAAGAGAAAAGTTAAAAATAAATTCTAAGAACCCGATGATAAGCTCACAAGTGTACCTACATGCAATTGGGATTTAGGACCTACTACAGGTTCCCAACACTGGCTGGTTTTCCAGCAGGCAGCTGGGCGGTGGAGTTCAGATAGGTCGTAGGTCGTTAGGTATTCAGCATCATTCACTTAGACTGAAGGCCGAAGCCAATCATTATTTAAGTACCTAGCCTTTTCCCAACTAAGTATGTCTTGGTCGGCTTCCAGTCTAACCGGATGCAGCTGAAAACCAGTATTTGACATCAAGCGACCGCCTATCTGAAACGAACGACTGAACGACTGTCAAAGATCTACAAATGACAGCCGGGACTAACGGCTTAACGTGCTTTTCCGAAGTGGTCACACATCCACAGACCAACCTAGGCAAGCACTGCTTAACCTAAGGATCGACTCGAGCGGCTATTATTATTTTGCCACGAAGGCCGATGCCAATACCGTTGACAAAAGGAACGGAAAGGAAGGTTAACAAGCGATGCTGACCAACACTATACAGTTACCCAAAGAAGACGACAGCTTAACCCCACAGCTGACGCAGACCACCCACATCGTACGCCACGAGTGGGATGCGTACGATTTTCAGAAAACATCTTAAGTTTCCGTTAACAACAAAGTTCTTAACTGTTTCATTTCAGAACCCAGACACGATCGTGGGCAAGTTCGTGGGCGTGCCGGACGCGTCGCTGACGCACGTCACGACCTGCCTCAACCCCAACGACACGGTGACGCACTCCTCGCCCGAAGACAAGCCCGCCATGACCTTCACGTGGCAGGCGCCCACCGACTTCCTCGGAGGCGTCGAGTTCAGGTGAGATCTGATGTGCTCTATCATGACCTCTTAAGTATTGTTTTAATGTTATTCACGTCCTGTATGTACCCACTTATTGCTTTATTTCTTTCCCCTGCTAAAGAAGTGATACGGGCCCTGTTAAGTGTCCGAATGGAGATGACCTGGTAGTTGATAACCTATTAAGGAGTTCAATTGTTTGACATGAATGGATAAACCCAGAAATGAAGGAAATTAAACTTCAGCTAACACGGTGAGAACACTTCGTCTCTTGGAGAACAAGATTTGGGAGCATACATGGCGATCATTAAAGACAGGAATGCCTACCTACAACATGTAGTGTAGGTTAAGGAAATATCTGTAGGTATCAGCAATATTGACATGCCATGCTAAGGAACTCCTCGCTGTGGGAGCATTATTCCCTATTCAGCCAAGACTTGTTCAGCGCTCGTAATTGGTCAATATGTATCCGTTGTAATAGGACAAGCGCTAACTAACACGCCTTATCCGTCAGAGCGACGGTTGCCCAGAGCTACGCGACCTTCTGGAAGAACGTGGAGTCTCCTCTGGTGGAGGTGGTGACTCCCGACACCGCCGTGCAAACGCCGGCGGCACCCGCCGCCACATCGAAGCCCACAAGCGCACCGCCACCACCGCCCGTTATTATGGAGTCTAAGGTATACGAACACTTTGGGTGCCTTCTGCTCCTAGATCCATCAATTGAAATGATCACGATCCATCAACCGGGCACAAATCTCACTTTGCCCTACCTGGGAACCGCGAACCCTGGACCTGTGCTCAGCAGTTGTGCTTACGATCAATAGAAAAAAAAACCGGCCAAGAGCGTGTCGGGCCACGCTCAGTGTAGGGTTCCGTAGTTTCCCGTCCGTCACAATAAGTGTTCCCACTTAAAATGAGTTTAAAGAATCAGACAAAAAGAAACAGAAATCAGACAAAAAGTTGTACAAAATAATTTCTGGAAAATTATTTTGTACAACTTTTTGTCTTTTTTGTACAAAAACTAAAACTGTTGTTTGCATCAAGTTTAAAATGATTTTCCTAGAGAGTCCTTATAAAGTTCTACTTTTCAGATTTTTTCCATATTTTCTAAACTTATGGTTCAAAAGTTAGAGGGGGCCCACACATTGTTTTTTACTTTTGGAGCGATTATTTCCGAAATTATTGACATTATCAAAAAATGATTTTAGGAAACCCCTATTCATTTTTAAATACCTTTCCAACAATATATCACACGTTAGGGTTGAAATTTAAAAAAAAATCACTTCCCACTTTATATATAGGGGGGCTACCTTAATAAAACATTTTATTCCAATTTTTATTTTACCACTTTGTCGGCGTGATATTGGTACCAAATTTCAGCTTTCTAGTGCGAACGGTCACAGAGATTAAGCGAGGACGGACGGACAGACATGGCGAAACTATAAGGGTTCCTAGTTGACTACGGAACCCTAAAAAAGAGGCGGCTCTTGTTCATAGATCCATTGAAATGTCTAAGTACCTATTTTCCCTAATCTAGAATGTAACACACTGTCTTCATTTCAGCCTAAACAAGCAGCTGCCCCTCTCGATGTCATCTACAACGGATGTGCCGACACAAAACTGTGCTTCGGTGTGCCCCAAAACTGCATTGCAAAAGGCGACTGCGCGGCAATTGTAGCCATATTTGTCTCCGGAGACAAATACACTTTCGAACTGCAAGGCGTTGGCAACCCCAAGTACGTCGCAGCTGGTTTAAGTACAGACTCTAAGATGGGAGACGACAGTGCCATGGAGTGTGTAAGAAATGATAACGGAAGAATCAGCCTGTTCACTTCTTGGACCTACCCCAAGGCTGAGCCGTATGTGCGCCGGTCAGACTCGCCGCAGGAGATTGTGCAGCTACAAGAGTCTTCGGTCATCGATGGCAAGCTTTACTGCAAGTTCAGGAGGGATGCAGTGTCCGTTGTTCAAGGAAAGACGTTTGATTTGACGAGCACCATGTACAACCTGATGGTTGTTTCAGGAAGTTCAATGAAAGGTAAGCATTGTTGCGTTTATTCAAACTTACTACCCTACCACTTTGAAATCAAGCGATGCCCGCATATGTGTGAGGATAAACAACTTGTAAACGCGTCTTCAATGAACATGATCAGAAACTGGAAAGAAAATCAAGAAGATCGTTTTTGATACTTGTAAATATTTTTATTTCTATTATAGAGTTAGTATGTAAATAATGTTTGTGTTTAATAAATAAATTCTTTATAGAAGATGGTACTTCTTCCAATATTATCAAAACGGGGAGTGTCTAACATAACAATTTTTGTTCGGATGAGTAGTCACATTATTCTACATATTCTGAACTAGTCTCGAACTCTCGATTATCCACAATCTGACACTTTCTCTTTCCAGAAGCGAACCGCGTTGGTTTCCACGACCTAGCGTACGAGGCGACCGGAGTGCCGATGTCCCTGGCTACGGTTGGCACAGCAGCTGGCAGCTCTAAGCTGCTGCTCAAGCTTCACGGCTGCTTCATGTTGATAGCTTGGCTGGGAACCTCTTCTCTCGGCATCATACTCGCTAGGTAACCTTACCACTAGATGACGATGATCTGACCATTCTTCTTCCTGCAGATGATACTTTTATTTGTGTTAGATGAGTTGACCATTTTCTTAATTGTGTTTACAGGTACTTCCGACAGACTTGGGTCGGAAAAACTTTGGGTGGCAAGGACATCTGGTTTGCGGTAAGTTAGATAACTAGAGATATTCGTTACATCTTTTTTCTTTCTTCTGTTCATTTGACTGGATAAAAATAATTATTTGGAATTACAGTTTCAAAGCATGCGTTTTGACCATAATAACAGATGAATAACAGGCTACTTATGATTAAGTAACGTTCGATAATTTCAACATACGGACTGCAAAAATGTACCTCATTTTGTAGATCTTATTTCTACTGTCTTAATCTAAACTCGTTCATGCTTCTGGTTACAGTACCACCGCATCTTCATGGTGCTGACCTGGCTGCTGACGGTGATCGGGTTCATCTTGATCCTCATCGAGGTGGGCGGCTACTCCACCACCGGAGACAACCCGCACGCCATCACCGGCCTCGTCACCGTCATCTTGTGCTTCATACAACCTATTGGTGAGTCCATTCTAAAGTTTAAAGTCAAAGTCAAATTTATTTGCATAGATTGCAGGTACATAGAATAAGTAATCTAAATATATAAAAGAAGAAACTGACTGACTGACTGACTGACTGACTGACTCATCTATCAACGCACAGCCCAAACCGCTGGGTCTACAGATTCCAAATTTGGCAAGTAGGTTTCTTATGTGGTCTAGGGGTGCACTAAGAAAGGATTTTTCAAAATTCACCCCCTAAGGGGGTTAAACGGGGCTCCAAAGTTTGTATGGGAAAACAAGATTAGTTAGACTATTTAATTCCAAACTTCACAGGAGTGCTCCTATTGATAAATGAGTAGAAACGGGTTTCAGGTTTTTTCAGAATTCAACCCCTAAGAGGGGGAAATGGGGTGACAAAGTGTAAAAATCAATGCACAGCCCAAACCGCTGAGTCTAGAGATTCCAAATTTGGCACATTGTTTCCTTAAGTGGTCTAGGGTTGCACTAAGAAAGGATTTTTCAAAATTCACCCCCTAAGGGGGTTAAACGGGGCTCCAAAGTTTGTATGGGGAAACAAGATTAGTTAGACTATTTTATTCGAAATTTCACAAGAGTGATCCTATTAATAAATGTGTGGAAACGGGTTTCAGGTTTTTTCAGAATTCAACCCCTAAGAGGGGGAAATGGGGTGGCAAAGTATTAAAATCAATGCACAGCCCAAACCGCTGAGTCTAGAGATTGTAAATTTGGCACATTGGTTCCTTATGTGGTCTAGAGGTGCACTAAGAAAGGATTTTTCAAAATTCACCCCCTAAGGGGTTGCAACGGGGGTCAAAAGATTACATGGGGAAATAAGATTAGTTAGACTACTTTATTCGAAACTTAACAGGAGTACTCCTATCGATAAATGAGTTAACATTTGTGTTTCAGGTTTTTTCAGAATTCAACCCCTAAAGGGGAAAATTGGGTAACAAAGCCTGAAATTCAACAAAGGTATTGTTTGTATGGTGAATTGGGTCAGGTGTATTACAAAAAAAAACGATTTTAAGAATTAATGTGGCGGACCTGAAATACCACCATTCCCTGTTGGGGTGCGATGGGGTTGAAATGTCTAAAAAACAATATGGGTGTCGATACCGAGATTATCAGGGGTGCTGATTACGAAAATGGCATTTATTTTGAGATCCAGAAGATGATGGATTCGACTTCTATACAGGGTTATTGTTGATTTATTGTGATGATTGTGATAACGATGATGATGATTGTGGTGATGATGATTGTGATAACGATGATGATGATTGTGGTGATGATGATTGTGATTACGATGATAATGATTGTGATTACGATTATGATGATTGTGATAATAATGATGATGATTGTGATGATAATGATTGTGATTACGATGATGATGATTGTAATAATGACGATTGTGATAACGATGATAATGATTGTGATAACGATGATAATGAGTTTGATAACGAGGATGGTGATTGTGATAATGATTGTGATGGTGATTGTGACAGTGATGGTGATAGCGATGGTTGTGATAACGAGGATGGAAATTGTGATGATGATGATTGTGATTAAGATGATAATGATTGTGATTACGATGATAATGATTATGATATCGATGGTGGTGATTGTGATAGTGATTTTCATGGTTATTGTGATGGTAATTGTGATGGTGATTGTGATTGTGATAGTGACGGTGACTGTGACGGTGATATTGATGGTGACGGTGATGGTGATTGTGATAATGATGAAGATGAAGATGATTACGATGATAATGATTGTGATAACGAGGTTAGTGATTGTGATAGTGATTGTGATGGTGATTATGATGGTGATTGTGATGGTGATTGTGATGGTGATTGTGATTGTGATGGTGATTGTGATAATGATTGTGATGGTGATTGTGACAGTGATGGTGATAGCGATGGTTGTGATAACGAGGATGGAAATTGTGATGATGATGATTGTGATTAAGATGATAATGATTGTGATTACGATGATAATGATTATGATATCGATGGTGGTGATTGTGATAGTGATTTTCATGGTTATTGTGATGGTAATTGTGATGGTGATTGTGATTGTGATAGTGACGGTGACTGTGACGGTGATATTGATGGTGACGGTGACTGTGACGGTGATATTGATGGTGACGGTGATGGTGATTGTGATAATGATGAAGATGATTACGATGATAATGATTGTGATAACGAGGTTAGTGATTGTGATAGTGATTGTGATGGTGATTATGATGGTGATTGTGATGGTGATTATGATGGTGATTGTGATGGTGATTGTGATTGTGATGGTGATTGTGATGGTGATTGTGATGGTGATTGTGATGGTGATTGTGATGGTGATTGTGATTGTGATGGTGATTGTGATTGTGATGGTGATTGTGATGGTGATGGTGATTGTGATGGTGATTGTGATGGTGATGGTGATTGTGATGGTGATGGTGATTGTGATGGTGATTGTGATGGTGATTGTGATGGTGATTGTGATTGTGATGGTGATTGTGATGGTGATTGTGATGGTGATTGTGATGGTGATTGTGATGGTGATGGTGATTGTGATTGTGATGGTGATTGTGATGGTGATTGTGATGGTGATTGTGATGGTGCTTGTGATGGTGATTGTGATGGTGATGGTGATTGTGATGGTGATTGTGATGGTGATTGTGATGGTGATTGGGATGGTGATTGTGATGGTGATTGTGATGGTGATTGTGATGGTGATTGTGATGGTGATTGTGATGGTGATTGTGATGGTGATTGTGATGGTGATTGTGATGGTGATTGATTGTGATAGTGATGGTGATTGTGATGTTGATTGTGATGTTGATTGTGATTGTTAGTGATGGTGATTGTGATAATGATTGTGGTCGTGATAGTGATGGCGATTGTGATCATGATGATTGTGATTAAGATGATAATGATTGTGATTTCGATGATAATGATTGTGATGACAAGGATGGAGATTTTGATGATGATGATTGTGATTACGATGATAAAAGTTGTGATTACGATGATAATGATTGTGATAATGATGATAGTGATTGCAATAGTGATTGTGATCGTGATGGTGATTGTGATGGAGATTGTGATGATGATTGTGATGGTGATTATGATTGTGATAGTGATGGTGATTGTGATAGTGATGGTGATTGTGATAATGATTGTTATTACGATTATAATGAAAATGATAACGATGATGGTGATTGTGATTTTGATGGTAATTGTGATGGTGATTGTGATAGTGACGGTGATTGTGATGGTGATGGGGATTGTGATAGTGATTGTGATGGAGATGGTGATGTTGATTGTGATGGTGATTGTGATAATGTTGGTGGTTGTGATAGTGATGATGATTATGATAGTGATGGTGATTGTGATGATAATAATAAATTGTGATGATTATGAAATTTGGTACATAGATAGTTTACCTAGATAACCTGGACCCTTTAGTATGATTCAGTGGGACGGTTACCGAACTTCACGCGGGCGAAGCCGCGGGCAACAGCTAGTATAATATAATAATGGGTGAGCCTTGTACAATCTACCTTTACCTTTAAAAGGGGAAATTCGATAACAGAATGACCTGTGATTATTTTTGGATCTGCTTCTACGTGAATTGGTGGGTAATACCTACCTGTGACCTACCTATTTACCATTACAAAAAGCTGGCCAAACGACATTTTCATTCTAACTTATGCAACCCACAATTTCGAGCTTTAGATCTTCTTGCAGACAGTGTAGTGAGTGTTTAACACACTAAGTTACCAAATCCCAAATAGTCAAAGACCAATGTTCAGTTTTTCTTAAATCCTTAAAAATTCCATTTATTTTTATTACAGGTGCCTACTTCAGGCCGCACCCGGGCACTAGCAAGAGACCCATCTTCAACTGGGCTCACTGGTTCCTCGGAAATGCTGCTCATATTCTTGGAAGTGAGTATTAAAAGAGCTATCTAACACACACAGCTGTTAATATTTATAAAGTGAGTATCGAGGCACAACGACAGTCTGTAGAGCTTGGTCCAACGAGAAAGCAAGAAAATTTTAACAAATCATATGGTTACGTTATGAATTCCTTCTTGTAAGCAATGTTTTTTTTATTCATCACTAGCTTACATCACACGGTTTCACCCGCTTAGTTCCCGTTCCTGTGGAAGTACGGGGATATATAACCTGTGTATAATGTAATGTGTAATGTAATCTGTAATGGTGAAAGAATTTTTAAATCGGTCCAGTAGTTGTGAGATTATTCGTTACAAACATACAAATAAAAATAGTTATTTATGCAACTGTTGTATAATGAGGGGTATTAAAACACGAATGTGTAAATAGTATCACATGAGTGTTTTAATACCTAATTATGTACAGTTGCATACAAGACTTTATCTACATCCATGATATGAATCCTCCATATAAAAGGTTCTGAAACCATAGGGTGTTGTAGTGTTGTAAGAAGTCTATGTAAATTCATGGAAAGTTTAATTGCTGAGTATATAATACAAAATCAAAATCAAAGCATTTATTTCAAATAAGCCAGTTACAGGCACTTTTGAATCGTCGAAACAAAGATGAAAATTAAATGTAGCTACAGTCCCAGTCACAAGACATAAAAACTGTGAAAGTACTGTAGTTGCCCATTCCCTAGCGTAGATCTCTATGGAGAAGAACGGGCGGGAAAAACACACGGGAAAAACAAACCATGTAGGTAATATAATTATTTACATTTTGATTGTAAGTACAATTATTAAAATGCACAAAGCTTGTATCACTAATTTTTCTAAACAACCAAGTACATAATGCAATACTAATATCGAACAAAAATGGCGGGATACGACGTGAATTCGAATTAACCTATAAGTCTTTTTTTTTATTACGGCGCTGTGGTAGTGAATCGCACGTGCTAGACAAGACAATGTTCTTTTTTTAAAACGAGTTGCATAATGAAATTCAGTACAACATTATAACACCCGTTTGGGTGTTATAATGGTTATTACGACACTGGCTGTTTTAATGTTGGCCATAAGCTAACTGTTTCAGATACTTTTATAGAGGATTTATAGCATGGGTGTAGATAATAGTTATTTATGCAACTGTTGTATAATGAGGGGTATTAAAACACGAATGTGGGTTTATCACACGAGGCGAAGCCGAGTGTGATAATAGTATCACATGAGTGTTTTAATACCTAATTATGTACAGTTGCATACAAGACTTTATCTACATCCATGATATGAATCCTCCATAAAAGGTTCTGAAACCATAGGGTGTTGTAGTGTTGTAAGAAGTCTATGTAAATTCATGGAAAGTTCAATTGCTGAGTATATAATACAAAATCAAAATCAAAGCATTTATTTTAAGTAAGCCAGTTACAGGCACTTTTGAATTGTCGAAACAAAGATGAAAATTAAATGTAGCTACAGTCCCAGTCACAAGACATGAAAACTGTGAAAGTACTGTAGTTGCCCATTCCCTAGCGTAGATCTCTATGGAGAAGAACGGGCGGGAAAAACACACGGGAAAAACAAACCATGTATAGGTAATAATATAATTATTTACATTTTGATTGTAAGTACAATTATTAAAATGCACAAAGCTTGTATCACAAATTTTTGTAAACAACCAAGTACATAATGCAATACTAAATATCAAACAAAAATGGCGGGATACGTCGTGAATTCGAATTAACCTATAAGTTTTTTTTTTATTACGGCGCTGTGGTAGTGTATCGCACGTGCTAGACAATGTTCTTTTTTTAAAACGAGTTGCATAATGAAATTCAGTACAACATTATAACACCCGTTTGGGTGTTATAATGGTTATTATGACACTGGCTGTTTTAATGTTGGCCATAAGCTAACTGTTTCTGATACTTTTATAGAGGATTTATAGCATGGGTGTAGATAAAGTATATTAAAGTGTAGTGTGGTGTGGTGTGATGTGATGTGATATGATGTGATGTGGAGTGGTGTGGTGTGGTGGTGTCGTGTGGTGTGGTGTGGTCTTCCAAATCTTTCCTCTTTATAATATTAGTATAGAAGATGTAGATATGCACTGGACCGGCTTACCTGTTACAAAAAATTACCCTTCGCTACTGATAGAAGTCTAGTTTAGTATAGATGTGCTTACGTCATATTGTTTGGTTTCAGTCGTGACGATCTTCCTGGCGGTGTACCTGCAGAAGGCGGAGCTCCCCTCGTGGAGCGTGTTCATCCTGGCCGCGTTCGTGGCCTTCCACGTCGTCATGCACCTCGTGCTGTCCGTGAGTACCACCTTCATTACATCACACTTGTAGGTGTTCTCCAAAGGCCCATGTGATCAGGGACCCATTAACATTACCCGGAGCACACCTGGAGTAAAAATCTAGCATAAAGTAGGATTTTGCCTACACATTGGTGTCGATTCTGTTGACCACAAACTAAACTTAATTTAGGCTATTGCTATCTTTTTCTCTCTTATAAAACGAGAAAGAGACGGACGTAATTTAGAGCTGTCAAATTTAGTTGGAACTAATATTTCCATACAAATGAAGTGTGCACGTAAAAACATGTCGACTAAAAACACTGTGAAGCGCAAGGCATAAACTAGTTTGACATCTGTAACTTAGTTCATATAGCTATAGCCGTCCTTTTCTCGCACTGCCTTTTATTAAAAGATAGCAATAAGTTTAGTTTGTGCACAACAGAATCGACACCATTACTTGCCTGACATTATCTGGGATTCAAAACCAGGATCCCACGCGAAACAGTAACGCAGGCGATCATATTTTATATTCCGTGATCTAATCTATAGTTTCCTCGACTTCAATTCTCTCTATCAGAGAATATTTGTGATCATCACATTTATGTTAATTTAGTAGGTAATGAAAAGTTGATGCGAAACATTGTCAAAATGCTATACGCAACACCAGTCCCTGTGGTGTTGGTAAAGAGAAAAGGACGACCTTACACACGACTAAAGAGGAAAAGAGACAAAAAACGTAGCAGTATATTCAAGGAAAAACTCATTATGTTTTTGGCTACAGTTGACGGTGTGCGTGTCGGACGGCCGCATCAGCAACGGCCGCATCAACGCGTTCCCCATGAAGGACATGCTCGGGCAGACTCGGCAACCCACGCAGGTGGACCGCAGCACTGACGCACCGGTGAGTAGCAAGGCGCTCCTTCAACTTACTAGATGGTTCAGATTCACCTCACCTCATGAATTAGGATGAGGTTAGAATATTGAGAGTTAAGGCCTCCGAGTTCATAAAGGTCGAGGAATGACTTTGACCTTGAAAACGTCGTTCCTCGACCTTTATGAACTTGGAGGGTTGTATTGATGATTTCGATGATTATAATTCTGTAATTACAAACGTCACAATATTTTAATCAACATACAACCTAGCACTGTCCTGCAAATTGTAAAAAACGTAAGAAATTTTGAATTTCGCGGACTACCCTGGAGCATCCACCTTAACTGACATCAACACATCTTGATTGGTAGATTTACCGGCCATCGAATTTTAAAACAACGCAGTCAAGTTAAAAATAAAATGTACCACAACTCAAGCGCCAGTTACAATTAACGCTCCACGAAGCAGAACTTCGATGTGTGGTATCCGGCAGAGTAGAATAGAACCAACCCATTACACTCACGGGTGTCGTATAAGGCGACTAATGTCTGAGGCAGAACACCTTGCGCCTCCGTAGACCTGAGAATGGGCAGCAGCGTTTTCTGTTAGTCTTTCATCACTGCGATCTCCAATCCGCCTGCCAAGCGTGGAGATTACGGCAAATTCCTCCCATCATGGGAGAGGCTTATGTCCAGCAGTGGACGTTATGGGCTGTTGTTGTTGTTGTTGAAACAGAACTTTATTTTACTTCTATGTGCCCATTAACGGCTCGGTGATGTACTATACGATACCTAATGCGAGGGTTTCGTACCTAATCGGTAGAATAAGTAGATGGTAGATGAAAAGAGGTTTCAGGGTACCTACTTGCTTGTTTTAGCACAATGCCGTTTTCACTAACACTTGGTAACACCTAAACGAATGCCTTAATAAAAGAGCGCTGTTGGGTTTTACCACTCAGTTCGCAAACAACAAACAACAACAGCCCATATCGTCCACTGCTGGACATAAGCCTCTCCCATGATGGGAGGAATTTGCCGTAATCTCCACGCTTGGCAGGCGGATTGGAGATCGCAGTGATGAAAGACTAACAGAAAACGCTGCTGCCCATTCTCTGGTCTACGGAGGCGCAAGGTGTTCGGCCTCAGACATTAGTCGCCTTATACGACACCCGTGAGTGTAATGGGTTAGTTCTATTCTACTCTGCCGGATACCACACGGCTATCAGCAGCAGTTCGCAAAGCCTAAAGCTAAAAATACAAAAAACGGGCATTTATTTAGACATTAAATTTAGTTGCCGCTAATATTGTGGGCGAAAGCAGCCATACAAGAGCTCTGTAAACCCAACTTATCTACTTACTTCTGAACATTGGTGTTGATTCTGTTGTGCACAAACTAAACTTAATAATTATAAGCTATTGCTATATTTTACTAAAAAGCAGTGCGAGAAAAGGACGGCTATAGCTGTGAACTAAGTTAGAGATGTCAACTAGTTTATGCCTTGCGCTTCACCGTGTTTTTAGTCGACATGTTTTTACGTGCACCCTTCATTTGTATGGAAATATTAGTTGCAATTAAATTTGACAGCTCTAAAATACGTCCGTCTTTTTCTCGTTTTATTAGAGAGAAAAAGATAGCAATAGCCTAAATTAAGTTTAGTTTGTGCACAACAGAATCGACACATTTACATTTTTGCGGTAAAGTTGAACGAAAGTAAACGCATTGTACTGTGTGAGACATCATATTTCTAGTCGATAATTCCATATTTTATTTCCAGTTCTCGAGCTTCAGACGGCTGCTCCTCGGTGTCTACTCGCCAATAGTACTGCTATTTACCATCGCCATGGTGTGCCTCGTCGCACTGGCTCCCATCACAGACACCTACGACAGCATCATGGGCGCCTGAGTGTAACCTAATCATATTGTCCTAACACTTTACTGTATCTGATAAAGTAACTAAATGGACGCGGCTTTAATAAATACTACTGCGATAATGATAAGCGTTTGCACAAATACTGGAATTTTAAAGAAATCTTTGTGAGAGACCCTCGCTTCGTTTTCTGCCATCATGAATGTTTGCTGAAACACTTAATAAGCAAATTAATAAAATTAAGTTTTCATGAACAAAACAATTTGGTGAAACTTAAAAGAAAAGCGTGATTAGTAGACTGTGAAGTTTGTTATTGTACTCAAGGTTTTTTGTGTAAAATGATAACTCCGTCCATAATGATAAGATCAAACTTCTTGTAAGAACAAACTGTTGAAAGAGTGTACTTTGTTGTATGTATATTTAATTAATTTAATCAATAATGTTATATGAAAATAATGTAAATATTAGTTGGAGAATTAAACTTGAATATAAGGTTTATTTGTTTTATTTTTTATGCTAAGTACCAAATACTACACAAGTTTTATGTAGGTAGATGATTTTACGTGAGTTATACAGCATGTACCAGACAGGTGTGGCTAAGAGTGTGATTAAATTTATTAGTTTAGCAGTAATAGTCGTTGAACTTGGGTGTTGGACGCCATCTTGGATTTTCATTTTGAGCTCATTTTCGTAATCAACGACCCCGAAAACCATGAAAACGACACCCATGACGGAAAAACCATAAGTATCTAAATATAATTATGACGTCACAAAAACTATCTCATCACAAAAAAATATAATTCTGATCTTATGCCGTATTCGTTTTACGAGGTCATCGCGTCAGGTGTACAGCACATTATGGTCCCGGTGAAACGCGTAAATTTATAAGCATAAAATTAGTTTTCTAGCAAAAAATAATAATAAATTCGAATTGGAACAACACAAGATTCTCAACCCCTGTATGTCTAGCCGACTGGTATTATGATACTCTAGCGATGTAGCAAAGTATCGCTTATTGGTCGATTTAGGTAACTAGTAAGTGTCGTTATCGTTTTGTGACCAAAAACTTGGTAGGTAGGTGTTAATGACCTCTATTCCGATGTTAACTGGCACCAACTATATTTATTGTTTGAAACAGCTGCCGTGACATATTTTTCATTATAAAATTTAATGCTGAAAGTTCACGAAAATTCACACTGTATTGTTGATTGTGATGTGACGTAGCCAACATGGCGACCGATTTTGGCGCGTTTCTAGTCACGTGACTAATTTCAAAATTTTATCAATTTTAAATTGTCTATAATAAATATATATTTTTTTTTTTGAACAAGTCAATAAATTGTGCTGTGTCGGTCTCGGTACGGACTTTGTTTTGGAAATTTGACACTTCGTTTATTACTAATTTACGCCCAAAGTTACGTTAAAATTGGCAATAAGAACGAATCTTTGGTAGCTCATAACTTTTGAATGGCTTTTTATTTTACTATTCTGTTTCCGCACAGACAAAATTAATAATGAGACAAAACGATATCATGTTTAACTTTAGATGTACTATCGAGGACACTCCCTGACCACCACTAAGCTCATTTTTGCTTGCACTCGCAACATAAAAACGCTCTCTAGCCCCGCCCCGTTGACTTTGTGTAGAAAAAATGAATGAAAAGATACCGAATCGGCCGAGCGCACTGACGACGCACGCCAATCGAGAGTTATTGTTATTTTGCGCGCCAAAGTTGACGCTTTCCTAATAGGCCCAAACTTTAAGGGGGCGTGGCTCGGCGCCTCCGCATGATTTAAGGTGAAAGCGTCAGGGTAGCCCGCGAAATTCAAATTTTCTTACGTTTATTGCAATTTTCCGACCAGTGCTAGGTTGTATGTTGATTAAAATATTGTTGGCGATTGTAAGACGTATGTAGTTAAAGAATTATAATCATCAAAATTATCAATACAACCCTCCAAGTTCATAAAGGTCTAGCAATGACTTTGACCTTGAAAAAATCGTTCCTCGACTTATATGAACTTAGAGGGTTGTTTTGATGATTTTGATGATTATTATTCTGTAACTACATACGTCTTACAACCGCGAACAATATTTTAATCAACATACAACTTAGCACTGGCCTGAAAATTGCAAAAAACGTAAGAAAATTTGAATTTCGCGGACTGGTTGGAGCATTCACCTTAAGCGAAAAAAAATTAAAATGGTCAGGCGGAAAAGACCCCCATAGTACCTACCATGTCAAACAGTGGAGTAATACCCCCCCGAAATTTGTATGGAAAATATGATGAGCAGATTCTGAAAAAACCTGAATTGTCATCGGTCTTTGACGGGTGTGCAAAATTTGAATGAAATCTGGCCGTTTAAAGTGGGTGAAAATCGCGCCCTAAGAAGTCGGTTACAAACATACAAGTGAAGCTATTAAAAAGCGTGAAAAAACCAAGAACTTCGATCTCAAAAAAAGTAGATTTTTTAGGAACTTACCTACCTATAAGTTCATGATTATTATTTTATTGTAACTTGCCAAGCAAATGTTTTATTTTTTATGATTGTTGATTGTTTTAATATTTGATAATGCTTATTAGATGTATATTATAACGTCTGTCTGTCAGACAGTAATTTTTTAAACAGAAACACTGATTCCCTAACAAATAAAACTTCTATTGATTAAAATAAAGGGTATTTTTATTAATTTCTAAAAAAGCTGTCAACTTCGGAGTTCCGGATTTGATTGCTCAACATCGTAACTAGTTTCGGAGTTGATAACTATCCGAGTTTGAATGCCCTAGGTGTAACGTCTTTTACGAAAGCCACTTCAAACTTAGTTGTCATCAATTTGATGTCCACTATGCTTACATAATCGCAATATTAGAAGAATCGATACGAAAGCGTCTGTCAAAATGAGTTACGGTGACTATCAGTCACGATGGGCACCGATGACGTCATATTTGATCGTGACTAGTCACACATAATACGAAACTAACCTTTTGACAGTTATTTGATGGATACTGAACCCAGATATTATCATTTCGAGCGGTCAACAGAGATACGTAATAGGCCTGCAGTTCATTCTGAAGAAAAGGGAAATTATTAAATTAATATACAAAATTCATTCATTTTAGTAATTGTTTATTACAATCAATTAATAACATTTTTTTTTGGGCAGTCGTGTAATAACAGGTAAAACTTGAATTTAAATTCTTTACAAAGTCATTGTACGAGACACTACCACTAATGCTCATACAGCAAAAAAGTACGTTTCTGCGTAGGTATATAGGTACCTACGTAATGAATTACGGTACGCTAAACGTACTTTATTAATTATATTATATTATACCTACATAACAAACATAAATCAGTCTTCATTAAACTCCGCCACAAGCGGGTCGATCAATAATAACATTGCATCAAGTGCGGCTCAGATTATTAAACAAACGTTACTTGAACATAATTAAACTATTGAACCTAACAGTGGTTTGGTGTGAACTAACTAGGTATAGTTGGTGCATGTTAAGATGAGAATAGCGGTCATTGCCATTTCCCTTATCTCTTCGTACGAACAAAAACAAATAAACCATGTATCGTTTTTCATTATAAAAAATGTTGAAGATGACGATTCAAGACTTGAACAGGCTTATTTTTGGTTTTCAAAGATAAGAAGTTTAATAAATGTAGGTGGGTTAATGACCGCTATTCTCATCTTAACTGGCAACAACTGTAGTTAGTTCACACCAAACCACTATTAAGTTATTAGGTGGGGGTATCTGTCAACGACGAGAAAACCCCAACAGTCATTGTGTAACGGAGTACAGTCCCCAGCACGTAAGTTGGCAAGGTTTTGGCGTAGTGGGGGCAAGTTCGCGCATCGTGCACTTAGTGGAACAAAAACCTGGTCACTTTTATTGATTATCATTCTCATTACTTTATGGTTATTGCCATCATTTATTTTTAATCATGTAGTTAAACAAAGCAGAGGAATTAGTGACATTTAAATATGTGGTATAAATAAAATAATAATATGCATTTTTTTATTAAGTGAATGTTCTGGCATTGTAATAAACTTAACGAAAACTAAATTTAAAACAATAACTCGTAACAAAAACTTAATTTATAACTAAAACTGAACTCGTACCTAACAAAAAGTCAACTAAAACAAAGGGTACAACTTTCGTGCACGCAAGTGTAATCGGGAGCGAACGGAGTGTAGACGCGGTGCGGGAGGCAAGGGTCGACTGACGCACCAATCGCGCGCTTTGATCGGCGCTACGTCATACCCCGCGTCCCGCTTGACCACCAAAGAGACCTAAAGAACGGCTTCTGCGCATCTAACGACTCTTGATTGCCAAGTTACGTGCCGGGGACTGTATAACCTATTACAAGATTGCAAGACGATATTAAAACAATAGCTGGTCCAAACTAGAGACAAGTAGCTCAAGACAGAGTCAAATGGGTATCACTGGAGGGGGTGCGTACCATTTGAAATTTTTAAATAATAACAAAAGTTCTAATGATCACATAACCTAATTTCAATTAATATACTTTTTTTTAGTACAACGATAAAACGATTTTATGAATTATTTATATAATTTCCATAAAGTTTTCATATGTAATTTGAAATGGTTCAATGAACATTTTCCTATCATATCTAGAGCACATCTGAACTAATATCCAATTAGTATAATATTCAGATAGGTACTTTAAATATTAAAAATCTATAGTCATTTAGAAACAGTGACCAGTGAGCGTGCCGCGGCAGCGGCCGAAGAAAGCCAAATGCCCTGAATTGTTGGTGAATCATACATCTGAGTGAGTATGACATACTCTCAGCCGCCAAGGCAAACTCTATGAAGGTAAATTGAAATTATATGAAATGAACATTGTACTAAATGTTATTAGAGCAAAAGAAAGGTTAAGTATATGAAACGTAACATTAGATCACATGAAATTAGGTTATTGTTTTATAGCATTAAAAATTATATCATAAGAACGTTATTTTAAGTGATAGTAGACTATCTGTTACTATGCCATAAACTTTGATTATATAATGTCTAGATGGAGCGTCGCCCTACAATCAAAACAAGAAAAACAAGCCAACAATTTCAAGCCTGTGTGCGTGCAGGCGGTGTTTTACACTGTCCTTCTTTGTCTCTGTGTGCGTGAATAATGATACCAGCTACAATTCTCCCATATGTCACATTAAAAAAATAGACTAATTAAAGATAAGTAGTTTTAGGTGTATGTATGTAGTAGGCATTATTCAGTTTTAGTAGTGTATTTTTATTAAGTATGTAGTTACTTTCTTCAATAAATAAAAAACTTTATTTAAATTTAGAGTTGTGTATGTGAAATATTGTATTATAACAGCTAAGTTAATTAAATTAGTATTACAAGTAGTAGCGGTCCCCCGACGCAACGACGCTTGGAAAATAAAAATATTTGACCTTACATAATTTATGTGACGATAATAATTAAAATAGGTTTAAAATATTATTTGTTAGTTTTTTATGTGTCGGGGGATTTTTAAATTTTTTAATTTTACTTTGTTCTTTTTAAAGTAGGTAATTTCGAATCGATAGGACATATGGAAGGTAGTCAGATCCCCTCATCAACTATTAAAGAGCTGATGATCTTCAAACGGCTGTTCAGCTCATGGGTACCTCACCATAGAGTTTCAATTTCAATGAAGTAACACAGTACCAAAATTCGAATCGATCGGACATAAGGAAGTTAAGTCAAATCCCCTCATCAACTAGAAAAGAGCTGATGATCTTCAAACGGCTGAACAGATTTTCATGAAACATGGCTAAGAACACTCGGGATAAAATTATCTATGCCAAAAAAAAACTAAACGAAAATCGGTTCATCTGTTTGGGAGCTACGATACCACAGACAGATACACAGACAGACACGTTAAACTTATAACACTCCTCTTTTTTGGTCGGGGGTTAAAAATAAGATGATCACCATATTTTACTCATTCAATAATTATGTTTATTATGGGCTATTATTAATTTGTCAGATATCTTTTATTCAAGGAATGAAAATGGAGGTTAAATCACCGATTTAATCTGCCAGTTATTAATAATTACTAAAATGTGAACATGAAGTCAAGTCAAGTATATTATTTACCTAGCTAATATAATAACAATTTTTACTTGGCATCGACTTCAAAATCATATAAAGAAAGACTTAATACGAATTGATAAACCCCACCTTTTTAAATCGAGAAATAATGTAGACCAACTAAATAATATAAACGTAACCATAATTTTAAAGTAACTAATATACTTACCCACAAAAAAATTACGTTAAGTTGGGAGAATGAAAAAAAAAGAAACTGGCAACACTGATAAAATATGGCGTAATTTTATGTTCATAAAAACAAAAAATAAATACTTATATAGTTTTTTGGTTACTTATCGATGATAGCTGATGTGCTTGGTATTTTTCATCCCTTCTATTCGAAAAGTGTCGTTTTGTTCCCCGTTTAGCGGGAGCAAAGTAGCTCTTTTCTCCACTAGACTTTTTAGTGGGCAGTAATGAGATTTGAATTTGGAACATGAATCGTTCATTGAAATCGAACGAAAATTGTATAAATTACTGGCTGAAAGTGTTTGTACGGTGCGGGGGTCAGCACCCGCATTGTAGAAAATATCAAATTAAGAGTTGCAGATAGTTCGCCCATACCGTTGTCACCGCGCTCTTCTACATCAAAGGAACCTTTTCCTGAGCACCAGCCAGATACTGAGATTACTTACAAACACTCAAAATACTGGATGATTTTTTTATCACTTTCCAAAAAAAATTGGTATATTCGGTGAATGGAGTAGAAGCTTAAGGCATACCTAGCTTTGTTTTTCTTTTTTCCACAGTTTAGAAAAGAATTGATCCATCATCAAAAAACGCTACAAATTTCAAGTAAACTTTTCATACAAAGAAAGAGAAATTAAAAACAAAAAATGTAAAATATCGAATTTCAAATCAAACGAAAAAATAAATATATTTTTTAATTTCGAATTTTAAAAAAAAAACTAAGTGTGGCATTGGCTTCTACTCCGTTCACCTATTATACCCATTTTATTTTGAAAGTGAAAAAAATGTCACCTGTATAAATAAATCCACAACTATATCAATCCCAAACAAAACACACATAGTGACAATACATTTTCAAAATTTTCCCAGATATAAATATAAATTTGTAATTGACCTTTTTCACATTCATGTCATTTTTTTATCTAAACTTATTCGTTAATTACTTAAAAGTGTCTCTTATTTATTTTCTCATAGAACGAGATGAAAAGTAGAGTATATGACTCGAGAGCAAACATATTTTTCCCTCAGGCGATGTACTTTGAATCCCTCGCTACGCTCAGGATTCTATTTCCCTCGCTATGCTCGGGATTCTATTCTAGAATCCTTCGCTTCGCTCTGGAATCAAAATAGCGCCCTCGCCGTAAAAATACTATTTTGCTCCCTTGTCATACAATCTACTATTACACCCTTCCTATAAAATTCCGGCATAGTTTATTATCTCATACCGTCATTATATCGCTCGTATTTGTGTATTACGAGCGCGTAATACGTAGTGACACCAAAGTGGCACGATCGGCACTAATCGGCGGGTGAGAACATAAAACCCAACTGTTGGCTGATATTTTTTGACACGTTTGCGCGCATTTGACGCTCCATCTGGACATTAAATAATCAAAGGCCATAAATTACAGGCCCACTTTTAGGCCGGCTTTTATCCATTCTAGGGTTCCAGTAGATTATCTCGTTTGTACTTTTTAGATGGTTTGGAGATGGGAACCTCTGGTTGCTTTTGCTCAGACTCAAACATTCTACTATGCCTCTTAATTTTATTTTTTTCTGACACACTAATTTTATTTTTAGCATTCTTTGTTTTTGTCAAACCAGATTTTCCATTTACTGCCTGAGTATGAATGTCTGCCACTACAGTGTTATGCTGTAATGCTGGCTGCTGACGAGGTAATTTTGGATTATATTTTGAAGCTGAACGTGGAAACCCATCACCAATTTGTTTCGGACTGTACGGTTTAATCTTATCAAAATCAACGTAAGATATGGTGACCGTTTGAGCTGCTTTTTTTTCCACATCTTCGTCATCATCCTCATCAGGACTCAACTTAGCACATCTAAAAGGAAAATAAATAAAGAAAATAGGTCATAAGAGAGAATACAGGGTGTTAAAGTAGGCGCGTGCTATAGCTTAGGGGTGAGTTCAGTATCGATAAAGGAACCCGTAAAAAATAAAAAATAAATACTTTTATTTATTTTTTTTAAACTTAAAATTCGGGTGTTAGTGTGAACACCGTTATCCTTGAAACCAGTGGTTTGATTTCATTAGTAGAACCTAAAACCATTGAAAAAAGCAACCTTTTTTTAAAAGAAAATCCACTATTTTCCACGAAATCATTTCACTCTAATGGGCTCGGAAACAGCTGACCGCCAAACGGGCGAGCACTCGGGGTCATCGACCGCGCCGCAGTCAGCTGTCGCTAGAGCGAGCGCGCGTCGCAGCGTGCGCCATGCACCGAGCCGTTTGTTTCTCGCGCGTAAATTGAGTGAGAGCGGGTGATAACCTACAACCCGTTCGATAGTAGGTAAGTAACCAAAACATTTAAATAAATAAAACAATTTTAATTCTAAACGATTGCTATTTTAAGTTAGTAGACCGTACTAAATTAGGTTGATCTTGCAATAACTTTTTTGTTTAATTTATTTTATTTTTTATGGATTTTTATTTTATTTTTTACGGGTTCCTTTAACGATACTGAACCTACCCCTAAGCTATGGCACGCGACTACTTTAACACCCTGTATAAATGCTAATCATATTTTCAGGTCATTGACCTTGCTTTCCTTAGGTTAATGAGCTGCTAGTCTAGTCCCATGCCCTGCTCAAATAAGTCTACTTCCTTTTAAGTTTTCTATAACTCTCCGTTACTAATTGATATTATCATGTAACATATTTATATTAAAAACCCCTTCTTATTCTTATTCTTCATTGCACACAAAATTAGAATATACAGGGCATCCCACGGATATGCCACATGGAGGGAAAGTACTTTGAATATTGTAGATGGAACATTTGACTGAAAGAAGACATTATTTTAATTTAAAAAACAATTTAAACTGCATTCTGTTGTATATGTGTGCGTGTGGCACACACCCGCCATGTTATTTTGTGAATACACGTCAGTACGCTAACAGCAAGCAGTGGTTTCACTTGTCCCCATCCCACGTATCTATCAGTGGCGACGAGTACCTACTTACCTACGTTATAAAAAAAAAGTTACGGAAAATGTCTGGTGCAATATTCGGGATTTTGACATCGTTTGACCATAATACCCAGTCTTGGGAAACGTACAAGGCTCGGATTTCACAGTGGTTCATCGCGAATGACATAAATCCGACTAAAGATACGGCGGGAACGAAGCGACGAGCGATTCTACTTAGCGCGCTCAGCGATGGCACGTACAAACTGGCAGCTGACCTCGCTCTGCCAAAGCAGCTGCAGGACGTGCCATACGAAGATATCGTCGGATTGCTGGACGAACATTTCACTCCGAAGCGCTGTGGCTTCAGCGAGCGGTTCAAGTTTTACGCGGCTACGCAGCAGACGGGGGAAACGTTTACTCAGTGGGCAGCGCGCCTGCGCGGATTGTCGGCGCACTGTGGTTTCACTAACGTGGGCGAAGCTCTCCGAGACAGATTCGTCATGGGAATGAGTTCTGGGCCGGAGAGGGATAAGCTCTTCGCACAGGACCTTAAGGACCTGACTCTGGCCAAGGCCGTGGAGTTGGCGGAGAGTTTACATTGCGCGCGCGCGGGAGCGGCGGCCGCGCAGCCAGCACAGGTACATCACGAACAGCTGTTCAAAATTACACAAGCACGGCAGCGAGTGAACACCGCCGAACGCAGCTCCGCAGGTGATAAAGTGCAGTGTCAAGTGTGTGGTTATTACAACCACAAAACATCTCAGTGTCGTTTTGCGAAATCTAAATGTAAAAAGTGCAAATCGGTCGGACATTTACGCAGAATGTGTAAAAATGTAAATTTCTTGGAAGCGAGTGACGTGGATGAGGGCGATGACGGTGAGTGTTACAATATTCGTTCAGTGAAAGGTGAACCCATGGTCGAAACGATTTCAATTTCGGGAGTTCAACTTAAATTTGAAGTAGACAGCGGTTCAGCCGTTACAGCGATCTCCGAGAGCACGTACAAAAAATATTTTACGAATGTGCCATTGTCACTAACAAAAAAACGGTTATTATCTTACACCGGTGATAAGATTCCGTGCTTGGGGGTAGTACTCTTACCAGTTACTTACGCGCAGCAAACACAATCGCTTAGTGTTTATGTCGTACGGAATGCCGCTGCGGAGATATTAGGCCGCGATTTTATTTCGCGTTTCAAGTTGGAACTGTTACCAGTTCGTTATTGTAAACAAACCAACGGAAGTAACGGAATAGTGTCTAGGCTAGAAAATCAATACCCATCGGTCTTTTCCGATAAATTAGGACGATTTAATAAATACAAAGTTAGTCTGCAATTAAAGGACAACTCGAAACCGGTTTTCATTCGCGCGCGGCCGATAGCATTCGCTTTGCGAGAAAAAGTAGATAAGGAAATAGATCGATTGTTGTCATTAAACGTGTTAGTGCCGGTGAGTCATGCGCAGTATGCTTCACCGATCGTACCAGTTTTAAAGAAATCGGGGTCGATTAGGATTTGCGCCGACTATTCAACAGGTGTAAACAAACAGCTGATTGTCGATCAGTATCCCTTACCAACTATAACCGAGTTGTTTGCGAAATTGCACGGCGGTAAACAATTTACTAAATTAGACCTATCAAATGCGTACAATCAGTTCGAATTAGATGAGAAATCGCAGGAGTTGACTTGTATCAACACGCACCGTGGAATTTTCAGATATACAAGAATGGTTTTTGGTCTTTCTTCAGCACCGAGTTTATTTCAGCGGGCCATGGAGAGCGTGTTAGCGGGCGTGCCGGGCACGTTGTGTTTGCTAGACGACGTGCTTGTCACTGGCGAAAACACTGAACAGCACTTGCTTAGGCTCAATGAGGTGCTGAAAAGATTACAAGACGCAGGCCTCACACTGCAGAGGGAGAAGTGTGAGTTTTTTAAAGATGAGGTCGATTATCTGGGTTACGTAATTAATAAAGACGGCCTAAACAAATCTCCGCTTAAAGTCAAGGCGATGGTAGAAGCGCCGGTACCTACGAACGTAAATCAGCTGCAATCTTTCTTGGGGTTGGTAAATTATTATAGGAATTTTGTCCCCAACGCGTCCAGCATATTAAATCCGCTATATGATTTACTGAAAAAGGGAGTTAAATGGGTTTGGTCGAAAGAACATAATAAAGCGTTTGTCGCCATTAAGGAATGTCTGGCTTCGGAACAGGTGTTAGCCCATTTTAACCCGGCCTCGCAATTGGTGCTCACTGTAGATGCTGGGCCATCTGGATTAGGGGCGATATTATCACAGATCGACGCCGACGGTGAACGTCCGATATCTTTCGCGTCGCGAACTTTAAACGCGGCCGAGAAACGATATTCGCAAATCCAGAAGGAAGCGACCGCGATCATTTTTGGGGTACGCAGGTACCACCAGTATTTGTATGGCCGTGCCGTTCCGTTCACCCTCCGGACGGATCACAAACCCCTTTTATCGATTTTTGGCCCGTTTCGTGGCATACCGGAAGTGTCCGCGAACAGGCTGCAACGATATGCGATGTTTTTAAGCGGTTACAATTTTAACATTGAATACGTTCGGAGCGCTGACAATAGTGCGGATTTTTTATCGCGAGCCAGCCTGCCCGAGCGGGCGGGGACGCGCGTGGTGGAGGGGGGCGCGCTCGACGACGCTGACGCCGCACAAGACATACCAGATCGCGCCTCGTACATCAATTTCGTCGTAGAAGGTAATTTACCGGTAACCCTATGCCAGCTGCGCGAACAAACTCGTAAAGATGCAACTTTGCAAAAAGTGGTTCATTTCATCTTAAACGGTTGGCCTACGAAAATGGTAGATGTTACCTTAAAACCGTTTCATTTATGCAGATTACAACTTTCTTATGAAGACGGTTGTGTTATGAGGGGCCACAAGGTAGTTATCCCTGAAAACCTTCAAAATATGGTGTTAACCGAACTTCACCGGTCACATCTAGGTATAGTAAAAACAAAGGCGGAGGTCCGGTCTAGGTTCTGGTTTCCCGGGGTTGACGCGGCACTGGAAAGCATGATAAATTCGTGTGATGTGTGCCTACAGCTGCGTCCGACGCCAGCGCGCGCGCCTCTCGCGCATTGGCCGTACCCGCCGTACCCGTTCTATCGAGTACATTGCGATTTCCTCGGCCCTATTAACGGTAACACATTTTTAGTTATTGTAGACGCATATACCAAGTGGGCAGAAGTGTATAATATGAAAAACGCGTCGACGTCTGCGGCAACAATCGGAAAATTGTGCGATTTTATGTCTAGGTTCGGAATTCCTTATACTTTGGTTAGTGACAATGGCACGGCATTTACTTCGCGAGAGTTTAAGACTTTTTGTGAACTGAACGGTATTTCGCATGTGACGTCACCGCCGTATAATCCAGCTAGCAACGGACAGGCGGAATCCTATGTTAAAATAATTAAGAAGGGCATTAAAGCTAGTTTGCTTAGCGACAAAGGAGTACAGAATTCGTATAAAAATCTTTTGAAATACTTGTTTGATTATAGGAATTCTGTACATACGACAACTGGAGTTTCGCCTGCCGAACTAGTATACGGCCGCAAACTCAGGTCACGCTTAGACCTGATTAACCCTCATGCGCCAACGCCCTCATCTCCGTCGCTTGCTAACGTTGTACAAAAAAAACAGTGTTCACAGAATAAGTCATCAGGAGGCCATAACAAACAATGTTTCTCACAGGGAGACCACGTAATGTTTAAGAAATATACAACAAACGGCAAATTTACATGGTGTCGGGGTACAATTGTAAAGAAAGTTGGCAAAATCGTATATATAGTAAGAGACAATATCACATCAATGACTTTTAAAAAGCATAAAAATCAAATACTGGCGTACAAGGGTTACGATAGCGCGCGTTACGACTATACGGATATAGACATGGAGATCCAGTGCGATGACTCATCACCTGATGTCGGTCGAACGCCGACGGAGGACACGCAACCTATCACGGAGGAAGAAAGGAGAGATGACCCTGTTATTAACAGCCACAACCAGGCACAGCCAGGAGGAGATTCGCATGAGTCATCGTTAATACAAGGCCCGGACCGGTTGGATGATGACGAATTCCAGGAGGCATTGCCTGACCTAGAACCAAGCGTACAGTCAGCAGAGCCCACACAAGGGTCCAGCAGTAGTACCCTGGCAACCACTCCTCGATCTAAACGCAATCGCCCTAATGTTAATTATAAGCAATACTTTTAGGTTAAGGGTTAGGTTATTGTGTTTTCAATTGACGTGTATATAACTAAGGGGAGGAGTGTTGTATATGTGTGCGTGTGGCACACACCCGCCATGTTATTTTGTGAATACACGTCAGTACGCTAACAGCAAGCAGTGGTTTCACTTGTCCCCATCCCACGTATCTATCACATTCATAGATATTTAAATAATTACATGGTTGAACCGGGAATCAAACCCGTTACACGAGAAAAATAATCATCCTGTAGCTTTATCATACCGATCGAAAGGCTTCATCATAAGGATTATTTTTTGCTAAACAACATAGTGTCCGAAATAAAAGGAAGACCATGAATTTTAAAATTTTTAATACATATCCACCACAAGATCAAAAAATCTACAGGGACCGAAATAATCAAAAGAGTGCGACGTTGTATTGATGTATTCAGCAGGAAGGGACTCATTTTGAGCATTTGATAAATTGATTAATTTTGTATTAAAAATGTTAAAATTTATGATCCTCCTTTTATTTCTGACACTGTTGTTTAGCAAAAAATAATCCTTATGATGAAGCCTTTCGATCGGTATGATAAAGCTACAGGATGATTATTTTTCTCATGTAACGGGTTCGATTCCCGGTTCAACCATGTAATTGTTTAAATATCTATGAATGCAGTTTAAATTGTTTTTTAAATTCAAATAATGTTTTCTTTCAGTAAAATGTTCCATCTACAATATTTAAGATACTTTCCCTCCATGTGACATATCCATGAGACTCCCTGTGTAGCTTGAGCTTAACCCAAAATTGGGGTTTTTTACAGCAAACCTTACTTTTGTTGTGAGATTTGCAGAAGAGGATATACCTAAGTGCACAAACAATACAGTTATAACTGAAATAAACTTTGTTTATACAATAAACCAGCGGTTCTCAAACTTTTTTAGCAACGGAACCCTTTTGGAAACCTATGTATTTGATGGAGCCCTAAAATAAGTTTGTTGCCTAAAATTATAAAAAAAAAACAAGAAATGGAATTGGTAATGGATTACTAGGCTAGATTTCGCTGTTTTACAATTTAATTGGTTAAAAACGAATATTATAATTTTAGTGACTGTCTTCTAGTAACTTAACTTTCTCTGCAACCTTATTTTTCTTTGGTATATTTTTTAATTATGACCAGGGGTCTAAAATGGCCGCTTTAGCAGAATCTTATTAAGAATCACTATGTTAAAATTCATAAAATGGACTTTATGATTACATGCATAAAGTCCATTTTAAGAATTACATTTTTTTAACGTGATTTATACTAGATTCTGCTAAAGCGGCCATTTTAGATCCAAAGTATTTTCGTGGAGCCCCAACAGAGGCTCCACGGAGCCCTAGGGTTCTGCTGAGCACACTTTGAGTAAGGCTGCACTAAACTAATACATACAATATATATACACTAAGGTACTTAAAAAACACTATTTACAAACTACAATCATGTTGACAGGAAATGTTAGAGGAAATGGAGTGGGGAGGGAAACGAAGGAGAAAAGCTGATGAGCTACAAGGTTTACCTCTAGGAACAATATACTGGAAGCGTTCCCGAGGATACGAAGGACCCTTTAATAAATTATTGACATGCTTTGAGGTCTACTTAGGAGATAAAATAAGTAAGATATGTACTTCTCTTCCAGCTCTCCTTTAATATATGGCAGGGCTCCATATAGATCTAACTCAACTATACTGAATGTGACCTGTTGTCCTTCCTGGATATTTGAGCCAACCCACATATTTCCTGGCTTTTCTGTTGGTCTTGGAATGACAACATTAAACACCCTGAAATATAAAAATTGCTTAACATTTTTGTTTACTAGTGATTGCACAACTTTTGACATGAGTGGGAAATGCAAATCAGTAGGTACTACAAAATATTTTGATGAAAATAGGACTACAATATACCTACATTTAACATTAATGATACATATTGTAATAGGCAAATTATTACATATAAATTACGACAGTCTTACCTGTGCACAAGAATGCTTAAATGTGTGCTACTTTTTTTATTAACAATTCCTGTCAATGTAGCCCCCACAAAAGGCCGAAAAATGAAATGGTCTGCCTGAACTTGAAAGTAGACTTCTGGATAATCATTTCTGATGGTTCCATCATTCGGAATTCTGAGGTTTTTGTAATCTAAGACGATTCCATTGAACCTGTAATATAGGATTTATTTCTACATTGGGAATACGCTAAGATAATACGGTCGTAAAGTCAAATTAGGGCCTTCTGATTTCGATAAGCAGGTTTTACAGCTGAACTATTTTTAATTAAGACGCAGTACCTACATCGATTTAAAATGTAACAAATGTGTGTTACAATACAACTGACTACACCATTGAGTTAGGACTAAGCCATGATTAGACTTATACATAACAAATCTTACTCTCTATCAAATTTTCCTATTTTGCAGTTTAACAAGTTTGTAATATAGTTTTTGATGTTTCCTAGACACCGGGGTGGTACAGGTAGGTTATGAGTCACTCTTTTTTTAATAATACATGCATTCTTTTCATTAGAAAAACTTTTTATTTGCTGCTGTAAATCAAATTGTATATTAATTGACATTTTTGTACTGTACACTTTTGACACACAAGCGCCCGGCGTCACAATTTTTTTCAAATTTTCAAAATATCCCATTTCAAATGGGTTGCGAGTGTTGCGACCTAGGACTCCTACGCGAGTCGACCAATCAGAGCGTCTCGCCAATTGAGGCGCTTCTATATTTTTTTTTTTTTAAATTGCCCGTTTTAAGTTCATAGTGTTTGGCATCGTACGAATCGACTACTGTCTGTCAGGCACCAGATTATATTATATTATCTGTGCCATAGGTAAAAAATTGCCTAACGATTTAGAACCGTATGCGGAATAAAAATAAGGTTTGAATTTGCTGTTACGAGTCGTTCCAGAAATGGAACGACGGGCTCAGGCCGTTTGTCCACCGCCGCCGTCACCGGAACGTCAACGAGAACGAGATGACGGCGCCGAAGTACTGATACATAGACTACAATAGCCGCGTGTCCACCGCAAGTCCGTCACCCGAGCACCGTCATCCTATATTTATTTATATTATATAAAACTACAAAGCCACTGACTGACTCACTGACATGTCGTTTCTCGGAATGGGTGAGAGATGGGTTGGGGGAATGTTTGGGAAAAATGTAGAATACCATAAAGTGAGTAGAGGAAAATTATAGAGGAGATTCAAATCCAAGATGGCGGCCGAGTCCATTTCCGGTTTCGGTGGGGAAAAGACTTGGACAAGTTTCGACTAATAGGTCCTATTCAAAATCTAGGAAGAATTAAAAAAAAAGTAAAAAAAAAAAAAAAAACAAGATGGCGGCTGCTCTGGGACGTTTTGAAATCTTCGACTTTTCGCACTAAACTTTGACGAATTGTTTAGTTCTACCGATTTAAAACGTTAGCAACACCAATTACACCAGTCAATGGCCTATAACCTTGAAATTTTATGAAAATTGTGACTTTTCAGAAAAACAAAATGGCGAACAGTATGGCGGCCATCTTTTAAAATGTTGGAATTTTCGACTTTTTTCAAATCCATTTTTCGGGTAGTTGGCAACATCCAACGGGTTTGAGTTGTACAGAGTGGTTGTGTGTTTCATCAAGGAGTGTTGCCTGGTTTGAAAAATCTCCCCATTTTTAGGGTAATTTACCAGATTTTCCCCAAAAACATGAAAAGTAGAAATAACAATATTTTAAATGGAGACTTTGACTAGCTGGCAACATTGGGGTCCTTTGAATGACATTTGACCATTTTGGTTCGTTTTAGTTGGCAACCCCAAAAAATATTGAATATTTTAATTTTTGGGACTTTTTGACTTTGGCGAGTTCTTTTGTTCTACCAAACTCAAAAGTTGGCAACACCAAGTACACCGATTGGTAGCCTATATCCTTGAGATTTCAGGAAAATTATGAATTTTCAGAAAAACAAGATGGCGGACGCTGTGGCGGCCATTTTGTAAAAACTTGAAATTTCGGCTTTTTTTCAAATCTATTTTTCGTGCAGTTGGCAACATCTGAAGGGTTCGAGTTGTATTGATTAGTTATGTGTTTTGTGGAGGAGTGTTGCCTGGTGCAAACAATTTCCCCATTTCTAGGGTACTTTACCAGATTTTCCCCGAAAACGTGAAAAGTAGAAATAACGATATTTTGAATAAAGACTTTGACTAGCCGGCAACATTGGGGTGCCTCAAATGACATTTGACCATTTTCATCACTTTGAGCTGGCAACCCCGAGAGCCATTGGGGTTGGAATTTTCGGGTCAGACCCGACTTTGGCGAGTTCTTTTGTTCTATCAAACTCAAAAGTTGGCAACACCACGTACACCAATCCGTAGTCTATATTCTTGAGATTTCAGGAAAATTATGACTTTTTAGGAAAACAAGATGGCGGACAGTGGGGCGGCCATCTTGTAAAAATTACAAAAAATCCCAATTTTCGACACGATAAATGGGACAGCTGGCATCCCCCCACTGGATTGTGTTGTATGAACCGGTTGTGTGTATTGCCAAGGAGTGTTGCTTGGTGCAAAAATTCTCCCCACTTTTGGGGTAATTTTCCCAGATCTTCCCCAAAAACATGAAAAGTAGAAATGACGACATTTTGAATAGAGACTTTGACTAGCTGGCAACACAATGGTCCCTGAAATGACATTTGACCATTTTCATCACTTTGAGCTGGCAACCCCGAGAGCCATTGGGGTTTGCATTTTCGGGTCAGACCCGAATTTGGCGAGTTCTTTTGTTCTATCAAACTCAAAAGTTGGCAACATCACGCACACCGGTTGGTAGCCTATATTCTTGAGATTTCAGGAAAATTACGACTTTTCAGAAAAACAAGATGGCGGACAGTGGGGCGGCCATCTTGTAAAAATGACAAAAAATCCCAATTTTCGACACGATAAATGGGACAGCTGGCATCCCCCCACTGGATTGTGTTGTATGAACCGGTTGTGTGTATTGCCGAGGAGTATTGCCTGGTGCAAAACTTCTCCCCACTTTTGGGGTAATTTTGACCAAAATCATGAAAAGTAGAAATGACGTTATTTTAAATGGAAATTTTGCATAACCACCAAGAATGGGGTGCCTGAAATGACTTTTGACCAATTTCATCACTCTCAGCTGGCAACCCCGAGAGCCATTCGCGCTTGAATCTTTGGGTCGGACCCGACTTTGGCGAGTTCTTTTGTTCTACCAAAGTCAACGTACAGCCACCGTGTTTTTACTGACAGGTAGCTTATGTCCTGGTTACTTTAGAAAAATTGTGACATTTTAAAAATTCAATATGGCGGCTGTGCCACTTCCGGTTTCCAAAACCTTGTCCGATTGGGGTCGTTCAAGCGGTTCATCCCACTGAGGGGTATTAGTTTGTAATGGTTTTTTGGATTAGTAAACAAGAAACTTCCACGTGTGGGGTAAAAGTGCCAAACCCCACCTTTTTGCCCCCCTTCTCCCCCCCTCCCTATCTCGTTACTCGGAAACTAAGAGAGCCATGTTCTGTTTTTTTACGGATTCGTATAGAGGAGGCTTGGAAAGTAAAAAGCATTTTTTAAAGTTGTCCCCCTTGACCCCCTTCTCTACCCTTGTAGACGTATCTCGAAAAATAAGGGGCTATGTTTTTTTTTTTTCAGATTCATAAAAAGAGGCTCAGAGTTAGTAAAAATATTTTTTCAATACTCCCCCCTCTCCCCCCCTTGAGCCCCTCTCTCCACCCCTTTTTATACAACTGAAAAAACTTTTGATTTTTACCTGAAACTATTGAGGCGTTGAAATTTGTATACCTTCCCCTCCCCACCCCAACCTCCCCTAAAATTGAAAGGGCTGTAACTTCTTAATGGTTAAAGATAGCAATTAGGTGTTTGAACAAATTATATAGTAGGCGTCGGAACTTGTCCGGTCTCCGATGGTGGTACGGCAACGATAGCTTTCCGATGGTAGGTACGTCCTGAATGGAGCGAACCTGCGAGATGGAGTGAAGTGAAGGGGGAGGTGGCGAGCGAAGCGAGCCGGCGACCTCCATTGCGTAACCAAGGTTGAGTGGGTGAAGCGAACTCAGAGGTGACTATGTACATTCGGAAAAAATATTTTCTCAAAAAAAGAAAGGGCTGTAACTTCATAACGCTTAGAGATAGCCATTAGGTTTTTGAACAAATATTATAGTAAGTGTCAAAATCTGTCCGGTGGTAGTAGGGATAAGGTCAAGATAGTTTATAGGTCTGAGTTTTTAATGAAGGTTTTAGATTGTTTTAGCGGATCTTAGACTGCTTCATACTGATTTAGGGGTTCCTAAAGACTTTCTACTAATAGGTCCCATACAAACTTTTTGTACTAAACTTTGACGAATTATTTTGTTCTACCGATTTAAAACGTTAGCAACACCACTTACACCAGTCGTTGGCCTATAACCTTGAAATTTCAGGAAAATTGTGACTTTTCAGAAAAACAAAATGGCGGACAGTGTGGCGGCCATCTTGTAAAAATTACGAAATTTCTTAATTTTAGACACAATAAATTGGACAGCTTGCATCCCCCGACTGGATTGTGTTGTATGAACTGGTTGTGTACTTTGTCAACGAGTGTTGCCTGGTGCAACATTTTTCCCCACTTAGGAGTACTTTTCCAGATTTTCCCCGAAAACGTGAAAAGTAGAAATAACGATATTTTGAATGGAGACTTTGACCAGCCGGCAACATTCTGGTCCTCCAAATGACATTTGACCATTTTCATCACTTTCAGCTGGCAACCCCGAGAGCCATTGGGGCTTGAATTTTCGGGTCAGACCCGACTTTGGCGAGTTATTTTGTTTTACCACACTCAAAAGTTGGCAACACCAAGTACACCGGTCGGTAGCCTATATCCTTGAGATTTCAGGAAAATTGTGACATTTCAGAAAAACAAGATGGCGGACAGTGTGGCGGCCATCTTGTAAAAATGAAGAAAAATCCCAACTTTAGACACGATAAATGGGACAGCTGGCATGCCCCGACTGGATTGTGTTGTATGAACCGAGTGTGTACTTCATTGAGAAGTGTTGCCTGGTGCAGTATTTTTCCCCACTTTTGGGGTGTTTTCCAGCTTTTCCCCGAAAACGTGAAAAGTAGAAATAACTAAATTTCTAATGGAAATTTTGCATTACCACCAAAAATGGGGTGCTCCAAATGACATTTGAGCATTTTCATCACTTTCAGCTGGCAACCCCGAGAGCCATTGGGGCTTGAGTTTTCGGGTCAGACCCGACTTTGGCAAATTCTTTTGTTCTACCAAAGTCAACGGACAGTCACCGTTTTTTTTACTGACTGGTAAGTTATATCCTGGTTACTTAGAAAAATTAAGACATTTTAGAAATTCAAGATGGCAGCCGTGCCTTTTCCGGTTTCAGAAGAAGGTGCAGTAGTCACAGACGGCTGCGGTACTGTCGTTCCGGAGGCCAAAATCATTGATGCTGGACGATTAGGTAGCCTGGTGGCCAGCTCGCGTGGTCCGTTTTGCTGACCGGTGAGCTTAGTGTAGGAACACAGTGGCAGCTCGAATCGAGTGTGCGACGGGGCGGAGCGTGCAGGATTTATGTCAAACACATGCATTTATACGTGAGTGGCCTGAGTAGACGCTCGCCGCGCGGCGCGGCTCAAACCGGTTTGTTTCGGAGCGGCGGATGGCGAGACGAGGGTGCGCGCGTTGTCGTTTGAAGAAATTATAATATGTATAAAAAATAAACCTGAACTAAGGTTCCATTCACTCGGGCCTGTGGACGGTGGGCTATGGGCTAGCTCGCCGTCCGTCCGTCTCATGACGACAGGCCGTGTCGACGGCGCGTTCGTGTACCACACGAGCCTCAAAGAGAGTCAGCAAAAAGGAAGGGGTCCGTAAGAACCGATGCCTGCGGGTTGCGGGATTGTTCGAAAGAGATACCGTGACCCCGGAACACAAAGGGCGATGAAGGAACATGGATGGGTTTTAGTCAGTAAAAGTCTGACACTCCCTCCTGCTCCGCCCAGAGCGGGAGGAGTCATTTGATGATTTCACATCCGATAAAAAAAAAAAATAGGTTCCATTCACTGTTTATACAAAAATAGAATAGTTAGAACAAAAGTGTGGAGAGAATTAGCAATAAAACTGGGAATTGAAAGTAAATAAATCGATTTAATAACAGTAAACGTACATAAACAAGGCAAGGTTAGGTACAGGTCGCGGCACGTAAGTCTAGCGCTGAACGAAACGTGGAGGGGATAACTGCGCATGTTATACGACTGGAGAGCCAATCGGTGCAACGCACTCCCCAAGATATTCTTATTTTTTACTTCTGCGCAATAACGGTCAGCGCTAGAGTTACGTGCCGCGACCTGTATAAGTACGTAGGAAAAATGTTGTAGATTAATTCTATTTTGCCAAAAGTAGTCTGAAAACTGCTGTGGTCAATGCTGTGGTATATTTTTCGCGGCCGGCGGATTCACCCGAACCACCCCGAACGCAGAGCGTGCACTATAGCCAGTCATTGAACGCGCGGTCGGCCGCTCGACGCCTCGCAGACCGCGCCGCCCAACGCTATATTGCACTCAGGCCGTACATTTAGGCATCAAATGTCACCACCGCGCAGCGCGCTCATATTTTGATTATATTAGTCTAGGCATTATGCACACACAATGAAAATTTGTTTCTCGTAGAAATAACGCAAAACAAATCAGAATCAGGTCAAAATGTCTGCTATCTCTCTCTCGCATGACGTTTTTTAGTTTGACTTTGACAGTGACAGTTAGAAGCTTTATTTGTTACTTAAAGGCATGCCACAAGGCTGTATGTGTTAAGGCTGCTTTACGCCAAGGCAACACTGTGCCAACTTTGCGGCATACAACAAGGCCGCATGCTACAATAATATAAAATGTTGCACATCGTGGCAAGAATCGTGCAGCATGGCAACATCTTGCGTCATGCTTTTAAAGTTACTTCATCAGCCATATTATACGGTGTCTTGTCCCCTCGATCAATCAAGTCGGTAGACCAAAACACTCCAATAAAATTTACAGCACAATGCTTTGAAAATTATCTAGGAAAGATGTTGCCTCGCCGTAAAATACAATGCCGCATACCGCATATATGTTGGTTATTTGTAGCATACCACAAGATGGCGCATTCTACATTATGAAGCATGCTGTAATGCCGCACAGTGTTGCACCGGCGTACAGCAGCCTGGCCGCACAGTGGGCTGAAAATTAGCTTTCCTATATTAAAGACTGCTTTATGCCGCCGCCGGGGCAAAACTATGCGGCATTACGGCATGCCACATAGAATAATTTAAAATGTTGCATAATGTGGCAAGTATCGTGGGGCATGGCAAGACCTTGCGTCATGTGGCAGACTGTTGCAGCCAGTCGCAACTTCTGTCCAAACACAATGGATTCCATGCCAAATTTTTAGTGCGTCATACAGTAGGTTATGTTTTACGATGCTTTGAAAATTATTTAGCTAAGCACGATGTTTCCTCGGCGTAAAATAAGTTGCCGCATACCGCAATTGCCGCAAATGTTGGTTATTTGTAGCATATCACAAAATGACGCACCCCGCATTATGAAGCATGCTGCATTGCCGCACAATGTTGCCCCGGCGTAAAGCCTTACGCCGGGGCAACATTACGGGGCGGGGTCATCTCTGGTGGAAACGCAGCCGCGTTTCCACCAGAGATGACCGAGGATGCGTAGCGAGGAATGTGTGTGAAACCAACCAATAATGTCGCTTCATTTTCACAGCTCTAGCTATTCCAGCTATGTGATTGGTTAGTTCCACACACATCCCTCGCTACGCATCCTCGCTCATCTCTGTTGGAAACGCAGCCATAGGCAGCCTGGCCGAACGGTGGGCTGAAAATGGGCTTTCCTATACTAAAGGCTTCTTTACGCTGCCGCGCGCCGCCGGGGCAAAACTATGCGGCATTACGGCATGCCATCTACAATAATTTAAAATGTTGCACATTGTGGCAAGTATCGTGGGGCATGGCAATACCTTGCGTCATGTGGCAGATTTTCGCAGCCAGTCGCATCTTCTATCCAAAATGGATTCCATGCTACATTTAGGTGCGTCATACAGCTTAAGGCTGATGCTCCAGGGTAGCCCGCGAAATACAAATTTTCTTACGTTTTTTGCAATTTACAGGCCTATATTTATAGTTCATAAAGGTGGAAAAATTACTTTTCCCAGGTTAAAATTATTCTTGCATCTTTATGAACTTGGAGGGTTGTATTGATGATTTTGATCATTATACTTATATAACTAAATACGCCTAGGCTACAGTCGCAAACAATATTTTAATCAACGTACAACCTAGCACTGGCTTGCAAATTGCAAAAAAAGTAAGAAAATTTGAATTCCGCGGGCTACCCTGGAGCGTCAGCCTTTTAAGTTTAAATTTCCAACAAAAAGCATGTGATCCGCTCGTGGCCTCGTAATCTCTACAAGTTTTCAAACACATACCTACGCGGAATGTAAAAATCCTTGTTAAACATTTTATTTGGATGATGATTTTTGATGTGTTAAAAAAATCAGTACTTGTATTTTCATCTAATCTGGTCACACTGAATTTTTTTTTTTTCATTACTCTGGAAATTGGTTTCAGGTGAGGTATATTTTTATAAACTTTTATTTTAAATAGTCGATATCAGCCAAAAATAGATTATTGTGATAGAAATTAACAAATAGATGATTGTAATCTACAAGTTGAAAACAAATCCACTGTTTTTAATGATAAAAATCTTAGGACGCCAACTTTTTACTCGTTGCTTTGAATTTCGAAATTGCTTTTTCCCACCATTTTAAAATGTGTTGATTTAACATTAAAAATTATTTTTAAACGTTGAAAACTATTATTCATGGTAATATAGATGATAATCAGTTCTTTTACTGTAAGTTTTTAGTAAATTGCAAAGGGAAAGAGCTATTTTCATTAAAATAACACTAGAGCGATTGCGAACTTTTTTCTACAGCATCACTGCAGCTGTCATAGAGGTATAACGGGCCGAACGGGCGGGAAAGTTTCATTTGTGTTCTATTGTGGTTGTTGTGAAGTGAATTACTTTATGTGAATTAATAGAAGTTATGGTAAGTATTTACCTAAGTACTTTCAGTCCAAATGTAATAAAATTCAACAACACATCTTGTGTAATCGAAGAACTTTCATTCATAAATTCTGTTTCAATTTAGGAAGATCTACAAACAAAGACCACGTAAAATAGTGGCTGATTTCACCACCGATGAAATGGCGATAGGTCTCACTCAGCTAATTAAAAGAGACCAATCGTGATAAGTACCTATCTAAAATAACGGATGACAAGTCGGTCGCCAAGAAACAAGCAGCATGGGATGCAATTATCCAAGGGACCAAGAGATCAATTACTATAATGCCAATGTACACAAGGTAGGATAGTCACTGTTGTTGATGTACCTAATATATTTACTGTTAAGAATGATATTTATAGTATTTTTCATACTGTTTATTTTAGCGTGAGACTATAACTTTAAAAAGAGCATGGGTTAGCATGAAAGCATTGACACATAAAACTCTGGCTACAGAAAGAGGGAATATGCTAAAAAGTGGAGGTGGAAGCACCAACAAAGTAGAAAAACATGAAGCCATAATAAGTAGGTATGGTTGAAGAGGTTGGTAGCAAAATAAAATTATCCTCTTAATTGTTCAGAAACCATTCTGTGGCTCAATTTAATTATTGTTGTCTGCTTAGTTATTTTTAATTAAAGTGTTCAAAAATTATTACCAGAATATATTCAATATTATCCGATTAGTATGTCAAAGCTTTCTTCCAATTTTCAATTATTATTTATCAGGTTGACCTGTGATGATGATAGAAATCAAAAATACATTTGATAGTGATGGCACTATTTTAGATACAACTGATAACAATCAAACTATCCCTACCAAATTGATTGATACATTAGGTATGTACAACCCGGTCACATTATCTCGAGACCTCGCTGGAATGCGATACGTTCATCATTTTAATCATATCATTATAATAATATTACCTACCTACATTAAATTAATTAACACAATATTTGTTTAGTTGGAAAGCTTATTGTTTATAATAATATCCTACTAGAGGATACTTGTTTTGAGCACCATATCAGAGCGCCGACGCGACGTGACGTCATCGACGCCAGGTCTCGAGATAATGTGACCGGGTTGTAATTGAATTTTTAAAATGTTTTGTTTACCCATATATTAAACTGACCTGTGCAACTTCGTCTGCGTCACATAATATAGCTTATAACATGTCATTTTGTGCATTCAATTATTTTGTGCATTCAATTATGAACAAAAACCTTTTAAAATCAATATTGCTTACCTCCCATAACACACGGCGTGATAATATTATGTATTCTAATAAAGCCTTCCTTGGTTTATAAGGAACATTTTTGCTGAACTTCAATTCAATCTATCCAGTAGCTTTGGCGTGAAGCCGTACCATACACAGACAAACAGACAAAAATTTTAAAAAGTCACTTTTTGTCATCAGTTACATTTGTCTAACAAAAGCCACTTATTATTAATTGAAAATTCTCAATGTACAGTTTTTCTGTCTTTACTGTTTTATTATATTATAGGTACATAATAATATTTATTATAGCTAGCGTCTAAGAAGTTAAATAAATAAGTTTGTTTTTCAGGTGTTTTAGACATAGGGAAAATTGGTGTAAATGTGTATGAAGTCCAGAGCACTACAATTGATGAAAACACTTATGCAGTCCTGGACAATAACAGCACCCAAATTGATGATATCAAATTTTTTTTTTTTTTTTTTTTTTTATTATTATTATGATGCGATCTGTCCATTTACTGACATTCAGCATCTTTTGTGTTAAGTTTAGTAGTCATGCTTGGTATGCACCCAGTGGTGCATCCATATCAGTCCGTTTTATGGTGTGTTAGCTTTCACAGTATCAGGTCTTGTGGGGTTTGTCTTTTAAGCCTTTTGAATGACTTGGTTTTCATCAAGTTCGATATCAAAAATAGCACAGGTATTTAGCAACAACTTAAGCTATAATACAACATATTTAAATAGCTTTTTACTAAAACCTTTATTTGTATTTTTAATTGCACTGTTGCAAATTCAGTTAGACCAAGTACGTAGACCTACAGACTACACTCGACAGGAAGCGGTGATGCGAATAAATTTACTAGAAAATAAGAAAAAGATGGTGTCATGTACATAATCAATCGACTTCCAAAAATAGGAGGTTCTCAATTTGACTGTATGTTTTTTTTTTTTTTGTGTTTGTTACCTCAGAACATTCGAATGGGTGAACCGATTTTAATGATTCTTTTTTTATTTGAAAGCTGGTGCTTTCCGTGTGTTCCCATTTAAATTTTGTGAACATCTGATGCTGATCTTCGGAGATATACAATGGAACTCTTCAAAAATAGACGTCAAATCTGCCGTGAATGTTGCAATCGCTTGGATGTGTATTGTTTATACAACATCATGACGTACCATCACGCCTGTATGCTCTGAGGGGGTATACAGATGTGTACAATACACCCAGATTTCGACAGTTAGGTATGTTAAGTTGGCGCGATCTGTACCGCGCGCGCCTCAAAAGACGTAACATCACGCCTGTATGCTCTGAGGGGGTACGCAGATGTGTACAATACACCAAGATCTTGACAGTTAGGTATGTTAAATTAGCGCGTTCGTGTTCCGCGCGCGCCTCAAAGAGATGTCAGCAAAAGGGACTGTTCTAAAGAGATACTGCGGCCCTGGAACACAAAGGGCTAAGAAGGAACAAGGATGGGTTTTAGTTACTAAAAGTCTGTCATTCCCTTCCGCTCCGCTCAGAGCGGGAGGGGTAATTTGATGATTCGAAAAAAAAGGGCACCTCTCAATGATGGGAATAAATTGGAAAACCCCACGCGGGCCCAGAGCGGTTTGGTAGATTTCACATGGTTCGATTCCTGGGTCGGGCAATTCGGGCAGTTAGGAACTTCTCAGTAGCAGGCACGGAGTCTGGTCTATTTACATGGAACTTAAAACATAACTGGCGAAATGTGGGTGTTCTATTAAGTACACCTGTTCCTAATCCTTCGGGAATTACAAACGTGTTGTAATGTCATTACGAAAATATCCCATTCGAAAAAAAAAACCAGGTATGTTAAGTTCCATATATTGAGGATACGCTTATTACCATGACTTGTATTGTATTGTTAACAATGTCAAAGAAATTCATGGTAAATATTTGTTTGGGAACAACTAAAAATGGAAAAATAAAAAACTTTTTTGCAAAAAATAAAACTGACTTCAAAAAACGTGAAAAATAACTTAAGCTTCAGAAGTCGGTGATAGAAAAACTAAATCAATCTAATAAAAGTCGACTTCAAGTTATTTTTCATGTTTTTTGGGTTTTTTGAAGTCGGTTTTATTTTTTGCAAAAAAGTTTTTTTTAGTTTGTTAGTATGGATATGTGTATAGACTGCTGAGGGTACTTATTTCTCTTGTTGACATATAAGATGAACTAAATTGGGGGTAGGTTTGAATCTACACATTGTGTGAGGCTACCAGCCTAGCCTACCTACCTAGCTGAATAAACATGCAGTTAGTATTACTACTAGATATTTCTGGACATAATAGATGGAAATGCAGTTATTGAAAACACAGATTGCTAACCTAACTATGAATTCTATCAACCTTTGTAATGGGTTATTACCATGTTTATTGCATAACATGTTTATATTTTATTTTACAGTTGGAAGTTGAACAACTAAAAATAAAATCAGTATTAGCAGAGGAAGAGAGAAACAAAATATTGTTGGCAAAAGCAAAAGTAGAATTAGAGGAACTGAAAAAACAATTGCAAAACAAAGTCAACCTAACTAATTTGACGGGTTCAAAATACTTTAAAATATACCACAAAATAATAATTTAAAAAAAACTAAACCCCAGCTACAGAAGCATCATGTTTTAAAAAGTATGAAACAAGTAAATCGTCTATTATGCTGTAATTATGCCACTATTTTTTTTGTTTTACTAGCTGACTCGACAGACGTTGTCCTGTCTTTAACTACATAATATTAATATTGAAATGCACTTTTCTTACCTACTACCTCCTTATACTTTTTACTACCCTACCCTTTCCCTAGCTACCCTAACCTTCCCAACCCTACCTTACCTTACCCTACCTACCTACCCAACCCTACCCTACCCTACCCTACCCTACCTACCCTACCCTACCCTACCTACCCTACCCTACCCTACCCTACCTACACCGGTAGACGTCTGGCGGGAATAACTGATCGAATGGTAACTGATCAATATTGACCGCCGAAAGTAGAAAATTATTAGTACTAATATCGCTATTATAAAGAAAATAGTTGGTGGTAGAATGGTGAAAATTTTGGGTTTTAGTATTTTTTAGTGCCGAATCATAATATGATTAAAATATTTTTTTTACAAAAAAAAAACAAAAAAAAAATTGGGGGACCACCTTTATCACTTAGGGGTATTAAAAATAGTTGACATCCTATCCTCAGATTTACTGAATATACACACAAAATTTCATAAGAATCGGTCAAGCCAAGTTTCGGAGGAGTTCTGTTACAAACACGAGAATTTTATATATTAGATTTTAATTAACTAATTTTATCTACAGAATTACGTGAATTCAACATCATCGTCATGCTTCGCAACGTTGGTCGTCCGAAGAAGGTACGTCGTGGTCAACGCACTAGCAGTGCTTCCACATCGGGTCAGGTAAGTGCGAATCTCATTCCACCCTCAGCGGTCTCAGCGGATGCTGCCGATGGAGCGTCGGGAGTGGAGTGCATTGCAGCAGGGACAACTCATCAAGGTGGAATAAGGTTCAAGGGTAAGGGCGTCCAGTGCGTCGCAATGTCGTGTATTGCATCTACTTATTCATGTGTAAAGAACCGCGAGACATTCACAACGTCTGATATTGATAACGTTATCCTCCCATGTGGCGATATTCTATATTGCAATACCCCACGTCCGACGGGAGAGGTTTTTTTGGACCCCGATGAGTTGCCTCCCCATGTTGAAATTCAAAATTATTCGGCAAATATAAATATAACGTGGGTAACAAATGGACTTTATCCATCAAATGAACAAAATTTTTTCGATGCCATCGAAAATCTAAAAAAAATAAAACCGACTTCAAAAAACACAAAAAAGTGAAAAATAACTTTAGCTTCAGAAGTCGGTGTCTCATGTTTAATTGATTTCGTTTTTTTGTCACCGACTTCTGAAGCTAAAGTTATTTTTCACTTTTTTGTGTTTTTTGAAGTCGGTTTTATTTTTTGCAAAAAAGTTTTTTATTTTTCCATTTTTAGTTGTTCCCAAATATTTGCCATGAATTTATTTGGCATTGTTAACAATACATGTGATGGTAATAGGCATATCCCCAATATATGGAACTTAACATACCTTTTTTTTTCGGATGGGAAATCATCAAATTATCGCTCTGGGCGGAGCGGAAGGGAGTGTCAGACTTTTACTGGCTAAAACCCATCCATGTTCTTTCTTAGCCCTTTGTGTTCCAGGGCCGCAGTATCTCTTTAGAACAGTCCCTTTTGCTGACATCTCTTTGAGGCGTGCACGGAACACGAACGAACTGTTGAAATCTGGGTGTATTGTACACATCTGCGTACCCCCTCAGACCATACAGGCGTGATGTTAAGTTATTTGAGTCGCGTGCTGAACACGATCGCGCCAACTTAGCATACCTAACTGTCGAAATCTCGGTGTATTGTATACATCTGCATACCCCCTCAGAGCATACAGGCGTGATGTTACGTCATGATGTTGTATAAACAATAAACATCCAAGCGATTGCAACATTCACGGCACATTTGCCGTCTATTTTTGAAGAGTTCCATTGTATATCTCCGAAGATCAGCATCAGATGTTCACAAAATTTAAATGGGACCACACGGGAAGCACCAGCTTTCAAATAAAAAAAGAATTGTCAAAATCAGTTCACCCAGTCGAAAGTTCTGAGGTAACAAACACAAAAAAAAAAAAAAAAAAAAAAAAAAAAAAAAAAACAGTCGAATTGAGAACCTCCTTTTTTTGGAAGTCGGTTGAAAAATAATTTGTTAACGTGTTTTAATCCGGAATACGTCGAAAATACCATGAACTTCCTGTTCACTGGTCAAAATTCCACCGTGTCCTTTTGGAAGACCAATAATAAGTATTTCCTATTTAATAGTCATGCCGTTGACGCCTTCGGCAAAAACAACCACCAACATCCGATTATAAATGTAGCGCGTTTATTTCAATGTCTAAATATTAATGCTCTAGCACAACTTTTGTTTGTAAGCGCTCAATTCAATCAAGGCGAGTACAGCATACATCGACTAACTGTACTCAATATCGAAAACCTACAAATTCCCCCAATTGTGATTGCGTCGGTTCCCAGCGTAGCTCAAAATGACCCCAAATTCTCCACGTTAAAACCGGTTGTTGTTATAGAAAAAATGCCGCTAAATTCGACATTGAAAAGAAAAATAATCGAAAGCGACCCAAAATTAAACGCGAAAAGGCCGGTGGTTGTCATAGAAAAAATCGCTGCAAATCCGCGGTTACAAAAAAAATCGGTTGGACGACCTAAAAGAGAAATCAGGGCAAATAATAATTCACATCAAAAAGCGGTCGAAAAATACAATCAATCACATCCGGAAGTGAACAGACGAGCCGTAGAGCGTTATAGTGCTCTTCATCCAGAAATAAACCGACAATCGGTCGCTCGATACGCGGAGGCTCATCCAGAAATAAACCGACAATCGGTCGTTAGATACACGCAGACTCATCCAGAAATTCACCGTGAATCGGTCGCCAGATACGCGCAAACTAACCCGGATGTCAATAGACTTGCCACTGAACGTCATCGAGCTGTTCGAAATATCGAGCCAACTTTGCGAAATTCAGAAAATTTAATTGCAGTTAAAAGTGGCGACGAATTAAATTCGGTACGTTTGTATGGTTTGCGCAAACCGTCATTAAAAGACGATGATGTTTTTAAATGTTTGCATTGTGGCACGCGTCTCTTTTTCGAAGAAAAATCGCGAACCCAGTGGTGTTGTGGCAGCGGGTCATATAACGTTCAAAACTTTCCCCCGTTGACGGAAAGTTTTTATAACAGTGACTCTTTCAACAAGTGTCCTCGTGCGTACAATAACTTGTTTGCCTTCAGCGCGTTAGGAGTCTCTCACGGTTTCCAACATCCCGATACCGGACTGGCGTTTATCAAAATTCAAGGTAGAATATACCACCGCGTTTTTGATTTGGGTTACACGGACACCACTAATCCTATCGGTCTTTATATAGAGGACAACGAAGAACGCCAGAGACTCGCGGTAGGTCTGCGGTTAGATCGTCAAATCGTCACGGAAATCAATCATTTCTTGCACGAAGTCAATCCCTTGATTGACTGTTTCAAACAGTTGCATAGAGAAACATCTCAAGAAGCGCATTTAAGGTTCGAACGTACAACGCGTCAAACTCACGGTAATATTCTCGGTGATATGCCATTAGGAAACGAGATTGCCGCGATTATTAGCACGGAAAGGGAACGGTTTCTCCCACGGTGTATTGCCATTTGGAAAACGGGCGCGAATAAACCCCACACGGTCGACGTCTTTCATCCGTTGTATGAAACGTTTCAGTACCCGCTATTGTACCCGCATGCCACCGCAGGGTGGTACATAAACAAACTTGACAAAAAGAACGTGAAATTGACTCAAAACAAATACGTTCGCTGTTTGCTGTTGTCAGAGCCGCGCTTTCATGATTTCGGTAAACTGTCAGAGGAATGGTTAGTAGATATGTATTGTCGTATCGAGGAAGAACGATTGCGCTACGTCAGTAACATGCAGAACCAATCTTCGATGAGATTGGCACCTCTGCATGAACTGCAAGACAATGTCGAAACATCGGCGCGCCAAATAAACACCGACGAAACTGTACAAGGAGAGGGTGGCGTCGTTCCGGGTCGCATTTACTTACCAAACACGTTTACGGGGGGGCCACGTTACATGAAAACGAAATACATGGATGCGATCGCGTTAGTTAACAGACTAGGTACACCATCATTTTTCCTAACAATCACTTGTAACCCAAAATGGAACGAAATTCAACAATCCTTGTTACCGAGGCAAAAGCCATATGCGAGTCTATGCGCACGAGTATTTAGCTTAAAATTAGCACAACTGCTGAAAGACCTGCGATCGGGCGCATGGTTCGGTAAGCACATGTATATAATTTATGTGATAGAATTTCAAAAACGAGGTTTACCCCACGCTCATATATGTTTTCGCGTGGAAGGTGGAGGACCCGTACAGAATTCAGACATAGACAAATTTGTCAGGGCCGATATCCCGAACGCAACCGAAGCCGAAGGCAAGTTGCGCCAAATGGTCATAAATCACATGATTCATGGTCCCTGTGGGCCGCCTCACAGGACCGACCTTCCATGTTGGGACAGTACGAAGGAGAAGTGCTCCAAGTACTTTCCAAAACGCGAAACCGAAGTAACGCACCATGACGACAAGGGGTTCATCCACCTCCGTAGGAGTAGTAACAACGAGGCAATAATTAAATTCAGAAACCGAGAAGTTACTGTCAACGATCTGTGGGTAGTTCCTTACAACGCTGCCATCCTCTTGAAGTACGATTGTCATGCGAATTTAGAAGCTTCCTCGGCTCGAAAAATTGTCAAGTACTTATTCAAATACATGACCAAAGGTAAAGATGAGGCGCGTGTCACGATAGTTGCCGAGGAAGATAGGAACAACGAAGTAGAGCAGTACGTTACGAAACGATACATAGGTGCTTGCGATGCCGCGTGGCGAGTTTTTGAGTACGATTTGACGATGCGCGAACCCGCTGTCCAACAACTGCCAGTCCACCTCGAAAACTACCAAAGCGTATTCTTTAGGCAAGATTCGGTAGCTGACGCCGCTCAGAGCAGTAGTTCAGCTCTGCTAGATTATTTTAACCGGCCGGCCGGAGACGAGTTCGAAAACCTGACGTACTTGGACTTTTACGAAAAATACATTGTACACTCAAAACGCCCAACCACAAAAAATGTGGAAGTCCACCAATTACAAAACAAATTCGTCACAAAAAGGCAGCGGGGGGTGAATGTAGCTCGTCTTTTTTGGGTAGCGCCAAATAGGGGTGAACAATTTTACTTACGAATGTTATTGGCTTTATATCCGTGCCGCGGCTAGTGATCTTTTGAAAATCGGAGGGTTGGATTGTCGAACGTTTCAGGAAGTCGCTCGAAATGTAGGCATCGCGAATGACGAAATCGAATACGAGAGAGCTCTCGAGGAAGCTGCGAATTTTCTAACGGGACCGCGACTCCGTCGATTTTTCGTCCTCTTGGCCGTAAACGGCGCTCCGGTCGGTTTATTGTGGGATAAATTCAAAAACCAAATAAGCGAAGATTACCTCGAACGTATGTCAAATGATACCGACAGGGCCTATAAAATGAGTCTCATCCAAATCGACAGACTTTTGCGTAAACACGGGACCAGTCTTGTAGAGCAGGGGCTGCCCAATATCCGCGACGATACCACCGAGTTGGGTCGAGAGCAGATCGAATTCAGTGCGGGCAGGTTAAATGCGTACGTCGAAACATGGCAGCCTCGCTTATCTACCGATCAGCGCGCAGTGTTCGAGTTTGTCGACAAACTTGTAGAAGACCCGGTCTTTAAACGTGCAAACAACAGTTCCATTTTCATAGATGGCCCTGCCGGTACGGGAAAAACGCTTTTACTCAACGTGGTCGCAGCACATGTCCGTGGCTCGCGTAATAATGTAGTTTTGTGTACAGCAACATCGGGCATCGCGGCTCAGAATTACGAAGGCGGTACTACGGCTCACAGCATGTTCAAATTTCCCTTAGATCTTGTGGACGATCACGGTTATTGGAACATAACGAACGGTTCCCAACGCGCAGAGTTGATACGCCACGCTTCGGTTATTATTTATGACGAAGCCCCGATGGCTCATAAATATCTTATTCACTTGCTCGACCGTTCGTTACGCGATTTGATGCAAAGTAATGAACGTTTCGGCGGTAAAATTGTCATTTTTGCAGGAGATTTCCGTCAAATTCCACCGGTGGTACCGAACGCGCGAAGTAATGCCGACGTAGTCAATTGCTCTGTGAAAACGTCTTGGATTTGGCAACAGATTAAAATCTTTAAATTAACAACCGCGCAAAGATCTAGGGAAGACGAAGAATTCTCGGAACAGCTATTGAATATCGGCTCTAATTCAATAGTCTCAGTTCCAGTCCAAACCGGTAGAGTCACACAAAACCTAATTGACGTGTCGCCCATTCAATTTGTCACAGATCTCGATGATTTAATAGACTTTGTTTTTTCAGACGTTTTAGACGAACCAGACGTTTGCTGCCACAGAGCAATATTGTGCAACTATAATATGAACGTTAAGGAAATAAATGCAAACATTTTAGATCGCGTACCCGGTGAATTAATACATTTCTATTCGGTAGATCAAACGGCAACCGATGACGCGGACGAATTATTCTTAGGATCGGACACACTCAATAGAATGCAACCGAAAGGCGTTCCCGAGCATGATTTACAACTAAAGGTAGGATGCGTTTGCATGATAATGCGAAACCTTAGTTTCTCGGATCGCTTAGTAAACGGCACTAAAGTTATAGTAGTAGGTCATTCTCCGCGTCTGATTAGGGTACGAAAACCGGACGATAATGATGATTATTTAATTCCGCGCATAACTTTTAAAGCACCGATCGATTCAAATAGCCCCATAGAAATGATCCGTCGTCAATTTCCTTTGCAAATTTGTTACGCGATGACAATACACAAAAGTCAAGGGCAAACAATATCAAAAGTGGGGATAGATTTAAGATCCGATGTCTTTAGCCACGGACAGTTGTACGTCGCGTTAGGTAGGGTTCGCAACCGACGGGATTTAAAGCTATTGCTCAATAGTAATCGTGTAATCAATAATAAACCCCTTGTAAATAATGTCGTTTTTCCGCAATTATTGTTGTAAATTTTTTAAATCACCCCTATTTGGGTGGGGCGGCCTCTCTTCGTATTTAAGTTAATCATTAAATCATGTTGACATTGCTATTCAATGAGCGTTTTTAGGGTTCCGTACCCAAAGGGTAAAAACGGAACCCTATTACTAAGACTTCGCTGTCTGTCCGTCTGTCCGTCTGTCCGTCTGTCCGTCTGTCTGTCACCAGGCTGTATCTCATGAACCGTGACAGCTAGACAGTTGAAATTTTCACAGATGATGTATTTCTGTTGCCGCTATAACAACAAATACTAAAAACAGAATAAAATTAATATTTAAGGGGGGCTCCCATACAACAAACGTGATTTTTTTTTTATTATTGGTACGGAACCCTTCGTGCGCGAGTCCGACTCGCACTTGGCCGGTTTTTTTTTTATTTAATTTGTTTTAGCTTTTTTACTAATGTATTATCACATATTGGTATATATGTTATTTACATTACACCAATAAATATTTTATAACCTGTGTTTGTAGCAGATGTTCATTGAGCGTTATGTCGAATAATAGCTCTGGTCTAAGCTGTCTATAATTATAAATAAATTAACGGTTCAAAGAGGTAAGTTTTTGGTGATATGCGTCTCAGTGTGAAATCGGTTGAACCATGTTGGTCTGTAGGGAATCTTTCCGATAGTAGATCGGAAGCGGATAATTGCCGGGTTAACTGTCCGATCTGTAAGTAGTTGGGTTTTGGATTCTGGTCAGAGTCGACTTACTGCCGAGAACATGCTCTGGTTGGTGATGAAGTCAATAGAACCGAGTGATTGCGAATTCGTCGATGAGGTGAGTTGTCGCACCGATGATGGGGGTCAGTAAAGTGGTCAATGTCGGCTGATTGCTGGGATGTCTTGCGTTGTCTGTGGCGCGAAAGTCAGGATGGGAGTCGATGTCAAGTTGTGGTTACTATCTGACTTGTGGAGGTGTATCGGTAGGGAGGGATGGTATGTCCGTTAACATGGGTAAAAGTTGTTGTCATATCAATAATCAGTCGTAGTGTGCATAGGTGAGGGTGGAGTCATGTTTGTTGGTTGAATGAGTCATATGGCATGGTGTTATGAGTTATGATACGAGTTAATTTTTACTAAAAAGTAAAAAGCCGTGGACTGCTGTGTAGGGTAGACTGGATACGGTTGAAACAAAGGACGTTTGAAACAGAGCAAATATCTCGTAAACGGTTACGCGGGGAGTGAGGGGTGCAAGGGAAAAACAAAGCGGACGACAGCCCCGAACACGAATTCAGAATGAATTGCCGCGCCGCTTCCTGCGCGTTGTCTTATCAGTAACGAGTCGTAGTGTCAAAAGGTGTAGGTAGAATCATTGGTTAATTCATTCAATGGGTTATTTTCTTTGTACTGATTTAGATAAAGATGATAAGTAGGATGTAAAGCAATGTATGTACTTTGTACCTATGACGGGTTTGTTTGTTTTAATTACCGTGCGAGAATTATGTTCATCAATATGCGATTTTTTTTTTATGTTTATAAGGTTGTTCTACAATCAGTTTCTTGCGATGAATTCGTCATTAATGTTAATGAATCGTCTCAGTTTAAAAGCTTTCTGAAAACTGCACTCTTAATATTTTATATAATTATCCCTTTTATGTTTTGAGTATTTAATATAAGACAAATTTTGATTAATCAAAAATGCCGTGTATTGTAACTACAGTTTGGCCGCTGAGAAAATGCGTTCCTGACAGGTCGCGAGAATTAGTCTTATTGATGTTATATAACTTACCTATTCCTATTTATTATATTCCGGGCTTTTTGCGCGTCGTATGCGTTACCACATACTTATAATTGTTTAGGTTCTATTTTCACAGACTAAAAAGTGCGTCACGAATAGTCTGTCATCTACGCAGGCCCTAAGTGCCTGCTCTCACTCTGTTTTTCTCTCTTACCGCGTGCATGAAAGGAGCCTAAAAAGGCGCACTCAATCCTTTCGCTCTGTCTTCTATTTTCAGTCTTAGGGCCTGCGCAGACGACAGACTATCCGTGACGCACTTTAGTCTGTGAAAAATGAACTTAAGCAATTAATGTGGTAACTCATACGACGCGCAAAAAGTACGGTGGCCAAAAATTCGGTGTCATTCTGGCAAATCGCGCCCCGCCGCGCCGCACAAAAAGTGCGCAAAATAAATAGAATGTTTGCTCCAACACGTGCTAACCTGCTAACACAGACGGCTCACACTTTTAGTATGCAATCTGCACTATGAAGATGTGCGTCGTGTGCGTTGAGTCTGCGTAAAATCCGCGACGGACTTTTTGTATGCCATGCAGACATTTTGTGCGCCGCAGACTCGATCGCACAAAAAGTCCGTCGTCTGCGCAGGCCCTAAGAGTAAGAAGGTTAGAGGTAAAGTTATTGTGAAATTAAAAGCCAGAGAAAGTCATAGTCCAATTTTCACATTGACTGCCATTTTGATACACTCTCTTTCTAATTTTCAATCTGTTTTTTCCAAATTCGACCTTTTTGTTAACATGAACCTTTAAGCAAAACATATTTTATCCGTCTGTTCGAATTGAAATAATGTAGTTACAAATATACGGCATTTTGATTAATAAAAATTTGTCTTAATACTTAAAACATAAAGAGATAATTAAATTTAAAAAAATAGTGTTAGCTCGTAGTTTAAAATACCATTAGGTGTATTATCTAAAGTTTCTTATTTGCTTAGTCTATAAAGGTTACTTTTGGTTTATGTAATGTAATTTTTTTTTATCTAAATGTTAGCTCAAAAATTGTATTTTCTAAATTATTACGACTGTTTACTGAATAACGGTATCATAACTTACATTTATAAAATTATAATAAGCACTATCTCAGATTTGATTGTGGAGGTTTTAATACGTCTTGGCTGAATACACAGGCTGGTTTAATAACTGACAGTTGAGATGTCAGAATAAAGTCAAACATCAGGATTTTGGAAGAGAAATATTTGGAAAAACTCTGAAGATTTTCATTATAAATGGGGTGGCGGACGCAATCCCAGCAGTAAGTCTGGGTTCTAATGATGAACCATCTGCTACCAAAGTTTACGTCCAGGTTCTGATGGACTACGAGTTTCTCCATACTGAAAGTAAACAATAAAGATACTAACACTCTGACGTATCCCTTTATTATTCTAAAGTCCTCTATCAACACTTTCAACACTTTTCACTTATGCTGAAGCCTGAACTACAGACCTACGTCAACTCCTTGACTACTAAACTACGCTGTCCGAACTGATCTACACGTCCACATCACGAAGCCGATCTCCACGTCCACGCTACTAAGCTGATTCTCACGTTTAATCTGCGGAGTTGATCTTCACGTCGACAGAGCAGCTCTGGCCCGTCGCCTGCAATGTCGCCCAAGTCTGACGCCTTACCAAATACAACATTCTAAACCTCTTCCTTCATTCCCTCCGGAGAGTGCGTGCTTCATAGGTTTTTTTAATCATAAATTGTATTTTATATTTCTTATTATTGTTAAGAAAACATGCAAAAAAAATAGCATGCAAAAAAAAGAGCATGTATGAAAACAAAAAAAAATAACATGCAAAAAAAAGGGCATGTATAAAAAAAAACATGCAAAAAAAAGAGCATGTATAAAAAAAAACATGCAAAAAAAAAGGGCATGTATAAAAAAACATGCAAAAAAAAGGGCATGTATGAAAAGAAAAAAAATAACATGCAAAAAAAAGGGCATGTATGAAAACAAAAAAAAATAACATGCAAAAAAAGGGGCATGTGTGTAAAAAGCGAACTATTATGTACACTAAACTTAGTTATTATAACTACTATGAATAAGATATTGCTCTTTATAAATTTTAACTATAATACATATTAAAATGTAGGTAAGTAGTCAAGAAAAACGCTAGAAAGCATAATATAAATGTGATTCTTAAAGAAAACTGTCCAAGCCGATTCAAAATGTAAATGCCTTTTGAATTGAGACGAGTCATGTTTTTTAAATTTACATTTATCTTGGAATGGGACCTACAAAACTTATATTATTTAAGAACTTACTTTTAAAAAGAATTACATATTGAAGCACTTCTCCTCGCATGGTACTGAAAACAGCTACATTTTGATTTATACCAATATGACAACATAATTTCTTATTTTCATTACATCTTTATTAAACGAATCAGGACATTTGGTATCTGCCATTCCCATTCACACTTTCGCGTACTATAGCAGTCCCCGGCTCTTAATTTTTTACTTTACCGTTACACAGCAGTCCACGGCTTTTTATTTTTTACTTTTTAGTAAAAACTAACAGACATTTGGTATCTGCCTTTCCATTCACACTTTCGCGTACTACAGCAGTCCCCAGCACTTAATTTTTACTTTACCGTTACAAAGCAGTCCACGGCTTTTTATTTTTTACTTTTTAGTAAAAACTAACTAAGACATTTGGTATCTGTCTTTCCATTCACACTTTCGCGTACTACAGCAGTCGCTGGCTCTTTATTTTTTACTTTACCGTTACACAGCAGTCCACGGCTTTTTATTTTTTACTTTATAGTAAAAAGTAACTAAGACATTTGGTATCTGCCCTTTCCATTCACACTTTCGCGTACTACAGCAGTCCACGGCACTTTATTTTTTACTTTACAGTTACACAGCAGTCCACGGCTTTTTATTTTTTACTTTTAGTAAAAAGTAACTAAGACATTTGGTATCTGCCCTTTCCATTCCCACTTTCGCATATTACAGCAGTCACTGGCACTTTATTTTTTACATTACCGTTACACAGCAGTCCACGGCTTTTTATTTTTTACTTTTTTGTAAAAAGTAACTAAGACATTTGGTGTCTGCCATTCCCATTCACACTTTCGCGTGCTACAGCAGTCCCCGGCTCTTTTATTTTTTTACTTTACCTTACACAGCAGTCCACGGCTTTTTATTTTTTACTTTTTTGTAAAAACTAAGACATTTGGTATCTACCTTTCCATTCACACTTTCACGTACTACAGCAATCACTGGCACTTTATTTTTTACATTACCATTACACAGCAGTCCACGGCTTTTTATTTTTTACTTTTTTGTAAAAAGTAACTAAGACATTTGGTATCTGCCCTTTCCATTCACACTTACGCGTACTGCTGCAGTCACTGGCACTTTATTTTTTACATTACCGTTACACAGCAGTCCACGGCTTTTTATTTTTTACTTTTTTGTAAAAAGTAACTAAGACATTTGGTATCTGCCCTTTCCATTCACACTTACGCGTACTGCTGCAGTCCCCAGCACTTAATTTTTACTTTACCGTTACACAGCAGTCCACGGCTTTTTATTTTTTTTCTTTTTTGTAAAAAGTAACTAAGACATTTGGTATCTGCCCTTTCCATTCACACTTTTGTGTACTGCAGCAGTCCCCAGCACTTAATTTTTACTTTACCGTTACACAGCAGTCCACGGCTTTTTATTTTTGACTTTTTAGTAAAAAGTAACTAAGACATATGGTATCTGCCCTTTACATTCACACTTTCGCGTACTACAGCAGTCCTCGGCACTTTATTTTTTACTTTACAGTTTCACAGCAGTCCACGGCTTTTTATTTTTTACTTTTAGTAAAAAGTAACTGACATTTGGTATCTGCCCTTTCCATTCCCACTTTCGCGTACTACAGCAGTCACTGGCACTTTATTTTTTACATTACCGTTACACAGCAGTCCACGGCTTTTTATTTTTTACTTTTTTGTAAAAAGTAACTAAGACATTTGGTATCTGCCCTTTCCATTCACACTTACGCGTACTGCTGCAGTCCCCAGCACTTAATTTTTACTTTACCGTTACACAGCAGTCCACGGCTTTTTATTTTTTACTTGTTTGTAAAAAGTAACTAAGACATTTGGTATCTGCCCTTTCCATTCACACTTTAGCGTGCTACAGCAGTCCCCGGCTCTTTATTTTTACTTTACCGTTACACAGCAGTCCACGGCTTTTTATTTTTCACTTTTACGCGCAGGAAGCGGCGAGCACTGAATTTGTGTTGGGAGCTGTCTTCCGCTTCGTTTTCTCCTTGTACTCCTCACTCCCCGCGTAACCATTTACGAGATATTTGCTCTGTTTCAACCGTCCTTTGTTTTAACCGTACCCAGTCTACCCTACACAGCAGTCCACGGCTTTTACTTTTTAGTAAAAAGTAATTCATATCATAACTCATAACTCCATGCCATATAACTCATTCAACCAGTACAATGACTCCACCCTCACTTTTGCACACTACGACTCATTACTGATAAGACAACAACTTTTACCTTTGTTAACGGACATACCATCCCTCCCTACAGATCCAACACCACAAGTCAGATAGCATCCACAACTTGACATTGACTCTCATCCTGACTTTCGCCCACAGACAACGCAAGACTTCCCAGCAATCAGCCGACACCGACCACACTTTACTGACCTCCCATTATCGGTGCGACAACTCACCTCAACGATGAATTCGCAATCACTCGGTTCTATCGACTTCATCACTAACCAGAGCATGTTCTCGGCAGTAAGCTGACTCTGATCGGAATCCAAAGCCTAGCTACTTACAGATCATTCAGTTGACCGGGCAACCAACCGTTCCCGGTCTACAGTCGGTCAGATTTTCTACTGACCAGTAACATGGTTCAATAACGGTCTCGCATTGTTGCGTATTCATCTTAAACTACCTCACGTTCCGTTTTATTTATTTATAATTAAGAAGGATAGTTTAGGTTGGAGTGATTGTTTGCCATGATTAACAATGACTATTTGTTATAATCATAGATTTATATTTATTTATTTTTCATGTACACATATACTTTGTACGCACGTAGTCCGTATTATGTCTATTGCTAGCAATTAGTATGTAAAATATTGAATAAAAGGATTATGAATGAAGTCAAGGTGAAGTATGTATGTGTGTATATGCGAAATTGCTAGCAATTAGTATGTAAAATGTTGATTAAAAGAGTTATGAATGAAGTCAAGGTGAAGTATGTATGTGTGTATATGCGAAATTGCTAGCAATTAGTATGTAAAATGTTGATTAAAAGGATTATGAATGAAGTCAAGGTGAAGTATGTATGTGTATATGCGCAATTGCTAGCAATTAGTTTGTAAAATGTTGATTAAAAGGGTTATGAATGAAGTCAAGGGGAAGAATGTGTGTGAGTATATGTGAAAAGAAGGATGTTAAGAGAATGGTGTAGAAGTATGTTGTGAAAATTGTGAACTTGTAATAGTTTAAGAATATATTTGAACGTATTTGTATCGTTTTTATCATATAACATACTATATCACACTTATCAGAAACACTGACACACATAGTATTTATTTTTAGGTATTACTATTTTTTTTCTCTTCTATTTATTACTAGGATCAAGCTCGTAATTATTTTCTATGTAATAATATTTACAATAATTTGTTATCTTACCTAATAGTAATAATATAATATGTAAGTATACCTACCTACTGCGTGAACGAAAATGAATGAAAATAAGATGATTAGAGAGTGATGGTTAAGTGGAAATATATTATTTGTTATTACAATCTGACACACCCACACTAACATAATATGTGTTTAATTCAGTTTATTTATTCATATTAATTAAGTAAATTTATTTTATTGTAATTAGGCAACTTTGATTTTAGAAAAGTGTAGTATAATCATGTATGTAGGTACATAGAAGTACATGTATTTAAATGTAATTTGGCTACTTTGATTTTAGAAAAGTGTAGTATAATCATGTATTAGGTACATAGATGTAGTTTAGGTGGATTAGGCCTCTTCGGGGGGATACCACGTAAAAAAAAACGCGCCTCAAACCTTACCTCTCCAGGTGGTGTGGAAAAAGGTTTGTAGTTATCTGTACTTAGTTTATTTAAAATAGAGTTAATTAAGTTAAGATTTAGTATTATGTAAATCGAGTAATTCAGGTGGATTAGGCCTCTAATGGTATCCCCATTGTAACGGGGATACCTTGAAATAAAACGCACCAGGAACCATATCTTCTGGTAGCCCGGAAATTGGTTTTAGAACTGTATACCTACCTAATAACAAGTAGTTAGCTGTAGTTGTTTTCAATAAACACAATTTCACAAAGTAGTTTGTTTCAATAATTCTAAGTGTTGTAGGTATACCTACCTACCTACCTAATCCGCTGCCAATATTTATCAGTAGGTTGGTGCTGTGGCTGGCTGGGTGCGTGCGAGTGCGAACGAATGCGCGCGTGGGCGCCACAATAATGCCTGCGTTGCGTGCCAAGGCCAGATGCCAGTCTGCTACGACCTACGAGGCAGACTGCATGCCGCACCCCTGCACGTCGCGCGTGTAAACACACCATCATTGTCATCTTGCTTCATCGTCGTGTCAACGCTCTGTGGCGTTTCTTTACGAAAGTAAGTGAAAAAGAAATAAAATCACCGAATCCAACGTGCAAGCGAAACAAAACTGGGATTGGTGACAGAGTTTCGAAAGTATGAAGATTATAACAAAGAAATAAAAATAAAATTAAACAAGTACTTACTTAAATTCCATTTTTAAATCAATGACAGACACAGATGACTATAGTACAAAAATTGTATTACTTTCAATCATTTCTTAGAAACAAAACTATGCTTTGATCAAAAACCTGCCCAGCTATGATAAGGCTATAAGAATTTTGCATGATTGATAAAAGTAATAATAGTAGGTGTGTAGGTAGTCATGGACCTCTATTGTTGTTGATGTTACTCTATTAATGTTTTCTGTCCTGCAAATTAGATGCATACACATCAATGGCCTACCAGCTTGATAGAGATATCAATGCACCACTAAGCCTGGAGGAGTATTTGGAGCACCGGCATTGGAGAATGCTGAGCCACCACAGCCAGCTATAAGGGTAACTATAAGTATAGCCACAAATTGTACACTTGCAAAACTTTTCAAATGCTTCCAACCAACGGTTGAATGCATGAAGTTCATCATAGAATTTGTTGAGGGGCACATACACATACTTAAGGGAAATGCAAATTTCACTTTCGGTGTGCAGTTTGCTACACTACTTTCTGATATACTGTTATAATATTCCCACCATACAATTTCATTAAAAAATAACAGGTTTCACTGGTAACATCAAAGCTTTTTCAGCTATCAGAACTAACACTAAAACACAATAGTTAGTACCTATACTAACATCATTAATATTTTATTCAATCAACGATACAAAGTGTGGTATTCCATTACAAATCCACTCACTGAAAAAACCATACAAAACTGAAATGAAATTATTTCAAAAAAGGATTGACATTTCCAGAGTGATCATACTCCTTAACATCACATTGTTTGATGACAAGTTCAATGTACCCAGTAACATACTTATATTAGCTGGTGTTTTTCCAGACAATGCAGTCCAGAGTCAGCAGCCGATGAAGCTGGCAGAGCAGTCAGCCAGCACATACTAGATCATTACAGCAAAATAAAACACAGTTCGATATTAATCAACACCTATTTTGGACATATTGTTAGAGGCAGCCAACCTGCCTTACAATTTGATACAACAACCAGAATCAATCTTTATTTACAACCATGTAATAAATAGTTTTAAATTGTGAAGTGAGGTCGCAATCAGCATCGACAATCGGGATCCAGAGTAAAAAATCTTTATCAAAATGTTTTGATTGAAAATTACTTTTTATTAATAATTAAGAAATTAATGTACAAATATACAGGGTGGAATTTTGTAATGCCACCTGGAGGGAAAGTACTCTTAATGCTGCAGATAGAAAATTTTACTCAAAGGAAATATTCCTTTATTTTTAATAAGAAATGAATCTGCATTCAAAGATTTTTAAAATTGGCTTGCCGCAGTTGGGAATCGAACCGGCTAAATTCCAAAAAAATAACATCCTGTACTTTTATGGCACCAATCGATAGGGTAGACCCTATCGATTGGTGCCATAAAAGTACAGGATGTTATCATAAGGATCAAATCTCTCTAACAAACATGATAAATTAAATGAAAGGAAAACCATGAAATCTAAAGTTATAAATTCAATGGGATTAATTCAATACGATACAGCACTTTTATTCAAAGGATTGGACCTTTACAATTGAAGAAAGAAGATTGAAATTTGCACGTGTTTGTTTGTGCAAATTGCAATCTTCCTATCTAAATAGTTCTTCGTCATTTTATTCAATAAATTACGTCAAAAGATAATTGTTTATTAGATTCTAACATAAATAATTGGATGGACCTTTAAGTAAATGTGATTTATCTTATCCCATTGAATTTACAAGTTAAGATTTCATGGTTTTCCTTTCATTTAATTTATCATGTTTGTTAGAGGGATTTGATCCTTATGATTGACCCTATCGATTGGTGCCATAAAAGTACAGGATGTTATTTTTTTGGAATTTATCCGGTTCGATTCCCGAGTGTGGCACGCGAATTTTCAAAATCTTTGAATGCAGATTAATTTCTTTTTAAAAATAAAGGAATGTTTCCTTTGAGTAAAATTTGCTATCTGCAGTATTAAGAGTACTTTCCCTCCAGGTGGCATTACCAAATTCCACCCTGTATATAAGATACCTAAGTCGATTCATAATAGGTTTTTATGCTTGAAAATTAAATACATTTAGATAGGTCTAAATTATGATAGATATTTTTTAAGTAGGTATTATTGAGTATGTTAATGATGAATAAGTAAATAATAGTATAAACAATAAAAAAATAAACTTAAACAAGTAACTTGTATTTACCATACAAAGTGCACAAGATTAAATAAAGTTTTACACAAATATCTGCGAGTTTCTTTTGTTAATCATATAAACATAATCATCCCTAAGTTAAGTAGGTACTATATTATACAATTCACACTCTTTATCTTTCCAGTGACAGGTCGGAGGTACTGATTAGAGCGAGAAGCTGGGTTCTGTGAGGTTGGCAAACTGTTTTAAAATTTTGAAGAGTCCATTTAGCTTTCCTCAAACGTGATGATACCTACCTACTACCGTATCCGTGGTACCGACCTTCTTATCTTGTATGTAGTCATTTATTAATCTATTTAATGCAATGCTTGTAGCCAACTAAGTACCTAGGAGGTGCAGGCCCACCGTATATAAATGACACTGGCGCGAGACGGGCGACGACCGTCTCGCGACAGTATCCTTTATGGGCGGCATGGGCACCGGGCCGTAGGCCGACGAAGGAGGCCGGCGGAGGCCCGGCACTTTGGGGACAGAAGTCATAGAGTGTTATTTAATATGCGAGCGAAGCGAGCGCGCGTCATGGAGTCTTAGCAGGTTCTAAATTTGCTTATATCTCGAAAAGTCTTGCTAGCTGGCATGAGGAGCGAAGGCCGAAGGCCGGCGGAGCGACGACGACATTTGTGACAGAAAGTGGGTGTGTAATGTAAAATGCGAGCATAGCGAGCGCGCGTCATGGAGTCGTAGCAAGTTCTAAATTTGCTATTTCGAAAACGGTGCGTCCTATCGCAAAAATATTTGCCCCATATTAAGCCCTTTGCCGTCGACTACGTTTTTTATGCGAACACAGTTGCCCTGCATAGGTCGACCACCATGATTGGTCCGAATTAGTATTACAACTTTATGTCACAGAAGTCCGAATTTGGGACATGAGGAGCGTAGGCCGAAGGCCGGCGGAGCTCCGACGACATGGCTGACGGGAGATAGGGCGGCAGATTTTTTTTTTAGACCGCCCGATCCGACCATCTGTTTAGTGTAATTTCTATTTTTACATGATGACAGTGTTTGATAAGTAAAATTTTTATCAAAATAAAAGTAGGTAAATACTGATGTTATTACATTTTTGACTATTTATTTTTTAACTACTATGTTCAATAGTTTATTTTTTGTTAACTTTTCATGAAAATTTTGTAAGTTTAAATTCATTTACTAAACAAAAATACTACAGTTCACCTATTTTATTACTTTGGGCATTATTCATAATGGCCGGAGTGATTAATCATGCTGTTTTAATCACATTGCCCAATTGAGTCGGGCATTATGAATACAGACTGGCCATTATTAATAGTGCCCGAACTTATTAAATTGCCCGTAACATATATACAGCTTAATCAAGTGGAAACCTTTTGGGTCCTTTTGGGCTTTATTTGGCTTTCAACAGAGTTTCAAAAGTGGAAGAATTTATATGGTTCTTTTAGGGTTATGCTTGACATTTGTACTATGTTTAGGGGTTTTAAAAGTGAAACATCTACAAGGACAAGCACGCGAGGTGCTTGCACCTCGCGCAACACGCAAATACTAGTTATACTATATAAAGCTCGATTACCACTCACTCACTGACTCACTGACAGAATTGTTCTCCCTGATGGTGGATGGGGAGGTGGGTATATTTTGACAGATTCGTAAACAAGTAACTCCCGCGAGTATGGGAAAAGTGCCAAACCTCCCCTTTTCACCCCCCTTCCTCCCCTCCCTATCGTATCTCAGAAACAAAGAGACTTGGAACATATTTTTTTTCAAATTCGTATAGAGGAGGCTCGGGAAAGTAAAAACCAGTTTTCAAAATTGACCCCTTTTTCCCCCTTCTCCCCCCTTTAGGCGGATCTCGGAAGTTGAGAGACTTGGAACATTTTTTTTTTCAGATTCGTAAGAAGGGGCCTAGAGTTAGTCAAAATCATTTTTCAAAACTCCCCACTCTCCCCCCCTTCACTCCTCCCCCATCGTATCTCGGAAACTAGGACACGTAGCGGCTTTTTGATTTTTACTATAAATTATTGATGAGGAGCGTTTAAATTTGTACACGGAGGGTATCCTCCCCTCCCCAACCTCCCCTAAAAATAAAAGGGCTATAACTTCGTAACGGTCAGAGATAGCAATTATGTGATTGAACAAATATTATAGTAGGCGTCGAAACCTGTCTGGTGGTAGGTAGGTTCTGAGTGGAGCGAAGGGGGGAGGTGGCGAGCGAAGCGAGCCGGCGACCTCCGCAGCGTAACGAAGGTTGAGTGGGTGAAGCGTAACTCGACTCGTTTTTAGGGGTTCTTAACGGTTTTCATACTGATTTAGGGGTAGTTGTAACTTAAGGATTCCTATGGATTCTCAAAATTTTATGATGGTGAGGAATACTTCCCAAGAACACGACAACACGCGAGCTGCGCGCAGCTCGCGCACCCACGCAAATACTAGTTATACTATATAAAGCTCGATTACCACTCACTCACTGACTCACTGACATAATTGTTCTCCCAGATGGTGGATGGGGAGGTGGGTATATTTTGACAGATTCGTAAACAAGTAACTCCCGCGAGTATGGGAAAAGTGCCAAACCTCCCCTTTTCACCCCCCTTCCTCCCCCACCCTATTGTATCTCGGAAACCAAGAGACTTGGAACATTTTTTTTTTCAGATTCGTATAGAGGAGGCTCGGAAAAGTAAAAACCGGTTTTCGAAGTTGCCCCCTTTGCCCCCCTTTTCACCCCCTTTAGGCGGATCTCGGAAGTTGACAGACTTGGAACATTTTTTTTTTCTGATTCGTAAGAAGGGGCCTAGAGTTAGTCAAAATCATTTTTCAAAACTCCCCACTCTCCCCCCCTTCACCCCTCCCCCCATCGTATCTCGGAAACTAGGACACGTAGCGGCTTTTTGATTTTTACTACAAAATATTATTGAGGAGCGTTTAAATTTGTATACGACGGGTATCCGCTCCCCAACCTCCCCTAAAAATAAAAGGGCTATAACTTCGTAACGGTCAGAGATAGCCATTATGTGTTTGAACAAATATTATAGTAGGCGTCGAAACTTGACCGGTGGTGGTAGGTTCTGAGTGGAGCGAACCTGCGAGACCGAGTGGAGCGAAGGAGGGAGGTGGCGAGCGAAGCGAGCCGGCGACCTCCGTAGAGTAACGAAGGTTGAGTGGGTGAAGCGTAACTCAGCGGCGACGACAAGCAAACTTTAGGGACTGTTTTTTTTTAATGGGAAAAGGTCTGAGTTAGAATAAGGTTTTAGATTGTATTAGGTTTTTTTTTAATTGAATTAGTTTTTGGAACGTTTTAGGGGTTCTTAAGGGTTCTCATACTGATATAGGGGTAGTTGTAACGGATTTTCCAATTATTTTAAGGATTCCTATGGATTCTCAAAATTTTATGATGGTAAGGAATACTTCTCAAGAACACGACAACACGCGAGCTGCGCGCAGCTCGCGCACCCACGCAAATACTAGTTATACTATATAAAGCTCGATTACCACTCACTGACTGACATAATTGTTCTCCCAGATGGTGGATGGGGAGGTGGGTATATTTTGTGAGATTCGTAAACAAGTGACTCTCGCGAGTATGGGAAAAGTGCCAAACCTCCCCTTTTCGCCCCCCTTCTCTCCCCCCCCTATCGTATCTCGGAAACCAAGGGATTTGGAACGTTTTTTTTTTCAGATTCGTATAGAGGAGGCTCGGGAAAGTAAAAACCAGTTTTCAAAATTGCCCCCCTTGCCCCCCTTTTCACCCCCTTTAGGCGAATCTCGGAAATTGAAAGACTTGGAACATTTTTTTTTTCAGATTCATATGAAGGGGTAACGCGTTAGTCAAAATCATTTTTCAAAACTCCCCACTCTCCCCCCTTTCACCCCTCCCCCCATCGTATCTCGGAAACTAGGACACGTAGTGGCTTTTTGATTTTTACTATAAATTATTATTGAGGAGCGTTTAAATTTGTATATGGAGGGTATCCTCCTCTCCCCAACCTCCCCTAAAAATAAAAGGGCTATAACTTCGTAACGGTCAGAGATAGCCATTATGTGTTTGAACAAATATTATAGTAGGCGTCGAAACCTGTCCGGTGGTGGTAAGTCCTGAGTGGAGCGAACCTGCGAGACCGAGTGGAGAGAAGGGGGGAGGTGGCGAGCGAAGCGAGCCGGCGACCTCCGTAGCGTAACGAAGGTCGAGTGGGTGAAGCGTAATTCAGGGGCGACGACAAGCAACTTTAGGGTTATGTTTTTTTTAATGGGTCTGAGATTTTAGGTAAGGTTTTTTACTTTTATCTTATTAGGTTTTTAAAAAAATAATAATTGTTTAATGTTTTAGGGGTTCTTAAGGGTTTTCATACTGATTTAGGGGTAGTTATAACGGATTTTCCAATTATTTTAAGGATTCCTATGGATTCTCAAAATTTTATGATGGTAAGGAATACTTCTCAAGAACACGACAACACGCGAGCTGCGCGCAGCTCGCGCACCCACGCAAATACTAGTTATACTATATAAAGCTCGATTACCACTCACTCACTGACTCACTGACAGAATTGTTCTCCCAGATGGTGGATGGGGAGGTGGGTATATTTTGACAGATTCGTAAACAACTAACTCTGAATGGTTTGGGAAAAGTGCCAAACCTCCCCTTTTCGCCCCCCTTCTCCCCCCTCCCTATTGTATCTCGGAAACAAAGAGACTTGGAACATTTTTTTTTTCAGATTCGTATAGAGGAGGCTCGGAAAAGTAAAAACCAGTTTTCAAAATTGACCCCTTTTTCCCCCTTCTCCCCCCTTTAGGCGGATCTCGGAAGTTGAGAGACTTGGAACATTTTTTTTTTCAGATTCGTATAAAGGGGCAACGCGTTAGTCAAAATCATTTTTCAAAACTCCCCACTCTCCCCCCCTTCACCCGTCCCCCCATCGTATCTCGGAAACTAGGACACGTAGCGGCTTTTTGATTTTTACTATAAATTATTGTTGAGGAGCGTTTCAATTTGTATATGGAGGGTATCCTCTCCTCCCCAACCTCCCCTAAAAATAAAAGGGCTATAACTTCGTAACGGTCAGAGATAGCCATTATGTGTTTGAACAAATATTATAGTAGGCGTCGAAACCTGTCTGGTGGTAGGTAGGTTCTGAGTGGAGCGAACCTGCGAGACCGAGTGGAGCGAAGGGGGGAGGTGGCGAGCGAAGCGAGCCGGCGACCTCCGCAGCGTAAAGAAGGTCGAGTGGACGTTGCCAATGAATTCTTTTTTTTTTTCACTTTTTTTTAATTGAATTAGGTTTTAGAATGTTTTAGGGGTTCTTAAGAGTTTTCATACTGATTTAGGGGTAGTTGTAACGGATTTTCCAATTATTTAAAGGATTTCTATGGATTCTCAAAATGTATTGATGGTAGGAATACTTCTCAAGAACACGACAACACGCGAGCTGCGCGCAGCTCGCGCACCCACGCAAATACTAGTATCCATATAAACTCGGCCCGAAATAATCTCGTTCTCGGTGACGGTCCGGTGACGGCGGAGGTGGACAAACGGCCTCAAGGCGACTTTTAGAGCGTTCCAAAGTTGGAACGCGCGGGCTAGAGAGGTATTAACACTACACCCGCCTCCAAGTGGATGGGGGAAATCGAAGTCCCATAGCATGTGTAAGAATATTTGGGGTGGTTATGTTAAAATGCCATGTCTACTAATCCTATAATGTTAAGATAATTATAATTCAACTCGACGAAAACTAAACATCACGAAACGAAAAATCGGCTTGTTTGATTTGACAGATAGAACAGATCTCTATCTTACACCATAGTGTTGCCAGGTACAATTATTGTTCAATCGATTTTTAATATAGAATGTACGGTGCACGTACATGGGTTTTAAAATGTATTTATTGCAATAAGTTAGCCAGTAGGCTCGCGTATTTGCACTTTGGACGCGACCTACATTTGGCAGTGCATTGACACTGACATAATTGCATTGTTCTATGCATTTTATGCATATTACATTAATTAGTGTTCAATTAGACGTGGTTTGAGTCGGGCAACTTGCATTTTGAGTTAGATTCATCCCGTTGAGCATTCACTGACATTTATCCCGTTGAGCATTCACTGACATTTTCTGCATTTAAGTGTAAATTTGACATTTTACATTTGCATTGACATTACAGTTCAGCTTCAAAATACCTATAATCCAAAATTACCTCGCCAGCAGCCAGCATTACAGCATAACACTGTAGTGGCAGACATTCATACTCAGGCAGTAAGTAAATGGAAAATCTGGTTTGACAAAAACAAAGAATGCTAAAAATATAATTAGTGTGTCAGAAAAAAATAAAAATAAGAGGCATAGTAGACTATTTGAGTCTGAGCAAAAGCAACCAGAGGCTCCCATCTCCAAACCATCTAAAAATTACAAAAGAGATAATCTACCGGAACCCTAGAATGGATAAAGGCCTCCAGTGGGCCTGTAATTTATGTTTATGACATAGTAACAGATAGTCTACTATCCAATGATATTCTAATAAACAGATATGTTATACACCTACAAAACCACAGAAAAAAGTGTGCCGCGGGGGAGAGCCAGCTCACATACACGTAGTGACGCAGAATAAAGGAAAAACAGGCCAATTGGCCTGTTTTCAAGTCTTCACGATTGCGCGCTCACAACATATCTGTTTAATAGAATACATTGCTACTATCACTTAAAATAACGTTCACATGATGTAATTTTTAAATGCTATAAAAACAAATAACCTAATTTCATGTGATCTAATGTTACATTTCATATACATAACCTTTCTTTTGCTCTAATAACATTTAGTACAATGTTCATTTCATATAATTTCAATTTACCTTCATAGAGTTTGCCTTGGCGGCTGAGAATATGTCATGCTCACTCAGATGTATGATTCACCAACAATTCAGGGCATTTGGCGTTCTTCGGCCGCTGCCGCGGTACGCTCACTGCTCACACTTTCTAAATTACTATAGATTTTTAATATTTAAAGTACCTATCTGGGGGTCTAAAATAGCCGCTTTATCAGAATCGTAATATGAATTACGTAAAAAATTTAAAATTCTTAAAATGGACTTTATCGTTATGGACATAAAGTCCATTTTAAGAATTTAATTTATTTAACGGGATTCATACTAAGATTCTGCGTGGATTCTGCTAAAGTGGCCATTTTAGACGCCCCGAATATTATACTAATTGGATATTAGTTCAAATGTGCTCTAGGAAAATGTTCATTGAACCATTTCAAATTACTTAGGTAAACTGAAATTATATAAATAATTCATTACATCATTTTATCGTTGTACTAAAAAAAAGTATATTAAATGAAATTAGGTTATTTTTTAATTGAATTTTTTAAATAATAACAAAAGTTCTAATGATCACAGATTAGAACTTTTGTTATTATTTAAAAATTTCAAATGGTACGCACCCCTTCCAGTGATGCCCATTTGACTCTGTCTTGAGCTACTTGTCTCCAGTTTGGACCACCTATTGTTTTAATATCGTCTTGCAATCTTGTAATAGGTTATACAAGTCCCCGGCACGTAACTTGGCAAGAGTCGTTAGATGCGCAGAAGTCGTTCTTTAGGTCTCTTTGGTGGTCAAGAGGGACGCGGGGTATGACGTAGCGCCGATCAAAGCGCGCGATTGTTGCGTCAGTCGACCCTTGCCTCCCGCACCGCATAGCTACATTCCGTTCGCTCCCGATTACACTTGCGTGCACGAAAGTTGTACCCTTTGTTTTTGTTGACTTTTTGTTAGGTACGAGTTCAGTTTTAGTTTTACATTAAGTTTTTGTTACGAGTTATTGTTATTGTTTTAAATTTAGATTTCGTTAAGAGTTGTTGTTATTGTTTTTAATTTAGTCTTTGTTAAGTTTATTACAATGCCAGAACATTTACTTAATAAAAAAATGCATATTATATTTTATTTATACCACATATTAGATGTCACTAATTCCTCTGCTTTGTTTAACTACATGATTAAAAATAAATGATGGCAATAACCATAGAGTAATGACAATCAATAAAAGTGACCAGTTTTTTGTTCCACTAAGTGCACGATGCGCGAACTTGCCCCCACTACGCCAAAACCTTGCCAACTTACGTGCCGGGGACTGTACTCCGTTATACAATGACTGTTGGGGTTTTCTCGTCATTGACAGATACCCCCACCTAATAACTTAATAGTAGTTTGGTGTGAACTAACTACAGTTGTTGCCAGTTAAGATGAAAATAGCGGTCATTGACCCACCTACATTTATTAAACTTCTTGTACGGTGAAACCATACAGTCATAATGCACTAATGCTTATTCGTGCATTTTTACATCATTTCACTAATTAATATTGGTTGAGCATTCAGTACACGATTAGCGGCCATCGCGTGTGCTCCCTCGCTCCTTTGTATAACTAAACCTTTGGTCCGGACAATATATTTAATTTGACTTTATAAGCAGCAGTATCATTTAGCCAACTTCCTAGCCTTTACATGGTCCCTCGAGCCATCGGGCGGGCCCTCGCGAGTTGTATTGTTCGTTTTTCTTTGGGGAGTAACGTGTATCAAATAACTTGTGAGTGAACTCGTTCAGAAATCAGCAAATTGGATTGCAGTGATACGTGTGAACTGTGGACTAACTTTCGTAACTCAGAACTTTAGCAAAGCGTTTGTAGCAAAATCCAAAGGGTGTCGCTGCAAGGTTAGCAGCAGCACCGTCCCTAAGCATCCAAAGCAGCGTGACATCAGCGTCTCCATAACGGGGCAATCAGCATCTTGAGCAGCAAGCAGCACATCGGTATTTAAGCAGCAGCAGCAGCACTCGGTATGTAGATACCGAGCAGCAGGGCGACAGTGCCCAGCTACATCAGAGCAGCAGCATTTGGAGTGCAACAGCAAATCAGCAGCAGTCGAAAACCAGTTTCGAACAAGTAAGATCTTTCCATTTTTTCATCATAAACAAACTAGCAGGATAATGGAGGACCTTTACTACCAGCAACTTGAACTTAGCGAGTCAATCAAGAAAATACCGATAAATATAAAAAAGGATAGCGCCGATAGGAAATCGGACGACTATTTTAAAAGACGACTAGAGTTGTTAGAGAGGTATTGGTCAGATTTTCAGCACAATCATTTAGCAATCTGTCAATTTGAGGGGGTTAAAGATCATTCATATTTCATAAATTTGGAGCATGAAAAAGCTAGCAAACTTTATACAGCAGCCAAGTCTCTCATCAATGAACAACGCCTACAGTTTTCAAGCAAGCTAACGCCTATGAAATCCATTAAGGGTACTCAACCAATACAGGAGCAGCAAGAGGACGCCGTACTATCAGTAGCAGGACCATCGTGTTATCAGCAGCCAGCAAAAGCCAGCATGTTACGTACAATGGAGTCAAAAGGCTCTATTAGCAAATTACATGACATGCTGCGTAAGCAAGCAGCAAATTTCAAAGCATTCAAGAGATCAGCAGGGTTTATCGACCTAGACTCCATGTCAGATAAATGGGAGATGGAGGACGCCTTGAGAACACTTCAAGCGCGCTGGGCGCAAATTGACTCCCTTCATTGGGAGATAGATATCGAGATAGGTGAAGAGGAAAAGGATTACGAAGAAGTGTATACTCAGCATGAGCAATCATATATCCGTTTAAAGAAAATTATCAATAAAAAGCTATGGAGTGTATCGCATAGGGAGCACTCCACTCCAAAAATGGATATACCTGTATTTTCAGGAAGCTACCAACATTGGACGTCATTCAAGGACCTCTTTAGCGAAGCTATTCATAACAACCCTACCTTGTCGCAAGCGCGAAAAATGCAATTTCTAAAAGGGAAGGTCAGGGGCGAAGCCGAAAAACTTATTCAGCATCTTCCTATAAGTTCCGATAACTATCATACCTGTTGGGAAATCTTAAACCGTCGGTACAACAATAAAAAGCTAATATTTACGTGGGTAATCAATACTTTACTAGGCTTACCGAGTACGCAGCATCAAACGATAGGTCATATTAAAAAACTGCATGATGTAACACTAGAAAGTTTGCATGCCATACGGAACTTAGGAATCGATATCAGCACTTGGGATCCGCTTCTTGTGCATTTACTAGCGCAGAAGCTGGATAGCGAAACATACGGAGATTACATAGACTCTCTTAAGAATTCTAGGGAGCTACCGGTACTGCAGGAATTCTTAGACTACTTAGAAAGTAAGTTTACGAGCCTGGAAACATCTCGCAGGAAGCTAGATCAAGCGACACCGAAATCAACTAATCAGACAAACAGCGATGTTCCTAAAAACAAAAGGCAAGACAATATAACCATAATTTTGCCAATAAATACAACAAGTTACAGCCATATTCAAAAGCCTTACACGTGTCGACCACAAAATGTCAATTTTGCGGTCAACAACATGCCATGTTTAATTGTGCAAAGTTCTTGCAATTGCCTGATGAAGCAAAATTAAAATCAGTAGCAAACTTGAAATTATGTAGAAATTGTTTATTCGATCATAATGGCCAGCAATGCATTTCCGTTAGGCGATGTCGCAAATGTAACGGAAATCATCACTCCGTTTTACATGATGCTTGCTCAAAAAACATATCGTATGCGAGCAACCTAGCAACAACAACAACTGACCCAAATCCAAAAGACAATGTCGCAATGACTGCACATGTATCTCAGAATGATCCAGAGCCGAATGAAGTTTTATTAGCTACAGCCTTGTTAAAAGTTGCAACGACGGATGGATCATATCACATTTTAAGGGCTCTTATTGATCCTGGGTCACAAGTTTCAATAATAAAAGAAAGTACAGCAAAGAAATTAGGATTACGTAGATCTAAATTCAATGGACTGATATGCGGAGTAGGTGAAGTCGAGCATAATTGTAATGGTGTAGTCACACTAAGCTGTTTCTCAACGTATAACGACTATTCGTTTACCACCGACGTACTCGTCATGGAAAACATACTTAAGGATATCCCGTATAAATCCATTGACACATCGAAGTGGTCCTACATAGAAAATCTTAAATTAGCTGATCCATATTTTAACATTAGCCGTCCAGTGGACTTATTACTAAGCGCTCAAGTCAGTGCCTTGATATCAATGGGAGGATTGATCAAAGGAGAGAGTTTATCGCAGCCAGTGTTGCAAGAAACACAGCTTGGGTGGATCATATACGGTGGTGGCCAAATAGCGTCACTACAGTGCAACGTAATCATGAATAATATCCACGATATTCAGCAGTTTTGGGACATTGAGGATATAAGCGAAAAATCAAATTTATCATTAGAAGATCAAGAATGTGTCGATTTTTATTCCTCCACTACAAAACGTCGCGAAGACGGCCGGTACGTAGTAAAATTGCCACTAAAACCAGACATCAATGAAAAACTAGGCTCATCTAAAGAGATGGCAATAGCACAGTTCCAAAATCTGGAACGCAAATTTAGCAAGCAACCTGTTCTAGCGGAACAATATAAAACATTCATTAGTGAGTACATAGCTTTAGGACATATGGTGCCTAGTAACAGCAATAAAAACAAACAAGCGCTATCGTGTTACTTGCCGCACCATTCCGTCCAACGAGCAGAATCAGCTACTACAAAGCTACGGGTTGTGTTTAACGCGTCAGCAAGAACATCAAGCGGATATAGTGTGAATGACCTGATGTATAAAGGCCCTAATTTACAACAGGATCTACAAGAACTGATACCGAAGTGGCGGCAATATCGTTATGCTTACACATCAGATATCGAAAAAATGTACAGGCAGATAATGGTGGATGAAGCAGATCAGCAATATCAGCAAATCATCTGGAGGGATGCGCCAGATCAACCACTACAAACGTACAACCTAGCTACCGTCACATACGGTACAAAATCAGCACCATTCCTAGCGATGATGACTTTAAAACGTCTAGCCTCCGATGAACGAAGTGCATATCCGGAAGCAGCAAAGATTTTAGAAGAATCATTTTATATGGATGATTTGGTCCATGGTTCTCACTCTATCCAAAGAGGAAAGCAGCTTATCGAAAATCTCAACAGATTATTAAAATCAGGAGGTTTTACACTGAGAAAATGGTGCGCAAATCATCCAGAACTTCTGGAAAATATAGAGCAGAGCAGCAGCAATGGCGACATCATTTTTAACTTCAAATCAGAAAGTACTTCAAAAACATTAGGCCTTCGTTCGCCCTCTTGTGATGACATGTTTACTTTCAAGTATAGCACAGCTAATCCTAACGCCAAAATTACTAAACGACTACTTTTGTCGGAGATATCAAAAGTATTCGACCCGTTGGGGTGGTTGTCCCCACTCACAACAAAATTAAAGCTGTTATTCCAAAAACTGTGGTTAAATAAAATGCATTGGGATGAAGAAGTTCCTGTAAACATCAAAGATGAATGGGTAACGATAAAAATAGACATGGAATACTTGAATCAATGCAAAATACCGCGCTGGATCGGGTATCAACCTAATAACGTCATAGAACTGCACGGTTACTGTGACGCATCGACTAAAGCCTACGCGGCAGTTATTTACGCGCGATTACAGCAAAACGATGAAACATCTGTGGTACTAGTAGTTGCTAAGACAAGATTAGTACCTATTTCTAAAAGCGTATCTTTGCCAAGATTAGAATTAAGCGGAGCGTATCTACTAGCCAAGTTAATGAATAAAGTTATTAACTGTTTTAGCGGAATGAACATCCGGATATATGGGTGGACGGATTCCATGGTGGTCCTAGGGTGGCTACAAGGCGATTATAGCCGATGGAAACCCTTTGTCGCGAACAGGACTAAATTTATCACAGCAACAATGAAGCCAAGCTGCTGGCGATATGTTAAGTCGGAGGATAATCCGGCAGATGCAGCCAGTAGAGGCATGTCAGCCTCACAATTGAAAGATCAAACACTGTGGTGGCAAGGACCGCAGTCATTGAAAACGTTTGATGAAAAATTAGAAGCAAAACAAAGCGTTTATACCACGGATCAAGAAATAAAAGCAAAATCAACAGCAGGCAAAGTGAATGCTGCACAAACAGATAACAAGGAAAGCATCATATTACAATTGTTAATTAAGTTCAGCTCACTTAATAAAATAACTAAAATAGTAGCATAGCTTTTACGAGCCATCAAAACGATACAATTCAAGCAGATTCCAATCACGTTAGGTAAACAAAGTGGTTTACCTGAATTTCTTACCTTGCATGAATTGCGGAAAGCAAAGTTACTTCTTATAAAATATGTACAAAGAGCTGAGTTTACAGAGGAAATCACGTCATTACGAAAACATAATAAATTGAGTAGCAGAAGTAATTTACTAAAATTAAATCCCTTCCTTGACCACGAGGGGATTCTACGAGTTGGAGGCCGTTTAACCAAAGCAAACATGAGCATGGAAATGAAGCATCCAGCCATATTGCCTTATAGCAGTCGGCTTACGACTTTAATAATTCAGCAAGCTCATCAACTCACCTTTCATGGTGGTTGCATCGCGATTAACTTTATTTAATCTGAGGCAGAGATACTGGATAATCGCTGGAATAAAGCTGTAAGGAAAGAAGTACGAAACTGTGTCACTTGTAGAAAACATGAGCCCAAATTACAGCATCAATTGATGGGAGGTTTACCTATAGCTAGAAGCAACCCCGCCCCGCCATTCTATCACACCGGAGTGGATTATACTGGTTTCGTAGATGTTAAAAGCAACAAGGGGCGTGGAATCAAGACCACGAAAGGATATATTGCGTTATTTGTCTAGCGACTAAAGCTGTTCATTTAGAGCTTGTATCCGACCTAAGCAGTATTGGCTTCTTAGCAGCATTACGGTGGATGGCCGCCAGAAGAGGAGCGCCACGCCATCTTTATAGCGACAATGGGACGAATTTTGTAGGAGCAAATAGAATACTACAGGAAAGTTATCACGATTTCGAAAACGTTTATGATCGTAACTTTTTCGCAGAATTTGCAGATTTAAATATAGAATGGCACTTTAACGCGCCAGCTTGGCCAAGTGCAGGAGGTTGTAATGTGTATGTCTTTTACATGGTTTTTTACTTACATTTTTGGATATTATTAACCTGAAAATTTAAGCATTTGTCCTCCCTAGGTAGCTTCATGGTCATTTCTTGGAGGCTTAGCAATGGCTTTGGCCTTTTTACCTTGTAATTCATGTTATTTAAGTTTTTATCTTTATTAAAATCTCTGTCTACTTTTGTGATGTCAGTTAGTGGCAACCCTAGTTTTATTTTTAATTTATTGCTGGAGCTAGTTGTAGGTTGTATAGGTAAATCACATCGACCTCATTCGATTTTCTTTTTAATAATTTTCTAATTTTAAAATGTAAATATCTGGAGTTGACAGGAGCCTGGTGGTGGAATGGGCAGTCTACGTTCAGAGCTGAGAGCAGTAACACCTCTGAGAAGCTCCATAAAATTATATTTAAAAGGGCAGTTTCCCTTATTCTTCGGTTTTAAGTCGGCCTCTCTCCGTGCCGCACCCTCACCAAGAATACCTAGAAACCTTGATGCTTGAGCTACACAAGCCTGATGAAGATTTGATGCTCCTCGGCCCTCCTCCTACGGCCTGAGGATTGACGGTCCTCGGCCGTCCACCACCGTCTGAAGACGGATGCCCTCGGCCCTCTTCCTACGGCCTGAGGATTGACGGTCCTCGGCCGTCCACCACCGTCTGAAGACAGATGCCCTCGGCCCTTCTCTACGGCCTGAGAGTTGATGGTTCCTCGGTCCTCCTCCACAGTCTGAAGACGGACGTTCTTCAGTTATTTATTCCATTCTGCGTTTCATCTTCAGTACTTTCCGCCAGCTTCACTGGCATTAGTAATTAAGTAGCTCCAGCCTTTAGATTATCTTTGTTAATAAATTCTTATAACTCGTCCCCTTTATTTCTTTTAATAGTGCTCCCCTCCAGACTGAAAGTTAGGTAGGTGAGTGCTCAGAGTAACCTTACAGTTTTGTGGATCCTATCCAGGAAAATGTAACGTTACAGACTGGCGCCCAAATATTTACTAACCCACCCCTCTTAAATTATTTCTAGGCATTCTGCACTTCTCTCAAAATTCGAAAATAACACTTCCCCAAGTGAGTATATTTGGTAAGCATTTTATTCATTTTCATCTTTTCACTCATCTCAACTCTTACTCAACTCTTCTACAACTAAACATCATCTAGGTATTCCTCACCTCACACACATTCCATTATCGAAAGATAATTGGCACCCTTTCGGCCTCTTGGTTGTGTTAACCCACTTGTGGGCATTGCCAAGGTTGGAGATTGGTTACTCTACGACGGTTATTGGACAATATCCCGTAATCGTTTTTATCTCATATTATACTTACTCTCTACCAAAACATCGCTATACTGCATCCCACAGACTTGCACACCACTACGTTTACCCTCTGGTATTCGTACCCAATGGTCGCTTGATGTGTTAATCCATTCGTGGACACTCCCAAGTGGGTCGTTGGGACACTTCACGACTGAAACAGGAGAATATCCTGTGGATGTTTATACAACCCTAAAATACTACGTTACACCCACTACAAATACTTTACTAATATATTCTGAACTACAAACACTTTAAAACACTGCTTCATTTTTGATTTGATAACACGGCTAGTGCAATCTATAAAATTTCACTGAAAAATTACTTGATCCTAGACTATAAATTTGTCATACGCGAATCTGGCGTAAAATTGAATCTTTAGGCTATAATAAAATAACTAAATCTAGATTTTTCTAAGAAATTCTAACGAATTAAATCTAGACTGAGTTATGATAATTTTGGGTGATATTCTTATTCAATAACACCAAAATCTTATAAACATACTCGTTAAAAAATCCTTCATTTTTTGATAAAAAACGGACTTACATACATACAGATAATATACATAACCTCCTTTTGAGTTTCGCCCTAGTCGGGTAAAATTGCATAAAATTATTTTGGGTTGACTTGTTATTTGTCACGCGTTGCTAGGTAACAGGCCCATAGAGATCTAGTTCTTTTGCAGCAGCAAAAAGTTTTTAATCAAACTTTGCGGTGGCCAAAATAGGTACTAAAGTTTAGCAAACTTTTTATGCATTAGTTCCAAATTTTCCCACCATACAGTTTTTATTGGTTTACGATATTTTTTAATCGAACCTCTTTGGACCCTCTGTGTCTTATAAATTTTTAAACATTCTTATTCTCAAGTACTCAGACCCTCTTAGTTTTATTCGGAGCTTACCCGACTACTGTATTACGGGAGCTGTCCTGACGTTTACTCAGTTTACTGAATACGGTGTTACGGTCCTGACCTGATCCCTCTTTCCCTCCTTCTCCTCTTAAACACGAGTCCACACACTTGAAGTGTGGGTCCTAAACACGAGTCCACTCTTAAGGGCTAGTCCTCACTCTCAAGTGCGGGTCCTAAGCACGGGTCCACACTCTTAAGGGCTAGTCCTCACTCTCAAGTGCGGGTCCTAAGCACGGGTCCACACTCTTAAGGGCGCGTCCTAAACACTCTTAATCTTGAGTGCTCTCTTAGACTTGAGTGCCCTCTCAAACGCTTTCGTGGACTTAATTTCCTTCTCAAAAGCTCTCTTGGACTTGAGTTTCCTCTCAAACGCTCTCTTGGACTTGAGTTCCCTCTCAAACGCTCTCTTGGACTTGAGTTCCCTCTCAAACGCTCTCTTGGACTTGAGTTCCCTCTCAAACGCTCTTGGACTTGAGTTCCCTCTCAAACGCTCTTGGACTTGAGTTCCCTCTCAAACGCTCTCTTGGACTTGAGTTCCCTCTCAAACGCTCTCTTGGACTTGAGTTCCCTCTCAAACGCTCTCTTGGACTTGAGTTCCCTCTCAAACGCTCTCTTGGACTTGAGTTCCCTCTCAAACGCTCTCTTGGACTTGAGTTTCCTCTCAAACGCTCTCTTGGACTTGAGTCCTAACTCAAACGCCCTCTTGGACTTGAGTCCTAACTCAAACACTCTCGGCCTCCGTAGATTTTTTAAATTTCTTTTATCACTTCCATAATATTTTATTTATTTATATTTTTTTTCGATACCTTTTACTTTTGAATTTGCTATCGCCTTATTTTCTGTCTGGAGTTTCTTTACGGTTTTTATAATTTTATAACTTAAATGCCCTAGCCTCTTTAACTGATTTCTTGTAAAAACCATTTAGATTTTAAGTTCTGTAAATACTCCACAAGGTTTACCTTCCCCTAAAACTTTTGGCTTATTTAGAATCCCTCTTTTTATTTTGTAGAGCGGTGCACAACTCTTTAAATAAGCCATTGTGTTGAGCGGTGCACAACTCATTAAATAAGCCGTTGTGTCGAGCGGTCGCATTAACTCGTTAAATAAGCCTTAGTGTACTTTTTTTAAACTTAGATAATAATTTTTATATCCTTGACCCTCCTTGACCCTTGACTTAAAGCTTGAAGGCTTCTCTTAAGCGCTTTATGCTCTTAAACCTTGGCTGCTTTTCTAAAGCAGAAAAACTTTGTAAATATATTCTTTTAATTTTACCGGGTTTTAGAACAGGTGCGGATTACGACACCTAAATTAAATAAATAAGCCTTCGTAAACCTTAAAAATAATTCCTTGTGGAGTATGCGTCATTGAATGTGAACCATATCCCCTAAGTATGCTGGTGATGTATGATTGAGGAAGAGTGTAGGGTAGGTTGATGAAAGGTGTATGAAAGAGCAAGGTCTTATTTACAACCTCGAAATTTTTTCTAGTTAGTAATTTTCTGGGGTTATGGGGAATCTTAGTTTTAATTGTTTTTAAACTTACTTTATCACTGTATATACTCATTTAGCTTAATTTTTTGTTGATTAACGCTCTCTTAATGCTAAATAAGAAAATTTTTTCATTGTATTCAAAAATTTTCCGGGGTTTTCGGGGTAATGTAATGTGTATGTCTTTTACATGGTTTTTTACTTACATTTTTGGATATTATTAACCTGAAAATTTAAGCATTTGTCCTCCCTAGGTAGCTTCATGGTCATTTCTTGGAGGCTTAGCAATGGCTTTGGCCTTTTTACCTTGTAATTCATGTTATTTAAGTTTTTATCTTTATTAAATCTCTGTCTACTTTTGTGATGTCAGTTAGTGGCAACCCTAGTTTTATTTTTAATTTATTGCTGGAGCTAGTTGTAGGTTGTATAGGTAAATCACATCGACCTCATTCGATTTTCTTTTTAATAATTTTCTAATTTTAAAATGTAAATATCTGGAGTTGACAGGAGCCTGGTGGTGGAATGGGCAGTCTACGTTCAGAGCTGAGAGCAGTAACACCTCTGAGAAGCTCCATAAAATTATATTTAAAAGGGCAGTTTCCCTTATTCTTCGGTTTTAAGTCGGCCTCTCTCCGTGCCGCACCCTCACCAAGAATACCTAGAAACCTTGATGCTTGAGCTACACAAGCCTGATGAAGATTTGATGCTCCTCGGCCCTCCTCCTACGGCCTGAGGATTGACGGTCCTCGGCCGTCCACCACCGTCTGAAGACGGATGCCCTCGGCCCTCTTCCTACGGCCTGAGGATTGACGGTCCTCGGCCGTCCACCACCGTCTGAAGACAGATGCCCTCGGCCCTTCTCTACGGCCTGAGAGTTGATGGTTCCTCGGTCCTCCTCCACAGTCTGAAGACGGACGTTCTTCAGTTATTTATTCCATTCTGCGTTTCATCTTCAGTACTTTCCGCCAGCTTCACTGGCATTAGTAATTAAGTAGCTCCAGCCTTTAGATTATCTTTGTTAATAAATTCTTATAACTCGTCCCCTTTATTTCTTTTAACAGTGCTCCCCTCCAGACTGAAAGTTAGGTAGGTGAGTGCTCAGTGACTTTACAGTTTTGTGGATCCTATCCAGGAAAATGTAACGTTACAAGGTCTGTGGGAGCGTGCCATTAGAAGCTTATAATATCACCTCAAGCGAGTAATTGGAGAGCAGAAGCTGACTTTCGAAGAGTTCAGCACTATATTAGCACAGGTAGAGGCTTGTCTGAACTCCAGGCCTTTGTGTGCCCTATCTGAAGATATCGAAGATTTGAACGTACTTACACCAGCGCATTTTTTAACCGGGAGGTCTGGAACTGCTATAATTGAAACGGAAACAGATGCTCGAACTAGATGGCATTTATCAGCTAAGATAGTAAATGACCCTCTCCGCAGCTATCTGTCACACATTGTATATCGCTGTCCTACACATAAGCGCTATCTGTCACGCTTGTACTACGCGCACCCGCCTCCCAAAAAACTGCATTAAAAACCGTCTAAAACTGTCTCCTCTAGAGCTTATACCTCTGTGTTCAATTCGTTACTAAATTCCTCAATAATAAAACCGAACATCGCAACACTACTCCATAGACAATTTGCCGAAAAAAAAAAAAACTTTCATTTGACAGACGGTGAACACTCGAATTTCCCTTCGCAGCAAATGTCGTGATAACTCTGGTATTTTTAATGGTAGCTGATACTATTATATATCAAAATTATCCTTGTGAACCGTGCTTCATTATTTTGTCAACGTAAATTCGTTTTGGAATCTCGAAGTTGCAATATTTCGCCCGTGAAAAAGTAGTTATTATATGTACCTATAGTGATTGTGTTGTGTGAAGAAATACGTGATTTAGTGACTAAAACGTGTGTGAAATGGGAAAAACAGTGCTTAATTAGTGAGGTGATTAGATTGTTCAACTATCTACACCAAAAAACATGTGGGTTTGTGTGTTTTTTCATCCAACACCGGCTGGCAAAAATTAGTTCCCAGATGTAAACAAACAGTGAGTATCTAGTTTCATAAGTATATTTAGATATGATGCTATTGAGCTATAAATGAGATTGTGGTCTTGTTGGAAAGGAAATATAGTCTAGTTTATTTCTTTAATGTTAAAATGGATAAAAAACTAAGAGAAAACTGATATTTCTAGCGAAATATCAGTTTTTGTAACTATTTTTTGCTATACATTATGACTTGGAGTATATAATTAAAGTATTTCATTTTGATTTCTAGATAAGTAGATTCCTTATCTAATCAGCTTGACAACAGTATTTTTGAAATTGCTCTAGGACTTGTAGTTTTTGAGCTACAGGTGTTTTTATCGGATCGGGCAGAAAATGTTTTGAAAACTTGCAAAAATTTTTGCATGTGAGCGGTTACGGTATTTGCAAATCCGCGCGCTTAGCTGCGAAGTGGCGGAAGAAATGGAGATCGGAATACCTAACGCAGCTATCTGTAAGAAGCAAATGGCGAAGCACTAAGCAAAATATCAACATCGACGATCTAGTGACCATCCAGGACGACAATTTACCACCTGGAAAATGGATGATGGGTAGAGTATTAGAAACTCACCCAGGTCAAGACGGGTAGTAACATTAAAAACAAAAAGCGGAATAGTTAAAAGGCCGGTTGTGAAACTCTCAATCTTGCCGACACCGCCTGCTTCAAGCAATGTGACGGAAGATAGAAAGGTTAATCGGGAAATCAACAGCAACTTAAAGGAACCTGACGAGCGGAAAACAAGCAGTACAATCAAGTCTAAATTTGTATCAGTAGCAATTTTGTTAATCTTTTTTATGTCATTGATAACATCATCTCACGCAGATTTTAACATATCAGCGTTGCCAACAACAATTCACTGTATTTCGAAACAGTGGGCAACATGCAAGTTATTCGAGACAAATGGAATCTTATTGTTTACTATGACATGAGCCCTTATTGGGAAGGGAATACAGCTGCCACAAAGTTTTTGGATTATTTACAAAGACTCTGCGTATCTTTAAACGATACTAGTCAATGTAATATGATAACGCTTCAATTAAACCGCGACTACAAAGAAATACAGCATTATAATCAACTTATGATTAATCAGCACTTTGACACGCGCCGCACCAGACAGCGTCGCGGTCTCATTGATGGTATCGGTTACGTGGCCAATAGCCTGTTCGGAATACTAGACGAACGATTCGCAGAACAGTACAAGAAAGACATACAGCTTGTAAAACAAAATGAGCGTCATCTTGATAACTTAATAAGAAATCAGACTTCCATCATCGAAGCTGAATACAACGTATTAAAAAGAACCGAGCAATCTATCCAATTACAACATAAAACTATAAACAAACACTTGAATCAATTGGATAAAGCAGCCTTTGTTATCAAGCAAGAAGTTGAAAGCTTAGCTAAAACACAAGAGTTTACCCTGTCGGCAATCACGACCATCAACTTGCTTCAAAACCTAAAAAGGATTCAGGATACTCTATTAGACATCATCACGGATATCTACCACGGGAAATTCAACACTCACCTGTTATCACCGGATCAGTTACAACGTGAGCTACAGTTTATTTCAGCACAATTAACAAAGGATACTACATTGCCTGTGGACAACCTACAGTTTGATCTAAAACATATTTATAGTATGCTGAAAGTAAAAGCAAGAATGATGCAAGAATACTTCATATTTGAGATTATCTTTCCATTGACCAGCAGAGATAGCTACAAAATCCATAAAATCATACCAGTTCCACAGCAAGTTCAAAATAATATGATTAGCGTACTACCAGTTGCAGACTTCGTAGCTATTAATTTGAAAAAGGATGCTTTCTTCACAATGTCGTTTATGGAGCTCCAGTTATGTCTGCACAATGATATCTCATATTTATGCGAAGCTAACAAACCGATTAATCATTTAAGCATTGATGCAAAATTCTGCAAACTGGATAGCAATCTAAAATAATGCATTGTAATTAAATCCCCTTGTCAAGACAGGTGGCTCCAATTAAAAGAGCCAGCGAGGTTCATGTAGGTACTTTTGCTGCAATACCTACGCGGTGAGGATTATATGTCAAGATCAAGTTGCCTTCAAACAGGTGACAGGAGTCGGCATCATTGACCTAGATTCGAAATGCATAATAAAAAGTAACGAGTTTACTTTATATTCTCATGCCCAATCAGCTAATACAATTAAATCTAACTCCGAAATGGTGACCCCTCAGATAGCAGAATTAAATCATATCGTAAATATATCGTTATCTCATTACACCGCGTATGAAGATTCCAATAAATAGCACATTAGTCGATCTAGGAGAACGAATAAAGCAACTGAAATCTGCCAATACTAACTCACTAGATTACACTCTGTCTACGCATGACATTCATCAGTATACTATTTGTTACTGCCTGCTGGGCGTAGCCGTTTTGGTGGCAGCGTACTTCATATGGAAGAGGTGTCGAGCAGTTTCTTCAGTGGAACTATCCCAAAGTGTGGCAAATAGTGTTGTGTTTTCGCGAAAGCAGAGTACGGCTGACCGTCAGCCAAGTGAAGTGAACATAGCTAGTGCGAACACTAATTGTAAACGGGACATAGCTACGTCACCTATATCTAAAACGTGTCGCTTTAGATTAGAGGACGTGTAACATTTTTGTATCTTTTTGGCCCGGGAGCATGTACGGTGAAACCATACAGTCATAATGCACTAATGCTTATTCGTGCATTTTTACATCATTTCACTAATTAATATTGGTTGAGCATTCAGTACACGATTAGCGGCCATCGCGTGTGCTCCCTCGCTCCTTTGTATAACTAAACCTTTGGTCCGGACAATATATTTAATTTGACTTTATAAGCAGCAGTATCATTTAGCCAACTTCCTAGCCTTTACACTTCTTATCTTTGGAAACCAAAAATAAGCCTGTTCAAGTCTTGAATCGTCATCTTCAACATTTTTTATAATGAAAAACGATACATGGTTTATTTATTTTTGTTCGTTCGAAGAGATATTAAGGAAAGGGCAATGACCGCTATTCTCATCTTAACTGGCACCAACTACCTGGTTAGTTCATTCCAAACCACTGTTAGGTTCAATAGTTTAATTATGTTCAAGTTACGTTTGTTTAGTAATCTGAGCCGCACTTGATGCAATGTTATTATTGATCGACCCGCTTGTAGCGGAGTTTAATGAAGACTGTAGCGCGCACCGTCCTAAAAGCCTCATTCCCCTATTAGGGAATCATAACGCCGTTAGGTTGCATAAGCGTGGGTCCGAGAGACGCCAAACGAACAAGTGCGTCCTGCCCCCCGCGCCTCGCGTCAATATACCTCGCTCGGCCGGCAACCAACAACAAGTGTGCGCGCGCGTCTGACCGGCGTCCCGCCAGAATTCCTTCCTTTATTATTGTTTATCTTCCTGTTACCTTTTTATATGTGATTATTGTGATTTCTCTGTGCTGTTACCATTAACATTAATTAAAATTAGTTTCAACGAGTGTGCGGACAATTTCATTTATAGAACCCCACAAGTGGCTGCCCAACGTGCCGCGATAATAGTGCTCGTGTGTTAATAGTGCTCGTTTGAACTCAGTAACTGTCGTTATTCGCGTGTGTTCGCCATCACCATGCCGCGGAAGCGCGGAGATCGTGCGGCAGCGCTCTCAGGCGATGAAGCCGAGATCGACGACGACAACGTTGCAGCAAGTTTCTCTTCAGGACAAGTGGCCGCCATGATGGCCGCCATGCAGCAATCCCAAACGGAAGCTTTTGAGCGCCTGTTAGAGAAAGTTATCAGTCGCCAACCGCCATCTCCAGTTCCCAACTCTGCGTCTCCATCACAGGCCGTCAGCAGCGGCACCTTCACGCACTGCACCGCCCGATTTGGCGGTGACGCCGACGAGTCCGTGGACGCTTTCATAGACGCCATTCAGAGTTACAAGGACTGCGCTAACGTCTCGGACGAAAACGCCCTCAGGGGCCTCTCAATGGTGCTCACGAATAACGCCGCAATTTGGTACCAGGGAGTGAAAAAGGAGATTCAAACATGGGATGATGCCATTGAATTATTGATTCATACTTACGGTGATAAAAGACCCCCGCACCGTATATATATTGAATTATTCCAACAAATACAAGGCGATCAAAATACGGACGTGTTCGTTGCCAAATGCCGTGCATTGTTGTCAAAAATTCCCGCCAACGAAATATCTGATAAAGCGCAAGTCCATATGGTCTACGGCCTACTTGACGCACGGATAAGGAAACATCTGAGGAGGGAAGACTTCACAAACTTCTCGGGCATGCTTCGCCTCGCCCGGTCCATCGACATCGAGGTTTCCGAAACGCGTACTCAGACGCAGCCGCAGCCCGGCCCGCCATCCAGCGGCCGCTTCACAAAGCCGACGAGTGCTGGCACCGGCCCCGCCAACCGCAACGGCAACATGGCGCGGGCCCCCGCACCGCAGCCGCGCCGCTCCACAGCGCCAATGACGTCAACCGCGGGCAGCGCAGCATCAGCAGCGTCGTCAAATACGGTTACCAATGATAATGCGTCGATTCAACAGGCGAAACCTAGATGCGTGTATTGTAGACAATATGGACACGTGCGCGACGAGTGTAATAAATTAATTAATAAGAGCGGTGGTAACGATAAGTCTTTATGTTGTTATGGTTGCGGAGCGAAAGGAGTTATGAGGTCGCAATGTGCTAAATGTAACAATAACTTGTCATTTTCGTCTGTTACGATCGAAACTTATTCGTCAGATTTGGTAAGTGACGAACACATTATTCCTTCTACTTTCTCCGTTAACACTGCAAGTCATAATATTGCCCGAGATAGTAGTAATAGGGTTCGTAAACATAAACAAAAGCGCAAGGCGCATTCTAAAAGTTATTGTTCATCGCCGTGTTTACAAACTTTACAATCGCAACCATGTCAATGCAGTAATAAAAATTTATGTTGCGACTGTCGAACATTTAATAGTTCATGTTCAGGTAGTTTTGTCAACTCATCTGATAGGGTAGATGTGCCGGTTATTGTTCATAACAATAATAGTGACTCGCCTGTTAGGTTAAACTCACCTGTCATCGTCTCGACTCGTGGATTGTGCAGCTCAAACGTTGACCAGTTTAACACGCCTTCAGTAGTTTCTTCATTTTGCGCCGACAGTACGGTGACTACTATCTGTGGTGGTGTTACCTCAACGGTCCCTCTCTCTGCGTCACAAGTTCTGCCAACCACGACTGCACGTTCAAAGCAGCAGAGGCCAGTACTCAGTATTCAGGTTCTTGGTTTACGGGGTATGGCTCTCATTGATACAGCTGCTAAGTGCTCCATAGCGGGACATACACTTTATAAGATATTTAAAGAAAAGGGACTTACCTTTGGTTCCAAGCAGGTTAACGTGAAGCTGGCTGATGGTGTTACCCGTTCACGTGAAGTTCTGGTGGCAAGCGTTGATGTCATAATCTCTGTGGACAAAAATGTTCGAGTGGACTTCGTCATTTTTCCGGATGCTGATAACAATGAAACTCTTCTTGGTATCGACTTTCTTAACGCTACAGGTATGGTCATTGATTTTTCTGCTTCTTCCTGGCACTTTTCTGGGTGCACGCAGACTTACCCGCTCGAGTATGAGGGTGAACCAATGCCACAGCCCAACTCAATCTCTGTGTCTTCTACGAGTATGTCGTTAAGGGCTGACGAAGGTTTGTTGCTTACCTGTGATCAACGCCAGCAGCTCATTGATTTACTTCAACGCCATGAAGATGCCTTCCGTCTAGGAGGAGAGGCTACTAGCTATGCCGAGCATCATATTGATACGGAAGGTCACGCGCCTATTGCCGTTCCACCTTACCGCCTTACGCCCGCGAAGAGGGCTGCAATGGAGGCCGAAATCAACAAGATGCTGAAGGATGGTGTTATTGAGGAATGCGAGTCGGCGTGGGCTGCACCCGCTCTCCTCATCCCTAAGAAGGATGGTTCGACTAGGTTCTGTGTCGACTATCGTCGACTTAATGCCGTTACTAAAAGCGACACTTACCCTTTGCCGGTTATCGAGGACCTTCTTCACGCTACCAGGAGGGAAGGGTACATGAGTACCATAGATCTCCGGTCAGGCTACTGGCAAGTGATCGTATCGCCAGCAGACCGGGACAAGACAGCATTCGTGTCGCCTTTTGGTACGTACCGTTTTATTCGCATGCCGTTTGGCCTTAAGAACGCTCCCGCCACTTTCCAGAGGTTAATGGACCGATTTCGATCTGGAAGTGCCTTGAAGGACGTAACATTATTAGTCTATTTAGATGATCTACTGGTCCTGTCGGATGGGCCGTTCCAGAAGCACTTGGAAGACCTGGATGCTGTGTTCAACCGCCTACGTGTTTTTGGGTTGCGTGCAAACAGGGACAAGTGCAAGTTTGCCTGTAACCAAGTTAAGTATTTAGGTCATTTTATTACTCCCAAGGGTATAATGCCCGATGAGACCAAGGTGCAGGCTATTCAGCAGATGAATGAGCCAACTAATCTCAAACACCTGAAATCCTTCCTACAAACCTGTTCGTGGTTTAGGAAGTTTGTGCCAGGGTTTTCCGAAATAGCTCAACCGCTCACCAAGCTAACCAAGAAAAATGAACCATGGGCTTGGACCGAAGACCAGCGGCGAGCCTTCAATGAGCTAAAGAAAAGGCTTATTACAGCACCAGTCCTCGTACAGGCAGACCACAGTAAACCTTTTATTATTCATACAGATGCCAGTAATTACGCATTGGGTGCCGTCCTCCTGCAAGGTGAAGGTAACGACTTGCACCCCATCGAGTACTCCAGTCGTTTGCTGACTTCTGCCGAACGTAAGTACTCAACTACCGAGCGAGAAGCCCTCGCTGTGGTTTGGGCCGTAGAAAAGTATCGCCCATACATTGAGGGTCATCCAGTGATCCTTCGTAGTGATCATCAACCACTGAGGTGGTTACTGACCTTAAAGTCTCCCAGTGGCAGGTTAATGCGCTGGGCCATTAAATTACAAGCTTTCGACATAAAATATGAGTACACGCCTGGTAAGGTTAATGTCATAGCCGATGCACTTAGCCGACCTAACTGCAATGAGTCATCTCAAGAAAGTTGCGGTGTTTGTTCGGTGATCATAGATGTACCACGCAAGAGTCCAGCTGATTTGCGAGCTGCTCAGCTAGATGATCCTGAGGTGAGTAAGATCATCAATGATATAGAAAACACCACTGACCTTCTGTCTTCGACCCGCTGGTTAGAGCGCGGCTACCTTATGGACCAGGGTGCCCTCTATCGTCTCGCTCCTGACTCGGAATCCGAGGAGCCGCAATTGGTAATTCCCGCCTCTATGCTTAATGACGTTATGGATGAGTTCCATAACGCTCCTACTGCTGGTCACCAAGGAGTGGATCGTACAATTGATCGTATCAGACAGCGATACTACTTCACAGGTATGCGTAAGTATGTTACAGACTACTTAAAGAATTGTATCGACTGCCAAAGGTACAAGTTCTCCAATCAAAAGCCCGTCGGTCTTTTGCAGACACCTATTCTACAGCAAAGGGGTGAAGTATTGGCTGTTGATCTGTTCGGCCCTCTACCAGAAGCTGAAACAGGTGAAAAGTGGGTATTTCTTATCGAGGATACTGCCACTCGGTGGGTGGAGTTGTACGCCCTCAAGGAGGCAACAGCCGAGGTATGTGCCAAAATAATGATCGAAGAGTATTTTCTTAGATATGGTTTCCCCAGGCGTGTCATTTCTGACAATGGAGTGCAGTTCATATCTGCAGTGATGCAACAATGCATGTTTCTATTCGGTGTCAAGCAGAACCTGATACCGCTCTATCATCCGGAGGCCAACCCGGCCGAAAGGAAGAACCGGGACCTGAAGATCCAACTGGCAATGCTGGTCAAGAATGAGCATCGCGTTTGGCCCCAATTCTTATCACAGGTACGGTTCGCCCTTAACACTGCTACTTGTTCGACCACGGGACTAACACCAGCATACATGACGTATGGTCGCGAAATGCGGACGCCATTTGATGCACAGCATGATATGCGAGCAATCCTAGATAAGGAAACGTTTGTACCCCAGGCTACCCCATACTTGTCAAAATTCATCGACTCTTTGAAGGAAATACGAGATCGGGTCGAAAGACGCCAAGACCTTAGAAAAGAGTATGCTGACGCTTCCCGACGCCAATCTCCAGTTTTTCAGGTAGGTGACCAAGTTTTGCTAACCACTCATTCTCTTAGTAATGCTCAAAAGGGTTTAACCCGAAAGTTTATGCCTCAGAGAGATGGACCGTACACTGTCAATAAGGCCACTAGCCCCACGACCTACGAGTTGGTCGATAGTCAGGGTCAGTTGTTAGGCCGTTACCATGTTTCTGACCTTACAGCACTAGTTAGTAACCAAACTGACACTATTGAGCCGATCCAACCTCGTCGTCTACGAGGTCGGCCGCCGAAAGCAAAAAGGACGACACGCTCTTAGTTTTGTACCAAATCACTCTCGGGCCGATGTCGTGACTTGGAGGAGGAGGATGTAGCGCGCACCGTCCTAAAAGCCTCGTTCCCCTATTAGGGAATCATAACGCCGTTAGGTTGCATAAGCGTGGGTCCGAGAGACGCCAAACGAACAAGTGCGTCCTGCCCCCCGCGCCTCGCGTCAATATACCTCGCTCGGCCGGCAACCAACAACAAGTGTGCGCGCGCGTCTGACCGGCGTCCCGCCAGAATTCCTTCCTTTATTATTGTTTATCTTCCTGTTACCTTTTTATATGTGATTATTGTGATTTCTCTGTGCTGTTACCATTAACATTAATTAAAATTAGTTTCAACGAGTGTGCGGACAATTTCATTTATAGAACCCCACAAGACTGATTTATGTTAGTTATGTAGGTATAATATAATTAATAAAGTACGTTTAGCGTAATTCATTACGTACCTACCTACGCAGAAACGTACTTTTTTGCTGTATGAGCATTACTGTTTTACCTGTTTTTACAAGACTGCCCAAAAAAAGGAAAGTTGTTAATTGATTGATTGTAATAAACAATTACTAAAAATGAATGAATTTTGTATATTAATTTAATCATTTCCCTTTTCTTCAGAATTAACTGTAGGCCTATTACGTATCTCTGTTGACCGCTCGAAATGATAATACCTATCTGGGTTCAGTGTCCATCAAATAACTGTCAAAAGGTTAGTTTCGTATTATGTTCCACCAGACCAGTCGCGATCAAATATCGATACCTCTGGGCTCAAAGGGCGTATAGCACATTTTGGGCATTTTGACTTTTTTACATATTCTTACTCAGTTTTTGATTCTCTATCGACAGTGGCGTAGCATGGGGGGGGCGGAGGGGCGGACCGCCCCGGGCGCCACTATTAGAAGGGCGGCAAAATTGGAAAAAAAATATTTTGTGCGGTCACTGCCGGTCACCAAAACAATAAAATTGTTGCAAATCACGAGTGGCGGTCGGCCCTTGTTTGTGTTTAGACGCAGGCGCGGTTTGATGGTTTAGATACAGGGGGGGCAATGGGTGCAGTTGCCCCTCCCTGAACCGGACCAAATACGTCATTAGCCAAGCTTGAACTAGTTTGACGGAATTGAAACTAAATATTTTAGTTGTTTATCTTGTCATGGGCGTCGCCAGGAAGGCAGCTGCCTCTAAAGGCTCAGGCTTTTTAAAAGTTATAGCTTTTCCTGCCTGATGCCATAGCACGTAATAAATTGTAGCGTAAAATGGAATCACTCAAATTAAGATATTGTTTAACCCTGCGAAAAATCATTTTTCAAAAAGCATCCTTTTTTCCCTTTCTGACCCGTGGAACACCAAACTGGTTCACCTGGGTGTTCCACGGTTAACTTTCTGTACCCCTGGTTTACCTAGGTGTTCCACGGTTAACCTTCTGTATCCCTGGTTCACCAAGGTGTTCCACGGTTAATTTTCTGTACCCCTGGTTCACCTAGGTGTTCCACGGTTAATTTTCTGTCCCCCTAGTTCACCTAGGTGTACCACGGTTAACTTTCTGTACCCTTCGTTCACCAAGGTGTTTCACAGTTAACTTTCTGTGTCCCGTACTTTCCTTTACTTCTGAATATTACAGTTTATTGGATTACTCCTAAGTAGCCTGTACCATTTATTTTAATAAATAGGTACAAAGATAACCACCATCCTCTTTCAATAACTAATGGCCATTTAGAATATTTATTTCCTCATTATGCCAGGTTTAGCGTTCATCTTTGCCTATAAACCTAGTTATTTTATAAACTTAAATAATATTAATAAAGTCTGCCGAACAAAACGAACAACTTATTTTTATTAATAGAAAAGGAGGACTTGTAATATTACATGCGGGTAATCAATATTATAAGCTTAAGGACTATAAGAATGGACAACAAATGTGGCGGTGTTCATTGTACAAAAATTAAAATTAAATTTCAGGTATCTGCAACGCTTAGTTTTAAAGATTTCCGTGGCCGCGCGGTGCTCCGCGTTTCGATGGCGCGGCCACGTTCAAACCCTTATTACTTTTTAACCATAACTTTGACAAATTTATGGTTTTAGGAATCAACTTTTACAAACTTTTACAATATCTTGGCATAGTTTTTTTAAAAAAAAAAACGCCGTGGCCGCGCGGAAAGCACGTTAAGCTGTTGGTCCCGGCTGACATTTTTCCATCTTTGATATTCGTTACAGGTAGTCAGTGGCCAAAAAGTCTGACAACCAGTAATACCAAAGTGGTATCGTATATTACCCAGTATGAACTGGGTTTTGGAGGTCAGATAGGCAGTCGCTCCATGTAAAATACTGATACTCAGCTGCATCCGGTTAGACTAGAAGCCGACCCCAAAATAGTTGGGAAAAGGCTAGAGAGATGATGATGAAGTTTTTTCTCATTAGTTCATTGTTTTGAAGTATAAATGTGTTAACAATTGCGATATGAGCAAATTTATCTTTACTAATATAATAAAGAGGAATCGTTAGTATTTTTGTATGTTTGTAACGAATAAACTCAAAAACGACTGGACCAGGCTATAAGGTGGGTGGAGTAATGAGCCGGCGAATAATACATAATTGTGGCGGTATTCATTTCCACAAAGATGTTTAATTTGGAATTTAATTGATACATTAATACAGCATTTTTTAAATTTATTTTTTCTTGTTTTGTCCCGAAGAACTCTTATTAATTAATTAATTATTCTCAATTTAAGCTTTTAATTTTTGAAAGTACGATATTTTTCATAATTTCCGGAGGTTTCCCAGTTAGGTGAACCATGGGTACAATATTTTATATATTCATTCTTAGTTCACCAATTAGGCGAACTACAGGTACATTATTTTGTATAAATACCCATGGTTCACTCATTAGGTGAACCAGGGGTACAGAAATTTAACCGTGGAACACCTAGGTGAACTAGAGGCACAGAAAGTTAACCGTGGAACACCTAGGTGAACCAGGGGTACAAAAAGTTAACGGTGGAACACCTAGGTGAACCACTTTGGTGTTCCATGGGTCAGAAACCCTTTTTTCTACCTCTGGATCACTCCTCTTGGATTTTTGCATGATCGATCTATACAATAGACAGAAATAAATTAGTAGCCCCTTGCCCCGAGGCCTTATATTTACGTATAATTATGCAATTATAGCAATTATCTGAGGCAATGTTGTAAAAAATTTCGAGCTCGCTGCGCTCGCTCTTGAAGCCTAGTTTTTCATGTCTTAACTTTGTCTATAAGAGGCCGAGGTAAGTCGGTAGGAAAACTGTAATAATTTTCGAGCTCGCTTCGCTCGCTCTACAGACTACTTTCTCTTGAATTTATTTAATCGTTCGAAACCATTCTAACCTGTCCAAGGCAAGGTGTCGTAAGAATTTCTGGCTACGCTCCCCCCCCCCCGGCCCAAAACTGGTAACCCCTTGTATCTTGCATATCATGGATTTCTGTAAAGCAACGCTTGAAACCTTCAATTCTTTCATTTCGTTACGTTTTTTCTCACCAACACCAACATTATTATTTTTACTACGTCAAAAGGGCGGCAAATTAGGACTCCGCCCCGGGCGACAGTGGCTCACGCTACGCCACTGTCTATCGATCTGTGTAATCGACGAGGCGAAATTCGCAAAAAAAATGTCGAATACGACCTCACAGTTTTCGTTACGTAAACACAATTTGTTTAAAGATCAGGGGCATAAGGAACATAATGCTGCCACCACAATAATTGGCAGGTTGTATAAACCAATTCTGGTTGAAGATTTTGGGTGTAAGATCGTAATTTTGCAAATTGTCTTATACATCCTCGGTCGAAAAGTAATATTGCTCTTTACATAATTTTAAACCAGCCGCGCTAAATCCCGTAAATTTGTTAACTAAATTTTTTGCCGCACGCGTAGTAATGGATAGAATTTTTCAAAATTACTTTGTTCAAGCTTTTATTCATTATTATCGATTATTTAGGTCATTCAGTTGTTTTAATGCCATGCGTGACAGACGCTTAATGATTTAGAGAACATTATTGTTAATTTGTACAAAAACCGGCCAAGTGCGAGTCGACTCGCACACGAAGGGTTCCGTACCATTGACTATATTTAGTATTTGTTGTTATAGCGGCAACAGAAATACATCATCTGTGAAAATTTCAACTGTCTAGCTGTCACGGTTCATGAGATACAGCCTGGTGACAGACAAACGGACAGACAGCAAAGTCTTAGTAATAGGGTTCCGTTTTTACCCTTTGGGTACGGAACCCTAAAAAGTTAGCTTTTATAGTTAATTTTGTAATTTCTTTTGATTTTATGTCATGTAAGTGGGCCTAGCAATTGTAAAACGTTACCAAAAATAGTTACGTTATTGTTTGATGTAAACTAGACTTTGGAATGAAGTATCGATTTCAATCAATCGATTCCGATTTTAATTGAAATATTGTTTGATATTTGGCAACATTTAAGTTAGGTTTCGCTGGCGGATTCAGTTACATAAACATTTATTACGTTTTTTCAATGTTTGGGTAAAATAAATGTTAATAAAAAACACATGTAAATACATGAAAAAATGAGATATAATTTTGTATCTAGCATACTTAATTTTAAGACACGGTCAGACACGGTGCCACAAATTGGCAGTCTCATAGAACATTTCATCTATTAGTCGGGTTTCAGAGTAATATTATTGGATAGATTTGTAATATGGCACTTACTCTTTTTAGGGTTCCGTAGTCAACTAGGAACCCTTATAGTTTCGCCATGTCTGTCCGTCCGTCCTCGCTTAATCTCTGTGACCGTTAGCACTAGAAAGCTGAAATTTGGTACCAATATATATATCAATCACGCCGACAAAGTGGTAAAATAAAAATTGGAAAAAAATGTTTTATTAGGGTAGCCCCCCTATATGTAAAGTGGGAAGTGTTTTTTCTTTTTAATTTCAACCCTAACGTGTGATATATTGTTGGAAAGGTATTTAAAAATGAATAGGGGTTTCCTAAAATCATTTTTTGATAAATGTCAATAATCGCTCCAAAAGTAAAAAACAATGTGTCCTAAACCCTCTAACTTTTGAACCATAAGTTTAGAAAATATGAAAAAAATCTGAAAAGTAGAACTTTATAAGGACTTTCTAGGAAAATCATTTCGAACTTGATGGAAACAACAGTTTTTGTATAAAAAAGACAAAAGTTGTACAAAATAATTTCTGGACTAAGTTTGTAGTACTTAGATTCGTATATGCAAGCATTTTTACATAATGAATACCCACCTTTAAACTCATAAGTTGGAACACTTATTGTGACGGACGGGAAACTACGGAACCCTACACTGAGCGTGGCCCGACACGCTCTTGGCCGGTTTTTAATTTAATAAATACGTGAAAAACGGCTCGCGCGCTCCGCGCCATTGTTTTTTCAGGGAAGACGAAGATACAACACCAGTGACTGGATCCCGACGAACGGAGGCATTGCCTCCTGAAGTCGAGGAGGGGGATCAAGGATCTGTCAAGCAGCATTGCGTTCGGCAGGAGTTGCCAGCAGTCCAGTGCCCCCACGCAAGGCAAAGCCAAGGGTGGGCAAAAAGTCGAAGACAATTTTGAAAGATGCTAAGGTTGCTAAAAGAAATAAAACTTTTTGTAAAATTGGTTTGATTTATTTTTGGAGGGGTTGTGATTAAAATATGCCTTCTGCAGTCATAACCCCGCCAATCCCTCGCAGCGCGGAGATGACGCAACCACGACGGCACCGAGACGTACTTCGGGGGCGAAGGACGCAGTGGCCGGCCCCGCGGGTATTGCAGTGTCGGGAGTGGGAGTGCAGACTGCCGCCGCCGTAGGTCCCACAGGCGACGACAACACCACCCGGTGCTCAGACGTTATCATTATTTTTCTAAAATAAGAAATTGAAACTTCTGAACTCAAATTTAAATAAAGATTGAGTTACGCAAAAAAGTAGTAGGATATTTTTTGATGACACTGCTTGTAATAATAATATCTTCTAGGAGTAGACAGCTCAGTATCAGTTTTACGTTTCATGATAAATTTCATACGGCCGCCGGCCGAAAATATTTTTTTTTTGCTATCTACTACGTGCTTATTTTACCGTTACATTGGAATCTAACTAGCGAGATTGTAAACTCTCGAAAGATTGTCAACCAAACACACTGCTTACAATTTAACGCATTATTTTTCGGTAGATTATGATCTATCGAATTAAAACCTTGAAATTGGTGAAATGCATGCGACGAAACCTAACTCGCGCGCTGATTGGTTGGACGGAAAATGTATGTAATATAAGTTATGTTGGTGAAAAATTGTAAAAACCGTTAGATTGTAATCTATCTAAGATTACAATCTAACGGTTTTTACAATTTTACGGTGACACATAAACACGTAGAACGCTGGCTACCGGCGCCGAGCGTCGCCGACAAGTTCCGACCTGCTTACGCTGTCGGAACTTGTCGGCGCTTATCAGCGCTGCCTGCGCCGGCGGGGTACGGGCGTCGGCTTAGGGCGTCGCTGGAAAAGGACAGCAAAGGGACAGGCTGGATCTGTCATTATTTTGGAACTGATTTTGGACTACAGGCTCAGCCACGCGGGCTGGCTCGAGCGCGAGACGGGGAGGGTTCGTATCGGGTCAAGCGGGCCTCGACGGCGAGGACGGAATGACGGCAGCGACGTCTGTGCTTCTTGGACGTGCTAGTTTCCTTCCTGCTCTCCTGGAGGACGGTAATAGCGTCATCGGGGTCGACTAGCTAGAGCATGCCTTGGACGGCGAATCTGACAAATTTTAGATGCTATCAGGGGGTTACGGTGCCTAATGGCAGAGTCGAAAAAGCGCTTGGAAATGGAATGCGCTTCATAAACTGGGCTACTGTCAGTGGAGATTTTAATGTCTTTAAGTAGACGGTCTTGCAGATATAATAAGGGGCTTCCGTGACTTTACGCTAGAACCGGTTTTGAAAGACCTGCATCCTATGAAGATATTAAATTACCGAATCAGATTAGATTTTGCCTTCATTTAATTTATCATGTTTGTTAAAGAGATTTGATCTTTAGGATAGATCCTATCGATTGATGTCGGTCAAGTGCGAATCGGACTCGCGCACGAAGGGTTCCGTACCATTATCTATACAACATTAGACAAAACGGCAAAAAAAAAAGTTTGTCGTATGGGGCCCCCTTAAATATTTATTTTAAAAGCTAAAAAAGAAATGTGCTTCCATTTGGCGAAACCACAGACCTGGTTTCTCCGGATTAAAGGGTGCTTAAATATTTATTTTAAAAGCTAAAAAAGAAATGTGCTTCCATTTGGCGAAACCACAGACCTGGTTTCTCCGGATTAAAGGGTGCTACACGCTCTCCGACACGAAAAACTTTCTGCTGCGCCGCGCCGCTGCTATCAGTAAGTAACGTACTGATTATAAAGGGTGTAAAAATACCTCTTAACGAAGCCGAAAGGCACTTGTTCTCCTCGTCATTGCGATCATTTTTTTGTTCTACACCATACCTGGGAACCGTCTAGTTACGGAGATATTGGGGGTCAAAGTTGCAACATTTAAAAAAAAAATACTAGTTTTTAATGAAGATTTACACCTCCACGACCCCCGTACTATTCAATCCATCCATTAACACAATGTTTTGAGTGCGTTACATTCTGTTCTACCACAAAACATGATTTTTCACCCAAAAAAAAGTCATTTCCCAGCAACAATTTTTGCGTAAAGTTACTTAGTTTGATGTGCAGAATGCTTGGTTGACGACTTCGTGATGAGGTTGTTTACACCCTGTATACTCTGTGCTGCCATCTTGGCTCGTATGACCTTTGTTCTCGGCCATCGTCGTGTTCTTTTGATGTCACTAAGTCATAAGTCTAAGTCATAAATAAATAAATTAAACTTTTTATCAAAGACAACCTAAGACAAGAGTGACAGAGAAGAACGTAAGAAAGATAGCAAGAATTTAAAAAGTTTATAAAATAATTTTCCTTACCCTGTTTGCTTGTCTAATCCTGCCAGATTCGATGCTGCCACATTATTTTCGCCGTCCGATAGAGCTCCTGAATCTTATGCATTTTTTGTAGCTGGACTTGGCCGCGTAGTACGCGTCCCAATCCTTGTTAGCACTGGTGTTCATGGCTCTGTTTAGAGCTGCCCTAACCATACCGCGCTTGCGTTCCAAATCCGCTCCCCACCATGGTTGCTTCCCTGGTGTTGTGGGCGGAGTGGTTTCCGGGCAGGCTTCAACGAAGGGGACGCCATCACAGGTTATTTCTTCATCGTCAACTTCGAAGCCATCTCCCTCCAGGTCCGACGACAAGGTGTTGCCGTCGAGCTCATTACCCGAGGAGAGGACGGCGCCCACGCTGGCGGCGGTAGGGGCCGCTGGCGCTGCAGCTGCAGGAACATCCGCGGGTGTAGTTGCGATGTTTGTATGGGGAACTGCCTCCTCCTGTGTCACGGTGATGGTTTCTGCGGCCGGATCCCATCCCTGAGGGACATCGACATATCTGCCGTTCGGACCCTGAAACTTCATGTACACCGTCCCTACTCCAAAAGAAAGACGGCGTCCAGCCTTCATCAGGGTCGGAATTTGGTCTTCAGGGACCTCAACCACCACAAACCATGCATCGGTCTGTTTATTGACGTGCAGCAATACCCATGCCTTGATATCCACCCAGGGATTTTGATAACATAGAGCGCGAAGAATATTGGTGGACTCTGCGAAGATACCCTGCTCATCCGGGATCAGTATACCGCATCTTACTCGTCGCTGAATCTCCGCCTGCCTCCTGACCACTAGCGAGGAGTTGGTAGGGGAATGTAACTTGGAGATGAGTGTCCTCAGCCAAGCTAAAGTGTGGTCGTTGCCGCACCACAGTTTGAGGACCCCGCCAGTGAACATCGGCTTTGCTTTGAAGGTCGGTGCAGGTGAGTCCTGTTTGGAGGAGGAGGCCTCGACGACTATCGTCCTCTGGATAGCCGCGAGAACCTGCTCAGACACCTCCTTGCTAATCAGCCCCGTGCGGCCGCAGGTGACTGCGACGTCTAGGTTGGAGCTTGCAGCTTGGGCGTAGCTACGGTTGGCGGCCCGTTGGGATGTATCAAGACGCGGCCGCTTGCGCTCCCCTCGAGGTGATAAGGTCTCGTTGCGAGCTCGCTTGGCCGCGGCCTGATCCTTCCGAACGGGTCGTCGCTGTGTTGTATGCTGGGCTGGTCCCTCCGCGGCACTGGTTGGCAGTTGGCTAGGTCCTGGACCTGGTCGGCTAGTGCCGGCCACGGCCTGCGACAGCTTGCCTGCGGAGAAATTGACATTACCGCTGGTCGGTTTAACCAGACTCGCGGCATAAGCCTGTGTTACTTGTTGAGTCTGACCCTTCCGCCGCATCTGAAGCCGCTCCTTCTTGGACGGTCTGTTCTTCCTTCTAGCGTTACCTGCCGAAGGAGCTGGAGCAGCTTGTCCTGAGGGATCTGCGCAGCGTTTTATTTCATTCCTGTCCTGGTGCATATTCCTCTGCACCCGCCAAGCGAGCGCGAACGCTTTGCGGGTGGTGCTGATCTCCTGTGGTTGACCAGTGACGGCCAGCAGGGGAGGAGCGGCTAGAAGAGCCGTAGGCGGGGGTGGATGTATGAAGGGGCCCCGACCACCGGGGTTAACCGTGGGGGGCTGTGTGCCTGAAAAGGAGGAAGGAACGGTACTGGTCCCAATCAGCGCCGGTGTCCTTTGTTTAGTACGGGACTTGATTTTGGTCTGAGCAGCGATTCTCGCCACTGCCGGACCGACACCCGCGCTGGAGCTTGCCGCGTTGGCTGCAGTGCACCCAGGGGCGAAAGAAGTGTGTACCTGTGTAGTGTGCGCGTGTATGTAAATGGGTGACGTGTGTGTGGTTGGTCTGTGTGTGTGTGTGTTAGTGGTGTCATATGGGCTTGAATTTTCCATAGTATAGTGTTTCGAATTCATCTCTCTGGCTTCCCACCCTCCTTGGAGCCCGCACCTGGGAACGTTTCGCTACAAACTAGCTCAACCGTTAGGAGTACCATCGAGATATAGGCGCGTGAGGCTGGCTTACAGTGCGACATCGGGTGCTTGATCGGGTTGACGACTAATCAACCCTCACTTACACCGTCAGCATGACCTTAACCCACCGCTTCGGCAATCCGAGGACAACCTCCGCGGACCTCCCACCCCTCGCCGTGGCCCTCTGACGGGACACTGTGGCCATTTCCCTACCCTTGGCTATTGGATAGGGCCACCGTTTCGCTTGAAATCCAGACCAAAGAGGGCGTGTTGCCTCACGGACGCATTACCACCAGCGCCGCTCGGCTCAACCCTCCAGGACTCCTTCATCCCCGCTTACGGCGCTCAACTGCGCAGGTCCTAGCGCAGGTGACTAGATTTACCTACTCGTCGCCAGCTGAGTTTAGTGACGACCGAGCCCACGATCACTCAGTCACGGAGGGTCGTAGTTAGGTTAAAAAGCGCCTGGTGGTTTTTGTTACGTCTATTTCTTAAGGAATTAGACCAAGAACAGGGCGGCAACCACGTGAAGGTGAACACACCAGACTTGCCTTGAGGATCTACACGACTGTAGCGCTCCCCCTCATGACCCCGCCCCCTTACTGCCTCTGAGGGAAGCAGTAAGGTAGGCCTGTATCTATACAAAGCGTGTCATTGTGTAACCGCAAAAGCATAAATGCAAGCCCTCCCCTTATTTTTTTACAAACATACAAAAACACAAATCTTTCCTCTTTAAAATATTATTAGTGTACCTAAGTCTATTTTAAAAAAATACATGTTTAAAACATGTATTTTTATATTTTTGATTTTTTGAATCCAATATAAAATTAAATTGTATGAAAATATCACTTGAACTAATAATAAAAAAATAACAGGTGTATACCTACTTCTAAAGCTATGAAAAAAACATTTATCACAAAACATCATCATTTTAACTGACTTCAAAAAGGAGGAGGTTCTCAATTCGATTGGATTTTTTTTTTTTGTTCTGTGATTCATAAACATTAAATGTGAACTCAGTTCGAGGAAAGGACAAATGAAGGTTTATGACCTGGCAATCATTTATAATGATGACAAATGGCTGGAACTGATCCGCTATAATAACTTAAAGGTCTAGTAAAGTATACAGATTTAGCCCAATAGTGTATCACCAAAACACAGCTTGTACACCTATAGACAGAGACGCTAAACAACACTGACCAAGTAAGGTTCTAGTTAAATGACCTGGTAGACCACCACTGTCAGGAAAATGTAATGTATTCCCTACACAATTTCATAACTAAGTCTTGCCTAAAAATGTCAATTTATTCTTTTGCAAGGATTTGTTGTAAATATTGGATTGTTACCCAGTTTGTTCTGAATAGTATCATATTATAAAACAAAGTCCCCCGCCACGTCTGTCTGTCCTTATGTATGCTTAGATCTTTAAAACTATGCAACGGATTTTGATGCAGGTTTTTTTAATAGAGTGATTCATGAGGAAGGTTTTAGTATATAATTTGTCAAGCGGGCGAAACCGCGGGCATCAGCTAGTCTGTTAGATAGTTCGGCAGTGGTAGCCTCGGCAAAACATTAGTTGCAGCGGGGTCTGTCTTACTCAGCACAAATATAAACTTACACTTTTCACGAAGCTTCTTGAACAAACAAATCATGTCTGCTAACCAATTTAATCCATTCTTGAGATGCATATGGCCATGATAGAAATTCACCAATAAGTACAAATCTTCAAAACCAGCTAATAATTTCTTCAAGTTGTGTATCACTTTTAGGCTATTCAGCCACAAATCAGACAAACACAAATACACCATCTCTGTTTTCTTCTTTTTATTTTCAAAAGCGCTTTGGAATTTTTAAGCGATGTCTTTGATTTTCCTCCAAATGTGTTGAGGTTCTCGAAATAAGGTGCTGATGCTTTTCTGGTCTCTACAGGTGGTTGCATTAGACCAGTGACAAAGTTTTATCATCATAGTAACCCTTAGCAAGGATGTAACTGCCTTCTGTATGAATGGTACCCCACATTTGAGATCAATATCAAATTCTATTGAGCCTGTAGGATCTTCTAAAATAATGGTATATTCTATCAACAACCTGTTTATGCAAACTTAGCACTACAACATCATCAACTATACTAGGTAGAGCAATTTAATAAAAACTCCACTTTGTGCAACTGAAAATGTTTTTCTGCTTTTGACAAATGCACCAAGTCTAATGTGAACAGTTTGTTCCAGAGTTCTCTGCCAGATAACTGTGTACGGTCGAACAAGGTAATTACATTGTAAAATGTAAACCAAATAGCTTGTTTGACAATACCAGTCTATGATGAAGAGCAACTTCCATTTAGGATCGGGAAGTTTCATCAAGTCAATGGGAAGTTTACACTTCACGTTATTCATGTCTTTCACAGAATCGAACATATTTAAACTCGAACGTTCATATCGAATGGTTATTAAATCGAAATCGAACATTCAATTTAACGAATGTTTGTTTGATTGAACGATCAACTCATTGTTGTATCGAATATTAAAATACCACTTGAATATTTCCTTACACTAAAATAAAGAAACTTTTTCAATAAGAGAAAGTAGCGAGAGCTTCTCTAGAATTGCGGAGCAACCCTCTGCATGCAATTTTAAGAATTTTTCGGCATGAAACGTACCCGCATCCTTCCGCACTGTAAATCCATTTGAGTTTGAACGTTTTAGATATTTCTCCACGCATTTTTGGACATCTCCCATGTTCTTCTCAGTTAATATCTAATATCACAGTTTGTTTTGTAAAAAAAATAAGTTGTTGTTCATCGCGCACTCGCGGTAATCCGCCGATTTCGATCCGATCAAGGAAGCGAGAATGTAATCACTTTTACTAAGTTTAATCACTGCGTTGCAAAGAAGGAATATAGAATAACTAGATGTCTAGATCAAAGACTAAAAAAATGCAATTATATGTAAAAAAAAAATAACATAATAACCAGTCTCAGTCAATGGCTTGGCTGGCTGCGTTCCGTTCCGAATTAAGATTTAAGATTTTAAGGTGGATGCTCAAGCGTAGCCCGCGAAATTCAAATTTTCTTACGTTTTTTGCAATTTGCAGGCCAGTGCTAGGTTGTATGTTGATTAAAATTTTGTTTGCGACTGTAAGACGTATGTAGTTACAGAATTATATTCATCAAACTCATCAATACAACCCTCAAAGTTCATATTGGTGTCAAAATTACTTTTCCAAGGTCAAAATCATTCTTGCACCATTATGAACTTGGAGGGTTGTATTGATGATTTTGATGATTATAATTGTGTTACTACATACGTCTTACAGTCGCAAACAATATTTTAATCAACATACAACCTAGCACTGGCCTGCAAATTGCAAAAAACGTAAGAAAATTTGAATTTCGCGGGCTACCCTTGAGCATCCACCTTAAGCTATAGTACAGCTGTAATCGATTTGAGCGCAGTGTTGCCAACTTTTTTTTTTACGAACCCACCAAATGTGGCCTCGTGGCCCACCAGAAAACCACTAAACCTATCGGTCTCGCAAACCACCAGGAAACCACTAATTCAACTCAACAAATTCCGTGCTAGTGCTCTGATCCCTAAATGTTATTTGGAAATAAAACAACTATATTGTAAAAAATAGAAAACAAGGATTTATTTTTGTACTATCTAAAGATGATCATCTTCAGAAGAATCGCTTTCATTTGCATTTTCAGCATTTTTGTAAGAATAGATTTCCTTCGTTCCAATTTTCTGCACTACACTATTTTGGTAATATGTAAATATTGCAGCATTTGCCTTCAGCACGAATTGTGATATAAGAATTGAAGATCTTATCTTCATCCGGTATCTTACGATACGGTGAAATAACAACAAAAAAATGTACCCTTTTCATTCATTTTTATCTGAGTATTTTTGTAAATTGAACACAAAAAAAACCACCAACCACTAGGTTGGTGGTTTTTGTGGTACCTTACCACTAACTGAAGCAATCAAAGCCACTAGAAAAATCCACTAGCCACTAAATCCAATATTTACTCGCTAAAAGTATGGTCTAAACCACCAGAATTAGCGGAAAATCTACTGAGTTGGCAACACTGTTTGAGCGTCCATAAACCCGTTCTGAATTACCGAGACCGCGATATCCATGTCCCATGAATCGTCAAATCGTCATAGATAAGAAAGAAAGAAAGAAAAAGAAAGAAAACGTATTTATTTGGCTTTAGCCGCAAATGCACACAACAAAATAATAAAATAAAAAATAAGAAACTTGAAACTACACAATAAAAAAAAATTAAAACTAAGCAAAAAAATAAGAGAAATAATATTGCGTGTCTCACGGCTGCGCCAAATAGGCCCAGTTCAGCAAACTGCCGAGTAGCGCCGAGCAGCTAGTGCTCGACGCTGGTTTTCAACATGAGACATGAGATGGTGATGTCACGGACATAAAACAGTTTTGTGGTGTGCGTGTTCTTATTATATATTTGTATGTATGAATAGATACTCAAAAAATAAATAAATGTGTGTAAAATAATAACAAATAAACTACATATGAATAGAGAGAAAAGTGAAAGACAGGACAAACAACGTATGGTAGGTAGTAGGTAGGTAGTAGGTAGGTAGTAGGTAGGTAGTAGGTAGGTAGTAGGTAGGTAGTAGGTAGGTAGTAGGTAGGTAGTAGGTAGGTAGTAGGTAGGTAGTAGGTAGGTAGTAGGTAGGTAGTAGGTAGGTAGTAGGTAGGTAGTAGGTAGGTAGTAGGTAGGTAGTAGGTAGGTAGTAGGTAGGTAGTAGGTAGGTAGTAGGTAGGTAGTAGGTAGGTAGTAGGTAGGTAGTAGGTAGGTAGTAGGTAGGTAGTAGGTAGGTAGTAGGTAGGTAGTAGGTAGGTAGTAGGTAGGTAGTAGGTAGGTAGTAGGTAGGTAGTAGGTAGGTAGTAGGTAGGTAGTAGGTAGGTAGTAGGTAGGTAGTAGGTAGGTAGTAGGTAGGTAGTAGGTAGGTAGTAGGTAGGTAGTAGGTAGGTAGTAGGTAGGTAGTAGGTAGGTAGTAGGTAGGTAGTAGGTAGGTAGTAGGTAGGTAGTAGGTAGGTAGTAGGTAGGTAGTAGGTAGGTAGTAGGTAGGTAGTAGGTAGGTAGTAGGTAGGTAGTAGGTAGGTAGTAGGTAGGTAGTAGGTAGGTAGTAGGTAGGTAGTAGGTAGGTAGTAGGTAGGTAGTAGGTAGGTAGTAGGTAGGTAGTAGGTAGGTAGTAGGTAGGTAGTAGGTAGGTAGTAGGTAGGTAGTAGGTAGGTAGTAGGTAGGTAGTAGGTAGGTAGTAGGTAGGTAGTAGGTAGGTAGTAGGTAGGTAGTAGGTAGGTAGTAGGTAGGTAGGTAGCTCATGTGACGCAGACGAAGTTGTGCGGGAAACAAGAATATTTCTCAGATATATAAGTATACTAGCTGTTGATTGCGGCTTGGTCCGCGTGAAGTTCGGTAACTGTCCCACTGAATCATACTAAAGGGATAAATAGTGTCCTACATGTTAATCCAGGTTATAAACTATGTGCCGAATTTCATAATCATCTCAATTTATTATTATCATCACAATCACCATCACTATCACAACCACCATCATTATCACAATCATTATCACAATCACCATTACTATCACAACCATCATCATATCACAATCACCATCACTATCACAGTCACCATCATTATCACAATCATAATCACTATCACAACCACCATCACAATCACAATCACTATACTCGTTATCACAAACATTATCATCGTAATCAACAATCATCTTTATCATTATCACAATCACCATCACTGTCACAATCACAATCACAATCACAATCACCGAGGCTATCACCATCACAATCACCGTCACTATCACAATCAACATCACAATCACCATCATCGTTATCACAATCATTATCATGGTAATCACAATCATTATCATCTTTATCACAATCATCATCATCACAATCTTCATCTTCGTTATCATAACCATCACTATCACCATCACAAACACCGTCACAATCACCATCACAATCACCGTCACAATCACCATCACTGTCACAATAACCATCACAATCACTATCACAATCATCATCATCGTAATCACAATCATTATCATCGTAATCAAAATCATCATCTTCATTATCACAATCATCATTATCGTAATCACTATCATCATCATCGTAATCACAATCATTATCATCGTAATCACAATCATCCTCATCACAATCATCATCATCGTTATCACTGACTCAATACAGAAACCCTGTATTGAAGTCGAATCCACCATCTTCTGGATCTCAAAATTAATGCCATTTTCTTAATCATCACCCCTGAAAATCTCGGTATCGACACCCATATTGATTTTCAGACATTTCAACCCCATCGCACCCCAACAGGGAATGATGGTATTTCAGGTCCACCACATTAAATCTTAAAATCGTCGTTTTTGTAATAAACACCATACAAACAATACCTATGTTGAATTTCAGGCTTTATTACCCCATTTCTCCCTTTAGGGGTTGAATTCTGAAAAAACCTGAAACACAAATGTTAACTCACTAGCTGCTGCCCGCGTCTTCACTCGCGTGAAGTGCGGTAACTGTCCCACTGAATTATACTAAAGGGATAAATAGTGTCCTACATGTTAATCCAGGTTATAAACTATGTGCCGAATTTCATAATCATCACAATTTATTATTATCATTACAATCTCCATTACTATCACAACCTCCATCATTATCACAATCACCATCAGTATCACAACCACCATCATTATCACAATCACCATCAGTATCACAACCACTATCATTACCACAATCACCATCACTGTCATAATCACCATCATTATCACAATCACCATCACAATCACCATCACAAGCACAATCACCATCACTATCACAACTACCATCACTATCACAACTACCATCACAATCCCCATTATCATCGCTATCACCATCACAATCACCGTTACCGTCACCATCACTATCACAACCACCATTATTATCACAATCATTATCACAATCACCATCACCATCACAATCACCATCACAATCTACATCACAATCATGATCACAATCACTATCACAATCCCCATAACCATCGCTATCACCATCACAATCACCATCTACATCACAATCATGATCACAATCACTATCACAATCCCCATAACCATCGCTATCACCATCACAATCACCGTTACTATCACCGTCACTACCACAACCACCATCATTATCACAATCACCATCACCATCACAATCGCCATCACAATCACCATCACTATCACAATCACTAACACCATCACAATCACCATCACAATCACCATCACAATCACCATCACAATCACCATCACAATCACCATCACAATCACCATCACAATCACCATCACAATCACCATCAAAGATGATGATAGCAATGGAATGAATCAATGATGATGTTGTGATGGTGATAGCAATGGTGATGGTGATTGTTATTGTCAATCACCATCATCGTTATCACAATCATTATCATGGTAATCACAATCATTATCATCTTAATCACAATCATTATCATGGTAATCACAATCATTATCATCTTAATCACAATCATTATCATCACAATTTCCATCTTCGGTGTCATAACCATCACTATCACCGTCGCAATCACCATCACTGTCACAATCACCATCACAATCACAATCACTATCACAATCATCTTCATCGATATCACAATCATCATCATCGTAATCACAATCATTACCATCGTAATCAAAATCATCATCGTCACAATCGTCATCATCATCATCATCGTAATCACAATCATTATCATGGTAATCACAATCATTATCATCTTAATCACAATCATCATCATCACAATCTCAATCTTCGTTATCATAACCATTACTATCACCGTCACAATCACCATCACTGTCACAATCACCATCACAATCACAATCACTATAACAATCATCTTCATCGGTATCACTATCATCATTATCGTAATCACAATCATTGCCATCGTAATCAAAATCATCATCGTCACAATCGTCATCTTCATCATCGCAATCATCATCATCGTAATCACAATCATTACCATCGTCATCACAATCATCATCATCATCATTATCACAATCATCATCATCGTTATCACAATCATCACAATAAATTAGCAATAACCCTGTATAGAAGTCGAATCCGCCATCTTTTGGATCTCAAAATAAATGCCATTTTCGTTATCAGCACCCCTGATAATCTCGGTATTGACACCCATATTGATTTTCAGACATTTCAACCCCATCGCACCCCAACAGGGAATGATGGTATTTCAGGTCCACCACATTAATCTTAAAATCGTTGTTTTTGTAATACACGCGACCCAATTCACCACACAAACAATACCTATGTTGAATTTCAGGCTTTGTTACCCCATTTCTCCCTTTAGGGGTTGAATTCTGAAAAAAACCTGAAACCCGTTTCTACTCATTTATCAACAGGAGCACCACTGTGAAGTTTCGAATAAAATAGTCTAACTAATCTTGTTTCCCCATACAAACTTTGGAGCCCCGTTTAACCCCCTTAAGGGGTGAATTTAAAAAAATCCTTTCTTAGTGCACCCCTAGACCACATAAGGAACCTACTTGCCAAATTTGGAATCTGTAGACCTAGCGGTTTGGGGTGTGCGTTGATAGATGCGTCAGTCAGTCAGTCAGTCAGTCAGTTCTTCTTATATATATTTAGATTTAAGATTTATCGATAGGCTGGAGTACTCCAGTTAAGTTTCGAATAAAGTAGTCTAACTAATCTTATTTCCCCATGTAATCTTTGGACCCTCGTTTCAACTCCATAGGGGTGAATTTTGAAAAATCCTTTCTTAATGCAACCCTAAACCTCATAAAGGACCTATGTGCCAAATTTGGAATCTCTAGACTCAGCGGTTTGGGCTGTGCATTGATTTTTATACTTTGCCACCACATTTCTATAATCTACGGCAGGAGTACCTACTATCCTGTATGAAGGAGCACAGCTTTACAACAAATTGCCTCGGCATGTGAAAGAACAAAAATCTGTTTACTTTAAAAAAAATATCAGAAACACATTTTAGTGGATTTAAAATTTTGAGCTATCTTCCGGTAGTGTACTAATCTAAACTGTTTTTTTTTGCTTATTCGCGTCGCTAATGTTTCAGTAGAAATAAGTTTTTTCTCATATAAGTGAATGTAATTATTTTTGAGAAATATTGTTCTTAAACCTTAGGTTCCTTGATCGGAACGCAAAATATCGATGTGAGCGCTGTGAGCGATTATTTATTTCTATCTCTATGTTATTTTGTAATACGGAATGCACCCAAACTATCTGCTGCTGCCAATGTCAAAGATGGAGCTGACATTAAAGATGCATTTTTGAGTCTAGTTTCGCTTTCAAATAAACAACACCAATAAAACCATAAATTCGCAATCGACACCATTCACCAAAACATTATGCAATCTTAGTATACTTGAAAGGTATTTATTTAATTAGTACATGGAGGATTTATAGCTAGTATGAAAAGGATTCAAACCAACTTTGTACACGCTCTTTTCTGTCATGAGTTGACCGTTAAGGGAGGAAAGTAAAAATTTTAGTATAAAATATAAATGTGTATACAGTTCAAATGATATAAAATGCTAATAACCAAATAATGCACGATGCTTCGGTCGGGTTTCGATGTCGATGTATAATGATAGCATAAATAGCTAAACGTTGATTATCTGTCCAGCCAGCTGTCAAAGTATGAAAGTACTCAAAGAAAGTGTCAAAACAAATGTCCGTGGAAGTGGAATGTCTGTGTCGGTCGGTTCTGGTGATTCACCGTAATTTCATAAATGCCAAGCATATAATACGTAGGTGTAGTGTTTTTACAGTTGCTGCAAGTCCGAACTTGTTCGATCTTGTTGCCATTTATCGCTGCTGTCAAACCCAAGTGAGTACACTGAGTACTGTTTAAACTCTCACCTAGTCTGAAAGCAATAATAGTGCAAAGTGTTTGTCTTGTAATCAAATTGTTTAGACTGTTTAGAATACCGTTAACGTTTTGTTTCATAAATAAATGGTATTCTTTCTCATCTACAAACTTACAGATTGTAAATAAATAATCTTGAAAAGTCGAAAGACAGCAACAGTTTCTGATAACTTAGATTCTTGTTGTTGGATCAACTAAGATGCCTGTAAGTTGTAATGTGTAATTAGAACATCAATTTATTAAGATAACCGGAAAACTGCCGGACGATTTTCCCACTTGAATGGTGTTTTCAATACATACCTACAGCAAATTTTCACAGAAAATTGAAATTGAACCTAGGTAAATATTGTTTTACAGAAAAAACGCCAGAAGACTACACATCAACCAATAATGGACTTAGCAAAGAACTTTCAAAGTTTTGCTTGGTAAGTAAAAATATACCGCTAAAATCACATTTTAATGATTCACAATACTTACGTGAAGCAAGTACCCACTTTTTATAAGAGTTGATATGGTATAGCTTCACAAAAAACTGTGGAACTTAGAATTTCCATGAACCATGAGTATGGGTACCAACCACACTGGATCACCCACGCAGTAGTACTTATTGGGTAATAGATGAACAATAATTATGGTCAGATATGATAAAGCAACATCCGTTTTTACTGTATGTTTAGTGTGATTAATAGAATAGGCACTCCACAGTTCTGCATTTAAATGAGAATTATGAAAGAATAGTTACAATGAGTGATCTAAAACCACTTTGCATAGATTAGTGAAGTAACTTTATGACACAGCTTGGTATGCCTCCTACAGGCCAGGCATGATGGTATTTATGCAGATGCTAAAACTATTATAATCAACAAATCAACTAGAACACATTGTCTCCTGGATATGACCCTCCCACAGCAACCACAACAAAACTTACGAATTTCCGGGATCTGAACTAGATGATACTTGGTTTTTTTATTTCAACTTGTTCAAGGTTACTCAGTCCGTCCCTACCCAACCTGCGTGTTCTGGTATGCTTTAGAACTCTTAGCTGGCATCCATTTGTAGTGTATGGGCGGCATACCATGAAACAAATTTACATACTCCTTTTAAAACAGCCTGTTTACTTCTCTGAAAGCAACCTTTTAAGCAAAGATGTTTGTTCAGGTGCAAGCCAGACTGGTGCTACCCGAGTATGAGCAAAGAGACCAATGAGCTGCTGCGCCAGTGCGCGGAGCTGCCGGCGCCCGAGCTCACAGACGATGTGGACCAGCTCATCGCACGGAGCAAGGCCTTCCCCATACCCTTCCCTATTGAGACAGTCAGGTAATTAATGACAAATACTCCATTTTAATAGAAAACAAGCTTTTTTCTGCCTCTTTGCCCAGGATTATAATGCACCACTAAGCAAATTCTTCACCTCACCCGATATGGATACAAAGCTAACCGAATAACCGGCGTTGTCCTAGTCGACCAATCAGTAGCTTACAACGCGGTCAACGTCAAAAGATTGCTACCCAAACTAGCAGCTCTAATTGATGATCAAGCCTTTATACATTTCCTGGGTGTAATTTTATGCAACTGACCATTCACCATCCATTTTTACTCAAAAAAAGCAGATGGCGAAACTTAAAGAATGGCTTACCCCAAGGCAGTGTCCTAGCTCCCATTTTATTGAATACTAGAAATGTTTATTTCAGTCGCAATCTGTCATCAAATATACCTGTCCCCCCACACTCGCCCCACATTTTTGACAACTTTTATCACTAAAGTGTCGCTAAGGCGAGATTGCGACTCGATTTTGGACGTGTCGAATTATGGGATTGCCTCTAGGGAGATAGACATGCGATGTTTGACCTTACTATAATGTGAAATTTGTGTTTTGGCAGATTAGAGAAGCTGAAAGTGCGTCGTCCGATAGAGAAACTGAAGAAGAACATCGTGTCGACGTACCCGCTCATACACGAGCGAGTGTTGCTGCTCATGACGCACTTCATCATATACAAGAGGTACCAAGCTGCCGCCCGTATGACACTAGTATTGAGACCGGTTTATTTTGATGGAAATTCAAGCAAGATTTATTACACTGAGATGACCAAAAATGTAGCTGCAAGTATTTTTTTCATAGGTTTTTCATCTTTTTGGGGGTGTCGATGCCGAAAAGTACCGAATTTCGACAGATGTTTCAGTACATAATGTGTAAAAGTCCGATGTCAGAGTTCAGTTCGGCCGGTTTAACCGCAGCTAAAGTCCAGATTTCTCATCACACTTTTCGAAAAGGGAAATGCCCATTTGATGAAGAGGTTTTGGCCAAGTGACGCCCATGAAAGAAACCAACTATAGATGTTAGGGTTGACAAAAAAAAAAATATGTACAAAATGGTGTTTGTTTCTTCATCTGTGATATGAAGAAACAAACACTATTTTGTACATATTTTTTTTTTTTCGGTTGGCCTTTTTTTAAATTTTATTTGTTTTCTTTAGGATTTACAACAACCGGAAGTGTTAGATGGGCAATAAACGATTGAGTTTCTTGTTTAATTCGGCTTTTAATTCCGGAGGTTTCATTGCCATTAAGTATTAGCAATATTTTAGTAAAAAAATGGGTAGATTTTTTGTACTTTACACATTGGTGGGCAAAACGTGGCCAAGAATGGGCGTTTCCCTTTAAGAGTTACTACCGAAAGGTCCATTGTGTTATTCCAGAGAGTTCGGCAGTAGCATCGAAAAGGAGCTGTACAAGGACATGAGCGTGGCGCAGCTCATCGACCGCATCCTGCAGAAGAGAGCCGTGACCTTCATGGGACCGGCCGACAAGTACATGCTGCTCTCCGGAGAAGAAGGGTGAGTGGAAAATTGTGTTGTATTTGAGTATTCAGTTGGACAGTCTTGTTGTTTGGGCTGTATTTCTGTAATGTTTAAGCATGTAGTATATTGTGTGTGTTGAGTTTGTTTGCCGTAGAAGAGTGTGTTAGTAAAGTCAGGGATAATAATTGTAACAGAATTGGCTACCAAGTACCAACGTAACTTGTCCATAAATTCAAGTCACACCTACCATTCTGTTTCCAAATTCTACTAAAATTATATGTAATTTTTTTAACATTATTAAACTGCCAAAATTTATTTTTATTTTACTTAGAAGGTGCTTAATTTGTTAACTTTATTGTACATGCTGTGGTCTCCTATAAGTGAAGGAGTACACCTACCTAATACCTTGTGTCTTCCATTCACTAATTTGCACTTTAAAATGCTTTGTGTATATCATTTGTACATCCTTAAATAAATAAATAAATTCTCTGACAGTTTTATGAAATGGCCCCAGCACTACAAATTGACGTAGTGTTTCAATCTGCGAAACGGTTAATTTCTCTGACTGGTTACCAGAGTAGTAGTTAATAGCAGTGTTGGAATTAAAGGGTTGAGCAATTTCGAAGTAATTTCATTAGTAACATCACTTTTTCAAAATGAAATAATTTCATCACATCACATGATAGAATGGCCGTGATCAACCCTTTAATACCTGGATTGCACACTAGTATTTGTGTTAGTAGCATGTAGTATCTTTTTACAGAAATCTGATGAAAGGATTGAGTCGTGGAGAAAAACTAAAACTGGTGCGAAATAAAGACTATCAGAGGTAAGATTGACTGCCACTGTAACGCCACGTCATACATAAGTGGCGAAACATTCTTATAAAACTAAAACGGTTGCGAAATAAAGACTATCAGAGGTAAGATTGACTGCCACTGTAACGCCACGTCATACATAAGTGGCGAAACATTCTTATAAAACTAAAACTGGTGCGAAATAAAGACTATCAGAGGTAAGATTGACTGCCACTGTAACGCCACGTCATACATAAGTGGCGAAACATTCTTATAAAAATTCTTATAAAATTATATCTAGTCAAAATTTCTAAATTTTGTCACTGACCTGACTCGTGTAAGAAGGAAGAAGGGGCACACATTTTATTTTTGGGGGCACATTGTGGCACTAACATAAGCTACAAGGCCATGCACAATGTTTCTCTCTCCGATTATTCGTTTAGAATTTTCCTGCTAGAAAAACGTTACCCCAGCAGGAATCGTTTTTTCCTTTTATTTCCAAAACGACAGGGGTACACATTTTTTATGTGGGGGCAAATTGACAGCAGATAAGGCACTAATTAAACGTTCCACTCATATAACTCTAGGAGACACTTTCTTGCTGGGGTTACGTACACGACTGACTCATTCTTTTGTTCTGAACCTTAAAGGCCTATACACCCTCAAATGTCTTAGCATGATCCTCCGTTACGCCTAAAATACTGCAGCATTAATTTTGAAATAAATATATGGTAAAGTTGAGGATTAATGCTAAGTACTATGTGTGACGAAAACACGATTCCATAAACTTTTCTCGATAGAAAAAAAATCCAAAGTTACCTCCAAATCGAACAATAAACCGCTGGTATTCAAAGAGTACTTCAAATTAGATTATGAAACTTTGCATACTAACTGAACTAACTATAAAGTAGGTCTTATGTGTTTTATTTTTTTAGTTCAATCAATAGATTTTTTGTAAATCACAAAAAACAACTCATGTCGCACTATTCGGCCGCAGTGACTGACGTAACAACCGCTTTGTAGTGCAAGCTGATTAGAACTTTATTCTAACAGTAATACAAACGAAGTTTGAACCACCACAAATAGAGTTGCTAATCTGAGGTAGTATAGGCTCGTAAAAACACGACATATTCTTCACCGAGAAGTCTTTCTCAATATTATAATTCCCCTTACAGCTCAGAGGGATGGGAAGCCGTGGGCACAGTGAACCAGAAGCCGCCCCTCCTGCTGGAGAGCTGCCTGAGCTACGACGAGATGAAGCTGTCTGCCATGCTGTTCGTCAGCGGACACACCGAGTGCATCAACGACGGCGAGAGGAAGAACTCGGGCGTCGTCCGAGAGGAGAACGCTGAGCAAGACGCCGTCATTATCGGTGAGTACCTACCGTATTCAAACAGAACGCTGACAGAATTTTGTTCTTCAAAGCAATGGTATTTAACTGGACTCTGACGGTTGAAAGGTTTGAATCGCGCCACAACACCAAACTTAAAGGCTGTTTTACGCCGGGGCAACACTGTGGGGCATTGCGGCATGCCACACGGCCGCGTGCTACAGTAATTAAAGTGTTGCACATTGTGGCAAGAACCGTGCGGCATGGCAACACGTTGCGCCATGTGGCAGACTCGCAGCCAGTCGCAGCTTCTATCCAAACACAATGTCTCCATGCTACATTTTCCTTGAGTCATACAGGTTATGTTTTATGATGCTTTGAAAATTATCTAGGCCGCATATATGTTGGTTATTTGTAGCAAACCACAAGATGAAGCACGCCACAATATGTAGCATGCTGCAAAGCCACACAGTGTTGCGCCGGTGTAAAGCAGCCTTAAGTCATTCGTGGTTCGAGTTCCAACCCACCATCTAGGGACCTGCTTGAAAGAGGACTTTTGGCCGAAGGGTGTCGTATAAATCGACGTTTCCGAGGACGGTTACGCCACGCAGCGAGACACGACACCGACAACGTTGTGTGTATAGTTTTAGTCTCATAAGGTTTAAAATATGTATTAGTATAATTATAATTGTTGCTGAATGTTATTTTGTGTGTTTTATCAAGGGGCCTTAGTTGCCTGATAATAAAATGATTATTATTATAAGTACTGTGTCGGTATAAAGTTGGTCATCAAACAACCTCGGGTGAATGAAATAACCGACAATCAAACTCATTCAGAAATAAACAAAAAAAAAAACAGAAAAAAAAAAACAGAAATATTTTTCTTTCTTTCTTACTTTCTTTTCTTCAGACACGCTCTTACCCTAGCGGTCCTAGAAATTGTGACTTGAAACATTTTAAAATGACCAAACAGTTTTTGGATAGTCTGGATCCCGAAAAGTCTGACAACCGGTCTTACCAAGGGGTGTCATAATTTCCAATAACAGGGTTTTGGAGGCCAGTAGGGCTATTACGTATCTCTGTTGACAGCTCAAAATGATAGTAACTGGGCTCAATGTCCATCTATTAACTGTAAAAAGGTTAGTTTTGTATTATGTATGACCAGTCGCGATCAAATATGACGTCATTGGTTGTCATCGTGGCTGATAGTCACCATAACTCATTTTGACAGACGTTTTCGTAAGTTATTTCGATTATGTAAGCATAGTGGACAACAAATTGATGACAACTGAGTTTGAAGTGGCTTTCGTGAAAGACGTTACACCGTACCCGGGCTGTTAGTCACCGTAAGTGCGATACGTAATACCAATATTATGATATTCTCGGTTGTCATCAATGTTCGGTGTACAACCGAAGCTCGATAGTCACTGGATATCAGAAAGATACGTAATATAATAGGCCTACTGATAGCTAGTGGTTATGTAAAATACTGGTGACGCAGGTGAATCTGCATCCGGAAACCGACCTCCGACCGGATGATGGTTTTCGGAAAACCCTGAACCAATTGGCTTATCGCGTTGTTCTCATTTCAATTGCATAAAAATGACAAGTGGAAGTGTGTAGTCTCCTAATACAAGCAATTCCTTGCTTAAAAGGTGATCTCCAATAATATATATTGAAATGCCTATTGTAATTGAAAGAAACGTCTTTTTTTATTTTTTTTTATCTGTCATCACGTCTAGGCGCGATAGGCCCTCGCTTCCAGCGGCCGTTCCGCATGGACTTCGAGGACATCCTGGTGACGGCCGAGCAGAACGTGCCGGAGAACGGGTACGGCGAGGAGGTGACGCCTACCACCTGCCTCAACGTGCTCAGGAACACGTACGTGCGCAACAACACCTCCGCCAAGCACATGTGGCGCCAGATGTGGGCCGAGTTCTACCAGGTACTGCACGCTTTAACCGCCTTTCAATACCTACACCAAAGGAGATTGAACTTTTTTATATGCCGTCGGACGTAAAGAATAGCACCATCCCATATCTTCCCGTGGGTGTCGTAAGAGGCGACTAAGGGACTTACCAGAGAATGGGCAGCAGCATTCTCTGTGCTTTTGTAACAACCGTACTGCGATCGCCAACCCGCCTGCCAAGTGTGGCGATTATGGCAAAAACCCCCCTTTGGGGGAGGCCTATGTCCAGCAGTGGACGTCTTTCGGCTGAAATGATGATGATGATGATAATTATGATGTCATGACCCTGTTTACCGGTAAATCTTTTCTTTACAAGACTAATCTAACTGGGTTGTGGAGGTCAAATAGGCAGTCGCTCCATGTTAAATACAGGTATTCAGCTGCATCCGGTTAGACTGGAAGCCGACCCTAACATAGTTACGAAAATGCTAGGCAGTGAGCATGAGTTCCTTGGATCGTACTGTTACAAATCTGCTAAATAAAACTATTTCATTGATTGTACTTAAGGCCCTGTCTAACCCTAAAATTAGCAACTCTATTTGTGGTGGTTCAAACTTCGTTTGAAATACTGTTAGAATAAAGTTCTAATCAGCCTGCACTACAAAGCGGTTGTGACGTCAGTCACTGCGGGCCGAATAGTAAGAAATGAGTGGTTTTTTGCGATTGACAAAAAATCTATTATTATAAAAAGTTTCATGATCTAATTTGAAATATTTTATAATTGCCAGCAGTTTATTGTTCAGTTTAGAGGTAACTTTGGGATTTTTTTCTATCGGGAATATTTTATGGAATCGTGTTTTCGCCAAACATAGGACTTAACATTAATCCTCAACTTTACCATATATTTATTACAAAATTAGTGCTGCAGTATTTTAGGCGTAACGGAGGATCATGCTAAGCCATTTGAGGTAATAGGCCTATAGGCCGTTAATCAATAGGGTATTACACCCATTTTTGAAAAGTGTCTCAATTCGATTCTATAGTGCTAATGAACCACTACAAAATTCATAAAAATTTTAATCAATCGTAATGTGCCCTAAAATGCATTCAAATTTAGCATTTTCAAATTTCGCGCGTAATTTGACGAAAACGCTGCACGCGTGGACGCCTTATTGCTCTGTGGTCATGACGTCAGTTGGCTGTGTAAACAAATGCAGTGATATTTGAAGTTAACAATTGTCAATTGACACTTCTATGTTTACATAGCCGTATCACGTAATAACATGGCGACTACTATAATGGTGTTATGAAACAGCGGGTCTAAAATGGCCGCTTTAGCAGAATCCATGTAGAATCTTAGTATGAATCACGTTCAAAAATTTAAATTCTTAAAATAGACTTTATGTTTTTTTATAATAAAGTCCATTTTATGAATTTTGAATTTTGAACGTGATTCTTATTAGGATTCTACTAAAGCGGCCATTTTAGACCCCCAGATTAAAAAAGCTGAAACCTTTGAATTGAATTTTAAAATTTAGTTTGCTATTTTATGAACTAAAACTAACGTTTTCCTACTGCTTTTTGCTTAAGCTATCTCAATAATATATTTTTAGTTTTTTTCTCATATAGAGTAAAATACCCTATTGTTCTGTACTCAGGTGCACAGCTATACGTACGAAGAGCTGACATCGTACGTGACGATGGGCAGCAGCAAGGACGCGGCGAGTAAGTACACGGAGCGCTACGTGAAGCTGAACAAGCCGGGCCACGTGTTCGACAACGAGGTGTACTACAAGCGGATCAGTATCCTCGCGGAGACCGTGCTCATCGAGGCCGACGCGCGCGCTAGGGAAGCTCACAAGATGGCCTATGTTAATGTTGTTGGATGCGGTGAGTTTGCTGACCATTACCACTTTCTTTAAGATTTACACGCTATACATTGCAGTATTATGGCCATTTCGTACACTTGACGGAACATGATAAATGGCACTTGTAATTTAAATACACGCTTATTTTCAGGTCGTTCTGAAATTGAAAGCCACAAACTCGATCATCTGACTGCTTTTTTTAAATAACAAAAAAAAAATGAATTTATAAATTTAATTTTTCGTGATTTTTTTTTGTGTTCTTGATTTGCTACAATCTGTCTCCCTCATGGGACATTCAGCAGTATGTTGGTTGGTGCTATCGCTGGCGCGCTCAGTATGTGACCTGGTCACATCCTCATTGTTTAGACAGTAGTTATATTTACTGTGATTGGATTAGGTCTTGAGGTATTTTGAGCTTTAATCGTCGCACCTTGTTGTGATTCTCCATTAGTGACTGAGCCAGAGTATTTGGATGTTGTTGGATTCGTTCTTTATAGGTCCTGGTATGGCGTACGATTTCGGGCTCCATAGTGGGCATTCGTAGGTCACGGTGTAATAGTTCGTTAGGTACAAACCAGGCCGCGTTGGTTCATACGCAGTGCTTTATTTTGAAACCTCTGTATGATTTCGATGTTTGAGTGAGATGCGGTGCCCCATAATTGGATCCCATACGTCCAGACGGGCTTTAGTATTGCCTTGTACAAAAGTATTTTGTTCTCAAGAGATAGTTGAGACTTTCGCCCAATGAGCCAGTAAAGTTTTCGTATTTGAATACCAAGTTGCTTCCTCTTAGTGAAAATATGTTTTTGCCAGGTAAGTCTTTTGTTTAAATGCAATCCGAGATATCTCACATGATCTGCTTGTGGGACTTCAATGTTGTTTAGTGTGACTGGAGGACAAGATCCTCTTCTTAAAGTAAACGTAACATTGATTGATTTTGTTTCGTTAGCTTTTATCCGCCACTTTTTGAGCCAGTGTGATATGTCATTTGGTCCTCTTTGGAGTATTTGTGAGGCAACTTTTGGGTCACTGTGTGCAGCTAGTATGGCGGTATCATCAGCAAAGGTTCCAGTAGTTAATGATTCAGATGTCGGCAAATCTGCAGTGAACAGTAAGTAGAGTATGGGACCCAGCACGCTACCCTGTGGCACTCCTGCCTGTATGGGACAAAGATCAGACAGTGCTTCCCCACTTTGTACTATGAAGTGGCGCTGCTGTAGAAATGATTTTAGTATTCCGTACAAGTGATCTGGTAGAGCTTTTTTTAATTTAAAAAGCAGACCTGCATGCCAAACGCGGACAAACGCTCGAGATTGCTCGAGATTTGCCTCCAGTGATTCCATGATCTTATTTATTAGTCTGTGCACTTGGTCGACAGTGGCATGTTTACTGCGGAATCCAAACTTATGGTCAGGAATTAATTCTTTTTCTTTGAGTATAGGTAGGATTCGCTGCAGCAGTAGAGATTCATATATGGTTGTTTGTCTGGTTTCAGTAGCATTATAATTTGTGCGACCTTCCACTCCATGGGAAAGAACTGCAGTCTTGTCATGGCGTTAAATAATGACGTCAGAAAAGTAATACCATATTCAGGTAGTTCTTGTAATATATGGTTTGTAATAAGGTCGTACCCTGGTGTCTTTTTTGGGTCCGATTTTTGTATGATTCGGGCAACTTCTGTCTTTGAAAATTTCAAGGGCATTTTCTCCGTATTTTTAGGAGTATTGAAATAGTCAGTGATTTCTGCGGCATCTACTGGAGAACCTTCATATGGGTGAGAAGTAAAGACTTTTGAGAGGTGTTCTGAGAAGGTTTCGGCTTTCTCTTGGTCTGTCCGTGCCCAGGAACCGTCAGATTTTCTTATAGGAGGAGACACACTAACAGGCCGTTTTAGTCTTCTGGTAGCTTTCCATAAAGAATAGTCTGAGGAAGCAGTAGCATCCAGGCCAGTGAGATAATTATGAAAACCGTCATTACGATCTTTGTCTAAAATGTGTTTCAGCTGTCTGTTGATGTGATTGAGTTCTTTTTTCACATCAGGGTCTCTGCTTTGCTGCCAGTGCTTCCTTATCCTCCTTTTTTGGATTATTTTGTCTAATATATGTTCCGCTACATAGTTGTCCGTGCTTCTTTGTGGTAGTGGTGGGGTTGAAGACCAGGCTGCGTCCTGCACACTGCTATTGAAGCACAGAACAGCTTCTGTTATTTCGTCTTCACTTTTTAGACTAACTGGTTCCTCGAGAGTTTTATCGATGAGCTCTCGAAATAGGGGCCAGTTAGTTCTTTTGTTATGCAGAACGCATTTTTTTACGCATTCTTGGGCGGTAGTGTGTAGTTCTACTATGATTGGAGAGTGGTCTGAGGACAGATCCCAGCAACTCTGGCACGATATATTGTTATTTACGATTCCTTTGCTGACACAAAAATCGATAACATCCGGGATTTTTCTTTTGTCTGTTGGCCAGTAAGTCGGTTGACCAGACGATATCACGTTCATATTTCTTGTTTGGATGCATTTAAAGAGTTCTCGCCCTCTAGGTAGAACAAGCCTAGAACCCCAATACGTATGCTTGGCATTATAGTCACCTCCCGCAATAAATCTGTCTCCAAGGGATTGAAAAAAAAGTCATTAAACTCTGTTTCCTTGATAGTAAATCTCGGCGGACAGTAGAGGGCCGATACTGTAATGTCACTGATCCACTCTGTTATTACGACGTTTCTTGCGTGGATGTAGTTTATTGTTGTTTTTTGAAAAAAAAAAAAAAAAAAAAAAAAAAATTAATAAAAAAACAGTCCCAATTATTCTGAGTTCGATGATCGAGTTTATGGCTTTCGGTTCCAGAACGATCTAAAATTAACGGTGCATAGCTACAGTTTAAATTGATAGTTATTGCTGGATGATCTGTTTCCTTGACTATACGTGTACATTACGTACTTATCCAAGTAATTCCCAAGTCTGCTTTTATTCATGAAGAGTTAATTTATCCTTCGGATTAACGGCTAGTTAATTTCGGCAGGTGCATAAATCACTAAATGCGTGATTGTGTTGCAAACGCCTCTAATCCGTGTATCGGCAAGTATAGTGTGGAGACCGTAGACAGAGTGCTATAGACACATGCAAAGCGTGTTATAGAAAGAGACAAAACATAAAAATGATTTAAATACTAAGTCTAAATTGTTCACAACAAAATATAACATGAATTATTTGACTTTAAAGCACATAAAACTGTATTTTTCATTTATTTCATTATATTTATTCAAACTTTGTTTAGTAAACTAATGTGCTAACCTTGAAAAACGAGGCACGCGCCGTGAAACAAAAAATCTCATCGTTCTGTTTCATTTCTTTACATGAAATCGGCGTAAGTCGCTCTTTTTCTTGTTATGCGACCAAAGATATAATAAATAAATAAATAGTTTATTGGTAGGACAAGTTTAGGTTTTAACAAAATTTTGTGATTGGATCCTCCTTTTAGGCAGACAGTGCCTGTGTTAGGAGAGTCCGCTCTTCCATAGCAGGTCGTATTATACAAAAAGCACAGCGTATTATTATTATACTAAGACTAATTACGATTAAGATTAACTTACAAATCAAATGTGTGTATGAGTGGGTGTAAGTTTGTGAGTGAGTGTATGTGAGTGAGAGAGAGGGTGAGCGTGAGTGTGTGTACCTATGTGTATGTGTCAAGGTTTCAGAAGTGTTTCGGTATCATTGTAGGTAAGCGTTTTTATCCATTCCATTATTATTTTTTTACTGTCATAGTAGTTTTTGGGATAGATGTAAATGTATTTATTGATTTTATTATATAGAGCTGCAGATCGTTTGCTAAATTGCATACTGGCAAATAAAGTCCTTGTCCTAGGGACATTTAATATCATGTCTTTCCTTCTTTTTGACAGTATGCCAGCATCATAGGAAAGAGACTTATGTTTTGTCAAGGTAATTTGTGTTATATACAGTTTCCTGACTGAGAGCAAATTACTAAGTCGAAATAGGTCTTCAGTAGGATATCTCTTTTTTTTTAAATACATGCACTTGATAAGAGCGCGTTGTGCCCTTTCTAGCGTTAGAAATTTTGTTTTGGCTGCACCACCCCAGACAGGGATGCAATAGGACAGTACTGACTGGACTAGCGCAACATAAATCATTTTAAGGTAATCTTTTTGATGGCCTGAATGATTACCGGTAGTCCTTGGAACGACGTATCTAAGAGTCCTGAACATCCAGCTCAATTTCCTGATTCTATTGGCAACCTGCTCAATGTGCGGGTACCATGATAGTCTCTGATCCAAAATAACACCTAGGTACTTAATATGAGGTACTTTGTTGATTGTTGAGCAGTCACAACTTTTGCTATTGCCGTTATTACAATTATGAATTCTTACATTAAAATCTTTATCTGGTTGTGTACGTTGGTCGACACTGAAGCAAATGTAATTTGTTTTTGTTACGTTCAATGTAAGCAAATTAATTGTTAACCACTTGGCAATTTTTGCCAAGCCTGTCTCAGCACTAAGCCTAACATTCTGCCAAGTATCCCCTGTGAAGACTACAGCAGTATCATCCGCGTAACAGAATACTTGTGCGTTTGCAATATTAATGTTACAGAGTTCATTAACGTAGATAAGGAACAATGTAGGTCCCAATACGCTTCCCTGCGGGACGCCATAAGAAGTGTGTACGTCTTCACTAGTATACTGACCCACTCTAACTCTCTGTTTCCTGTTTCTGAGATAATCCTTGAAGAGGCTAAGAGGTGTTCCACGAATTCCGATACATTCCAGCTTTCTTACAAGGATTGGGACAGAGACGGTGTCAAAGGCTTTTTTTAGATCTAAGAATGCAGTTATACACTTTTTACCTTTATCAAGCTGTTCAGTTAAATGATTACTTAGTGCAGTAACTGCATCCTCAGTGGAAATCCCTCTACGAAAGCCAAATTGCGACTCAGATAGTACGTTGAAGTCTTTCAGGTATGTTAAGAGCCTTAGATTTAAAAGTTTTTCTAAAATTTTTGATATAGAGGGTAATACAGATATGGGCCTGAAGTTGGAGACATCGTCGCTGTCCCCACCCTTGTGCACTGGTGTAATAATGGCTAGCTTCAAAGAAGTCGGGAAGATGCCCTGACCAAAGCAAAGATTAGCAAGGTGTGTAATTATAGGAACAACCTCCTTTCTTATATATTTTAGAAATGCAGTGGAAACATTATCCCAACCAGACGCACTGTCAGATTTAAGACTCATTAGGATATGATTCACTTCAACATCGTCAGTGTCTAACATTACGAAGGAGTTGGGTTGAGTTTGTTGTAAACAGTGTGGGTCATTTTGATCATAGGCTAGAGTTGGCTGAATTTTTTGAGCAAGGCTCTTACCAATGTTCGCGAAATATTCATTAATATAATTAACTGATTCTTGAGGAGTTGATTTTATATTGAGTAAGTCTGTATTGCAATGGTTAGGTTTATTTGTGAAAGTTATAGTTTTAATGTTCTTCCAAAGTAATTTATTATTAGTAACTGATTTTGTAATTAATTCTTTTTCATATTTTCTTTTTAATTTTTTGATTAGATTGTTACAGTGATTTCTATATCTAATGTATGTTATTTTTAATATGTCATTGTGTGGATCTTTTTTATTATCTTTTTGTAGCTTATTACGATTTTTAATACAACGTAAAATTCCTGGGGTTATCCATGGTTTTATAATGCGCTTACTGTTAGGGATTTTAGTGATAATAGTATTTTTATTGATGGATTCCGTTAGTTTGTTTACTAGAAGGTTAGTCAGGGTTTCAGGATCATTACAAAAAAGTAAATCTGCAAGATTACTTTCTTGTATGTACTTAAGTGCTTGTTCAAAATCCACAGTTGATCTAGTTTTGTTAGTTAATGGGGTATTTTTTAATTTTGATAAGGATAGAAGTGTGGTGTAGTGATCTGTAATACTAGTGTGTAAGATAGCGATAGATGCTGAGGTTTTATGTTTGTTTATTTTCAGCATAAAATGGTCTAAACAGTTTTCATTCCTCGTAGGTAGAGTGTGCCCAGGTAATATTCCGTACAGGGATAGGGTGTTAAGGTAAGTAGTTCTATTTCTGTGTTCGCAAGAAGATTCAACATCTTTGGGTCTAATGTTTATATTAATGTCTCCCGCTATAATGATATTTTTCTGAGTTTGTAGAGTATCTAAATGGGAACTTAAAGAACTGATAAAAGCCTCCGTGTTCTGATTTGAAGGGGATCTATAAATACACAATACAATATTATTCAGTATTTCCAGCTGTAAACAAGAAGCCTGAGATAATTTTACTTCCTTAACTTTAGATTTTAAGTTATTTTTAATATAGACAACTACCCCATCGTTTTGGTTCAACTGGTGGGACGTATTATAGGACGAGTAATTATTGAGTTGAGGGATAATTTTTCCAGGTGTTAGTCGACATTCAGTTAAAATAATAACATCGGTTTCAAACTTAAAATTCGAAAGAGTAAGCATGAAATCGTCAAAGTTACAAGAAATACTCCTTATATTTTGAGCGACAACAGTAAAGTCATTTCTTTTTATGTTTATGTGTTTAGCTAACTCCGAACAGTCACATTCAAGACTGCGAGCAATTTCAATGCTATCTATCTCATTAAGGGTTTGCAATGAGTCACCCATTAAATACATTTATCGATAGAAAGGACGTGTCATCAAGTTGTGTTCTTGTTAATATAAAAGTATTATGATTTTCTTCAGTTTTATACAGAGTTTGAAACCGTTTTTTTGTGGTGTATTTAAGTGTGGAATGAATGTTGTCGGTATGTTTTTGAGTATGTAAAAGTAAGCGGATGTGTGTTGTGCGTGCAAGTGAGTTATGATAATTGTTATTATTATATACGCAGAATAAGTTTGTAGTAACAAAAGAACAAGCTAAGTAAGTATATAAACAATATGTTTGTGAGTGGTTATTGTTTTTAAGAAAGTAAAAAGTGTATTCACAAACAAGGAGAAAAAGAAAAGTTCGAGAGCAATTAATTACATAGCAGCAAAATAGAGGTGATCTTAGAAAATTACTTAAAAAATACAATAATAAATCGATATATCTTAGTCATTTACTGATTTTCAGCTGATGAATCTGTTGCTCATTTCTCACAGTTATGGTCGGCGAATGTTCGTCTTTCTTTAATAAAACTTTCCCATAGGCGGTCCAGCAAAACTTAAATTCACCAGATTTGATTAAGTCCCGAGCAAGGAAATGCAAGCGGGAAGCCTTCGGAGTGAGATGCTCAGAGAGGAAGATAGGAGTATCTTCCTGCGATTTAAAGCCTAGATGCTTACAACATAACTTGGATTTAAATTTAATAATAAATGCCTTACCCATTTTCATAATTTCAGATTTAATTAGGGTCGAGCCGGTTTCAACAACTATTGGCGTGTTAATTATCTCACTGTTTTTTGCACGTGTTCTATATATGTCTTTTATGTCGTGTTTTGTGAAAGTGCAGTCTAGGTTTTTAGCGAGAGACATAGTCATTTCAATCAGGTCTTCCTTGGTTTCGTTAGCTCTTCTAGGTACATTCTTTATTACAAAATTGGTCTTCTGGTTGCTTATTTGCATCATTTCAATTTTATCCTCTAGAATTTTGATGTAATTTTTGTCTTCTTTAGATTGGCTTTCTAGTTGCTCAATTTTCTTTCTAAAATCTTCATTTTGGGCAGTAAGATAAGCAATTGAGCTCTCTATTTTGCTATTCGATTTCTGGATTTCATTTAAAGTAGTACTAATGCGCTGAGTCTCTTTTTCATGTTTTTCGGAGAATAGGCCCAGCATCTTTCTAATCTCTTCCTTGAACGCCCCTAACTGCTTATCAATGGAGTCCTCCATGTCACCTCGGCCTCTCTTCACACGCTGGTACACATAGTTTGGGGGTGTATAAAGCTCCGACTGGTTAACGTCCGTTTCCGATAGCGACTTGTTCATTGTTACGTCCATAAGTATTAGGACACCAGCAGTAAGATGTAAGTAAGTAATTAGCGCTGCTTAATGAGTGGGCGGGGGCAGGCGCGGTGCGTCGTCCAGTTGCGTGGTATATGGGTGTGGCTAGTGCACGAACCAAGATGGCGAACCTGCGTAGGCGCACGGGGGCGGGATTAACCACGGTGAGTCAGGTACCAGGCGCACAAGCACACGCTGTCGTACGCAACGTTTGACAACGTAGTAACGATACCTCCACAATGTTATGCACTCCTATTTTTTTTACTGAATTTAAATAGATAACTTTTTTAAATAATATTTATTTAATAACGACAGCACTTAGAACACGTTAGCACCTTACGGCGGTCCGGGGGAAGAGCCTTACGGCGGTCCGGGGGATGAGGAATATCAATTAGTCTATAGCATTCTTTATCTACGGTGGATACAGACTGGGCGAGCTTTAGGCTGCGGGTTCCACTGAACCGGAGCGCGATTCACCAATCACATGACTTGAAATCCACGTCTCTTCTCCACTCCTACCATGTGATTGGTGAATCGCGCTCCGCTCCTCTTCAGTGGAACCGCAGCCTTAATGTGGGCCAGACGGTTGTAAACAAGCTCTCCACACACCTCCACATCGGTCTCCACTGGCGGTTTACAACAGCACGCACTGTTATAAACCGCCGGTGGAGACCGATGTGGAGGGCTTGTTTACTTCTGGCACTGGCATTAGTTGCAGTCTCGGCAAAGCTCGTGAACATTCGTGTGTGGCTGCAGGTCTGGGCGTGTGGAAGATCTCCAAGCACCAGATCGACGTGTACGTGCTGTCGGTGGCGGAGCGCGTGCGACACCTGCTGCGCCGCGACGTGCTGCACCACGTCAGCGACGTCAACTTCTCCTACATCACGCCCAGCGACTCCATACTGGGTAACTCATCATCTGCATAGCCTTTTCCCAACTATGTTGGGGTCGGCTTCTAGTTTTACCGGATGCAGCGGAATACCAGTTTTTTACATAAAGCGACTGCCTATCTGACCTCCACAACCCAGTTAGTACCGGGTAATACTATACCCCTTGGTAAGACTGGTTGTCAGACTTTTTGGGCCTCTGACTACCTAACGACTGTCAAAGATCTCCAATAGGGTATATGCATGATTTTCTTTTAAACAAAGCGTATTAACATCAAAAATAGCAAAGGGAAATGATTTTTTTTTAAATCTATAAAAAATACTAACACTACTACTACTAAGTTATAAGCATTTGCAACTGCTGATTAGACAGAGAGATCCGATACAGCGAATGACGTCATTCGCTGCATCGACGTACAAAATCCATACTAAATTCCGTTTACCTAGAAAGAGATAGAAACAAAAGTTTAAAGGATTTAACTTTTGTGTTGTTTGGCCGATTTATGTCTTGTTTTCGCTTTTTGCCATTATTTTTATAGTACTTTAACATTCCGTATCGAAATAAAAAAAAGAAAATTTATGCATATTCCCTATTGACAACGGGGACCAACGGCTTAACGTGATTTCCGAGGCACGGAGGAAACTCGGTATGTAATAGGTGGTCACCCATCCACATACCAATCTAGGCAAGCACGGTTTAACCTAACGATCGGCCCGAGCGGCTGTTATTATTTAGCCACGACTCCTCGACTCGATACTGGGTAACTACACGGTCTAAACAGACTCTTCACGGACCCGTCAACCGAGCATTCTGTACATCAAACTAAGTAATCCTACGCTAAAATGTTTGTTGGGAAATTACTTTTTCTTTTGGGGTGAACAATCGGACTTTGTGGTAGGATTCAATGTAATACACTTAAAATATTGTGTTGATGGATGGATTGAATAGTGCGAGGGTCGTGGAGGTGACTAACGTAAAAACCTTACATTAAAAACAAGTGTTTGAAAAAATCTTGTGAAAAAGTTGTAACTTTGACCCCCAATATCTCCGTAACTTTGGTTCCAAGGTATGGTGTCGAAGAAAAAAAAATGATCGCAATGACGAGGAGAACAAGTGCCTTTCGGCTTCGTTAAGTCTTTTTACACCCTCTATTATTGAGGTCGAGTTCCGAGTTGAGCTATACAGGTTGAAAGGAACATCGACGCACGAACGGTAACCACGTGTACAGTGCATGCATGGCTCACAAGCACTAACAGCAGGGACATGCAAACTCTAAGGCTTAAATTCTCACAGACGGACTGCAGCCGCGGTCGTGCCGTTGGCACATACACACTCACATGTACACACAAACATAAACACGCTCGCGCGTAGACATATACACACACACCAACAGACAAAATAAAAATAATAAATTCATAAAATTTAACTTTGTTTAATAACATGTTACAATAATAGTAAGATATAAAGGAGCGGCGCCTCCTGGCACATGCATCTATATGCTTCAAAGGGGACGCCACCAACTGTATAATGTATGTACAACGTGTAATAATTAAATAAAACATTTTAGGTGGAGGTGTCGGAAAAAAATAACCCGTCTGGGAGCTTTACTTTTGGTCGCGATAACCGACATACACGCGGGCGAAGCCGCGGGCATCAGCTAGTATAAAATAATTCAAGTAGTTGTAGAAGCATAAAAAAACGTGTTTCGCCGAACCCAAATAATAAGGGTAGGAAGATGATGATGTCTTAATAGTAGAAGAAGCATTAGCCTAATATTCAGCTTGGAAATTAAATGTGCAACTTGCACCCAGCCTTTTGAATAATGTAGTATATTTTTATGTGAAACATCTATAGGCGCGGGTAAACCAAAAAAATCAATCGGGGCAGTCTTTGTGGACTGCCGATAGAAGTGAAAACAAAAAGTACACAGGCCCCGCCCTAGTCGTAGCACTGGTAATGCTCCGCGCATGCCTATGTGGTGCTACGCCGTAGCGGATGCTACGAGTGCTACGAACGGCTACGAAGCGTGACCGCACGTTCGTGACGTGATGTGACGATGAGTTCAATGTTTTTCCTTCACCCATAAAGTGCTCAACGCGCCTAAAGAAGTTTTCACTTCAAAAACAAATGAAAAGTGTTGCGACGCTATTGCCGTGGCGATTGTCGGCTGGCCCGAACAATCCCGAACATTACCGACCTGTTGGCGCGGCATAAGATCTACATATTCGATACAGCTTACAACAAGTCAGCTGGTATAGGGGCACAGCGCTGGGTTACAATCTCGTGACATTGAGTTCGATTCTAGCATAAGGATTTTCTGTTTGTGAATCGAGTCATTTTGTTTTTATTTTATGTGTTTTTTTTTAAGCATATTACTCGTAAAAAATAATTACGATGTTTCACATCTGCTAGGCCCGTGACGGATCACTTTATTTTTGTGTGTATCTAAATTAATAGTTATGTTTGCATAATTTGCAGCGATGTTCCCCAACACGTCAGGTTCGGGCCCACACACGGCGTACAAACTGTTCTTAGAGAACAAACGACACCCGAAAGGTGAGTCATTGCACCATCCAGCTACTAAACATACGTATAAGAGATAGTCCAGTTCCATAAATACCTTACTGAAATAGTCATCCCATCAATATTTTTTTTTTTTTTTTTACTACAAGGTATATTCAGACTAATTAGAGTTTTCTCATGCCCATTCATCAATCTTAATATCTTGTTTTATTTATGGTATGTGCAGGCGGCATCAACGTGCAGATCAAGACGCGCGAGCCGTCGTCCAAGCTGACGGGCGAGGACGAGGGCAAGCTGCTCGTCATGACGTATCCCTGGGACAGCAACGCGCACCCCGGGAACGAGTTCTGGTCGGTACCTTTAGTATTACTAGTTACAGATACAGAAGCGCGAGCCGTCGTCCAAGCTGACGGGCGAGCACGAGGGCAAGCTGCTCGTCATGACGTATCCCTGGGACAGCAACGCGCACCCCGGGAACGAGTTCTGGTCGGTACCTTTAGTATTACTAGTTACAGATACAGAAGCGCGAGCCGTCGTCCAAGCTGACGGGTGAGGACGAGGGCAAGCTGCTCGTCATGACGTATCCCTGGGACAGCAACGCGCACCCCGGGAACGAGTTCTGGTCGGTACCTTTAGTATTACTAGTTACAGATACAGAAGCGCGAGCCGTCGTCCAAGCTGACGGGCGAGGACGAGGGCAAGCTGCTCGTCATGACGTATCCCTGGGACAGCAACGCGCACCCCGGGAACGAGTTCTGGTCGGTACCTTTAGTATTACTAGTTACAGATACAGAAGCGCGAGCCGTCGTCCAAGCTGACGGGCGAGGACGAGGGCAAGCTGCACAGCAAGCTGCCGCACGGGAACCTACTTACCAGATCCATCAAAAAGCATCCCATGCCCTTACCGAAGACATGATTTTCTATTTTGTTTTTTATGTGAAACAACTGTAGGCGCGAGTAAACCAAAAAAACGAATGAAATATTCGTGGCGAGCGTGGCGATCGAACCCGGCCCGAACAATCCCGAACATTACCGACCTGTTGAAGCAGACACATGACGGCTACAAATTCGCCAAGATTTACAACAAGCCAGCTGGTCTCGGGGCACAGAGCGCTGGGTTACAATCGAGTTCGATTCCAGCATAAGGTTTTTCTTTTTGTGAATCGTGTTATTTTGTTTCTATTTTCTTTTATGTGTTTGTATATTGACTTTTTTTTTAAAGTAAATTAGGTACTTGTACAAAATAATTTCTATGTTTCACATCTGCCAGGCGTCCCGCGACGGCTCACTTTTTTTTGTGAATAAATGGCAACAAGGGCAATGGCTTCCCCTTTTTCCTTACAAACCTCTCTACCCTGTGCAATGTCTCTATGATGTTCGCCCCGCAAACAAGATCAGGCCCCTTATTCACAACGCTTCGATTCGATTTTCGATTCGGAAAGTCGTATGTCTATCTTTTTTTGACATTACGAAATCGAGCGAGATGGACATACGACTTTCCGAATCGAAAATCAAATCGAAGGGTTGTGAATAGCTATGCAGATCGTCACACCACCTTCGCCGCGGTCTGTCTCGACGGCGATTTCCTCCGTCTGACGTCCAGTGAGTGACGATCGTTGCCCATCTCTCTGTGTTATTTCATGAACATCCATTCACCGTTAAAAAGTGAAAAGGCAGCGTAACAAACAGAACGAGTTACTTTCGCAATAATAATATTAATTTTGGCTTCTGTTTCCAGGATGGGTAGCCTGAAGTCGTCGGGTGACCCGGCGGCGGCTTGTTCGACGCAGGTGTCGGAGCTGCACAACGCGCACGTGAACCGCTGCGTGTGCGCGCCCGCCACGCGCGTGGCCGCACCCGCCGGCCTCACCGCGCTGGCCGCGCACTGCACGTAGGGAGCTGTCACAGTAACCTACACCTTATGCTGCACAACGCGCACGTGAACCGCTGCGTGTGCGCGCCCGCCACGCGCGTGGCCGCACCCGCCGGCCTCACCGCGCTGGCCGCGCACTGCACGTAGGGAGCTGTCACAGTAACCTACACCTTATGCTGCACAACGCGCACGTGAACCGCTGCGTGTGCGCGCCCGCCACGCGCGTGGCCGCACCCGCCGGCCTCACCGCGCTGGCCGCGCACTGCACGTAGGGAGCTGTCACAGTAACCTACACCTTATGCTGCACAACGCGCACGTGAACCGCTGCGTGTGCGCGCCCGCCACGCGCGTGGCCTCACTTCCAAGGACCGTCTTGGAAACGCATTCGTACGCAATTATTCTGGTAACAGTATTCATTCGCAACATGTTAGGAAGCTAGAATGTCGTAGCGATATCGGCTACTAATACTTTTGAGGCCCTAGCACGAGCGCGCGGTTTTAAAGTAACGAGTTTCGTATCGATAATACCCTAATATCCGATAGCACATTTTAATTATTTTTTTTACAATAATTATGGAAATATTATAGGTAAAACGAGTATTTTTTTTAATTTGACGTATTACGTTACATTTGCAACGTGCATTCGTACCAGGGCCTCTGTTCTTATGATAGGTCACTTTTTATTGCGAAAATCGTGCCACATTTATACGACTTGTTTTGTTAAAATAAGCTCTAAATTACTTACCCAAATGATAATATTTAATTGTGTCTATTCGGACCGTAGATTTATAAACACTGTTTTAAGCTTTCACGGTTTAAAACTAAACTTATAATTGTCACTTACGACGCTGTTTCAAGCGCCATGATCGCGGGTTGAAATATCGGGAGCTCAAAACAAATAATAATCACGGAAGATATCCCGTAACTGCAGTGCAAGTTCGTAGGAATCGATTCGATAAATCTGACAGTTATTCTCGACAAAATTACTTTTTATCTTTGTTATAAACTCATTTTGTCGAGAATGACTGTCAGATTTATCAAATCGATTCCTACGTACTTGCACGGCTGACAATATTAAGTTTCGTAGATTAATAATTTAAATGAATATAACAGTTTACACATACAGCTGTTTAAGTTTAGCCAAAGTAATAAAATTCGATTATTCTTACACAAACCTTCAGGTAGCTAGCAGTTTTTAACAAGAATTTCTGCCTTAAATATAAATATTCGACTGAAAAAAAAACTAAACTCACTGTTTCTAGGTCTTTTATTTGACCAATAAAAAAGTCTTTACTCATAAATTCCGCCATTATTTAAAAATATATTCACTCAAAAGGCATGCCTGCTGCAAGCCGGCCATTTGTTCACATTTACATCGTCACTCATCGTGTATACGCTGCCTTGTCAATTATAACTTGTCTTCTATGGTAATCGTAATATTGCCTATATTATATCTTATGAACACAACACATGAGGCGTCAATTGTTTGCCAGAACATATACAGGTGGACGAGACGACACTAAAACGGTTATCATGGTATTCAGTACATCATTCTGGAAATAAATTTATCATCGGAAATTAAAAAAAAAATTAAAAAAAAAAAAACAAAATACTTTTCATCGGAAATTTAAAAAAATAATTTAAAAAACAACAACGTCTTATAGCACAAGTAAAGGGAAAATTCCGAAGAATAAAAACAGACGTTTTTTTTTTTTTTTTTTTTTAACTAATAATAATAATATATTTTTTTAATTAATAATAGGTAATAATTTCAATAAATAGTTTTGAGTCATTGAGTTGAATAATCAGTGACGTCAGCTCACAGCTCTTAAAAAGTATCTCAATTTATTGGTGTGTCATCTACCCCATACTATGTGGTGGGTTCAGAATGATGTAGTGCAGTGTTTTTCAACTTGAGGGTCGAAGCGTCTATACCTATAGACGCTATCTCTTGCGACCTATAGACTACCTAGTCTATAGATCGCGAAAACTACCTCAGTAAACAAAACAATAAAGCCTAGAAAGATAGATTTAATAAAATGTTAACTAAAGGATATAAACATTTGTATGTTCATACAAATTAACAAAATAAAAACCTATTAGTACTCATCCATCTTATTGAGGTTTCGCTTGTTTGTCATTAACTAATTTCTCCCATCGTGGATCCGTTTTTGCAAAATTGAGAATTAAATCGAAATCCAAATAAAAAAAAAGTGGTACATACCTACATATATTTATCCGAATCTTAATTATGCAAATGCATAAAAAAAATTGTATGGATTTAATATTTGTAATATAACAAAAAAAATAAAAGGGTCGGGGCCGTCGGGGGTCGTGTCATGAAAAAGGTTGAAAAACACTGATGTAGTAGATACATGGTCACCGTGATATCGTCCATTGCACCTTTTACAGCTCAGCCAGTGTAGCGTAAGTTTCTTATAAGCGTAAAGTATTAAAATAAATTATTATTATTATTGAAATGGAGTCACTTTTAAAGAATATTGTATGCATTTTATAAAGTTATTTTTAGTTTTAGTAAGTTATACATGTATTATCGGTAGAATATGTTTGTATATAATTATGTATTAATATTGTTACATAATAACGAGTGACCAAGTGTATCTTAGTAGGTATTTGACATATTGTTGACCAAGCGAGGCACACTGTATACACGACGACCAATCAAGCAATACAAAACCAGTTTATGCGAATCTGTCATTGTACGAGAAATCTATACAAAGCTATATTATGTCGCCGTGTGTACCACGCGTTTTATAAAAGTTACTTTATTTGTAGAACAATGTTTTCGTTTGTTGTTTTACATATTATAATATATGGTGTACGTTATTCTATTGAATGTAGATATTTACGAGTAAAGTAAGACAATATTAGACTGGAACTGTTGTGCCTAGTTTTATTTGTACTTAGATAAATGTTTATTTAGTAAATCGTAGCTGTTCCATTTAGTTTCCGATCTAAGAGTTTCTGCATCTTCCTAAAGAAACATGTCACAAAATTAAGGTACTATAAAAAAACCTCACGAAAGTTGACGGAAGAAGCCGAACTTTGCCGAGTGTCTTAGATCGGATGCTACTTGAATATGTACGGTCGACCAAACTATTTGGTTTACATTTTAACATGAAAATTACATTGTAAATATAAACTAAATATCTTGGTCGACCGTACTATTTATATCCAAAGTCTGTGCCGTATCTTGCTGTAAATGTAAATATATATGTACGGGTAGCCGCTGTAGCGTTGTTGTATGTAGCTGAGGCCCTAATCCCTAACGCTTCGTCCGTATATTCGGATCTATCCTCTCTCTCACTCGCACTCATCTCCAGACGTACGCGAGAGAGACGGTTAGATCCGAATATAAGGACGAAGCGTTAGAGAGTAGGGCCCCTGTTATGTTATCTATGTCGCGGGTCACATATTGTATTGATAGGTTTCTTTGCGAGGTCGTATGGATGTGTTTACGTAGACCTAGAATAGCTTTTGCCCGCGGTTTCGCTCGTGTTATGGTCGTAAACTATCCTACTTGAACGTTTTAAATATAGCCTACTAGCGGACGTCACGCGGTTTCACCCGCGTAGTTCCCGTTCCTGTGGGAGTCCGGGGATAAAATATAGCCTATGTTACTCAGGGTGAATGTAGCTTTCTAATGGTGAAAGAAGAATTTTTGAAATCGGCGCAGTAGTTTTTGAGTTTATTCATTACAAACATACACACGCACAAAAATACAAATCTTTCCTCTTTATAATATTAGTGTAGATTAGTGTAGATGGCGCTCGGGGATGATGTAGGTTCTAACTTGTGAAATCATTTTCAGAATCGAATCATAAGTGCCGAAGATTACCGTGTATGAACTTTTGTTTACAATATTATTCCCAAAAAATGATGACTTGCGCACTCAATTCAGTATAAAAAAAAAAAAAAATTGTTTATTGCTTCACCTTAAATAACTTATTCTAGTTACAATGGGGAGAATCCATTTAAGCAAATAGTATGCTTGTTTTAGGATACTCCGCCCTTCCCCAGGTTATGTAATTGTATTTAAGTTATTAAACCTGATCATAATATTAAATGAACTTATACAATTAAAAATGCAGGAACAAAATGGGTACACAGTATTTTTATATGAGTAAAAGACAAATAAAACAAAGACAAATAACGCGCCGTTCTGTGTGTAGGAGATGATGTGGAGGTGAATGTGTATGTAGTATGTGTATGAGAGTGAGTAGTGGGTGAGAGTAAGTGTGGGGGGGTGAGGGTCATAATCCACACTTCATACAGGTGGAGATTAATTATTATCTACGTTATTTTTTTTTTTTTGAATTACAATGCAGGTAGTTCTTTTCAGTATCAATACAGTATGTAATCTGCGTCTATAAGTATATTTGTTGTATGTTTATACTGTATATTATATACCTACCTATAAAATATAAGTATGTTTACTACAAACAGTTCATGATTTCAGACAGACCGCCAGTACATCGAGCTACCCGGAACTGTAAAATGTTCCCAATCAACCTTGAACCTAATGCTGTAGCGACAAAGTTGAAAATCCATTAAAGTTTGACAGATTGTTGTAACTTGATATTCTGGCGTCTGTTATCAATAGGCTAGTTTCCACCATCAATACATTAAAAATCTATTTAGTCCGTCAGTTAGAGTATTAGAAAATAATGGACACGTATTTTTTGTTTTGGAAATCAATGAATATTGACAAAGATCAAACGCATCATAACTCGGGAGTGGGGGCTCGTGACGTCACAACGCACTAAACATTATGGCACGGCGTGAAGTATTGAGAATTTTAAATGCGTCGTGTATTCTTCAATTTTGGTTTACGTAACAAAAGAAAAAACACGGGTCAAATATTTTTTGATAATCTCACTGACGGACTAATTAGATTTTTTCAGGACACAAGCCTATTAGAGGTCTTCACGGCCTGATATCCTATTTCAGAGGAATCTTCTACATTCGCCTTTACATTATCTAATATCAAGTAGGTATATATACACTGTCCTATTATAGCCAATTAAATGTATTATATCATGTAGAAACATTTGTTAATATGTGTACTTTTATTGTTATGTAAAATTACAGTTATCTTATATATTTTGTAAGCTTATGTACGGATGTACTCACTATAATAATATTATGATGGTTCATATAATGAAATAAATGATACAGGTTTTATATTTATATGGTTTTATTTTGTTAGTCTATAGGGGACGCGCCAGGGTAACCCGCGAATTGAAATTTTCTTTCATTTTTTTTTGCAATTTTCCGGTCAATGTCAGGCTGTATATCGAACAAAATATGAGTCGCGACCGTAACACGTATGTAGCTACAGAATTATAATCGTTAAAATCACCAATATAACCCTCTAAGTTTATTAAATCCGAATATTCCATTGAATTTTTCATGAAAAAGTTCGCTTCGTTTCCACCTTAAAAACGTATTTATTTACCGAGGCTCTTGTATTATATAGTGTATTATCTATGTCCGGGGCGACCTCAGCCGGTTCTTTTTTTCATTATTACGTACGGGGAAATCCCGTATCAGGTTTTTCCTGTTCCGTGCTCAAAATAGTGACGCGTCGTGTAGTGACTGTTGAACACACACATCGCGCAATAATTCGGCAAATATTGTAATCGCACGCAATACTCGTACTTTAGCAGATATTGTTATCGTTGCAGATTTGTTCGCACAACAAACCAGCCCAGTCCAGTTATGGGGCGCCCTCTAACGATGTGCTTCGATAAGATAATTAACTGCGCCACACTTTGTACCTCGGTACGTTTATTTTGAACTAGCTCTAAACCGCGGCTACGTTCGCGTTTTGGTCCAAAGTTATCCCATGGGATCATTTTTAGATACTTTTACACTCGGCGGTAATGTAGCTTCCCAGTAGTGTAAGAATTTTCGGGATCGGATCAGTAGTTCCAAAGATTAGCGCCTACATCCAAACTTACAAACTTCACCTCTTCATAATATTACTATAAATAATATAGATAATCTAATCACTTGATATAATATTATCTTCGTGCTTACAGTAGTTCGTAGTATTTATTTAGCTAGGGTATAGCATTATCGGCCCATAACGTCCCCAGTGCTAAGAGCTGAGACAGATAATTGTGCGAAATTGCTCGATATTGCAAATGTGTAGTGTTGGCCTTATAATCAAATTGTGCTAAGAATTTAATATCATAAAAGTAGATAGTGTATTTTTTTAAAATAAATAAATGATATCATAGTTGTTTGCAAGCTTCTGAAGATTGGAATTGATTAAAAAATATACATACCAAATTGATTGATTGCTGTTTTTCAACTTTTAGATTAAATACCTATGTAATCTAATAAACCAATCAATGAGGGATTTTATTTTTAGCTCTTCCCTAGTCGCTGGATAGATGGCGCTAGGAGTTGGTATGATAATGCAAGGAATGGAACCTAAAAAAACTGATTTTAAAAAAGCGCGAGAAAACTAGGTTTTATTCGGAAGGTTAAGCAAATGAAAGTGTCAACGAGAGTACGTGACGTGACACACGTGACGTTTTGGCTTTGGCACCAACTATAATTTAGATTTATTTATTTATTTACTACAGTATTTAAAACCATTAACACTAAATTAAATACCTAATCCTTTTACTCGGTCTTCTCGCAGAACCACAAACATTCCAACAATATCGTCTTCCATTCATCAGCAAACAAGTCCATTCCAGGGTTGGTCTTCACGAGAGCGTTGAGGTTCGTAAGCATACGTGGTACAGGCGAAGTGGATCGAGCTACAGTGCATACATAGTATGTTCAACGCCATCTATAGAGTTCTTGGGTTTTTTTTTAATACCTCAAAAAGAAAACCTCTCATTTGGTACTTATGTATATTTTTGAATTGACCGCCCTAACGTTAAACGTCACTTGCACGTCATAAACGTCAATCCATTCTTGCTTTAATACCAATCTGATAGTAAGAAAGTTTCAGCCTCAGTGCAGTGTCCAGGGGCGGTCAGCTTTTTAAGCGGCCAATGCCTGCAGTGGCACGATTTGCAAAACAAGGACAGCGCTCTACGAAAGAATGAGATAGTTGGATTTAAAATGTACATGCCCGATTGAATACTAACCTACCATTTTGGTAGATTTCGTCATATTTTGATGAGTGAAATATTTATAGATGATGGACATTTACCGGTTTTTTTTTTTAAAGAAATTTGAGTTTCTTTATTAAATTAAAATTCCTACATTAATACAGATTCTAATTAACCCTTTACCAGGCCTCGGACAAATCCTGCAGTAATAATGTTTTTTTGGTAGATTTAGATAAGTGATAAAATTTGGTATGAGATTTTATCAATTATATTTAGAAAATTAGCTGAATACCTGAAAAAAAACATGTGGGAAAACATAATCCCATTGCCTGTCTAGACGACGACTTTTTATCTATATATATAAAATAAAAAACGATTGTCATTTTGGTATCATTTTTTATTAATTGTTGTCTAAATGTAATGTACATAGGTAAGCACAAATTCTTTAATAAAAAAAAAAAAACATACACATAATAAACTATGGGATTGAGTATGAACTAAAAAGTTTTTATTCTTCGTCTGAATTTTGAAATCTTGCATCAAATGGTTTTGGGACATAATCTAAATATGGGTCTTCATCTTCATCACTTTCTTCCTCTGATGAAAACATTTGATTTAGTATATTTTCGAGCTGTTGATCGTTATTTACCTGAATAACAAAAAATACACTAGACTGACAAATAATGACGACAAAAGTTTACCACTACCCACATTTTATATTCTGATAAGTAAATGAGATGTGTGAGTAAATCCTAAATAAAACCCGTGGCAAAAACCTAGTATAAAATAAAGATTTCAATTTAGCGGGCAATGGTCATAATAACTCCCGCAATAATTAGGCATTCACAGGCTTAGGTCATATGGTTCCCCACATGTTTTATTTAGTTATATCATGATATTTTAGAAGTTTTTACTTATAATTAATGCATAAATCACTAGAAAAACTCAAATTCTACAACATATCAAAAAATTGTACGACTTACCTTTCTCCGATTCGCCATAATTATTAAAACTACGGTGCAGTTGTTACAAAACTGTTCGTCTATCGGCCGACCACAGATGAAATGGCTGCAAAAGTGACATTTGCGTTCTGTTCCACTTTATTTTTTGTTTTACCATAAAATAATATTTCTATGTTGGCGTTTTTGACAGATTGTGGTAGATTCTTTACCAAAACCTGGTAAAAACTCTTAAAAATCTAGGTGGGAAATGCTCAATCCATAGCCTGGTTAAGGGTTAAAATGATTACTACCAAAAATAATGGTCGGACTCATATTTTTACGTAATGGCAACTTTTATAATTTTTCCAGTTTGCCGGTAGTTGTATTGTCACTGGAAGAAGAACTTTTTTCCAAGTTTCCAACTTTTTCTCTGCTTTCAGCTGCTGTTTTTGTGTTTTTACCGGTTTGTTTATCGTATTTTTGAATTGTGAGATAGAGACTCCTGTGCGAAATTGACGCTTTTTGTGTTGTGAATTCAATATTTATGAGATAGAGACTCCTGTGCGAAATTGACGCTTTCGTGTTGTGAAACCTTAAATTACGAGATATCATTATTTTGGTGCGATACTGACGCTTTTGTGTTGTTTTTCCACCATGGTTGGGAAAGGGAATGTTAAGTGTGCAAAATGCGGTATACACTCAAAGGAAAACTCTTCTTTGACCTTTCACAGATTTCCTCTCCCGTCCACTCACGGGTCTCAAAAGTAAGTCTTTTTTGCGCTAATTTACAATTTACTAGCTGATATGTCTCTAAAGTAGTCTAGTCTCTAAAATTAGTAAATCGACCCGCCCCTGCTTCGCACGGGTGCCATGTAGATACTAGTATGGAAGCGGTGTATGGTAGTGATTCAAAAGGAAGGTATTATGTTTTACCCATAAAAACCTTACTCTTGAATCACTCTATCTATCTGTTACTGAAAACTGCATTAAAATCCATTGAGTAGTTTAAAAGATCTTAACGAACAGACAGCGGTAGAGACTTAATTTTATACTATTTAAAGATATATCTGTGTGTACCTACATTTTTTATTTTATTTTCAGGGCTAGAGTTTGGGCAAAATTTTGTTTTCCCAATGATGATTGGTCTTCAGATGAATCATTGGTGAAGCTTTACAAACAGCATAAAATGCTATGCGGCAATCATTTTGAAGATTCATCATTTACTAGCAGTGCCAAAACAAGGTTGAATAAGTTTGCCATTCCAACAGAAGCTCAAAATATTTTGGCCCAGTTACGAGATGACCAACCACCTAAAGAAGCACATAAAACTCAAGTGAGTATTGTTCAGGGATGCCGATACGATTGCTGTTGCTCAAAATGCCTTTTTGTAAATACGATACCAAAATCCTTATAAAAATATTGGTGATATCGATATCCATAGTGAATTCAAAAATGAAGGTAAAATAAATAAAACACAAGTCAGGTTATTTAACCAATCGTAAAGATATGCAAGAAAAATAAACATATTATAGAAAAAAAGTTAATCAATATAATTAAAATATTTCAGCATCAAGAGACTACACAGATGCAGACCAATGTGGAAGTTACGGCCAGTAGTACTTCGCAGTGTTCAACATCCATAGTACACTTCAATGAAAATAACCTTCGGAGCCCAGATTTGACCAAGGTAATTCAATAAGTAGTAATAATATTTTAAGCGTAGATTAATTAATATTGTTTTTCGTGTATGCCAAATTTAAAATCTTCAATTGAATGTCTGTCACGACAAAACATAGCAAGAGCTTTTACTATTTATAAAATCCTTAATGTATATACCTATGTTTAACAAATAGATTATTCTGATTTTGATTCTAAATGAGCATGATAGAAGTTTTTCAAGTCTGAGCTATTGTGACAAACATAATTCAATAAAAGCTCTGACACTTGTCTTTGCTGGCTTTGCCCAGGTTGAACAATTGTCATAATATCCCGGTTGGAGCAAATGTTTGTGTGATGAGCACGGACACCACCATCAATGGTAAAGATATGCAAGAAAAATAAACATTTCATAGAAGGAAAGTTAATCAATTTAATTAAAATATTTCAGTATCAGGAGACTACACAGATGCAGACCGATGTGGAAGTTACGGCCAGTACTTCTCAGTGTTCTACATCCATAGAACACTCAAATGAATATAACGTTCAGAGCCCAGATTTGACCAAGGTAATTCAATTAATTTTCTTTGAATAGGCCAAATTCATTATTGTTCTATAGTCTAGATCAGTGTTTCTCAACCTTTTTCATGACACGACCCCCCATAGTATGAAAACATATTGGCGACCTCCAACCCTTTGCTTTTTTTCATTTATTTTTAATTTTTTTAATTCGATGAAATGAACACACTACAAGTTTTGCTGGTCTGAGTTATTATTGGATTATGATAAAGTAATCTGTTGTAACGTTCTTGTTGTTGTAGTGTATGTTGAGTAACTTAAGTATGTCTTAACCCATTGAAGGCTCTGACATGATTATTATATGTTTTACAGGAATCATTGAAAAGGAAAGGCATATTAAGGGACCTGGATGTCAAAAAAATCACCGAACTAACACCCAGGAAACAAAAACTTTATAAAAGATGCAGAAAAAATTTAACTGAAATCTTGAGACTTCGAAGAAAATTTAGAAAAGTTAAAAAGTGCAACAGGGATGTTCAGGGACATTCTTTGCACTATGATAATGCGGTGAACAACATAATGAAAAGCAAACTAAGCAGTTCATTTTATTTATTGTTACAAAGCCAGTTAAAAAATGGGCCGAGAAAGTTAACTGGGCGGAGATGGACACTAGACGACAAAGTTTTAGCCTTAAGCATGTATAAAAAGTCTAGTTCATGCTATAGGCTATTAAGTCGACTATTTTGTTTGCCTAGTGTGAGTTCACTAAAGGCATTATTGAATAAAATACCAATGATGTGCGGAATAAACAACCAAGTGATTGAAACAATTAAGGAAATCACACAACAGAGGTCAGTCAGTGACAATTTGTGTGTTGTGTCTTTTGACGAAATGTCAATAAGAAAAAACTTGACCTATAACACAAAACTGGATCAATTAGATGGCTACCAGGATCATGCTGCCCAGGGCCGGACGCAAGAAATTGCAAGCCATGCCCTAACTTTTATGGCTATAGGAGTTAGAAAAGCCTGGAAACAGCCGATAGCCTTCTATTTTTCGGGAGACTGCGTCACAGCTGACAGATTAGCTGTACTTATTAAAGAGGTGGGCCTTCTGTTTGTTTGTTATATTTATTACATTATCTTAGCCTCAAACTATTTATATTAATTGATTATAAGAATATCATTGAGGTTAACTAAAATAAATATGAATTTTCAGGTCTTGAGTACTTGTTTTGGTGCTGGATTAGAAGTCATTGGCGTCGTATGTGATTTGGATGGCGTCAATTTACGGGCAATCAATTTATTAGGATCATCGAAAGATCGACCATTCTTCGACCATGAGGGACATGAAATTGTCACCATATTAGACCCGCCCCACCTGCTTAAATGTTTTAGAAACAACTTTTTAAAACATAATGTACAATTTGTACAAGATGTACAAATAGAAGGTCAACGAAGAATAGGTTGGTATTGCTTATTATGTGTGTTTTAGATATAACAGCCTGTATTTTTAGCGGTTTTACAAAACTTACAACAAAGGTCTATTCATAAGAATATCATTCCTAAGAAGTGGTATGCGCTACCGTCTGCGGTAGAGAAAACTGAGTGGGTATGCAGTAATATTACTGTGCTATACTAACTATTCCGCTCTAGCTGCAGAACTTGATACTAAATACTTGAGTGATTGCACCTTTCATTATGATGAGCCAATACTGTCATTATATTAAATCCATCTTAATCTTTCTCTCTTAGAGTGTATTAATAATTATATTAAAAACAAAACTACCAACCTTATTATTATATTCATTTCTCTGTATCAAATAACCAGAATATTAATTGAATTTATAATCTTCTATTGCAGGAGTAGCTAAATGGAGCCACATCGAAGAATTCTATAATATAGATAAAACGAACCCCAACTTCGTTTTCGCTCCTGCACTGACCCAGCAACACCTTCAACCAAATGGCAAACAGAAGATGAAAGTTCGGCTAGCTGCTCAAGTTTTGAGTCATTCTGTGGCTGCAGGATTATTAGCCAAAGTAGCCCAAAGTAAGTTTCAGCATAATATATTTCTATTTATATTCATCTTTCTAGCCTTTTTACCCGACTGTGACAATAAGGAGGGTCATGGCCAGGCCCGGGTCAGGCCCCTAAGGAGGGTCATGTTTATCTCACAAGTACAGTACGATTCACGAAAGATGACCACAAATGTCGGCCGTCTGCGCATGTATACTCATGAAGAAAAGACCTACTAGAAAATAATATTTTAATGTTAGTTAGCACCAATGATGGCGGCGTCGGGGTCATAATGGCGTCGCTCCGGTCTTGACTTGAAATACTGATAATCGGATTAAATGAAGAAAAAACAAACCTAAGAAAGATGTTTTCGATTTTTTTATTCTACCAATTGGTACCTATCTGGCTTCTGGAATCCTATTGCCATAAGCTATACTAATAGCTTGAGGTGAGATGTGAGTGTAGTAACGTTTTCTTGTTGAAAATTACTACAATGTAAAATGGCACCACTTACTCATACCCATTTAAATGGGTCAGTGTCATGCTGTCATGTCATGTTATTTGCGGAAATTCTTTTTAACATTTGATGTTTTTTTGTTTGCTTTCAGACGAATTACCACAAGATGCCGTGGGGACTGCGACACTCGTCTCAAATTTGGACAAATTATTCGACGCTATGAATGGTGACACGCCTGACAGAAAAAGAGGAAAACAATACCTTACCAATATGTCTTCAACCAGCCCTCATTTAGATTTTTTTAATGAAATGAGAGTTTTTTTCACGGAAATGAAGTTTCTCGGGGCGAGAAGCAAGCCCCCATCACAAGATGGCTGGTTGAGGACGATGAACGCAATTGAACGTATATTTAAAAATTTGAAAAAATATCAGATTAACACATTATGTGTCCGAAGGCTCAATCAAGATCCTCTCGAAAACTGTTTCGGGTGCATTCGAAGCAACTGTGGTTGTAATCCGAACCCCACTTCAGTTCAATTTATTGCTGCTTTGAAGACTAGCATAATAACAAATTTAATTAATAATAATAAAAACAGAAACTGCCTGGATGATAATAATGATATATTGAATAATTTCAAAGTATTTCTTCATAAAGGTGAACAAACAACAAATGATGCAAGCTCTTCCACACCTTTTCCAGCGGAAATTTCTATTGAAGGTGTGGAAGAGTTAGATATACCTCAGTGTTCTGGAGAAATGCAAGCATGTGCATATGTGTGCGGCTTTATCGCAAAACACATGGCAATTAATTGCGCGCAATGTAAAACAATTATGCTTGCTGATCCGAACACTGAGGTATGTCATTTATTTACATCATTTAAGGAATACGACGACGTAAAATGCAGTTTAAAATACATCCAGCCCAGTTTCTGTGAAATGGTTGAAAATGCTGCTAGTTTGATAAATAATTATTTAAAAGAAAATTCCTATAAAAAAAAAATTAAAACATTATTTAATAAAAAAAGTGCGATAATTTAAATAAATATTGGCTGAAGGGGTGTGACGAACATTATGAGATGAATTTCAAAAGAATAATTGATAGTACAGTTGAAATATGCCTGAAGCGGTTTTGCACTATTAAAAATCGAGGGTTTGTTGAGGAAGCCTCAAAAAAATATTTATTAAGAACAAACGGATAATTAATTACCTGTAAGCCTCACATTCAGGAACAAAATATTCTAACCCTACCGTGCCTCTACATCAGAGAAGACACCTTCAAACTGAAATGTTGTAAGAAGTCTGTAAATACAAAAAAAAAAAAAATTGTATCCATTACTATACCTACCTACTAACTTAGTAGGTACCTATGTTAATATAGTAAAAAAAACTGTTGTTTCCATCAAGTTCAAAATGATTTTCCTAGAAAGTCCTTATAAAGTTCTACTTTTCAATTTTAGGAAACCCCTATTCATTTTTGAATACCTTTCCAACAATATATCACACGTAAGGGTTGAAATTAAAAAAAAAAAAAACACTTCCCACTTTACATATAGGGGGGCTCTACCCTAATAAAACATTTTTTTCCAATTTTTATTTTACCACTTTGTCGGCGTGATTATGATAAATATAAAAAACTTACAAACATTTTTTCCTTATATTTCCTAAACTACTGAACCGATTTACATAATTGTTTCACAGAAAATGTTTTTGAGTTAAGACCAAACTTTTGACACTGATTTAAACATTATATCATATCAAACAAAAAATCATGTTTTCAAGTTACGTAATTAGTACCTATGACTTACATTTACTACATTTACGCGGGGTGCGGGGGGGGGGGGGGGGGGGGCGCGTGGCGGGGTGTGTGTCTCTGCGTGTGATCATCCCGTGTGTTAATGATATGTTCTTCTTACAGTGCTGCCTGCGCTCTACGCTCCGAGGGGGACGGGGGGGAGGGGGGGGGGGCTGTCCACCACCACCACCCCACCCACCACCCTCCTGGTATCCACCTGACATCGTCATCACTGCTCCTCATGACATGGACAAACAAACGTAAGTCGTATGTAGAGTCGGTCGTTGTCGAATAGCCCGATAGGATCGTTTGCGCGCTCGGCATTGTTATCATGCGACGCTACGTCCTACCGGTGTGTTGGACGGAGCGCGCGCGTGACGCGCTGTTTGTACGACGACGAAGCCGCCTGAGTTGTGCGCGAGAGAGAATAGACGACTTTGTAATATTATTTGTAAAATAGTATATGTGTATTGTGTCTGATCATATTTGATTTGATTATTATACGTATATTATATACGATACGATATTTACGAATTGTGTCTCTCTTTCCATGATGACGGTTGCCGTCGTTATGCGCCATACAAAATTTATTATATGTCATACAATAGAGAAATGGATACGATTATGTGAGTATTTATTTATGTGTGTACAGATAATAATGTGTATGTCAGTTATTCGAACTTGATATGCTTCGAATGGTGAACTGTGTGGACCGACGGTACGTATCTTGTGCGTGTCCGTTGAAACGGTCGTTGTATGAAAATTTGTACGAAAGGCGTGACGCTACCGGCGCACAGACGCGTTCAGCGTACGTCACGTCCGATGAGTATGTGCTCTTATTTATAAGACTTTTTATGTGAGGCGCTCTATAGATTCCGGGCGGAATCGTATATGATTTTTTAGCGAATGTGTCAACAAAGTTTACACACGTGAACTCGTCTCGGCACGAACGTTCCCAATTGGGGCTTCACTGTTCATTTAACTATGAACGTCGACGCCCTGAAGCGCGCGCAGCGCGTCTGTACTGGTTGAGACATACCGGTTCAGAGGCGGGCGCGTGCGAAAATCAAATATCACAACAGAGCTCGCCCGTTAAGCGTTTGCGTCTATACGATCGCGGACGCACGGGAATGAGGATATCAACGGGCGCGCGCGCGCGCGCGCACCGCTCCATCCACGGGGCGGGGCGTGCGTGTGTGTGCGCGTGTTCGATCTCTCTTATATCGAAGCTCCCTGGTTGATCCTGCCAGTAGTTATATGCTTGTCTCAAAGATTAAGCCATGCATGTCTCAGTGCAAGCCGTATTAAGGCGATACCGCGAATGGCTCAATATATCAGTTTTGGTTCCTTAGATCTTACTCAGTTACTTGGATAACTGTGGTAATTCTAGAGCTAATACATGCAATCAGAACTCTGACCAGTGATGGGATGAGTGCTTTTATTAGATCAAAACCAATCGACGGAGGGCCTCGCGTCCGAAGTCGTTAATTTTGATGAATCTGGATAACTTTTGCCGATCGCATGGTCCAGTACCGGCGACGCATCTTTCAAATGTCTGCCTTATCAACTTTCGATGGTAGTTTCTGCGACTACCATGGTTGTCACGGGTAACGGGGAATCAGGGTTCGATTCCGGAGAGGGAGCCTGAGAAACGGCTACCACATCCAAGGAAGGCAGCAGGCGCGCAAATTACCCACTCCCGGCACGGGGAGGTAGTGACGAAAAATAACGATACGGGACTCTTACGAGGCCTCGTAATCGGAATGAGTACACTTTAAATATTTTAACGAGGAACAATTGGAGGGCAAGTCTGGTGCCAGCAGCCGCGGTAATTCCAGCTCCAATAGCGTATACTAAAATTGTTGCGGTTAAAAAGCTCGTAGTTGCATTTGTGCGCCGCGCTGTCGGTGCACCGCATCCGCGGTGATACTGACACGTCTGCGGAGCATATCGTCGGTGAGCCGTCGGTCAAACGTCGGTTCAATATCAAAATCCTATCGCGGTGCTCTTCAATGAGTGTCGAGGTGGGCCGACAATTTTACTTTGAACAAATTAGAGTGCTCAAAGCGGGCTCAAAATGCTGCTTGAATATTTCGTGCATGGAATAATAGAATATGATCTCGGTTCTATTTTGTTGGTTTTCAGAACTCCGAGGTAATGATTAATAGGGATAACTGGGGGCATTCGTATTGCGACGTTAGAGGTGAAATTCT